>CM066161.1:8402500-11315833 GCA_033617975.1 Populus alba x Populus glandulosa
TGTGTTTCAAAAACAAAATTAAACTAGAATAACGACAGAGGAGGAGGAGGGGGAAGCTGGTTGTTCCCGAGATCATATAGCCAAAAAAGAGCAGCACATGTATCATCAACCATCCTTGATCTAATCTCCATGACCAATTAAGGGAGCTGATCATAATCCGTCGAGAGTCGTTCATATTGTTGTTTCAAGGCCATGAACTCCTCAGATTGGGTGCTCGATACTGATGGAGAGCTTCCAACGGTTGAGACGCTACGGGCCGATTGCAAGTTTTTGGCCGTAGTGTTGGAGAGCTCGTAGACCTGATTTTTATCGGGTCCACCAGACGATCCTACCTCCATCCACAAATCTGGATTAAAATTCGGATGGGTTGAAGGATTGTCCCCATATTTCTCCCTTAACCAGCTATTGTAGGTCTCCTTAAATTTTTTTTTAAAATCATCATATTCAATTCAAGAAAATAATAACTTACGAAATAAAATGATTGAATGAACATATCACGAAGTGTTGAGCACGAATGTCCATGAACTATTGCACCCCTTTTTGGCGGTCTTGACTCCACACGTGTGTCTCTACAAACGACTCTATTGGGCTCGGCTCATGTCCAAGAGACGTAAGCTTTAAGGAAAAAAAAAGATTGCAAGTTAAATATATTTATAAGCAACAACAAATTAATTAATGATATATTTCATTTAAATTAATCTTACCATCCGCTTTGCATGTGCACTGAACATAACGGAGCCGCTGGTGTACATGGTCACCGAACCATGAATTTGTTAGTTCCGGTTGTCAGCACTGGACTGTAAGCATCGTACGAACCACTTAAACGTCACGTGCTCAATATATTTCATCGATATATCCCCTGAGATGAATAGCGGTTTGAATTCATGCTAAACCGCCACCTCATTCCATCCTTCAAAACCGTTATCCCTCGCCTATCTTTTTGCTTTTTTTTGTGTCATACCAAAAATCACGCAACCTTCTTCCATAGTAACAAATTAGAATTTAGAACATAAAATTATAAAATAAAAAATTATATTATTTTCGATGTTACCTAGTTGTCGCATGATTCTCCCATACCCTCTTCACAACATTGTTGTATGCGCTATCTCACGTAAATTTATGATGTGTATATAAATAATTCATTTAAAATAAAAATAGTACAAGATATAAAATTATAAAAATAATTTATTAAAAATAAGCAGGGAATTAAAAGTTAACACCTACCTGAAATCGTCGAAACCATGCATCGATATTAGGTCTTCACTCAGGATGTTTGGAAACATGACTCCATTAAAACAATGGAATCTTCATTGATGATTTAAACGCCAATGTTATTGTCCAGACAGCCTTAATGTTTGTGAACCTGAAATTAAATAAAATTAATAAAATATGAATTAATTGTTCATAAATTATGTTGGCGTAAATTTATAAAAAAAAACTGACATTGAAAGATCATCCTTCTATTATGCCTAGTACTTACGGGTGAATTGACCCCTGTGAAGGCACACTGCCTCTACACTGTGAAACCACGCTAGAAGAGGTAGCATCACAAGTTGGCGTAAATGCCTCGCTGTTATCAGCACCTAAAGATAAGTCCTCCTCGTTGCTAGAAGAACTAGCTGCAAGTGTCTGCTGATGACGTGTTGTTGATTTCATTGTACGCATCTACACAAATTTATACGAATAACTACATAATTATATTTGATTATTTAAAAAAAATTCAGCAACACCTCCCTATACTGGAGACTACCCACGGTTTTCAAACCTGCAAATCTTTATAATAACCACAAACCAATTGACTCCATTGGAAAATCTTATATACAACCTAACTTCTATATAAATTCAACATCTATATATTTTCAACTAACATCTATAGAAATGCATGAATGACAATTAAAATTAATGAAAATATAAAAAAAACATAACAATCAATATTAGAATAAAATTGAGATAAAATAATGAAATTTAATTCTTCATTTCTAATTACAATTTTCATGGAAAATTCAACAATAACAATTAAAAGAGATTAAATTTTCAAATAATTATTACATTACAAACAATAAAATAATTAAATTTTCATTCAACACATCTACACAAATTTATACAAATAATTAAATAATTAAATTTAATTATTTAAAAAAAATCACCAAAACCTCTCCTATATCATAGATTACCAATAGTTTTCATACCTACGAGGCATTACACAAATATTGCAAAATCAACTCTATACAACCTAACATCAATAGAAATTCAACTTCTATATATTTTCAACTAACATCTATACAAATTCATAAATAACAAATAAAATTAATTTAAATAATAAAAAAAATAACAATCAATAATATAATAAAATTAAGATAAACTAATTTAATTTAATTCTATATTTCAATTAACATTTTAAAGGTAAATTCAACAATAACAATTCAAATTTAACAAAATTTTCAATTATTATGGCAATACAAACAATAAAATAAATGTAACAAATAAAAAGAAAAAACTAAAGACTTTAAGAATGAAAAATGTTTACCTTAATAATGTGTTGATTTCAAGATTTTATCTACAAACAATACACAAAACAAAGAACACTAAAAAAATAATCATAATTAAAAAAAAGAGTAAAAAAATACAAAGATAAAGAAAGGAGAATCCTACATTTTAATATGTTAAAAAATATAATAAAAACAATACAAATACAATGAGAAACGCAAAGAATTTGCAGGAGGAGAAGAGAAGAAATGAAGAGTAGCCAAGCAAAAATGAACCGTGGAGAGGGGGTCGGTTTTATATTGCAATTTAGCTAATGGAATTACGACGAAACATAGAATAATTTTTTTTGGACGGTGGCATTCAATTCTGTTGGTAATTTTCGTCGGTATTTAATTGAATTTCACACTAAAATTTTGAAAATTCCTCCAGATTTTTTGAAGTTCGTCGGCAAATCTGTTAGTAAAAAGGTGTCAGAGCACGAGCACATTGGATTTGCAGCATCTATCAATGATTCTGTCGGTAACTATACCGACCACCAGGC
The DNA here is from genome assembly GCA_033617975.1 of Populus alba x Populus glandulosa. Lineage (NCBI taxonomy): Eukaryota > Viridiplantae > Streptophyta > Magnoliopsida > Malpighiales > Salicaceae > Populus > Populus alba x Populus glandulosa. Next base: position 8,405,529 of record CM066161.1, read on the forward strand.
AGTCTGATAATTGTACACATTGGAATGTGTGCCATCTGCCGTGTATTCGTCAGGAAAACCGACGGTAATTATGGCAGGGGCTATAACTTTTTTACAACTCTTGGTAAAATACCGACGGGACATATTCCGTCGGTGTTTGTGGCAAAATGTTGTAATTGTTTTGAAACTCTCGGTAAAATACCGATGGGTCACATTCCATCGGTCTATCCGTCAGTGATTGTGGCAAAATTCTATATATTTTTTTCAACTCAGTAAAATACTAACGGGTCACAATCCATCGGTGTTGTGTCAAGCTTTTGCATGTTTTGTTTGTATTGCCTTTCATCCTCCTGCACAAAAGCTTAAATTGCAAACTTACAGCAAGCACAACACAATAACTAGAGCAAATAATTAAAATAAATATTTCATGTTCCAAAATATCATCTATAATATGACATCATAAAAAAAAGGCTTTACAACATATTTGGTCAGAATTTTTGTCTTCATCCTCAATTGAATTGTTATCAGCTTCATCGCACTCTTCAATATGGTTATCATCTTCTTCACCAACATTCTCTAGTCCACTAGAACTCAAAACAATATTCAACTCCTCTGCATCAGCATCAACAAGACTATCATCAAAAACATGAAAATTTAATTTTCTTCTAAGTCAATCGAAGAAGAAACTCGGTATGGTTTAACCAACTCACTAGCTTGAAAGACTTCATCTATCACACTTGTGTCTTCGTTCTCATCCTAAACAACCTCGACATGACCCCTGTGTTTGGTTTTTAAAACGGATAACCAATCAACTCTTGATTGGTCCTTTCTAAAGGAAGGGGTGTATGTGTAATAAATTTGTTGGCATTGCTTTGCGAAAACAAAAACATCGTTTACGTTGTGGTGTCTAGCTTTTAAGTTGAATTCAACGAGACCATAGTGAGGATCTATTCTGATTCCTCTGTCAGTTGTGTCATACCAATAGCATTTGAATAAAAACACTCTATTCTGCTTGCTATGATATTGTAGTTTGATGACCTCTTCTAATCTATCATAGTAGTCAACTTCAAACTCATTAAAAATCAATCCTTTAATACAAACACCGTTGTTGTATGTCTTTCTTCCATGCCCGTATTCTTCAGTATGAAAGACATATCCATTGACAAAATACCCGTTATAGCACTTGACTTTTCTTTCAGGGCCCAGGCATAGTAAAGACAGTGAAATAGCAGCACTACCTCCCAGTTGATAAACCTTGTATATCAAGTACAACAATAATCAATAAACGGATATTTTGTAACATTGACATGTAGTTAATTACTTTGCAAGAGATAATAAGTTTGTGATACGACTTACATATGTTCTAAACCATGTGGCAAATTGTTTATCTTGTAATTGAAAGATTTGGGATTCGGTCAGCTGTGAGTAATTGGACAGTGAATATCGTCGATGTTGCCTGCAAGGTTGTTCCAAATTATATACGATTATGATATTGCAATATATAAATACTACACTCTTGACAAAGTTTAAGTAGAACTCCTACTCACTTAATAAAAGGTCTCAGCTCATCACAGTTAAATAGGACATAATTGTGTGTTTGTCTGAACTCTTTTTTAAAATAAATATCTTCCCCTTATGGTATTTTTAGGTGTGGGTTGTCCATGATTAGAGAATATTGACAAGTTCCCACTGAAGGCACTTCACCACCATCATTATGTCGTGGAACACAGTTGATCCTCGTTCTCAAATGAGGTTCGAAATAGTACAAGATAAATGTTGAGATCTCCTCAACAATATAAGCCTCACTTATTGAAGCCTCAACAATATATGCCTTGTTCTTAACCTTTTTTTTTTTTTAAGATTGAACAAGTACCTGCATATATAGAATTAAACAAAAATTATAAATTAAAAAAACAATGAAAAAACTTTTAATTATGAATTACATTGCAACTATAATCTAACATCTCGAATGGATACATCTATTTATACTAAACCAGACCTCTAACTTTTACCTCATATGGTAAATGTACAGGTAAATGCTTCTTTTTTTTGGTAAGCTGACTTATGTATTAAAAGAAAATGATACAAAGAATATAATGGGCATACCCAAGATTTACAATGTGAACAAAAACGAAAACCAACAAATGGCTACAGGCTAGCCACATAACAAAACAAAAACTTAGACCAACTAGATATGCTAGGGGTACAAAAACAACCAGCTAAATATCAAATTAAGAGTCCATGTTATTGACCCTCCAAAGTCTTTGGATCCTTATGTTTTCATCTGTTTGTTGAACATTCCTCATCAAAACAAGCTTATCGCGAATGATATATTCGATTTGATCAAAAACCAAATTCGAAGCTTTAGACACATCTGCAAAGATCCTTGCGTTCCGTTCTTGCCAGATACAATACACGGTAGCTGCGAAACCCAGTTTAAGAGAAAAGTTGACGAAACTTTTGCCATGCCAAGAGACGGTGGCCAATCGAATCCATTCATCCAAGCTTTTTGTCATTCTTGGAATGTCGCATCTGTCACAAACATTCCACCATAATGCTTTCGTAAAGATGCATTCAAAGAACAAGTGGTTGTGATCTTCATTATTGCGGAGACAAAGAGAGCACCTATTGGGACCATGAATACCAAACCGATGAAGTCTATCCTGCGTTGAGAGTTTCCGTTGGATAGCCACCCAAAGAAGAAATGCATGTCTTGGGACAACATTCTTGAACCACACGATGTCATGCCAATCAACCATCTGATGATGAATTCTTAGTTGTTCCCAAGCTACTTTGACCGAGAAACTCTGATTTGGCGAATCCAACCAAACAATCTCATCCTTTTGCCCCTTAGGAGTAGATGTGGAAGGAATAGCTTCTATAATGGGGTGCCAGCCAATAGCATGAGTGATATGAATTCTCCATTCTAAGTTATTAATCAGCACGTTCACTCTCGCGTTGTGTTACATACCTGAATCATAGATGAATCGTTCACCGTAAGTATCAGCGAGCGGGCTGTGAGGATGCCAATTGTCAAACCATAGAGAGGTTGTCATTCCATCTCCGATAATGTGCTTCATCTTCGGCCATGCTAAGGATCTGAGCTTTAGAATCTTTCCCCAAGCCCAAGAGCACCTTCCTGGCGCCTTGATTGTCCAGAAATTCCTACCTCGCAAGAGATTGGATCTGATCCAAGTAGACCAGATTGAGCCATCCGAGTCATTGCACAAGTTCCAAATGTGTTTCAACAAGGCAATCTTGTTCCATTATGTTATCCTTTTTATGCCTAGCCCCCCCTCCTTTCTTGGAAGACATACCTGATCCCAAGCCACTTTAGCCCTAGTAGTGCTCATATCTGAACCTGACCAAAGAAAGGATCTCATAATTTGCTCAACGTTTTTCACTACTTGCCCAGGTAATAGGAATAGAGATGCCCAATAGACCTGGATGGAGAATAAAACTGAGTTAATCAGTTGTACTCGCCCTGCGAAAGAGAGTGTTTTGCAGGTCCAATGTCGTACTTTAGCGGTAATACGATCCACGAGGCCCTTACAATCAACAACCTTTAGTCTGGACGAGATAAGAGGCACTCCCAAATATTTCATAGGAAGCTCCCCCTCTCTAAACCCAAGAATACTGATAATTTGTTCCCTCTCAGCACCTAACACACCGCTCAAGAAGATGTCACTTTTGTTTGGATTTGGATATAGACCTGATAGTTCTTGAAACTCTATGAGTGCATTTTTGATCATACAAACTGAGTGTACATCCCCTTTGCTGAATATCATCAAGTCGTCGGCAAAGCAAAGATGAGAAATTATGTCCTTCTTGCATCTCCAGTGGAACTTGAAGTTTTGATTGGCACTCATATTGCAGAACAGCCCTGACAGGATTTCCATGCAAAGGACAAACAAATATGGAGATAATGGATCACCTTGTCTCAGCCCTCTATCCCCATTAAAGTAACCTGCAAGTTCACCGTTGACGTTGATTGAGAATTGACACGATGTAACACACACCATGATCCAATCAACCACTGTTCTAGGGAATCCCATTTTTATTAACGTAGCATCAACGAAATCCCACCGAACCGAGTCATAAGCCTTCATCAAATCTACTTTCATAGCACAACGAGCCGGACCCGTAGATTTATGATAGCCTTTCATTAGCTCCTGAGACAAAAGAATATTGTCGCTGATTCTCCGTCCAGAGATAAAAGCTGTCTGATACGGACCTACTAAGGACGGCAAAACAACTTTCATTCTCCCAGCTAGAATCTTCGTGATGCATTTGTATACTGTATTGCAGCAAGATATAGGACAAAAATATGTCAACCTCGTAGGATTAGCAACTTTAGGGATAAGGGAAATGGATGTAGCATTCATTTCTTTAAGCATTCTACGAGTCTGAAAGAAGGAGCTAACAGCTTTGATTACATCTTCCCCCACTATATGCCACATTCTTTTGAAGAAACCTGCGTTGAAGCCATCCGGGCCAGGGGCTTTGTTGTTTTTCAAACTAAACATAGCATTCTTAATCTCCTCCCTTGTTACTTCTTGTGCTAGTTCATGTTGTTGAGTCGGAGACAGTTTACAGTTAATTGCCGATTGCATCACTTCCTCGTTCAAGACCCTAGGCATCTGATTCACTCCCAACACACGCTGGAAGTATGCAATTACTTCTGATTTGACTGCCTCGTGTCCTTCAACGAATTCCCCATCCTCCCTTGTAACGGAGAGAAGCTTATTTCTATTCTGTCTTCCATTTACTGATTTGTGGAAGTAGCTAGTATTCTGATCCCCCAAGCTAAGCCATTGCATCCTTGCCTTTTGTTTGAAAAAACTCTCTTCCGCCCTGACCGTAGAACCATAGTTACGAACAACATCTCTTTCGCGCATGCGTAAAGTTGGATTCTCAGGCGCTGTATGCAGCTCCTGTTGAGCCTTATCCATTTGATCTTTTGCATCTTTGACTCTATCTGATATATTGGAGAAGTGAGTCTTATTGAAATGTTTAAGTTCCTGCTTTAGCTTCCTTAGTTTGCAACACAACTGATACATTGGACAACCCCCCAAATGCTGATCCCATAATTTCTTCACCAATGGCATGAACTCGTCATGATCCATCCATATATCAAAGAATCTGAATGGTTTCTTTATGTTCTGAACATTGCCAGTAACCTTTACCACCATGGGAGAATGATCTGAAATACCAGCAGGCAAGAATCTCGCTTCCGACAATGGGAAGTGTAGATTCCACTTCTCATTCACAAGCACTCTATCTAGCTTCCGTATAATCAGATTCTCAATACATTGGTTCGTCCATGTATAATGCATACCAGAATACCGAAGATCATCCACTTTCGCATCTCGAATACATGTTTCCAACCTGTCCATCTGACCATCCCACATAGTAGACCCTCCTGACCTTTCTGACGGGTTGCGGATAGCATTAAAGTCACCCATAAGAATCCATGGGGTTGACTCCCATGCATCACTACGACTCACTATATCAGACCATAATGTCTCACGTAAGGATGCATTATTGTCTCCATAAATGATTGAAGTATTAAAACAGATATTGGTAGCTAATATAGTGACAGAAACATGGATAGCCTGGTCTGACATACTGCAGACATCCACCTTCACCACATCAGCATTCCAACAAACCCAAATACGACCACGACAAGAGAGATCATAATTATACAAGAATGACCAATTACGCAGAAGAAGTTGCGAAACATTATCTTTATTCCTGTCTCTAACCCGAGTTTCAACCAAACCAAAAAAAACCATCCTCTCTTGATGGATGAGCTGACGCAGTTCTGAATGCTTTATGGGATCATTCAAACCTCTAACATTCCAACATCCAATAATCATAGGGAAATAGAGAGGAGTACCAAACAGCCACACACTGATTACCTTGACTTGCCCCCCCTCGAGGAGCCAGATTTCTTACTCTTCTTTGAAAAGCCTGGAGAACCCGTTTTCTTTTTCTCTAGAGAGTCTCTAGCCTTGCTAGCTAACTGATTAATAAAAGTTTCCCCATCAAAAGAAATCGGACTTTGCAGACTTGTTGGGATCAGTGACGTCGACTCCTTATGGTCTTCCTTACCTGTATCACCTCCCATAGCTCCAATATCAACATTCACCTCAGGACTAACAGGGTTCATGGTTGCATAAGCAATTGTATTACAGATGGTTAAACTTTGATCTAAAGAAGTACATGCAGCCCCTTCCTCCGGCACCATGTCTGCTCGTAAACTCTTCAAAACAATAGGAGAGGTAGGATTTTCATCTTCATAACAACCAGCATTGGGTACATCTGATGTCGCAGTTTCATTCGTATGACAATCAGCAATATGTAAAGCAGATGCTAAACAACCATTCTCATTACAATTAAGCTCTTTAGATTCCAAACAAACATTCTCACCAATCGTAACACCCTTATTTCGTTTACCAACTACCTGCCATTGAAGCTGATTCTGCTTATTATCTGCAGGTTTAGAGTTCACAGCTCCTATTTTCCTTTTGCCCTCTGCCCCCATTGTACGATCATCAACTTTACTGGTAGCACATATCGCTGTGGTATGTCCAAAGACATTGCAATTATTGCACCTTGACGGTATCCATTCATAATCCGCTCATATTGTTATGAATAACCCATTTGGACAGCGAAGGTCGTATTCCTTCACCAGCATTTTCGAAGCTTCTATCTCAACGCAAACTCTTGCGTAGCTAAGCCTTTTACGCAACAATGTAGTAAGGTCAGCATGAAGGGGAACCCCAATAGCACTCGCTACACAACTCAACCCCTTAACAGTCCAATACTCGAGAGGAACATTATAGAGCTTAACCCATACCGGAACTCTATCCAGATCATCTTTCAAAAATTGCATGTTCGGATGCCAACGTTTAAGCACCAAAGGTCTGTTGGCCATATGCCATGGGGCTCTCTCCAGAACATTTATGGCGCGATCGACAGAATCAAAAGTGAAGAGAAAGAAACCATTATCAGAAGATAAAACTTCGGATAGACCGTGGGAGCCCCATATTCTTTTGGCAATAGAATTAACAACAGGATAAGGTAATTTCTGACCCACGAAATGACCAACTAGAGTGGATTTCCAAAGTTCACAGCCATCCTCAAACACATCAAGTGGAGGAGCTACTGTCACACGGCCATCAGTTATTGCGGGGGGAGCAAAATGCAAGTTACGGACTGGATTCATATCAAGGGACATCCTACCCTTATTGTCATCAACATCTTAGCCCTTCAAAGCATTTAAAAAATTCAATTTGGGGCTAAGGTGTAGCTGTTCTTGTTGCTTAGACCCAGCATTCAACTCATCAACTTTAGAACCCAACACAGGATTCATGTCAAGACTATTTAGCATATCTTGGAGCTCTAATTGTAAGGTATGTCCAGATTTAACTCCATTGTGTTGTTCAATGTCAGAGCTAACCATTGGAACAAATTCAACAGCAGAACACAAAGACAATTTGGCAGCATACAAATACTAGATAGAACGTTCTAAGGACGAACAACCTCAGTCCAAGAAGCCCAACAGTTCAAAGGTAGATACACATGTTATGTATAACATATTCAAAAATCAGCACAGTTTAACGGTTGGATCTCCGTAGATGTCAATTATATCGAAACTGACCTGAGAATGACGACCTTCTGTTGAACATGTAGAAAACGTTGCTAGAGGCTAAATTTCTAATCTTCCCCGTTCATAATGTGTATCATAACTAGGTGCATCACATATCCAAAAATAAGCTTGATCCAACGGTGGAAGAAGGAGAAATATGCCGGCGGCTCTTACTGTTCCGAGAAGGATTTTTCCAGAAATATTCAAATGACTAGCTTCTGCAGGAGGAATCCAACATGGACGATCCCTCTAGACAGAATGTAGGCAATATAGATGTTCGCAACATACCAAAAAATAGTCTGGATCCAACGGTTTAACAAGGCAAAATCGGTCGACGACTCTGACAGCACTAGGGGGTTTTCCATAAAATTTCAATTGTCCAGATTTCTTAAACGGCGGCAGCTTTAGAAGATCCCTCCGATCAGAATGTAGACAATAGTTCCGTGCACAACATAACCAAATCTTGGCTTGATCCAACAGTGGTCGCCGGAGATATGGCTGTCGGAGCACCGCCCCTTTGTATCTTTCCTCTCCAACCTCTCTCTAACGTTTTTGCAGGTAAATGCTTCATTAAGTAAAAAAAAATATCATTGAGATAATATGCAAACTTGAGATGATATTCTCTATATTATTTTTTTGACGTAAATGCTTCATTAAGTCAAAAAAATAATATAGAGAATATCATCTCAAGTTTGCATATTATCTCAATGATATTTGTTTCAAGCCTTTCAATGTGATCAACATTCAACTTGCTGGAGCATATATCTATAAAAAATGATTGATCTTCATAAGTGCATCACATATCCCCTTTAGCAACAAATCACGAAAAGCTAATGGAATGAGTGTTTGTATAAACACGTGGTAGTCATGACTCTTCATTTCATATAATATGCATTCCTCCATATTAACCAGCCTTAGAATGTTCAAGGCATGTCCATCAGGAAAACATAGACTCTTAAGCCATTTGTAGACTAGTAGTTATGTTTTTTTCTCTAACACGAAGCTTGCTCTTGGTTTTGCAACCCGTGACCCATCATAAACCAACTCCATATTTTTACAATTACAAAACAATGCAAAATCCAATCTAGCCTTAATGTTATCCTTTGTCTTCACCTTCACATCCATGACGGTATTGAAAATGTTCTCAAACATGTTCTTTTCAATGCGCATGACGTCAAGGTTATGGCGGAGGAGATTGGTACTCCAATAAGAAAGCTCCCAAAAGATACTTTGCTTTGCCCAATTATAAGTCAAACCAAAACCAGGAAACTTTTGCTAACCTGATTGGAGACGAAACACAATGTCACCGTACTCTGATACAACATCATGCAATTCTCCATTAGAAAGATATAGGAATGCAACATCCTATTCAACATTTCCAACAAAGTAATCCTTTCTGTTCTTTCTGTACTAGTGATTCGGTGGCAAAAAATGATAGTGACAGTAAAAAAAAGAAGCTTTACCTCTGTTTGTTAGCGTGAATGCCTTGTTGTTTTCCATATAGTATGGACATGCTACTTTTCCATGCGTGCTCCAACTAGAAACAATTCCATAAGCTAGGAAATCATTGATAGTCCACATCAAAGCTGCTCTTATAACAAAATTATGTTTTCTCAAGATATCATAAGTCAAAGCTCCAGAGGACCACAACTGTGTCAACTCATCAATAAATGGTCAAAGACAAACATCTATATTTCGGCCTGGACTGCTCGGACCTGGTATGACCATAGATAAAAACATGAACTCCGGCCTCATAGACATCTCTGGTGGTAAGTTATAAACCGTCAGTATGACCGGTCAACAAGAATAAAGAGCAACAAATGACCTGAATGGATTGAATCCGTCTAAACATGATTAGTACTTAAAAGTGCATTTTTATCAAGGTTTTATATCATCATTTTGCACTTGAAGTATCAATAACTCCTTAACTAAAGCATGTTTTATAATAACATACCTAATAATATAAGATACCTTTAATTTATGGTAAATGTTCATCTTAAATGCAGGCCTATCACATAAATGAAAGGATTGATTGATGAGTTTAAGTATTGAAATTGAAAGGACAAAGAGAGGGTCAAACTTAGAAAAGAGATGTTGATGTAGTCCAAACTGGAACACTGTTCGGTAATTGGGTCATATCTTGAGTTTTAGATGTCCAAATGACCTTAAATGTTAGGAAAGATTTGGTAAGACATAGGACTACAACTTTCATGTGGAGTCCAAGATTTAAAAAGGTCGTTTTCAAGTCCAAATTATAGCAACAATAGAGAAGTCCGAATCTGTCCTACAACCCAGACATTGTTCAGTGTCCAACCCATATCTCGAGTTCTAAAAGTCCAAACGACCTCAATTTTTTTTCTAGGAAAGATAAGACAATTTTCTATAACTTTCATGGGTGTAGGTGGATTCAGTTCTGATGCTAGCAATGATGTTTTATTCAGACAAGAAGATAAGGATTTTCACCAAGTCAAGAGTTGGCCACCCACTCAACAATTAGTCATCAAATCAATAGTTCTAAATTTTAGCCTATAAAAGGAGGCATTTGCCATGCATTTAGGGGTTTGGTTGTTCAAATCAAGAACTTGCTCTTACTCTCTCTCTTTATATTTTTTTTGTAATTCTTAAGTTTTACTTTCATTAATATCTTTTTTTTTTATCGAATGTAAGAAGTATATAGATCAAAAATGTTTTGCAAGACAAGCTTGCGATACAGGCTGGAAACCAGCAGAACAGAACAAAACAACATAGGGAATAAGCCCATAGCGAGTACTGGGGAACATTCTCCCTAGCACCAGCCAAAACAAGATGATGCGAACCTCGTGATCACGTGGTCACGCAACCCACAATCAAGATTGAGATATGATCCCGGAAAGCCGAAATAGGTCTGATAGGAGTGCGACACAATGGAAACCTGCCCCAAGGCACCTACACTATTGGAATGAGTAGAATGACGCCACAAAGCCAGTTAATCTTCGATAAGTCAGATTCAGTTCGTTCAAGAACTGAAGAATGCAAGAATCACTCTCACACGTTAAAACTGAAAAATTCAGAAGTAATTATCATCAAAGCTCCCGAAATTTTGGCCTACATGAGTTTAAATAGTTCTTGAAAAGTTAACCCTAATGGACCCTTTATGTGGACTTATATGAGGTCCACTCAAAACTGGCCCAAAACCCTAAAATGAAAAGCCCATAACTTAATCCAATCAAGCCTTGGATCCTAGCTTAAAACAAAGTATGAATTAAGCCCAAACAAGCCTTGGGTTGTAGCTAACAAAATAAAATAAAGCCCTTATCTCATGGCCCAAATAAGGTTGTATTGGACCCCTCTTGCACATGGATAAGATGTACTAGGATCTCCTCTTGATACTCCAATGGACCTTCCAATTCTGACTTGGTGGAAACCTTCAAAACCAATCCATTCAATGCGTCTTTCAATGTCTTTGTCTTGGACCGTGTCATCGGTCCATTTGGAACATGTAATGGATCCTTGCTGGTGTTTCTGGGCTGGTCCGCATCATCCCCTCTCTCCTCGAAAGGATTCGACCTCGAATCAAAATCTGTGTCAAACAAAGTAAGATCAGCAACATTAAAGGTAGCACTAACACTATACTCACCTGGAAGGTCAATTTTGTATGCGTTGTCATTGATTCTCTCTAAAACCTGAAAAGGACCATCACCACGAGGCTGTAATTTTGATTTCCTTTGGTTAGGAAATCACCGGGTTGGAAAACAACCAGTTTACGTCCCTTATTTGCTTTAGAAGCGTAAAGTCTGTTCTTTTTCTCTATTTGTAATCGAACTCCCTCATGGAGTTCTCTCACCATCTTTGCCTTCTTTTCACCATCTAAACTTACCTTTTCTTCAAAAGGTAAAGGAATTAAGTCCATAGGAGTTAGTGGATTAAAACCATAAACAATTTCAAAAGGAGAAAAAGTAGTAGTTGAATGCACAGTTCTATTATAAGCAAACTCAACAAAAGGCAAACATTCTTCCCAACTTTTCAAATTCTTTTGAATTACAGCACGTAAAAGTTGGGATAATGTTCTATTCACTACCTCAGTTTGTCCATCTGTTTGAGGATGGCATGTTGTCGAAAATAAGAGTTTAGTTCCCAACTTTCCCCATAAGGTCTTCCAAAAGTAACTAAGGAACTTAACATCACGATCTGACACTATACTCTTAGGAATGCCATGCAAACGTACAATCTCTCTAAAGAACAAGTCTGCAATATGAGATGCATCATCTGTTTTATGGCATGCAATGAAATGCGCCATTTTAGAAAACCTATCAACCACAACAAAGATAGAGTCTCTACCTTTCTTTGACCTAGGTAAACCTAAAACAAAGTCCATAGAGATATCTACCCAAGGTTCAGTAGGCACAGGTAGTGGTGTATATAGTCCATGCGGTTGTACTCTAGATTTTGCCTTTCTACAAGCAATGCACTGTTCACAAATTCGTTGCACATCTCTTTTCATCTTTGGCCAATAGAAATGCTCATGCAATACATCCAAGGTTTTCGCAACCCCAAAGTGACCCATTAAACCACCCCCATGTGCTTCACGAACAAGCAATTCACGCAAAGAACTAGCAGGAACACACAATCTATTCTCTTTGAACAAAAAACCATCCATCAAATAAAACTTACCGAAAGCCGAATGTCCACATGCATTATAAATCTCAGCAAAGTCAGAGTCATTATCATACAATTCCTTCACATATTCAAAACCTAACAATCTAGTATTCATGGTGTGTAAAAGAACATACCTGCGCGAGAGTGCATCAGCTACGATGTTCTCTTTCCCTTGCTTATACTTGATTACGTAAGGGAAAGTTTCAATGAATTCAACCTATTTTGCATGCCTCCTATTCAACTTACCTTGTCCTTTCAGATGTTTCAAGGACTCATGATCCGAATGGATTACGAACTCTTTTGGCCACAAGTAATGCTGCCATGTCTCAAGTGCTCTTACCAATGCATAGAGTTCTTTGTCGTAAGTTGGATAGTTCAAGGTCGCTCCACTTAACTTCTCACTGAAATACGCAATAGGTCTCCGATCCTGCATCAAAACAACACCTATTCCTATTCCAGACGCATCACATTCTATTTCAAATGCTTTCGTAAAGTCAGGTAAACCCAAAACAGGTGCAGAACATAATTTCTCTTTCAAAAGAACAAATGCCAATTCTTGTTCCTCCCCCCATTTAAACCCAACTGATTTTTTAACAACTTCATTTAAAGGGGCAGCTATTGTACTGAAATCTTTCACAAAACGCCTGTAAAAACTAGCTAACCCATGAAAACTCCTTACCTCACTTACCGATTTGGGTGTAGGCCAATTCTGGATGGCCTTAACTTTCTCCTCATCCATCTCGATACCCTGTGCAGTTACAACATAGCTAAGAAACACAATTTTTTCCATGCAAAAAGGCACACTTTGTAAAATTAGCATACAATTTCTCACTACGCAACACACTAAGTACATTACGCAAATGATCAAGATGCTCAGTTAAGTTCTTGCTATATATCAAAATGTCATCAAAATACACAACCACAAACTTACCTATGAATGCACGCAACACATGATTCATTAAACGCATAAATGTACTAGGTGCATTTGTAAGTCCAAACGGCATTACTAACCATTCATACAAACCATGTTTAGTCTTAAATGTTGTTTTCCACTCATCACCTTCTTTCATCCTAATTTGATGGTACCCACTTTTCAAGTCAATTTTAGAGAAGATACAGGATCCATGTAACTCATCTAACATGTCATCAAGCCTAGGAATGGGATGTCTATACTTTACCGTTATGTTGTTGATGGCTCGGCAATCAACACACATCCTCCATGTTCCATCCTTCTTTGGCACAAGTAACACGGGTACAGCACACGGGCTCATACTCTCACGAATGTAGCCCTTTTCCATCAGCTCATCAACTTGCCTTTGAAGCTCTTTCGTCTCCTCGGGATTGCTTCTATAAGCTGGTCGGTTAGGAATTGAAGCTCCGGGTACGAAATCAATCTGATGCTCTATCCCCCTCAATGGTGGTAATCCGCTAGGAGTATCGTCGAGGAACACATCATCAAATCCCTGCAACAAAGAAATAGCAACACTAGGCACAATATGATCAAGATCATTAGTATTAAAGTAAGCCTCTTTGTATACAAGTAAGATCATTGGCTTGTTAGTGAAAAATGCAGATCTGACCTCACCCTCTCTAGCATAAAAATTGGGTTGTTTCTTTAGTTTTTCCACACAATTCTCATCACACTTGCTGACTTTCTTCACTCCTCTTGTCTTACCTCCACTCTCGGCCAGATTTGGGTTTTTTTGAGTTCTGGTCGAATGGTTTGATTTGTTTGGAGTGTTGGCTGAATATTTGCTTGTGTTTGGATGGGTGGCCGAATGGGTTGTAGTGGTTTGGGTTCTAGCCGAATCTGATGGTCTTCTCTCCCCTTGTTCCTCACCTTGATTTTCTCTCCCCATCGCCTCATGCTCACTTTTTAGCTTTATTTGATCATCATACACCTGTTTGGGTGTAAGAGGTACAAGAGTGATGGTTTTACCATCTTTTACAATGGTATACCTATTTTTAACCCCATCATGAATTGCCTTCCTATCATATTGCCATGGTCTCCCCAACAAGATGTGACTTGCTTGCATTGGTACCACGTCGCACAGAACTTCATCAACATATTTCCCAATCGAAAATGGAACCACAACCTGTTTAGTCACTTTCACTTCACCACTATCATTCAGCCATTGCAATCTATATGGTTTAGCATGCTTAGCAGTACACAAATTCAGTTTACTAACAAGGGTGGCACTGCAAACATTAACACAGCTTCCACTATCTATAATTAAACCACACACCTTTCTTTGTACGTAACAACGCGTATGGAAGATGTTCTCCCTTTGTTCATTAGTATCATCTTCTTTGACCTGAACCTGAAGTGTTCGCCTTATAACCAAGGACTCCTCAACCGGTAATGCTAACTCATCCCCATCACTATCCTCCAATGGTGGCATGCCTTCACAATCAGAACTGTCACTTTCAGATTCCACATCACCATTATCTCTAATCATCATGATTCTCTTGTTTGGACACTCTGAAGCATAATGTCCATGTCCCTGACACCTGAAACATTTAACATCACGAGTACGTTTAGGTTGAGTTTCAGATTTACCTTTGGCATCAGTAGGGACATCAACTTTAGCCTTTGGTGGTTCAATTCTAGAAGAACCAAAGGATCTTGGCCGGACAGTACCCTCTCTCTTTAGATTCGGCTTCCAAGATGATGACGAACCCGAATTAAATGCTGACCGAGCATGCCCTTTCCTAAGTTGTCTCTCCACCTTCGTCGCCATATGAACCACATCCTCTAGCTCCACATAGTGCTGTAGCTCAACCACATTAGCAATATCCCGATTCAACCCATTAAGGAATCTAGCCATGGTGGCTTCTCTATCCTCAACAACATTAGCCCGAATCATTGCTATCTCCATCTCTTTGTGATATTCATCTACTGTCTTATAACCTTGATTCAGACCTTGGAGCTTCAGATATAAGTCTCTGTAATAGTGGTTTGGCACAAATCGTCTCCTCATTAAGACTTTCATCTCCCCCCAAGTTTGAACGGGTCGCTCGCCATTCCTCCTCCTACTGATCACAATCTGATCCCACCAAATTAATGCATACTCCATAAACTCAATTATCACCAATTTCACCTTTTTTTGTTCAGAATAGCTATGGCAATCAAAAATCCAATCCACCTTTTTCTCCCACTCCAAATAAGCCTCAGGATCGTTTTTACCTTGAAAGCTAGGAATTTTCAGTTTAATGGTGTCTAAGTCCCCATCCATGTCTTCATAAGTGCCCATGCTACGAAAATTCACATTCCTCCTAGCCCTGTTCGGTCCAGACCTGATTCCATGGCCAGCTGATGCAAACTCAAAGTCATCTTCACCTCCATCTGCGTTTTCATCAACAAACTCTTCAAAATCAGATCTAACATTCCGTGCGGCCATACGGACCGTATTTCCCCGGTGATCAGCCCCACTATTCTGTTGCTTAATCGAATTCACCTCATCTTTCAGATCCTTGTACGTCCTAGACAACAGCTCAAGTTGCTGGCCTATGGATCGCAATTGGAAAGCTACGTCAACGTTTTGTGTCGCTGATTCGTTGTTTTCAGACATTCTTTGAATCTGCAAAATTTGGTTAGTAGCACAAAATATATCCTCACACCTCTCGTGTATCACACAAAACAAAAATTAAGGCTTTTCACTCTATTAAGCTCTCTACGCCTTTTACCTCACAACTTGCTTTCTTTTGGTTCTTTAGGAACTGAAATCAACAAATCAAAGTCAATAGCCTTCGCAGCGCACTCTAAATATAATTTTCAGACTCAAGAATCAATAAATATACTGAAATCAAAATAATCCCAAATTTAATATGTGGTGCAATCGCATACCCAATACTCAGAATATGAAGTTTCAATAGATTCCAAGGTGTTTTACCTAGGGTTCACTAAGAGTAGTGTTTTGCGGCAGAATTGAAACTCGAATTAAAACCTCAAGCAAATAATATCATAATAAGCCCAACTTTGATATATCATGCGATCCCACCCCCAATAGACTGAATATGAAGTTTAAATTGATTCCGAGGTGGTTTGCTTATGGTTCACCAAGATTTGTGTTTCTGCGGCAAAAATTGAATGATCCTTCAAATTTCAACTAATCACTCTTTTCTCTATTTCTTTCTGATTTTTTTTTTTAACAAACTGATATGATTAGAGACAGTAACAAGATGAAATATAAACTTTTTTTTTTTTTTTTGCTTAGATGACACAGACACGAAGAACAAGAAGATGGATGCAAACACTGAAAAACTTAAGGGACACTAAAAAAAAACGAAAATAACAGAGATATGACCTTGTTTCGGAGCCTAGCTCTGATACCAACTGATGCGAACCTCGTGATCACGTGGTCACGCAACCCACAATCAAGATTGAGATATGATCCCGGAAAGCCGAAATAGGTCTGATAGGAGTGCGACACAATGGAAACCTGCCCCAAGGCACCTACACTATTGGAATGAGTAGAATGACGCCACGAAGCCAGTTAATCTTCGATAAGTCAGATTCAGTTCGTTCAAGAACTGAAGAATGCAAGAATCACTCTCACACGTTAAAACTGAAAAATTCAGAAGTAATTATCATCAAAGCTCCCGAAATTTTGGCCTACATGAGTTTAAATAGTTCTTGAAAAGTTAACCCTAATGGACCCTTTATGTGGACTTATATGAGGTCCACTCAAAACTGGCCCAAAACCCTAAAATGAAAAGCCCATAACTTAATCCAATCAAGCCTTGGATCCTAGCTTAAAACAAAGTATGAATTAAGCCCAAACAAGCCTTGGGTTGTAGCTAACAAAATAAAATAAAGCCCTTATCTCATGGCCCAAATAAGGTTGTATTGGACCCCTCTTGCACATGGATAAGATGTACTAGGATCTCCTCTTGATACTCCAATGGACCTTCCAATTCTGACTTGGTGGAAACCTTCAAAACCAATGCATTCAATGCGTCTTTCAATGTCTTTGTCTCGGACCGTGTCATCGGTCCATTTGGAACATGTAATGGATCCTTGCTGGTGTTTCTGGGCTGGTCCGCATCACAAGAACTGTTAAACAGAAACATGGACAACCCCCATGCGGCCAAAGGACCTGATTGGATCAAAAGCAAGACCAGCTTGCAAAACAGAAAGATTAACAAACAACAAGCCATAAGGCAAACTAACTAGAATAGAATATCTAGAAAAACCACAACCAGCAGAAGCAGGAAGCCGGAGGAAATAATAGAACCATCCTTTAGCCTTTCCCTAAAGGCCGGGGAGGAGAGGACCTTCTATTATTGGCAAAAGTCGCCTGCTAAGAACACTTCCTATTGCGTGGGTCATGATCTGCATCCAGCGTGGGGTTGTCCCTACTAGAAGATGGTCTTGTAACGACGTTGGTAGTTGTTGATTCACGCACTCTGGGGGAACTAACAATATCGGCACAAGCAGAGGGATTCACATTTACTTCCATGTCAGCTACGCTGGCTTCCTTCCCTTTGGGGGATTTACAAGAGTGTTGATGTGCTTTCCTCTTAGGTTCCACTGTAATCCCACCCGCACAGACAGAGAGATTCACACGTACTTCCTTGCCAGCTGCTCTGGCGTCCTTCCCTTTGAGGGATTTTCGAAGACGAGCTTTCCTCTTAGATTCCACTGTAACCTAACCTATAACATCAACCAATTCATCAGCTTGGACTAGCTCAGTAGGGTCAGTAGAAGGAGTTGGAACTTCAGGAGGAGAAGCCTGTGGATGCAGTACTTGGGGACCCAGGCGTCCAAGAACATTCCCTTTCTCACTTGGCGGAATCGAATGGTCCACCATGACCTCAGCTACCTTGGCAGTAGCAGCTTCCTGTTGATGCAATACTTGGGGACCTAGGCGTCCAAGAACATTCCCTTTCTCACCTGGCGGAAATCGAATGGTCCACCATGACCTCAGCTACCTTGGCAGTAGCAGCTTTGGTGCAAAGGATCCGGGTATGTCCAATAACATTGCAGAAGTTACAGAATTTAGGCAGAGCTTCATAAGCAACTTTTTGATGAAGGACGGGGCCAGACGACAGAGATACAACAACAGAATGTTGGAGATCCTCTTGAAGGTCTATCTCAACCAATACATGGGCATATGACATTCGTGAAAGTGTGGAAGTCACTTGATCACTGTGTATAGGTTTTCCCAAAACACTGGCTATCTTAGACAAACAGGAGGGAGACCAGCAGCAAAGAGGGAGGTTTGGAAATCGGATCCAAACCGGGACTCGTGACATTTCTTCGCTGGAAAAATCAAAGTAACGTGGCATGGATTTCAGAATGAGAGGCCGACCATAAACCATGTAGGGACCTCCACTAAGGACATAGTTTTTTTCCTCCTCACAATTGAATTTGTAGATCAGCCATCCGGAATCATGAATGGTAAGCGAGGCTTCACACTTCCAAGCCGATGAGCTAATTCCATTGAGAGCTTTGAAACCTGGGTTTTTCCCAGCAACATAACCAATGGCACACAAATTCCAGACATCAAATTGAGGTTGAAAGTCCTTAGGAGATAGGGCACAAGACCTGGAAAGGTGATTGAGGGAAAAATTTTGTAGCCTTGTGCTTGGAGCACACAGGGTACTGGTGGAAAAAAGAGCTTTCCAAGCACCACTGCCAGGAGTAGAGGCAAGAGTTGCACCTGCAGCAGTGATGGTAGAAGGATGAGCACCTGCTGGGACTTTGGATGACGATGGTGGAGGACCTTCTGGGGAACAAGGTGGAGGAACGGGTGAGGACATGTCTACACCATCATCCTCTGAAAGGGAGAAATCCAAATGTTCTTCATCCAAGAGAGCAGCAACCAAGGGGTCATCGTCAGGGCAATCTTCAACTGTTACAACCTCCAACGGGTTAGGGATGGCCTCTAGATGGCATGAAGCCTTCTCAAAAATAGGCGTTGTGGCAGCAAGACCCTCCTCACAGACCAAGGATGGAGCCACAGGGGAAAGAACAGGAGAGGAGGCACTATTCCGAAGAATAGGTTCAGGTGCATAAAGAGCAAGGACATAAGAGTTATCATAGCCTTGTTCATCAGATCCAGAAGGATGTTGGATGCGCTTTCTACGGGTGGTAGAAGCTGACCCCTCCGCTTGAAAAGTGACTTGCCCATTTGAAAAGTGACTTGGGCGGGAAAACAAGAATTTGAAAAATTCAAAAATCTGAGAAGGGGGAAACAAAGAAAGGGAAGCGGTGCAGGAAATCAATACTACGGAGCTTGAAGAAAGACAATCGGAAATCTCATCAACGGGAATAGTGGAATCATCTCCATGGAGGAGGAGAGCATCTCTCTCTAGATTCTCTCTCTAACCCGTTCTACTCGACTGAGAGCTCTTTCTTGCTTTCATTAATATCTTGTTTATGCTTTTCATTTCCTTTCTTTTACTTAGTTAACTTGTATCTTATTTATGTTCTTATTTTGTTTATTTATGTTTCTCTTCTTCATTATGTTTAGCTAAGTTTATTATGTCAAGGTGAAAAGGTTACACTAATGGTGTAAGAATAAATATAGTGTAAACTCAACATGGACCTTAATGTTTAATATTAACATGTCTTATATTTTTATCTTACTAATTCTTAATACCTTGCTTGTTAAATGGTTAATCTAGATTTGTGTTGTATAACAATTGGTACAACAAATGCTTGACACTCTCATACCCCAACCGTATGGTATTACCTACATTTGTGCTATGAAAGGAACTTGATTTGTTGTTAACATGAGTTAGCATCATGGATTCCTGACAATATTTAAAAGTTTGGTGTTACTTAAATAATATAATTAATATGATCATGTTAATAATTTATAATGAGCTATTAATGATAAATCATCCGATTGGAACCTCCTTTGTGTGTGGTTTCTAGTTGAATAATAAGAGTTTATACTATACTTGTTTGAAATACCATTAGTGGATCTTCTAACCTTGACATTTGTTTTTATCATTGTTTAATCCTTACATTAATCTTCCATCCCAAAGTTCTCATCAACTTCTTCTTCATCTTTATTATTATTATTATTATTACTACTATTATTATTACTATTATTGTTGTTGTTGTTGTATTATTGTTGTCTATAATTTATACAATTAACCTCGCTGTGGTTCGACTCTGGTCTTGCCAGGTTATTTATTACTTTGACAGTCTTACACTTAGGAAAATATATCAATCTTTTGGTCATGTCAGTACACAGCCCAAGATGCACGTTCCTTGATTCAATTGAAAAGTGAGGATGCACATTGTTAAAGTGTTTCCATGTTTCGCCGTCAGAAGGATACACCATCACTCCATCAACCGTATTATATGATTGGTACCATGTTATGTGCTCAGTAGTCCATGGTGACACGAATAACTTTTACAATCTAGGTGTAATTGGAAAGTATGTAAGTTTTTTATATGACAAGAGAGTATTTCCCCTACTAGTTCTAGGTTTGTAACGAGAATGCCCACATGTCATGCACTTGGTCAACTCAGCATTTTCAAGGTAGTATAACACGCAAAGGTTAGAGCACAAGTTAATTTTTTGGTATCCTAAATCAAGGGGTTTCATCATGGACTTTGCAGCATAGAAGTTTTCTTTTAGCCTATTCCCTTCAGGTAAAATGCTTCTCGTCCATTCGATAATTTTATCATAACCGGCGTTACTCAACTCGTGATCTGACTTGATGGTGAACACCTATGCTATGGCCAATAATTTACTATGGTTCATCTAGCCATCCCATAATGGTTCATTAGAATCTTTCAACAGATCAAAAAACCTTGTTGCATCTGTATTAGGTTCTTCTTCTGCAATTGGATATTGACTAACATTACCTTGAATCATTCTCATTGCATCCATAACCATATTACTGTAAGGATTACTATTGTCATTTACAACTTCATGCACGTTGATTAGTACTTAAAAGTGTATATTTATCAAGGTTTTATATCATCATTTTGCACTTAAAGTATCAATAACTCCTTAACTAAAACATGTTTTATAATAACAAGTCTAATACTATAAAATGCCTTAATATATGGTAAATGTTCATCTTAAATGTAGGCCTATTACATAAATCAAAGGATTGATTGATGAGTTCAAGTATGGAAATTGAAAGGACAAAGAGAGGGCCAAACTTAGAAAAGAGATGTTGGTGCAGTCCAAACTGGAACACTGTTCGGTAATTGGGTCATATCTCGAGTTCTAAAAGTCCAAATGACCTCCAAGTTTTACACAGATTTGGTAAGACATAGTCCTACAGATTTCATGTTTTTATCAAGATCTAAGAAGGCCGTTTGGAAGTCCAAATTATAGCAACAACGAAGAATTCCAAATCTGTCCTGCAGCCCAAACACTGTTCAGTATTTGGTCCATATCTGGAGTTCTAGAAGTCCAAATCACCTCCATTTTTTTTTTCTGGAAAGCTGAGTCAATTTTATACAACGTTCATGTTTTCAAGTGGACCCAGTTCTGATGCTAGCATTTTCGTTTTATTCAGACAAAAAGATAAGGATTTTAACAAAGTCAAGAGTTGGCCACCCACTCAACAATTAGTTATCAAATCAATAATTCTGAATTTTGGCCTATAAAAGGAGGAATTTGCCATGTATTTAGTGGCTTGATTGTTCAGATCAAGTTCATGCTCTTTATTTCTCTCTTTATATATTTTTTGTAATTCTTAATTTTTGCTTTCATTAATATCTTGTTTATGCTTTTGATTTCCTTTCATTTCCTTAGTTAACTTGTATCTTATTTATGTTCTTGTTTTGTTTATTTATGTTTCTCTTCTTCATTATGTTTAACTAAGTTTATTATGTCAAGGTGAAAAGGTTACACTAATGGTGTAAGAATAAGTATGGTGTAAACTCAACATGGACCTTAATGTTTAATATTAACATGTCTTATCTTTTTATCTTACTAATTCTTAATACCTTGCTTGTTAAATGGTTAATCTAGATTTGTGTTGTATAACACTTGGTACAACAAATGCTTGGCACTCTTATAGCCCAACCGTATGGTATTACCTACACCTGTGCTATGAAAGGAACTTGATTTGTTGTCAACATAAGTTAGCATCATGAATTCCTGATAATATTTAAAAGTTTGGTGTTACGTAAATAAGATAATTAATATGATCATGTTAACAATTTATAATGAGCTATTAATGACAAATCATCCAATTGGAACCTCCTTCGTGTATGGTTTCTAGTTGAGTAATAAGAGTTTATACGATACTTGTTTGAAATACCATTAGTGGATCCTCTAACCTTGACATTTGTTTTTATCATTGTTTAATTCTTACATTAATCTTCCATCTCAAAGTTCTCATTAATTTCTTCCTCTTCTCTTTTATTATTATTATTATTATTATTATTAGTACTACTACTACTACTACTACTACTACTACTACTATTATTATTATTATTATCATAAAATCAGTATATAGGCTGGAAACCTGTGACCCGATCTTTTAGATCATTCTCAAGTATAACAACGCCACGTACTAAGTATTATTATTATTATTATTATTATTATTATTATTATTATTATTATTATTACTACTACTACTACTACTATTATTACTATTACTACTACTATTACTATTACTATTAGTGTTATTATTATTGTTATTATTGTTGTTGTTGTTGTTGTTGTTGTCTTGTTATTTATAATTTATACAATTAACCTCTCTTTGGTTTGACCCCAGTCTTGCCGGGTTATTTATTATTTCGACCCTCCTGCACTTGGGAGAAGACATCAATCTTTTGGTCGTGTCAAGTTTTTGGCGCCGTTGCCAGGGAGGTAAATTCTTGTATAAATTATAGTATTTATTTTATTTTTTCTAACTTTGTTTCTTTTCTTTTGTTTCTTTTTGTTTTTCTTTTTTTCTTTTGTTTCTTTTTGTTTTTCTTTTTTTCTTCCTTTTCTTCTCTTTCTACATGTGCATGAGAGTTTGGTCACGTACATTAAATGATAAACTTTGTAAAGTATACTGACACGACCAAAAGCTTGATGTCTTTTCCCAAGTGCAGGAGTGTCGAAGTAATAAATAACCCGGCAAGACCGGGGTCGAACCACAAAGAGGTTAATTGTATAAATTATAAATAACAAGACAACAACAACAACAACAATAACAACAACAACAATAATACTCAGTACGTGGCGTTGTTATACCTGAGAATGATCCAAAAGATCGGGTCACAGGTTTCCAGCCTATATACTGAGTTTATGAAAAGATCAAAGATATATATTATATAATATAAACAAAATACAAATAATAATAATAATAATAATAAAAGGGGAAGATGAAGAAATTAATGAGAACTTTGAGATGAAAGATTAACGTAAGGATTAAACAATGATAAAAACAAATGTCAAGGTTAGAGGATCCACTAATGGTACTTCAAACAAGTATAGTATAAACTCTTATTATTCAATTGGAAACCACACATAAAGGAGGTTCCAATCAGATTATAAATTGTTAACATGATTACATTAGTTATCTTATTCGAATAAAGCTAATACTTGTAAATGTTGGCAGGCATTCATGATTATAACTTATGTTAACAACAAATCAAGTTCCTTTCATAGCTCAGGTGTCGGTTATACCATACAGTATGAGCTATGAAAGTGCCAAGTATTTGTTGTACCAAGTGTTATACAACATAAATCTAGATTAACCATTTAACAAGCAAAGTATTAAAAGTGAACAAGATAACAAATATAAAACATGTTAGTATCCAACGTTAAGGTCCATGTTAAGTTTATATTATACTTGTTCTTACACCATTAGTGTACCCTTTTCACCTTGACATAATTAACTTAGCTAAACATAATAAAAGAAAAAAACATTAATGAACAAGATACGAACATAAATGAGAAAGAAGTTAACTAAGTAAAGGAAAGGAAATAAAGTGCATAAACTTGATATTAATGAAAGCAAAACATAAGCAATACAAAGAGAGAAAGCAAGAGCATGATCTTGATCTGGAAACCAAGATGCCTTAATACATGGTAAGTGCCTCCTTTTATAGGCCAAAATTTGGAACTATTGATTTGTTGACTAATTGATGAGTGGGTGGCCACATCTTGACTTGGTGACAATCCTTATCTTCTTGTCTGAACAAAACGTCATTGATAACATCATAATTTGCCCATAATTCTCAAGAATGTTCTAGGAAATTGTCTCAGCTTTCCAACAAAAAAAAAAAAGATGAGGTCATTTGGACTTCTAGAACTCAAGATATGGGCTGAACACTAAATAGTGTCTGGGCTGGAGGACAGCTTCGGACTTCTTCGTTGTTCCAACAAGTTGGACTTCAAAACGGCCTTTTTAATTCTTGGGTTCCCATGAAAGTTGTAGGCCTATGTCTTAGCTTTCCATCCATATAAAATGAACCTAAATCCGAGATCTAGAGCTCTAGATATGATCCAATTACCGAGCAATGTTCCGGTTTGGACTGCACCGGCATCTCTTTTCTAAGTTTGGCCATCTCTTTGTCCTTTCACTTTCAATGCTTAAACTCATCAATCAATCCTTTTATTTATGTGATAGTCCTGCATTTAAAATGAGCATTTACCATAAATTAAGGTATCTTATAATATCAAACTTGTTATTATAAAACATGCTTTAGTTAAGGAGTTATTGATACTTCAAGTGCAAAATGATGATATAAAACCTTGATAAACATGCATTTTTAAGTACTAATCACACCCCCCAACCAGCTTATTACTAGTTCCTAGTAATCTAAAGCGTTAAAATAGAGAAACAATTTGCAAGTTCCACAAAGCAAGGCATTCATCATTCAACTTCCCTTAATCTATCCAGATAAACAAACTCTCATTAAATTTATATTCCTGCTTCATACTTCTTAAACAAGATATTAATAAACCTTCTTTTTGTGTGCTCAATGAAAACATAGATGATGGGGCTTTTGTTGGAAGAAAACAATATTATGTTCAAATGTTTAAGGTGAACTTCCTTGGGTTAGGATTATTATTATTATTATTTTTTCTTTTTTTCTTTTTTTTTCTTTTTTTTCATTTTTTTTCCTTTTTTTTCTATACACATACAACTTAAAACACAATGTATCTTTAACCCATGTAACGAGTTTTAGGCTAATGACTCCCAGACCAGTTGGTCTTAGGGCATTAGGTGTTGAGACACCCCTACGAGCTTAACAACTCGAGTTGCAGATACTGATACGTAGATAGTGCAATGTTTGATTCCCTTAAGCTTTTCTCCTTAACCCATGTAACAAGCTTTGGGCCAATAACTCCCAAGTCAGTTGACTTTAGGGTATTAGGTGTTAAAACACCCCTTCGGGCTTAATTGCTTAGGTTAGGGAGGCTACGAAACCAAACTTATCTACGTTTTTATTATCATCAATATTATCAATTTTTTTTTTTTGCAAATTATATACTATCCCTTTCCCTTAGTTGTTACCTTCAACAAAAGAACATAAATAATGTAATAATCCAATGTGCAACCCACAATCATATGTTGAAGTGTGTGTGTGAAAATGAAGGTTTAATAATACTTGTTAAATGAGTATAGGAGCAGAATCAAGTGATAACAATGCGAGAGTTTGTAAACCTGAATATTTCAAGAAGTATTCTAATAGGCCTTGTTATGAATATTGCAAATAACCATTAGAAAATTTTTACTAAGATGCGTCTCAAGAATAATTCCTCTTTACTCTGCCATCCTAGTAATAACAGTTTTGCCAAATGGTTTTTTAAAAACAAAAACAGTTAGTTGGTTAGTTTTTTTTTTTTTTTAACTACTACCCTCTCCCCCCAACCAAAACGAGACATTGTCCTCAATGTTCGAAGGTAGAAAGATAGAGTATAGAAGACATCACCTGAAACAGCGAACAATGACAAACCTGAAACACACTTAAACAAACATAAGAAGTAACAAAACAAAATAATATGCTATTAATAAAACCAAAAGACATAAGGTTTCACAGATGAAGGCTCAAATCTAATCTAAGCTTTTTACGGCTTTCCTTAGTTGACCAATCTAGGTGACTCATGCAGGGATCAATGACAGGGATGAAAGATTATAGTTGGTCAATCAATTGTTCAGCAGTAGCAGCAGAGATTATGATTTGTCGTGCCGAAGATGTTAGAAATTCCTGTTCCACAGCTTGATCAAGGAAAGACAACAACTTATCATAAAAACCATTAATATTTAACAACCTATAGGTTTATGGTGAATGTGCAGTTGGGCCCAAGATGAAATATGAAAGATCTCTTCCAATGTGCCCAGACCACCTGGTAAGGCAATGAAGGCATCAGCATGGCTAAACATGGCGTTTAGTCGGTCAGACATTGTGGAGACCTGTAGTTCCTCTCCAATTGTTTTTCCAATGATGTCTCTATTTTCTAAAGCTTTGGGGACAACCCCAAAAACTTGACTGCCTCCTAAAAATGCAGCCATTGACACACCTCCCATTAACCCAAGGCTACCTCCCCCATACACTAAATGAATCTTTCTCTCAGCTAGTTCCAACAATTTGGACTTCAAAACGGCCTTTTTAATTCTTGGGTTCCTCATGAAAGTTGTAGGCCTATGTCTTAGCTTTCCATACATATAAAATGAACCTAAATCCGAGATCTAGAGCTCCAGATATGATCCAATTACCGAGCAATGTTCCGGTTTGGACTGCACCGGCATCTCTTTTCTAAGTTTAGCTATCTCTTTGTCCTTTCACTTTCAATGCTTAAACCCATCAATCAATCCTTTTATTTATGTGATAGTCCTGCATTTAAAATGAGCATTTACCATAAATTAGGGTATCTTATAATATCAAACTTGTTATTATAAAACATGCTTTAGTTGAGTTATTGATACTTCAAGTGCAAAATGATGATATAAAACCTTGATAAACATGCCCTTTTTAGTATTAATTAGTCATTCTACTCATTCCAATAGTGTTGGTGCCTTGGGGCAGGTTTCCATTGTGTCGCTCTCATATCAGACCTATTTCAGCTTTCCGGGATCAGATCTCACTCTTGATTGTAGGTTGCGTGACCACGAGGTTCGCATCACCATTTTTATTAACGTAGCCTCAACGAAATCCCACCGAACCGAGTCATAAGCCTTCATCAGATCTACTTTCATAGCACAACGAGCAGGACCCGTAGATTTATGGTAGCCTTTCATTAGTTCCTGAGACAAAAGAATATTGTTGCTGATTCTGCGTCCATAGAAAAAAGTTGTCTGATACGGACCTACTAGGGATGACAAAACAACTTTCATTCTCCCAGCTAGAATCTTTGCGATGCATTTTGTATATTGTAATGCAGCAAGATATAGGACGAAAATCTGCCAACCTCGTAGTATTAGCAACTTGAGGAATAAGGGAAATAGATGTAGCATTAATTTCCTTAAGCATGCTACGAGTCGAAGACAGTTTGCAATTAATTGCCGGTTGCATCACTTCCTCGTTCAAGACCCCAGGCATCTGTTTCACTCCCAACATACGCTGGAAGTATGCAATTACTTCTGATTTGACTACCTCGTGTTCTTCAACGACTTTCCCATCCTCCCTTGTAACCGAGAGAAGCTTATTTCTATTCTGTCTTCCATTTATTGATTTGTAAAAGTAGCTAGTATTCTGATCCCCCAAGCTAAGCCATTGTATCGCCTTTTGTTTGAAAAAACTCTCTTACGCCCTGACAGTAGAAGCATAGTTACGAGCGGCATCTCTTTCTCACATGCACAAAGTTGGATTCTCAGGCGCTGTATGCAGATCCTGTTGAGCTTTATCCATTTGATCTTGTGTATCTTTTGCATCATATTGGAGAAGTGAGTCTTATTGAAATGTTTAAGTTCCTGCTTTAGTGATGCGGACCAGCCCAGAAACACCAGCAAGGAACCATTACATGCAGCAAATGGACCCTGCTTTAGTGCCCAATGCTGGTTGTTATGAAGATGAAAATCCTACCTCTCCTCTTGTTTTGAAGAGTTTACGAGCAGACATGGTGCCGGAGGAAGGGGCTGCATGTACTTTTTTAGATCAAAGTTTAACCATCTGTAATACAATTGCTTATGCAACCATGAACCCTGTTAGTCATGAGGTGAATGTTGATATTGGAGCTATGGGAGCTGATACAGGTAAGGAAGACGAGGATAAGGAGTCGACGTCACTGATCCCAACAAGTCCGCAAAGTCCGATTTCTTCTGACGGGGAAACTTTTATTAATCAGTTAGCTAGCAAGGCTAGAGACTCTCTAGAGAAAAAGAAAACGGGTTCTCCAGGCTTTTCAAAGAAGAGTAAGAAATCTGGCTCCTCGAGGGGGGGCAAGTCAAGGTAATCAGTGTGTTGCTGTTTGGTACTCCTCTCTAATTCCCTATGATTATTGGATGTTGGAATGTTAGAGGTTTGAATGATCCCATAAAGCATTCAGAACTGCGTCAGCTCATCCATCAAGAGAGGATGGTTTTTTTTGGGTTGGTTGAAACTCGGGTTAGAGACAGGAATAAAGATAATGTTTCGCAACTTCTTCTGCGTAATTGGTCATTCTTGTATAATTATGATTTCTCTTGTCGTGGTCGTATTTGGGTTTGTTGGAATGCTGATTTGGTGAAGGTGGATGTTCTGGGAATGTCAGACCAGGCTATCCATGTTTCTGTTATGATATTAGCTACCAATATCTGTTTTAATGCTTCAATCATTTACGGAGACAATAATGCATCCTTACGTGAGGCTTTATGGTCTGATATTGTGAGTCGTAGTGATGGATGGGAGTCAACCCCATGGATTCTTATGGGCGACTTTAATGCTATCCGCAACCAGTCAGAGAGGTTAGGAGGGTCTTCTACGTGGGCTGGTCATATGGACAGATTGGAAACATGTATACGTGAAGCGAAAGTGGATGATCTTCGGTATTCAGGTATGCATTATACTTGGACGAACCAATGTCCTGAGAATATGATTATGCGGAAACTAGATAGAGTGCTTGTAAATGAGAAGTGGAATATGCACTTCCCATTGTCGGAAGCGAGATTCATGCCTGCTGGTATGTCGGATCATTCTCCCATGGTGGTAAAAGTCACTGGCAATGTTCAGAACATAAAGAAACCATTCAGATTCTTCGATATGTGGATGGATCATGACGAGTTCATGCCCTTGGTGAAGAAAGTATGGGATCAGCATTCGGGAGGTTGTCCAATGTATCAGTTGTGTTGCAAACTAAGGAAGCTAAAGCAGGAACTTAAACAGTTCAATAAGACTCACTTCTCCAATATTTCCGATAGAGTCAAAGATGCAAAAGATCACATGGATAAGGCTCAACAAGCTCTGCATACAGCGCCTGAGAATCCAACATTGCGTATGCGAGAAAGAGATGCTGTTCGTAACTATGCTTCTACTGTCAGGGCGGAAGAGAGTTTTTTCAAACAAAAGGCAAGGATGCAATGGCTTAGCTTGGGGGATCAGAATACTAGCTACTTCCACAAATCAGTAAATGGAAGACAGAATAGAAATAAGCTTCTCTCCGTTACAAGGGAGGATGGGGAAGTCGTTGAAGGACACGAGGCAGTCAAATCAGAAGTAATTGCATACTTCCAGCGTGTGTTGGGAGTGAATCAGATGCCTAGGGTCTTGAACGAGGAAGTGATGCAATCGGCAATTAACTGCAAACTATCTTCGACTCAACAGCATGAACTAGCACAAGAAGTAACAAGGGAGGAGATTAAGAATGCTATGTTTAGTTTGAAAAACAACAAAGCCCCTGGCCCGGATGGCTTCAACGTAGGTTTCTTCAAAAGAATGTGGCATATAGTGGGGGAAGATGTAATCAAAGCTGTTAGCTCCTTCTTTCAGACTCGTAGAATGCTTAAAGAAATGAATGCTACATCCATTTCCCTTATCCCTAAAGTTGCTAATCCTACGAGGTTGACAGATTTTCGTCCTATATCTTGCTGCAATACAGTATACAAATGCATCGCGAAGATTCTAGCTGGGAGAATGAAACTTGTTTTGCCGTCCTTAGTAGGTCCGTATCAGACAGCTTTTATCTCTGGACGGAGAATCAGCGACAATATTCTTTTGTCTCAGGAGCTAATGAAAGGCTATCATAAATCTACGGGTCCGGCTCGTTGTGCTATGAAAGTAGATCTGATGAAGGCTTATGACTCGGTTCGGTGGGATTTCGTTGATGCTACGTTAATAAAAATGGGATTCCCTAGAACAGTGGTTGATTGGATCATGGTGTGTGTTACATCGTGTCAATTCTCAATCAACGTCAACGGTGAACTTGCAGGTTACTTTCATGGGGGTAGAGGGTTGAGACAAGGTGATCCATTATCTCCATATTTGTTTGTCCTTTGCATGGAAATCCTGTCAGGGCTGTTCTGCAATATGAGTGCCAATCAAAACTTCAAGTTCCACTGGAGATGCAAGAAGGACAGAATTTCTCATCTTTGCTTTGCCGACGACTTGATGATATTCAGCAAAGGGGATGTACACTCAGTTCGTATGATCAAAAATGCACTCATAGAGTTTCAAGATCTATCAGGTCTATATCCAAATCCAAACAAAAGTGACATCTTCTTGAGCGGTGTGTTAGGTGCTGAGAGGGAACAGATTATCAGTATTCTTGGGTTTAGAGAGGGGGAGCTTCCAATGAAATATTTGGGAGTGCCTCTTATCTCGTCCAGACTAAAGGCTGTTGATTGTAAGGGCCTCGTGGATCGAATTACCGCTAAAGTACGACATTGGACCTGCAGAACACTCTCTTTCGCAGGGCGAGTACAACTGATTAACTCAGTTTTATTCTCCATCCAGGTCTATTGGGCATCTCTATTCCTATTACCTGGGCAAGTAGTGAAAAACGTTGAGCAAATTATGAGATCATTTCTTTGGTCAGGTTCAGATATGAGCACTACTAGGGCTAAAGTGGCTTGGGATCAGGTATGTCTTCCAAGAAAGGAGGGGGGGCTAGGCATAAAAAGGATAACAGAATGGAACAAGATTGCCTTGTTGAAACACATTTGGAACTTGTGCAATGACTCGGATGGCTCAATCTGGTCTACTTGGATCAGATCCAATCTCTTGCGAGGTAGGAATTTCTGGACAATCAAGGCGCCAGGAAGCTGCTCTTGGGCTTGGGGAAAGATTCTAAAGCTCAGATCCTTAGCATGGCCGAAGATGAAGCACATTATCGGAGATGGAATGACAACCTCTCTATGGTTTGACAATTGGCATCCTCACAGCCCGCTCGCTGATACTTACGGTGAACGATTCATCTATGATTCAGGTATGGAACACAATGCGAGAGTGAACGTGCTGATTAATAACTTAGAATGGAGAATTCCTATCACTCATGCTATTGGCTGGCACCCCATTATAGAAGCTATTCCTTCCACATCTACTCCTAAGGGGCAAAAGGATGAGATTGTTTGGTTGGATTCGCCAAATCAGAGTTTCTCGGTCAAAGTAGCTTGGGAACAACTAAGAATTCATCATCAGACGGTTGATTGGCATGACATCGTGTGGTTCAAGAATGCTGTCCCAAGACATGCATTTCTTCTTTGGGTGGCTATCCAACGGAAACTCTCAACGCAGGATAGACTTCATCGGTTTGGTATTCATGGTCCCAATAGGTGCTCACTTTGTCTCCGCAATAATGAAGATCACAACCACTTGTTCTTTGAATGCTCCTTTACGAAAGCATTATGGTGGAATGTTTGTGACAGATGCGACATTCCAAGAATGACAAAAAGCTTGGATGAATGGATTCGATTGGCCACTGTCTCTTGGCATGGCAAAAGTTTCGTCAACTTTTCTCGTAAACTGGGTTTCGCAGCTACAGTGTATTGTATCTGGCAAGAACGGAACGCAAGGATCTTTGCAGATGTGTCTAAAGCTTCGAATTTGGTTTTTGATCAAATCGAATGTATCATTCGCGATAAGCTTGTTTTGATGAGGAATGTTCAACAAACAGATGAAAACATAAGGATCCAAAGACTTTGGAGGGTCAATAACATGGACTCTTAATTTGATATTTAGCTGGTTGTTTTTGTACCCCTAGCATATCTAGTTGGTCTAAGTTTTTGTTTTGTTATGTGGCTAGCCTGTAGCCATTTGTTGGTTTTCGTTTCTGTTCACATTGTAAATCTTGGGTATGCCCATTATATTCTTTGTATCATTTTCTTTTAATACATAAGTCAGCTTACCAAAAAAAAAAAAAACTCTCTTCCGCCCTGACGGTAGAAGCATAGTTACGAGCAGCATCTCTTTCTCGCATGCACAAAGTTGGATTCTCAGGCGCTGTATGCAGATCCTGTTGAGCTTTATCCATTTGATCTTTTGCATCATATTGGAGAAGTGAGTCTTATTGAAATGTTTAAGTTCCTGCTTTAGTGATGCGGACCAGCCCAGAAACACCAGCAAGGAACCATTACATGTTCCAAATGGACCAATGACCCGGTCCAAGACAAAGGCATTGAAAGACGCATTGAATGCATTGGTTTTGAAGGTTTCCACCAAGTCAGAATTGGAAGGTCCATTGGAGTATCAAGAGAGAGATCCTAGTACATCTTATCCATGTGCAAGAGGGGTCCAATACAACCTTATTTGGGGCATGAGATGAGGACAGCAAAGGAAGCAAAAGAATCCTACTACAGCTTGGAAACAACATGGTGGCTGCCTTTTCCTTTTGTTTCTAGGATTAACGGGCTGCATGGAAGGCTATAAATAAGCCTCCATTCTATTCTTCTCATGGCAGAACATGGATTTAATATCAGGGGCTTTATTTTATTTTGTTAGCTACAGCCCAAGGCTTGTTTGGGCTTAATTAAAACTTTGTTCTTAGCTAGGGTCCGAGGCTTGTTTGGATCTGGTTATGGGCTTTTCATTTGAGGGTTTTCGGCCAGTTTTGAGTGGACCTCATATAGGTCCACATGAGGGGTCCATTAGGGTTATCTTTTCAAGAACTATTTAAACTCATGTAAGCCAAAATTTCGGCAGCTTTGATGATTATTATTCTGAATTTTTCAGTTTTAACGTGTGAGAGTGATTCTTGCATTCTTCAGTTCTTGAACGAACTGAATCTGACTTATCGAAGATTAAATGGCCCCGCGGCGTCATTCTACTCATTCCAATAGTGTTGGTGCCTTGGGGCAGGTTTCCATTGTGTCGCACTCATATCAGACCTATTTCGGCTTTCCGGGATCAGATCTCAATCTTGATTGTGGGTTGCGTGACCACGAGGTTCGCGTCACCATTTTTATTAACGTAGCCTCAACGAAATCCCACCGCACCGAGTCATAAGCCTTCATCAGATCTACTTTCATAGCACAACAACGAGCAGGACCCGTAGATTTATGATAGCCTTTCATTAGTTCCTGAGACAAAAGAATATTGTCGCTGATTCTCCGTCCAGAGATAAAAGCTGTCTGATACGGACCTACTAGGGATGGCAAAACAACTTTCATTCTCCCAGCTAGAATCTTCGCGATGCGTTTGTATATTGGATTGCAGCAAGATATAGGACGGAAATCTGTCAACCTCGTAGGATTAGCAACTTTAGGAATAAGGGAAATGGATGTAGCATTCATTTCCTTAAGCATTCTACGAGTTTGAAAGAAGGAGCTAACAGCGTTGATTACATCTTCCCCCACCATGTGCCGCATTCTTTTGAAGAAACCCGCGTCGAAGCCATCCGGACCAGGGGCTTTGTTGTTTTTCAAACTAAACATAGCATGCTTAATCTCCTCCCTTGTTACATCTTGTGCTAGTACATGCTGTTGAGTCGAAGACAGTTTGCAATTAATTGCCGGTTGCATCCCTTCCTCGTTCAAGACCCCGGGCATCTGTTTCACTCCCAACATACGCCGGAAGTATGCAATTACTTCTGATTTGACTGCCTCGTGTCCTTCGACGACTTTCCCATCCTCCCTTGTAACCGAGAGAAGCTTATTTCTATTCTGCCTTCCATTTACTGATTTGTAAAAGCAGCTAGTATTCTGATCCCCCAAGCTAAGCCATTGTATCGCCTTTTGTTTGAGAAAACTCTCTTCCGCCCAAGAAAACTCTCTATTCCGTCTCCCTCTCTCTCTCTCCCTCTCTCTCTCTAATCTGTATTGTCTTTGATCTCCTTGGTTCACCGTTGGATCGTCACTATTTTTGAGTATGTTGTTCTTCACAACATGCTCTACATCTTGACCGAACGGATCATCATTTCAATCAATGAACTGTGAGGTACGGGACTTGTAATTCTGGGGTTGTCGAAGCTCGATCTCTTTGGTTCACCGTTGGATCGTCACCATATTTGAGTATGTTCTCCATCAGAACATGCTCTACATCTTGACCGAAGGGATCATCTTTTCAATCAATGAACTGAGAGATACTGGCCTCGTAATCATTGAGATAAGGTGAGTAGCTGCATCTTTTTCAGTGGGTTTTCTTTCTGGACTTCTAATACCAGCTATAAACATGAGAATCACTCAGTAGAGCTTTGCTATCTCTAGTAAATGTCTATTGCCATATTGTCTTCATGTTCTGGTGTGGAATCTGTTCCATTGGTTAGCTGTAACATTAAACAACAAAATGAAGTTAAGTCTGGACACAATTAAATACAACTCATTTGGAAGTTCATTTGCTTGCTGATTAGAGAGTGGTGTTGTTGAAGCTCGATCTCCTTTGTTCACCGTTGGATCGTCACCATCTTTTAGTATGTTGTTTTTCTGAACCTGCTATATATCTTGCCGAACGGATCGTTGTTCCAATCAAAGTTCTGGTAGATACTGGACTCGCAATTCTGTACCATATTGTCTTTGTGTTCTGCTATCGAATCTGTTCCAATGGTTAGCTCTGACATTGAACAACAAAATGCAAAATCTGGACATACCTTACAATTAGAGCTCCATGATATGCTAATTAGTCACGACATGTTGAGTTCTAAAGTTGATGAGTTGAAGGTTGGGTCTAAGCAACAAGAACAGCTAAACCTTAGCCCCAAATTGAATTTTTTAAATGCTTTGAAGGGTTCTGATGTTGATGACAATAAGGGTAGGATGTCCCTTGATATGAATCCAGTCCGTAACTTGCATTTTGCTCCCCCCGCAATAACTAATGGTCGTGTGACAGTAGCTCCTCCACTTGATGTGTTTGAGGATGGCTGTGAACTTTGGAAATCCACTCTAGTTGGTCATTTCGTGGGTCAGAAATTACCCTATCCTGTTGTTAATTCTATTGCCAAAAGAATATGGGGCTCCCACGGTCTATCCGATGTTTTATCTTCTGATAATGGTTTCTTTCTCTTCACTTTTGATTCGGTCGATCGCGCCACTAATGTTCTGGAGAGAGCCCCATGGCACATGGCCAACAGACCTTTGGTGCTTAAACGTTGGCATCCGAACATGCAATTTTTGAAAGATGATCTGGATAGAGTTCCGGTATGGGTTAAGCTCTATAATGTTCCTCTCGAGTATTGGACTGTTAAGGGGTTGAGTTGTGTAGCGAGCGCTATTGGGGTTCCCCTTCATGCTGACCTCACTACATTATTGCGTAAAAGGCTTAGCTACGCAAGAGTTTGCGTTGAGATAGAAGCTTCGAAAACGCTGGTGAAGGAATACGACCTTCGCTGTCCAAATGGGTTATTCATAACAATTTCAGCGGATTATGAATGGATACCTTCAAGGTGCAATAATTGCAATGTCTTTGGACATACCACAGCGATATGTGCTACCAGTAAAGTTGATGATCGTACAATGGGGGCAGATGGAAAAAGGAAAATAGGAGTTGTGAACTCTAAACCTGCAGATAATAAGCAGAATCAGCTTCAATGGCAGGTAGTTGGTAAACGAAATAAGGGTGTTACGATTGGTGAGAATGATTGTTTGGCATCTAAAGAGCTTAATTGTAATGAGAATGGTTCTGTAGCATCTGCTTTACATATTGCTGATTGTCATATGAATGAAACTGCGACATCAGATGTGCCCAATGCTGGTTGTTATGAAGATGAAAATCCTACCTCTCCTCTTGTTTTGAAGAGTTTACGAGCAGACATGGTGCCGGAGGAAGGGGCTGCATGTACTTTTTTAGATCAAAGTTTAACCATCTGTAATACAATTGCTTATGCAACCATGAACCCTGTTAGTCATGAGGTGAATGTTGATATTGGAGCTATGGGAGCTGATACAGGTAAGGAAGACGAGGATAAGGAGTCGACGTCACTGATCCCAACAAGTCCGCAAAGTCCGATTTCTTCTGACGGGGAAACTTTTATTAATCAGTTAGCTAGCAAGGCTAGAGACTCTCTAGAGAAAAAGAAAACGGGTTCTCCAGGCTTTTCAAAGAAGAGTAAGAAATCTGGCTCCTCGAGGGGGGGCAAGTCAAGGTAATCAGTGTGTTGCTGTTTGGTACTCCTCTCTAATTCCCTATGATTATTGGATGTTGGAATGTTAGAGGTTTGAATGATCCCATAAAGCATTCAGAACTGCGTCAGCTCATCCATCAAGAGAGGATGGTTTTTTTTGGGTTGGTTGAAACTCGGGTTAGAGACAGGAATAAAGATAATGTTTCGCAACTTCTTCTGCGTAATTGGTCATTCTTGTATAATTATGATTTCTCTTGTCGTGGTCGTATTTGGGTTTGTTGGAATGCTGATTTGGTGAAGGTGGATGTTCTGGGAATGTCAGACCAGGCTATCCATGTTTCTGTTATGATATTAGCTACCAATATCTGTTTTAATGCTTCAATCATTTACGGAGACAATAATGCATCCTTACGTGAGGCTTTATGGTCTGATATTGTGAGTCGTAGTGATGGATGGGAGTCAACCCCATGGATTCTTATGGGCGACTTTAATGCTATCCGCAACCAGTCAGAGAGGTTAGGAGGGTCTTCTACGTGGGCTGGTCATATGGACAGATTGGAAACATGTATACGTGAAGCGAAAGTGGATGATCTTCGGTATTCAGGTATGCATTATACTTGGACGAACCAATGTCCTGAGAATATGATTATGCGGAAACTAGATAGAGTGCTTGTAAATGAGAAGTGGAATATGCACTTCCCATTGTCGGAAGCGAGATTCATGCCTGCTGGTATGTCGGATCATTCTCCCATGGTGGTAAAAGTCACTGGCAATGTTCAGAACATAAAGAAACCATTCAGATTCTTCGATATGTGGATGGATCATGACGAGTTCATGCCCTTGGTGAAGAAAGTATGGGATCAGCATTCGGGAGGTTGTCCAATGTATCAGTTGTGTTGCAAACTAAGGAAGCTAAAGCAGGAACTTAAACAGTTCAATAAGACTCACTTCTCCAATATTTCCGATAGAGTCAAAGATGCAAAAGATCACATGGATAAGGCTCAACAAGCTCTGCATACAGCGCCTGAGAATCCAACATTGCGTATGCGAGAAAGAGATGCTGTTCGTAACTATGCTTCTACTGTCAGGGCGGAAGAGAGTTTTTTCAAACAAAAGGCAAGGATGCAATGGCTTAGCTTGGGGGATCAGAATACTAGCTACTTCCACAAATCAGTAAATGGAAGACAGAATAGAAATAAGCTTCTCTCCGTTACAAGGGAGGATGGGGAAGTCGTTGAAGGACACGAGGCAGTCAAATCAGAAGTAATTGCATACTTCCAGCGTGTGTTGGGAGTGAATCAGATGCCTAGGGTCTTGAACGAGGAAGTGATGCAATCGGCAATTAACTGCAAACTATCTTCGACTCAACAGCATGAACTAGCACAAGAAGTAACAAGGGAGGAGATTAAGAATGCTATGTTTAGTTTGAAAAACAACAAAGCCCCTGGCCCGGATGGCTTCAACGTAGGTTTCTTCAAAAGAATGTGGCATATAGTGGGGGAAGATGTAATCAAAGCTGTTAGCTCCTTCTTTCAGACTCGTAGAATGCTTAAAGAAATGAATGCTACATCCATTTCCCTTATCCCTAAAGTTGCTAATCCTACGAGGTTGACAGATTTTCGTCCTATATCTTGCTGCAATACAGTATACAAATGCATCGCGAAGATTCTAGCTGGGAGAATGAAACTTGTTTTGCCGTCCTTAGTAGGTCCGTATCAGACAGCTTTTATCTCTGGACGGAGAATCAGCGACAATATTCTTTTGTCTCAGGAGCTAATGAAAGGCTATCATAAATCTACGGGTCCGGCTCGTTGTGCTATGAAAGTAGATCTGATGAAGGCTTATGACTCGGTTCGGTGGGATTTCGTTGATGCTACGTTAATAAAAATGGGATTCCCTAGAACAGTGGTTGATTGGATCATGGTGTGTGTTACATCGTGTCAATTCTCAATCAACGTCAACGGTGAACTTGCAGGTTACTTTCATGGGGGTAGAGGGTTGAGACAAGGTGATCCATTATCTCCATATTTGTTTGTCCTTTGCATGGAAATCCTGTCAGGGCTGTTCTGCAATATGAGTGCCAATCAAAACTTCAAGTTCCACTGGAGATGCAAGAAGGACAGAATTTCTCATCTTTGCTTTGCCGACGACTTGATGATATTCAGCAAAGGGGATGTACACTCAGTTCGTATGATCAAAAATGCACTCATAGAGTTTCAAGATCTATCAGGTCTATATCCAAATCCAAACAAAAGTGACATCTTCTTGAGCGGTGTGTTAGGTGCTGAGAGGGAACAGATTATCAGTATTCTTGGGTTTAGAGAGGGGGAGCTTCCAATGAAATATTTGGGAGTGCCTCTTATCTCGTCCAGACTAAAGGCTGTTGATTGTAAGGGCCTCGTGGATCGAATTACCGCTAAAGTACGACATTGGACCTGCAGAACACTCTCTTTCGCAGGGCGAGTACAACTGATTAACTCAGTTTTATTCTCCATCCAGGTCTATTGGGCATCTCTATTCCTATTACCTGGGCAAGTAGTGAAAAACGTTGAGCAAATTATGAGATCATTTCTTTGGTCAGGTTCAGATATGAGCACTACTAGGGCTAAAGTGGCTTGGGATCAGGTATGTCTTCCAAGAAAGGAGGGGGGGCTAGGCATAAAAAGGATAACAGAATGGAACAAGATTGCCTTGTTGAAACACATTTGGAACTTGTGCAATGACTCGGATGGCTCAATCTGGTCTACTTGGATCAGATCCAATCTCTTGCGAGGTAGGAATTTCTGGACAATCAAGGCGCCAGGAAGCTGCTCTTGGGCTTGGGGAAAGATTCTAAAGCTCAGATCCTTAGCATGGCCGAAGATGAAGCACATTATCGGAGATGGAATGACAACCTCTCTATGGTTTGACAATTGGCATCCTCACAGCCCGCTCGCTGATACTTACGGTGAACGATTCATCTATGATTCAGGTATGGAACACAATGCGAGAGTGAACGTGCTGATTAATAACTTAGAATGGAGAATTCCTATCACTCATGCTATTGGCTGGCACCCCATTATAGAAGCTATTCCTTCCACATCTACTCCTAAGGGGCAAAAGGATGAGATTGTTTGGTTGGATTCGCCAAATCAGAGTTTCTCGGTCAAAGTAGCTTGGGAACAACTAAGAATTCATCATCAGACGGTTGATTGGCATGACATCGTGTGGTTCAAGAATGCTGTCCCAAGACATGCATTTCTTCTTTGGGTGGCTATCCAACGGAAACTCTCAACGCAGGATAGACTTCATCGGTTTGGTATTCATGGTCCCAATAGGTGCTCACTTTGTCTCCGCAATAATGAAGATCACAACCACTTGTTCTTTGAATGCTCCTTTACGAAAGCATTATGGTGGAATGTTTGTGACAGATGCGACATTCCAAGAATGACAAAAAGCTTGGATGAATGGATTCGATTGGCCACTGTCTCTTGGCATGGCAAAAGTTTCGTCAACTTTTCTCGTAAACTGGGTTTCGCAGCTACAGTGTATTGTATCTGGCAAGAACGGAACGCAAGGATCTTTGCAGATGTGTCTAAAGCTTCGAATTTGGTTTTTGATCAAATCGAATGTATCATTCGCGATAAGCTTGTTTTGATGAGGAATGTTCAACAAACAGATGAAAACATAAGGATCCAAAGACTTTGGAGGGTCAATAACATGGACTCTTAATTTGATATTTAGCTGGTTGTTTTTGTACCCCTAGCATATCTAGTTGGTCTAAGTTTTTGTTTTGTTATGTGGCTAGCCTGTAGCCATTTGTTGGTTTTCGTTTCTGTTCACATTGTAAATCTTGGGTATGCCCATTATATTCTTTGTATCATTTTCTTTTAATACATAAGTCAGCTTACCAAAAAAAAAAAAAACTCTCTTCCGCCCTGACGGTAGAAGCATAGTTACGAGCAGCATCTCTTTCTCGCATGCACAAAGTTGGATTCTCAGGCGCTGTATGCAGATCCTGTTGAGCTTTATCCATTTGATCTTTTGCATCATATTGGAGAAGTGAGTCTTATTGAAATGTTTAAGTTCCTGCTTTAGTGATGCGGACCAGCCCAGAAACACCAGCAAGGAACCATTACATGTTCCAAATGGACCAATGACCCGGTCCAAGACAAAGGCATTGAAAGACGCATTGAATGCATTGGTTTTGAAGGTTTCCACCAAGTCAGAATTGGAAGGTCCATTGGAGTATCAAGAGAGAGATCCTAGTACATCTTATCCATGTGCAAGAGGGGTCCAATACAACCTTATTTGGGGCATGAGATGAGGACAGCAAAGGAAGCAAAAGAATCCTACTACAGCTTGGAAACAACATGGTGGCTGCCTTTTCCTTTTGTTTCTAGGATTAACGGGCTGCATGGAAGGCTATAAATAAGCCTCCATTCTATTCTTCTCATGGCAGAACATGGATTTAATATCAGGGGCTTTATTTTATTTTGTTAGCTACAGCCCAAGGCTTGTTTGGGCTTAATTAAAACTTTGTTCTTAGCTAGGGTCCGAGGCTTGTTTGGATCTGGTTATGGGCTTTTCATTTGAGGGTTTTCGGCCAGTTTTGAGTGGACCTCATATAGGTCCACATGAGGGGTCCATTAGGGTTATCTTTTCAAGAACTATTTAAACTCATGTAAGCCAAAATTTCGGCAGCTTTGATGATTATTATTCTGAATTTTTCAGTTTTAACGTGTGAGAGTGATTCTTGCATTCTTCAGTTCTTGAACGAACTGAATCTGACTTATCGAAGATTAAATGGCCCCGCGGCGTCATTCTACTCATTCCAATAGTGTTGGTGCCTTGGGGCAGGTTTCCATTGTGTCGCACTCATATCAGACCTATTTCGGCTTTCCGGGATCAGATCTCAATCTTGATTGTGGGTTGCGTGACCACGAGGTTCGCGTCACCATTTTTATTAACGTAGCCTCAACGAAATCCCACCGCACCGAGTCATAAGCCTTCATCAGATCTACTTTCATAGCACAACAACGAGCAGGACCCGTAGATTTATGATAGCCTTTCATTAGTTCCTGAGACAAAAGAATATTGTCGCTGATTCTCCGTCCAGAGATAAAAGCTGTCTGATACGGACCTACTAGGGATGGCAAAACAACTTTCATTCTCCCAGCTAGAATCTTCGCGATGCGTTTGTATATTGGATTGCAGCAAGATATAGGACGGAAATCTGTCAACCTCGTAGGATTAGCAACTTTAGGAATAAGGGAAATGGATGTAGCATTCATTTCCTTAAGCATTCTACGAGTTTGAAAGAAGGAGCTAACAGCGTTGATTACATCTTCCCCCACCATGTGCCGCATTCTTTTGAAGAAACCCGCGTCGAAGCCATCCGGACCAGGGGCTTTGTTGTTTTTCAAACTAAACATAGCATGCTTAATCTCCTCCCTTGTTACATCTTGTGCTAGTACATGCTGTTGAGTCGAAGACAGTTTGCAATTAATTGCCGGTTGCATCCCTTCCTCGTTCAAGACCCCGGGCATCTGTTTCACTCCCAACATACGCCGGAAGTATGCAATTACTTCTGATTTGACTGCCTCGTGTCCTTCGACGACTTTCCCATCCTCCCTTGTAACCGAGAGAAGCTTATTTCTATTCTGCCTTCCATTTACTGATTTGTAAAAGCAGCTAGTATTCTGATCCCCCAAGCTAAGCCATTGTATCGCCTTTTGTTTGAGAAAACTCTCTTCCGCCCTGACGGTAGAAGCATAGTTACGAGCAGCATCTCTTTCTCGCATGCACAAAGTTGGATTCTCAGGCGCTGTATGCAGATCCTGTTGAGCTTTATCCATTTGATCTTTTGCATCATATTGGAGAAGTGAGTCTTATTGAAATGTTTAAGTTCCTGCTTTAGTGATGCGGACCAGCCCAGAAACACCAGCAAGGAACCATTACATGTTCCAAATGGACCAATGACCCGGTCCAAGACAAAGGCATTGAAAGACGCATTGAATGCATTGGTTTTGAAGGTTTCCACCAAGTCAGAATTGGAAGGTCCATTGGAGTATCAAGAGAGAGATCCTAGTACATCTTATCCATGTGCAAGAGGGGTCCAATACAACCTTATTTGGGGCATGAGATGAGGACAGCAAAGGAAGCAAAAGAATCCTACTACAGCTTGGAAACAACATGGTGGCTGCCTTTTCCTTTTGTTTCTAGGATTAACGGGCTGCATGGAAGGCTATAAATAAGCCTCCATTCTATTCTTCTCATGGCAGAACATGGATTTAATATCAGGGGCTTTATTTTATTTTGTTAGCTACAGCCCAAGGCTTGTTTGGGCTTAATTAAAACTTTGTTCTTAGCTAGGGTCCGAGGCTTGTTTGGATCTGGTTATGGGCTTTTCATTTGAGGGTTTTCGGCCAGTTTTGAGTGGACCTCATATAGGTCCACATGAGGGGTCCATTAGGGTTATCTTTTCAAGAACTATTTAAACTCATGTAAGCCAAAATTTCGACAGCTTTGATGATTATTATTCTGAATTTTTCAGTTTTAACGTGTGAGAGTGATTCTTGCATTCTTCAGTTCTTGAACGAACTGAATCTGACTTATCGAAGATTAAATGGCCCCGCGGCGTCATTCTACTCATTCCAATAGTGTTGGTGCCTTGGGGCAGGTTTCCATTGTGTCGCACTCATATCAGACCTATTTCGGCTTTCCGGGATCAGATCTCAATCTTGATTGTGGGTTGCGTGACCACGAGGTTCGCGTCACCATTTTTATTAACGTAGCCTCAACGAAATCCCACCGCACCGAGTCATAAGCCTTCATCAGAT
Organism: Populus alba x Populus glandulosa; assembly: GCA_033617975.1. NCBI lineage: Eukaryota > Viridiplantae > Streptophyta > Magnoliopsida > Malpighiales > Salicaceae > Populus > Populus alba x Populus glandulosa. Next base: position 8,448,950 of record CM066161.1, read on the forward strand.
CTACTTTCATAGCACAACAACGAGCAGGACCCGTAGATTTATGATAGCCTTTCATTAGTTCCTGAGACAAAAGAATATTGTCGCTGATTCTCCGTCCAGAGATAAAAGCTGTCTGATACGGACCTACTAGGGATGGCAAAACAACTTTCATTCTCCCAGCTAGAATCTTCGCGATGCGTTTGTATATTGGATTGCAGCAAGATATAGGACGGAAATCTGTCAACCTCGTAGGATTAGCAACTTTAGGAATAAGGGAAATGGATGTAGCATTCATTTCCTTAAGCATTCTACGAGTTTGAAAGAAGGAGCTAACAGCGTTGATTACATCTTCCCCCACCATGTGCCGCATTCTTTTGAAGAAACCCGCGTCGAAGCCATCCGGACCAGGGGCTTTGTTGTTTTTCAAACTAAACATAGCATGCTTAATCTCCTCCCTTGTTACATCTTGTGCTAGTACATGCTGTTGAGTCGAAGACAGTTTGCAATTAATTGCCGGTTGCATCCCTTCCTCGTTCAAGACCCCGGGCATCTGTTTCACTCCCAACATACGCCGGAAGTATGCAATTACTTCTGATTTGACTGCCTCGTGTCCTTCGACGACTTTCCCATCCTCCCTTGTAACCGAGAGAAGCTTATTTCTATTCTGCCTTCCATTTACTGATTTGTAAAAGCAGCTAGTATTCTGATCCCCCAAGCTAAGCCATTGTATCGCCTTTTGTTTGAGAAAACTCTCTTCCGCCCTGACGGTAGAAGCATAGTTACGAGCAGCATCTCTTTCTCGCATGCACAAAGTTGGATTCTCAGGCGCTGTATGCAGATCCTGTTGAGCTTTATCCATTTGATCTTTTGCATCATATTGGAGAAGTGAGTCTTATTGAAATGTTTAAGTTCCTGCTTTAGTGATGCGGACCAGCCCAGAAACACCAGCAAGGAACCATTACATGTTCCAAATGGACCAATGACCCGGTCCAAGACAAAGGCATTGAAAGACGCATTGAATGCATTGGTTTTGAAGGTTTCCACCAAGTCAGAATTGGAAGGTCCATTGGAGTATCAAGAGAGAGATCCTAGTACATCTTATCCATGTGCAAGAGGGGTCCAATACAACCTTATTTGGGGCATGAGATGAGGACAGCAAAGGAAGCAAAAGAATCCTACTACAGCTTGGAAACAACATGGTGGCTGCCTTTTCCTTTTGTTTCTAGGATTAACGGGCTGCATGGAAGGCTATAAATAAGCCTCCATTCTATTCTTCTCATGGCAGAACATGGATTTAATATCAGGGGCTTTATTTTATTTTGTTAGCTACAGCCCAAGGCTTGTTTGGGCTTAATTAAAACTTTGTTCTTAGCTAGGGTCCGAGGCTTGTTTGGATCTGGTTATGGGCTTTTCATTTGAGGGTTTTCGGCCAGTTTTGAGTGGACCTCATATAGGTCCACATGAGGGGTCCATTAGGGTTATCTTTTCAAGAACTATTTAAACTCATGTAAGCCAAAATTTCGACAGCTTTGATGATTATTATTCTGAATTTTTCAGTTTTAACGTGTGAGAGTGATTCTTGCATTCTTCAGTTCTTGAACGAACTGAATCTGACTTATCGAAGATTAAATGGCCCCGCGGCGTCATTCTACTCATTCCAATAGTGTTGGTGCCTTGGGGCAGGTTTCCATTGTGTCGCACTCATATCAGACCTATTTCGGCTTTCCGGGATCAGATCTCAATCTTGATTGTGGGTTGCGTGACCACGAGGTTCGCGTCACCATTTTTATTAACGTAGCCTCAACGAAATCCCACCGCACCGAGTCATAAGCCTTCATCAGATCTACTTTCATAGCACAACAACGAGCAGGACCCGTAGATTTATGATAGCCTTTCATTAGTTCCTGAGACAAAAGAATATTGTCGCTGATTCTCCGTCCAGAGATAAAAGCTGTCTGATACGGACCTACTAGGGATGGCAAAACAACTTTCATTCTCCCAGCTAGAATCTTCGCGATGCGTTTGTATATTGGATTGCAGCAAGATATAGGACGGAAATCTGTCAACCTCGTAGGATTAGCAACTTTAGGAATAAGGGAAATGGATGTAGCATTCATTTCCTTAAGCATTCTACGAGTTTGAAAGAAGGAGCTAACAGCGTTGATTACATCTTCCCCCACCATGTGCCGCATTCTTTTGAAGAAACCCGCGTCGAAGCCATCCGGACCAGGGGCTTTGTTGTTTTTCAAACTAAACATAGCATGCTTAATCTCCTCCCTTGTTACATCTTGTGCTAGTACATGCTGTTGAGTCGAAGACAGTTTGCAATTAATTGCCGGTTGCATCCCTTCCTCGTTCAAGACCCCGGGCATCTGTTTCACTCCCAACATACGCCGGAAGTATGCAATTACTTCTGATTTGACTGCCTCGTGTCCTTCGACGACTTTCCCATCCTCCCTTGTAACCGAGAGAAGCTTATTTCTATTCTGCCTTCCATTTACTGATTTGTAAAAGCAGCTAGTATTCTGATCCCCCAAGCTAAGCCATTGTATCGCCTTTTGTTTGAGAAAACTCTCTTCCGCCCTGACGGTAGAAGCATAGTTACGAGCAGCATCTCTTTCTCGCATGCACAAAGTTGGATTCTCAGGCGCTGTATGCAGATCCTGTTGAGCTTTATCCATTTGATCTTTTGCATCATATTGGAGAAGTGAGTCTTATTGAAATGTTTAAGTTCCTGCTTTAGTGATGCGGACCAGCCCAGAAACACCAGCAAGGAACCATTACATGTTCCAAATGGACCAATGACCCGGTCCAAGACAAAGGCATTGAAAGACGCATTGAATGCATTGGTTTTGAAGGTTTCCACCAAGTCAGAATTGGAAGGTCCATTGGAGTATCAAGAGAGAGATCCTAGTACATCTTATCCATGTGCAAGAGGGGTCCAATACAACCTTATTTGGGGCATGAGATGAGGACAGCAAAGGAAGCAAAAGAATCCTACTACAGCTTGGAAACAACATGGTGGCTGCCTTTTCCTTTTGTTTCTAGGATTAACGGGCTGCATGGAAGGCTATAAATAAGCCTCCATTCTATTCTTCTCATGGCAGAACATGGATTTAATATCAGGGGCTTTATTTTATTTTGTTAGCTACAGCCCAAGGCTTGTTTGGGCTTAATTAAAACTTTGTTCTTAGCTAGGGTCCGAGGCTTGTTTGGATCTGGTTATGGGCTTTTCATTTGAGGGTTTTCGGCCAGTTTTGAGTGGACCTCATATAGGTCCACATGAGGGGTCCATTAGGGTTATCTTTTCAAGAACTATTTAAACTCATGTAAGCCAAAATTTCGACAGCTTTGATGATTATTATTCTGAATTTTTCAGTTTTAACGTGTGAGAGTGATTCTTGCATTCTTCAGTTCTTGAACGAACTGAATCTGACTTATCGAAGATTAAATGGCCCCGCGGCGTCATTCTACTCATTCCAATAGTGTTGGTGCCTTGGGGCAGGTTTCCATTGTGTCGCACTCATATCAGACCTATTTCGGCTTTCCGGGATCAGATCTCAATCTTGATTGTGGGTTGCGTGACCACGAGGTTCGCGTCACCATTTTTATTAACGTAGCCTCAACGAAATCCCACCGCACCGAGTCATAAGCCTTCATCAGATCTACTTTCATAGCACAACAACGAGCAGGACCCGTAGATTTATGATAGCCTTTCATTAGTTCCTGAGACAAAAGAATATTGTCGCTGATTCTCCGTCCAGAGATAAAAGCTGTCTGATACGGACCTACTAGGGATGGCAAAACAACTTTCATTCTCCCAGCTAGAATCTTCGCGATGCGTTTGTATATTGGATTGCAGCAAGATATAGGATGGAAATCTGTCAACCTCGTAGGATTAGCAACTTTAGGAATAAGGGAAATGGATGTAGCATTCATTTCCTTAAGCATTCTACGAGTTTGAAAGAAGGAGCTAACAGCGTTGATTACATCTTCCCCCACCATGTGCCGCATTCTTTTGAAGAAACCCGCGTCGAAGCCATCCGGACCAGGGGCTTTGTTGTTTTTCAAACTAAACATAGCATGCTTAATCTCCTCCCTTGTTACATCTTGTGCTAGTACATGCTGTTGAGTCGAAGACAGTTTGCAATTAATTGCCGGTTGCATCCCTTCCTCGTTCAAGACCCCGGGCATCTGTTTCACTCCCAACATACGCCGGAAGTATGCAATTACTTCTGATTTGACTGCCTCGTGTCCTTCGACGACTTTCCCATCCTCCCTTGTAACCGAGAGAAGCTTATTTCTATTCTGCCTTCCATTTACTGATTTGTAAAAGCAGCTAGTATTCTGATCCCCCAAGCTAAGCCATTGTATCGCCTTTTGTTTGAGAAAACTCTCTTCCGCCCTGACGGTAGAAGCATAGTTACGAGCAGCATCTCTTTCTCGCATGCACAAAGTTGGATTCTCAGGCGCTGTATGCAGATCCTGTTGAGCTTTATCCATTTGATCTTTTGCATCATATTGGAGAAGTGAGTCTTATTGAAATGTTTAAGTTCCTGCTTTAGTGATGCGGACCAGCCCAGAAACACCAGCAAGGAACCATTACATGTTCCAAATGGACCAATGACCCGGTCCAAGACAAAGGCATTGAAAGACGCATTGAATGCATTGGTTTTGAAGGTTTCCACCAAGTCAGAATTGGAAGGTCCATTGGAGTATCAAGAGAGAGATCCTAGTACATCTTATCCATGTTCAAGAGGGGTCCAATACAACCTTATTTGGGGCATGAGATGAGGACAGCAAAGGAAGCAAAAGAATCCTACTACAACTTGGAAACAACATGGTGGGCTGCCTTTTCCTTTTGTTTCTAGGATTAACGGGCTGCATGGAAGGCTATAAATAAGCCTCCATTCTATTCTTCTCATGGCAGAACATGGATTTAATATCAGGGGCTTTATTTTATTTTGTTAGCTACAGCCCAAGGCTTGTTTGGGCTTAATTAAAACTTTGTTCTTAGCTAGGGTCCGAGGCTTGTTCGGATCTGGTTATGGGCTTTTCATTTGAGGGTTTTCGGCCAGTTTTGAGTGGACCTCATATAGGTCCACATGAGGGGTCCATTAGGGTTATCTTTTCAAGAACTATTTAAACTCATGTAAGCCAAAATTTCGGCAGCTTTGATGATTATTATTCTGAATTTTTCAGTTTTAACGTGTGAGAGTGATTCTTGCATTCTTCAGTTCTTGAACGAACTGAATCTGACTTATCGAAGATTAAATGGCCCCGCGGCGTCATTCTACTCATTCCAATAGTGTTGGTGCCTTGGGGCAGGTTTCCATTGTGTCGCACTCATATCAGACCTATTTCGGCTTTCCGGGATCAGATCTCAATCTTGATTGTGGGTTGCGTGACCACGAGGTTCGCGTCACCATTTTTATTAACGTAGCCTCAACGAAATCCCACCGCACCGAGTCATAAGCCTTCATCAGATCTACTTTCATAGCACAACAACGAGCAGGACCCGTAGATTTATGATAGCCTTTCATTAGTTCCTGAGACAAAAGAATATTGTCGCTGATTCTCCGTCCAGAGATAAAAGCTGTCTGATACGGACCTACTAGGGATGGCAAAACAACTTTCATTCTCCCAGCTAGAATCTTCGCGATGCGTTTGTATATTGGATTGCAGCAAGATATAGGACGGAAATCTGTCAACCTCGTAGGATTAGCAACTTTAGGAATAAGGGAAATGGATGTAGCATTCATTTCCTTAAGCATTCTACGAGTTTGAAAGAAGGAGCTAACAGCGTTGATTACATCTTCCCCCACCATGTGCCGCATTCTTTTGAAGAAACCCGCGTCGAAGCCATCCGGACCAGGGGCTTTGTTGTTTTTCAAACTAAACATAGCATGCTTAATCTCCTCCCTTGTTACATCTTGTGCTAGTACATGCTGTTGAGTCGAAGACAGTTTGCAATTAATTGCCGGTTGCATCCCTTCCTCGTTCAAGACCCCGGGCATCTGTTTCACTCCCAACATACGCCGGAAGTATGCAATTACTTCTGATTTGACTGCCTCGTGTCCTTCGACGACTTTCCCATCCTCCCTTGTAACCGAGAGAAGCTTATTTCTATTCTGCCTTCCATTTACTGATTTGTAAAAGCAGCTAGTATTCTGATCCCCCAAGCTAAGCCATTGTATCGCCTTTTGTTTGAGAAAACTCTCTTCCGCCCTGACGGTAGAAGCATAGTTACGAGCAGCATCTCTTTCTCGCATGCACAAAGTTGGATTCTCAGGCGCTGTATGCAGATCCTGTTGAGCTTTATCCATTTGATCTTTTGCATCATATTGGAGAAGTGAGTCTTATTGAAATGTTTAAGTTCCTGCTTTAGTGATGCGGACCAGCCCAGAAACACCAGCAAGGAACCATTACATGTTCCAAATGGACCAATGACCCGGTCCAAGACAAAGGCATTGAAAGACGCATTGAATGCATTGGTTTTGAAGGTTTCCACCAAGTCAGAATTGGAAGGTCCATTGGAGTATCAAGAGAGAGATCCTAGTACATCTTATCCATGTTCAAGAGGGGTCCAATACAACCTTATTTGGGGCATGAGATGAGGACAGCAAAGGAAGCAAAAGAATCCTACTACAACTTGGAAACAACATGGTGGGCTGCCTTTTCCTTTTGTTTCTAGGATTAACGGGCTGCATGGAAGGCTATAAATAAGCCTCCATTCTATTCTTCTCATGGCAGAACATGGATTTAATATCAGGGGCTTTATTTTATTTTGTTAGCTACAGCCCAAGGCTTGTTTGGGCTTAATTAAAACTTTGTTCTTAGCTAGGGTCCGAGGCTTGTTCGGATCTGGTTATGGGCTTTTCATTTGAGGGTTTTCGGCCAGTTTTGAGTGGACCTCATATAGGTCCACATGAGGGGTCCATTAGGGTTATCTTTTCAAGAACTATTTAAACTCATGTAAGCCAAAATTTCGGCAGCTTTGATGATTATTATTCTGAATTTTTCAGTTTTAACGTGTGAGAGTGATTCTTGCATTCTTCAGTTCTTGAACGAACTGAATCTGACTTATCGAAGATTAAATGGCCCCGCGGCGTCATTCTACTCATTCCAATAGTGTTGGTGCCTTGGGGCAGGTTTCCATTGTGTCGCACTCATATCAGACCTATTTCGGCTTTCCGGGATCAGATCTCAATCTTGATTGTGGGTTGCGTGACCACGAGGTTCGCGTCACCATTTTTATTAACGTAGCCTCAACGAAATCCCACCGCACCGAGTCATAAGCCTTCATCAGATCTACTTTCATAGCACAACAACGAGCAGGACCCGTAGATTTATGATAGCCTTTCATTAGTTCCTGAGACAAAAGAATATTGTCGCTGATTCTCCGTCCAGAGATAAAAGCTGTCTGATACGGACCTACTAGGGATGGCAAAACAACTTTCATTCTCCCAGCTAGAATCTTCGCGATGCGTTTGTATATTGGATTGCAGCAAGATATAGGACGGAAATCTGTCAACCTCGTAGGATTAGCAACTTTAGGAATAAGGGAAATGGATGTAGCATTCATTTCCTTAAGCATTCTACGAGTTTGAAAGAAGGAGCTAACAGCGTTGATTACATCTTCCCCCACCATGTGCCGCATTCTTTTGAAGAAACCCGCGTCGAAGCCATCCGGACCAGGGGCTTTGTTGTTTTTCAAACTAAACATAGCATGCTTAATCTCCTCCCTTGTTACATCTTGTGCTAGTACATGCTGTTGAGTCGAAGACAGTTTGCAATTAATTGCCGGTTGCATCCCTTCCTCGTTCAAGACCCCGGGCATCTGTTTCACTCCCAACATACGCCGGAAGTATGCAATTACTTCTGATTTGACTGCCTCGTGTCCTTCGACGACTTTCCCATCCTCCCTTGTAACCGAGAGAAGCTTATTTCTATTCTGCCTTCCATTTACTGATTTGTAAAAGCAGCTAGTATTCTGATCCCCCAAGCTAAGCCATTGTATCGCCTTTTGTTTGAGAAAACTCTCTTCCGCCCTGACGGTAGAAGCATAGTTACGAGCAGCATCTCTTTCTCGCATGCACAAAGTTGGATTCTCAGGCGCTGTATGCAGATCCTGTTGAGCTTTATCCATTTGATCTTTTGCATCATATTGGAGAAGTGAGTCTTATTGAAATGTTTAAGTTCCTGCTTTAGTGATGCGGACCAGCCCAGAAACACCAGCAAGGAACCATTACATGTTCCAAATGGACCAATGACCCGGTCCAAGACAAAGGCATTGAAAGACGCATTGAATGCATTGGTTTTGAAGGTTTCCACCAAGTCAGAATTGGAAGGTCCATTGGAGTATCAAGAGAGAGATCCTAGTACATCTTATCCATGTTCAAGAGGGGTCCAATACAACCTTATTTGGGGCATGAGATGAGGACAGCAAAGGAAGCAAAAGAATCCTACTACAGCTTGGAAACAACATGGTGGGCTGCCTTTTCCTTTTGTTTCTAGGATTAACGGGCTGCATGGAAGGCTATAAATAAGCCTCCATTCTATTCTTCTCATGGCAGAACATGGATTTAATATCAGGGGCTTTATTTTATTTTGTTAGCTACAGCCCAAGGCTTGTTTGGGCTTAATTAAAACTTTGTTCTTAGCTAGGGTCCGAGGCTTGTTCGGATCTGGTTATGGGCTTTTCATTTGAGGGTTTTCGGCCAGTTTTGAGTGGACCTCATATAGGTCCACATGAGGGGTCCATTAGGGTTATCTTTTCAAGAACTATTTAAACTCATGTAAGCCAAAATTTCGGCAGCTTTGATGATTATTATTCTGAATTTTTCAGTTTTAACGTGTGAGAGTGATTCTTGCATTCTTCAGTTCTTGAACGAACTGAATCTGACTTATCGAAGATTAAATGGCCCCGCGGCGTCATTCTACTCATTCCAATAGTGTTGGTGCCTTGGGGCAGGTTTCCATTGTGTCGCACTCATATCAGACCTATTTCGGCTTTCCGGGATCAGATCTCAATCTTGATTGTGGGTTGCGTGACCACGAGGTTCGCGTCACCATTTTTATTAACGTAGCCTCAACGAAATCCCACCGCACCGAGTCATAAGCCTTCATCAGATCTACTTTCATAGCACAACAACGAGCAGGACCCGTAGATTTATGATAGCCTTTCATTAGTTCCTGAGACAAAAGAATATTGTCGCTGATTCTCCGTCCAGAGATAAAAGCTGTCTGATACGGACCTACTAGGGATGGCAAAACAACTTTCATTCTCCCAGCTAGAATCTTCGCGATGCGTTTGTATATTGGATTGCAGCAAGATATAGGACGGAAATCTGTCAACCTCGTAGGATTAGCAACTTTAGGAATAAGGGAAATGGATGTAGCATTCATTTCCTTAAGCATTCTACGAGTTTGAAAGAAGGAGCTAACAGCGTTGATTACATCTTCCCCCACCATGTGCCGCATTCTTTTGAAGAAACCCGCGTCGAAGCCATCCGGACCAGGGGCTTTGTTGTTTTTCAAACTAAACATAGCATGCTTAATCTCCTCCCTTGTTACATCTTGTGCTAGTACATGCTGTTGAGTCGAAGACAGTTTGCAATTAATTGCCGGTTGCATCCCTTCCTCGTTCAAGACCCCGGGCATCTGTTTCACTCCCAACATACGCCGGAAGTATGCAATTACTTCTGATTTGACTGCCTCGTGTCCTTCGACGACTTTCCCATCCTCCCTTGTAACCGAGAGAAGCTTATTTCTATTCTGCCTTCCATTTACTGATTTGTAAAAGCAGCTAGTATTCTGATCCCCCAAGCTAAGCCATTGTATCGCCTTTTGTTTGAGAAAACTCTCTTCCGCCCTGACGGTAGAAGCATAGTTACGAGCAGCATCTCTTTCTCGCATGCACAAAGTTGGATTCTCAGGCGCTGTATGCAGATCCTGTTGAGCTTTATCCATTTGATCTTTTGCATCATATTGGAGAAGTGAGTCTTATTGAAATGTTTAAGTTCCTGCTTTAGTGATGCGGACCAGCCCAGAAACACCAGCAAGGAACCATTACATGTTCCAAATGGACCAATGACCCGGTCCAAGACAAAGGCATTGAAAGACGCATTGAATGCATTGGTTTTGAAGGTTTCCACCAAGTCAGAATTGGAAGGTCCATTGGAGTATCAAGAGAGAGATCCTAGTACATCTTATCCATGTGCAAGAGGGGTCCAATACAACCTTATTTGGGGCATGAGATGAGGACAGCAAAGGAAGCAAAAGAATCCTACTACAGCTTGGAAACAACATGGTGGGCTGCCTTTTCCTTTTGTTTCTAGGATTAACGGGCTGCATGGAAGGCTATAAATAAGCCTCCATTCTATTCTTCTCATGGCAGAACATGGATTTAATATCAGGGGCTTTATTTTATTTTGTTAGCTACAGCCCAAGGCTTGTTTGGGCTTAATTAAAACTTTGTTCTTAGCTAGGGTCCGAGGCTTGTTCGGATCTGGTTATGGGCTTTTCATTTGAGGGTTTTCGGCCAGTTTTGAGTGGACCTCATATAGGTCCACATGAGGGGTCCATTAGGGTTATCTTTTCAAGAACTATTTAAACTCATGTAAGCCAAAATTTCGGCAGCTTTGATGATTATTATTCTGAATTTTTCAGTTTTAACGTGTGAGAGTGATTCTTGCATTCTTCAGTTCTTGAACGAACTGAATCTGACTTATCGAAGATTAAATGGCCCCGCGGCGTCATTCTACTCATTCCAATAGTGTTGGTGCCTTGGGGCAGGTTTCCATTGTGTCGCACTCATATCAGACCTATTTCGGCTTTCCGGGATCAGATCTCAATCTTGATTGTGGGTTGCGTGACCACGAGGTTCGCGTCACCATTTTTATTAACGTAGCCTCAACGAAATCCCACCGCACCGAGTCATAAGCCTTCATCAGATCTACTTTCATAGCACAACAACGAGCAGGACCCGTAGATTTATGATAGCCTTTCATTAGTTCCTGAGACAAAAGAATATTGTCGCTGATTCTCCGTCCAGAGATAAAAGCTGTCTGATACGGACCTACTAGGGATGGCAAAACAACTTTCATTCTCCCAGCTAGAATCTTCGCGATGCGTTTGTATATTGGATTGCAGCAAGATATAGGACGGAAATCTGTCAACCTCGTAGGATTAGCAACTTTAGGAATAAGGGAAATGGATGTAGCATTCATTTCCTTAAGCATTCTACGAGTTTGAAAGAAGGAGCTAACAGCGTTGATTACATCTTCCCCCACCATGTGCCGCATTCTTTTGAAGAAACCCGCGTCGAAGCCATCCGGACCAGGGGCTTTGTTGTTTTTCAAACTAAACATAGCATGCTTAATCTCCTCCCTTGTTACATCTTGTGCTAGTACATGCTGTTGAGTCGAAGACAGTTTGCAATTAATTGCCGGTTGCATCCCTTCCTCGTTCAAGACCCCGGGCATCTGTTTCACTCCCAACATACGCCGGAAGTATGCAATTACTTCTGATTTGACTGCCTCGTGTCCTTCGACGACTTTCCCATCCTCCCTTGTAACCGAGAGAAGCTTATTTCTATTCTGCCTTCCATTTACTGATTTGTAAAAGCAGCTAGTATTCTGATCCCCCAAGCTAAGCCATTGTATCGCCTTTTGTTTGAGAAAACTCTCTTCCGCCCTGACGGTAGAAGCATAGTTACGAGCAGCATCTCTTTCTCGCATGCACAAAGTTGGATTCTCAGGCGCTGTATGCAGATCCTGTTGAGCTTTATCCATTTGATCTTTTGCATCATATTGGAGAAGTGAGTCTTATTGAAATGTTTAAGTTCCTGCTTTAGTGATGCGGACCAGCCCAGAAACACCAGCAAGGAACCATTACATGTTCCAAATGGACCAATGACCCGGTCCAAGACAAAGGCATTGAAAGACGCATTGAATGCATTGGTTTTGAAGGTTTCCACCAAGTCAGAATTGGAAGGTCCATTGGAGTATCAAGAGAGAGATCCTAGTACATCTTATCCATGTGCAAGAGGGGTCCAATACAACCTTATTTGGGGCATGAGATGAGGACAGCAAAGGAATCCTACTACAACTTGGAAACAACATGGTGGCTGCCTTTTCCTTTTGTTTCTAGGATTAACGGGCTGCATGGAAGGCTATAAATAAGCCTCCATTCTATTCTTCTCATGGCAGAACATGGATTTAATATCAGGGGCTTTATTTTATTTTGTTAGCTACAGCCCAAGGCTTGTTTGGGCTCAATTAAAACTTTGTTCTTAGCTAGGGTCCGAGGCTTGTTCGGATCTGGTTATGGGCTTTTCATTTGAGGGTTTTCGGCCAGTTTTGAGTGGACCTCATATAAGTCCACATAAGGGGTCCATTAGGGTTATCTTTTCAAGAACTATTTAAACTCATGTAAGCCAAAATTTCGGCAGCTTTGATGATTATTATTCTGAATTTTTCAGTTTTAACGTGTGAGAGTGATTCTTGCATTCTTCAGTTCTTGAGCGAGCTGAATCTGACTTATCGAAGATTAAATGGCCCCGCGGCGTCATTCTACTCATTCCAATAGTGTTGGTGCCTTGGGGCAGGTTTCCATTGTGTCGCACTCATATCAGACCTATTTCGGCTTTCCGGGATCAGATCTCAATCTTGATTGTGGGTTGCGTGACCACGAGGTTCGCGTCACCATTTTTATTAACGTAGCCTCAACGAAATCCCACCGAACCGAGTCATAAGCCTTCATCAGATCTACTTTCATAGCACAACAACGAGCAGGACCCGTAGATTTATGATAGCCTTTCATTAGTTCCTGAGACAAAAGAATATTGTCGCTGATTCTCCGTCCAGAGATAAAAGCTGTCTGATACGGACCTACTAGGGATGGCAAAACAACTTTCATTCTCCCAGCTAGAATCTTCGCGATGCGTTTGTATATTGGATTGCAGCAAGATATAGGACGGAAATCTGTCAACCTCGTAGGATTAGCAACTTTAGGAATAAGGGAAATGGATGTAGCATTCATTTCCTTAAGCATTCTACGAGTTTGAAAGAAGGAGCTAACAGCGTTGATTACATCTTCCCCCACCATGTGCCGCATTCTTTTGAAGAAACCCGCGTCGAAGCCATCCGGACCAGGGGCTTTGTTGTTTTTCAAACTAAACATAGCATGCTTAATCTCCTCCCTTGTTACATCTTGTGCTAGTACATGCTGTTGAGTCGAAGACAGTTTGCAATTAATTGCCGGTTGCATCCCTTCCTCGTTCAAGACCCCGGGCATCTGTTTCACTCCCAACATACGCCGGAAGTATGCAATTACTTCTGATTTGACTGCCTCGTGTCCTTCGACGACTTTCCCATCCTCCCTTGTAACCGAGAGAAGCTTATTTCTATTCTGCCTTCCATTTACTGATTTGTAAAAGCAGCTAGTATTCTGATCCCCCAAGCTAAGCCATTGTATCGCCTTTTGTTTGAGAAAACTCTCTTCCGCCCTGACGGTAGAAGCATAGTTACGAGCAGCATCTCTTTCTCGCATGCACAAAGTTGGATTCTCAGGCGCTGTATGCAGATCCTGTTGAGCTTTATCCATTTGATCTTTTGCATCATATTGGAGAAGTGAGTCTTATTGAAATGTTTAAGTTCCTGCTTTAGTGATGCGGACCAGCCCAGAAACACCAGCAAGGAACCATTACATGTTCCAAATGGACCAATGACCCGGTCCAAGACAAAGGCATTGAAAGACGCATTGAATGCATTGGTTTTGAAGGTTTCCACCAAGTCAGAATTGGAAGGTCCATTGGAGTATCAAGAGAGAGATCCTAGTACATCTTATCCATGTGCAAGAGGGGTCCAATACAACCTTATTTGGGGCATGAGATGAGGACAGCAAAGGAATCCTACTACAACTTGGAAACAACATGGTGGCTGCCTTTTCCTTTTGTTTCTAGGATTAACGGGCTGCATGGAAGGCTATAAATAAGCCTCCATTCTATTCTTCTCATGGCAGAACATGGATTTAATATCAGGGGCTTTATTTTATTTTGTTAGCTACAGCCCAAGGCTTGTTTGGGCTCAATTAAAACTTTGTTCTTAGCTAGGGTCCGAGGCTTGTTCGGATCTGGTTATGGGCTTTTCATTTGAGGGTTTTCGGCCAGTTTTGAGTGGACCTCATATAAGTCCACATAAGGGGTCCATTAGGGTTATCTTTTCAAGAACTATTTAAACTCATGTAAGCCAAAATTTCGGCAGCTTTGATGATTATTATTCTGAATTTTTCAGTTTTAACGTGTGAGAGTGATTCTTGCATTCTTCAGTTCTTGAGCGAGCTGAATCTGACTTATCGAAGATTAAATGGCCCCGCGGCGTCATTCTACTCATTCCAATAGTGTTGGTGCCTTGGGGCAGGTTTCCATTGTGTCGCACTCATATCAGACCTATTTCGGCTTTCCGGGATCAGATCTCAATCTTGATTGTGGGTTGCGTGACCACGAGGTTCGCGTCACCATTTTTATTAACGTAGCCTCAACGAAATCCCACCGAACCGAGTCATAAGCCTTCATCAGATCTACTTTCATAGCACAACAACGAGCAGGACCCGTAGATTTATGATAGCCTTTCATTAGTTCCTGAGACAAAAGAATATTGTCGCTGATTCTCCGTCCAGAGATAAAAGCTGTCTGATACGGACCTACTAGGGATGGCAAAACAACTTTCATTCTCCCAGCTAGAATCTTCGCGATGCGTTTGTATATTGGATTGCAGCAAGATATAGGACGGAAATCTGTCAACCTCGTAGGATTAGCAACTTTAGGAATAAGGGAAATGGATGTAGCATTCATTTCCTTAAGCATTCTACGAGTTTGAAAGAAGGAGCTAACAGCGTTGATTACATCTTCCCCCACCATGTGCCGCATTCTTTTGAAGAAACCCGCGTCGAAGCCATCCGGACCAGGGGCTTTGTTGTTTTTCAAACTAAACATAGCATGCTTAATCTCCTCCCTTGTTACATCTTGTGCTAGTACATGCTGTTGAGTCGAAGACAGTTTGCAATTAATTGCCGGTTGCATCCCTTCCTCGTTCAAGACCCCGGGCATCTGTTTCACTCCCAACATACGCCGGAAGTATGCAATTACTTCTGATTTGACTGCCTCGTGTCCTTCGACGACTTTCCCATCCTCCCTTGTAACCGAGAGAAGCTTATTTCTATTCTGCCTTCCATTTACTGATTTGTAAAAGCAGCTAGTATTCTGATCCCCCAAGCTAAGCCATTGTATCGCCTTTTGTTTGAGAAAACTCTCTTCCGCCCTGACGGTAGAAGCATAGTTACGAGCAGCATCTCTTTCTCGCATGCACAAAGTTGGATTCTCAGGCGCTGTATGCAGATCCTGTTGAGCTTTATCCATTTGATCTTTTGCATCATATTGGAGAAGTGAGTCTTATTGAAATGTTTAAGTTCCTGCTTTAGTGATGCGGACCAGCCCAGAAACACCAGCAAGGAACCATTACATGTTCCAAATGGACCAATGACCCGGTCCAAGACAAAGGCATTGAAAGACGCATTGAATGCATTGGTTTTGAAGGTTTCCACCAAGTCAGAATTGGAAGGTCCATTGGAGTATCAAGAGAGAGATCCTAGTACATCTTATCCATGTGCAAGAGGGGTCCAATACAACCTTATTTGGGGTATGAGATGAGGACAGCAAAGGAATCCTACTACAACTTGGAAACAACATGGTGGCTGCCTTTTCCTTTTGTTTCTAGGATTAACGGGCTGCATGGAAGGCTATAAATAAGCCTCCATTCTATTCTTCTCATGGCAGAACATGGATTTAATATCAGGGGCTTTATTTTATTTTGTTAGCTACAGCCCAAGGCTTGTTTGGGCTTAATTAAAACTTTGTTCTTAGCTAGGGTCCGAGGCTTGTTCGGATCTGGTTATGGGCTTTTCATTTGAGGGTTTTCGGCCAGTTTTGAGTGGACCTCATATAGGTCCACATGAGGGGTCCATTAGGGTTATCTTTTCAAGAACTATTTAAACTCATGTAAGCCAAAATTTCGGCAGCTTTGATGATTATTATTCTGAATTTTTCAGTTTTAACGTGTGAGAGTGATTCTTGCATTCTTCAGTTCTTGAACGAACTGAATCTGACTTATCGAAGATTAAATGGCCCCGCGGCGTCATTCTACTCATTCCAATAGTGTTGGTG
Organism: Populus alba x Populus glandulosa; assembly: GCA_033617975.1. NCBI lineage: Eukaryota > Viridiplantae > Streptophyta > Magnoliopsida > Malpighiales > Salicaceae > Populus > Populus alba x Populus glandulosa. The sequence continues at coordinate 8,465,154 of CM066161.1, forward strand.
CCTTGGGGCAGGTTTCCATTGTGTCGCACTCATATCAGACCTATTTCGGCTTTCCGGGATCAGATCTCAATCTTGATTGTGGGTTGCGTGACCACGAGGTTCGCGTCACCATTTTTATTAACGTAGCCTCAACGAAATCCCACCGAACCGAGTCATAAGCCTTCATCAGATCTACTTTCATAGCACAACAACGAGCAGGACCCGTAGATTTATGATAGCCTTTCATTAGTTCCTGAGACAAAAGAATATTGTCGCTGATTCTCCGTCCAGAGATAAAAGCTGTCTGATACGGACCTACTAGGGATGGCAAAACAACTTTCATTCTCCCAGCTAGAATCTTCGCGATGCGTTTGTATATTGGATTGCAGCAAGATATAGGACGGAAATCTGTCAACCTCGTAGGATTAGCAACTTTAGGAATAAGGGAAATGGATGTAGCATTCATTTCCTTAAGCATTCTACGAGTTTGAAAGAAGGAGCTAACAGCGTTGATTACATCTTCCCCCACCATGTGCCGCATTCTTTTGAAGAAACCCGCGTCGAAGCCATCCGGACCAGGGGCTTTGTTGTTTTTCAAACTAAACATAGCATGCTTAATCTCCTCCCTTGTTACATCTTGTGCTAGTACATGCTGTTGAGTCGAAGACAGTTTGCAATTAATTGCCGGTTGCATCCCTTCCTCGTTCAAGACCCCGGGCATCTGTTTCACTCCCAACATACGCCGGAAGTATGCAATTACTTCTGATTTGACTGCCTCGTGTCCTTCGACGACTTTCCCATCCTCCCTTGTAACCGAGAGAAGCTTATTTCTATTCTGCCTTCCATTTACTGATTTGTAAAAGCAGCTAGTATTCTGATCCCCCAAGCTAAGCCATTGTATCGCCTTTTGTTTGAGAAAACTCTCTTCCGCCCTGACGGTAGAAGCATAGTTACGAGCAGCATCTCTTTCTCGCATGCACAAAGTTGGATTCTCAGGCGCTGTATGCAGATCCTGTTGAGCTTTATCCATTTGATCTTTTGCATCATATTGGAGAAGTGAGTCTTATTGAAATGTTTAAGTTCCTGCTTTAGTGATGCGGACCAGCCCAGAAACACCAGCAAGGAACCATTACATGTTCCAAATGGACCAATGACCCGGTCCAAGACAAAGGCATTGAAAGACGCATTGAATGCATTGGTTTTGAAGGTTTCCACCAAGTCAGAATTGGAAGGTCCATTGGAGTATCAAGAGAGAGATCCTAGTACATCTTATCCATGTGCAAGAGGGGTCCAATACAACCTTATTTGGGGCATGAGATGAGGACAGCAAAGGAATCCTACTACAACTTGGAAACAACATGGTGGCTGCCTTTTCCTTTTGTTTCTAGGATTAACGGGCTGCATGGAAGGCTATAAATAAGCCTCCATTCTATTCTTCTCATGGCAGAACATGGATTTAATATCAGGGGCTTTATTTTATTTTGTTAGCTACAGCCCAAGGCTTGTTTGGGCTCAATTAAAACTTTGTTCTTAGCTAGGGTCCGAGGCTTGTTCGGATCTGGTTATGGGCTTTTCATTTGAGGGTTTTCGGCCAGTTTTGAGTGGACCTCATATAAGTCCACATAAGGGGTCCATTAGGGTTATCTTTTCAAGAACTATTTAAACTCATGTAAGCCAAAATTTCGGCAGCTTTGATGATTATTATTCTGAATTTTTCAGTTTTAACGTGTGAGAGTGATTCTTGCATTCTTCAGTTCTTGAGCGAGCTGAATCTGACTTATCGAAGATTAAATGGCCCCGCGGCGTCATTCTACTCATTCCAATAGTGTTGGTGCCTTGGGGCAGGTTTCCATTGTGTCGCACTCATATCAGACCTATTTCGGCTTTCCGGGATCAGATCTCAATCTTGATTGTGGGTTGCGTGACCACGAGGTTCGCGTCACCATTTTTATTAACGTAGCCTCAACGAAATCCCACCGAACCGAGTCATAAGCCTTCATCAGATCTACTTTCATAGCACAACAACGAGCAGGACCCGTAGATTTATGATAGCCTTTCATTAGTTCCTGAGACAAAAGAATATTGTCGCTGATTCTCCGTCCAGAGATAAAAGCTGTCTGATACGGACCTACTAGGGATGGCAAAACAACTTTCATTCTCCCAGCTAGAATCTTCGCGATGCGTTTGTATATTGGATTGCAGCAAGATATAGGACGGAAATCTGTCAACCTCGTAGGATTAGCAACTTTAGGAATAAGGGAAATGGATGTAGCATTCATTTCCTTAAGCATTCTACGAGTTTGAAAGAAGGAGCTAACAGCGTTGATTACATCTTCCCCCACCATGTGCCGCATTCTTTTGAAGAAACCCGCGTCGAAGCCATCCGGACCAGGGGCTTTGTTGTTTTTCAAACTAAACATAGCATGCTTAATCTCCTCCCTTGTTACATCTTGTGCTAGTACATGCTGTTGAGTCGAAGACAGTTTGCAATTAATTGCCGGTTGCATCCCTTCCTCGTTCAAGACCCCGGGCATCTGTTTCACTCCCAACATACGCCGGAAGTATGCAATTACTTCTGATTTGACTGCCTCGTGTCCTTCGACGACTTTCCCATCCTCCCTTGTAACCGAGAGAAGCTTATTTCTATTCTGCCTTCCATTTACTGATTTGTAAAAGCAGCTAGTATTCTGATCCCCCAAGCTAAGCCATTGTATCGCCTTTTGTTTGAGAAAACTCTCTTCCGCCCTGACGGTAGAAGCATAGTTACGAGCAGCATCTCTTTCTCGCATGCACAAAGTTGGATTCTCAGGCGCTGTATGCAGATCCTGTTGAGCTTTATCCATTTGATCTTTTGCATCATATTGGAGAAGTGAGTCTTATTGAAATGTTTAAGTTCCTGCTTTAGTGATGCGGACCAGCCCAGAAACACCAGCAAGGAACCATTACATGTTCCAAATGGACCAATGACCCGGTCCAAGACAAAGGCATTGAAAGACGCATTGAATGCATTGGTTTTGAAGGTTTCCACCAAGTCAGAATTGGAAGGTCCATTGGAGTATCAAGAGAGAGATCCTAGTACATCTTATCCATGTGCAAGAGGGGTCCAATACAACCTTATTTGGGGCATGAGATGAGGACAGCAAAGGAATCCTACTACAACTTGGAAACAACATGGTGGCTGCCTTTTCCTTTTGTTTCTAGGATTAACGGGCTGCATGGAAGGCTATAAATAAGCCTCCATTCTATTCTTCTCATGGCAGAACATGGATTTAATATCAGGGGCTTTATTTTATTTTGTTAGCTACAGCCCAAGGCTTGTTTGGGCTCAATTAAAACTTTGTTCTTAGCTAGGGTCCGAGGCTTGTTCGGATCTGGTTATGGGCTTTTCATTTGAGGGTTTTCGGCCAGTTTTGAGTGGACCTCATATAAGTCCACATAAGGGGTCCATTAGGGTTATCTTTTCAAGAACTATTTAAACTCATGTAAGCCAAAATTTCGGCAGCTTTGATGATTATTATTCTGAATTTTTCAGTTTTAACGTGTGAGAGTGATTCTTGCATTCTTCAGTTCTTGAGCGAGCTGAATCTGACTTATCGAAGATTAAATGGCCCCGCGGCGTCATTCTACTCATTCCAATAGTGTTGGTGCCTTGGGGCAGGTTTCCATTGTGTCGCACTCATATCAGACCTATTTCGGCTTTCCGGGATCAGATCTCAATCTTGATTGTGGGTTGCGTGACCACGAGGTTCGCGTCACCATTTTTATTAACGTAGCCTCAACGAAATCCCACCGAACCGAGTCATAAGCCTTCATCAGATCTACTTTCATAGCACAACAACGAGCAGGACCCGTAGATTTATGATAGCCTTTCATTAGTTCCTGAGACAAAAGAATATTGTCGCTGATTCTCCGTCCAGAGATAAAAGCTGTCTGATACGGACCTACTAGGGATGGCAAAACAACTTTCATTCTCCCAGCTAGAATCTTCGCGATGCGTTTGTATATTGGATTGCAGCAAGATATAGGACGGAAATCTGTCAACCTCGTAGGATTAGCAACTTTAGGAATAAGGGAAATGGATGTAGCATTCATTTCCTTAAGCATTCTACGAGTTTGAAAGAAGGAGCTAACAGCGTTGATTACATCTTCCCCCACCATGTGCCGCATTCTTTTGAAGAAACCCGCGTCGAAGCCATCCGGACCAGGGGCTTTGTTGTTTTTCAAACTAAACATAGCATGCTTAATCTCCTCCCTTGTTACATCTTGTGCTAGTACATGCTGTTGAGTCGAAGACAGTTTGCAATTAATTGCCGGTTGCATCCCTTCCTCGTTCAAGACCCCGGGCATCTGTTTCACTCCCAACATACGCCGGAAGTATGCAATTACTTCTGATTTGACTGCCTCGTGTCCTTCGACGACTTTCCCATCCTCCCTTGTAACCGAGAGAAGCTTATTTCTATTCTGCCTTCCATTTACTGATTTGTAAAAGCAGCTAGTATTCTGATCCCCCAAGCTAAGCCATTGTATCGCCTTTTGTTTGAGAAAACTCTCTTCCGCCCTGACGGTAGAAGCATAGTTACGAGCAGCATCTCTTTCTCGCATGCACAAAGTTGGATTCTCAGGCGCTGTATGCAGATCCTGTTGAGCTTTATCCATTTGATCTTTTGCATCATATTGGAGAAGTGAGTCTTATTGAAATGTTTAAGTTCCTGCTTTAGTGATGCGGACCAGCCCAGAAACACCAGCAAGGAACCATTACATGTTCCAAATGGACCAATGACCCGGTCCAAGACAAAGGCATTGAAAGACGCATTGAATGCATTGGTTTTGAAGGTTTCCACCAAGTCAGAATTGGAAGGTCCATTGGAGTATCAAGAGAGAGATCCTAGTACATCTTATCCATGTGCAAGAGGGGTCCAATACAACCTTATTTGGGGCATGAGATGAGGACAGCAAAGGAATCCTACTACAACTTGGAAACAACATGGTGGCTGCCTTTTCCTTTTGTTTCTAGGATTAACGGGCTGCATGGAAGGCTATAAATAAGCCTCCATTCTATTCTTCTCATGGCAGAACATGGATTTAATATCAGGGGCTTTATTTTATTTTGTTAGCTACAGCCCAAGGCTTGTTTGGGCTCAATTAAAACTTTGTTCTTAGCTAGGGTCCGAGGCTTGTTCGGATCTGGTTATGGGCTTTTCATTTGAGGGTTTTCGGCCAGTTTTGAGTGGACCTCATATAAGTCCACATAAGGGGTCCATTAGGGTTATCTTTTCAAGAACTATTTAAACTCATGTAAGCCAAAATTTCGGCAGCTTTGATGATTATTATTCTGAATTTTTCAGTTTTAACGTGTGAGAGTGATTCTTGCATTCTTCAGTTCTTGAGCGAGCTGAATCTGACTTATCGAAGATTAAATGGCCCCGCGGCGTCATTCTACTCATTCCAATAGTGTTGGTGCCTTGGGGCAGGTTTCCATTGTGTCGCACTCATATCAGACCTATTTCGGCTTTCCGGGATCAGATCTCAATCTTGATTGTGGGTTGCGTGACCACGAGGTTCGCGTCACCATTTTTATTAACGTAGCCTCAACGAAATCCCACCGAACCGAGTCATAAGCCTTCATCAGATCTACTTTCATAGCACAACAACGAGCAGGACCCGTAGATTTATGATAGCCTTTCATTAGTTCCTGAGACAAAAGAATATTGTCGCTGATTCTCCGTCCAGAGATAAAAGCTGTCTGATACGGACCTACTAGGGATGGCAAAACAACTTTCATTCTCCCAGCTAGAATCTTCGCGATGCGTTTGTATATTGGATTGCAGCAAGATATAGGACGGAAATCTGTCAACCTCGTAGGATTAGCAACTTTAGGAATAAGGGAAATGGATGTAGCATTCATTTCCTTAAGCATTCTACGAGTTTGAAAGAAGGAGCTAACAGCGTTGATTACATCTTCCCCCACCATGTGCCGCATTCTTTTGAAGAAACCCGCGTCGAAGCCATCCGGACCAGGGGCTTTGTTGTTTTTCAAACTAAACATAGCATGCTTAATCTCCTCCCTTGTTACATCTTGTGCTAGTACATGCTGTTGAGTCGAAGACAGTTTGCAATTAATTGCCGGTTGCATCCCTTCCTCGTTCAAGACCCCGGGCATCTGTTTCACTCCCAACATACGCCGGAAGTATGCAATTACTTCTGATTTGACTGCCTCGTGTCCTTCGACGACTTTCCCATCCTCCCTTGTAACCGAGAGAAGCTTATTTCTATTCTGCCTTCCATTTACTGATTTGTAAAAGCAGCTAGTATTCTGATCCCCCAAGCTAAGCCATTGTATCGCCTTTTGTTTGAGAAAACTCTCTTCCGCCCTGACGGTAGAAGCATAGTTACGAGCAGCATCTCTTTCTCGCATGCACAAAGTTGGATTCTCAGGCGCTGTATGCAGATCCTGTTGAGCTTTATCCATTTGATCTTTTGCATCATATTGGAGAAGTGAGTCTTATTGAAATGTTTAAGTTCCTGCTTTAGTGATGCGGACCAGCCCAGAAACACCAGCAAGGAACCATTACATGTTCCAAATGGACCAATGACCCGGTCCAAGACAAAGGCATTGAAAGACGCATTGAATGCATTGGTTTTGAAGGTTTCCACCAAGTCAGAATTGGAAGGTCCATTGGAGTATCAAGAGAGAGATCCTAGTACATCTTATCCATGTGCAAGAGGGGTCCAATACAACCTTATTTGGGGTATGAGATGAGGACAGCAAAGGAATCCTACTACAACTTGGAAACAACATGGTGGCTGCCTTTTCCTTTTGTTTCTAGGATTAACGGGCTGCATGGAAGGCTATAAATAAGCCTCCATTCTATTCTTCTCATGGCAGAACATGGATTTAATATCAGGGGCTTTATTTTATTTTGTTAGCTACAGCCCAAGGCTTGTTTGGGCTTAATTAAAACTTTGTTCTTAGCTAGGGTCCGAGGCTTGTTCGGATCTGGTTATGGGCTTTTCATTTGAGGGTTTTCGGCCAGTTTTGAGTGGACCTCATATAGGTCCACATGAGGGGTCCATTAGGGTTATCTTTTCAAGAACTATTTAAACTCATGTAAGCCAAAATTTCGGCAGCTTTGATGATTATTATTCTGAATTTTTCAGTTTTAACGTGTGAGAGTGATTCTTGCATTCTTCAGTTCTTGAACGAACTGAATCTGACTTATCGAAGATTAAATGGCCCCGCGGCGTCATTCTACTCATTCCAATAGTGTTGGTGCCTTGGGGCAGGTTTCCATTGTGTCGCACTCATATCAGACCTATTTCGGCTTTCCGGGATCAGATCTCAATCTTGATTGTGGGTTGCGTGACCACGAGGTTCGCGTCACCATTTTTATTAACGTAGCCTCAACGAAATCCCACCGAACCGAGTCATAAGCCTTCATCAGATCTACTTTCATAGCACAACAACGAGCAGGACCCGTAGATTTATGATAGCCTTTCATTAGTTCCTGAGACAAAAGAATATTGTCGCTGATTCTCCGTCCAGAGATAAAAGCTGTCTGATACGGACCTACTAGGGATGGCAAAACAACTTTCATTCTCCCAGCTAGAATCTTCGCGATGCGTTTGTATATTGGATTGCAGCAAGATATAGGACGGAAATCTGTCAACCTCGTAGGATTAGCAACTTTAGGAATAAGGGAAATGGATGTAGCATTCATTTCCTTAAGCATTCTACGAGTTTGAAAGAAGGAGCTAACAGCGTTGATTACATCTTCCCCCACCATGTGCCGCATTCTTTTGAAGAAACCCGCGTCGAAGCCATCCGGACCAGGGGCTTTGTTGTTTTTCAAACTAAACATAGCATGCTTAATCTCCTCCCTTGTTACATCTTGTGCTAGTACATGCTGTTGAGTCGAAGACAGTTTGCAATTAATTGCCGGTTGCATCCCTTCCTCGTTCAAGACCCCGGGCATCTGTTTCACTCCCAACATACGCCGGAAGTATGCAATTACTTCTGATTTGACTGCCTCGTGTCCTTCGACGACTTTCCCATCCTCCCTTGTAACCGAGAGAAGCTTATTTCTATTCTGCCTTCCATTTACTGATTTGTAAAAGCAGCTAGTATTCTGATCCCCCAAGCTAAGCCATTGTATCGCCTTTTGTTTGAGAAAACTCTCTTCCGCCCTGACGGTAGAAGCATAGTTACGAGCAGCATCTCTTTCTCGCATGCACAAAGTTGGATTCTCAGGCGCTGTATGCAGATCCTGTTGAGCTTTATCCATTTGATCTTTTGCATCATATTGGAGAAGTGAGTCTTATTGAAATGTTTAAGTTCCTGCTTTAGTGATGCGGACCAGCCCAGAAACACCAGCAAGGAACCATTACATGTTCCAAATGGACCAATGACCCGGTCCAAGACAAAGGCATTGAAAGACGCATTGAATGCATTGGTTTTGAAGGTTTCCACCAAGTCAGAATTGGAAGGTCCATTGGAGTATCAAGAGAGAGATCCTAGTACATCTTATCCATGTGCAAGAGGGGTCCAATACAACCTTATTTGGGGCATGAGATGAGGACAGCAAAGGAATCCTACTACAACTTGGAAACAACATGGTGGCTGCCTTTTCCTTTTGTTTCTAGGATTAACGGGCTGCATGGAAGGCTATAAATAAGCCTCCATTCTATTCTTCTCATGGCAGAACATGGATTTAATATCAGGGGCTTTATTTTATTTTGTTAGCTACAGCCCAAGGCTTGTTTGGGCTCAATTAAAACTTTGTTCTTAGCTAGGGTCCGAGGCTTGTTCGGATCTGGTTATGGGCTTTTCATTTGAGGGTTTTCGGCCAGTTTTGAGTGGACCTCATATAAGTCCACATAAGGGGTCCATTAGGGTTATCTTTTCAAGAACTATTTAAACTCATGTAAGCCAAAATTTCGGCAGCTTTGATGATTATTATTCTGAATTTTTCAGTTTTAACGTGTGAGAGTGATTCTTGCATTCTTCAGTTCTTGAGCGAGCTGAATCTGACTTATCGAAGATTAAATGGCCCCGCGGCGTCATTCTACTCATTCCAATAGTGTTGGTGCCTTGGGGCAGGTTTCCATTGTGTCGCACTCATATCAGACCTATTTCGGCTTTCCGGGATCAGATCTCAATCTTGATTGTGGGTTGCGTGACCACGAGGTTCGCGTCACCATTTTTATTAACGTAGCCTCAACGAAATCCCACCGAACCGAGTCATAAGCCTTCATCAGATCTACTTTCATAGCACAACAACGAGCAGGACCCGTAGATTTATGATAGCCTTTCATTAGTTCCTGAGACAAAAGAATATTGTCGCTGATTCTCCGTCCAGAGATAAAAGCTGTCTGATACGGACCTACTAGGGATGGCAAAACAACTTTCATTCTCCCAGCTAGAATCTTCGCGATGCGTTTGTATATTGGATTGCAGCAAGATATAGGACGGAAATCTGTCAACCTCGTAGGATTAGCAACTTTAGGAATAAGGGAAATGGATGTAGCATTCATTTCCTTAAGCATTCTACGAGTTTGAAAGAAGGAGCTAACAGCGTTGATTACATCTTCCCCCACCATGTGCCGCATTCTTTTGAAGAAACCCGCGTCGAAGCCATCCGGACCAGGGGCTTTGTTGTTTTTCAAACTAAACATAGCATGCTTAATCTCCTCCCTTGTTACATCTTGTGCTAGTACATGCTGTTGAGTCGAAGACAGTTTGCAATTAATTGCCGGTTGCATCCCTTCCTCGTTCAAGACCCCGGGCATCTGTTTCACTCCCAACATACGCCGGAAGTATGCAATTACTTCTGATTTGACTGCCTCGTGTCCTTCGACGACTTTCCCATCCTCCCTTGTAACCGAGAGAAGCTTATTTCTATTCTGCCTTCCATTTACTGATTTGTAAAAGCAGCTAGTATTCTGATCCCCCAAGCTAAGCCATTGTATCGCCTTTTGTTTGAGAAAACTCTCTTCCGCCCTGACGGTAGAAGCATAGTTACGAGCAGCATCTCTTTCTCGCATGCACAAAGTTGGATTCTCAGGCGCTGTATGCAGATCCTGTTGAGCTTTATCCATTTGATCTTTTGCATCATATTGGAGAAGTGAGTCTTATTGAAATGTTTAAGTTCCTGCTTTAGTGATGCGGACCAGCCCAGAAACACCAGCAAGGAACCATTACATGTTCCAAATGGACCAATGACCCGGTCCAAGACAAAGGCATTGAAAGACGCATTGAATGCATTGGTTTTGAAGGTTTCCACCAAGTCAGAATTGGAAGGTCCATTGGAGTATCAAGAGAGAGATCCTAGTACATCTTATCCATGTGCAAGAGGGGTCCAATACAACCTTATTTGGGGCATGAGATGAGGACAGCAAAGGAATCCTACTACAACTTGGAAACAACATGGTGGCTGCCTTTTCCTTTTGTTTCTAGGATTAACGGGCTGCATGGAAGGCTATAAATAAGCCTCCATTCTATTCTTCTCATGGCAGAACATGGATTTAATATCAGGGGCTTTATTTTATTTTGTTAGCTACAGCCCAAGGCTTGTTTGGGCTCAATTAAAACTTTGTTCTTAGCTAGGGTCCGAGGCTTGTTCGGATCTGGTTATGGGCTTTTCATTTGAGGGTTTTCGGCCAGTTTTGAGTGGACCTCATATAAGTCCACATGAGGGGTCCATTAGGGTTATCTTTTCAAGAACTATTTAAACTCATGTAAGCCAAAATTTCGGCAGCTTTGATGATTATTATTCTGAATTTTTCAGTTTTAACGTGTGAGAGTGATTCTTGCATTCTTCAGTTCTTGAGCGAGCTGAATCTGACTTATCGAAGATTAAATGGCCCCGCGGCGTCATTCTACTCATTCCAATAGTGTTGGTGCCTTGGGGCAGGTTTCCATTGTGTCGCACTCATATCAGACCTATTTCGGCTTTCCGGGATCAGATCTCAATCTTGATTGTGGGTTGCGTGACCACGAGGTTCGCGTCACCATTTTTATTAACGTAGCCTCAACGAAATCCCACCGAACCGAGTCATAAGCCTTCATCAGATCTACTTTCATAGCACAACAACGAGCAGGACCCGTAGATTTATGATAGCCTTTCATTAGTTCCTGAGACAAAAGAATATTGTCGCTGATTCTCCGTCCAGAGATAAAAGCTGTCTGATACGGACCTACTAGGGATGGCAAAACAACTTTCATTCTCCCAGCTAGAATCTTCGCGATGCGTTTGTATATTGGATTGCAGCAAGATATAGGACGGAAATCTGTCAACCTCGTAGGATTAGCAACTTTAGGAATAAGGGAAATGGATGTAGCATTCATTTCCTTAAGCATTCTACGAGTTTGAAAGAAGGAGCTAACAGCGTTGATTACATCTTCCCCCACCATGTGCCGCATTCTTTTGAAGAAACCCGCGTCGAAGCCATCCGGACCAGGGGCTTTGTTGTTTTTCAAACTAAACATAGCATGCTTAATCTCCTCCCTTGTTACATCTTGTGCTAGTACATGCTGTTGAGTCGAAGACAGTTTGCAATTAATTGCCGGTTGCATGCCTTCCTCGTTCAAGACCCCGGGCATCTGTTTCACTCCCAACATACGCCGGAAGTATGCAATTACTTCTGATTTGACTGCCTCGTGTCCTTCGACGACTTTCCCATCCTCCCTTGTAACCGAGAGAAGCTTATTTCTATTCTGCCTTCCATTTACTGATTTGTAAAAGCAGCTAGTATTCTGATCCCCCAAGCTAAGCCATTGTATCGCCTTTTGTTTGAGAAAACTCTCTTCCGCCCTGACGGTAGAAGCATAGTTACGAGCAGCATCTCTTTCTCGCATGCACAAAGTTGGATTCTCAGGCGCTGTATGCAGATCCTGTTGAGCTTTATCCATTTGATCTTTTGCATCATATTGGAGAAGTGAGTCTTATTGAAATGTTTAAGTTCCTGCTTTAGTGATGCGGACCAGCCCAGAAACACCAGCAAGGAACCATTACATGTTCCAAATGGACCAATGACCCGGTCCAAGACAAAGGCATTGAAAGACGCATTGAATGCATTGGTTTTGAAGGTTTCCACCAAGTCAGAATTGGAAGGTCCATTGGAGTATCAAGAGAGAGATCCTAGTACATCTTATCCATGTGCAAGAGGGGTCCAATACAACCTTATTTGGGGCATGAGATGAGGACAGCAAAGGAATCCTACTACAACTTGGAAACAACATGGTGGCTGCCTTTTCCTTTTGTTTCTAGGATTAACGGGCTGCATGGAAGGCTATAAATAAGCCTCCATTCTATTCTTCTCATGGCAGAACATGGATTTAATATCAGGGGCTTTATTTTATTTTGTTAGCTACAGCCCAAGGCTTGTTTGGGCTCAATTAAAACTTTGTTCTTAGCTAGGGTCCGAGGCTTGTTCGGATCTGGTTATGGGCTTTTCATTTGAGGGTTTTCGGCCAGTTTTGAGTGGACCTCATATAAGTCCACATGAGGGGTCCATTAGGGTTATCTTTTCAAGAACTATTTAAACTCATGTAAGCCAAAATTTCGGCAGCTTTGATGATTATTATTCTGAATTTTTCAGTTTTAACGTGTGAGAGTGATTCTTGCATTCTTCAGTTCTTGAGCGAGCTGAATCTGACTTATCGAAGATTAAATGGCCCCGCGGCGTCATTCTACTCATTCCAATAGTGTTGGTGCCTTGGGGCAGGTTTCCATTGTGTCGCACTCATATCAGACCTATTTCGGCTTTCCGGGATCAGATCTCAATCTTGATTGTGGGTTGCGTGACCACGAGGTTCGCGTCACCATTTTTATTAACGTAGCCTCAACGAAATCCCACCGAACCGAGTCATAAGCCTTCATCAGATCTACTTTCATAGCACAACAACGAGCAGGACCCGTAGATTTATGATAGCCTTTCATTAGTTCCTGAGACAAAAGAATATTGTCGCTGATTCTCCGTCCAGAGATAAAAGCTGTCTGATACGGACCTACTAGGGATGGCAAAACAACTTTCATTCTCCCAGCTAGAATCTTCGCGATGCGTTTGTATATTGGATTGCAGCAAGATATAGGACGGAAATCTGTCAACCTCGTAGGATTAGCAACTTTAGGAATAAGGGAAATGGATGTAGCATTCATTTCCTTAAGCATTCTACGAGTTTGAAAGAAGGAGCTAACAGCGTTGATTACATCTTCCCCCACCATGTGCCGCATTCTTTTGAAGAAACCCGCGTCGAAGCCATCCGGACCAGGGGCTTTGTTGTTTTTCAAACTAAACATAGCATGCTTAATCTCCTCCCTTGTTACATCTTGTGCTAGTACATGCTGTTGAGTCGAAGACAGTTTGCAATTAATTGCCGGTTGCATCCCTTCCTCGTTCAAGACCCCGGGCATCTGTTTCACTCCCAACATACGCCGGAAGTATGCAATTACTTCTGATTTGACTGCCTCGTGTCCTTCGACGACTTTCCCATCCTCCCTTGTAACCGAGAGAAGCTTATTTCTATTCTGCCTTCCATTTACTGATTTGTAAAAGCAGCTAGTATTCTGATCCCCCAAGCTAAGCCATTGTATCGCCTTTTGTTTGAGAAAACTCTCTTCCGCCCTGACGGTAGAAGCATAGTTACGAGCAGCATCTCTTTCTCGCATGCACAAAGTTGGATTCTCAGGCGCTGTATGCAGATCCTGTTGAGCTTTATCCATTTGATCTTTTGCATCATATTGGAGAAGTGAGTCTTATTGAAATGTTTAAGTTCCTGCTTTAGTGATGCGGACCAGCCCAGAAACACCAGCAAGGAACCATTACATGTTCCAAATGGACCAATGACCCGGTCCAAGACAAAGGCATTGAAAGACGCATTGAATGCATTGGTTTTGAAGGTTTCCACCAAGTCAGAATTGGAAGGTCCATTGGAGTATCAAGAGAGAGATCCTAGTACATCTTATCCATGTGCAAGAGGGGTCCAATACAACCTTATTTGGGGCATGAGATGAGGACAGCAAAGGAAGCAAAAGAATCCTACTACAACTTGGAAACAACATGGTGGCTGCCTTTTCCTTTTGTTTCTAGGATTAACGGGCTGCATGGAAGGCTATAAATAAGCCTCCATTCTATTCTTCTCATGGCAGAACATGGATTTAATATCAGGGGCTTTATTTTATTTTGTTAGCTACAGCCCAAGGCTTGTTTGGGCTCAATTAAAACTTTGTTCTTAGCTAGGGTCCGAGGCTTGTTCGGATCTGGTTATGGGCTTTTCATTTGAGGGTTTTCGGCCAGTTTTGAGTGGACCTCATATAAGTCCACATGAGGGGTCCATTAGGGTTATCTTTTCAAGAACTATTTAAACTCATGTAAGCCAAAATTTCGGCAGCTTTGATGATTATTATTCTGAATTTTTCAGTTTTAACGTGTGAGAGTGATTCTTGCATTCTTCAGTTCTTGAGCGAGCTGAATCTGACTTATCGAAGATTAAATGGCCCCGCGGCGTCATTCTACTCATTCCAATAGTGTTGGTGCCTTGGGGCAGGTTTCCATTGTGTCGCACTCATATCAGACCTATTTCGGCTTTCCGGGATCAGATCTCAATCTTGATTGTGGGTTGCGTGACCACGAGGTTCGCGTCACCATTTTTATTAACGTAGCCTCAACGAAATCCCACCGAACCGAGTCATAAGCCTTCATCAGATCTACTTTCATAGCACAACAACGAGCAGGACCCGTAGATTTATGATAGCCTTTCATTAGTTCCTGAGACAAAAGAATATTGTCGCTGATTCTCCGTCCAGAGATAAAAGCTGTCTGATACGGACCTACTAGGGATGGCAAAACAACTTTCATTCTCCCAGCTAGAATCTTCGCGATGCGTTTGTATATTGGATTGCAGCAAGATATAGGACGGAAATCTGTCAACCTCGTAGGATTAGCAACTTTAGGAATAAGGGAAATGGATGTAGCATTCATTTCCTTAAGCATTCTACGAGTTTGAAAGAAGGAGCTAACAGCGTTGATTACATCTTCCCCCACCATGTGCCGCATTCTTTTGAAGAAACCCGCGTCGAAGCCATCCGGACCAGGGGCTTTGTTGTTTTTCAAACTAAACATAGCATGCTTAATCTCCTCCCTTGTTACATCTTGTGCTAGTACATGCTGTTGAGTCGAAGACAGTTTGCAATTAATTGCCGGTTGCATCCCTTCCTCGTTCAAGACCCCGGGCATCTGTTTCACTCCCAACATACGCCGGAAGTATGCAATTACTTCTGATTTGACTGCCTCGTGTCCTTCGACGACTTTCCCATCCTCCCTTGTAACCGAGAGAAGCTTATTTCTATTCTGCCTTCCATTTACTGATTTGTAAAAGCAGCTAGTATTCTGATCCCCCAAGCTAAGCCATTGTATCGCCTTTTGTTTGAGAAAACTCTCTTCCGCCCTGACGGTAGAAGCATAGTTACGAGCAGCATCTCTTTCTCGCATGCACAAAGTTGGATTCTCAGGCGCTGTATGCAGATCCTGTTGAGCTTTATCCATTTGATCTTTTGCATCATATTGGAGAAGTGAGTCTTATTGAAATGTTTAAGTTCCTGCTTTAGTGATGCGGACCAGCCCAGAAACACCAGCAAGGAACCATTACATGTTCCAAATGGACCAATGACCCGGTCCAAGACAAAGGCATTGAAAGACGCATTGAATGCATTGGTTTTGAAGGTTTCCACCAAGTCAGAATTGGAAGGTCCATTGGAGTATCAAGAGAGAGATCCTAGTACATCTTATCCATGTGCAAGAGGGGTCCAATACAACCTTATTTGGGGCATGAGATGAGGACAGCAAAGGAATCCTACTACAACTTGGAAACAACATGGTGGCTGCCTTTTCCTTTTGTTTCTAGGATTAACGGGCTGCATGGAAGGCTATAAATAAGCCTCCATTCTATTCTTCTCATGGCAGAACATGGATTTAATATCAGGGGCTTTATTTTATTTTGTTAGCTACAGCCCAAGGCTTGTTTGGGCTCAATTAAAACTTTGTTCTTAGCTAGGGTCCGAGGCTTGTTCGGATCTGGTTATGGGCTTTTCATTTGAGGGTTTTCGGCCAGTTTTGAGTGGACCTCATATAAGTCCACATGAGGGGTCCATTAGGGTTATCTTTTCAAGAACTATTTAAACTCATGTAAGCCAAAATTTCGGCAGCTTTGATGATTATTATTCTGAATTTTTCAGTTTTAACGTGTGAGAGTGATTCTTGCATTCTTCAGTTCTTGAGCGAGCTGAATCTGACTTATCGAAGATTAAATGGCCCCGCGGCGTCATTCTACTCATTCCAATAGTGTTGGTGCCTTGGGGCAGGTTTCCATTGTGTCGCACTCATATCAGACCTATTTCGGCTTTCCGGGATCAGATCTCAATCTTGATTGTGGGTTGCGTGACCACGAGGTTCGCGTCACCATTTTTATTAACGTAGCCTCAACGAAATCCCACCGAACCGAGTCATAAGCCTTCATCAGATCTACTTTCATAGCACAACAACGAGCAGGACCCGTAGATTTATGATAGCCTTTCATTAGTTCCTGAGACAAAAGAATATTGTCGCTGATTCTCCGTCCAGAGATAAAAGCTGTCTGATACGGACCTACTAGGGATGGCAAAACAACTTTCATTCTCCCAGCTAGAATCTTCGCGATGCGTTTGTATATTGGATTGCAGCAAGATATAGGACGGAAATCTGTCAACCTCGTAGGATTAGCAACTTTAGGAATAAGGGAAATGGATGTAGCATTCATTTCCTTAAGCATTCTACGAGTTTGAAAGAAGGAGCTAACAGCGTTGATTACATCTTCCCCCACCATGTGCCGCATTCTTTTGAAGAAACCCGCGTCGAAGCCATCCGGACCAGGGGCTTTGTTGTTTTTCAAACTAAACATAGCATGCTTAATCTCCTCCCTTGTTACATCTTGTGCTAGTACATGCTGTTGAGTCGAAGACAGTTTGCAATTAATTGCCGGTTGCATCCCTTCCTCGTTCAAGACCCCGGGCATCTGTTTCACTCCCAACATACGCCGGAAGTATGCAATTACTTCTGATTTGACTGCCTCGTGTCCTTCGACGACTTTCCCATCCTCCCTTGTAACCGAGAGAAGCTTATTTCTATTCTGCCTTCCATTTACTGATTTGTAAAAGCAGCTAGTATTCTGATCCCCCAAGCTAAGCCATTGTATCGCCTTTTGTTTGAGAAAACTCTCTTCCGCCCTGACGGTAGAAGCATAGTTACGAGCAGCATCTCTTTCTCGCATGCACAAAGTTGGATTCTCAGGCGCTGTATGCAGATCCTGTTGAGCTTTATCCATTTGATCTTTTGCATCATATTGGAGAAGTGAGTCTTATTGAAATGTTTAAGTTCCTGCTTTAGTGATGCGGACCAGCCCAGAAACACCAGCAAGGAACCATTACATGTTCCAAATGGACCAATGACCCGGTCCAAGACAAAGGCATTGAAAGACGCATTGAATGCATTGGTTTTGAAGGTTTCCACCAAGTCAGAATTGGAAGGTCCATTGGAGTATCAAGAGAGAGATCCTAGTACATCTTATCCATGTGCAAGAGGGGTCCAATACAACCTTATTTGGGGCATGAGATGAGGACAGCAAAGGAATCCTACTACAACTTGGAAACAACATGGTGGCTGCCTTTTCCTTTTGTTTCTAGGATTAACGGGCTGCATGGAAGGCTATAAATAAGCCTCCATTCTATTCTTCTCATGGCAGAACATGGATTTAATATCAGGGGCTTTATTTTATTTTGTTAGCTACAGCCCAAGGCTTGTTTGGGCTCAATTAAAACTTTGTTCTTAGCTAGGGTCCGAGGCTTGTTCGGATCTGGTTATGGGCTTTTCATTTGAGGGTTTTCGGCCAGTTTTGAGTGGACCTCATATAAGTCCACATGAGGGGTCCATTAGGGTTATCTTTTCAAGAACTATTTAAACTCATGTAAGCCAAAATTTCGGCAGCTTTGATGATTATTATTCTGAATTTTTCAGTTTTAACGTGTGAGAGTGATTCTTGCATTCTTCAGTTCTTGAGCGAGCTGAATCTGACTTATCGAAGATTAAATGGCCCCGCGGCGTCATTCTACTCATTCCAATAGTGTTGGTGCCTTGGGGCAGGTTTCCATTGTGTCGCACTCATATCAGACCTATTTCGGCTTTCCGGGATCAGATCTCAATCTTGATTGTGGGTTGCGTGACCACGAGGTTCGCGTCACCATTTTTATTAACGTAGCCTCAACGAAATCCCACCGAACCGAGTCATAAGCCTTCATCAGATCTACTTTCATAGCACAACAACGAGCAGGACCCGTAGATTTATGATAGCCTTTCATTAGTTCCTGAGACAAAAGAATATTGTCGCTGATTCTCCGTCCAGAGATAAAAGCTGTCTGATACGGACCTACTAGGGATGGCAAAACAACTTTCATTCTCCCAGCTAGAATCTTCGCGATGCGTTTGTATATTGGATTGCAGCAAGATATAGGACGGAAATCTGTCAACCTCGTAGGATTAGCAACTTTAGGAATAAGGGAAATGGATGTAGCATTCATTTCCTTAAGCATTCTACGAGTTTGAAAGAAGGAGCTAACAGCGTTGATTACATCTTCCCCCACCATGTGCCGCATTCTTTTGAAGAAACCCGCGTCGAAGCCATCCGGACCAGGGGCTTTGTTGTTTTTCAAACTAAACATAGCATGCTTAATCTCCTCCCTTGTTACATCTTGTGCTAGTACATGCTGTTGAGTCGAAGACAGTTTGCAATTAATTGCCGGTTGCATCCCTTCCTCGTTCAAGACCCCGGGCATCTGTTTCACTCCCAACATACGCCGGAAGTATGCAATTACTTCTGATTTGACTGCCTCGTGTCCTTCGACGACTTTCCCATCCTCCCTTGTAACCGAGAGAAGCTTATTTCTATTCTGCCTTCCATTTACTGATTTGTAAAAGCAGCTAGTATTCTGATCCCCCAAGCTAAGCCATTGTATCGCCTTTTGTTTGAGAAAACTCTCTTCCGCCCTGACGGTAGAAGCATAGTTACGAGCAGCATCTCTTTCTCGCATGCACAAAGTTGGATTCTCAGGCGCTGTATGCAGATCCTGTTGAGCTTTATCCATTTGATCTTTTGCATCATATTGGAGAAGTGAGTCTTATTGAAATGTTTAAGTTCCTGCTTTAGTGATGCGGACCAGCCCAGAAACACCAGCAAGGAACCATTACATGTTCCAAATGGACCAATGACCCGGTCCAAGACAAAGGCATTGAAAGACGCATTGAATGCATTGGTTTTGAAGGTTTCCACCAAGTCAGAATTGGAAGGTCCATTGGAGTATCAAGAGAGAGATCCTAGTACATCTTATCCATGTGCAAGAGGGGTCCAATACAACCTTATTTGGGGCATGAGATGAGGACAGCAAAGGAATCCTACTACAACTTGGAAACAACATGGTGGCTGCCTTTTCCTTTTGTTTCTAGGATTAACGGGCTGCATGGAAGGCTATAAATAAGCCTCCATTCTATTCTTCTCATGGCAGAACATGGATTTAATATCAGGGGCTTTATTTTATTTTGTTAGCTACAGCCCAAGGCTTGTTTGGGCTCAATTAAAACTTTGTTCTTAGCTAGGGTCCGAGGCTTGTTCGGATCTGGTTATGGGCTTTTCATTTGAGGGTTTTCGGCCAGTTTTGAGTGGACCTCATATAAGTCCACATGAGGGGTCCATTAGGGTTATCTTTTCAAGAACTATTTAAACTCATGTAAGCCAAAATTTCGGCAGCTTTGATGATTATTATTCTGAATTTTTCAGTTTTAACGTGTGAGAGTGATTCTTGCATTCTTCAGTTCTTGAGCGAGCTGAATCTGACTTATCGAAGATTAAATGGCCCCGCGGCGTCATTCTACTCATTCCAATAGTGTTGGTGCCTTGGGGCAGGTTTCCATTGTGTCGCACTCATATCAGACCTATTTCGGCTTTCCGGGATCAGATCTCAATCTTGATTGTGGGTTGCGTGACCACGAGGTTCGCGTCACCATTTTTATTAACGTAGCCTCAACGAAATCCCACCGAACCGAGTCATAAGCCTTCATCAGATCTACTTTCATAGCACAACAACGAGCAGGACCCGTAGATTTATGATAGCCTTTCATTAGTTCCTGAGACAAAAGAATATTGTCGCTGATTCTCCGTCCAGAGATAAAAGCTGTCTGATACGGACCTACTAGGGATGGCAAAACAACTTTCATTCTCCCAGCTAGAATCTTCGCGATGCGTTTGTATATTGGATTGCAGCAAGATATAGGACGGAAATCTGTCAACCTCGTAGGATTAGCAACTTTAGGAATAAGGGAAATGGATGTAGCATTCATTTCCTTAAGCATTCTACGAGTTTGAAAGAAGGAGCTAACAGCGTTGATTACATCTTCCCCCACCATGTGCCGCATTCTTTTGAAGAAACCCGCGTCGAAGCCATCCGGACCAGGGGCTTTGTTGTTTTTCAAACTAAACATAGCATGCTTAATCTCCTCCCTTGTTACATCTTGTGCTAGTACATGCTGTTGAGTCGAAGACAGTTTGCAATTAATTGCCGGTTGCATGCCTTCCTCGTTCAAGACCCCGGGCATCTGTTTCACTCCCAACATACGCCGGAAGTATGCAATTACTTCTGATTTGACTGCCTCGTGTCCTTCGACGACTTTCCCATCCTCCCTTGTAACCGAGAGAAGCTTATTTCTATTCTGCCTTCCATTTACTGATTTGTAAAAGCAGCTAGTATTCTGATCCCCCAAGCTAAGCCATTGTATCGCCTTTTGTTTGAGAAAACTCTCTTCCGCCCTGACGGTAGAAGCATAGTTACGAGCAGCATCTCTTTCTCGCATGCACAAAGTTGGATTCTCAGGCGCTGTATGCAGATCCTGTTGAGCTTTATCCATTTGATCTTTTGCATCATATTGGAGAAGTGAGTCTTATTGAAATGTTTAAGTTCCTGCTTTAGTGATGCGGACCAGCCCAGAAACACCAGCAAGGAACCATTACATGTTCCAAATGGACCAATGACCCGGTCCAAGACAAAGGCATTGAAAGACGCATTGAATGCATTGGTTTTGAAGGTTTCCACCAAGTCAGAATTGGAAGGTCCATTGGAGTATCAAGAGAGAGATCCTAGTACATCTTATCCATGTGCAAGAGGGGTCCAATACAACCTTATTTGGGGCATGAGATGAGGACAGCAAAGGAAGCAAAAGAATCCTACTACAACTTGGAAACAACATGGTGGCTGCCTTTTCCTTTTGTTTCTAGGATTAACGGGCTGCATGGAAGGCTATAAATAAGCCTCCATTCTATTCTTCTCATGGCAGAACATGGATTTAATATCAGGGGCTTTATTTTATTTTGTTAGCTACAGCCCAAGGCTTGTTTGGGCTCAATTAAAACTTTGTTCTTAGCTAGGGTCCGAGGCTTGTTCGGATCTGGTTATGGGCTTTTCATTTGAGGGTTTTCGGCCAGTTTTGAGTGGACCTCATATAAGTCCACATAAGGGGTCCATTAGGGTTATCTTTTCAAGAACTATTTAAACTCATGTAAGCCAAAATTTCGGCAGCTTTGATGATTATTATTCTGAATTTTTCAGTTTTAACGTGTGAGAGTGATTCTTGCATTCTTCAGTTCTTGAGCGAGCTGAATCTGACTTATCGAAGATTAAATGGCCCCGCGGCGTCATTCTACTCATTCCAATAGTGTTGGTGCCTTGGGGCAGGTTTCCATTGTGTCGCACTCATATCAGACCTATTTCGGCTTTCCGGGATCAGATCTCAATCTTGATTGTGGGTTGCGTGACCACGAGGTTCGCGTCACCATTTTTATTAACGTAGCCTCAACGAAATCCCACCGAACCGAGTCATAAGCCTTCATCAGATCTACTTTCATAGCACAACAACGAGCAGGACCCGTAGATTTATGATAGCCTTTCATTAGTTCCTGAGACAAAAGAATATTGTCGCTGATTCTCCGTCCAGAGATAAAAGCTGTCTGATACGGACCTACTAGGGATGGCAAAACAACTTTCATTCTCCCAGCTAGAATCTTCGCGATGCGTTTGTATATTGGATTGCAGCAAGATATAGGACGGAAATCTGTCAACCTCGTAGGATTAGCAACTTTAGGAATAAGGGAAATGGATGTAGCATTCATTTCCTTAAGCATTCTACGAGTTTGAAAGAAGGAGCTAACAGCGTTGATTACATCTTCCCCCACCATGTGCCGCATTCTTTTGAAGAAACCCGCGTCGAAGCCATCCGGACCAGGGGCTTTGTTGTTTTTCAAACTAAACATAGCATGCTTAATCTCCTCCCTTGTTACATCTTGTGCTAGTACATGCTGTTGAGTCGAAGACAGTTTGCAATTAATTGCCGGTTGCATCCCTTCCTCGTTCAAGACCCCGGGCATCTGTTTCACTCCCAACATACGCCGGAAGTATGCAATTACTTCTGATTTGACTGCCTCGTGTCCTTCGACGACTTTCCCATCCTCCCTTGTAACCGAGAGAAGCTTATTTCTATTCTGCCTTCCATTTACTGATTTGTAAAAGCAGCTAGTATTCTGATCCCCCAAGCTAAGCCATTGTATCGCCTTTTGTTTGAGAAAACTCTCTTCCGCCCTGACGGTAGAAGCATAGTTACGAGCAGCATCTCTTTCTCGCATGCACAAAGTTGGATTCTCAGGCGCTGTATGCAGATCCTGTTGAGCTTTATCCATTTGATCTTTTGCATCATATTGGAGAAGTGAGTCTTATTGAAATGTTTAAGTTCCTGCTTTAGTGATGCGGACCAGCCCAGAAACACCAGCAAGGAACCATTACATGTTCCAAATGGACCAATGACCCGGTCCAAGACAAAGGCATTGAAAGACGCATTGAATGCATTGGTTTTGAAGGTTTCCACCAAGTCAGAATTGGAAGGTCCATTGGAGTATCAAGAGAGAGATCCTAGTACATCTTATCCATGTGCAAGAGGGGTCCAATACAACCTTATTTGGGGCATGAGATGAGGACAGCAAAGGAATCCTACTACAACTTGGAAACAACATGGTGGCTGCCTTTTCCTTTTGTTTCTAGGATTAACGGGCTGCATGGAAGGCTATAAATAAGCCTCCATTCTATTCTTCTCATGGCAGAACATGGATTTAATATCAGGGGCTTTATTTTATTTTGTTAGCTACAGCCCAAGGCTTGTTTGGGCTCAATTAAAACTTTGTTCTTAGCTAGGGTCCGAGGCTTGTTCGGATCTGGTTATGGGCTTTTCATTTGAGGGTTTTCGGCCAGTTTTGAGTGGACCTCATATAAGTCCACATAAGGGGTCCATTAGGGTTATCTTTTCAAGAACTATTTAAACTCATGTAAGCCAAAATTTCGGCAGCTTTGATGATTATTATTCTGAATTTTTCAGTTTTAACGTGTGAGAGTGATTCTTGCATTCTTCAGTTCTTGAGCGAGCTGAATCTGACTTATCGAAGATTAAATGGCCCCGCGGCGTCATTCTACTCATTCCAATAGTGTTGGTGCCTTGGGGCAGGTTTCCATTGTGTCGCACTCATATCAGACCTATTTCGGCTTTCCGGGATCAGATCTCAATCTTGATTGTGGGTTGCGTGACCACGAGGTTCGCGTCACCATTTTTATTAACGTAGCCTCAACGAAATCCCACCGAACCGAGTCATAAGCCTTCATCAGATCTACTTTCATAGCACAACAACGAGCAGGACCCGTAGATTTATGATAGCCTTTCATTAGTTCCTGAGACAAAAGAATATTGTCGCTGATTCTCCGTCCAGAGATAAAAGCTGTCTGATACGGACCTACTAGGGATGGCAAAACAACTTTCATTCTCCCAGCTAGAATCTTCGCGATGCGTTTGTATATTGGATTGCAGCAAGATATAGGACGGAAATCTGTCAACCTCGTAGGATTAGCAACTTTAGGAATAAGGGAAATGGATGTAGCATTCATTTCCTTAAGCATTCTACGAGTTTGAAAGAAGGAGCTAACAGCGTTGATTACATCTTCCCCCACCATGTGCCGCATTCTTTTGAAGAAACCCGCGTCGAAGCCATCCGGACCAGGGGCTTTGTTGTTTTTCAAACTAAACATAGCATGCTTAATCTCCTCCCTTGTTACATCTTGTGCTAGTACATGCTGTTGAGTCGAAGACAGTTTGCAATTAATTGCCGGTTGCATCCCTTCCTCGTTCAAGACCCCGGGCATCTGTTTCACTCCCAACATACGCCGGAAGTATGCAATTACTTCTGATTTGACTGCCTCGTGTCCTTCGACGACTTTCCCATCCTCCCTTGTAACCGAGAGAAGCTTATTTCTATTCTGCCTTCCATTTACTGATTTGTAAAAGCAGCTAGTATTCTGATCCCCCAAGCT
This sequence comes from Populus alba x Populus glandulosa, assembly GCA_033617975.1. Lineage (NCBI taxonomy): Eukaryota > Viridiplantae > Streptophyta > Magnoliopsida > Malpighiales > Salicaceae > Populus > Populus alba x Populus glandulosa. Next base: position 8,489,609 of record CM066161.1, read on the forward strand.
AAGCCATTGTATCGCCTTTTGTTTGAGAAAACTCTCTTCCGCCCTGACGGTAGAAGCATAGTTACGAGCAGCATCTCTTTCTCGCATGCACAAAGTTGGATTCTCAGGCGCTGTATGCAGATCCTGTTGAGCTTTATCCATTTGATCTTTTGCATCATATTGGAGAAGTGAGTCTTATTGAAATGTTTAAGTTCCTGCTTTAGTGATGCGGACCAGCCCAGAAACACCAGCAAGGAACCATTACATGTTCCAAATGGACCAATGACCCGGTCCAAGACAAAGGCATTGAAAGACGCATTGAATGCATTGGTTTTGAAGGTTTCCACCAAGTCAGAATTGGAAGGTCCATTGGAGTATCAAGAGAGAGATCCTAGTACATCTTATCCATGTGCAAGAGGGGTCCAATACAACCTTATTTGGGGCATGAGATGAGGACAGCAAAGGAATCCTACTACAACTTGGAAACAACATGGTGGCTGCCTTTTCCTTTTGTTTCTAGGATTAACGGGCTGCATGGAAGGCTATAAATAAGCCTCCATTCTATTCTTCTCATGGCAGAACATGGATTTAATATCAGGGGCTTTATTTTATTTTGTTAGCTACAGCCCAAGGCTTGTTTGGGCTCAATTAAAACTTTGTTCTTAGCTAGGGTCCGAGGCTTGTTCGGATCTGGTTATGGGCTTTTCATTTGAGGGTTTTCGGCCAGTTTTGAGTGGACCTCATATAAGTCCACATGAGGGGTCCATTAGGGTTATCTTTTCAAGAACTATTTAAACTCATGTAAGCCAAAATTTCGGCAGCTTTGATGATTATTATTCTGAATTTTTCAGTTTTAACGTGTGAGAGTGATTCTTGCATTCTTCAGTTCTTGAGCGAGCTGAATCTGACTTATCGAAGATTAAATGGCCCCGCGGCGTCATTCTACTCATTCCAATAGTGTTGGTGCCTTGGGGCAGGTTTCCATTGTGTCGCACTCATATCAGACCTATTTCGGCTTTCCGGGATCAGATCTCAATCTTGATTGTGGGTTGCGTGACCACGAGGTTCGCGTCACCATTTTTATTAACGTAGCCTCAACGAAATCCCACCGAACCGAGTCATAAGCCTTCATCAGATCTACTTTCATAGCACAACAACGAGCAGGACCCGTAGATTTATGATAGCCTTTCATTAGTTCCTGAGACAAAAGAATATTGTCGCTGATTCTCCGTCCAGAGATAAAAGCTGTCTGATACGGACCTACTAGGGATGGCAAAACAACTTTCATTCTCCCAGCTAGAATCTTCGCGATGCGTTTGTATATTGGATTGCAGCAAGATATAGGACGGAAATCTGTCAACCTCGTAGGATTAGCAACTTTAGGAATAAGGGAAATGGATGTAGCATTCATTTCCTTAAGCATTCTACGAGTTTGAAAGAAGGAGCTAACAGCGTTGATTACATCTTCCCCCACCATGTGCCGCATTCTTTTGAAGAAACCCGCGTCGAAGCCATCCGGACCAGGGGCTTTGTTGTTTTTCAAACTAAACATAGCATGCTTAATCTCCTCCCTTGTTACATCTTGTGCTAGTACATGCTGTTGAGTCGAAGACAGTTTGCAATTAATTGCCGGTTGCATCCCTTCCTCGTTCAAGACCCCGGGCATCTGTTTCACTCCCAACATACGCCGGAAGTATGCAATTACTTCTGATTTGACTGCCTCGTGTCCTTCGACGACTTTCCCATCCTCCCTTGTAACCGAGAGAAGCTTATTTCTATTCTGCCTTCCATTTACTGATTTGTAAAAGCAGCTAGTATTCTGATCCCCCAAGCTAAGCCATTGTATCGCCTTTTGTTTGAGAAAACTCTCTTCCGCCCTGACGGTAGAAGCATAGTTACGAGCAGCATCTCTTTCTCGCATGCACAAAGTTGGATTCTCAGGCGCTGTATGCAGATCCTGTTGAGCTTTATCCATTTGATCTTTTGCATCATATTGGAGAAGTGAGTCTTATTGAAATGTTTAAGTTCCTGCTTTAGTGATGCGGACCAGCCCAGAAACACCAGCAAGGAACCATTACATGTTCCAAATGGACCAATGACCCGGTCCAAGACAAAGGCATTGAAAGACGCATTGAATGCATTGGTTTTGAAGGTTTCCACCAAGTCAGAATTGGAAGGTCCATTGGAGTATCAAGAGAGAGATCCTAGTACATCTTATCCATGTGCAAGAGGGGTCCAATACAACCTTATTTGGGGCATGAGATGAGGACAGCAAAGGAATCCTACTACAACTTGGAAACAACATGGTGGCTGCCTTTTCCTTTTGTTTCTAGGATTAACGGGCTGCATGGAAGGCTATAAATAAGCCTCCATTCTATTCTTCTCATGGCAGAACATGGATTTAATATCAGGGGCTTTATTTTATTTTGTTAGCTACAGCCCAAGGCTTGTTTGGGCTCAATTAAAACTTTGTTCTTAGCTAGGGTCCGAGGCTTGTTCGGATCTGGTTATGGGCTTTTCATTTGAGGGTTTTCGGCCAGTTTTGAGTGGACCTCATATAAGTCCACATGAGGGGTCCATTAGGGTTATCTTTTCAAGAACTATTTAAACTCATGTAAGCCAAAATTTCGGCAGCTTTGATGATTATTATTCTGAATTTTTCAGTTTTAACGTGTGAGAGTGATTCTTGCATTCTTCAGTTCTTGAGCGAGCTGAATCTGACTTATCGAAGATTAAATGGCCCCGCGGCGTCATTCTACTCATTCCAATAGTGTTGGTGCCTTGGGGCAGGTTTCCATTGTGTCGCACTCATATCAGACCTATTTCGGCTTTCCGGGATCAGATCTCAATCTTGATTGTGGGTTGCGTGACCACGAGGTTCGCGTCACCATTTTTATTAACGTAGCCTCAACGAAATCCCACCGAACCGAGTCATAAGCCTTCATCAGATCTACTTTCATAGCACAACAACGAGCAGGACCCGTAGATTTATGATAGCCTTTCATTAGTTCCTGAGACAAAAGAATATTGTCGCTGATTCTCCGTCCAGAGATAAAAGCTGTCTGATACGGACCTACTAGGGATGGCAAAACAACTTTCATTCTCCCAGCTAGAATCTTCGCGATGCGTTTGTATATTGGATTGCAGCAAGATATAGGACGGAAATCTGTCAACCTCGTAGGATTAGCAACTTTAGGAATAAGGGAAATGGATGTAGCATTCATTTCCTTAAGCATTCTACGAGTTTGAAAGAAGGAGCTAACAGCGTTGATTACATCTTCCCCCACCATGTGCCGCATTCTTTTGAAGAAACCCGCGTCGAAGCCATCCGGACCAGGGGCTTTGTTGTTTTTCAAACTAAACATAGCATGCTTAATCTCCTCCCTTGTTACATCTTGTGCTAGTACATGCTGTTGAGTCGAAGACAGTTTGCAATTAATTGCCGGTTGCATCCCTTCCTCGTTCAAGACCCCGGGCATCTGTTTCACTCCCAACATACGCCGGAAGTATGCAATTACTTCTGATTTGACTGCCTCGTGTCCTTCGACGACTTTCCCATCCTCCCTTGTAACCGAGAGAAGCTTATTTCTATTCTGCCTTCCATTTACTGATTTGTAAAAGCAGCTAGTATTCTGATCCCCCAAGCTAAGCCATTGTATCGCCTTTTGTTTGAGAAAACTCTCTTCCGCCCTGACGGTAGAAGCATAGTTACGAGCAGCATCTCTTTCTCGCATGCACAAAGTTGGATTCTCAGGCGCTGTATGCAGATCCTGTTGAGCTTTATCCATTTGATCTTTTGCATCATATTGGAGAAGTGAGTCTTATTGAAATGTTTAAGTTCCTGCTTTAGTGATGCGGACCAGCCCAGAAACACCAGCAAGGAACCATTACATGTTCCAAATGGACCAATGACCCGGTCCAAGACAAAGGCATTGAAAGACGCATTGAATGCATTGGTTTTGAAGGTTTCCACCAAGTCAGAATTGGAAGGTCCATTGGAGTATCAAGAGAGAGATCCTAGTACATCTTATCCATGTGCAAGAGGGGTCCAATACAACCTTATTTGGGGCATGAGATGAGGACAGCAAAGGAATCCTACTACAACTTGGAAACAACATGGTGGCTGCCTTTTCCTTTTGTTTCTAGGATTAACGGGCTGCATGGAAGGCTATAAATAAGCCTCCATTCTATTCTTCTCATGGCAGAACATGGATTTAATATCAGGGGCTTTATTTTATTTTGTTAGCTACAGCCCAAGGCTTGTTTGGGCTCAATTAAAACTTTGTTCTTAGCTAGGGTCCGAGGCTTGTTCGGATCTGGTTATGGGCTTTTCATTTGAGGGTTTTCGGCCAGTTTTGAGTGGACCTCATATAAGTCCACATAAGGGGTCCATTAGGGTTATCTTTTCAAGAACTATTTAAACTCATGTAAGCCAAAATTTCGGCAGCTTTGATGATTATTATTCTGAATTTTTCAGTTTTAACGTGTGAGAGTGATTCTTGCATTCTTCAGTTCTTGAGCGAGCTGAATCTGACTTATCGAAGATTAAATGGCCCCGCGGCGTCATTCTACTCATTCCAATAGTGTTGGTGCCTTGGGGCAGGTTTCCATTGTGTCGCACTCATATCAGACCTATTTCGGCTTTCCGGGATCAGATCTCAATCTTGATTGTGGGTTGCGTGACCACGAGGTTCGCGTCACCATTTTTATTAACGTAGCCTCAACGAAATCCCACCGAACCGAGTCATAAGCCTTCATCAGATCTACTTTCATAGCACAACAACGAGCAGGACCCGTAGATTTATGATAGCCTTTCATTAGTTCCTGAGACAAAAGAATATTGTCGCTGATTCTCCGTCCAGAGATAAAAGCTGTCTGATACGGACCTACTAGGGATGGCAAAACAACTTTCATTCTCCCAGCTAGAATCTTCGCGATGCGTTTGTATATTGGATTGCAGCAAGATATAGGACGGAAATCTGTCAACCTCGTAGGATTAGCAACTTTAGGAATAAGGGAAATGGATGTAGCATTCATTTCCTTAAGCATTCTACGAGTTTGAAAGAAGGAGCTAACAGCGTTGATTACATCTTCCCCCACCATGTGCCGCATTCTTTTGAAGAAACCCGCGTCGAAGCCATCCGGACCAGGGGCTTTGTTGTTTTTCAAACTAAACATAGCATGCTTAATCTCCTCCCTTGTTACATCTTGTGCTAGTACATGCTGTTGAGTCGAAGACAGTTTGCAATTAATTGCCGGTTGCATGCCTTCCTCGTTCAAGACCCCGGGCATCTGTTTCACTCCCAACATACGCCGGAAGTATGCAATTACTTCTGATTTGACTGCCTCGTGTCCTTCGACGACTTTCCCATCCTCCCTTGTAACCGAGAGAAGCTTATTTCTATTCTGCCTTCCATTTACTGATTTGTAAAAGCAGCTAGTATTCTGATCCCCCAAGCTAAGCCATTGTATCGCCTTTTGTTTGAGAAAACTCTCTTCCGCCCTGACGGTAGAAGCATAGTTACGAGCAGCATCTCTTTCTCGCATGCACAAAGTTGGATTCTCAGGCGCTGTATGCAGATCCTGTTGAGCTTTATCCATTTGATCTTTTGCATCATATTGGAGAAGTGAGTCTTATTGAAATGTTTAAGTTCCTGCTTTAGTGATGCGGACCAGCCCAGAAACACCAGCAAGGAACCATTACATGTTCCAAATGGACCAATGACCCGGTCCAAGACAAAGGCATTGAAAGACGCATTGAATGCATTGGTTTTGAAGGTTTCCACCAAGTCAGAATTGGAAGGTCCATTGGAGTATCAAGAGAGAGATCCTAGTACATCTTATCCATGTGCAAGAGGGGTCCAATACAACCTTATTTGGGGCATGAGATGAGGACAGCAAAGGAATCCTACTACAACTTGGAAACAACATGGTGGCTGCCTTTTCCTTTTGTTTCTAGGATTAACGGGCTGCATGGAAGGCTATAAATAAGCCTCCATTCTATTCTTCTCATGGCAGAACATGGATTTAATATCAGGGGCTTTATTTTATTTTGTTAGCTACAGCCCAAGGCTTGTTTGGGCTCAATTAAAACTTTGTTCTTAGCTAGGGTCCGAGGCTTGTTCGGATCTGGTTATGGGCTTTTCATTTGAGGGTTTTCGGCCAGTTTTGAGTGGACCTCATATAAGTCCACATAAGGGGTCCATTAGGGTTATCTTTTCAAGAACTATTTAAACTCATGTAAGCCAAAATTTCGGCAGCTTTGATGATTATTATTCTGAATTTTTCAGTTTTAACGTGTGAGAGTGATTCTTGCATTCTTCAGTTCTTGAGCGAGCTGAATCTGACTTATCGAAGATTAAATGGCCCCGCGGCGTCATTCTACTCATTCCAATAGTGTTGGTGCCTTGGGGCAGGTTTCCATTGTGTCGCACTCATATCAGACCTATTTCGGCTTTCCGGGATCAGATCTCAATCTTGATTGTGGGTTGCGTGACCACGAGGTTCGCGTCACCATTTTTATTAACGTAGCCTCAACGAAATCCCACCGAACCGAGTCATAAGCCTTCATCAGATCTACTTTCATAGCACAACAACGAGCAGGACCCGTAGATTTATGATAGCCTTTCATTAGTTCCTGAGACAAAAGAATATTGTCGCTGATTCTCCGTCCAGAGATAAAAGCTGTCTGATACGGACCTACTAGGGATGGCAAAACAACTTTCATTCTCCCAGCTAGAATCTTCGCGATGCGTTTGTATATTGGATTGCAGCAAGATATAGGACGGAAATCTGTCAACCTCGTAGGATTAGCAACTTTAGGAATAAGGGAAATGGATGTAGCATTCATTTCCTTAAGCATTCTACGAGTTTGAAAGAAGGAGCTAACAACGTTGATTACATCTTCCCCCACCATGTGCCGCATTCTTTTGAAGAAACCCGCGTCGAAGCCATCCGGACCAGGGGCTTTGTTGTTTTTCAAACTAAACATAGCATGCTTAATCTCCTCCCTTGTTACATCTTGTGCTAGTACATGCTGTTGAGTCGAAGACAGTTTGCAATTAATTGCCGGTTGCATCCCTTCCTCGTTCAAGACCCCGGGCATCTGTTTCACTCCCAACATACGCCGGAAGTATGCAATTACTTCTGATTTGACTGCCTCGTGTCCTTCGACGACTTTCCCATCCTCCCTTGTAACCGAGAGAAGCTTATTTCTATTCTGCCTTCCATTTACTGATTTGTAAAAGCAGCTAGTATTCTGATCCCCCAAGCTAAGCCATTGTATCGCCTTTTGTTTGAGAAAACTCTCTTCCGCCCTGACGGTAGAAGCATAGTTACGAGCAGCATCTCTTTCTCGCATGCACAAAGTTGGATTCTCAGGCGCTGTATGCAGATCCTGTTGAGCTTTATCCATTTGATCTTTTGCATCATATTGGAGAAGTGAGTCTTATTGAAATGTTTAAGTTCCTGCTTTAGTGATGCGGACCAGCCCAGAAACACCAGCAAGGAACCATTACATGTTCCAAATGGACCAATGACCCGGTCCAAGACAAAGGCATTGAAAGACGCATTGAATGCATTGGTTTTGAAGGTTTCCACCAAGTCAGAATTGGAAGGTCCATTGGAGTATCAAGAGAGAGATCCTAGTACATCTTATCCATGTGCAAGAGGGGTCCAATACAACCTTATTTGGGGCATGAGATGAGGACAGCAAAGGAAGCAAAAGAATCCTACTACAACTTGGAAACAACATGGTGGCTGCCTTTTCCTTTTGTTTCTAGGATTAACGGGCTGCATGGAAGGCTATAAATAAGCCTCCATTCTATTCTTCTCATGGCAGAACATGGATTTAATATCAGGGGCTTTATTTTATTTTGTTAGCTACAGCCCAAGGCTTGTTTGGGCTCAATTAAAACTTTGTTCTTAGCTAGGGTCCGAGGCTTGTTCGGATCTGGTTATGGGCTTTTCATTTGAGGGTTTTCGGCCAGTTTTGAGTGGACCTCATATAAGTCCACATAAGGGGTCCATTAGGGTTATCTTTTCAAGAACTATTTAAACTCATGTAAGCCAAAATTTCGGCAGCTTTGATGATTATTATTCTGAATTTTTCAGTTTTAACGTGTGAGAGTGATTCTTGCATTCTTCAGTTCTTGAGCGAGCTGAATCTGACTTATCGAAGATTAAATGGCCCCGCGGCGTCATTCTACTCATTCCAATAGTGTTGGTGCCTTGGGGCAGGTTTCCATTGTGTCGCACTCATATCAGACCTATTTCGGCTTTCCGGGATCAGATCTCAATCTTGATTGTGGGTTGCGTGACCACGAGGTTCGCGTCACCATTTTTATTAACGTAGCCTCAACGAAATCCCACCGAACCGAGTCATAAGCCTTCATCAGATCTACTTTCATAGCACAACAACGAGCAGGACCCGTAGATTTATGATAGCCTTTCATTAGTTCCTGAGACAAAAGAATATTGTCGCTGATTCTCCGTCCAGAGATAAAAGCTGTCTGATACGGACCTACTAGGGATGGCAAAACAACTTTCATTCTCCCAGCTAGAATCTTCGCGATGCGTTTGTATATTGGATTGCAGCAAGATATAGGACGGAAATCTGTCAACCTCGTAGGATTAGCAACTTTAGGAATAAGGGAAATGGATGTAGCATTCATTTCCTTAAGCATTCTACGAGTTTGAAAGAAGGAGCTAACAGCGTTGATTACATCTTCCCCCACCATGTGCCGCATTCTTTTGAAGAAACCCGCGTCGAAGCCATCCGGACCAGGGGCTTTGTTGTTTTTCAAACTAAACATAGCATGCTTAATCTCCTCCCTTGTTACATCTTGTGCTAGTACATGCTGTTGAGTCGAAGACAGTTTGCAATTAATTGCCGGTTGCATCCCTTCCTCGTTCAAGACCCCGGGCATCTGTTTCACTCCCAACATACGCCGGAAGTATGCAATTACTTCTGATTTGACTGCCTCGTGTCCTTCGACGACTTTCCCATCCTCCCTTGTAACCGAGAGAAGCTTATTTCTATTCTGCCTTCCATTTACTGATTTGTAAAAGCAGCTAGTATTCTGATCCCCCAAGCTAAGCCATTGTATCGCCTTTTGTTTGAGAAAACTCTCTTCCGCCCTGACGGTAGAAGCATAGTTACGAGCAGCATCTCTTTCTCGCATGCACAAAGTTGGATTCTCAGGCGCTGTATGCAGATCCTGTTGAGCTTTATCCATTTGATCTTTTGCATCATATTGGAGAAGTGAGTCTTATTGAAATGTTTAAGTTCCTGCTTTAGTGATGCGGACCAGCCCAGAAACACCAGCAAGGAACCATTACATGTTCCAAATGGACCAATGACCCGGTCCAAGACAAAGGCATTGAAAGACGCATTGAATGCATTGGTTTTGAAGGTTTCCACCAAGTCAGAATTGGAAGGTCCATTGGAGTATCAAGAGAGAGATCCTAGTACATCTTATCCATGTGCAAGAGGGGTCCAATACAACCTTATTTGGGGCATGAGATGAGGACAGCAAAGGAATCCTACTACAACTTGGAAACAACATGGTGGCTGCCTTTTCCTTTTGTTTCTAGGATTAACGGGCTGCATGGAAGGCTATAAATAAGCCTCCATTCTATTCTTCTCATGGCAGAACATGGATTTAATATCAGGGGCTTTATTTTATTTTGTTAGCTACAGCCCAAGGCTTGTTTGGGCTCAATTAAAACTTTGTTCTTAGCTAGGGTCCGAGGCTTGTTCGGATCTGGTTATGGGCTTTTCATTTGAGGGTTTTCGGCCAGTTTTGAGTGGACCTCATATAAGTCCACATAAGGGGTCCATTAGGGTTATCTTTTCAAGAACTATTTAAACTCATGTAAGCCAAAATTTCGGCAGCTTTGATGATTATTATTCTGAATTTTTCAGTTTTAACGTGTGAGAGTGATTCTTGCATTCTTCAGTTCTTGAGCGAGCTGAATCTGACTTATCGAAGATTAAATGGCCCCGCGGCGTCATTCTACTCATTCCAATAGTGTTGGTGCCTTGGGGCAGGTTTCCATTGTGTCGCACTCATATCAGACCTATTTCGGCTTTCCGGGATCAGATCTCAATCTTGATTGTGGGTTGCGTGACCACGAGGTTCGCGTCACCATTTTTATTAACGTAGCCTCAACGAAATCCCACCGAACCGAGTCATAAGCCTTCATCAGATCTACTTTCATAGCACAACAACGAGCAGGACCCGTAGATTTATGATAGCCTTTCATTAGTTCCTGAGACAAAAGAATATTGTCGCTGATTCTCCGTCCAGAGATAAAAGCTGTCTGATACGGACCTACTAGGGATGGCAAAACAACTTTCATTCTCCCAGCTAGAATCTTCGCGATGCGTTTGTATATTGGATTGCAGCAAGATATAGGACGGAAATCTGTCAACCTCGTAGGATTAGCAACTTTAGGAATAAGGGAAATGGATGTAGCATTCATTTCCTTAAGCATTCTACGAGTTTGAAAGAAGGAGCTAACAGCGTTGATTACATCTTCCCCCACCATGTGCCGCATTCTTTTGAAGAAACCCGCGTCGAAGCCATCCGGACCAGGGGCTTTGTTGTTTTTCAAACTAAACATAGCATGCTTAATCTCCTCCCTTGTTACATCTTGTGCTAGTACATGCTGTTGAGTCGAAGACAGTTTGCAATTAATTGCCGGTTGCATCCCTTCCTCGTTCAAGACCCCGGGCATCTGTTTCACTCCCAACATACGCCGGAAGTATGCAATTACTTCTGATTTGACTGCCTCGTGTCCTTCGACGACTTTCCCATCCTCCCTTGTAACCGAGAGAAGCTTATTTCTATTCTGCCTTCCATTTACTGATTTGTAAAAGCAGCTAGTATTCTGATCCCCCAAGCTAAGCCATTGTATCGCCTTTTGTTTGAGAAAACTCTCTTCCGCCCTGACGGTAGAAGCATAGTTACGAGCAGCATCTCTTTCTCGCATGCACAAAGTTGGATTCTCAGGCGCTGTATGCAGATCCTGTTGAGCTTTATCCATTTGATCTTTTGCATCATATTGGAGAAGTGAGTCTTATTGAAATGTTTAAGTTCCTGCTTTAGTGATGCGGACCAGCCCAGAAACACCAGCAAGGAACCATTACATGTTCCAAATGGACCAATGACCCGGTCCAAGACAAAGGCATTGAAAGACGCATTGAATGCATTGGTTTTGAAGGTTTCCACCAAGTCAGAATTGGAAGGTCCATTGGAGTATCAAGAGAGAGATCCTAGTACATCTTATCCATGTGCAAGAGGGGTCCAATACAACCTTATTTGGGGCATGAGATGAGGACAGCAAAGGAATCCTACTACAACTTGGAAACAACATGGTGGCTGCCTTTTCCTTTTGTTTCTAGGATTAACGGGCTGCATGGAAGGCTATAAATAAGCCTCCATTCTATTCTTCTCATGGCAGAACATGGATTTAATATCAGGGGCTTTATTTTATTTTGTTAGCTACAGCCCAAGGCTTGTTTGGGCTCAATTAAAACTTTGTTCTTAGCTAGGGTCCGAGGCTTGTTCGGATCTGGTTATGGGCTTTTCATTTGAGGGTTTTCGGCCAGTTTTGAGTGGACCTCATATAAGTCCACATGAGGGGTCCATTAGGGTTATCTTTTCAAGAACTATTTAAACTCATGTAAGCCAAAATTTCGGCAGCTTTGATGATTATTATTCTGAATTTTTCAGTTTTAACGTGTGAGAGTGATTCTTGCATTCTTCAGTTCTTGAGCGAGCTGAATCTGACTTATCGAAGATTAAATGGCCCCGCGGCGTCATTCTACTCATTCCAATAGTGTTGGTGCCTTGGGGCAGGTTTCCATTGTGTCGCACTCATATCAGACCTATTTCGGCTTTCCGGGATCAGATCTCAATCTTGATTGTGGGTTGCGTGACCACGAGGTTCGCGTCACCATTTTTATTAACGTAGCCTCAACGAAATCCCACCGAACCGAGTCATAAGCCTTCATCAGATCTACTTTCATAGCACAACAACGAGCAGGACCCGTAGATTTATGATAGCCTTTCATTAGTTCCTGAGACAAAAGAATATTGTCGCTGATTCTCCGTCCAGAGATAAAAGCTGTCTGATACGGACCTACTAGGGATGGCAAAACAACTTTCATTCTCCCAGCTAGAATCTTCGCGATGCGTTTGTATATTGGATTGCAGCAAGATATAGGACGGAAATCTGTCAACCTCGTAGGATTAGCAACTTTAGGAATAAGGGAAATGGATGTAGCATTCATTTCCTTAAGCATTCTACGAGTTTGAAAGAAGGAGCTAACAGCGTTGATTACATCTTCCCCCACCATGTGCCGCATTCTTTTGAAGAAACCCGCGTCGAAGCCATCCGGACCAGGGGCTTTGTTGTTTTTCAAACTAAACATAGCATGCTTAATCTCCTCCCTTGTTACATCTTGTGCTAGTACATGCTGTTGAGTCGAAGACAGTTTGCAATTAATTGCCGGTTGCATCCCTTCCTCGTTCAAGACCCCGGGCATCTGTTTCACTCCCAACATACGCCGGAAGTATGCAATTACTTCTGATTTGACTGCCTCGTGTCCTTCGACGACTTTCCCATCCTCCCTTGTAACCGAGAGAAGCTTATTTCTATTCTGCCTTCCATTTACTGATTTGTAAAAGCAGCTAGTATTCTGATCCCCCAAGCTAAGCCATTGTATCGCCTTTTGTTTGAGAAAACTCTCTTCCGCCCTGACGGTAGAAGCATAGTTACGAGCAGCATCTCTTTCTCGCATGCACAAAGTTGGATTCTCAGGCGCTGTATGCAGATCCTGTTGAGCTTTATCCATTTGATCTTTTGCATCATATTGGAGAAGTGAGTCTTATTGAAATGTTTAAGTTCCTGCTTTAGTGATGCGGACCAGCCCAGAAACACCAGCAAGGAACCATTACATGTTCCAAATGGACCAATGACCCGGTCCAAGACAAAGGCATTGAAAGACGCATTGAATGCATTGGTTTTGAAGGTTTCCACCAAGTCAGAATTGGAAGGTCCATTGGAGTATCAAGAGAGAGATCCTAGTACATCTTATCCATGTGCAAGAGGGGTCCAATACAACCTTATTTGGGGCATGAGATGAGGACAGCAAAGGAATCCTACTACAACTTGGAAACAACATGGTGGCTGCCTTTTCCTTTTGTTTCTAGGATTAACGGGCTGCATGGAAGGCTATAAATAAGCCTCCATTCTATTCTTCTCATGGCAGAACATGGATTTAATATCAGGGGCTTTATTTTATTTTGTTAGCTACAGCCCAAGGCTTGTTTGGGCTCAATTAAAACTTTGTTCTTAGCTAGGGTCCGAGGCTTGTTCGGATCTGGTTATGGGCTTTTCATTTGAGGGTTTTCGGCCAGTTTTGAGTGGACCTCATATAAGTCCACATGAGGGGTCCATTAGGGTTATCTTTTCAAGAACTATTTAAACTCATGTAAGCCAAAATTTCGGCAGCTTTGATGATTATTATTCTGAATTTTTCAGTTTTAACGTGTGAGAGTGATTCTTGCATTCTTCAGTTCTTGAGCGAGCTGAATCTGACTTATCGAAGATTAAATGGCCCCGCGGCGTCATTCTACTCATTCCAATAGTGTTGGTGCCTTGGGGCAGGTTTCCATTGTGTCGCACTCATATCAGACCTATTTCGGCTTTCCGGGATCAGATCTCAATCTTGATTGTGGGTTGCGTGACCACGAGGTTCGCGTCACCATTTTTATTAACGTAGCCTCAACGAAATCCCACCGAACCGAGTCATAAGCCTTCATCAGATCTACTTTCATAGCACAACAACGAGCAGGACCCGTAGATTTATGATAGCCTTTCATTAGTTCCTGAGACAAAAGAATATTGTCGCTGATTCTCCGTCCAGAGATAAAAGCTGTCTGATACGGACCTACTAGGGATGGCAAAACAACTTTCATTCTCCCAGCTAGAATCTTCGCGATGCGTTTGTATATTGGATTGCAGCAAGATATAGGACGGAAATCTGTCAACCTCGTAGGATTAGCAACTTTAGGAATAAGGGAAATGGATGTAGCATTCATTTCCTTAAGCATTCTACGAGTTTGAAAGAAGGAGCTAACAGCGTTGATTACATCTTCCCCCACCATGTGCCGCATTCTTTTGAAGAAACCCGCGTCGAAGCCATCCGGACCAGGGGCTTTGTTGTTTTTCAAACTAAACATAGCATGCTTAATCTCCTCCCTTGTTACATCTTGTGCTAGTACATGCTGTTGAGTCGAAGACAGTTTGCAATTAATTGCCGGTTGCATCCCTTCCTCGTTCAAGACCCCGGGCATCTGTTTCACTCCCAACATACGCCGGAAGTATGCAATTACTTCTGATTTGACTGCCTCGTGTCCTTCGACGACTTTCCCATCCTCCCTTGTAACCGAGAGAAGCTTATTTCTATTCTGCCTTCCATTTACTGATTTGTAAAAGCAGCTAGTATTCTGATCCCCCAAGCTAAGCCATTGTATCGCCTTTTGTTTGAGAAAACTCTCTTCCGCCCTGACGGTAGAAGCATAGTTACGAGCAGCATCTCTTTCTCGCATGCACAAAGTTGGATTCTCAGGCGCTGTATGCAGATCCTGTTGAGCTTTATCCATTTGATCTTTTGCATCATATTGGAGAAGTGAGTCTTATTGAAATGTTTAAGTTCCTGCTTTAGTGATGCGGACCAGCCCAGAAACACCAGCAAGGAACCATTACATGTTCCAAATGGACCAATGACCCGGTCCAAGACAAAGGCATTGAAAGACGCATTGAATGCATTGGTTTTGAAGGTTTCCACCAAGTCAGAATTGGAAGGTCCATTGGAGTATCAAGAGAGAGATCCTAGTACATCTTATCCATGTGCAAGAGGGGTCCAATACAACCTTATTTGGGGCATGAGATGAGGACAGCAAAGGAATCCTACTACAACTTGGAAACAACATGGTGGCTGCCTTTTCCTTTTGTTTCTAGGATTAACGGGCTGCATGGAAGGCTATAAATAAGCCTCCATTCTATTCTTCTCATGGCAGAACATGGATTTAATATCAGGGGCTTTATTTTATTTTGTTAGCTACAGCCCAAGGCTTGTTTGGGCTCAATTAAAACTTTGTTCTTAGCTAGGGTCCGAGGCTTGTTCGGATCTGGTTATGGGCTTTTCATTTGAGGGTTTTCGGCCAGTTTTGAGTGGACCTCATATAAGTCCACATGAGGGGTCCATTAGGGTTATCTTTTCAAGAACTATTTAAACTCATGTAAGCCAAAATTTCGGCAGCTTTGATGATTATTATTCTGAATTTTTCAGTTTTAACGTGTGAGAGTGATTCTTGCATTCTTCAGTTCTTGAGCGAGCTGAATCTGACTTATCGAAGATTAAATGGCCCCGCGGCGTCATTCTACTCATTCCAATAGTGTTGGTGCCTTGGGGCAGGTTTCCATTGTGTCGCACTCATATCAGACCTATTTCGGCTTTCCGGGATCAGATCTCAATCTTGATTGTGGGTTGCGTGACCACGAGGTTCGCGTCACCATTTTTATTAACGTAGCCTCAACGAAATCCCACCGAACCGAGTCATAAGCCTTCATCAGATCTACTTTCATAGCACAACAACGAGCAGGACCCGTAGATTTATGATAGCCTTTCATTAGTTCCTGAGACAAAAGAATATTGTCGCTGATTCTCCGTCCAGAGATAAAAGCTGTCTGATACGGACCTACTAGGGATGGCAAAACAACTTTCATTCTCCCAGCTAGAATCTTCGCGATGCGTTTGTATATTGGATTGCAGCAAGATATAGGACGGAAATCTGTCAACCTCGTAGGATTAGCAACTTTAGGAATAAGGGAAATGGATGTAGCATTCATTTCCTTAAGCATTCTACGAGTTTGAAAGAAGGAGCTAACAGCGTACGTTGATTACATCTTCCCCCACCATGTGCCGCATTCTTTTGAAGAAACCGCGTCGAAGCCATCCGGACCAGGGGCTTTGTTGTTTTTCAAACTAAACATAGCATGCTTAATCTCCTCCCTTGTTACATCTTGTGCTAGTACATGCTGTTGAGTCGAAGACAGTTTGCAATTAATTGCCGGTTGCATCCCTTCCTCGTTCAAGACCCCGGCATCTGTTTCACTCCCAACATACGCCGGAAGTATGCAATTACTTCTGATTTGACGCCTCGTGTCCTTCGACGACTTTCCCATCCTCCCTTGTAACCGAGAGAAGCTTATTTCTATTCTGCCTTCCATTTACTGATTTGTAAAAGCAGCTAGTATTCTGATCCCCCAAGCTAAGCCATTGTATCGCCTTTTGTTTGAGAAAACTCTCTTCCGCCCGACGGTAGAAGCATAGTTACGAGCAGATCTCTTTCTCGCATGCACAAAGTTGGATTCTCAGCGCTGTATGCGAATCCTGTTGAGCTTTATCCATTTGATCTTTTGCATCATATTGGAGAAGTGAGTCTTATTGAAATGTTTAAGTTCCTGCTTTAGTGATGCGGACCAGCCCGAAACACCAGCAAGGAACCATTACATGTTCCAAATGGACCAATGACCCGGTCCAAGACAAAGGCATTGAAAGACGCATTGAATGCATTGGTTTTGAAGGTTTCCACCAAGTCAGAATTGGAAGGTCCATTGGAGTATCAAGAGAGAGATCCTAGTACATCTTATCCATGTGCAAGAGGGGTCCAATACAACCTTATTTGGGGCATGAGATGAGGACAGCAAAGGAATCCTACTACAACTTGGAAACAACATGGTGGCTGCCTTTTCCTTTTGTTTCTAGGATTAACGGGCTGCATGGAAGGCTATAAATAAGCCTCCATTCTATTCTTCTCATGGCAGAACATGGATTTAATATCAGGGGCTTTATTTTATTTTGTTAGCTACAGCCCAAGGCTTGTTTGGGCTCAATTAAAACTTTGTTCTTAGCTAGGGTCCGAGGCTTGTTCGGATCTGGTTATGGGCTTTTCATTTGAGGGTTTTCGGCCAGTTTTGAGTGGACCTCATATAAGTCCACATAAGGGGTCCATTAGGGTTATCTTTTCAAGAACTATTTAAACTCATGTAAGCCAAAATTTCGGCAGCTTTGATGATTATTATTCTGAATTTTTCAGTTTTAACGTGTGAGAGTGATTCTTGCATTCTTCAGTTCTTGAGCGAGCTGAATCTGACTTATCGAAGATTAAATGGCCCCGCGGCGTCATTCTACTCATTCCAATAGTGTTGGTGCCTTGGGGCAGGTTTCCATTGTGTCGCACTCATATCAGACCTATTTCGGCTTTCCGGGATCAGATCTCAATCTTGATTGTGGGTTGCGTGACCACGAGGTTCGCGTCACCATTTTTATTAACGTAGCCTCAACGAAATCCCACCGAACCGAGTCATAAGCCTTCATCAGATCTACTTTCATAGCACAACAACGAGCAGGACCCGTAGATTTATGATAGCCTTTCATTAGTTCCTGAGACAAAAGAATATTGTCGCTGATTCTCCGTCCAGAGATAAAAGCTGTCTGATACGGACCTACTAGGGATGGCAAAACAACTTTCATTCTCCCAGCTAGAATCTTCGCGATGCGTTTGTATATTGGATTGCAGCAAGATATAGGACGGAAATCTGTCAACCTCGTAGGATTAGCAACTTTAGGAATAAGGGAAATGGATGTAGCATTCATTTCCTTAAGCATTCTACGAGTTTGAAAGAAGGAGCTAACAGCGTTGATTACATCTTCCCCCACCATGTGCCGCATTCTTTTGAAGAAACCCGCGTCGAAGCCATCCGGACCAGGGGCTTTGTTGTTTTTCAAACTAAACATAGCATGCTTAATCTCCTCCCTTGTTACATCTTGTGCTAGTACATGCTGTTGAGTCGAAGACAGTTTGCAATTAATTGCCGGTTGCATCCCTTCCTCGTTCAAGACCCCGGGCATCTGTTTCACTCCCAACATACGCCGGAAGTATGCAATTACTTCTGATTTGACTGCCTCGTGTCCTTCGACGACTTTCCCATCCTCCCTTGTAACCGAGAGAAGCTTATTTCTATTCTGCCTTCCATTTACTGATTTGTAAAAGCAGCTAGTATTCTGATCCCCCAAGCTAAGCCATTGTATCGCCTTTTGTTTGAGAAAACTCTCTTCCGCCCTGACGGTAGAAGCATAGTTACGAGCAGCATCTCTTTCTCGCATGCACAAAGTTGGATTCTCAGGCGCTGTATGCAGATCCTGTTGAGCTTTATCCATTTGATCTTTTGCATCATATTGGAGAAGTGAGTCTTATTGAAATGTTTAAGTTCCTGCTTTAGTGATGCGGACCAGCCCAGAAACACCAGCAAGGAACCATTACATGTTCCAAATGGACCAATGACCCGGTCCAAGACAAAGGCATTGAAAGACGCATTGAATGCATTGGTTTTGAAGGTTTCCACCAAGTCAGAATTGGAAGGTCCATTGGAGTATCAAGAGAGAGATCCTAGTACATCTTATCCATGTGCAAGAGGGGTCCAATACAACCTTATTTGGGGCATGAGATGAGGACAGCAAAGGAATCCTACTACAACTTGGAAACAACATGGTGGCTGCCTTTTCCTTTTGTTTCTAGGATTAACGGGCTGCATGGAAGGCTATAAATAAGCCTCCATTCTATTCTTCTCATGGCAGAACATGGATTTAATATCAGGGGCTTTATTTTATTTTGTTAGCTACAGCCCAAGGCTTGTTTGGGCTCAATTAAAACTTTGTTCTTAGCTAGGGTCCGAGGCTTGTTCGGATCTGGTTATGGGCTTTTCATTTGAGGGTTTTCGGCCAGTTTTGAGTGGACCTCATATAAGTCCACATAAGGGGTCCATTAGGGTTATCTTTTCAAGAACTATTTAAACTCATGTAAGCCAAAATTTCGGCAGCTTTGATGATTATTATTCTGAATTTTTCAGTTTTAACGTGTGAGAGTGATTCTTGCATTCTTCAGTTCTTGAGCGAGCTGAATCTGACTTATCGAAGATTAAATGGCCCCGCGGCGTCATTCTACTCATTCCAATAGTGTTGGTGCCTTGGGGCAGGTTTCCATTGTGTCGCACTCATATCAGACCTATTTCGGCTTTCCGGGATCAGATCTCAATCTTGATTGTGGGTTGCGTGACCACGAGGTTCGCGTCACCATTTTTATTAACGTAGCCTCAACGAAATCCCACCGAACCGAGTCATAAGCCTTCATCAGATCTACTTTCATAGCACAACAACGAGCAGGACCCGTAGATTTATGATAGCCTTTCATTAGTTCCTGAGACAAAAGAATATTGTCGCTGATTCTCCGTCCAGAGATAAAAGCTGTCTGATACGGACCTACTAGGGATGGCAAAACAACTTTCATTCTCCCAGCTAGAATCTTCGCGATGCGTTTGTATATTGGATTGCAGCAAGATATAGGACGGAAATCTGTCAACCTCGTAGGATTAGCAACTTTAGGAATAAGGGAAATGGATGTAGCATTCATTTCCTTAAGCATTCTACGAGTTTGAAAGAAGGAGCTAACAGCGTTGATTACATCTTCCCCCACCATGTGCCGCATTCTTTTGAAGAAACCCGCGTCGAAGCCATCCGGACCAGGGGCTTTGTTGTTTTTCAAACTAAACATAGCATGCTTAATCTCCTCCCTTGTTACATCTTGTGCTAGTACATGCTGTTGAGTCGAAGACAGTTTGCAATTAATTGCCGGTTGCATCCCTTCCTCGTTCAAGACCCCGGGCATCTGTTTCACTCCCAACATACGCCGGAAGTATGCAATTACTTCTGATTTGACTGCCTCGTGTCCTTCGACGACTTTCCCATCCTCCCTTGTAACCGAGAGAAGCTTATTTCTATTCTGCCTTCCATTTACTGATTTGTAAAAGCAGCTAGTATTCTGATCCCCCAAGCTAAGCCATTGTATCGCCTTTTGTTTGAGAAAACTCTCTTCCGCCCTGACGGTAGAAGCATAGTTACGAGCAGCATCTCTTTCTCGCATGCACAAAGTTGGATTCTCAGGCGCTGTATGCAGATCCTGTTGAGCTTTATCCATTTGATCTTTTGCATCATATTGGAGAAGTGAGTCTTATTGAAATGTTTAAGTTCCTGCTTTAGTGATGCGGACCAGCCCAGAAACACCAGCAAGGAACCATTACATGTTCCAAATGGACCAATGACCCGGTCCAAGACAAAGGCATTGAAAGACGCATTGAATGCATTGGTTTTGAAGGTTTCCACCAAGTCAGAATTGGAAGGTCCATTGGAGTATCAAGAGAGAGATCCTAGTACATCTTATCCATGTGCAAGAGGGGTCCAATACAACCTTATTTGGGGCATGAGATGAGGACAGCAAAGGAATCCTACTACAACTTGGAAACAACATGGTGGCTGCCTTTTCCTTTTGTTTCTAGGATTAACGGGCTGCATGGAAGGCTATAAATAAGCCTCCATTCTATTCTTCTCATGGCAGAACATGGATTTAATATCAGGGGCTTTATTTTATTTTGTTAGCTACAGCCCAAGGCTTGTTTGGGCTCAATTAAAACTTTGTTCTTAGCTAGGGTCCGAGGCTTGTTCGGATCTGGTTATGGGCTTTTCATTTGAGGGTTTTCGGCCAGTTTTGAGTGGACCTCATATAAGTCCACATAAGGGGTCCATTAGGGTTATCTTTTCAAGAACTATTTAAACTCATGTAAGCCAAAATTTCGGCAGCTTTGATGATTATTATTCTGAATTTTTCAGTTTTAACGTGTGAGAGTGATTCTTGCATTCTTCAGTTCTTGAGCGAGCTGAATCTGACTTATCGAAGATTAAATGGCCCCGCGGCGTCATTCTACTCATTCCAATAGTGTTGGTGCCTTGGGGCAGGTTTCCATTGTGTCGCACTCATATCAGACCTATTTCGGCTTTCCGGGATCAGATCTCAATCTTGATTGTGGGTTGCGTGACCACGAGGTTCGCGTCACCATTTTTATTAACGTAGCCTCAACGAAATCCCACCGAACCGAGTCATAAGCCTTCATCAGATCTACTTTCATAGCACAACAACGAGCAGGACCCGTAGATTTATGATAGCCTTTCATTAGTTCCTGAGACAAAAGAATATTGTCGCTGATTCTCCGTCCAGAGATAAAAGCTGTCTGATACGGACCTACTAGGGATGGCAAAACAACTTTCATTCTCCCAGCTAGAATCTTCGCGATGCGTTTGTATATTGGATTGCAGCAAGATATAGGACGGAAATCTGTCAACCTCGTAGGATTAGCAACTTTAGGAATAAGGGAAATGGATGTAGCATTCATTTCCTTAAGCATTCTACGAGTTTGAAAGAAGGAGCTAACAGCGTTGATTACATCTTCCCCCACCATGTGCCGCATTCTTTTGAAGAAACCCGCGTCGAAGCCATCCGGACCAGGGGCTTTGTTGTTTTTCAAACTAAACATAGCATGCTTAATCTCCTCCCTTGTTACATCTTGTGCTAGTACATGCTGTTGAGTCGAAGACAGTTTGCAATTAATTGCCGGTTGCATCCCTTCCTCGTTCAAGACCCCGGGCATCTGTTTCACTCCCAACATACGCCGGAAGTATGCAATTACTTCTGATTTGACTGCCTCGTGTCCTTCGACGACTTTCCCATCCTCCCTTGTAACCGAGAGAAGCTTATTTCTATTCTGCCTTCCATTTACTGATTTGTAAAAGCAGCTAGTATTCTGATCCCCCAAGCTAAGCCATTGTATCGCCTTTTGTTTGAGAAAACTCTCTTCCGCCCTGACGGTAGAAGCATAGTTACGAGCAGCATCTCTTTCTCGCATGCACAAAGTTGGATTCTCAGGCGCTGTATGCAGATCCTGTTGAGCTTTATCCATTTGATCTTTTGCATCATATTGGAGAAGTGAGTCTTATTGAAATGTTTAAGTTCCTGCTTTAGTGATGCGGACCAGCCCAGAAACACCAGCAAGGAACCATTACATGTTCCAAATGGACCAATGACCCGGTCCAAGACAAAGGCATTGAAAGACGCATTGAATGCATTGGTTTTGAAGGTTTCCACCAAGTCAGAATTGGAAGGTCCATTGGAGTATCAAGAGAGAGATCCTAGTACATCTTATCCATGTGCAAGAGGGGTCCAATACAACCTTATTTGGGGCATGAGATGAGGACAGCAAAGGAATCCTACTACAACTTGGAAACAACATGGTGGCTGCCTTTTCCTTTTGTTTCTAGGATTAACGGGCTGCATGGAAGGCTATAAATAAGCCTCCATTCTATTCTTCTCATGGCAGAACATGGATTTAATATCAGGGGCTTTATTTTATTTTGTTAGCTACAGCCCAAGGCTTGTTTGGGCTCAATTAAAACTTTGTTCTTAGCTAGGGTCCGAGGCTTGTTCGGATCTGGTTATGGGCTTTTCATTTGAGGGTTTTCGGCCAGTTTTGAGTGGACCTCATATAAGTCCACATAAGGGGTCCATTAGGGTTATCTTTTCAAGAACTATTTAAACTCATGTAAGCCAAAATTTCGGCAGCTTTGATGATTATTATTCTGAATTTTTCAGTTTTAACGTGTGAGAGTGATTCTTGCATTCTTCAGTTCTTGAGCGAGCTGAATCTGACTTATCGAAGATTAAATGGCCCCGCGGCGTCATTCTACTCATTCCAATAGTGTTGGTGCCTTGGGGCAGGTTTCCATTGTGTCGCACTCATATCAGACCTATTTCGGCTTTCCGGGATCAGATCTCAATCTTGATTGTGGGTTGCGTGACCACGAGGTTCGCGTCACCATTTTTATTAACGTAGCCTCAACGAAATCCCACCGAACCGAGTCATAAGCCTTCATCAGATCTACTTTCATAGCACAACAACGAGCAGGACCCGTAGATTTATGATAGCCTTTCATTAGTTCCTGAGACAAAAGAATATTGTCGCTGATTCTCCGTCCAGAGATAAAAGCTGTCTGATACGGACCTACTAGGGATGGCAAAACAACTTTCATTCTCCCAGCTAGAATCTTCGCGATGCGTTTGTATATTGGATTGCAGCAAGATATAGGACGGAAATCTGTCAACCTCGTAGGATTAGCAACTTTAGGAATAAGGGAAATGGATGTAGCATTCATTTCCTTAAGCATTCTACGAGTTTGAAAGAAGGAGCTAACAGCGTTGATTACATCTTCCCCCACCATGTGCCGCATTCTTTTGAAGAAACCCGCGTCGAAGCCATCCGGACCAGGGGCTTTGTTGTTTTTCAAACTAAACATAGCATGCTTAATCTCCTCCCTTGTTACATCTTGTGCTAGTACATGCTGTTGAGTCGAAGACAGTTTGCAATTAATTGCCGGTTGCATCCCTTCCTCGTTCAAGACCCCGGGCATCTGTTTCACTCCCAACATACGCCGGAAGTATGCAATTACTTCTGATTTGACTGCCTCGTGTCCTTCGACGACTTTCCCATCCTCCCTTGTAACCGAGAGAAGCTTATTTCTATTCTGCCTTCCATTTACTGATTTGTAAAAGCAGCTAGTATTCTGATCCCCCAAGCTAAGCCATTGTATCGCCTTTTGTTTGAGAAAACTCTCTTCCGCCCTGACGGTAGAAGCATAGTTACGAGCAGCATCTCTTTCTCGCATGCACAAAGTTGGATTCTCAGGCGCTGTATGCAGATCCTGTTGAGCTTTATCCATTTGATCTTTTGCATCATATTGGAGAAGTGAGTCTTATTGAAATGTTTAAGTTCCTGCTTTAGTGATGCGGACCAGCCCAGAAACACCAGCAAGGAACCATTACATGTTCCAAATGGACCAATGACCCGGTCCAAGACAAAGGCATTGAAAGACGCATTGAATGCATTGGTTTTGAAGGTTTCCACCAAGTCAGAATTGGAAGGTCCATTGGAGTATCAAGAGAGAGATCCTAGTACATCTTATCCATGTGCAAGAGGGGTCCAATACAACCTTATTTGGGGCATGAGATGAGGACAGCAAAGGAATCCTACTACAACTTGGAAACAACATGGTGGCTGCCTTTTCCTTTTGTTTCTAGGATTAACGGGCTGCATGGAAGGCTATAAATAAGCCTCCATTCTATTCTTCTCATGGCAGAACATGGATTTAATATCAGGGGCTTTATTTTATTTTGTTAGCTACAGCCCAAGGCTTGTTTGGGCTCAATTAAAACTTTGTTCTTAGCTAGGGTCCGAGGCTTGTTCGGATCTGGTTATGGGCTTTTCATTTGAGGGTTTTCGGCCAGTTTTGAGTGGACCTCATATAAGTCCACATAAGGGGTCCATTAGGGTTATCTTTTCAAGAACTATTTAAACTCATGTAAGCCAAAATTTCGGCAGCTTTGATGATTATTATTCTGAATTTTTCAGTTTTAACGTGTGAGAGTGATTCTTGCATTCTTCAGTTCTTGAGCGAGCTGAATCTGACTTATCGAAGATTAAATGGCCCCGCGGCGTCATTCTACTCATTCCAATAGTGTTGGTGCCTTGGGGCAGGTTTCCATTGTGTCGCACTCATATCAGACCTATTTCGGCTTTCCGGGATCAGATCTCAATCTTGATTGTGGGTTGCGTGACCACGAGGTTCGCGTCACCATTTTTATTAACGTAGCCTCAACGAAATCCCACCGAACCGAGTCATAAGCCTTCATCAGATCTACTTTCATAGCACAACAACGAGCAGGACCCGTAGATTTATGATAGCCTTTCATTAGTTCCTGAGACAAAAGAATATTGTCGCTGATTCTCCGTCCAGAGATAAAAGCTGTCTGATACGGACCTACTAGGGATGGCAAAACAACTTTCATTCTCCCAGCTAGAATCTTCGCGATGCGTTTGTATATTGGATTGCAGCAAGATATAGGACGGAAATCTGTCAACCTCGTAGGATTAGCAACTTTAGGAATAAGGGAAATGGATGTAGCATTCATTTCCTTAAGCATTCTACGAGTTTGAAAGAAGGAGCTAACAGCGTTGATTACATCTTCCCCCACCATGTGCCGCATTCTTTTGAAGAAACCCGCGTCGAAGCCATCCGGACCAGGGGCTTTGTTGTTTTTCAAACTAAACATAGCATGCTTAATCTCCTCCCTTGTTACATCTTGTGCTAGTACATGCTGTTGAGTCGAAGACAGTTTGCAATTAATTGCCGGTTGCATCCCTTCCTCGTTCAAGACCCCGGGCATCTGTTTCACTCCCAACATACGCCGGAAGTATGCAATTACTTCTGATTTGACTGCCTCGTGTCCTTCGACGACTTTCCCATCCTCCCTTGTAACCGAGAGAAGCTTATTTCTATTCTGCCTTCCATTTACTGATTTGTAAAAGCAGCTAGTATTCTGATCCCCCAAGCTAAGCCATTGTATCGCCTTTTGTTTGAGAAAACTCTCTTCCGCCCTGACGGTAGAAGCATAGTTACGAGCAGCATCTCTTTCTCGCATGCACAAAGTTGGATTCTCAGGCGCTGTATGCAGATCCTGTTGAGCTTTATCCATTTGATCTTTTGCATCATATTGGAGAAGTGAGTCTTATTGAAATGTTTAAGTTCCTGCTTTAGTGATGCGGACCAGCCCAGAAACACCAGCAAGGAACCATTACATGTTCCAAATGGACCAATGACCCGGTCCAAGACAAAGGCATTGAAAGACGCATTGAATGCATTGGTTTTGAAGGTTTCCACCAAGTCAGAATTGGAAGGTCCATTGGAGTATCAAGAGAGAGATCCTAGTACATCTTATCCATGTGCAAGAGGGGTCCAATACAACCTTATTTGGGGCATGAGATGAGGACAGCAAAGGAATCCTACTACAACTTGGAAACAACATGGTGGCTGCCTTTTCCTTTTGTTTCTAGGATTAACGGGCTGCATGGAAGGCTATAAATAAGCCTCCATTCTATTCTTCTCATGGCAGAACATGGATTTAATATCAGGGGCTTTATTTTATTTTGTTAGCTACAGCCCAAGGCTTGTTTGGGCTCAATTAAAACTTTGTTCTTAGCTAGGGTCCGAGGCTTGTTCGGATCTGGTTATGGGCTTTTCATTTGAGGGTTTTCGGCCAGTTTTGAGTGGACCTCATATAAGTCCACATAAGGGGTCCATTAGGGTTATCTTTTCAAGAACTATTTAAACTCATGTAAGCCAAAATTTCGGCAGCTTTGATGATTATTATTCTGAATTTTTCAGTTTTAACGTGTGAGAGTGATTCTTGCATTCTTCAGTTCTTGAGCGAGCTGAATCTGACTTATCGAAGATTAAATGGCCCCGCGGCGTCATTCTACTCATTCCAATAGTGTTGGTGCCTTGGGGCAGGTTTCCATTGTGTCGCACTCATATCAGACCTATTTCGGCTTTCCGGGATCAGATCTCAATCTTGATTGTGGGTTGCGTGACCACGAGGTTCGCGTCACCATTTTTATTAACGTAGCCTCAACGAAATCCCACCGAACCGAGTCATAAGCCTTCATCAGATCTACTTTCATAGCACAACAACGAGCAGGACCCGTAGATTTATGATAGCCTTTCATTAGTTCCTGAGACAAAAGAATATTGTCGCTGATTCTCCGTCCAGAGATAAAAGCTGTCTGATACGGACCTACTAGGGATGGCAAAACAACTTTCATTCTCCCAGCTAGAATCTTCGCGATGCGTTTGTATATTGGATTGCAGCAAGATATAGGACGGAAATCTGTCAACCTCGTAGGATTAGCAACTTTAGGAATAAGGGAAATGGATGTAGCATTCATTTCCTTAAGCATTCTACGAGTTTGAAAGAAGGAGCTAACAGCGTTGATTACATCTTCCCCCACCATGTGCCGCATTCTTTTGAAGAAACCCGCGTCGAAGCCATCCGGACCAGGGGCTTTGTTGTTTTTCAAACTAAACATAGCATGCTTAATCTCCTCCCTTGTTACATCTTGTGCTAGTACATGCTGTTGAGTCGAAGACAGTTTGCAATTAATTGCCGGTTGCATCCCTTCCTCGTTCAAGACCCCGGGCATCTGTTTCACTCCCAACATACGCCGGAAGTATGCAATTACTTCTGATTTGACTGCCTCGTGTCCTTCGACGACTTTCCCATCCTCCCTTGTAACCGAGAGAAGCTTATTTCTATTCTGCCTTCCATTTACTGATTTGTAAAAGCAGCTAGTATTCTGATCCCCCAAGCTAAGCCATTGTATCGCCTTTTGTTTGAGAAAACTCTCTTCCGCCCTGACGGTAGAAGCATAGTTACGAGCAGCATCTCTTTCTCGCATGCACAAAGTTGGATTCTCAGGCGCTGTATGCAGATCCTGTTGAGCTTTATCCATTTGATCTTTTGCATCATATTGGAGAAGTGAGTCTTATTGAAATGTTTAAGTTCCTGCTTTAGTGATGCGGACCAGCCCAGAAACACCAGCAAGGAACCATTACATGTTCCAAATGGACCAATGACCCGGTCCAAGACAAAGGCATTGAAAGACGCATTGAATGCATTGGTTTTGAAGGTTTCCACCAAGTCAGAATTGGAAGGTCCATTGGAGTATCAAGAGAGAGATCCTAGTACATCTTATCCATGTGCAAGAGGGGTCCAATACAACCTTATTTGGGGCATGAGATGAGGACAGCAAAGGAATCCTACTACAACTTGGAAACAACATGGTGGCTGCCTTTTCCTTTTGTTTCTAGGATTAACGGGCTGCATGGAAGGCTATAAATAAGCCTCCATTCTATTCTTCTCATGGCAGAACATGGATTTAATATCAGGGGCTTTATTTTATTTTGTTAGCTACAGCCCAAGGCTTGTTTGGGCTCAATTAAAACTTTGTTCTTAGCTAGGGTCCGAGGCTTGTTCGGATCTGGTTATGGGCTTTTCATTTGAGGGTTTTCGGCCAGTTTTGAGTGGACCTCATATAAGTCCACATAAGGGGTCCATTAGGGTTATCTTTTCAAGAACTATTTAAACTCATGTAAGCCAAAATTTCGGCAGCTTTGATGATTATTATTCTGAATTTTTCAGTTTTAACGTGTGAGAGTGATTCTTGCATTCTTCAGTTCTTGAGCGAGCTGAATCTGACTTATCGAAGATTAAATGGCCCCGCGGCGTCATTCTACTCATTCCAATAGTGTTGGTGCCTTGGGGCAGGTTTCCATTGTGTCGCACTCATATCAGACCTATTTCGGCTTTCCGGGATCAGATCTCAATCTTGATTGTGGGTTGCGTGACCACGAGGTTCGCGTCACCATTTTTATTAACGTAGCCTCAACGAAATCCCACCGAACCGAGTCATAAGCCTTCATCAGATCTACTTTCATAGCACAACAACGAGCAGGACCCGTAGATTTATGATAGCCTTTCATTAGTTCCTGAGACAAAAGAATATTGTCGCTGATTCTCCGTCCAGAGATAAAAGCTGTCTGATACGGACCTACTAGGGATGGCAAAACAACTTTCATTCTCCCAGCTAGAATCTTCGCGATGCGTTTGTATATTGGATTGCAGCAAGATATAGGACGGAAATCTGTCAACCTCGTAGGATTAGCAACTTTAGGAATAAGGGAAATGGATGTAGCATTCATTTCCTTAAGCATTCTACGAGTTTGAAAGAAGGAGCTAACAGCGTTGATTACATCTTCCCCCACCATGTGCCGCATTCTTTTGAAGAAACCCGCGTCGAAGCCATCCGGACCAGGGGCTTTGTTGTTTTTCAAACTAAACATAGCATGCTTAATCTCCTCCCTTGTTACATCTTGTGCTAGTACATGCTGTTGAGTCGAAGACAGTTTGCAATTAATTGCCGGTTGCATCCCTTCCTCGTTCAAGACCCCGGGCATCTGTTTCACTCCCAACATACGCCGGAAGTATGCAATTACTTCTGATTTGACTGCCTCGTGTCCTTCGACGACTTTCCCATCCTCCCTTGTAACCGAGAGAAGCTTATTTCTATTCTGCCTTCCATTTACTGATTTGTAAAAGCAGCTAGTATTCTGATCCCCCAAGCTAAGCCATTGTATCGCCTTTTGTTTGAGAAAACTCTCTTCCGCCCTGACGGTAGAAGCATAGTTACGAGCAGCATCTCTTTCTCGCATGCACAAAGTTGGATTCTCAGGCGCTGTATGCAGATCCTGTTGAGCTTTATCCATTTGATCTTTTGCATCATATTGGAGAAGTGAGTCTTATTGAAATGTTTAAGTTCCTGCTTTAGTGATGCGGACCAGCCCAGAAACACCAGCAAGGAACCATTACATGTTCCAAATGGACCAATGACCCGGTCCAAGACAAAGGCATTGAAAGACGCATTGAATGCATTGGTTTTGAAGGTTTCCACCAAGTCAGAATTGGAAGGTCCATTGGAGTATCAAGAGAGAGATCCTAGTACATCTTATCCATGTGCAAGAGGGGTCCAATACAACCTTATTTGGGGCATGAGATGAGGACAGCAAAGGAATCCTACTACAACTTGGAAACAACATGGTGGCTGCCTTTTCCTTTTGTTTCTAGGATTAACGGGCTGCATGGAAGGCTATAAATAAGCCTCCATTCTATTCTTCTCATGGCAGAACATGGATTTAATATCAGGGGCTTTATTTTATTTTGTTAGCTACAGCCCAAGGCTTGTTTGGGCTCAATTAAAACTTTGTTCTTAGCTAGGGTCCGAGGCTTGTTCGGATCTGGTTATGGGCTTTTCATTTGAGGGTTTTCGGCCAGTTTTGAGTGGACCTCATATAAGTCCACATAAGGGGTCCATTAGGGTTATCTTTTCAAGAACTATTTAAACTCATGTAAGCCAAAATTTCGGCAGCTTTGATGATTATTATTCTGAATTTTTCAGTTTTAACGTGTGAGAGTGATTCTTGCATTCTTCAGTTCTTGAGCGAGCTGAATCTGACTTATCGAAGATTAAATGGCCCCGCGGCGTCATTCTACTCATTCCAATAGTGTTGGTGCCTTGGGGCAGGTTTCCATTGTGTCGCACTCATATCAGACCTATTTCGGCTTTCCGGGATCAGATCTCAATCTTGATTGTGGGTTGCGTGACCACGAGGTTCGCGTCACCATTTTTATTAACGTAGCCTCAACGAAATCCCACCGAACCGAGTCATAAGCCTTCATCAGATCTACTTTCATAGCACAACAACGAGCAGGACCCGTAGATTTATGATAGCCTTTCATTAGTTCCTGAGACAAAAGAATATTGTCGCTGATTCTCCGTCCAGAGATAAAAGCTGTCTGATACGGACCTACTAGGGATGGCAAAACAACTTTCATTCTCCCAGCTAGAATCTTCGCGATGCGTTTGTATATTGGATTGCAGCAAGATATAGGACGGAAATCTGTCAACCTCGTAGGATTAGCAACTTTAGGAATAAGGGAAATGGATGTAGCATTCATTTCCTTAAGCATTCTACGAGTTTGAAAGAAGGAGCTAACAGCGTTGATTACATCTTCCCCCACCATGTGCCGCATTCTTTTGAAGAAACCCGCGTCGAAGCCATCCGGACCAGGGGCTTTGTTGTTTTTCAAACTAAACATAGCATGCTTAATCTCCTCCCTTGTTACATCTTGTGCTAGTACATGCTGTTGAGTCGAAGACAGTTTGCAATTAATTGCCGGTTGCATCCCTTCCTCGTTCAAGACCCCGGGCATCTGTTTCACTCCCAACATACGCCGGAAGTATGCAATTACTTCTGATTTGACTGCCTCGTGTCCTTCGACGACTTTCCCATCCTCCCTTGTAACCGAGAGAAGCTTATTTCTATTCTGCCTTCCATTTACTGATTTGTAAAAGCAGCTAGTATTCTGATCCCCCAAGCTAAGCCATTGTATCGCCTTTTGTTTGAGAAAACTCTCTTCCGCCCTGACGGTAGAAGCATAGTTACGAGCAGCATCTCTTTCTCGCATGCACAAAGTTGGATTCTCAGGCGCTGTATGCAGATCCTGTTGAGCTTTATCCATTTGATCTTTTGCATCATATTGGAGAAGTGAGTCTTATTGAAATGTTTAAGTTCCTGCTTTAGTGATGCGGACCAGCCCAGAAACACCAGCAAGGAACCATTACATGTTCCAAATGGACCAATGACCCGGTCCAAGACAAAGGCATTGAAAGACGCATTGAATGCATTGGTTTTGAAGGTTTCCACCAAGTCAGAATTGGAAGGTCCATTGGAGTATCAAGAGAGAGATCCTAGTACATCTTATCCATGTGCAAGAGGGGTCCAATACAACCTTATTTGGGGCATGAGATGAGGACAGCAAAGGAATCCTACTACAACTTGGAAACAACATGGTGGCTGCCTTTTCCTTTTGTTTCTAGGATTAACGGGCTGCATGGAAGGCTATAAATAAGCCTCCATTCTATTCTTCTCATGGCAGAACATGGATTTAATATCAGGGGCTTTATTTTATTTTGTTAGCTACAGCCCAAGGCTTGTTTGGGCTCAATTAAAACTTTGTTCTTAGCTAGGGTCCGAGGCTTGTTCGGATCTGGTTATGGGCTTTTCATTTGAGGGTTTTCGGCCAGTTTTGAGTGGACCTCATATAAGTCCACATAAGGGGTCCATTAGGGTTATCTTTTCAAGAACTATTTAAACTCATGTAAGCCAAAATTTCGGCAGCTTTGATGATTATTATTCTGAATTTTTCAGTTTTAACGTGTGAGAGTGATTCTTGCATTCTTCAGTTCTTGAGCGAGCTGAATCTGACTTATCGAAGATTAAATGGCCCCGCGGCGTCATTCTACTCATTCCAATAGTGTTGGTGCCTTGGGGCAGGTTTCCATTGTGTCGCACTCATATCAGACCTATTTCGGCTTTCCGGGATCAGATCTCAATCTTGATTGTGGGTTGCGTGACCACGAGGTTCGCGTCACCATTTTTATTAACGTAGCCTCAACGAAATCCCACCGAACCGAGTCATAAGCCTTCATCAGATCTACTTTCATAGCACAACAACGAGCAGGACCCGTAGATTTATGATAGCCTTTCATTAGTTCCTGAGACAAAAGAATATTGTCGCTGATTCTCCGTCCAGAGATAAAAGCTGTCTGATAGACCTACTAGGGATGGCAAAACAACTTTCATTCTCCCAGCTAGAATCTTCGCGATGCGTTTGTATATTGGATTGCAGCAAGATATAGGACGGAAATCTGTCAACCTCGTAGGATTAGCAACTTTAGGAATAAGGGAAATGGATGTAGCATTCATTTCCTTAAGCATTCTACGAGTTTGAAAGAAGGAGCTAACAGCGTTGATTACATCTTCCCCCACCATGTGCCGCATTCTTTTGAAGAAACCCGCGTCGAAGCCATCCGGACCAGGGGCTTTGTTGTTTTTCAAACTAAACATAGCATGCTTAATCTCCTCCCTTGTTACATCTTGTGCTAGTACATGCTGTTGAGTCGAAGACAGTTTGCAATTAATTGCCGGTTGCATCCCTTCCTCGTTCAAGACCCCGGGCATCTGTTTCTTTTTTTTTTTTGGTAAGCTGACTTATGTATTAAAAGAAAATGATACAAAGAATATAATGGGCATACCCAAGATTTACAATGTGAACAGAAACGAAAACCAACAAATGGCTACAGGCTAGCCACATAACAAAACAAAAACTTAGACCAACTAGATATGCTAGGTGTACAAAAACAACCAGTTAAACATCAAATTAAGAGTCCATGTTATTGACCCTCCAAAGTCTTTGGATCCTTATGTTTTCATCTGTTTGTTGAACATTCCTCATCAAAACAAGCTTATCGCGAATGATACATTCGATTTGATCAAAAACCAAATTCGAAGCTTTAGACACATCTTCAAAGATCCTTGCGTTCCGTTCTTGCCAGATACAATACACTGTAGCTGCGAAACCCAGTTTACGAGAAACGTTGACGAAACTTTTGCCATGCCAAGAGACAGTGGCCAATCGAATCCATTCATCCAAGCTTTTTGTCATTCTTGGAATGTCGCATCTGTCACAAACATTCCACCATAATGCTTTCGTAAAGGAGCATTCAAAGAACAAGTGGTTGTGATCTTCATTATTGCGGAGACACAGTGAGCACCTATTGGGACCATGAATACCAAACCGATGAAGTCTATCCTCCGTTGAGAGTTTCCGTTGGATAGCCACCCAAAGAAGAAATGCATGTCTTGGGACAGCATTCTTGAACCACACGATGTCATGCCAATCAACCATCTGATGATGAATTCTTAGTTGTTCCCAAGCTACTTTGACCGAGAAACTCTGATTTGGCGAATCCAACCAAACAATCTCATCCTTTTGCCCCTTAGGAGTAGATGTGGAAGGAATAGCTTCTATAATGGGGTGCCAGCCAATAGCATGAGTGATAGGAATTCTCCATTCTAAGTTATTAATCAGCACGTTCACTCTCGCATTGTGTTCCATACCTGAATCATAGATGAATCGTTCACCGTAAGTATCAGCGAGCGGGCTGTGAGGATGCCAATTGTCAAACCATAGAGAGGTTGTCATTCCATCTCCGATAATGTGCTTCATCTTCGGCCATGCTAAGGATCTGAGCTTTAGAATCTTTCCCCAAGCCCAAGAGCAGCTTCCTGGCGCCTTGATTGTCCAGAAATTCCTACCTCGCAAGAGATTGGATCTGATCCAAGTAGACCAGATTGAGCCATCCGGGCATCTGTTTCACTCCCAACATACGCCGGAAGTATGCAATTACTTCTGATTTGACTGCCTCGTGTCCTTCGACGACTTTCCCATCCTCCCTTGTAACCGAGAGAAGCTTATTTCTATTCTGCCTTCCATTTACTGATTTGTAAAAGCAGCTAGTATTCTGATCCCCCAAGCTAAGCCATTGTATCGCCTTTTGTTTGAGAAAACTCTCTTCCGCCCTGACGGTAGAAGCATAGTTACGAGCAGCATCTCTTTCTCGCATGCACAAAGTTGGATTCTCAGGCGCTGTATGCAGATCCTGTTGAGCTTTATCCATTTGATCTTTTGCATCATATTGGAGAAGTGAGTCTTATTGAAATGTTTAAGTTCCTGCTTTAGTGATGCGGACCAGCCCAGAAACACCAGCAAGGAACCATTACATGTTCCAAATGGACCAATGACCCGGTCCAAGACAAAGGCATTGAAAGACGCATTGAATGCATTGGTTTTGAAGGTTTCCACCAAGTCAGAATTGGAAGGTCCATTGGAGTATCAAGAGAGAGATCCTAGTACATCTTATCCATGTGCAAGAGGGGTCCAATACAACCTTATTTGGGGCATGAGATGAGGACAGCAAAGGAATCCTACTACAACTTGGAAACAACATGGTGGCTGCCTTTTCCTTTTGTTTCTAGGATTAACGGGCTGCATGGAAGGCTATAAATAAGCCTCCATTCTATTCTTCTCATGGCAGAACATGGATTTAATATCAGGGGCTTTATTTTATTTTGTTAGCTACAGCCCAAGGCTTGTTTGGGCTCAATTAAAACTTTGTTCTTAGCTAGGGTCCGAGGCTTGTTCGGATCTGGTTATGGGCTTTTCATTTGAGGGTTTTCGGCCAGTTTTGAGTGGACCTCATATAAGTCCACATAAGGGGTCCATTAGGGTTATCTTTTCAAGAACTATTTAAACTCATGTAAGCCAAAATTTCGGCAGCTTTGATGATTATTATTCTGAATTTTTCAGTTTTAACGTGTGAGAGTGATTCTTGCATTCTTCAGTTCTTGAGCGAGCTGAATCTGACTTATCGAAGATTAAATGGCCCCGCGGCGTCATTCTACTCATTCCAATAGTGTTGGTGCCTTGGGGCAGGTTTCCATTGTGTCGCACTCATATCAGACCTATTTCGGCTTTCCGGGATCAGATCTCAATCTTGATTGTGGGTTGCGTGACCACGAGGTTCGCGTCACCATTTTTATTAACGTAGCCTCAACGAAATCCCACCGAACCGAGTCATAAGCCTTCATCAGATCTACTTTCATAGCACAACAACGAGCAGGACCCGTAGATTTATGATAGCCTTTCATTAGTTCCTGAGACAAAAGAATATTGTCGCTGATTCTCCGTCCAGAGATAAAAGCTGTCTGATACGGACCTACTAGGGATGGCAAAACAACTTTCATTCTCCCAGCTAGAATCTTCGCGATGCGTTTGTATATTGGATTGCAGCAAGATATAGGACGGAAATCTGTCAACCTCGTAGGATTAGCAACTTTAGGAATAAGGGAAATGGATGTAGCATTCATTTCCTTAAGCATTCTACGAGTTTGAAAGAAGGAGCTAACAGCGTTGATTACATCTTCCCCCACCATGTGCCGCATTCTTTTGAAGAAACCCGCGTCGAAGCCATCCGGACCAGGGGCTTTGTTGTTTTTCAAACTAAACATAGCATGCTTAATCTCCTCCCTTGTTACATCTTGTGCTAGTACATGCTGTTGAGTCGAAGACAGTTTGCAATTAATTGCCGGTTGCATCCCTTCCTCGTTCAAGACCCCGGGCATCTGTTTCACTCCCAACATACGCCGGAAGTATGCAATTACTTCTGATTTGACTGCCTCGTGTCCTTCGACGACTTTCCCATCCTCCCTTGTAACCGAGAGAAGCTTATTTCTATTCTGCCTTCCATTTACTGATTTGTAAAAGCAGCTAGTATTCTGATCCCCCAAGCTAAGCCATTGTATCGCCTTTTGTTTGAGAAAACTCTCTTCCGCCCTGACGGTAGAAGCATAGTTACGAGCAGCATCTCTTTCTCGCATGCACAAAGTTGGATTCTCAGGCGCTGTATGCAGATCCTGTTGAGCTTTATCCATTTGATCTTTTGCATCATATTGGAGAAGTGAGTCTTATTGAAATGTTTAAGTTCCTGCTTTAGTGATGCGGACCAGCCCAGAAACACCAGCAAGGAACCATTACATGTTCCAAATGGACCAATGACCCGGTCCAAGACAAAGGCATTGAAAGACGCATTGAATGCATTGGTTTTGAAGGTTTCCACCAAGTCAGAATTGGAAGGTCCATTGGAGTATCAAGAGAGAGATCCTAGTACATCTTATCCATGTGCAAGAGGGGTCCAATACAACCTTATTTGGGGCATGAGATGAGGACAGCAAAGGAATCCTACTACAACTTGGAAACAACATGGTGGCTGCCTTTTCCTTTTGTTTCTAGGATTAACGGGCTGCATGGAAGGCTATAAATAAGCCTCCATTCTATTCTTCTCATGGCAGAACATGGATTTAATATCAGGGGCTTTATTTTATTTTGTTAGCTACAGCCCAAGGCTTGTTTGGGCTCAATTAAAACTTTGTTCTTAGCTAGGGTCCGAGGCTTGTTCGGATCTGGTTATGGGCTTTTCATTTGAGGGTTTTCGGCCAGTTTTGAGTGGACCTCATATAAGTCCACATAAGGGGTCCATTAGGGTTATCTTTTCAAGAACTATTTAAACTCATGTAAGCCAAAATTTCGGCAGCTTTGATGATTATTATTCTGAATTTTTCAGTTTTAACGTGTGAGAGTGATTCTTGCATTCTTCAGTTCTTGAGCGAGCTGAATCTGACTTATCGAAGATTAAATGGCCCCGCGGCGTCATTCTACTCATTCCAATAGTGTTGGTGCCTTGGGGCAGGTTTCCATTGTGTCGCACTCATATCAGACCTATTTCGGCTTTCCGGGATCAGATCTCAATCTTGATTGTGGGTTGCGTGACCACGAGGTTCGCGTCACCATTTTTATTAACGTAGCCTCAACGAAATCCCACCGAACCGAGTCATAAGCCTTCATCAGATCTACTTTCATAGCACAACAACGAGCAGGACCCGTAGATTTATGATAGCCTTTCATTAGTTCCTGAGACAAAAGAATATTGTCGCTGATTCTCCGTCCAGAGATAAAAGCTGTCTGATACGGACCTACTAGGGATGGCAAAACAACTTTCATTCTCCCAGCTAGAATCTTCGCGATGCGTTTGTATATTGGATTGCAGCAAGATATAGGACGGAAATCTGTCAACCTCGTAGGATTAGCAACTTTAGGAATAAGGGAAATGGATGTAGCATTCATTTCCTTAAGCATTCTACGAGTTTGAAAGAAGGAGCTAACAGCGTTGATTACATCTTCCCCCACCATGTGCCGCATTCTTTTGAAGAAACCCGCGTCGAAGCCATCCGGACCAGGGGCTTTGTTGTTTTTCAAACTAAACATAGCATGCTTAATCTCCTCCCTTGTTACATCTTGTGCTAGTACATGCTGTTGAGTCGAAGACAGTTTGCAATTAATTGCCGGTTGCATCCCTTCCTCGTTCAAGACCCCGGGCATCTGTTTCACTCCCAACATACGCCGGAAGTATGCAATTACTTCTGATTTGACTGCCTCGTGTCCTTCGACGACTTTCCCATCCTCCCTTGTAACCGAGAGAAGCTTATTTCTATTCTGCCTTCCATTTACTGATTTGTAAAAGCAGCTAGTATTCTGATCCCCCAAGCTAAGCCATTGTATCGCCTTTTGTTTGAGAAAACTCTCTTCCGCCCTGACGGTAGAAGCATAGTTACGAGCAGCATCTCTTTCTCGCATGCACAAAGTTGGATTCTCAGGCGCTGTATGCAGATCCTGTTGAGCTTTATCCATTTGATCTTTTGCATCATATTGGAGAAGTGAGTCTTATTGAAATGTTTAAGTTCCTGCTTTAGTGATGCGGACCAGCCCAGAAACACCAGCAAGGAACCATTACATGTTCCAAATGGACCAATGACCCGGTCCAAGACAAAGGCATTGAAAGACGCATTGAATGCATTGGTTTTGAAGGTTTCCACCAAGTCAGAATTGGAAGGTCCATTGGAGTATCAAGAGAGAGATCCTAGTACATCTTATCCATGTGCAAGAGGGGTCCAATACAACCTTATTTGGGGCATGAGATGAGGACAGCAAAGGAATCCTACTACAACTTGGAAACAACATGGTGGCTGCCTTTTCCTTTTGTTTCTAGGATTAACGGGCTGCATGGAAGGCTATAAATAAGCCTCCATTCTATTCTTCTCATGGCAGAACATGGATTTAATATCAGGGGCTTTATTTTATTTTGTTAGCTACAGCCCAAGGCTTGTTTGGGCTCAATTAAAACTTTGTTCTTAGCTAGGGTCCGAGGCTTGTTCGGATCTGGTTATGGGCTTTTCATTTGAGGGTTTTCGGCCAGTTTTGAGTGGACCTCATATAAGTCCACATAAGGGGTCCATTAGGGTTATCTTTTCAAGAACTATTTAAACTCATGTAAGCCAAAATTTCGGCAGCTTTGATGATTATTATTCTGAATTTTTCAGTTTTAACGTGTGAGAGTGATTCTTGCATTCTTCAGTTCTTGAGCGAGCTGAATCTGACTTATCGAAGATTAAATGGCCCCGCGGCGTCATTCTACTCATTCCAATAGTGTTGGTGCCTTGGGGCAGGTTTCCATTGTGTCGCACTCATATCAGACCTATTTCGGCTTTCCGGGATCAGATCTCAATCTTGATTGTGGGTTGCGTGACCACGAGGTTCGCGTCACCATTTTTATTAACGTAGCCTCAACGAAATCCCACCGAACCGAGTCATAAGCCTTCATCAGATCTACTTTCATAGCACAACAACGAGCAGGACCCGTAGATTTATGATAGCCTTTCATTAGTTCCTGAGACAAAAGAATATTGTCGCTGATTCTCCGTCCAGAGATAAAAGCTGTCTGATACGGACCTACTAGGGATGGCAAAACAACTTTCATTCTCCCAGCTAGAATCTTCGCGATGCGTTTGTATATTGGATTGCAGCAAGATATAGGACGGAAATCTGTC
Source organism: Populus alba x Populus glandulosa (assembly GCA_033617975.1). Lineage (NCBI taxonomy): Eukaryota > Viridiplantae > Streptophyta > Magnoliopsida > Malpighiales > Salicaceae > Populus > Populus alba x Populus glandulosa. Next base: position 8,528,400 of record CM066161.1, read on the forward strand.
AACCTCGTAGGATTAGCAACTTTAGGAATAAGGGAAATGGATGTAGCATTCATTTCCTTAAGCATTCTACGAGTTTGAAAGAAGGAGCTAACAGCGTTGATTACATCTTCCCCCACCATGTGCCGCATTCTTTTGAAGAAACCCGCGTCGAAGCCATCCGGACCAGGGGCTTTGTTGTTTTTCAAACTAAACATAGCATGCTTAATCTCCTCCCTTGTTACATCTTGTGCTAGTACATGCTGTTGAGTCGAAGACAGTTTGCAATTAATTGCCGGTTGCATCCCTTCCTCGTTCAAGACCCCGGGCATCTGTTTCACTCCCAACATACGCCGGAAGTATGCAATTACTTCTGATTTGACTGCCTCGTGTCCTTCGACGACTTTCCCATCCTCCCTTGTAACCGAGAGAAGCTTATTTCTATTCTGCCTTCCATTTACTGATTTGTAAAAGCAGCTAGTATTCTGATCCCCCAAGCTAAGCCATTGTATCGCCTTTTGTTTGAGAAAACTCTCTTCCGCCCTGACGGTAGAAGCATAGTTACGAGCAGCATCTCTTTCTCGCATGCACAAAGTTGGATTCTCAGGCGCTGTATGCAGATCCTGTTGAGCTTTATCCATTTGATCTTTTGCATCATATTGGAGAAGTGAGTCTTATTGAAATGTTTAAGTTCCTGCTTTAGTGATGCGGACCAGCCCAGAAACACCAGCAAGGAACCATTACATGTTCCAAATGGACCAATGACCCGGTCCAAGACAAAGGCATTGAAAGACGCATTGAATGCATTGGTTTTGAAGGTTTCCACCAAGTCAGAATTGGAAGGTCCATTGGAGTATCAAGAGAGAGATCCTAGTACATCTTATCCATGTGCAAGAGGGGTCCAATACAACCTTATTTGGGGCATGAGATGAGGACAGCAAAGGAATCCTACTACAACTTGGAAACAACATGGTGGCTGCCTTTTCCTTTTGTTTCTAGGATTAACGGGCTGCATGGAAGGCTATAAATAAGCCTCCATTCTATTCTTCTCATGGCAGAACATGGATTTAATATCAGGGGCTTTATTTTATTTTGTTAGCTACAGCCCAAGGCTTGTTTGGGCTCAATTAAAACTTTGTTCTTAGCTAGGGTCCGAGGCTTGTTCGGATCTGGTTATGGGCTTTTCATTTGAGGGTTTTCGGCCAGTTTTGAGTGGACCTCATATAAGTCCACATAAGGGGTCCATTAGGGTTATCTTTTCAAGAACTATTTAAACTCATGTAAGCCAAAATTTCGGCAGCTTTGATGATTATTATTCTGAATTTTTCAGTTTTAACGTGTGAGAGTGATTCTTGCATTCTTCAGTTCTTGAGCGAGCTGAATCTGACTTATCGAAGATTAAATGGCCCCGCGGCGTCATTCTACTCATTCCAATAGTGTTGGTGCCTTGGGGCAGGTTTCCATTGTGTCGCACTCATATCAGACCTATTTCGGCTTTCCGGGATCAGATCTCAATCTTGATTGTGGGTTGCGTGACCACGAGGTTCGCGTCACCATTTTTATTAACGTAGCCTCAACGAAATCCCACCGAACCGAGTCATAAGCCTTCATCAGATCTACTTTCATAGCACAACAACGAGCAGGACCCGTAGATTTATGATAGCCTTTCATTAGTTCCTGAGACAAAAGAATATTGTCGCTGATTCTCCGTCCAGAGATAAAAGCTGTCTGATACGGACCTACTAGGGATGGCAAAACAACTTTCATTCTCCCAGCTAGAATCTTCGCGATGCGTTTGTATATTGGATTGCAGCAAGATATAGGACGGAAATCTGTCAACCTCGTAGGATTAGCAACTTTAGGAATAAGGGAAATGGATGTAGCATTCATTTCCTTAAGCATTCTACGAGTTTGAAAGAAGGAGCTAACAGCGTTGATTACATCTTCCCCCACCATGTGCCGCATTCTTTTGAAGAAACCCGCGTCGAAGCCATCCGGACCAGGGGCTTTGTTGTTTTTCAAACTAAACATAGCATGCTTAATCTCCTCCCTTGTTACATCTTGTGCTAGTACATGCTGTTGAGTCGAAGACAGTTTGCAATTAATTGCCGGTTGCATCCCTTCCTCGTTCAAGACCCCGGGCATCTGTTTCACTCCCAACATACGCCGGAAGTATGCAATTACTTCTGATTTGACTGCCTCGTGTCCTTCGACGACTTTCCCATCCTCCCTTGTAACCGAGAGAAGCTTATTTCTATTCTGCCTTCCATTTACTGATTTGTAAAAGCAGCTAGTATTCTGATCCCCCAAGCTAAGCCATTGTATCGCCTTTTGTTTGAGAAAACTCTCTTCCGCCCTGACGGTAGAAGCATAGTTACGAGCAGCATCTCTTTCTCGCATGCACAAAGTTGGATTCTCAGGCGCTGTATGCAGATCCTGTTGAGCTTTATCCATTTGATCTTTTGCATCATATTGGAGAAGTGAGTCTTATTGAAATGTTTAAGTTCCTGCTTTAGTGATGCGGACCAGCCCAGAAACACCAGCAAGGAACCATTACATGTTCCAAATGGACCAATGACCCGGTCCAAGATAAAGGCATTGAAAGACGCATTGAATGCATTGGTTTTGAAGGTTTCCACCAAGTCAGAATTGGAAGGTCCATTGGAGTATCAAGAGAGAGATCCTAGTACATCTTATCCATGTGCAAGAGGGGTCCAATACAACCTTATTTGGGGCATGAGATGAGGACAGCAAAGGAATCCTACTACAACTTGGAAACAACATGGTGGCTGCCTTTTCCTTTTGTTTCTAGGATTAACGGGCTGCATGGAAGGCTATAAATAAGCCTCCATTCTATTCTTCTCATGGCAGAACATGGATTTAATATCAGGGGCTTTATTTTATTTTGTTAGCTACAGCCCAAGGCTTGTTTGGGCTCAATTAAAACTTTGTTCTTAGCTAGGGTCCGAGGCTTGTTCGGATCTGGTTATGGGCTTTTCATTTGAGGGTTTTCGGCCAGTTTTGAGTGGACCTCATATAAGTCCACATAAGGGGTCCATTAGGGTTATCTTTTCAAGAACTATTTAAACTCATGTAAGCCAAAATTTCGGCAGCTTTGATGATTATTATTCTGAATTTTTCAGTTTTAACGTGTGAGAGTGATTCTTGCATTCTTCAGTTCTTGAGCGAGCTGAATCTGACTTATCGAAGATTAAATGGCCCCGCGGCGTCATTCTACTCATTCCAATAGTGTTTGGTGGAATGGCCCCGACCGGACGTCATAGGCGTGTAGAACGGATTACTCGCAATTCCGTCGAAAACAGCCTCCTGAAACACGTGAAAACATTTGAGCGGGATCCAACGGTAGGATCTATAGATACGAACCTTTTGAGCCGGTACTCAGGTCGTGTCGGTGGAAGCGCCACGACTGGACGTCGTCGTCGAGTCGTACCGACTCCACACTACTATGTAGAAAACAACGTCCTAAAAATTGTGAAAAAATTTTACCTCGGTCCAACGATCGGATTTATAGATACGGACTTTTGGACCGGTACTCAGGTCGCGTCGTTGGTAAGGCTCGACCGGACTGCGTCGCCATGTCGTACCGATTCCACGCAACTCCATCAAAAACAGCTGCCTGAAACTCGTGAAAAAATTTCGGCTCGATCCAACAGTCGGATCTATAGATACGAAACTTTTGAGCCGGTACTCTGGTGCTCTTGGTGGAATGGCCCCGACCGGACGTCATCGGCGTGAAGAACCGATTACTCGCAACTCCGTCGAAAACAGCCTCCTGAAACACGTGAAAACATTTGAGCGCGATCCAACGGTAGGATCTATAAAGGACACGAGGCAGTCAAATCAGAGGTAATTGCATACTTCCAGCGTGTGTTGGGAGTGAATCAGATGCCTAGGGTCTTGAACGAGGAAGTGATGCAATCGGCAATTAACTGCAAACTGTCTTCGACTCAACAGCATGAACTAGCACAAGAAGTAACAAGGGAGGAGATTAAGAATGCTATGTTTAGTTTGAAAAACAACAAAGCCCCTGGCCCGGATGGCTTCAACGCAGGTTTCTTCAAAAGAATGTGGCATATAGTGGGGGAAGATGTAATCAAAGCTGTTAGCTCCTTCTTTCAGACTCGTAGAATGCTTAAAGAAATGAATGCTACATCCATTTCCCTTATCCCTAAAGTTGCTAATCCTACGAGGTTGACAGATTTTCGTCCTATATCTTGCTGCAATACAGTATACAAATGCATCGCGAAGATTCTAGCTGGGAGAGTGAAAGTTGTTTTGCCGTCCTTAGTAGGTCCGTATCAGACAGCTTTTATCTCTGGACGGAGAATCAGCGACAATATTCTTTTGTCTCAGGAGCTAATGAAAGGCTATCATAAATCTACGGGTCCGGCTCGTTGTGCTATGAAAGTAGATCTGATGAAGGCTTATGACTCGGTTCGGTGGGATTTCGTTGATGCTACGTTAATAAAAATGGGATTCCCTAGAACAGTGGTTGATTGGATCATGGTGTGTGTTACATCGTGTCAATTCTCAATCAACGTCAATGGTGAACTTGCAGGTTACTTTCATGGGGGTAGAGGGCTGAGACAAGGTGATCCATTATCTCCATATTTGTTTGTCCTTTGCATGGAAATCCTGTCAGGGCTGTTCTGCAATATGAGTGCCAATCAAAACTTCAAGTTCCACTGGAGATGCAAGAAGGACAAAATTTCTCATCTTTGCTTTGCCGACGACTTGATGATTTTCAGCAAAGGGGATGTACACTCAGTTCGTATGATCAAAAATGCACTCATAGAGTTTCAAGATCTATCAGGTCTATATCCAAATCCAAACAAAAGTGACATCTTCTTGAGCGGTGTGTTAGGTGCTGAGAGGGAACAGATTATCAGTATTCTTGGGTTTAGAGAGGGGGGGCTTCCTATGAAATATTTGGGAGTGCCTCTTATCTCGTCCAGACTAAAGGCTGTTGATTGTAAGGGCCTCGTGGATCGAATTACCGCTAAAGTACGACATTGGACCTGCAGAACACTCTCTTTCGCTGGGCGAGTACAACTGATTAACTCAGTTTTATTCTCCATCCAGGTCTATTGGGCATCTCTATTCCTATTACCTGGGCAAGTAGTGAAAAACGTTGAACAAATTATGAGATCATTTCTTTGGTCAGGTTCAGATATGAGCACTACTAGGGCTAAAGTGGCTTGGGATCAGGTATGTCTTCCAAGAAAGGAGGGGGGGCTAGGCATAAAAAGGATAACAGAATGGAACAAGATTGCCTTGTTGAAACACATTTGGAACTTGTGCAATGACTCGGATGGCTCAATCTGGTCTACTTGGATCAGATCCAATCTCTTGCGAGGTAGGAATTTCTGGACAATCAAGGCGCCAGGAAGCTGCTCTTGGGCTTGGGGAAAGATTCTAAAGCTCAGATCCTTAGCATGGCCGAAGATGAAGCACATTATCGGAGATGGAATGACAACCTCTCTATGGTTTGACAATTGGCATCCTCACAGCCCGCTCGCTGATACTTACGGTGAACGATTCATCTATGATTCAGGTATGGAACACAATGCGAGAGTGAACGTGCTGATTAATAACTTAGAATGGAGAATTCCTATCACTCATGCTATTGGCTGGCACCCCATTATAGAAGCTCTTCCTTCCACATCTACTCCTAAGAGGCAAAAGGATGAGATTGTTTGGTTGGATTCGCCAAATCAGAGTTTCTCGGTCAAAGTAGCTTGGGAACAACTAAGAATTCATCATCAGATGGTTGATTGGCATGACATCGTGTGGTTCAAGAATGCTGTCCCAAGACATGCATTTCTTCTTTGGGTGGCTATCCAACGGAAACTCTCAACGCAGGATAGACTTCATCGGTTTGGTATTCATGGTCCCAATAGGTGCTCACTTTGTCTCCGCAATAATGAAGATCACAACCACTTGTTCTTTGAATGCTCCTTTACGAAAGCATTATGGTGGAATGTTTGTGACAGATGCGACATTCCAAGAATGACAAAAAGCTTGGATGAATGGATTCGATTGGCCACTGTCTCTTGGCATGGCAAAAGTTTCGTCAACTTTTCTCGTAAACTGGGTTTCGCAGCTACAGTGTATTGTATCTGGCAAGAACGGAACGCAAGGATCTTTGCAGATGTGTCTAAAGCTTCAAATTTGGTTTTTGATCAAATCGAATGTATCATTCGCGATAAGCTTGTTTTGATGAGGAATGTTCAACAAACAGATGAAAACATAAGGATCCAAAGACTTTGGAGGGTCAATAACATGGACTTTTAATTTGATGCTTAGCTGGTTGTTTTTGTACCCCTAGCATATCTAGTTGGTCTAAGTTTTTGTTTGTTATGTGGCTAGCCTGTAGCCATTTGTTGGTTTTCGTTTCTGTTCACATTGTAAATCTTGGGTATGCCCATTATATTCTTTGTATCATTTTCTTTTAATACATAAGTCAGCTTACCAAAAAAAAAACGGTAGGATCTATAGATACGAACCTTTTGAGCCGGTACTCAGGTCGTGTCGGTGGAAGCGCCACGACTGGACGTCGTCGTCGAGTCGTACCGACTCCACACTACTATGTAGAAAACAACGACCTAAAAATTGTGAAAAAATTTTACCTCGGTCCAACGATCGGATTTATAGATACGGACTTTTGGACCGGTGCTCAGGTCGCGTCGTTGGTAAGGCTCGACCGGACTGCGTCGCCATGTCGTACCGATTCCACGCAACTCCATCAAAAACAGCCGCCTGAAACTCGTGAAAAAATTTCGGCTCGATCCAACAGTCGGATCTATAGATACGAAACTTTTGAGCCGGTACTCTGGTGCTCTTGGTGGAATGGCCCCGACCGGACGTCATCGGCGTGAAGAACCGATTACTCGCAACTCCGTCGAAAACAGCCTCCTGAAACACGTGAAAAAATTTGAGCGCGATCCAACGGTAGGATCTATAGATACGAACCTTTTGAGCCGGTACTTAGGTCGTGTCGGTGGAAGCGCCACGACCGGACGTCGTCGTCGAGGCGTACCGATTCCACACATCAATATTGAAAACAACGTCCGAAAAATTGTGAAAAACATTTACCTCGATCCAACGATCGGATTTATAGATACGGAAGTTTGGACCGGTACTCAGGTCGCGTTGTTGGTATGGCTCGACCGGACTGCGTCGCCATGTCGTACCGATTCCACGCAATTCCATCAAAAACAGCCGCCTGAAACTCCTGAAAAAATTTCAACTCGATCCAACAGTCGGATGTATAGATACGAAACTTTTGAGTCGGTACTCTTGTGGTCTTGGTGGAATGGCCCCGACCGGACGTCATCGGCGTGTAGAACCGATTACTCGCAACTCCGTCGAAAACAGCCTCCTGAAACACGTGAAAAAATTTGAGCGCGATCCAACGGTCGGATCTATAGATACGAACCTTTTGAGGTGGTACTCTGGTCGTGTCGGTGGAAGCGCTACGACCGGACGTCGTCGTCGAGTCGTACCGACTCCACACTACTATGTAGAAAACAACGTCCTAAAAATTGTGAAAAAAATTTACCTCGATCCAACGATCGGATTTATAGATTCGGAAGTTTGGACCGGTACTCAGGTCGCGTCGTTGGTATGGCTCGACCGGACTGCGTCGCCATGTCGTACCGATTCCACGCAACTCCATCAAAAACAGCCGCCTGAAACTCGTGAAAAAATTTCAGCTCGATCAAACAGTCGGGTCTACAGATACGAAACTTTTGAGCCGGTACTCTAGTGGTGTTGGTGGAATGGCCCCGACCGGACGTCATCGGCGTGTACAACCGATTAGTCCCAACTCCGTCGAAAACAACCTCCTGAAACACGTGAAAAAATTTGAGCGCGATCCAACGGTCGGATCTATAGATAAGAACCTTTTGAGCCGGTACTCTGGTCGTGTCGGTGGAAGCGCCACGACCGGACGTCGTTGTCGAGTCGTACCGATTCCACACTACTATATAGAAAACAACGTCCGAAAAATTGTGAAAAAATTTTACCTCGATCCAACGATCGGATTTATAGATACGGACTTTTGGACCGGTACTCAGGTCGCGTCGTTGGTACGGCTCGACCGGACTGCGTCGCCATGTCGTACCGATTCCACGCAACTCCATCAACAACAGCCGCCTGAAACTCGTGAAAAAATTTCAGCTCGATCCAACAGTCGGATCTACAGATACGAGACTTTTAAGCCGGTACTCTAGTGCTCTTGGTGGAATGGCCCCGACCGGACGTCATCGGCGTGTACAACCGATTAGTCCCAACTCCGTCGAAAACAGCCTCCTGAAACACGTGAAAAAATTTGAGCGCGATCCAACGGTCGGATCTATAGATACGAACCTTTTGAGCCGGTACTCTAGTCGTGTCGGTGTAAGCGCCACGACCGGACGTCGTCGTCGAGTCGTACCGATTCCACACTTCTATATAGAAAACAACGTCCAAAAAATTGTGAAAAAATTTTACCTCGATCCAACGATCGGATTTATAGATACGGACTTTTGGACCGGTACTCAGGTCGCGTCGTTGGTATGGCTCGACCGGACTGCGTCGCCATGTCGTACCGATTCCACTCAAGTCCATCAAAAACAGGCGCCTGAAACTCCTGAAAAAATTTCAGCTCTATCCAACGTCGGAACTACAGATACGACACTTTTGAGCCGGTACTCTAGTGGTCTTGGTGGAATGGCACCGACCGGACGTGATCGGCGTGTAGAACCGATTAGTCGCTACTGCGTCGAAAACAGCCTCCTGAAACACGTGAAAAAATTTGAGCGCGATCCAAAGGTCGGATCTATAGACACGAACATATTGAGCCGGTACTCGGGTCGTGTCGGTGGAAGCGCCACGACCGGACGTCGTCGTCGAGTCGTACCGATTCCACACTTCTATATTGAAAACAACGTCCGAAAAATTGTGAAAAAAATTTACCTCGATCCAACAATGGGATTTATAGATACGGACTTTTGGACCGGTACTCAGGTCGCGTCGTTGTTATGGCTCGACCGGACTGCGTCGCCATGTCGTACCGATTCCACGCCACTCCCTCAAAAACAGCAGCTTGAAACTCGTGAAAAAATTTCAGCTCGATCGAACAGTCGGATTTATAGATACGAAACTTTTGAGCCGGTACTCTGGTGCTCTTGGTGGAATGGCCCTGAACGGACGTCATCGGCGTGGAAAACCGATTACTCGCAACTCCGTCGAAAACAGCCTCCTGAAACACGTGAAAAAATTTGAGCGCGATCCAACGGTCGGATCTATAGATACGAACCTTATGAGCCGGTACTCTAGTCGTGTCGGTGAAAGCGCCACGACCGGACGTCGTCGTCGAGTCGTACCGATTCCACACTTCTATATAGAAAACAACGTCCGAAAAATTGTGAAAAATTTTTACCTCGATCCAACGATCGGATTTATAGATACGGACTTTTGGACCGGTACTCAGGTCGCGTCGTTGGTATGGCTCGACCGGACTGCGTCGCCATGTCGTACCGATTCCACTCAAGTCTATCAAAAACAGCCGCCTGAAACTCCTGAAAAAATTTCAGCTCTATCCAACGTCGGAACTACAGATACGAAACTTTTGAGCCGGTACTCTAGTGGTCTTGGTGGAATGGCACCGACCGGACGTGAACGGCGTGTAGAACCGATTAGTCCCTACTCCGTCGAAAACAGCTTCCTGAAACACGTGAAAAAATTTGAGCGGGATCCAACGGTCGGATCTATAGATACGAACCTTTTGAGCCGGTACTCTAGTCGTGTCGGTGGAAGCACCACGACCGGACGTCGTCGTCGAGTCGTACCGATTCCACACTATTATATAGAAAACAACGTTTGAAAAATTGTGAAAAAATTTTACCTCGATCCAACGATCGGATTTATAGATACGGACTTTTGGACCGGTAATCAGGTCGCGTCGTTGATATGGCTCGACCGGACTGCGTCGCCATGTCGTACCGATTCCACGCAACTCCATCAAAAACAACCGCCTGAAACTCGTGAAAAACTTTCATCTCGATCCAACAGTCGGATCTATAGATACAAAACTTTTGAGCCGGTACTCTAGTGCTCTTGGTGGAATGGCCCCGACCGGACGTCATCGGCGTGGAGAACCGATTAGTCCCTACTCCGTCGAAAACAGCTTCCTGAAACACGTGAAAAAATTTGAGCGGGATCCAATGGTCGGATCTATAGATACGAACCTTTTGAGCCGGTACTCTGGTCGTGTCGGTTGAAGCGCCACGACCGGACGTCGTCGTCGAGTCGTACCGATTCCACACTTCTATATTGAAAACAACGTTTGGAAAATTGTGAAAAAATTTTACCTCGATCCAACGATCGGATTTATAGATACGGACTTTTGGACCGGTAATCAGGTCGCGTCGTTGGTATGGCTCGACCGGACTGCGTCGCCATGTCGTACCGATTCCACGCAACTCCATCAAAAACAGCCGCTTGAAACTCGTGAAAAACTTTCATCTCGATCCAACAGTCGGATCTATAGATACGAAACTTTTGAGCCGGTACTCTAGTGCTCTTGGTGGAATGGCCCCGACCGAACGTCATCGGCATGGAGAACCGATTACTCCCAACTCCGTCGAAAACAGCTTCCTGAAACACGTGAAAACATTTGAGCGCGATCCAATGGTCGGATCTATAGATACGAACCTTTTGAGCCGGTACTCTGGTCATGTCGGTGGAAGCGCCACGACCGGACGTCGTCGTCGAGTCGTACCGATTCCACACTATTATATAGAAAACAACGTCCGAAAAATTGTGAAAAATTTTTACCTCGATCCAACGATCGGATTTATAGATACGGACTTTTGGACCGGTAATCAGGTCGCGTCGTTGGTATGGCTCGACCGGACTGCGTCGCCATGTCGTACCGATTCCACGCAACTCCATCAAAAACAGCCGCTTGAAACTCGTGAAAAACTTTCCGCTCGATCCAACAGTCGGATCTATAGATACGAAACTTTTGAGCCGGTACTCTAGTGCTCTTGGTGGAATGGCCCCGACCGGACGTCATCGGCGTGGAGAACCGATTACTCCCAACTCCGTCGAAAACAGCTTCCTGAAACACGTGAAAACATTTGAGCGCGATCCAATGGTCGGATCTATAGATACGAACCTTTTGAGCCGGTACTCTGGTCGTGTCGGTGGAAGCGCCACGACCGGACGTCGTCGTCGAGTCGTACCGATTCCACACTATTATATAGAAAACAACGTCCGAAAAATTGTGAAAAATTTTTACCTCGATCCAACGATCGGATTTATAGATACGGACTTTTGGACCGGTAATCAGGTCGCGTCGTTGGTATGCTCGACCGGACTGCGTCGCCATGTCGTACCGATTCCACGCAACTCCATCAAAAACAGCCGCTTGAAACTCGTGAAAAACTTTCATCTCGATCCAACAGTCGGATCTATAGATACGAAACTTTTGAGCCGGTACTCTAGTGCTCTTGGTGGAATGGCCCCGACCGGACGTCATCGGGGTGGAGAACCGATTACTCGCAACTCCGTCGAAAACAGCCTCCTGAAACACGTGAAAAAATTTGAGCGCGATCCAATGGTCGGATCTATAGATACGAACCTTTTGAGCCGGTACTCTGGTCGTGTCGGTGGAAGCGCCACGACCGGACGTCGTCGTCGAGTCGTACCGATTCCACACTTCTATATTGAAAACAACGTCCGAAAAATTGTGAAAAAAATTTACCTCGATCCAACGATCGGATTTATAGATTCGGAAGTTTGGACCGGTACTCAGGTCGCGTCGTTGGTATGGCTCGACCGGACTGCGTCGCCATGTCGTACCGATTCCACGCAACTCCATCAAAAACAGCCGCCTGAAACTCGTGAAAAAATTTCAGCTCGATCCAACAGTCGGATCTACAGATACGAAACTTTTGAGCCGGTACTCTAGTGGTCTTGGTGGAATGGCCCCGACCGGACGTCATCGGCGTGTACAACCGATTAGTCCCCACTCCGTCGAAAACAGCCTCCTGAAACACGTGAAAAAATTTGAGCGCGATCCAACGGTCGGATCTATAGATACGAACCTTTTGAGCCGGTACTCTGGTCGTGTCGGTGGAAGCGCCACGACCGGACGTCGTCGTCGAGTCGTACCGATTCCACACTACTATATAGAAAACAACGTCCGAAAAATTATGAAAAAATTTTACCTCGATCCAACGATCGGATTTATAGATACGGACTTTTGGACCGGTACTCAGGTCGCGTCGTTGGTATGGCTCGACCGGACTGCGTCGCCATGTCGTACCGATTCCACGCAACTCCATCAAAAACAGCCGCCTGAAACTCGTGAAAACATTTCAGCTCGATCCAACAGTCGGATCTACAGATACGAAACTTTTGAGCCGGTACTCTAGTGGTCTTGGTGGAATGGCCCCGACCGGACGTCATCGGTGTGTACAACTGATTAGTTCCTACTCCGTCGAAAACAGCCTCCTGAAACACGTGAAAAAATTTGAGCGCGATCCAACGGTCGGATCTATAGATACGAACCTTTTGAGCCGGTACTCTGGTCGTGTCGGTGGAAGCACCACAACCGGACGTCGTCGTCGAGTCGTACCGATTCCACACTACTATATAGAAAACAACGTCCGAAAAATTGTGAAAACATTTTACCTCGATCCAACGATTGGATTTATAGATACGGACTTTTGGACCGGTACTCAGGTCGCGTCGTTGGTATGGCTCGACCGGACTGCGTCGCCATGTCGTACCGATTCCACGCAACTCCATCAAAAACAGCCGCCTGAAACTCGTGAAAAAATTTCAGCTCGATCCAACAGTCGGATCTATAGATACGAAACTTTTGAGCCGGTACTCTGGTGCTCTTGGTGGAATGGCCCTGACCGGACGTCATCGACGTGGAGAACCGATTACTCGCAACTCCGTCGAAAACAGCCTCCTGAAACACGTGAAAAAATTTGAGCGCGATCCAACGGTCGGATCTATAGATACGAACCTTTTGAGCCGGTACTCTAGTCGTGTCGGTGAAAGCGCCACGACCGGACATCGTCGTCGAGTCGTACCGATTCCACACTTCTATATAGAAAACAACGTCCGAAAAATTGTGAAAATTTTTTACCTCGATCCAACGATCGGATTTATAGATACGGACTTTTGGACCGGTACTCAGGTCGCGTCGTTGGTATGGCTCGACCGGACTGCGTCGCCATGTCGTACCGATTCCACTCAAGTCCATCAAAAACAGCCGCCTGAAACTCCTGAAAAAATTTCAGCTCTATCCAACAGTCGGAACTACAGATACGAAACTTTTGAGCCGGTACTCTAGTGGTCTTGGTGGAATGGCACCGACCGGACGTGATCGGCGTGTAGAACCGATTAGTCACTACTCCGTCAAAAACAGCCTCCTGAAACACGTGAAAAAATTTGAGCGCGATCCAACGGTCGGATCTATAGACACGAATATTTTGAGCCGGTACTCGGGTCGTGTTGGTGGAAGCGCCATGACCGGACGTCGTCGTCGAGTCGTACCGAATCCACACTTCTATATTGAAAACAACGTCCGAAAAATTGTGAAAAAAATTTACCTCGATCCAACGATCGGATTTATAGATACAGACTTTTGGACCGGTACTCAGGTCGCGTCGTTGTTATGGCTCGACCGGACTGCGTCGCCATGTCGGTACCGATTCCACGCCACTCCATCAAAAACAGCCGCCTGAAACTCGTGAAAAAATTTCAGCTCGATCGAACAGTCGGATTTATAGATACGAAACTTTTGAGCCGGTACTCTAGTGGTCTTGGTGGAATGGCCCCGACCGGATGTCATCGACGTGTAGAACCGATTCCACACTTCTATATAGAAAACAACGTTCGAAAAATTGTGAAAACATTTTACCTCGATCCAACGATCGGATTTATAGATACGGACTTTTGGACCGGTACTCAGGTCGCGTCGTTGGTAGGGCTCGACCGGGCTGCGTCGCCATGTCGTACCGATTCCACTCAAGTCCATCAAAAACAGCCGCCTGAAACTCCTGAAAAAATTTCAGCTCTATCCAACAGTCGGAACTACAGATACGAAACTTTTGAGCCGGTACTCTAGTGGTCTTGGTGGAATGGCCCCGACCGGACGTGATCGGCGTGTAGAACCGATTAGTCGCTACTCCGTCGAAAACAACCTCTTGAAACACGTGAAAAAATTTGAGCGCGATCCAACGGTCGGATCTATAGACACGAACATTTTGAGCCGGTACTCGGGTCGTGTCGGTGGAAGCGCCATGACCGGACGTCGTCGTCGAGTCGTACCGAATCCACACTTCTATATTGAAAACAACGTCCGAAAAATTGTGAAAAAAATTTACCTCGATCCAACTATCGGATTTATAGATACGGACTTTTGGACCGGTACTCAGGTCGCGTCGTTGTTATGGCTCGACCGGACTGCGTCGCTGACACGACCAAAAGATTGATGTCTTCTCCCAAGTGCAGGAGTGTCGAAGTAATAAATAACCCGGCAAGACCGGGGTCGAACCACAGGGAGGTTAATTGTATAAATTATAAATAACAACACGATAACAACAACAATAATAACAATAATAGTAATAGTAATATTAAGAGTAATAATAATAATACTCAGTACGTGGCGTTGTTATACCTGAGAATGATCTAAAAGATCGGGTCACAGGTTTCCAGCCTATATACTGAATTTATGAAAATATTAAAGAGATATATTATATAATATAAACAGATTTCTGATGCGAATGAACAAGGCAAGACCAACAATGTCAGGATCCTTGATCAAACACAGAGCATACTTAACGTACATATAATATAACAAGAATGTAAATGATAATAATAGTAGTAGTAATAATAAAGAGAGCTTTGAGAGGTGAGGTTGATGTAAGGATTAAACAATGATAAAACAGATGTCAAGGTTAGAGGATTCACTAATGGTATTTCAAATAAATATAATATAAACTCTTTTTATTACTCAACTGGAAACCACACACAAAGGAGGTTTCAATCGGATGATTTATCGTTATTAGCTCATTATAAATTATTAACATGATTATATTAATTATCTTATCTAAGTAACACCATACTTATAAATATCATCAAGTATTCATGTTGCTAGCTTATGTTAACAACAAATCAAGTTCCTATCATAATAATGATGTCGGCCGAAAACTATGAAGGATCAAGCATTTGATGTACCAAGTGTTATACAACACAAATCTAGATTAACCATTAAGCAAGGTATTAAGAATTAGCAAGATAAAAAGATAAAACATGTTAATAATAATCTTTCTTGGATATAAACATTAAAGTCCATGTTGAGTTTATATTATATCTATTCTAACATCACTAGTGAAACCTTTTCACCTTGACATAATTAACTTAGCTAAACATAATGAAGAAGAAAAACATAAATAAACAATATAAGAACATAAACATGATATAAGTTAACTAAGTATAGGAAAGGAAATGAAAAAGCATAAGCAAGATATTAATATAGCATGAAAGAAAACTTGAACATTACAAAGAGAGAAAGCAAGAAGATGATTGTGATCTGAAAAATAACACATGTAAATACATGGCAAATGCCTCCTTTTATAGGCTAAAAATTAGAACTATTGATTGGTGGCCATCCATTGATTTTGTGGCTGGTTCTTGACATTGTTGGCTGCTGGTTCTTGATATTGTTGGCTGCTGGTTCTTGATATTGTTGGCTGGTTTGGTTGCTGGATTTTGATATTGTTGGCTGGTTTGGCTGCTGGTTTTTGATATTGTTGGCTGCTGTTTTTGATATTGTTGGCTGGTCAAAACGTCATTTCTAACATCAGAATTAGAGCCTTTTGTTCCATCAAATCTGTGGGCAATTGTCTTAGCTTTCCAACAAAAAAAACCAGAGCTCATTTGGACTTCTAGAACTCAAGATATGAGCTGAAAACCGAACAGTGTTCGAGCTGCAGGACAGGTTCCGACTTCTCCGTTGTTCCTAAGATTTGAACTTGAAAACGGCAGATTTGAGTCTTGGCCTCTTCATGAAAGTTGTAGGTCTATGTCTTAGCTTTTAGATTCATATAAAGTAGACCTAAATCCGAGTTCTACAACTCCAGTTATGATCCAATAACCGAATGGTGTTCGAGTTTGGAATTGAACCAGCATCTCTTCTCTTAGCCTAGTCCTCTTTTTGTCTCTTCACTTTCAATAGTTAATCACATCAATAAATCCTTTGAATTGTGAGATATACCTGCATTCAAAATAAGCATTTACCATAAATTAAAAATATATTATATTATCAGACTTATTATTATAAAACATGTTGTAGTTAGGGAATTTAATGATACTTTAGTGCAATACGATGATATAAAACCTTAATGAGAATGCACTTTTAAGTACTAATCACACCCCCCCAACCAGCTTATTACTAGTCCCTAGTAATCAAAGCGTTAAAATAGAAAAACAATTTGCAAGTTCCACAAAGCAAGGCATTTATCATTCAACTTCCATTAATCTATCCAGATAAACAAACTCGTATTAAATTTATATATCTGCTTCATACTTCTTAAACAAAATATTAATAAACCTTCTTTTATGTGCTCAATGTATGAAAACATAAATTATGGGGCTTTTATTGGAAGAAAACAATATTCTGTTCTAATGTTTTTCTAAGGTTAACTTCCTTAGGTTGAGATGATTATCTTTCTTTTTTTTTTTTCTTTTTTTTTTTTGTTTTTGGTATATATACATATAACTTAAAACACAATGCATCATTAACTCATATAGCGAGCTTTAAGCTAATGACTCCCAGACCAGTTGGTCTTAGAGCATCAGGTGTTGAGACACCCCTACGAGCTTAGTAACTCGGGTTGTAGATACTGATATGTAGATAGTGCAATGTTTGATTCCCTTAAGCTTTCTCCTCAACCCATATAACAAGCACTGGGCCAATAGCTCCCAAGTCAGTTGACTTTAGGGTACTAGGTGTTAAAACACCCCTTCGGGCTTAATTGCTTAAATTAAGGAGGCTACGAAACCAAACTTATCTACTTTTTTTTTTATTCAATTTGTTTGTTTTTTGTTTTTTTTTTGTTTTTTTTTGTTTTTTATTATATACTATCCCTTTCCCTTAGTTGTTACCTTTAACAAAAGAACATGAATAATGTAATAATCCAATATGCAACCCACAATCATATGTTAAAGTGTGTGTGAAAATGAAGGTTTAAGAATACTTATTAAATGAGTATATAAGCAGAATTAAGTGATAACAATGTGAGAGTTTGTAAACCTGAATATTTCAAGAAGTATTATGATAGACCTTGGTAATGATACTTACTAAGATGCGTCTCTAGAGTCAATAAAATTTCCTCCTTACTCTACCATCCTAATAAAGATACTTACTAAGATGTGTCTCAAGAGGTAATAAAACTGACTCTATACTCTGCTATCCTAATAATAATGTTGTCAAATGGTTTTAATAATAGAAAACACAGTTAATTAATAATTTTTTTTTTTTAATATATCAACTACCCTCTCCCCCCAACCAAAACGAGACATTGTTCTCAATGTGCTAAGGCAGAAAGAAAGAGTATAGAAGACATTACCTGAAACAGCAAACACTGACAAACCTGAAACACACTTAAACAAATATAAGAAATAACAAAACATAATAATGAAAACAAAAGACACAAAGTTTTTACAAACTAAGGCTCAAATCCAATTTAAGCTTTTTACGGCTTTCCGTAGTTGACCAATTTAGGCGACTCATAGAGGGATCAATTACAGGGATGAAAGATTGTAGTTGGTCAATCAATTGTTCAGCAGTAGCAGCAGAGATTATGATTTGTCGTGCCGAAGATGTTAGAAATTCCTGTTCCACAGCTTGATCAAGGAAAGACAGTAACTTATCATAAAAACCATTGACATTTAACAAACCTATGGGTTTATGGTGAATGTGCAGTTGGGCCCAAGAGGAAATATGAAAGATCTCTTCCAATGTGCCCAGACCACCTGGTAAGGCAATGAAGGCGTCAGCATGGTTAAACATTGTATTCATCCGATCAGACATTGTGGGGACTCGTACTTCCTCTCCAATTGTTTTTCCAATGAGGTCGCCTTGTGCGAAAGCTTTGGGGACAACCCCCAAAACTTGACTGCCTCCCATTAATGCAGCCATTGACACACCTCCTATTAACCCAAGGCTACCTCCCCCATAAACTAAATGAATCTTTCGCTCAGCTAGTACCCGACCAAGATGATTTGCTGAGTCTAAAAACTCTTTTTCTTTCCCAGGACTGGATCCACCAAAAACACAAATATTTTTGATGTGATGACTTGAGGAACCTGCCATTTCTACACACTTCTATGTTTGATGAATGTATGGGTTGAGTAGAAATGAAGGGAAGGAAAAGAAGAAGTTATAGATGAGAATTTGAAATTGCAATCATACCACCTATATGTAGGCCAGCTGTAATCTCACTCACTCTCTCTCTCTCTTTTTTTTTTTTTTTGAAAATAAAAATAAAAATAAAATGTGTATGTACAGGCAGTTGTGATTGTGGCACACATCTTCCCTTGGTTTTACGTCCAAGAACGGCTTAAACGCCCTCTATGGGTCGGGGATAGGCTTCCCATCCAGTTTTCTTAAAAACTGGCAAACAGGGTCTTTTTTAGTCAGATTCCCAAGACTAAGTCGATCATGTTCTTTATGGAATTGCGGCCATAAATCATGAATGACACGATGCACATCTCCACTAGGATGCGTCTCAAGGGTCAACAAAATATTATCTAAGGACCCCTTACTCAGGCCATCCTTAATGAATTGTATCTTATCTTCACGGTTTACAGATACCATTCCTAAAGAACGACATGTCACATTACAAGTCCATCTGGCACATCTATGACAGACTTTCAGTCGTTTTGCACGACGTTTCTTTGCAAAAGTGCTTGTACCTGTTCCAGGCATGTGTGAAATGAAAGAATTAGAGGACTCACCTGATAATCGAACCTTTGCTTCAATTAACCAGCGAATATCTTCAGGAATTCCATGATTCATTAACAACCTCAATCTTGCACACCTAGCACGGTAAATTTTTGTAATTGCATTTAAAGGCAGAGCAGGAAAATATCTTTTCAACTTTTCAAGAGTGGTGTCCATTTTCAAATGAGAATTGGGGAAAAGATTCAAAGAAGGGAGAAAGAGCAGAGAATTGTACAAAGATATACAAATATCAATTATTTGGGAAATTGAAAGAACCGACTTAAGTCACGGAGTACCGTTATCCGCCATTTGACCGGGATGAAAGAGAGACTAGCAAAACAAAAGTTACACCAAAACACAAAACAATGTGAGAAAAAGAATCAATCTTTATATACAGGATCACTCAATTCAATAGAGTCATTTTCAACTGAAAAATTGTCAAAATAAACTTTCAAACGATGCCCATTTACCTTGAAAACATTGCCATTCTTTGGATTCTCAATATCACAGGCCCCATATGGATACACATGTTTCACAATGAAAGGACCGCTCCATCTTGATCTTAGTTTTCCAGGAAATAAATGGAGTCGAGAATTATAAAGCAAGACTTTTTGACCAACATTAAATGTTTTTCTTAGTATTTTCTTGTCATGAAAGTCTTTGATTCTTGCTTTATGAATTCTTGAATTGTCATATGCATCATTTCTTATTTCCTCAAGCTCATTTATTTGCAACTTTCGCAGCTGACTAGCATCATCAAGGTTTGAATTGAAAGCTTTAATAGCCCAATAAGCTTTATGTTCAATTTCCACAGGCAAGTGACAAGGTTTCCCATAAACTAGTCTATAAGGTGACATACCTAATGATGTTTTATAAGCAGTTTGATAAGCCCAAAGTGCATCATTAAGTCTTAAAGACCAGTCTTTCCTATTAGGGTTAACTGTTTTCTCCAAGATTTGTTTGATCTCCCTATTAGCAAGTTCTACTTGTCCATTTGTCTGGGGGTGATAAGGGGTGGTAACTTTGTGTGTAATTCCATATTTCTTCATTAAAGACTCAAATGGCTTGTTACAGAAATGTGTTCCACCATCACTTATCCTGGCTCGAGGGATTCCAAATCGACTCAAAATATTTTCTTTTAAAAACTTGATCACTGTTTTATGATCATTATTACGACTTGGAATTGCCTCTATCCATTTTGAAACATAGTCTACTGCGACTAATATGTAAACAAAACCAAATGATGGAGGAAATGGACCCATAAAATCTATACCCCAACAATCAAAGATTTCAATGACAAGAATAGTATTTAAAGGCATCATGTGACGTTTTGAAATAGATCCTAACTTTTGACAGTTTTCACAAGTTTTACAGAATGCATGCGTATCTTTAAACATGGTGGGCCAATAAAATCCACATTGTAATATTTTTGCAGTTGTCTTTCTTGATGAGAAATGACCCCCACAGGCCTCAGAATGACAAAATTTAATAACACTACTTACCTCATTGTCGGGAATGCATCTTCGAAATATTTGATCAGGACAATATTTGAATAAGTAAGGGTCATCCCAATAAAAGTTCTTCACTTCGTTCAAGAACTTTCTTTTGTCTTGAGTACTCCAATGAGCTGGCAAATGTCCTGAAACAAGAAAATTAACAATATTAGCAAACCAAGGAATTATAGAGACGGAAAGTAAAGATTCATCAGGAAAGTAGTCATTAATTGGTGTGATGTCAGATCTTGAATCAGTTGTCAATCTTGACAAATGATCCGCGACAACATTTTCGGTGCCTTTCTTATCCTTGATTGTGATATCGAATTCTTGAAGTAACAAAATCCACCGCACCAATCTAGCCTTAGAATCCTTTTTAGAAAGAAGATATTTCAACGCTGCATGATCGCTAAAAACAATAACAGGTGAGCCAACAAGATAAGATCTGAATTTTTCACAGGCAAATACTACTGCAAGTAATTCCTTTTCAGTGGTAGTGTAATTCATTTGAGCACTATTTAAAGTTTTACTTGCATAGTAAATCACATAGGGTTTCTTGTCTTTTCTTTGTCCTAAAACAGCACCCACGACATAATCACTAGCATCACACATTATTTCAAAAGGTAATGACCAATCAGGAGATTGAATGACAGGAGCAGAAGTAAGCAAGCTTTTAAGTTTAACAAAGGCTTCTTCACAATGTTCAGTCCATTCAAAAACATTATCCTTTGTTAGAAGGTTACATAATGGCTTAGATATTACACTAAAATCTTTGATGAACCTTCTATAAAAACCAGCATGTCCTAAGAATGATCTAACATTTTTAATAGATTTTGGTGCT
The DNA here is from genome assembly GCA_033617975.1 of Populus alba x Populus glandulosa. Taxonomy (NCBI): domain Eukaryota; kingdom Viridiplantae; phylum Streptophyta; class Magnoliopsida; order Malpighiales; family Salicaceae; genus Populus; species Populus alba x Populus glandulosa. Next base: position 8,549,746 of record CM066161.1, read on the forward strand.
GGCAAGTTGGCAATTAACTCGATTTTAGATTTGTCAACCTCAATTCCTATTGATGAAACAATGTGACCAAGAACAATACCATTTGTTACCATAAAATGACATTTTTCCCAATTCAGCACAAGATTCTTCTCTTCACACCTGTTCAAAACATTTTCCAAGTTATTTAAACAATCATCAAATGAATCACCAAAAACAGAAAAGTCATCCATAAAAATTTCAAGAAAACGTTCAACCATATCACTGAATATGCTAAGCATGCATCTTTGAAACGTGGCTGGTGCATTACATAATCCAAAAGGCATCCTTCGATATGCAAACGTACCAAATGGACATGTGAAAGTAGTTTTCTCTTGATCCTCAAATGCAATTTCAATTTGATTGTAACCTGAATAACCATCTAGAAAACAATAAAATTCATGACCTGCAACTCTTTCTAGAATTTGATCCATGAAAGGTAAAGGAAAATGATCTTTTCTAGTCATTGAATTAAGTTTTCTATAGTCAATGCACATGCGCCAACCAGTAATAGTCCTCGTTGGAATTAACTCATTCTTCTCATTTGTTATCACAGTAACTCCAGACTTTTTGGGTACAACTTGGGTAGGACTTACCCATTTGCTGTCAGAAATAGGATAAATGATTTCATTATCTAGAAGCTTAATGACTTCATTTTTCACTACTTCTTTCATATTAGGATTAAGCCTTCGTTGCATTTCTCTAGATGGTTTAGCATTTTCCTCCAAATAAATCTTGTGTGTGCAAATCAAAGGGCTAATTCCTTTTATGTCAGCTATGGTCCATCCTAATGCATTTTTGTGCATTTTCAGAGTCTGTAAAATGGTTTAGCATTTTACCTTCTTGATGAACATTAAGTGTGGAAGAAATTATTACCGGAAAAGTTTCATTTTCTCCCGAAAATGAGTATTTGAGATTAAATGGTAATGGCTTCAAATCGGGTTTTGGTGGTTGAACACTTGAAGGTATGGACTCAATTGATCGTGGTGGCAATTCCTCAATTTTCGGTCTCCAACTATTTGCCTTTGACTTTTCCTGAAAATAAACCATTTGCAAATCTTCAGATTCATTAAACTCAGTTTCACTGGAAGAATTTTCAAATTGATCATAGATTAATTTTTCAATAAAATCTACTTCCTGTAAATCATTATCATCTCCAGGTTGCTTGTAAATGTTAAAAACATTCATCTCCAATGTCATGTTTCCAAAAGATAACTTCATCACTCCATTCCTACAATTAATTAATGCATTAGAAGTTGCAAGAAATGGACGTCCTAAAATAACAGGAATTGGATTGCATGCTTCAACAGGTTGTGTATCCAACACAATAAAATCCACAGGAAAGATGAATTTATCAACTTGTACTAACACATCTTCAACTATTCCTCTAGGCACTTTTACAGATCTATCAGCAAGTAAAAGAGTTGCAGAAGTAGGTTTCAACTCACCTAGATTGAGACTTTGAAAAACCGAATATGGAAGTAAATTCACACTAGCTCCAAGATCAAGTAAAGCTCTGTCAATTTTATGTTCTCCAATAAAGCAAGAAATTGTAGGACAACTAGGGTCTTTATATTTCAAAGCATTATCATTCTGAAGAATGGCACTTACTTGTTCGGCTAAAAAGGCTTTCTTTTTCACATTCAGTTTTCTTTTCACAGTGCACAGATCTTTCAAAAATTTAGCATAAGACGGTACCTGTTTAATAGCATCTAACAAAGGTATATTGATCTTTACCTGTTTGAAAGTCTCAAAGATTTCAGAATTATGATTGACTTTCCTTTGTTTGGTCATGGCATGAGGAAATGGAAGTGCTGGCGGTGAATCAGCCTTTTCTTTGCAATGTTTAGGTTCAACCCCTTCCTTACCCTCAGAGATAGACTCTTCATCTTTCTCACAAGTTTCAAGAGTGGGTTTTTCAATAACCTTACCACTGCGGAGAGTAGTGACTGATTTGACTTGATCCATATGTTGGTTTCCGGAACCACTTGCACTTGAATTGTATTGCCCTTTGGGATTTTGTTGGGGTTGAGATGGAAACTTACCTTTCTCCTGAAAACTAAGAGCAGATGTGAACTTTGCAAGAGTATCTTTTAGATCTGCCATGGTTTGAGCATTTTGAGTGTTGATTGTCTCTTGCTTTTCAATGAATGTATGCAGTGTTTCCTCAAGATTTCTTCTAGGAGGGGGAACATAAGGAGGTGCATATCCATGAGAATTTTGAAAATTATGGTGTGCTTGAAATGGTGGCTGTGAAGTTTGTGCATTATTGTTACCATTCTTCCAACTGAAATTTGGGTGATTTCTCCAACCAGGGTTGTATGTTTGTGAGTATGAGTTATTACTTGGCCTTTGAAAACTATTTAAAGCATTGGCTTGTTCATGGAGACATTCCTTAAAAGAAGGCAAAGTTGGACAATCATTGGTTGAGTGTTCATTAGTTTCACAAATTTGACACACAATTTCTTGAACAGATTTTAACTGACCACTCTTTTTTAATTCTAGTGCCTCAACTTTTTTAGCTAAAGATGTAAATTTGGCTTGGAGGTCATGATCTTCCCTAAGGTTGTACATGCCTCCATTAGATGTATGAGGTTGAGTTTTACCTGGTGCCTCACACGTGCCTGTGGTGTCCCAATTTTGAGCATTTTCAGCTAACAAGTCTAGGTACTCCATTGCTTCATCAGGGTCTTTATCTTCAAAAGTTCCATTGCACATCAATTCCACCATTTGCCTATCTTTAGGTGTTAACCCTTCATAAAATTGTGAAACCAATCTCCATCTTTCAAAACCATGATGAGGACAGGTGTTAAGCAAGTCTTTATATCTATCCCAACACTTGTAAAATGTTTCTCCTGGTTTTTGAGTGAAAGTGGTGATTTGTCTTTTGAAAGAGTTTGTTCTATGAGAAGGGAAAAACTTCTTTAAAAACTGTTGTTGCATTTCATCCCAAGCACGAATGGATCCTGACCTAATATTTTGTAGCCATGTTTTAGCTTTATCTTTTAATGAAAAAGGAAAAAGCTTTAATCTGATGGTGTTCATGCTACAATTTAAGTCATTATAGGTGTTACAAACTTCTTCAAATTCTCTTAAATGCAAGTATGGATTTTTTAATTCTAAGCCATGAAAAGTGGGTAAAAGTTGAATAATACCTGGCTTAAAATTAAAATGAGACGCATCAGGAGGAAAAACAATACATGATGGTGCACTTGTTCTTATTGGATTCATGTGATCTCTAAGTGTTCTCGCACGATTATTCTCATTATTCTCATTATGAATTGATTGGTTATCTTCTTCGGCCATGTTTTCTAAAGAAAATGAGGATTTCCTAGAAAGTCTACCACTTAATGTACGTGTCCAAACTCTCATGCAAGTGCAAAGAAAAGAAAAGAAAAAGAAAAAGAAAAAGAAAAAGAACAAAAATTAGAAAAACAAATCAAAGTAAAAACAAAAGAAAATAAAAGAAATATATAATTTATACAATACTTACCGTCCCCGGCAACGGCGCAAAAAACTTGACACGACCAAAAGATTGATGTCTTCTCCCAAGTGCAGGAGTGTCGAAGTAATAAATAACCCGGCAAGACCGAGGTCGAACCACAGGGAGGTTAATTGTATAAATTATAAATAACAACACGATAACAACAACAATAATAACAATAATAGTAATAGTAATATTAAGAGTAATAATAATAATACTCAGTACGTGGCGTTGTTATACCTGAGAATGATCTAAAAGATCGGGTCACAGGTTTCCAGCCTATATACTGAATTTATGAAAATATTAAAGAGATATATTATATAATATAAACAGATTTCTGATGCGAATGAACAAGGCAAGACCAACAATGTCAGGATCCTTGATCAAACACAGAGCATACTTAACGTACATATAATATAACAAGAATGTAAATGATAATAATAGTAGTAGTAATAATAAAGAGAGCTTTGAGAGGTGAGGTTGATGTAAGGATTAAACAATGATAAAACAGATGTCAAGGTTAGAGGATTCACTAATGGTATTTCAAATAAATATAATATAAACTCTTTTTATTACTCAACTGGAAACCACACACAAAGGAGGTTTCAATCGGATGATTTATCGTTATTAGCTCATTATAAATTATTAACATGATTATATTAATTATCTTATCTAAGTAACACCATACTTATAAATATCATCAAGTATTCATGTTGCTAGCTTATGTTAACAACAAATCAAGTTCCTATCATAATAATGATGTCGGCCGAAAACTATGAAGGATCAAGCATTTGATGTACCAAGTGTTATACAACACAAATCTAGATTAACCATTAAGCAAGGTATTAAGAATTAGCAAGATAAAAAGATAAAACATGTTAATAATAATCTTTCTTGGATATAAACATTAAAGTCCATGTTGAGTTTATATTATATCTATTCTAACATCACTAGTGAAACCTTTTCACCTTGACATAATTAACTTAGCTAAACATAATGAAGAAGAAAAACATAAATAAACAATATAAGAACATAAACATGATATAAGTTAACTAAGTATAGGAAAGGAAATGAAAAAGCATAAGCAAGATATTAATATAGCATGAAAGAAAACTTGAACATTACAAAGAGAGAAAGCAAGAAGATGATTGTGATCTGAAAAATAACACATGTAAATACATGGCAAATGCCTCCTTTTATAGGCTAAAAATTAGAACTATTGATTGGTGGCCATCCATTGATTTTGTGGCTGGTTCTTGACATTGTTGGCTGCTGGTTCTTGATATTGTTGGCTGCTGGTTCTTGATATTGTTGGCTGGTTTGGTTGCTGGATTTTGATATTGTTGGCTGGTTTGGCTGCTGGTTTTTGATATTGTTGGCTGCTGTTTTTGATATTGTTGGCTGGTCAAAACGTCATTTCTAACATCAGAATTAGAGCCTTTTGTTCCATCAAATCTGTGGGCAATTGTCTTAGCTTTCCAACAAAAAAAACCAGAGCTCATTTGGACTTCTAGAACTCAAGATATGAGCTGAAAACCGAACAGTGTTCGAGCTGCAGGACAGGTTCCGACTTCTCCGTTGTTCCTAAGATTTGAACTTGAAAACGGCAGATTTGAGTCTTGGCCTCTTCATGAAAGTTGTAGGTCTATGTCTTAGCTTTTAGATTCATATAAAGTAGACCTAAATCCGAGTTCTACAACTCCAGTTATGATCCAATAACCGAATGGTGTTCGAGTTTGGAATTGAACCAGCATCTCTTCTCTTAGCCTAGTCCTCTTTTTGTCTCTTCACTTTCAATAGTTAATCACATCAATAAATCCTTTGAATTGTGAGATATACCTGCATTCAAAATAAGCATTTATCATAAATTAAAAATATATTATATTATCAGACTTATTATTATAAAACATGTTGTAGTTAGGGAATTTAATGATACTTTAGTGCAACACGATGATATAAAACCTTAATGAGAATGCACTTTTAAGTACTAATCAGTCGCCATGTCGTACCGATTCCACGCAACTCCATCAAAAACAGCCGCCTGAAACTCGTGAAAAAATTTCAGCTCGATCCAACAGTCGGATCTACAGATACGAAACTTTTGAGCCGGTACTCTAGTGGTCTTGGTGGAATGGCCCCGACCGGACGTCATCGGCGTGTACAACCGATTAGTCCCAACTCCGTCGAAAACAGCCTCCTGAAACACGTGAAAAAATTTGAGCGCGATCCAACGGTCGAATCTATAGATACGAACCTTTTGAGCCGGTACTCTAGTCGTGTCGGTGAAAGCGCCACGACCGGACATCATCGTCGAGTCGTACCGATTCCACACTTCTATATAGAAAACAACGTCCGAAAAATTGTGAAAACATTTTACCTTGATCCAACGATCGGATTTATAGATACGGACTTTTGGACCCATACTCAGGTCGCGTCGTTGGTATGGCTCCACCGGACTGCGTCGCCATGTCGTACCGATTCCACGCAACTCCATCAAAAACAGCCGCCTGAAACTCCTGAAAAAATTTCAGCTCGATCCAACAGTCGGATCTACAGATACGAAACTTTTGAGCCCGTACGCTAGTGCTCTTGGTGGAATGGCCGCGACCGGACGTCATCGGCGTGTACAACCGATTAGTCGCAACTCCGTTGAAAACAGCCTCCTGAAACACGTGAAAAAATTTGAGCGCGATCCAACGGTCGGATCTATAGATACGAACCTTTTGAGCCGGTACTCTGGTCGTGTCGGTGGAAGCGCCACCACCGGACGTCGTCGTCGAGTCGTACCGATTCCGCACTTCTATATTGAAAACAACGTCCGAAAAATTGTGAAAACAATTTACCTCGATCCAACGATCGGATTTATAGATACGGACTTTTGAACCGGTACTCAGGTCGCGTCGTTGGTATGGCTCGACCGTACTGCGTCGCCATGTCGTACCAATTCCACGCAACTCCATCAAAAACGGCCACCTGAAACTCCTGAAAAAATTTCAGCTCGATCCAACAGTCGGATCTATAGATACGAAACTTTTGAGCCGGTACTCTAGTGGTCTTGGTGGAATGGCCCCGACCGGACGTGATCGGCGTGTAGAACCGATTACTCGCAACTCCGTCGAAAACAGCCTCCTGAAACACGTGAAAACATTTGAGCGTGATCCAAAGGTCGGATCTATAGATGCGAACCTTTTGAGCCGGTACTCATGTCGCGCCGTTGGTATGGCTCGACCGGACTGCGTCGCCATGTCGTACCAATTCCACGCAACTCCATCAAAAACGGCCACCTGAAACTCCTGAAAAAATTTCAGCTCGATCCAACAGTCGGATCTATAGATACGAAACTTTTGAGCCGGTACTCTAGTGGTCTTGGTGGAATGGCCCCGACCGGACGTGATCGGCGTGTAGAACCGATTACTCGCAACTCCGTCGAAAACAGCCTCCTGAAACACGTGAAAAAATTTGAGTGCGATCCAACGGTCGGATCTATAGATACGAACCTTTTGAGCCGGTACTCTGGTCGTGTCGGTGGAAGCGCCACCACCGGACGTCGTCGTCGAGTCGTACCAATTCCACACTTCTATATAGAAAACAACCTCCGAAAAATTGTGAAAAACTTTTACCTCGATCGAACGATCGGATTTATAGATACGGGCTTTTGAACCGGTACTCAGGTCGCGTGGTTGGTATGGCTCGACCGGACTACGTCGCCATGTCGTACCGATTCCACGCAACTCCATAAAAACACAGCCGCCTGAAACTCCTGAAAATATTTCAGCGCAATCCAACAGTCGGATCTATAGATACGAAACTTTTGAGCCGGTACTCTAGTGCTCTTGGTGGAATGGCCCCGACCGGACGTGATCGGCGTGTAGAACCGATTACTCGCAACTCCGTCGAAAACAGCCTGCTGAAACACGTGAAAATATTTGAGCGCGATCCAACGGTCAGATCTATAGATACGAACCTTTTGAGCCGGTACTCTGGTCGTGTTGGTGGAAGCGCCACGACCGGACGTCGTCGTCGAGTCGTACCGATTCCACACTTCTATATTGAAAACAACCTCCGAAAAATTGTGAAAAAAATTTACCTCGATCAAACGATCGGATTTATAGATACGGAAGTTTGGACCGGTACTCAGGTCGCGTCGTTGGTATGGCTCGACCGGACTGCGTCGCCATGTCGTACCGATTCCACTCAAGTCCATCAAAAACAGCCGCCTGAAACTCCTGAAAAAATTTCAGCTCTATCCAACAGTCGGAACTACAGATACGAAACTTTTGAGCCGGTACTCTAGTGGTCTTGGTGGAATGGCCCCGACCGGACGTGATCGGCGTGTAGAACCGATTAGTCGCTACTCCGTCGAAAACAACCTCTTGAAACACGTGAAAAAATTTGAGCGCGATCCAACGGTCGGATCTATAGACACGAACATTTTGAGCCGGTACTCGGGTCGTGTCGGTGGAAGCGCCATGACCGGACGTCGTCGTCGAGTCGTACCGAATCCACACTTCTATATTGAAAACAACGTCCGAAAAATTGTGAAAAAAATTTACCTCGATCCAACTATCGGATTTATAGATACGGACTTTTGGACCGGTACTCAGGTCGCGTCGTTGTTATGGCTCGACCGGACTGCGTCGCTGACACGACCAAAAGATTGATGTCTTCTCCCAAGTGCAGGAGTGTCGAAGTAATAAATAACCCGGCAAGACCGGGGTCGAACCACAGGGAGGTTAATTGTATAAATTATAAATAACAACACGATAACAACAACAATAATAACAATAATAGTAATAGTAATATTAAGAGTAATAATAATAATACTCAGTACGTGGCGTTGTTATACCTGAGAATGATCTAAAAGATCGGGTCACAGGTTTCCAGCCTATATACTGAATTTATGAAAATATTAAAGAGATATATTATATAATATAAACAGATTTCTGATGCGAATGAACAAGGCAAGACCAACAATGTCAGGATCCTTGATCAAACACAGAGCATACTTAACGTACATATAATATAACAAGAATGTAAATGATAATAATAGTAGTAGTAATAATAAAGAGAGCTTTGAGAGGTGAGGTTGATGTAAGGATTAAACAATGATAAAACAGATGTCAAGGTTAGAGGATTCACTAATGGTATTTCAAATAAATATAATATAAACTCTTTTTATTACTCAACTGGAAACCACACACAAAGGAGGTTTCAATCGGATGATTTATCGTTATTAGCTCATTATAAATTATTAACATGATTATATTAATTATCTTATCTAAGTAACACCATACTTATAAATATCATCAAGTATTCATGTTGCTAGCTTATGTTAACAACAAATCAAGTTCCTATCATAATAATGATGTCGGCCGAAAACTATGAAGGATCAAGCATTTGATGTACCAAGTGTTATACAACACAAATCTAGATTAACCATTAAGCAAGGTATTAAGAATTAGCAAGATAAAAAGATAAAACATGTTAATAATAATCTTTCTTGGATATAAACATTAAAGTCCATGTTGAGTTTATATTATATCTATTCTAACATCACTAGTGAAACCTTTTCACCTTGACATAATTAACTTAGCTAAACATAATGAAGAAGAAAAACATAAATAAACAATATAATAACATAAACATGATATAAGTTAACTAAGTATAGGAAAGGAAATGAAAAAGCATAAGCAAGATATTAATATAGCATGAAAGAAAACTTGAACATTACAAAGAGAGAAAGCAAGAAGATGATTGTGATCTGAAAAATAACACATGTAAATACATGGCAAATGCCTCCTTTTATAGGCTAAAAATTAGAACTATTGATTGGTGGCCATCCATTGATTTTGTGGCTGGTTCTTGACATTGTTGGCTGCTGGTTCTTGATATTGTTGGCTGCTGGTTCTTGATATTGTTGGCTGGTTTGGTTGCTGGATTTTGATATTGTTGGCTGGTTTGGCTGCTGGTTTTTGATATTGTTGGCTGCTGTTTTTGATATTGTTGGCTGGTCAAAACGTCATTTCTAACATCAGAATTAGAGCCTTTTGTTCCATCAAATCTGTGGGCAATTGTCTTAGCTTTCCAACAAAAAAAACCAGAGCTCATTTGGACTTCTAGAACTCAAGATATGAGCTGAAAACCGAACAGTGTTCGAGCTGCAGGACAGGTTCCGACTTCTCCGTTGTTCCTAAGATTTGAACTTGAAAACGGCAGATTTGAGTCTTGGCCTCTTCATGAAAGTTGTAGGTCTATGTCTTAGCTTTTAGATTAATATAAAGTAGACCTAAATCCGAGTTCTACAACTCCAGTTATGATCCAATAACCGAATGGTGTTCGAGTTTGGAATTGAACCAGCATCTCTTCTCTTAGCCTAGTCCTCTTTTTGTCTCTTCACTTTCAATAGTTAATCACATCAATAAATCCTTTGAATTGTGAGATATACCTGCATTCAAAATAAGCATTTATCATAAATTAAAAATATATTATATTATCAGACTTATTATTATAAAACATGTTGTAGTTAGGGAATTTAATGATACTTTAGTGCAACACGATGATATAAAACCTTAATGAGAATGCACTTTTAAGTACTAATCAGTCGCCATGTCGTACCGATTCCACGCAACTCCATCAAAAACAGCCGCCTGAAACTCGTGAAAAAATTTCAGCTCGATCCAACAGTCGGATCTACAGATACGAAACTTTTGAGCCGGTACTCTAGTGGTCTTGGTGGAATGGCCCCGACCGGACGTCATCGGCGTGTACAACCGATTAGTCCCAACTCCGTCGAAAACAGCCTCCTGAAACACGTGAAAAAATTTGAGCGCGATCCAACGGTCGAATCTATAGATACGAACCTTTTGAGCCGGTACTCTAGTCGTGTCGGTGAAAGCGCCACGACCGGACATCATCGTCGAGTCGTACCGATTCCACACTTCTATATAGAAAACAACGTCCGAAAAATTGTGAAAACATTTTACCTTGATCCAACGATCGGATTTATAGATACGGACTTTTGGACCCATACTCAGGTCGCGTCGTTGGTATGGCTCCACCGGACTGCGTCGCCATGTCGTACCGATTCCACGCAACTCCATCAAAAACAGCCGCCTGAAACTCCTGAAAAAATTTCAGCTCGATCCAACAGTCGGATCTACAGATACGAAACTTTTGAGCCCGTACGCTAGTGCTCTTGGTGGAATGGCCGCGACCGGACGTCATCGGCGTGTACAACCGATTAGTCGCAACTCCGTTGAAAACAGCCTCCTGAAACACGTGAAAAAATTTGAGCGCGATCCAACGGTCGGATCTATAGATACGAACCTTTTGAGCCGGTACTCTGGTCGTGTCGGTGGAAGCGCCACCACCGGACGTCGTCGTCGAGTCGTACCGATTCCGCACTTCTATATTGAAAACAACGTCCGAAAAATTGTGAAAACAATTTACCTCGATCCAACGATCGGATTTATAGATACGGACTTTTGAACCGGTACTCAGGTCGCGTCGTTGGTATGGCTCGACCGTACTGCGTCGCCATGTCGTACCAATTCCACGCAACTCCATCAAAAACGGCCACCTGAAACTCCTGAAAAAATTTCAGCTCGATCCAACAGTCGGATCTATAGATACGAAACTTTTGAGCCGGTACTCTAGTGGTCTTGGTGGAATGGCCCCGACCGGACGTGATCGGCGTGTAGAACCGATTACTCGCAACTCCGTCGAAAACAGCCTCCTGAAACACGTGAAAAAATTTGAGCGCGATCCAACGGTCGGATCTATAGATACGAACCTTTTGAGCCGGTACTCTGGTCGTGTCGGTGGAAGCGCCACCACCGGACGTCGTCGTCGAGTCGTACCAATTCCACACTTCTATATAGAAAACAACCTCCGAAAAATTGTGAAAAACTTTTACCTCGATCGAACGATCGGATTTATAGATACGGGCTTTTGAACCGGTACTCAGGTCGCGTGGTTGGTATGGCTCGACCGGACTACATCGCCATGTCGTACCGATTCCACGCAACTCCATAAAAACACAGCCGCCTGAAACTCCTGAAAATATTTCAGCGCAATCCAACAGTCGGATCTATAGATACGAAACTTTTGAGCCGATACTCTAGTGCTCTTGGTGGAATGGCCCCGACCGGACGTGATCGGCGTGTAGAACCGATTACTCGCAACTCCGTCGAAAACAGCCTGCTGAAACACGTGAAAATATTTGAGCGCGATCCAACGGTCAGATCTATAGATACGAACCTTTTGAGCCGGTACTCTGGTCGTGTTGGTGGAAGCGCCACGACCGGACGTCGTCGTCGACTCGTACCGATTCCACACTTCTATATTGAAAACAACCTCCGAAAAATTGTGAAAAAAATTTACCTCGATCAAACGATCGGATTTATAGATACGGAAGTTTGGACCGGTACTCAGGTCGCGTCGTTGGTATGGCTCGACCGGACTGCGTCGCCATGTCGTACCGATTCCACGCAACCGGACGTCATCGGACGGTACTCTAGTGCTCTTGGTGGAATGGCCGCGACCGGACGTCATCGTCGAGTCGTACCGATTCCACACTTCTATATAGAAAACAACCTCCGAAAAATTGTGAAAAATTTTTTCCTCGATCCAACGATCGGATTTAATGTGAAACCCTAGAAAATTTATGATTTAAATATGCGGATGTATAACCTGCCATGTAAACGTAAGACTGAAAGTGACATATAATGGAGGGGATGACCTCCATAAAATGAATTTTGTTTTAGAATTCATAAAGACAAAGAAACTGGTAACGTGTTTTGATGAATAAAATAATGAGAGAAATGACAAAATGAATATATTCCAAAATAATAAAATGACCTTAAAGGTTTAGAAGGATAATTGATATTATTTTATGTGAAGATTGAACAAGAAAATTTGGATAGTTGACGAAAAGTCATAAACTGACCAATTTTACATTAGAAAGCAGAGCTCTCAATCCAATCGTCGGATTGGGATGGAATTTTGCATGAAGTCTATTAATATGTTTTCCTACATTGGTGAAAGATATCATCCCAATGAGAGTTTGGTAAAGACTAACGATTTAAGCAGAAACAAACCGGATGGTTTCCATGAAAAAAAAAACAAATAATATATAAATACATAAATGAGGGACATAAAGGTAATTAGTAAAACAATGGTGCCTTTAAAAACAGCAAAGGCCACCAGATTAAAAAAGAAAAGAGAGAAAGAAAAACGAAAAGGGGTGAGAGACGATAGAGAATTCGGCTACATAGAGGTGCAGGATTTGGATGAACCAATACTGCTTCGGTGGTCATATCTCTTGCATCCACCGTTGGATCATGTTGCGTTTTGGATATATTGTTCTTCTCACACTCCTCTATAAACTGACCGGAGGGATTTGAAGGAACATAATCCATTGAGCATCCATCATCATCGGAAGTGTCCTGGAAAACAAAAGGCAATATACCTGCAGGGAAGTTTTGGTCGCCGGCCGTTTTCTCTCTTTTCCACCGTTGGATCGTGCCTATTTTTGGATATGTGCTGCACCTAGGTGTGGCCTACATTCTGGACGGTGGAGATCGGAAACGCACTCTCCGGCAAGGTTTGGTTCATGTTGAACAGTAGCTCGTCCATTTTCAGGTTAGTTCGGTTTTATTCAAATCTGTGGAGATCAAACCGTTGGATTATTCTCATTTTGAGATATATTGTACACAACACAATGATATATATTCTGACCGTTGAGGTCAAGGAAATAATCAAAGGTGGATGAGTTGTTGCTATTTGAATCTATTGCTAGTCTTAGTAAAACATTTAGGAAGCTTGATTTAATTACATGTTTTGATGAAATTAGAATGGTGTGGGTATAGGGTTTATGTAAGATATAATGGTAAAATGTGCTCTTGTTATTAGTGTTGTTATAGATTAATTGTGTTGTAAAATGTGTTAGGGAAGTTTTGAAATTTGGATGAAGGGAGGACAATAGAGAATTCGGTTACATAGAGGTGCAGGATTTGGATGAACCAATAATGCTTCGGTGGCCATATCTCTTGCATCCACCGTTGGATCATGTTGATATTTGGATATATGGTTCTTCTCACACTCATATATAAACGGACCGGAGGGATTTGAAGGAACATAATCCATTGAGCAGCCATCATCATCGGAAGTGTCCTGGAAAACAAAAGGAAATATACCTGCAGGGCAGTTTTGGTCGCCGGCGATGTCTCTCTCTTCCACCGTTGGATCGTGCCTATTTTTGGATATGTGCTGCATCTAGATGTGACCTACATTCTGGACGGTGGAGATCGGAAACGCACTCTCCGGCAAGGTTTGGTTCATGTTGAACAGTAGCTCGTCCATTTTGAGGTTAGTTCGGTTTTATTCAGATCTATGGAGATCCAACCGTTCGATGATTCTGATTTTGAGATATATTGTACACAACACAATGATATATATTCTGACCGTTGATTTCAAGGAAATAATCAAAGGTGGATGAGTTGTTTCTATTTGAATCTATTGCTAGTCTTAGTAAAACATTTAGGAAGCTTGATTTAATTACATGTTTTGATGAAATTAGAATTATGTGGGTGTAGGGTTTATGTAAGATATAATGGTAAAATGTGCTCTTGTTATTAGTGTTGTTATAGATTAATTGTGTTGTAAAATGTGTTAGGGAAGTTTTGAAATTTGGATGAAGGGACATTGAGTTCGTTGATTTAATGGATATATGTTTTTAGGCATTAAAAAGGATTCCAATATCGGCAGCCTGAAACTGCGTCGCTGCCGATTCAGATATCGGCAGCCAGAAACTGCCTCGCTGTCGATTTCTACAAGGCAGAAATGACTTAAATTCTAGTAACAATCTCATAGTATGATGGTGTAAAATGTGGAACACTTGAATGTGAACATATGAATTCTTGAAATAAGTGGGATGAATGTGAATCGAAGATATAAATGAATTGATTGTGGTCTTTGGTGTCTTAGGTGTTGTGGCCGGAATCGGACCATTGCCAGGACAAGGACAGACCACAAGTGGAGCAGGTAGGTGGTTTCCACCTTTTTCTCATTTTGATGTTTATGTTTTGAAATGGTTAACTTGTGATGATATGTTATTAAATCCTTGTTGTAAGAAGAAATGACGAAGAAGAGTTGGATTAAATTCTTGATGATTGTCGAAATGACTATGAAATGTCGAACAAGTTCTTAATGAATGTTGAAACAATGGTGAAAATGTTAGAGTTCTAAACTGACCCTTTTGAGGTGAACATCTTATTGAGTTGTGATGAATACTAAACCGAATGTGATGTTGGGGGCTGTTATGAATTTGAGCTACTAATGAATGGTAGTATGTGTCGTACAAAGGATCTACTTTTGTATTCTTATTGAATGTAATGGTGATGAATGATTATATGAGTATTATGAGAGATCTACTATTTTATTATATTGAATGTAATCGTGATGAATGTGTTACCAAGGATCTATCATTTATTGATTGTATGAGTGTTATGAAAGACCTATCATTGTATCGTATTGATGGTTAATTACCACGAATGGTGGTGTGAGTATTACTGGGGATTTATTATGATGTTGCATTGAACGTTAACTGTCAAGAATGGTTGGATGAATGATACAAAGGGTACTGTTGTGTTGTGTTATATTGAATGCTAAACTGTTGTGGGATGTTTGGTTTTTGCATTACAAAGGGATCTATCATCGTGTTACGGAATGATAAATTACTAGGAAACGGTGGTACAAGTATCCCCAAGGGTTTACTTTGATGTTGCAAGGAATGTCAAATTGTCATGAATTGTTTGATAAAACAATGATTAGCTTCGGCTAATGGCATCCGAGTGGATGACCGGAACAAACGACTGATTAGCTTCGGCTAATGGCATCCGAGTGGATGGCCGGAACAAACGATTGATTAGCTTCGGCTAATGGCATCCGAATGGATGACCGGAACAAACGATTGATTGGCTTCGGCTAATGGCATCCAGTGGATGACCGGAACAAACGATTAATTAGTTTTGGCTAATGACATCCGAAGGGATGTCAGGGGTAAACAATTGATTAGCTCTGACTATGGGCATCCAAAGTATGATTGGGATGAATAAATGCTTAGTTTTGGTAAGTGGCATCCTAAATGGATAACTATGGTAATGACATCATAGATGAATTATCAGATTAATAAATGATTAGCCATGGTAATGACACCATAAATGAATTACCAAAATGAATAAATGATTTACATTCGATAAATGGCATCCTAAAGGGATCATCGAGATTAATGAATGATTAGCTATGGTAATGACACCATAAATGAATTACCAAAATGAATAAATGATGTACGTTTGATAAATGGCATCCTAAAGGGATCATCGAGATTAATAAATGACTAACTATGGTAATGACACCATAGATGAATTACCAAAACGAATAAATGATTTACATTCGATAAATGGCATCCTAAAGGGATCATCGAGATTAATGAATGATTAGCTATGGTAATGACACCATAGATGAATTACCAAAATGAATAAATGATGTACATTTGATAAATGGCATCCTGAAGGGATCATCGAGATTAATAAATGACTAACTATGGTAATGACACCATAGATGAATTACCAAAACGAATAAATGATTTACATTCGATAAATGGCATCCTAAAGGGATCATCGAGATTAATGAATGATTAGCTATGGTAATGACACCATAGATGAATTACCAAAATGAATAAATGATGTACATTTGATAAATGGCATCCTGAAGGGATCATCGAGATTAATAAATGACTAACTATGGTAATGACACCATAGATGAATTACCAAAACGAATAAATGATTTACATTCGATAAATGGCATCCTAAAGGGATCATCGAGCTGAATAAATGATTAGCTATGGTAATGGCACCATAGATGTATTACCAAAATGAATAAATGATTAGCTTTGGTAAATGGCAAATTTAACTATGGTAATGACACCATAGATGAATTACCAGAATGAGTAAATGAATTGCTATGGTAATGGCACCATAGATGAATTACCAGAATGAATAAATGATTAGCTTTGGTATATGGCATCCTAAATGGATAACCGAGATGTATGAATTACTAGCTTCGACTAATAACATCCTAGGTGGATAGTCAAGGTGAACAAATGATTAATTACGACTGATGACATCCTAAATGGATAATCGAGATAATGAAATTACTACCTTTGGCTAATAGCATTCTAAATGGATAATCAGGATGAAGAAATGACTAGCTTCAGCTAATTGCATCCTAAGGGATGACCGTGATGTAAAAAGAAAAGAAAAGGAAGAAGAAGAAGAAGAGAAAAAGAAGAAGAAGAAGAAACGGTTAATGGCACCCTAGTGGATAGCAAGATGAAGAAATGATTGACTTCGACTAATGGCCTCCAAAGAGGATTGTCGGATTTGAGTTTATGAGTTAGTTTTAAGAAGAACTAATGTGGTCATGTATACTACGTTTCGTATATACTAAGTATATGAAAGCATTCTACTAGTTATGCTTTAACCAAAGAAAGACATTAATTCGGCTAACGACATTCGAGAGGAATGATCGGGTTTGAGTATTGAAATTGTCTCGTTAATTGACGGATTATTAACGGTGGTGTTTGTGTTGACATAAGTAAAGGGAAATTAAAGAATTATGCTTTTTGGTCCATGAATGAAATGTGACTTTAATCTTGTTTTACTATACTTCTTCAATGGTCTATAATGCTTAAAATTACCTTGTGTTGGAACAGGGACATCATACCAATATGGGGCATCAGGAGATTCATTTCGTGGCACACACATTCGAAAAAGAATTATATACTCGTATATTATGGGTGATATGAGTTCTGCATGAACGAACATGTAAATCACTTAATTAGTCATTCGATTCCTTTTGTAAAAACTAGTAATTAAATATTGAAATGGATTACGAATGATAATGTATGAACTCGTGGTAATACGAGAATAGAACAGAAAAAAAAATGGAAATGATGAATAAGTCGAGATGATGAAAAAAAAAAAAAAAAATCCAGCGGCTTTAGCCTTGAAAAGGTTGGGTCGTTACAGTTGGTATCAGAGCGCGGTTGTGATTCAGTAGACTTATTAAGCATGGAAAGTATAATGAATCGTGTATCTTGATATAGAATGAACTAGGCATGTATATATTTATATATATACCTAGTTACCACAAGTGTGATAATTAAGGAAGTGATATTGGGTTGTCAAGAAGTCGGTAACTTAGGAAATGAGCTTTTACTTCGTGATTGTGGTATCGGTAGCAAATAATAAATGTGTAACCATTGTTTGATAATATGTTAGATAGAAGTAAAGGGTTCATGAACAAAATAAATTTGAAATATTAATAAAATGATAATGTAACAAAGGTGTATGTTGTCTTGATGAAATATGAATGGATGGGATGAAACCATATATGAATTAATATTAGAGTGAATATATGATTGATTAGGCATAATCAAGTGTTGATGTAAATGCTATCGATTCAAACTTCTGACATTGCGTATGGATAGAGGCAGGACTGTTTTGTGATTAATGCCTTAATAAATAATTATGTTAAGATGGCAGTGAGACCTTGCATATTAGGCCCTTGCTCTAATTGACAACACTTTATCTTGAAGTGTAAAGGAATACTAGTTTGGTACATAACAAAATGGACAATACAAGTTTATTTTTTGGCGTTGTAGATATGAGGTAAAGACTTGGAAATTGGTTATAAAAAGCATTATTAAGTTGCCTTACGAGAATCCACCTAAAAATCAAGAATGAATTAAGGATCGTAGGCGTGGTTATCTTTGTAGACATAAAGGATAAATGGTTAAAAACATGAACATGGATGTAATACCTGTTGTGAAATGTTATGAGTTAACAGTAAGACACTAAGTTACCGTCATACACGATAATAAATAAATAAATAAATTGGCAAGCTACCTATAAGAGTCGTTGAGGAGGTCACGAGTGTGCAATGTATGTACACGTGGTAGTAGAAATACATAGTTAATAAAGAAACTAGAAAAGAGATGAATTTAGGGAGTGAAGGGATCTAATATGCATTAATGATGAGACGTAAATAAACGTTGATTAAGGAGTTAATACTTAATATTACAAGTGTCTGTGCACAAAAGTTGAGTAACTATGGTTACAGAGTGTTACTTGGTGGGCTCTAAATACGATTAGGATGTGAAAATACGATGGTATGAACAAGTAGTTAAGTATGAAATTATAGGAACCATGAGTATTCCTATATTGAAACACTAAATAGCTAAGATAAATCATAGTTGTTAAACTGTAAGGAGTGCAACATGAAATTGGAAAACTATGACAATGACAAGAATTACATGTTAATCGTAATAGGCTTGAATGATGGATCCTGAAAGTACCCAATAATATTAACAAATATAAGTAGAAATTCTAAATTTCGAGGACGAAATTTCTTGAAGGAGGGAAGAATGTGAAACCCTAGAAAATTTATGATTTAAATATGCGGATGTATAACCTGCCATGTAAACGTAAGACTGAAAGTGACATATAATGGAGGGGATGACCTCCATAAAATGAATTTTGTTTTAGAATTCATAAAGACAAAGAAACTGGTAACGTGTTTTGATGAATAAAATAATGAGAGAAATGACAAAATGAATATATTCCAAAATAATAAAATGACCTTAAAGGTTTAGAAGGATAATTGATATTATTTTATGTGAAGATTGAACAAGAAAATTTGGATAGTTGACGAAAAGTCATAAACTGACCAATTTTACATTAGAAAGCAGAGCTCTCAATCCAATCGTCGGATTGGGATGGAATTTTGCATGAAGTCTATTAATATGTTTTCCTACATTGGTGAAAGATATCATCCCAATGAGAGTTTGGTAAAGACTAACGATTTAAGCAGAAACAAACCGGATGGTTTCCATGAAAAAAAAAACAAATAATATATAAATACATAAATGAGGGACATAAAGGTAATTAGTAAAACAATGGTGCCTTTAAAAACAGCAAAGGCCACCAGATTAAAAAAGAAAAGAGAGAAAGAAAAACGAAAAGGGGTGAGAGACGATAGAGAATTCGGCTACATAGAGGTGCAGGATTTGGATGAACCAATACTGCTTCGGTGGTCATATCTCTTGCATCCACCGTTGGATCATGTTGCGTTTTGGATATATTGTTCTTCTCACACTCCTCTATAAACTGACCGGAGGGATTTGAAGGAACATAATCCATTGAGCATCCATCATCATCGGAAGTGTCCTGGAAAACAAAAGGCAATATACCTGCAGGGAAGTTTTGGTCGCCGGCCGTTTTCTCTCTTTTCCACCGTTGGATCGTGCCTATTTTTGGATATGTGCTGCACCTAGGTGTGGCCTACATTCTGGACGGTGGAGATCGGAAACGCACTCTCCGGCAAGGTTTGGTTCATGTTGAACAGTAGCTCGTCCATTTTCAGGTTAGTTCGGTTTTATTCAAATCTGTGGAGATCAAACCGTTGGATTATTCTCATTTTGAGATATATTGTACACAACACAATGATATATATTCTGACCGTTGAGGTCAAGGAAATAATCAAAGGTGGATGAGTTGTTGCTATTTGAATCTATTGCTAGTCTTAGTAAAACATTTAGGAAGCTTGATTTAATTACATGTTTTGATGAAATTAGAATGGTGTGGGTATAGGGTTTATGTAAGATATAATGGTAAAATGTGCTCTTGTTATTAGTGTTGTTATAGATTAATTGTGTTGTAAAATGTGTTAGGGAAGTTTTGAAATTTGGATGAAGGGAGGACAATAGAGAATTCGGTTACATAGAGGTGCAGGATTTGGATGAACCAATAATGCTTCGGTGGCCATATCTCTTGCATCCACCGTTGGATCATGTTGATATTTGGATATATGGTTCTTCTCACACTCATATATAAACGGACCGGAGGGATTTGAAGGAACATAATCCATTGAGCAGCCATCATCATCGGAAGTGTCCTGGAAAACAAAAGGAAATATACCTGCAGGGCAGTTTTGGTCGCCGGCGATGTCTCTCTCTTCCACCGTTGGATCGTGCCTATTTTTGGATATGTGCTGCATCTAGATGTGACCTACATTCTGGACGGTGGAGATCGGAAACGCACTCTCCGGCAAGGTTTGGTTCATGTTGAACAGTAGCTCGTCCATTTTGAGGTTAGTTCGGTTTTATTCAGATCTATGGAGATCCAACCGTTCGATGATTCTGATTTTGAGATATATTGTACACAACACAATGATATATATTCTGACCGTTGATTTCAAGGAAATAATCAAAGGTGGATGAGTTGTTTCTATTTGAATCTATTGCTAGTCTTAGTAAAACATTTAGGAAGCTTGATTTAATTACATGTTTTGATGAAATTAGAATTATGTGGGTGTAGGGTTTATGTAAGATATAATGGTAAAATGTGCTCTTGTTATTAGTGTTGTTATAGATTAATTGTGTTGTAAAATGTGTTAGGGAAGTTTTGAAATTTGGATGAAGGGACATTGAGTTCGTTGATTTAATGGATATATGTTTTTAGGCATTAAAAAGGATTCCAATATCGGCAGCCTGAAACTGCGTCGCTGCCGATTCAGATATCGGCAGCCAGAAACTGCCTCGCTGTCGATTTCTACAAGGCAGAAATGACTTAAATTCTAGTAACAATCTCATAGTATGATGGTGTAAAATGTGGAACACTTGAATGTGAACATATGAATTCTTGAAATAAGTGGGATGAATGTGAATCGAAGATATAAATGAATTGATTGTGGTCTTTGGTGTCTTAGGTGTTGTGGCCGGAATCGGACCATTGCCAGGACAAGGACAGACCACAAGTGGAGCAGGTAGGTGGTTTCCACCTTTTTCTCATTTTGATGTTTATGTTTTGAAATGGTTAACTTGTGATGATATGTTATTAAATCCTTGTTGTAAGAAGAAATGACGAAGAAGAGTTGGATTAAATTCTTGATGATTGTCGAAATGACTATGAAATGTCGAACAAGTTCTTAATGAATGTTGAAACAATGGTGAAAATGTTAGAGTTCTAAACTGACCCTTTTGAGGTGAACATCTTATTGAGTTGTGATGAATACTAAACCGAATGTGATGTTGGGGGCTGTTATGAATTTGAGCTACTAATGAATGGTAGTATGTGTCGTACAAAGGATCTACTTTTGTATTCTTATTGAATGTAATGGTGATGAATGATTATATGAGTATTATGAGAGATCTACTATTTTATTATATTGAATGTAATCGTGATGAATGTGTTACCAAGGATCTATCATTTATTGATTGTATGAGTGTTATGAAAGACCTATCATTGTATCGTATTGATGGTTAATTACCACGAATGGTGGTGTGAGTATTACTGGGGATTTATTATGATGTTGCATTGAACGTTAACTGTCAAGAATGGTTGGATGAATGATACAAAGGGTACTGTTGTGTTGTGTTATATTGAATGCTAAACTGTTGTGGGATGTTTGGTTTTTGCATTACAAAGGGATCTATCATCGTGTTACGGAATGATAAATTACTAGGAAACGGTGGTACAAGTATCCCCAAGGGTTTACTTTGATGTTGCAAGGAATGTCAAATTGTCATGAATTGTTTGATAAAACAATGATTAGCTTCGGCTAATGGCATCCGAGTGGATGACCGGAACAAACGACTGATTAGCTTCGGCTAATGGCATCCGAGTGGATGGCCGGAACAAACGATTGATTAGCTTCGGCTAATGGCATCCGAATGGATGACCGGAACAAACGATTGATTGGCTTCGGCTAATGGCATCCAGTGGATGACCGGAACAAACGATTAATTAGTTTTGGCTAATGACATCCGAAGGGATGTCAGGGGTAAACAATTGATTAGCTCTGACTATGGGCATCCAAAGTATGATTGGGATGAATAAATGCTTAGTTTTGGTAAGTGGCATCCTAAATGGATAACTATGGTAATGACATCATAGATGAATTATCAGATTAATAAATGATTAGCCATGGTAATGACACCATAAATGAATTACCAAAATGAATAAATGATTTACATTCGATAAATGGCATCCTAAAGGGATCATCGAGATTAATGAATGATTAGCTATGGTAATGACACCATAAATGAATTACCAAAATGAATAAATGATGTACGTTTGATAAATGGCATCCTAAAGGGATCATCGAGATTAATAAATGACTAACTATGGTAATGACACCATAGATGAATTACCAAAACGAATAAATGATTTACATTCGATAAATGGCATCCTAAAGGGATCATCGAGATTAATGAATGATTAGCTATGGTAATGACACCATAGATGAATTACCAAAATGAATAAATGATGTACATTTGATAAATGGCATCCTGAAGGGATCATCGAGATTAATAAATGACTAACTATGGTAATGACACCATAGATGAATTACCAAAACGAATAAATGATTTACATTCGATAAATGGCATCCTAAAGGGATCATCGAGATTAATGAATGATTAGCTATGGTAATGACACCATAGATGAATTACCAAAAT
Source organism: Populus alba x Populus glandulosa (assembly GCA_033617975.1). Taxonomy (NCBI): domain Eukaryota; kingdom Viridiplantae; phylum Streptophyta; class Magnoliopsida; order Malpighiales; family Salicaceae; genus Populus; species Populus alba x Populus glandulosa. The sequence goes on from CM066161.1 coordinate 8,572,824, forward strand.
GAATAAATGATGTACATTTGATAAATGGCATCCTGAAGGGATCATCGAGATTAATAAATGACTAACTATGGTAATGACACCATAGATGAATTACCAAAACGAATAAATGATTTACATTCGATAAATGGCATCCTAAAGGGATCATCGAGCTGAATAAATGATTAGCTATGGTAATGGCACCATAGATGTATTACCAAAATGAATAAATGATTAGCTTTGGTAAATGGCAAATTTAACTATGGTAATGACACCATAGATGAATTACCAGAATGAGTAAATGAATTGCTATGGTAATGGCACCATAGATGAATTACCAGAATGAATAAATGATTAGCTTTGGTATATGGCATTCTAAATGGATAACCGAGATGTATGAATTACTAGCTTCGACTAATAACATCCTAGGTGGATAGTCAAGGTGAACAAATGATTAATTACGACTGATGACATCCTAAATGGATAATCGAGATAATGAAATTACTACCTTTGGCTAATAGCATTCTAAATGGATAATCAGGATGAAGAAATGACTAGCTTCAGCTAATTGCATCCTAAGGGATGACCGTGATGTAAAAAGAAAAGAAAAGGAAGAAGAAGAAGAAGAGAAAAAGAAGAAGAAGAAGAAACGGTTAATGGCACCCTAGTGGATAGCAAGATGAAGAAATGATTGACTTCGACTAATGGCCTCCAAAGAGGATTGTCGGATTTGAGTTTATGAGTTAGTTTTAAGAAGAACTAATGTGGTCATGTATACTACGTTTCGTATATACTAAGTATATGAAAGCATTCTACTAGTTATGCTTTAACCAAAGAAAGACATTAATTCGGCTAACGACATTCGAGAGGAATGATCGGGTTTGAGTATTGAAATTGTCTCGTTAATTGACGGATTATTAACGGTGGTGTTTGTGTTGACATAAGTAAAGGGAAATTAAAGAATTATGCTTTTTGGTCCATGAATGAAATGTGACTTTAATCTTGTTTTACTATACTTCTTCAATGGTCTATAATGCTTAAAATTACCTTGTGTTGGAACAGGGACATCATACCAATATGGGGCATCAGGAGATTCATTTCGTGGCACACACATTCGAAAAAGAATTATATACTCGTATATTATGGGTGATATGAGTTCTGCATGAACGAACATGTAAATCACTTAATTAGTCATTCGATTCCTTTTGTAAAAACTAGTAATTAAATATTGAAATGGATTACGAATGATAATGTATGAACTCGTGGTAATACGAGAATAGAACAGAAAAAAAAATGGAAATGATGAATAAGTCGAGATGATGAAAAAAAAAAAAAAAAATCCAGCGGCTTTAGCCTTGAAAAGGTTGGGTCGTTACATTTATAGATACGGACTTTTGGACCGGTACTCAGGTCGCGTGGTTGGTATGGCTCTACCGGACTGCGTCGCCATGTCGTACCGATTCCACGCAACTCCATAAAAACACAGCCGCCTGAAACTCCTGAAAAAATTTCAGCGCGATCCAAGAGTCGGATCTATAGATACGAAACTTTTGAGCCGGTACTCTAGTGCTCTTGTTGGAATGGCCCCGACCGGACGTCAACGGCGTGTAGAACCGATTACTCACAACTCCGTCGAAAACAGCCTCCTGAAACACGTGAAAACATTTGAGCGCGATCCAAAGGTCGGATCTATAGATGCGAACCTTTTGAGCCGGTACTCATGTCGCGCCGTTGGTATGGCTCGACCGGACTGCGTCGCCATGTCGTACCGATTCCACGCAACTCCATCAAAAACAGCCACCTGAAACTCCTGAAAAAATTTCAGCTCGATCCAACAGTCGGATCTACAGATACGAAACTTTTGAGCCGGTACTCTAGTGGTCTTGGTGGAATGGCCCCGACCGGACGTCATCGGCGTGTAGAACTGATTATTCGCAACTCCGTCGAAAACAGCCTCCTGAAACACGTGAAAACATTTGAGCGCGATCCAAAGGTCGGATCTATAGATGCGAACCTTTTGAGCCGGTACTCATGTCGCGCCGTTGGTATGGCTCGACCGGACTGCGTCGCCATGTCGTACCGATTCCACGCAACTCCATCAAAAACAGCCGCCTGAAACTCGTGAAAAAATTTCAGCTCGATCCAACAGTCGGATCTACAGATACGAAACTTTTGAGCCGGTACTCTAGTGGTCTTGGTGGAATGGCCCCGAGGGACGTCATCGGCGTGTAGAACCGATTACTCGCAACTCCGTCGAAAACAGCCTCCTGAAACACGTGAAAAAATTTGAGCGCGATCCAACGGTCGGATCTATAGATACGAACCTTTTGAGCCGGTACTCTGGTCGTGTCGGTGGAAGCGCCACCACCGGACGTCGTCGTCGAGTCGTACCGATTCCACACTTCTATATTGAAAACAACCTCCGAAAAATTGTGAAAAAAATTTACCTCGATCAAACGATCGGATTTATAGATACGGAAGTTTGGACCGGTACTCAGGTCGCGTCGTTGGTATGGCTCGACCGGACTGCGTCGCCATGTCGTACCGATTCCACGCAACTCCATCAAAAACAGCCGCCTGAAACTCGTGAAAAAATTTCAGCTCGATCCAACAGTCGGATCTACAGATACGAAACTTTTGAGCCGGTACTCTAGTGGTCTTGGTGGAATGGCCCCGACCGGACGTCATCGGCGTGTACAACCGATTAGTCCCAACTCCGTCGAAAACAGCCTCCTGAAACACGTGAAAAAATTTGAGCGCGATCCAACGGTCGAATCTATAGATACGAACCTTTTGAGCCGGTACTCTAGTCGTGTCGGTGAAAGCGCCACGACCGGACATCGTCGTCGAGTCGTACCGATTCCACACTTCTATATAGAAAACAACGTCCGAAAAATTGTGAAAACATTTTACCTTGATCCAACGATCGGATTTATAGATACGGACTTTTGGACCCATACTCAGGTCGCGTCGTTGGTATGGCTCGACCGGACTGCGTCGCCATGTCGTACCGATTCCACGCAACTCCATCAAAAACAGTCGCCTGAAACTCCTGAAAAACTTTCAGCTCGATCCAACAGTCGGATCTACAGATACGAAACTTTTGAGCCCGTACGCTAATGCTCTTGGTGGAATGGCCGCGACCGGACGTCATCGGCGTGTACAACCGATTAGTCGCAACTCCGTTGAAAACAGCCTCCTGAAACACGTGAAAAAATTTGAGCGCGATCCAACGGTCGGATCTATAGATACGAACCTTTTGAGCCGGTACTCTGGTCGTGTCGGTGGAAGCGCCACGACCGGACGTCGTCGTCGAGTCGTACCGATTCCGCACTTCTATATTGAAAACAACGTCCGAAAAATTGTGAAAACAATTTACCTCGATCCAACGATCGGATTTATAGATACGGACTTTTGAACCGGTACTCAGGTCGCGTCGTTGGTATGGCTCGACCGTACTGCGTCTCCATGTCGTACCGATTCCACGCAACTCCATAAAAACACAGCCGCCTGAAACTCCTGAAAAAATTTCAGCGCGATCCAAGAGTCGGATCTATAGATACGAAACTTTTGAGCCGGTACTCTAGTGCTCTTGTTGGAATGGCCCCGACCGGACGTCAACGGCGTGTAGAACCGATTACTCACAACTCCGTCGAAAACAGCCTCCTGAAACACGTGAAAACATTTGAGCGCGATCCAAAGGTCGGATCTATAGATGCGAACCTTTTGAGCCGGTACTCATGTTGCGCCGTTGGTATGGCTCGACCGGACTGCGTCGCCATGTCGTACCGATTCCACGCAACTCCATCAAAAACAGCCACCTGAAACTCCTGAAAAACTTTCAGCTCGATCCAACAGTCGGATCTACAGATACGAAACTTTTGAGCCGGTATTCTAGTGGTCTTGGTGGAATGGCCCCGACCGGACGTCATCGGCGTGTAGAACTGATTATTCGCAACTCCGTCGAAAACAGCCTCCTGAAACACGTGAAAACATTTGAGCGCGATCCAAAGGTCGGATCTATAGATGCGAACCTTTTGAGCCGGTACTCATGTCGCGCCGTTGGTATGGCTCGACCGGACTGCGTCGCCATGTCGTACCGATTCCACGCAACTCCATCAAAAACAGCCGCCTGAAACTCGTGAAAAAATTTCAGCTCGATCCAACAGTCGGATCTACAGATACGAAACTTTTGAGCCGGTACTCTAGTGGTCTTGGTGGAATGGCCCCGACCGGACGTCATCGGCGTGTACAACCGATTAGTCCCAACTCCGTCGAAAACAGCCTCCTGAAACACGTGAAAAAATTTGAGCGCGATCCAACGGTCGAATCTATAGATACGAACCTTTTGAGCCGGTACTCTAGTCGTGTCGGTGAAAGCGCCACGACCGGACATCGTCGTCGAGTCGTACCGATTCCACACTTCTATATAGAAAACAACGTCCGAAAAATTGTGAAAACATTTTACCTTGATCCAACGATCGGATTTATAGATACGGACTTTTGGACCCATACTCAGGTCGCGTCGTTGGTATGGCTCGACCGGACTGCGTCGCCATGTCGTACCGATTCCACGCAACTCCATCAAAAACAGCCGCTTGAAACTCGTGAAAAACTTTCAGCTCGATCCAACAGTCGGATCTACAGATACGAAACTTTTGAGCCCATACGCTAATGCTCTTGGTGGAATGGCCGCGACCGGACGTCATCGGCGTGTACAACCGATTAGTCGCAACTCCGTTGAAAACAGCCTCCTGAAACACGTGAAAAAATTTGAGCGCGATCCAACGGTCGGATCTATAGATACGAACCTTTTGAGCCGGTACTCTGGTCGTGTCGGTGGAAGCGCCACGACCGGACGTCGTCGTCGAGTCGTACCGATTCCGCACTTCTATATTGAAAACAACGTCCGAAAAATTATGAAAACAATTTACCTCGATCCAACGATCGGATTTATAGATACGGACTTTTGAACCGGTACTCAGGTCGCGTCGTTGGTATGGCTCGACCGTACTGCGTCTCCATGTCGTACCGATTCCACGCAACTCCATAAAAACACAGCCGCCTGAAACTCCTGAAAAAATTTCAGCGCGATCCAAGAGTCGGATCTATAGATACGAAACTTTTGAGCCGGTACTCTAGTGCTCTTGTTGGAATGGCCCCGACCGGACGTCAACGGCGTGTAGAACCGATTACTCACAACTCCGTCGAAAACAGCCTCCTGAAACACGTGAAAACATTTGAGCGCGATCCAAAGGTCGGATCTATAGATGCGAACCTTTTGAGCCGGTACTCATGTTGCGCCGTTGGTATGGCTCGACCGGACTGCGTCGCCATGTCGTACCGATTCCACGCAACTCCATCAAAAACAGCCACCTGAAACTCCTGAAAAACTTTCAGCTCGATCCAACAGTCGGATCTACAGATACGAAACTTTTGAGCCGGTATTCTAGTGGTCTTGGTGGAATGGCCCCGACCGGACGTCATCGGCGTGTAGAACTGATTATTCGCAACTCCGTCGAAAACAGCCTCCTGAAACACGTGAAAACATTTGAGCGCGATCCAAAGGTCGGATCTATAGATGCGAACCTTTTGAGCCGGTACTCATGTCGCGCCGTTGGTATGGCTCGACCGGACTGCGTCGCCATGTCGTACCGATTCCACGCAACTCCATCAAAAACAGCCGCCTGAAACTCGTGAAAAAATTTCAGCTCGATCCAACAGTCGGATCTACAGATACGAAACTTTTGAGCCGGTACTCTAGTGGTCTTGGTGGAATGGCCCCGACCGGACGTCATCGGCGTGTACAACCGATTAGTCCCAACTCCGTCGAAAACAGCCTCCTGAAACACGTGAAAAAATTTGAGCGCGATCCAACGGTCGAATCTATAGATACGAACCTTTTGAGCCGGTACTCTAGTCGTGTCGGTGAAAGCGCCACGACCGGACATCGTCGTCGAGTCGTACCGATTCCACACTTCTATATAGAAAACAACGTCCGAAAAATTGTGAAAACATTTTACCTTGATCCAACGATCGGATTTATAGATACGGACTTTTGGACCCATACTCAGGTCGCGTCGTTGGTATGGCTCGACCGGACTGCGTCGCCATGTCGTACCGATTCCACGCAACTCCATCAAAAACAGCCGCCTGAAACTCGTGAAAAACTTTCAGCTCGATCCAACAGTCGGATCTACAGATACGAAACTTTTGAGCCCATACGCTAATGCTCTTGGTGGAATGGCCGCGACCGGACGTCATCGGCGTGTACAACCGATTAGTCGCAACTCCGTTGAAAACAGCCTCCTGAAACACGTGAAAAAATTTGAGCGCGATCCAACGGTCGGATCTATAGATACGAACCTTTTGAGCCGGTACTCTGGTCTTGTCGGTGGAAGCGCCACGACCGGACGTCGTCGTCGAGTCGTACCGATTCCGCACTTCTATATTGAAAACAACGTCCGAAAAATTATGAAAACAATTTACCTCGATCCAACGATCGGATTTATAGATACGGACTTTTGAACCGGTACTCAGGTCGCGTCGTTGGTATGGCTCGACCGTACTGCGTCTCCATGTCGTACCGATTCCACGCAACTCCATAAAAACACAGCCGCCTGAAACTCCTGAAAAAATTTCAGCGCGATCCAAGAGTCGGATCTATAGATACGAAACTTTTGAGCCGGTACTCTAGTGCTCTTGTTGGAATGGCCCCGACCGGACGTCAACGGCGTGTAGAACCGATTACTCACAACTCCGTCGAAAACAGCCTCCTGAAACACGTGAAAACATTTGAGCGCGATCCAAAGGTCGGATCTATAGATGCGAACCTTTTGAGCCGGTACTCATGTTGCGCCGTTGGTATGGCTCGACCGGACTGCGTCGCCATGTCGTACCGATTCCACGCAACTCCATCAAAAACAGCCACCTGAAACTCCTGAAAAACTTTCAGCTCGATCCAACAGTCGGATCTACAGATACGAAACTTTTGAGCCGGTATTCTAGTGGTCTTGGTGGAATGGCCCCGACCGGACGTCATCGGCGTGTAGAACTGATTATTCGCAACTCCGTCGAAAACAGCCTCCTGAAACACGTGAAAACATTTGAGCGCGATCCAAAGGTCGGATCTATAGATGCGAACCTTTTGAGCCGGTACTCATGTCGCGCCGTTGGTATGGCTCGACCGGACTGCGTCGCCATGTCGTACCGATTCCACGCAACTCCATCAAAAACAGCCGCCTGAAACTCCTGAAAAAATTTCAGCTCGATCCAACAGTCGGATCTACAGATACGAAACTTTTGAGCCGGTACTCTAGTGGTCTTGGTGGAATGGCCCCGACCGGACGTCATCGGCGTGTAGAACTGATTATTCGCAACTCCGTCGAAAACAGCCTCCTGAAACACGTGAAACAATTTGAGCGCGATCCAACGGTCGGATCTATAGATACGAACCTTTTGAGCCGGTACACTGGTCGTGTCGGTGGAAGCGCCACGACCGGACTTCGTCGTCGAGTTGTACCGATTCCACACTTCTATATAGAAAACAACCTCCGAAAAATTGTGAAAAATTTTTACCTAGATCCAACGATCGGATTTATAGATACGGACTTTTGAACCGGTACTCAGGTCGCGTGGTTGGTATGGCTCTACCGGACTGCGTCGCCATGTCGTACCGATTCCACGTAACTCCATAAAAACACAGCCGCCTGAAACTCCTGAAAAAATTTCAGCGCGATCCAAGAGTCGGATCTATAGATACGAAACTTTTGAGCCGGTACTCTAGTGCTCTTGTTGGAATGGCCCCGACCGGACGTCAACGGCGTGTAGAACCGATTACTCACAACTCCGTCGAAAACAGCCTCCTGAAACACGTGAAAACATTTGAGCGCGATCCAAAGGTCAGATCTATAGATGCGAACCTTTTGAGCCGGTACTCATGTCGCGCCGTTGGTATGGCTCGACCGGACTGCGTCGCCATGTCGTACCGATTCCACGCAACTCCATCAAAAACAGCCACCTGAAACTCCTGAAAAAATTTCAGCTCGATCCAACAGTCGGATCTACAGATACGAAACTTTTGAGCCGGTACTCTAGTGGTCTTGGTGGAATGGCCCCGACCGGACGTGATCGACGTGTAGAACCGATTACTCGCAACTCCGTCGAAAACAGCCTCCTGAAACACGTGAAACAATTTGAGCGCGATCCAACAGTCGGATCTATAGATACGAACCTTTTGAGCCGGTACTCTGGTCGTGTCGGTGGAAGCGCCACCACCGGACGTCGTCGTTGAGTCGTACCGATTCCACACTTCTATATTGAAAACAACCTCCGAAAAATTGTGAAAAACTTTTACCTCGATCGAACGATCGGATTTATAGATACGGACTTTTGGACCGGTACTCAGGTCACGTGGTTGGTATGGCTCCACCGGACTGCGTCGCCATGTCGTACCAATTCCACGCAACTCCATAAAAACACAGCCGCCTGAAACTCCTGAAAAATTTTCAGCGCGATCCAACAGTCGGATCTATAGATACGAAACTTTTGAGCCGGTACTCTAGTGCTATTGGTGGAATGGCCCCGACCGGACGTGATCGGCGTGTAGAACCGATTACTCGCAACTCCGTCGAAAACAACCTCCTAAAACACGTGAAACAATTTGAGCGCGATCCAACGGTCGGATCTTTAGATACGAACCTTTTAAGCCGGTACTCTGGTCGTGTCGGTGGAAGCGCCACGACAGGACATCGTCGTCGACTCGTACCGATTCCACACTTCTATATTGAAAACAACCTCCGAAAAATTGTGATAAAAATTTACCTCGATCGAACGATCGGATTTATAGATACGGAAGTTTGGACCGGTACTCAGGTCGCGTCGTTGGTATGGCTCGACCGGACTTTGTCGCCATGTCGTACCGATTCCACGCAACTCCATCAAAAACAGCCGCCTGAAACTCCTGAAAAAATTTCAGCTCGATCCAACAGTCGGATCTACAGATACGAAACTTTTGAGCCGGTACTATAGTGCTCTTGGTGGAATGGCCGCGACCGGACGTCATCGGCGTGTACAACCGATTAGTCGCAACTCCGTTGAAAACAGCCTCCTAAAACACGTGAAAAAATTTGAGCGCGATCCAACGGTCGGATCTATAGATACGAACCTTTTGAGCCGGTACTCTGGTCGTGTCGGTGGAAGCGCCACGACCGGACGTCGTCGTCGAGTCGTACCGATTCCGCACTTCTATATTGAAAACAACCTCCGAAAAATTGTGAAAAAAATTTACCTCGATCCAACGATCGGATTTATAGATACGAACTTTTGAACCGGTACTCAGGTCGCGTCGTTGGTATGGCTCGACCGTACTGCGTCGCCATGTCGTACCGATTCCACGCAACTCCATAAAAACACAGCCGCCTGAAACTCCTGAAAAAATTTCAGCGCGATCCAACAGTCGGATCTATAGAAACGAAACTTTTGAGCCGGTACTCTAGTGCTCTTGTTGGAATGGCCCCGACCGGACGTCAACGGCGTGTAGAACCGATTACTCACAACTCCGTCGAAAACAGCCTCCTGAAACATGTGAAAACATTTGAGCGCGATCCAAAGGTCGGATCTATAGATGCGAACCTTTTGAGCCGGTACTCATGTCGCGCCGTTGTTATGGCTCGACCGGACTGCGTCGCCATGTTGTACCGATTCCACGCAACTCCATCAAAAACAGCCACCTGAAACTCCTGAAAAACTTTCAGCTCGATCCAACAGTCGGATCTACAGATACGAAACTTTTGAGCCGGTACTCTAGTGGTCTTGGTGGAATGGCCCCGACCGGACGTGATCGGCGTGTAGAACCGATTACTCGCAACTCCGTCGAAAACAGCCTCCTGAAACACGTGAAAATATTTGAGCGCGATCCAACGGTCGGATCTATAGATACGAACCTTTTGAGCCGGTACTCTGGTCGTGTCGGTGGAAGCGCCACGACCGGACGTCGTCGTCGAGTCGTACCGATTCCGCACTTCTATATTGAAAACAACGTCCGAAAAATTGTGAAAACAATTTACCTCGATCCAACGATCGGATTTATAGATACGGACTTTTGAACCGGTACTCAGGTCGCGTCGTTGGTATGGCTCGACCGTACTGCGTCTCCATGTCGTACCGATTCCACGCAACTCCATAAAAACACAGCCGCCTGAAACTCCTGAAAAAATTTCAGCGCGATCCAAGAGTCGGATCTATAGATATGAAACTTTTGAGCCGGTACTCTAGTGCTCTTGTTGGAATGGCCCCGACCGGACGTCAACGGCGTGTAGAACCGATTACTCACAACTCCGTCGAAAACAGCCTCCTGAAACACGTGAAAACATTTGAGCGCGATGCAAAGGTCGGATCTATAGATGCGAACCTTTTGAGCCGGTACTCATGTTGCGCCGTTGGTATGGCTCGACCGGACTGCGTCGCCATGTCGTACCGATTCCACGCAACTCCATCAAAAACAGCCACCTGAAACTCCTGAAAAACTTTCAGCTCGATCCAACAGTCGGATCTACAGATACGAAACTTTTGAGCCGGTATTCTAGTGGTCTTGGTGGAATGGCCCCGACCGGACGTCATCGGCGTGTAGAACTGATTATTCGCAACTCCGTCGAAAACAGCCTCCTGAAACACGTGAAAACATTTGAGCGCGATCCAAAGGTCGGATCTATAGATGCGAACCTTTTGAGCCGGTACTCATGTCGCGCCGTTGGTATGGCTCGACCGGACTGCGTCGCCATGTCGTACCGATTCCACGCAACTCCATCAAAAACAGCCGCCTGAAACTCGTGAAAAAATTTCAGCTCGATCCAACAGTCGGATCTACAGATACGAAACTTTTGAGCCGGTACTCTAGTGGTCTTGGTGGAATGGCCCCGACCGGACGTCATCGGCGTGTACAACCGATTAGTCCCAACTCCGTCGAAAACAGCCTCCTGAAACACGTGAAAAAATTTGAGCGCGATCCAACGGTCGAATCTATAGATACGAACCTTTTGAGCCGGTACTCTAGTCGTGTCGGTGAAAGCGCCACGACCGGACATCGTCGTCGAGTCGTACCGATTCCACACTTCTATATAGAAAACAACGTCCGAAAAATTGTGAAAACATTTTACCTTGATCCAACGATCGGATTTATAGATACGGACTTTTGGACCCATACTCAGGTCGCGTCGTTGGTATGGCTCGACCGGACTGCGTCGCCATGTCGTACCGATTCCACGCAACTCCATCAAAAACAGCCGCCTGAAACTCGTGAAAAACTTTCAGCTCGATCCAACAGTCGGATCTACAGATACGAAACTTTTGAGCCCATACGCTAATGCTCTTGGTGGAATGGCCGCGACCGGACGTCATCGGCGTGTACAACCGATTAGTCGCAACTCCGTTGAAAACAGCCTCCTGAAACACGTGAAAAAATTTGAGCGCGATCCAACGGTCGGATCTATAGATACGAACCTTTTGAGCCGGTACTCTGGTCTTGTCGGTGGAAGCGCCACGACCGGACGTCGTCGTCGAGTCGTACCGATTCCGCACTTCTATATTGAAAACAACGTCCGAAAAATTATGAAAACAATTTACCTCGATCCAACGATCGGATTTATAGATACGGACTTTTGAACCGGTACTCAGGTCGCGTCGTTGGTATGGCTCGACCGTACTGCGTCTCCATGTCGTACCGATTCCACGCAACTCCATAAAAACACAGCCGCCTGAAACTCCTGAAAAAATTTCAGCGCGATCCAAGAGTCGGATCTATAGATACGAAACTTTTGAGCCGGTACTCTAGTGCTCTTGTTGGAATGGCCCCGACCGGACGTCAACGGCGTGTAGAACCGATTACTCACAACTCCGTCGAAAACAGCCTCCTGAAACACGTGAAAACATTTGAGCGCGATCCAAAGGTCGGATCTATAGATGCGAACCTTTTGAGCCGGTACTCATGTTGCGCCGTTGGTATGGCTCGACCGGACTGCGTCGCCATGTCGTACCGATTCCACGCAACTCCATCAAAAACAGCCACCTGAAACTCCTGAAAAACTTTCAGCTCGATCCAACAGTCGGATCTACAGATACGAAACTTTTGAGCCGGTATTCTAGTGGTCTTGGTGGAATGGCCCCGACCGGACGTCATCGGCGTGTAGAACTGATTATTCGCAACTCCGTCGAAAACAGCCTCCTGAAACACGTGAAAACATTTGAGCGCGATCCAAAGGTCGGATCTATAGATGCGAACCTTTTGAGCCGGTACTCATGTCGCGCCGTTGGTATGGCTCGACCGGACTGCGTCGCCATGTCGTACCGATTCCACGCAACTCCATCAAAAACAGCCGCCTGAAACTCCTGAAAAAATTTCAGCTCGATCCAACAGTCGGATCTACAGATACGAAACTTTTGAGCCGGTACTCTAGTGGTCTTGGTGGAATGGCCCCGACCGGACGTCATCGGCGTGTAGAACTGATTATTCGCAACTCCGTCGAAAACAGCCTCCTGAAACACGTGAAACAATTTGAGCGCGATCCAACGGTCGGATCTATAGATACGAACCTTTTGAGCCGGTACACTGGTCGTGTCGGTGGAAGCGCCACGACCGGACTTCGTCGTCGAGTCGTACCGATTCCACACTTCTATATAGAAAACAACCTCCGAAAAATTGTGAAAAATTTTTACCTAGATCCAACGATCGGATTTATAGATACGGACTTTTGAACCGGTACTCAGGTCGCGTGGTTGGTATGGCTCTACCGGACTGCGTCGCCATGTCGTACCGATTCCACGTAACTCCATAAAAACACAGCCGCCTGAAACTCCTGAAAAAATTTCAGCGCGATCCAAGAGTCAGATCTATAGATACGAAACTTTTGAGCCGGTACTCTAGTGCTCTTGTTGGAATGGCCCCGACCGGACGTCAACGGCGTGTAGAACCGATTACTCACAACTCCGTCGAAAACAGCCTCCTGAAACACTTGAAAACATTTGAGCGCGATCCAAAGGTCAGATCTATAGATGCGAACCTTTTGAGCCGGTACTCATGTCGCGCCCTTGGTATGGCTCGACCGGACTGCGTCGCCATGTCGTACCGATTCCACGCAACTCCATCAAAAACAGCCACCTGAAACTCCTGAAAAACTTTCAGCTCGATCCAACAGTCGGATCTACAGATACGAAACTTTTGAGCCGGTATTCTAGTGGTCTTGGTGGAATGGCCCCGACCGGACGTCATCGGCGTGTAGAACTGATTATTCGCAACTCCGTCGAAAACAGCCTCCTGAAACACGTGAAAACATTTGAGCGCGATCCAAAGGTCGGATCTATAGATGCGAACCTTTTGAGCCGGTACTCATGTCGCGCCGTTGGTATGGCTCGACCGGACTGCGTCGCCATGTCGTACCGATTCCACGCAACTCCATCAAAAACAGCCACCTGAAACTCCTGAAAAACTTTCAGCTCGATCCAACAGTCGGATCTACAGATACGAAACTTTTGAGCCGGTATTCTAGTGGTCTTGGTGGAATGGCCCCGACCGGACGTCATCGGCGTGTAGAACTGATTATTCGCAACTCCGTCGAAAACAGCCTCCTGAAACACGTGAAAACATTTGAGCGCGATCCAAAGGTCGGATCTATAGATGCGAACCTTTTGAGCCGGTACTCATGTCGCGCCGTTGGTATGGCTCGACCGGACTGCGTCGCCATGTCGTACCGATTCCACGCAACTCCATCAAAAACAGCCGCCTGAAACTCGTGAAAAAATTTCAGCTCGATCCAACAGTCGGATCTACAGATACGAAACTTTTGAGCCGGTACTCTAGTGGTCTTGGTGGAATGGCCCCGACCGGACGTCATCGGCGTGTACAACCGATTAGTCCCAACTCCGTCGAAAACAGCCTCCTGAAACACGTGAAAAAATTTGAGCGCGATCCAACGGTCGAATCTATAGATACGAACCTTTTGAGCCGGTACTCTAGTCGTGTCGGTGAAAGCGCCACGACCGGACATCGTCGTCGAGTCGTACCGATTCCACACTTCTATATAGAAAACAACGTCCGAAAAATTGTGAAAACATTTTACCTTGATCCAACGATCGGATTTATAGATACGGACTTTTGGACCCATACTCAGGTCGCGTCGTTGGTATGGCTCCACCGGACTGCGTCGCCATGTCGTACCGATTCCACGCAACTCCATCAAAAACAGCCGCCTGAAACTCGTGAAAAACTTTCAGCTCGATCCAACAGTCGGATCTACAGATACGAAACTTTTGAGCCCATACGCTAATGCTCTTGGTGGAATGGCCGCGACCGGACGTCATCGGCGTGTACAACCGATTAGTCGCAACTCCGTTGAAAACAGCCTCCTGAAACACGTGAAAAAATTTGAGCGCGATCCAACGGTCGGATCTATAGATACGAACCTTTTGAGCCGGTACTCTGGTCTTGTCGGTGGAAGCGCCACGACCGGACGTCGTCGTCGAGTCGTACCGATTCCGCACTTCTATATTGAAAACAACGTCCGAAAAATTGTGAAAACAATTTACCTCGATCCAACGATCGGATTTATAGATACGGACTTTTGAACCGGTACTCAGGTCGCGTCGTTGGTATGGCTCGACCGTACTGCGTCTCCATGTCGTACCGATTCCACGCAACTCCATAAAAACACAGCCGCCTGAAACTCCTGAAAAAATTTCAGCGCGATCCAAGAGTCGGATCTATAGATATGAAACTTTTGAGCCGGTACTCTAGTGCTCTTGTTGGAATGGCCCCGACCGGACGTCAACGGCGTGTAGAACCGATTACTCACAACTCCGTCGAAAACAGCCTCCTGAAACACGTGAAAACATTTGAGCGCGATGCAAAGGTCGGATCTATAGATGCGAACCTTTTGAGCCGGTACTCATGTTGCGCCGTTGGTATGGCTCGACCGGACTGCGTCGCCATGTCGTACCGATTCCACGCAACTCCATCAAAAACAGCCACCTGAAACTCCTGAAAAACTTTCAGCTCGATCCAACAGTCGGATCTACAGATACGAAACTTTTGAGCCGGTATTCTAGTGGTCTTGGTGGAATGGCCCCGACCGGACGTCATCGGCGTGTAGAACTGATTATTCGCAACTCCGTCGAAAACAGCCTCCTGAAACACGTGAAAACATTTGAGCGCGATCCAAAGGTCGGATCTATAGATACGAACCTTTTGAGCCGGTACTCATGTCGCGCCGTTGGTATGGCTCGACCGGACTGCGTCGCCATGTCGTACCGATTCCACGCAACTCCATCAAAAACAGCCGCCTGAAACTCCTGAAAAAATTTCAGCTCGATCCAACAGTCGGATCTACAGATACGAAACTTTTGAGCCGGTACTCTAGTGGTCTTGGTGGAATGGCCCCGACCGGACGTCATCGGCGTGTAGAACTGATTATTCGCAACTCCGTCGAAAACAGCCTCCTGAAACACGTGAAACAATTTGAGCGCGATCCAACGGTCGGATCTATAGATACGAACCTTTTGAGCCGGTACACTGGTCGTGTCGGTGGAAGCGCCACGACCGGACTTCGTCGTCGAGTCGTACCGATTCCACACTTCTATATAGAAAACAACCTCCGAAAAATTGTGAAAAATTTTTACCTAGATCCAACGATCGGATTTATAGATACGGACTTTTGGACCGGTACTCAGGTCGCGTGGTTGGTATGGCTCTACCGGACTGCGTCGCCATGTCGTACCGATTCCACGTAACTCCATAAAAACACAGCCGCCTGAAACTCCTGAAAAAATTTCAGCGCGATCCAAGAGTCGGATCTATAGATACGAAACTTTTGAGCCGGTACTCTAGTGCTCTTGTTGGAATGGCCCCGACCGGACGTCAACGGCGTGTAGAACCGATTACTCACAACTCCGTCGAAAACAGCCTCCTGAAACACTTGAAAACATTTGAGCGCGATCCAAAGGTCAGATCTATAGATGCGAACCTTTTGAGCCGGTACTCATGTCGCGCCGTTGGTATGGCTCGACCGGACTGCGTCGCCATGTCGTACCGATTCCACGCAACTCCATCAAAAACAGCCACCTGAAACTCCTGAAAAAATTTCAGCTCGATCCAACAGTCGGATCTACAGATACGAAACTTTTGAGCCGGTACTCTAGTGGTCTTGGTGGAATGGCCCCGACCGGACGTGATCGACGTGTAGAACCGATTACTCGCAACTCCGTCGAAAACAGCCTCCTGAAACACGTGAAACAATTTGAGCGCGATCCAACAGTCGGATCTATAGATACGAACCTTTTGAGCCGGTACTCTGGTCGTGTCGGTGGAAGCGCCACCACCGGACGTCGTCGTGGAGTCGTACCGATTCCACACTTCTATATTGAAAACAACCTCCGAAAAATTGTGAAAAACTTTTACCTCGATCGAACGATCGGATTTATAGATACGGACTTTTGGACCGGTACTCAGGTCACGTGGTTGGTATGGCTCCACCGGACTGCGTCGCCATGTCGTACCGATTCCACGCAACTCCATAAAAACACAGCCGCCTGAAACTCCTAAAAAATTTTCAGCGCGATCCAACAGTCGGATCTATAGATACGAAACTTTTGAACCGGTACTCTAGTGCTATTGGTGGAATGGCCCCGACTGGACGTGATCGGCGTGTAGAACCGATTACTCGCAACTCCGTCGAAAACAACCTCCTGAAACACGTGAAAAAATTTGAGCGCGATCCAACGGTCGGATCTTTAGATACGAACCTTTTAAGCCGGTACTCTGGTCGTGTCGGTGGAAGCGCCACGACAGGACATCGTCGTCGACTCGTACCGATTCCACACTTCTATATTGAAAACAACCTCCGAAAAATTGTGATAAAAATTTACCTCGATCGAACGATCGGATTTATAGATACGGAAGTTTGGACCGGTACTCAGGTCGCGTCGTTGGTATGGCTCGACCGGACTTTGTCGCCATGTCGTACCGATTCCACGCAACTCCATCAAAAACAGCCGCCTGAAACTCCTGAAAAAATTTCAGCTCGATCCAACAGTCGGATCTACAGATACGAAACTTTTGAGCCGGTACTATAGTGCTCTTGGTGGAATGGCCGCGACCGGACGTCATCGGCGTGTACAACCGATTAGTCGCAACTCCGTTGAAAACAGCCTCCTAAAACACGTGAAAAAATTTGAGCGCGATCCAACGGTCGGATCTATAGATACGAACCTTTTGAGCCGGTACTCTGGTCGTGTCGGTGGAAGCGCCACGACCGGACGTCGTCGTCGAGTCGTACCGATTCCCCACTTCTATATTGAAAACAACCTCCGAAAAATTGTGAAAAAAATTTACCTCGATCCAACGATCGGATTTATAGATACGAACTTTTGAACCGGTACTCAGGTCGCGTCGTTGGTATGGCTCGACCGTACTGCGTCGCCATGTCGTACCGATTCCACGCAACTCCATAAAAACACAGCCGCCTGAAACTCCTGAAAAAATTTCAGCGCGATCCAACAGTCGGATCTATAGAAACGAAACTTTTGAGCCGGTACTCTAGTGCTCTTGTTGGAATGGCCCCGACCGGACGTCAACGGCGTGTAGAACCGATTACTCACAACTCCGTCGAAAACAGCCTCCTGAAACATGTGAAAACATTTGAGCGCGATCCAAAGGTCGGATCTATAGATGCGAACCTTTTGAGCCGGTACTCATGTCGCGCCGTTGTTATGGCTCGACCGGACTGCGTCGCCATGTTGTACCGATTCCACGCAACTCCATCAAAAACAGCCACCTGAAACTCCTGAAAAACTTTCAGCTCGATCCAACAGTCGGATCTACAGATACGAAACTTTTGAGCCGGTACTCTAGTGGTCTTGGTGGAATGGCCCCGACCGGACGTGATCGGCGTGTAGAACCGATTACTCGCAACTCCGTCGAAAACAGCCTCCTGAAACACGTGAAAATATTTGAGCGCGATCCAACGGTCGGATCTATAGATACGAACCTTTTGAGCCGGTACTCTGGTCGTGTCGGTGGAAGCGCCACGACCGGACGTCGTGTCGGTGGAAGCGCCACGACCGGACGTCGTCGTCGACTCGTACCGATTCCACACTTCTATATTGAAAACAACGTCCGAAAAATTGTGAAAAAAATTTACCTCGATCCAACGATCGGATTTATAGATACGGACTTTTGAACCGGTACTCAGGTCGCGTCGTTGGTATGGCTTGACCGTACTACATCGCCATGTCGTACCGATTCCACGCAACTCCTTAAAAAAACAGCCGCCTGAAACTCCTGAAAAAATTTCAGCGCGATCCAACAGTCGGATCTATAGATATGAACCTTTTGAGCCGGTACTTTAGTGCTCTTGTTGGAATGGCCCCGACCGGACGTCAACAGCGTGTAGAACCGATTACTCCCAACTCCGTCGAAAACAACTTCCTGAAACACATGAAAACATTTGAGCGCGATCCAAAGGTCGGATCTATAGATGCGAACCTTTTGAGCCGGTACTCATGTCGCGCCGTTGTTATGGCTCGACCGGACTGCGTCGCCATGTCGTACCGATTCCACGCAACTCCATCAAAAACAGCCACCTGAAACTCCTGAAAAAATTTCAGCTCGATCCAACAGTCGGATCTACAGATACGAAACTTTTGAGCCGGTACTCTAGTGGTCTTGGTGGAATGGCCCCGACCGGACGTGATCGGCGTGTAGAACCGATTACTCGCAACTCCGTCGAAAACAGCCTCCTGAAACACGTGAAAAAATTTGAGCGCGATCCAACGGTCGGATCTATAGATACGAACCTTTTGAGCCGGTACTCTGGTCGTGTCGGTGGAAGCGCCACCACCGGACGTCGTCGTCGACTCGTACCGATTCCACACTTCCATATTGAAAACAACCTCCGAAAAATTGTGAAAAAAATTTACCTCGATCAAACGATCGGATTTATAGATACGGAACTTTGGACCGGTACTCAGGTCGCGTCGTTGGTATGGCTCGACCGGACTGCGTCGCCATGTCGTACCGATTCCACGCAACTCCATCAAAAACAGCCGCCTGAAACTCCTGAAAAAATTTCAGCTCGATCCAACAGTCGGATCTACAGATACGAAACTTTTGAGCCGGTACTATAGTGCTCTTGGTGGAATGGCCGCGACCGGACGTCATCGGCGTGTACAACCGATTAGTCGCAACTCCGTTGAAAACAGCCTCCTAAAACACGTGAAAAAATTTGAGCGCGATCCAACGGTCGGATCTATAGATACGAACCTTTTGAGCCGGTACTCTGGTCGTGTCGGTGGAAGCGCCACGACCGGACGTCGTCGTCGAGTCGTACCGATTCCCCACTTCTATATTGAAAACAACCTCCGAAAAATTGTGAAAAAAATTTACCTCGATCCAACGATCGGATTTATAGATACGAACTTTTGAACCGGTACTCAGGTCGCGTCGTTGGTATGGCTCCACCGGACTGCGTCGCCATGTCGTACCAATTCCACGCAACTCCATAAAAACACCACCTGAAACTCCTGAAAAATTTTCAGTGCGATCCAACAGTCGGATCTATAGATACGAAACTTTTGAGCCGGTACTCTAGTGCTATTGGTGGAATGGCCCCGACCGGACGTGATCGGCGTGTAGAACCGATTACTCGCAACTCCGTCGAAAACAGCCTCCTGAAACACGTGAAAAAATTTGAGCGCGATCCAACGGTCGGATCTTTAGATACGAACCTTTAAAGCCGGTACTCTGGTCGTGTCGGTGGAAGCGCCACGACCGGACATCGTCGTCGACTCGTACCGATTCCACACTTCTATATTGAAAACAACATCCGAAAAATTGTGATAAAAATTTACCTCGATCGAACGATCGGATTTATAGATACGGAAGTTTGGACCGGTACTCAGGTCGCGTCGTTGGTATGGCTCGACCGGACTTTGTCGCCATGTCGTACCGATTCCACGCAACTCCATCAAAAACAGCCGCCTGAAACTCCTGAAAAAATTTCAGCCCGATCCAACAGTCGGATCTACAGATACGAAACTTTTGAGCCGGTACTATAGTGCTCTTGGTGGAATGGAAGCGACCGGACATCATCGGCGTGTACAACCGATTAGTCGCAACTCCGTTGAAAACAGCCTCCTGAAACACGTGAAAAAATTTGAGCGCGATCCAACGGTCGGATCTATAGATACGAACCTTTTGAGCCGGTACTCTGGTCGTGTCGGTGGAAGCGCCACGACCGGACGTCGTCGTCGAGTCGTACCGATTCCGCACTTCTATATTGAAAACAACGTCCGAAAAATTATGAAAAAAATTTACCTCGATCCAACGATCGGATTTATAGATACGGACTTTTGAACCGGTACTCAGGTCGCGTCGTTGGTATGGCTTGACCGTACTACGTCGCCATGTCGTACCGATTCCACGCAACTCCATAAAAACACAGCCGCCTGAAACTCCTGAAAAAATTTCAGCGCGATCCAACAGTCGGATCTATAGATACGAAACTTTTGAGCCGGTACTCTAGTGCTCTTGTTGGAATGGCCCCGACCGGACGTCAACGGCGTGTAGAACCGATTACTCCCAACTCCGTCGAAAACAACCTCCTGAAACACGTGAAAACATTTGAGCGCGATCCAAAGGTTGGATCTATAGATGCGAACCTTTTGAGCCGGTACTCATGTCGCGCCGTTGTTATGGCTCGACCGGACTGCGTCGCCATGTCGTACCGATTCCACGCAACTCCATCAAAAACAGCCACCTGAAACTCCTGAAAAAATTTCAGCTCGATCCAACAGTCGGATCTACAGATACGAAACTTTTGAGCCGGTACTCTAGTGGTCTTGGTGGAATGGCCCCGACCGGACGTCATCGGCGTGTAGAACCGATTACTCGCAACTCCGTCGAAAACAGCCTCCTGAAACACGTGAAAAAATTTGAGCCCGATCCAACGGTCGGATCTATAGATACTAACCTTTTGAGCCGGTATTCTGGTCGTGTCGGTGGAAGCGCCACCACCGGACGTCGTCGTCGAGTCGTACCGATTCCACACTTCTATATTGGAAACAACCTCCGAAAAATTGTGAAAAACTTTTACCTCGATCGAACGATCGGATTTATAGATACGGACTTTTGAACCGGTACTCAGGTCGCGTGGTTGGTATGGCTCCACCGGACTGCGTCGCCATGTCGTACCGATTCCACGCAACTCCATAAAAACACAGCCGCCTGAAACTCCTGAAAATATTTCAGCGCGATCCAATAGTCGGATCTATAGATACGAAACTTTTGAGCCGGTACTCTAGTGCTCTTGGTGGAATGGCCCCGACCGGACGTGATCGGCGTGTACAACCGATTACTCGCAACTCCGTTGAAAACAGCCTCCTGAAACACGTGAAAAAATTTGAGCGCGATCCAACGGTCGGATCTATAGATACGAACCTTTTGAGTCGATACTCTGGTCGTGTCGGTGGAAGCGCCACGACCGGACATCGTCCTCGAGTCGTACCGATTCCACACTTCTATATTGAAAACAACGTCCGAAAAATTGTGAAAAAAATTTACCTCGATCCAACGATCGGATTTATAGATACGGACTTTTGAACCGGTACTCAGGTCGCGTCGTGGGTATGGCTCGACCGTACTGCGTCGCCATGTCGTACCGATTCCACGCAACTCCATAAAAACACAGCCGCCTGAAACTCCTGAAAAAATTTCAGCGCGATCCAAGAGTCGGATCTATAGATACGAAACTTTTGAGCCGGTACTCTAGTGCTCTTGTTGGAATGGCCCCGACCGGACGTCAACGACGTGTAGAACCGATTACTCACAACTCCGTCGAAAATAGCCTCCTGAAACACGTGAAAACATTTGAGCGCGATCCAAAGGTCGGATCTATAGATGCGAACCTTTTGAGCCGGTACTCATGTCGCGCCGTTGTTATGGCTCGACCGGACTGCGTCGCCATGTCGTACCGATTCCACGCAACTCCATCAGAAACAGCCACCTGAAACTCCTGAAAAAGTTTCAGCTCGATCCAACAGTCGGATCTACAGATACGAAACTTTTGAGCCGGTACTCTAGTGCTCTTGTTGGAATGGCCCCGACCGGACGTCAACGGCGTGTAGAACCGATTACTCACAACTCCGTCGAAAACAGCCTCCTGAAACACGTGAAAACATTTGAGCGCGATCCAACGGTCGGATCTATAGATACGAACCTTTTGAGCCGGTACTCTGGTCGTGTCGGTGGAAGCGCCACGACCGGACGTCGTCGTCGAGTCGTACCGATTCCACAGTTCTATATAGAAAACAACGTCCGAAAAATTATGAAACAATTTGTGCCCGATCTAACGGTCGGATCTATAGATACAAACCTTTTGAACCGGTACTCAGGTCGCGTCGTTGGTCGTGCTGGACCGGACTGCGTCGCCATGTCGTACTAATTCCACGCAACTCAATCAAAAACAGCGGCCTGAAACTCGTGAAAAAATTTCAGCTCGATCCAACTATCGGATCTATAGATACGGAACTTTTGAACCGGTACTCAAATCGCGCCGATTGTATGACTCGACCGGACTACGTCGCCATGTCGTACCGTTTCCACGCAACTCCAACAAAAACAGCCGCCTGAAACTCATGAAAAAATATCAGCTCGATCCAACAGTCGGATCTATAGATACGAAACTTTTGAGCCGGTACTATGGTGCTCTTGGTGGAATGGCCCCGACCGGACGTCATCGGCGTGTAGAACCGATTACTCGCAACTCTATCGAAAACAGCCTCCTGAAACACGTGAAAAAATTTGAGCGCAATCCAACGGTCGGATCTATAGATACAGACCTTTTGAACCGGTACTCAGGTCGCGTCGTTGGTGGGGCTGGACTGGACTGGGTCGCCATGTCGTACTAATTCCACGCAAATCACTCAAAAAACAGCGGCCTGAAACTCGTGAAAAAATTTCAGCGCGATCCAACAGTCGGATCTATAGATACGAAACTTTTGAGCCGGTACTCTAGTGCTCTTGTTGGAATGGCCCCGACTGGATGTCAACGGCGTGTAGAACCGATTACTCACAACTCCGTCGAAAACAGCCTCCTGAAACACGTGAAAACATTTGAGCGCGATCCAAAGGTCGGATCTATAGATGCGAACCTTTTGAGCCGGTACTGATGTCGCGCCGTTGGTATGGCTCGACCGGATTGCGTCGCCATGTCGTACCGATTCCACAAAACTCCATCAAAAACAGCCGCCTGAAACTCTTGAAAAAATTTCAGCTCGATCCAACAATCGGATCTATAGATACTAAGCTTTTGAGCAGATACTCTGGTGCTCTTGGTGGAATGGCCCCGACCGGACGTCATCGGCGTGGACAACCGATTACTCGCAACTCCGTCGAAAACAGCCTCCTGAAACACGTGAAAACATTTGAGCGCGATCCAACGGTCGGATCTATAGATGCAAACCTTTTGAGCCGGTACTTAGGTCGCGTTTTTGGTATGGCTCGACCGGACTGCGTCGCCATGTCGTACCGATTCCACGCAACTCCATCAAAAACAGCCGCCTGAAACTTGTGAAAAAATTTCAGCTCGATCCAATAGTCGGATCTATAGATACGAAACTTTGGAGCCGGTACTCTAGTGCTCTTGGTGGAATGGCCCCGACCGGACATCATCGGCGTGTAGAACCGATTACACGCAACTCCGTCGAAAACAGCCTCCTGAAACACGTGAAAACATTTGAGCGCAATCCAAAGGTCGGATCTATAGATGCGAACCTTTTGAGCCGGTATTGATGTCGCGCCGTTGGTAGGGCTCGACCGGACTGCGTCGCCATGTCGTACCGATTCCACGCAACTCCATCAAAAACAGCCGCCTGAAACTCGTGAAAAAATTTCAGCTCGATCCAATAGTCGGATCTATAGATACGAAACTTTTGAGCCGGTACTCTAGTGCTCTTGGTGGAATGGCCCCGACCGGATATCATCGGCGTGTAGAACTGATTACTCGCAACTCCGTCGAAAACAGCCTCCTGAAAAACGTGAAAAAATTTGAGCGCGATCCAACGGTCGGATCGATAGATACGAACCTTTTGAGCCGGTACTCAGGTCGCGTTTTTGGTATGGCTCGACCGGACTGCGTCGCCATGTCGTATCGATTCCACGCACCTCTATCAAAAACAGCTACCGAAACTCGTGAAAAAATTTCAGCTCGATCCAACAGTCGGATCTATAGATACGAAACTTTTGAGCGGGTACTCTGGTGCTCTTGGTGGAATGGCCCCGACCGGACGTCATCGGCGTGGAGAACCGATTACTCGCAACTCCGTCGAAAACAGCCTCCTGAAGCACGTGAAAAAATTTGAGCGCGATCCAACGGTCGGATCTATAGATACGAACCTTTTGAGCCGGTACTCTAGTCGTGTCGGTGGAAGCGCCACGACCGGACGTCGTCGTCGAGTCGTACCGATTCCACACTTCTATTTAGAAAACAACCTCCGAAAAATTGTAAAACAATTTGAGCCCGATCCAACGGTCGGATCTATAGATACGGACCTTTTGAACCGGTACTCAGGTCTCGTCGTTGGTAGGGCTCGACCGGACTGCGTCGCCATGTCGTACCGATTCCACGCAACTCCATCAAAAACAGCGGCCTGAAACTCGTGAAAAAATTTCAGCTCGATCCAATAGTCGGATCTATAGATACGAAACTTTGGAGCCGGTACTCTAGTGCTCTTGGTGGAATGGCCCCGACCGGACATCATCGGCGTGTAGAACCGATTACACGCAACTCCGTCGAAAACAGCCTCCTGAAACACGTGAAAACATTTGAGCGCGATCCAAAGGTCGGATCTATAGATACGAACCTTTTGAGCCGGTACTCTGGTCGTGTCGATGGAAGCGCCACGACCGGACGTCGTCGTCGAGTCGTACCGATTCCACAGTTCTATATAGAAAACAACGTCCGAAAAATTGTGAAACAATTTGAGCACGATCCAACGGTCGGTTCTATAGATACAGACCTTTTGTACTCAGGTCGTGTTTTTGGTATGGCTCGACCGGGACTGCGTCGCCATGTCGTACTAATTCCACGCAACTCAATCAAAAACAGCGGATTGAAACTCGTGAAAAAATTTCAGCTCGATCCAACAGTCGGATCTATAGATACGAATCTTTTGAGCCGGTACTCTAGTGCTCTTGGTGGAATGGCCCCGACCGGACATCATCGGCGCGTAGAACCGACTACTCGCAACTCCGTCGAAAACAGCCTCCTGAAACACGTGAAAACATTTGAGCGCGATCCAAAGGTCGGATCTATAGATGCGAACCTTTTGAGCCGGTACTGATGTCGCGCCGTTGGTAGGGCTCGACCGGACTGCGTCGCCATGTCGTACCGATTCCACGCAACTCCATCAAAAACAGCCGCCTGAAACTCGTAAAAAAATTTTAGCTCGATCCAACAGTCGGATGTATAGATACGAAACTTTTGAGCGGGTACTCTGGTGCTCTTGGTGGAATGGCCCCGACCGGATATCATCGGCGTGTAGAACTGATTACTCGCAACTCCGTCGAAAACAGCCTCCTGAAACACGTGAAAACATTTGAGCGCGATCCAATGGTCGGATCGATAGATACGAACCTTTTGAGCCGGTACTCAGGTCGCGTTTTTGGTATGGCTCGACCGGACTGCGTCGCCATGTCGTATCGATTCCACGCACCTCTATCAAAAACAGCCGCCTGAAACTCGTGAAAAAAATTCAGCTCGATCCCATAGTCGGATCTATAGATACGAAACTTTTGAGCCGGTACTCTAGTGCTCTTGGTGGAATGCCCCGACCGGACATCATCGGCGTGTAGAACTGATTACTCGCAACTCCGTCGAAAACAGCCTCTTGAAACACGTGAAAAATTTGAGCGCGATCCAACGGTCGGATCGATAGATGCGAACCTTTGGAGCCGGTACTCAGGTCGCGTTTTTGGTATAGCTCGACCGGACGTCATCGGCGTGGAGAACCGATTCCACGCAACTCCGTCGAAAACAGCCTCTTGAAACACGTGAAAAAATTTGAGCGCGATCCAACGGTCGGATCTATAGATACGAACCTTTTGAGCCGGTACTCTGGTCGTGTCGATGGAAGCGCCACGACCGGACGTCGTCGTCGAGTCGTACCGATTCCACAGTTCTATATAGAAAACAACGTCCGAAAAATTGTGAAACAATTTGAGCACGATCCAACGGTCGGATCTATAGATACAGACCTTTTGTACTCAGGTCGTGTTTTTGGTATGGCTCGACCGGGACTGCGTCGCCATGTCGTACTAATTCCACGCAACTCGATCAAAAACAGCGGATTGAAACTCGTGAAAAAATTTCAGCTCGATCCAACAGTCGGATCTATAGATACGAATCTTTTAAGCCGGTACTCTAGTGCTCTTGGTGGAATGGCCCCGACCGGACATCATCGGCGCGTAGAACCGACTACTCGCAACTCCGTCGAAAACAGCCTCCTGAAACACGTGAAAACATTTGAGCGCGATCCAAAGGTCGGATCTATAGATGCGAACCTTTTGAGCCGGTACTGATGTCGCGCCGTTGGTAGGGCTTGACCGGACTGCGTCGCCATGTCGTACCGATTCCACGCAACTCCATCAAAAACAGCCGCCTGAAACTCGTGAAAAAAATTCAGCTCGATCCCATAGTCGGATCTATAGATACGAAACTTTTGAGCCGGTACTCTAGTGCTCTTGGTGGAATGCCCCGACCGGACATCATCGGCGTGTAGAACTGATTACTCGCAACTCCGTCGAAAACAGCCTCTTGAAACACGTGAAAAATTTGAGCGCGATCCAACGGTCGGATCGATAGATGCGAACCTTTGGAGCCGGTACTCAGGTCGCGTTTTTGGTATGGCTCGACCGGACGTCATCGGCGTGGAGAACCGATTCCACGCAACTCCGTCGAAAACAGCCTCTTGAAACACGTGAAAAAATTTGAGCGCGATCCAACAGTCGGATCTATAGATACGAACCTTTTGAGCCGGTACTCTGGTCGTGTCGATGGAAGCGCCACGACCGGACGTCGTCGTCGAGTCGTACCGATTCCACAGTTCTATATAGAAAACAACGTCCGAAAAATTGTGAAACAATTTGAGCACGATCCAACGGTCGGATCTATAGATACAGACCTTTTGTACTCAGGTCGTGTTTTTGGTATGGCTCGACCGGGACTGCGTCGCCATGTCGTACTAATTCCACGCAACTCGATCAAAAACAGCGGATTGAAACTCGTGAAAAAATTTCAGCTCGATCCAACAATCGGATCTATAGATACGAATCTTTTAAGCCGGTACTCTAGTGCTCTTGGTGGAATGGCCCCGACCGGACATCATCGGCGCGTAGAACCGACTACTCGCAACTCCGTCGAAAACAGCCTCCTGAAACACGTGAAAACATTTGAGCGCGATCCAAAGGTCGGATCTATAGATGCGAACCTTTTGAGCCGGTACTGATGTCGCGCCGTTGGTAGGGCTTGACCGGACTGCGTCGCCATGTCGTACCGATTCCACGCAACTCCATCAAAAACAGCCGCCTGAAACTTGTGAAAAAATTTTAGCTCGATCCAACAGTCGGATCTATAGATACGAAACTTTTGAGCGGGTACTCTGGTGCTCTTGGTGGAATGGCCCCGACCGGATATCATCGGCGTGTAGAACTGATTACTCGCAACTCCGTCGAAAACAGCCTCCTGAAACACGTGAAAACATTTGAGCGCGATCCAATGGTCGGATCGATAGATACGAACCTTTTGAGCCGGTACTCAGGTCGCGTTTTTGGTATGGCTCGACCGGACTGCGTCGCCATGTCGTACCGATTCCACGCACCTCTATCTAAAACAGCTACCTGAAACTCGTGAAAACATTTCAGCTCGATCCAACAGTCGGATCTATAGATACGAAACTTTTGAGCGGGTACTCTGGTGCTCTTGGTGGAATGGCCCCGACCGGACATCATCGGCGTGTAGAACCGATTACACGCAACTCCGTCGAAAACAGCCTCCTGAAACACGTGAAAAACTTTGAGCGCGATCCAACGGTCGGATCTATAGATACGAACCTTTTGAGCCGGTACTCTGGTCGTGTCGGTGGAAGCGCCACGACCGGACGTCGTCGTCGAGTCGTACCGATTCCACATTTCTATTTAGAAAACAACCTCCGAAAAATTGTGAAACAATTTGAGCCCAATCCAACGGTCGGATCTATAGATACGGACCTTTTGAACCGGTACTCAGGTCTCGTCGTTGGTAGGGCTCGACCGGACTGCGTCGCCATGTCGTACCGATTCCACGCAACTCCATCAAAAACAGCCGCCTGAAACTCGTGAATAAAATTCAGCTCGATCCAATAGTCGGATCTATAGATACGAAACTTTTGAGCCGGTACTCTAGTGCTCTTGGTGGAATGCCCCGACCGTACATCATCGGCCTGTAGAACCGATTACTCGCAACTCCGTCGAAAACAACCTCTTGAAACACGTGAAAAATTTGAGCGCGATCCAACGGTCGGATCGATAGATGCGAACCTTTGGAGCCGGTACTCAGGTCGCGTTTTTTGTTTAGCTCGACCGGACGTCATCGGCGTGGAGAACCAATTCCACGCAACTCCATCGAAAACAGCCTCTTGAAACACGTGAAAACATTTGAGCGCGATCCAACGGTCGGATCTATAGATACGAACCTTTTGAGCCGGTACTCTGGTCATGTCGATGGAAGCGCCACGACCGGACGTCGTCGTCGAGTCGTACCGATTCCACAGTTCTATATAGAAAACAACGTCCGAAAAATTGTGAAACAATTTGAGCACGATCCAACGGTCGGATCTATAGATACAGACCTTTTGTACTCAGGTCGTGTTTTTGGTATGGCTCGACCGGGACTGCGTTGCCATGTCGTACTAATTCCACGCAACTCAATCAAAAACAGCGGCCTGAAACTCGTGAAAAAATTTCAGCTCGATCCAACAGTTGGATCTATAGATACGAATCTTTTGAGCCGGTACTCTAGTGCTCTTGGTGGAATGGCCCCGACCGGACATCATCGGCGCGTAGAACCGACTACTTGCAACTCCGTCGAAAACAGCCTCCTGAAACACGTGAAAACATTTGAGCGCGATCCAAAGGTCGGATCTATAGATGCGAACCTTTTGAGCCGGTACTGATGTCGCGCCGTTGGTATGGCTCGACCGGACTGGGTTGCCATGTCGTACCGATTCCACGCAACTCCATCAAAAACAGCCGCCTGAAACTCTTGAAAAAATTTCAGCTCGATCCAACAGTCGGATCTATAGATACGAAGCTTTTGAGCAGATACTGTAGTGCTCTTGGTGGAATGGCCCCGACCGGACGTCATCGGCGTGGAGAACCGATTACTCGCAACTCCGTCGAAAACAGCCTCCTGAAACACGTGAAAACATTTGAGCGCGATCCAAAGGTCGGATCTATAGATGCCAACCTTTTGAGCCGGTACTCAGGTCGCGCCGTTGGTATGGCTCGACCGGACTGCGTCGCCATGTCGTACCGATTCCACGCAACTTCTTCAAAAACAGCCGCCTGAAACTCGTGAAAAAATTTTAGCTCGATCCAACAGTCGGATCTATAGATACGAAACATTTGAGCGGGTACTCTGGTGCTCTTGGTGGAATGGCCCCGACCGGACGTGATCGGCGTGTACAACCGATTAGTCGCGACTCCGTCGAAAACATTCTCCTAAAACACGTGAAAAAATTTGGGCGCGATCCAACGGTCGGATCTATAGATACGAACCTTTTGAGCCAGTACTCTGGTCGTGTTGGTGGAAGCGCCACGACCGGACGTCGTCGCCATGTCGTACCGATTCAACGCCACTCCGTCGAAAACGGCCTCCTGAAACTTGTGAAAAAATTTCAGCTCGATCCAATAGTCAGATCTATAGATACGGACCTTTTGAGCCGGTACTATGGTGCTCTTGGTGGAATGGCCCCGATCGGACGTCATCGGCGTGTAAAACCGATTACTCGCAACTCTGTCGAAAACAGCCTCCTGAAACACGTGAAAAAATTTGAGCGCGATCCAACGGTCGGATCTATAGATACAAACCTTTTGAACCGGTACTCTGGTGGTGTTGGTGGAAGCGCCACGACCGGACGTTGTCGGCGTGTAGAACAGATTACTCGCAACTCCGTCGAAAACGGCCTCCTGAAACAAGTGAAAAAATTTGAGCGCGATCCAACTGTCGGATCTATAGATACGGAACTTTTGAACCGGTACTCAAGTCGCGCCGATTGTATGGCTCGACCGGACTGCGTCGCCATGTCGTACCGTTTCCACGCAACTCCATCAAAAACAGCCGCCTAAAACTCATGAAAAAATATCAGCTCGATCCAACACTCGGATCTATAGATACGAAACTTTTGAGCCGGTACTATGGTGCTCTTGGTGGAATGGCCCCGACCGGACGTCATCGGCGTGTAGAACCGATTACTCGCAACTCCGTCGAAAACAGCCTCCTGAAACACGTGAAAAAATTTGAGCGCGATCCAACGGTCGGATCTATAGATACAAACCTTTTGAACCGGTACTCTGGTCGTGTTGGTGGAAGCGCCACGACCGGATGTTGTCGGCGTGTAGAACCGATTACTCGCAACTCCGTCGAAAACGGCCTCCTGAAACACGTGAAAAAATTTGAGCGCGATCCAACTGTCGGATCTATAGATAC
Source organism: Populus alba x Populus glandulosa (assembly GCA_033617975.1). Classification (NCBI taxonomy): domain Eukaryota; kingdom Viridiplantae; phylum Streptophyta; class Magnoliopsida; order Malpighiales; family Salicaceae; genus Populus; species Populus alba x Populus glandulosa. The sequence goes on from CM066161.1 coordinate 8,603,585, forward strand.
GGAACTTTTGAACCGGTACTCAAGTCGCGCCGATTGTATGACTCGACCGGACTGCGTCGCCATGTCGTACCGTTTCCACGCAACTCCAACAAAAACAGCCGCCTGAAACTCAGGTACTCAGGTGAAAAAATTTGGACCGGTACTCAGGTCGCGTCGTTGGTATGGCTCGACCGGACTGCGTCGCCTTGTCGTACCGATTCCACGCAACACCATCAAAAACAGCCGCCTGAAACTCACAAAAAAATTTCAGCTCGATCCAACAGTCGGATCTATAGATACGAAACTTTTGAGCCGGTACTCTGGTGCTCTTGGTGGAATGGCCCCGACCGGACGTCATCGGCGTGCAGAACCGATTACTCGCAACTCCGTCTAAAACAGCCTCCTGAAACACGTGAAAACATTTGAGCCCGATCCGACGGTCGGATCTATAGATACGGACCTTTTGAACCGATACTCAGGTCGCGTTGTGGATATGGCTCGACCGTACTGCGTCGCCATGTCGTACCGATTCCTCGCAACTCCATCAAACACAGCCGCCTGAAACTCGTGAAAAAATTTCAGCCCGATCCAACAGTCGGATCTATAGATACGAAACTTTTGAGCCGCTACTCTGGTACTCTTGGTGGAATGGCCCCGATCGGACGTCATCCGCGTGTAGAACCCATTACTCACAACTCCGTCGAAAACGGCCTCCTGAAACACGTTAAAAAATTTAAGCGCAATCCAACGGTTGGATCTATAGATACAAACCTTTTGAGCCGGTACTCTGGTCGTGTTGGTGGAAGCGCCACGACCGGACGTCGTCGGCGTGTAGAACCGATTACTCGCAACTCCGTCGAAAACGGCCTCCTGAAACACGTGAAAAAATTTGAGCGCGATCCAACTATCGGATCTATAGATACGGACCTTTTGAACCGGTCCTCAAGTCGCGCCGATGGTATGGCTCGACCGGATTGCGTCGCCATGTCGTACCGTTTCCACGCAACTCCATCAAAAACAGCCGTCTGAAACTAATGAAAAAATATCAGCTCGATCCAACAGTCGGATCTATAGATATGAAACTTTTGAGCTGGTACTATGGTGCTCTTGGTGGAATGGCCCCGACCGGACATCATCAGCGTGTAGAACCGATTACTCGCAACTCTGTCGAAAACAGCCTCCTGAAACACGTGAAAAAATTTGAGCACGATCCAACGGTCGGATCTATAGATACGGACCTTTTGGACCGGTACTCAGGTCGCGTCGTTGGTATGGCTCGACCGGACTGCCTCGCCTTGTCGTACCGATTCCACGCAACACCATAAAAAGTAGCCGCCTGAAACTCACAAAAAAATTTCAGCTCGATGCAACAGTCGGATCTATAGATACGAAACTTTTGAGCCGGTACTCTGGTGCTCTTGGTGGAATGGCCCCGACCGGACGTCATCGGCGTGTAGAACCGATTACTCGCAACTCCGTCTAAAACAGCCTCCTGAAACACGTGAAAACATTTGACCCCGATCCGACGGTCGGATCTATAGATACGGACCTTTTGAACCGATACTCAGGTCGCGTTGTGGGTATGGCTCGACCGTACTGCGTCGCCATGTCGTACCGTTTCCACGCAACTCCATCAAAAACAGCCGTCTGAAACTAATGAAAAAATATCAGCTCGATCCAACAGTCGGATCTATAGATACGAAACTTTTGAGCTGGTACTATGGTGCTCTTGGTGGAATGGCCCCGACCGGACATCATCAGCGTGTAGAACCGATTACTCGCAACTGTGTCGAAAACAGCCTCCTGAAACACGTGAAAAAATTTGAGCACGATCCAACGGTCGGATCTATAGATACGGACCTTTTGGACCGGTACTCAGGTCGCGTCGTTGGTATGGCTCGACCGGACTGCCTCGCCTTGTCGTACCGATTCCACGCAACACCATCAAAAACAGCCGCCTGAAACTCACAAAAAAATTTCAGCTCGATCCAACTGTCGGATCTATAGATACGAACCTTTTGAGCCGGTACTCTGGTGCTCTTGGTGGAATGGCCCCGACCGGACGTCATCGGCGTGTAGAACCGATTACTCGCAACTCCGTCGAAAATAGCCTCCTGAAACACATGAAAACATTTGAGCCCGATCCGACGGTCGGATCTATAGATAAGGACCTTTTGAACCGGTACTCAGGTCGCGTTGTGGGTATGGCTCGACCGTACTGCGTCGCCATGTCGTACCGATTCCACGCAACTCCATCAAAAACAGCCGCCTGAAACTCGTGAAAAAATTTCAGCCCGATCCAACAGTCGGATCTATAGATACGAAACTTTTGAGCCGCTACTCTGGTACTCTTGGTGGAATGGCCCCGATCGGACGTCATCCGCGTGTAGAACCGATTACTCACAACTCCGTCGAAAACGGCCTCCTGAAACACGTTAAAAAATTTAAGCGCAATCCAACGGTTGGATCTATAGATACAAACCTTTTGAGCCGGTACTCTGGTCGTGTTGGTGGAAGCGCCACGACCGGACGTCGTCGGCGTGTAGAACCGATTACTCGCAACTCCGTCGAAAACGGCCTCCTGAAACACGTGAAAAAATTTGAGCGCGATCCAACTATCGGATCTATAGATACGGACCTTTTGAACCGGTCCTCAAGTCGCGCCGATGGTATGGCTCGACCGGACTGCGTCGCCATGTCGTACCGTTTCCACGCAACTCCATCAAAAAACAGCCGTCTAAAACTCATCAAAAAATATCACCTCGATCCAACAGTCGGATCTATAGATACGAAACTTTTGAGCTGGTACTATGGTGCTCTTGGTGGAATGGCCCCGACCGGACGTCATCAGCGTGTAGAACCGATTACTCGCAACTCCGTCGAAAACAGCCTCCTGAAACACGTGAAAAAATTTGAGTGCGATCCAACGGTCGGATCTATAGATACAAACCTTTTGAACCGGTACTCTGGTCGTGTTGGTGGAAGCTCCACGACCGGACGTTGTCGGCGTGTAGAACCGATTACTCGCAACTCCGTCGAAAACGGCCTCCTGAAACACGTGAAAAAATTTGAGCGCGATCCAACTGTCGGATCTATAGATACGAAACTTTTGAACCGGTACTCAAGTCGCGCCGATTGTATGACTCGACCGGACTGCGTCGCCATGTCGTACCGTTTCCACGCAACTCCAACAAAAACAGCCGCCTGAAACTCATGAAAAAATATCAGCTCGATCCAACAGTCGGATCTATAGATACGAAACTTTTGAGCCGGTACTATGGTGCTCTTGGTGGAATGGCCCCGACCGGACGTCATCGGCGTGTAGAACCGATTACTCTCAACTCTGTCGAAAACAGCCTCCTGAAACACGTGAAAAAATTTGAGCGCAATCCAACGGTTGGATCTATAGATACAAACCTTTTGAGCCGGTACTCTGGTCGTGTTGGTGGAAGCGCCACGACCGGACGTCGTCGGCGTGTAGATCCGATTACTCGCAACTCCGTTGAAAACGGCCTCCTGAAACACGTGAAAAAATTTGAGCGCGATCCAACTATCGGATCTATAGATACGGACCTTTTGAACCGGTCCTCAAGTCGCGCCGATGGTATGGCTCGACCGGACTGCGTCGCCATGTCGTACCGTTTCCACGCAACTCCATCAAAAAACAGCCGTCTAAAACTCATCAAAAAATATCACCTCGATCCAACAGTCGGATCTATAGATACGAAACTTTTGAGCTGGTACTATGGTGCTCTTGGTGGAATGGCCCCGACCGGACGTCATCAGCGTGTAGAACCGATTACTCGCAACTCCGTCGAAAACAGCCTCCTGAAACACGTGAAAAAATTTGAGGGCGATCCAACGGTCGGATCTATAGATACAAACCTTTTGAACCGGTACTCTGGTAGTGTTGGTGGAGGCTCCACGACCGGACGTTGTCGGCGTGTAGAACCGATTACTCGCAACTCCGTCGAAAACGGCCTGCTAAAACACGTGAAAAAATTTGAGCGCGATCCAACTGTCGGATCTATAGATACGAAACTTTTGAACCGGTACTCAAGTCGCGCCGATTGTATGACTCGACCGGACTGCGTCGCCATGTCGTACCGTTTCCACGCAACTCCAACAAAAACAGCCGCCTGAAACTCATGAAAAAATATCAGCTCGATCCAACAGTCGGATCTATAGATACGAAACTTTTGAGCCGGTACTATGGTGCTCTTGGTGGAATGGCCCCGACCGGACGTCATCGGCGTGTAGAACCGATTACTCGCAACTCTGTCGAAAACAGCCTCCTAAAACACGTGAAAAAATTTGAGCGCAATCCAACGGTTGGATCTATAGATACAAACCTTTTGAGCCGGTACTCTGGTCGTGTTGGTGGAAGCGCCACGACCGGACGTCGTCGGCGTGTAGATCCGATTACTCGCAACTCCGTCGAAAACGGCCTCCTGAAACACGTGAAAAAATTTGAGCGCGATCCAACTATCGGATCTATAGATACGGATCTTTTGAACCGGTCCTCAAGTCGCGCCGATGGTATGGCTCGACCGGACTGCGTCGCCATGTCGTACCGTTTCCACGCAACTCCATCAAAAACAGCCGCCTGAAACTCATGAAAAAATATCAGCTCGATCCAACAGTCGGATCTATAGATACGAAACTTTTGAGCCGGTACTATGGTGCTCTTGGTGGAATGGCCCCGACCGGACGTCATCGGCGTGGAGAACCGATTACTCGCAACTCCGTGGAAAACATCCTCCTGAAACACGTGAAAAACTTTGAGTGCGATCCAACGGTCGGATCTATAGATATGGACCTTTTGAACCGGTACTCAGGTCGCACTGTTGGTATGGCTCCACCACCCTGCGTCACCATGTCGTACCGATTCCACGCAACTCCATCAAAAACAGCCGCCTGAAACTTGTGAAAAAATTTCAACTCGATCCAATAGTCGGATCTATAGATACGAAACTTTGGAGCCGGTACTCTAGTGCTCTTGGTGGAATGGCCCCGACCGGACATCATCGGCGTGTAGAACCGATTACTCGCAACTCCGTCGAAAACAGCCTCCTGAAACACGTGAAAAAATTTGAGCGCGAACCAACGGTCAGATCGATAGATACGAACCTTTTGAGCCGGTACTCAGGTCGCGTTTTTGGTATGGCTCGACCGGACTGCGTCGCCATGTCGTACCGATTCCACGCACCTCCATCAAAAACAGCAGCCTGAAACTCAAGAAAAAATTTCAGCTCGATCCAACAGTCGGATCTATAGATATGAAACTTTTGAGCCGGTACTCTGGTGCTCTTGGTGGAATGGCCCCGACTGGACATCATCGGCGTGGAGAACCGATTACTCCCAACTCCGTCGAAAACAGCCTCCTGAAACACGTGAAAAAATTTAAGCGCGATCCAACGGTCGGATCTATAGATACGAACCTTTTGAGCCGGTACTCTGGTCGTGTCGGTGGAAGCGCCACGACCAGACGTCGTCGTCGAGTCGTACTGATTCCACACTTTTATATACAAAACAACGTCCGAAAAATTGTGAAATTTTTTTACCTCGATCCAACGATCGAATTTATAGATATGGACTTTTGGACCGGTACTAATGCCGCGTCTTTGGTATGGCTCCACCGGACTGCGTCGCCATGTCGTATCGATTCCACGCAATTCCATAAAAAACAGCCGCCTGAAACTCTTGAAAAAATTTCAGCTCGATCCAATAGTCGGATCTATGGATACGAAACTTTTGAGCCAGTACTCTGGTGCTCTTGGTGGAAAGGCCCCGACTGGACGTCATCGGCGTGTAGAACAGATTACTCGTAACTCTGTCGAAAACAGCCTCCTGAAACACGTGAAAAAATTTGAGCGCGATCCAACGGTCGGATCTATAGATACGAACCTTTTGAGCCGGTACTCTGGTCGTGTCGGTGCAAGCGCCACGACCGGACGTCGTCGTCGAGTCGTACCGATTCCACACTTCTATATAGGAAACAACGTCCGAAAAATTGTGAAAAAATTTTACCTCGATCCAACGATCGGATTTGTAGATACGGACTTTTGGACCGGTTCTCAGGTCGCGTCGTTGGTATAGCTCGACCGGACTGCATCGCCTTGTCGTATCGATTCCACGCAACTCCATCAAAAACAGCCGCCTGAAACTCCTGAAAAAATATCAGCTCGACCCAACAGTTGGATCTATAGATAAGAAACTTTTGAGCCGGTACTCTGGTGCTCTTGGTGGAATGGCCCTGACCGGACTTCATCGGCGTGTAGAACCGATTACTCGCAACTCCGTCGAAAATGGCCTCCCGAAACACATGAAAAAAATTGAGCCCGATCCAACGGTCGGATCTATAGATACGGACCTTTTGAACCGGTACTCAGGTCGCGTCTTTGGTATGGCTCGACCGGACTGCGTCGCCTTGTCGTATCGATTCCACGCAACTCCATAAAAAACAGCCGCCTGAAACTAATGAAAAAATATCAGCTCGATCCAACAGTCGGATCTATAGATATGAAACTTTTGAGCCGGTACTCTGGTGCTCTTGGTGGAATGGCCCCGACCGGACGTCATCGGCGTGTAGAACCGATTACTCGCAACTCCGTCGAAAATGGCCTCCCGAAACACATGAAAACATTTGAGCCCGATCCAACGGTCGGATCTATAGATACGGACCTTTTGAACCGGTACTCAGGTCGCGTCTTTGGTATGGTTCGACCGGACTGCGTCGCCATGTCGTACCGATTCCACGCAACTCCATCAACAAAAGCCGCCTGAAACTCGTGAAAAAATTTCAGCTTGATCCAACAGTCGGATCTATAGATACGAAACTTTTGAGCCGGTACTCTAGCGCTCTTGGTGGAATGGCCACGACCGGACATCATCGGCGTGTAGAAACGATTACTCGCAACTCCGTCGAAAACAGCCTACTGAAACACGTGAAAAAATTTGAGCGCGATCCAACGGTCGGATCTATAGATACGAACTTTTTGAGCCGGTACTCTGGTCGTGTCGGTGGAAGCGCCACGACCGGACGTCGTCGTCGAGTCGTATCGATTCCACACTTCTATAGAGAAAACAACATCTGGAAAATTGAGAAACAATTTTACCTCGATCCAACGATCGAATTTATAGATACGGACTTTTGGACCCGGTACTCTGGTTTTGTCGGCGGAATTGCCCCGACCGGATGCCGTCGACGTGTATTACCTATTCCAGGCAACTCCATCGAAAACAAACTCCGAAATGTCGTGAAAAAATTTGAGCGTGATCCAACGGTCGGATCTATAGATACGAACCTTTTGAGCCGGTACTCTGGCCGTGTCGGTGGAAGCGGCACGACCGGACATCGTCGTTGAGTCGTACCGATTCCACACTTCTATATAGAAAACAACGTCCGAAAAATTGTGAAAAAATTTTACCTCGATCCAACGATCGAATTTATAGATACAGACTTTTGGACCGGTACTCAGGTCGCGTCGTTGGTATGGCTCCACCAGACTGCGTCGCCATGTCGTACCGATTCCATGCAATTCCATAAAAAACAGCCCCCTGAAACTCATGAAAAAATTTCAGCTCGATCCAACAGTCGGATCTATAGATACGGACCTTTTGGACCGGTACTCAGGTCGCGTCGTTGGTATGGCTCGACCGGACTGCCTCGCCTTGTCGTACCGATTCCACGCAACACCATCAAAAACAGCCGCCTGAAACTCACAAAAACATTTCAGCTCGATCCAACAGTCGGATCTATAGATACGAACCTTTTGAGTCGGTACTCTGGTGCTCTTGGTGGAATGGCCCCGACCGGACGTCATCGGCGTGTAGAACCGATTACTCGCAACTCCGTCGAAAACGGCCTCCTGAAACACTTGAAAAAATTTGAGCGCGATCCAACTGTCGGATCTATAGATACGGACCTTTTGAACCGGTACTCAGGTCGCGCCGATGGTATGGCTCGACCGGACTGCGTCGCCATGTCGTACCGATTCCACGCAACTCCATCAAAAACAGCCGCCTGAAACTCATGAAAAAATTTCAGCTCCATCCAACAGTCGGATCTATAGATACGACACTTTTGAGCAGGTACTCTAGTGCTCTTGGTGGAATGGCCCCGACCGGACGTCATCGGCGTGTAGAACCGATTACTCGCAACTCCGTCGAAAACGGCCTCTTGAAACACGCGAAAAAATTTAAGCCCGATCCAACGATCGGATCTATAGATACGGACCTTTTGAACCGGTACTCAGGTCACGTCGTTGGTAAGGCTCGACCGGACTGCATCGCCATGTTGTACCGATTCCACGCAACTCCATCGAAAACAACCGCCTGAAACTCGTGAAAACATTTCAGCTCGATCCAACAGTCGGATCTATAGATACGAAACTTTTGAGCCGGTACTCTGGTGCTCTTGGTGGAATGGCCCCGACCGGACGTGATCAGCGTGTAGAACCGATTACTCGCAACTTTGTCGAAAACAGCCTCCTGAAACACGTGAAAAAATTTGAGCGCGATCCAACGGTCGGATTTATAGATACAGACTTTTGGACCGGTACTCAGGTCACGTCGTTGGTATGGCTCGACCGGACTGCGTCGCCTTGTCATAGCGATTCCACGCAACTCCATTAAAAACAGAGTCCTGAAACTCATGAAAAAATTTCAGCTCGATCCAACAGTCGGATCTATAGATATGAAACTTTTGAGCCGGTACTCTGGTCCTCTTAGTGGAATGGCCCCGACCGGACGCCATGAGCGTGTAGAACCGATTACTCGCAACTCCGTCGAAAACGGCCTCTTGAAACACGGGAAAAAATTTAAGCCCGATCCAACGGTCGGATCTATAGATACGGACCTTTTGAACCGGTACTCAGGTCACGTCGTTGGTAAGGCTCGACCGGACTGCGTCGCCATGTCGTACCGATTCCACGCAACTCCATCGAAAACAACTGCCTGAAACTCGTGAAAACATTTCAGCTCGATCCAACAGTCGGATCTATAAATACGAAATTTTTGAGCCGGTACTCTGGTGCTCTTGGTGGAATGGCCCCAACCGGACGTGATCGCCTTGTAGAACCGATTACTCGCAACTTTGTCGAAAACAGCCTCCTGAAACACGTGAAAAAATTTGAGCGCGATCCAACGGTCGGATCTATAGATACGAACCTTTTGAGCCGGTACTCTAGTAGTGTCGGTGCAAGCGCCACGACCGGACGTCGTCGTCGAGTCGTACCGATTCCACACTTCTATATAGAAAACAAAATCCGAAAAATTGTGCAAAAATTTTACCTCGATCCAACGATCGGATTTATAGATACAGACTTTTGGACCGGTACTCAGGTCGCGTCGTTGGTAGGGCTCGACTGGACTGCGTCGCCTTGTCATAGCGATTCCACGCAACTCCATTAAAAACAGCGTCCTGAAACTCATGAAAAAATTTCAGCTCGATCCAACAGTCGGATCTATAGATATGAAACTTTTGAGCCGGTACTCTAGTGCTCTTGGTGGAATGGCCCCGACCGAACGTCTTCGGCGTGTAGAACCGATCACTCGCAACTCCGTCGAAAACAGCCTCCTGAAACACGCGAAAAAATTTGAGCGCGATCCAACGGTCGGATCTATAGAAACGAACCTTTTGAGCCGGTACTCTGGTCGTGTCGGTGGAAGCGCCACGACCGGACGTCGTCGTCGAGTCCTACCGATTCCACACTTTTATATAGAAAACAACGTCTGAAAAATTGTGAAAAAATTTTACCTCGATCCAACAATCGAATTTATAGATACGGACTTTTGGACAGGTACTCAGGTCGCGTCGTTGGTATGGCTCCACCGGACTGCGTCGCCATGTCGTACCGATTCCACGCAACTCCATCAAAAACAGCCGCCTGAAACTGATGAAAAAATTTCAGCTTGATCCAACAGTCGGATCTATAGATACGAAACTTTTGAGCCGGTACTCTAGTGCTCTTGGTGGAATGGCCCCGACCGGACGTCATCGGCGTGTAGAACCGATTACTCGCAACTCCGTTGAAAACAGCCTCCTGAAACACGTGAAAAACTTTGAGCGCGATCCAAAGGTCGGATCTATATATGCGAACCTTTTGAGCCGTACTATGGTCGTGTCGGTGGAAGCGCCACGACCGGACGTCGTCGTCGAGTTGTACCGATTCCACACTTCTATAGAGAAAACAACATCTGGAAAATTGTGAAAAAATTTTACCTCGATCCAACAATCGTATTTATAGATACGGACTTTTGGACCCGGTACTCTGTTTTTGTCGGTGGAATTGCCCCGACAGGATGCCGTCGACGTGTTTTACCGATTCCAGGCAACTCCATCGAAAACAGTCTCCGAAAAGTCGTGAAAAAATTTGAGCACGATCCAACGGTCGGATCTACAGATACGGACCTTTTGAACCGGTACTCAGGTCGCGGAGTGCGTATGGCTCGACCAGACTGCGTCGCCATGTCGTACTGATTCCATGCAACTCCATCAAAAACAGCTGCCTGAAAGTCATGAAAAAATTTCAGCTCGATCCAACAATCGGATCTATAGATACGAAACTTTTGAGCCGGTACTCTGGTGCTCTTGGTGGAATGGCCCCTACCGGACGTCATCGGCGTGTAGAAACGATTACTCACAACTCCGTCGAAAACAGCCTCCAGAAACACGTGAAAAAATTTGAGCGCGATCCAACGGTCGGATCTATAGATACGAACCTTTTGAGCCGGTACTCTGGTCGTGTCGGTGCAAGCGCCACGACCGGACGTCGTACCGATTCCACACTTCTATATAGAAAACAGCCTCCGAAAAATTGTGAAAAAATTTTACCTCGATCCAACGATCGAATTTATAGATACAGACTTTTGGACCGGTACTCAGGTCGCGTCGTTGGTATGGCTCGACCGGACTGCGTCGCCTTGTCGTACCGATTCCACGCAACTCCATCAAAAACAGCCGCCTGAAACTCATGAAAAAATATCAGCTCGATCCAACAGTCGGATCTATAGATATGAAACTTTTGAGCCGGTACTCTGGTCCTCTTGGTGGAATGGCCCCGACCGAACGTCATCGGCGTGTAGAACCGATCACTCGCAACTCCGTCGAAAACAGCCTCCTGAAACACGCGAAAAAATTTGAGCGCGATCCAACGGTCGGATCTATAGAAACGAACCTTTTGAGCCGGTACTCTGGTCGTGTCGGTGGAAGCGCAACGACCGGACGTCGTCGTCGAGTCGTACCGATTCCACACTTTTATATAGAAAACAACGTCCAAAAAATTGTGAAAATTTTTTACCTCGATCCAACAATCGTATTTATAGATACGGACTTTTGGACCCGGTACTCTGTTTTTGTCGGAGGAATTGCCCCGACAGGATGCCGTCGACGTGTATTACCGATTCCAGGCAACTCCATCGAAAACAGTCTCCGAAAAGTCGTGAAAAAATTTGAGGACGATCCAACGGTCGGATCTACAGATACGGACCTTTTGAACCGGTACTCAGGTCGCGTCGTTGGTATGGCTCGACCGGACTGCGTCGCCATGTCGTACCGATTCCACGCAACTCCATCAAAAACAGCCGCCTGAAAGTCATGAAAAAATTTCAGCTCGATCCAACAATCGGATCTATAGACACGAAACTTTTGAGCCGGTACTCTAGTGCTCTTGGTGGAATGGCCCCGACCGGACGTCATCGGCGTGTAGAACCGATTACTTGCAACTCCGTTGAAAACAGCCTCCTGAAACACGTGAAAAAATTTGAGCGCGATCCAAAGGTCGGATCTATATATGCGTACCTTTTGAGCCGGTACTCTGGTCGTGTCGGTGGAAGCGCCACGACCGGACGTCGTCGTCGAGTTGTACCGATTCCACACTTCTATAGAGAAAACAACATCTGGAAAATTGTGAAAAAATTTTACCTCGATCCAACAATCGTATTTATAGATACGGACTTTTGGACCCGGTACTCTGTTTTTGTCGGTGGAATTGCCCCGACAGGATGCCGTCGACGTGTATTACCGATTCCAGGCAACTCCATCAAAAACAGACTCCGAAAAGTCGTGAAAAAATTTGAGCACGATCCAACGGTCGGATCTACAGATATGGACCTTTTGAACTGGTACTCAGGTCGCGGTGTTGGTATGGCTCGGCCGGACTGCGTCGCCATGTCGTACCGATTCCACGCAACTCCATCAAAAACAGTCGCCTGAAATTCGTGAAAAAATTTCAGCCAGATCCAACAGTCGGAGCTATAGATACGAAACTTTTCAGCCGGTACTCTGGTGCTCTTGGTGGAATGGCCCCGATCGGACGTCATCGGCGTGTAGAACCGATTACTCGCAACTCCGTCGAAATCAACATCCTGAAACACGTGAAAAAATTTGAGCGCGATCCAATTGTCGGATCTATAGATACGAACCTTTTGAGCCAGTACTCTGGTCGTGTCGGTGCAAGCGCCACGACCGGACGTCGTACCGATTCCACACTTCTATATAGAAAACAGCCTCCGAAAAATTGTGAAAAAATTTTACCTCTATCCAACGATCGAATTTATAGATACAGACTTTTGGACCGGTACTCAGGTCGCGTCGTTGTTATGGCTCGACTGGACTGCGTCGCCTTGTCGTACCGATTCCACGCCACTCCATCAAAAACAGCCGCCTGAAACTCATGAAAAAATATCAGCTCGATCCAACAGTCGGATCTATAGATATGAAACTTTTGAGCCGGTACTCTGGTCCTCTTGGTGGAATGGCCCCGACCGAACGTCATCGGCGTGTAGAACCGATCACTCGCAACTCCGTCGAAAACAGCCTCCTGAAACACGCGAAAAAATTTGAGCGCGATCCAACGGTCGGATCTATAGAAACGAACCTTTTGAGCCGGTACTGTGGTCGTGTCGGTGGAAGCGCCATGACCGGACGTCGTCGTCGAGTCGTACCGATTCCACACTTTTATATAGAAAACAACGTCCGAAAAATTGTGAAAAAATTTTACCTCGATCCAACAATCGAATTTATAGATACGGACTTTTGGACCGGTACTCAGGTCGCGTCGTTGGTATGGCTCCACCGGACTGCGTCGCCATGTCGTACCGATTCCACGAAACTCCATAAAAAACAGCCGCCTGAAACTGATGAAAAAATTTCAGCTCGATCCAACAGTCGGATCTATAGATACGAAACTTTTGAGCCGGTACTCTAGTGCTCTTGGTGGAATGGCCCCGACCGGACGTGATCGGCGTGTAGAACCGATTACTCGCAACTCCGTCGAAAACAGCCTCTTGAAACACGTGAAAAAATTTGAGCGCGATCCAACGGACGGATCTATAGATACGAACCTTTTGAGCCGGTACTCTGGTCGTGTCGGTGCAAGCGCCAGGACCAGACGTCGTCGTCGAGTCGTACCAATTCCACACTTGTATATAGAAAACAGCCTCTGAAAAATTGTGAAAAAATTTTACCTCGATCCAACGATCGGATTTATAGATACGGACTTTTGGACCGGTACTCAGGTCGCGTCGTTGGTAGGGCTCGACCGGACTGCGTCGCTGTAAGATCCCACATCGGAAGCGAGTGTCCAGAGCCAGGGCCTTATAAGAACGAATGATGAACGAGAAAAAAAAAGGGGGTTTCTAGAAATACATGAAGAACATAACGAGTTGATAGAGTTGAGTTTGAATGCTCGAACCACAGTTTAAGTATTGCATGTGAATGGAAGGAAGTTAAAGGTTCTATAGGATGGAAAATTGTTTGACATACAATGCCTAGTGAAATTACGATTTTAGAAGGCGTAAGGTGTATCCTTCATTAAGTCTATGATGATAGGTTAAATAATATTATAATGTAGGGTAATGATGGTGCTAAAATTATTTTTGATTAAATGTCACATGAAGTACCATGTCAAATAGTAGTCTTCTAACCAACAATGTTTGAAATAAATAAAGGTTATGCCGAAAAGAAAAGAAAAGAAAGAGATGTTATGTGTAGAGCAGAGGATGATACAACTTATGTGAAGTGATTAATGAGGGTGATAGAGTAAGCTTAGAAGTCAAGTGATGATGGTGGTTTATAATTGTTGGTACAAATGAAACTATGAATACTATGGTAGAATGAGAGTGAGGGAGGAGGGGCTTAGATGGATTGGATTTATAATTATATAACTCTAAGGAACCAGTGATGGTTATCATGGTTAGAAATCCTAAGAATGAGAACTATGGTAAAGGCCCTAAAGAGAGAGATGAGGTGGATTGTTTTGATAAGTTCACGGACAAATGAAGGTTATGTTGTATATAGCATAATGATGTGTGAGTAAAGGCTATAATAACATTATTATAGTGTAAGAATGGTGGCTGAATTATGATGATATAATTGTATGTAGAAGGTAGTAGTTTCAATGTTGGGACTATACATAAATGGTTATTGTCGTAGACAACATGTAATGGTATGATCTAAGTTAGTTCCTTATGATGTAAAAGTGGAACTATAAGGGTTGACAACATAAGAACTCGTACTCTAAGATCAGAGTCAGTGGATGCTTATCGATATCCAAATCGGATACACAAGAAACATGGCCGAAAGAAAATAGTAAGGATGGGATAAGCATTTAACAAGTTAAATTTGATGTCAAGCTTAAACTGGAACCTAAATTTTGAGGACAAAATTTCTTAAGGAGGGGAGAATGTAAACCCCCGTAAATAAAAATAAATAATAAGAACAATAATAATAAAAAGAAAGAAAAAAACAACAACACATAGGATCGAAGTAATGACGTTTCGATGAGTAATGGATATTCGGTATGAAAGAAATGAATAAATAGTAGGAATGACAATAAATGTATCATGTGAGAGAGAGAATGATCTCCATAAACAAATTTAAAGATATTGTTGAAGTCGAAAAGAGAGTCATGATTTTTAGTTTAAAACTTGTAACGTTGGTGAAACCAGTGATGAGGTTTCAATGGATGAAAGAATAAGAAAACAAAAATAATAATAATAGAAGATATGTAAACCCCGGTCAAAACACGTATTTTGACAAATTAATTATAAATGTGGTAATATTGAATTTATTGAGTATGAATTAAGGGGAAATGTCATGAGGATCTAAGTAAATAAATTAATGCATGAAATTCAGATTTTTGTGTAAAAGACACTAATTGTCTAGTTTTACGATATCGATGATATATCTCAATCCCACCGTTGGATCGGGTTGAAATTTTGTAAGGAATCTCCAGACATATTTGTTTATATTAGGTTCAAATTTCGTGTCAATCGGAGTTGGAAAAGATTTACGAAGAGTACTGAAAATCGGGTAAATGAAAGAAGATGACACAAGGGGCATTTTTGTAATTTTATCAAAACAAATACTCTCCTCTCCTCTCTTTAAGACCAGAACACGTCCTCTGCAAATGAAAAAGGAAACAGGAGGGAGACCATTTGTTTTGTCCCATTTTCTTCATTTTCTCTTCATCTCTTCAAGCTAAATCAAAAGGGAGTGTTCTTAGGAGGATCCTATCCAAGAAAACAAATTAAATAACAACTTAGAGAGTTATAGAGCTTGAGAGAAACAAAGAGAAGAAGCTGGAAATTGGAAGAGGAGGACATGATTTTCGTAAATTTTTGCAAGAATTCATTGAAATAAGTTAAAGTAGCAAAGGTAAGCAATATACCCTTTAGTAATTTCGTTTTTCTCTCTTGTTCTTGCATGAGGAGAAGAAAACCCCCAAGTTTAAAATTCTAGGGTTCATATAAATATTTTGGGGGAGTAATTGTTCATGTGAATTTCGAGATTAATTGCATGAAAATGGCTTGATTTGCTGAAAAATAGAAAGAATAAATTGATTTGAAACTATGGGTTTTGGGATTGCAACAGGGCAGGCACTTCGGCAGCCATAGTTTGACTTTCTACCGTTGGATTAAATTGATTTTTGGATATGTTATGATTCTCAATGTCACCTACATTCTTACTGGAGGGATTGTACATATCAGACTTGGTTTGAGGGCAGTTACTGGAGGAACATTTCTGGAAAGTCACACTTCAAGACAGCCTTGTTCGTCAGCTGTTATATCATCATTTCACCGTTGGATTGGTCTGGATTTTGGATATGTTGTTCATCCAGATGTTATATAAATTCTGAACGGTTTAGATCGGAAAAGAACACTCCTACCAGAAATTGTACTTCCTGAACAGCAGGTCTCCAAATTTCAGGTCAGTCCGGTATTGTTCTGATATCGGGAGTTTTAACCGTTTGATGTATGTTAATTTTGGATATGTTATTCTAATGACGATGATGTATAATTCCACCATTTGGATGTAGTGAAATCTAAATTTAAATAATGATGTTTTAAGTTTGGTTTGAGAAATATTGAATGAGAATATGAGGGTTAGCATAAAAAATATGTTTTGGGACTAAGGATAATGGTAATGGGTTTAATGATGATGGTTGTGTTTGTGTTCTATTTGAGTCATGTTTGATGTGTTGATAAGTGATGGTATAGTTAAATTCTATAAAGAATAGTGATTGACTAATATTTTGGTTGTGTTAGAATGGAAAATCATGTTGTAAGTTGAATTATGATATAAGGAATCATTTTGAGTGTGCTTTTGGAAAAATTTGGCATGTGTAGTCATTGATAAAATTTAAGTTAAATTACATTGTTTGGTGATAGATTAAATGTCTTGGGACAAAAGAAAATCGGTGACGAAAAGTCATGCCCTTTGGACATTGAAGATCATTGATGAAGAATTGAATTAAATGGGCGTTTAATTTAAATGACAAGTATGAAAATAAAATACATTCATGGAAATTGTTTACGGAAGTATTTGATTTTGTGAATTTATGAATATTATGAATAAATCGGGAAGATTCAATAATGATTCAGGATGTTATATTAAAAATGTAGGAGAAGCATTCACTCGACTTCTCAGGAGCTCATATAGTAGGAGCTTTGCTGGAGGGGCACAACAACAACAAGGAAGAGTGAGTTGAGCTTCTGCAGCTGGTAGGTGTTCTATACCTACACTTTTTACGTAGCGTTAATTTACGAACTTATTAAATTCTTTGTCTTTGCGTCTATGGATGAAGCCACAAAGAGAGAGGATAAAGTGAAATAAACGAGAAATTAAAAATGGATTTGAGTACTTGACTGGGTTAAGAATATGAATTACACTAATAGACTTCGTTGATGATCATTCCTCGAACTTGATTAGCCGGTCCCGAATGCGGAGGCTAATGATGTTAGTAAGGTTTACTAACATCGGGCTTAAATGTTGACAAATGGTTGATTAGATTCGGCTACTGGCATCCAAATGGATGACCGGGATGAAGGACTGATTAGCTTCGGCTAATGGCATCCGAATGGATAGCCAGGACAAATGAATGATTAGCTTCGGCTAATGGCATTCGAATGGATGGTCGGGACAACGAATGATTAGCTTCGGCTAATGGCATCCGGATGGATGGCCGGGACAACGAATGATTAGCTTCGGCTAATGGCATCCGCATGGATGGCCGGGACAACGAATGATTAGCTTCGGCTAATGGCATCCGCATGGATGGTCGGGACAACGAATGATTAGCTTCGGCTAATGACATTCGGATGGATGGGCGAGACAAATGAATGATTAGCTTTGGCTAATGGCATCCGAAGTGGATGACCAGGGTGAGTGAAAGGTTAATGATATTGACCGGTGCTGTCAATATCAGCAATCACACGAAACTTGATTAGCCTGTCTCGAATGCAAATCATGCCTGAAAACGAGGGATACTTAACTTGATTAACTATTCGGGTGAGAATAGTTAATGATATTGACCGGTGCTGTCAATATCGGCAATCACACGAAACTTGATTAGTCGGTCCCGAATGCGGAGGCTAATGATGTTAGTAAGGTTTACTAACATCGGCATAATCATCCCTGAAAACGAGGGATACTGAACTTGATTAACTATTCGGGTGAGAATAGTTAATGATACTGATCGGTGCTGTCAATATCGGCAATCACACGAAACTTGATTAGCCGGTCCCGAATGCGGAGGCTAATGATGTTAGTAAGGTTTACTAACATCGGCATAATCATCCCTGAAAACGAGGGATACTGAACTTGATTAACTATTCGGGTGAGAATAGTTAATGATATTGACCGGTGCTGTCCATATCGGCAATCACACGAAACTTGACTAGTTATTCCTGAAGTGAAAGCTAATGATGTCAAGAATCTTGACATCAACATTTTCGGGAATATTCCAAGATATTATGGAAAGAAAAATATGATTGGCTATTTCATGTTAGAAATAGTCGATAACATCAATCAATGGTATTAATTTTGACGTTTATAATGAACTTGATTAGTCGATTCTAATATGAGAGACTAATAACACTAATGAAAATTTATTAGTATCAGCATTCCCTTCCAAGTTTAAGGGGAGAGGTAATAATTAAAAATATTAATGAAATGGGGATTGACATCTTGATAGGAATAAATTCATTCGGCCTTGAAGAGGCGGATATTGATTGGAAATTATGGAATAAGATGGGTGGAGGAACTAGTTACCCGGTGATGGGCTAGTGGCATTAATTTTGTTTTCTAATGACCAGAATATACAACTTGAATTAAACTTACTTGTGTGGTGTTAATAGTGTCAGGATGACTGACTTGTCAGATTATAAATGGAATGTTGGATGATACCTAATTGTTAAACAAAAATGGTAATTTATGTTTATATCATGGATTATTGGAGAGAAAAAAAAGAAACTGATGAGGATCTAATTCTTGTGAAGGATGGAGGCAAATATCGTATCGCTTGGGACGTGAGAGCAGAAGTTCATTAACCATGGTAGGTGTTATACACTTAAAGAATGCAATGATATATATATATATATATATATATATATGATGTATTTTGAATTGATTGGAAAGAATTGTAATTGATATAATTTGAGAATCATGTCCTGCGTACAGGGAGGATGTCAAAGAAATTATGACCAATAATGTAAATATTGGAAAGGTTTCATGTTGTTATTGGCATGATAAGAATTTAGTGATAATTATAATAGTGTAATAAAATGCCAATAATAGTCATATTATTCGAAGATGGATCGGATGTGAATATTGTGAAAATGATGGCAGGTTCCATGATAATGAGAGATTTTACTGAAAATCTAAAGAAACATTGGAATGTGTTGAAATGGGCACAAAAAATATGTAAGTGGAATATATTTATAAACTAAAATTGGACCGAAATAATGATGAGTTTGACAACTTATATGGAAAAGCCATAATAGGTATAATAGATGTTGGGATTGAAATTGATATAAAGAGATAGAGTAAGAGGGAGAGAAATCACATGGTAGATATTATAATGAATTAAATGCGCTCATGAGGTGAAACAAGACACAAAATGAAAATGTTGAATTATTATAATGAATTAAATGCGCTCATGAGGTGAAACAAGACACGAAATGAAAATGTTGAATGATTCTAGAAAGGATGGATAGAGACGTAATAGTGGAAGGATAAATGAGAATTTTAAGGAACTATGATTGCATATCGTTGAATATATGTTTAACTTCGTGCATGTATTGTGTGATTTTCCTTTTATGCTATATTTATTATATACATTATGAAATTGCAGGTCCTTCATATTCACGCCAGGAGTAGCGTTTCAGGTCCTCTAGTTTCCTTTTGCATGATTGAATAAGAAGATGAACATTAATGTATTTTGTCATAAAAATGTATTATTCTGTATTTGTAATCTTAGTTTGCTTACTTGCAATTATTATGAATTACGTGTGTTAATGGGAAAGAAATGAGCATGCGAAATGTGAGGCATGTACCGTGAATGATGTGTTGTTGAGGTTCTACATGATTATGATGTGATTGAGAAATAAGTATAATTGTACAGGATGATTGTCGATAACTTGGGACCTCTAGATATAAAAGAAACTCTGCCAAAATTTCAGTGGAAATTTCGGCAAGTCTCCAATAAGTTTGGTGGATAAAAAAAAAAACCCATTTTTTTAAAAGTTAATGCTCAAAGTTCTTTTATGACTATACGAAATTACAGGGCGTTACATTTGGTATCAGAGCCGAGGACGGCTCGTCTTAAGATGGAGGGATTGTAAGATCCCACATCGGAAACGAGTGTCCAGAGCCAGGGCCTTATAAGTGCAGGCTCACCTTGACTAGTAAGACGCGTTTTGGGAAGTCAGGCCCCACGGTGGGCTCGCTTCTGCAAGAACAAACCCGTGCGGGCCAGTGGGACCCAAAGCGGACAATATCTTGCTAGTGAGGTGGGGTGTTACAGTCGCCTTGTCGTACCGATTCCACGCAACTCCATCACAAACAGCCGCCTGAAACTCATGAAAAAATTTTAGCTCGATCCAACAGTCGGATCTATAGATACGGAACTTTTGAGCCGGTACTCTGGTGCTCTTGGTGGAATGTCCCCGACCGGACGTCATCGGCGTGTAGAACCGATTACTCGCAACTCCGTCGACAACAACCTCCTGAAACACGTGAAAAAATTTGAGGCCGATCCAACAGTCGGATCTATAGATACGGACCTTTTGAACCGGTACTCAGGTCGCGTCGTTGGTATGGCTCGACCGGACTGCGACGCCATGTCGTACCGATTCCACGCAACTCCATCAAAAACAGCCGCCTGAAACTCATGAAAAAATTTCAGCTCGATCCAACAGTCGGATCTATAGATACGAAACTTTTGAGCCGGTACTCTGGTGCTCTTGGTGGAATGGCCCCGACTGGACGTCATCGGCGTGTAGAACCGATTACTCGCAACTCCGTCGAAAACAACCTCCTGAAACACGTGAAAAAATTTGAGGCCGATCCAACGGTCGGATCTATAGATAAGAACCTTTTGAGCCGATACTCTGGTCGTGTCGGTGGAAGCGCCACGACCGGACGTCGTTGTCGAGTCGTATCGATTCCACACTTCTATATAGAAAACAGCCTCCGGAAAATTGTGAAAATTTTTTACCTCGATCCAACGATCGGATTTATAGATACGGACTTTTCGACCCGGTACTCTGGTTTTGTCGGTGGAATTGCCCCGACCGGATGCCGTCGACGTGTATTCCTGATTCCAGGCAACTCCATCAAAAACAGCCGCCTGAAACTCATGAAAAAATTTCAGCTCGATCCAACAGTCGGATCTATAGATACGGAACTTTTGAGCCGGTACTCTGGTGCTCTTGGTGGAATGGCCCCGACCGGACGTCATCGGCGTGTAGAACCGATTACTCGCAACTCCGTCGAAAACAACCTCCTGAAACACGTGAAAAAATTTGAGGCCGATCCAACGGTCGAATCTATAGATACGGACCTTTTGAACCGGTACTCAGGTCGCGTCGTTGGTATGGCTCGACCGGACTGCGACGCCATGTCGTACCGATTCCACGCAACTCCATCAAAAACAGCCGCCTGAAACTCGTGAAAAAATTTCAGCTTGATCCAACAGTCGGATCTATAGATACGAAACTTTTGAGCCGGTACTCTGGTGCTCTTGGTGGAATGGCCCCGACCGGACGTCATCGGCGTGTAGAACCGATTACTCGCAACTCCGTCGAAAATAGCCTCCTAAAATCGTGAAAACATTTGAGCGCGATCATACGATAGGATATATAGATTCGGTTCTTTTGACCCGGTACTCTGGTGCTGTCGGTGGTACGGCCCCGACCGGACATCATCGCCGTGCCGTACCGATTGCACGCAACTCCATCGAAAACAGCCTCCGAGAACTCGTGAAAACATTTGAGCGCGATCCAACGGTCGGATCTATAGTTTTAGACCTTCTCAGCAGGTACTCTGGTCGTGTCGGTGGTATGGCCCAACCAGACGCCATCGAGGTGTAGTACCGATTCCACGCAACTCCATCAAAAACAGCATCGCGAAAAACATGAAAACATTTGAGCGCGATCATACGATCGGATATACAAATCCGGTTCTTTTGACCCGGTACTCTGGTGCTGTTGGTGGAATGGCCCCGACCGGACGTCGTCATTGTATCGTACCGAGTGCACGCAACCCTATTGAAAACAGCGTCCGGGAACTCCAGAAAACATTTGAGTGCGATCCAACGGTCGGATCGATAGTTTTAGACCTTCTGAGCCTCTACTCTGGTCGTGTCGGTCGTACCGATTGCACGCAACTCCATTCAAACAGCCTCCGGAAACACCTGAAAACATTTGAGCGCGATCCAACGGTCGGATCTATAGTTTTAGACCTTCTAAGCCGGTATTCTGGTCGTGTCGGTGATATGGCCCAACCAGACGCGATCGAGGTGTAATACCGATTCCACGCAACTCCATCGAAAACAGCATCCGAAAAAACATGAAAACATTTGAGCGCGATCATACGATCAGATATACAGATCCGGCCTTTGGACCCGGTACTCTGGTGCTGTCGGTGGAATGGCTCCGACCGGACATCATCGCCGTGTAGTACCGATTGCGCGCAACCCAATCGAAAACAGCGTCCGGGAACTCCAGAAAACATTTGAGTGTGATCCAACGGTCGGATCAATAGTTTTAGACCTTCTAAGCCTCTACTATGGTCGTGTCGGTGGTATTGCCCGACTGGACGCCGTTGCCCTGTCGTACGGATTGCACGCAACTCCATCGAAAACAGCCTCCGGGAACTAGTGAAAACATTTGAGCGCGATCCAACGGTCGCATCTATAGTTTTAGACCTTCTGAGCCGGTACTCTGGTCGTGTCGGTGGTATGGCCCAACCAGACGCCATCGAGGTGTAGTACCGATTCCGCGCAACTCCATCGAAATCAGCCTCCCGGAACTCGTGAAAACATTTGAGCTCGATGCAACAGTCGGATCTATAGTTTTAGACCTTCTGAGCCTGTATTCTTGTCGTGTCGGTGGTATGGCCCGACCGGACGTCGTCGTCGTGTCGTCTAGATTGCACGCAACTCCATTGAAAACAGCCTCCGGAAACTCCTGAAAAAATTTGAGCGCGATCCAACGGTCGGATCTATAGTTATAGAGCTTATTAGCCGCCACTCTAGTTGTGTCGGTGGATTGGCCCGACCTGATGCCATCGAGATGTAGTCCCGATTCCGCACAACACCATCGATAATAGCATCCAGAAAATCATGAAAACATTTGAGGGCAATCATACGATCGGATATATAGATTCGGTCCTTTGGACCCGGTACTATGGTGTTGTCGGTGGAATGGCCCTGACCGGATGTCGTCGCAGTGTCGTACCGATTGCACGCCACTCCATCGAAATCAGCCTCCCGGAACTCGTGAAAACATTTGAGCTCGATGCAACGGTCGGATCTATAGTTTTAGACCTTCTGAGCCTGTATTCTTGTCGTGTCGGTGGTATGGCCCGACCGGACGTCATCGCCGTGTCGTCGAGATTGCACGCAACTCCATCGAAAACAGCATCCGAAAAGTCGTGAAAACATTTGAGCGCCATCCAACGGTCGGATATATAGATTCGGTTCTTTTGACCCGGTACTCTAGTGCTGTCGGTGGTACGACCCCGACCGGACATCGTCGCTGTGTCGTACCGAGTGCACGCAACCCTATCGAAAACAGCGTCCTGGAACTCCAGAAAACTTTTGAGTGCGATCCAATGGTCGGATCAATAGTTTTAGACCTTCTAAGCCTTTACTCTGGTCGTATCGGTGGTATGGCCCGACTGGACGTCGTCGCCCTGTCGTACCGATTCCACGCAACTCCATCGAAAATAGCATCCGAAAAGTCGTGAAAACATTTGAGCGCGATCCAACGGTCAGATCTATAGTTATAGAGCTTTTGAGCCGGCACTCTAATCGTGTCGGTGGTATGGCCCCACCTGATGCCATCGAGGTGTAGCACCGATTTCGCGCAACTCCATCGAAAACAGCATCCGAAAATACGTGAAAACATTTGAGCGCGATCGTACGATCGGATATATAAATCCGGTCCTTTTGACCCGGTACTCTAGTGTTGTCGGTGGTACGGCCCCGACCGGCCGTCGTCACCGTGTCGTACGGATTGCACGCAACTCCATTGATTGTGCATCAAAAGTATCATTAAGTCTTTTATTTTACATATGTATTTATTGTTTTTATTTGAATTTTTTATAATAAGTGATGTGCTTTTTAGTAATGAAGTTTCTTTTAATGTTTCAATAGGTTTTTGGAGCTTAAATGAATTATTTCAGAAAATTCAACGTCGGAATTCGGAACAAAGAATTGAAGAGAAATTTAGTTGAAGATTGAAGCAAATCTTGGTTCAAATAAGTGCTCCAAATTTGCCCAAAAAATCAATTATTTTCCAATTCTAGAAAAGAATATCATATGATCCATTTCAAGCCCAAACTTACCTTATGTTGTGTGCAAACTTCAACCATCAAACACTCAAGGTTTCAATGTCAATCTTAGCCCAAATAATAGGTACAATTGTATACTTATTTGATGTTTAAATCCAGCCCCAAATCAGCCCCCAAATCAGCCTCCAAATCAGCCCAAGCACAATCCATGATCTTACATGTCCACACAACAAATAATATTTGATTTATTTTGGGCAATTAATTGATTCAAGAGGGCAAGCACATGGATGGAAAGCTGGAGGGGACATTGTGACATTATTTTGGGTCAACAAGAAGAAAGAAACAGCTCATAAAGGAGGAAGAAAAACGTGCACCAAAGTGTTCTCCAAGCTGGCCTGATTTAATTTTCCAGAACATCTTTCGGTGTTTTGCCCATAACGTTTGACTCAGATGTCCAAATGATCTGTTCTTTAATGATCTGGAAAGCTCATAGAATTGTCTATAAATATGTCTCTAATAGCCATCTCCAGGGGAGGCTTCTAAGAGGGTCGAATTGCTGTCCAAAGTTAGAGTCAGATTTGTGTCCGAATTTTTACTGAAATTCTGTTGTGTTCTTCTTTGTAGATTTCGGTTCTTTAGTTTGTAAAACTTATTATTTCAGTTTGATTCAAGTTATTTCATGTTTATTAAAGTGTTCTTATATATAATCATGGTTGGCTAATCTCTTTCTTGGATCCAAATCAAGGATGATGGTGATTGAGGTGAGTTCTTTAAGATATGAATGAATGTTAATGATTATCTTCTCATCTTCTTCATGAATGTTTTATTATTGCAAAGAAATTTTAGAAATCATTTAGGTAATGTTATAATCTTGAATTTTTATGCACAAACCTTAGTTTTGGTATAGAGATTGCTTGATTCAATGTCTTACTTAATTTGAAAGTACTTGTTCATTCTTAAGCAATAATTAATCTTCATCTTTTTAAACTTCATTGTAATATCTTCCGATCTAATATCACCATCGTTGATATTAGGTTGAGTTATCTTATATATGTTGAAGAAATCACCAATACATCACCATTAAAATTGATTTGGACCAAGACTTACTTTTTCTTGTCTTTTAAAATCTATATACACTTTTTCATCTTTGAAAACAAATCCATCAATTATTTTCAACCAAGTTATTGTTAATTTAATTTCTCTTGAGTTTTTTTTGTTGTTACCTAGCTTAATTTCCAGATCTAGCTCTCTGTGGATATGACCTCGATCTTACCGAGTTAATTGCTACATCGCACACTCGTGCACTTGCGAGTTAAAACAAGCCGATCACAAAAAGCGGTCAAGCAATTTTGGCGCCGTTGCCGGGGAGCTAGCAAGCAAAGGTAACAAATTTATATTTGATTATTGAAAAATAAAGAAAAATTCATATAAATAAAAAATCAAATGGCTGGTTTTACCGCCTAAAAAAAATAAATTTGACCTCAACTTTTTGGATATTGGACTATTAATTGTTGGATTTTGGTTGGTTCAACCATTTTTCTTTTATTGTTTATTCTAGTTAGTTTCTAATATTTATTATTTATATTATAAGGCTGGTTTTACCGCCTCTTGTTTATTTTATTTTTTGTTGTTATTTCTTTTATATATTATTGTCTAAAGTGCTTGGCCGGTATTACCGCCTCTTGTTTATTTTATTTTGTTGTTATTTATTGTTGTTATTTCTTTTATATTTATTGTTTGAAGTGCTTGGCCGGTATTACCGCCTCTTGTTTATTTTATTTTGTTGTTATTTGTTTATTTTATTTTGTTGTTATTTATTGTTATTATTTCTTTTATATTTATTGTTTGAAGTGCTTGGCCGGTATTACCGCCTCTTTATTCATGCTTGTTATACTTATCTTTTAATGTTTATTGTTGTTAATATTGTTTATTAGTTGGAGAGTGAATTTCTTAATTTGTTGTATTTTTATTTTTGAGCCATTACTTTATCTTGTACGTTTCATTTACTTTTATTTGCAATCTTTTATTTGTTTTTTTTTGTTTTTGTTTTTTTTTCTCTCCTTTCCTTTCGTATTCATATAATTGTTATATTATTATTATTATTATTATTTTATCATGGCTAATGTTGAAGATCTAGAGGGTGAAGGGAGTGTTCAAGGTAATGGACCTCCACAATTTAATGATCAACCTAATTTTCGAACTCTTAGAGAGTATCTTCACCCGGCTAGACAAAGTACACCTTCGTGTATTATCTTGCCTCTTAACCAACAAGCTTTCAATTTGAAACCGGGCATGATTCAACTTCTTCCCACATTTCACGGTATGGATTCTGAAAATCCATACATACACATTAAGGACTTTGAAGAGGTATGTAATACTTTTATTGATAGAACATGCACTGAGGAAACTATTCGGCTTAAATTGTTCCCATTCTCTCTAAAGGATAAAGCCAAGCTTTGGCTAAACTCCTTACGTCCTAGGTCTATAGGTACATGGAGAGAAATGCAAGCTGAATTTTTGAAAAAATACTTCCCCACTCATAGGACGACAGCCTTACAACGTCAAATGATGAATTTTTCTTGTAGTCCAAATGAGTCATTTCACCAAGCTTGGGAAAGGTTCAAAGACTTGTTAAATGCATGCCCCCACCATGGTTTTGAGATGTGGAGGTTAGTGAGTTTCTTCTACGACTCTCTTACCGCAGATTTTAAAAAGCTAGTGTCAACCATGTGTAATGGTGAGTTTTATGACAAAGAACCAAGTGAAGCCTTCGATTTTTTTGATCAATTGGCTGAAAACACAAAGCAATGGGAGACTTCTCTCCCACTTCATGTTGAGTCTAGAAACACCATTTCTCATTCAAGTGGGAAGTTCCAATTAAAAGAGACTGATGATCTTAATGCTAGATTAGCCTCATTGGCTAGGAAAGTAGAGTCTCTTGAGATTAAAAAAGTGCATGTCATGAGTGAACAACAAGAGGAAAGTTGTGTTGTTTGTGAGAGCAAAGGGCATAGGACAACTGAGTGTCCTACCATTCCAACCTTCAAGGAAGTGCTATATGGCCAAACTTCTGATTCAAGTAATGTTAGAAAGCCATTTTCAAACCAAGTAGGCAATCCCTACTCTGAGACCTATAATCCTGGATGGAGGAACCATCCAAATTTTGGATGGAGAAATGAGGGCTCTTCAGTACCTCAAACATTTCAACCTCCACCCCAACCATTTCATACTCCCACACATAACACGTACCAACCACCTCATAAGAGATCCCTAGAGGATACTCTTCAACAATTCATGCAAACACAAGGAGGAATCAACAACCAAGCTTACAAATTTCAAGACCAGACCAATAGGACCTTAGATGACATTCGAAGTCAACTAACCAAGTTGACTCAATCACTAAGCATTCAAGAGAAGGGAAAGATCCCAGCTCAACCAATGCCAAATCCTAGAGGTCAGGTACACATGAGTGAATCTTCACTTGGTGAACCTTCAAACCATGAACAAGTCCAAGCCATCACTACCCTTAGAAGTGGAAAGATTGTTGACAAAGCTATAGGTTTTGGGATTCCTAAAGGTATTGTGGAGGAGAAATCTAGGGAGAGTGAAGAGGGAATCAAAACACAAGTGACAAATGAGAGTTTAAGTGACAAAGAAGGCGAGATAAATGAGAAAGAGATGAGTGAGAAAGGAGATGATTCAAGAAAAATTGGAGTCAAAGTGAGTGATTTAGAATTTGTTCCTAGAGCACCATTTCCACAGAGGTTAGGGAAACCTAAACATGATCTTGTGAACTCGGAAATCTATGAATTGTTCAAACAAGTGAAAGTCAACATTCCACTCCTTGATGCAATTAAACAAGTCCCATCTTATGCAAAGTTCCTTAAGGACTTATGCACAGTCAAAAGGAGATTGAATGTGAAAGAAAGAGCCTTTCTAACTGAGCATGCTAGTGCCATCATCCAGTTTAAGACCCCTCCCAAATACAAAGATCCTGGTTGTCCTACCATTTCATGCATTATTGGAAGTCATCAGATAGACCAAGCTTTGTTGGATTTAGGAGCAAGTGTGAATTTGATACCCTACACTGTTTACGAACAGTTAGGTTTAGGAGAAATCAAGCCTACTCGAATCACCCTTCAATTAGCTGATAGGTCAATCAAGATTCCTAGGGGTATTGTTGAGGATGTGTTGGTCCAAGTAGATAAATTCTACTTTCCTGTTGATTTTGTAGTGTTAGACACCGCACCTATTCAAGGTTCTAATGCTCCCATCCCAGTCATCTTAGGTAGACCTTTCCTAGCTACATCCAATGCTTTAATTAACTGTAGGAATGGGGTGATGAAATTGTCTTTTGGGAATATGACTGTGGAGATGAACATATTCAATGTCTCCAAACAAATTGGTGAACATGAGGACATTAGAGAGGTAGATTTGATCCAAACAATTTGTCAAGAACACTTTGAGAGAGAATGGGTAAAGGATCCATTGGAAAGAACTTTAATTCATGATGAAAGACTTTATTCTTTGGAATGTGTTGATGAGGAAGTAAAAGAACTCGAGACTTATCTGGATCCAATGCCTATTATGTCAATAGGTCAATGGACCCCATCGTTTGAGCCTTTGATTTCACCCCAAGTGAAAGTGGAGGCATCTCTTGTCCGACCTTATAAACCAGAAAGGAAGCCTTTACCGAGTGATCTTAAGTATGCATTTCTAGGGGAAGATGAATGATATCCTATTGTGATTTCATCAAAACTTAGCATAGAGCAGGAACAAGAACTTTTGAGAGTGGTGAGAAAACACAAGAAAGCAATTGGGTGGACAATCACTGACTTGAAAGGAATTAGCCCTCTTTTATGTACACATAGAATTTATCTTGAAGAAGAGGCTAAATCTGTGAGGCAAATGCAAAGACGACTGAACCCAAACATGAAGGAAGTAGTGAGAGGTGAAGTGCTTAAACTGCTTGATGCGGGTATCATTTACCCCATTGCAAACTCAAAATGGGTTAGTCCAACCCAAGTTGTTCCTAAAAAATCTGGAGTCACGGTAGTGAAGAATGAAAATAATGAGCTAGTACCAACTAGAATCCAAACTGGATGGCGTATGTGCATTGATTATCGTAAGTTGAACATGGTGACTAGGAAGGACCATTTTCCGCTTCCATTTTTAGACCAAGTGCTTGAAAGAGTAGCCGGAAGAGCTTTCTATTGTTTTCTTGATGGATACTCAGGTTACAACCAAATTGAGATTTCTTTAGAAGACCAAGAAAAAACCACTTTCACTTGTCCTTTTGGTACCTATGCTTATAGAAGAATGCCTTTTGGCTTGTGTAATGCACCAGCCACTTTTCAAAGGTGTATGATGAGTATCTTTAGTGACATGGTGGAAAATTTTTTGGAAGTTTTCATGGATGATTTTTCAGTTTATGGGGATTCTTATGAGTTGTGTCTAATGCATTTAGAAAAAGTTCTTGAAAGATGTGAAGAGAGCAATCTTGTACTTAATTGGGAGAAGTGTCATTTTATGGTGACACATGGCATTGTCTTAGGTCACATTGTCTCTTTAAAAGGGATAGAGGTGGATAAGTCAAAAGTTAAAGTCATTCAAAAATTACCTGCCCCTAGGACTGTGAAAGATGTGAGATCCTTTTTAGGACACGCTGGTTTTTACCGAAGATTCATTCATTCTTTTAGTACCATTTCCAAACCATTGTGTAACTTGTTGTCACAAGATGTCCAATTTGATTGGACATCAAAATGTCAAGAAGCTTTTGAAAATCTTAAAGGGTTGTTGACCACTGCACCAATCATGCAAGCTCCTGATTGGTCTTTACCATTTGAACTGATGTGTGATGCTAGTGATTTTGCGGTAGGGGCTGTTTTAGGGCAAAGAAAAGATAAGAAGCCTCATGTCGTTTATTATGCTAGCAAGACTTTGAATGATGCTCAATTGAATTACACTACAACCGAAAAAGAACTCTTAGCTGTGGTCTTTGCATTAGACAAGTTTAGGTCTTATTTGGTTGGATCTCTTATTATTGTTTTCACTGATCATGCAGCATTGAAATACTTGCTCACAAAACAGGATGCCAAGCCACGTTTGATTCGATGGATCCTCCTACTCCAAGAGTTTAACCTTGAAATTCGAGATAAAAAGGGAGTAGAGAATGTAGTGGCTGATCATTTGTCCCGTCTTTCAAGCTATGAGACCATAACTGATGAATCTCCAATAAATGAATTCTTTGTTGATGAAAATTTATTTTGTGCAGGTACTGTTTCCTACATTGGCTCTCCATGGTATGCTGACATAGCAAATTACCTAGCCACAAGTCAGATTCCTTCTCATTGGTCTAAACTTGATAAACAAAAATTCTTGCGCAACGTGCGTACTTTTTTTTGGGATGACCCCTACCTATTTAAATATTGCCCTGACCAAATTGTTAGGTGGTGCATCCCTGATCATGAAATTCCAAGTGTCATTAATTTTTGTCATGCATTAGCCTGTGGTGGGCATTTCTCTTCCAAGAAAACCACTGTCAAGATCTTGCAGTGACCGATGCCTGCCTTCTGTGTTGGCCCACTATGTTCAAAGATGTCCATGCCTTCTGTGTTGCATGTGACCGATGCCAACGACTAGGTAACCTCACTAGGCGTAACATGATGCCCCTTAACCCCATTCTTGTTTTGGAAATATTTGATTGTTGGGGGATTGATTTCATGGGACCTTTTCCAAGTTCATTTGGCTACCACTTCATCCTTGTAGTTGTTGATTATGTGTCTAAATGGGTGGAGGCCATTGCATCTCGCACCAATGACCATCGAGTTGTTGTCAAATTCTTGAAAGAAAATATTTTCTCTCGTTTTGGCATGCCCCGGGCTATGATTAGTGATGGGGGAAAGCATTTTTGTAACAAGCCCGTTGGGATGTTGATGAGAAAATATGGTGTAATTCACAAGGTCAGTACCCCATATCACCCACAGACTAGTGGCCAAGCTGAGTTGGCAAATAGGGAGATCAAGAACATTTTAGAGAAAACAGTCAATCCAAACCGTAAGGATTGGTCCCTACGACTAGTTGATGCTTTGTGGGCATATCGCACTGCTTACAAGACCTCTTTAGGAATGTCTCCTTATAGGCTAGTTTATGGAAAACCTTGTCATCTCCCTGTTGAGATTGAGCATCGTGCATATTGGGTCATCCGGCAATTCAATGACAATGAAAACGAGGTTGAAAAAAATAGAAAGCTTCAATTGGATGAATTAGAGGAGCTGAGAAATGATGCATTTGAAAATGAAAAAATTTCAAAACATAAGATGAAAGCTTTGCATGATAAACATATTTTTAGAAAATCCTTTCATGTTGGTCAAAAGGTTCTCTTGTATAATTCACGATTACATCTCTTTCCTGGGAAGTTGAGGACAAAATGGATTGGTCCATTTGTGATTAAATCCATCTCTGAGCATGGTGCATTTGAGGTAGAAAATCCTAAGAATGGAAATGTTTTCAAA
Organism: Populus alba x Populus glandulosa; assembly: GCA_033617975.1. Taxonomy (NCBI): domain Eukaryota; kingdom Viridiplantae; phylum Streptophyta; class Magnoliopsida; order Malpighiales; family Salicaceae; genus Populus; species Populus alba x Populus glandulosa. The sequence goes on from CM066161.1 coordinate 8,635,379, forward strand.
GTAAATGGTCATCGATTGAAACCTTATCTTGAAAACGTTGTGGCTGAAGTTGAGACATTGGATCTTGACGATCCAATACCATTGTAGTATCAGAAGTAATGAGTTTTTATTTTTATTTTATTTTTCATTTTCATTTTTATTTTTATTTTTATTTTCTTTCTTCCATCTCTTATATTTTCTTGTTCATGCATTAGGGACAATGCATAATTTTCAGTTGGGGGGTGTGAGGTTCTTTATTTTCACAAAAAAAAAAAAAATCAATGTTTTCTTTTAGTTGTGATATGCAGGTTAAAAAAAAAATCAAGCAAGAAGTCAGCTCATGTCCAAGTCAATCAGACATTCATCCTTGAAAACAAAAGGGGAGTAACAGTTTTCTAATCGTTATACTTTTCTTCTCTTTCTTTTTTTTATTGAGAATAATGTAAAACTTAATTTTAAATATTTGATTATGTTGAATGCTTGAGATAACCAAGCTTGTTTAAAAAAAAAAAAAATTGCATTCGAATGTGAATTAGACTTGTTTAGGATCAACATTACATTTTTGGATTTATTATTGTGTTGAACATTGCATGCTTTAATTTGGGATAGATAATATCTTATAAAGCAAGATATAGCATACTTTTTTTAAAAGATTATTGAAGTACATCTTTCCTTGTAAAAGTTGTGTGAGTTGTGCGATTATGCATGAAAGATGAGTGTGATGCTTTACTTGTGATTATCCCTTTTGATCTAGTCCTAAACAAGGTTTAAGTAAATAAAGTAATAATTATTACACAAATAAATAAATAAATGTGTACAAAGTTCTATCTACTCCAATGTTTTGAGTTGCTCAGTAACTAGGGGTATTCATCACAAATGTTTATCTTTACGTCAAAAGGCAGCTTGAAATATGAGTATGCAAAGCACTTTAAGTTTGTGACTTTGTGAGTAACTGGGTGCATTCATCACAAATGTTTGTATTCGCGTCAAAAGGGAAGTGACCACTTAAAGAAAAAGAATAAATAATATCTTCAAAAAAAAAAAAAAAAAAGAAGAAAAAAAAAAAAAGGGAAAAAATATATATAGATATTTCTTTAGTTTGCTACCTTGTTTGTAGTAGTGAAAAGGGAAGATTACAAGTTGAGTTTTCGCGTGAATCAATTATGTTGGTTGCATGATAAATACGATTGAATTTGGAATTTTGTATGGATGTTTGATTTAGAGAATGTGAGTATGCTTATTTTTCTTTATTTGGTATTGTGTACACTAAGTTAAAGATACCAATGTTTGCATGATAGGTCCTTTAAGTGTGATGAGTCGAGCCTAATTATGTTATTATTATTCTTTTTATTTCAAAGGTTTTATGTATTGTTTTGCTTGAGGACTAGCAAAAATTTAAGTTGGGGGGTGTGATTGTGCATCAAAAGTATCATTAAGTCTTTTATTTTACATATGTATTTATTGTTTTTATTTGAATTTTTTATAATAAGTGATGTGCTTTTTAGTAATGAAGTTTCTTTTAATGTTTCGATAGGTTTTTGGAGCTTAAATGAATTATTTCAGAAAATTCAACGTCGGAATTCGGAACAAAGAATTGAAGAGAAATTTAGTTGAAGATTGAAGCAAATCTTGGTTCAAATAAGTGCTCCAAATTTGCCCAAAAAATCAATTATTTTCCAATTCTAGAAAAGAATATCATATGATCCATTTCAAGCCCAAACTTACCTTATGTTGTGTGCAAACTTCAACCATCAAACACTCAAGGTTTCAATGTCAATCTTAGCCCAAATAATAGGTACAATTGTATACTTATTTGATGTTTAAATCCAGCCCCAAATCAGCCCCCAAATCAGCCTCCAAATCAGCCCAAGCACAATCCATGATCTTACATGTCCACACAACAAATAATATTTGATTTATTTTGGGCAATTAATTGATTCAAGAGGGCAAGCACATGGATGGAAAGCTGGAGGGGACATTGTGACATTATTTTGGGTCAACAAGAAGAAAGAAACAGCTCATAAAGGAGGAAGAAAAACGTGCACCAAAGTGTTCTCCAAGCTGGCCTGATTTAATTTTCCAGAACATCTTTCGGTGTTTTGCCCATAACGTTTGACTCAGATGTCCAAATGAGCTGTTCTTTAATGATCTGGAAAGCTCATAGAATTGTCTATAAATATGTCTCTAATAGCCATCTCCAGGGGAGGCTTCTAAGAGGGTCGAATTGCTGTCCAAAGTTAGAGTCAGATTTGTGTCCGAATTTTTACTGAAATTCTGTTGTGTTCTTCTTTGTAGATTTCGGTTCTTTAGTTTGTAAAACTTATTATTTCAGTTTGATTCAAGTTATTTCATGTTTATTAAAGTGTTCTTATATATAATCATGGTTGGCTAATCTCTTTCTTGGATCCAAATCAAGGATGATGGTGATTGAGGTGAGTTCTTTAAGATATGAATGAATGTTAATGATTATCTTCTCATCTTCTTCATGAATGTTTTATTATTGCAAAGAAATTTTAGAAATCATTTAGGTAATGTTATAATCTTGAATTTTTATGCACAAACCTTAGTTTTGGTATAGAGATTGCTTGATTCAATGTCTTACTTAATTTGAAAGTACTTGTTCATTCTTAAGCAATAATTAATCTTCATCTTTTTAAACTTCATTGTAATATCTTCCGATCTAATATCACCATCGTTGATATTAGGTTGAGTTATCTTATATATGTTGAAGAAATCACCAATACATCACCATTAAAATTGATTTGGACCAAGACTTACTTTTTCTTGTCTTTTAAAATCTATATACACTTTTTCATCTTTGAAAACAAATCCATCAATTATTTTCAACCAAGTTATTGTTAATTTAATTTCTCTTGAGTTTTTTTTGTTGTTACCTAGTTTAATTTCCAGATCTAGCTCTCTGTGGATATGACCTCGATCTTACCGAGTTAATTGCTACATCGCACACTCGTGCACTTGCGAGTTAAAACAAGCCGATCACAAAAAGCGGTCAAGCATCCATCGAAAACAGCCTCCGGGAACTAGTGAAAACATTTGAGCGCGATCCAACGGTCGCATCTATAGTTTTAGACCTTCTGAGCCGGTACTCTGGTCGTGTCGGTGGTATGGCCCAACCTGACGCCATCGACATGTAGTACCGATTCCACGGAACTCCATCGAAAACAGCATTCGGAAAATCGTGAAAACATTTGAGCGCGATCCAACGGTCGGATCTATAGTTATAGAGCTTTTGAGCCGGCACTCTAGTCGTGTCGGTGGTATGGCCCCACCTGATGCCATCGAGGTGTAGCCCCGATTCCGCGCAACTCCATCGAAAACAACATCCGAAAATACGTGAAAACATTTGAGCGCGATCATACGATCGGATATATAGATCCGGTCCTTTTGACCCGGTACTCTGGTGCTGTCGGTGGTATGGCCTCGACCGGCCATCGTCGCCGTGTCGTACGGATTGCACGCAACTCCATCAAAAATAGCCTCCGGGAACTAGTGAAAACATTTGAGCGCGATCCAACGGTCGCATCTATAGTTTTAGACCTTCTAAGCCGGTACTCTGGTCGTGTCGGTGGTATGGCCCGACCAGACGCCATCGAGGTGTAGTACCGATTCCGCGCAACTCCATCGAAAACAGCATCTGAAAAAATGTGAAAACATTTCAGCGCGATCATACGATCAGATATATAGATCCGGTCCTTTTAACCCGGTACTCTGGTGCTGTCGGTGGAATGGCCCCAACCGGAAGTCGTCACCGTGTCGTACAGATTCCACACAACTCCATTAAAAATAGCCTCTGGAAACTCCTGAAACAATTTGAGCGCGATCCAACGGCGGATCTATAGTTATAGACCTTTTGATCCGGCACTCTGGTCATGTCGGTGGACTGGCCCGACCTGACGCCATCGACATGTAGTACCGATTCCACGGAACTCCATCGAAAACAGCATCCGGAAAAACGTGAAACATTTGAGCACGATCATACGATCGTATATATAGATTTGATCCTTTTGACCCGGTACTCTGGTGCTATCGGTGGAATGGCCCTGACTGGACGTCGTCGTCGTGTTGTACCAATTGCACGCAACTCCATCGAAAATAGCCTCCCGGAACTCGTGAAAACATTTAAGCGCGATCCAACGGTCGGATCTATAGTTATAGAGCTTTAGAGCGCGCACTCTAGTCATGTCGGTGGATTGGCCCGACCTGACGCCATCGACATGTAGTACCGATTCCGTGCAACTCCATCGAAAACAGCCTCCCAGAACTCGTGAAAACATTTGAGCTCGATCCAACGGTCGAATCTATAGTTATAGACCTTTTGAGCCGGTACTCTGGTCGTGTCGGTGCTATGGCCCAACCAGACGACATCGAGGTGTAGTACAGATTCCACGCAACTCCATCGAAAACAGCATCCAGAAAATCGTCAAAACATTTGAGCGCGATCATACGATCGGATGTATAGATGCGGTCCTTTGGACCCGGTACTATGGTGCTGTCGGTGGAATGGCCCCGACCGGATGTAGTCGCAGTGTCGTACCGATTGCAAGCAACTCCATCAACAACAGCCTCCCGGAACTCGTTAAAACATTTGAGCTCGATCCAACGGTCGGATCTATAGTTTTAGACCTTCTGAGCCTGTACTCTTGTCGTGTCGGTGGTATGGCCCGACCCGACGTCATCGCCGTGTCGTCCAGATTGCACGCAACTCCATTGAAAACAGCCTCCAGAAACTTCTGAAACAAATTGAGCGCGATCCAACGGGCGGATCTATAGTTATAGACCTTTTGAGTCGGCACTATAGTCGTGTCGGTGGAATGGCCCGACTTGACGCCATCGACATGTAGTACCGATTCCGCGCAACTCCATCGAAAACATCCTCCCAGAACTCGTGAAAACATTTGAGCTCGATCCAACGGTCGGATCTATAGTTTTAGACCTTCTAAGCCTGTACTCTGGTCCTGTCGGTGGTATGGCCCGACCGGACGTCGTGGCCATGTCGTACCGATTGCACGCAACTCCATTGAAAACAGCCTCCAAAAATTCCTGAAAACATTTGAGCGCGATCCAACGGTCGGATCTATAGTTATAGACCTTTTGAGACGGCACTCTGGTCGTGTCGGTGGTATGGCCCCACCAGACTCCATCGAGGTGTAGTACCGATTCCACGCAACTCTATAAAAAACAGCATCCCGAAAAACATGAAAACATTTGAGCGCGATCATACGATCGGATATACAGATCCGGTCCTTTGGACCCGGTACTCTGGTGCTGTCGGTGGAATGGCTCCGACCGGACGTCGTCGCCGTGTCGTACTGATTGCACGCAACTCCATTGAAAACAGCTTCGGGAACTCGTGAAAACATTTGAGCGCGATCCAACGCTCGGATCTATAGTTTTAGACCTTCTAAGCCTCTACTATGGTCGTGTCGGTGGTATGGCCCAACCGGACGTCGTCACCGTGACTTACCGATTGCACGCAACTACATTGAAAACAGCCTCCGGAAACACCTGAAAACATTTGAGCGCGATCAAATGGTCGTATCTATAGTTTAGACCTTCTGAGCCTGTACTCTGGTCGTGTCGGTGGTATGGCCCGACCGGACGTCGTCGCCGTGTCATATAGATTGCACCCAACTCCATTGAAAACACCCTCCAGAAACTCCTGAAAACATTTGAGCGCGATCCAACGATCGGATCTATAGTTTTAGACCTTTTGAACCGGCACTATGGTCGTGTCGGTGGAATGGCCCGACCTGACGCCATCGACATGTAGTACCAATTGCGTGCAACTCCATCGAAAACATCCTCCCGGAACTCGTGAAAACATTTGAGCTTGATGCAACGGTCGGATCTATAGTTTTAGACCTTCTAAGGTTGTACTCTTGTCGTGTCGGTGGTATGGCCCGACCGGAAGCCATCGCCGTGTCATCCAAATTACACGCAACTCCATTGAAAACAGCTCCGGGAACTCGTGAAAACATTTGAGCGCGATCCAACGGTCGGATCTATAGTTTTAGACCTTCTAAGCCTGTACTCTTGTCGTGTCGGTGGTATGGCCCGACCGGAAGTCGTCGCCGTGTCGTACCGATTGAACGCAACTCCCTTGAAAACAACTCCGGGAACTCGTGAAAACATTTCAGCGCGATCCAACGGTCGGATCTACAGTTTTAGACCTTCTGAGCCTGTACTCTGGTCGTGTCGGTGGTATGGCCCAACCGGACGTCGTCGCCGTGTCGTACAGATTGCACACAACTGCATTGAAAACACCCTCTAGAAACTCCTGAAAACATTTGAGCCCGATCCAATGGTCGGATCTATAGTTATAGACCATTTCAGCCGGCACTCTGGTCGTGTCGGTGGTATGGCCCGACCGGACGTCGTCGCCGTGTCATACAGATTGCACCCAACTCCATTGAAAACAGCCTCCAGAAACTCCTGAAAACATTTGAGCGCGATCCAACGGTCCGATCTATAGTTATAGACCTTTTGAGCCGGCACTATAGTCGTGTCGGTGGAATGGCCCGACCTGACGCCATCGACATGTAGTACCGATTCCGCGCATCTCCATCGAAAACATCCTCCTAGAACTTGTGAAAACATTTGAGTTCGATGCAACGGTCGGATCTATAGTTTTAGACCTTCTAAGGCTGTACTCTGGTCGTATCCGTGGTATGGCCCGACCGGACGTCGTCGACGTGTCGTACCGATTGCACGCAACTCCATTGAAAACAGCCTCTAGAAACTCCTGAAAACATTTGAGCGCGATCCAACGGTCGGATCTATAGTTATAGACCATTTCAGCCGGCACTCTGGTCGTGTCGGTGGTATGGCCCGACCGGACGTCGTCGCCGTGTCATACAGATTGCACACAACTCCATTGAAAACAACCTCCAGAAACTCCTGAAAACATTTGAGCGCGATCCAACGGTAGGATCTATAGTTATAGACCTTTTGAGCCGGCACTATAGTCGTGTCGGTGGAATGGCCCGACCTGACGCCAACGACATGTAGTACCGATTTCGCGCATCTCCATCGAAAACATCCTCCCGGAACTTGTGAAAACATTTGAGCTCGATGCAACAGTCGGATCTATAGTTTTAGACCTTCTAAGGTTGTACTCTTGTCGTGTCGGTGGTATGGCCCGACCGGAAGCCGTCGCCGTGTCGTCCAAATTACACGCAACTCCATTGAAAACAGCTCCGGGAACTTGTGAAAACATTTGAGCGCGATCCAACGGTCGGATCTATAGTTTTAGACCTTCTGAGCCTGTACTCTTGTCGTGTCGGTGGTATGGCCCGACCGGAAGTCGTCGCCGTGTCGTACCGATTGAACGCAACTCCCTTGAAAACAGCTCTGGGAACTCGTGAAAACATTTCAGCGCGATCCAACGGTCGGATCTATAGTTTTAGACCTTCTAAGCCTGTACTCTGGTCGTGTCGGTGGTATGGCCCGACCGGACTCCATTGAAAACAGCCTCTGAAAACTCCTGAAAACATTTGAGCGCGATCCAACGGGCGGATCTATAGTTATCGACCTTATGAGCCGGTACTCTAGTCGTGTCGGTGATATGGCCGGACTGGACGTCGTCGCCCTGTCGTACCGATTGCGCGCATCTCCATCGAAAACAGCCTCCGGAAACTCCTGAAAACATTTAAGCGCGATCCAACGGTCGGATCTATAGTTATAGACCTTTTGAGCCGGCACTCTGGTCGGGTCGGTGGTATGGCCCCACCAGACGCCATCGAGGTGTAGTACCTATTCCGCACAACTCCATCGAAAACAGCATCCGAAAAAACGTGAAAACATTTGAGCGCGATCATATGATCGAATCTATAGATCCGGTCCTTTTGACCCGGTACTCTGGTGCTGTCGGTGGAATGGCCCCGACCGGACGTCGTCGCCGTGTCATACCGATTCCATGCACCTCCATCGAAAACAGCTCCGGGAACTCGTGAAAACATTTGAGCGCGATCCAACGGTCGGATCTACAGTTTTAGACCTTCTGAGCCTGTACTCTGGTCGTGTCGGTGGTAAGGCCCGACCGGACGTCGTCGCCGTGTCATACAGATTGCACCCAGCTCCATTGAAAACACCCTCTAGAAACTCCTGAAAACATTTGAGCGCGATCCAACGGTCGGATCTATAGTTTTAGACCTTTTGACCCGGCACTATAGTCGTGTTGGTGGAATGGCCCGACCTGACGCCATCGACATGTAGTACCAATTCCGTGCAACTCCATCGAAAACATCCTCCCGGAACTTGTGAAAACATTTGAGCTCGATGCAACAGTCGGATCTATAGTTTTAGACCTTCTAAGGGTGTACTCTGGTCGTGTCGGTGGTATGGCCCGACCGGAAGCTGTCGCCGTGTCGTCCAAATTGCACGCAACTCCATTGAAAACAGTCTCCAGAAACTCCTGAAAACAATTGAGTGCGATCCAACGGGCGGATCTATAGTTATCGACCTTCTAACCTTGTACTCTAGTCGTGTCGGTGGTATGGCCCCACCAGACGCCATCGAGGTGTAGTACCGATTCCGCGCATCTCCATCAAAAACATCCTCCTGGTACTTGTGAAAGCATTTGAGCTCGATGCAACGGTCGGATCTATAGTTTTAGACCTTCTAAGGTTGTACTCTGGTCGTGTTGGTGGTATGGCCCGACAGGAAGTCGTCGCCGTGTCGTCCAAATTGCACGCAACTCCATTGAAAACACCCTCTGAAAACTCCTGAAAACATTTGAGCGCGATCCAACGGTCGGATCTATAGTTATAGACTTTTTGAGCCGACACTATAGTCGTGTCGGTGGAATGGCCCGACCTGACGCCAACGACATGTAGTACCGATTCCGCGCATCTCCATCGAAAACATCCTCCCGGAACTTGTGAAAACATTTGAGCTCGATGCAACGGTCGGATCTATAGTTTTAGACCTTCTAAGGCTGTACTCTAGTCGTGTCGTTGGTATGGCCCGACCGGAAGTTGTCGCCGTGTCGTCCAAATTGCATGCAACTCCATTGAAAACAGGCTTCGAAAACTCCTGAAAACATTTGAGCGTGATCCAACGGTCGGATCTATAGTTTTAGACCTTCTGAGCCTGTACTCTGGTCGTGTCGGTGGTATGGCCCGACCGGAAGTCGTCGCCGTGTTGTCCAAATTGCACGCAACTCCATTGAAAACAGCCTTCGAAAACTCCTGAAAACATTTGAGCGCGATCCAACGGGCGGATCTATAGTTATCGACCTTATGAGCCGGTACTCTAGTCGTGTCGGTGATATGGCCAGACTGGACGTCGTCGCCCTGTCGTACCGATTGCGCGCATCTCCCTCGAAAACAGCCTCCGAAAACTCCTGAAAACATTTAAGCGCGATCCAACGGTCGGATCTATAGTTATAGACCTTTTGAGTCGGCACTCTGGTCGTGTCGGTGGTATGGCCCCACCAGACGCCATCGAGGTGTAGTACCTATTCCGCGCAACTCCATCGAAAATAGCATCCGAAAAAACGTGAAAACATTTGAGCGCGATCATACGATCGAATCTATAGATCCGGTCCTTTGGACCCGGTACTCTGGTGCTGTCGGTGGAATGGCCCCGACCGGACATCGTCGCCGTGTCGTACCGATTCCATGCACCTCCGTCGAAAACAGCTCCGGGAACTCGTGAAAACATTTGAGCGCGATCCAACAGTCGGATCTACAATTTTAGACCTTCTGAGCCTGTACTCTGGTCGTGTCGGTGGTAAGGCCCGACCGGACGTCGTCGCCGTGTCATACAGATTGCACCCAGCTCCATTGAGAACACCCTCTAGAAACTCCTGAAAACATTTGAGCGCGATCCAACGGTCGGATCTATAGTTTTAGACCTTTTGACCCGGCACTATAGTCGTGTCGGTGGAATGGCCCGACCTGACGCCATCGACATGTAGTACCAATTCCGTGCAACTCCATCGAAAACATCCTCCCGGAACTCATGAAAACATTTGAGCTCGATGCAACGGTCGGATCTATAGTTTTAGACCTTCTAAGGGTGTACTCTGGTCGTGTCAGTGGTATGGCCCGACCGGAAGCCGTCGCCGTGTCATCCAAATTGCACGCAACTCCATTGAAAACAGCCTTCGGAAACTCCTGAAAACAATTGAGTGCGATCCAACGGGCGGATCTATAGTTATCGACCTTCTAAGCTTGTACTCTGGTCGTGTCGGTGGTATGGCCCGACCGGACATCGTCGTCGTGTCGTATCGATTGCACGCATCTCCATTGAAAACAGCCTCCCGAAATTCCTGAAAACATTTGAGCGCGATCCAACGGTCGGATCTATAGTTATAGACCTTTTGAGATGGCACTCTGGTCGTGTCGGTGGTGTGGCCCCACCAGACGCCATCGAGGTGTAGTACCGATTCCACGCAACTCCATCGAAAACAGCGTCCGCAAAAACGTGAAAACATTTGAGAGTGATCATACGATCGGATCTATAGATCCGGTCCTTTTGACCTGAAACTCTGGTGTTGTCGGTGGAATGGTCCCGACCGAACGTCGTCGCCAAGTCTTACCGATTGCACGCAACTCCATCGAAAACAGCCTGCGGGAACTCGTAAAAACATTTGAGCGCGATCCAACGGTCGGATCTATAGTTTGAGACCTTGTGAGTCGGTACTCGGGTTGTGTTCGTGGTATGGCCCGACCGGATGTCATCGCCGTGTCGTACCGATTCCACACAACTCCATTGAAAACAGCCTCCGGAAACTCCTAAAAACATTTGAGCGCAATCCAACGGTCGGATCAATAGATATGGACCTTTGGAGCCGGCACTCTGGTCGTGTCGGTGGTATGGCCCCGACCGGACGTCGCCGCCGTGTCGTACCGATTGCACGCAACTCCTTCGAAAACAGCCTCAGCAAACTCGTGAAAACATTTGAGCGCAATCCAACGGTCGGATCTACAGTTATAGACCTTTTGAGCCGGTACTCTGGTCGTGTCGGTGGTATGGCCCGATCGGACACCATTGACATGTAGTACCGATTGCACGCAACTCCATCGTAAACAACTTCCTACCGATTCCACGCAAGTCCATCGAAAACAGCATCAGTAAATCGTGAAAACATTTGAGCACGATCATACGATCGGATATATACAGGCGGTCCTTTTGACCCGGTACTCTGATACTGTCGGTGGAATGGCCTCACCCGGACATTGTCGCCGTGTTGTACCGATTCAAAGCACCTCCATCAAAAATAGCCTACGGGAACTCGTAAAAACATTTGAGCGCGATCTAACGGTCGGATCTATAGTTTGCGACCTTTTGAGCTGTTACTCTGGTCGTGTCGGTGGTATGGCCCGACCGGACGTCGGCGCCGTGTTGTACCGATTCCACGCAACTCCATTGAAAACAGCCACAGGGAACTCGTGAAAACATTTGAGCGAGATCCAATGGTCGGATCTACAGTTTTAGACCTTCTGAGCCTGTACTCTGGTCGTGTTGGTGGTGTGGCTCGACCGGACATCGTCCCCGTGTCGTACTGATTACATGCCACTCCATCAAAAACAGCCTCAGGGAACTCGTGAAAACATTTGAGAGCGATCCAACGGTCGGATATACAGTTATAGACCTTTTGAGCCGGCACTCTGGTCGTGTCGATGGTATTGCCCGACCGGACGCATTCGACGTGGAGTACCGATACCACGCAACTCTATCGAAAACAGCATCCGGAAAATCGTGAAAACATTTGAGCTCGATCATACGATCGGATATATAGATTCGGTCCTTTTGACCCGGTACTCTAGTGTTGTCGGTGGAATGGCCCGGAGGGAACGTTGTCGCCCTATCGTACCGATTCAACGCACCTACATCAAAAACAGCCTACGGGAACTCGTGAAAACATTTGAGCGCGATCCAACTGGCGGATCTATAGTTTTAGACCTTTTGAGCCGGTACACTGATCGTGTCGCAGGAATGTCCCCGACCAGACGTCGCCGCCGTGTCGTACCGATTGCATGCAACTCCATTGAAAACAACCTCCGAAAACTCCTGAAAACATTTGAGCGCGATCCAACTATCGGATCTAAAGTTATAGACCTTGTGAGCCGGTACTCTGGTCGTGTCGATGGTATGGCCCGACCTGACGCCAGCGACATGTAGTACCGATTCCACGCAACTCCATTGAAATTAGCATCCGAAAAATCGTGAAAACATTTGAGCGCGATCATACGATCGGATATATACACTCGGTCCTTTTGACCCGGTACTCTGATGCTGTCGGTGGAATGGCCCCGACCGGACATCGCAGCAGTGTCGTACCGATTGCACGCACCTCCACCAAAAACAGCCTCCTCAAAAACGTGTAAACATTTCAGCGCGATCATACGATCGAATATATAGATTTGGGGCTTTTGACCTGGTACTCTAGTGCTGTCGGTGCAAGGGCCCCGACCGAACGTCTTCGCCGTGTCGTACCGATTGCACGCACCTCCATCGAAAACAGCCTCCGGAATCTCGTGAAAATATTTGAGCGCGATCCAACGGTCGGATCTATAGTTTTAGACCTTTTGAGCCGGTACTCTGGTCGTGTCGGTGGTGTGGCCCGACCGCACGTCGTCGCCGTGTTGTACCGATTCAACGCAACTCCATTGGAAATAGCCTCCGGAAACTCCTGAAAACATTTGAGGGCGATCCAACGGTCGGATCAATAGATATAGACCTTTTGAGCCGATACTCTGGTTGTGTGGGTTGTATGGCTCGACCGGACGCCATCGACGTGTAGTATCGATTCCACGCAACTCCATCAAAAACAACATCCTGAAAAACATGTAAACATTTAAGCGCGATCATACGATCGGATATATAGATTCGGTCATTTGAACTCAGTACTGTGGTGCTGTCGGTGGAATGGCCCCGACCGGACGTCGCCGCCAAGTCGTACCGATTGCACGCAACTCCATCGAAAACAACGTGCGGGAACTCGTAAAAACATTTGAGCGCGATCCAACGGTCGGATCTATAGTTTGAGACCTTGTGAGCCGGTACTCGGGTCGTGTTCGTGGTATGGCCAGACCGGATGTCATCGTCGTGTCGTACCGATTCCACGCAACTCCATCGAAAACAGCATCCGGAAAATCGTAACAACATTTGAGAGCGATCATACGATCGGATAAATATATTTGTTCCTTTTGACCCGGTACTCTGGTGCTGTCGGTGGAATGGCCCCGACCGGACGTCGACGCCGTGTCGTACAGATTGCACGAACCTCTATCAAAAACAGCCTTCGGGAACTCGTGAAAACATTTGAGCGCGATCCAACGGTCGGATCTATAGTTGCGACCTTTCGAGCCGGTACTCTGGTCGTGTCGGTGGTATGGCCTGACCGGACGTCGTCGTCGTGGCGTACCGATTGCACTCAACTCCATCGAAAACAGCCTCAGGGAACTCGTGAAAACATTTGAGCGCGATCCAACGGTCCGATCTACAATTATAGAACTTTTGAGCCTGTACTCTAGTCATGTTGGTGGTATGGCCCGACTGGACGCCATCAACATGTAGTACCGATACCACGCAACTCCATAGAAAACAGCATCCAGAAAATCATGAAAACATTTGAGCGCGATCCAACGGTCCGATCTACAATTATAGAACTTTTGAGCCTGTACTCTAGTCATGTTGGTGGTATGGCCCGACTGGACGCCATCAACATGTAGTACCGATACCACGCAACTCCATAGAAAACAGCATCCAGAAAATCATGAAAACATTTGAGCGCAATCATACGATCGGATACATAGATTCGGTCATTTGGACTCGGTACTATGGTGCTGTCGGTGGAATGGCCCCGACCGAACGTCGTGGCCAAGTTGTACTGATTGCATGCAACTCCATCGAAAACAACCTCAGGGAACTCGTGAAAACATTTGAGCGCGATCCAACGGTCGGATCTATAGTTTGAGACCTTGTGAGCCGGTAATCAGGTCGTGTTCGTGGTATGGCCAAACCGGATGTCATCGCTGTGTCGTACCGATTCCACGCAACTCCATTGAAAACAGCCTCCGGAAACTCCTGAAAACATTTGAGCGCGATCCAACGGTCGGATCAATAGATATAGACCTTTGGAGCCGGCACTCTGGTCATGCCGGTGGTATGGCCCCGACCGGACGTCGCCGCCGTGTCGTACCGATAGCACGCAACTCAACCGAAAACAGCCTCAAGGAACTCGTGAAAACATTTGAGCGCGATCCAACGGTCGGATCTACACTTTTAGACCTTCTGAGCTTGTACTCTGGTCGTGTCGGTGGAATGACCCCGACCGGACGTCGCCGCCGTGTCGTCCCGATTGCACGCAACTCCATCGAAAAGACCCTCTGGGAACTCGTGAAAACATTTGAGCGCGATCCAACGGTCGGATCTACAGTTATAGACCTTTTGAGCCGGCACTCTAGTTGTGTCGGTGGTATTGCCCGATCGGACGCAATCGACGTGGAGTACCGAGTCCACGCAACTTCATCGAAAACAGCATCCTGAAAGTCATGAAAACATTTGAGCGCGATCCAACGGTCGGATCTATAGTTGCGACCTTTTGAGCCGGTACTCTGGTCGTGTCGGTGGTATGGCCTGACCGGACGTCGTCGTCGTGTCGTACCGATTGCACGCAACTCCATCGAAAATAGCCTCAGGGAACTCGTGAAAACATTTGAGCGCGATCCAACGGTCAGATCTACAGTTATAGACCTTTTGAGCCTGTACTCTGGTCATGTCAGTGGTATGGCCCGATCGGACGCAATCAACATGTAGTACCGATACCACGCAACTCCATCGAAAATAGCATCCAGAAAATCATGAAAACATTTGAGCGCGATCATACGATCGGATATATAGATGCGATCCTTTTGACCCGGTACTCTAGTGTTGTCGGTGGAATGGCCAGAGCGGACGTTTTCGCCCTGTCGTACCGATTCAACGCACCTCCATCGAAAACAGCCTGCGGGAAGTCGTGAAAACATTTGAGCGCGATCCAACGGGCGGATCTATAGTTTTAGACCTTTTGACCCGGTACTCTGATCGTGTCGGTGGAATGGCCCCGACCGGACGTTGTCGCCGTGTCGTACCGATTCAACGCTCCTCCATAAAAAACAGCCTCCGAGAACCCGTGAAAACATTTGAGCGCGATCCAACGGGAGGATCTATAGTTTTAGACCTTTTGAGCCGGTACTCTAGTCGTGTCGGTGGAATGGCCCGACCGGATGCCATCGACGTGTAGTACCGATTCCACGCAACTCTATCGAAAACAGCATCTGGAAAATCGTGAAAACATTTGAGCGCGATCATACAATCGGATATATAGATTCGGTCCTTTGGACCCTGTACTCTGGTGCTGTCGGTGGAATGGCCCCGACCGGACTTTGTCGCCGTGTCGTACCAATTCAACGCACCTCCATAAAAAACAGCCTCTGGGAACTCGTGAAAACATTTGAGCGCGATCCAACGGCCGGATCTACAGTTATAGACCTTTTGAGCCTGTACTCTGGTCGTGTCGGTGGTATGGCTCGACCGGACGTCGTCGCCGTGTCGTACTTATTGCATGCAACTCCATCGAACACAGCCTTCGGGAACTCGTGAAAACATTTGAGCGCGATCCAACGGTCGGATCTATAGTTGCGACCTTTTGAGCCGGTACTCTGGTCGTGTCGGTGATATGGCCCGACCGGACATCGTCGCCGTGTCGTACCGATTCCACGCAATTCCATTGAAAACAGCCTCCGGAAACTCTTGAAAACATTTGAGCGCGATCCAACGGGCGGATCTATAGTTTTAGACCTTTTGAGCCGGTACTCTGATCGTGTCGCAGGAATGGCCCCGACCAGACGTCGCCGCCGTGTCGTACCGATTGCACGCAACTCCATTGAAAACAGCGTCCAGGAACTCGTGAAAACATTTGAGAGCGATTCAACGGTCGGATCTATAGTTATAGAACTTTTGAGCCGATACTCTGGTCGTGTCGGTGGTAGGGCCCGACCGGACGCCATGGACATGTAGTACCGATTCCACGCAACTCCATCGAAAACAGGTTCAGGAAAATCGTGAAAACATTTGAGCGCCATCACACGATCGGATATATAGATTCGGTCCTTTGGACCCGGTACTCTAGTGCTGTCGGTGGAATGGCCCCGAACGGACGTCGTGGCCAAGTCCTACCGATTGCACGTAACTCTATCGAAAACAGCCTGCGGGAAGTCGTGAAAACATTTGAGCGCGATCCAACGGGAGGATCTATAGTTTTAGACCTTTTGAGCTGGTACTCTAGTCGTGTCGGTGGAATGGCCCGACCGGATGCCATCGATGTGTAGTACCGATTCCACGCAACTCCATCGAAAACAGCATCTGGAAAATCGTGAAAACATTTGAGCGCGATCATACGATCGGATATATAGATGCGGTCCTTTTGACCCGGTACTCTGGTGCTGTCGGTGGAATGGCCTCGACCGGACTTTGTCGCCGTGTCATACCGATTCAACGCACCTCCATAAAAAACAGCTTACGAGAACCCGTGAAAACATTTGAGCGCGATCCAACGGTCGGATCTATAGTTTTAGACCTTTTGAGCCGGTACTCTAGTCGTGTCGGTGGAATGGCCCGACCGGATGCCATCGACGTGTAGTACCGATTCCACGCAACTCTATCGAAAACAGCATCTGGAAAATCATGAAAACATTTGAGCGCGATCATACAATCGGATATATAGATTCGGTCCTTTTGACCCGGTACTCTGGTGCTGTCGGTGGAATGGCCCCGACCGGACGTTGTCGCCGTGTCGTACCGATTCAACGCTCCTCCATAAAAAACAGCCTCCGAGAACCAGTGAAAACATTTGAGCGCGATCCAACGCTCAGATCTATAGTTATAGAACTTTTGAGCCGGTACTCTGGTCGTGTCGGTGGTAGGGCCCGACCGGACGCCATGGACATGTAGTACCGCTTCCACGCAACTCCATCCAAAACAGATTCAGGAAAATCGTGAAAACATTTGAGCGCCATCACATGATCGGATATATAGATTCGGTCCTTTGGACCCGGTACTCTGGTGTTGTCGGTGGAATGGCCCCGACCGGACGTCGTGGCCAAGTCGTACCGATTGCACGTAACTCCATCGAAAACAGCCTGCGGAAGTCGTAAAAACATTTGAGCGCGATCCAACGGTCGGATCTATAGTTTGAGACCTTTTGAGCCGGTACTCTGATCGTGTCGCAGGAATGGCCCCGACCAGACGTCGCCGCCGTGTCGTACCGATTGCACGCAATTCCATTGAAAACAACGTCCGGGAACTCGTGAAAACATTTGAGAGCGATTCAACGGTCGGATCTATAGTTATAGAACTTTTGAGCCGGTACTCTGGTCGTGTCGGTGCTAGGGCCCGACCGAACGCCATGGACATGTAGTACCGATTCCACGCAACTCCATCGAAAACAGGTTGAGGAAAATCGTGAAAACATTTGAGCGCCATCACACGATCGGATATATAGATTCGGTCCTTTGGAGCCTGTACTCTGGCTGTGTCGGTGGTATGGCTCGACCGGACGTCGTGGCCAAGTCGTACCGATTGCATCCAACTCCATCGAAAACAGCCTGCGGGAAGTCATGAAAACATTTGAGCGCGATCCAACGGGAGGATCTATAGTTTTAGACCTTTTGAGCTGGTACTCTAGTCGTGTCGGTGGAATGGCCCGACCGGATGCCATCGACGTGTAGTACCGATTCCACGCAACTCCATCGAAAACAACATCTGGAAAATCGTGAAAACATTTGAGCGCGATCATACGATCGGATATATAGATGCGGTCCTTTTGACCCGGTACTCTGGTGCTGTCGGTGGAATGGCCCCGACCGGACGTCGTGGCCAAGTCGTACTGATTGCACGTAACTCCATCGAAAATAGCCTGCGGGAAGTCGTAAAAACATTTGAGCGCGATCCAACGGTCGGATCTATAGTTTTAGACCTTTTGAGCCGGTACTCTGATCGTGTCGCAGGAATGGCCCCGACCAGACGTCGCCGCCGTGTCGTACCGATTGCACGTAACTCCATTGAAAACAGCGTCCGGGAACTCGTGAAAACATTTGAGAGCGATTCAACGCTCAGATCTATAGTTATAGAACTTTTGAGCCGGTACTCTGGTCGTGGCGGTGGTAGGGCCCGACCGGACGCCATGGACATGTAGTACCGATTCCACGCAACTCCATCGAAAACAGGTTCAGGAAAATCGTGAAAACATTTGAGCGCCATCACACGATCGGATATATAGATTCGGTCCTTTGGATCCGGTACTCTGGTGCTGTCGGTGGAATGGCCCCGACCGGACGTCGTGGCCAAGTCGTACCGATTGCACGTAACTCCATCGAAAACAGCCTGCGGGAAGTTGTAAAAACATTTGAGCGCGATCCAACGGTCGGATCTATAGTTTGAGACCTTGTGAGCTGGTACTCGGGTCGTGTTCGTGGTATGGCCCGACCGGATGTCATCGCCGTGTCGTACCGATTCCACGCAACTCCATCGAAAACAGCATCCGGAAAATCGTAAAAACATTTGAGTGCGATCATACGATCGGATATATAGATGCGGTCCTTTGGACCCTGTACTCTGGTGCTGTCGGTGGAATGGCCTAGACCGGACGTCGCCGCCTTGTCGTCCCGATTGCACGCAACTCCATCGAAAATAGCCTCTGGGAACTCGTGAAAACATTTGAGCGCGATCCAACGGTCGGATCTACAGTTATAGACCTTTTGAGCCTATACTCTGGTCGTGTCGGTGGTATGGCTCGACCGGACGTCGTCGTCGTGTCGTACTTATTGCATGCAACTCCATCGAAAACAACCTTTGGGAACTCGTGAAAACATTTGAGCGCGATCCAACGGTCGGATCTATAGTTGCGACCTTTTGAGCCGGTACTCTGGTCGTGTCGGTGATATGGCCCGACCGGACATCGTCGTCATGTCGTACCGATTCCACGCAACTCCATTGAAAACAGCCTCCGGAAACTCCTGAAAACATTTGAGCGCGATCCAACGGTAGGATATATATATTCGGTCCTTTTGACCCGGTACTCTGGTGCTGTCGGTGGAATGGCCCCGACCGGACGTTGTCGCCGTGTCGTACCGATTCAACGCACCTCCATAAAAAACAGCCTCCGAGAAGTCGTGAAAACATTTGAGCGCGATCCAACGGGAGGATCTATGGTTTTAGACCTTTTGAGCTGGTACTCTAGTCGTGTCGGTGGAATGGCCCGACCGGATGCCATCGATGTGTAGTACCGATTCCACGCAACTCCATCGAAAACAGCATCTGGAAAAACATTTGAGCGCGATCATACGATCGGATATATAGATGCGGTCCTTTTGACCCGGTACTCTGGTGCTGTCGGTGGAATGGCCCCGACCGAGCGTCGTCGTCGTGTCGTACTGATTGGACGCAACTCCATCGAAAACAGCCTTAAGGAACTCGTGAAAACATTTGAGAACGATCCAACGGTCGGATATACAGTTATAGACCTTTTGAGCCGGCACTCTGGTCGTGTCGGTGGTATGGCCCGACCGGACGCCATCGACATGTAGTACCGATACCACGCAACTCCATAGAAAACAACATCCGGAAAATCGTGAAAACATTTGAGCGCGATCATACGATCAGATATATAGATGCGGTCCTTTTGACCCGGTACTCTGGTGCTGTCGGTGGAATGGGCCCAACCGGACGTCTTCGTCGTGTCGTACTGATTTCACGCACCTCCATCAAAAACAGCCTCAAGGAACTTGTCAAAACATTTGAGAGCGATCCAACGGTCGGATCTACATTTTTAGACCTTTTGAGCCGGTACTCTGGTCGTGTCGGTGGTATGGCCCGACCGGACGCCATCGACATGTAGTACCGATACCACGCAACTCCATCGAAAACAACATCCGGAAAATCGTGAAAACATTTGAGCGCGATCATACGATCAGATATATAGATGCGGTCCTTTTGACCCGGTACTCTGGTGCTGTCGGTGGAATGGGCCCGACCGGACGTCTTCGTCGTGTCGTACTGATTCCACGCACCTCCATCAAAAACAGCCTACGGGAACTTGTGAAAACATTTGAGCGCGATCCAACGGTCGGATCTATAGTTTGAGACCTTTTGAGCCGGTACTCTGGTTGTGTCGGTGGTATGGGCCGACCGGATGCCATCGACGTGTAGAACCGATTCCACGCAACTCCATCAAAAACAGCATCAGTAAAATCGTGAAAACATTTGAGCGCGATCATACGATCGGATATATAGATTCGGTCCTTTTGACCCGGTACTCTAGTGCTGTCGGTGGAATGGCCCCGACCGGACATCGTAGCTGTGTCGTACCGATTCCACGCACCTCCATCAAAAACAGCCTACGGGAACTCGTGAAAACATTTGAGCGCGATCCAAAGGTCAGATCTATAGTTTTAGACCTTTTGAGCCTGTACTGTGGTTGTGTCGGTGGTATGACCCGACCAAACATCGTCTTCGTGTCGTACTGATTGTAAGCATCTCCCTTGGAAACAGCCTCCGGAAACTCCTGAAAACATTTGAGGGCGATCCAACGGTCGAATCTATATTTCTAGACCTTTTGATCCGGTACTCTAGTCGTGTCGGTGGGATGGCCCGACCGAACACCATCGACGTGTAGTACTGATTCCACGCAACTTCATGGAAAACAGCATTCGAAAAAACAAGAAAACATTTGAGCACGATCATACGATCGGATATAAAGATTCGGTCCTTTTGACCCGGTACTCTAGTGATGTCGGTGAATGGCCCCGACAGGACGTCGTAGCCGGGTCGTATCGATTCCACGCCCCTCCATCAAAAACAACCTACGGGAACTCGTGAAAACATTTGAGCGCGATTCAACGGCCGGATCTATAGTTTTAGACCTTTTGAGCCGGTACTCTGATCGTGTCGGTGGAATGGCCCCGACTGGACATCGTCGCTGTGTTGTACTCATTGCAAACAACTCCATTGGAAACAGCCTCCGAAAACTTCTGAAAAAATTTGAGTGCGATCCAACGGTCGGATCTACAGTTATAGACATTTTGAGCCGGTACTCTGGTCGTGTCGGTGGAATGGCCCCGACCGGACGACGCCACCGTGTCGTACCGATTGCACGCAACTCCATCGAAAACAACCTCAAGGAACTCGTGAAAACATTTGAGCGCGATCCAACGGTCGGATCTACAGTTATAGACCTTTTGAGTCGGTACTCTAGTCGTGTCGGTGGTATGGCCCGACCGGACGCCATCGACGTGTAGTATCGATTCCACGCAACTACCTCGAAAACAGCATCCGAAAATACATGAAAACATTTGAGCACGACCATACGATCGGTTATAAAGATCGGTCCTTTTGACCCGGTACTCTGGTGCTGTCGGTGGAATGGCCCCGACCGGACGTTGCCGCCGTGTCGTACCGATTGCACGCAACTCCATCGAAAACAGCATCTGGGAACTCGTGAAAACATTTGAGCGCGATCCAACGGTCGGATATATAGTTTTAGACCTTTTGAGCCTGTACTCTGATCGTGTCGGTGGTATGGCCCGACCGGACGTCGTCGTCGTGTCGTACTGATTGCAAGCATCTCCATTGGAAACAGCCTCCGGAAACTCCTGAAAAAATTTGATGGCGATCCAACGGTCGGATCTATAGTTATAGACCTTTTGATCTAGTACTCTAGTCGTGTCGGTGGTATGGCCCGACCGGACGCCATCGACGTGTAGTATCGATTCCACGCAACTCCATCGAAAACAGCATTCGAAAAAACATGAAAACTTTTGAGCACGATCATACGATCGGATATAAAGATTCGGTCCTTTTGACCCGGTACTCTGGTGCTGTCGGTGAATGGCCCCGACAGGACGTCGTAGCCGGGTCGTACTGATTCCACGCCCCTCCATCAAACACAGCCTACGAGAACTCGTGAAAACATTTGAGCACGATCCAACGGCCGTATCTATAGTTTTAGACCTTTTTTGCCGGTACTCTAATCATGTCGGTGGAATGGCCCCAACTGGACATCGTCGCCGTGTCGTACTGATTGCAAGCAACTCCATTGGAAACTGCCTCCGGAAACTTCTGAAAAAATTTGAGCGCGATCCAACGGTCGGATCTATAGTTATAGACATTTTGAGCCGGTACTCTGGTCGTGTCGGTGGAATTGCCCCGACCGGACGTCGCCGCCGTGTCGTACCGATTGCACGCAACTCCATCGAAAACACCCTCAGGGAACTCCTGAAAACATTTGAGCGCGATCCAACGGTCGGATCTACAGTTATAGACCTTTTGAGCTGGTACTCTAGTCGTGTCGGTGTTATGGCCCGACCGGACGCCATCGACGTGTAGTACTGATTCCACGAAACTTCATCGAAAACAGCATCCGAAAAATCATGAAAACATTTGAGCGCGATCATACGATCGGATATATAGATGCGGTCCTTTTGAGCCGGTACTATGGTGCTGTCGGTGGAATGGCCCCGACCGGACGTCTTCGCCATGTCGTACCAATTGCACGCAACTCCATGGAAAACAGCCTCCGGGAACTCGTGAAAACATTTGAGCGCGATCCAACGGTCGGATCTATAGTTTTAGATTTTCTGAGCCTGTACTCTGGTTGTGTCGGTGGTATGGCCCGACCGGACATCGTCGCCGTGTCGTACCGATTGCAAGCCACTCAATTGGAAACAGCCTCTGGAAACTACTGAAAATATTTGAGGGCGATCCAACGGTTGGATCTATAGTAATAGACCTTTTGAGCCGGTACTCTAGTCGTGTCGGTGGTATGGCCCGACCGGACGTCGTCGCCGTGTCATACTAATTGCAAGCAACTTCATTGGAAACAGCCTCCAGAAACTCCTGAAAAAATTTGAGGGCGATCCAACGGTCGGATCTATAGTTATAGACCTTTTGAGCCGGTACTCTTGTCGTGTCAGTGGTATGGCCCGACCGGAAGCCAGCGACGTGTAGTACCGATTCCACGCAACTTCATCGAAAAGAGCATCCGAAAAAACATGAAAACATTTGAGCACGATCCTACGATCAGATATAAAAATTCGGTCCTTTTAACCCGGTACTCTGGTGATGTCGGTGGAATGGCCCCGACCGGACGTCGCCGCCGTGTCGTCCCGATTGCACGCAACTCCATCGAAAACAGCTTCTGGGAACTCGTGAAAACATTTGAGCACGATCCAACGGTCGGATCTATAGTTTTAGACCTTCTGAGCCTGTACTCTGATCATGTCGGTGGTATGGCCCAACCGGATGTCGTCATCGTATTGTACTAATTGCAAGCATCTCCATTGGAAACAGCCTTCAGAAACTCCTAAAAAAATTTGACGGCGATCCAACGGTCCGATCTATAGTTATAGACCTTTTAATCCGGTACTCTAGTCGTGTCGGTGGTATGACCCGACCGGATGCCATCGACGTGTAGTACCGATTCCACGCAACTCCATCTGGAAAATTGTGAAAACATTTGAGCGCGATCATATGATCGGATATATAGATGCGGTCCTTTTGAGCCGGTACTCTGGTGTTGTCGGTGGAATGACCCCGACCGGACGTCTTCGTCGTGTCGTACTGATTCCTCGCACCTCCATCAAAAACAGCCTACGGGAACTCGTGAAAACATTTGAGCGTGATCCAACGGTCAGATCTATAGTTTGAGACCTTTTGAGCTGGTACTCTGGTCGTGTCGGTGGTATGGCCCGACCGGATGCCATCGACGTGTAGTACCGATTCCACGCAACTCCATCGAAAAACAGCCTACGGGAACTCGTGAAAGCATTTGAGTGCGATCCAACGGTCGGATCTATAGTTTGAGACCTTTTGAGCCGGTACTCTGGTCGTGTCGGTGGTATGGCCCGATCGGATGCCATCGACGTGTAGAACCGATTCCACGCAACTCCATCGAAAACAACATCAGTAAAATCGTGAAAACTTTTGAGCGTAATCATACGATCAGATATATAGATGCGGTCCTTTTGAGCCGGTACTCTGGTGCTGTCGGTGGAATGGCCCCGACCGGACGTCGCCGCCGTGTAGTCCCGATTGCACGCAACTCCATCAAAAACAGCATCTGGGAACTCGTGAAAACATTTGAGCGTGATCCAAAGGTCGGATCTATAGTTTTAGACCTTCTGAGCCTGTACTGTGGTCGTGTCGGTGGTAGGGCCCGACCGAACATCGTCGTCATGTCGTACTGATTGCAAGCATCTCCCTTGGAAACAACCTCCGGAAACTCCTGAAAACATTTGAGGGCGATCCAACGGTCGAATCTATAGTTCTAGACCTTTTGATCCGGTACTCTGGTCGTGTCGGCGGTATGGCCCGACCGGACGCCATCGACGTGTAGTACCGATTCCACGCAACTTCATGGAAAACAACATTCGAAAAAACAAGAAAACATTTGAGCACGATCATACGATCGGATATAAAGATTCGGTCCTTTTGACCCGGTACTCTGGTGCTGTCGGTGAATGGCCCCGATAGGACGTCGTACCGATTCCACGCCCCTCCATCAAACACAGCCTACGGGAACTCGTGAAAACATTTGAGCACGATCCAACGGTCGGATCTATAGTTATAGACATTTTGAGCGGGTACTCTGGTCGTGTCGGTGGAATTGCCCCGACCGGACGTCGCCGCCGTGTCGTACCGATTGCACGCAACTCCATCGAAAACACCCTCAGGGAACTCGTGAAAGCATTTGAGCGCGATCCAACGGTCGGATCTACAGTTATAGACCTTTTGAGCTGGTACTCTGGTCGTGTCGGTGTTATGGCCCGACCGGACGCCATCGACGTGTAGTACCGATTCCACGCAACTTCATCGAAAACAGCATCCGAAAAATCGTGAAAACATTTGAGCGCGATCATACGATCGGATATATAGATGCAGTCCTTTGGACCTGGTACTCTGGTGCTGTCGGTGGAATGGCCCCGACCGGACGTCGCCGCCGTGTCGTACCGATTGCACGCACCTCCATCGAAAACGGCCTCTGGAAACTACTGAAAAAATTTGAGCAAGATCTAACGGTCGGATCTATAGTTTTAGATCTTCTAAGCCTGTACGCTGGTCGTGTCGGTGGTATGGCCCGACCGGACGTCATCGCCGTGTCATATTGATTTCAAGCAATTCCAATGGAAACAACCTCCGGAAACTCTTGAAAAAATTTGAGCACGATCCAACGGTCGGATCTATAGTTATAGACCTTTTGAACCGGTACTCTGGTCGTGTCGGTGGTATGGTCCGACCGTAGGCCATCGACGTGTAGTACCGATTCCACGCAACTCCATCGAAAACAAGACCCGAAAAAATATGAAAACATTTGAGCGCGATCATACGATCGGATATATAGATGCAGTCCTTTAGACCTGGTACTCTGGTGCTGTCGGTGGAATGGCCCCGACCGGACGTCGCCGCCGTGTCGAACCGATTGCATGCAACTCCATCGGAAACAGCTTCTGGGAACTCGTGAAAACATTTGAGCGCGATCCAACGGTCGGATCTATAGTTTTAGACCTTCTGAGCCTGTACTCTGATCGTGTCTGTGGTATGGCCCGACCGGACGCCGTCATCGTGTTGTATTGATTGCAAGCATCTCCATTGGAAACAGCCTCCGGAAACTCCTAAAAAAATTTAAGGGCGATCCAACGGTCCGATCTATAGTTATAGACCTTTTGATCCGGTACTCTGGTCGTGTCGGTGGTATGGCCTGACCGGATGCCATCGACGTGTAGTACCGATTCCACGCAACTCCATCGAAAACAGCATCTGGAAAATTGTGAAAACATTTGAGCGCGATCATATGATCGGATATATAGATGCGGTCCTTTTGAGCCGGTACTCTGGTGTTGTCGGTGGAATGACCCCGACCGGACGTCTTCGTCGTGTCGTATTGATTCCACGCACCTCCATCAAAAACAGCCTACGGGAACTCGTGAAAACATTTGAGCGCGATCCAACGGTCGGATCTATAGTTTGAGACCTTTTGAGCCGGTACTCTGGTCGTGTCGGTGGTATGGCCCGATCGGATGCCATCGACGTGTAGTACCGATTCCACGCAACTCCATCGAAAACAGCATCCGAAAAATCGTGAAAACATTTGAGCGCGATTCAAAGGTCGGATCTATAGTTTTAGACCTTCTGAGCCTGTACTGTGGTCGTGTCGGTGGTATGGCCCGACCGAACATCGTCGTGTTGTCGTACTGATTGCAAGCATCTCCCTTGGAAACAGCCTCTGGAAACTCCTGAAAACATTTGAGGGCGATCCAACGGTCGAATCTATAGTTCTAGACCTTTTGATCCGGTACTCTGGTCGTGTCGGTGGGATGGCCCGACCGAACGCCATCGACGTGTAGTACCGATTCCACGCAACTTCATGGAAAACAGCATTCGAAAAAACAAGAAAACATTTGAGCACGATCATACGATCGGATATAAAGATTCAGTCCTTTTGACCCGGTACTCTAGTGCTGTCGGTGAATGGCCCCGACAGGACGTCGTAGCCGGGTCGTATCGATTCCACGCCCCTCCATCAAAAATAGCCTACGGGAACTCGTGAAAACATTTGAGCGCGATTCAACGGCCGGATCTATAGTTTTAGACCTTTTGAGCCGGTACTCTGATCGTGTCGGTGGAATGGCCCTGACTGGACATCGTCGCCGTGTCGTACTCATTGCAAGCAACTCCATTGGAAACAGCCTCCGAAAACTTCTGAAAAAATTTGAGTGCGATCCAAGGGTCGGATCTACAGTTATAGACATTTTGAGCCGGTACTCTGGTCGTGTCGGTGGAATGGCCCCGACCGGACGACGCCACGGTGTCCTACCGATTGCACGCAACTCCATCGAAAACAAGCTCAAGGAACTCGTGAAAACATTTGAGCGCGATCCAACGGTCGGATCTACAGTTATAGACCTTTTGAGGCGGTACTCTGGTCGTGTCGGTGGAATGGCCCCGATCGGACATCGTCGCCGTGTCGTACTGATTGCAAGGAACTGCATTGGAAACAGCCTCCGGAAACTTCTGAAAAAATTTGAGCGCGCTCCAACGGTTGGATCTATAGTCATAGACAATTTGGGCCGGTACTCAGGTCGTGGCGGTGGTATGGCCCGATCGGACGCCATCGACTTGTAGTATCGATTCCACGCAAGTGCATCGAAAACAGCATCCAAAAAACATGAAAACATGTGAGCACGATCATACGATCGGATATAAAGATTCGATCCTTTTGACCCGATACTCTGGTGCTGTCAGTGAATGGCCCCGACAGGACGTCGTAGCCGGGTCGTACCGATTCCACACCCCTCCATCAAAAACAGCCTACGGGAACTCGTGAAAACATTTGAGCGCGATCCAACGGCTAGATCTATAGTTGTAGACCTTTTGAGTCGGTACTCTGATCGTGTCGGTGGAATGGCCCCGACCGGACGTCGCCGCCGTGTCGTACCGATTGCACGCAACTCCATCGAAAACACCCTCTAGGAACTCGTGAAAACATTTGAGCGCGATCCAACGGTCGGATCTACAGTTATAGACCTTTTGAGTCGGTACTCTGGTCGTGTCGGTGGTATGGCCCGACCGGACGCCATCGACGTGTAGTATCGATTCCACGCAACTGCCTCGAAAACAGCATCCGAAAAAACATGAAAACATTTGAGCACGACCATATGATCGGTTATAAAGATTCGGTCCTTTTAACCCGGTACTCTGGTGCTGTCGGTGGAATGGCCCCGACCGGACGTTGCCGCCGTGTCGTACCGATTGCACGCAACTCCATCGAAAACAGCATCTGGGAACTCGTGAAAACATTTTAGCGCGATCCAACGGTCGGATATATAGTTTTAGACCTTTTGAGCTTGTACTCTGATCGTGTCGGTGGTATGGCCCGACCGGACGTCGTCGTCGTGTCGTACTGATTGCAAGCATCTCCATTGGAAACAGCCTCTGGAAACTCTTGAAGAAATTTGATGGCGATCCAACGGTCGGATCTATAGTTATAGACCTTTTGATCCAGTACTCTAGTCGTGTCGGTGGTATGGCCCGACCGGACGCCATCGACGTGTAGTAACGATTCCACGCAACTGCATCGAAAACAGCATTCGAAAAAACGTGAAAACTTTTGAGCACGATCATACGATCGGATATAAAGATTCGGTCCTTTTGACCCGGTACTCTGGTGCTGTCGGTGAATGGCCCCGACAGGACGTCGTAGCCGGGTCGTACCGATTCCACACCCCTCCATCAAACACAGCCTACGGGAACTCGTGAAAACATTTGAGCGTGATCCAAAGGTCGGATCTATAGTTTGAGACCTTCTGAGCCTGTATTGTGGTCGTGTCGGTCGTACGGCCCGACCGAACATCGTCGTCGTGTCGTACTGATTGCAAGCATCTCCCTTGGAAACAGCCTCCGGAAACTACTGAAAACATTTGAGGGCGATCCAACGGTCGAATCTTTAGTTCTAGACCTTTTGATCCGGTACTCTGGTTGTGTCGGTGGTATGGCCTGACCGGATGCCATCGACGTGTAGTACCGATTCCACGCAACTCCATCGAAAACAGCATCTGGAAAATTGTGAAAACATTTGAGCGCGATCATATGATCGGATATATAGATGCGATCCTTTTGAGCCGGTACTCTGGTGTTGTCGGTGGAATGACCCCGACCGGACGTCTTCGTCGTGTCGTACTGATTCCATGCACCTACATCAAGAACAGCCAACGGGAACTCGTGAAAACATCTGAGCGCGATGCAACGGTCGGATTTATAGTTTGAGACCTTTTGAGCCGGTACTCTGGTCGTGTCGGTGGTATGGCCCGACCGGATGCCATCGACGTGTAGTACCGATTCCACGCAACTCCATCGAAAACAGCATCCGAAAAATCGTGAAAACATTTGAGCGCGATCATACGATCAGATATATAGATGCGGTCCTTTTGAGCCGGTACTCTGGTGCTGTCGGTGGAATGGCCCCGACCAGACGTCGCCGCCGTGTAGTCCCGATTGCACGCAACTCCATCAAAAACAGCATCTGGGAACTCGTGAAAACATTTGAGCGTGATCCAAAGGTCGGATCTATAGTTTTAGACCTTCTGAGCCTGTATTGTGGTCGTGTCGGTCGTACGGCCCGACCGAACATCGTCGTCGTGTCGTACTGATTGCAAGCATCTCCCTTGGAAACAGCCTCCGGAAACTACTGAAAACATTTGAGGGCGATCCAACGGTCGAATCTTTAGTTCTAGACCTTTTGATCCGGTACTCTGGTTGTGTCGGTGGTATGGCCTGACCGGATGCCATCGACGTGTAGTACCGATTCCACGCAACTCCATCGAAAACAGCATCTGGAAAATTGTGAAAACATTTGAGAGCGATCATATGATCGGATATATAGATGCGGTCCTTTTGAGCCGGTACTCTGGTGTTGTCGGTGGAATGACCCCGACCGGACGTCTTCGTCGTGTCGTACTGATTCCATGCACCTACATCAAGAACAGCCAACGGGAACTCGTGAAAACATCTGAGCGCGATGCAACGGTCGGATCTATAGTTTGAGACCTTTTGAGCCGGTACTCTGGTCGTGTCGGTGGTATGGCCCGACCGGATGCCATCGACGTGTAGTACCGATTCCACGCAACTCCATCGAAAACAGCATCCGAAAAATCGTGAAAACATTTGAGCGCGATCATACGATCAGATATATAGATGCGGTCCTTTTGAGCCGGTACTCTGGTGCTGTCGGTGGCATGGCCCCGACCAGACGTCGCCGCCGTGTAGTCCCGATTGCACGCAACTCCATCAAAAACAGCATCTGGGAACTCGTGAAAACATTTGAGCGTGATCCAAAGGTCGGATCTATAGTTTTAGACCTTCTGAGCCTGTATTGTGGTCGTGTCGGTCGTATGGCCCGACCGAACATCATCGTCGTGTCGTACTGATTGCAAGCATCTCCCTTGGAAACAGCCTCCGGAAACTACTGAAAACATTTGAGGGCGATCCAACGGTCGAATCTTTAGTTCTAGACCTTTTGATCCGGTACTCTGGTCGTGTCGGTGGTATGGCCTGACCGGATGCCATCGACGTGTAGTACCGATTCCACGCAACTCCATCGAAAACAGCATCTGGAAAATTGTGAAAACATTTGAGAGCGATCATATGATCGGATATATAGATGCGGTCCTTTTGAGCCGGTACTCTGGTGTTGTCGGTGGAATGACCCCGACCGGACGTCTTCGTCGTGTCGTATTGATTCCATGCACCTACATCAAGAACAGCCAACGGGAACTCGTGAAAACATCTGAGCGCGATGCAACGGTCGGATCTATAGTTTGAGACCTTTTGAGCCGGTACTCTGGTCGTGTCGGTGGTATGGCCCCACCGGATGCCATCGACGTGTAGTACCGATTCCACGCAACTCCATCGAAAACAACATCCGAAAAATCGTGAAAACATTTGAGCGCGATCATACGATCAGATATATAGATGCGGTCCTTTTGAGCCGGTACTCTGGTGCTGTCGGTGGAATGGCCCCGACCGGACATCGTAGCCGTGTAGTCCCCATTGCACGCAACTCCATCAAAAACAGCATCTGGGAACTCGTGAAAACATTTGAGCGTGATCCAAAGGTCGGATCTATAGTTTTAGACCTTCTGAGCCTGTATTGTGGTCGTGTCGGTCGTATGGCCCGACCGAACATCGTCGTCGTGTCGTACTGATTGCAAGCATCTCCCTTGGAAACAGCCTCCGGAAACTACTGAAAACATTTGAGGGCAATCCAACGGTCGAATCTTTAGTTCTAGACCTTTTGATCCGGTACTCTGGTCGTGTCGGTGGTATGGCCTGACCGGATGCCATCGACGTGTAGTACCGATTCCACGCAACTCCATCGAAAACAGCATCTGGAAAATTGTGAAAACATTTGAGCGCGATCATATGATCGGATATATAGATGCGGTTCTTTTGAGCCGGTACTCTGGTGTTGTCGGTGGAATGACCCCGACCGGACGTCTTCGTCGTGTCGTACTGATTCCACGCACCTCCATCAAGAACAGCCAACGGGAACTCGTGAAAACATTTGAGAGCGATCCAACGGTCGGATCTATAGTTTGAGACCTTTTGAGCCGGTACTCTGGTCGTGTCGGTGGTATGGCCCGACCGGTTGCCATCGACGTGTAGTACCGATTCCACGCAACTCCATCGAAAACAGCATCCGAAAAATCGTGAAAACATTTGAGCGCGATCATACGATCAGATATATAGATGCGGTCCTTTTGAGCCGGTACTCTGGTGCTGCCGGTGGAATGGCCCCGACCGGACATCGTAGCCGTGTAGTCCTGATTGCACGCAACTCCATAAAAAACAGCATCTGGGAACTCGTGAAAACATTTGAGCGCGATCCAAAGGTCGGATCTATAGTTTTAGACCTTTTGAGCCTGTATTGTGGTCGTGTCGGTCGTATGGCCCGACCGAACATCGTCGTCGTGTCGTACTGATTGCAAGCATCTCCCTTGGAAACATCCTCCGGAAACTCCTGAAAACATTTGAGGGCGATCCAACGGTCGAATCTATAGTTCTAGACCTTTTGATCCGGTACTCTGGTCGTGTCGGTGGTATGGCCTGACCGGATGCCATCGACGTGTAGTACCGATTCCACGCAACTCCATCGAAAACAGCATCTGGAAAATTGTGAAAACATTTGAGCGCGATCATATGATCGGATATATAGATCCGGTCCTTTTGAGCCCGTACTCTGGTGTTGTCGGTGGAATGAGCCCGACCGGACGTCTTCGTCGTGTCGTACTGATTCCACGCACCTCCATCAAGAACAGCCAACGGGAACTCGTGAAAACATTTGAGCGCGATCCAACGGTCGGATCTATAGTTTGAGACCTTTTGTGCCGGTACTCTGGACGTGTCGGTGGTATGGCCCGACCGGATGCCATCAACGTGTAGTACCGATTCCACGCAACTCCATCGAAAACAGCATCAGTAAATTCGTGAAAACATTTGAGCGCGATCATACGATTGGATAAATAGATTCGGTCCTTTTGACCCGGTACTCTGGTGCTGTCGGTGGAATGGCCCCGACCGGACATCGTAGCTGTGTCGTACCGATTCCACGCACCTCCATCAAAAACAGCCTACGGGAACTCGTGAAAACATTTGAGCGCGATCCAAAGGTCGGATCTATAGTTTTAGACCTTCTGAGCCTGTACTGTGGTCGTGTCGGTGGTATGGCCCGACCGAACATCGTCGTCGTGTCGTACTGATTGCAAGCATCTCCCTTGGAAACAGCCTCCGGAAACTCCTGAAAACATTTGAGGGCGATCCAACGGTTGAATCTATAGTTCTAGACCTTTTGATCCGGTACTCTGGTCGTATCGGTGGGATGGCCCGACCGGACGCCATCGACGTGTAGTACCGATTCCACGCAACTCCATCTGGAACATTGTGAAAACATTTGAGCACGATCATATGATCGGATATATAGATGCGGTCCTTTTGAGCCGGTACTCTGGTGTTGTCGGTGGAATGACCCCGACCGGACGTCTTCGTCGTGTCGTACTGATTCCACGCACCTCCATCAAAAACAGCCTACGGGAACTCGTGAAAACATTTGAGCGCGATACAAAGGTCGGATCTATAGTTTTAGACCTTCTGAGCCTGTACTGTGGTCGTGTCGGTGGTATGGCCCGACCGAACATCGTCGTCGTGTCGTACTGATTGCAAGCATCTCCCTTGGAAACAGCCTCCGGAAACTCCTGAAAACATTTGAGGGCGATCCAACGGTCGAATCTATAGTTCTAGACCTTTTGATCCGGTACTCTGGTCGTGTCGGTGGGATGGCCCGACCGGACGCCATCGACGTGTAGTACCGATTCCACGCAACTCCATCTGGAACATTGTGAAAACATTTGAGCGCGATCATATGATCGGATATATAGATGCGGTCCTTTTGAGCCGGTACTCTGGTGTTGTCGGTGGAATGACCCCGACCGGACGTCTTCGTCGTGTCGTACTGATTCCACGCACCTCCATCAAGAACAGCCAACGGGAACTCGTGAAAACATTTGAGCGCGATCATATGATCGGATATATAGATGCGGTCCTTTTGAGCCGATACTCTGGTGTTGTCGGTGGAATGACCCCGACCGGACGTCTTCGTCGTGTCGTACTGATTCCACGCACCTCCATCAAAAACAGCCTACGGGAACTCGTGAAAACATTTGAGCGCGATACAAAGGTCGGATCTATAGTTTTAGACCTTCTGAGCCTGTACTGTGGTCGTGTCGGTGGTATGGCTCGACCGAACATCGTCGTCGTGTCGTACTGATTGCAAGCATCTCCCTTGGAAACAGCCTCCGGAAACTCCTGAAAACATTTGAGGGCGATCCAACGGTCGAATCTATAGTTCTAGACCTTTTGATCCGGTACTCTGGTCGTGTCGGTGGGATGGCCCGACCGGAAGCCATCGACGTGTAGTACCGATTCCACGCAACTCCATCTGCAAAATTGTGAAAACATTTGAGCGCGATCATATGATCGGATATATAGATGCGGTCCTTTTGAGCCGGTACTCTGGTGTTGTCGGTGGAATGACCCCGACCGGACGTCTTCGTCGTGTCGTACTGATTCCACGCACCTCCATCAAAAACAGCCTACGGGAACTCGTGAAAACATTTGAGCGCGATCCAACGGTCGGATCTATAGTTTGAGACCTTTTGAGCCGGTACTCTGGTCGTGTCGGTGGTATGGCCCGACCGGATGCCATCGACGTGTAGTACCGATTCCACGCAACTCCATCGAAAACAGCATCCGAAAAATCGTGAAAACATTTGAGCGCGATCATACGATCAGATATATAGATGCGGTCCTTTTGAGCCGGTACTCTGGTGCTGCCGGTGGAATGGCCCCGACCGGACATCGTAGCCGTGTAGTCCTGATTGCACGCAACTCCATCAAAAACAGCATCTGGGAACTCGTGAAAACATTTGAGCGCGATCCAAAGGTCGGATCTATAGTTTTAGACCTTTTGAGCCTGTATTGTGGTCGTGTCGGTCGTATGGCCCGACCGAACATCGTCGTCGTGTCGTACTGATTGCAAGCATCTCCCTTGGAAACATCCTCCGGAAACTCCTGAAAACATTTGAGGGCGATCCAACGGTCGAATCTATAGTTCTAGACCTTTTGATCCGGTACTCTGGTCGTGTCGGTGGTATGGCCTGACCGGATGCCATCGACGTGTAGTACCGATTCCACGCAACTCCATCGAAAACAGCATCTGGA
This sequence comes from Populus alba x Populus glandulosa, assembly GCA_033617975.1. Taxonomy (NCBI): domain Eukaryota; kingdom Viridiplantae; phylum Streptophyta; class Magnoliopsida; order Malpighiales; family Salicaceae; genus Populus; species Populus alba x Populus glandulosa. Next base: position 8,669,696 of record CM066161.1, read on the forward strand.
AAATTGTGAAAATATTTGAGCGCGATCATATGATCGGATATATAGATCCGGTCCTTTTGAGCCCGTACTCTGGTGTTGTCGGTGGAATGAGCCCGACCGGACGTCTTCGTCGTGTCGTACTGATTCCACGCACCTCCATCAAGAACAGCCAACGGGAACTCGTGAAAACATTTGAGCTCGATCCAACGGTCGGATCTATAGTTTGAGACCTTTTGTGCCGGTACTCTGGACGTGTCAGTGGTATGGCCCGACCGGATGCCATCAACGTGTAGTACCGATTCCACGCAACTCCATCGAAAACAGCATCAGTAAATTCGTGAAAACATTTGAGCGCGATCATACGATTGGATAAATAGATTCGGTCCTTTTGACCCGGTACTCTGGTGCTGTCGGTGGAATGGCCCCGACCGGACATCGTAGCTGTGTCGTACCGATTCCACGCACCTCCATCAAAAACAGCCTACGGGAACTCGTGAAAACATTTGAGCGCGATCCAAAGGTCGGATCTATAGTTTTAGACCTTCTGAGCCTGTACTGTTGTCGTGTCGGTGGTATGGCCCGACCGAACATCGTCGTCGTGTCGTACTGATTGCAAGCATCTCCCTTGGAAACAGCCTCCAGAAACTCCTGAAAACATTTGAGGGCGATCCAACGGTTGAATCTATAGTTCTAGACCTTTTGATCCGGTACTCTGGTCGTATCGGTGGGATGGCCCGACCGGACGCCATCGACGTGTAGTACCGATTCCACGCAACTCCATCTGGAACATTGTGAAAACATTTGAGCACGATCATATGATCGGATATATAGATGCGGTCCTTTTGAGCCGGTACTCTGGTGTTGTCGGTGGAATGACCCCGACCGGACGTCTTCGTCGTGTCGTACTGATTCCACGCACCTCCATCAAAAACAGCCTACGGGAACTCGTGAAAACATTTGAGCGCGATACAAAGGTCGGATCTATAGTTTTAGACCTTCTGAGCCTGTACTGTGGTCGTGTCGGTGGTATGGCCCGACCGAACATCGTCGTCGTGTCGTACTGATTGCAAGCATCTCCCTTGGAAACAGCCTCCGGAAACTCCTGAAAACATTTGAGGGCGATCCAACGGTCGAATCTATAGTTCTAGACCTTTTGATCCGGTACTCTGGTCGTGTCGGTGGGATGGCCCGACCGGACGCCATCGACGTGTAGTACCGATTCCACGCAACTCCATCTGGAACATTGTGAAAACATTTGAGCGCGATCATATGATCGGATATATAGATGCGGTCCTTTTGAGCCGGTACTCTGGTGTTGTCGGTGGAATGACCCCGACCGGACGTCTTCGTCGTGTCGTACTGATTCCACGCACCTCCATCAAGAACAGCCAACGGGAACTCGTGAAAACATTTGAGCGCGATCATATGATCGGATATATAGATGCGGTCCTTTTGAGCCGATACTCTAGTGTTGTCGGTGGAATGACCCCGACCGGACGTCTTCGTCGTGTCGTACTGATTCCACGCACCTCCATCAAGAACAGCCAACGGGAACTCGTGAAAACATTTGAGAGCGATCCAACGGTCGGATCTATAGTTTGAGACCTTTTGAGCCGGTACTCTGGTCGTGTCGGTGGCATGGCCCGACCGGTTGCCATCGACGTGTAGTACCGATTCCACGCAACTCCATCGAAAACAGCATCCGAAAAATCGTGAAAACATTTGAGCGCGATCATACGATCAGATATATAGATGCGGTCCTTTTGAGCCGGTACTCTGGTGCTGCCGGTGGAATGGCCCCGACCGGACATCGTAGCCGTGTAGTCCTGATTGCACGCAACTCCATCAAAAACAGCATCTGGGAACTCGTGAAAACATTTGAGCGCGATCCAAAGGTCGGATCTATAGTTTTAGACCTTTTGAGCCTGTATTGTGGTCGTGTCGGTCGTATGGCCCGACCGAACATCGTCGTCGTGTCGTACTGATTGCAAGCATCTCCCTTGGAAACATCCTCCGGAAACTCCTGAAAACATTTGAGGGCGATCCAACGGTCGAATCTATAGTTCTAGACCTTTTGATCCGGTACTCTGGTCGTGTCGGTGGTATGGCCTGACCGGATGCCATCGACGTGTAGTACCGATTCCACGCAACTCCATCGAAAACAGCATCTGGAAAATTGTGAAAACATTTGAGCGCGATCATATGATCGGATATATAGATCCGGTCCTTTTGAGCCCGTACTCTGGTGTTGTCGGTGGAATGAGCCCGACCGGACGTCTTCGTCGTGTCGTACTGATTCCACGCACCTCCATCAAGAACAGCCAACGGGAACTCGTGAAAACATTTGAGCGCGATCCAACGGTCGGATCTATAGTTTGAGACCTTTTGTGCCGGTACTCTGGACGTGTCGGTGGTATGGCCCGACCGGATGCCATCAACGTGTAGTACCGATTCCACGCAACTCCATCGAAAACAGCATCAGTAAATTCGTGAAAACATTTGAGCGCGATCATACGATTGGATAAATAGATTCGGTCCTTTTGACCCGGTACTCTGGTGCTGTCGGTGGAATGGCCCCGACCGGACATCGTAGCTGTGTCGTACCGATTCCACGCACCTCCATCAAAAACAGCCTACGGGAACTCGTGAAAACATTTGAGCACGATCCAAAGGTCGGATCTATAGTTTTAGACCTTCTGAGCCTGTACTGTGGTCGTGTCGGTGGTATGGCCCGACCGAACATCGTCGTCGTGTCGTACTGATTGCAAGCATCTCCCTTGGAAACAGCCTCCGGAAACTCCTGAAAACATTTGAGGGCGATCCAACGGTTGAATCTATAGTTCTAGACCTTTTGATCCGGTACTCTGGTCGTATCGGTGGGATGGCCCGACCGGACGCCATCGACGTGTAGTACCGATTCCACGCAACTCCATCTGGAACATTGTGAAAACATTTGAGCACGATCATATGATCGGATATATAGATGCGGTCCTTTTGAGCCGGTACTCTGGTGTTGTCGGTGGAATGACCCCGACCGGACGTCTTCGTCGTGTCGTACTGATTCCACGCACCTCCATCAAAAACAGCCTACGGGAACTCGTGAAAACATTTGAGCGCGATACAAAGGTCGGATCTATAGTTTTAGACCTTCTGAGCCTGTACTGTGGTCGTGTCGGTGGTATGGCCCGACCGAACATCGTCGTCGTGTCGTACTGATTGCAAGCATCTCCCTTGGAAACAGCCTCCGGAAACTCCTGAAAACATTTGAGGGCGATCCAACGGTCGAATCTATAGTTCTAGACCTTTTGATCCGGTACTCTGGTCGTGTCGGTGGGATGGCCCGACCGGACGCCATCGACGTGTAGTACCGATTCCACGCAACTCCATCTGGAACATTGTGAAAACATTTGAGCGCGATCATATGATCGGATATATAGATGCGGTCCTTTTGAGCCGGTACTCTGGTGTTGTCGGTGGAATGACCCCGACCGGACGTCTTCGTCGTGTCGTACTGATTCCACGCACCTCCATCAAGAACAGCCAACGGGAACTCGTGAAAACATTTGAGCGCGATCATATGATCGGATATATAGATGCGGTCCTTTTGAGCCGATACTCTGGTGTTGTCGGTGGAATGACCCCGACCGGACGTCTTCGTCGTGTCGTACTGATTCCACGCACCTCCATCAAAAACAGCCTACGGGAACTCGTGAAAACATTTGAGCGCGATACAAAGGTCGGATCTATAGTTTTAGACCTTCTGAGCCTGTACTGTGGTCGTGTCGGTGGTATGGCCCGACCGAACATCGTCGTCGTGTCGTACTGATTGCAAGCATCTCCCTTGGAAACAGCCTCCGGAAACTCCTGAAAACATTTGAGGGCGATCCAACGGTCGAATCTATAGTTCTAGACCTTTTGATCCGGTACTCTGGTCGTGTCGGTGGGATGGCCCGACCGGAAGCCATCGACGTGTAGTACCGATTCCACGCAACTCCATCTGGAAAATTGTGAAAACATTTGAGCGCGATCATATGATCGGATATATAGATGCGGTCCTTTTGAGCCGGTACTCTGGTGTTGTCGGTGGAATGACCCCGACCGGACGTCTTCGTCGTGTCGTACTGATTCCACGCACCTCCATCAAAAACAGCCTACGGGAACTCGTGAAAACATTTGAGCGCGATCCAACGGTCGGATCTATAGTTTGAGACCTTTTGAGCCGGTACTCTGGTCGTGTCGGTGGTATGGCCCGACCGGATGCCATCGACGTGTAGTACCGATTCCACGCAACTCCATCGAAAACAGCATCCGAAAAATCCTGAAAACATTTGAGCGCGATCATACGATCAGATATATAGATGCGGTCCTTTTGAGCCGGTACTCTGGTGCTGTCGGTGGAATGGCCCCGACCAGACGTCGCCGCCGTGTAGTCCTGATTGCACGCAACTCCATCAAAAACAGCATCTGGGAACTCGTGAAAACATTTGAGCGTGATGCAAAGGTCGGATCTATAGTTTTAGATCTTCTGAGCCTGTACTCTGGTCGTGTCGGTGGTATGGCCCGACCGGACATCGTCGTCGTGTCGTACCGATTGCAAGCAACTCAATTGGAAACAGCCTCTAGAAACTACTGAAAAAATTTGAGGGCGATCCAACGGTTGGATCTATAGTAATAGACCTTTTGAGTCGGTACTCTGGTCGTGTCGGTGGTATGGCCCGACCGGACGTCGTCGTCGTGTCATACTAATTGCAAGCAACTCCATTGGAAACAGCCTCCAGAAACTCCTGAAAAAATTTGAGGGCGATCCAACGGTCGGATCTATAGTTATAGACCTTTTGAGCCGGTAATCTGGTCGTGTCAGTGGTATGGCCCGACCGGAAGCCAGTGACGTGTAGTACCGATTCCACGCAACTTCATCGAAAAGAGCATCCGAAAAAACATGAGAACATTTGAGAACGATCCTACGATCAGATATAAAAATTCGGTCCTTTTAACCCGGTACTCTGGTGATGTCGGTGGAATGGCCCCGACCGGACGTCGCCGCCGTGTCGTACCGATTGCACGCACCTCCATTGAAAACAGCCTCTGGAAACTGCTGAAAACATTTGAGCGCGATCCAACGGTCGGATCTATAGTTTTAGATCTTCTAAGCCTGTACTCTGGTCGTGTTGCTGGTGTGGCCCGACCGGACGTCATTGCCGTGTCATATTGATTTCAAGCAATTCCAATGGAAACAACCTCCGGAAACTCTTCAAAAAATTTGAGCACGATCCAACGGTCAGATCTATAGTTATAGACCTTTTGAACCGGTACTCTGGTCGTGTCGGTGGTATGGTCCGACTGTAGGCCATCGACGTGTAGTACCGATTCCACGCAACTCCATCGAAAACAAGACCCGAAAAAATGTGAAAACATTTGAGCGCGATCATACGATCGGATATATAGATGCGGTCCTTTGGACCTGGTACTCTGGTGCTGTCGGTGGAATGGCCCCGACCGGACGTCGCTGCCGTGTCATACCGATTGACGCAACTCCATCGGAAACAGCTTCTGGGAACTCGTGAAAACATTTGAGCGCAATCCAACGGTCGGATCTATAGTTTTAGACCTTCTGAGCTTGTACTCTGATCGTGTCGGTGGTATGGCCCGACCGGACGCCGTCATCGTGTTGTACTGATTGCAAGCATCTCCATTGGAAACATCCTCCGGAAACTCCTAAAAAAATTTGAGGGCGATCCAACGGTCCGATCTATAGTTATAGACCTTTTAATCCGGTACTCTAGTCGTGTCGGTGGTATGGCCCGACCGGATGCCATCGACGTGTAGTACCGATTCCACGCAAGTCCATCGAAAACAGCATCTGGAAAATTGTGAAAACATTTGAGCGCGATCATATGATCGGATATATAGATGCGGTCCTTTTGAGCCGGTACTCTGGTGTTGTCGGTGGAATGACCCCGACCGGACGTCTTCGTCGTGTCGTACTGATTCCACGCACCTTCATCAAAAACAGCCTACGGGAACTCGTGAAAACATTTGAGCGCGATCCAACGGTCGGATCTATAGTTTGAGACCTTTTGAGCCGGTACTCTGGTCGTGTCGGTGGTATGGCCCGACCGGATGCCATCGACGTGTAGTACCGATTCCACGCAATTCCATCGAAAACAGCATCCGAAAAATCGTGAAAACATTTGAGCGCGATCATACGATCAGATATATAGATGCGGTCCTTTTGAGCCGGTACTCTAGTGCTGTCGGTGGAATGGCCCCGACCGGATGTCGCCGCCGTGTAGTCCCGATTGCACGCAACTCCATCGAAAACAACATCTGGGAACTCGTGAAAACATTTGAGCGCGATTCAACGGTCGTATATATAGTTTTAGACCTTTTGAGCCGGTACTCTGATCGTGTCGGTGGAATGGCCCGACCGGACGTCGTCGCCGTGTCGTACTCATTGCAAGCAACTCCATTGGAAAAAGCCTCCGAAAACTTCTGAAAAAATTTGAGTGCGATCCAACGGTCGGATCTACAGTTATAGACTTTTTGAGCCGGTACTCTGGTCGTGTCGGTGGAATGGCCCCGACCGGACGACGCCACCGTGTCGTACCGATTGCACGCAACTCCATCGAAAACACCCTCTAGGAACTCGTGAAAACATTTGAGCGCGATCCAACGGTCGGATCTACAGTTATAGACCTTTTGAGCCGGTACTCTGGTCGTGTCGGTGGAATGGCCCGACCGGATGCCATCGACGTGTAGTACCGATTCCACGCAACTCCATCGAAAACAGCATCCGAAAAATCGTGAAAACATTTGAGCGCGATCATACGATCAGATATATAGATGCGGTCCTTTTGAGCCGGTACTCTGGTGCTGTCGGTGGAATGGCCCCGACCGGATGTCGCCGCCGTGTAGTCCCGATTGCACGCAACTCCATCGAAAACAACATCTGGGAACTCGTGAAAACATTTGAGCGCGATCCAACGGTCGGATATATAGTTTTAGACCTTTTGAGCCTGTACTCTGATTTGATGGCGATCCAACGGTCGGATCTATAGTTATAGACCTTTTGATCCAGTACTCTAGTCGTGTCGGTGGTATGGCCCGACCGGACGCCATCGACGTGTAGTATCGATTCCACGCAACTGCATCGAAAACAACATTCGAAAAAACGTGAAAACATTTGAGCACGATCATACGATCAGATATAAAGATTCGGTCCTTTTGACCCGGTACTCTGGTGCTGTCGGTGAATGGCCCCGATAGGACGTCGTAGCCGGGTCGTACCGATTCCACGCCCCTCCATCAAACACAGCCTACGAGAACTCGTGAAAACATTTGAGCACGATCCAACGGTCGGATCTATAGTTATAGACATTTTGAGCCGGTACTCTGGTCGTGTCGGTGGAATTGCCCCGACCGGACGTCGCCGCCGTGTCATACCGATTGCACGCAACTCCATCGAAAACACCCTCAGGGAACTCGTGAAAACATTTGAGCGCCATCCAACGGTCGGATCTACAGTTATAAACCTTTTGAGCTGGTACTCTGGTCGTGTCAGTGTTATGGCCCGACCGGACGCCATCGACGTGTAGTACCGATTCCACGCAACTCCGTCGAAAACAGCATCCGAAAAATCATGAAAACATTTGAGCGCGATCATACGATCAGATATATAGATGCGGTCCTTTTGAGCCGGTACTATGGTGCTGTCGGTGGAATGGCCCCGACCGGACGTCTTCGCCATGTCGTACCAATTGCACGCAACTCCATCGAAAACAGCCTCCGGGAACTCGTGAAAACATTTGAGCGCGATCCAACAGTCGGATCTATAGTTTTAGATCTTCTGAGCCTGTACTCTGGTCGTGTCGGTGGTATGGCCCGACCGGACATCGTCGTCGTGTCGTACTGATTGCAAGCAACTCAATTGGAAACAGCCTCTGGAAACTACTGAAAAAATTTGAGGGCGATCCAACAGTTGGATCTATAGTAATAGACCTTTTGAGCCGGTACTCTGGTCGTGTCGGTGGTATGGCCCGACCGGACGTCGTCGTCGTGTCATACTAATTGCAAGCAACTCCATTGGAAACAGCCTCCAGAAACTCCTGAAAAAATTTGAAGGCGATCCAACGGTCGGATCTATAGTTATAGACCTTTTGAGCCGGTACTCTGGTCGTGTCAGTGGTATGGCCCGACCGGAAACCAGCGACGTGTAGTACCGATTCCACGCAACTTCATCGAAAAGAGCATCCGAAAAAACATGAAAACATTTAAGAACGATCCTACGATCAGATATAAAAATTCGGTCCCTTTAACCCGGTACTCTGGTGATGTCGGTGGAATGGCCCCGACCGGACGTCGCCGCCGTGTCGTACCAATTGCACGCACCTCCATCGAAAACAGCCTCTGGAAACTGCTGAAAAAATTTGAGCGCGATCCAACGGTCGGATCTATAGTTTTAGATCTTCTAAGCCTGTACTCTGGTCGTGTCGGTGGTATGGCCCGACCGGATGTCATCGCCGTGTCATATTGATTTCAAGCAATTCCAATGGAAACAACCTCCGAAAACTCTTGAAAAAATTTGAGCACGATCCAACGGTCGGATCTATAGTTATAGACCTTTTGAACCGGTACTCTGGTCGTGTCGGTGGTATGGTCCGACCATAGGCCATCGACATGTAGTACCGATTCCACGCAACTCCATCGAAAACAAGACCCGAAAAAATGTGAAAACATTTAAGCGCGATCATACGATCAGATATATAGATGCGGTCCTTTGGACCTGGTACTTTGGTGCTGTCGGTGGAATGGCCCCGACCGGACGTCGCCGCCGTGTCGTACCGATTGACGCAACTCCATCGGAAACAGCTTCTGGGAACTCGTGAAAACATTTGAGCGCGATCCAACGGTCGGATCTATAGTTTTAGACCTTCTGAGCCTGTACTCTGATCGTGTCGGTGGTATGGCCCGACCGGACGCCGTCATCGTGTTGTACTGATTGCAAGCATCTCCATTGGAAACAGTTGTTGTTACCCAATTTTTGACCCACTTTTTTAATAAATTTATCAAAAAAATCCAAAAATAGTGAAAACAACAAAAATCCAAAAAAATATGTTTTTATTATATTTGCAATGTTTTTAGCATTTTCAACGTCTTTTAAAAAGAATTTTAATTTTCAATTGTTTTTTCGAACGCGTTCGACTTTTCAGGCGTCATTTTAAAATCGTAATTTTTCTCATAGAATTGACGTTGATTTTGCTCGTTTTTAAAAATACAAGAAAAAAAAACAAGAAAAATCAAAATTTATAAAAAAAAAATTGAGGGACCAATTTGGAGGTTTGAACAAACTTTTACCTATAAATATAGGTTGAAAACTCAATATCTGGGGGGGGTCATTTATGTAATTTTGGTGAGAGGAACCAAAAACACAAAAAAAAAGAAACCCTAACATATTTTCTTCTCCCTCACCGATCCGGAGCCGCCCTCCCCGGTTCGAATTTTTTTTGTCCTCCTCGCCGACTGGTGTGCGTTCTTTGCTTGATCTGCAGGTCGGCGCCGGCGAGGAAAGAAAGGGGGAGGAGGTCGTTGCAGACCCCCCCTGTTTCGGGTTGTTTTCACGGCGGCGCGTGGTCCCACGCGCCGCCAGTGGCGGGGGTGCGTGGATCTCACGCGCCACCGCTGTTTCAGCCCTCAAAACTCTGCTGAACACTGTTCCGGCAACTCCAGAAGTCCATTCGCCACTGTTCTGAATAGTTTTAGATTGTTTTGTAATTTTCATTGTAATATTTGGTTAGTTTTGTGGTTTTTTTTATAGTTTGTATTTAATGTAAATGTGGATGTAAAAGAAAAGAAAAGAAAGAGAAAGTGATAATAAAAAAAAAAAAATGTTTGTGTGTGTTTGTATTTTTTTTTATGTATGTTATTGAATAAAAAAAAAAAGAATTTAATTTATATGCACAAATATCTAAAGGACAGATAAAAATCATGTTGAATTTTCCATGAAAATATAGAACATGTATCTACATATAGTCTGGAAAAGTAATAACTGATTTATCAAAGCCTTAGAATTGGGCTAAAATTTTATTTTTAATATCACGTCAAGTCCACGAAGCTTGAAAGTGAATGTGGTGTGTATTTTTGTTGATGAATGTTTTTTTTATGATAAAATTGCAGGAATAAAGAAGAATTTAATATTCCGATTTAATCACGGATAAAGAATCATGAACTTACATGTAAGTTGTATTTTCTAAAATTCGATGAAAGAACATAATTTTTAAAACTTCTTTAACACATCAAGTCCACAAAGCAGCTTACCTCAGGTAGGGTGCGTTAGGGGTGCTAATACCTTCCCTAACCACAACCAGTCCCTTACCCGCGATCTCTGACAAGACCAGTACATCAGGTTTCCTAGTAGCCCTCAATGAATTACTAGGTGGCGACTCCAAAGAACCAAATCAGCAAAACTGAACGAATAATGGCCAGCCGATGCCGCGCGCGTTGATGTTTTTTGGGGTGCGACAGTATGGGGGGCATTCCGAGAATAGATCAAGATGTCATCAAAATACACAACTGTTGTTACCCAATTTTTGACCCACCCTTTTAATAAATTTTTCAAAAAAATCCAAAAATAGTGAAAACAACAAAAATCCAAAAAAATATGTTTTTATTATATTTGCAATGTTTTTAGCATTTTCAACGTCTTTTAAAAAGAATTTTAATTTTCAATTGTTTTTTCGAACGCGTTCGACTTTTCACGCGTCATTTTAAAATCGTAATTTTTCTCATAGAATTGACGTTGATTTTGCTCGTTTTTAAAAATACAAGAAAAAAAAACAAGAAAAATCAAAATTTATAAAAAAAAATTGAGGGACCAATTTGGAGGTTTGAACAAACTTTTACCTATAAATATAGGTTGAAAACTCAATATCTGGGGGGGGTCATTTATGTAATTTTGGTGAGAGGAACCAAAAACACAAAAAAAAAAGAAACCCTAACATATTTTCTTCTCCCTCACCGATCCGGAGCCGCCCTCCCCGGTTCGAATTTTTTTTGTCCTCCTCGCCGACTGGTGTGCGTTCTTTGCTTGATCTGCAGGTCGGCGCCGGCGAGGAAAGAAAGGGGGAGGAGGTCGTTGCAGACCCCCCCTGTTTCGGGTTGTTTTCACGGCGGCGCGTGGTCCCACGCGCCGCCAGTGGCGGGGGTGCGTGGATCTCACGCGCCACCGCTGTTTCAGCCCTCAAAACTCTGCTGAACACTGTTCCGGCAACTCCAGAAGTCCATTCGCCACTGTTCTGAATAGTTTTAGATTGTTTTGTAATTTTCATTGTAATATTTGGTTAGTTTTGTGGTTTTTTTTATAGTTTGTATTTAATGTAAATGTGGATGTAAAAGAAAAGAAAAGAAAGAGAAAGTGATAATAAAAAAAAAAAAATGTTTGTGTGTGTTTGTATTTTTTTTTATGTATGTTATTGAATAAAAAAAAAAAAGAATTTAATTTATATGCACAAATATCTAAAGGACAGATAAAAATCATGTTGAATTTTCCATGAAAATATAGAACATGTATCTACATATAGTCTGGAAAAGTAATAACTGATTTATCAAAGCCTTAGAATTGGGCTAAAATTTTATTTTTAATATCACGTCAAGTCCACGAAGCTTGAAAGTGAATGTGGTGTGTATTTTTGTTGATGAATGTTTTTTTTATGATAAAATTGCAGGAATAAAGAAGAATTTAATATTCCGATTTAATCACGGATAAAGAATCATGAACTTACATGTAAGTTGTATTTTCTAAAATTCGATGAAAGAACATAATTTTTAAAACTTCTTTAACACATCAAGTCCACAAAGCAGCTTACCTCAGGTAGGGTGCGTTAGGGGTGCTAATACCTTCCCTAACCACAACCAGTCCCTTACCCGCGATCTCTGACAAGACCAGTACATCAGGTTTCCTAGTAGCCCTCAATGAATTACTAGGTGGCGACTCCAAAGAACCAAATCAGCAAAACTGAACGAATAATGGCCAGCCGATGCCGCGCGCGTTGATGTTTTTTGGGGTGCGACAGTATGGGGGGCATTCCGAGAATAGATCAAGATGTCATCAAAATACACAACTGTTGTTACCCAATTTTTGACCCACCCTTTTAATAAATTTTTCAAAAAAATCCAAAAATAGTGAAAACAACAAAAATCCAAAAAAATATGTTTTTATTATATTTGCAATGTTTTTAGCATTTTCAACGTCTTTTAAAAAGAATTTTAATTTTCAATTGTTTTTTCGAACGCGTTCGACTTTTCACGCGTCATTTTAAAATCGTAATTTTTCTCATAGAATTGACGTTGATTTTGCTCGTTTTTAAAAATACAAGAAAAAAAAACAAGAAAAATCAAAATTTATAAAAAAAAATTGAGGGACCAATTTGGAGGTTTGAACAAACTTTTACCTATAAATATAGGTTGAAAACTCAATATCTGGGGGGGGTCATTTATGTAATTTTGGTGAGAGGAACCAAAAACACAAAAAAAAAAGAAACCCTAACATATTTTCTTCTCCCTCACCGATCCGGAGCCGCCCTCCCCGGTTCGAATTTTTTTTGTCCTCCTCGCCGACTGGTGTGCGTTCTTTGCTTGATCTGCAGGTCGGCGCCGGCGAGGAAAGAAAGGGGGAGGAGGTCGTTGCAGACCCCCCCTGTTTCGGGTTGTTTTCACGGCGGCGCGTGGTCCCACGCGCCGCCAGTGGCGGGGGTGCGTGGATCTCACGCGCCACCGCTGTTTCAGCCCTCAAAACTCTGCTGAACACTGTTCCGGCAACTCCAGAAGTCCATTCGCCACTGTTCTGAATAGTTTTAGATTGTTTTGTAATTTTCATTGTAATATTTGGTTAGTTTTGTGGTTTTTTTTATAGTTTGTATTTAATGTAAATGTGGATGTAAAAGAAAAGAAAAGAAAGAGAAAGTGATAATAAAAAAAAAAAAATGTTTGTGTGTGTTTGTATTTTTTTTTATGTATGTTATTGAATAAAAAAAAAAAAGAATTTAATTTATATGCACAAATATCTAAAGGACAGATAAAAATCATGTTGAATTTTCCATGAAAATATAGAACATGTATCTACATATAGTCTGGAAAAGTAATAACTGATTTATCAAAGCCTTAGAATTGGGCTAAAATTTTATTTTTAATATCACGTCAAGTCCACGAAGCTTGAAAGTGAATGTGGTGTGTATTTTTGTTGATGAATGTTTTTTTTATGATAAAATTGCAGGAATAAAGAAGAATTTAATATTCCGATTTAATCACGGATAAAGAATCATGAACTTACATGTAAGTTGTATTTTCTAAAATTCGATGAAAGAACATAATTTTTAAAACTTCTTTAACACATCAAGTCCACAAAGCAGCTTACCTCAGGTAGGGTGCGTTAGGGGTGCTAATACCTTCCCTAACCACAACCAGTCCCTTACCCGCGATCTCTGACAAGACCAGTACATCAGGTTTCCTAGTAGCCCTCAATGAATTACTAGGTGGCGACTCCAAAGAACCAAATCAGCAAAACTGAACGAATAATGGCCAGCCGATGCCGCGCGCGTTGATGTTTTTTGGGGTGCGACAGTATGGGGGGCATTCCGAGAATAGATCAAGATGTCATCAAAATACACAACTGTTGTTACCCAATTTTTGACCCACCCTTTTAATAAATTTTTCAAAAAAATCCAAAAATAGTGAAAACAACAAAAATCCAAAAAAATATGTTTTTATTATATTTGCAATGTTTTTAGCATTTTCAACGTCTTTTAAAAAGAATTTTAATTTTCAATTGTTTTTTCGAACGCGTTCGACTTTTCACGCGTCATTTTAAAATCGTAATTTTTCTCATAGAATTGACGTTGATTTTGCTCGTTTTTAAAAATACAAGAAAAAAAAACAAGAAAAATCAAAATTTATAAAAAAAAATTGAGGGACCAATTTGGAGGTTTGAACAAACTTTTACCTATAAATATAGGTTGAAAACTCAATATCTGGGGGGGGTCATTTATGTAATTTTGGTGAGAGGAACCAAAAACACAAAAAAAAAAGAAACCCTAACATATTTTCTTCTCCCTCACCGATCCGGAGCCGCCCTCCCCGGTTCGAATTTTTTTTGTCCTCCTCGCCGACTGGTGTGCGTTCTTTGCTTGATCTGCAGGTCGGCGCCGGCGAGGAAAGAAAGGGGGAGGAGGTCGTTGCAGACCCCCCCTGTTTCGGGTTGTTTTCACGGCGGCGCGTGGTCCCACGCGCCGCCAGTGGCGGGGGTGCGTGGATCTCACGCGCCACCGCTGTTTCAGCCCTCAAAACTCTGCTGAACACTGTTCCGGCAACTCCAGAAGTCCATTCGCCACTGTTCTGAATAGTTTTAGATTGTTTTGTAATTTTCATTGTAATATTTGGTTAGTTTTGTGGTTTTTTTTATAGTTTGTATTTAATGTAAATGTGGATGTAAAAGAAAAGAAAAGAAAGAGAAAGTGATAATAAAAAAAAAAAAATGTTTGTGTGTGTTTGTATTTTTTTTTATGTATGTTATTGAATAAAAAAAAAAAAGAATTTAATTTATATGCACAAATATCTAAAGGACAGATAAAAATCATGTTGAATTTTCCATGAAAATATAGAACATGTATCTACATATAGTCTGGAAAAGTAATAACTGATTTATCAAAGCCTTAGAATTGGGCTAAAATTTTATTTTTAATATCACGTCAAGTCCACGAAGCTTGAAAGTGAATGTGGTGTGTATTTTTGTTGATGAATGTTTTTTTTATGATAAAATTGCAGGAATAAAGAAGAATTTAATATTCCGATTTAATCACGGATAAAGAATCATGAACTTACATGTAAGTTGTATTTTCTAAAATTCGATGAAAGAACATAATTTTTAAAACTTCTTTAACACATCAAGTCCACAAAGCAGCTTACCTCAGGTAGGGTGCGTTAGGGGTGCTAATACCTTCCCTAACCACAACCAGTCCCTTACCCGCGATCTCTGACAAGACCAGTACATCAGGTTTCCTAGTAGCCCTCAATGAATTACTAGGTGGCGACTCCAAAGAACCAAATCAGCAAAACTGAACGAATAATGGCCAGCCGATGCCGCGCGCGTTGATGTTTTTTGGGGTGCGACAGTATGGGGGGCATTCCGAGAATAGATCAAGATGTCATCAAAATACACAACTGTTGTTACCCAATTTTTGACCCACCCTTTTAATAAATTTTTCAAAAAAATCCAAAAATAGTGAAAACAACAAAAATCCAAAAAAATATGTTTTTATTATATTTGCAATGTTTTTAGCATTTTCAACGTCTTTTAAAAAGAATTTTAATTTTCAATTGTTTTTTCGAACGCGTTCGACTTTTCACGCGTCATTTTAAAATCGTAATTTTTCTCATAGAATTGACGTTGATTTTGCTCGTTTTTAAAAATACAAGAAAAAAAAACAAGAAAAATCAAAATTTATAAAAAAAAATTGAGGGACCAATTTGGAGGTTTGAACAAACTTTTACCTATAAATATAGGTTGAAAACTCAATATCTGGGGGGGGTCATTTATGTAATTTTGGTGAGAGGAACCAAAAACACAAAAAAAAAAGAAACCCTAACATATTTTCTTCTCCCTCACCGATCCGGAGCCGCCCTCCCCGGTTCGAATTTTTTTTGTCCTCCTCGCCGACTGGTGTGCGTTCTTTGCTTGATCTGCAGGTCGGCGCCGGCGAGGAAAGAAAGGGGGAGGAGGTCGTTGCAGACCCCCCCTGTTTCGGGTTGTTTTCACGGCGGCGCGTGGTCCCACGCGCCGCCAGTGGCGGGGGTGCGTGGATCTCACGCGCCACCGCTGTTTCAGCCCTCAAAACTCTGCTGAACACTGTTCCGGCAACTCCAGAAGTCCATTCGCCACTGTTCTGAATAGTTTTAGATTGTTTTGTAATTTTCATTGTAATATTTGGTTAGTTTTGTGGTTTTTTTTATAGTTTGTATTTAATGTAAATGTGGATGTAAAAGAAAAGAAAAGAAAGAGAAAGTGATAATAAAAAAAAAAAAATGTTTGTGTGTGTTTGTATTTTTTTTTATGTATGTTATTGAATAAAAAAAAAAAAGAATTTAATTTATATGCACAAATATCTAAAGGACAGATAAAAATCATGTTGAATTTTCCATGAAAATATAGAACATGTATCTACATATAGTCTGGAAAAGTAATAACTGATTTATCAAAGCCTTAGAATTGGGCTAAAATTTTATTTTTAATATCACGTCAAGTCCACGAAGCTTGAAAGTGAATGTGGTGTGTATTTTTGTTGATGAATGTTTTTTTTATGATAAAATTGCAGGAATAAAGAAGAATTTAATATTCCGATTTAATCACGGATAAAGAATCATGAACTTACATGTAAGTTGTATTTTCTAAAATTCGATGAAAGAACATAATTTTTAAAACTTCTTTAACACATCAAGTCCACAAAGCAGCTTACCTCAGGTAGGGTGCGTTAGGGGTGCTAATACCTTCCCTAACCACAACCAGTCCCTTACCCGCGATCTCTGACAAGACCAGTACATCAGGTTTCCTAGTAGCCCTCAATGAATTACTAGGTGGCGACTCCAAAGAACCAAATCAGCAAAACTGAACGAATAATGGCCAGCCGATGCCGCGCGCGTTGATGTTTTTTGGGGTGCGACAGTATGGGGGGCATTCCGAGAATAGATCAAGATGTCATCAAAATACACAACTGTTGTTACCCAATTTTTGACCCACCCTTTTAATAAATTTTTCAAAAAAATCCAAAAATAGTGAAAACAACAAAAATCCAAAAAAATATGTTTTTATTATATTTGCAATGTTTTTAGCATTTTCAACGTCTTTTAAAAAGAATTTTAATTTTCAATTGTTTTTTCGAACGCGTTCGACTTTTCACGCGTCATTTTAAAATCGTAATTTTTCTCATAGAATTGACGTTGATTTTGCTCGTTTTTAAAAATACAAGAAAAAAAAACAAGAAAAATCAAAATTTATAAAAAAAAATTGAGGGACCAATTTGGAGGTTTGAACAAACTTTTACCTATAAATATAGGTTGAAAACTCAATATCTGGGGGGGGTCATTTATGTAATTTTGGTGAGAGGAACCAAAAACACAAAAAAAAAAGAAACCCTAACATATTTTCTTCTCCCTCACCGATCCGGAGCCGCCCTCCCCGGTTCGAATTTTTTTTGTCCTCCTCGCCGACTGGTGTGCGTTCTTTGCTTGATCTGCAGGTCGGCGCCGGCGAGGAAAGAAAGGGGGAGGAGGTCGTTGCAGACCCCCCCTGTTTCGGGTTGTTTTCACGGCGGCGCGTGGTCCCACGCGCCGCCAGTGGCGGGGGTGCGTGGATCTCACGCGCCACCGCTGTTTCAGCCCTCAAAACTCTGCTGAACACTGTTCCGGCAACTCCAGAAGTCCATTCGCCACTGTTCTGAATAGTTTTAGATTGTTTTGTAATTTTCATTGTAATATTTGGTTAGTTTTGTGGTTTTTTTTATAGTTTGTATTTAATGTAAATGTGGATGTAAAAGAAAAGAAAAGAAAGAGAAAGTGATAATAAAAAAAAAAAAATGTTTGTGTGTGTTTGTATTTTTTTTTATGTATGTTATTGAATAAAAAAAAAAAAGAATTTAATTTATATGCACAAATATCTAAAGGACAGATAAAAATCATGTTGAATTTTCCATGAAAATATAGAACATGTATCTACATATAGTCTGGAAAAGTAATAACTGATTTATCAAAGCCTTAGAATTGGGCTAAAATTTTATTTTTAATATCACGTCAAGTCCACGAAGCTTGAAAGTGAATGTGGTGTGTATTTTTGTTGATGAATGTTTTTTTTATGATAAAATTGCAGGAATAAAGAAGAATTTAATATTCCGATTTAATCACGGATAAAGAATCATGAACTTACATGTAAGTTGTATTTTCTAAAATTCGATGAAAGAACATAATTTTTAAAACTTCTTTAACACATCAAGTCCACAAAGCAGCTTACCTCAGGTAGGGTGCGTTAGGGGTGCTAATACCTTCCCTAACCACAACCAGTCCCTTACCCGCGATCTCTGACAAGACCAGTACATCAGGTTTCCTAGTAGCCCTCAATGAATTACTAGGTGGCGACTCCAAAGAACCAAATCAGCAAAACTGAACGAATAATGGCCAGCCGATGCCGCGCGCGTTGATGTTTTTTGGGGTGCGACAGTATGGGGGGCATTCCGAGAATAGATCAAGATGTCATCAAAATACACAACTGTTGTTACCCAATTTTTGACCCACCCTTTTAATAAATTTTTCAAAAAAATCCAAAAATAGTGAAAACAACAAAAATCCAAAAAAATATGTTTTTATTATATTTGCAATGTTTTTAGCATTTTCAACGTCTTTTAAAAAGAATTTTAATTTTCAATTGTTTTTTCGAACGCGTTCGACTTTTCACGCGTCATTTTAAAATCGTAATTTTTCTCATAGAATTGACGTTGATTTTGCTCGTTTTTAAAAATACAAGAAAAAAAAACAAGAAAAATCAAAATTTATAAAAAAAAATTGAGGGACCAATTTGGAGGTTTGAACAAACTTTTACCTATAAATATAGGTTGAAAACTCAATATCTGGGGGGGGTCATTTATGTAATTTTGGTGAGAGGAACCAAAAACACAAAAAAAAAAGAAACCCTAACATATTTTCTTCTCCCTCACCGATCCGGAGCCGCCCTCCCCGGTTCGAATTTTTTTTGTCCTCCTCGCCGACTGGTGTGCGTTCTTTGCTTGATCTGCAGGTCGGCGCCGGCGAGGAAAGAAAGGGGGAGGAGGTCGTTGCAGACCCCCCCTGTTTCGGGTTGTTTTCACGGCGGCGCGTGGTCCCACGCGCCGCCAGTGGCGGGGGTGCGTGGATCTCACGCGCCACCGCTGTTTCAGCCCTCAAAACTCTGCTGAACACTGTTCCGGCAACTCCAGAAGTCCATTCGCCACTGTTCTGAATAGTTTTAGATTGTTTTGTAATTTTCATTGTAATATTTGGTTAGTTTTGTGGTTTTTTTTATAGTTTGTATTTAATGTAAATGTGGATGTAAAAGAAAAGAAAAGAAAGAGAAAGTGATAATAAAAAAAAAAAAATGTTTGTGTGTGTTTGTATTTTTTTTTATGTATGTTATTGAATAAAAAAAAAAAAGAATTTAATTTATATGCACAAATATCTAAAGGACAGATAAAAATCATGTTGAATTTTCCATGAAAATATAGAACATGTATCTACATATAGTCTGGAAAAGTAATAACTGATTTATCAAAGCCTTAGAATTGGGCTAAAATTTTATTTTTAATATCACGTCAAGTCCACGAAGCTTGAAAGTGAATGTGGTGTGTATTTTTGTTGATGAATGTTTTTTTTATGATAAAATTGCAGGAATAAAGAAGAATTTAATATTCCGATTTAATCACGGATAAAGAATCATGAACTTACATGTAAGTTGTATTTTCTAAAATTCGATGAAAGAACATAATTTTTAAAACTTCTTTAACACATCAAGTCCACAAAGCAGCTTACCTCAGGTAGGGTGCGTTAGGGGTGCTAATACCTTCCCTAACCACAACCAGTCCCTTACCCGCGATCTCTGACAAGACCAGTACATCAGGTTTCCTAGTAGCCCTCAATGAATTACTAGGTGGCGACTCCAAAGAACCAAATCAGCAAAACTGAACGAATAATGGCCAGCCGATGCCGCGCGCGTTGATGTTTTTTGGGGTGCGACAGTATGGGGGGCATTCCGAGAATAGATCAAGATGTCATCAAAATACACAACTGTTGTTACCCAATTTTTGACCCACCCTTTTAATAAATTTTTCAAAAAAATCCAAAAATAGTGAAAACAACAAAAATCCAAAAAAATATGTTTTTATTATATTTGCAATGTTTTTAGCATTTTCAACGTCTTTTAAAAAGAATTTTAATTTTCAATTGTTTTTTCGAACGCGTTCGACTTTTCACGCGTCATTTTAAAATCGTAATTTTTCTCATAGAATTGACGTTGATTTTGCTCGTTTTTAAAAATACAAGAAAAAAAAACAAGAAAAATCAAAATTTATAAAAAAAAATTGAGGGACCAATTTGGAGGTTTGAACAAACTTTTACCTATAAATATAGGTTGAAAACTCAATATCTGGGGGGGGTCATTTATGTAATTTTGGTGAGAGGAACCAAAAACACAAAAAAAAAAGAAACCCTAACATATTTTCTTCTCCCTCACCGATCCGGAGCCGCCCTCCCCGGTTCGAATTTTTTTTGTCCTCCTCGCCGACTGGTGTGCGTTCTTTGCTTGATCTGCAGGTCGGCGCCGGCGAGGAAAGAAAGGGGGAGGAGGTCGTTGCAGACCCCCCCTGTTTCGGGTTGTTTTCACGGCGGCGCGTGGTCCCACGCGCCGCCAGTGGCGGGGGTGCGTGGATCTCACGCGCCACCGCTGTTTCAGCCCTCAAAACTCTGCTGAACACTGTTCCGGCAACTCCAGAAGTCCATTCGCCACTGTTCTGAATAGTTTTAGATTGTTTTGTAATTTTCATTGTAATATTTGGTTAGTTTTGTGGTTTTTTTTATAGTTTGTATTTAATGTAAATGTGGATGTAAAAGAAAAGAAAAGAAAGAGAAAGTGATAATAAAAAAAAAAAAATGTTTGTGTGTGTTTGTATTTTTTTTTATGTATGTTATTGAATAAAAAAAAAAAAGAATTTAATTTATATGCACAAATATCTAAAGGACAGATAAAAATCATGTTGAATTTTCCATGAAAATATAGAACATGTATCTACATATAGTCTGGAAAAGTAATAACTGATTTATCAAAGCCTTAGAATTGGGCTAAAATTTTATTTTTAATATCACGTCAAGTCCACGAAGCTTGAAAGTGAATGTGGTGTGTATTTTTGTTGATGAATGTTTTTTTTATGATAAAATTGCAGGAATAAAGAAGAATTTAATATTCCGATTTAATCACGGATAAAGAATCATGAACTTACATGTAAGTTGTATTTTCTAAAATTCGATGAAAGAACATAATTTTTAAAACTTCTTTAACACATCAAGTCCACAAAGCAGCTTACCTCAGGTAGGGTGCGTTAGGGGTGCTAATACCTTCCCTAACCACAACCAGTCCCTTACCCGCGATCTCTGACAAGACCAGTACATCAGGTTTCCTAGTAGCCCTCAATGAATTACTAGGTGGCGACTCCAAAGAACCAAATCAGCAAAACTGAACGAATAATGGCCAGCCGATGCCGCGCGCGTTGATGTTTTTTGGGGTGCGACAGTATGGGGGGCATTCCGAGAATAGATCAAGATGTCATCAAAATACACAACTGTTGTTACCCAATTTTTGACCCACCCTTTTAATAAATTTTTCAAAAAAATCCAAAAATAGTGAAAACAACAAAAATCCAAAAAAATATGTTTTTATTATATTTGCAATGTTTTTAGCATTTTCAACGTCTTTTAAAAAGAATTTTAATTTTCAATTGTTTTTTCGAACGCGTTCGACTTTTCACGCGTCATTTTAAAATCGTAATTTTTCTCATAGAATTGACGTTGATTTTGCTCGTTTTTAAAAATACAAGAAAAAAAAACAAGAAAAATCAAAATTTATAAAAAAAAAATTGAGGGACCAATTTGGAGGTTTGAACAAACTTTTACCTATAAATATAGGTTGAAAACTCAATATCTGGGGGGGGTCATTTATGTAATTTTGGTGAGAGGAACCAAAAACACAAAAAAAAAGAAACCCTAACATATTTTCTTCTCCCTCACCGATCCGGAGCCGCCCTCCCCGGTTCGAATTTTTTTTGTCCTCACTTTTCCTCTGGTCATCAGCTCTCAACCTTCCCCACCTTTGCAAAAGAGAAGAGAAGTCGCATCCCCTCCATCATCCATTTCTCTTTCGCCACCAGAGAACCAGCCGCCGCCGATCTCCCTTCCTCATCCCCACAGACCGGACCCGGCATCTCCCTCAGCCTAAACAGATACGCCGTCCCCTGTTCCCCTGATTTTTCCCTCTCCCAGCACAGAGCAGCCCCCGGTTGATTCCTCTTCTTCCCTGCTCACCGACCACCAGGAGTCGCCCCCGTCACCGAGAGCGCCGCCTTCCAGCCCGCAGCACAGACGCAGCAAAGCTTCCTTCATCGGCGCAGATCGGCCTCCAGCAGCAACCCCGCTGTCTTCTTCACCTTCGTCCGATCAGCCTTGCAGCGGCGTCTCCTCCACAGAAGCAAGCCACTGCCACCGCCTCCTCCTGCTTCTTCATGACCAGCCGAACACAGCGGCGCCCACAGACCCATCGCCGGATCTGTAACCAGCGAAGGAAGAGAAACAGAGCTGGAAGAGAGAAGTAGATTTAAAAAAAAAAAAACAAAGAACAAAAATTAAAATCGACTGGTGTGCGTTCTTTGCTTGATCTATAGGTCGGCGCCGGCGAGGAAAGAAAGGGGGAGGAGGTCGTTGCAGACCCCCCCTGTTTCGGGTTGTTTTCACGGCGGCGCGTGGTCCCACGCGCCGCCAGTGGCGGTGGTGCGTGGATCTCACGCGCCACCGCTGTTTCAACCCTCAAAACTCTGCTGAACACTGTTCCGGCAACTCCAGAAGTCCATTCGCCACTGTTCTAAATAGTTTTAGATGGTTTTGTAATTTTCATTGTAATATTTGGTTAGTTTTGTGGTTTTTTTTATAGTTTGTATTTAATGTAAATGTGGATGTAAAAGAAAAGAAAAGAAAGAGAAAGTGATAATAAAATAAAAAAAAATGTTTGTGTGTGTTTGTATTTTTTTTTTATGTATGTTATTGAATAATAAAAAAAAAGAATTTAATTTATATGCACAAATATCTAAAGGACAGATAAAAATCATGTTGAATTTTCCATGAAAATGTAGAACATGTATCTACATATAGTCTGGAAAAGTAATAACTGATTTATCAAAGCCTTAGAATTGGGCTAAAATTTTATTTTTAATATCACGTCAAGTCCACGAAGCTTGAAAGTGAATGTGGTGTGTATTTTTGTTGATGAATGTTTTTTTATGATAAAATTGCAGGAATAAAGAAGAATTTAATATTCCGATTTAATCACGGATAAAGAATCATGAACTTACATGTAAGTTGTATTTTCTAAAATTCGATGAAAGAACATAATTTTTAAAACTTCTTTAACACATCAAGTCCACAAAGCAGCTTACCTCAGGTAGGGTGCGTTAGGGGTGCTAATACCTTCCCTAACCACAACCAGTCCCTTACCCGCGATCTCTGACAAGACCAGTACATCAGGTTTCCTAGTAGCCCTCAATGAATTACTAGGTGGCGACTCCAAAGAACCAAATCAGTAAAACTGAACGAATAATGGCCAGCCGATGCCGCGCGCGTTGATTTTTTTTTGGGGTGCGACAGTATGGCGACTCCACTGGGGAAGGTATTGTTTTCAACATTATTGGACTAAGCTTTGCATTTGATGTGTTTATGTTTTTGCATTTCTGTCTTATTTTATTTTTGTTTTACCCATGCATTTTGTAAAATTGTCTCATGCATCACATAATGTAATTTTTTAACGCACACACCAGCTTCAGGTTAGGAGGGGGACTAGCAGCTTACCTTATGACTTTTAGTCAAGGTTTAAGTTTGTGTAAACCCAACTCTTCGTTGAGTGCTTAGACTGGTAATAGTTGGACACGTGCCATCTCACTGCTTACAAGCCCCCATATTGCCTCCACGAGGGCGATCACTGGGACAACAAGAGACCTTTTTTAGAGACCAAATAGTAAACCTCCCTTTTGTCTCACTTACAAAAATTAGAACATGTTTTTAGGATGTATACTCCGTAGACATGGTTTTGCATCCGAGCAAGCCCTTCTTGAAGCATCTTGAACTCCAGACTTATGGGTGACACAATGACCGTCGCTCAGAAAATTTTCATTGTAGAGTTTGTGCAAGAATCAAGATTCTTGTTTCATCATACAAGAGTTGCGACCATATGTCACCCCTCGAAGGGCGAGTTCGTCATATAGATTACATATTCATACATTTATCATGCATGTACCGGGTTGAAAGGTAGGTCCCCCGCACAAGCTGTGCTGCACGTGATTTGAAAAGATGAGGGAAGTGAACAAAGGAGTTGAGAGCATCAAAGGTGAAACAGCTAAGACTCAGATTTGCTTGAACAAGTGTTGAGTATTTAAATGGAAAGAGAATGTCTGCACAGTCTTCTGTGGGAACACTGCTTGTCCACGTCCAATTGAAGCTGCCTCTCCTTTTCAGTCATGAACAACAACAACAATGCCTTCAGTCATCAACTAATGACAACTCGGATTCCTGTCCAGTTGCACTCTTAAGTGTTAATGCCTCCACATCATCTAATGGAACCAAACGACTACTAGCCTCCTGTTCATGGTGCATTAATTTGCTTTGAAGTTACCCCAATTATGAGCTCAATTCCAGTTCAGCAGCACAAGATGTTGGTCTAAAAAACCATGATTAGACAATGAACTTCAACGTGGTAGAGCTTTTTCTGTAGAGATTTATTTGTGGATCTGCCAATGGGAAATGTGAACTTCAACGTGGTAGAGCTTTTTCTGTAGAGATTTATTTGTGGATCTGCCAATGGGAAATGTGAACTTCAACGTGGTAGAGCTTTTTCTGTAGAGATTTATTTGTGGATCTGCCAATGGGAAATGTGAACTTCAACGTGGTAGAGCTTTTTCTGTAGAGATTTATTTGTGGATCTGCCAATGGGAAATGCAAAAGAGGATGTATCAATTTCATATGCTTTGAAACTTTTTTCCCACCAGTGGCACCAGCAAAACATTGTAATAAGCAGAGGAGTCAAGCCTGGTCTGAAAATATGAGTAGTCGTCGAACTTCAACGTGGCAGAGCTCTCTCTACAAAACTCTGTTTATGATGCTGCAAGTTGAGAGTGCAAGAGAGGATTTACTAATTGCATATGCTACAAATATTTCTCTCATCAGTTTCAGCACGAAGAAACTATAGCATATTGAAGAGCCAGATTTGGTCTGAAAATATGAGCAGACATCAAAATTCAACGTAGTAGAGCTCTCTCGGCAGGAATCTGTTTGTGGATCCGCAAGTGGGAAATCCAAGAAGGAATACAGTAGTTTCATATCATCTATGATTTTCCTCCAACAATGTCAGTATTAAAATGCAAAAGTAGAGAGAAGAGACATGCCTAGACTGAAAAACATGAAGAAGACTGAAACTTCCACAGAGCAGAACTCCCTCTATTGGTGCTTGTTTGCTGCACCGTTCAAGAGGAATCGAAGAAGAAATAGAGGAGATTCATGTTCATCATTCCCATAGATTCTCTTTCCCATAGAAGAGATAAGGCATGATTCCACGTGGCGGTAGTGGCGATACTACAAGTTTCTGGGTGCTGCCAAGATTACCAAGCTGTGGGAAAATTTTCTAACAATCCTCAACCAACCACAACAACATTGGAAGATTGAAATGATGTTGTGAGAATTTGCCGAAGAATTGAACAAGCTATGAAGAGAGGAAAGATTGAAGGATCTGCCATGGATTCCAGAACAATGATGAGAGGTGAATCAGGAGATGACTTTGATAGTGTGCAACCTTAATTATGTGGTCTAGCCAGGTCTCACGGTAGCATCAATTGCTCAAATGTCTTTGCCAAGATTGACATTCCTCTGCCACTTAAGTTTGTCGACCAGCATCTGCCAGATTCCAGAATTTTGCGTGACTCCGAAAAATCCCATGCAACCACCATTTTCTGGGTGGTTTATTTCCAGACAAGAGATGTGATGTCATGATGGGGTCCTCAACCATTTCAATTGAGCAATTGCAAGAATTTCAAGAAGCGAGTCTGAAAGTTGGTGAGAAAGGGACAAGTGGAGCTTGCAAAGGAAGGTGTCATTGGCTATATTGTTCCCCGAACATCATCAGAATGACATGTGATCGAAAATGCTTGGCAAAAAAACAGATATTGCCAGAAAAGCTGATTCAAGAATGGTGATGAACAATCAATCATATTGTTATGGAATTCTGCATTTTGTTTTGGGATCACATCTCATCCTTCAACGAAACATGCCTTGCTTTTGTCTTTTTGTTGTTTTGAAATCAACAGATGTTTAGCATTTTATTCTGACAAAATATTTTGATCAAACTCCAACATGCGATAAAGGTTAATCAATCCGGAAGATTAAAAGTGTTTTGATTATAGAAATGACTTGATGCTTGAAAATGATATGAGGTGACTAAACAATTTTGAACTCTGACACGACCAAAAGCTTGATGTCTTTTCCCAAGTGCAGGAGTGTCGAAGTAATAAATAACCCGGCAAGACCGGGGTCGAACCACAGAGAGGTTAATTGTATAAATTATAAATAACAACACAACAACAACAATAACAACAATAATAACAATAATAATAACAATAATAATACTCAGTACGTGGCGTTGTTATACCTGAGAATGATCTAAAAGATCGGGTCACAGGTTTCCAGCCTATATACTGAGTTTATGAAAAGATCAAAGATATATATTATATAATATAAACAGAATGTAAGTAATAACAATAATAATAACAATAATAAAAGCAGAAGATGAAGAAATTAATGAGAACTTTGAGATGAAAGATTAACGTAAGGATTAAACAATGATAAAGACAAATGTCAAGGTTAGAGGATCCACTAATGGTACTTCAAACAAGTATAATATAAACTCTTATTACTCAATTGGAAACCACACATAAAGGAGGTTCCAATCAGATTATAAATTATTAACATGATTACATTAGTTATCTTATTCGAATAAAGCTAATACTTGTAAATGTTGGCAGGCATTCATGATTATAACTTATGTTAACAACAAATCAAGTCCCTTTCATAGCTCAGGTGTCGGTTAAACCATACAGTATGGGCTATGAAAGTGCCAAGTATTTGTTGTACCAAATATTATACAACATAAATCTAGATCAACCATTTAACAAGCAAAGTATTAAAAGTGAACAAGATAACAAATATAAAACATGTTAGTATCCAACGTTAAGGTCCATGTAAGTTTATATTATACTTATTCTTACACCATTAGTGTACCCTTTTCACCTTGACATAATTAACTTAGCTGAACATAATGAAAGAAAGAAACATAAATGAACAAGATAAGAACATAAATGAGAAAGAGGTTAACTAAGTAAAGGAAAGGAAATGAAGTGCATAAACTTGATATTAATAAAAGCAAGACATAAGCAATACAAAGAGAGAAAGCAATAGCATGATCTTGATCTGAACACCAAGATGCCTCAATACATGGTAAGTGCCTCCTTTTATAGGCCAAAATTTGGAACTATTGATTTGTTGACTAATTGATGAGTGGGTGGCCACATCTTGACTTGATAACAATCCTTATCTTCTTGTCTGGTCAAGACGTCATTGCTAACATCATAATTTGCCCAGAATCCTCAGGAATGTTCTAGGAAATTGTCTCAGCTTTCCAACAAAAAAAAGATGAGGTCATTTGGACTTCTAGAACTCAAGATATGGGCTGAACACTAAATAGTGTTTGGGCTGCAGGACAGCTTCGGACTTCTTCGTTGTTCCTTCAATTTGGACTTCAAAACGACCTTTTCAAATCTTGGGCTCCTCATGAAAGTTGTAGGCCTTTGTTTTACCTTTCCATCCATATAAAATGGACCTAAATCCGAAATCTAGAGCTCCAGATATGATCCAATTACTGAGCAATGTTCCGGTTTGGACTGCACCGACATCTCTTTTCTAAGTTTGGCCATCTCTTTGTCCTTTCACTTTTAATACTTAAACTCATCAATCAATTCTTTTATTTATGTGATAGACCTGCATATAAGATGAGCATTTACCATAAATTAAGGTATCTTATAGTATCAAACTTGTTATTATAAAACATGCTTTAGTTAAGGAGTTATTGATACTTCAAGTGCAAAATGATGATATAAAACCTTGATAAACATGCACTTTTAAGTACTAATCACACCCCCCAACCAGCTTATTACTAGTCCCTAGTAATCTAAAGCGTTAAAATAGAGAAACAATTTGCAAGTTCCACAAAGCAAGGCATTCATCATTCAACTTCCATTAATCTATCCAGATAAACAAACTCTCATTAAATTTATATTCCTGCTTCATATTTCGTAAACAAGATATTAATAAACCTTCTTTTTGTGTGCTCAATGAAAACATAGATGATGGGGCTTTTGTTGGAAGAAAACAATATTATGTTCAAATGTTTAAGGTGAACTTCCTTGGGTTGGGATTATTATTTTTTTCTTTTTTTTTTCTTTTTATTTATATACACATACAACTTAAAACACAATGTATCTTTAACCCATGTAACGAGTTTTAGGCTAATGACTCCCAGACCAGTTGATCTTAGGGCATTAGGTGTTGAGACACCCCTACGAGCTTAACAACTCGGGTTGCAGATACTGATACGTAGATAGTGCAATGTTTGATTCCCTTAAGCTTTTCTCCTTAACCCATGTAACAAGCTTTGGGCCAATAGCTCCCAAGTCAGTTGACTTCAGGGTATTAGGTGTTAAAACACCCCTTCGGGCTTAATTGCTTAGGTTAGGGAGGCTACGAAACCAAACTTATCCACGTTTTATTATCATCAATACTATTTTTTTTTTTTTTTTTTTTTTTTTTTTTTTTTTTTTTTTTGCAAATTATATACTATCCTTTTCCCTTAGTTGTTACCTTCAACAAAAGAACATAATTAATGTAATAATCCAATGTGCAACCCACAATCATATGTTAAAGTGTGTGTGTGAAAATGAAGGTTTAATAATACTTGTTAAATGAGTATAGGAGCAGAATCAACTGATAACAATGTGAGAGTTTGTAAACCTGAATATTTCAAGAAGTATTATGATAGACCTTGGTAATGAAACTTACTAAGATGCGTCTCTAGAGTCAATAAAATTGATTCCATACTCTGCCATCCTAATAACAATTTTGTCAAATGGTTTTAATAATAGCAAAAACAGTTAGCAAGTTAGTATTTTTTTTTTTTTTTTAAACTACTACCCTCTCCCCCCAACCAAAACGAGACATTGTCCTCAATGTTCGAAGGTAGAAAGATAGAGTATAGAAGACATCACCTGAAACATCGAACAATGACAAACCTGAAACACACTTAAACAAACATAAGAAGTAACAAAAAAAATAATATGCTATTAATAAAACCAAAAGACACAAGGTTTCACAGATGAAGGCTCAAATCTAATCTAAGCTTTTTACGGCTGTCCTTAGTTGACCAATCTAGGCGACTCATGCAGGGATCAATGACAGGGATGAAAGATTGTAGTTGGTCAATCAATTGTTCAGCAGTAGCAGCAGAGATTATGATTTGTCGTGCCGAAGATGTTAGAAATTCCTGTTCCACAGCTTGATCAAGGAAAGACAGCAACTTATCATAAAAACCATTAACATTTAACAAACCTATGGGTTTATGGTGAATGTGCAGTTGGGCCCAAGATGAAATATGAAAGATTTCTTCCAATGTACCCAAACCACCTGGTAAGGCAATGAAGGCATCAGCATGGTTAAACATGGTATTCAGTCGGTCAGACATTGTGGAGACCTGTAATTCCTCTCCAATTGTTTTTCCAATGATATCCCCATTTGCTAAAGCTTTGGGGACAACCCCCAAAACTTGACTGCCTCCTAAAAATGCAGCCATTGACACACCTCCCATTAACCCAAGGCTACCTCCCCCATACACTAAATGAATCTTTCTCTCAGCTAGTACCCGACCAAGATGATTCGCTGATTCTAAAAACTCTTTTTCTTTCCCAGAACTGGATCCACCGAAAACACAAATATTTCTTATCTGATGACTTGAGGAACCTGCCATTTCTACACACTTCTATATTTGATGAATGTATGGGATGAGTAGAAATGAAGGGAAGGAAGAGAAGAATTTATAGATGAAAAAGTGAAAATGCAATCATACCACCTATATGTAGGCCAGCTGTAGTCTCACAAACTCTCTCTCTCTCTCTCTCTTTATTAATTATTTATTTTGAAAAAGCATGTATGTACAGGTAGTTGTGATTGTGGCTCACATCTTCCCTTGGTTTTACGTCCAAGAACGGCTTAAACGCCCTCTATGGGTCGGGGATAGGCTTCCCATCCAGTTTTCTTAAAAACTGGCAAACAGGGTCTTTTTTAGTCAGATTCCCAAGACTAAGTCGATCATGTTCTTTATGGAATTGTGGCCATAAATCATGAATTACACGATGCACATCTCCACTAGGATGCGTCTCAAGGGTCAATAAAAGATTATCTAAAGACCCCTTACTCAGGCCATCCTTAATGAATTGTATCTTATCTTCACGGTTTACAGATACCATTCCTAAAGAACGACATGTCGTATTACAAGTCCATCTGGCACATCTGTGACAGACTTTCAGTCGTTTTGTACGACGTTTCTTTGCAAAAGTGCTTTTACCTGTTCCAGGCATGTGTGAAATGAAAGAATTGGAGGACTCACCTGATAATCGAACCTTTGCTTCAATTAACCAACGAATATCTTCAGGAATTCCATGATTCATTAACAACCTCAATCTTGCACACCTAGCACGGTAAATTTTATTAATCGCATTTGGAGGCAAAGCGGGAAAATACCTTTTCAACTTTTCAAGAGTGGTGTCCATTTTCAAAAGAGAATTAGAGAAGAGATTCAAAGAAGGGAAAAAAGAGTTTAGAATTGTACAAATATATACAGATATCAGTTATTTGGGAAACTGAAAGAACCGACTTATGTCACGGAGTACCGTTATCCGCCATTTGACCGGGGTGAAAGAGAAACTAGCAAAACAAAAGATACATAAAAAAGAAACACAAAAAAAATGTGAGAAAAACAAAATAATTAACCTTTATCTACAAGATCATTCCAACCAATGGATTCATTTTCACTAGGAAACTCATCAAAGTAAGCTTTCAAACGATGTCCATTTACCTTCAAAACATTGTCATTCTTTGGATTCTCAATATCAAGGGTCCCATAAGGATACACATGTTTTAAAATAAATGGACCACTCCATCTTGATTTTAGTTTTTCAGGAAATAAATGGACTCGAGAATTATAAAGCAAAACTTTTTTACCAGTATCAACTTTTTGACAATTTTCACATGTTTTGCAGAATGCATGTGTGTCCTTGAACATGGTGGGCCAATAAAATCCATTTTGTAAGATTTTTGCAGTCGTCTCTCTTGATGAGAATTGACTCCCACATGCTTTAGAATGACAAAGTTTAATGACATTACTTACCTCATTGTCGGAAATGCATTTTTGAAATATTTGATCAGGACAATTTTTGAATAAGTAAGGGTCATCTAAGTAAAAGTTCTTCACTTCGTTCAAAAACTTTCCTTTGTCTTCGGTACTCAAGTGAGCTGACAAATCTCCATCGATTGGTGGGATGTCAGATGTCAAATCTGTTGTCACTCTTGACAAAAGATTGACATCAACATTTTTAGTGCCCTTTTCATCCGTGATTTCTTCAGATTCATCCAACTCAATTTTACTCAAAGTAGATTCAAGTTGATCATGAACTAATTCTTCAATAAGATCTACTTCTTGTAAATCATTATCATCTCCAGGTTGCTTGCAAATGTTGAAAATATTCATCTCCAATGTCATGTTTCCAAATGATAGCTTCATCAGTCCATTCCTACAATTAATCAATGCATTAGAAGTGGCAAGAAATGGACGTCCTAAAATAACAGGAAATGAATTACATGCTTCAACAGGTTGCGTGTCCAAGACAATAAAATCCACAGGATAAATGAATTTATCAACTTGTACTAACACATCCTCAATTATTCCTCTAGGCACTTTTACAGATCTATCGGCGAGTAAAAGAGTTACAGAAGTTGGTTTTAACTCACCTAGATTGAGACTTTGAAAAATTGAATATGGAAGTAAATTCACACTAGCTCCAAGATCAAGTAAGGCTCTTTCAATTTTATGTTCTCCAATAAAGCAAGAAATTGTAGGACAACCAGGGTCTTTATATTTCAAAGCATTATTGTTCTGAAGAATGGCACTTACTTGTTCGGCTAAAAAGGCTTTCTTTTTCACATTCAGTTTTCTCTTCACAGTGCATAGATCTTTCAAAAATTTAGCATAAGAAGGAACCTGTTTAATAGCATCCAACAAAGGTATATTGATCCTTACCTGTTTGAAAGTTTCAAAGATTTCAGAGTTGTGACTAACTTTCCTTTGTTTGATCATGGCATGAGGAAACGGAAGTGCTGGCGGGGAATCAGCCTTTTCTTTGCAATGTTCAGGTTCAACCCCTTCCTTACCCTCAGAGATAGACTCATCATCTTTCTCACAAGGTTCAAGAATAGGTTTTTCAATAACCTTACCACTACGAAGAGTGATGACTGATTTGACTTGATCCATGTGTTGGCTTCCAGAACTACTTGCATTTGCATTGTATTGCCCCTTTGGATTTTGCTGTGGTTGAGAAGGAAACTTACCTTTCTCTTGGAAACTGAGAGCAGATGTTAATTTTTCAAGAGCATCTTTAAAATCGGTCATGCTTTGAGCAAGTTGAGTGTTGATTGTCTCCTGCTTTTCAATGAATGCATGCAATGTTTCCTCAAAATTTCTTCTAGGAGGTGGAGCATAAGGAGGTGCATATCCATGAGAATTTTGGAAATTATGGTGTGCTTGAAATGGTAGATGTGAAGTTTGTGCATTGTTGCTATCACTCTTCCAACTGAAATTTGGGTGATTTCTCCAACCAGGGTTATACGTTTGTGAGTATGGGTTATGGTTGGGTCTTTGGAAACTGTTTAGAGCATTGGCTTGTTCATGGAGGCATTCCTTAAAAGAAGGTAAAGTTGGACAATCATTGGTTGCATGCTCATTTGTTTCACAGATTTGACACACAATGTCTTGAATTGATTTTAATTGACCACTCTTTTTCAATTCTAGTGCCTCGACTTTTCTAGCTAAAGATGCAAACTTGGCTTGGAGATCATGATCTTCCCTAAGGTTGTGCATGCCTCCACTAGATGTATGAGGTTGAGTTTTACCTGGTGCCTCATAAGTACCTGTGGTGTCCCAATTTTGAGCATTTTCGGCTAGCAAGTCTAGGTACTCCATTGCTTCATTAGGGTCTTTATCTTCAAAGGTTCCATTGCACATCAATTCAACCATTTGCCTATCTCTAGGTGTTAAACCTTCATAAAAATGTGAAACTAATCTCCATGTTTCAAAACCATGATGTGGGCAAGTATTAAGCAAATCTCGATACCTATCCCAACATTGGTAAAATGTTTCTCCTGGCTTTTGAGTGAAAGTGATGATTTGTCTTTTGAAAGAGTTTGTTCTGTGAGATGGAAAAAACTTCTTTAAAAATTGTTGTTGCATATCATCCCAAGCACGAATGGATCCTGGTCTCAAATTTTGTAGCCATGTTTTAGCTTTATCTTTTAATGAAAAAGGAAAAAGCTTTAATCGAATGGTGTTCATGCTACAATTTGAGTCATTATAGGTATTACAGACCTCCTCAAATTCCCTTAAATGCAAGTATGGATTTTCTAAGTCTAAACCATGAAAAGAAGGTAGGAGTTGAATAATGCCTGGCTTGAAATTAAAATGAGATGCATCAGGAGGGAAAACTATGCATGAGGGTGCACTTGTTCTTGTGGGATTCATGTGGTCTCTAAGTGTTCTCATACGGTTATTCTCATTATTCTCATTATGAAGTGATTGATTATCTTCTTCGGCCATATTTTCTGAAAATGATGAGGATACCCTACAAAGTCGACCACTTAATGTACGTGACCAAACTCTCATGCACGTGTAAGAAGACAATAAAAGCAAGAAAAGAAAATAGAAGAAAAAGAAACAAAACAAAACAAAGGAAACAAAAATAGATAAAATGAAAAGTGAAAAGAGAAAATAAATTAAATATTATAATTTATACAAGAATTTACCTCCCCGGCAACGGCGCCAAAAACTTGACACGACCAAAAGCTTGATGTCTTTTCCCAAGTGCAGGAGTGTCGAAGTAATAAATAACCCGGCAAGACCGGGGTCGAACCACAGAGAGGTTAATTGTATAAATTATAAATAACAACACAACAACAACAATAACAACAATAATAACAATAATAATAACAATAATAATACTCAGTACGTGGCGTTGTTATACCTGAGAATGATCTAAAAGATCGGGTCACAGGTTTCCAGCCTATATACTGAGTTTATGAAAAGATCAAAGATATATATTATATAATATAAACAGAATGTAAGTAATAACAATAATAATAACAATAATAAAAGCAGAAGATGAAGAAATTAATGAGAACTTTGAGATGAAAGATTAACGTAAGGATTAAACAATGATAAAGACAAATGTCAAGGTTAGAGGATCCACTAATGGTACTTCAAACAAGTATAATATAAACTCTTATTACTCAATTAGAAACCACACATAAAGGAGGTTCCAATCAGATTATAAATTATTAACATGATTACATTAGTTATCTTATTCGAATAAAGCTAATACTTGTAAATGTTGGCAGGCATTCATGATTATAACTTATGTTAACAACAAATCAAGTCCCTTTCATAGCTCAGGTGTCGGTTAAACCATACAGTATGGGCTATGAAAGTGCCAAGTATTTGTTGTACCAAATATTATACAACATAAATCTAGATCAACCATTTAACAAGCAAAGTATTAAAAGTGAACAAGATAACAAATATAAAACATGTTAGTATCCAACGTTAAGGTCCATGTAAGTTTATATTATACTTATTCTTACACCATTAGTGTACCCTTTTCACCTTGACATAATTAACTTAGCTGAACATAATGAAAGAAAGAAACATAAATGAACAAGATAAGAACATAAATGAGAAAGAGGTTAACTAAGTAAAGGAAAGGAAATGAAGTGCATAAACTTGATATTAATAAAAGCAAGACATAAGCAATACAAAGAGAGAAAGCAATAGCATGATCTTGATCTGAACACCAAGATGCCTCAATACATGGTAAGTGCCTCCTTTTATAGGCCAAAATTTGGAACTATTGATTTGTTGACTAATTGATGAGTGGGTGGCCACATCTTGACTTGATAACAATCCTTATCTTCTTGTCTGGTCAAGACGTCATTGCTAACATCATAATTTGCCCAGAATCCTCAGGAATGTTCTAGGAAATTGTCTCAGCTTTCCAACAAAAAAAAGATGAGGTCATTTGGACTTCTAGAACTCAAGATATGGGCTGAACACTAAATAGTGTTTGGGCTGCAGGACAGCTTCGGACTTCTTCGTTGTTCCTTCAATTTGGACTTCAAAACGACCTTTTCAAATCTTGGGCTCCTCATGAAAGTTGTAGGCCTTTGTTTTACCTTTCCATCCATATAAAATGGACCTAAATCCGAAATCTAGAGCTCCAGATATGATCCAATTACTGAGCAATGTTCCGGTTTGGACTGCACCGACATCTCTTTTCTAAGTTTGGCCATCTCTTTGTCCTTTCACTTTTAATACTTAAACTCATCAATCAATTCTTTTATTTATGTGATAGACCTGCATATAAGATGAGCATTTACCATAAATTAAGGTATCTTATAGTATCAAACTTGTTATTATAAAACATGCTTTAGTTAAGGAGTTATTGATACTTCAAGTGCAAAATGATGATATAAAACCTTGATAAACATGCACTTTTAAGTACTAATCAAACTCATACCTCCTGAAACTGAACCACACATCATATAGCTAAGTTTTAGCAGTATGCATAATGACATGTAGTGGATTCGGTAGTTATGGACTCGTGAATCATGATTCTTACAAGTCCCAATCATTACACTGGATGGGGTCAAAATTTATCGGTTCTAACCGACCTTGCTTGAAATGAGAAAAGGCCATCTTTGATATCCCTTCACTTTCTAAAGATTATATCCCTTGTAGTCCCATTTTGAGCCTAGTGAAATATTTTCTTTCAAAAAGAAACCCTGACTAGGATCATACCCCACACTGGGGGCAGATGAGAGATATGTTGGAGACATTGATATGATTAATGGATAAAGAGGAAGGCTTAGAACAAAGGTCCAATGATTGAGAGAGAGCTAAAAGAAAGCACATAGACTAGGGGCATATAAGAGGATTTTGAGGAAGGCTATGAAAAAAAAGAGAATGAAAAAAAAAGGAAGTTGAAATTGCTTTCACTTAAATACAAGTCAAAGATAAAGGAAGGGGAACGCCTATCAAGACTATGAAGAGCAAAAGAAATTTCAATCAAGGAAAGACACAACAAAAGTCAAAACTAGAAAAAGACTAAGGTGTAAACGTGACTTTTGGTATCCATTATAAAGCCTGATGTTATCAGATGATTAGGGTTGGTTATTCATCAAGGAAAGGTGGATTTGCATTATGACTTATGTTAAGAAAAGTCTGAACTTTGAGGTTAACAAGGTTATATGTCGTTTCCTCTACAAAGACAACAATAGAAAGAAGTTGATGAATAGTGGATGTTGATCCTAGGTCTTTGAAACCCTCAAACACTTTTTGAGCCTTTGAAATTCCTTTCTTTCATAGCCATGAACCATAGCCTGCATTACGTGCTTTTAAAAGCCCTTTTTAATCAAGCAAGCAATTTGAACCGATAAATGGCGCTCTCAAAACTTGAAGAGTTTTTCCATAAGGGTCGTGACTTCATGAATTAAGCTACTGGTTATTATGCATGTTGATAAAATAAATGCTAAGAAAAGAAACAACATTTCTTGATAAAGCCTGAGCATCTTATTTTTAAAATTCATAAAAATGTCACCTCATCACAGACCATCAAAAGATATACCCAAAACCATAGTTTAAAGTGGATAGAAAGAACCATGGAAAAAGCCATTTTAATCCTACATTGGGTCAATTTCTGTTTTTAAAATGCAAGGCAATCAAAGGACTGTGTATTTCGAATAACGTATGTTGGGTCTTTGATCAAAAAGCTTGATTTTCAAAAGATTTTCAAAAAGACATCTCTGATTTCATTTCAACAAACTAGACTTTAAATAGACATGATCTTTGAAATATGAGAGTTGATTCCAGAACAAGGAAGATTATCAAAAACAGAAGAACATTGATTGAGTATGCAAAATCGTTGATAGAAATGACATTGAAGTCCTCGACACTCCTTGAAAAGTTGAGCAGCTGGGGGCAATACAGTAGACCTTGAAAAGGGAAAACAAGAAGTGCTCAGATCAGCTATGAGGCAATGATTAAATGATGAATCAGTGAACTGAAGACAATGATGTTCAAAGACAGATAATCATTGAACGAGCACATCTAGATCATACTGGGGGCAATGTCATTCCAAAACGACCCATGCTCTAGTGAACCCTGTCAGCAATGGAGAAACAAAGATGTACCTGAAGGAACACTTTCTTATCATCATCTTTTGAAACATGGCTAGCGATCGATGAGGATACATGAATGAACGCAATTGAATGGCGAAAAGATACATACCATCAAGACTGACTGTGGAACAATGCTGCACTTAAAGGACAATCTCATATTGTCATTCTTTGAAACATGGTTATAGATAGATGTTATCACACAACTGCACTGAATGAACGTCGGAAAGGCACCCACCCCGAAGACTGACTGTGTGGGATAATTTGTTTTGAAGCCAGATGAGCACTTCACCACATGAGTATAGGTGATAAAAGCAGCATCATTGATGAGGCTGAGACATTTCTTTTCACAATCTGATTAGAAGAGTTGAAAGGAATCTATGAGAAGAGCACTGAGCATACAACCATGAGCCTTTGTACTGCAAGCTATGAGATGCATGTCTGGATGACTGATTGAGTTCCAAGGAGGCTAATGATAACATGTAGACCTTGAAAAGGGAAAACAAGAAGTGCTCAGATCAGCTATGAGGCAATGATTAAATGATGAATCAGTGAACTGAAGACAATGATGTTCAAAGACAGATAATCATTGAACGAGCACATCTAGATCATACTGGGGGCAATGTCATTCCAAAACGACCCATGCTCTAGTGAACCCTGTCAGCAATGGAGAAACAAAGATGTACATGAAGGAACACTTTCTTATCATCATCTTTTGAAACATGGCTAGCGATCGATGAGGATACATGAATGAACGCAATTGAATGGCGAAAAGATACATACCATCAAGACTGACTGTGGAACAATGCTGCACTTAAAGGACAATCTCATATTGTCATTCTTTGAAACATGGTTATAGATAGATGTTATCACACAACTGCACTGAATGAACGTCGGAAAGGCACCCACCCCGAAGACTGACTGTGTGGGATAATTTGTTTTGAAGCCAGATGAGCACTTCACCACATGAGTATAGGTGATAAAAGCAGCATCATTGATGAGGCTGAGACATTTCTTTTCACAATCTGATTAGAAGAGTTGAAAGGAATCTATGAGAAGAGCACTGAGCATACAACCATGAGCCTTTGTACTGCAAGCTATGAGATGCATGTCTGGATGACTGATTGAGTTCCAAGGAGGCTAATGATAACATGTACTTGAAGAGTACTGTTTCAACTAGAGGCAAGTTCATGACTGATTAACAATCTTGATGGGTATTGGCATGATGCACACAATCAATCAGAGGATAATTCTCAGAAGAAGCCAGGAGAGAAAATCCTTCATGATGAATCAAGCAGTACCACACTTGGGGGTAGGGTCAAGCTTGATGAACGATGCAAGCAGTAATTGTCGAAGACAGCCCGGGATGGGCACTGCATTTACAGTTGAGTGGATGGCTAGCACATGAATGAGCCAATGCATCGGAAGAACAAAGAAAGCTTTGGGATACAAACAAGGGCACCCTATGACGATGGAGCATCAAAGAGGGGGGGACCTATATTTCAAATCAGGTAAGGATACATGCATGTCATCTAACCTCAAAAAAAAAAAAAAACAAAAAATGCACATATTTTTGAATTGTTACAGGAAAATCCTTAATGAGGTCCAGCAAGATGGTGGAAAAAGAAAGAAACATTGTGGTGATGATAATAAAGAATCGGTTTTGTTCATGGAATAAAAGGACGATGGGATGAACCCTACCATTAGGAAAATCCCAAAGAAATGAAGAGATCAACCTTGCAATCGGGAAGCCTCGAGTTTTCAACTCTTGCAGTCAGGAAACACCGAGTGGTCAAAGCCTATGATAGGGAATTATCAAGAAGCACCAAGTTTTCCAGCCCTTTTTCTGTCATCCCCTCAAAGACTTCGCCAGGTAAGTCCTATTTTTCACACTTGTCATATCACATCTTCCATTTGGGTTGGTCACCCATGACAATGAAACCGCAATTTTCACATTTTTTCCATCCGGGTAGGTCACCCAGGACAATGAGACCGCACTTCATCATATTTTTTCCATCTAGGTAGGTCACCCATTACAATGAGACCACACTTCATATTTTTTCCATTTTTGGGTAGGTCACCCATTACAATGAGACCGCACTTCACATTCTTTCTATTTGGGTAGGTCGCCCATCCTAACGAGACCACTTCATCATATTTTGTCCATCTGGGTAGGTCACCTATTACAATGAGACCACACTTCATATTTTTTCCCCCTAGGTAGGTCACCCATTACAATGAGACCGCACTTCACATTCTTTCTATTTGGGTAGGTCGCCCATCCTAACGAGACCACTTCATCATATTTTGTCCATCTGGGTAGGTCACCCATTACAATGAGACCACACTTCATATTTTTTCCCCCTGGGTAGGTCACCCATAAGAATGAGACCACTCTTCCTCCTTTCCACTTGGGTAGGTCACCCATTATAATGAGACCACTTTTTTGTTTTGGTTGGATGAGGTCGCCAGATGGGATCTCATATAGCTTTGGTTAAAGGGAATCGCCAGATGGGATTTCAGGTTGACCAAGCTACACACATGATTTTGGTTCTGGTTGAAGGGGATCGACGAAGGGATCTCAGTTCAATCTAACCACACAGACCTTGGTTCTGGTTGAAGGGGATCGGCGAAGTGATCTCAGTTCTGCCCAACCACACAGATCTTGGTTCTGGTTGAAGGGGATCGGCGAAGTGATCTCAGTTCTGCCCAACCACACTGATCTTGGTTCTGGTTGAAGGGGATCGACGAAGTGATCTCAGTTCTGCCCAACCACACATTCCTTGGTTATGGTTAAAGGGGATCGGCGAAGGGATCTCAGTTTAACCTAATTGGAAAGGATTTTGGTTCTGGTTGAAGGGGATCGGCGAAGGGATCTCAGTTCAGTCTAACTACACAATTCCTTGGTTATGGTTAAAGGAGATCGACAAAGGGATCTTAGTTTAACCTAATTGGAAAGGATTTTAGTTCTGGTTGAAGGGGATCGGCGAAGGGATCTCAGTTCAGTCTAACTACACAATTCCTTGGTTATGGTTAAAGGGGATCGGCAAAGGGATCTCAGTTTAACCTAATTGGAAAGGATTTTGGGTCTGGTTAGAGGGGATTGCCGAAAGGAATCTCAGTCTAGCCCAACCCTACACATTCCTTGGTTATGGTTAAAGGGGATCGGCAAAGGGATCTCAGTTTAACCTAATTGGAAAGGATTTTGTTTCTGGTTAGAGGGGATTGCCGAAAGGAATCTCAGTCTAGCCCAACCCTACACATTCCTTGGTTATGGTTAAAGGGGATCGACGAAGGGATCTCAGTTTAACCTAATTGGAAAGGATTTTGGTTCTGGTTAGAGGGGATTGCCGAAAGAAATCTCAGTCTAGCCCAACCCTACACATTCCTTGGTTATGGTTAAAGGGGATCGGCGAAGGGATCTCAGTTTAACCTAATTGGAAAGGATTTTGGTTCTGGTTAGAGGGGATTGCCGAAAGGAATCTCAGTCTAGCCCAACCCTGCACATTCCTTGGTTATGGTTAAAGGGGATCGATGAAGGGATCTCAGTTTAACCTAATTAAAAAGGATTTTGGTTCTGGTTAGAAGGGATTGCCGAAAGGAATCTCAGTCTAGCCCAACCCTACACATTCCTTGGTTATTGGTTAAAGGGGATCGACGAAGGGATCTCAGTTTAACCTAATTGGAAAGGATTTTGGTTCTGGTTGAAGGGGATCGGCGAAGGGATCTCAGTTCAGTCTAACCACACAGACCTTGGTTATGGTTAAAGGGGATCGGCGAAAGGATCTCAGTTTAGCCTAATCACGCAGAATCACTAGATGGGATTTCAGGTTGATCGAGCTACACACCGATTTTTGTTCTTGTTAGATCGCCAGATGGGATCTCAGGTAAACCCAATCAAAAGGGAAGGTCGCCCGTGAACATAGACCAGTGTGAGTGTGTGGGCAGGTCGCCCCTGAAAACAGACCAGTGTGAGAGTGTGGGTCGGTCACCCCTGAAAATAGACTAGAGTGAGTATGTGTGGGCAGGTCGCCCCTGAAAACAGACCAGTGTGAGAGTGTGGGTCGGTCGCCCTTGAAAATAGACCAGAGTGAGTATATGTGGGCAGGTCGCCCGTGAAAGTAGACCAATGTGAGTGTGTGGGCCGGTCGCCCCGGAAAATAGACCACTTTGAGTATGTGTGGGCAGGTGGCCCGTGAAAGTAGACCAGTGTGATTGTGTGGGCCGGTCGCCCCTGAAAATAGACCACTTTTCTTCAAAAGGGGCATGTCGCCCAAGATAATAAGATCATTTTTGTTTTCTATTCTTTACAAAGCTTACTATGCAAAACATTGAGGAGTTTTGCTTCGTAAGCATTGTAAAGAGAGGGCATCTGTTGTTACCCAATTTTTGACCCACCTTTTTTAATAAATTTTTCAAAAAAATCCAAAAATAGTGAAAACAACAAAAATCCAAAAAAATATGTTTTTATTATATTTGCAATGTTTTTAGCATTTTCAACGTCTTTTAAAAAGAATTTTAATTTTCAATCGTTTTTTCGAATGCGTTCGACTTTTCACGCGTCATTTTAAAATCGTAATTTTTCTCATAGAATTGACGTTGATTTTGCTCGTTTTTAAAAATACAAGAAAAAAAAACAAGAAAAATCAAAATTTATAAAAAAAAAATTGAGGGACCAATTTGGAGGTTTGAACAAACTTTTACCTATAAATATAGGTTGAAAACTCAATATCTAGAGGGGGGGGTCATTTATGTAATTTTGGTGAGAGGAACCAAAAACACAAAAAAAAAGAAACCCTAACATATTTTCTTCTCCCTCACCGATCCGGAGCCGCCCTCCCCGGTTCGAATTTTTTTTGTCCTCACTTTTCCTCTGGTCATCAGCTCTCAACCTTCCCCACCTTTGCAAAAGAGAAGAGAAGCCGCATCCCCTCCATCATCCATTTCTCTTTCGCCACCAGAGAACCAGCCGCCGCCGATCTCCCTTCCTCATCCCCACAGACCGGACCCGGCATCTCCCTCAGCCTAAACAGATCCGCCGTCCCCTGTTCCCCTGATTTTTCCTTCTCCCAGCACAGAGCAGCCCCCGGTTGATTCCTCTTCTTCCCTGCTCACCGACCACCAGGAGTCGCCCCCGTCACCGAGAGCGCCGCCTTCCAGCCCGCAGCACAGACGCAGCAAAGCTTCCTTCATCGGCGCAGATTGGCCTCCAGCAGCAACCCCGCTGTCTTCTTCACCTTCGTCCGATCAGCCTTGCAGCGGCGTCTCCTCCACAGAAGCAAGCCACTGCCACCGCCTCCGCCTGCTTCTTCATGACCAGCCGAACACAGCGGCGCCCACAGACCCATCGTCGGATCTGTAACCAGCGAAGGAAGAGAAACGAAGCTGGAAGAGAGAAGCAGATTTAAAAAAAAAAAAAAACAAAAAACAAAAATTAAAATCGACTGGTGTGCGTTCTTTGCTTGATCTGCAGGTCGGCGCCGGCGAGGAAAGAAAGGGGGAGGAGGTCGTTGCAGACCCCCCCTGTTTCGGGTTGTTTTCACGGCGGCGCGTGGTCCCACGCGCCGCCAGTGGCGGGGGTGCGTGGATCTCACGCGCCACCGCTGTTTCAGCCCTCAAAACTCTGCTGAACACTGTTCCGGCAACTCCAGAAGTCCATTCGCCACTGTTCTGAATAGTTTTAGATTGTTTTGTAATTTTCATTGTAATATTTGGTTAGTTTTGTGGGTTTTTTTATAGTTTGTATTTAATGTAAATGTGGATGTAAAAGAAAAGAAAAGAAAGAGAAAGTGATAATAAAAAAAAAAAATGTTTGTGTGTGTTTGTATTTTTTTTTATGTATGTTATTGAATAAAAAAAAAAAGAATTTAATTTATATGCACAAATATCTAAAGGACAGATAAAAATCATGTTGAATTTTCCATGAAAATATAGAACATGTATCTACATATAGTCTGGAAAAGTAATAACTGATTTATCAAAGCCTTAGAATTGGGCTAAAATTTTATTTTTAATATCACGTCAAGTCCACGAAGCTTGAAAGTGAATGTGGTGTGTATTTTTGTTGATGAATGTTTTTTTTATGATAAAATTGCAGGAATAAAGAAGAATTTAATATTCCGATTTAATCACGGATAAAGAATCATGAACTTACATGTAAGTTGTATTTTCTAAAATTCGATGAAAGAACATAATTTTTAAAACTTCTTTAACACATCAAGTCCACAAAGCAGCTTACCTCAGGTAGGGTGCGTTAGGGGTGCTAATACCTTCCCTAACCACAACCAGTCCCTTACCCGCGATCTCTGACAAGACCAGTACATCAGGTTTCCTAGTAGCCCTCAATGAATTACTAGGTGGCGACTCCAAAGAACCAAATCAGCAAAACTGAACGAATAATGGCCAGCCGATGCCGCGCGCGTTGATTTTTTTTGGGGTGCGACAGTATGGGGGGCATTCCGAGAATAGATCAAGATGTCATCAAAATACACAACTGTTGTTACCCAATTTTTGACCCACCCTTTTAATAAATTTTTCAAAAAAATCCAAAAATAGTGAAAACAACAAAAATCCAAAAAAA
This sequence comes from Populus alba x Populus glandulosa, assembly GCA_033617975.1. Taxonomy (NCBI): domain Eukaryota; kingdom Viridiplantae; phylum Streptophyta; class Magnoliopsida; order Malpighiales; family Salicaceae; genus Populus; species Populus alba x Populus glandulosa. The sequence goes on from CM066161.1 coordinate 8,713,719, forward strand.
TATGTTTTTATTATATTTGCAATGTTTTTAGCATTTTCAACGTCTTTTAAAAAGAATTTTAATTTTCAATTGTTTTTTCGAACGCGTTCGACTTTTCACGCGTCATTTTAAAATCGTAATTTTTCTCATAGAATTGACGTTGATTTTGCTCGTTTTTAAAAATACAAGAAAAAAAAACAAGAAAAATCAAAATTTATAAAAAAAAAATTGAGGGACCAATTTGGAGGTTTGAACAAACTTTTACCTATAAATATAGGTTGAAAACTCAATATCTGGGGGGGGTCATTTATGTAATTTTGGTGAGAGGAACCAAAAACACAAAAAAAAAGAAACCCTAACATATTTTCTTCTCCCTCACCGATCCGGAGCCGCCCTCCCCGGTTCGAATTTTTTTTGTCCTCACTTTTCCTCTGGTCATCAGCTCTCAACCTTCCCCACCTTTGCAAAAGAGAAGAGAAGTCGCATCCCCTCCATCATCCATTTCTCTTTCGCCACCAGAGAACCAGCCGCCGCCGATCTCCCTTCCTCATCCCCACAGACCGGACCCGGCATCTCCCTCAGCCTAAACAGATACGCCGTCCCCTGTTCCCCTGATTTTTCCCTCTCCCAGCACAGAGCAGCCCCCGGTTGATTCCTCTTCTTCCCTGCTCACCGACCACCAGGAGTCGCCCCCGTCACCGAGAGCGCCGCCTTCCAGCCCGCAGCACAGACGCAGCAAAGCTTCCTTCATCGGCGCAGATCGGCCTCCAGCAGCAACCCCGCTGTCTTCTTCACCTTCGTCCGATCAGCCTTGCAGCGGCGTCTCCTCCACAGAAGCAAGCCACTGCCACCGCCTCCTCCTGCTTCTTCATGACCAGCCGAACACAGCGGCGCCCACAGACCCATCGCCGGATCTGTAACCAGCGAAGGAAGAGAAACAGAGCTGGAAGAGAGAAGTAGATTTAAAAAAAAAAAAACAAAGAACAAAAATTAAAATCGACTGGTGTGCGTTCTTTGCTTGATCTATAGGTCGGCGCCGGCGAGGAAAGAAAGGGGGAGGAGGTCGTTGCAGACCCCCCCTGTTTCGGGTTGTTTTCACGGCGGCGCGTGGTCCCACGCGCCGCCAGTGGCGGTGGTGCGTGGATCTCACGCGCCACCGCTGTTTCAACCCTCAAAACTCTGCTGAACACTGTTCCGGCAACTCCAGAAGTCCATTCGCCACTGTTCTAAATAGTTTTAGATGGTTTTGTAATTTTCATTGTAATATTTGGTTAGTTTTGTGGTTTTTTTTATAGTTTGTATTTAATGTAAATGTGGATGTAAAAGAAAAGAAAAGAAAGAGAAAGTGATAATAAAATAAAAAAAAATGTTTGTGTGTGTTTGTATTTTTTTTTTATGTATGTTATTGAATAATAAAAAAAAAGAATTTAATTTATATGCACAAATATCTAAAGGACAGATAAAAATCATGTTGAATTTTCCATGAAAATGTAGAACATGTATCTACATATAGTCTGGAAAAGTAATAACTGATTTATCAAAGCCTTAGAATTGGGCTAAAATTTTATTTTTAATATCACGTCAAGTCCACGAAGCTTGAAAGTGAATGTGGTGTGTATTTTTGTTGATGAATGTTTTTTTATGATAAAATTGCAGGAATAAAGAAGAATTTAATATTCCGATTTAATCACGGATAAAGAATCATGAACTTACATGTAAGTTGTATTTTCTAAAATTCGATGAAAGAACATAATTTTTAAAACTTCTTTAACACATCAAGTCCACAAAGCAGCTTACCTCAGGTAGGGTGCGTTAGGGGTGCTAATACCTTCCCTAACCACAACCAGTCCCTTACCCGCGATCTCTGACAAGACCAGTACATCAGGTTTCCTAGTAGCCCTCAATGAATTACTAGGTGGCGACTCCAAAGAACCAAATCAGTAAAACTGAACGAATAATGGCCAGCCGATGCCGCGCGCGTTGATTTTTTTTTGGGGTGCGACAGTATGGCGACTCCACTGGGGAAGGTATTGTTTTCAACATTATTGGACTAAGCTTTGCATTTGATGTGTTTATGTTTTTGCATTTCTGTCTTATTTTATTTTTGTTTTACCCATGCATTTTGTAAAATTGTCTCATGCATCACATAATGTAATTTTTTAACGCACACACCAGCTTCAGGTTAGGAGGGGGACTAGCAGCTTACCTTATGACTTTTAGTCAAGGTTTAAGTTTGTGTAAACCCAACTCTTCGTTGAGTGCTTAGACTGGTAATAGTTGGACACGTGCCATCTCACTGCTTACAAGCCCCCATATTGCCTCCACGAGGGCGATCACTGGGACAACAAGAGACCTTTTTTAGAGACCAAATAGTAAACTGGTCGTGTCGGTGGTAGGACCCGACCGGATGCCATCGACGTGTAGTACCGATTCCACGCAACTCCATCTGGAAAATTGTGAAAACATTTGAGCGCGATCATATGATCGGATATATAGATGCGGTTCTTTTGAGCCGGTACTCTGGTGTTGTCGGTGGAATGACCCCGACCGGACGTCTTTGTCGTGTCGTATTGATTCCACGCACCTCCATCAAAAACAGCCTACGGGAACTCGTGAAAACATTTGAGCGCGATCCAACGGTCGGATCTATAGTTTGAGTCCTTTTGAGCCGGTACTCTGGTCGTGTCGGTGGTATGGCCCGACCGGATGCCATCGACGTGTAGTACCGATTCCACGCAACTCCATCGAAAACAGCATCCGAAAAATCGTGAAAACATTTGAGCGCGATCATACGATCAGATATATAGATGCGGTCCTTTTGAGCCGGTACTCTGGTGCTGTCGGTGGAATGGCCCCGACCAGACGTCGCCGCCGTGTAGTCTCGATTGCACGCAACTCCATCAAAAACAGCATCTGGGAACTCGTGAAAACATTTGAGCGTGATCCAAAGGTCGGATCTATAGTTTTAGACCTTCTGAGCCTGTACTGTGGTCGTGTCGGTGGTATGGCCCGACCGAACATCGTCGTCGTGTCGTACTGATTCCATGCACCTCCATCAAAAATAGCCTACGGGAACTCGTGAAAACATTTGAGCGCGATCATATGATCGAATATATAGATGCGGTCCTTTTGAGCCGGTCGTCTGGTGCTGTCGGTGGAATGGCCCCGACCGGACGTCTTCGTCGTGTCGTACTGATTCCACGCACCTCCATCAAAAACAGCCTACGGGAACTCGTGAAAACATTTGAGCACGATCCAACGGTCGGATCTATAGTTTGAGACCTTTTGAGCCGGTACTCTGATCGGGTCGGTGGAATGGCCCCGACCGGACATCGTCGCCGTGTCGTACCGATTGCACGCAACTCCATCGAAAACAGCCTCCGGGAACTCGTGAAAACATTTGAGCGCGATCCAACGGTTGGATCTATAGTTTTAGACCTTCTGAGCTTGTACTCTGGTCGTGTCGGTGGTATGGCCCGACCAGACGTCGTCACCGTGTCGTACTGATTGCAAGCAACTCCATTGGAAACAGCCTTCGGAAACTCCTGAAAAACTTTGAGCGCGATCCAACTGTCGGATCTATAGTTATAGACCTTTCGAGCCGACAGTCTGGTCGTGTCGGTGGAATGGCCCGACCTGACGCCATCGACATGTAGTACTTGTGTTTATTTGTTTTGTGTGATTTTTGTTTTGCTAGTTTCTCTCACCCTGGTTAAATGGTTGTTTTAGTTTCCCATGATAACTGATATTTATGTATATATTTGTGCAATTCTTTGCTCTTTCTCCAATTCTCATATGAAAATGGACACCACCCTTGAAAAATTGAAAAAGTATTTTCCTGCTCTGCCTCAGAATGCGATTACAAAACTTTACCGTGCTAGATGTGTAAGATTAAGGTTGTTAATGAATCATGAAATTACTGAAGATATTTGATGGCTGATTGAAGAAAAGGTCTGATTATCAAGTGAGTCCTCCAATTCTTTCATTTCATATATGCTTGGAATAGGTAAAAGCACTTTTGTGAAGAAACGTCTTGCAAAAGGACTGAAAGTCTGTCACATATGTGTCAGATGGACTTGTAATGCGACATGTCGTTCTTTAGGAATGGTATCTGTAAACCATGAAGATAAAATACAATTCATTAAGGATGGTCTGAGTAAGGGGTCTTTAGATAATCTTCTATTGACTCTTAAGACGCACCCTAGTGGAGATGTGCATCGTGCAATTCATGATTTATGGCCATAATTCCATAAAGAACATGCTCGACTTAGTCTTGGGAATCTGACTAAAAAAGACCTTGTTTGCCAGGTTTTAAGAAAACTGGATGGGAAGCCTATCCCCAACCCATATAGAGCGTTTAAGCCATTCTTGGACGTAAAACCAATGAAAGATGTGAGCCACAATCACAACTACCTGTACATACACATGCTTTTTCAAAATAAATAAATAGAGAGAGAGAGAGATAGAGTGAGACTATATCTGGTCTACATATAGGTGGTATGATTGTATTTTTAATTTCTCATCTATAAATTCTTCTCTTCCTTCCCTTCATTTCTACTCAACCCACACATTCATCAAGTATAGAAGTGTGTAGAAATGGCAAGTTCCTCAAGTCATCACATAAGAAATATTTGTGTTTTCGGTGGATCCAGTCCTGGGAAAGAAAAAGAGTTTTTAGAATCAGCAAATCATCTTGGTTAGGTACTAACTGAGTGAAAAATTCATTTAGTGTATGGAGGAGGCAGCCTTGGGTTAATGGGGGGAGTGTCAATAGCTGCATTTTTAGGAGGTAGTCAAGTTTTGGGGCTTGTCCCCAAAGCTTTAGCACAAGGGGATATCATTGGAAAAACATTTGGAAAGGAATTACAGGTCCCTATAATATCTGATCGAATGAAAGAAATGTTTAACCATGCTGACGCCTTCATTTCCTTACTAGGTGGTCTGGACATAATGAAAGAGATCTTTCATATATTCTCTTGGGCCCAACTGCACATTCACCATAAACCCATAGGTCTATTAAATATTAATGGTTTTTATGATAAGTTGTTGTCTTTTCTTGATCATGCTGTGGAACAGGAATTCCTAACATCTTCGGCACGACAAATTATAATCTCTGCTACTACTATTGAACAATTGATTGACCAACTACAATCTTTCATCCCTGTAATTGATCCCTCTATGAGTCGTATAAATTGATCAACTAAGGAAAGTCGTGAAAAGCTTAGATTGGATTTGAGCCTTCGTTTGTAAAAACTTTGTCTTTTGGTTTTATTATTATGTTTTGTGTTTCTTATATTTGTTTAAGTGTGTTTCAGGTTTGTCAGTGTTCGCTATTTCAGGTGATATCTCTATCTTTCTACCTTAGGACATTGAGGACAATGTCTCATTTTGGTTGGGGGGAAAGGGTAGTAGTTGATATATTTTTTTAAAAAAACTAACTATGTTTTTTTTATTTCATAAACTATTTGCAAAACTGTTGTTACTAGGATGACAGAGTAAAAGGAATTCTTTTGTTAAAGTGACTCTTAAGACGCATCTTAGTAAACATTCTTAACAAGGTCTATCAGAATACTTCTTGAAATATTCAGGTTTACAAACTCTCGTATTGTTAGCACTTGATTCTGCTCATATGCTCATTTAACAAGTATTCTTAAATTTTCATTTTCACACACACACTTTAACATATGATTGTGGGTTGCAATTGGATTATTACATTATTTATGTTCTTTTGTTAAAGGTAACAACTAAGGAAAGGGATAGTATATAATTTGTAAAAAAAAAGATAACAAATAATAATAATAATAATAATAATAATAATAATAACATAGATAAGTTTGGTTTCGTAGCCTCCCTAACCTAAGCAATTAAGCCCAAAGGGGTGTTTTAACACTTAATACCCTTAAGTCAACTGACTTGGGAGTTATTGGCCCAACTCTTGTTACATGGGTTGAGGAGAAAAGCTTAAAGGAATCAAACATTGCACTATCTACATATTAGTATTTGCAACCCAAGTTACTAAGCTCGTAGGGGTGTCTCAACACCTAATGCCCTAAGACCAACTAGTCTGGGAGTCATTAGTCGAAAGCTCATTATATGGGTTAAAGATGCATTGTGTTTTAAGTTCTATGTATATATATTTAAAAAGAAAAAAGAAAAAAGAAAAAAGAAGAAAAAGATAATAATCCTAACCCAAGGAAGTTAACCTTAAACATTAGAACAAAAATTTTGTTTTCTTCCAAGTAAAGCCCCATAAGTATTTGTTGATATTTGGAGCATAAAAATTGTGTATAAAAAATATATGAATTTTTTTTTTATTTATTCATTGACTTCAGATTCAGAATAAAAATACCCATTCAAATTTATTTCATTGCATTTAATAAGTTATATAAAATAAAAAAAATGTGTGAACCAAAAATAATAATAATAATATAAGATAAAATAAAATAAATTTATTTGGTATATTCACTGACGCCAGAGTCAGGAATAAAAAAATACTAATGTAAATTTATTTTATTTTATTTTATCTTGTTTTTATTTAGCTACATAAAAAATAAAAATGCGTATGCGTAAAAAATAAATAAATTGATTTTTACTTGTTTATTCACTGACGCTAGAGTCAGGAATATTAAAAAATGATGATTTAAATTTATTTACTTTGATACCTACGTAATATTTACCAACGCCAGAGTTGGAAATATCCGTAGTTGAATAATATAAGATAAAATAAAATAAATTTATTTGGTACGCCAGAGTCAGGAATAAAAAAATACTAATGTAAATTTATTTTATTTTATTTTATCTTGTTTTTATTTGGCTACCAAAAAAATAAAAATAATGTGTAATATTTTATTTTACTTTGATACCTACGTAATATTTACCAACGCCAGAGTTGGAAATATATGTAGTTGAATATTCATTGGCGCCAGAGTCAGGAATATTATGCGCAAACGACCATAGTATAAACCAACAAAATGTTAGCAATTAACGATAAATATTAGCAATGCAGCCTGACTTAGGCAAGACGTTTAAGGGTGATAATATCTTCCTTTTTACGTAACCAGTCTCGGACCATATAATCTCTGTTGACTAGTTAGGGTTCCTAGTAACCGTAATACTAGGTGGCGACTCCTTAAACAAAGACCATTCACCATTAAAGAACAGGATGCCAGAAATCCGTTCTTTCCAAAGATTTAATAATTTTTAAGGCCGCCGCGATGTCGGGTGCGACAGAATGGCGACTCCACTGGGGACCTAAGACTAAGCTTTGTCTTTATTTGTTAAAATTGCTACAAATGCTTGTTGTGTTGTTGGTTTTATTTTTATTTTTTTTGTTTTTCTTTGGTTTATTTTATTTATTTTTTACGGCTTTAGCATCCATATTTATTCATGTCATCATATATATTGGATATGCATTGACGCCTTCACACACCACGCATTTCATAATAAATATCTGTTATTAAACTTTATGTTAAGTGGGAGAGTAGCGGTACCCCAATGGCTTTAGCCTGGGTAAGACTCGTGAAACCATCCAACTTTCGCTTGATTGTTTACTCGATAGTGGTTGATATGCCTAAACTGATATTATTCAAGGCCTCTATCTTCACGCTACTTGTAAGCCTCATATCAACCTTTCGAGGAAGATCACTGAGCATGTGAAAGACCTTTCAAAGACTAGATAGCAACCTACCCTGAGCATTTAAATGACTAGAACTTACCCTTTAGGTTGTTTCCTATGTAAGTTTCACTAAGGCAAAGCTTAACATATATCATTTCATTACAGGATTATTATTATTATTTTTTGGGTGACATAATGGTCGTCAATCGAGAAGTCAACACTGTTGAGTATGGGCTTGAATCTGAATCATTGCATATGACTGAGGGAGACTGCCCTAGACTGGATGACAATGGGATACCGCTGCTAAAAGATGTGAGATGTGTAATAAATGATGCCATTCGTTTGCTTCCACTCACCAAATACTTGGCTGATGAGACAGAATTTACTAAGATGTATGGGAGAGTTTTGCATCTTCTAAATGTGCCAGTATTGCCATTGGCCATAAGAGCCCTGATTCATTTTTGGGATCCAGATTATCGATGTTTTACATTTGGGGATGTCAATATGGTTCCTACCATTGAAGAATATGGTGTTTTGACAGAATTTCCTGAGGACATACATAGGGTGTACTTTCATCGAAGGATTGAGGATACTATAGAGGAGCTTGCTAAGTTATTAGGAATCCAACAAATGAGTTTGTATAGAGAAAAAAATAATTCTAGGGGTTTGAGATGGAAACGACTAGAAGAGTTGTTGATTGCTAAAAAGTCTAATCCATGTGCTAAATTAGAGGTATACAGAATATTGGCTTTGGGAATATTTGGTTTGATTTTGTGTCCTTCAACTGCTGGAATTATCAGTGTAGAGGCAGCTAATTTGTTTGTTGAGTATGAGAAGACCAAAATTAATCCTTCTGCTGCGATCTTGGCTGAAATTTTTTTGTCTCTCAATCATTGCAAAAAGACTGGAAAAGGTTCTATGAGATGTTGTGTTCCATTACTATTCATTTGGATGGTAAGTCACATAGAATCCAAGACACCAATATTCCAGAATTTTTGGTGGTTTGATCAAAGGCCACTCGAATTATTTGTATCAAATGAATGGAAAACTTTTTCTGAAGATGACTGGAGGATAAAACTACAAGGAATTCCACGAAGCAATTTTAATTGGAGAGCTCATTGGATGAGAAATGTAACGTACTTAATGGGTTGTGGGAAGAAGCCTTGGGTACCTTTGATTGGAGTGACTGGATATATTAGCTATGCGCCTGCTTTAGTTGCAAGACAGCTTGGGGGCATACAAAGCATCCCAAGAACGGTTGGTTTAGCTCAATTCACCGGAGTATACAAAGGAGCTACCATAGAGATGTTGGAGAGCATTAAACAGGATTGGAAATCTTTGGTACTTGTTAAAAAGGAGACCGGATTAAGGAATCCTACAGTTAGTGAAAAGTATCCCGATTGGCGTAATGGAGGAGGCTCTTATATGACATAAGTTTCTGAATCTGTGGGTATTCGAAGGAAAAGAGTGAACTGTGAAGAGGAATTAAGAAAACAAGTAAAATCATTACAAGTTGAGCTTAAAGCAAAGGAAGAACAGAGAGTGTCTTTAGAACGGCAGCTAGCCAAAGAAAAGGGTGTAAGGAAAACAGCTGAAGAAGAAAGGGACTTTGTGGGTCAAGACTTGATAAAGGCCAAAGTTGACTTGGAAACACAAAAGACAATTAATCAGGACATGACGTATTATATGGCAAAAGCTAAGCATTGGGAAGAGTCAGCCATCAAGACACAAGCTATATTGAAAATGCGTCGGGCAGACATTGTTAAGTTTAAAGACCAATTGGGAAAAGCTGAGGCTTTAATTAAAATGCACAAAAAGCAGAAAGCAGAGTGGAACAGTCATAAGGCTGAAGCAGAAGTGTTGAGATCTAAGTTGGACAAAGAAAAATTAAAGACCGTACAACTTATGGGAAACCAAAAAATGATAAAGCAACATAATCAAACATTGGATGATGCCAATAACTTTTTGTCTAGAAACAACTTGATGCATACTGAGAGGATAAAGGAACTACAAGATCAGATTGATCGAGCAGCTGCAGAAGCCCATTTAATGAAATATAATGAAATATCGAAGGAGTATGGATAATACCGAAGGAGTTTTTTTAAAAGCAATAGCTACTAGAGGCAGTGTTTTTTCTCCTGTAATAGATTAGATTAATTTTTTAATTGTAAGCTTTTGAATAAGTAATAAAAGGGTTGAGACCCATATTTTTTTCAAATACAAAGATATGCGCATATGGTTGAAAGCCCAAATGTCAAAAAGCTAAGCAGATCTCTTCTCGGCATTGCAACAATGATATCAAGTTCAAGCTCAACCCATATATTCAAAGAATGACGGCCATATGTCACCAACAAAGAGTGAATCTATATCCAATATGTTGCATTCACATTCATGCATCTCATACATTTGCTTATAGATTGTCATATTCTGCATATAACAGGTGAAATATAGGTCCCCAACCGAAACGTATCCATAATACTCGTTCACGGAAGAAAATGGAAAACGAAGAGAGAAATCAGTTAGAAATTCAACACCAAAGAGAGTTGGAGAGCCTGAAAGAGGATGTAGCAAGGCTTACTAGCCTGCTTGAACAGGCTTTAAGGCCTAGAGTTGGAGAAGGGACATCTTCTCAACAAACATTTACACCTCAGCCTCCACCATTTGAACCTCAGCATGCTGCTCCTTTCGCACCTGCTCAATCAACACATCCAATGAGGGTCCCTCATACTGTGTTGACAGAAGAAGAACCTCAAAGGAACAAGATAGTGGAGGAAAATGGTCATGAAAAACTAGCTGCTTTAGAAGCAAGAATGAAGGCAATAGAAGGGAATAGTTTGTATGATCCGGTGAAGGCCGCTGAAATGTGTTTAGTGCCTCACGTGGTTATTCCCAGAAAATTCAGAGTTCTAGAATTTAACAAATATACTGGAACTCAGTGCCCAATCACCCATCTTAAAGCATATTGTAATAAGATGGCTGAAGTAGTCCATGATGAGAAGTTATTGATCCATTTCTTTCAAGACAGTTTAAGTGATGCTGCTCTGGCTTGGTATATGTGTTTGGATAATACCAAGATTAAAGGATGGAAGGATTTGGTTGAAGCTTTTATTAGACAGTATAAGTTCAACATGGATATTTCCCCAGATAGATCAAGTCTGCAAGCCATGGAAAAAGGCAATAAGGAGTCTGTAAGAGAATATGCTCAAAGGTGGCGTGAATCAGCCGCGCAAGTAAATCCTCCATTGTCAGAAAGGGAGATGACTGGTTTATTTTCCAACACTTTCAAAGCCCCGTACTTTGAATACTTGGTAGGTAGTGCTGCACAAAATTTCTCTGATTTGGTTGTCATAGCTGAAAGGATCGAACAAGCTGTTCGGACGGGTAGGATTGTGGATCCTACTGAAAAAAAAGGTTTTATTGGAAAAAGAAAAGAAGCGGAAGTTCACAATGTTGAAAGGGAAAATAGAGGGAAGAACACTTACCAAGATAATTACAGCTCCAAAAGTATTACACCTACCCCCTCTATATCCAATATAAAATTCTCTTCACCTACAAACACCCAAAATAACCCAATAAACAACCAAACCGATAATGCCTACCGCCCGAGAAGAAATTTTCCAATACATCAAGTGCAACTTCCACCATTACCCATGTCTCTTACTGAAATACACCAAAGATTGCTTAGTATTGGTTAGGTAGCACCTGTTCCCTTAGAACCTTTACAACCACCATTTCCCTGTTGGTATAAACCCAATAAAAATGTGAATACCATGCTGGTGTTGTTGGTCATCATATTGATGGATGTGTTGCATTCAAAAGAAAAATCCTTCAGCTTATCAAAGCTGGGTGGATTTCTTTTGATGAGTCTCCAAATGTGAATTTTAACCCTTTACCAAATCATGCTTCTGGAGGTGGGGGAGTTAATAGCTTGGAGATAGGAAAGGGAGGTACAACAAATTTAAGGGTGACTATGGATAGATTGTATGGGATGTTAAGGAAAATAGATTATCTAAAGACACCAGTCAAAATACAAGCTGTAGGGAATGCGAATGAATATTGTAAATATCATCAACAGTTTGGGCATGATATTGACTCGTGCGAGGAGTTTCATTTGGAGGTAGAAAATATGATGGTGTTGGGAATGTTAAGATTGATGAAACCCAAAGAAGATGAGTTAGTAGGAACAATGACTGGTTGTAACAAAAAAGTGGAAGTTTGTAGATACATACCAACTGAAAGGGGTCCGCCAAAAATGATCCTAACGAAGCCTACGAACATTCTTAGCGGAAGCTATAATGCCCAACCCTATAATTATGGTTATTCCTTTCACAGCACAAAGCCTGCCCATGTTTTCCATGCGGAAGTAGGAGGACTCACTCGAAGTGGGAGATGATTTACTCTTGAAGAGTTGGAAAACCATAGAAAAGCCAAAGGAAAGGATACGGCGGAATTGACAAAGACAGATGAGGTTAATAAACCAGTAAGTGATGAAGAGGCTAATGAATTTCTGAAATTGATGAAGCACAGCGAATATAGTGTGGTTGATCAGCTAAAGAAAACACCCGCTAGGATTTCTTTGTTGTCATTAATATTGAGTTCAGAATTGCATAGGAACGCCCTTTAGAAGGTTCTTAATGAAGCATATGTTCCTCAGGATATCACACAAGATTCCATAGGACATTTGGTGGGTCGGATTCAAGCCACCAATTACCTTTATTTTACCGATGATGAGCTGGATCATGAAGGAACCGGTCATAATAAACCATTGCATATCACGGTAAAATGCAAGGATTGTGTGATTGCTAAGGTGCTTATAGATAATGGTTCTGCTCTTAATGTATTGTCAAGACATGTACTTGATAAAATGCCAGTTGATGCTTCTCACATGAGCCAAGTACCATGACTGTTAGGGCATATGATGGGTCATCTAGACCAATCATTGGGAGTATTGATGTTGAAATAATCATTGGCCCACAACCATTCCAAGTCACATTACAAGTAATGGACATTCATCCTTCATATAGCATTTTACTGGGGAGACCTTGGATCCATGCAGCCCGAGCTGTCGCATCTTCTTTACATCAACGGGTCAAGTTTATCATCAATGGGAATTTGGTGACTGTGAGAGCTGAAGAAACTTTGTCAATGATAAAAAATGTCTCGATCCCTTACATAGAAACTGAAGAAAGTAAGGATGAAAATCTGCATGCATTTGAAGTTGTAAATGCTGAATGGGTACCAGAAAATACGGTACGAAGAAAGCCAGAAATTTCCGAAGCAGCAAAAATAGCTGCTAAATACTTCTTAAAGCATGGACTGCCATTTCAATATGACCATACTACCGGAATGCTTGAGAGGATTAATGTGATAAAAATAAAGTGCGTGGATCAAAGGTTTGGCTTAGGGTTTAAGCCTGGGAAAGCAGATTTCAAAAGAGCAGCTGAAATTAGAAGAGAAAAGAGAATAGCCCGGATTGAGATAAGAGAACCAGATGAAGACCGAATAGAGATCCCACCAATCCATGTAACATTTCCAAGATCCGCATATGTGATAAAAACAGAGGATTATGAGGGGGGACTAAGAAAAGAATTCAATGGTGCTACTATTAATTATCTTGAATACGTCGGTGAACAAGATTTAAAGGAAGAGGATAATGCTCATGAACAGTTGCCCCAGCTGACTATTGGTGTCTTGGAAGATGACTCATCAGAATTCGTGAGGAAACTGGCCGAGGGAGAAGATTTAGCAAATTAGGAAATTCAAGAAGTCCCAATTGTTTTCAAAAAGTAATGTTTTGATTGCTTATTCGTTGTTTTTCATTATTTGTATTGTTTGAATAATTGTGCCTTGCCAAATCATCATGACTCAAGAGATTGGCAATAAGGTTTTGTGGTTGAGCCCTTCTATCCTTTAAGTTTCAATGAGATCATGCATATTTTCTTTCAATCGTGTTGTTTTTTTTTCTCTCTATTCATTTATTTACTTTTCCAGAACTATACACTCATAACCAAAACACTTTCCGCTTTCAGGAAATCTGAAAGCGGATCGTCGTACACCCCACAAACTCATTGCACTGTGGATAATTGGCCTAACTTTGATGAAACTATAATTGCCATGGATGAGGAAGAATTTGGTGAGGAGGATATTCATGAATTCGCAAAGTTAGCGGGACAATCTGATCGCACATGGAAGCCTGCAAAAGAAGAACTAGAACTGATAAATGTGGGCACAGTACATAATAAAAGAGAGTTGAAAATAGGGAAGCTAATCTCTGCTGACATTAGAAGTGAATTGATTGCTTTTTTACAAGAATACATTGATGTTTTTGCCTGGTCATACGCTGATATGCCTGGTCTGGATACTGATATTGTGGTACATAAACTACCTTTGATAGAAGGTTGTAAGCCGGTTAAGCAAAAGTTGAGGAGGACAAGGCCAGATATACTAATCAAAGTGAAAGAAGAGATAACAAAACAGTGGGATGCTGGATTCTTGGAAGTAGTTGATTATTCTCAATGGGTGTCCAATATCGTAGTAGTACCCAAGAAAGACAACAAAATCAGGGTATGTGTGGATTTCCGAGATTTGAATAAGGCAAGCCCGAAGGATAATTTTCCTTTACCCCACATAGATGTATTAGTAGATAATGCTGCTAAGAGTTCTACTTACTCTTTTATGGATGGTTTCTCTAGGTATAATCAGATTAAAATGGCCGAGCAAGACCAGAAGAAAACAACATTTGTTACCCCGTGGGGAACATATTGCTATAAAGTTATGCCATTTGGACTGAAAAATACTGGGGCAACTTATCAAAGAGCAATGGTGACACTATTTCATGATATGATGCATAAAGAAATTGAGGTCTATGTGGATGATATGATTGCTAAGTATAAGGATGAGGAAAACCATATCCCAGCTCTGAAGAAATTATTTGAAAGGCTGAGAAAATATCAATTAAAGCTGAACCCTGCAAAATGCACATTTGGGGTGAAGTCTGGGAAGTTATTGGGATTTGTGGTGAGCAATAATGGCATAGAAGTAGATCCTGATAAAGTGAAGGCCATACAAGCTATGTCAACTCCTAAAACTGAGAAAGAGGTTCGAGGCTTTTTGGGGCGTTTAAATTATATTGCTCGATTTATTTCACAACTTACAGTCACTTGTGAACCAATCTTTCGATTACTTCGAAAGAGAAACCCCGGAGTATGGGATGAGGACTGTCAAGAAGCCTTTGATAAGATTAAACAATATTTGCAGAACCCACCTCTATTGGTGCCACCGGTGCCGGGAAAGCCTCTCATTTTGTATTTAACAGTGACTGAATCAGCAATGGGCTGTGTGCTTGGCCAACATGATGAGTCTGGGAGAAAGGAGCAAGCCATCTACTACCTGAGTAAGAAATTCACTGAGTGTGAATCTCGTTACAGCATGATTGAGAAGTTGTGTTGTGGTTTGGTATGGAGTGCGAAAAGGCTTCGACAGTATATGCTATACTATACCACCTGGTTAATTTCAAAAATAGATCCTCTAAAATATATTTTTGAAAAACCATACATGTCAAATAGGCTGGCCAGATGGCAAGTGTTGTTGGCTGAATATGATATCATTTACAAAACAAGAAAATCTGTGAAAGGAAGTGCAATCGCAGATCATTTAGCTGATAATGTTATTGAAGACTATGAGCCATTAAATTTTGACTTCCCTGATAAAGATGTGCTGGTAATAGAAAGTGATTGGTGGACCATGTACTTTGATGGTGCGGTGAATGTATCTGGTAATGGAGCTGGTGCTGTAATAATTTCTCCAGAAGGAAAACAATATCCCATCTCCATTAAGTTGCAGTTCAATTGCACAAACAACACAGCTGAATATGGGGCTTGTATTCATGGATTGGAAACTGCATTGGAGTTGAAGATAAGGAAATTAGAGGTGTATGGAGACTCTATGTTGATAATCTGCCAGACAAAGGGGGAGTGGCAGACGAAAGATGAGAAATTGAAACCATATCAAGAATATCTCTCCAAATTGGCTGAAGACTTTGAAGAGATAGAGTTCAATCATTTAGGAAGGGATAAGAATCAGTTTGTGGATGCTTTAGCAACCTTAGCCTCCATGGCCACAATTGATTGCGGTATCAAAGTACATCCTATAGGCATCGATATTAGAAGTTCTCTTGCTCATTGTTGTTTAGTAGAAGAAGAAGTGGATGGAAGTCCTTGGTATGCAGATATAAAAAGATTCATCCAATATCGGGAATATCCTTTTGAAGCTTCAAAAACAGATAAGAAGACTCTGAGAAGAATGGCAATGGAATACTTTATAGATGGAGAAATCTTATACAAAAGGTCATTTGATGGGACTCTATTAAGATGTCTGGACAGATCAGAAGCCAATAAAGCCTTGTATGAAGTGCATGGAGGAATTTGCACCACCCATGCAAATGGACACATGATGGCGAGACAAATGCAAAGAGTTGGGTATTTTTGGTTGACCATGGAGAAGGATTGTATAGAATTTGTCCGAAAATGTCATAAATGTCAGGTGTATAGCGACAAAATCAATGCACCCCCAGTGCCCTTATTCAATATGGTGTCACCTTGGCCATTCGCGATGTGGGGAATAGATGTGATTGGGCCTATTAATCCAAAAGCCAGCAATGGGCATCGGTTTATCTTGGTCGCAATTGATTACTTTACAAAGTGGGTAGAGGCCTGCTCATATGCTAATGTGACTCAGAAGGTGGTCAAGCGATTCATTGAGAGAGACCTAATTTGTAGGTATGGTCTGCCAGAAAGGATAGTAACCGATAACGCCAAGAACTTCAATGGGAAGATGATTGTGTAATTATGCACTAAATGGAAAATCAAGCATTCCAGTTCATCACCTTACAGACCAAAGATGAATGGTGTTGTTGAAGCTGCTAACAAGAACATAAAGAAGATTGTCCAGAAAATGGTGGTTACTTACAAAGATTGGCAGGAATGGCTTCCTTATGCTCTACATACATATCGAACAGTAGTAAGGACGTCAACTGGGGCTACACCTTATTCACTAGTCTACGGAATGGAGGCAGTGATGCCCTTGGAAGTAGAGATTCCTTCTCTAAGGGTCTTAATGGAATCTGAGCTGGAAGAGGCTAAATGGGCTGAGATACGATATGAACAGTTAAATATGATCAGTGAGAAGAGATTAGCGGCGATTTGTCACCACCAACTATATCAAAACAGGATAGCAAGAGCATATGACAGAAAAGTTCGATCAAGAGAGTTTAAAGAAGGAGATCTTGTATTGAGAAAAATCCTATTACTACCTAGTGAGAACCACAGCAAATAGGCACCCAATTATGAAGGTCCTTATGTAGTAAAGAAGGCATTTTCTGGAGGAGCATTGATACTAACAGGAATGGATGGAGAAGATTTGAGTAGGCTAGTGAATTTTGATTCTGTAAAGAAATATTATCCATGATTGTTGAGTCATTGATGACTGTATAAGTTCTCATCAAATCAATAAAAGTTTGGCCAAGAAATTCACTTTGCATATCTTTTCTCTCTCTCATAAATGTTATTGATTTCAAAGAATCAATAAATACACCCTTGAAGCCTCGCATGATCTCATAGATTCAATTCATTACTTTTACCAAAATCAGTTTCACTATTGGAATTTTGAAAAATTGATCTGGCATTTTGATTTCGAAAATGGTTTGATGTTTATTCAAAAACGATATTTTTGACATTCCACTTGTAGAATACAAGTGAATCAAGCAACTCCATCATTGAGGTGACTAAATTATAAACACAGTTGTGAAAAAAAATATATAAATAAACACCCTTACCCCATTACTCTTGAATCATGTGTTTTTAAATGTATGAATAATGGTATGTAGTGAGCTTTGTTGCTCATAACTCATGAAATGCATCTTTGCAAAGAATAAACCATCACACTATACGAGGTCAAAGTTTATTGATCATAGCTGCTTGCGCTTGAAATGAGGAAAGGCCATCTTTGTTATTCCTTTCACGTTCTAAAATAAGTACATCCCTTGCAAACCCTTTTTGAGCCTGAATAATTTTTCTTTCATAAAAAAAAAAAATATATCCCGACTAAGATCACACCCTACACTGGGGGCAAGTGAAATTTCAATGATAAAGAAGGATGATAAAGCCGCGAGAAGGCTAAAAGGCAAAAGAGCCCAAGAGACTCAAATGCTAGGGGGCATGTCCAAATCACAAGAAAAAGTGATAACCAAGATAAAGTGAGTATGCTCTAGCAAAGCAATGAAAAGAAAAAAAAAAAAAGGGGCAAATCAAAGAAGAGCGGCAAAAAAAAAAAATGAATGACGTCAAGAGTCAAACTATTGATAGTGATCTTCAGTCTTTGAAACCCTGAAATACTTTTTGAGCCTTATAAATGCTTTTCTTTAAACCACAGCCTACGTTACGTACCTGTAGAAGTCCTTTCTAATCAAGCAAGCAAGCAACCTAGAACAATAAACAATGCTCTCAAAATGCAAAGAATACTTTTTCATAAGATTCATGACATCAAGAATAAACTACTCATTATTATTCATGCTGATAAAAATAAATGTTCAAAAAGAGACAAGTTTTTCTCATACAAAACCTCAAGCTTTTTCTCGAGCCCTTCACTCTGAAAACCTATAAAAACAAAAGTTCATAATATCATGACATATTTTCACCGAAGACCTCATTGCCAAACACAAGAACAAATAATCTCTTTTTCAATAAAGAAAATAACCAAGGAGTTGCAAGATTTCAAAAGCAAATTGTTATTGGATTCACATCGAAATAATTTTTGTTTTCAAAATGCAAGATCAAGATTTCAAGATTCATTCTAGACCCATATTCTTCCACCAAACTGAAAAGGAGAGAAATGAGAGAATAGCCTCTATTCATCTAAGTCAGTGACATAGCACACTTGGGGGAATTGACCAGTACAAGGGGACAACATTGTGTTTAAGGAAAATATATCATCCCTTACAACAAGACAAGGGGGCATTTTGGTTTACAAAAGACAGCTCGATCCTTTCAGCAAGTGATACCGAATGTTTTTAGCAGTGAGACAAGGGGTAATGAATAATCCTCTCAAATTATTTGATGAGACGGGCAAGCAAGTGGGTCACAATGGGCACCGTAAAAGCTGAGTTATGTAAAAAAATCTGGAAATAAACTTACATGGGCCAACTCGAGTGGGCTAGAAAGCCAAACGACAAAGATGACTCAAATCAGATAGCAAGATCTCACCAACCAAGCAACGAGAAGACTAAGAAGGAATGGGGGGCCTATATTTCAAATCAGGTAAAGATGCATGCATATCATTTAAACTTTGAGACATTGGACAATGAGTGTTGCAAATTTTATTAGAGAAAATTCTAACAGAATCCTTCAAGTGGAAGGCCAACTTGAAATGGCCAAAGATCAAAATTGCTTTTGAAAAATTTTCATTTTTGAGAATTTTTCAACCTGGACAGGCCGCCCATGAGAATTAGGCCACCAAACAAATCTCTGTATTTTTCCACCACCTTTCAGTTTCCACTCCTGAGGTAGTGCATTTCATATCCTACCTCCATTCGAGCGTGCTTTCGAGCCCTCGTCTTACATTCGAGCGCGCCTTCGAGCCCTCGACCATCAAAGGTAGTGCATTTTCTATCCTACCTCCATTCGAGCGCTCCTTTGAGCCCTCGTCTTATTTATCTTCGAGCGCGCCTTCGAGCCCTCAACCATTATAAGTAGTGGATTTCCTATCTTACCTTCTTTTGAGTGCGCCTTCGAGCCCTCACCTCATTTCCTTCAAGCTTCCATCTATTGAATAATGCGTCTTTGAGCCCTATCATGTCTTATTAAAAAAAAAATCCTCGTATTTTTCCACTGGGCAGGTAACCCATTACAATATACCAACTAGGCAGGTAATCCATTACAATGTGACCAACTAGGCCGGTAACCCATTACAATATGACCATCTGGGTAGGTAACCCATTGCAATATACCAATTGGGCAGGTAACCCATTACAATGTGACCAACTGGGTAGGTAACTCATTACAATGTGACCATCTAGGCTGGTAACCCATTACAATATACCAACTGGGCAGGTGACCCATTACAATGTGACCAACTGGGCAGGTAACCCATTACAATGTGACCATTTGGGTCGGTAACCCATTACAATATACCATCCTATACTAGGCAGGTAACCCATTACAATGTGACCATTTGGGCCGGTAACCCATTACAATATACCATCCTATACTGGGCAGGTAACCCATTACAATGTGACCATTTGGGCCGGTAACCCATTATAATATATCATCACAAAAAAAAAACAAAAAAAAAAAGAAGAAGAAAAAGAAAAATCAATAAAAAAAGGGGGAAAAGAGGAAGGGTTTTCACAATTATTTCTTCTTTACAAAACTTACTATACAAAGTCAAAAGAAAATAAATTTTCTAATGCATTTGCACCGTAAGCATTGTAAAGAGGGGACAACTATTGTAACTCAATTTTGAACCACCTATTTTTAAATTAATTTTAAGGAGGGTAAATCTTGAAAATTAAAAGACTAGGGGTTTGAATGCAAGGATTTAGAAACTTCAAGGACCAGATTGGAAATAATCATTCTCAGCCCCAAAACAGCACCGTTTCAAGCAGGTATGCCCGTTTCTTCATCCCTTCTTGTATCTTCATTTCAAGTTTAATTGTTACAAGAACATTGCGCGAATGTAATTTAATTACCTTCACATAGTGTTCGTGCATGCGTGAACAATTCACGCGTGCTTTTAGTTTTTTGCCCAGCCGGGTTACTGGCTTGGGCCAGTAACCGGGCTGGGCTGGCTGGGTCTAGCCCAGCCCATGTGGGCTGAGCTAGGCTCAACCCAAAAATGTATAAAAAAATATAAAAATTGTGTATAAAAAATATATGAATTTATTGTTTTTTTATTTATTTATTCATTGACTTCAGATTCAGAATAAAAATACCCATTCAAATTTATTTCATTGCATTTAATAAGTTATATAAAATAAAAAAATGTGTGAACCAAAAATAATAATAATAATATAAGATAAAATAAAATAAATTTATTTGGTATATTCACTGACGCCAGAGTCACGAATAAAAAAATACTAATGTAAATTTATTTTATTTTATTTTATCTTGTTTTTATTTAGCTACATAAAAAATAAAAATGCGTATCTGTAAAAAATAAATAAATTGATTTTTACTTGTTTATTCACTGACGCTAGAGTCAGGAATATTAAAAAAAGATGATTTAAATTTATTTACTTTGATACCTACGTAATATTTACCAACGCTAGAGTTGGAAATATCCGTAGTTGAATAATATAAGATAAAATAAAATAAATTTATTTGGTATATTCACCGACACTAGAGTCAGGAATAAAAAAATACTAATATAAATTTATTTTATTTTATTTTATCTTGTTTTTATTTGGCTACCAAAAAAATAAAAATAATGCGTAATATTTTATTTTACTTTGATACCTACGTAATATTTACCAACGCTAGAGTTGGAAATATATGTAGTTGAATATTTACTGGCGCCAGAGTCAGGAATATTACGCGCAAACGACCATAGTATAAACCAACAAAATGTTAGCAATTAACGATAAATATTAGCAATGCAGCCTGCTTTAGGCAGGACGTTTAAGGGTGATAATATCTTCCCTTTTACGTAACCAGTCTCGGACCATAGAATCTCTATTGACTAGTTAGGGTTCCTAGTAACCGTAATACTAGGTGGCGACTCCTTAAACAAAGACCATTCACCATTAAAGAACAGGATGCCAGAATATCTTCCCTTTTACGTAACCAGTCTCGGACCATAGAATCTTTGTTGACTAGTTAGGGTTCCTAGTAACCATAATACTAGGTGGCAACTCCTTAAACAAAGACCATTCACCATTAAAGAACAGGATGCCAGAAATCCGTTCTTTCCAAAGATTTAATAATTTTTAAGGCCACCGCGATGTCGGGTGCGACAATCTACATTAAAGGAGATTCAAATTCTATTCCTAATTTCCTAACCCGAGAATTCCTTCAAAACAGGTCTTGATGCCTCCGAAAGCAAAGGCCAAAGACAAGGGGAAAGCCCCTCAAACCCAGCCTACAAAACAAGAGAGCCCCAAACCCTCTACAAAACTCATGTCTTTAGCTATCTCAGCTGTCAAACCAATCAAATCTTGGTATGAGGCAGTTATTGAAGAAGAAGAAACTACAAAACGCCAACAGGACCAAACAGACGCAGTTCAGCATTGGGTTGACACCATTTCCAAATCACCAGAATTACTCCTAGCACTACAAAAAGTGTCTCAACAGACCTCCGGTGATTCTGTCTCTCAAACAGGTAGTATTTCTAAACCACTTTCAAAACATCAAGGAGGCATTTCTACTTCAAAACCCCTCCTTTCTTTACAACAAACCAATTTTCCAAAAACCAAATCCAAATATATTTTCAAAACTACTTTCCAAAATATTTTTAACTATGGAAGAAGGATTTTAGCATGAAAACCCTTTCATTGCTGCTTCAAAACATTTCCCTTCAAATTGGTACTACAAACCCTGGAATCTAGCCAAACCACAGTCCTATTATGCCGCAATCCTTGAGATTACTAATTATGTCAAGTTCACACACTTCAAACTTCATTCTGATCACACTGAATCGGCATATTTTACATGTATCATTCAAAAACTCATTCACCCTAAAGACTAGGGACAACCCTTACATCAACCTCTTTCCTTCCCTATACACTTCCGTACAAACCCCCAGGACTTCAATACCACCTATACGTACTGGGATTACCAACAAGCATGGTTCAATGCCTTCTTCCTACAAAATCAAAACCATAGTCATTCTTGGCTTTTCTACTTCCATAATGACACGAATACTACAAACCTCCCCCTTTGGTTCCTCCAATGGTGGGACTACTATGGTTGTCATGTTGATTACCTCAAAGACCATCCTTTGGTTGAAAACGGCTACCTCCATTTCAAAAACAACTTCCAACCAACCCCTTCTGAAAGGAAGTTCTCTTCCCTGCTCATTTTCTGTACAAAAGTTTTTGTGCCATGGGTATGTTCATGGTTCTATGATTATAATTTACAAAATAGACATCCAGTTCTTGTTCGTAAGTTCAAAATCAAATGGTGGGATTCTTTTGCAGCTGAATCCAAAAGTTCCAAATTAGCAATTACGGAATGGTTACAAAAACATCAAACAGCTCCTATCATTGATCATCATCCTCAATCAAAGTTTCTAGCCAGAAAGGCTCAAACGGCAGCTCTCCTCGCCTCTGCTCGAATTGAGGAAGAATACCTACAAATATTCCAAAGCATTATACAAAGCCAAGACCTGAAAACGATCTTGTCCCAATCCAGCTCATCTGGATCGATATCCCCTGCCATTTCCCTTGAAGATGATAATGAAGATGATTGTTTTTGTATTTTACCACCTATCAAGCGACATTAAGTAAAACAAAAAAAAGAGTATTTTTCAAGCTTTCTTAGGCTCATCTGTTTAGAGCCATATTTTCGACTTACCTGTTTTGAGTCCTTTTTTTTTATTTTAAGCCCGTTTGTTTTAGGCTTTCTTTTTACAAATATTACCTGCTACTACAAACAGACAAAACCAGTGTCGGTGGCAACAAGACAACATATGAAAGTTCTACGAAAAACATGGGCATCTTCCTTTTTGTCGCCACCTAATCATGGCAGGCAACACCATATGGGTTCACATGGGTACTGACGGAAACTCCAAGCTCTCCCAACAAGACATTTTGGCCTCTTCCATGTCAACTCGTCTATAAAAAGAGACTCCAAATTCTTCAGGAGGCAGACTATCATTTTCCTATAGAAAAACTTTATTCTCCCTTGTAACTCATAACCTGTAACCTATATCCATTCTCCTTTGTACCCAATATCTCTTGTGTTAATTTACATTACAAATTTAAGTAAGATTCTATTTTTGTTATTTACACTTTTGTTATATTTTATGTACGTTAAGTATGCTCTGTATTTAATCAAGGATCCTGACATTGTTGGTCTTGCCTTGTTCATTCGCATCAGAAATCTGTTTATATTATTTCTTTGATCTTTTCAATAAATCAGTATATAGGCTAGAAACTTGTGACCCAATCTTTTAGATCATTCTCAGGTATAATAACGCCACGTACTGAGTGTTTATTTGTTTAGCCCCTCAAACCCAGCCTACAAAACCAGAGAGCCCCAAACCCTCTACAAAACTCATGTCTTCAGTTATCTCAACTGCCAAACCAATCAAATCTTGGTATGAGGCAGTTATTGAAGAAGAAGAAGAAACTACAAAACCCCAACAGGACCAAACAGACGCAGTTCAGCATTGGATTGACACCATTTCCAAATCACCAGAATTGCTCCTGGCACTACAAAAAATGTCTCAACAAACCTCCGGTGATTCTGTCTATTTTTTCATTCCACAAACCTTAGTCATTTGTAAGTGTATGTGGAAACCTAATAGTTCAGTATGAAAGTGTGTGTGTATATATATCCATTCTAATCAACTTGTGGTTAGGAAACTAAATTATTCAACTTTTTAAGAATTATATGTTTACTTCATTAGCCCAACTAGACCTTTGAATAATAAACGATGTATTGTATTGATAGTGGAACTATTCAAGTTCAAATTCTCTTTCAATACCCAGATTTCGTATAAAAAATACAGCCATACAAGTGGGGTATTTAAAATATGTTCAGCCATATGTAGATATTTGAAGGCAGCAAACCCATACTTCTAGTAATCCTATATGTGATTCAATATTAAAAAATCATGTCTCTAATTCTCTATTTTATGATTTATGCTTTACATGAAATTGAGATTACACCTTAATTTTAGGATCTACCCTCTAAACCACAATTTAAGAAAGACAATTGATATAAACCAAGCAATACTAAAAAAATCTATTAAAGATTCTAGTTGGTCTAGAAATAAAACTTAGGGCTAAAAGGTTCAAAGAGGGTTGTATTTGACTTCTTCAAGAAACATGGGGTAAAATGGACTTCAAGAAGATGTTAAATAATGAAGCCTTGATTAATTTAATTCATGTTCAAGAAAGGTTTGTAGATGGACATTCATAAATTACAAAAAGATTCAAATCTACTAGTTTTGATCTTTCTCTACTATTTTGGTCATAAATGAAGCTATAAAAGGGATTTTAATTCAATTCTAGTTGGATTAATCAAGGCTTTTAATGATGCGGTCCAAACATTACCAAGAAATCCGTTAGAGGTTCTAGTTGATTCAGTGACAAGACTTAGAGCTACAAAAAGGCTTTCAATGACTTCAAAACACATAAGCTAAGGTGGATTTCAAGAAGATAATAAATAATGAAGTACAAACCTTGATTAATTTAATTCATGTTCAATAAGGGTTTATAGGTGGTCATTCAGACATTATAAAAAGATTCAAATCTATCAGTTTGACTTTTCGATATTGTTTTGGTCATAAATTGAGCTACAAAAAGAATTTTATTGTGATTCCAGTTGTATTGGAAAATAGACATCCATAAATTTCTATTGATGTATGAAAAAGCTTATAATTCATTAATATGAGAGAAAACCATGTATTTGAAGTTAGACTTTGATTTTTCTAATAGATTACAAAAAGGGTTTTAGTTTTATTTAAATTAATTAGGCTATAATTTTATTTATCTTTTAGTTGTTATTAGGCCTTTAGAGATATTAGAGCCTTTATTTAAATTTATGGTCATTGAATTATTATTATTTATTAGGTTTATCCATATTTATTAGGGATATCCTATTAGACTTAGAGTTTTTTTTTAGTATAAATACTCTTTTGTAGAGACTTGTTTTTTTAAAAAAAGATTATTTTTAAGAAAAAAAATCAGCATTCTTATTATTTTATGTGTTTGAGTGATTCTCATACTAAATTTTTTATTGAACTTGAATTCTTCAAATAACTAATCAACTTTGTTGTAATTTAATACTACTTGTTTGTATTTTTTATAAACATAAAGTGATGACGATTATTATGTATAACTCTGATTTTTCAAGAGAGATTCTTGCTGCGTTAAGTTAAAATCCATTTAAATCAAATTCTAGAAGGTGTCTGCATCAACAACCAAAACTGTATAATTTTGATTCCTTAAGATAGGTTCTTAAGTAACTATCCATTTAAATCAAATTCTAGAAGGTGTCTGCGTCAATTTAAGTTACAAACGTATTTGAAAAGGTGTACCAAACAGTAATATTTGTAACCGAGAAGAAAAACAACAATTGACATGCTTTCAAACAATCACTCAATAGATACAAGTTAACGCAAATTTAGCTGGATAAAGTATAAAACAATTGAAATAAGAGGGGTAGTTACTGTACGCCATGTGCTTGTGGTAAAAATTAATTGCAAACAAATACACGAACTTGATTGCAAAAAGGTAAGGAAAAACACACACATGAGGATTCAATTGCACATCTTACAATAATCTGAGTACCAAATTGACGCAAAACGTTTTTCTTTTTTCCTCCTAAAAAGTTC
This sequence comes from Populus alba x Populus glandulosa, assembly GCA_033617975.1. Classification (NCBI taxonomy): domain Eukaryota; kingdom Viridiplantae; phylum Streptophyta; class Magnoliopsida; order Malpighiales; family Salicaceae; genus Populus; species Populus alba x Populus glandulosa. The sequence continues at coordinate 8,739,865 of CM066161.1, forward strand.
ATCAGAAGGAAGTCACGAGTGGCTTAAGTTGATAGTAGCAAATCTAACGCCCACGAATTCCTATTCGGAGAAACATCAGGAGAGAAAATATGGTTGGTATTAGCAGCAACATTTCCCTCTCTACAGTTTCGACATACCCACTTGAAAATGGAATTTTGTTGGTGATGAGAAAGAAACCCACTTGCAATTTTATGGTCTTTAAGAGTTGCTTTAAAATGGGCAGAACTGGAATCCATTGTAAGTTACCAGCTCATAGTCATGGGAGTGGAGTTGAGGACAACCCCACAGGAACAAACTTATCATTGAGCTCAACAAACAGGATGGAAGAGTATAATATTGCCATGAAAAGGATGATGAGGAACCCATACGAGTATCATCATGATCTTGGTTAGTTAGTTTCCCTTTTACCTCCATTTTCCTAATTATTTCTTGCTCTTGATCTTCATCTTTCATTTCCATCTAAGATTTTGGTACTGTGTTTGTTCATCCGTTTCTGTGTGTCAGTGTTTTGTGTTCCTTTCATACTTTCAGTTTGTTTTTCTCTGATGGATTGCAAGTAAGGAGAATGTGCACGTTGGCGGATATGTTTTTCTGGGTTCTTCATGCTTTTGCCATACAATGAAATTTCCGTAATACTAAATACTTTAAGTTGTGTTGTTGAATTCAATTCTGAAGTAATCCAATAACAACCCATTCTGTGGTTTTTAATTTTTTGAAATGGTCAATGACTATATAATTTAGGCAGCATCTGAATCTGGATGGCATCCTTTTATCCTTAATTTATTTAATTTTATGTTGTCAGTTCTTCGTAAGTATGAAGCTTAGTACAGAAAAGGTTGTTACTTTTTCCATGAATTCTTACTCTCTATCTTTTAATGGAGTTGACCATGTTCCCGGCAATGCTTCCGCTGTCACCCTCTAATTTCGGATACAGGTATTGAGAATCACAAATCAATAGTTGTATAGACACACTTTAGGGAAAAGCTTTCAAATTTCCAATAGAAAAAATAATCCTGATCTGTGTCACTTTTGAGAAAGATGACTTATCATTGCGCTATTATATTAGCTTTCAGCTGAATGAAAGCATTTTATACATGTCTAGATCTTATGGAAAAGGGCTGGGATCGACCCAGCCATTTTTTAAAAGAAAGACTTTTGATCCAAAAATTGTATCCGTTTTATTTATTACAGCCCGACATACATGGGTCTAAAGGTACAAGGATTAAAATAAAAGTTGAAATTGCATTAACCCTTTGACTAACTTGGAAATAGAAAAGTCTGAAGCCACACTGTACAAGTATTCTTTTGAATGGCTACAGAAATCATTGATAAAGATGTGTGTGAGTGTGAACTGTAGACACCCATATCAACTAGTTTGTAAATGAGGTTTGGTTTTGTTGATAGAGCTACTACCATCACCAACACAAATCTAAAATCTAAACGATTGCAAAGAAGTTATGTATCTTGCAGTATAGGTTCCACCATTAGTACTCCAACTATTTATGCTAAATGCATTCCAGTTTTCTTACCATGTGTGTTGTGTTCCTTAATTCGGTCGATAACTGACATGCTATATTCAGGTATGAACTACACATTGATAACTGATAATGTGATTGTGGGATCCCAACCTCAGAAACCTGAAGATATAGAACATCTAAGACATGAGGAGAATGTGGCCTACATTCTAAACTTGCAGCAGGACAAGGACATTGAGTATTGGGGTATTGACTTGCAGTCTATTATACAGAGATGTCAACAACTTGGCATCCGTCATATGAGAAGGCCTGTAAGAAAGTGCTACTCATTGTAAATTGAAACATGTAGAAGACTCCAATTTCCAAAATGAGTTATTATATGTTTCAACCATTTTTCATGTGTTCATGCCCGCGTTTTATTTTTTTACCAGTGTTTTCTTGGTGCTAACTGGATGAATTTGCAAATATAATTCTTTCTTCAGGCTACAGATTTCGATCCAGATTCCTTGAGAAGTGCATTACCCAAAGCTGTTTCATCGTTGGAATGGGCTACTTCTGAGGGAAAAGGCAGAGTGTACCTACATTGCACAGCAGGACTGGGAAGAGCCCCTGCTGTTGCTATTGCTTACATGTTCTGGTTTTGTTGCATGAATGTTAGTTCTCAACTCTTCTACTATTTATTTTTGTCAAAAATTATTATTTTAAATTTCGGACTTGTATTGATATGATTTCTTAAAAAACTGTGGGCTATTTTTGGTATGGATCTCGTGATATTATCGGACTTCTAGAGTGACTGTTTTGATACAATTTCTTGATTGATTGTTTCGCAAACTGGAACATATTTTTCTGATTGTCATTTTTGCTACTGGTATGGGACAGCTTAATACAGCTTATGATACACTAACTTCGAAGAGACCTTGTGGACCCAGTAAGAGATCGATACGAGCAGCTACTTATGATCTAGCCAAGAATGATCCATGGAAGGAGCCCTTTGAGAGTCTACCAGAATATGCTTTTGAAGATATAGCAGATTGGGAGAGGCACTTGATTCAAGATTGTGTCCGTTCCCTCCGTGGAACATAAGCATTTAAGGTAAACATTTTGTTGTCTTGCAAAGCATTCTAGTTCAAGATTCTGAGGCTGTGATCTGAGAAAGTAAGGGATCTCTCCTGGAGGTTATTTTGTCTGATCATTACTAGATGGATTAGCAGCGCATCTCGCTACTCAGCATAACCATAAAAATGTGATAACAAAATAATTATATTTTAATCTGGTGAAATTACTTATACCTGCCTTGACCACGTGTGAAACGCAAGCAAACCTGATGAAATAAATAGGAGACACGGATTCATCTAGCCCTGACACCCTCTAGTGCCCTCAAAGTCTGAAGGGCAAACTATCATCCTGCACAAAAGTCAGTTATTTGCATGCATGGTAGGACTAATTTCAGTTATCCTTCTAGCCATTGCCAAAACAAAGCATGCATAATTTATATAATTATACTCCCCTAGTTTATCATATGAAAGTCGAACCTTGCTGATGTACATTCTGACTGTTTGAATCATGTTAACCCAGGATAATTTCATTTGATAAAGCAGCTACGAGGAGAAACTCAAATCAATCAACTGCAAAGGGTTGGTTTCATGGGACGAGGGAACTTGCAGGGGAGGCAAATGGTAGCTCATGGCTAGAGATGATGAGCTTGGAACCTGTGCACTTTGTTAAAATAAATGAAAAAAAGTGAGGCAGAGGAACTCCGATTAGCACAGTTTAATAGCAGTAATGGAAGCTTTACCTGTATCCAAATGTACAATAATGGTACTTGTGTACCTAATATTGGGAAACTCCGTGAATTAGTGCAGGTGTAATAATAATCTTGGAGGATTTATCAAATATCAATCTTCAGTATCCCTCCCCGAAAATGTTACTTCATTGTTAACTGGGAGTAGGGACACACTCTTGTTTAGGTATTGTTCACTGTTCATAAAAAAGAATCGATGTTCGAGCTTTACAGTGGATAGCTATCGAACCAGAAAACCGCCCTGGACAATGTCCACGCTCAGGGGTGTTAGGTACAAATCTTTTTTTATTTTATTTTTTTGCGCCATGATGACAGATAATGTGGCCCCAATTGGCGCTAGATGGGAGGAAAAGATGACAGGTGAAGTTCACAACAGCTCTTACAAAGATTGAAACCCTATGTCAGAGGTGCGATCTTGTGTCATTAGCTAAGTTGATAGAATCAAATTTATTCACGACCGTGTAACCACCTCACAGCAGCACTTTTTTTCCACTGATACAATTGCCTGTGATCTGCACAGATCAACCAACTGCAACTCAACTTAGCGTTTAGTAAAATTGCAATGTTTTGCTGGTGAATTGTGTTCTAAAGAAGTCGAGTTACCATGCCTTGAGCCGAGTAAAGTTGGAGCAGTGGAGCAGTATTAGCACAAGGAAACATCATCGTACATGCATTTGACATGGTGAGACATGCTCTACCAGCCATTAACTATCAGCCTATAAAATTATAACCCCAAAGAGGAAATGATACAAAGGAATTATTTATCTATGTTTCCTTTGTTCAATAACTGTACATAAAATCATTCTTCAAAAACCTAAAAAAGTTCAGACGGCCTGGAGCTTTGCAAGTTGAGCTTGCTGCTGTCCTAAATGGAATGCTGTAAAAATCCAAAGTAAACAGATCTGCAGCACAAAGACGATTAACAAAACCTTGCATTATTCTTGGTTGAAAACATAATCATAACAAATGAAATGGCACTTTCAGAGCATTACTTGATGTAGTGCAGAATTACATTGAGGTTCTCAGGAATTAACAAGGTTGGATCAATAACCACCATAATAATTAATCTATAAAATTTGATGGTTATATACGTACAGGCAGAGCATAAAGAGACACAGTTGATGTCCTCCCATGAAGAGTGCTGAATAGTAGTTTGTACATTCCTGCAGCTGTAGCATCTCCAAGCCGTTGAACAATGACATCTATGCAAACCTGTGGTAAGACATAGCGCTGGTTGACATAATGCAGTAGAAGATGTGCAAGTAATTATTCAAAATCTAATGGTAATATCAAACAAGAAATGCGTGAAATCCATGTTATTTGCATCAATTGCAAAGGTAAGTATACTCATGCATGCCTAAAAGAGTCAAGGGATTTCATAAAAATGACATTAGACATGAAACGAAATTTCTGCCAAAAGGGAAGAAAAGATTGGAGATCGGTATGTAAGCAACAACATTACTGCTTGTTAACAAAATCTGGTATTAATAGCCTAATTCAATCAGGGATACATAAAACTTATTAGTGCAGAAACATCTACTAACCTTAGCTTTGTATTTCTCTTCTTGAGTGACCACAGTAAACAGAAGTTCTCTTCCAGGCCTGGTCACTACATAAGTAACCACCTGCAAGTAAGGGTAAAACCAAACCGTGAGGCCTCAAAATGAATGGGACACACTTCCTCAACCATATCAAGTGTTCTCAACAATTTAAGAGGAAAGTGCATTCACCCAAATAATACTCTAGATAATTGGATACATAAGCATTATTATATTCAAATAGAATAACTGGGAAAGGAAGAAAGAAAGAAATACAACCCGCAATGCTGTTTCACTGCAGGCAAGGGATCAATGGTGACAAACCTTCCGTACAGTCTCACAGATGGCAACTGCTACCCAAGTTGGCCAAACAGCAATAGCAACCAAATTTGAAAAGGCAGCAACCGGAGCAGAGCATATTGCTGCAGTAACCCCAGCTAAAGTAAGGATGCGTCCCTGTGTTTGATTTGATAAGCGAAAGCACAACAAATTATAAACAGGAACTCTAATAATGTGAAATGCAATGAACACTGCAGTTTTGTCCCCAGAGATGCACAAACACAGAAAATATTACATGAAGAAATTTATCAAGCAGAATTAAGGAAAGTAATTGTAGATCCCAATGAACAGACAGCAATAACCACCAGAACCTGACATAATGAATTTCTCTGCTACAGATCATGCAATTTGTTAAAGATTCAAGATTGAATTAGTGTGAAAGAATATCATTTCTAAAAACAATTTGGTACCAGAATTCTTCTACAAAAAGTCCTTTACATTTTTTACGTGGACAAATTTCAGATTCAATTGCATAAAAGTACCATGCATATTCTTTATATCCACCACATCCAAACAAACCATGAGATTATTTTATTTTATTTTCAGAAATTACCCTCTCTGAGGCTTGGAAATACAAAGATTAAAATTGCTTCAGGGGAAACTCAATAACAACTAATCAGAGCAAGACGCCTGTTAAATTTGATCATAATTCTGCAACTGAGTTCCTTAATACTGGAACTCCAGTAAGTATTATCTATTTTCTTGGTTTTACAACTAGTCAGAACATCAAAACATTGAAGAAATATATTTGGTTATTAGCTTACTGTTAAAGTAAGTTGTCCAGCAAGGATAAAAACAGCAATAAAGCTATTTATCTGGGCAAACAATTTTCTTCTTCCAAGAGAGCTTGAAACAGTCATGGCAATTACTGTTACTTTCTACAAAAGAAAACAAGGATTCATTAGTGAGAGGAAATACGCATAATTCATATATAGTTGAGGATAAATCATATCTAGAGCAACGGCAACAAATCAAATCATTTTATATCAATAGTCAAGCCTACACAGTTTAAGCTCCCTAAATTTGAATTTACTTGTAGTGGAATCCCAGCTCCAATAATTACTTATTCTGGTTCATGTTACTTGTACATATTTTTTGCCGGTATATAAATGTTTAAGAAATAAGTTTCAGATATCAAAAAATCAAATTAGCCAGCAAATGACAGCAAAATTGGCAGATATTCCGGCTATCATAGTGGTAGTCACTTGGCATGAACCGTTGTACAGTAAACCTGAGATTAAAATCCCAGTCATACCCAGGATCGGAAGGGTTAAAGTGGAAGAGAGCGAGACTTAGTTATGTTGCTAAGTTTTAAGCCATAAGGATTACAAAATAAATAAATAACCGGAAAAAATTGATGATGTGAGATCCACTGAGTTATACGATAAGGATAAGCATCTTGTTATCTCTGACCAACTGAGAAACAGAGTGCATGTATAAAAAACATGGTCCGGTCCCTTTTTTACTGTCAATCCACTCTTCCTCTTCCCGCTTGCTTTTCTCATGGTTAATAACAACAAAATCAACAAAAAGCAAGATAAATTATAGATAGTTCTCTAAATTAGTTTACTTCCTATTCAGTCAAATCATAAAATCTGTTTGGAAAGGGTGATTTAGAAATTCAGAGTACATGAACAGGAGCAGAGTTCCATTTTACCTGAAAATAGAAGAATGACGAAATAACTGCACTCAGCCACAGGAATAGAGACACATTCAACAAATAAGTTGAAGATAATACAAGCCGAAACCCATCTAAGATGGCCCAAAGCTGAGGCCTCATCCTGGATGAAGGAGACTTTGGAGAAGAGACTTTGAAAGCTGGTGATGATCGTCCATCAGCCTCACTATGCTGATCAGCATCAACTTTCCTAAAAAGCAAAAGCATCCCAATAAGCTACATAAAAAGCACCTGAAAAGCTCTTTCACTCTTCCAGAGATGCAAAATAATATGACCAACTTGAATACATTTTTTTTTCTTGACAGGTGAGTAGTATGTAGTCTAAGAAGCTAAAAAAGTACTAGAGGATCATCCAGACTGTTCAAATGTTTTGACTAGAAGTGAAAGCTCCATAGAGAAAAGAAAAGGGTAAAAGAAATGTATCAGATACAAACAACAAGAATTTGCATTCACTCTGAAAGAACAGTTTGTACAAAACTAGAACATTGATTATCCATGAACTAAGAGACAGTAATCAGTCATCACTACTAACAGGCAGTAACAAGTCATCACTACTAATGGCTGACCTTATGGGAGATAATTCATGAGGAAGATGGGATACATCCTTGTTGATCCCTTTTGATGACTGTGCAGCTAGTTCCATCAACAAAGCAGCAAATAGAAGTAAAACTGCAATTGCATTGAACCAACCAATCATTTAAAACCAAATTCAAACAAACAGAAACTCAGACATTAAACAATATCATTTTCCGAAGCATACATACAAGGACCCAACCAAGCCATTGATGTAGCAAACAACGATCCAAATAGCTGACCAAGTGTAGCACCAGCACCAATGAACCCAAACAATCTTGAACCTGACTGAATACAACCGAAATGTCAAATGCAGAATATAAAACCATGATGATTTTAAGGTCTCGACTTTGCAGCATGCTAACCTCACTATCCATCACATCAATAACCCTAGCCCAAGTCGATGATATGGTAATAAGATTAAGCAGCGCAACCTTCAAAAAAAATAAAAAAATTCCAACCATAGAAGAAACTCAAAAAGTCAAATCACAAGGCAATCAGTCAACATTCAATTTAAGAAATAACTAAAACCAATAGAAGCTTTCAAACTCATCATACCCAGAGAAACAATCCAATTCTGACAGAAATATAAAACCATCCATGATCATCCCAACTTCCAGAATATGTACTACTGGTTCTGTCAACATCAACCTTCAAACCCTCTTTCAATTCAGTTGATATAGCAACAGTACCCTATTCATTAAAAAAAAAGACAATTTACTCAGAAATTAAGACAAAAAAACTGTTGGTAATTAAAAATAAAAAAAAAATACCTTTGATTTGAAGAGCGAAAACTCAGCAAAAGCAGAGGAAGAGAAATGCCATAGAAAGAAGAAGAGAACAAGAGAAACACTAAAAAACCTGTGTATCAAAAACAAAGCCTGGTGGTGGTGGTGGGCATGAAATCTCAAGAATTAATGATTGAAAATCAAAACCCATTTCAATGATTTTATTATTACAATCACAATAATAATGGGAAAAAAAAAAAGGGAAATGGTAACCAACCTTGGATTTAGAGAAATTAGGGAAAGAGAAAAGGAGAGTTGATAAAGGAGCAGCAATCAAGGTGAGGAATAAGGATCCGATAAAGAGAGCTGGAAGCTTCGATAAACCTAGAGAGATTGCACCTTCATCCCGCAATGGTAACACTACAAAATATGCACTCAAAATCTGCAACAAGAAACACTAAAGTTAATTTATGAATTCTTGATATTAATTTAAAGAACAAAACAAAAGAAGAACAAGATTTAATTATTATCATTACGAAGAAAAAGCAGGAAGAGGAGTGAAGGAGAGGTGAGGTTTCGTAAGGGTAGATGGACACGAAGGTGGAGAGGATCGCATCTAATTGAGGCCTCCACCTATCCATTACCATGTTCAGTACTGACATTTTCTTCTTCCTTTTCATTCACTTCCAAACCTTCTCTTCTTTTTCTTCTTCTTTTTTCTCCTCTTTCCTACATTTTTCTTTTCCTTTGTTTCCGCAGCATATATTAATTACATTATGCCCCTCTACTCTTAGAGGTTGCATATTATCTCCTCAAAGAAATCATTTAGTTTAGTCCCTATTATATTCCATCATTATCAATTGAGTTTCAAAATCTTTTGGCTTTTTATCAATGTTGCTTAACTTAGAATATTGTCCTGTATTATTGTATATACTTATAGCTTGTTCTAACCATACCAAATCAAAAATCATCACCCCTATTTGTATATATTTATAGCTTGTTGTAACCATGTAAATTCAAAGGGTTAAATTATTTTTTATGTTTGAATTCTTCTAAATGTATTGATTTGAATTGCAAATGGAATTTAATTTATAAAAACAATTGCAAAAATAAATCAGGGGACACTCTCTGATTTATTATAGTAATCCCTCTTGAAATTAACTCTTAAAACAATATTCTAAAAATATTCATATGCTTACACAAACATTATTTTTGCTTTGTCTCTCGTATACATTTCTTTTTTTTCTTTCAAAAACCTTTGGGAGCACAATATCCTTTTTTCCTCCACTACCTCGCATCAATTCTCATCAAGATAATTTTATTCCTCGTAAGGTATGTTATTAATGTTTCCTTTTATTATTTTTTTGTTTTTGCCCGAATCTTTCCTTTCTTTTCTCTTTTTTCTTTTTGCTTTGTTCAACCAATTATACTTGGATGACAGGTTTTTTATAATATGTCTAGAAAAGATTTTGATCGAAATTTTTTTTAACAAATATATATTTTTTAATTTCTTTTCAAGAAATATTTAATAAACTATTAATATGAGATAGTTCTATTTATATATTCTTTAAAGCACCTATATTTTATGTCATTTTAAATAAATATAAGGGTCTTGAAACAAAAAGAAATGATTTCTATAACAAAAATTATTTATAAAATAAAGACATAATAGTCAAGATTGTCATTTCAAATCATTTCCACATGTATTCAAACATTGTAGTTAAATCCAATTATGTGATTTAGTATTTTATTTCAAACATAAGAATCATAATAGGTTATCAATTGAATTATAAATTGTTTATGAATTCAATTCAATTCAACATGTGATTTAATTTCAAATGAGATATTAATGATATATTTTAGTTAATATTTTATTTATCTTAAACATAGTTTTAAGATCTGACCCGGTGATCGATCCAGTACAATGACGAGGTCATAGGTCAAATGGGTTGACCCGTGTGAACCCTGGTCAAACAAAAAAAAAGAGAATTTCAATGCAGCACTTGAAGCAAAATTTGAATTTGTTGTTAACAGGAACAGAAATAGAAACAGAGCCCGGATGCATAGCAAATGCAAAAGATTGACATATAAAAAACAAGCAATTAAACATTTACTCAAACCAATGAATACAAAAAGGAAAAAGCTTGAAGACTCAGATAAGAAGACTCCATTTTATAAAGAAGAAGAAAAACACGTGACAGCCTTAAGTTCAAGGCTCAGTTATTAACTATTAGTAAGTGAGTCTAGCAACTTTCTTCTTTTCAGGACTAAGGTGGAAAGAAGAAGAAAGGTAGACTCCATCAAGTATGGATCAGTGGCGGATTATTTTAAGAAAAAGTAACAGCAGCTCATTTGACCTTGATTTATAAATCTGAACTGAAAAGAGCAAAATCCTCTGTAAAAGCAAAAGAGAGATGGGGTTTTTGTTATTAAAACCAAAAGAGGGATGGTGATAAAAGTCATGCAACTTGGTAATCTAGTATGGCTTACATTGAAGTTTTTTGCGAGTGGTTTAAATTCCTCTGTAATTGATATAGCATTGAAGATTGAAAAGATTAGGTTTTTGTAATTATGTCTTCATGTTGCAAATAGTTTGACAAATTGACAGCAAAAGCTAAAAAGCTAAAACGGTGACGTTTTAATTATATATATATATATATATATATAAAAAAAATTAAAACAACATTCGGGTATCATATGGGTTTACCCGGGTCATCCAGGTTTCAAGTTGACCGAGTTTTGCCGGGTTAAATTCTTGGCTAGTTTTTTATTAAACTCAGCCCAGTTCCAGCTCTGGGTCGGTCGAGTCTCGGGTTGACTCACCAGGTCTGGCCGGGTTTTAAAATTATGATTTTTAAATGATTCAGAAATGACATTTGGAATTGACTTTAACCATCTTAATATAATGGACTCGACTCCAACACTTCGAATACTAACATTTCAACTCAAACAAATCATAGATGACTACTAGAACTGATTTAAAATTAACCTTAATTATTACATGTTAGTTCTCTTAATAGGAACAATGATTGATCGATTATTCAAAGGAATCTAATCCATATTTTGCTTATGTTTAACCATAACTTGCTCAAACTCGAGTGTTTTACACCATTACATTCTCCATGATTTAATCTACTCTCGGCGCTATTTATATCTAAAAAAACATAGATATACCATTGCCTTTCAAAAACACTAACACAACAATATTTATATCTCGAACATCTTACCCTTCATATTTTTACCTTAATAATAAAGTCCTAGACACCTAGAAGAAGAGGGATGAATCAGGTGACTAATTCTTTTTTTTTTTTCAATCTTCAATAAATATAATCTCCAAATCTAAATTCACTCAATTATAAGATACAATAAATACAATGCAGTCAAATTATAATTTAAACAAATCAAACATAGACAAGAAAAGATTTGTTCCTAAAAATCTAGAACTTTAATATACATTTCAAACATCCAACAACACAATTCAATCACAAATCAAATTTCTAGCAAAGAATGAAGGATGGTATGAAAGAGAGATTAAACACCTTGATTTTTATAATGGTTCAACTTAATTGTCTATTCCATTTCCCATGTTATAGGCTCAGGCATTTCTATTCATCTTCTTCAAGAGTGAAACTACATCTTTTTAGAATAACAATCCTTTCAAATACTCAAAATCACAACCCTTATAATTCAAATATATATTTTTTTACTCAAGACTAAAACCCTTTAGATTCCATTCTTAAGCTTAATCTGAGCTTGTTATAATCTCAAGTGTTTGTTTTCACAATAATATCATTCATTTTAATTTACAAGATAATAAATCTCTCAAAAAATAGATTCACAAATGCAAACACACAAGTTTAAGTGATTCAATTTAGCTTTAATTTTCTCATTAATAACTGTATATAAGTTATTTTATAAGAGGTGAGAGAATGAAGAACTTAAACTTTAGCCCTGAGTGGATTGGTGTTAAGAAAAAAAAGTGATGCACATCTTTAACATAAGAGTATTTGATTTATACACTTAAAATTAAAATGTATGAAGGCATAAATCTGTATTCAATGTACTTATACATGAATAGTATAAAAAAATTGCATGCTAAAATTAAATCAACTAGACCAACAAATAAATAGCAAGCAAACAATCAACAAAGCTTAGTCCAATTAGAGATTTTCCCGTGTAGAGTCGTCATCCTTTCGTGGCATGCATGACGTCAAATGATAAGTCATCCTCCTAGATCGAAGGGCTTTTAGATGTGTTGGTATTAATTATGAAATTATGATTTGAAAGGTTGAGGAGTCATAACCTAGTATTATGGTTACTAAAAGACCTACTAATCTGCAAAAGTCTGGGTAAGGGGACTAGTTGTGCATGGAAAAGACATATCACTCCAAGTGCACCGCACCCTACATATGATAAGCTGCATTATTGATTGATTTTTTTCCCCAAGTCATGTTTTTATTCATTGGTCTTCCCAATACTCAAGAAATGTCCTTTTTAGTAAAGAGGTTCATATCTTATGGATTTGAGTTTGATTGATTTCAATAAAAAGGTCTCAATCTTTGGGGGGATCAGCATAGATTCCCCTTAGTAAGGAGGTCTCTGCCTTAATTTCAATGGTATATTTATTTCTATTTTGTATCTTTAATACATGAGAATATACTCTACAACATAATTTTATACCTAGAATCAAACATCTTAAGGGTAGGTTCTAGTCATTACACGAGGGGTAGGCATACTATCTGGTCTTAAAAAGGGTCTATGACCTACACAATGACTACCTCTCATGAAGGCAATATAGGGGTTTATAAGGAATAATTGAGGCGCGATATTTTCATCATTACCAAGTAAAAATTTATATCATAGTTAGGTGTTTTACGAATCTGAATCCTGACTGAAAGTCATGAAGCAGACCTATAATCCCCCACCTAACCTATAATTGAGTTTACACTCTTATAATTAAAATGCATGAAAGCATAAATTCATATTCGATGTTCTTATGCATGGATAATATATAAAAAATACATGTTAAAATTAAATCACCCATACCAAAAAATAAATAACAAACAAACAATCAACAAAGCTTAATTTAACCAGAGATTTCCCTAGTGGAGTTACCGTCTTGTCATACCGTGCCAACATCAAATGGTAAGTCATCCTCCTAAATTGAGGTGGGGTTTTGGATGTGTTGGGATTAATAATGAAATTATGATTTGAAGGGTTGAGGAGTCACCACCTAATATTATAGTCACAAGAAAATCTACTAGTTTGTATGAGTACTAGTAAGGGGACTGGTTGTGTATAGGAAGACATATCACCCCTAGTGATCCCTACCTATGGTAAGTTGCATTATTGATTGATTGTTTTTTTTTCCTAGATCATGTTTCTATTTGTTGGTTTATCTAAAGTTCAAGAAAGGTCATCATCGGTAAAGAGATTCATATCTTATAGATATAAAGTAAATCCTTCTTAGTAAAGAGGTCTTTATCTTTAGAAGCTTAAGACAAATCCCCTTTAGTAAAGAGATCTCTGTCTTATCAGGCTAAAACTTAACCATTATAAAGCTCAAATTTTAATAATGTATTTATTTTTATTTTATATCTTTAATATATAGGGATATACTTTACAGTGTAATTTGATACCTGACACGACCAAAAGATTGATGTCTTCTTTCAAGTGCAGGAGCGTCGAAGAATAAATAACCCTGCAAGACCGGGGTCAAACCATATGGAGGTTAATTATATAAATTATAAATAACAACAACAACAACAACAACAACAATAATAATACGAATAATAGTAGTAGTAGTAGTAGTATTAGTAGTAGTAGTAATACTAATAATGATAGTAATAATAGTAATAGTAATAATAAAAAGGACTTTGAGATGTAAGATTAATATGAGGATTAAACAATAATAAAAACAAATGTCAATGTTAGAGGATCCACTAATGGTACTTCAAACAAGTATAGTATAAACTCTTATTACTCAACTGGAAACCACACACAAACGAGGTTCCAATCAGATTATAAATCGTTAACATGATTACATTAATTATCTTATTCGAGTAATGCCAATACTTGTAAATATTATCAGGTATTCATGGTGATAACTTATGTTAACAACAAATCAAGTTCCTTTCATAGCACAAGTGTAGGTTATACCATACGGTTGGGCTATGAAAGTGCCAAGCATTTATTGTTCCAAGGGTTGTTCAACACGAATCTAGATTAACCATTTAACATGCAAGGTATTAAGAGTGAGCAAGATAAAAATTTAAAACATGTTAGTATCAAGCATTAAAGTCCATGTTGAGTTTATACTATACTTATTCTTACACCATTAGTGTAACATTTTCACCTTAACATAATGAAAGAAAGAAACATAAATAAACAAGATAAGAACATAATTATATAAGTAAAGGAAAGGAAATGAAATGAATAAACAAGATATTAATATAACATAAAATAAAACTTAAACATTACAAAATACTGAAAAAGAGAGCAAGAGCATGATCTTGATCTGAACACCAAGATGCCTAAATGCATGGCAAATGCCTCCTTTTATAGGCCAAAATTTGGAACTATTGATTTGATGAATAATTGTTGAGTGGGTGGCCACATCTTGACTTGGTGACAATCCTTATCTTCTTGTCTGAACAAAACGTCATTACTAACGTCAAAATTTGAACCACCTTTACTCATGCCAATTCTAGAAAATTATCTCAGCTTTCCAGAAAAAAAACATTGAGGTCATTTGGATTTCTAGAACTCGAGATATGGGCTGAACACTGAACAATGTCTGGGTTGTAAGACAGATTCGGACTTCACCGTTGTTGCTATAATTTAGACTTGAAAACGACCTTTTTAAATCTTGAACTCCACATGAAAGTTTTAGGCCTATGTCTTATCTTTCCATCCATATAAAGCAGACCCAAATCTGAGATCTACAGCTCTAGATGTGACCCAATTACCGAACAGTATTCCAGTTTGGACTGAACCAGCATCACTTTTCTAAGCTTCACCATCTCTTTATCTTCACAATTTCAGTAGTTGAATTCATCAATCAATCCTTTGATTTATGTGATAGGCCTACATTTAAGATGAACATTTACCATATATTAAGGTATCTTATACTATCAGACTTATTATTATATAACATGCTTTAGTTAAGGAGTTATTGATACTTCAAGTGCAAAATGATGATATAAAACATTGATAAAAATACACTTTTAAGTACTAATCAATACCCCTAAATATTAAAGTCTATAATTAATTCCTAACATTTTATTTTTGTCAATTTGTTTAATTTAATACTGGAAACATGCATTATATTGTAAAATTCATACCCCAAATATTAATTAAACAAATTAATTTTTGTGATGTTTTTGATATTTTAGTCAAATCTTAATGGTTAATCACAAACTTGTTATGATATTCATTAATTAGTTTTTGTGTTTTTCAAACTATGATAAAAACACAATTTATTTTCTTATATATAAAAAATATGCATGAAAACATTTAGAATTTGGCTATATGAAAATTAAAATTTTAATTTACTTTTTTAAAGAAAGATTTTATTATTTGTTTTAAAAAATAAAATTGGTTTATTTAATATTAGAAAAGCACCTCACAAGATGGAAGCTCACATACACCACCTCAATGACATTACTCTCGTTAAAAAGAGCTCGTCAATACTAAAATCAATTTTTTTATTGATAGAAAGTGACCAACAAGCCAGTTTCTCTTCTCTTTTAATTTTTGATAATTGTCTTTCTTTTATCAAATTTCAGGAACTAAAATAGAAAACAAATGAAGTTTAATACTAAAACGAGAAAGCATTAAAACATAGGGAATAAAATGAAGAATTTTAAAAATTCAAGGATTCACAGGTAATTGTTTGCACCTCATGAACATTAAAAAGAAAAAAGTGATTGCCTCTTTGTTTTTGTTTCTATATTAAAGTGTTTCCTGTTATTTCAATATTTTCTAACTAATTAAATTAAATTTTATTTTGTAAAATTAAGCATAATTGACACTTCAAATACAATATAAACACAAACCAAAATGAATTATTAGACTTTAAACCATGTTGAATATAGCATGAAAATGAAGGGATAAAAGTTTTTTAAAAAAAAAAGTGACTAAAACCAATAAGTGCAAAAGGATAAAAAGAAAGAAAAAAGAGAGAGAGAGAGAGAGCTAAGCTAATTGCACTGTAGTGATCAATAGTAAACTTGGGTCTTTGTCAACAATAAAAAAGAAGCAATGAAATGACTTCTTTTAGTTTATAACTAGGTAGTTTTTAAATTTTATTTTTATTTATTTTTTATAATTAAATAAAACAAAATATTTAAATTACTCTTTTCTTACACGTGAATTTTTTTTATCAAAATATATTTTATTAGTAACATGTTTTTTGAATTAAAAGTAAAGGAAATTAAAATATTTTCTTATAAAAGTTTTAATAATTTTGAAAAAATAGGAAACTATACGTCCCTTCTCTTTAATTTAAACAACATTTTCTTATTGATGCATTTTTCAATGACAATATTTGACAAACAGAATATTAAGGCTTAAATTAGACCCACACTCTGCAAGCCACAGTGCCATAAAACAGTAAGTGTCGGATCATGGACAAGAAGTTCAAGGAAGAGATAGAACGAAGGACAGTTAGTGGAGACCTAGGCATTTACATGATCACCAAGAATTTAGGAGTATAAAAGCCAAGATTGAAGGAAGCAAGACATCAACAACAACAAATGTAAAACCCACTTCGGAGCCTGTTTCAAACTACTGAAACTCTTAGTAGGGCTTGTATCAGTGGCACTGTCAACTTCTTAGGCTTGGTTAGTTTGGTTTTCATGGAGATAAGGTCCTTTGTATGCTTGGTTGTATTTGCAGTAGCTTCCAATGGCTGGAAAATTTCCATTTTATGTGCATGCTCATGTAATGAATGTAAGTATGCAGTTCAATTTGTGTTAGTTTAAGAATGTCTTAAGATGAGGTCTGCAGCCTTAATTTCCATGTTCATATTATTTTTTTATTGTGCATACAATAGTAGAATATTAAGTATTTGAGTGTAAAAACATGGAATCCTAGCAGTTAAGCTACCCTACAGGCTACAGCCTGCTACTCAATTGTTCAAGTCCTCGATTACAAAACAACCGTCAACACATCCTCATGTAAATAATACCAAATTGAATACATGTCACAACCACCCCACATTTAACAAAAAACACTGCGATTTCGGCATTAACACAAGCAGTGGTGACAATAATGTGAAGCCCTGTATAATATACTCGTTTGAAGAAGCACGAGGAGCAGCAGCAATAACCATGATGAAAGCAAAATTCTAAGAAAGCATGATAAAGAAAATAAATTGAGCACCAAAACCACTAAGAATGTTGAATGATGGTTGTTTACAGGCACACGTAGGCCGTGACAGGTCCCAAATAAATAAATTTATGAATAAAATTCGAAATTCGAAACAATAACTCAAAATGCTGGCATAACTAGGAAGAAAGTATGTGTTGCTGCCACTACTCTCCTTGCCATGCCCAAACAATGTCCTTTAGAGCTGGTCTTATACCATTTTCCAGTATCTGTAGGTATTCCAGGGTATCACCACTAGAACTTTTCACCTCTACCAAATGCAAAGATGGAGTGAACTCAAATATTTCTGTATCAATGGACAACGCCCCTTTCCTACCTTTCTCTGATCCCTCCAACTTCAACAGCCCTCCATCTTTCTTCTTTACTTTTAGCTTCAGAAGCCTAGCAATGTCCTCCAGCTTGGATGTAATAGTTGAGGCAGAGTTCATTGATATGAACTTTTTTTCTTTCTTCTGGTTATCTTTCGCAAACAAACCAGATAAGTCAAACCCAGATGAAAGAGATATGATATCAAAGGCATTCAAACTGGTAGGCTGGCTCAACTCTTTCTTGGCTTCAGCAGGAGCACTGTCATTCTCACAAGAGTCAAATGTCACATCAGCAGCCAAAGGATCCAATCCAGTAACTTCATTTTTAATTGTAACAGCATTAGAATCGAATCCTTTTCTAAACCAGGAATTTTCCATTATTTTTGTGATGGAAATTCTAGTTTTTGGGTTAGGATCAAGCATCCTTGATAGCAGCCTGCACATTTCAGGTGAAAACCAGTTAGGGAACTTGTACTCTGCCTTTCTTATTTTTCGGTACATCAAAATCAGATTTGCATCATGAAATGGGAGATAACCGGCCAGCAAAACAAACAAGACCACCCCACAAGACCAGATGTCAGCTTTGGCCCCGTCATAGCCTTTCCTGTAAATAACTTCAGGAGCCACATATGCAGGAGTTCCACAGGTTGTGTGCAGCAAACCATCTTGACGCCTAGACTCAGCAGCAGCACTCAAACCAAAATCTGACACCTTCAAACCTCCATTCTCATCCAGTAATAAGTTTTCTGGTTTCAAATCTCGGTGAGAAACACCTCTGCTATGACAAAAATCAATTGCACTGATTAACTGTTGAAAATACGTCCTAGCAACATCTTCCTTGAGCCTCCCTTTTGCTACCTTATTAAAGAGTTCGCCACCTTTAGCATATTCTATCACAAAGTAAATTTTGTTTTTGGTGGCCATAACCTCGTATAGTTGCAGAACGTTTGGATGTTTAACCAATCTCATGACAGATATCTCTCGCTTGATCTGATCCATCAGTCCTACTTTCAGAACCTTCTCTTTGTCAATGACCTTGATGGCCACACTCTGGCCAGTTTTCAGGTTTCTCCCATAGTAAACCTTAGCAAAGTTTCCTTGGCCAAGCAATCTCCCAAAATCATACCTTTCCATCAACACATTCCCCTTATTTTCCATTGTCAATAAGAAATCTTAATAGACTATATTTATAAATTATAATTCACAGGATGGGAATCTTTAGAGCTTAAAAACTCAATCGTCTGCGCCAAGGCAGTGCTTCAAAACAACAGCAATTCTATTTCTGATTTCCTTGTCCATTCGAATCCCAACTGTGAATCCGTCAAGTGTTGAGTATCCGACCTCATACGGGATGGATAAGCGCAACCTAAATGGCAATTGAATTTCACAAGCTCTGCAACATGAATTACCAGAGATCAAGCACATTTTTCTGCATTCCCAGTTGTTTTTCTTTTGGTGCTGGAAGGGAGAGATGGAACACCAAGCTAGCAACAAGAACAATAATAACAAACGTAAGTTCATTGCTCGGGCATAAAAGAAATGAATATCATATCGGAATCATTTGATTGGAGAATCAAAAAATCATAAAGGGGATCTAGAAATTGTCAACAGCCAAATCCACAAACAATATGAACTAACAAGTCAGGTACTTTTTATAGAATAATGGTGCCATCAATGCATGCATGGTTGCTCAGAAAGCCCAGGTTGCAATTATTCAAAAAATAATGCCTAAGTGAATAAAACTTCCGATCCGATTAAGGGTCCCTTCATTTTGCATCCATGTCTAATGTATATATAGTTTCATCCAGTGAGAATATTAACCAGTCAAAATCCAAAAGATACACCCAATATATTGGAAGAATTAAAGGCTGTAATGCAGATCCTAAATCAGAAACAAAAAACAAGCTAGAGTAAAACTACCCAACCCCATTGCTAGCTTTCCATGACTTTTTATGTACCAACTCCTGTGCCAAATTGAAAATAATAAACAAACAAAATTAAAAGCAATGAATTCCTAAACTATCTAGTGAATAAGTTCATAATCTTAAATGCAGATTTGCCATTAAATTTGAAACATGGCAGACTATTCAGAAATCATAATTAAGATTTACAATAACAAGAGAAATGCATAAATTAAAGGGAAAGAAAACATAAACAACAAGGAAAAAGGAAAAAAAAAAGAACCGTTGAAACTCACCCAAAACTTGACAGAATACAGATGGTGGTACGCTAATGAAAGAAACAGAATGAACCTAAATTCAAACAGAGAAATTCATACGTTAAGAACACAGCATCAAAACCCATTTACATATTTTGTTAGATTGATATCAACAAAACAACAAAAATCCCATATCCAAGGATATGAAAAGATTAAACATTTGGATAACATGGGAAAAGTAAGCAGATGAAGAGACAAAAGATCTTACAAGGATTACGAAAAAGAATACATGGAACATTGATTACCTTTGAAGCAAAGAAAGAAAGGAACAGCTAGCCTTAGCAAATCTTAACGTTCGAGAGGAGACCAAAATGAGTGAGACAAGTGCAATGTATGTAAGTGATGTTGACGATGGGCTGCCCTTTCTCTGTCTTTTTGGCTATTATTATACCGTTGTGGTGGCTTTATAATCACAGAGAGAGACATCGCGTCGGAAATAAAGTGTGGGAGGAGAAAAGAAGGAAAGAAGCGCCCCCCCCCCCCCCCCCGGATTTTGTATTGGCATGGAAAGGAGTATAGTTTTTCAAAATAACCACATTTTATTCCTTTCTTTGTGTTCAAAATATATTAACTCTTGTTTAGGAATAATCATTATTTTGTGAAAAATATTTGATGGATTTCTTTCAAAATTGGAAATGGAACTCTGAAGATTTTAATTTTTTTAGTATGTTTGTTAATGCAGTGTAGGACGATTTTATAAAAGTATTTTTTTAATTAAAAATGCACTAGATTAATATGTATTTTTAGATTTCTTTTAACTTTTAACATTATTATATAAAATCATAAAAACACTAAAATTAAATTAATTTAATATTTTATCAAGTGAAAAAGAAATAAAAAGCACTTTAAAATATGACTATTAAAACTTTCTAGCATGATAATCAATCCTCAACAAAAAACAAGTGATTAAGATAAGATATAGAGCAGTTTGTTTTTTTATTTCAAAAATATTATTTTAATATAATTTTTAAATAAAAAATATTTTAAAAAATAATAATTCTCTTAATATTAAACAGAATCATGTGCCTCCAAACAGGAAGAGCTATGTTGTCATATCCTTCATAATCATGGTGCTAAATAACTCTACTTTAGGACATTTAAAACTTTGGAGGTGACACCGGAAACACAGAGGCACAAAAGGTATTAGTATGTGGGTCCAAAATTATTATAACGTTTTGATTCCTTAATTCATTTTGCGCTGTAAAGTTCTATTCTGTTAAACAAATGATTTTTTGTTTTTTAAATTAAAGTGGTTGGAATCAAGGTTGTCAAAAACGTTTTTTTGACTGACACGGAACATTCAATTTAAACTCGACTCGTAAACTCGAATCGTAAAATCGGAAGTAAAATTTTTTAACTAAAAATCGTAAAATCGGAAGCAAAATTTTTTTAAGTAAAATCGTAAAATCACAAGTAAAATATTTTAAACAATATTTTATTTAAACATAGTTTTTCTAATTAGCAATTCTGATTACTCAACATCTTTTGCTCCAAATTCCAATAATTATTTTCTGATTAGCAATTCTAAAAATAAACTTGAGAGTTGAGAGTTCACAGAATAAGCAAGTTGCAACCTCCATTTTTTTACCATCCATGCTAAAACTAATATTCGAAGTTTATTACAACCATTATTACATTCCATTTTTTTCTTCTTCTAATCATTATTACAACCATTTTATATTCCTTGAGTTGTTATCAATTCGAAGTTTACAAATTACAACCATTTTAAATTCCCTGTTATCAATTCGAAGTTTGTTTCTTTCACAGAATAAGTCTTCCATTATCTACGCAGTTCCATTATCATCAATCGTCAATAAGTCACAGAATCACGATAATTCAAAATCATCCATTATCTACGCAGTCTTCGATGGGAACTGATCAAAATGATTCACGAAAACAATAATCACATTACATTCAGCAGAAAACGATAATTCACGAAATCATAAAATCACAGAATCACATAATCACATTACATTCAATTGCATCTTCTTGCAGCAAATTACATTCAGCAGGGCTTCGGTTCCAAGACTAATCAGCAAAATACATTCACAAAATACATTCAGCAGAACTAATCACCGATTCCAAGACTACCAAAGCAAGCAAGATCAACAGGGCATTCGGTTCCAAGACTACCAAAGCAAGCAAGATCAACAGGGCATTCGGTTCCAAGACTAATCAGTAATCACCGATTCACAGCAAACCCAGACGATGAACATAGATTCAGAACAAACCCAGATAATTTTTTGTCTCTAATCACCGATTCACCACCATTAGATAGAAAAAAACAAAGCTTGGGTTCCCAATTCGTACCTTCGTCTCGCTCTGGAGTGTGAGACAGAGAGGGGATGACTGGAGTCCAGGGAGGTGACCGTGTGAGACAGGGACGATGAAGTCACTGACGAAGCCGCGAGACAGGGACGAAGACGAAGGGGACGGACGAAGACGAAGTCGAGAGACAGGGACGAAGACGAAAAAGACGAGGTCGGCTGCTCGGGCACTAGGGTGGGATTTACGAATTTGGGAAAGAAAAGAGATTGTGGTTTACTGTCACCGTGTCTTGTTTCATAATTTTCAATGTTTCATTTCTAATTTTCGGCCTTCGCAGGAACTTTTGACAAACTCGGTAAAACGTTACGTTTTTAACGTTTTTTACGAGTCAACCGGTTTTTTTGCGAGTTTGACCGAGTCAACCCGATTTTGCTGATTTTCGAGTTTTAACTCCGACTCTACACGTTTTCTGTATTTTAACTCGTAAAATCGTCCGATTTTACGAGTTAAAACGCATTTTTAACAACCATGGTTGGAATTTCTGTTTTTAACATTAATCGCCTTCTCAATATCCTATTATCTGTCATTCATTTTTTTTCCAACGAATATAAAAATCTCTCTTGGTTTTCAAAATTTCCTGATAATTAGATTAATCACTTGCTTAGTGAGCGGTTTAATTTATTGCAAGTGATTTATGAAATGTGATGGAGATTATAATTAATTATTTTATTGTTTTGGTTCTAAAAGTTACAACTTTTGTGTATTGAAACTAAACATGCCTTTACATTGAGTCTTGGGAGAAGCCATATATGCATGAAATTGTAGCTTCATTTACTTCCATAAAATGACATTGTTAAATATAAAAACCAACTTTAAAAGAAATTATGAATATCATATTGCTAAATTCAGGAACACCTAAAAATTTATAAGAAGAGATAATTTTACCTATCAATTATATAATTAAAAAAATACCTCACAATAAGTTGAAACGACACCTTGTGAGTTATGAAAATAAAAAAGATACTTTCTACAAATACTTTAAAATATAGGGATGTTTAGTAAAAGTGGTGATATATGATCCCTAAAAAATAAATATAACCTAAAACTATGAATTATATATGCCTATAATAGTAATGCATATGAGTTTCTTGTACATAAATCAAGTATTAAGAATATGAATCCTAATGCTATAATAAAATTAATAAATGTTGTCATTGGACCTCGAGTATCTTATATATCAATACTGTTAGAAGAAAGAAGGAATTACTAAATTTTCTTTGCCTGGATCTCTCTCTCTCTCTCTCTCTCTCTCTCTCTCTCTCTCTCACACACACACACACACACATATATATATATATATATATATATTTTGTCGATCGGATATAAAGTTCTATTTGCTCAAAAAAATTTCCTTTCTTTGAAAAATAGAAATATTTGATGAATGGTATTAAGAATCATTATTATTTCGACATAAGCAAATGACCACCCCCCCTTCTTGTGTCGAAGAATAAGAAAACAAATAGAAGAATATCCCCTATAATAGTTTGTTTCCCTCATTTAACTTTTTCTTTTCCGCTTAGTTATTTTATGCTTAGTATCAATATATAGTCGAATTTGATTCTATTAGAATAGAAAAAAGCTATGAATACATTGTATCATAGCTAAATCTGTGAATAGTGACATAATTGCACCACTCCAATTTAGTTTTATTTTAGGAAAGCATAAGAAATTTATTCACTTAAAAAAACGAATAAAAAAAGCTTAAGTAGTGATCATCAAATCAAATATGATGAAATTGAGAATAGAATGCATGAGGGAAAAAAAAAGAAAAAAACAATTTAATTATGATTTTCTAACTTCTTAGAAAATGAGCCTTAAAGCTATTTTGATATAATTTGTTGTCCTAGAGCTTGTTATTGGAAGGAGATAGTTAATAGTATGATTAAGTCTATCATACAAAATCATATATAAGAACTAGTAGATCTTCCACCTAGAAGTAAACTATTAAGTCATAAGTGGATCTTCAAAAAGAAAATGAAAGCTAATAGAACTATTGAAAAATACAAAGCAAAATTTGTTGTCAAAGTATTAAAGAAACAAAAAGATATGACCTATTAGATCATAAATGGATCTCCAAGAGGAAGATAAATGCTAATAGAACTATTAAAAAATATAAAGCAAGACTTATTGTCAAAATATTAAAACAACAACTCTTGTGTTTTTAGGCTGGTGTTCAAAGGTGCCTTCAATAATATTTTTTAACTACTATAATTTTCATCTAAGTTGTTGCTTGGGTCACAAGTAGAAATGATTTTTTAAAAAAATATTATTTATTTACATGTTAATATTTGAGATATTTACATGTTAATATATATAGATATTATTCTTTTTATTCCAGATTTTCAACGTTGCATGATTCTCTATTGTTATTTAAATTTTTTGAGTTTTGTTAAACAAGTTTATTATTTTATCTTTGAAATTGAGTGTAAGTTGTGGTATTCTCGTCCACATTGTCTTATCAAGCACAATTCTCATCAATGTTAACAAGTGAGTATTATGATTTTTTTCGTTTTTTTTCTTGGGTCTAGATTCAAAATCACTTCATGTTTAGGATCGATTAATTTTTAATATAAAAATAAACACACTTCACAAGTTAAATAACTTGCACAAGAACTTGACTTTTTATCCTTCTTTTTTTAAGTATAACCAAGTCTTTACCACAGATACTTTATATCATTTACTTTTAAAACTATATAGCAATCTCCATGGCATGAAAAAAGGAGTGGTGAAACGGATGGAACACTTCAACTCAGATTCCAGAGGAATTAAACCTCCTCGTTAATAACCTCATACCTAATATGGTTTTGGACAATCAATGATGCAAACACACCTGCAATCACCGTGCCCTTGCCAAAGGACATTTTCCCATAGGAATTCCAGTGCCACAAACTCCCTAGCTTGCCAATCTGCCTTAGAAAGTACAGGTGCCAAAGCCTCAAAAACAATGAGAAAACAATCTGCAACATTCCATTATTTCCAAGCTCCATATTACTATATATGGTCTTGCTCTCAAGCTTATGCAACGCTCTCATGTTGAGAAATTGACCAAACTACCTAAGATAAACAGTATTGCGAATACACTGAATAATCAACTACTGAACTAACAGAAAGGAGTTGATAAAGATAGCAGATCTCAGTTTAGCAGAAAATCATCCAGTCACATGCCATATTAGTATCTGATTCCTTTAGCAACCTCGAAAAAGTGCGCAACATTCTCCTCAGGTGTGCCGACTACAATTCCATGACCAAGATTAAGAATATGTTTTCCTTTACCGGCTTTCTTGACAACATCATTTATCCGATTAGTTATGAATTCCTTTGACCCAAATAGAACACCAGGATCTACATTCCCCTGAACAGCTACATCAGGTCCCAATCGCTTCCTACCTTCAGCCATATCAACTGACCAATCCAAGCTTACAACATCTACACCTGTCAAAGCTAGCCGCTCAAGCAAGCCTCCAGATCCACTAGCATAAAGGATTAGCGGGAGATTTGGATGGGATTGTTTTACAGTATCCACGATCTGCTTCAAGTATGGAAGACTGAACTCCTCAAAATCCACAGGGCTAAGCTCTGTGGCCCATGAGTCAAAGATTTGAACAGTTTGAGCTCCACTGTCAGCTTGATATTGAATGTATTTTGCCATAGAGGTCGCAAATTTCTGAAGTAATGCGTGGAGAACCTGGGAATGGAAAAAATGGTGAATTGAATTTTATTTTCATTGTATTCACCATGAGAAGGATTGGCAGCTGCATGTCTTACATCCAGAAAACTATAGAAATGAGAGATTAGGATAAGTTAGTTACCTTGGGCTGGGAGAAAGCTAATCTCTTTATTTTAGTAAAGTGTTTTGATGAACCACCTTCCACTACATATGAAGCCAGGGTGAAAGGAGCCCCTACGAAGCCCAGCACTGCAGCTTTGTTTTCTACCTAGAAAGGGGAAGATACTGTTTGACTGGGGTAAAACGATATAAATTTAGAATTTCAGATGAGGATTGTATCCATATGCATGTTCAAAGCAGGATAAAATGTCTCAGCTACTTCATGAAATCTAGCTCAAAACAGGAAACACTTGATTCAGAGTGTTCTGATTGGCCATGCACATGTGGTTTCTGAGGCTCTTAGTTTAAAGAAATCCATTGGTTTATTTAACACTGATCAAGGTAAATGTTCCTCTTCAAATTAGGAATTGTAAATGTGCTAATCTTTCACTATTTGTTTTATAAGATATCAGCATTGCACTAGCTTTTATTATAAGTGCTTTGCACATGGTAGGAATCACAAATGGAAATCCCATCGCCTTGATCCAATTCAAGTTCTGAAGCAGATGGGTTATAGATGTTCAAATGCAAAAACCTTCATAAATAAAGGATATCTTACCAAGCGGTCCATTACTGGTAGTAGAGGCTTTATATAAACAGATAATTGAAGAAAATGCACACAATCAAGGCTTGCTTGCAATATCTAAAACTAAAACGCTCCATACACAAAATTCAACCTCTTTTCTCAGGATTGTCAATGCTTCCCCGACATATGGAACTGATTCCTCAGGAACAAATTCCCTAACTTGATCAACATCATCAGCTGTGCGCAAAGGATTGAATATGACAGGACCCTTGCCTTTCACAATGTCAAAAGGGATATTCATCCCAGAAAGTGGAGTAAGAATGTCAGAGAATAAAATGACCTGTGACAACAATCAAAAACAAAATCAGAGAAGAGAAAGCAAAGAATATGACTCGAAAGGAGACACAGATATAAAACTATTATGTCCTTTGTTTTATTTATGAATATAGAACTCTGTTTGAAAGCACCAAATTAATCGATAATAGTGATTATTAAGATACAGAAGACACCATGCAAGCTTCTGCATAAAACAGAAGTTCATGAGCAATTAGCATTTTCTGCATAAAACAGAAGCTTCTAAAAGTTATCTTACTCCATCAGGCCTGAAAACTTTCCATGGCTGTAGAGAAATTTCCACTACAAGATCAACATTTTCTGATCTTTCACGAAATGAAGGATGCTTCTCACAGATGATTTGGTAACTCTGTCACAAAAAACAGTCTGTCAATGAGAACCATGCTAAATAAAACATAAGCATAGCTATTCATGGCAGCTACCTTGGATGTAAAGGGTATGAAAATTTCATCTAGAAGAATTGCATGATCAGTATTGGTAAGCTGACATATTCATAGCCAGGCAGAGAAGTTTTTTTTTTAAAAAAAAAGGAGGAAAAGATGGCTACTAGAAATTTGAACCATTTTTAAAGCTGACATGTGCATAGCTTGTAAACCAGTTCCTGGATTAGACAACCAAATTATCCTCATTTTGAGGGGAAAATGATGGGCCAGTTAACAAAAGCTAGAAAATAAAATGACGTTTGAACGGCAGAATATACTGAAGTTAGGGTTTTGGTGCCATCTATTGTTAAAGTCACAAAAGGGAAAGTCAAATTTAGTCCTAAAAAAGTATGGAACACCAAAAAAAGAACAGTATGGAAAAATGAAGCTTCATAGACTTGCCTTCATGTACCTCCCTGCTTGCCTCATAAGCCAAACGGGAGGTCTTTCAACATCTTCTCCTCTAACGGCATTAAGTAAGAGGGGCTCGGCAACAGAGGATGCTTTAGGTTCGGCCACAGTTCCTGAAAGAGATTTCTTTTTAGCATAGAAATTCAGATCAAAACAAAACCCACTTAATTTTAAAGAATTTCATTTTCCATTTTGAGATTGAATTGAATATAAAGTCCATAGGTTAAGAAGAAAGAGAGGAGATTACTTACCTTGAAGGGAAGAGTGGATGATTGGGGTGTACTTGTTGTAGTTGAGAGACTTTCTTGGAGATGTAAAAGGAGAGATTGAGGAAATGGAGGAAGTAAAGCTGCAAATGGAAGACATTGTCGTTGGAATCAAAGCTCAAAGTTTAGGTTTTTGTTGAAAACCTCTTCGCATTTCTTTATAAAATCTAGACTTGTTCTCTCTTTCTCATTCCTGCCTGCCTTGAAGTGTTGAGAGTGGATTTTATTGTAGATAGACAGATAGAGAGGTAGATAAGGGGGCTGCAAATGGGCAACTGCTACTTCTTTCTTTTCTTTTTTTTCCAACACCTCATGTTCTCGGCCCGCCTCATAGGTTGTGTTTATTTGTGTGTTTAAAAAGTTTTTATTTTTATTTTTAAATTATTTTTTTAGATATTTTTAAATTATTTTATTATGTTAATATTAAAAAATAAATTTTAAAAAATAAAAAATAAAAATATTATTTAAGATATTTTAAAATAAAAATATTTTAAAAAACAATATTTATCACAATTTCAAACATTACAATCCTTTTAATTTATTTAAAATAATTAATTAGCTATTACACAAGATATCTAATTCTATAGTGTCTTTATCTATCTATGTAGATATTTTTTTCATTAACATTTTGCTCTAAAAACACTCTTTTTATAATTTTTTATTTTTATTTTACTCGATTCTTTTTTTTATTTTTTAATAATAAATAAATAAATTATAATATTCATATTCTTTGGTTATATATATATATATATATATATATAAAGAAACCAAGAGCAATGAAGACAAAGTCCTAAGATATTGTTTCGTTAGAAAAAAAAAATGAAAGGTTCAAATAGAAATGGGGATTGAAATAAAACAATTAAGGAATCGAAATAATATTTTAATTGTAATATTGTATTTAGAATAATAATAAGAAACTAGAAATAAATTTATATTGTTTTGTTTTAAAATGAATAATAATTATTAAAATAATAATTTTATTAATAATGATGGTAGTATAACTAATAAAGTTAATTGTGATGGTGATAGAAAAAAAGAAGGAATGAATGATGATATTAATAACAATAATGTATTTTAAAAAAATTAATGCCATAAGCATCTAAGTTTTCAAAGAGAATTAACAACTTGGAGTAAAAATATTAATATTTTTTCAATTAGAATTAATTAGAGTTTAAAATATTTATACTTTCCAATTTATTATATGAAATTTTTATAATTAAATAAATCATTTAACCTTGAATAGTCTAATAAGTGTAAATACCTTGTAACTATGCATAATAAATTGATCTATTATTAATTATAAAATATTGATAATAGAAAACTTTGATTGTTACATGACTATGATAGCTTTTGTGTGTTGTCATTTCAACAAGTTAATTTATATTTTACATTTGAGCGATTTAATATTTCATAAAATAATTTTAAGAATGCAGGTCATATAAGTTATCATGATAGTAATTTTGATTAATTTCATATAAAAAAAATTAAATTTTAAAATCATTAATACTAAAATTATGCGTAAATTCAATGAAAACAAACGAAAATAACGAAAATAATAAATAATCTAAGTTAGGTTGATGGAGACATAAGCTAATAGGATAACAATAATATAAAAAACATAATAATCTTAATGAGTAAAAAAGGTTGCAATGTGGACTCAAATTCATAATTTTAATTTTTAAAATTTAAATATATGGTGGCTGCAACTTTAAAAAGTTTATAAAACCTTCAAATAAACTAAGAAAACTGAACTATACTAGAAAACAACCTAAAGTCCAAAAACATTAAGAAAATTAAAATCAAAATCCAAAATAAAAATAATAAATCTAAAAAATCCTAACAAAATAACAAAATTGACCCAAAAAGCAATTTATGGACCTAATTCTGGAAGATCCAATGATCCAATAAGCAACATAATGCTCCCACAGGAGAATCGCCTGTAGAATCACCTGAAAAAAAAAATTTGAGCCCGGTCAAATAGTCGGATCTCCTGTTATCTTAATTCTAAGAAGCTAGCCTAGCCTGGCGTAATCATACCTCCTCTTAAGTCTTGATCTATCCCATTAATCCTTAGACCATCAATGATAATGCACATGAATCATCAATGATAAATCTCCTAAACCTTTTTAGGAGAGATGAATTGCAATGTCTTTGAGTGATAGCTTTTTTCTTTTATGTTTTTCATGTGTTGTGTATTGTTGTTTACCATACTTCAAATAAAAGGCATAATACTCTATTTATAGGAAAACTTGAAAACTCTATGAATGATAAAATATCAACTTATCTCCTAAATAATATCACATATATTATTTTAGGATAATTTTAGAAATTTATTCAATTAAGTTCCTACTTAACTTTTCTAGATCTAAAATTATAGTTCCCTATATAAATCACATTCTAGCCCTCAAATTCTAAAACTTATTTACAATAAAGTCAAACTTGGCCTACTTTTTTAAAACACCAAAAAATTCATTTTGTTTTATTTAAATATATGAGATTCTAAACGTATACATAAGATGTATCCCTGATATTATGTAAAAGATATTTTCTTTTATTTATATGTTTTGACATTAAAATAATTATATTTTAACCTGATAAGATAATGACCTCACTACCAATAAGGAATTTTCTTAACCTTAGATAGACCAATAATTAGAAAACACAACAAATACATTAGTTTATATCAGGTGAACAAACAATGCATTTTATCTTGGGTAAGGTGTACTAAGAGTGATATGTCCTTCCTATACACAACTATCCCCTTATCTAGACTCTGAGAACAATTAGAGTTTCTAATCACCAAAATACTAGGTGACAACTCCATCCTTTTTTATTGATAAGAAAAATAATTTTTTTTATTTTTTCCACCCATCACCATGAATATCCTAGAGCAAGAGGACGATCGTTGTGATGCCACATACGTGAGACATTGTTCTTTGAATTTTCTTAACATGTTGTAATGAATGAATTACTCTTAAAAGAAAAAAAATTAATATACTCCAAGGACCTTCAAGACTTTTCCTTTTTATATGTATAATAAAAATACTTAATTGCCCTTGATATAAGAATTTGTTTAGCTTTGCTTCAAAGATATTTTTGTAAATTTACTTGGTTTTTTTTGTTATATTTATGGTTAGTTAGGGGCATTTTCAACTTTTAACAAAAATAAGATATTATTAAAAGGCAAAGTTGTCGAATACGTTGCGTTCACACGACAGCGCATCTTCCCCGTCGATGCCATTTGACCGACACGTGCCATATTTTATGATGGTCATCCCCCACCTTCTATGACATTCAAAAGGTACAACCGTCCTCTTCACGATCATATGGAGTGTGTGGTCGTTAAAGTTGTGGTTGGCCTTTTTTTTTTCTTTTTCTCTCTCGTTTCTTTGTCTTTGTTTTGTGACACGACCAAAAGATTGATGTCTTCTCCCAAGTGTAGGAGTGTCGAAGTAATAAATAACCCGGCAAGACCGGGGTCGAACCACAAAGAGGTTAATTGTATAAATTATAAATAACAAGACAACAACAACAACAAAAATAACAAAAATAACAACAATAATAATAACAATAATAGTAATAGTAATAAAAATATTAATAGTAATAGTAATAATAATAATACTCAGTACGTGGCGTTGTTATACCTGAGAATGATCTAAAAGATCGGGTCACAGGTTTCCAGCCTATATACTGAGTTTATGAAAAAATCAAAGAGATATATTATATAATATAAACAGAATGTAAATAATAATAATAATAATACTATTAGTAATAGTAATAATAATAATAAGAAAAGGAGGAGGAAGAAATTAATGAGAACTTTGAGATGGAAGACTAATGTAAGGATTAAACAATAATAAAAATAAATGTCAAGGTTAGAGGATCCACCAATGGTATTTCAAACAAGTATAGTATAAACTCTTATTACTCAATTTGGAAACCACACACGAAGGAGGTTCCAATCGGATGATTTGTCATTAATAGCTCATTATAAATTATTAACATGATCATATTAAGTATCTTATTTACATAACACCAAACTTTTAAATATTATCAGGAATTCATGATGTTAAATGATGTTAACAACAAATCAAGTTCCTTTCATAGCCTAGGTGTAGGTACTACCATACGGTTGGGCTATGAGAGTGCCAAGCATTTGTTGTACCAAGTATTATACAACACAAATCTAGATTAACCATTTAACAAGCAAGGTATTAAGAATTAATAAGATAAAAAGATAAGACATGTTAATATTAAACATTAAGGTCCATGTTGAGTTTACACCATACTTGTTCTTACACCATTAGTGTAACCTTTTCACCTTGACATAATAAACTTAGCTAAACATAATGAAGAAGAGAAACATAAATAAACAAAACAAGAACATAAATAAGATACAAGTTAACTAAGGAAAAGAAAGGAAATGAAAAACATAAACAAGAAATTAATGAAAGCAAAACTTAAGAATTACAAAAAATATAAAGAGAGAAATAAAGAGCATGAACTTGATCTGAACAACCAAGCCCCCAAATACATGGCAAATGCCTCCTTTTATAGGCCAAAATTCGGAATTATTGATTTGATGACTAATTGTTGAGTGGGTGGCCAACTTTTGACTTGGTGAAAATCCTTATCTTCTTGTCTGAATAAACAAAAACTGCTACCATCCGAACTTGGTCCACTGGAAAACATAAAAGTTGTAGGAAATTGACTCAGCTTTCCAGGAAAAAAAATGGAGGTCATTTGGACTTCTAGAACTCCAGTTATGGGCCAAACACTGAACAGTGTTCGGGCTGCAGGACAGATTCAGACTTCTCCGTTGTTGCTATAATTTAGACTTGAAAACGGCCTTCTTAGATCTTGATGAAAACATGAAAGTTGTAGGCCTATGTCTTACTGAATTTGTGTAAACATTTGAGGTCATTTGGACATGTAGAACTTGACATATGACCCAAACACCAAACAGTGTTCCAGTTTGGATTGCACCAACATCTCTTTTCTAAGTTTCACCCTCTCTTTATCTTCACAAATTTCAGTAGTTGAATTCATCAATCAATCTTTTGATTTATGTGATAGGCTTGTATTTAAGATGAACATTTACCATATATTAGGGCATTTTATAGTATTAGACTTGTTATTATAAAACATGCTTTAGTTAAGGAGTTATTGATACTTTAAGTGCAAAATGATGATATAAAACCTTGATAAATATGCACTTTTAAATACTAATCATTTTGCAAAACTTGAATTTTATCCTTTGACTTTATTTTTTCTTCCAATTTGGCTCTTATTATTTGAATTGCTAATTGTTTTTATTTTATTTTGAACTCTTTCCTTTTCAATTTTGTCCCTTATATTTGATTCAATTCTATTTCTTTGAATTTGGTACTCATTATTTTGATTTCATTTTACTTTATCCTCGATCCTTTTTTTGCTGAATTTTTCTTTCAATTTCATTTCTCAACATTTTATTTCATTTAATTTTTGTTTCAATTTTTACCCTTATCTTTTTTATTTCTATTTGTTTTGTCTTTCCTCATTTTACTATTTGACTTTGTTTCAATTTAATTTCTAAACAATTTGTTTCGTTTTTATGTCGAATTTGATTTTCATTCTTTTTAATTCTATTTGTTTTGCCACCTTTTTTTTTCAATTTTATCCCTCAATTTTTTTATATCAGGGATTTGGTTTTATGATTTTTTTTAATGTTTGCCTTCTATATACTAATCTTAATCTCATATACCAAATAACAAATTTTAAAGATTAACCTAGGCTGACGCCGGTTTTTTTTTTTTTATTATTATTATTCCATTATCCATAATTGTGTTGTTTGTGGATTAAACTTCATTAGTTTTTTTAGGTTTTTTTTATGGGATTATTATGGTTTCATGTCTAAGATTACATGTTTGACGAGTTAACTCAGAGTAACTCAAGTTTTTTTTTTTCATTGCTTTTTTTTCGCATTAAAGTTTTTTTTTTTTAATTTTCACCCTTTAACACAAATAAAATAAAAGAGTCTTGGCCCGCAAAACAAACCTCTTTTTTATTGGGCCACGCATGCAGGCCTATCCAAAAGCTTGTGTAGCCTGTTCAGCTTTGATTTTTTTGTGTTTTTTTTCTCTTTTTCCCCTACAATTTTATCCTTCCATGTTTAACTTGCTTATAATTTAACTGGGTCATTTTCCTTCTTTTTTTTTTTAAATTGTCTTTGCATTATTGTCATCACTTTATAATTAAATTTTCATCTCTTTATAATTGTTATTTTTTTATCATTTTATTAAAATTAATGCAATTTATTTGATTCAATCGGGTTTATAACCTTTTTTTTTATGACATGCTTGTGTTGAATGATCATCATATTTTTAAACTAAAAAACAAATTATTTAACTCATAGTAGAGCACAGTAAATATAACTAATTAATATCAATGCTCATATGATGCAATCTCATGTTATTAAGTAATCAAATATAAATGAAAATATTAAAAGACATTCAAAAGGTAAAAAACTTTCATTTTCCATGTCACGTTCATTCTCACTTCTCCCCCCTCTCTCTACTGTCATTTTCCTATTATCTTTTCCTTTCTGACTTGCCAACAAAGAAAATAAGATGATGAAATTAAACAGCGTAACTATTATTATTTACACAAGGGAAAGCTCGTTCAATTGAACAAAGAAAAGCAATATTTGATTATGAAATATGTTATGGTTTACATATGAAGAAAACTTCTCAATGACCAACTTAACATGACAAAGATATAGAGTGAACAGAGATAGAGAGAGAGTAGGCTGTGAGAGAGATTAAGAGAGAAGAGATCAGATATAGAGAGAGGGCGATGACCGCGAGAGTTTAGTACACAAGATGGCTAATGACTCAAGGATATATAAGTGATTTTAGTATTATGAGGTCATGTCTAGATTATTTGGGACAACATATATGTTTATTTTCAAGTGCTTATGCGGTAGTAGGGATAACAATGGTGAGTAAAACCGATGACTAACCACTCATACTCAGCTAAATGGTTAGGTTTTCTTATTAAAAAATGGTTATAATTCGATTGTAGTTAATAACTAAATGATTGAGTTTAGTTATTTTTATGGTTCTCATGATAGTTAAATTGATAACCAAATTGATACCGATATAATGGTTATCATATAAAATTAAAATATTATTTTTCAGTCAAATTACAATTTAATTATTAATTTAACTATCATGAGAACCTGCTAGATATTGAAAAATAATCATTATGTCATTAATTATAAATAATTGTAATCAGACATATCTCTCAAAATATATATCGAATCTAGTTAAAATCTTATAGGAAAATACTAGATATATATAAATATATTGTGATAAGCTTACAAGTCAATCAAAGTTTGGTAACATATTATTTAAATTAGAAGAATTTATTGTTACTATGTTGGTAGATTCATCGATAAAATGTTTTTTCTTAGCTATTTTCGGCCCAATCAATCCATACTTGTAATGTGTTAGTTTTTTTATAGCAATGAAAGATTAAATAAGACTTATTTAGGCTCTAAACTCTTGCATGGGATTGGGCTACAAGGATTCCCAATGTGAATTGGATTTATTGAATAATTGGAGTCCTCTCTTTCTTAGGATATGTATGGAAGTTAGGGACTCTATAAATACTTTATTTTTAGTTGTCTTTTATTTATTTTAGATCTTTATAAATTAT
The DNA here is from genome assembly GCA_033617975.1 of Populus alba x Populus glandulosa. NCBI lineage: Eukaryota > Viridiplantae > Streptophyta > Magnoliopsida > Malpighiales > Salicaceae > Populus > Populus alba x Populus glandulosa. Next base: position 8,775,744 of record CM066161.1, read on the forward strand.
GGCAGATTAGAGAGAATCTTTAACATTTAGTTTTTCATTCTTAATTTACATCTTTGGGTTTGATTAATTAGCTAAAGTCTAAGGCTTGTTTGAGCTTAATTATTAATTAGATTTCAGCTATGGGTCAATGCTTGTTTGGGTCCATACTTTCGAGTTTATTATTATAGGTTTTGGGTCAATTTAGCCTACAAGAGTAGATCCATTAGGGTTTTTATTTTCAAGAATATAAATACTCTTTGTAAGGATAAAATATTCAAAATTGATAATACTATTTATGCTGAATTTATTCAACTTGTGCAAGAGAGATTCTCTTATTCTTTAGTTCTCTAATGAACTGAATTGACTTATTTAAGGTTAATTAGCTTTGTGATATCTTCCTCATACTTCTTGTTTATAAATTGGTATTCATAGGATGGGGGTTCTTATTTCAATAGTGATGGTGTCTTATGACATGTTTACATTGTGTTACACTCTTATAAGACATGTTTCGGCTTTCCGTGATTCGCTATCAATGTTGTTATGGATTGCGTGACCACTTGATCTCGAGATTCGCATCAAAGTCTTTATTAGATAAACAACATCATTCAAAAAAACCTCTTTGTTTTGCGTATATGATTTTTTATTTATTTTATGAAATTTTCATTTCACAGTTAAGAATTTTTTATGTTGTAAAACATGTTAGCAATGCCTGCATATTTTTTCTTGCATTAAACAAAAATATGATTTGACCCACAATAAAACATGAGTCAATTGGCTAGTTTTATGACCTAATAGATCTAGGTGTTTATTTTAGCTTTGCTATTATACACCAAAACACAAAGCCATTTTGTGGTTGATATGTTCTCTTATAATGCAATCTTCAAAATGTTCAATTTGATCTAAAGTTTTAAAAGAATTAGTTTGGTCTATAATTTTTTTGAATTTTATAATTTTCATTCATTTAATTTTAGGTGTTTATGTTTCAGTTCTAAATTTTATTTTTCTTGCATTTCAACCCTGTATGTTAAAAAAAGTTAAATTTGTCTTTGAAGTTTTCACAAAAGTTTGATTTGGTCTTTAATTTAGTCCCTAAAGTTTTCAATTTTTACATTTTTAGTTCATGTAGTTTGTTTTTGTTTTGATCCTAAAATTTTATTTCCCTCACGTCCCCATCCCCTAGATGTTAAAAACATTCAATTTGATCCTTAAAGTTTTTGTAAAAGTTTAACTTGATCCCTAAAATTTTCAATTTTTGCATCTTTGGTTTTAGATTTTTACATTTCAATACTAAAACTTTATTTTTCTCATGTTTCAGCCATAAAAAAAAAAAAAAAAAACTCATCTTAGTATCGATAAGTTAGTTTTGGAGAGGAGAGTTCAATGAATGTGTTTTTGTTTCGTGATTTATAAATATTATTTTATTTGGTTTGATTTTTTATTTTTAATTTTTTTAAAGGATGATTTAGGTTTAAAATGAGGTAATTAAAGTTTCTAACATATTTTTTAGATATTTTTAGATAAATCAAAGTTAAATTTTAGATCTTAAAAGTTCAATAACTTAAACCTTAATTTTTCAATAAACAACATATCATCTACTTATATAAACTTTATCAAACATGACATTCACTGTTTTCTAAAATAATAGGATTGCCAGCTCGGCCGGCAGCTCCCCTTGTCCACATGGATTTCATTTGCTTCAACCTTAGTTTTTTTATATTTTAAAATAAAATTCTCTTTAAACAAACAGTTACAATAATATTTAAAACATCATTTAATTATTTCATTCTTTTTAAATAAGATTAAAGTTCTTTTATAATAATATTTACAATTACTTCATGACTAACATTAATCTTTTCAAATTTTTGAGAACATACATTTAAAAAAGTGATCAAATTTTTGTTGATTACTATAACCAACGACTACTAACATTTTTCAAAGATCACAAAGAATTTTAAGGAATCCCTTCGTTTGGTTTTGAAAAACTTAAACAATTTTTTTGTGCGAAGTGAATAACATGTCCTGCTGAAAAGATAGTGTCTTTCTACTTTTTACAAGAAATTTAATAGAATGCATATTTTAGCCCCTAAAGAAATCTAATAAGATTTTGATCATATGAAATAAGAATTGCATATCTACTCACTGTACAACCATGTAAAAAAATGTCAAGCAGCATATTTTCTAACTGGAGAAGGGAAAAACTATTTTAAATTAAGATTATAAATGCTATGATGCTAAATCACAAGGGGGGATTGGGAAAAGGAGGGGCAAGATGGAAATGAATTTAGTATATGGTGTCGACTGATAGCTTTCTCTTCGGAGGAGATTTCTCTACAATCTCCTTTTGCCGGTCCATAAAAGTAGAGCCCTTGTTAGCAAATAGTCTCCGGAGATTGATCACTGAAAGTTCGTTGAAGCTTGCAACAGCAAGATCAGCCTGCACCAGATCATACCTGCATGTTTCAACATTAACAAGTATCTGAGTAAAGGGGGTAGAGTTAATATAAATGCTTTTCAACCAAAAATATAAATCAAATCAACCTGTATTCAAATTACAAATGCATGTCAAGAACATCAGAATGCATTAATTTCTGTAATAATTCCAAGTCCACTTCAGAAAATAAATCACGTGTTTTTGGTCAATAAAACAGATCATAAGGAATTGAAATGACTGTCAGTAGCCGCACTTTTGGAAATGCAGTTTGGATCAACAGAAACAACAAAGTTTGAGTTAGTGAAAGTAGAATCTTCAAGACAAATCATTCTTTGAGTACGGATGAAAAATTGAAACCATTAGAAATCAATCAATTGCTTAGTTGATAGAAGAAAAAAAAACTACCAATCTAATTACTCAGTTTAGGTCATCTAAAAATTCCATAGGTAAATGTTTAAGTACGCACGCAGGATGTGCACCAATTAATCCTACAGCCATCATAGTACAGTTATGAGCAGCAGCTATCCCCCTGGGGTCATCTTCAAACACCACACACTTGGATGGTTTGCGGTCCAGCTGCAAGGAATTTATGCAAGAAGGTCAAGAGAGAGAAATGAAACTCAAGCTGCAATTAAAAAGAAAATTAGTGAACATGGGAATGAGATGCATTTTTATACAAGGCATGCATTAATCTTCTGCCCAACTTGATTCTTTTGTTCTAAAGTCCAACTGCTCATCTGAGAGATTTTGTTTTCCAAGATGGCAGAGCCTGAAAGCTAATGTTGCAGGGGGGAACTTACAGATTAGTGACCAAATATTATGGCTCTCATAGTACAGTCTACAACATACAATAAAGATTAATATTGACAAATTATTGCTATCCTTTTCAATTTAAATTATATTTAGTTTAATTATTATTCAAATTTATGAAGTGAAATACATCAATTACGTATATTTACCTAAAATTGCCACTAGTCACATAAAAATGACAGCACAAATAGACAATTTTTTTATGAATTAGTTGAAATATTTTTATTTGTAATTTGTTTGTAGATTAGCATTCAACGACCATAAACCCAAATAAGATAGCCAATGAAATTCTCCTAAAAGAAAATAATAAAGAAAAGAAAAGAAGATGACCAACCAAGAAGAGTGTCATTTATATCTTTGTTGCACTACAAATGAAATGAACATTCAACGAAAAATGAGAGCATAAAGTAAAGCACATATATTTATGTCCACAAAGACATGGGTATAAATTAGATGTGATTGATTGCATAATTGATTGACCAGAAAACATAAGTTTAGGTGAGATGATAACAAGGGTTTGTAGGCTGCTAAATATGCTGCTCTTTGGAGTATGAAGCAGGGTCATGAACCTTTTCATAAAAATAAAATAAAGAAGAAAAGGAAGAAAAAAAAAACAAGGTCATGAATTTTTTTTTCCCTATCTACAAGCAACAAGGTCAACATGCTGGTAAAAGGAATGGACATTCTTTCCAATGTCTCAGAATTTTATACGTGTTGGGCTACTCTTTAAGTCCTATTTCACAATCCTTGCATATCTATTTAAAGCTGGTTCCATGAAAATTATATGTATCTATAAGATTTACATTAGGCTGTAGTAAACAATTTCCACAAGTATAATTCACATCCACCTGAATTTCAATCCTTCATTTATGATGTTCATTCTGCCTTTTCTGTGCAGTAACAACAGGCCACATGTAGGTCTATAATCTATAAGAAAGTTCTTTCCTATACCATTAGATTACCACAGATTTCATTTTGAAATCTTTTCCAATCAACCAGAATCAAGCAACCCTTCAGTCTCCAAAACTCAAAAAATAAATAGGGAGAGTCATTACTGCACTTGTAATTTCACCTGCTATCCTTGAACGCTTTCTCTTTGTAGAACGTTTGTTGTACCCAAATATTTTCAAAACCATAATTTCAAGCTTATCAGAATTTAAAATTAGACATGTATAAGCAGACCATTGCTTAATGCATGACGCAGATCAGATGGCACGCCTTTAGCTATCTAATTCTAAGGAAATATTACAGAGCAACTTTAGAGTGAGTTCATTGGAAGATCAAAAGGCAAGAACTCTTACTCTGAGGAAATATTATCAAGCAACTTTAGAGTGAGTTCTCGACCATACCTTCATAGCTGCAGAAAGGAATCTATGCGCTATTGACTCCATGCCGTCTTCCTCAGACACAATAGCCTGAACACCCAAAAAAGATAATTACCCACGGGAAGTTGGTTGATATTGAAAACATAAACATAGAAAATTACTTCTCATCCAGTTTTATTTAAGAATACTATAAGGCCATCGTATCAGGTGACTGATGTAACATGTAATCTTCATTAGCTTGTATCATTAGTTGATAATGCAAATTACTAAAGAAATTATAAAAATTATCCCGTATACTATTTGAAATGTGAGAAGTCCACCATAATTCGTTATTTTGAAAAGTGAGCATGGCTCCAGTAACAATTTTGTCTATCACTTAGCACTTGAGCTCCAAATTCCAAGAGCCCTTGGTGCTTAGGAGCTGCAATGTCCTCAATAATACAACTTGTCTGTGTGATATCTAGCAGGTTATCTGTTCAAAATGTTGCGCAAACTCAAAGTAAATTATATACCTGGAAATACTTTTTGAGACCCATACGCTCCAGGGCACCTACCATGTTTATTCGATCAAGACATGAAACAACAGCACAGGGTATATGAGCTCTACTTACTGCATCCAGCCATTCTTCCAGCCCCTCAATGGGTTCTCTAAGCTGGGTGAAAACATTGATAGCCAGGTGAATTTTGGAGTTAAAGAGACAGGCTGTGCAACCATGTAAAGACTAGGACACTCACCCCAAGTAGATTAGCATGATACAACTGGGATAGTCGTAACTTCAATCTAACCACTTCACTTTCTGCTGTCTCCCAGAGCAATCCCTGAAAGTTATAGGACATATCAAGCAGCTAATACAAGGTATATGAATGATGGTTAATATGAAAATAAAAGAAGTGTATCAATGGAACAAGAGAAACAGCCCGAGAAGATTAAATGTATTGGAGCATCATGCCATAGATTTAAGGAAGCTATGCTTCAGGGATCATTTTATAAAACAGAATAAGAACTCCATGATCATACATCAGTTATAAGTCACCATATTGCCTAGGTCAACCCAAACCATTACTTCTTTTCTTCAATTCAATTAATTTGAAACTCAAAATATATGCATTTCTAAAATTATAAACAGGGAGCTGAAATTGTAAAATTTAGGAACCCCCAAAACCCTGTGCGTCTACACAAATGTGACCCTTTGATGCACCTTATTCTGAGACCAATTCAGGCACACATCTTTCATATTAAATAAAACATTTGCAAAAAGCACCACTACTCTCTTAATGGGTGAAGTTTAAAATTTCCCTCTCTAACCATCTGAATGCTTAGGCCCACTTCTCTAAAAGGAACTTGAGTGAGAACTGCTTCATATAACCACAAAAGTTAATTAAATGGTTGAAGGCTTACGGTCAATAAAAAACCCCACTTCTTTTTTTTTTCAAATCTGGGAACGAACTTGCTCTGAAAGTTTGGCAAACTGATGTAATTAGATGAAAGACCAAAACATTATCCTGTCAGTAGAACTTTTTTTTCTCTCTCCTCTATTCTTCATTCTCAGAATGCATAATTTTCACAGCTAAAATAATAATAATATGTGCTTTTGTAATGCCACCTTGCTGAAAGCCTGTATTTCCAAAGCCTTTTCAAGGCAATCAGCAAGGGCATAAAGGAATTCATTGCATCAAACCCTCTGATAATGGAGAAATATCTCTAATCTAATAAAAAAGCTAATCTTTTAGACATTATATATTCATAATAGCAACCAAATCCTAAAGTGAAAAGTTTTAAAACCTTGTGCAGTATGTGATCCGCATCTGCATATAGCATCAGTCTTTGAGCAAGCTCATCTTCAGGAATTTCCTTTCCTGCACAAGAATCATAATGATAGCACATACATTACAAAAAATGTCACATAAATTTCTGGCTTAGTATCCATTTTCAATTAGGTGAAACCAATATTGCATAAATATAAAAATCAATTTGAGATCTAGACACAACCTAAAGAGATGTTCCACTTGAACCAATTTGTTTATAATGAGGATAAAACAACATGCAGCTGATTCAAAGTTTGAAATTAACTTGGGGATCAAGACCATTAAAAAACAGCTTCCAGTACTGCAAATGAGCAATTGTCTGATTTTAGAAATGATGGATACTAGCACGCTGATTCTTTCATTTCCTCGGCTTATATTTTAGCCTAAATGTTGACCACAAAATCAGCACATTAACCACAGAGTGAGCTTTAGAAGTATTTACAATCAGGAAGTTGAGGGAAATAAATGTTTAACTAAAAATGGAAAGTATTACTTCATACCTTCTTCAATTGCAAGCTGCTTCCACACATTCAACTTTATTGATCGAGTATCAGCCTGAAACACACAAACACACAATCATAATGGGAAATGAATCTCATCCTTCGCCCCCTTCACTCCCCCACCCCTCTCTTCCCCTTTCTCTCTTTCCAAAGTACCAGCATTTGAATCAGCATGAAGCCCACGTTCTTTTATTTCAAAATACCAACTAATATCGGTTTCCTTTGATCCCTGAGAGCACTGAGATCTTATTCATGCAGGTGCTGAATTCTCCTCAGAAGACTAAGGCCACACAAGTCTCTTATTTAATCACATACAGACTACTCTTCGCATTTTAGAATTATCTTCCTATATTTGTGATGCCAATCTTATAAACTCTTTGCTGCACAACCTTAGAGCAGCTAATTAAGCAAATAAAAAAATGAGATAGTGCGGATGAGCACAGCACAATGAACTAACAAATCGCTGTAGTAATTTTTTAAATAACTGTTAACAAGCTGTTATCACAACTCACTTTTTGTGCAAGGTAGAGGGGAAGAAGAAAAAACACGGTCCTCAAATGCTTAAGTGTGATATTAGTCGTTAGAGCTCAGGACATTTTTCAGGAGATTCATCCCCCAATGTGACCAAATAAAAAACCTAAGCATAACCAAAGATAACATTTAGCTTTGCTTTTAGCGCATAGGGAAATGGTTAAAGGAAATTACCACAACATTGTCCCAAGAAAAAACAAGACCATAGGCTTCATCTGGTTTCATGGCATAGCGTACCCGATGAAGGAAACCTTCTTGCAGTTTATCATTCAAAAAATCCTATTCCCAATACCATAAACAAGTAAATCCGATTAAGCAATAACCTATGATCTCTTTGCTTCAGAAACTATAATATAAATTCTAACAAAGATTAAGAGATAAATTAAAGTGAATTATTGTAAGAAAAATATAGCTTACCACATCAACCTTTAAAAGCCCATCCTGTCTAAATGTCTCAAACCCTTCTCCATATTCAGCTCCAATTGCCTATCACACAAAGCAAAAGAGGAAAGGAAAATTTACCCCTTTTTAAAATTAAAAAGAAAAAGAAAAAGAAAAAATAGAAGTACCTCTTGCATGAAGAGCTTTTTAGGAGAAACGGGAAGCCCATCATTATTATCGAACCCACAAGCATTCTTGATCACCAAACGATGATTTGCCTTTAATTTCTGCAGATAATAAAGAGAAGACAACAAGGGCACGAGTTAGTTATAATATATATTGTAAACTAAAAAAGAAACGAGAGGAAGAGTTAAGAGGAGAAACCGGAAGTTTGAACTTAGTGTGGGAAAAGAGAGAGTGAGGAAGACCAGAAGAGGAGGGTGAAGGTGGAAGGAGCAGAGAAGAAGTAGAAGATGAAGCTGATGAAACGCTTTTAAAATTGCTGCAACTGCACTTCATATTTTTTTTTTTTTTTTTAGGGCAAGTAATTTGAAGGAGGAGCCAAAGTCTAGTAATATCGTTAGCAGATTTCTGAGCTCTTTTCCTAAATTGTGAGGTTCATGTTGCTGTTTGTGCCGTGCCGTGCCTTCCCAATGAATCACGTGCGCCGCGTGTTGCAAATTTATATTTATCCAAATCATAATAAATAAATAAAATCCAAACCAAGTTGATTTTCCTCATTTTGACTAGCTTCAGTTAGTTTATTGAGCATGTTTTCGCTGCGGTTTTCATAAAAAGAAAAATGACATATAAAAATAATATTTATATTAACAAAAAATATTTCAATATTATTATTAAATTTTTTAAATTTCAAATATTTTAGAATAACTATTTTTTTAGCCCAAATTTAAATTAAATAGTTTATAAGTTACTTCACGTGACTTTCTTCATTGGATGGATCCAAAAAATATTAATAAAATAATAAAGGATAAAATCAAATTAAAAAATATATTTTAAAAAATAAAATTTAAAAAAAAACCTCATATTAAATGATAAAATTAAAAAAAAATTAAAGAAAAAAATATATATATAACTCATATTAAAGGAAGAAAGAAATTGGAAGAAAAACTCAAAAGCTCAAAAAAACAGAGGCAAAAAACTCAAATAATCAATAAAAAAGCCTTGAGAGCATGTTAAAAGAAGCTCAGGTGCATAGGCTTGAGGGAGGCTGCAACTGAAAAATCGATTAAATTTTTTTTATATATATATAATGTCATTTACCCTTTTCTTTTTTGAAAAACAATATGACTTAAAAGCATTTAATTGCTTCCATTAGGATTCAAACCCATTACCTCGATTTAAGCCTGAATGCTTCAACCAATGAGTTACAACAGAAGTTTATTAACCAAACCCTTAAAATAATAAATCAAGTTGTTTTTTGTTCATATAAACACTTCAACCGATTACCGTCTAATGTTTCTAGTTGTTGGATAATAATAATTAACTAGTCTTAGCGTCATGTTTGTATAGCGGGTAATTTTCTTTAGTGAAATAAGGTTCAAGTTATAATAATTACTAATTATCTTGCTCGTATTGTTTTATTAGGTTATTTTTTGTAATTGGAGTTTTTATATAAAAAAATATTTAATATAAATTAAAAATCTTATGCACATATCTAATTAAATAAATCTAGAACCATCTATATAAAAAAATAAATCATTAATAATAACTAAAAACAAAACTAGAAAATTTAAGAGACAAATGTAAATCAAGATATATTAATTTCGTGACACAGACCATATACCAGGTTATGTTTAATGAATTTCTTTATTAAAATATTTTTTTATTAAATCAAATTATAATAGAAACATACACGTATAAAATTGATTGAAAAAAAATTAAAAAAAAAATATTATATAAAGCTACACGTATTAGAAATATTATACAAAAATAAATTTTTAAAAATAAATTTCATCTATGTATTTAAAAAAAAAAGTAAAGATGAATCATAATAATATATAACTCTGAGAAAGGCGGTAAGAAAACCAAAAGTAGAAATTTCCCATAATTAAAGGCAAATCAAGGTTAAAGGTAGAAAAATGTTTATCAAGTCTAGGAGGTGATGCATCTAGAACCATTGATTGAATGAGTTGAAGTTGAAAAAAACGACATGGTTATATACCAATGTTTGACTTTGATTGACAACACTAAAAGGTTTTTATTGATGAAAACTCTTATTAAGAGGTGATGCATTATTATATGTCATTGTTTGATTTCAATTAAGGAATATTTCATAGAAATGGTGAAGCATGATTATATATCATTCATTGATTATGATTAAGAAAAATAAATAGAGTTTTTTGTCTAATTTTAGAAAACAGGACTTCTTGGTGAAATTATGGCATGGTTAAATGTCATTTCTTTTATAAAGACAATGAAAGAAAGAGATTGAAGTAAATATGGTGATCTTAGATTTTTGAAACTCTCAAATAACTTTTAAGCCTATAAATTTTCTTTCTTTTCATAGTCATGTGTCATATCTTGCATTATATGTTTTTAAAAGCTCTTTTTAATGAAGTAAGTTGTTTGAACCACTAAGTTGCACTCTCAAAATATGAAAAGCTTTTCCATAAGGGTTGTGGCTTCACGAACTAAGCTACTGATTATTATGTATGCTGATAAAATGAGTGCTCAAAACAGAAAATCTTTTTTTATAAAGCCTTGAGTCTTGACTCGAACCTCTTGCTGTTGAAATCCACAAAAGATTACCTTGTCACGTATTATTAAATGACATACCAAAAATGAGAGAATAAAATTGAAACAAAAAATTATAAAAGAGCCAAACAAATGCTTTAATCTTACACCGAGTCAATTTTTGTTTTCAAAATACAAAATAATCAAAGAATTGCATGTATTGAATGATGTGTATTAGATCTTAACCAAAGAAGCTTAATTTTCAAAATACTTTCAAAATTTATATCTCTTTAATTTGTTTACAACAATTAGATTTGAATAGACATGACCCTTGAAATTCATAAAGTTTATTAAAAAATAAGAAAGCAATTTTCAAACAAAAAGTCATCAACTGAGTTTGCAAAGTCCTATACAAAAATAATATCGACACTTCTTAATCGTCCTTAAAAAGTTGAGTAGCCATGGATAATGCAATGGAAAACAAACAATATTTATATCAATTAGGGGCAAAGAAACACATAATCAAATGATGATTTAGTGAGATCCATGAAAGTTATGATTAACGTCTCGTAATAACAAATGTCTTTTGATGATAAGCAAAAGAATGGACACAACTAGTTCAGCTAAGGAAGATGTTACCTAAGAAGTCTATGATTTACTCAGTTAATTTCAGCAGCAACTGAGAGTAATGTTGCACATGATTGGAATCTTTATGTTTGAAATGCTTGGTTTACCCTTTTGATATATGGTTATGATTTTTAAAATATATTATCACATCGATGCATTTGGATTAATATTGAAAGGATGTATTATTTGGTGTCATGATAAGGGCATGTTTACCATTGCAGTCAAAATACTGTTTATCTAAATTCTATTTTTTATTTTAAATTAATTTTTTAAATATTTTTGAATTGTTTTAATATACTAATATTAAAAATATAAAAATATTATTTAAATATAAAAAATATATTTTAAAACATAACTTTTACGCGGTCTACCAGTATACTGTGTTTGGTATTGCGGTAGCTATTGTGGTTTGAAAAAAATTATTTTTATAAAAAATACTTTTAGTTGAGGTTGGTTTGGAAAAATATATGTTTGGTTAAAACTGTTGTTAAAATTAAGGTTAAACAAAAAGTAGTTTAATGTGTTTTGTTCAAAATGTTTTTGAAATTGAAGTTATAAAATAATTAAAAAAAAACATATATATTAATATTCATGGTTTTTAATTTAAATATTGTAGATTTAATTATTACTATTACATCATGAAATAAATTATACTTTATATAATGTTTTTTATTGTTCCATTATCTACAATTCCATTATATACAAAATTTATCCGATAAGAACTACAATTTCCATGATTTTTTGAACATGCAATAAAATTAGGTAAAATATTATCAGGAATAAAATTGAGATCACAGTACAAGTAAATTTAATTCACCTTAAACTAATATTTTTAAAAAACAAAAAAAAATCATTGTTCATGTTCACTAGAACAGTGCGAGTGAAATCAATTAATTGAACTGGTTTTTCAAAAAAAAAAAAACCTATTTATGTAAACAATGCTAATAAATTAAAATTCACTGCATTGATTTTTTGAAAAAAAAAATATTCACTAAACAGTGAAGCATGGCTCCACTTTTTGGTGGTTCCTCTCACAAGAAGCAGTAAAATTATGCTTCTACAAAATCTGCAGGACAGCCATGTTTTTAGTGGTCCTATCAGCATCAACCTGTGTTTTTTCTTTCCACATTACCAATCGCAATATGATGGCATCCTCGTAGCACTAATCAGCTAAAAAGAAATAATGTTCAAACCTCAAAAGGTTGGAATTAATTGCAGAAAGAAATACATCAAAATTCAAAGTCAAGCTTGTGCATGCGGTAAGTAACTTGTGTCCGGAAAGACAGACATTGATTAAAGAGTAAGCTCCTCCAGTGCAGGGCATGTCTTGGAAAAGTACTAACAGCCACATCTACACACCACTTGGAACCATCCAGATGTAACAGCCACATCTTCTTCTTCTCTCTTTTTTATGCTAAAAACCGTGAATCTAATTAGCCTGAATCAAATATCAGTTGTGATGTTGACAAATATACTTTAATAATCTCAACAATTGAGTTTTTTAAGATTGATTCAGTGGGTGATTAGGAGTATACTGGGGCGGCTCATTTAAATTTTTATAATTCGTTGTTTTGAACGCAAATTTAAATGAAGGCCTGGATGGAAGGCGACACTTCATTTGTGTTATGACGGATTTTAAGTGATTTGGAATTGGAGAGGTTGAATATCTTAATACGATATTAGTAGATGATAACATTGTTTATTATGATAATATTTAAGATGTTAATCCATTCATGAATATTCTAGACTCATTTACAAGCATCCCAAGTCTACCCACAAGCTAGGAAAGTATGTTAAGAGACTTCACATAAAATTTCAATCTGATCCAATAATTAAATTAAGAATTATGATTGTTGCCATGAAACTGGATAGTTGTGCATTTTATATCAGAATCCAAATTCTATTGTTTTTTTATTGTCCGGATTGTTAAGATGATTCATCCTCGAATCATTAACAGGGATAAGGGATAAAGTTTTAGCCTCTTTTTGAAGCTTTTAGAGTTCTTTTATTGCCAACAATCGTCGCCAATAATTTTGGATGAAGGTAGCATCCCTTCTCTTTTGTCTATCATCATTGCGGCGTTTTTGCTCCTCTATTTATGAAGCTTGCTGGGCATCAACTAATGTCGTTAACACATCAAGTTTTTGTTGCATCTCCCCTAGAATACGACATAGACTTTTGATTTTTTTTTAGAGCACTAATCTCGTTATTTCTCTCCATTTGATACCACCTCTCCTTTTGAATTCTCTTTTTTTGCCATAATACCCTTGTTAGAATACATGAAATCTTGATTGTAATACTCCCTTTGCATTTTATTTTTTTTATATCAGTGTTAAATAATATTTATGTAGTCTTATTTATTAATAATAAAATAGTACTTTCAATTTAACCCATATATACTTTATTTGTATTTAGGTTAAGCCTAAGAACTCATAATATACAGATTATTCAGAATTATAGTCTCCTTTTTGTGTTTGATCTTAATTATTTCAACATGGTATAGTTTGATCTTAATTATTTCAACATGGTATCAGAGCTGGTTTTATGGAATGAAGCTTAATCTCGAACATAACTTCGCGGATCCAAATTTTTTGGAGTGATATTTTGTCTTCTGCTTTTGTAAAAATTTGGTATTTTATCTTCCCTTCAACCTTTGTAATTTGATATTTGCGTTCAGTTTTTGCAATTATTTTGGTATTTCATCTTCCCTTCAGTTTCTGCAATTTGGTATTTGTGTTTAGTTTCTGTAATTATTTTGGTATTTTGTCAAAAAGATATTTGTTTAGTTTCTGCAATCTCTATATAGTTTCTGCAAAATTGGTATTTTGCATTTAGTTTCTGCAATTATTTTGGTATTTTGTCAAAAAGATATTTGTTTAGTTTCTGCAATCTCTATTTAGTTTCTACAAAATTGGTATTTTGTTTTCCACTGAGCATTTTGGTTCCTTGTGACTGTTGATTATGGCTACTGGAAAAGATGATTCACTTCAATCTGTGAGTGTGAGATTGAATGGGAAAAACTATTTGTATTGGAGTTATGTAATGAAAAATTTCCTTAAGGGTAAGAAGATGTGGAGGTATGTTAGTGGAACTTATATGATACCTAAGAATATTGAAGAGGGAGATGTTGTTTTGATAGATACATGGGAAGCAAATAATGCAAAGATCATTACTTGGATCAACAATTCTGTTGAGCATTCGATAGGTATGCAGTTGGAGAAGTATGAGACAACAAAATAGATTTGGGATCATCTGCAAAGGTTATTCACACATCAAATTTTACAAAATAGTATCAATTAGAGAATGACATACAAGCTCTTCATCAAAAGAAAATGAGTATTCAAGAGTTTTATTTTGCTATGACAGATCTTTAAGATCAATTGGCTCTTACAGAATCAGCATAATTAAAGGCATGTGGTGCCTATATTAAGCGTAGAGAGCAGCAACGATTGATACAATTTTTAACAGCATTTCACAGTGATTTTAAAGGACTTAGAGATTCAATTCTGTATCATTTTCCACTGCCTTATGTTGACTCTGTTGTTAGTGAGTTATTGGTTGAAGAAATACATCTTCAGTCTTATTCTGAAAAGGGAATTATTTTTGCTTCAAATCCTTCAATATTAGCAATGCTTTTTAAACCTTTCTCTAATCATCAAAATAAGCCTTACACAAGGGTTGGCTTCGATGAGTGCAGTTTATGTAAGCAGAAAGGTCATTGGAAGGCTCAGTGTCCTAAGTTGAGACAACAGAATCAAGCTTGGAAGTCTGACAATTAGTCACAATCTAATGCTCATAGACCACCTCAGGGTTATAAACCACCACACCACAATACTACAGTAGTAGCTTCCCCAGACTCTATTACCTATCCTAATATTTTAGCTGAGCAATTTCAGAAGTTTCTCTCCTTGTAGCCACAAGCAATGTCCGCTTCTTCTTCCATAGGCTAGTTGCCTCATAGTTCCTCAGGTATGTCACACTCTAAATGGGTCTTGGATTCTGGTGCTTCACATCATATGTCTCCAGATTCCTCATCTTTTACCTTTGTATCCCTTTTGTCCTCCATTCCTGTTATGATTGCTTATGGCACTCATATGCCCTTCGCAGGTGTTGGTTTTGTTGTCACACCTCATTTGTCTTTCCCTAATGTTTATCTTATTCCACAACTCAAATTGAATCTTGCGTTTGTTGGTCAAATGTGATTCTGGTGATTATTTAGTCATGTTTTCTGGTTCGTTTTTGTAACATCCCCTATTTGGAGATAAAACGACAATCTCATATCAATCGAAAAAAAAACACATAATAAATTTTTTTTTCGATATACATATATGTTCATGATACCGGAAGGTCCGAGGTTACTGACATGAATTTATTTACACTTCTAATAGCTCGCATCTCATAACTCAATTCCTGACCCAATCATCATGAGTTTTCAATTTCCACACTTATACCCACTTTTATCAACCACAATATTTACGATATGCATTATATAACAAGATATCATTATGAATAGATAAAAATAAATAAGTATAATTACATCGATATAAAGCATGATTATATGAACTATATGGTTACATTCATTCAGTCAAGTTTAAACATTAATTATACAAATTAAGTTATACAAACATTTTCATATTTACAAAATACAAGGGTATACTCCCTAAAAACTAGATTACAAGAAAGGAGCATAAGCTAGGACCTACTCTTGTCGTGCATGTGATGATCCTGAAACAAAATACATATTATTGAAAGGTGAATATTACAATAAATATGACAACATGAACATCTAACAATTTAACAAAGTAACATGTATTCATAGTTCATTTGCCTCTCCCTTCTAGTTTTCTTTTTTATTATTATTATGATCCCTTCCTTGTCCAACTATTATTAATTGTTCCCTCTGCCACTTTCAACCTTTATTATAGACTCTATGAGAGATTGAACATGATCATTTTATTTTTTTTTGCTTATCACATTACCGATACCAATATCACTGGTACCATCACCATTACTCCATATGAGTCATTCCAAGGTGATCCCCTTATCCGGGATCCTAACATACACTAAATGTATGTTAGTCCATACATGGTGATCCCCTTACCCGAGATCCTAACATACACTAAATGTATGCTAGTCCAATTATAGCGATCCCCTTACCCGGGATCTTAACATACACTAAATGTATGCTAGCCAATACATGGTGATCCCCTTACCCGGGATCCTAACATACACTAAATGTATGTTAGTCCATACATGATGATCCCATTACCCGGGATCCTAATATACACTAAATGTATGCTAGTTTACGCCTCAAATCGCACTTCTCATATTTCCTTTGTCAGTGATAATTTCATCATTTGGCAATTTACACAACTTTTCACCTTGAATACCCATACATTCAGAAATTCACATTTCACATTGGTAATATAAATAAATCATGGAAATTAACTAGGAAGTATACGTGCGATTGACCTACCTGAAATAGAAGCTCTATTCGTACTCCCCTGTTGTTGCTGCTGTTGTTGCCCCACGCCTGTGGTCCCTCCTGAAATTCACAGGTTTATCCCATAAGTTCTTCTCACTCACGGATATGTTTTATTATAAACATATCAACAACCAATAAGTCTTTCTTTCAGTCAACATTTCTTTTTTACATATATTTGAACTATTTCTACTTAAAAATCCGAACTGTTACTGTCTTATTTTTGAACTGTCACTGTCTCATTTTTGAACTGTTACTATCTAATTTTTTTGAACTGTTACTGTCTCATTTTTGAATTGTTACTGTCTCATTTTTTTTTGAACTGTTACTGTCTTATTTTTGAATTGTTATTGTCTAGACATTTTTGAATTGTTACCGTCTCATTTTTGAATTGTTATTGTCTAGACATCTTTGAACTGTTACTGTCTAGACATCTTTGAACTGTCACTGTCTCATTTTTGAACTGTTACTGTCTCATTTTTTTGAATTGTTACTATCTCATTTTTGAATTGTTACTGTCTCATTTTTTTTGAACTGTTACTGTCTCATTTTTTAGTTGTTACTGTCTAGACATTTTTGAACTGTTACTATCTAGACATTTTTGAACTGTTACTGTCTCATCTTTGAACTGTTACTGTCTAGACATCTTTGAACTGTTACTGTCTAGACATCTTTGAACTGTCACTATCTCATTTTTGAACTGTTACTGTTTAGACATTTCTGAACTATTACTGTCTAGACATCTTTGAACTGTCACTGTCTCATTTTTGAACTGTTACTGTCTAGACATCTTTGAACTATCACTGTCTCATTTGGTGACCCATAACGGGAGTTCTATAACTCCAAATTGAGCAAGACTAATTTCATTAATTAGCCAACATTCAAAACTACAATTTCTATAAGGAATCTGATCCTAATTCTTTCATCCTCCTACCCGAAATCTCTTGAAAATCAAGAAACGAAATTGTTCAGATTCGTCAGCCTTTCCATTTACACACAACACAAGAAGTTCTTTAATTTAGTAACTCATACTTTTTCCTCAATTTAAGTCTAAGAACTAAAATCTATAGTTTAACATCCAGGCATCAATTCAAAATCAACTTGAAATGACTCATAAAAACAGGTTTAGAATACCTTACCCGATACGCATCAAAGTTTTGATCCCTCTTTTTTTTTTTTTTTTTTAATGGCAGTCGGCCCTTCCCTCTTCTCTTCTTGTTAACCCCTTTCCCACCAATATTTTATTTTACCTACAACCCTTAATCTTGGATGGTTTGTAAAAATGAACATAAAACTCCCTCTTTTCTTTCTTTACGTTATCTCCAGATCTGTTTTTTTTGTGACAAAAGGAGTACTTATGCTCTATAATTATTCTTATTTGCATTTAGGCCCCATCTTCTTCAAGTGTATTTGTTTTACCCCTACTTCTTTCTAGTTTAGTTTATTTCCTTTAAATTTAATCCAGCCTTGATTTTTATTTTTTTTCTCGGGATTTACAGTTTTGTTGTATACAGGATCATCTACAGTCTTAAAAGTTGATTGGGACAGGCCGTAGGGAGAATGAACTATATATTTTAGATGAGTTAAAAGTGCTAGTTGTTGCTGATGTCGCTACTACTACTATCGTTAATTTGCCTTCCTTTCGTTTGAGTCTTTCATCTTCTAGTTTTTATTTATGGCATTCCCGTCTAAGTCATATTTCGTATTCTCGTTTGATATTTTTAGCATCTATGCGAGCTTTAGGAAATTTGAAAACTTGTGACATTTTTTATTATAGTGGATGTAAATTGGTAAAATTTTCTGCCTTACCTTTTAATCGAAGTATTTTTGTTTCTTCTTCACCATTTGATTTGATTCATTTTGTTATATGGGGACCTTTTCCTGTTGCCATAAAAGGAGGGTCTCAATATTATGTCTCTTTTATTTATGATCATACTCGTTATTATTAGGTTTATTTAATGAAACATCGTTCTGAATTCTTTGAGATATATGCAGCTTTTCAAGCTCTTATCAAAACTCAACATTATGTTGTGATCAAATGCTTTAGGTGTGATTTGGGTGGAGAATACACCTCTAATAAATTTTTTTAATTACTTGCCCTAGATGGAATCATCCATTAAACTTCGTGTACAGATACTCTTGACCAAAATTGTGTTGATGAAAGAAAACATAAGCACATTGTCGAAACTGCTTGTTCTCTCTTATTGTCTACTTTTACTCCTAGTGAGTTTTGGGGAGAAGTTGTTCTTATTGTTGTAAGTTTGATTAATACAATTCCATCTTCTCATAGTTTGGGTATATCTTCTTTTGAAAATTTATATGGGCATGTCCCTAATTATTCCTCATTTAGAGTCTTTGGTTGTACTTGTTTCGTTCTTAGTCCTCATGTAAAACGATGTAAGCTATCCTTTTGATCCGATATTTGTGTCTTTCTAGGTTACGGTGAATCTAAAAAGGGTTATCGTTGTTTTGATCTAATAATTCAGAAACTTTATGTGTCTCGTTATGTTGTTTTTATTGAGCATATACCTTTCTTTTTTATTACATCCATTACTCATAACCTGACTAAATCTGATGTTATTAGTATAGATCCATTTTCTGAGGATTCTAGTAATGATATCTCTCCCCATGTTCGATTTATTTGTACTCATAACTCTGCGGGTACTGGTACTTTTTTTTTTCTAGCACACCTGAAGCTCCATTCTCATTTATAGCCCCTTAAGCTTCATCTGAGATTGTGGATCCACCTCCATATCAGTCCATCCGCATTCGTAAGTCTACAAAACTACCAGAGTTTGCTTATTCTTGTTATTCTTTATCATTTACTTCCTTTTTAGCTTCTATTCATTGTCTTTTTGAGCCCTCTTCCTATAAAGAGGCAATTCTTGATCCGTTTTGGTAGCAAGCTATGGATAAGGAACTTTCTACTTTGCATAAGTCAGATACTTGAGATCTGGTTCCTCTACCTCCTAGTAAGAGTGTTGTTAGTTGTCGTTGGGTGTATAAAATCAAGACTAATTTGATGGGTCTATTGAGCGATACAAAACTAAGCCAATTGCAAAAAGATACTTTCAACGATATGGTATGGACCATGAGGAGACATTTGTCCCGGTTGTAAAAATGATTACTATTCGTATTCTTATTGTTGTAGCTTCGATTCGGCAATGGCATATTTCTCAACTTGATGTTAAAAATGCCTTATTGAATGGAGATCTTCAAAAATAAGTTTATATGACACCCACTCCTGGTATTTCACATGACTCTGGATATGTTTGTAAGCTTAAGAAAGCATTATACGGTCTCAAACAAGCACCCCGTGCTTGGCATGAGAAATTCTCTATTGTGATCTCCTTTCTTGGCTTTGTAGCAATCATGATTCTGCTCTTTTTATTAAGTACAATGATACAGGTCATATCATTCTGTCTTTATATGTTGATGACATGATTATTACTGGTGATGACATTGATGGTATTTCAGTTTTGAAGACAGAGTTGGTTAGACGATTTGAAATAAAGGATTTGGGTTATCTTTGATATTTCCTAGGTATTGAGGTAGCATACTCACCAAGAGGTTACCTTCTTTCTTAGTCAAAATATGCTGCAAATATTCTTGAACATGCTAGACTTATTGATAACGAAACTGTAGATACTCCTATTGAGGTTAATGCAAGGTACTCTTCTTCTGATGGTATACCTTTGATAAATCCTACTTTATACCGCACTATTGTTGAGAGTTTGGTATATCTCACCATTACTTGTCCAGATATTGCATATGATGTTCATGTTGTTAGTCAGTTTGTTGATTCTCCTACTACTCTTTATTAGGCAGTTGTTCTTCGTATTTTGCGATATCTTCGAGGTATAGTTTTTCAGAGTCTTTTAATCTTATCCACCTCTTTCTTGGAGTTGTGTGCATACTCTAATGCTGATCATGGTAGTGATCTCACAGATCTCAAGTCTGTTACCGAGTTTTGTATCTTTCTAGGTGATTCTCTTATTTCTTGGAAGAGCAAGAAATAATCTATTGTTTCTCAATCATCCACCGAAGCAGAATATCGTGTCATGACATCTACTACCAAAGAGATTGTTTGATTACGTTGGTTACTTGATGATATGAGAGTTTCTTTTTCTCATCCTACTCTTATGTATTGTGACAACCAAAGTTCTATTCAGATTGCTCATAACTCGGTTTTTCATGAGCGAACTAAACACATTGAGATCAATTATCATCTTACTCGTCATCATCTCAAGCATGGCACCATTACTTTGCCTTTTGTTCCTTCCTTGCAGATTGCAGATTTCTTTATCAAGGCGCATTTCATCTCTCGTTTTTGTTTTCTGGTTGGCAAACTCTCGATGCATATAGCTACCGCATGGTGAGTTTGAGGGAAGATGTTAAATAATATTTATGTAGTTTTATTTATTAAGGGTAGAATAGTACTTTTAGTTTAACCTATATATACTTTATTTGTATTTAAGTTAAGCCTAAGAACTCATATTATACAGATTATTCAGAATTTTAGCCTCCTTTTTGTGTTTGATCTTAATTATTTCAACAATCAGAACTTAAAATGAAAGCTAATGACAATAAAGAAAGTAAGACGACATTGAGGACTGAAAAATGACCAAAAAATACATGGACTTTCAATTGATGAACGTAACAAACTCCATTAGACCAAAAAAGGGACCCTAAACCAAACAACATCCAAATGGTTTGAAATTTGATATTTAGAGCAAATTCATGCGAAAAAACCAGAATATAAAATTTGATTTAATTTTGAATTGATTTGATATATGGACATGAAACTGATGCAAATCAACCCATTTAAAACTTGAATTTGAAACCTAATCCAAACGATGTCCAAATGAGTTGAAAATTGATATATTGTGCGATTTCACCCTAAATAACCAAAATATCAATTTTGATACAATTACAATATGGTTTGATAAGTGAACGCAAAACAGAAGTGAAATAAACCCCTTTGTCCCATATAATGTTTTTTTGATTATTTTTTTTACTATAAAAAAGAAGCTCTAGATAGAAAGACTAATATGACACCTTTTTAATTCCAAAAGACTTAATTCAATGCAACTACTGAAGAATAATGCAGGAAGAAGACAATTTGACCGAAACTTATTTGAAACAAGATCAGACCCGAAACAAAGATGACACAAAGAAAAATTAATGCGAAAGATAAAAAAATATAAGAAATAAAAGGATATAACCTGATTAATAGAGTTAGGCTCTGATACCAAATGATGTGAATCTCGTGATCACATGGTCATGTAACCCACTTGCAAAGACACCAATTCCCAAAAAGCAAACTAAATCAAGTTTGAAAGGAGTGTGAGACAAACATAACTTGTACCTAGGCACCAATCCTATTGGAAACGGAAACCCCCACCCAACAAATATTGATTCGTGAATGAGAAGTAGAAGGATGATGCCACGAAGTCAGTTGTTCTTCGATAAGTTGTTTTTCAGTTCTTTATAGAACCAAGAAAGGGAGAGTATCTCACCAACACACACACAAAGTGCGACAAATAAGAAGTTTTATTAATCTAAATTATCTAACTTACATGTCTGGTTATATTTTTATTTATGCTAAATCTAAACTTAAATATACCATAATGGACCTTCCTAGGGGTGGACTTATATGAGACCCACTTATAATTGACCCAAATAAGTAATAATAACCCAAATACTAAGAAGAAAATAAAAAAAATAAAAAAAATATTATCCTAAATATGCTAGAATCAAATTTCTCACCCCTAAGAAGTTCCAAATAGACTAGGAAATCTTATATAAAGGTAGAATTAATTTTGAAGTCTTCTTATTGTAGCTAGGATAAATAAAGAATCCTTGTAAGAAAATGATTCTGAAACATTTATGAATCATTACCACACTTGGAAACTATATTGCAGAATATTAAAGGTCTTTGCAGAACTAGGAGATTCCCAAAACAAGCTGCCACATCTTTGTAGGATAAGAATCCTAGCCAAATAGAAAGTACATAAGTCAAAAGAAAGTAAATAACAAAATTCATACAGCCTATGTTGACTAGTATTTCAATGTCTTCCCAAATTTTGATTGACCTGAAATTGTAACCCAAGGTAGGAAAACATGTTAAGAGACTCCACATACAATCTTAGCCAGATCCAACGGTCGGATTGAGAATTATGATTGTTACCGTGAAACTAGACAATTGTGCATTTTACATCAAAATCCGAATCTGGTTGTTTTTTTAATGCCCGGATCGTATCATGCATGCTATCTAGATTGATTAGTGACAATATGATTTTAAACCCAATGATTCAAGGTGCCTTTCATTGCATGAATGTGAGTGATAACGGGAACATCATTGATAATGAAAAGGCATTTCTTTTCACGATATGATTAGACAAGCTGAGAGCAGTTTACTGTGAAGAACATTGAGCATACAATAATGAGCCTTTACTATAAATCTAAATGACTTAACAATTCCATGGTGGTTAATGATAACATATGCTTGAAGAGTATGGTTCAACTGATGGCAACTATACAGCTAATTGACAATCTAAGATGAGGTTGACACCATAAAACCTTTTGACAATTATTGGTGGAATGAACACAGCTGATCAAATGGTAGTTTTTGAAATAATCTAAGAAGTTTAATGAATTATTAAAAACTCGTGCATGATAAAGTAAGCAATACCACAATTAAAGGCATGGTTAAGCTTGATAAACAATGAGCGTATGGTTTGTATGTTTTTGTTAGGTCTTATTGAAGGTTTAGAAAAATAATTTGAATCCAAAGTGCATAAATATGTAGGCTGTTTTAAGATGGCAGTTTTGAAATTTAGAACCTCTTCCATAATTTTAATGTTATTTGTTTTTTTTTTCAAACATGTTTTTTATGGTATAATGACTTGTTAGAATGAAGAAATCATGTTTTAAAGGTAAAAAATGCCAACTTCTGGGGTTTAATAGTTTTGGGTATTGTTGGGTTTTTTCTCTGGGTTTTTAAGGCAATTTTCTTCGTGTTCTTGAAAAAAACAATGTCTTAGCCCAATGATTTGGACCAATTTTTATTTGCTCTAAACCATTCATGCAACTTGATTAGTAAATAATTTAGGGTTTATTTGCATCAATAACAAGTTTTTGGGAGTTTTAATCCTATAATTTTGGTTTTGAATCAAAACCTATTTTGACAAAATCGTGTTAATTATTTGATAACTAAAACGAATGGATATAAGATTATTAATCATTTCTATCATGTTTGTGCTTTTGTTTTGACGATATTAGGTCTGATTGGAACCCACGTTACTGGGTTTAGGATGAATGTTCTTCGTGTTTTTTATTTTTTTGATGTTTGATCCATTTTGTTCAGAAGTTTTTGTGTTTTTTTTTTGTTTAATCTGTTTTTCCTTTGATTTTGTTTTTGGTTTGTTTGTTGGTTAAACCAGGGTTTTTGATTTTATTTATAGTTAAACCAAAGATTTCAGGTTAACCTTGTCGAGTCAAAAATTAAGACCTTGTTTACCTTGCAATCTTTTTGCTTAAGAGTTTTTTGGTTCAAGAGTGTATTTGACAAACACCTTCTTAAACATATTTTGATAGTTTTATTACAAAGTAAAATGGATTTTCCAAACAAAGCCTAACAAACAATAAAAAAAAAATAGAATTATTTTTTTGTATATGGCCAAAAATCCTTAGAATTATTTGAGTATTTTAAAAAAAATCTAAAATACTTTAGCATGTTTTAAAAGATGATATTGCAGAGATTTTACAACAAGTTTGTAAACTTCCAAAGCATTTTGGTCTATATTAAAAAAAAATTAAAAATTTATTATTGGCAAGAGAAATATTTTATTCACTTTTAATATAAGAATAACAAACCTAAAATGAATTAATATCCAAAATATTATTAGAGATAATAATTTAATATTACTCACTTCAATTTATGGATAAAAATATACATGAGATTAATATCCAAAATATAATTAGGAATATTATAATTCATTCACTCATAATATAAGGAAAAAAAATACATGGAATTTTATCTGAGATATTATTTGGAATGACGTGATAGCAAAAAAATCTAAGTTTATTCTGGAAAAAAAAAACCTCAATAATAATTGGGAACATTTCACTCTTTCAAGCTAAGTTCTTGACCTAGAAAACCAGGATTAATTCATTGTAAGAGACCTATTATAGTAGATTGATAGAAATAGAAACACCATTAAATCATAGCAAACAGAAAAGAAAAGAAAAAAACAATATAGTTTATCTCAGATAGGGTGTATTAAAAATGTTTAACACCTTTTTTTTACATAGTCTCTCGCCTAATACTAAATAGCAATTCTCTTATCCAACCAAAAATCATTCCAAAACACCACTCGAAAAATGTCAACACGCCCCCACAAGGAGGGTACAATGAGAGTGTGACACTCAGATAATCTTCTCGTCAACATGCTACCAGTTAATTATTTTTATATTTTAAAAAGGAGAAACTACATGATAAAAAATTTAATCCCAAAAAAAGGCAAGTAACAACCTTGCAAAAATCAAATAGAGTACGAGGATTTAAGACCTCCATCCTTAAGAAAAGGTTGTCTACTCTACAACAACACAAGGCAAAAGAACATGTTTACGAAGGAGAGAGAAATATAATAAGAATTAAAGTGCTAGAAAACAAAGAAAGCAAGAAAATAAACAGTATTGAAATTGGTTAAAAAAAAATGAAATTGTACATTAAGGCGTACAATGATTATATGACATTGATATAGAGTTTGAATACAAGTATAACATTACTCAGGCTAACATACAACTAATATTCCGACAAAATTTCTTTAGGAAAAATTTCCAGCCATTCCAATCACAAGGAATGTTCTATTCAGGAGGCTAAAACCCTTGAGCAAAATACGTTAAATGCACTGGAAATGCCGAGTTAACATAAACATTCACAAAATTGCCAGCTAAATGGTTAGAGCCCTAAACTCCTAACGATACTATACAAAAGCCAATCGACTTGCCTTTTAGAAGATAGGTAAAAATTCTCCGCATTTTCCACCATTGATCTTTAAATTATATCAGTCCAGCGCACGGGAACCTTTATATTTGATCTTCAAAGTTCAGCGAGAACTCTTAGCCATCCATGTTCTCACCATTTCCCTGAGTCAAGAGGTAAAGTTCAGTGTACTAGAAATGCCATGCTTAAACAGAAAATGTAGCTTTGTCGGTGCTTAAAGACAGCCAAAACCAGAGCATGATAGATAAAGTGGTACCATTCCCATGTGTTAAAGCTCTCAAAATCTTTGTACTGAAAACTATAACAGCTGTCAGAGTTGTCGCAGTGTTCAGAGTGTTCATAGAACTGCCAAGGACTCAAACAAGAATAATCAGGAGATCACTCATAGACTGGTATATAAACAACTACGTGAATGCGAACAATTGAAAGGCAACTGAACTTTATCCAGTGTTGTCAAAAGGCACTTAGGCGCTCGCTTAAGCTCTACAGCAAGGCCACAACGCCCTTATTAACCTCAAGTGATGAATTTCAATAAAATGCTGCCTAGGCAATCGCCAAGCGAGTGGACGCCACAGGCGTTGATGCTAGTTCTTGCTTAAAATATATATCTTTTCATGATGAATTTTTCTTTTTCTTTCTTTAGGGGGTATTTATTTTTGTAAAAAACAAAAATTAGGGTAAAATAATCATTAAAGTGAAAGAAAAACACACTAAGAAAGACACCTTAGAAGAGAAACATCAGCTACACTTTTATTTTTCAACAATGATGTTGAGCAGAGGAGAACAACAGAAGTATAGAAGAAGTCATACTTTAAATTTTATTATTTATCATTTTTTGTTTCTTTCTCACTTATTTTCTTTCTTCTTCACTCTTTTGCTCTCTCTCTCTTTTCCCATGTTATTCATTCTCTCTCTCTTCACATGTCCATGTCCATTCTAATGGTGTTGAAATTTTTATTTTTTGTTTTTTTTTGTTCTTGTTGTGTTTTTTAAACTTCAGTTGATAGTATACCTGCATTCATAGTTTATACGAGAATTAAAAAATTTAGTTGGTACTTAGCATATATTCAGTAAATTAACATTATATTTCATTAAGAGAGATTGCATGAAAGTAGAACTATTTAAAAAACCTCAATGATATGAAGGCTAAGTGAAGAAGAGGAAAGCACCGTAGATGTTTTTAAAGATTAATAAATAATGATAATGATATTTAAATTTACTTTCTAATCTATTTGACTACTTGTTATTTTAAATTATCTTGTTTTGTTTTGTGGATGAAAAATATAATTTTATGATTATGTTATAATATTATATTTTTTTATTTTTTAATGATTTAATCTTAATTGGGAAGACATATATCTTAGATTTATATATTACAATATAATATTATTTTACATACATTTTTTTTTAATTGTGGCATATCTCCTTGGTTCGATAAGGCATGCACCAAGCGCCTCAAGCATTTTACAAGCTTCATACCTTTTAGCGCCTTTCGGCTTTAACAACACTGATTTTATGGAAGATTTGTGAGCCTCAGAAGTAGACTCACCGGATCAAACTTCCCAACTATTGCTGAATCTGCCTCATCGTTTACCTACAAAAAATGATCCCATCAGCTGAAGCTTTAAAAAGTTTTAAGATTGATAAATACGATGGACCTCCATTGAAAATAGAAGTATCTGAGAATATATATATATATATATCAGCAGATGGGACGTGATAAACATAAGCTAATTTATTTACAATAGGTAAATAGATTTCCATTATCTGAAACCATGACCTACACCACTATGCAACTTAACGACATAGATAGAAAGCCAAATGAAAGGGACATAGGAGATGTGGAATAATCCAAAACTCAGTTATGCGTGTTTGGCAGTGTGGTAGCAGCTGCTTTTCAAATAGCTTTTCGTGCCGAAATACATGCCAATGATATTTTTTCATTTTTTAAAAATTATTTTTGATATCAGCACATTAAAACGATCCAAAAGGTACAAACCGCATTTAATTTTAGCAAAAACAAAAAAATTCAAAATTTGATGAAACACAGTTACAAACACAACAGTTACAAACACAACACTATGACAAACAACCATATTAATGAGCAGTACAAGTCCCCTCCTGGAAATTGCGTCTACAAGCAATTTTGGCATAAGACAAGAAAAATGCATCCAAGTTCAGTCTATAAATTCACTGGGTATAAAAATTCAATAGTGAGCCCAAAAACAGGGAAACTCTGGGCCAAAGAAGAACGTAAACTGAAATTACAAACCCCCGCAGAATTATTTTTTTTTTTTTTATGGGAGTAGGATGGAGACACCATAACAATGCCTGTTAGCCACGAAAGATATACGTGTGTTCGGTTCCTATACCACAACTTTATAGCTCAAAAACAATCGAATACATAACATTAACAATGCAGTTCTTGCTTCATTTCATCATTGTAAATAAAGATTCCCACTAAAACAAATAGAGCTCGACAGAAAAACGAAATCCAAAGTCTTGAATTAACAATGAGACCTGGCATATAAAGTAAAAATACCTCTGACATATGATCAATATCTTGAATCAAACATTTAACATGAGCCGAGTAAATCTCATCAGCTCTCGTGATGTATGGTTGCCTCTCCTGCACAGCCAGAACAAGTTCGCTTATCAGATAGGATATTAGTCCACTACAGAGTGCAGATGACAGAGTACTGTACTTATGATCATACCTCCTTTGACATGTTCCTCCAAGTCTCGAACCCTTTACGATCAATATCAATTATGTTCCAAATCTTGCCAGTCTTCATGAAATCTTCCCTAGAAAAATGTCCACAAAATAAAGCAAATGTTTTCAATTTAAAAGAATCAGTCCTATTAACAGTTTGAATTGCACAAATATGAACAGACAAAAGGGGCACAATCATTGGAAGTTGTTAATTTGTTTTTAAAATGAAAACTAATAAACCCCAAAATGATGTAGTACATGAAGAGGCGGAAAGGCGATCTGGGTTGGTCACAGAAGCTTTGTTGGACAACGTTTTGTTTTCCATCCAAGCCTTTGAATCTCTTCACATTGTTTTTGGTTCCAGCTTCACATTCATGCAAATCAGCCAAAGCGATTGCCACCAAAACCCCACAATTGCTGCTGCAATGTGTATAAGAATGAAGAAAAAAAACTACTAGTAATTAATAAAAAAAAAACAGAGAACAAATTAAGAACAGCATTTTATAAGTTTAGATACCAGTTCTCGAAGGCACTTCCATCAGGAGCACGACGGATTCCACGGACCCTTTTGCGGGTTCTTGGCGGGTTCCCCATTAAAGTACCTTTTCAAGCTCTGCAGAATTTTCTACTACTCTTTGTTTGGATTATGGTTCGGGGTAATTTTATAAGTATTTGTTTTTTTAAAAAACAATATATTTAAAAATATTTATTTTTTATTTTTTATTTTTTATTTTTTATATTAATATATAAAAATAAAAATACTTAAAAATATATTTTTTTATTTTAAAAAAAAATATTCGAAACTAAAAAAAGGCGCCAATTAATATTGCGCAGGCCAAAAAGGATAAAAATAATAATCTTAGGTCGTAAAGTGAAAAACTTTTCCCGCGGCTGCGAAAATAAGAAGAAAAGGACGAGAAGGTGTATCGACTTCCAACTAGAAGTTGACACGTAAGAAGCATCGAGGTACGTGTCGTGATTGCTGTGGTAACATAAGAGCACCTGCGAACACGTTCAAGGTATTTTTGTTAATACCCTTCAAAACGATAGCATCTTTTGCCCCTGAATGCTGCTCCCCTGCGCATTAATTTTCTTTAAAAAAAAAAATTAAAATGGATATTTAGACTAATTTTAGTATCTCAATTAATTTTATAAATTTTAAAATTAATAATTATAATAACATTAAATTCTTTAAAACTTGAAATACTAATTTTTAAAAATTAAAATTATAACCTGATTAGTTAAATAAACCCCGTGCATTCAAAATTAAAGCAATTGTCCGTTGTCGTATTCGAGAATAAAGCCTTTAAGTTACCGGGTGTGGACGGAAAATAAACGACTTTTAGCCATCCCAGCAATACTTTATATTCAACCTAATTTTTGCATCTTCATCTACAATGGAAGTGCTTAATTATATTTTAGTCAGAATATATACATAGTAAATAAATAAAATATACAAAGCAAGCGTTAAAAAATATTTTTCTGCCACGGAGAAATGCACATGCCACAGCTCTGTCACAACCATCTCCTCATTTTATGCACTCCTGTCCGGGATACTTCAGCGAAGTAGCAGTTCATATTTGCCAGAATCTAAATTAGTAAAGTATATCTATGACATAAGAAAAGAGCATAAATAATGTTCAATTAGTAGTAAATGTTTTGTCACTCCTGCTCCAAAGTCACCTGTCTCAAGGGGACTTTTTTAGCATGATTAAAAAAATTATTTTCAAATAAATCAATTCAATAACTTAAATTATTATATGAAATCTCAAAATATAATTTATATTATTTTTTAACACACGCTCTTAAGTGAAAATATTTTGATCTTAAAACTTGTACAAGTTCATATTACCTTGTGCTTAATTTTTATTAAATAAATAAATATGGTAAGATTCGAACTCGTGACCTCTTAATTATTAAAACTATAATATAATATCAAAAAACTATCTCAATTTAATAACTTCAATTATTAAATAAAATTTCATAATATAATTTATATTATTATCTTTCTTCACCGCCATTTAAATCTATCCTTCCACCGCCACATAAGAAGCATGCAAGAGAATAGCTCATCAGACTCCCAATGTCTTCCATAGGAAAAATTAATATGAAAAACCCAGCCCAGAGTAGGAGCCAAGTCCAGGGACAATAGAGCAGCAAGTACACCATACAAAATACATCATCTATCTCTAAGAGAAAAAAAAAGAAAGAAAAAAGGATACAAACCTACAAGGGCAGCACAAGCAAGGTAAAATCATAACTCCAAACCAAAACAAAGTAATTAAAAACATTTCACTACACAACCAGAAGCTAATTTACTGCATCTTCATATTGTTCAAATCTTGCATCTTTTTCTTGCCTGGTTTTGACATGGGCAGCGATATATGAATGAACCCAAACTTTCTCCTTTGTGTATAGAACTGCTGCTTCTGTTCACCTCCATGTTTT
This sequence comes from Populus alba x Populus glandulosa, assembly GCA_033617975.1. Classification (NCBI taxonomy): domain Eukaryota; kingdom Viridiplantae; phylum Streptophyta; class Magnoliopsida; order Malpighiales; family Salicaceae; genus Populus; species Populus alba x Populus glandulosa. The sequence goes on from CM066161.1 coordinate 8,806,481, forward strand.
TCAACTCTTGGATGAAACGTTAGATCCTCCCTCAGTTCATGAAGCATTTGACTCAAAGCCACCTTCTGCCTCTCTGTGCCGCCTTCTGCCGGCCTCGCTGCAACATATTCTTCCGCTCTAATCTGCTTCCGGCTCAGAACATCCCTCATCGAAACTGTGGTTCTCAGAACGGGCTTCGGGCCATCACCGATTAGATTGGGGTTGTTCGCTTCATTTAATGGAGAATCCTGCCGTTGATCGGGTGGATGCAAATGGAAATTACCGAGCCTGGTGTGATAATATGCGTCCTGTCCCCCTTGATCATCCTCTGGCATCCATTTGCGGATAGCCTCCTCAACAGCAACTTGCTTTCTATTGGCCATTTCGACTTTGTTCAGAGCCTCTTCTAAGGCTTGTTTGCTTAGTTTAACCTCTTCCGTTGCTTCCCTTAGCTTATTTAGAATAGACATTTTAGTAAAGTGAACTTCTTGCTTTGGAAGCTTCAAAGTTTCCACTCTCTTCTGGGAAAGCTCCTCGGCCTTCTGGCCTTTAGGATTTAGAGGAGATCTTGCTTCAAAGGAGGGAACTTTCTCTGGTTCTGGCAAGGCATATCCCGACGAGCTCTCATCAGTTGACAGAGCCTTGATTTCTGCCAGGGCAACAGCTTCCGCTGCTCTTGCTGCTTCTTCCATCTTCTTGGCTGCCAGCAACCTCAATTCAGCAGTTCTGATGTTAGTCTTGATGTTTTCAGCTAACATTCCTTTTAAAACTTCCGTTTTTTGGACTTCATCCATTTTCATTAAATGCCCTGCCTTGTAATCAGTTTCAACATCATCTGCAATATGCGGCTTCGTTCTTGCTTGCTTCAGCTCTTCCTCCAGAGATAACCCCCCTGCAAATTTTGATGTTAGCCTCTCACGGGTCTTTTTGAGTAAGGATTTCTCTTTCTTCATTTTCTTATTCAAAGACTCAACAGAAGTTTGAATCACCCCAAGGTCGTTAATGGTTTTACCAAGGTTCAATTTCGCTTGCTTCAACTCCATTAAGATCAGATCAGGCGACGCCGTAGGGCAAGGGCTTAAGCTTATTAACCTCTGTTCGCTGTTGTTGACGTGAAAGCTGTAGTTTCCCTTGTTCATTTCTTTGACAGCAGGACTTGACATCGGTTCATCAGGAACTGCCATGCATCTAAGCGCTTCCTTTTGCAGCTGCTGCTTCAACTCTTCAACAACCCTTTTTGTCGTTCCAAGTTCTTCAAGGACATCGAGTGTTTCCAGTTCTTTCACAATCAGATGCTTCTCCAATTCTGCTGCTTGCTCCTCCACCTTCTTTATGTCGATATCCTCAACGCCCTGTAGCTCATGTGACAATGTGAAGATCAATCTACTAGAAAAGATTGAAGTAAGTAGTTTCTGGCAGTCAAAGATTGAAGGAGTGTGGGAAGATCAATCTACTAGAAAATTGATCTCTTCAATAAGAATATTTAAGGGGGCTAAATTAGAGAGAAGTTTTGAACTGAAGCATGGTATCTCTATGTAATTTCGAAGCCATCGATCTTGATTAAACAATAATGAACACATTGTATTTAATATAAAAAAGGGAATATTGCCTAAAATAAAAACATGTTTTTTTTTTCAAGAACTTAAATATAGCATTATATTTAATATTGATGTGCTTGGAAGTTAAATAGTTTTTTTATTTAACTTTTAAAGACACAAATTTCCGGTAAATAACTTGTTTTTAGAAAATTTAAACATATTATTTTAGAAAAGCAGACAAATGTTTCACTTACAAGTCCAAAGTTACAGTGTCTTAGTTAAAATGATCAAAATCTAAAACTTGGGGAGGCATAGGTGTAGATTACCCAATATTAGAATGAAATAAACCTATATTCTCTTTATGTGTGTGTTTAATATTGTACATGTTTTTCAATTAAAAATATATAAAAATATTTTTTTATTGTTAACATAACACCTTAAAATTATTAAAAAATATATTTAAAAAATATTAATTTAATATTTTTTTAATAAAAAATAATTTTAAAAAAAAAACTCTCATGATATCAAGAATTTTTTGAGAAGAATTTTTTTTAAGGGATTGTGACCTAAAATGTATCGCCGCTTGTTTGGTTTGACGTGTTGTGCTAGATTTTTTTTTTTTTTTTCAGGTTAATGAAATAAAATGTGATCATTGTCACCTATATAATGTTTTTTTCTCCAATATCTTGATTTTGTACGTGATTCAACCAATAGCCATTCTTCATCTACCAACAAATTTTAGTTCAAATTTATGGATATAAAAACAAATTAACGAAGAAATAACACATTTCCCCCCTGTTTTTTTGAGTTTAGCAATGGACAAATGGCTCATCGATCTTGCTCACACGCAACAAGAATCAAAACCTTAACATGACTCATTCTCAAACTGCCAATTGAAAACAATGCTGAAAAAATAATTTAAATTATGATCAATACGAGGAAATAAAGAAAAAAAGAAATGAATTACTTACATAAGTTTCTCCAATCCTATAGTAATAAGGCACCCATGGCCCGCTTCCACCGAACCGTGTCACCGCCTCCTTGACCGATCCAAACGGAGGAGACGTGTCGATCTCTGCTCTCAAACCAACCTTCCTTGTCCCCTGGTTACCTTCATTTCCATTCTGTTCGTTGCAAAACCTGAAATTCTCCGAACCCTTTTCGGACCTTATTTCCCGGATCCCAGGCGTGCCGGGAACCGCTTCAGCAGCAGAGTATGGAGGCTCAGGCTCAGTCATCTCCGGAATGGCAGGCTCAAGTTCAGCTGATGGTGTGTAGTGTTAAATGTAAAAGTGAAAGGAAGGGCTTTAATAGGGTCTAAAGAGAGAGCCATGATGGGCATGCAATCTTTAGAGTTTGTGTGTGATGATGGTGTTAGTGGTCCGACTCAACAACCCGGGTCGAAAAGCAGCGAGACAACCCGGGTCCACTGTCCACTCAGCTGAGTCTGGGCTTTCATCGTGTGAAGTTGTGCTCATGACATGGTGGAGTTCATTGATAAGAGAAATAGAAGAACAGGCAACCAACCAATGGAAAAACCACACGTGTATGGGTGTAAGTGAGATTGAGAGCCTGTTAGCATTTAACTAGCGCAGCGTGAAATGCGGATTTTACTTTGTAATAAAGTGATTCGGAAGGTGAAGCCATGATTGAAACTTTTCTTTTCTTTTTCTTTTTCTTTTTCTGTGCTTGCAGATGAATAAGTTGGGCATTCTCCTTTTCTCGCTGCTGGGTATTTATTTCTAAGGATTTTGTACTGCCTACAGGAAATGTTTACGGTGATTTTCAAACCTCGCAAGATTCAAGAGTGAACGCAGAAAGATTAACTTCATCGTATTTGGCACGTTCAAGAAAGATTTTAATTAAAGAGATATAACTAATTTTAATTTTAATGTTTGCGGTGTTTTTATTTACTTGTTCTTGGGAGGATTTAACTCATTGTGAATTAATTTTATTTTCATTAATATTTATAAATAGATTCTTTTTTTGAAAAACAAAATTGTATAATAAACTCAAAACTCAGATATTAATATTTAAAAAGGTATTGTTTATGCTAAAGCACCAAGGAAAAAAACAATAAAGGAGCCAATTAACTAAGTCAAACCCACCTTAAAAAAAAAAAAACTAGAATAGGGGATATGTTATCTCAATAAAATAGATTTTATGGTTTTAACAAGGGATGATTATTTTCGGTTCGTTTTGGTTTTTATCAAAAAAAATAACCAAATTAAATTAAAAAAAACCGAAACCTCAAACCAATTGATTTTGGTTTGATTCGGTTTTTTTAGAACAAAAACCGGTTCAAACCGGTTTGGCTCGGTTTTTCGGTTTGGCTAGGTTTTTTCGGTTTCACTCGGTTTTTTTCTAGTTTGACTCGGTTTTTTTAGTTTGGCTGGGTGTTTTTCGGTTTGGCTGGGTGTTTTTTGGTTTGACTTATTATTTTTTTGGTTTTGCTCAATTTTTCGGTTTAACTTGGTTTTGGCTTAGTTTTTTTTTAATTTGGATTCGGTTCGGTTTGGTTTTTTTAGTTTCAGGCTCATAAAATCGAAACCGAACCGAACCGATTGGTTTTTCAAAATTCTAATCGGTTTAATTAGTGTTTTTTTATGGTTCGGTTTTTTCAGTTATTTTTTTTTATTTTTTCAGTTTAATTAATTTTTTAAATTTGTTTACTCACCCCTAGCTTCAATGGTTGATTTAATCGGTAAAGGAAAGATTTACTCAACGTAAAAACTTAGGTTCGAGTTCTCCAATATCTTCTTGATATCAGATATCTCTCTATGTTCATTAATAGAGACATCCTAAATTTCAACCTCGACATAAACGTGGGGAGACCACTTTTAGATGTGTGAATATATAAAACGTAATATTTTCTTCATTGTATATGATAAGCCTATCTATAAACCCCTCTTTATAGATTAAAAAAAAAATAAGATGAAAAAATAAAATAAAAGAACATACATGACAACTATAATTATACAATGAAAAACAACTCCATAAACCAAGCACCATAATCCCAGCACACAAGCCTCAACATCATGAAAAAGATTAATTAATCCATTTATCCTTATTCATTGATAGTATTCTTTCGTATATTATTTTAAGAATTTTTCAATCTCATATGCCCTTGTATATTCATATTTACTCTTATATGCCTTTTTTTTAATTTTTGAATAAAAATTCCCCTTAAACTATTAAAAGAAACTCCACTTTTCAAAACATGAAAAATTAAAACATTAATTTAAAAAAAATCAACAAAATCTAAAAAAAACCCAAAAATAAAAAGAAAAAAAATGAAACTAGAAAAGTAAAAACAATTCAAATAATATATAAAAATATAAAAAAGATTTAAATATAATAAATAATTTGAAAACCAATTTATTAAAAAATTTATTTCATTAATATTCCAAATGAAAATATTTGAAGCCAAATGATGCAATACATATAGCATAAAATAAATTGAACGACAAAGCCAACCACTAGATGAAAAATATATATAGTAAGAATAAACTAAATTGAAATTGTATTTCTTACATTAAATTTGAAAACTTATAAGATTGAGTACAAAATGTTTGATACTTAATTATGTCTTAAAAATCCAAGTAGTCTAGAAATAAAATTCTCAAACTGGATAATTGGTTAATTGACTTGTTTTAGAAATTCTCCCTAGCTAAGGTGGTTGGTAACTTATACTTGGTGTTTGGTAGGCTAATGAGGCTTGTGGTAATACCTAGAAAGGCTCTTTTTGGTAGAGGCAAGAACTTTTTGATGCTTAAATAAGTATTTTTTTAAAAAGAAAATATACAATAATATTTCAGAAAAAAATGCTCTAAAAATATATGTGCAATAGAGAATGAAGATTGTGCATCTTTGTTCTGAAGATTTCATGATGTATTTATAGCCCATAAGTTTTGTCTTTTTATGGAGAAAAGAGGAAGTGTAACTTTATCTTTGTAATATTTTAAGTTGTATTGTGAGCTGTATTTCACTTATTTTTTTCCAGCTAAAAGATGAAGAAATGATTGGCCATGAAAGACTTTAATACATCTAATAGTCTTGGTGGAGTATAAACTTGTTTAATTGAGTCTATTTGTTGAGAAATAATTGATCTATGATTTTATAAAAATCTATAAAATTGATAGTGTTAAACTCAACAATCTCTTGAGTCTGGCTAGCGCCAGATCCAACGTGCCTGGGCTAGGCACACTACCAAGCTCAAGCGTGGTTGGGTCAAGCTAATGCCAGACCCATCTCCCGGGGCATGGTGCACTACTAAGCCCAATCACAGCTGGGTTTGGCTAGTTCTAGACTTAGGGTCATCCGCAAGTTCTCGGTTGTAATATTAGAGAGTTTGTACACTCAATTTCAATCAGGTCCATCGAGAAATTCTACCTCCAAGGCTCCAACCACAAATTTGGATCGATATCCGGATGAGTTGAAAGATCGTCCCTGTATCTCTCCTTTAACCAGTTATTATATGCATCTTGGAAAGAAAAATAAATTCATCAAATTCAAGGGAATAATAACTTCAGAAAAAAATAATTGAAAACCAACATACCACAAAGTGCTAAGCTCGGTTATCAACAAATTGCTTCATCCTTTTTTGGCAGTTATCACTCTGTATATGCGTTTCAACAAAAAGCTTCTTTGGGCTTGACTCGTGCCTAAGAACCATAGCCTATAATATATATATATATATATATATATATATATTGTCAATTAAATATATTTATAAAAAATAACTAATAAAAAAATGGATGTAATAAGAAAAAAAATATCTTACCATCCGCTTCGCATGCGAAACAAATATAACAGAGCTGCCGGTTTGCATGGTAACAGAACCATGAACACACCGGTTCTGGTTCTCCTTATTGGACTATGATCATCGAGTGTAATGCACGAACATCATGTGCTAAATGTATTTTGCACATACAGTCTCTAAGACATACGACAGTCTGAAATTTTTACAAATTACCACGTCATTCCAGCTTGGAAGCTCCATTTCTTTCACATATTTGTTTTCCTTTCTTTTACATCTTGTATGAAAAATCTCGTAATCTATATTGCATAAATTAATTATCTGTTAGTAAATAAAAAATAAAATTTTAATATTTGGAATAAAAAAGCTTGGATATGAATGGTCTTTCATGGTAATAAGCTTATTGTTTATGTGGGAGGCTAAATAAGAGAGTGGATATGTGTTTTTTGCTCCTCTTCTTCTTCTTTTATATAATGACCTTAGGATTAGGTTTTTATTTTTTTGTATTATTCTGTTATTTTTTATTTTTTGTAATAGCCTCCCCTGATATGTCTCCTCTTTTTTTTTTTTTTGTACAACCATTTATTTAAAGGCAAAATAAACTTGTCTCCTCTTTATTTCTTGGTCCGCAAGCAACTAAAAAAAACATTTGCCCTCATCTTTTTCCTTTACATATTTGGTTTTCTTGTTCAAACATTTTTTATATATTGATTTTTTTTATTATTTTTGTATTTTAATTTTATTTGAAGAAAACAATGTCAATATTAACTCAATAAAAAAAATCAATAATTTAAAATGAATAGGTTAAAAATTTAATGCGTCTAAGGTAGATTTATTTTGTTGCCTGCTTTTCATAGCTTTGCAAAAGAATTCCCATACTCATATAGTTATTTTTCTTGTTTTTTTTTTTTTTGTTTAAATCGGTGCCGGGGGACAATGTACTAGCTAGCACATGTACTAGTTGGCATAATAAAACTTAAACAATTTCATGTGCATCGCACGTTACATCAACTAATTAATCAATGTATCAATGTTTGTTTATCAGGAGAGGTGAGACTCTGCTTTTAAAGGGTTCCTTCTATCAAAGGACATGATGCGTGTGTACTTATATTGAATCTAATCTTTTACCATCTTGTTTTCGTAATTAATTAATCTTGAAAAAGGTGAAATAATAATAAAAAAATTAAAAAGAGGATAAAAAAAAACGTAGAAAACTTGAGTTTAGGGATTGACGATGAAAAGAGGATGCACATTTTGTGACATGAAAACTCTTATTATAAATATTGGAAATCATACGCGTGGGCCAAAGTAAAAAAGAATAATCATTTACGTTTTGCACCTAATTTTTACTCCAATCATTTTCCATGATGAATTTCCTTTTTCTAAGTGCACTATTCCAACCAACCAACAATTAATTTTACGATTGATTAGTGTATTAAACTTAGTTTTAAATAATAAGATTTTTTTAAATATCTTTATATCATCACATTGTTCCATAAATAATTTCATACCATATTTGGTCTTTATTTTACGTTGGGGAACACATAGCATCGCTTATTATAAGTAAATGGGTCGAACACTCAAGACGTAATTTTTTTCTCATTTTGCTCTCATCTATATGATCTTTTCCAAATTTATTGCGGGTACATAGGTTTTTTTGTCTTTTCTAGAATAATAAAATTACTTAAGAAACCTTGTAGTAAGAAAAAAAATTTATTTAAAGGGGTTTTATAGTAATTTTAATTTTTACTACATAATAAAATAATGACAAGAAAACTCAAATTGCTTTGTAGAGGCATTCTTATTCTTTTGATTTTTTATTTTTTTCTTGGTTATTTTATAAAATTTTTGTTGATTTCAATTTATTCATTCAATTGTAATTTCTCATATATAATATCTTTTAATTTGGTTCTTATTCTTTTGGTTTCTAATTTTTTGTTCTTTGTTTTTTTATTAAAGTTTTATTGGCTTTCAATTTCATCATTCAATCAAAATTTATGGTATATTTTTTTTTTAATTTGATCCTTATTCTTTTATTATTTTTTTATTCTTTTAAATTTATTTTTCTTTTCAATTTAATCCTCCAATAAAAAATTTTTGGTTGCCCTCTAATTTATTTTTTGTTTTGATTTTCAACCTCATTCTTTTATTTGTGTTTTTTGTTTTAGATCTTTTTGTGTGATGGATTTTTTCTTGGTTTAATCCTTCAACGTTTGATTTATTGAGAATTGGACTTTGTGATTTTTTCATTCATGATCTTTTGGTCTAGTAATCCAAGTCACAAGTTTAAAAAGTTAATAGACTCATTTTCTTTTTTGATTTCATCGTTCGCTGTTGCGATGTCGCGGTCGCATAAATTAATTACCCTAGCTTAAAACACACAACACAAGATAGTATAGAGAAAGCAAGGGGTCGATCCCACGAGGAAGTTTCAAGTCAGATTTTTATGTTGTACGTTATGTAATTGGGGGGATTTGGTTTGTGATTATCTAAGCTATGGCAGCAATTAAACTAGCAAACAAAATCAATTGAAATTGAAATATATCAAGAAAACAAACCTTGGTTGCAAGCACACATCCACCAACGGAAATTAAAACCGATCCTTGAAACGAAACTCCAGTTTATATTATGAATTTTATCTTTTCTTAATATTGGTTAATTAACGGATCCGTCGTATAACTAGCCCTAACCAACAAACAATCACAGTGTCCGCACTAATGATTTAATCCAATGGCAGCCTTAAGATCCAGATAAATTCATTAATCTTAACAACCAAGTTGTCAATTTGTGTTGCTATGATCGAATGTTCTCCCTAAGTTTAATAACGTAGTTCCGCTACAATTATCAAGCTTAGTTGCTTCACAAGTTTATATACCACAACTCCGGTTTTGATATCAAACTTAGCAATAGATTGTTCACAATAATAACTTAGAGTCCGCTCTAGCAATTAAGATAAACAATCATAGGAAATATGCATAGGAAAACAAACATATTCATTCATAACATAAACTGAAAATAAAAGGAAGAATAAATCTCACGGTTCTTGAAATCCGAAGGTTTGTTGTGTCCTTGCAACCAAGAAAACGAGCTTAGCCTTGCATATCTATTGAACAACTACTCCTAAAGATGAAAGAATACATAATTTCTGATTTGTAGAGAGGAGAGTTTGTGTTTCCTCCCTTCTTGCTTGCTTCTACCTCCTTCTACTCACCCTCTATTTATACACAAATTGTAAGTAAGAAAATCAAAGTTCAAGTGTGAACATCAATAGATGGTGGTAGTGTGAAGGCGGCTGGCGGCTGGCGGCTAGCTGACTTGAGGTTGGTGGCTGGCTGCTGGCTGACTTGAGGTTGGTGGCTGCCTTCCTTGACCTTCTAGAATATTTACTAGAGGAGTTAAATTGCTGGTCGGTTTGGATGCTTTTGGATGAAATTTGGATTCGTTTCTTCACGCAACCTGCTTGTTGGCAGAATTCAGCTGTCATCTTTGAAAACTCATATCTCCCTCATATGACATCGTTTTTGGCTGAAATTTGGAGCGTTTATAGAGCTTTGAGTAAGGAATCCAAAACAATTGAGTTTGCATCAATTGGACTTCTGAAGCGCCAGATATTGAATTTTGAATGGGCAAAGGTCAACATTGGCAGACTGCGTGATTTGACTTTGAAGGATGTGATTTCCATGATCTTTCTCTTTTTATTTTTCTTGCATTACATTTCCAGAAAGGCATGGATGTTAGCTTTTTAATGCCATTGGAATCACTTCGTTTCGACCTCTAGAACTCACGCTCTGCACAAAACATCGACTGAACATCAAATCTGTCAATTACCTCCAATTTACTCCTTTTTGTATTTTTCATCCAAAAGTGCCTTCAAAACATAAACAAAGAATATCAAGGCATTTTATAGAAATAACATATGCAAAACACTAGTTAAATGCGGGTGAAACTATCGAATAATATGGTTACATCATTCGCATTAGTTTTTTTTTTTTTTAATATTAGGGCTATAACTCGAGCCATATATAGCTATGTTTCAATTAATTTTCATTTATTTTGCTTATTTAACCTTTTCTAATATCATTTTTCTCTTAATTATTTTGTATGTATTTAATTTTTGCAAATATTATTCTAATTCATCTATGAATGTTTTTTTTTATTTTGTTTTATTTAGATGAAACTCACTTTTAATTAATAAAAACATTTATGTTTAGATGATATTTCTAATGTGTGCAGCCTTGTATAATATTTTTCTTCTCTTTTGTTCTATTCAATTAATTTAATGTATATGTCTGTTTCTTTTAATTTATAAAAATAATTTTCATAAAACAAATTCAATAAACACAACCGAGTAAATTTTCATGTTACGAGATCAAATATCTTAATTTATATTTGTCTCCTGATTTTCCAGTTTTATTTTTAGTTATTGTTAATGGTTTTCTTTTAATTTATTTACATGGATGATTTTTTTTATTATTATTAAAATGTTTCCATGAGTTTTTTGATTTACACTTATAATCTTTTATCTAAAAAAAAAAATTGATAACACATGTATATCCAATTTTTTATTGAAAAGAAAATACACAAGTTGTGGCGTAGCGCAATTTAAGTAATTAGTTATTATTAAAGGCGTGGGAAAATTATTACCACATCCATGAAACACTATTTTATTGGAATAGTTTTTGTTTTGTTTTGTTTTTATGTTTAGTTTTTGTTTTCAATTTAATCATTCAACAACTCAATTTTTTTTTAGTTTTTTTTTCCAATTTCATAATTGTTTTTATTAGCTTTTAATGTATTTATCTTGATCTTATGACCCAAGTCACACGTCTAATAAGTTAACCTGAGTTGATCCATGGTATTGTTTTACCGTTTTTTATATTTTTTATATTTTATCCTTTAACATTGGATTGATTATAAATTAGGCTTTGCAATTATTTTCGATTTGCTTTCTATGAATTATCTTGATCTCTTGGTCTGGGTTGTGGGTTTGACAGGTTGACCATGGTTGACTTTGTTCATTTTTTAGTTTTTTTTTAAATTATATTTTTTTTAATTGGGCTTTTTAATTTGATTTTATTTACAAATAGTTTTTTTTTTAATAGGGTTAACATAGGTCATGGCTTTAACAACTTAGCCCTCGATGACCTAGGTTGTTTTTTGTTTTTTTTTTAATTGATTTTTTTCAATTATGTCCTTGAACATTGAGAAAATTGAGCTTTGTAGTTTTTTTTATTTGCTTTCTATAAGATTGTCTAGATCTCATGACTTGATTGTTGAATTGACAGATTAACTTGGTTTGACTTTTTTGTCCTTTTTTTAACGCGCACACACACACACAAACATAGATACACACACACACACACACACACACTTTTATCCTTTAAAATTGAATTGATCAAGAATTGGTCTTCATAATTTATTTTTATTTGATTTTCTATAAGGTGTATGGTCTTATGACCTAGGTCAAACCAATATGCCGTGATCTTAATATTTGATAAAACAATATCATCCAATATGTCGCCGCAATAATATTTAAAAAATAAGTTGATCAATATACATCATATTTTGAGTTTAAGATTTATTGTTTTATTAGAAAACAAATTAACAATGCTTGGATATTTTTTTTATGTTAAAAAATTAATCCAATCCACAACACAACACAAGCTAATGATCTAGTGTTATGCTATAAATTGTTTGATGATAAATTATCATTTTGTGTTGTGAATAAATTTATTGATATGAAATTTGAACTATTACAATTATATTACAATCATAATTATAATTATAATTATAATTATATATAAAAAAAACTAAAAGAGATCGTGGTTTTGCTACAAACATTTTTAATGTCCACTCTTAACTTTCAGTGTGGATTATAACTGTCGCGGGGTGCGAGCGACGTGACGTCGTCTGGCAACAGCAGAGGCGGTTGTCGTGCCTCTTGTGTGAGGTGTGGTGTGTTAGGAAGGTTTTCTGAATTTAATCATAGAATTATGATTAATGTTTAGGAGTTGTCACCTAGTATTATGATCACTAGAAACCTATGGTTTGCGAGAGTCTAGTTAAGGGACTGGTTGTGCAAGGAAAAGACGCATCACCTCTAGTGCACCCTACCTAAGGTAAGCTGCATTCTTGTTTGATTATTATTTTTTTCTAAGTCAGGTTTCTATTTATTGGTCTTTTCTAAGGTTCAAGGCAAATCTCTCTTCATGAGAAAGTTTCTACCTTATTTGGTTAAAATCCTAACCATTCTAAAGTCTGAATTTTAGCATTGCATTTATTTACACCTTGTATCTTCAATATTTAAGGGTGTACTTTATCGTGTAATTTTACACCCCATAAATATTAAAGTCTACATCTGGATCCTAAAAAAAATTGGAAAAAGATTTTTGAGATGTTGGCCAAATCCTAATGGATAATCATAAACTAGTTATGATATCCAGTTTTGGATTTTTTAAAACATGAAAAAGATGCAATTTTTTTTTATGAACAATATGCCTGTAAAAATTTCAGGATTTGGGTGTATGCAACAAAATATTTTTGTTTGTTTTTTGCAAATGTTTTCAAATTATTTTTTTAAAATATTTTGAAGAAAACCGGTATATTAATACCAGATTTGTATTTTACAGTGTAAATATACAACCCAATATCATGCAAAATTGGTACAAAAATATGCGAGAAAATCACAATTTTTTTGAAATGATTTTTTTGAAATTTTTTTGATTTGTTTTTTTAAAAAATAGGTATAGTCCACTACATGAACAATGGACATGAATTATAATTCACGCCCACTATTCATGCGTGAACAGTAGGACGTGAATTATAATTAACGTCCATTATTCACTCAGTGAACAGAGGCAGCGAAGAAGAAGGGGAAGGGGAGAGAGAGCGGACAACCTAGCGTGGTGGTGGTCTGGGCGAGGATGACAGTGTGCTGTCGGTGGTTGTAGTGGTGGAGCTGGTGCCGAGCGTGGGAGGAAGAAGAAAAAAGTTACAAAGGAGAGAGAAAGTGATCGGTGGTGTATGCTTTGCCGCTAGTGAGAAGTTAAGGTGACCGCTGGTAGTAGAAACGGTGAGGGGTTGATGTGAGGACGGTGGCTTAGGCTGTGATAGAGATGGTGGCTGGCAGTAGAGGAAGCAAAAGAAAATGAAAAAACACTGAGGGGGCTGCAGAGAGGAGAGAGAAACTGATGGTGGCTCTTGGTGGTCAGTTGGTGGTTGTGTTGGCTTCCTATGGTGAAGGTGATGGTGGGAAGACTGGTGATGAGGGTGGTGGTGGCTAAAGGCCATGGTGGAGAGAGAAAGAGAGAAGAAATGTGCAGAAACTAGAAGAAACTGGTTTTTTGGCTGACTTTGGACCCTATTTTCTCCTCCCTCAGACCATGAAATCCACCTCTATTTATAGACGGTGGAAGAGGGCAATCTTGTCTACATTGGGGAAAAATTTCAGCCCTTGATTCAGTTGGAAAGGATCCCAACCATTGGCTCAAAGTAGGTATCCTGAGTTGCAAATCTGCAGACAAAAGCTGACTGAGTATGCCTCTTTGGGATGTCACCAGTGTTGATGTATTGTCATTTAGCCTGAACGGGTCACATGGGGTTGCAGATAAAGTGTAGAGGATCATTTGTGTGTAAGATTTGTCAAAGTTGGTGGATATTAGATACATTAAATGCAGCCGCAAAGTAGGTAACTAGACCAGCTTTTTCATAGAAAAAAAGAGAAGATAATCAACAATGCTCAATTCTGTTTTTGGCCAAAGTTCATCTCAGTCCTCCCTCTTTCAATTTCTTTCAATTGAACCCTAATTAACCTTAAACCTTTTTTTATTTAATGCAATTAGGCCTCTAATTTCAATCAATTAACTTGGTAAAAATTAAATTTGGTCTCTTAAAATTCCAATCTTCTCAATTAAGCCCAAATTATGCTCTCAAACTTAATTTTTTACTAATTAAGCCCAAAATAAATGAAAAGGAGTTGAAGAGAACTTTTAAGATGAGATATTGATGTAAGGGTTAAACAAAGATAAAACTATTGTCAAGGTTAGAGGATCCACTAATGGTATTTCAAATAAGTATAGTATAAATTCTTTTTATTACTCAACTGGAAACCACACACAAAGAAAGTTGTAATCAGATTATAAATTATTAACATGATTATATTAATTATCTTATTTGAGTAATGCCAATACTTGTAAATGTGGTCAGGTATTTATGGTGATAACTTATGTTAACAACAAATCAAGTTCCTTGCATAACACAAGTGTCGGTTATACCATACAGTAGGTTATGAAAGTGCTAAGTATACCAAGGGTTGTACAACATAAATCTAAATTAACCATTTAACAAGTAAGGTATTAAGAATGAGCAAGATAACAAATACAAAAGATGTTAGTATCAAACATTCAAGTCCATATTGAGTTTATATTATACTTATTCTTACACTATTAGTGTACCCTTTTCACATCGACAAAATTAACTTAGCTAAACATCATGAAGAAGCAAAACATAAATAAACAATATAAAAACATAAAAATGATATAAGTTAACTGAGTATAGTAAAGGAAATGAAAAGCATAAACAAGAGATTAATTTAAAATAAAAATAAAAACTTGAACATTATAAAATACAAAGAGAGAGAGAGAGAGGGTGATCTTTATTTGAAAACCAAGATGTCTAAATATATAGCAAATGCCACCTTTTATAGGCTAAAATTTGGAATTATTAATTTGATGACTAATTATTGAGTGGGTAGCCACCTTTTGACTTGGTGACAACCATTATCTTCTTATTTGAACACAATGTCATTGCTAACATCAATATTTAAACATATAGTCTTCATGAAAGTTCTGGAAATTTGTCTCATCTTTCCAACAAAATAAGAATGAGCTTATTTGGATTTCTAGAGCTCAAGATATGGGCTGAACACTAAACAATATCTGGGCTGCATGACAGATTTTGACATTCTCTTTTGTTTCTACAATTTGAACTTGAAAATGATCGTTTTACTAGAGTGTCAATGCCTTACTATTTTTAACTTCAAGGTTAAATCTGTAATTTTATTGTATATTAAAATGTGAAATACCCGAAAAGACCATTTACTAGAGTTAAATTATGTTTTGCTTTTAAGGGTAGCTATGCTATTTTACTATTCATAAACATTATAAAAGACAATAAAACCTCTAAATAATTATCAAACGGTAAATTGACTAAGTGAAAAATACCATTTTACCCCTAAAAGGCAATTACCTAAGAGTTTTGTTAAGAATAAAATCATCATTTTGCTATTTCAATTCACACAAAATAAAAATATACTTGCTACATGTTAGCTTTTCTTTTAATGTATGGGAGTTATTAGAGCATCTCCAATGCAAAATGCTAAATTGAAGAGCCAAATTGATAAAATTGCTTTTTGAATAGTATAAATATAGCTTTTTTAATTATATGCATTACAATGGTAAAAAGTTATTTAGAAAAGCTAATTATATTTTAATATATTTCATGTAACTAATTTAGATCTCTTATATATAATATAATTATGATGTTATTAATTATATAATTAATATGAGTAATTTATAAAAGTAATATAAAATTAATGAAGTAATATGAAAGTTAAAAGATATAATTTAAAATTAAACTTAAAATTTATTTATATGAATATTTTTAATTTTCAGTTTTATATGTTACTGTTAAAAATTTAATTTTTTAAAAGTAAATTCAAATTGAAACTTTGAAAAAAACAGCCAATATTTTAAATTTTTTTAAAAAATTCATGCTTTGAAAAAATGACTGCCACCATTTTAAATTTTAAATTTTCAAATTTTAAAAAAATGACCGCCAACATTTTAAATTTTAAAATTTCAAATTTTTTAAAAAATAACTATCAACATTCTAATATTTCAAATTTTGAAAAAATAATCCAGCTATAAATATTCTCATATACCTTAACATTTTTTCTCACCATTCCATTTTTTTCTCTCTAATCAAAAATATATTTCATTAAAATTCAACATGAATCATTCTAATTTTAAATTTTATGATGCTTTTGATTTTGATGATGACACTCCTGTATTCGCTTTTCAAGTTGCTACCATTGTGGTTGCTGAAGAAGAATCAAATAATCAAGGATGGAGAATAGGGTATCGTGGCTCTATTCTTGGTCACAATATTGTCAATCGTAATAGAAAGAAATGTGAGTTAAGGTTATATAATTATTATTTTGCTGAAAATCCTAAATTCACTTAAACTTAATTTCGAAGAAGATTTAGGATGAGTCGTCGTATTTTTCTTCGGATCGCAAATGCAGTGGAAGCTCATAATCCATATTTCAAATAAAGGACAGATGCTCTTGGTGTTCTTGGTTTATCTTGCCTTCAAAAGGTAATTGCACGCCACAGAATACTTGCATATGGTATTCCTTCAAATCTTACTGATGAATATCTTCAAATTGAAGAAAGCACTATAATAGAAAGTCTTAGAGTTTCCGTCAAAGCAATCATAGAAGTTTTTGGTGATTGGTATCTAAGGGCGCCAAACGAGGCCGATATTTGTTGATTATTATCAATTGGAGAGCAGCATGGATTTCCAAGGATGTTAGGGAGCATTGATTGTATGTATTGGAAATGAGAGAAATGCCCAATTGCATGGCATGGGATGTATACCGGTCATTATCGTGAACCAACTATAATTCTAGAGGCAGTGGCTTCACAAGATCTTTGGATATGGCATGCCTTTTTAGGAATACCTGGATCATTAAATGATATTAATGTTCTTGATCGGTCAACTATCTTCACTGCACTTGCTGAAGGTTATGCTACTTCTGTCAATTATACAATTAATAGGCATGAATATACAGTGGGATACTATTTAGCAGATGGGATTTATCCTAAATGGTCAATTTTTGTTAAGACAATCCTAAGGCCATTAAGAGCAAAGAGAAAATATTTTGCAAGCATAAGTCTGCAAGAAAGGATGTGGAGCGAGCATTTGGGGTGCTCCAATCTCGTTTTGCAATTGTATGTGGACATGTTCGATACTGGGATGAAGAAACGCTTGCGAATATTATGAAAGCTTGCATAATACTGCATAATATGATTATTGAGGATGAAGGAGCAATGAACCTTGAATTTGACCATGAACGTGAAGTTAATTCCTTTATATTAGTGTCACATGGTGAAATACCAGAACTACATCATTTTCTTCAAACTCATAATCGAATCAGGGATAGAGCAACTAGCTCTCAATTACAAGAAGATTTGGTTGACATTTATGGGAACAATATGGTAACGAGTAGAATCATTAGCTTTGAACTTCTTATGTCATCATAATTTTCAAGTTTTTTTATGTTTTCTTTTTCATTATGGTTGTTATCTTTTAAGTTAATTAATCCTACTTATTGTTGTTAAGTGTTAAAAGAACTTCAAAAAAATATTATGAATTGATACCACTTTTATAACAATATATTTAAAATAACCAAGAAATTTCTAAATATTTAATTAAAAATACATTACATTAAACAATAAATAAATCTAGTTAATTAAAAATAAATTACATTAAACAATAAATAAATCTAGTTATTTAAAAATTAAAACCCCTCTTTTGCATAATTTTTAACTTTCTATTTTGAAAATATGCTGCAGAAATTGGATCTAAATTAGAAATAACCATTTTCATAATTTGCTCTTCTTTCTCAATTCTGTCCAATTCTTGTTTCTCTTAACTTTGTTGAATCATTATAACTTGTTGCTCTAACATAATTTTTATGTCTTGTATCTTCTGATCCTCAATTTTAACTAGAGTATCCCTGAATTGTTGTAAGAGATTTGTTACAGTTGTCTCCCCAACTTTATCTTTTCCTTGTTTACGTTTAAGTCGTTCCTTTGCAGCCTTCTGACCAATTGGTCTATCTTGATAAATCAACGATTCACTGTCTTCTCCTAAACTAACAGAATCAGGGGTAGATGGAGCTGATGAAGTCGAACTTGCATTGACATGACTTTTTTATTTCTTGTTTGACCTTTGATGTTGACTTGCACGCTCAAATTGCCATTTGGGTTCTTTTCTTACGATAACCCAACAATGTTCTAGTTGAAATTATTTGCCAACACAAGACGCATACATTTGTCGAGCATCATTAATCTAGTAAGTAAAAAATTAGAGAAATTAAATAATGTTAAAATATTTGTTAAACAATTTAACATGAAAATGAATATTAAAATTACCCTTGATTCTTCGGTCATTCCACTTTG
Organism: Populus alba x Populus glandulosa; assembly: GCA_033617975.1. Classification (NCBI taxonomy): domain Eukaryota; kingdom Viridiplantae; phylum Streptophyta; class Magnoliopsida; order Malpighiales; family Salicaceae; genus Populus; species Populus alba x Populus glandulosa. The sequence continues at coordinate 8,825,002 of CM066161.1, forward strand.
CTGATGATTTTCAATTTGAGTAACAAATCCAATAAATTTACCGACTTCTCTATTTATTTCGTGCCATCTCTTTTAGATGCTTATTTGGGAAAGATTATTCAAGTTTCCACCATTCTCTACAAAGTAAGAATGTACTCGAGCCCAAAACTATTTTGTTTGTTGTTCAACTCCTATAATTGGATCTTTGCTTGAATTTAGCCATGTAGAGACAAGTAAACAATCTTCTTCTAGTGAGAAGTTTTTACTTCTTTGTGATTTTTTTATTGTATGGACATTTAAATTCGAATATGTTAAGTTATCAATTAATTGATTAGAATCACTTGGTTGAGAGAGAATATCTTCTGACTCACTCGTACGAAAGTTGGTGAAAGAGCTTGGAAAATTTGAATCCATCTACATTAAAGAGGAAAAAAAAACCCTCAAGTTAAAACCTTATAATAGAGTGTAAAAGAAGCGCAAATTCAATGTCTAGCAATTTTATAGTTTACATACATGTGAATTAATAATATGCATTGCATCCTATTTGTTTTAACATTATAGTTTTACTATTTTTGGGAACTAAAAGAAGATTGATATACTGGTTTAATTGCATTTTCAACAAGCCAAAATATAATTAACCTCAAATTAAAACAGACAATCAAAAATAAATTTTAAATATATCACTCTATATTTCATCAATATCAGCTACCATTATTACTTCCTCTCAATTTTGTCAAAGATAACAACATAAATAAAAAAAAATGTTTTCCGTAACCCATATCAAAAGCATAAAATAACAAAGAAATAAAAATCAATAGAAATATCAAATTAACAACAAAAGATCTACAAATCAAGAGATATTTAAGAGAAAATAGAAAAAGCTTTTAAACAAACACATCTTTTAATTTCAGCTAATTAACATAATTGATATTATTAATTAACCAGAGAATAATCGATTCTTGTTTTTTTAAATTTGAGAGAAGAGAGACACAATATAAGATTAAAAAAAAAACAAATTTCTTTCCTTCTACTTTTTTTTTTAAAAGAAAACTATTGACCAACGGCTATAAAAATAGTCATTGGCAAAGGTAATTTTATTTTAGTTATTTTTATATAAACATGTAGGAATAGCTTTTTACATATTGAATAGCTATTTTAGTTATTCCTTTTCTTGTTGTATTGAAGTTATAAAAAAAAAGATAAAAATTAAAAGTACACGTTTGTAAATTGAACTCTGCCTCATATATGAGATTTGAATACTCGATTATTAACCATGGAATTAATTAAAAAAAAATTTGTTGGTTTTAAATGAGAAGTATTAAATATATAGTTGAACAATAAAACAGGTCATACTAAAAGCATGTTAAGCACAAAGAAATCGGATCCACAAAAAAAATAATCAGGCCGAGGAATACCGCAGGGCAGAAGCCCATAAAATAAATATATAAAAAGAAAATATCGGAGCGTTTGAGTAGGGTTGGGTTAGGGCGAGAGAGGGAAAGAGGGATCAGATGGCGAAGTTCAATGTAGTGCAGAAGAGAAGAAGAGCACAAATAGCCGAGAACAAAAGAGCAATACACGGAGACCCATTAACTAAAAAGCTTAAGATCAAAGCTCAGCCCCACTCTGTCTCTGGAAAGCGCAAGCGCAAGATCTTAAAAAATTGTCGGCGAGTATGTTTTCCTTTTCTTTCCGTTTTCTTCAATTACTCTCAACAACTCTCTCTGTATAGTTAGGATTTTTTGTTTTTTTCTTGTGATTATTTGCAGGAGCAGAAGGAGGCTCTAGACAAGGGTTTGGTCACTATGCAAGACGTCGAAATGGCTTTTGCGCAAGGTTTTTCATCTTTTTTGAGTTTTGTGTGATGTTGATTTTTTTTACGGTTAATTACTCCTTCAAGTTGAAGGAACTGGAATTAGTGGTGATGTTTTTTTTGACATTTTGATTACACTTAGTATCGACCGAGAAAAGCGATCAGATGATATTTGATGATTATGCATTTTTCAAAGTAAAGCAAATTATACTTTTTTTCAAGAAGTTGATTGTATTTTCTGCCCGCATAATCAAAGCATTGCGCATTTCTTTTCGGTATTTAATGATTTTACGTGCTTCCTTTCCGTTCTTGTCTGCAGATTTAAAGCCACCACTGGCTTAACAACCCATGGGGCTATGATATTACTACCGAGTTATTTATTTATTTACTGGGGGTGTTAGGTGAAAAACAAATTTAGAGGGTTCTAGTGGGTTTAGGTTCTAGTGGGAATTTTTACTATGCAATAGTTTTGTTGTCTTGATGTAAATTTTTGTAAAGTAGTGTCTGTGCTTCAGCAATCAGTGCATTTGTATTTTGTCAAAAGCCAGGAAAAATAGACTGGATTGAAGAGGATAAAATAACAATAAAATTATGCTAATCAGATGGAAGTTTTTGAAATTAAATCTTGTTAAGAGTTAGGCCATTTATTTTAATCTGTAATGATAAAACCATACGAATGAGGGCAATACAATCCCTTTTCAGGTTTTAGAAGCTATTTGAAAGTTTTCTGGTCATGGCTCGTAATTTCTTATTGGGGTGTTGAAATGTACATGGAAGTAAAATACCATAAGAAACATAGGAAAATTTTGATATCAATGCTGGCTACCCGTAAAAGCAATTTAGATATTCCATTCTTAAAAATAAAATTACAAAGAAAACAAAGATATTCATAAGAATTCCTATTCTTGTGGGGTAAATTTGGCTTAATAACAATACGTGAAAATCTTGGACTGGGGATTTTCAGCACCTGCACTGTTTTATGAAGTGAATGCTTCTCCACATTTACCATTCTGGATAAAGTCAAGTTTCCGTTTGGACCTGCAGAGTAGCTGTTTAAAATCCCTTGACAAGTGTTGTAGTTATTGCCACGTGATCTGTAATTTTTTTGGTAGCAATATTTGAACTATGGCATGTTAATTTAATGGAAACTATATTCAAGCTTTTGCAAGTGTTACTGACTTCAAGCTTGCGTTGGTTTCTACTTAGGATATTATAATAAAGCTGATGCAAGTTAATTTCTCAGGTGAGGGCACGTCCAAAGATGTCAAGAGGACACCAGCAAAATTTAACAAGGGCCTGAAGCTTAAAAAGCAATTGAAGCGCAAAGGTAAGTCTGTTGGGCAATCGAAGTTGCATATTGCTGACGCCGAGTGATCTTTCACTTTGCGGTCATTTTTTGTTTTCATACTTTGATGTTGTGTAATTCTGTGACCACTGTTCTTTTGCTTCTCAATTCATAGGGAAGAACAAAACAAAGCCTAAGCCAGCTGCTGAAATTTCAGTAGATGCCATGGCAGAATGAGAAATATGAGGAAGCTGTGGTATGACAATAGATGGTCTGTTTTTTGGAGGACGTAAGTGTAGACCTATTTGCCTTATCATGTGTACTCTGGTGTAAAATTTCTAGTCCAGAACTTTTGTTGGCTCTTTCATTTTATGACTGAAAAGTCATGGATCCGTACGAGTTTAGCTAGTAGCAAGGGGAAGGCCAGCGGAGTTTGAAACTGTGAAATGAATGTGTTATGATGCTACAGATTGTTTATTAGGTATCTTCCATGCGCTAAGGATATTTTTATCTAGCTGTAACAATATTTTTCAACTAGCATTGAATTGAATTTTGTTGCTATGTGAAATTTGCTAAGCTGCCGAGGACTCGAACCCACAAAACAAGAATTACATTATTTTGTAATTATACCGTATGAAATGCCATAAAAAGTAGTTTGGGTTGTTTTTATTCGAATAGATTTTAGGTTCTTAGAGTGATTTGAGGTTGTAAATGTGTTTATTGAGGTTTCTAGATGTTTTTATGATGAAATTAGTGATTGTTTTTATAAATAATTATGTAGTAATCTAATATATAAATTTTTTAAAGTAATTTTCACATTAAGAGAATAAAATATATATTTTTAAAAATTTTATATGATTTTCTCATATTTATTTATATATATATATTTTCATAAAGGTGTGTAAAAATAATCAATTTTTAATTTTTGAATTAAACCTTGTTTTCACAGTCATGAAATAACAAAGAGAAAATTGATGTGGTGTAAAGCTATTTATAAATAAATTAGAGGGACATAGTGCTGTTGATAATAGTGATATGGTGTCTCCATGTTAGGTGATATAATATCAAACTATATAAATTATTGACCTCTACTAAGATATCTTCTTTACATTTATCGGTTTACCACTTAAAACGTTTCCAAGATAACAAAATACATCTCAAATCAGGACTCCTATTGGATTTCTCAAAAGATATAAACAAAATAAAAATGATAATTTATAAAAAAAATTGCAAGTCTTATGAATATAGTTAGATAATATAAAGTTGTTTAGAGTTTGTGCAATAATTACTAGAATATTAAATCTTTTTTATACTGCTTAATCAATTCTTCGCAGGTTATGATATCAAAAACCAAAAATCATCTAAATTTTTTATCTCTAATAATAATCAACATAAATCACTAAATTAGGAATTTCATAAACCATTTTAAGAGAGATAATTGCTATGTCTTAAGTGTTAGCTTTTTTTTTTTTTTCCCCTTGTTTTATTGTGTGTATTTCTATAATATTTTTTTATATATAAAAAATAAGACATAACATTCTATTTATATAAAAAAAAACTTAATATCCTTATTAATGGAAAAATATAACTTTATCTCCTAAAAAATATTATAGATTTTATTTTATAATTTGTTTTTAGAAATTTATGCAATTAAGTCACTGTTTGATTTTTCTAAGTTTTAAATTATAATTCCCTATATAAATATATTTATTTAAAATCACAATCATAAATAAAATAAGATTAAATAAACTAAATAATTGAACTTGTTATCAATTTAACAAATTGATTGATTTATATTTGAAGATTAAGTACAATGTCTAGTAACGTGTTATGATCTTTCAAATATTATGAAAGTCATATGTAATTTGACTTAACATTTTAGTTATAAATTTCTCAGTATAATTATTATCTTTTTTATTTAAAATGTCTTGATTTAAATGTTTTGAACATGGAATATACTCTGTTAATTCATATTTGTTCTTAACTCCATAGTAATTGATAAACGAGTTTTCATATCTTTCTAATTTCTAATTGAATTATGTGGCAGCATGGAGAATTAGTGAAAAAATATTTTGGTTAATAAAGAACTCAACAACTTTAGCTTCACAAAAGTGTTTGCTTTATAATTCCCACATTGATATGTGAACTTAGTGAGATTTTCCCTTATTAACTAGTTATCTTCCTTATAAAATTGCTTGAAATCAATAACTATTATTCTTTTAATGATTATACGTAGTCTATCAATCAATTTAGGGTATGCACAATTATAAAGATGTCTTGTTATTTAACCTACTTCTAGCCTTTTCTTTCTCAAGTTTGGTGATAGTTTAGATTTGTCCAACCCTTATGTTATTGTTTCATAGTAGATAATTATTAGGCAATAAAATTGAGGTTCCCTTACTATAACACAACTTTGTGAGGCATATAATTACATAGTAGTAAGTTGATAGAATATAATTATGTGAGGCTGGATAATTGGCTTGTTGTTATATGTATGCCTAAAAAATGGTTGACATGTCATGAGCTTACATGACTGAATTAGGTTATATTTGTTGTTGTGTCTAATATACTGGGAAGTACCTTTTTATAGGAGGCATACTTATTCTAAACATCTTTACAAGAGTTCTTATTCTTGCAGGATTCCCTGAGATTCCCTCTTATACATTTACTTCAATGTATTATCATGTCTATTTTAATGAAGTTCATTATTCTATATTTGATTTAACAATTAAGATATGACCTTTATGATTCAATTGACAATTACTATATTGTTATGGTAGGTCATGTTGGTTGTGAAGTCCATCTTTATCTAAAGAGCCTCAACATTAAAGAGATTTATATATTAATAGTAATATGCTTCTTAAAGAGTAATCATGGCTAGTTGGCTGGAATTTGCCACATCCGGTTATAACCATCATATAATGGTATTTGATTTATAATATGAATATGCATATAACTAGAATCTAGGATGATGATGGATTTTCAGGTTTTCATGGCTAAGGAGCCAACTTCTATTCATTGCTTATATTAACTATTCAACTGATGTAGTAGAAATGAATTTACTTGTATTTTTATTTGAAAGCATGTTTTAATAGCTTTTAGAATAGATTTTGGGTCTTTATACTTAGGATTTGAAGGCATACCAATTTATTGTGTTGTCAAATAATTATACTTAGGATTGAACTTGCAATGAGACAACAACTACTTCTAACCAAATGAAGTGGAGATTTTAGACTTTGAACCCTCAATAAAGGCTATGTATTCTAAAAACATCACCATGTAAAGAAAAAACATGATTTATAAGGGAGAATGATTTTGCAATAAACTCAAGAGAATGAGATAAATAAAGCATTAAGAATGCAATAACAAAAATAAAACCTTAAAAAGAAAAAAAAAAAGAAGATAAAATTGCATGATTTTGAATATGTAGTGTTGACCATTGTTTACAAATAGTATCTTAATCTATTTATATTGCTATTATAGAGTTTAAATCCTACTTACATAGGTAATTTTAATCTTATACAAATATTGATTTAAGATAAAAGAATTTTTTTTATTAAATCTTAATACAAGCTAAATTCATTTTCTATTAATACACATGAATCCTAGTCTAATCTTTTACTTCTGATTAGTTATTTTGTTCAAGACTATAGATAAAATTGTATTTCCCTAATTGTGCTATATTAAAACTTTGTGACTAGTTAACTACTCTTTCAACAATCATGGTTGATCAAAGACTCTTCTAGCTTGATTGATTCTTTTGATTCATGATCGATTTTAGCTTTTTCTCCTTACCTTGTGGCAAACAATCATTGTTTTCTATATTTGACATGTGTATGTTTTTTAGGCATAAACACTATTAAATATCCAAATAATTCAAATACTAAAGTCATCTTACTCTTCTATCACTAACTAGGTGCTCTCCATTTTTCTCTACATCTTTTTAAGAATTTTTTTATAAGCCACCATAATAAACCATCAACTAATATTTAGCACAATCATCAAACTATATATTAAACTTTTAGGACAATAAAGATCTTGTGTTTTTTTTCAAGTGATGAGTTTGTTATCATTGATGAAATTGATGATTTCGTTATATATGGTTTCATGCTCGTATAGTTATGAAGGTGTTGACAATGGTTTGATGATGCAATATAAATAGGTGTGTGCAAAGATCAAGATGGTTATTAGAGTTGTATAATTTTGTTTTTAGAGGTTGGTTGATTTTGTTTGTATTTGTATTTGTGTCTAGTTAATTGGTTCAATTTGATGTTGTCACAAGTTATAAACTCTCGTTTATGTGCATATTTTTTTTGTCAAATTAATTAAATCACTTTATTATTTTTTAATATTTGAAAAATTTCTTTCAACTAATTTCAACTTTATCAGTATTTAAATTTTATTCAATTTCTAATATTGTATTTGTTCTCAATCCTTTTGTCCAGTAGTCTCCTTTTCAATAATGTTTTTTTTTACTAAATTTATTTATTTAGTTATTCTATTATTTTTGTTACTATTCTTTCATAAAATAAAATAAATAAAAATAACAATCTTTAAATTTCTTTGATATTTGATCAAATAAAAGCATCCATGTTGGTGTTAGTTAACATAACTTTTTGACTATAATAATTAACATAAATAAGTTTTTACAGAGAATTCATGTTCTTTAAAAGGCTCTTTATTTTGACTTCATGAACAATACTTGCTATATTTAACATGTAACTCTAATGCTCTCAATTTATTATTAACAAATCAGATTGCCTCTCTCTTGGTGTCTCTACGAAACCATTATGTTCTCTTATCTTTTTATGCTTGTTCATAAACTTATCTAGCTTCTTTTATGGGTTTTGCAATAATACTTTGATTGATGAGTTTTGCAAAAATAAAAGGATTGCATAAGCAAAGAAGATCTTTGAACAAATGGAACTTCAAGGGGTTTCTAAAAATTTAATGACCTATAATACCCTTATTAATTTAGTGACCAATAAATATTTGAAAAATTCACCAAGTGCAAAAATAGAAAAGACATTGTTTTCTTAAGAGTTATAAATTTCATTCACGACAAGAAGTTTTTGATACTATTGAAAATTTATGTGGTAGCTTTTTAACTTACTTATTTTACAAGTATTCCATATAAAACAAGAAGAATTACTTGGTCATATATTAATTTTTATTTTACAAGACATCAAGCTTTTGTTCAGCAAGGATTCTTCAATAATTATTTGTTTTTTTGGATATTTTTCACTATCATATATGGCAAAGTGTGAAAAATAATCTTAGGTTATTTTTTTTTAATTTTAAATGTTATTTTAATTATTTTAGGCTTTATTTAAGTTAAGTGCATGTTTGACCCATTAGTTTTAGGGTTTACATATAAATACTATTTTATAAGGATTTTTACGAGTTGAAGAATTTTTATCTAAGGTTGCCATATATTTTGTGCATTTTTCTCTTGTGTGGTTGAGTGATCCTCATACTAAGCTGTTGATTGAATTTGCAACTCTTTGAAGGATTAATCAATTTCATTGTGATTTATACTTCTTGGTCACGTTTTGATATAGGCATGGGTTAGGGGTGATCAATTGTATATAACTTTGATTCTTCAAGGTAAGGTTCTTTATGGGTCAAGTTACAAATTTTTTTAAAAATCTCAAATTTGCAATCCAAGGGACAATTCCGCATCGATTTGGTATCAGAGTTAAGCTCTAAAATCAAGTTATATCTTTCTAAAAATTTTGTTTTCTTCGTGGTCCATAACTTTAGCTTTGTTTTTAATTTTTCTTATTCTCTTTGTTCTTTTGGTATCTCAATACCAAAAAAATCAATAACATAAAAAGTAAAAAAAAAAAAAACAACAAGAATAAATGTTATTCAAGTCAATTTCAATTCTGTCATGAAAACACAAGTAATGGAGAAACTAAATCAAACCATGTTGAAATTACTTCAAAATTGATATACTGGTTATTTAGGATATGAAGTCACACTATATATTAAACTTGGGCACTTTCTAATATCATTTGATTGGGGTTTCAATTATGAATTAAACTTTGCCACAAACTGATAATACATGAGTTTTTAATACCTAGATATAATAGAATGATTTATAAACTGAGATATGTTATTTATTAGGTATAAGGGTACTACATATAAAATTTTAGGTTGTTCCAATATCTTTGGTCAGGGTTTCAATTTTGGTGCTTAAAATTGCATAAGGGCTCAAGTTATAAAAACATGTTTGCTATTGTTTTTTTTTTTTTTACATATTCAGTTTATTTCTATTATATTTGGGTTATTTAGGAGTCAACGGTGTTTTCACTATTATTTTTTCTTCCATTTTATTTCAAGTCTTTATATTGTCTATATTTTGTACAAATTTGCTTTGCTACTCGTGAGATCATAATCATAGTTTTTGTTTTGCTTATTTTTAGCATCTTATTGATTCTTGAGTTACTTTATATATATTTGGATCATGTTATGATATCCATTTACTTTGGTTTATTGATTTTCAGTTCCAAAAGAACTGTAAGAAGATGAGCTGAAAGGTAGAAGACGTAGTGAGAACAATTGAGTGAAAAGCCTTGAATTGTGTGAAACACAAGAGTTGTGAGGATACATTTTTCTTGTTGGTAATTAATTTTTGCAAATTAAAAAATGTATGAAAATAATAAGTTTGCAACACTAAAAGTGAATAACACTTTTCAAATGCAAACTTTCGCCTAACAGCTTGAGCTACTGATTAGGGAGATGAAGGAAATGAAAAATAAGATGACTTAGATAAGACAAAAAAATAGTAGGATGGATGGATTGAGAATAAAGGCTAATCAAAGAAGAAACATATTGAAAGGGACGTACTGAATGTTAAAACTAACTTTATTGATTTTATGGATATAAATGCAGATATAAATGATAATGACCATGACTTTGCATCCTTGGATAATAGAGATTGATTTGGGCAGAATCGAAGTTGAAAGAATGTTAGTTTTGGCCGGGGTCAAACCTTTAGCCAAAAGAAGAACATCTTTCATACATGTTTCTATATACAAAAGAAGAACATCTTTCTGCTTAGTTTGATTATGCTAATATAGCTATTACTACCCTTGTAAATAAACTGAACTTGTATATGATTAAGCACAATAGACCTTATAGGTTGCAATTGTCGAATGATTGTAATGAGGTGAAAGTGATCAATCAAGTCTTCATTTTGTTTTCAATTGGGAAATATATTGACAAGGTTATATGTGACATAGTTTCAATGCATGCAATTCATATCTTGTTAAGGAGACCTTGATAATTTGAAAGGAATGTCAAGCATGATGAATTTAAAAATAGGAATTCTCTTGAGAATGATTGAAATTATTATCTTATTACATTATTGTCACCTATACAGGTTTATGAAGACTAATTGAAATTGAAAAAGAAAAGTGAAGATGAAATACTAATACAATAATGTGAGGTCGTGATTACCATGTATATATATATATATATATGTGGTTAGTAAGGCGTGCATATTTAAAATTATTATCAGCTATTATTTTTATGTAGTGTTGTTGGAAGCAGAAGCCGACAAAAAAAGAGCTTTAAAGGCTTAAATAAAACCAATTAAAGATAAAAGGAGAAAGCAAAACAAGGAGACAAATAAACTATATGAGGTTATGAGTTTAAATAGTGAAAATAAAGTGAGCCGCAAGGAAATAATAAAAAAAGAGATAAAAGACTCAGATTCAATAAGAAGAGAAAAAAAGTCAATTGAAGTCGAGAGTAGAGAGAAGAAAATAAAAAAGAGAAAATAAAAGAAAATAGAGAATATAGATAAACACTTGAGTTTCTATATAAAAGAGAGCGTAATTAAGAGTTTTTTATTTTTCTTACATGCCTATGATTTTACTTGCATATAATAAGACAATCTTAACATTAACAATCTTGGTTTTTTTATTCGTAGTGTTATTATGTCTCTATTACATGATTTTGAGGATGATATAGAATAATGAAGTTCAAATTTAAACTTAATTTGTTCTACTATACACCTTTATGCCAACAAACAAATTTAGGATTATTTATTTATTTTTATTTCTTCTTCCTCAATATATTCAAATAAATAAAAATTCATCTATTGTTTCTCTTAAACCAAACAAATTTTTTTTTTTGTTTTTTACCCCCCGGTTTCAATTTAGTTTCTTTTTATTTCCTAAAATGTTAATAGTTTCCGTAGAGACGGTAAAAGAAAAGGCTTTATCCACGCGCCATTATAGTTTCATCATATGCGGAGCTGTTGACATACTTCCCCGGAAAACCCTATTTTCCCGAGGAAAAAAAAAAACAAAAAAACAGAGAGGGAGGAAACAAGAGTGAAATGAAGATCATCATCCTCGAATCCCCGTTTCTCCCTCCCCCTCCTAATTTAAAAACGAAGCCAAAACCAAAGTCCATAAACCCCAACAAAGTCCCTATTAAATCCTCAATCCACCCAGACCCTTGGTCGTTAAGCGACGGAAACAACATATCTAAACCCAAACCCAAATCGAAAAACCCCAAAAACCCGTTATCGGATGACAACGCCAGGCGCATGATCATAGCCAGAGCGCGATACTTGAGCTTGTTGCGTAAGCACCAAGGCCCGCAAGCTCAAACACCAAAGTGGATAAAGAGAACTCCTGAACAGATGGTGATGTATTTGGAGGATGATAGAAATGGGCATCTTTATGGGAAGCATGTTGTGGCAGCTATAAAGAGAGTGAGGGGATTGGCTGGCAAGAAAAATGTAGAGAGGGATATGAGGTTGCTTATGAGTGGGTTTGTGGGTAAGTTGAGTTTTAGAGAAATGTGTGTTGTTTTAAAAGAGCAGAAAGGGTGGAGGGAGGCCAGAGACTTCTTTTCCTGGATGAAATTGCAGGTGGGTTTCATATGTTAATGGTGTATGTGTGTGATTCTGGGGCTTTTTAGAGGTTGAATGAAGTGGGTCTTGCTTTAATGTTTTATTTGTTTAAATTTGATCTTAAACTTGTTAGAGTTGATTGTGAGATGGTTTATGGTTTAATGGGATAATGAAATCATGTTCTTTTAGAACTTAAAATTCCTTTATTTTTTTTCCCTTCATTCTCTCTCTCTGTTTTTTTTTAGCCACAGAAGAAGTTTTGGAAATTGATTTTGTGCAATGATAGAATTGTGCTTTGACAGTTAAGCTATCATCCGAGCGTTATTGTCTATACGATTCTTTTGCGAATATATGGGCAAGTTGGAAAGATCAAGTTAGCTGAACAAACCTTCTTGGAGATGCTTGAAGTAGGATGTGAACCGGATGAAGTTGCTTGCGGCACCATGTTGTGTTCTTATGCCAGATGGGGACACCATAAGGCTATGTTTTCGTTTTATTCAGCTATAAAAGAAAGAGGGATTGTAGTCTCTATTGCAGTTTACAACTTTATGCTGTCTTCATTGCAGAAGAAATCACTTCACGGAAAGGTTATAGTATTGTGGAGGCAGATGGTTGATAAAAGGGTTGCACCCAATAGTTTTACCTATACAGTGGTTATTAGTTCACTTGTCAAGGAAGGCCTTCACAAGGAGGCTTTCAAGACTTTCAATGAGATGAGGACCATGGGGCTGGTGCCTGAGGAAGTAGTATATAGCTTGCTCATTACTGTGAGTACCAAAAACAGTAACTGGCATGAAGCATTGAAATTGTACGAGGATATGAAATCTCACAGAATAGTTCCGAGTAAATTCACCTGTGCTTCACTTCTGACTATGTATTACAAAATCAAAGACTATTCTAAAGCCCTTTCCCTCTTTATACAAATGCAGAGCAAGAACATCGCAGCTGATGAAGTTATATATGGATTGCTCATAAGAATATATGGCAAACTTGGTCTCTATGAGGATGCGCAAAAAACATTTGAAGAGACTGAGCGATCAGGTCTACTGAGTAACGAGAAAACATATTTAGCAATGGCACAAGTGCATCTCAGTTCAGGAAACTTTGAGAAAGCCTTGAGTGTTATTGAAGTGATGAAATCTAGGAACATCTGGTTATCACGATTTGCTTATATTGTGTTGTTGCAGTGTTATTGTATGAAAGAAGATTTGGACTCTGCTGAAGTTACATTTCAAGCTTTATCAAAGATAGGATGTCCTGATGCTGGTTCTTGTAGTGACATGATTAATTTATATGTTAGACTTGGCTTGACTGAAAAGGCCAAGGATTTTATTGTCCACATAAGGAAAGACCTAGTAGATTTTGATGAGGAGCTTTTCAATACAGTTATTAAAGTATTTTGCAAGGAAGGTATGTTAAAAGATGCTGAACAATTGGTATATGAGATGGGCACAAATGCATCATTCAAGGATAATAGATTTTTTAAGACATTTTCTAATGTTATGTATGGAGAAAATAAGGAACTGGAAAACATTATGGTTTCTGCTGACACCACGGCTCTGGGGCTTATCCTGAGTTTATACTTGGAAAATGGCAATTTCAACAAGACAGAAGAATTCCTGAAGTTGATACTTGAGGCTGGTAGTGGCTTGTCTGTGGTGAGCCAACTAGTAAACAGCTCTATTAGAGAAGGTATGTAACTCACAAAATTCACTCTTTTTTTTGTGATTTTTACTATTTACAGTTGGATATACGTTAATTCTATGATATGAAGTTATCAACTTTTCAATGTATTTTTTGGTTGAGAGATATCACTATCTTCTATAGGTGATCTATTCAAAGCGGAGGCAGTAAATGGTCAATTAATCAAGCTAGGCTCTAGACTAGAGGATGAAACAATTGCTTCTTTGATTAGTGCATATGGGAGACAAAACAAGCTGAAACAGGCCCAGGAGGTCTTTGCAGCAGTTGCAGATTCTCCAATATTGGGAAACCCAATAATTAACTCAATGATTGATGCATGTGTCAAATGTGGTAAATTTGAGGAGGCATACTTACTTTATGAAGAAGTGGCACAAAGAGGGCACAATCTTGATGCTGTTGGTATTGGCATGGTTGTGAATGCTTTGACCAATTCTGGTATGATTGTTAATTCTCTAGTAGACCAGCCTTATCAATACATTTTTATAGTAACAGTTTTATGCATGCATCTTATGCATGTGCATGTGATGCAAACCTCTTTGATATTGGTAATTTTATAATAGTTTCTTTGGTCTATACAACTTTCATTGACATAATCTGGTAATTATAACTCCATAAAAAGGCAGTTATAGCTGATGTGGTGGTCACATATAACAGATGTTGAGTAATCTGCGTATATTTTGTTTTATGGTGGGCTATTGCTTGAAATTAGGAATATTCGAGCCAGCATTAATCAAGGGCTGGTTGTGAATTATTTTAAAGAATTGATCAAATGAAGAGAAAAGGGAAAGAGTGAAAGAAAACAAAGACCAAAGTAAAAAAGTGCTTTAAAAAGCGAATGCATGCTCAAAGTTGATTCTGAAGAAAGCTACTTCTGTTACAATGCTGATTAATGGAATAAATTGTTTAATCCTCAGGCAAACATCCAGAGGCTGAAAATATTATTCGCAGGAGTATTCAGGACAGGATGGAGCTTGATACTGTGGCGTACAATATTTTTATCAAGGCAATGCTAGAAGCAGGTTGATACAGACCATCCTATTATTATTTGCTTAGGGAAGAAAAGTTTACACAATAATCTGTAAACCTAATGTTGCAGGTAGATTGCATTTTGCAACCAGCATCTATGAGCACATGCTGTTATTGGGATTCACTCCATCAATTCAGACATATAACACTATGATTAGGTAAGAGCTTGATGGATGAAAAAATGACCCAAACAACGATCTTGATAATGCTGTATGATTGTGCACATCTGTGTGGTGAGTTGTTTATCCGCTCAAACTATTTAACAATTGATGCAGTGTATATGGACGTGGTCGAAAGTTGGATAAGGCTGTGGAGGTGTTCAATACAGCTTGCAGCTTGGGTGTATCTTTGGATGAAAAGGCATACATGAATATGATTAACTATTATGGCAAGGCTGGTAATAATCACCTATATTATCTTATTTTCTGTCCATGCTTTAAAGCAAAACTGATTGATATCAAATCTGTGAAGTTCCTAAAGTAACTTATTTTTCCACCTCTCTGTACTCCATTCACTTAAATCGAGTCACATTTACTAATTGACAATCACATAAAAGTTAATTTGATTTGTGAAAATGAAAACAATATGTGAACATGGATAGTAAGAATTGCCAATCATATTTCCATTAAACTGCTGCTCATTGGTCACTTGACAGCTGTAAACAATAAGCCAAAGAAAATTGTGGATGCGCTACCTCCCTCTGTCAAACTTTGATGGCACTACTTTTTATCGGTCAGCTGACAGTTGTCATGAACAAGCCACAGAAACTTGGGGATACAATGTGTCCCAAAGCATTGTCATTGCACTAGAATGAAGTGGTGATTCTTGTCCTGTTTTGCCTTAGTATATGGTTAAGAATCAGCGCACCAACAGAGCATCACTGTTTATAGCATATATATGCCTTCGACTGATCATTTTTAAAGCACGTATTCACTAGCAATATATTCAGTTCATTTATTCATTGTCAATCTAGTGCTCATTGCATTAGAGTTGGCAGATTCACATCTTCTCCTATCAGTAGATTTATTGTAGTAGTAGCCATGTCTCTTCTTTGCTCAACATATTCCATGACGTCACTATTTTTTACTACTTTGTAGGTAAGAGACATGAGGCATCTCTCCTGTTTGCCAAAATGCAGGAAGAGGGGATAAAACCTGGGGTGGTAATGCTCATATATATTTATGCTGCCAAAACTTTACAGATTATTTTCTGAAATTTCACAAAGAGAAATGAACATCTTACATTAGTAGTTACTTCTATCAAATATATTTGCTTGTTATAATTTTCCTGTGGTTCTGCATGAAAATTACCATTTTTTTAATATTTTTTTTACCTTTTCCAGATAATGTTTAGAATGGGTCAATGTTTTTGTCACAGGAGTGCGTATTGCCACTTTATGGTGTTAATTTTGGTGATATCTTCATTAATCTGTAACATTCATTTAAGAAAAGATATTCCTGTTTGTGATGTGTTAGAATACTTAATCTTGGAGTATATGTAGTAATATAACTAAATTTCTTCATCCAGTTGTATATGTGTTTCCAAATTATTATTTAATGAATGAAAGACTTGTCTTTGCTGGGGAATTGCAGGTTAGCTACAATGTAATGGCCAAAGTATATGCCATGTCAGGACTTTATCATGAAGTTGAGGAACTATTCAAAGTTATGGAGAGAGATGGTTGTCCACCAGACTCGTTCACATACCTCTCCCTTGTTCAAGCTTATTCAGAGAGTTCAAAATGCTTGGAGGCAGAGGAAACAATAAATGCCATGCAGAAGAAAGGCATCCCTCCTTCCTGTGCCCATTTTAAGCATTTGCTCTATGCTCTTGTGAAGGCTGGCCTTATGGTTGAAGCAGAAAGGGTGTATATGGAGCTATTATCGGCTGGTTTAAATCCAGACCTTGTCTGTTGTCGGGCTATGCTTAGAGGTTACATGGACTATGGACATGTGGAAAAAGGCATCAAATTTTTTGAACAGATCAGGGAGTCAGTAAAAGCAGACAGATTTATAATAAGTGCAGCTGTGCATCTGTACAAATCAGCTGGAAAGAAACTCGAAGCTGAAGTTCTATTTGAATCCATGAAGACTTTGAGGATCTCGTTCCTCAATGAGCTCGAAGTTGGATTGAAGATACAATGCCCCAGCCACGTATCCCAGGTGACCGACCAAGGTACTATTTGACAGTGAGCAACGCTATAGAGTTGTGATGTTGATAAAGACTGCTGATGAACAAATGTGATGTGGTTGCAAAACCTTTTATAGAGCTCTCAGCTATATGAACTATGAAGACGGGGGATCCTGAGAGATGCCAAAAACTTCGATGAGGAGCAAATACGAGCAAATATCACATGGATGTGTACCTGTAGCGACATACTGGTGTATTTAGAGCTCCTACAGCTTAAAAAGTTGAAACTGTGATCAAGGATTTGTTCATCAGAGTACACCTTATAGCCTAGGTATGCCACATGATGATCTGTATTCTGTACCTTACAATCCTGGGACGAAGTAAGTCATTTGTGCTTCCCTCAATAACATTTTATACGTCGAGGACAGAGGATATCTTTTCACCCATGGCGGTGCTCTTAGTTCTCATGGCAAGGATGTGGGTCTTCAGCTGCATGAGAGAAAAAAAAAAGAAAAATTCACTAGGCAACATTCATCTATGTATTGAATGTATTAACGGAAAATTATCAATTCTGGGCGAAATGGGAATGTGTAGAACTGTATAGTTAGTATTATTTACCAATGAGAAATAGTCTCTTTTACTGTGAAGGGACAGACAGGTATCAGTTATTTTGTCTGTAGATGCTGATAATGTCCTTTCATCAAGGAACATATGAAGGACCATTGATGATTCATCATATTTTTTGTTTCTTGTATTTTGCTATTACTGACTGACTGACTGTTCCTCCCTTCAATGTGGCTTTATTTGGAAATCTTTCAACACAAATTTTTATTTTTAAAAAATAAAATAAAAAATGAAGAAGAAATACTAAACAAATAAATTATTTGTTGCCGTTTACAACTTTTTTCTTTTAATTCATAAGAAGGAAGAAAACCCCAAATAACATCATAAGCCAGCCCAGATGTTATTCGTTCTCGCAAGGATCCGTGGCAAACTGTCTCGGCGCCCTCAACTTTATTAACAAAATAAATTAACTCTTTCTGTTCTTTTTGGCATGTCTATGGGAATTGGGGGAGTCCCAGTCCCAAATATATTCTCATGTTGATCATCTAGAAGCAGTGATAATAATAGAGTTATTGTAAAATATACTTAGAAAATTCTACTTGATTATATAAAATTTATATAAAAAAATTAAAAATAGAGTAGGTATCTAATAAAAAAAAATCTTTTAGATCCTCTTACTAAACTACTATTCTAGTAAAATGATTATTGTTAAGTAAAGCGATATGATATTTGATAAATGAATGATTGTATTTAATGCAAGTGTGAGATTATTAGTGTTTATACCGTGTAGTTAATCAATTGGTTACACATGACATTGACTTTGTTTATATAAATTTATTTAATTTATTAATAAAAAATATTTCATTAATATTCATCAATTTTTTTTTATTAATGAATCTAATATTAGTTTAATATGCTCTGTAGCTAATTAGTTGATTACACGTGATATTATTATATTCATGTAAATACATATTTATTATTAATAAAAGTTTAATTTATCTTTAATATTCATATAACATTAGATTAATGAATCTAATATTTGATTTATGAATCTAGAGTAAAGATAAT
This sequence comes from Populus alba x Populus glandulosa, assembly GCA_033617975.1. Taxonomy (NCBI): domain Eukaryota; kingdom Viridiplantae; phylum Streptophyta; class Magnoliopsida; order Malpighiales; family Salicaceae; genus Populus; species Populus alba x Populus glandulosa. Next base: position 8,843,443 of record CM066161.1, read on the forward strand.
GTCTATAGGAAAAAAAATATTTTACAAAGAAAATTATAATGTTATAATTATGAGATTCATATTATATCAAAATATTGTTTCTAAATTGTTTCTAGTTGATGGTATCTTAAATATTGGATATTTATTAGAGTCGTATAGATTAATACATATTATGTTTTTTTTTTTTATGAAAGGAAGCAGATTTTCTCATATGCTGAGGTATAAAAGATACCTAAAATTAATATGTAGGTGAAAGTCATAAGACATGTACAAATTAATACAAAGATTATATTTCTAGACCTAGAAAAATCAAGTAAGGACTTGATTAAGTTAATTTCTAAAATTGTCTTGAATTAATATATGGATATTATTCAAGGGGATAATTGATATTTTGCTAATTTATCGGGTTTTTCAGATTTTCTTACAAATAGTAAATCATACCTCTTATTTTTTGGATGGTTGTCTATTAAACAAAAAAACTATGTAAGTCACATAATAAAGAGCTAGTATTCTAGGCATATAAATCATTTTCTTCTAAATAGAGCTTTAGGAGATTTCTCACCGGTGGTTCGTGTGGATTATTGTTAGAGGCCGAACAATTGAATGACTTGTGGTTTGCGACAACCTAACCTTTAATGAATTATTCAAAATCGAAAAAGATCAGATCTTCAGGTAATAAATACATAAACAACTCTAGATCTGTTTACTGAGATTCCAGAGAGTTTCGAGTAATTCATTTTATTATTTCCACTACTTGTATTATATTCAGGAATCTAACATCTAATATTTGATTAACCAAGTTTGAATTGATTGTAAATATGTTTTAGAAATTAAGAACTATAATGTAATTTATACATGGAATTACAGTTCTAGAGCTACAAAATTCAAGTAGGGACTTGATTCAATAAATTTCTAAAATTATCTAGAAATAATATATGTAATACTATTCAAGGGAAAAATTAATATTTCACCATTTGTAGGTGATATTATTCAGGAGGTAAATTGATATGTCATAATTTATAGGGTTTTCATGTTTTCCTATAAATAGAATGATATGCCTCTTATTTTGTTTTTTATGGTAAATAATATAAAAACTACATAAGTTACAGAACACTTACAAGACACAAGAGAAAAGAGCTAACACTCAAAGGCGTAGCAATTTCTCTCTCGTAAAAGGGTTTAAGATATTTCTCACTGATGGTTCGTGTGGATTACCATTAGAAATTGGACACTTGAATGACTTATGGTTTCAACAACCCGACTTTGAAGCAATTATTCAGGTAATCTTCTTATAAACCCTGAACAACTATAGATCTGTCTAACGAGATCTTGGAACTCCATAAAAACTTTTAAATTTATCATTTTCACTGCGTATGCACTACACCATTAAACAATTTTACCGACGGGTTCATTCTGTCAATGTGAGGCACGCAAATCGTCGATAACATTTTTACCGACGACCTAACTGACATAATCCGTCCATCGGAATATTGATCGTCGATAAGTTTCCATTCCATCGCAAATTCTGTCGGTGATTAAAAAATACCAAACACCGATGGTATTACAGACGGCGAAGCACGCCAAAAAAAAATTCCCGCGTGAACTTTACCTACAGAATCATTCTGTCTGTATTTTCAATGGTAATCACCTATGGATTTTCCATCGATGGTTGTGGCATGAGAAGTAAATATTTCAGAACTCTCTGTCTAATACCGACGGATATATTCCGTCGGTAATAGTAATGGTAAACACCGATAGAATATATCCATCGGTCATTGTGGCATGTGTGGTAATGTTTTTGCAACTCTCTGTAAAATACCTACGGCCAGGTTCCGTGCCGTCTATATTTATTTAAAATATTTTTTTAAAAAATATTTATTAATAGTAAAAAAAACTTAATAACCAAATAAAATTGTATTAAACATTAAAAATATAAAAATAATGTTAAATAATATTCATCCAAATATTCATTACAAATTTAATGTTTTTTAAAAACTTAATTAAACTAGAATAAGAGCGAAGCTGGAGGAGGAGAATGGTAGTTGTTCTAGAGACCGTACAGCTAAAAAGAGGCTGCACATGTATCATCATCCATCCTTGATCTAATCTACATGACCATTTGATGAAGCTGATCATAATCCATCGAGAGTCATTCATATTATTGTTTCAAGGCCATGATCTCTTTAGACTTGGTGCTCGATACTGATGGAGAGCTCGCAATGGTTGAGACACTACGGGCCGATTGCAAGTTTTTGACCATAGTGTTGGAGAGCCCGTAGACCCGATTTTTATCGGGTCCACTAGACAATCCTACTTCCATCCACAAATCCGGATCAAAATGTGGATGGGTGGACGGATCGTCCCCATATCTCTCCCTCAATCGACTATTATAGGTCTCTTGATTTTTTTTAAAAAATCATCATATTCAATTCAAGAAAATAATAACTTATGAAATAAAATAATTGAACGAACATACCACGAAGTGCTGAGCACAATTGTCCATGAACTGCTGCACCCCCTTTTGGCGGTCTTGACTCCGCACGTGTGTCTCTACAAACAACTCCATTAGACTCGGCTCACGTCCAAAAGACATAGTCTGTAAGGAAAAAAAGGTTGCAAGTTAAAAATATTTATAAGCAACAACAAATTAATTAACGATATATTTCATTTAAATTAATCTTAGCATCCGCTTTGCATGTGCGCTGAATGGGACGGAGCCGCCGGTGTGCGTAGTCACCGAACCATGAATTTTTCGATTATGGTTGTCGACACCGGCCTGTGAGCACCGTGAGAACCGCTTAGACGTCACATGCTCAATATATGCCACCCATATATCTCCCGAGATGAATGACGGTTTGAATTCCCGCCAAACCGGCACCTCATTCCATCCTTCAAGACCGTTATCCCTCGCATACATTTTTGCTTTTTTTGGGTGTCATACCAAAAATCACGCAACCTACTTCCATAGTAACCCATAGTAACGAATTAGAATTTAGAACATAAAATTATAAATTAAAAATAAATATTATTTTTTATGTTACCTAGTTGCCACGTGATTCTTCCATATTATTGTCCATATATCTCCTCACAACATTGTTGTCCGCGCTATCCCACTCAAATTTATTTTGTGTATATAAATAATTTATTTAAAATAAAAATAGTGCAAGATATAAAATTATAAAAATAATTTATTAAAAATAAACTGAAAATTAAAAGTTAACACGTACCTGAAATCGCCGAAACCATGCAGCCAGGGGTGGAGCTAGGATTATTTGATAGGGGGGCCAAAATAATATAATATAATATATATATATATATATTAATTTATTGTACATGAATTATATAAAAAAAAACTGCATGATTTAATTTTATTCAAAGAAGTAACTACAAACATATGACAATCGTTGTATAAGATAAAAGGTTTAAAACAATACCAAATTGAGTCAAAGCTATGAAGTTAATTTCATCTTCATAATGTATTCATCACTTTAATTTTGTGGTCTTTGTACCTATCAAATATAAACATACAAAATATATAAGAAACATTAGCTAAAGCGATGCATTATTTATGTTTGATAAAACTTTGAAATAAAGTAAAAAATAATAAAGAATGATTCTTACATATTTATTTTAATTGTGCTCGTCGTTCTTTCATAGAGTAGAAATCATTGATTATCATATCACTTGTGAATCTTTTATCAATTTCTTTTTCTATATAGACAATCAAATAATTTGCAAGAAAATTATCCTCCATCCGATTGCGAAGTCTTATTTTAACAATCTTCATCGCTGAAAAAGCTCGTTCAGTAGTTGCTGTCGAAACAGGAAGAGTCAAAATAAGCCGAATCAACCTGTCAACGAGTGGATAAATTGTTGATTTTTCTGTTTCAACCAATCCTTGACATAATTCAGCAATCGATGACATATTCTTTAACTTTGGATGATTGGGTACATCAAGCTCATAATGCTGCAACTAATCTCAAATGAGTTTTTTCTTGGTCAGAAAAGTCTTCAGGATAGAACTTGTCAACAAGTAAGCATATATCTTCAACACTGAATAATTTATAGTTATTTTTATGATCTAAAGTTGTGCTCAACTTAAGAAGCTCGATCGCCTGCTCATTGAATCTATTATTTAGATCTTGCAACTGTTGATCAATGATAGCTGTAAATATATCAACTCGATAGTTATGCTCAACTGTTATTGATTTTGTTTTACGACGAGATCGTCCCATACTAGAAAAACAAGCATCCATATCAGGAACTTCAATGCCTTGATGCTTATAAAATGATGTCACTTCTTCTAAAAGAGTTTCCCAACCATCATCTCTTAACTTCTGAATTAAAGTCTTTGTGGTAGTCACCAAATGCATAGCATTTAAAATGTCTTGAGATTTCTGTTGCAAAGCTTGGCAAAGCACAACAGTAATTCCCATAACATTTTTCATTATATGCAAGATGAATGCAAAATCAAATGACATTAGCAACTTAAATGAAAAGGCCGCATCACCACGTTGAGAATAAGTAGATCCATCTAAAGCGATGTTTTCAAGAACCAAGCAAGTTGCCCCATACATTTTTATCAAACTGCAAATTGATTTGAAGTGCGAACTCCATCTGCTATCTCCAGGTCGTTGCAAACCACTACTTGATTAACTCCTTTACCCGTTTCAATCTCACCAATATCAACTAAATGTTCAATTGTAGCTGCTTGAAAAGCCCGTAATTCATCATTATGCTTGCAAGAAGCACTAACAATGTTAATAATAAAAATCAAGTTCTGAAAGAAAGTGTGAACATCAGATATTTCTCTAGCTGCAGCAATAAGAGCCAATTGTAATTGATGAGCTAAGCAATGTACATAATATGCATAAGGTCAATCATTAATGAATAAAGCTTGCAATCCATTCCACTCTCCACGCATATTACTAGCACCATCATACCCTTGGCCCCTAATATTTTGAACATCAAGATTATGATGAGATAAAACAAAGGAAATCTTTTTCTTAAGAGTTGATGCAGTTGTATCTTTGACATGAACTATATCCAAAAATCGTTCTCTTATAAATCCACTTATATCAACAAACCTTATAACAAGGGCCATTTGCTCTCTTCTGGATTCATCTCGAGCTTCATCAACAATTAAACAAAATCTTGCACCACCAATCTCATGACGAATTGAAGATTGAACATTTCTAACAAAGACATGCAAAATTTCTTTTTGAATTTGATGCGAGGTGTATTTAGCATTTTGTGGAGCATTATCCAAAACAAAAGCATCTACTTGTTCATTGTATGATCCTAAAAGTTCCAACATTTCAAGAAAATTACCTTGGTTTTTTTTATTCTGGACATTCATCATGTCCTCTAAATGCACATGCTTGAAATGTGAGACAACGAACAATATCTATTGAAGCTTTAATACGCAATCGATTATTTAGAATTTCATGAGTAGTTTGCCTCTTAATTACCTTCTCAATATGACATGACTGATTTTTCAAATTTTCCAAGCACCTGGTAGCAAATCTATGAGCTGAATTCAGACTTTTTCCCATATGAGTTAAAAAAGCACATCGTTTCCCATCATTAACTTTCTTCCAACAATTGAATCCTTTAAAAGTAAATGTGTTTGATCCTGGCTTTCCAGATGACTTACTTGAAAATAGATAGCAAGGGAAACAAAATGCAGTATTTTTATCTGAATATTCAAGCCATGGATAACTTTTGAACCAATGAGACTGAAATCGACGAGGATGTTTTTTATACTAGTCAGCGGATATTCAGACATCAAAGGTTGATATGGTCCTAAATTAATGTATGCCCTTCTAATTTCATCTTGTTGATTAACCTAGTATTCCCAAATTTGAGGACGATTGCTTAGATCTCTAATTAGATGAGCAATGTCGATTCTAGTTGGAGGCGGCTCATTAATCAATGCAGGTTCTTCATAAACTGAAGCACATTGGGGTTGTTCAACCATAACTTCAACATTACACATTGGAGTTGATTGACTAGGCTGTGAGTTATCAATATTTTTCCTCTTTTTTCTCAAAAAAAGAATCAATTCTTCTTATTTTGTTCATGGTTCAACCTAAAATCAAAACATCATAAATTTTTATTGTTTCCTATTTAAAAAATAAATACAAATACCGATGTGTTGAAGCAATGATCAGAACCAAAAATAAATTTTTACATGTAAACAACACTGACATATGAAAGTAAAATTAACATATTAAAAAGAGAAATTGATATATAAAAGCATATCTAACATAAAAAAAAAAAAAGGATTACTGGTTCCTAAATAAAAAAACTTACACTGAATCAAAGTTGGGTAGACGCTCTTCAAAGAACTCAATTTGGCTAGAAAGATCGTGTCTAATTGTATATTGGACCTGGTGATAGTAAGGTACATATGAGAAAAAATTGATAATTTTGGTGGCTCTGCTAAAAACAAAACATAAAAAAATCCAAGGATAACTGAAACAAACAAACTCATAAAATATATCCAATTAATTAGAAAAAACAATATTCACTGTAAAAAGAAATAAAAAATGATAAAACTAGTAGATCTGAAAAAAAAAAAGCAGAATTATATATATCAAGTTCTTAACAAACATAAAAGAAAAAATTACTAATTACCTTGATGAAGAATTAATTGGCAGTAGCTTTGCTTTAACTTTTATGCTTTGTATTATTAGGTTAGGTTTGCAGTTTTGCAGAGAAGAAAGAGAGAGACACAGTAAAGGAAAGGAATAAAATTAAAAAGTTTACGTGGCCTTTTACATAAAGAAACGGAGATATAGGCATATAGCTTTAAAATCAAATATAACTAATAAAATAATAATTAATATTAAAAAGTCTATTATTTATTATATTTTAAAAAAAAAATTGCAGGGGCCCGGGCCCCTGCTGGCCTCCCCTTGGTTCCTCCACTGCATGCAACGATATTAGGTCTCCACTCAGGATGTCTGGAAACCTAATTTCATTGAAACAATTGCATCTCCATCGACGATTTAAACGCCGATGTTATTGTCCTGGCAGCCTCAATGTTTGTGAATCTGAAATTAAATAAAATTAATAAAATATTAATTAGTTGTTCATAAATTATGTTATAAGTATATTAAAAAAACTAAAACCTAAACAAACTTACATTGAGAGGTCATCCTTCCATTGTGCCTGGTGCTTGCGGGTGAATTGAACCCATTGTGAAGGCACAATGCCTCTGCACTTTGAAACCACACTAGAAGAGGCAGCATCACAAGTTGGCGCATATGCCTCACCATGATCAGCATCTAAGGATAGGTGCTCTTCGCTGCTAGAAGAACTAACTGCAACCGTCTGCTGACGACATGCTGTAGATTTCATTCTACGCATCTACATAAATTTATACGAATAATTACATAATTAACTTTGATTATTTTAAAAAAATTCGGTAGCACCTTTTCTATACTGGAGACTACCCATAATTTTCAAACATGCAAATCGTTACAATAACCACAACCCAATTGACTCCATAAAAATATCTTATATGCAACCTAACATCTATAGAAATTCAACATCTATATACTTTCAACTAACATCTATAGAAATGCATAGATGACAATTAAAATTAATGCAAATAATAAAAAAAACTTAACAATCAATAATAGAATAAAATTGAGATAAAACAATGAAATTTAATTCTCCATTTCCAATTACCATTTCAATGGAAAATTCAACAATAACAATTAAAAGAGACTAAATTTACAAATAATTATTACAATATAAACAATAAAATAATTAAATTTTCATTCAATGATTTAAAAAAATTCACCAGCACCTTCCCTATATTAGATAGTACCCACAGTTTTCATACCTACAAATATTGATAATTACACAAATTTTGCAAAATCAACTCTATACAACCTAACATCTATAGAAATTCAACATCTATATATTTTCAACTAACATCAATACAAATTCATAAATAACAATTAAAATTAATCAAAATAATAAAAAACATAACAAACAATAATATCATAAAATTAAGATAAACTAATTAAATTTAATTCTATATTTCAATTAAAATTTAAAGGTAAATTAAACAATAACAATTCAAATTTAACAAAATTTTCAAGGTATTATGGCAATACAAACAATAAAATAAATTTAACAAATAAAAAGAAAAAACTAAAGAACACTACACAAAACAAACAACACAAAAAACAAACAATACACAAAATAAAGAACACTACATAAATTCAAAATAAATTTAGGAATGAAAAATGTTTACCTTAATAGTGTGTTGATTTCAGGATTTTATCTACAAACAATACACAAAACAAAGAACACCACAAAAATAATCATAATTAAAATAAAAAAACTACCTTTTAATATGTTGAAAACTACCAACAAAACAATAAAAACTCTTGCAAAAAATATATACAAATGGAAAAGGGAAGAGATGAGAAGATGAAACGAGGAGCGGAGAAAAAATGAACCACGGAGGGGGGGTTTTATACTGCAATTTTTTTGACGCAAAGATAAAGAAATGAGAATACAGACCATTTAATATGTTGAAAACTACCAACATAACAATAAAAACTCTTGCAAAAATTGTATACAAATTGGAGAGGAGAACAGAAGATGAAATGAGGAGCAGAGAAAAAAATGAACCAAGGAATTACCAACGGAATATAGCATAATATGTTTTGGGTAGTGACATTAAATTCCGTTGGTAATTTCCATCGGTATTTAATTGATTTTCAGACAAAAATTTTGAAAATCCCTCCAGATTTTTCGACATCCGTCGGTAAGTGTGTGTCAGAGCACGTATGCATTGGATTTGCCGTGTCCGTCGGCAAATCCATCGGTAACTGTGCCGATGGACCAGGCAGTCTGACAATCGTGCACTTTGGAATGTGCACCATTCGTCGGTGACTGCGTCGGTATATCTGTCGGTAATTATGGCAGGGGCTGTAATTTGTTTTCCAACTCTTAGTAAAATACTGACGGGTAACATTTTGTCGGTATAGCCATCGGTGATTGTGGTAAAATTCTGTAATTTTTTTGCAACTCTCAATAAAATACCGACAGGTACCATGCCGTAGGTGTAGCCATCAGTGATTGTGGCAAAATTCTGTAATTTTTTTGCAACTCTCGGTAAAATACCGACGGGTTCCAAGCCATCGGTAAAATTGTCAATTGTTTTGCAAGTTCTATTTGTATGCTTGTCTGTCCTCGTGCACAAAAGCTTGAATTGCAAACTTACAGCACGCACAACACAATAACAATATATGAAAATTATAAAATAAATATTTCATGTTTCAAAATATCATCCATAATTTTATATTATATAAAAAGGCTTTACAAAATATTTAGTTAGAATTTTCGTCTTCGCCCTCAATTGAATTGTTATCAACTTCATTGCACTCTTCAATATAGTTATCATCTTCTTCATCAACATTATCTAGTCCACCAGAGCTCAAAACATCATTCAACTCGTTTGCATCAACATCAATAAGACTATCGTCGAAAACACAAAAAATCAAATTTTCTTCTAAGTCAATCGAAGGAGCAACTCAGAATGGTTTTAACCAACTCACTAGCTTGAAAGACTTCATCTATCACACTTGTGTCTTCATTCTTATCCTGAACAACCTCGACATGACCCTTGGGTTTTGTTTTTAAAACGGATAACCAATCAACTCTTGATCGGTCATTTCTAAAGGAAGGAGTGTATGTGTAATAAACTAGTTGGCATTGCTTTACGAAAACAAAGACATCGTTTACGTTGCGTTGTCTAGCTTTTGAGTTGATTCCAACGAGACCATAATGAGGATCTACTATGATTCTTCTATCAGTTGTGTCATACCAATAGCATTTGAATAAAAACACTCTATTCTGTTTGCTATGATATTGCAGTTCGATGACCTCTTCCATTCTACTGTAGTAGTCAACTTCAAACTCACTAGAAGTTGATCCCTTAATATAAACACCGCTATTGTATATCTTTCTTCCATGTCAAAATTCTTCAATATGAAAGACATATCCATTGACAAAATACCCATTATAGCACTTGACTTTTCTTTTAGGGCCCAGGCTTAGTAAAAACAGTGAAATAGCAGCACTACCTCCCATTTGATAAACCTTGTATATCAATTACAACAATAATAAATAAATGGATATTATGTAATATTGGCGTACACTTAATTACATTGCAAGAGATAATGAGTTTGTGATAAGACTTACATGTGTTCTAAACTACGTGGCAAATTGTTCATCTTGTAATTGAAAGATCTGAGATTCGGTCAGTTATGAGTTATTGGACAGTAAGTATTGTCGATGTTGCCTGCAAAGTTGTTCCAAATTATATGAGTTTATGGTATCACAATATATAAATAGTACACTCTTGACAAAGTTTAAGTCGAACATCTACTTACTTAATAAAAGGTCCAAGCTCATCACAGTTAAATAAGACATAATTGTGTGCTTGTCTAAACTCTGTTTCAGACAAATATCTTCCCCTCACGGCATTTTTAGGTGTGGGTCGTCCAGGATTAGAGAATATTAATAAGTTCTCACTTGAAGGCACTTCACCACCATCATCAAGCCGTGGAACACGGTTGATCCTCGTTCTCAAATGAGGTTTAAAATAGTATGAGATAAATGTTGATATCTCCTCAACAATATAGGCCTCACATATTGACGCCTCAACATGTGCCTTGTTCTTAACCTTTTTTTAAGATTGAACAAATATCTGCATATATAGAATTAATACAAAATTATCAATTAAAAAAATGAAAAAAACGTTTAAGTATTATATAGCAACTGTAATATCTAACATCTCAAATGGATACATCCATCTGTACTGGACCGGTCCTCCAAATTTACCTCAAACGGTAAATGTACAGGTAGATGCTCTATTGAGTCAAAAAAATGATGGAGGGAATATCACCTCAAGTTTGCATACTGTCTCGACAATATTCTTTTCAAGCCTTTCAATATGATCAACATTAACTTACTGAAGCATATATCTCTGAAGAAATGACTGATCTTCGTGAGTGCATCCTATAACTCCTTTGGCAACAAATTACGAAAAGCTAATGTGATGAGTGTTTGCATAAACACATGGCAGTCATGACTCTTCATTCCATATAATCTGTATTCCTCTGTATTAACCAGCCTTGATATATTTGAGGCATGTCCATCGAGGAAACGCAGATTCTTAAGCCATTTGTAGACTAGTAGTTGTGCGTTTTTCTCTAAAATGTAACTTGCTCTTGGTTTTGCGACCCATGACCCATTACAAACCAACTCTATATTTTTACGGTTATAGAACAACGCTACATCCAATCTAGCCTTGATGTTGTCCTTTGTCTTCCCCTTCACATCCATGACGGTGTTGAAAATATTCTCAAATACGTTTTTTTCAATGTGCATGACGTCAAGGTTATGACGGAGAAGATCGGTCTTCTAATAAGGAAGCTCCTAAAATATACTTCACTTCACCCAATTATAGGTCAAACCAAAACTAGGAAACTTCTGCTTACCTGATTGGAGACCAAACACAATGTCACTGTACTCTAACACAACATCATGCAATTCTTCACTAGAAAAGATGCGGGGGTGCAACATCCATTTCAACTCTGCCAACAAAGAAATCCTTTATGTTCTTTCTGTACCTTTGATTTGGTGGCAAAAAACGACGGTGATAGTAAAAAAAAAAAAGCTTTACCCCTGTTTATTAGCATGAATTCCTTGTTGTTCTCCATACAGTATGGATATACTAGTTTTCCATGCGTGCTCCAACTAGAAAACATTTTATAAGCTGAGAAATCATTGATCGTCCACATCAAAGCTGCCCTCATAACAAAACTCTGTTTCCTCGATATATCCTCTAGAGGACCAGAACTGTGTCAACTCATCAATCAACAGTCGAAGACAAACATCTATATTCCACCCCAGACTGCTTGGACTTAGTATGACCATAGATAAAAACATGAACTCTGGCCTCATACACATTCCTGGTGGCAAGTTATAAACCGTTAGTATGACCAGCCAACAAGAATAAGGAGCAACAAATGACCCGAATGGGTTGAATCCGTTTATACACAACCCAAGACACACATTCCTTGATTCAGCTTAAAAGTGAGGATGCACATTGTTAAAGTGTTTTCATGCTTCCCAATCAGAAGGATGTACCATATCTCCATCAACCGCATGATATGATTAGTGCCATGTCATGTGCTCAGTAGTTCTTGGTGACATGAATCACCTTTGCAGTCTAGGTGTGATTGGGAAGTATCTAAGTTTTTTATATGCCACGTCAGTCTTTCCTCTGCCAGTTCTGGGTTTGTAACAGGAATGCCCACATGTCATGCACTCGGTCAGCTCAGCATTTTCAAGGTAGTATAACATGCAAAAGTTAGGGCACATGTCAACTTTCTGGTCTCTTAAACCGAAGGGTTTCATAATGGCTTAGCAACATAGAATTTCTCTTTCAGCCTATTCTCTTCAGTTAAAATGTTTCTCGCCCATTCGATAATCTTATCATAACCAGCCTCACTTAACTCGTGATTTGACTTGATGGTGAACACCTGTGCTACGACTGATAATTTGTTGTGGTTCATATAGCCATCCCATAATGGTTCGTCAGAATCTTTCAACATATTAAAAAACATTGTTGCATCTGCATTAGGTTCATTTAAGATTAGACATTCACTGACATTACCTACACTCATTCTCATTGCATCCATAATCATATTCCTGTAAGGATTATTGTTGTCATTTTCAACTTCATGCATGTTGCTAGCACTAGAAATTGACCTAACCACCATTTCTACCATGCTCTAATTAGGAACAAATAGTTCTTCGTGTACATACCAACACATGTAATCCTCTATGAACCTTTTGGTTAGAAGATGCATCGTTACAACATCTTGATGCAGAAACTTTTTATTTTTACACTTCCTGCATGGACACTTAATACTGCCATCAGTAAAATTCATCGGGATAAATGTTGCGAAATTAATAAAAACCTAAACCCCGTTACAATAATCCATCCTCCGCAATCCTTGGGGTAAGTCCCGATACATCCATGAACGATCATTCATGACTTCTATCGAACCTCTATAAAATTATGATGACAACATATATTAATTAACTATGTTACGTAAATAAACATAACAAAAATATTAGTTTGCCCCGACATTATCCAACAAACTAAAAATACACTTATGTTAAATATTCATTATCAATTATCAACTATCAACGTCCATACAAATTTATACATATATAAATTTACGAAAATCACAACTTCACAATAGAATTTATAAAAATTAAAGCAGACCCGTTAAACAAGCTTTTATTTATTTCATCACAACACATCTAATTCGGTGTAATTCAAACAAAGTTTCAACACTTTACAAACAAATATAATTTGAAAAAAATCTAAAACAAACTATAACAACTACAAAATTATACATTCATACTACAAGTTTCTTTCACAAATAACAATCAAATAAGTACATACGTTAACAAAAAAATAATTATACTTATAATATAAATAATAATATTTTTAATTATAATAAATATATATATATATATATATATATATATATATTTATAATACAAATAATAATATCATTGTGTATGGCTACGCTGCAAGACCCAAGGATATTAGGTCTCGCTGTTAGCCATACCCAACATTAGCGAGTCTGGGTGGGTGGGTAGAGCTAGCTCTTTTTTGAAATGTTTTGGGTCTGGCTCAACACTATTGGTGGCTCTTTTTGGAAGTATTTTGGATTTGGCCTGGCTACCACACCTAACAGTGTTGAGTCCAACTGTCAAGTTAACCCCAATAGCATTTGGCAAAGGAGGCAATACCACCAGTCGTAATTCTTACAAAAAAAACACGGCAGAGAAACGCCCTCTTAAGGCTGCAACCAGGCGCGCAGCTCTGTCCCTAGCACCCAAGACTGAGCAAACCACACGCCAGTGTCTGCTGCCTAGGGCCATGGCCAAGCGCACGTGGCCGGCCCAACGCCCTAGCTTGTCAGCCTTAGCGCCAGGTATCAACATTCTAAGCTAATTAATTATAATTAATTAATACTTTTAATTACAATAAAGATCATAATATTTAGAATACAAATAATAATATTCATCATATTTCTAATAATATTAAACTTGTGTGACCAAAATTTATATAGTAATAATTAAAAAAAAACAATTATTAACAACAATAATAATGATAATTGTTACTATACTTTTTTTTTTCAATTTTCTTCTATTCTTAATATCAATACTTTTAATTACAATAAAGATAATAATATTTAGAATACAAATAATAATTTTTACCATATTAATAATAATATTAAACTTGTATGACCAAAGTTTCTACAATAATAATTCTTTTTTGAAAAAATCATTAACAATAATAATAATGATAATTTTTATTATATATTTTTTTTCATTTTTCTTCTCTTCAGGGTCTATCGATCCAACCGCGTGTTCCTCGAAACCCAAGGGCGGTCAGAACAAACCTCGGTGGCCGAGTACGCACCCAGCACGCGGGTCTACAGGCTAGGCACTCGGGTTTGCAGACCCCAGGGTCGCAAGGCTGCAGACCCGCTCTCCCTAGGGTTGCAGCCAGGTGCGCGGGTTCTCCTTGAGCGCTCAAGGCTGGGCAAACCCTACACCAAGTGTCTGCATGTCATGTCTCGGCTAGCCCAAGCATTAGGTGGTTGCAGCCTAAGGTGCGGTCAGGCACGCGTGGCTTTCCCGATGCCCAAGCTTAGCGAACAAGCGTCAGGTGTCTGTAGCCCTAGGGAGCGTGCCTCCAGCCAGGCATCTCTAGCCTGCAGCCTCACTATGCCCTTACCAAACAGTGCAGTCTATAATAAAAACACGTCTATAATAAAAGCACTCAGAACCTATAGTAACTCGTTATAGTGACAAGCAATATAATTCACAGTAAAATCAATAACTCCTGCAATAATAAAATACTAATCTCTAGTTATAGTTAATATGCAAAAGTTTGCTCAATTCTTGTTAAGAGCCCATTAGTTATTAGAAATAAAAATCACATCACAAGGGGCAAATCTTACAGTTTAATTGAAAACAGAATGATGGGTTTGTAGTAATTTTATTGGGGCACATTGAGTGAAAGGCAACACAAAATAATAAATGCAGATTTAACGGAATGAATTCTAGGACATGGTGGTGGATGTGGCAAGCTTGGCTCTCAGGTCTTTTCTTAGAATCTTTCCACAATGAGTGAAAGACAACACAAAATAATAAATGCAGATTTAACGGAATGAATTCTAGGACATGGTGGTGGCTGTGGCAAGCTTGGCTCTCAGGTCTTTTCTTAGAATCTTTCCAGAAGCCGATTTGGGAATAGAATGAACGAAGAACACCTTGTGCAGTTTCTTGTAGAACACCACCTGTTTAGAACAAAATGTAAGAGTATGTATGATCTTAGCTTCCAATATTGGACGAGGAAGCTTTTCTTTTTCCTTGTTCTTAATAAGCATTGAAACCCTTATTAGGATTGTTTAGAAATGGTATCTTTTTTAACATTGAAAGAGCTAGTATATATATATATTGAAGTTGCACGAGCACCTGCTTTGCAATGTATTCTTTTACAGCCTCTTCACTAAGGTCAAGATCATCTGAGCGGACCACAAACGCGACAGGAACTTCACCAGCAACCTCGTCTTTTTGCCTGTTGTTCCATACAAGTTATCTCGGCTTTGAGACAGAAAACATGATTAAAATAAAAGAAACACGAGCTCTCTAGCTTTAGGGGCCTTGGAATACAATGATAGAATAACACCAATTCCTTTCCTAATCCGATTGAACAGGAGTGTTATTATGAGAAATGATGCAGATATGATGATGAGTTTGATTGTACTTACGGAACAACAGCCGCATCCGCAATTGAAGGGTGGTTTACAAGGAGAGCCTCAAGCTCCGCTGGCGGCACCTGACCATAGAGCATGGAACATGCTTGTTAAATTGTCAGCTACGTATAAAGGCCACAATACATGCACAGATATGAAAGGAAATAGGTCCAATGTCAGACATGCCTGGAAGCCTTTGAATTTTATGATTTCCTTCACTCTATCAACAATGAAAATCTCGTCGTCGTCGTCGACATAACCTATATCTCCAGTGTGGAGCCAACCCTCAACGTCTATGGTGTTTGCCGTGGCTTCCGCGTCATTCAAATATCCTGTTTGGGCTTAGGCTATTAAGGGATAATAACTTTGGAACTCTCGCATGTTTAACCTCAGAAAAACAAAAACATTTTCAAGGTGCACCCTTTGCAGAGAATAGATTATAGATATACTGTAGATGGTATTATGTACATAGCCTCTCCTACAAAAGAATGATATAATTAATTATGTTCTTGGCATATCAAGCTGAGAGTGGAGAAATTACCGAACCTTTCATGATTTGGGATCCACGGATGCAGATTTCACCAGGTTGGTTGTAACCAAGAGAGCGACCGGTCTCAGGGTCAATGACCTTGAGCTCTGCGTTTCTAACCACCGTTCCACACGACCCAGACTTGGTTGGGAAAGGTTGCTTTGAAAAGGCCAAGCACATTGATAGCACAGGCCCCGCCTCTGTCATCCCATAACCCTGTTCATCGTCGAAGCCATCATCAACAGTTTCCTTCCTTACTTGTATGAATATTTTACTTCACTTCTTGAATAATGTCAGTTCCACCAAATAAATTCTTGAAATATGATATTGCTTTGGTATTTATTTCTTATAATCAATCTCATGAAGCTACATGGCCCACATCTCGAAACAATTTCATTATTAATTATTGATTAGAAATGTGATTGTAATTATATTTTAAAACATTTTTTACTTTAAAATATATTAAAAATAATATTTTAATTTTAATTTAAAATTAATGTATTAAAATAATCTAAAAAATATATAAAAAATTATATTTTTTTGAAAGCACTGGTTGTCACACGTTTCCATATCCGCAATAAATTGCGATGTTTACAACTGTGATAGCTTCATTATTGGATCAAATCCTGCCACCTCCAATGCCTTTAATTGCAATGCAATAACATTTGACTCCTCATTGGATCGGATATCGGATCTAAGACCTCCGGTTCCGGTCATCATCAAGAGGCCAGTAGTTAAATTATTGGTTATTCAAATATTTATATATTCTTTTTATTACATGTAAATATTTATTTTTCAATACTGTGTGATGTGTCTACCTAATTATTAATTGTACCATGTGACGTGTCCATATACTCAAGAATCATGCATACACAGAACGGATATAGGCAATCCACATATATGATTATTCTTCTAAGAAAAGAAAAAAAAAAACTACCACGAACTTTTTATAATAAGAAATTAGTTCTTAACCTTTTCTTTTTAATTCGATTTAAGTATCTGACGTTGCTTTCATCTACAACATCGATCGTACATCCATTTTCATTAAGTTTTATTTTATTTTCTTTTAATTTTATTTCACCTGTCAATTTGGTGAATACAATAGTTTTTGTTTTTTAATATAGAATTTTGAAAACATGCATCACTTGAAAAAAATTAAATCGATATGTTTGTAATATTATTTTTTTAATAATTTTGAAATTAAAAAAAATTAAAAATAATTTTAATATTTTTTTAAAATAAAATTTCTTTAAAAAAAAAAAAACTATGAATCAGAGTAAATGGAGCCTAAAGCAGCTCAAGTATCGTAAGATTTGTCCAACCACAAAAATAGTGATTCTCTTCTACCTTTGCAAAACGAAAACGCACACACCACACTATACGCATGTCATGTACATATATGTTCATGAAAACTGTCATTAATTAATTAGTGGCAAAGTAGCTAACACTAACCTGTCCCAGGATGGCCTGAGGAACCCTGCTCCTGAGGGCGTCCTCGAGCTCCTTCCCCAGTGGCGCAGCCCCTGACAGGACTACCCTGATCGAACTCAAGTCGAAGTTCGCCACCAATGGGTTCTTGGCCAACGCCAGCACCAGTGGTGGCACCACAGCCGCAACCGAAACATTGTGTTTCTGAATGAGCTCTAGCAGTGATCCTATCTCAAACTTTTGCATTAAAAGAACAGCAGAACCGGCTCTCAACGAGCATAACAACACGCTGTTCAATGAAAAGATGTGAAACAAAGGTAAAACGCATAAAACAACGTCATCTTGTTTCAAGTATAAATTTGGGATCTCTCCATCAACTTGTTGAGCCACACTTGTTATCAAGCTCTTGTGAGTCAGTATCACTCCTTTTGGGAGCCCTGTTGTCCCTGAAGAGAATGGTAATGCCACAGGATCATCCGGAAGGATTGAAACTGTTGGCATTTCACTCTCGCTAGCCTCGACAAGCACATTGAAATGTAGACAGTTCTCTGGTGGGTCATCAATGGTGATTACTATGAAATCTTCCCCCGGTTTTTGGTTGTTTTCATGGCAATCACTATCTCCTAGCTTGTTCACATATTGAGACTGGGTGATAATCAGTTTCGCTCGAGAAGCAGAGAATTGCTTGAATATTTCACTTTGAGTGTAGAAAGGGTTCGCAGTGGTGATGACTGCACCAATCATGGAAGCACCGATGAAGGAGAAGACGAATTCTGGGCAGTTTTGGAGCAGGGTCATGATTACATCGCCTTTCTTGATGCCCAAATTGGATAACCCAGCAGCGACCTTCCGAGATATCAAGTGAGTTTCGGCAAAAGAATAGGTTTTTCCCGTGGAACCTGAAATCAAGCATGGCCTATCTGAGAAATCAGAGAGGTTTTCAAAGCAGTATGCGTGCAGAGGGAGGTCGTTCGAGATGGTTATGTCTGGTAGTTTTGATCTGAAAATATGATCAGTTTCATGAGAGGATGGTGCGTTTTGGTTTTGTGGAGGGGAGAGTTCCGGTTTCGGGGGCTCAACCGTGGCCACGGACATCATGTTTCTTGAGATGGAAGGGAGTTTCTCTCTGTGATAAATGTATCTAACGCAGAATGTATACCCAACCAATCCCAATTCTGTATGGTTCTAATCGATCGATCGGTGTGGATGCGTGTACGAGGACGGAGCCAATCGAGCAAGGTGTAATAAATACAGGAGCACAGAAAGTTTGGTGAAAGTAGTGGTGAGAGACTGGTAGCTGAGCTGGCAAATTGAAGATGAGGTGAGTAGGAAGGGAGCCAAAGCATGCCCATCTCACATTCAAGAAACCAAACCCTATGGCTCATGCACTTCCCATCAAAGCCAAAGCTCTCACCTACCCTCAAGAGTCAATTGGCAGCGATTGGTTGACACGTGTAAATAAACGACACTCACAACAGCTTACGTGGCAGACAAGTCTTTTATGAGATGACACAAGGAACTCAGTGCATGGCAAAGTTACTCTTTCATAGTCACCATAATAATTATCCATAGCTTTCACAATAACTTTTATTGCCGTGTTTCGTTACCGTTAATAAATAAAAAAAGTCACAGAAAATTACGATAGAAGGGATGAAAAAGAATAGGAAATATAGTTGGGTTTTATGGTAATATATAAGATAAAATAGAAGTCTTTGTACTTGTTTAGTTACTTACGGGATTACAATTTAATGTTAACTTGATGAATACAAACCCAACCTAATTGAGAATTTATTTGGATTATTCGATACATAGTAAATAGGGTATGAATATTAATTAATCCAACCCAAAATCTATCTAAACCTAACTTAATATGTATAAACTTCAAATATACATATTAATTGTTTTATTTTTTGTTGAATAAATAATAGTTAGATGAATACTCATATGGATACCCGAAATCCGATAAATATTTTATAAATATCTAAATTTTTGATCCGATAAATAATGAGTCTGGTATAGATATCAAGATAGTTTAGTTGATATCATTTGATATATAATTCAATTAATGGTATCTATTACCATCCCTAGTTTAGTTAACGAGGGATAAAATAAAAATGTAATAATTTAATTTTGAATTTTTTAAAAAATAATAAATAATAAAAATAAGTGAATGAAAAATAAGTTGAGAATTGGGTCAAGACAACACAAATTGAAAAATAATGGTCGGATGAATACCCATATGAATACTCAAAGCTTGATGAATATTTTATGAATATTTAAATTTTTTATCTAATAAGTAATGAGTAGAATATAGATACCAAGATAGTTTAGCTAATATCATTTGATATATAATTCAATTCATGGGTATCTATTATCATCTCTAGTTTAGTTAATGAGAGACAAAATAAAATTGTCATAATCTAATTTTTAAAGTTTCAAAAGAAATTAAAAAAAAATGAATTAATAAAATAATAATTTGAGAATGGAGTCAAAACAATACAAATTGAAAGTTTAAAGACTAATAAGGATGGAACTATAAATTTGAAAGTCAATTTTAGTAGAAATTGAAAGAATTGATAAGTTTAGGGACTTAATTAAACCTTGAATTAATTTAATAAATAAAATCATGAGCTTAATTAAAGAATTTATACATTTGGGGACTTAATTGAACTTGAAATTAGTTGAATTAATAAAATCAATGTTTTAATTGAAGAAATACGAAAGTTTGAAGCTGATTCAAGACAAAATAACAAGAAATTAGAGTCCAATAACCAAGGTGAAATGTTGAGGGTACTGTAGGAAGTTTAATTGATTTTTCCATGGTAATTTTAAAAAAATTAAAAGTTGAAGAGTAAATTAAGGATTGAATTGAATAATTCAGAAATGAAGAATTGTTTTCTAAATGGCGCTAAAATTCAGAGGTCCAATTGCAATTAATTCAGGGGAAAAATTAAAAAGAAATGGATTTTCCATGAATAAGGGTCCAATTACTAAATGTCATAACTTCATAGGGCAAGTTAAAGGCAAATCGATTAAGTAACAAAACGGTGTCATTTTAGAAAATTATGATAGAAGGGATTAAAAAGAATAGAAAATATAGTTGGGTTTGATAGTAATATATATAAAATAAAATAAAAGCCTTCGTACTTGTTTAGTTAGTTAAGGAATTACAATTCAATATTAACTAATACAGTCCCAACCTAATTTAGGTGAGTTTATTTGGATTATTTGATGGGTAGTAGATTCCATCTAAACCTAACTCAATACACACACATACTTCGAGTGTGTTTGGTATTGTGGTAGCTGTTGTGGTTGTGGCTTGAAAAAAGTTATTTTGTAAAAAGTATTTTTAGTTGAGGTTGGTTTGAAAAAATAGATGTTTGGTTAAAACTGTGGTTAAAATTGAAGTTGAAGAAAAATTAGTTTTAATGTGTTTGGTTAAGAATGCTTTTGAAATTGAAGTTATAAAATAATTTTAAAAATATATATATTAATATTGATGGTTTTTAATTTAAATTTTATGGATTTAACTATTGCTATTACATAATGAAATAAATCACACTTAAAAAAATTACTTTAACAAAAAATTATCTACAATTCCATTACGTACAAAATTCATCCGACAAGAACTATAAAATTAGATAAAATATTATCAAGAATAAAATTAAAATTACACTACGAGTAAATTTAATTCACCTTAAACTAATTTTAAAAAAAAACAAAAAAAAATTGTTGTTCACGTGAATAGCACGAGTGAAATCAATTAACTACATTGATAGTAAAAAAAAAAAAAAAAAAAAAAACATGTTCAGCAAACAGTGGAGGCATGCTCCACTGTTCACTGAACAGTGCATGCCTCCACTGTCAAAAAAAAAAAAACTGCAGGCATGCTCCACTGTTCATGCCATGCAAAAAGCAGCAATTTGCTTCTTTTAATTTTCCTGCGGCCAGAACACAGTAAATTGAGGGACCCACGTACAGCAAACAACTTTTTTTATTTAACCAAACACTCAGTCATTGCGTTTCTTCAGAAACGCAACCTCTACCTCGTAGCCAAACGGGCTCTTCAAATATACATATTAATTATTTTATTTTTTGTTGAATAAATAATAGTCAGATGAATGCTTATATGCATACCCGAAACCTGATAAATATTTTATGAATATCTAAATTTTTTATCCAATAAGTAATGAGTAGGGTATAGATATCAAGATAGTTTAGTTGATATCATTTGAAATATAATTTAATTCACGAGTATCTATTATCATCCCTAGTTTAGTTAATGAGGGATAAAATAAAATTGTAATAATTTTATTTTGAATTTTTTAAAAAATAATAAATAATAAAAATAACAAGTAAAAAATAAATGAATGAAAAATAATATGATAATTGAATCAAGACAATATAAATTGAAAGTTTAAAGACTAAAAAGGATGGAACTAGAAGTCAATTTTGATAGAAATTAAAAAATTATAATAAGTTTAGGAACTTAATTAAACCTTGGATTAGTTTAATTAATGAAATCATGAGTTTAATTGAACATTAATAAGTTTGAGAACTTAATTGAACTTGAAATTAGTTTCATTTACGAAATCAAGGGCTTAATTAAAAAAATACTAAAATTTGGAGCTGATTCAGGTACAATTGTAAAAAATTAAAGTCCAAGGACCAAGGTGAAATGCCGGGGGTACTATGCGGAGTTTAATTGATTTTTTTCAGGGGTAATTTTGAAAGAATTAAAAGTTGAAGAGTCAATTAAGGACTGAATTGAATAGTTCAGCAATAAAGGACTGTTTTGTAAATGGCGCTATACTCCAGGGGTTCAATTGCAATTGATCCAGGGGGCAAAATTAAAAAGAAAAGGATTTTCCATGAATAAGGGTCCAATTGCTAAATGTCAGAAATTCAGGGGGCAAGTTAAAATTAGCCATATCAGTTAAGGAACCAAACGGCGTCGTTTCAGAACCAAGGACTGTTCATCTCCTTCATCCCCCCGCTCGCCCCCACGATGCGTCGCAGACAGTCCTGCAAGGTTGCCTCATCATCTGGAGACGACCGCATGGCATTCCCACGAACGGGAGTGAAAGAAAGACGGAGGAAGGGGAAAACAGGGGAGAGAATACCAGGAAAAAGAACAGAGAAAAACGCAAAGGAAAGAACGAGCAAACACATAGAGGACATAACACGGGAGAACAGAGCAAACGAAAAGACAAAGAAAAAGAAGCACAGGGAGATAGACCAGCAATCTCACGTCTTCGTCTCCAGTAGGAAAAATCACAAAAAAAAAAAAAAAAACTAGAGACCTAGAGCTAGGACAGAAAGACCAGAAGAAGAGAAGAAGAAACAGAGGAGAGAGTGCACCGGTAATCACACGTCTTCGTCTCCAGGCAATCTTTCCCCGCTTTGCAGTTTCATTTTGTTTGGCACTGTGCGAAGGTGTGCAGAGCATGCGTCAATGATTAACGCACCGGGCTGCTTCAGCCTGCCGGGTCTCCGGTTCGGCCAGGAACTAGGTTGGCCCCATTTATTTGCTGGAAAGTAGTTTTTATTTGAAAAATGAATTTTAAAAAATTATTTTTCAATGTTTGGTAGTGTAATGGAAAATAAGTTGAAAAACAATTTCCAGTGTTTGGTTATGTCATGGAAAATGAACTGGAAAATAACATATTAATTTTTTATTTTTCTCAAGTTTATTAAAATAATGAGGAACAAATCTTACAAATTAAAAAGTTGAATGAGAATGAAATTGAAAAAAAATATATAATTTCATAAATTATCTCAAATAAAATAAATAATAATTAAAATAATAGAAATCAAATCTAAAAAATTAAAAAAAAAAAAGATGAAGAAATTAAAATAATAATAATCAACATTTCATAAATTATTTCAAATAAAATAAGTAACAATCAAAAGAATGAGGACCAAATTTGATAGATAAAAAATTTCAATAAAAAAAATGATAAAGAAAAGCAAATAGCAAATATAAAAATAAAAATCAAAGTTAATATAAAAATAAAATTTTAAGAGATGAAATTAAAAAATAAATATTCAAAACAAAATATATATAGCAATCAAAAGTTTGAGGATTAAATTTGATATAATCAGCAAATAATGACATTTCTAAATTTTTCACAACTTCCGGAAAGTGTTTTCCCCCCAAATTTTTCAGGAAAACACTTTCCTGAAAACCAAGCCAAATTTTTCTTTTACTGGAAAGTGTTTTTCATTGACCAACTTTTCTAATGGCAAGCAAACACAAGAAAGTTTGGAAAGTGATTTCCCGGAAACCACTTTTCGGAAAACAAACACAGCTAAAGGGAAAACACTTTCCTGAAAACCAAGCCAAATTTTTCTTTGACTGAAATTGACTGGAAAGTGTTTTCCGTTGACCGGAAAGTGTTTTCCGTTTACCAACTTTCCTAATGACAAACAAACATAGTAAAGTTTGGAAAATGCGAATATTTTTTTTTTTGTTTTATACATAAAAAAACATGGATGTATCGGATATCATATTCGCATTTCACAGTAAAAATTAACAAATTAAATATATAGTGAAATTATTGGGGGAAAAAACATGCGAGAAACCCACAAATAAATTCAAAAGAGTTCACAAATGTTTTGGAATTTTCTAATATTACAAAAAGACATCAAATATCAAAATAAAAAAGAAATAAAATAAAAGGAATTACACACCCTTACCCAATTCAAATTAGGTCAGCTGGGCTTGAGATCCAAGCCAGCCTCAATTATTTTTATTTAGGGATTTAGCTCAGTTAATAAAGATAAGGACTAGGGCCATGTTTGTTTTTCGGAACTAGTTTCTGAGAAACTATTTTCCAAACTTTCCTGTGTTTGTTTGTCATTAGAAAAGTTGGTAAACGGAAAACACTTTCCAATCAATTTCAGTCAAAGAAAAATTTGGCTTGGTTTTCAGGAAAGTGTTTTCCCTTTTGCTGTGTTTGTTTTCCGGAAAGTGGTTTCCGGGAAATCACTTTCCAAACTTTCTTGTGTTTGTTTGCCATTAGAAAAGTTGGTCAATGGAAAACACTTTCCAGTAAAAGAAAAATTTGGCTTGGTTTTCAGGAAAGTGTTTTCTTGAAAAATTTGAAGGGAAAACACTTTCCGGAAGTTGTGAAAAATTTAGAAATGTCATTATTTGCTGATTATATCAAATTTGATCCTCAAAAAATAATATATATATATATATATATATATGATTTGCTTTCAATTCAGATTTTATTGGTTTATTTACTAATGTTAGAGTCAAGAATATTATGTTTTTTTAATTACATAATATTTACTTATGTCAGAATTGGAAGTATTCGTATCTGAATATTAATTGGAGCCAAAGGTGGGAGTATTACAAGCAGACCATCGATAGCATAATCCAACAAACCTTTAACAATTTAAAATAAATCAGCAATGCAGTTTACTTCAGGTAGAACGTTTAAGGAGTGATAATATCTTTCTTTTTACATAACTAGTCTCGTTTCATAGAATCTCTGTTAATTAATTAGGATTCCTAGTGACTATAATACTTGATGACAACTCCTTAAATAAAACATTTTCTTTCTAAGAACAAAATGCTAGAAATTTGTTATTTCGCTTTAATAATTTAATTTTTAAAGGTCGTCACGATTTTGGATGCGATAAAAATAATATATGAAAAAAAAAAATTTAATGTACTCAATATGTATTATTATCAAACTTACAATGTTAGTGCATGATAAATTTACTCTTTCATATAAAATTGGTATTTCCAATTATAATTATCCATATCTTACTTTATGCATTGAGAGAACATTGTACTATATGTGTTGAATGATTTATATTTTGTTACTGTTTGGAGATAGAAAAGACATATAATTATAATAGAAAAGATGAAAAAAATAAAAGATAAAATTGTGTTTGATAACAGTGTATAAAATATAGTGAATGTCTTTATATTTTATTTGGTTGATAAGGGGAAAAAATAGAATAAAATGTAGAAAAGTCATGTATTACATAAAACTTTTAAAAAAAATAAATAGAAATCATGAATTTCACTTTGCATTAATATTTTTAAACTAACTTAAAATGATAATTGGTTAAATCATATTTTTTAAAAAAGTATCATAAAAAATAATTCATTAGAAAGAAAATAACATAATTAAATTATGATTTACTCAACACTAAATCATTTCTCCAATTATAATTAGTAATAAAATAATAATTAAATCAATCATATATCAAATAAAATATTTTTCCCTAACACCAAGTTAAAATCTAACATAATTGAAAATGCAAGATAATAATTTCATCACAAATATATTTATTTTTTTGTAATAATTCAAATCCTACCTCTTCATTGTTAAATCCAATTTCTTTGATAATATGATGAATTTTTTTTTATTATTATTACGTATGTTTTAATAATTATATTACTTTTTCAATAATGATATTCCTTTTCCTTTATAATGTTAAAAAACTTACTCAAATAGTAAAATGATTTCTTATACTTCTTATCATAAATCGCTTCTTAATTAATTCATTTTATCCAATTCATAAAAATATAATTTACTATAATTCATTCATTTTTTTGTTTTTCTAATTTATTAAATTGTATAAATCAATTTATAATTTATTTTGAGAAACTGATTTTTTCATATTAATTTTATGAAATGAAAATACGAACTTTTAACACATTATATCCTTAGAAAATATTTTTTAAAATTAATAAAAGTGCACTCGCATGTGTTCATATATATCTGTAATGAAACATATTTGAAAATAAATAAACTAAAAGAAAAACATAAAATATATTGTCTTGGAACCAAACTAAGACATTACTGGGTTGAAAAAAACAAATAGATGACACATGTTTCATTTGAACGATGTATTATTTGTCATTGTCTTCCCTGACCTCTAATCAGTTTCTAGGTTTTATTGAAAAACATATAATATTTTTTTAGCTGAAAAATCAGTTATTTTTCATTATTTAGATGTATTAATAAAAATATCTTCATGTAAAATATTATCTTTGATTAATAATTTTTTAGTAATATTAATAAGATGATATAATTATAATGTTTGTGAACGAGATAATAATGGTGGTGATACTAATATTTAAGATGATAATAATGGTGGTGATAAAGTTAATCCTCATTTATCTCAAGTGGAACTTGTGGCAACACATGGGTGAGATCCATCTCAGCCTTCTGAAGTAATGATACATGAAATACATCATGTATTTTTGATAAATGCAGTGGTAAAGACAATCTATATGCAACTGGGTTTATTTTTTAAAGTATCTTGAAAACTAATATATTTTGGGGCCAATTTTCCTTTCATATCAAATCTTAGCATTTGTTTTTAGGGTGCAACCTTCAAATAAACATGATCCACCACTTTAAACTCTAGAGGTCTCATTCGAAGATCAACATAATTCTTCTATCTAGCTTGAGTCACCTTCATTTAATCCTTTATAATCCTCTTTTTTTTTTAGGTGACCTTAAAAATTTTAGGCCCAATTAGTTTCATGTCACCTATTTTTTCCCAACACATTAGTGTTCAACACTTCTTGTCATATAACGCTTTATACAAAGCCATTCTCATAGTGGTTTGATAGCTATTATTGTAAACAAATTTTATAAGAGGCAAGTGATCCTCCGAACTACACCCAAATTCCAATACATAAGCTCTCAACAAATCCTTCAATATATGAATAGTTCTTTGAGAATGTTCATCCATCTGAGAATGAAAGGTTGTACTCAGGTTTAATCTCATCCCCAAAGCATTCTGAATACTCAACCACAACCGGCATGTACACCTGGGGTCTCGATTTGACATAATGAAAACTGGTACC
This sequence comes from Populus alba x Populus glandulosa, assembly GCA_033617975.1. Taxonomy (NCBI): domain Eukaryota; kingdom Viridiplantae; phylum Streptophyta; class Magnoliopsida; order Malpighiales; family Salicaceae; genus Populus; species Populus alba x Populus glandulosa. The sequence continues at coordinate 8,871,107 of CM066161.1, forward strand.
CCATGTAGTCTCATTAATTTATTAACATACAGCTTAGCTAACTTCTCAATTGAGTCAGTCATTTTCATAGATAAGAAAAGGGAAAATTTAGTAAGTTTGTCAACAATTACCAGATAACATCACTCCTTTTCTTTCCTCTCGGTAACCCCGACACAAAATCCATGATAATATCCTCATACTTCTACTAGGGTATTAATAATGGTTGTGAGCGTCCTGCTAGCTTTTGATGCTCTACTTTCACCTCTTGACACACAACACAACCAGTTATATATTTGGTTATTTGCCTCTTCATTTTTTGCCATAAATAAAATTCCTTCAGGTCCTTATACATTTCAGTGCTCCTAGGATGTATAATGAGTACCCATGAGCCTCTTTCAGCACTTCACCCTTCAAAGTCTAGTCTTTCAGTAAATAAATTTGTATTTTTCCATACGACTAAACCATATTCTAAGATTTGAAAAGGAGTTTTGTCTCCTAATATGACCTTATCTCTAATATCACTGACTCTATCATCCCTTTACTGAGCTTCTAGTACTTTTTCCCGGAAGGTTGACTTCACCCTTACATGAGCTAATAAAGAGCTCTCAGGCCCAACCTTGATTATGGCATCAATCTTCCTTAACTCTAATAACTCCCTTTCATCCGACCCAATGACCACTACTCTACTCTTGCGACTAAGAGCATCTACCATAACATTTTCTCTTCTGGGATGGTATTCGATCATACAATCATAATCTATAATCAGTTCCACCCACCGTCTTTGTTACATGTTCTAGTCCTTCTATGTCATCAAGTATCTCAAATTCTTGTGATCCATAATAATTTGGACTTGAAACCATATAGATAGTGCCTCCATACTCTTAAAGTAAAACCGCAACGGCTAACTTGAGATCATGTACTAGGTAATTGACTTCGTAAAGCTTTAACTATCTTGATGCATAAGCAATCACCCTCATCAATATGCATCTAAGACATAATGCATGTTTATTAGTTGATTACATATAGTTTGGGTTGAGTCAAAGTTTAAATTATAAGTTGATGAAATGTTAAAATAAGTGAAATAAATTTTTATTAAGTTTTATTTATGATTGAGACAATGTGCCTTAATTGAAACTTATCTTAGAAATTGCATAATATTAAACTATCAATATAATATTTATGCATAATTGTAATGGTTTTTAATTTTTTAAACTAATTTATCATAACTTACATTGGTTACTTAATGAATAAATGTTTTTTTGTTTATTATGGACAAATTAATTAGGTTTATTTTACAATGAAGAGTGAATTTTCTTACTACTTAGCTTTTTTAAATGAAGAACTAAGAATAATTTTAAAATGAAAATGAACAATGGCTCTATCATCAATTGATGAAGAAAATATATGTCGTTTATGAGATGACAAACTTTGAATGACCTATGTTCATGTCATTAAGACAATTGTCATCGCCACATTTATACATGAAATTTGCTTATTTTTATTTTAATGTTTAAACATGAGGATTATAAAATTTAATAGATTATTTGTGCAAGTTAAGGATTAATATTTTGTAGAAGTGGGTTTATTTAATACTTGAAGGATCAATAAATAAGTTTTTCCAACACCATAAATGTATAAATGTGACATTTTAATATAAATTTTACAAAAAAAACAATGTACGGGAAATGTAACAAAAACTCCTTTTGTGACTAAATTAGTAACTCTTTTTAGCAACAAAGATTTTCATCACTAAATATATTGTTAAAAAATTGTTTTCTTGTTACATCATGTAAGCATAAATTTAATGAAGTCTAATAAAAAAAATAATTATTTTTTTAAGTTAACATGTACAAATAAAAAAAAATTAAAACTTGACACAACTAACATATCTAAAAGGAAAAATACTTGTACCATAACCATAGTTATCAAACACGACTTGGCCTGACAGGTTGATCTAGGAACCAAGCAATATGGGCCTTGGCTGGATTTGAAGTGGGCAAAATCTGGGCCAGCAATTAGCCACATGAAACCTGGACGACCCAACATAACTCGGGTGAAACTTTTGTTTTTTAGATCTTTTTTTATCATGTTTTTTGTGTGCATTAGTGGTTTCAATTTAAGAAAAAAAAAATTATTACTAAAGACAAAAGCCATAGGCATTGCCTCACACATAGGGGGAATCAAAGGTTTTCCTCTTACTCGGACCAACCTTATATGGGAAAGCCTACCACATTTTTCTTGTTGGTCACTAACTCATATCAAAGTTCACTATATAAACACCAGAAAAAAAAAATTTATTTTTTTAATGTAGGATTGGAAGCCCATTAATATATATACTCTATATTCACACAAAAAAAGTGTGTTTAAATTTTGGTTTAAATATTTCAACTTAAAAAGAGAAGATAATATTTTTCCAATGTGGGATAAAAAAACATTTTGAAATAATCTTTTAAACTTCATTATTTACAACATATATGGATTGTTTATTAACTTTTTCATGTGGGATATTAAAAACTCAAAAAAAAAATTAATATTCTCAAGTTAACTCGGGTCAACCTATATACCTCGGGACCTTGCCTTTTGACCGGGTCATCCTTTGGGTTGGGTTTACTAACTATAATCATAATCATTACACAGCTTCCAAGTATTTGTAATTTTGTATAACATATAGTACAATAATGTTTTTTTCTCATCTACAAATTTGTTAGGGTGACATAACTAGACTTCATAAGAATTGAATTGCTTCTTTTTTTTCATACTAAAGAGGAGATCAACTACTCAACATTTATGTTAAATCAATCATATAAAAAACAACTAAAATGGAAAGCAAATTCATCGTAGCCCCACTCATATTTTCTCATTCACTGTTATAGTGTAATGACCTTTTATTCTTCCCAAAACAATTGCTTGCCTTCGAATTATAGGCATTTTTGTCTTTCTACATAGTAAATTAGTTGTTATAAGTTTGTTTAGGGGTATTATCAGAATTTACATGTATTAATGAATAGTTAAATAACCAAAAATCCTCCTAAACCAAAATAACTAGTATTGTCGGGCAAGGGTGTTTTTGCATATTTATATATATATATATATATATATATAGTAAAATTACACACATGCCCTTAAATCCTAAAAAATTAACATATGGAGTCAGGGGTAATAGGGTCTTTTTGCTTTAGGTTTTTTTAAAAAAAATTGTTGGTTTGGTCAAGGGTAATAACATCATTCAACATTTAATGGTTTTTTTTTTTAATTTAAGAAGCTATGCATCTGCACATGGGAGATGCCACACTTTTTGGACGGTGGGTGCGGCGCCGTCTAGTGGTGTAAAATATGCTTTCACTGTCTCATTTTATTCTTTTTCGTCTCCTCTTCCTTCTTGAATGGTGTGTGCTAGCTTATAACGGTTGGTTTATCACTAGTTGGCCTTTTTTCTCTTCATTTCTCTCTCCTACCCAAAAATAAGGTATGGTCCTTTTGTATTTTCTTAGACTTTTATTTATTTTAAATTTAATTCTCAAGTTATAATTTGTAATATATAAATTTCTTTTCAATTTGGTCCTTTTTATTTTGATTTCTTAAATTTTTTTCCTGGGTTCTTTTATTAAAGTTTTTATGATTTTCAATTATATCCTTCAAATTAGGTTTATGATTTTTGTTTTTTCAATGATGATGATGATAGGTTGTTATAATGGGCTTATGCAAGACATATCAGCCAATGCGAACTACAAAAAAACAACAACCCAAGAAAAACAAACATTAATAAATTTGATTAATATTTAAGGTGGGCTTGAGGACCATGGGCCATGATAAGGGAGTAATTTTAGCATCGATGGGTTTTCTTGTCAAGTATTTTTGTTTCCTAATCCAATAAGAAAATCATAAATTATTTGGGCAGAGAGAATCTAATTTATCAAGGAGTCTAATATATCAAGGAGATTTAATTGGAAGAAAAAACTTATTCTACCTTCGACACTAAAAGTGATGGAAAAATAAGATTATTGGAACAAGAAAATTTCCTAGTCTATTCTTCAAACAGAAGTGGTGGCACTGTAGGATAAAAATTTCAAAATATTTATTTTTACTATTTCAAGTTAATTACTTAGTTTTGGGGTTATTTTAGGCCTAGTTTTAAATTGGGTCAAGTAAGCCTATTAAATTATCTTGGGGATTTATTTTCAAGAGTATAAATACTTTTTTATAAGATTTATTTTTCATATTTAATTCTCATTAATTTCTGCATATTGAAGCATAGAGAATACAGACTTTTCTTGCTTGGTTCTTAATTGAACTATACTCTTTAAATAATTGATCAATTTTTGTTGTGATTTTATAGTTCTTGTGCTTATCTCCAGGTGAGGATGTTGTGTAAGGGTGGTTATTATAGTCTTTGTGCCTTAGGGTAGGTCATCCATTGTGTCAAGCTTAATTCTCAATCTTAAACTAGAATTAGAAAGATCTTGGGTTTGCAAATTCAATTAAATTGTGCTAGGGTTCGTATCAATAATAGTAATAATTGTGATGATAACTATAACAATAATAATAAATAACAACAACAACAATGAATTATGATGATGATAATAGTAATGGTAATAGTGATATTTCATCATTCAATGCTAGATTTGTTATGAATTGAGTTTTACTATTTTTTTTTCATATATAGTTCTTCCGATCTAGTGATCAAAGTTACAAGTTTGAAAAGTTGATGTAGTTTGGCAAAAAAAATTTTGCTTTATTGTTCGATTTCATGTTAAACATTAGTTTTTTAAAATAGAAAAAGCTTTGTGGTTTTCTTAAATTTATTTTCTATAGAGTTAACCCAATCTCATAACCTGGACAATAAGTTTTACGGGTTAAGATGAGCTGGTTTGTTCCTTATTACTCAGCTTACATTTCCATCACGTGACCTTGCATTAGCTCGATCCTAATTTTAATGTTATTTTTTTATCTAATTATATAATTTTTGAGGTTGTTTTTTGAAATTATTATGATTTTATTTTTATTTTTTGTAATTTTGTTTGTTTAGTATAGTTGTTTTATTTTCATCTAATTAAAATGAAACAAACTTGGTGTAACATGGCGCCCATATTTAGTTGTTGGGTCCTAAACGGTATGGAATAACCAGCATTATTTGTCTAAGGAAAATTCTAGAGTGGAGTCAATTGGCCAATACAAGAACAAAGATTGTGTTCACCCAATAAAAAGAAGAAACATTGCACTTGGAATTTTCTTCCAAGGCTTGCTATCTTGTACTGGTAGGAGAAAAATAGATTGACTATTTTTATAGAATAATTCATTAAAAAAATATTCTGCATGTGAGCCGTTGTGTACACTTCTCCAAATCCTTTAATTCAGTCCCACTATATAGAGAGAGCCCGAGCATTTAACACCAAAATAGAAGTCGCCAAGAATCTTAATAAACCTCCAAGAGAGAGACTTTCTGGTTGGGAAGAGGCTGAATGTTTTGGGTTGTGCTCTTGGACTGTCGGCGCAGCCGCCCCAGGAGGAGGCGCTGATGATGGAAATGATGGAATATCTGGTAATGGGAGTGATGGGCTTGGTGGTGTGGCCACAACAGCGGGACTTGTGCTGTTGGAACAAGCAGGTAAAGGATTCCTATCCGTAGCTACTAGCAGCACCCCATCGATGCCATGGCATCTAATTGAAGACCCTGCAGTGCATAGATCTGGGCTGGAGATCTTGACATTGTTGAGAAAGAAACTCTTCCTTCCCTTGTTGGAAATGTTAAGCATATAATCGGGATCGGAACTGGGAATCAGCGAGCCTGGTGGAATATGTCGCAGGTGATCAAAGAGCAAGGGTGATGGGATTGAATGGCGAAGCAAAAAATCAGAAACAGCATTTTGATGCATCCTGATTTTAGACAATATACGATCCTTGGGCATCAAGAAAGTGACATTCCCCTGAAATCTCTGATCAAGTGGGGACATGTTAATGAGCATGACAAAACTGAAGTAGTTGGCTCTTGCCATCTCGTCAGTGGCGACGACAAGGTCTTGGCTTGTTGAAGGAATGTCCGGTGGTGGGCTAGCTGCACAGACGAGTACTTTCATGAGAAGCACTAGCAAGGTCGTGAAAGCTTCCATGGCAGTTGCTTTTGGGTGAAAGAAGGTGAAGAGAGATCTGTCTTTGGGTCTGTTCAATGAAGAAATTATGTAATGACGTTTAGAGACGTAATTAAACATGGTGATGTTAGGTTTGAACATGCATATGTGGTGTTGCAACAACTCATCACGTAACATTTCCTGCATGTTCAGCTTCAGCAATTCTTTTTAAGGGAAGCTTTACGTGTTGCAGTAAGGTTAATTAATTACAGTTATTTTAATTTGCTCGTAGATTTCGTTATATATAGGAAGAGCAAAGCAACTCATCACTCATTAAAAATTAAAAAGAAAAGAAAAAGTCAGCATATTTAGCCTAAGAAAAAACAAAGTGTTTTGACTTTAAAAAGGAGAGAGTTTGGGCATAAATAAATAAATAAAGGTCAGCGGCTGCTCACTGGTAAATAGTATTGGAAAAAATGGTTTTTAAATATAGTTATCGGATACATTTGAGAACTAATTAAAAATATAAGATAAATACACCTCTTCTTTTTCTTTCTTTCTTTTTGGTTAAAACTTGCTAAAAAATACTCTCAAATATTATTACAATAACATGGGATATTGAAATGATTAAATTTCGTTGTGGTCAAAGAATCCTCGATGATGAAGTTGGGGTTGGATTCTCGAATATCATTATACAACATAAATAATAAAATAAAATTATTTGAAAGTCCCTAGGATTCCGTTAGATAGATTTATAGTTTTTTAAGGATTTATTACATGAAGATCTGATTTTCTTCAGCTTTGAATAATTCCTTAAAGGTTGGGTTGTTACAAACTACAAACCATCCAATTATCTTATCCCAATGATAATCCACACGAACCATCAATGAAAAATCTTCTAAATCCATTTTTAGGAGAGGGGGATTGTTATGCCTATAATTCTAGCTCTTTATTATGTGACTTGCATAGTTTTATATCTATCAGACAATAATTTTTAAAAATAAGAGGTATAACTTACTACTTATAAAGAAATCTAAAAAATACTATAAATTGATCAAATATCAATTCCCCCCTGAATAATATTCATATATTAATTTACGATAATTTTAGACATTAACTCAATTAAGTCCTTACTCGATTTTTCTAGGTCTAGAAATATAATCCGCGTACTAAATATATTCTAGTCTTTAATTTCTAAAATATATTTTAATCAAATCATACTTAATTAAATTATCCTAGTTTAATTTATAACTAATGGTTCTTAATATGTGTGAGCCATTGGGTTCCTAATATGTTGGCCCAAATATAAAATTCTAATTCTAATTAAATAAGATTAAATAAATTAAACAATTTAATTTATTATCAATTCAAAAATTGATTGATTTATAATTGAAGATGAGATGCATCACCTAACAACGTGTCATGATCCCCCAAATATTAAAAAAATCATTAGTTGTTTGACTTAACATTTCAATGACCGGTTTCTCGGTGTAATTAATATACTTTCATCAATAATATTTCGATTTAGCATTGAGGCATGAATTGTGTTGGTCATGTTAAATCATATTTGTTCTTTACATAATAGTCGTTGATTGTTTGAATAATATTTGAAACCCTTTTCAAATTTCATTTCACTTTAACTAAGGATTTCTCGGTTAATATTATTTGAGAATAAATGAAAATATTTTTCCTAATTCAACTAAGGTGATGAATCATCACTTAAGTATCTTGATATAGTTCGATATACCAAATGTCTATCATTTCATTGCCTCAATTAAGATAACATGTAAAACGATCAAAACATAACATTCTCTATATAAGATCACTTAGTGATCTCAAGTCTAAGGATCACTTACACAATCGTCATGTAAGTCTTTTCATAGATATAGGTAAACTCTCCTTATGAAATTCTCATGTGGGTTAATTCAGTGTATATAGCTTATGACAAGCACCTACATATTAGTTTTAAGCATTCCTAGTACATCTACTTATAAGAACAGTAGCTTCCTTTCATAAAGGAAAGAACATAACATGTACTAGACTCTACGACTCTAATAATGTTCGGTATTTAAGAAAGCATCAACTAAGAACATTTTAGGAACAATACTTTGATGCAATAGAAATCTTATAATTATAACAACTTTATAATTTTATTTGTAAAATATTTGTCTCATAGACTTTATCCTTACTCTAGATTCATAAATCAAATATTAGATTCATTAATCTAATATTATATGAATAAAAAAGATAATTTAAACGTTTATTAATAATAAATATGTATTTACATGAATATAATAATGCCACATGTAACCAATCGATTGGCTATAAGGCATATTAATCTAACATTTAAGCATAGTAATCCCTTTATATTAAATAAGAATTTAGAAGATTTCTCACTGGTAATTTGTATGGATTCTTGTTGTATGCCGGATAATTGAATGGCTTGTGGTGGCTTGTGGTTTGCGGCAACTCGGTCTTTAAAGTATTATTCAAAACTAGAGGATCTTCAGATAATAAATCTATAAACAACTCTAGATCTATTTAACGAAATACTAAAAACTCTCAAATAAATTTATTTTATTATTTTTATTGCATATATAATATTCAAGAACCCAACATATCCATCATTAACAATAATTGTGATGGATGATCACTCCATCACTATCAAACTTTCCTAACCTTCCATTCCCATGACATCTCTCCTAGTATCCTTATCCTCTGCCTCCCTTTACCTATAAAGAATGTTTGGTAGTGTGGTAACGGTTGCTTTTTAAATAATTTTTCGTGCCGAAATACATGTCAATGATGGTTTTTTATTTTTTAAAAATTATTTTTGACATCAGCACATCAAAACGTATAAACTATATTAAATTTTAGCAAAAATAAAAAAAAATTAATTTTATGAAAATGCAGTTTCAACAGCGTTCCCAAGCGCTACCAAAATCTACTCTCTTTTAAAAATAACTTCGGCAATAATGTCACTATCGTTTCATTAAGAGATCAGGGAACCACCACCGCTGCTCAACACTCACGAGCTTCATTTTTTAGTCCAACGTAGCTAACTATCATCGATACGCCTAAATCTCCACTGCCCATGCCCCACCGCCTTAGCTAACAACTCTTAAGGGATGGCTTTTCTTACAGTTTATAAGACTTAGTGAAGCAATCCCTGTCTGTTTTCACTCAGAATTTGTGTTGTGTCTTGTAAGAATAAAGGGGGTTTTATCAATTATGTCAACAAATGGCTTAATAACGATGCATCTTCCTTGTTATGTCTTCAGCTTGTTATAATAGAGTTGACCATGCAAGATGAAAATCACTTGCGGATATTGTTCAACTTGTAATGTAATTAAAAGGAGAATCAATTTCAAATATTCGCAGTCCGATAAGGTCAAACAGTCCGATAACGTGCGATATAACAGCATGAGCACAGGGCCCCGCCATAGCCATGAAGCGTTGGAATAAACAGGGCAATTTCCCTTAAATTGATACACTTTTCTTAGTAACAAAAGAAGACAATGATCACAATCCTAATCATCTACGTAAAGATGGGTCTCTGGTTTTAGTATTTCATGTAATGCATTGTCAAGAACAGTGCCAAGAAGACCAGTTCCCTTTACTAGAACTTTTGTGAAAGTAAACAGCCACTACACAGAATGTGTTAAAGGAAAATATCTAGCCTGTACTCCAGCAGATAGATGTTTTGAAAAAAGAATTTAGTAAAGGAACGTAATTGAATAAATTAAACAAAAAAGAAAGAAAAAGACCTATCAGGGAAACTGGAATGAGCCACCAATTTGGGTGGTGCCAGACGGGGGATTGATTGCCACCCAGAGGAGAGAGATGGTGATTGCAATAAGTCCTGACCACACAAAAACAATGGTCGGTGTCCTTCCTCTTCTTCCCATAAGACCTTTAGCAAAAGGGTAGAGATGAGCCAGGACCCAGAAACTGAAGAAAACACCACCCAGTAATCTACTCCACTGTGGTATAACACTGTAAATTGTTCGGCTAAATCCAACTGCTATTGCAATTAAGTTGACCATCATGATTGTAATAGGAGGTATCATCAGCGATGTCCATTTGACAACGTAGAGATCAGCAAACTCATCATCAACATCATCACCACCTGATTTTGAAGTCAAGGTGAAAGAAATTTCAATCCCTGCAACCACTTTCAACAATCCCTGAAGCACAGCAGCAAGGTGGGCACTGGTTCCTCCAATCAACCAAAACTGCTCATTCCTCCACCACTCCTCTAGGTCGATGCCAGACCATTTGATTTCAAGCACAGCAAGTAAACATAGAGTCAATGTGATGATTAGGAGATAAGCAAGAAAAGTGACATTAAGGGTCTGAACAATGAACTGGCCAGAGAATAGGGAAAGTGCAGGGAGGAAGCAGTACACAATCAGGAAGATCGAAGTGAAGGGATAGATGCCAACATTCAGATATGCTATCCTCTGAAGAAATTGCATTCTACGGCTGGCTAAGAGGGCATTGTTGCGGGAAAAGAAAATTTCAACAGAACCAGTAGCCCACCTGAGAACTTGATGAAGCCTATCTGTGAGGTTAATTGGAGCAGTGCCACGGAAGGCATCACGCTTGGTAACACAATAAACTGATTTCCATCCCCTGTTGTGCATCCTATACCCAGTGACAACATCTTCAGTAACAGATCCATAAATCCACCCAACTCGATTTCCCCACTCAGTCTTGTCTTCATACCAGCAAGATATGACACTGATTGCCTCTGCAACAGTTGATGCATCAAGAAGCTCACGGGGAATAGTGAGAGCACCAGGTGGGCGTCCATTCTTAACAGCTGGGTGATCTGCAAGAGGACGACCTTGAAACTCTGTCACTGGGATTGAGTCAATGAGGAATGTTGAGTTGCCAAACTTCTTAGGGAGCAGGGAGAGGTTCATCTCTTCATCATCATAATCACCCATTCTTAGAGCCCTGTTCTCTTCTGGGGTGTTTGCAGCTGAGGAATGTTTCTTGCGCCGGGCAAAGCAGCAGCTGCAGCAATCTGGGTGATCTTCTTTTGCCCGTGGTGGGTCAAAGCCATAAAGAGCAATCCTTCTAAAGAGGCAACCAGTTCCAACATAGACTGGACCCATTAGACCATCAAGGGCACGCATGTTCACATCAAAAAAAACAGTGTTGTGATTAGCATATCGATCAGAAGGGTCTATGCCCTCAAACCTCTGAGGGAACTGAACATAACAGAGGCGATCACCTCCTCGATCCATCATGAAACACATCCCTTCCCTCATTGCCTGGGAATTGTAAATATAGTGATCACAATCAAGATTAAGAATGAAAGGACCATTAGACATAATGGCTGAGGCTCGAACAAGTGCATTCATGGCCCCTGCCTTCTTGTTGTGATCATAACCTGGACGCTTCTCACGAGAAACATAAACAAGCAATGGGAGACGTATATCAACATCAGTAAAGTCCATTATCTTAGTTTCATCAGAAGTTCCAAGTAATGGCTCATCGCTGGGAGGTTTCAACATCACCTGCATCCAGTAAATTAAATAATCAGCCTCATATAGAAAGGCTGAATGTCACAACAGCTTTTAGAAAAGATGAAGAAAGTGAATCCTTGTAGCCCATCCCAACTAGTTTTACATAAAATTGAATTGATTTGTGCAATAACAATAAGAAAGTCTGTTACAATTTCCAAATCCACACCCGCACATGGTTTAAAAATTAGTGTAATCATTCAAATGGCTTGAACAATGACAAAAACAGTTTTTATCCAAACTAATACCTGTATTATACCAGCATGGTCACCCCTAGAGTGCTCAGGAGCAGGATTCAGCCAAGTCCCTGGCCAATGGGTACCATCTGCCATCCATGTAGCTTTTGGAATCTTTACACTCTCCACAGGTTCATCGTCCTTGTGCTGTCTCTGAAGCTTCATGGCCTTGATTTCCTCCCGAGCATGATAGGCATCAGATCGGCGGCGAATAGAATCAGGCAAGCTATTTATTCGAACCTTGAACTCATCATATTCACGCTTTACTCTTCGACGATCCTTGACAAAATCTTGCTTCACTTTGTTCTTGTAAGGATCCCTCTTCAAACTGAAGTAGGATTCTGGATTCCTGGGCTCAATATCATGTTTACGGCAGAAAGGAACCCATACATTTGCAAAACTCGCTGCTTCGGCCATGGCCTCAAATGTTAAAAGTGCACCTCCATCATCGGAAACATAACAAGAAAGCTTTTCAACCGGGTAATCAGCTGCTAGAATTGATAAGATGGTGTTTGCAGTGACAAGTGGCGGTTCTTTTTCTGGATCTGCAGTAGAGACAAAAACATCTACGCCAGGGAGATCAGATTTACCAGTGGGGTTGCTAGGGCTGGGTGTTTCAAATTTATCTTTCAATACATTCAGATCTGTAGCACGATTGATAGGGCATAGCTTTGGAAGTTGATCCAAAAGCCAAGAAAAAGCAAACCAGACCTCGCAAACCACTGACATCCCCCACAGCCAGATTGCGTCGTTGTTTGGATGCATGATCCTCCATTGCAAGAATAGTGCAAGAATAACAATCCGAACAAAAATGAGAAGCCTATAAGAAGAGATGCAGCAAGAGGCACAAGGGATTAATCAGCGTAACTGTCATAGTGTAGAATCAAACCGTAGGTAAAAATGTTAGTAAAAAACATGGAAGGTAATTACAATAGAAGAGAAACAGGAAGGCATAGTTTTCAAGTCAAGTGTCAAATTAACAGTTGCAGCTGGCCTGAAAAAAAGTTCTCTAGAGAGTTAACAAAAGAACAGGGTCTTTAAAAGAGAAAATCGGATGGATCTCCCATGGAAATGAAATTATTTCTCAGAATAATGTAAGCATTTTAAATGAGCACAGTTAAGAAGAGTCCAATTCTTCAAGATCACTCCTCTCCTCTAAACAGCATCCCATACATCCTTCGCTGTTCCACACTAAACAAAGTGTGACACAAGATTAGGAGTCACAGAGTTGATAAGCCATGACTTAACTAGAGCATTGATAAGCCATGACTTAACTAGAGCATCTCGGCTTTGCCAACATCGAGCCTAAATCTATTCTTCAATTAGCACATCAAATTCCATAGTAACAAGTTAGCATGATTTCAACAAATACATTTAGGATTCAAGTCCTAAAATATTTATAATTTTCTTTTCTGTATTTGTTAGTGGCTGGCACCTCATAAGAATTGCACAATAATCATTGATGAAACAACACAAATAATGAAGACGATTTCAGAATTAATTCTCTAACACAAGGTGACAAATGCAATCAGTTCAGAACTTTTTTAGTGACACTGGAAATTCACTCAACAGATACAGCTATTCTACAAAATCTTTGGAATAAGTTGTAGAGCTCAAATTTGATGCTTGATATTTACAGGGACAGTTGTGAGCTATTAGCTTGGCAGACATAGATATCAGATTAGAAAGGAAAGAACTAACAAGGCAGATCGACTAAGAAGGGGAATAAAGGGTGCACATATAAATTGTTGGAGATTTCTATGATGTAGCAACACCTTTTAACCCCCCAACATGGAAGGGCATTGATGAGCCTAGGATTTTATCCAACCATCATTCAATGAATAAACATGTGGATATATAACACAGACTGTGGAGTCATGGACCAAATGGGTATCAAAGTTTTGCATTTCTATGGGAAGTTGTTGGTGGCAGAGAGACAAAGTTGCATGTTTCTCATGGCTCAGTATCATCAAGCCAATGACAAAGTGATAGAAGATACAACAAAGAAATAACAAAAAACCATGGTAAGATACAACAATTGCCAGTGCATGTGCAAGTTTGTTTAATGAAATAGGGGAAGATATAGCAATTTAAACATTTGGAAAAGAATATCATTATGCTACGATTAGTAAGAGAAAACAGAACCATGCTAGACATGAAGATTGTACCGATATGGACTGATAACAGCAGCTGGTATCTTTAATTTTCGAGTAAGTGGCCTCCATGGCTTGTTCATCAATTCTTTGGGCCCACCAACTTCCTCATCATTCCCATTGCCGAACCCCCCATCACTTGGCCAGATAGCATTGCCATACCCATAAGTTCCCCTTGTTTCAAAGAGCCACCTATTGTGATCAAAGTCCCCAGTCTGGCTTCTCATCAGCGCTGATTTGGTTGACTTCATCAATGACATCCTCCTCTCCATTTTGGACACTGTGCCTGGTGGAGGAAGTGGAAGAGGCCTTCCACTGTCCACATCCACTTCATCTAATTCGGTGTTTTTATAGGGCTCCTTGCAACCAGGGCAAATTCCACCTCCAATTTTCACTGCATCAATAAAGCAATCCCGGCATATTTTGAAATCACACTCACAAGGGAGAATATCAACACCACGCTCATCACTCATCACCTTGGCATCACACCCTGGAATCGCACAAGAGGATCCCTTAGCACCAGCCATTTGGGGATGGCTGGCTTCAGATTCAATCACCTTGTCCATGAGATGAGCACGAGTAACACTATTAAAACCGCCTGTAAAGAGTGAATTTGAGACATATTGCTCTTCAACCTTTTGTGAGATAGATGGATCCATGGGTTGGTTGTCAGGGGTCGGTGGTAAGTGCACCGTATAGTTCATGAAATCACTACTCCCAAGTTCGCTATCAAGATCATCCCTTGAGTAGCTGATATAGCGACCAGAGGAAGTCCTCCGGCCAAATGTCACGGTCTGAGGCAGAGGAGGTTTGTGAGATTCGGCAGCATCCGAGCTAATTGATAGATTTGATCGAGTGCCTTTGAATGATCTTGAGGCCATATCTTAACTCTGTAAGGGACACGTCTCTTCAAATCCTGCAATTATAGTACTGTGCACCATCAGCATATTATTCATAATATCAACCGGATTCTAACATATCGCAGTCATAATCAAAATTCCATTATATAATTCAGATGTCTGCTTAGGTGCCAAGAAACAATGCACGGCACAACAGATCATTAAATTCTAGAACTCATAATCTTGAATTCACCTTGCTCGCAACATTTAAATAACAGACCAAAGAAAGAGAACCTTTCAATTTCAAAAGGATTCAAATCAAGTCAAAAGCTCTTCACATAAAAAGACAAAGGTGCCGGGATAATCACATATCATCCAAAAAATCTAATTAAGACCTCGTTTGATTACCAATAAAATAAAGCATAAAGGTTTAACGTTTACTAAAATCCAAAATTTAAGGCTAAACACCTAAGATCAAATAAAAGCCTCATAATTAGCACAAGCATGTTCACAACCTACTCAATTTAAGCCAAAACAAAATCAAGCAAACTGAACCCATAAGTGTAGTAGCAAAACAACCCCAAGATCCTTTTCACCGTAAAACATTTTTACCTTTCGAGCAGCAACAACTAATCACGCCATCAGAAAATCTTAAAACCAAGAAAAACGCTGCAGATCATCCAGTAGTTAGGACTAGTACTTGTCTTACTAAATAAAGGTTTTGCCTTCTCTTTGTCTATATAAATTGAGGAGAGGGATAATAGATGGACAGATCCCTTTGTCAGATTCTTTGAAAGCTTCGGAAATGCTAAACGGCAAGTAATAATAATTTGAACCAATCTTTAAAACCAAAAAAGGAATGCTTCAAAGCCACCACCTGTAACCGTTCATACTGTGTATTTCTCTTTCTCACGTACAAAAAGCAAGAAATAAATATTCGTATACAGAGGTGTGGGTGTTGATAGAAAGACTGAGTCGTGAACAAAACTACAAGCACAACTAGGGCATGACTGAGACTAATATATTTTTTTTTTCCCTTTATTACACAGCTGTGACAGTGTGACGTAGCAGGGGTGGTTTTTTCCTCTTTTTTTATGAATCTAGTTATGTAATAAAAGAAAGGAAGAAGGTTCTTGGCACTGAGGGCAGAGAACCAAAAAAGAAGAGGAGCATGTAAGGAGGAGAGTGGGTTTTGTGGATCGCCGGCTGATGTTGGGGAAACCCTGCAGCCCCTCTATCTTTTTGATGCTAGTATGTCTGTTGGGGTTTGGAAGGAGAGAGGAATTTGTTTGGACAAAATGGGGACGTAAAAATAAAGATCTTTTTTATTTTTAATTTTAAGACAAAAGGGAGAGAAAAGGGGGTTGATTTGAGGAACGAGCAGGTGGATTAGAAAACGAGTGGGATCAGGGATGCGTGTGAAACATTAAAATGATATTTTATTAAGTGTGGTAGTTTTTTAAAAAAACTTTTAAAAAATATATTAAAATAATATTTTTTAAAAAATAAATTTATTTTTTATATTATGAAATAATTCAAAAACATCTAAATATATTTATTTAAAATAAAAAAAAAATCTTTTAGAAGCACAATTCAATCACTCCCAAACACACCCTAGAATTTAGAAAATTTAGTCTATGTGTTAGGATTGTGATCAAATCATGTTTTTTAACTTTTTTGTTTTTGATAGTTTAAATTAATTTTTTTTATATTTTTTATTATTTTAATGTTCTAATATTAAAAATAATTTTTAAAAAAAAATTATTTAAATTTATTTTTAAGTAAAAAACATTATGAAAAACAACATTTATAACAATCTCAAATACACTTTTAATATTAGAATGTAATCTCAAACATGCACTAAAATATAGAATATAGCTCGATATAAAAGAAAAGATGATAAGATTTATAAGCTTGATTATCAAACTAACACAGTCACAATTTTCATTTATAGGTTATTTAAAACTAATTATTTATGTAATTGAATTCAATTATAATATTTAATATGAATTCGATTAATAAATAAATTGAGTTCGTATGTTTAAAAAATATAAAATTCAATTAATTTTGGTTTTTATATTTCTTTTATTGCTTTCATCTTATTTTTTCAAAAATAAAATAAAAAAAGAGCTAAATAATTATTTTGGGAAAGTTAGTTTTAATATTAAATTATTATTTTTTTGGAATTATAAACCAAATAGGTTAATCTCTAATTTATTTAAATTCTAAAGAGAAAGATTGAATATCATATGCATAATTTATTAAATTATATTCAATTTCTAACATGAATCCATATTTAAAAACAAGGGAGAAAAAAAAATAAAGTTGTGAATTCTTCTTTATTTCAATTTTAAGAACAATATTAGCTTCCCTACTAAAACATTGTTCATATGAACAATGAAGAAGCTTTTTTTATTATTTTTTAATTTTGAGTTTTGATTCAATTTTTTTTAAAAAAAAAATTTATCTTTAAACATTTTTTGATTTTGAATTAGTTTTTATAATTTGTTTTGATTTTTTTTTATGAAATTATCCTAATCTCAAACAAATATCTCAATATTTGATTGATGCTCAATTGTTGTTCTCATATCATTAAATAAGAATTTATTAAAATAACCAAGTTGATAAACCCAATAAATTTTATGATCAGGATCGTTAGTTTGATATGTTAAGTTAAGTTGTAAAACTTGAATCGATTAAATATGTTATCGTCTTAATATTAAATAAAAAAGTATTATCTTGAAAAATAAAATTAAAGTCAAAACACATTCTTTGGAAAGCATAATCAATTTCTATTTCATGATTTTCTTATTTTTTTTTCTCCTTTGATTATCTGATTTTTTTTAAAATTAAGATTTGACTATTCTTCATGGTCCACATTAAGACTTAGAAAATAATGTTTTATTTAATATCACCAATTTGTATCTTCGTGACTAGTAGGATATAGACGAGTCCAGAATTTTATTTTATTTTATTTTAATGGAAGGCCAGAGGTTTACACGGTCCCAATCTCCCATTAAAAAATACAAAATAAACAGGAATAGCAATGCGAAGAAACACGTTCATAGTAGAATACGCGTTTCATTTGGTCCGTCGGATAACGAGATCGACGTCGTTGATCTCTAATCGTAGCATACACGTCATAATATCACATCTAAATATCGAAATCATCACACCTTATTGGCTGGAACATGTCAAAGTAAAACTTATTGTTAAATGAATAGCAACAATTAACAATCACTCCTCCTGCGTGAACATGTGAGTTTGAACAACAGGTAAGGAAGTGCCCGCCGGCACCTATTCGTCAAATGAAATGACAGCGTGGCTGCTCAGCTGTCGTATGACCTCTCCGTGTTGAAAGTGCACGCCCGATGCCAGGTCTTACCTTGCTGTCGTCTCTCATCTCGTTTTCAGTTTTTGGAAAGTTGCTCCTCTCCACCAACTAATAACAATTCAAATATACGTTTTTTTAATTTTGTTATTTATAGCGTCTTTCAGTGTTTTTTAATTGAAAATATATTTTAAAAATATTATTTTTAATATTAATATATCAAATAACATATAAAAAACATAAATTTCATATCTTTCCATATAAAAACAATTTAAAATATAAACTATCACAATAACAATGAGCACTCAATCTACCGAAAAACCAATCATTCTAAAATAATTCTTTTTCCATAGATCCAAAAGATGATGAATAGGAAGGGAAAAAAAACTTTCATACATTGAAATAAACATGGAAAAATATATCAGTTTTGAAATGAATTGTCATACTTTCTTAATAAAGCAACATCGATATCCCTAAAATAGAATTTCCATAGTGATGAATCAGGATATATTAATTTTTTTTATTAAAAAATAATTGAGCTGAAAAAACACATTCCAAGCTCAAAAGCTCCCTCACTCGTCACGACGCGCAAGCCTCGCACATTGCCAAGCTAAAGCCTGGGCCTAACGCAAGCGGGTTTGGCAGGTGATGCCAGGCCCAAGTGCATTTTTGCGCATGCCACGCCCATTTCCTAAAGGATTTATCATATTTTACATAGTGACTATCTTAAATAGAATAATTCTCTTTCATATTAACTCAAGCATTTGTGAGTCAACATCTACCAAAAAGAATTCTTTTTTTTTTTCATGTACTTGGCATCCTACAACTAAGCCACACCTATTTTCATTATATAGAGTGGATCTGTTAGTTTAATATGCCATGTAGTCAATTTGTTGGTTACACGTGGTATTATTATATTCATGTAAATATATATTTATTATTATTAAAGGCTTGAATTATCTTTAATATTCATATAATATTAGATTAATGAATCTAGAGTAAAAATAAAGTCCATATGACAAAAATGTTTTGCAAAAAAAATTATAAATTTGTTATAGCTATGAAAATTCTATTTTATAAAAGCATTGTTCTTAAAATATTCATGGTTGATATTCTATTAAATATTGGATATTCATTAGAGTCGTAGAAACCGATACATATTATGCTCTCTTTTTCATGAAATGAAACAGTTGTTCTCATAAGTTGAGATATAAGGGATACATATAACTAGTATGTAGGTGTTTGTCATAAGACATGAGAATTTTATATGGAGAGATCACATATATCTATGAAAAAACTCACACGACAATTGTGTAAGTGATTATTAGACTTTAGATTACTAGGTTATCTTATATATATAAAAAAAATTATGGTTTGATCCTGTTACATGTTATCTTAATCAAGGAAATTAAAGGGTAGGTATTGAATATATCATGAACTATATGAAGGTACTTGAATGATCAAAAGATGATTCATCTCCTTGGATGAATTAGAAAAAATATTTCATCTGTTCTTAAATAATATTAATTGAGAAATCATCGACCAATGTAGAATTATATTAATTAAGTATGACTTAATTAAAATATATTTTAGAATTTAAGGATTAGAATATAATTAATACAAAGATTACATTTCTAGACCTAAAAAAATGAAGTAAGGTCTTGGTTGAATTAATTTCTAAAATTATATTAAATTACTATATGAATATTATTCAAGGGGCAAATTGATACTTTGCCAATTTAAAGAGTAATTCAGATTCTTCTATAAATAGTAAGTTGTTCCTCTTATTTTTATGAGGTTGTCTGCTAGATAGAAAAAATTATGCAAGTCATAGAATAAAGAGCTATCACTTTAAGCATATTAATCTCTGTCTTCTAAACATGAATTTAAGAGATTTTTTATTTATGGTTCGTGTGAATTATCATTGGAGGCCGAACAATTGAATGACTTATTATTTAAGACAACACTATCTTTAAATAATTATTAAAAGTTGAAGAATATTATATTTTCAGGTAATAAATCCCTATATAATTTTAGATTTATCTAAAAAAATTTATAAATTTATAAATAATTTTGTTTTATTATTTTTATTGTGGGTATGAAATTTGAGAATCCGACATCATCTAATAGCAAGAATGAAGTGATTAACTCATTATTCAAACCTAAAACCTTATTTCAAGCTTTAGGAGCTTTGCGACATCATTACACGGTAATAATGTCTAGAATCTAAATTTCCATATTACCACTAGATTTTTGTTGTAATTAATTAATTATATAATAGATATTTCAAGTCTGAACGCGGAAACAACGGAGCGATTATCCTTGACTGTCTCCTCCTGCTGTTGTGGCTTTTAGTCTCTCCTCATAAGCTTAGCTATTCCGATAACATGGATTTGAAATATTCTTGTCTACAGGCGAGCGTGGAAATAGACTTTCCAATAACAGGGCAACTAGCGGATTCAACGCCTCCGATTTTAAAAGCTCAAACATTCGTTTTCAGGGGCATAATTGCAAGAGTCCAGTGGATTTGGTGGTGTTTTTACATTACCAAAAAGTGCAAGAGGAAAGACATTGCATCAACAGAGGGGTTTTCCGTCTGGGAAAAGTTCGGTAGAACATAATTGACAGCGTGACTCGAGTCATGGACTCAATCCCGGACCCAATTTCATTTGGTGCAAAATTATTTATGACTTTATGCATTAAGAAATACATAGAACATGATTATAAAGTTTCGAAAATATACATATATAATTAAAAGATTTTTCATACAATATTTTCCCTCTTTCTTTTTACCATTGATCTCGACGGCTTGTTTGTTTCTTGAAAAATAAAATTTTAATTTTTTTTTCAAACTTTCTTATAATTTTTAATTTTTTAAAAAATTAATTAATTAAAAATATTTTCCAGCCAAAATAAATTTAGCTTATTTTAGCGTGACTCGAGTCATGGACTCAATCCCGGACCCAATTTCATTTGGTGCAAAATCATTTATGACTTTATGCATTAAGAAATACATAGAACATGATTATAAAGTTTCGAAAATATACATATATAATTAAAAGATTTTTCATACAATATTTTCCCTCTTTCTTTTTACCATTGATCTTGACGGCTTGTTTGTTTCTTGAAAAATAAATTTTTAATTTTTTTTTTCAAACTTTCTTATAATTTTTAATTTTTTTAAAAATTAATTAATTAAAAATATTTTCCAGCCAAAAAAAATTTAGCTTATTTTAGCGTGACTCGAGTCATGGACTCAATCCCGGACCCAATTTCATTTGGTGCAAAATCATTTATGACTTTATGCATTAAGAAATACATAGAACATGATTATAAAGTTTCGAAAATATACATATATAATTAAAAGATTTTTCATACAATATTTTCCCTCTTTCTTTTTACCATTGATCTCGACGGCTTGTTTGTTTCTTGAAAAATAAATTTTTAATTTTTTTTTCAAACTTTCTTATAATTTTTAATTTTTAAAAAAATTAATTAATTAAAAATATTTTCCAGCCAAAAAAAATTTAGCTTATTTTTTTAAAAAATGTTTTCATCTTGTTTTTCATAAAAGAGTTTTTTTTTTATTGCAAGCGGAAAACACTTTCTAAAAGTTAAGGGAAATTCAGAAATATCTTGTTATTTATTAATTATATCAAATTTAATTCTCAATATTTTGATTGCTATATATTTTATTTTAAATCTTTTTTTAAAATTTCATCTCTTGGAATTTGATTTTTATATTAATTTTGGTCTTTATTTTGTTTATTGTTATTTGTTTTTCTCTTAATTTTTTTAATTAAAATTTTTATCTATTAAATTTAGTCCTAATTCTTTTTATTGTTATTTATTTTATTTACAATAAATTTTTAAAGTGATATTTTTTTCAATTTCATCATCTTTTATCTTTTTTATCCATCAAATTTGATCTTTATTTTTTTTAATAAATTTGAAAAAAAAATTAAAATTTATTTTCTAACTCATTTAACATGACATAGTTAAATAATAAAAAATATTTTTAATTTATTTTTAAATATAAAAAATAATTCATTTTTAAAAACATTATTTTTCATAAAAACCACTATTTTTTAACAAACAAACACGGTGTAACCATTATATTTTTTCCTTATAATTTATAAATTGCTTCGTACAAGGTGGTTTCGTAATGTTAAAATGTTCCAGGATTTTCTCATTGTCAACAACTGATTGAATATCTCGTGTTCAATAAAAGTCACCATCTCTCATTCGATTCCACAACTGATTGTATAGCTATTTTTATTGTTCACATTACCCTCTTCCACTTATGTCGCGCTGCTTAGTAAAATCCAGCCCTACTTTTTCAAGTACATCCATGAAGTACATGTCGAGTTGGTTTTTTATCTCGACCAAACCGGTAAAAATTAGTTTGGAGTGTTTGAAAATGTGAGTTAATTTATATTTTTTAAAAAAAATTAAATTTTTTTAATTTTTGTTAAATTTTTTTTTAATGTTTTGGATTGTTTTCATGCGCTAATTTAAAAAAAATTAAAATAAAAAAAATCATTTTAATAGATTTTAGAATAAAAAGCACTTTGAAAATCAACCGCAACCACACTCTCAAACATGCCAATTAAGTAACTCGTGTTTGGTTGTAGGTAAATAAATTTTTTTAACAAGATAAATAAATAAACATGATAGCAATTCATACATGTTTTTTGACATAAAAAATCCTAATAATAAATTTAAAAGTTTATGCACTTGATTCCTATCTGGCCAAACTCGTGACTCGAGTTATGAACTCAATCTGGTTTAATAAGAAACATAAATACTCATAAAATTGAGAACCAACTAAATATCGAAGTGTCTACTTAAGATCGCGATAAACTTATAAATATCAAACCAAAATAAATTATGATGATTCAATTCTCAACTAATTTAATATCAAATGATCAAATTAAAAGTAAAATTATTGAACTGAAATAAGGAATGGAATAAAAATTGAATTAACCCTGACCAAACATGGCATATCCATAATCCAAGTCATGCCCCCCTTCCCCCACCAAAATTAACGTTTTATTTTTCAGTTTTGTTTTTCATTTAACTATACCCTGACTAGGCCACTCAAAAGGAGAAATTTACTTAGTGTGGCCCACTTAAAAGCCCAAGTTGACTTGCAACGTGGTTATCTCAAGAAAAACCGGACAAAACCTAGTACAAAACTTGTTGATTTTTTATTAAAAAAATAAAAAATAATGCAGTTTTGGTCTTTTTAAAATAAAGAATTTGTTTTTGGTCATCCCAGATTAACTTGGGTTGACCCTCCCAACCCTTTCCCTTGTCCGTGTCCTTATCCTTAATTGGGCTTGATAACTATAAAAATACATTAAACATAAACATAAACATAATAATAATAATAATAATAAGAAAACTAAGATGAAGTAACACCTAGGGTAAACTCTCATCGTCAAATGGAACTTGTAAACACCAGATCGGTTTTTATAGCTAGAATCGATATCAACTAAAACATTATTTCTCTATCACCAGAATTTAGTCAACAATTCTCTCTCATATATCTAACCAGGGAATGAAAAATAAAAAAAATAAAATTTTGTATCAAAATTGAATTTTAGAAATGTTGAGGAACTGCAAAGGTATTATTAAGGAAAAGGAAGGACTAAAGTGAACTTTTATGTGCAAACTTTGAAAGTGCCATCCATTTTATTTTTATTTTTCACTTCGGTCTTCTATCTTTTAATTTTATAATTATTTAACAATTTAACTTAAATTGACCTTGAATTTTATCCTAAAATAATTAAATCAAAATAAAAAAATGAATGAAAATGAAAAACACTTAGTGCTTAAAAACACTTAGTGTGTGTCCACAATATATCTATTATAAGAAAAAGGCCACACACATTTTAAAGTTTCTATTAATTATCCACTACTTCAACTTTGAGATTACAAAATCTAACATCAAGCAAGAATATAAGTTTTAAGTTGATTATTAAGTGCTATAATTTTATACATATTGCAATCAATATTAATATTAATATCTTTGGAGTACAAAAATATAATTTTTTTCTTTTTTTAAGAAAAAGGATTAATATTTATATACACTAAGGAAATGCCATGTCTTTTTTTAATTAAATAATTAATAACCATAAATATTTTAAAATTAATCAATCTTGATTATTTTATTTTAAATATATTAAATCTCAATGGTAGATCTTTATTAAATCATTTGATTTTTGTTTACTAAAAAACAATGTAATTTTCTATTATTATTTATTTTTTACTTATGCTTTTATGGTATTTGTGTTTTTTTTTTCAAAGAAAGAAATCATTTATTTTCTTAAAGAAAATATTAAATTATTTAGTTTAAGCTATGTTCTTAATAATAATTTTAAGTCAATTTATTGTCAAATAAATTGGCCTTTTTAATCTCATAGCATAACATATTTATTAACATGGTGTTAATTTAATATGCTTTGTAGTCAATCGGTTGGTTACACATGACATTATTATATTTATGTAAATACGTATTTATTATTAATAAAAACTTAATTTAACTTTAATATTCATATAATATTATATTAATGAATCTAATATTTGATTTATGAATATAGAGTAAAGATAAAATCTATGAGACAAAAATCTTTTGCAAAGAAAATTACATCAAAACATTGTTCGTAAAATATCTAGAGTAAAGTTGTTATAATTATGATATTCTTATTACATCAAAACATTGTTCGTAAAATATTATTGGTCGATGCTATCTTAAATACTGGACATTCATTAGAATCGTAGAAGCTGATACATATTATGTTTTTTTTTTTTTTATGAAAGGAAGACGTTGTTCTCATAAACTGATATATAAGAGATACCTAAAACTAATATATAGTTACTTGTCATGAGACATGTATATTGAACTTACCTGCATGTGAATTTCATATGAAAAGATCACCTATATCTATGAAGAGGTTCACGTGACGGTTATGTAAGTAATCATTAGACTTAATATCATTAAGTTATCTTATATAAGGAGTGTTATGTTTTAATCCTGCTACACATTATCTTGGTAAAGGTAGCAAATGGACAGACATTGAATATAACATAAACTATACGAATGTATTTGAATGATCAAGAGAGGATTCATCACCCTAAGTGAATTAAGAAAAATATTTCACATGTTCTTAAATAATATTAATTGGTAAATCCTTGCGCAAGGTAGAATGCGATTTGAAAAGAGTTTCAAATTCTATTTAAAGGATTAATGACTATAATATTGTGAACAAATATTATTTGACATAATAAACACACTTCATGCTAAAATGTATAAATCAGAACATTATTGATGAAGAGATAATAATTATATTGAGAAACTGGTCATTTAAAGGTTAAGTCAAACCATTTATAACTTTTCTAATATTCAGGGGATCATGACATGTTGCCAAACGGTGCACTTGATCTTCAAATAGAAATTAATCAATTATTAAATTGATAATAAATTAAATTATTTGATTTATTTAATTTTATTTATTTAAAATTATAATTTTTATATGGACCAACATATTAGAAAACTAATGGGCAACACATATTAAGAATCATTAGTCAGAAATTAAACTAAGATAATTAATTAAGTTTGACTTGATTGGAATAATTTTAGAAATTAAGCACTATAATGTATTTAATTCACGGATTATAATTCTAGTACTAGAATAATCAAGTAGGGATTTAATTAATTAGATTTTTAAAATTATCCTTAAGTAATATATGAATATTATTTAAGGAGCAAATAGATATTTTACCATTTATAGGGATTTTAGGATTCTCTATAAATATAAAGTCATGCCTTTTATTTTTTTAAAACGTTGTCTGTTAGACAAAGAAACTATGTACGTTGCAAAATAAAGAGCTAGCACTCTAGGCATAACAATTTCTCTATCCTAAATAGAGATTTAGGAGATTTGTCACTGATGGTTCGTGTGAATTACCCGTTAGAGGTCGAACAATTAGATGACTTGTGGCTTGCGATAATCTAGTCTTTAAAGAATTATTCAAAGTCGGAGAAGATCATATCTTCAGGTAATAAATCCTTAAATAACTCTAGATTTGTCTAACGAGATCTTAGAAATTACTGAATTATTTTAAATTTACCCTTTCTGATGTGTGTATGAATTTCAGGAACCCAACACATATCACAACATAAAAGACATAATATAATAAACAAAATAGAAGGTCAAATAAAATCAATATTTATCAATCAATTATGGGTTGTCAGAGTTCAAAACACAACCCGTTAACTCTAATCAATAATTTTGAATGTTATTTGTTTGATGGTAACCTAAACAAAAGGGGAAATTGATGGGACAAGAAGAACGAAGAGAGAAAGGGTTTTTACCAAATATTATACAATAAGATTGAGGCTTTATCCGTTGGAATGAATTTCAAGACAAACCTTGTTGCGCTAAATTATTTTATATGAGAAAAATAAAGTTGGTAGATAAAAAAAGAAGTTGAATAGTTACTTTTAATGATACTAATTGTTAGTGTGCCCACACTACCTGAGTTCAACTTAACTTCTAATAAAAAAAGAAAACATTGCAGATTTTTTTTTATATCATTAAATTCAATACTAATAAAATGATGTTTGCACTTAATATAATAAATTGAAAAATACACTAAGTAATAAATTTTAAAAATAGTTTTAAATACTAATTAAAAATTAAAGTGAGAAACTAATCTTCCTCGTAAGAAACAAAAGATAAATACACCTATAAAATTTTTACTTCAACTGTCTTTATTATTTTATTCATCTTTTGCTATTTATCTTAGAGGTTTATTTTAGTTGTTAAGTACATATAATTTTTATTATTATAAATATATCATTTAAATATAATTAACTTATCTAAAATTTTAAAAACAAATTAAAGAAAAATTACAATAATCTCTTTGACGTGTTATGAAATTAAAGAAATCATTCAAAATATTATTTAATATTTTAAAAAATATTTAAACTACACAATTTATGATTAATACTTAAAAGTGCATTTTTATCAAGGTTTTATATCATCATTTTGCACTTGAAGTATCAATAACTCCTTAACTAAAGCATGTTTTATAATAACATACCTAATAATATAAGATACCTTAAATTTATGATAAATGTTCATCTTAAATGTAGGCCTATCACATAAATGAAAGGATTGATTGATGAGTTTAAGTATTGAAATTAAAAGGACAAAGAGAGGGCCAAACTTAGAAAAGAGATGTTGGTGCAGTTCAAACTGGAATACTGTTCGATAATTGGGTCATATCTCGAGTTCTAAATGTCCAAATGACCTCACTTTTTTTGCCAGATTCAGTAAGAC
Source organism: Populus alba x Populus glandulosa (assembly GCA_033617975.1). Classification (NCBI taxonomy): domain Eukaryota; kingdom Viridiplantae; phylum Streptophyta; class Magnoliopsida; order Malpighiales; family Salicaceae; genus Populus; species Populus alba x Populus glandulosa. The sequence continues at coordinate 8,898,594 of CM066161.1, forward strand.
ATAGGCCTACAATTTTTATTTGGAGTCCAAGATTTAAAAAGGTCGTTTTCAAGTCCAAATTATAGCAACAACGGAGAAGTTTGAATATGTCCTGCAACCCAAACACTGTTCAGTGTTCAGCCCATATCTCGAGTTCTAAAAGTTCAAATGGCCTTAATTTTTTTTTCTTGAAAGATAAGACAATTTCCAATAACTTTCATGAGCACAGGTGGTTCCAGTTCTAATGCTAGCAATGACGTTTTATTCAGACAAGAAGATAAGGATTTTCACTAAGTCAAGAGTTGGCCACCCACTCAACAATTAGTCATCAAATAAATAGTTTAAAATTTTAGCCTATAAAAAGAGGCATTTGCTATGCATTTTGGAGCTTGGTTGTTCATATCAAGAACTTGCTCTTGCTCTCTCTCTTTATATTTTTGTAATTCTTAAGTTTTGCTTTCATTAATATCTTGTTTATGCTTTTCATTTCCTTTCCTTTACTTAGTTAACTTGTATATTATTTATGTTCTTATTTTGTTTATTTATGTTTATCTTCTTCATTATGTTTAGCTAAGTTTATTATGTCAAGGTGAAAATGTTACACTGATGGTGTAAGAATAAGTATGGTGTAAACTCAACATGGACCTTAATGTTTAATATTAACATGTCTTATCTTTTTATCTTACTAATTCTTTATACCTTGCTTGTTAAATGGTTAATCTAAATTTGTGTTATATAACACTTGGTACAACAAATGCTTGGCAATCTCATAGCCCAACCGTATGGTATTACCTACACCTGTGCTATGAAAGGAACTTGATTTGTCGTTAACATAAGTTAGCATCATGAATTCCTGACAATATTTAAAAGTTTGGTGTTACTTAAATAAGATAATTAATATGATCATGTTAACAATTTATAATGAGCTATTAATGACAAATCATCCGATTGGAACCTCTTTTGTGTGTGGTTTCCAGTTGACTAATAAGAGTTATACTATACTTGTTTGAAATACCATTAGTGGATCCTCTAACTTCGACATTTGTTTTTATTATTGTTTAATCCTTACATTAATCTTTCATCTCAAAGTTCTCATCAACTTTTTCTTCTTCTTCTTGGTTGTTATTGTTGTTGTTGTTGTTTATTGTTGTCTATAATTTATACAATTAACCTCCTTGTGGTTCGACCCCGGTCTTGCCGAATAATTTATTACTTCAACACTCATGCACTTGGGAGAAGATATCAATCTTTTGGTCGTGTCAATCTACAAAACAAGAGATAGGTTATTAATTAAAAATATTTTAAAAAACCAAATTATTTAAAATTAAGTAAAAAAAGTTAAGCCCATTGACACGACTAAAAGATTGATGTCTTTTCCCAAGTGCAGGAGTGTCGAAGTAATAAATAACCCGGCAAAACCGGGGTCGAACCACAGAGAGGTTAATTGTATAAATTATAAATAACAAGACAACAACAACAACAACAATAACAACAACAATAATAACAGTAATAGTTATAGTAATAACAATAATAATAATACTCAGTATGTGGCGTTGTTATACCTTAGAATGATCTAAAAGATCGGGTCACAGGTTTTCAGCCTATATACCGAGTTTATGAAAAGATCAAACAAATATATTATATAATATAAACAGAATATAAATAATAATAATAATAATAATAGTAATAGTAATAATAGTAGTAATAATAATAGTAGTAGTAGTAGTAATAGTAGTAGTAGTAATAATAATAATAATAATAATAAAAAGAAGAGGAGGAAGAAATTAATGAGAACTTTGAGATGGAAGATTAATGTAAGGATTAAACAATGATAAAAACAAATGTCAAGGTTAGAGGATCCACCAATGGTATTTCAAACAAGTATAGTATAAACTCTTATTATTCAATTTGGAAACCACACATGAAGGAGGTTCCAATCGGATGATTTGTCATTAATAGCTCATTATAAATTATTAACATGATCATATTAATTATCTTATTTACATAACACCAAACTTTTAAATATTATCAGGAATTCATGATGTTAACTGATGTTAACAACAAATCAAGTTCCTTTCATAGCCTAGGTGTAGGTAATACCATACGGTTGGGCTATGAGAGTGCAAGCATTTGTTGTACCAAGTGTTATACTACACAAATCTAGATTAACCATTTAACAAGCAAGGTATTAAGAATTAGTAAGATAAAAAGATAAGACATGTTAATATTAAACATTAAGGTCCATGTTGAGTTTACACTATACTTGTTCTTACACCATTAGTGTAACCTTTTCACATTGACATAACAAACTTAGCTAAACATAACGAAGAAGAGAAACATAGATAAACAAAACAAGAACATAAATAAGATACAAGTTAACTAAGGAAAGGAAAGGAAATGAAAAGCATAAACAAGAAATTAATGAAAGCAAAACTTAAGAATTACAAAAAATATAAAGAGGGAAATAAAGAGCATGAACTTGATCTGAACAACCAAGCTCCCAAATACATGGCAAATGCCTCCTTTTATAAGCCAAAATTCGGAATTATTGATTTGATGACTAATTGTTGAGTGGTTGTCCAACTTTTGACTTTGTGAAAATCATTATCTTCTTGTCTGAATAAAACGAAAATGCTAGCATCAAAACTGGATCCACTTGAAAACATGAAAGTTGTAGGAAATTGACTCAGCTTTCCAGGAAAAAAAAGTAGAGGTCATTTGGAATTCTAGAACTCCATATATGGGCCAAACACTAAATAGTGTTCGGGCTGTAGGACAGATTCGGACTTCTCCGTTGTTGCTATAATTTGGACTTGCAAACGGCCATTTTAGATCTTGATGAAAACATGAAAGTTGTAGGCCTATGTCTTACCAAATCTTTGTAAAAATTTAAGATAATTTGGACATCTAAAACTCAAGATATTACCCAATTACCGAACAGTGTTCTAGTTTGGACTGCACCAACATCTCTTTTCTAAGTTTGCCCCTCTCTTTATCCTTTCAATTTCCATACTTGAACTCATCAATCAATCCTTTGATTTATGTGATAGGCCTGCATTTAAGATGAACATTTACCATATATTAAGGCATTTTATAGTATTAGACTTGTTATTAAAAAACATGCTTTAGTTAAGAAGTTATTGATACTTTAAGTGCAAAATGATGCTATAAAACCTTGATAAATATGCACTTTTAAGTACTAATCAGACCCCCTAACCAGCTTATTACTAGTCCCTAGTAATCAAAGCGTTAAAATAGAAAAACAATTTGCAAGTTCCACAAAGCAAGGCATTCGTCATTCAACTTCCATTAATCTATCCAGATAAACAAACTCTCATTAAATTCATATATCTGCTTAATACCTCTTAAACAAGATATTACTAAACCTTTCTTTTGTGCTCAAAATATCAACATATAGTTATAGAGCTTTACATGGAAGAAAAACAAATTTTTGCTCTAATGTTTAAGGTTAACTTCCTTAGGTTGGGATTATTATTTTTTTTCTTTTTCTTTTATTTATTTATTTATTTATATACACATACAACTTGAAACACAATGTATCTTTAACCCATGTAACGAGCTTTCGGCTAATGACTCCCAGACTAGTTGGTCTTATGGCATTAGGTGTTGAGACAACCCTACGAGCTTAGTAACTCGGGTTGCAGATACTGATACGTAGATAATGCAATGTTTGATTCCCTTAAGCTTTTCTCCTCAACCCATGTAACAAGCGTTGGACCAATAGCTCCCAAGTAAGTTGACTTTAGGGTATTAAGTGTTAAAACACCCCTTCAGGCTTAATTGCTTAGGTTAGGGAGGCTACGAAACCAAACTTATCTACCTTTTTATTACCATTATTTTTTGTTTTGTTTTGTTTTGTTTTTTTTTTTTGCAAATTATATACTATCCTTTTCCCTTAGTTGTTACCTTTAACAAAAGAATATAAATAATGTAATAATCCAATGTGCAACCCACAATCATATGTTAAAGTGTATGTGTGAAAATGAAGATTTAAGAATACTTGTTAAATGAGCATATAAGCAGAATCAAGTGCTAACAATACGAGAGTTCGTAAACCTGAATATTTCAAGAAGTATTCTGATAGACCTTATTAAGAATGTTTACTAAGATGCGTCTCAAGAGTCACTTTAACAAAAGAACTCCTTTTACTCTGTCATCCTAGTAACAACAGTTTTGTAAATAGTTTATGAAATAGAAAACACAGTTTTTTCTTTAAATATATCAACTACTACCCTTTCCCCCCAACCAAAATGAGACATTGTCCTCAATGTCTTAAGGTAGAAAGATAGAGTATAGAAGACATCACCTGAAATAGCGAACACTGACAAACTTGAAACACACTTAAACAAATAAAAAAAAACAACAAAATACAATAATAAAACCAAAAGACGTAAATATTTACAAACACAGGGTCAAATCCAATCTAATCTTTTTACGGCTTTCCTAAGTTGACCAATTTATACGATTCATGGAAGGATTAATTACATGGATAAAAGATTGTAGTTGGTCAATCAATTGATCAGCAGTAGCAGCAAAGATTATGATTTGTCATGCTGAAAATGTTAGAAATTCCTATTCCACAGCATGATCAAGAAAAGACAACAACTTATCATAAAAACCATTAACATTTAACAAACCTATGGGTTTATGGTGAATGTGCAGTTGGGCCCAAGAGGAAATATGAAAGATCTCTTCCAATGTGCCCAGACCACCTGGTAAGGTAATGAAGGCATCAACATGGTTAAACATTGCATTCAGTCGATCAGACATTGTGGGGACCTGTAATTCCTCTCCAATTGTTTTTCCAATGATGTCCCCTTGTGCTAAAGCTTTGGGGACTACCCCCAAAACTTGACTACCTCCTAAAAATATAGCTATTGACACTCCCCCCATTAACCCAAGGCTGCCTCCTCCATACACTAAATGAATCTTTCGCTCAGCTAGTACCTGACCAAGATGATTTGTTGATTCTAAAAACTCTTTTTCTTTCCCAGGACTAGATCAACAAAAAACATAAATATTGTTTATGTGATGACTTGAGGAACCTGCCATTTCTACACACTTCTAATTTGATGAATGTACGGGTTGAGTAGAAATGAAGGGAAGGAAGAGAAGAATTTATAGATGAGAAATTGAAAATGCAATCATACCACCTATATGTAGGCCAGTCGTAGTCTCACACACTCTCTTTATTTATTTATTTATTTATTTTGAAAAAGCATGTATATGTACATGTAGTTGTGATTGTGGCTCACATCTTTCCTTGGTTTTACGTCCAAAAACGGCTTAAACGCCCTCTATGGGTCGGGGATAGACTTCCCATCCAGTTTTCTTAAGAACTGGCAAACACGGTCTTTTTTAGTCAGATTCCCAAGATTAAGTCGAGCATGTTCTTTATGGAATTGTGGCCATAAATCATAAATTGCATGATGCATATCTCCACTAGGGTGCGTCTCAAGAGTCAATATAAGATTATCTAAAGACCCTTTACTCAATCCATCCTTAATGAATTGTATTTTATCTTCACGGTTTATAGATACCATTCCTAAAGAATGACATGTCGCATTATAAGTCCATCTGGCACATCTGTGACAGACTTTCAGTCGTTTTGCACGACATTTCTTTGCAAAAGTGCTTTTACCTATTCTAGACATGTGTGAAATGAAAGAATTGAAGGACTCACCTGATAATCGAACCTTTTCTTCAATCAGCCAATGAATATCTTCAGGAATTTCATGGTTCATTAACAACCTCAATCTTGCACACCTAGCACGGTAAATTTTTATAATCACATTTCGAGGCAGAGCGGGAAAATACCTTTTCAACTTTTTAAGAGTGGTGTCCATTTTCAATAGAGAATTGGAGCGAGATTCAAAGAAGGGAGAAAGAGTAAAGAATTGTACAAATATATACAGATATCAGTTATTTGGGAAACTGAAAGAACCGACTTAAGAGTCACGGAGTACCGTTATCCGCCATTTGACCGGGGTGAGAGAAACTCATTGTCAGGAATGCATCTTTGAAATTTTTTATCAGGATAATATTTGAATAAGTTAGGGTCATCCCAATAAAAGTTCTTCACTTCGTTCAAAAATTTTCCTTTGTCTTCAGTACTCCAGTGAGCTGGCAAATCTCCTGAAGCAAGAAAATTGATATTTTAGCAAGCCAAGGCATTGAACTAAGAGAAAGTAAGGATTCATCAGGAGAGTAATCATCGATTGGTGGGATGTCAGATGTCAAATCTATTGTCACTCTTGATAAAAGATCGATATCAATATTTTTGGTGCCTTTTTCATTCGTGATTTCTTCCTGAGAATAAATCATTTGAAAATCTTCAGATTCATCCAACTCAATTTTACTCAAATTAGATTCAAGTTGATCATGAACTAATTCTTCAATATGATCTACTTCTTGTAAATCATAATCATCTCCAGGCTGCTTGCAAATGTTGAAAATATTCATCTCTAATGTCATGTTTCCAAAAGATAACTTCATGAGTCCATTCCTACAATTAATCAATGCATTAGAAGTTGCAAGAAATGGACGTCCTAAAATAACAGGAAATGAATTACATGCTTCAATAGGTTGGGTGTCCAAGACAATAAAATCCACAGGATAAATGAATTTATCGACTTGTACTAACACATCTTCAATTATTCCTCTAAGCACTTTTACAGATCTATCGGCAAGTAAAAGAGTTACAGAAGTTGGTTTTAACTCACCCAGATTGAGACTCTGAAAAACTGAATATGGAAGTAAATTCACACTAGCTCCAAGATCAAGTAAAGCTCTTTTAATTTTATGTTCTCCAATAAAGCAAGAAATTGTAGGACAACCATGGTCTTTATATTTCAAAGCATTATTATTCTGAAGAATAACACTTACTTGTTCGGCTAAAAATGCTTTCTTTTTCACATTCAGTTTTCTCTTCACAGTGCATAGATCTTTCAAAAATTTAACATAGGAAGGTACCTGTTTAATAGCATCCAACAAAGGTATATTGATCCTTACCTATTTGAAAGTTTCAAGGATTTCAGAATTGTGATTGACTTTCCTTTATTTGGTCATGACATGAGGAAATGGAAGTGCTGGCGGAGAATTAGTCTTTTCTTTACAATGTTCAGATTCAACCCCTTCCTTACCCTTAGAGATTGACTCATCATCTTTCTCACAAGGTTCAAGAGTGGGTTTTTCAATAACCTTACCACTGTGAAGAGTGATGACTGATTTGAGTTGATCCATGTGTTGGTTTCCAGAACTACTTGCATTTGCATTGTATTGCCCCTTTGGATTTTGCTATGGTTGAGATGGAAACTTACCTTTCTCTTGAAAACTGAGAGCAAATGTGAATTTTCCAAGAGCATCTTTAAAATTTGTCATGCTTTGAGCAAGTTGAGTGTTGATTGTATCTTGCTTTTCAATGAATGCATGCAATGTTTCCTCAAGATTTCTTCTAGGAGGTGGAGCATGAGGAGGTGCATATCCATGAGAATTTTGGAAATTATGGTGTGCTTGAAATGGTGGCTATGAAGTTTGTGCATTGTTGTTATCACTCTTCCAACTGAAATTCGGGTGATTTCTCCAACCAGGGTTGTATGTTTGCGAGTATGGGTTATGATTGGGCCTTTGGAAACTGTTTAAAGCATGGGCTTGTTCATGGAGGCATTCCTTGAAAGAAGGCAAAGTTGGACAATCATTGGTTGCATGTTCATTTGTTTCACAGATTTGACACACAATGTCTTGAATAAATTTTAATTGACCACTCTTTTTCAATTCTAGTGCCTCGACTTTTCTAGCTAAAGATGCAAACTTGGCTTGAAGGTCATGATCTTCCCTAAGGTTATACATACCTCCACTAGATGTATGAGGTTGGGTTTTACTTGGTGCCTCATAAGTGCCCGTAGTGTTCTAATTTTGCGCATTTTCAGCTAGCAAGTCTAGGTACTCCATTGCTTTATTAGGGTCTTTATCTTTAAAAGTTTCATTGCACATCAATTCAACCATTTGCCTATCTTTAGGTGTTAACCCTTCATAAAATTGTGAAACCAATCTCCATATTTCAAAACCATGATGAGGGCAAGTATTAAGCATATCTCGATACCTATCCCAACATTGGTAAAATGTTTCACCTGGTTTTTGAGTGAAAGTGGTGATTTGTCTTTTGAAAAAGTTGGGTCTGTGAGATAGAAAAAACTTCTTTAAAAATTGTTGTTACATTTCATCCCAAGCACGAATGGATCCTGACCTAAGATTTTGTAGCCATGTTTTAGCTTTATCTTTTAATGAAAAAGGAAAAAGCTTTAATCTAATGGTATTCATGCTATAATTTAAGTCATTATAGGTGTTACAAACTTCTTCAAAATCTCTCAAATATAAGTATGGATTTTCTAGATCTAAGCCATGAAAAAAAGGTAAAAGTTGAATAATGCCTGGCTTAAAATTAAAATGGGATGCATCAGGAGGGAAAACTATGCATGAGGGTGCACTTGTTCTTGTGGGATTCATATGGTCTCTAAGTGTCCTAACACGGTTATTCTCATTATTATCATTATGAAGTGACTGGTTATCTTCTTCGACCATATTTTCTGAAAATGATGAGGATACCCTAGAAAGTCTACCACTTAATGTACGTGACCAAACACTCATGCACGTGTAGAAAGAAAATAAAAGGAAGAAGAAAACAAAAGAAAAAGAAACAAAACAAAAGAAACAAAGTTAGATACAAGAAAAGTGAAAAGAGAAAACAAAATAAATACTATAATTTGTATAAGAATTTACCTCCTCGGCTACGACGCCAAAAACTTGGCACGACTAAAAGATTGATGTCTTCTCCCAAGTGCAGGAGTGTCGAAGTAATAAATAACCCGGCAAAACCGGGGTCGAACCACAGAGAGGTTAATTGTATAAATTATAAATAACAAGACAACAACAACAACAACAATAACAACAACAATAATAACAGTAATAGTTATAGTAATAACAATAATAATAATACTTAGTACGTGACGTTGTTATACCTTAGAATGATCTAAAAGATCGGGTCACAGGTTTTCAGCCTATATACTGAGTTTATGAAAAGATCAAAGAGATATATTATATAATATAAACATAATATAAATAATAATAATAATAATAATAGTAATAGTAATAATAGTAGTAATAATAATAGTAGTAGTAGTAGTAATAGTAGTAGTAGTAATAATAATAATAATAATAATAAAAAGAAGAGGAGGAAGAAATTAATGAGAACTTTGAGATGGAAGATTAATGTAAGGATTAAACAATGATAAAAACAAATGTCAAGGTTAGAGGATCCACCAATGGTATTTCAAACAAGTATAGTATAAACTCTTATTATTCAATTTGGAAACCACACATGAAGGAGGTTCCAATCGGATGATTTGTCATTAATAGCTCATTATAAATTATTAACATGATCATATTAATTATCTTATTTACATAACACCAAACTTTTAAATATTATCAGGAATTCATGATGTTAACTGATGTTAACAACAAATCAAGTTCCTTTCATAGCCTAGGTGTAGGTAATACCATACGGTTGGGCTATGAGAGTGCAAGCATTTGTTGTACCAAGTGTTATACTACACAAATCTAGATTAACCATTTAACAAGCAAGGTATTAAGAATTAGTAAGATAAAAAGATAAGACATGTTAATATTAAACATTAAGGTCCATGTTGAGTTTACACTATACTTGTTCTTACACCATTAGTGTAACCTTTTCACCTTGACAAAACAAACTTAGCTAAACATAACGAAGAAGAGAAACATAGATAAACAAAACAAGAACATAAATAAGATACAAGTTAACTAAGGAAAGGAAAGGAAATGAAAAGCATAAACAAGAAATTAATGAAAGCAAAACTTAAGAATTACAAAAAATATAAAGAGAGAAATAAAGAGCATGAACTTGATCTGAACAACCAAGCTCCCAAATACATGGCAATTGACAAATTCAGACTTCTCCGTTGTTGCTATAATTTGGACTTGCAAGCGGCCTTTTTAGATCTTGATGAAAACATGAAAGTTGTAGGCCTATGTCTTACCAAATCTGTGTAAATATTTGAGATCATTTGGACATCTAGAACTCGAGATATGACCCAATTACTGAACAGTGTTCCAGTTTGGACTGCACCAACATCTCTTTTCTAAGTTTTGCCCTTTGTCCTTTCAATTTCCATACTTGAACTAATCAATCAATCCTTTGATTTATGTGATAGGCCTGCATTTAAGATGAACATTTAACATATATTAAGGCATTTTATAGTATTAGACTTGTTATTATAAAACATGATTTAGTTAAGGAGTTATTAATACTTTAAGTGCAAAATGATTCTATAAAACCTTGATAAATATGCACTTTTAAATACTAATCACCCATGTGCTTAGTCTAATAGGAAAAGCTCAGACGCTTTTATGTCTACAAAGCCAAGATCACCTTGTTTTTTTTTTATTTATATAGAAAAATGAACGAACACTCAAGGTTTATTTTTTAAAATAAAATGCACATCATTTTGTTCATTTAGGTAAGCAATAATTCATCCATGGAACATTTTTCAGCCATCTCAAGTGACTGAAAAATTAGAGCATGAGTTTTAGAATTCCAAAATCTAAATTTGAACTGGGTTTATTACAAAAAAAAAAACCCAAAAACAACCTAAGAACTACAATAAACCCATTTTAAATTCCAAAACACCCTTTAATCAATCTAAAAAAATAAACTAAATAAAAAAATAGAAGCTTAACTAGCCTCAATCTGTATTTTCTTGTTAAAACAGAAAAACCATATTTATAGAGTTTCTCTCTCCAAGATGAATCTGTTGACACTAATGTCATATTATGATGTATAAGGGATTATGAAAAATTAAAGGGGAAAATAAAAAAAATAGAGTTGTCACTTTGTAAGTAAAAGATACTATGAATCTTAAAATGGACACTGGTTCCAAAGATTCAGGTATTGATTTAATTATGTCCAAGAGAAGATCAACGTCCTCTGTATAACAACTTTTTAAGCAAAAAATTACCTTTGTCATGGGTTCTCTCCTAAATTATTCTATGCATACTATTAATTGTACAAGTTTATTTTTGATCGTTTTTTTATTTGTTTTTTTAATATTTTATGATTTTTTTTTAAAAAAAAGGATGTTAAAAACTCAAGAAATTTGACGTTAATCCCTAAAAAAAAGATTTCATTAATTTTTGGCTAGGATGGAAGTTTTATACTTTAATCCCTAAAAATAGAAGATTTTACCACTTTAGGAAAATCTCAATGTTAGTCCCTAACAGTAAAACATTTTATCGGTTTAGAAATTTTGGTGGAAATTTTGACATTGATCCTTAAAAATAGAAGTTTTTGTCAATTTAGAAATCTTTACAAAAATCTTGACATTAATCCCTAAAAAGGAGATTTTATCTATTTATGAAAATTTTTTATGTTAATCCTAAACAAGAGATTTTATCGGTTTATGATTTAAAATGGGTGTTGAACCTATATTGATAGTGAAAATTTTGTTAATCTTGATCTAGTTTTATTGAACAAATTTTGTTATTTTTCCTAATACATCTATAAAATTCATTAAAATAAATTGGAACTTCCAACCAAGGCACAACAACTCATTTATTCCTATATTTCAAATCCATGACTTGTTACTTTTCAAATGCAAGTTATTTGTTCCGGTGAAATATATATATAACTAAAATACTAAAAAAGATTTTAAATATGAAATTTCATTAAAATATTTGAATTGAATTCAATTTAGAGGGTTTAAACATGTTAGAGTTTTTGTTAATGTTAATGGTTGAAGAAAAAAATACAAAAAAAAAGGAAAAAAAAAAGGAGTTGCTGGGTCATTTATTGGGCATAGTGGTCCATTATGAAATTCAAGTAGACTTTCGAGTAAGCTAAACACTATTGTTCTGAAAGATTGTGCGAGATTTTGGTAATGTTTAGTTATTGTCTTGTGATATAGAGACAATGAAGATAAAAAGTGTGTTTGGTTGAAGAGATAAAGACATAAAAATAAATATGTTTATGGAGCAATTTTGGAGTGAATTTTTATACTTTCAAAACATGATATACATAGAGGATATGTCTCCAGAGACAATATTTATTTTTTATTCCCAAAATATATTTGTAAAAAACTCTTAATTCTAAAATTGTCTAACTAAAATATGTAAAAATAAAAATAATTACTATTAAAGTTTTTAAACCCAACTCGAGGGTCGATCCGGGGTAAAGCCTAGGTCATAAACTAGGTTGACCCGAGTCAGTTTAAGAATAAAAATAGTTATTATCATAGTTTAAAAACATGATTCAGGGGTCGACCTGGAGCAATGCCCGGGTTACAAGTGAGGTTGACCATTGACTTTGGTTAAAAGAGGGGTTGCCCGTTGATCCGGGTCAATGTAAGGCCTGAGTTAGGTTTTAGAAGGGTAAACCCGGGTGATCCAAGCTAACATAAAATAAAAATGATTATTATCATAATTTTAAAACTTGATTCAAGGGTCAACCTTGGGTAAAGCCCGAGTCACATATCATGATGGTCAACCTGGGTTAACCCGGGTTAACGCAAGGATTAACGTTTATTATTTTAGTTTTAAAACCCGACTCGGGGGTCCATCGAGGCAAGCCCTAGGTCACGGGTTGGAAGGGTCAACACTGGATGACCTGAGTAAACGTGTGAATAAAAATAATTATTATCATAGTTTTAAAATCCGACTCGAGAGTCAATCTGAGATGAGGTTCAGGTCACAGGTTGGGAGGGTTTACCCGACATACCTATTTTTTAAAAAAAAAATCAAAAAAATCTTATTTTAACCATTTTTTTTTAAAAATCAACAAGTTTTTGACCCGTATTTTATCTCGAGTTGATATAAGTTTTTAATGAGGTTAGGTCAAGTCAAACCTTCCTTTATTTTTTTAAATTTTAGACACGTCTAGCCTCAGATCAATCTATTAAGTTATTCTTAATTTTATAACCAGATTTATTATAATATTTTTAATTTTAACACTCAACTAAAATAAAAATAATATGTCTAATAATTATTATTATTATTATTTTTGGTAACTTGGGGTGTCCAGGCTAGTTTACGCACACCACAACTAATCCCCGGACCCACTGAACATCCTACAAGCCTAGTAGGCAGGTAAGACACCACGAGGATAACAGACGTACACGCTAAGGCTTGAACCCAGGGTGCAAAGGCAAGGAAACCCTTGCCAAGACCGCTGGGCTACAGGCCTTGATATTATTATTTTAAATATATAAGTTTTATAACAATATATATTAATAACAATAAATAAAATATTTCATATTTTATTATACTTTCACCATCATAAATAAATCAAATACAGAAATAATCACTTTCTTTTATATTTTACTATTAAATATTCGTATTTATTTTTTATCTTTATTTTGTTTTTTCTTGAAACAAGAAAAAACACTGTACAAGAGAAGAAAAGACCTTCCCTTCCTGGAGCCGAGGATTTGTGAGGAACGAAAGAGAGAAAACGGCAAATTTGAAAGAGTGCGGCCGACACTTGGCGAATCAGTTACATAAGAGCACATATTATTCTTCTAAAACTCATGAAAACAACAAAGCTAAAATAGAAATGGCGAACAAACAACTCCATATATTATCTTCAAGATCCAGATCTCCAATCCTCCTCTTCACAATCTGTCTTTTCGCTTTTTCTCTTCTCTTCTTACTCTTCTCTCTCTCTACCCGTCACCCATCAGCCTCTCCATACCCTAACACTAACCCCAATCTCTCTCTCAAACCCGAAACCTCGTTTGTCGCTTCCCTCGAGCACTTCCTCAATCACAAATACCCGAGATCCTCCTCCTCCTCTCCGTTTCCTACGGTTAGCGAAGAGGACGTGTCAAGATTCGACGATCAAGTGTTTTTCAAAGAGCGCGATCGATTTTACAGAGAACCCTACTACCCGTTGGATTTGCCAATTAGGGTTTACGTTTACGAGATGCCGTCAAAATTCACCCACGATTTGCTTTGGCTGTTTAGAAATACTTATAGAGACACTGATAATCTCACCTCTAATGGCAGCCCCGTCCATCGATTAATCGAACAGGTATCATTGCATTTTATCACCACCACCACCACCACCATCATCATCAGAGTAATTTTCTATTTTTTTGTGGAATTAATTTTAGTATCTGTGATTATAACGTGCGTGCAGCATTCTGTTGATTACTGGCTTTGGGCGGATCTGATTGCGCCCGAATCGGAAAGGTTGTTGAAAAGTGTGGTGAGAGTTGAGAGGCAGGAGGATGCGGATCTGTTCTACGTGCCTTTTTTCACAACTATAAGCTTTTTCTTAATGGAGAAACAGCAATGCAAGGCGCTTTATAGGGTGTGAGTGATGTTGCAATGTTTTATGATATCTGCTACTTGTTTTCATTATTCATGTGCATTTGATATTAATGTGTCTCTAGTTTTCATTACGAGAAAAATGTTTGGTTTTCTTGTAATTTCTGAATGCCTTTTATTTCAAACTGGACTCTATTTATATGTTTATGAGCTTAGTAGTTATGTTGTACTGTGTTTCTGCCAACAGATGTTGGCATGCTAGATACATCTAGAGCAATATTGAATTATTGATACGATAATGAGCAGCATGATAGTTTGAACTCACTGCTTCTTACTTTTCTTCATGCAAGGGGTGAGCTAGAGAACCTAGGGTTTTAAAATGCATCTCTGGAGGAAAAAAAAATCCTTTTTTTTAGTTAACCCTGAAGATTATGTACTTATATTATAAAGGCGTCCTTTAGGAATTGAAAGGTAAATTAAGAGTATTACTTAATCTGTAATATGCAAGTTCAATTAGAAATATTCTCTATTTGATAATGAAACCTTTCTGTATTAGGAGCTGTGTTTATCCCGTCATTGGTACCTGACTTGGAATTTGTTGACATTATAATGTCATTTGATATGGTATAATGTTTGAGTTGAATATTAAGTTCATTTATAGAAGGCCAAGACACTGAATTGGACTTTTGAAATCATGTTTATGGCTTGAAGTTCCATGAAATGTGCAAATGTGCCTGTTCTTGTTTGGAGATCCCTTTTTGTTGAGAATGAAGCTAATTAGCATTACCTTTGCATTCAAAATTATAACTCTGCTATCTGTGGATATAGGAAGCTCTGAAGTGGGTGACAGATCAGCCTGCATGGAAACGATCAGAAGGAAGGAATCACATATTTCCTATTCATCATCCATGGTCTTTCAAATCTGTTCGTAGATATGTCAAAAATGCAATTTGGTTGTTACCAGATATGGACTCCACGGGGAACTGGTGACTATATGGCTTAACTAAGAAAGCTTGTCTGCATTTCAGTATTTGACTGGTTATAATAACTGCTAATGATAATGTAATCTGCAGGTACAAACCAGGACAAGTTTTTCTGGAGAAAGACCTAATTCTTCCTTATGTCCCCAATGTGAATTTGTGTGACACCAAATGCATATCAGAAAGTGAATCAAAGAGAAGCACCTTGCTTTACTTTCGTGGGAGGCTTAAAAGAAATGCAGTAAGTTTTTTGTTAAACTAGTTAAATTTAAACGGTGGTTAAGGCCAGATGAGTTCCTTAAGGTTGATTTTGAGTCTTTGCTGGTCCAAATTAATGTATCAATGTTTATTGAATCTATTAGCTGCTAGATTAGTGTTTTTCTAATTTGAGGTGTTCACTATTTCTTTAATTTCCATATTCGGTAGAAATAGTAAGTGGCAGGGGTGCAGGTTTTTCAGTGTATGGTTCATTTTTTCTGTTGGCTAGTAATAATTTTTTTTGGTGCTTCTTTTTTCTGAAGTACTCAAATTTTTGTCTTCTTATTTCACACTCCAACTTCAAATAGGTGGACTTAACAATACTTAGAGCTTATATATAGACATGTAATAGTCCTGGTTTTCCTCATATAAATAAATAAGATCATAGAACTTAAGATTTTCCTATACATGAAGATCTTTCAACTCAAAAACCCATTTTCCTCTTCCTTATTTTTTTTTTAAATTTCTTTTAATATAGTTTTAAAAAGTTCCTAGTGGGAAATAACATTGATGAATTTTTGAACAAAACTTTGGAAACAGAGTGCAGTGCTCTTGGTATGATTTTTTTTCTCCCACAATCTTGATTTTCAACTCTGGAAATAAATGAATTCAGTAAAGTAGGGTTTGCCAGCTTGCTTGACTATATGATGCATAATGTACTGGTTCTGTTCATGTTATCCTTTGGTTTCTGGAATGAGGTTGTCTATTTTTTATTGATTGGAATTTGATTGTCATCTTTCATATGCTACCCTTGATTGTCATTTTTGTTTGCCCATGTCTATATGTTTAAGGTGTATTTCCTTGGTCAATTGCATTGTTTGTCTAGGGTGGGAAGATACGTGCAAAACTTGTAGCAGAACTAAGTGGTGCCGAGGGTGTGTTTATAGAGGAGGGGACAGCTGGAGAGGGAGGGAAAGCAGCAGCTCAAATTGGCATGCGCAAGTAAATATATCGGTTCCTCTCTTTATCAATCTAGCTTTTGTGTAGTTTTCATTAATTATTGAGTTCTCCTTTGTCACAGGTCCACTTTTTGCTTAAGTCCAGCTGGTGATACACCATCATCTGCCAGATTATTTGATGCCATTGTCAGTGGGTGCATACCAGTTGTAGTCAGTGATGAATTAGAGTTACCTTTTGAAGGAATACTTGATTACAGAAAGGTATGCTTCATTTTTGGACCCCCTATTATTATTTCCTTCTATTCTATGCATCTTTTGTAAGCTATAAGCTCAGATAAGGCCACTTATTGTGTAGGTACGTTGTCAGTAATTTGGTGTAATACTTAAGAATCTATTACAGTAGTTATTATGTGGAGATATTTTTACCTGCTATGTCAGTTGAGACATGTCTATTTGGGCATTTAAGTTGATAGGAAATTTCAGTTGAGACATATCTATTTGGGCATTTAAGTTGATGGGAAACTTACGGATACAATCATCTTCTACAACTATAAAATAGGATCCCTATCAATTACTTACAACCCATGCTGGACATTTTATTTGTTTGGTTTCTTTTGTTTATGAGAGTTATCACCTGGATTGTTGTTGAAACAGATCCCTATGTAGCTAGATTCAGCCTTTGTGGATGAAAGGCAATACTGTGGAAAGTTAATATTGTTGCTTTTTTAAGGGTTCAGGGTTTTTCCTTTCTTTCTTTTTCTTCCCTATCTGTCCATATCCCAAACACTTTTAATTTATCATATTTTGAAAGTCTAGGTACCCTCTGATGTTAAGGGATTTATTTTGACAGTGGCGGTGAATAAAATTAATGTAAATGACTTCTTGTCATTTATGAGCCATTTGAAGGCTCTACTCCTTGATATATTTGTGTTATATGTCATAAAGCGGGAGCTTTTAAAGCTATCTATATTTACGTTGTTCAAATTGCTTGGGACATGGCATGCATTATTTGCTTTGGTGGTGAATCGTGGATGTTTTCTGAATAAATGGTGGATATGTTAACCTTAGATGTAACTTTTGGGTTGTTTTTCTTTTCTTTTCTTTTCTTTTAATAAAATAAAAGATGCTGTTTTTTTTGTCTTAGTGTTTGCAATTTTGATAGATTAGATTCTTACAAACATATATAAAGCTGATTTGGAAAATGAGAAGTTGTAGCTGATTTGTGTTATGTTGCTAACTTTAAAATAAACGGCCCACCCAAAAATTATATTGGGTAATTGATGAGGCCTCCAACCCTTTCCCTTGCTATGCAGATAGCTTTATTTGTTTCTTCCAGTGATGCTGTACAACCAGGTTGGCTATTAAAATTCTTGAAAGGCATTAGCTTTGCTCAAATTCGGGGAATGCAAAGAAACCTTGCCAAGGTTTGTGACTCTATTAAAGTTTACATAATTTCAGATTTCTTTTATTTTTTTTTGTTTGATTGTACAAGTGAATGATATCTTGATTTTCATAGTTCTTTTGCCAATTGAAATAACCAAACCTAAGAAATACCTTCCCAACCAACCCTTTATTATCCACTGTGCTATTATAGCTTTGGTGGCATGTGCTAAGATGGTTGGGTGAACATGCATTTTTGGACAATTTTAACCCTTAGGTGCCCATTTGGACCCTGGAAAATCATTTAGGCCTTGTTTCTATGCCGAAAAGTTGTTTTTTTGGAAAGTGGTTTCTATGGAAAGTGGATCCTTGAAAAGTGGATTATTTTATGATGTGTGGTAATGTCATGGAAAATAAGTTATCAATATTTTTTGTTCAAGTTTATTAAAAGGATGGTCACCAAGTCTGACAAATGCAAAAGTTGGAGGATGAAATTGAAAAAAATTCTAATTCATAAATTACTTCAAATAAAACAAATAGCAATAAAAAAAATGAGGGCCATATCTGATATAAAAAAAGTTGAAGGAGGATGAAGTTGAAAAAAAATTCAATTTCATAAATTATTCCAAATAAACCAAATAACAATAAAAAAAAATGAGGACCAAATCTAATAAATACAAAAATTTCAATTAAAAAAAAGACGAGAAAAACAATAACAATCAAAAGAATAAATATATAAGTTGATATAAAATTAAATTAAATCAAATTCCTTTGAGAATTACCAAGATAAAGTCATTGAAAGTCTTGCTAACCCGATCAAAGAGCAGCCATAGGTTTCTCGATTCTTATTTTGCACAAGTCCTACATATTGCGTTTAATATTTTCGGTGGGAATGTTTGATCCAACTCTTGAGTTGTAACCTGGCTAAGAAAATGCGTGGAGACTAGTGAGGTGAAAATGAAGAAAGCTAGATTTACCTTCATCTATAACGCGTGCCTTGCTCGCGGATTAAACAAATGTTCGGATATAAAGACTAACTCTTCAATGAGAAGAAAAGATTGAAAGATGGAGACTTGGCTATAGCATAAGAGAAAGGAGACTGAGGTTGAACTAGATAGTGCATGTCAGTCAAAAAGGTTGCCTTCCTCAATCTTATAGAGTGAAGGGTATGGTAAAATGACTGCAAAAGTGATGCTTTAATTTAATTAAAAAAAAGGAGCTAATCTGGGATTCTCCTTTCCTAGCCCAAATTAAACATTGACTTCTTTCTAGGCATGACATTCCAATGAACTCTTACCATGGTAGTAGTCTATTTATCATTTTTGGTCTTCCTGTTTTCTTTCATTGTCGGGAGCAGGCTTTCTTGTCCTCCTTTATTCTAAATTGGAATGCCTATGAATTGCCTTCGAGTTTTCGTATTAATTTAATGTCAAAATTCCCCTCACTTTCCAAATGAAATAAAACCAAAGTCAAGACAAATTAGCATGATAATAGGGGAAACCCTATGATAGAATCTTTTAGGTATCTGTCTTTCTTTTAAAGGATATTTTTGGAGTTTTGTTGTAAATAATCAGCTTTGGTGGTTCTTTCTTGAGCTAGCGGAGATGACACCACAAGCTTAATGGCTTTCTAAAGGATGTAATTGAAAAATAATAAAAAAAAAAATTAAAAAAAAAATATATAGCAATAAAAAGGTTGATGATCCAATTTGATATAATTAATAAATAACATGATACTTTATAATTTTTTCGAGGAAATGAGAGGAGGAATGAGAATAAAAAAAGCAGTTGAGGCTTAATTGACGTGCCACCCCATTGGGAAGAACTCCGTGAGATGCTTCAAATGCTGCTCCAGAAGCCGTGTTTGGTTGACGAGAGGCATTGCATGTGTTGTCCAAAAAGCATGGGTGCCTCCTATACGGTGGCGCGGGCATGATATGCGCCAACAATATTTTTCTTAAATAATATTTTATATATATCAAAATACCAAATTGCCCTCAAGTCTACTTGACAATTACAATAAAAAAAGGATGAAATAATGAAAAAGCTCCTGAATACTAGTTTTAACAAATTTTGCTTTTAATGATAATATATTCATTTCACTTTATTTTTATTTGCAACCTTTGGAAAGCGTAGTCTGTCTAAAATAAAAGTTTAAACACTTTTTGAAAATTAAGCTAAATTTTTCTTCGACCAAAAAATATTTTTCATTGATCAACTTTTCTAATGGTAACAAACATGAGAAAGTTTGAAAAATGATTTTCATAAAACTAACTTGGCCTTAATTATTCCTACTCAATTTTCAAAGATTAAATTGGAGCAGGGAAAGATGGTATTTAAGTTTGGAAAACTTTTCTTTGTTTTCTACATTTTTTTAGTTACTCATCTCTTTGTTTATTAGTTCTCTTTGTATTAAGTTTTATTTATTAATCTTTATATTCTGGTAATGTATCTGATGCAACTGTTTCTTATACTTCCATTTCTTTCAGTATTCAAGGCACTTTATTTATTCCAGTCCAGCTCTACCCCTAGGACCTGAAGATTTGGTTTGGAGAATGGTTTGTTACTCTCTCCCACTAAGAAAGTCTTACTGCTTTCATACCTATATATATATATATATATATATGCATGTATATTTGTGTGGATTGCTAATAATTATGGCAGGCATGCTTTCAATATTGTTTGTTACAAAAATTTATGCTATTCTTCTTTTTTCTGATAGCATTATTTATTTCAGCAACTTGTTGCTTTATATGCTTATTTGACCTGTGCTCTTCTGTTCAGCAGGGTTTTTGGCAAACTATCCACATTTTTGTTAAAACCAGTATTGTGAAAAGAAAAAAAAAAAGGAACAGAAAAATCTTGCAGTTTGTGGCTATTCCTACAGCAGTTATTATTTAGCTTACTGTAGCCATTTTTCAAAATGTTGTGTGAGTAAGTCCATGTCTGCTCAAATAACAAATGTACTCTTACATAAAGATCTCCTTTTGTTGCAATCATGACCCTTTTCTATTTGTTCAAAAGACCAAAAGAAACAAAAGAGCATAATTATTGCTTTATTTTGACAAGATGCATGCTAGATTGACCAAAACACACTCATACATAAATAACACAAAGGAATGACCAAGAACATCAACATAAGCAATTCTGCTGTTGTTTTAGATAGTTGTCCCCTCAAGTTTTTAAAATTACTGTCCATTATTACAAGAGCATAATGCCTGTAAAAATTGTTTGAAAATGATAATGTCTTTAGTTGAAGTTTGAGGACATGTTTCATTTTCATCTCGTATGCAAACAGATGGCTGGTAAACTGGTGAACATCAGGCTTCACACACGGAGATCACAGCGTGTGGTGAAAGAGTCTAGAAGTGTATGTGCTTGTGATTGTAAACGAGCCAACTTTACAGTCCCGGTTCTTTGATAATGCAAGGCTAAGATCTCTTACTCACATATTTAAAGTGATTCTTGTTTGCACCCATACGAGTATGTTGGCATGTAAGTTTTTCATGGTTATTTTATATTTTAACTACATGGAACGGCAGCGGATAATGAATATTGCTTTGTGTTAAAGATCTTTCAGCAAGATCTGTGAATTTTTCAATTTTATCCCTTTTAAATCCAGCTATTGAAGAATTTGTATTGCAGAGGAATCTTTGATTTACTTAGGTAGTGTAAGGAGTATAAGAATCTCTGATTCATTTTTTTGCAAGTCATGGCCTTCACATTATCCATCTTTGTTGATTTTGTGTAAGATTATTTTTGACCATTGAATTTGATTAAACAAAAAAAATTTAGTGTAAAACTAAAAATCATAAAAAATGAGGAAAATAAATAGAAAAGAGGAAGAGAAAAGAGATAGTGCTTTGAATTTAATACAAGCAACTATTAAATGAAAGTTGTGATGAATTTATAGATACCAAAATCAAACTATTTTTTTAGAATAGTCCGATATGCTGTTTTGAATTTTTAAATCTAAAATGTTTCCATTTGGATTCTGCATTGATTGGTTGTCTATAAGTTGCTTCTGAGCTTAGATTTATGTATAGAAGGATTAAATGACTGTTTAGATGTTTTTTTCTTAAAAATAATTTCTAAGGTTATAAAATCATGATTTCTCAGGTTATCCTTAGTGACTCGGTATAGCTTGAGTATTCAAATTCTGACGAGTAGTGTAGGGCATTGTTCTAAAACTTGGACCGGTTCAGCGGTCGAACCGTTTCTTCTCCTTGTTCCTGCCTTTTTTAATTCAGTTTTTGATTGTTGCTTCTCCCAAAGCTCACTTTTTTGTTTTTGACATGTGTTCTTTTCCATTTATTATCTGCCCACTTTGGCGATTGTTTTTTTCAATTTCTATGATTGTGATGAATCTTGCCTAGTGATGAATCTTGCCTAAACATCTTAGTGTCAGGTGCCTCCATTTATTCTCTTCTTACTCTTTCTTTTCTTTTGGGTTGCCTTTACTCTGCATTTTTCGAGGCTTGGGCTTAATGCATTCTGTGCTAAAGATTTTTTAGCTTCCTAGGTAAAGTTGCCTGCACCAGTTCTATTTCTCTACTTTCATCATTGTTGCCTTCTCTTTCATTGATGCATCTTTACTGGACGATTATTATCTTGGGCACTTGATCCTTTGTTCATTATGTTTTAAGTGGGAAGCGCTTAGTCGTTCATTATTAATTGAGGGTTTTTTTTTGGGTGATTTGTTTGTTCCTCATTTCTTATTCTATCCATCTCTGTTATTCAAGAAGCTTGCTCCAAGCTTTTCAGTTGTCATTGGTCACCTCTGCTGCATTGCTATCTATTTTTGTTTTTAGAGGTTTAGATTGTCTACTCTAGATCTGGAATGGATATCTGCTTTTGTTTGCTTTAAGAGTTTTTTTTTAAGCTTTTCTACGCGAGACTTCTTACCCTTTTTCTTCCTGTTCCCGTGTCATTTAATATCTTTTTTTCCTTGATGCGTGTTGCTTGATCTGCATTTAATCTTGCAATTCACTCTTTCTTTTTTCTCGATTTCCTTTTCCCTACATTCTTTTTGTGTGTAGGTCTGCTGCATTGAACACTAGCTACTGTGATTTGTTGGTTTGTCAGTAATTCCTTACCTTTTGTCACTGTATCCTTCTCTTTCATGGATGCATCTTTTATACGTGGTTTTTATCTTGGTTGCTTGGTTCTTTGCCCATCCTTTTTTAGGGGAAAAACACTACTTTTCTCATTGTGAAGAGGTTTTTTTTTTTTTTTTTTTTTAATTTTTTATTGTTCTCTAGGCCTTTTTTTCCCCTTCATTACTCATTTTTAAGCTTGTTTGTCTTTTTTTTAAGCATGCACCTTACATTTCAGTTGTTGTTAACTTGCTCTGCTTTGTTGCTGTCTTATTGGGATTTGATGTCTTGATGGCATGCTCCAAGTCGCTGCTTTCACCTGCTATGGAGGGTGTTTATTATTTATTTTTCATTTTCCTCTGTTAACTTTGATGATCGAGGTTTCTTGCTCTCTATTTTATTGTCTTTTTTAGTTTCCCTTCTGCTTGATACATGTCGTTTGATATACGTTTAGTCCCAAAACTCGTTCTTTTTTCTGGGTTTCATTTTCCCAGCATTTTTTTGGTTGTAGGCATGTTGCATTCTACACGCTATTGCGATTTGTTTGTTTGCTAAGTACAATTTGCCTCAATTCAATTTCTTCCCTATTTTCATCTTTTTACTCACCGGGGAGAAAAATCATCTGTTTCAATGCTGGCATAGCTTTTTGTTGATTTGTTTTGCGTTTGCTCTGCCCTTTGCTCCTCATTTTTTATCCTATTTACCTCCATTATTTATGATTCTTGCTTTTCTCTTTTAAGTTGCTTTTGTTCGCTTTTGTTGTGTCACTGCCCACTCTGATATTTTACATTTAGATTGTCCACTCTGGCCTTGGACTGTTTGCTGCTTCCGCTATCAGTTTAGCTCCTTTATGTTTTTTCTCTATCAATTGATGTTCGAGGTTTTCCTGGCATTATTTTTATTGTCTTTTTTCCACTTCTCCTTAGTTTTCTACCTTCATCCCACTCCTGCTTCCTTTTGCATTGAAAATATCTGTTTATGATTGTCGGGTTTGATATTTTAAGTTTACTTTTTACTTAGCTGTGGCACTGTTATTATATATTGTTGCTTTTCTATATACACCCTCTTGTACCTGCGATAAAAAACCTGGTGCCAGATTGCCTCTTGTATTTCTAGAGTGCCCAATTTGTAACTCCCAACTCATTTTTCCCTTTCTTTGACTCGGTTCTTTTTCTTAGCTTGATTTCACCAAGCCCAAGCAAGCTGTGCGGCCAATTCTACAAGAAACAGGTTGCCTCACTCTCTTTGCTTTCCTTCTGATTTTTTTTCCGTTGACTGCTTTTAAGATTGCCTTTCCATTTAACTTCGCTATCAGGCTACTTATCTGCCGACCTTAATTATAGGTTGCTTAATGCTTTAACCATGAGATTAAAGATTAATTGATTATCTAACATATAAATCTTATTTCTAAGCTATATTTAGATTGTTTTTGGGACATCATTAATTATCAAACTAATTAACAAACAAACAATTGCCAACCGACCTTCGAGAAGCCGCATTCAACTTTTACACAATGCTCCATAACTAATAGTTTTCATTATTAAGATAATGTTGCATACCTTCTACTTCCCTCTCTTTCCTTCCATTAATGTTCTGTAAAATTTGTACTTTTAATTTTTCATAAAAAAATTGTTCATATTTGTTATTATTCTATTTCTAATCATTAAATAAGGTTTTTATGCAATTCATGTTTAACTCTCACAACATTGTAATCATTTAAACAAAAAGATCCTAGCGTTGTTTTGTTTTCTTTGTACTTTCTACTTTCTTCTTCAAGGAAATTTGATAGATAGATTATATCAGATTTTGCTTCATTGCAATATTATTGACAAACTCATTTATTTTTTCTTAGTGTTCCTTTTTCTATAATAGAATGTTGCTTCCTTTAGGTTCAAAGTTGATTGCATTGTGATTAATGGACATCATGTTGCAAACCTTCTTATAATAGGTAAAATTGTTGAAAACTTCTTTAAATCTTCTACTCATCAGTATGTTTATGATAGAGGTTTCAAAGACCCATTCATCTTTGTTATAATCTAATTTTTTATCCCTTTTCAAAATTTCTCAAAAATCCAAAAAAAAAAGTTTTTGATGCATTGATATCTTTTTATAAGCTATTCAAATGTTTATTTTGTAATTTTCAACTATTTTTCTCTTATTGACATCTTTTTTAAAAATAAAATAAAAATGTTATTGATGCATTCATGTCTATTTCATAATTCTTGATTGCTTTTTTTTTTTTTTTTTTCTAATTGATGTTAACATTGTTCTTCAAAAAACCAAAATACAAAACATGAAAAAATAAAAATAAAAAGCAAAATGAAAAAACAAGCTAAAGTGCAAAACAAGAAAATAAAGGACTAAAAAAAATACAATAAGGATATTCTTAAGATATACTTAGAATAAGAGAAAAAAAAAAGAAGGAATATTTCTATGTAGAGTAGCATATATAAAAGAGTTAGAGGGGAGCCAAATAAAAGGGGGGGAGAAATCCGGGAAGTGATGAAGAGAGAAAAAAGAAAGAACATAGCCACCCATATCATAAAACCTTAGCCACCATTGAAGAGTAGAAAAATATGAAGGGAGGGAGAGAGAGATCACACAAAAACCCTAATAACTTTTCTCCTACACAAAAAAACCCAAAAACAAAACCAAGAACTCTAGACTTTCCTCATCATATTTTGGCTAACCACCACCATTTTGGCTATCACAACAATAACCCTAACCTCTCACTCATATTTCTTTATCATCTGACCAACTTCCATGGCCTTCTCTCATCGAGAAACACAATAAAAAAAGGAAGAGAAGCTACTAGAGAGAGAAACGATTGACCAATAAAGCTTTTAAGCCACAACTCTTCCTTGTCAGATGGTAGTGACTTAACACTATTGCCAATGTTAGGAAAAAGATGAGGTGTGTAAAATGGTCTCCGTGCTCCCATCCCCCAGCATCAAGTCTAAAGATACATTGTAGTCAAGGTTGTTTATAAAAGATAACATCAAGGGAAAAAAGGTCAAAACTGTTTAGCCATCGACATTCTTCTCTAAACAACAATGATTTACATTGCCATCACCAGAAAAAAGAGAATGAAGTGGTGCAACCTTTGGACCCATCCATACGCCACCATTTTTTTTTAGTAACTAGAAAGACATGATGTAAATTAAGCTACCACTGTCAACTTTTACAATATTTTTCCACCATTGCCATCTATTGTTTTAGCCTTTTTTGGCCCACCTCATCCACTCTGAAAGGTCCATTTCAAATCCTAAACATATTATGAATAATTATTATAGTTTATTGTTGGTTTGGATGTGTGTTGTGATAAAATTCTTGGGTTTGAACAAACTTTGAGATTGATTATGTATACGAACACTTGGATTTATTTGCGTATTTTTTAACATGATATGTTTTGTGGACAGGACAATATCAAGGCTATCAAAAAAAGACAGCATCAGGCAAAAAAAAATCTGAAGCTATTCTACCATTGATCTCTTCTTATGATAGGTAATGACTTACACCGCGACTAGGGAATGGTGTAACCTATGAACCCATCCATATACCATCTTTCTTCTCTAATAACTAGAAAGACATTTCAAAAATTAAGTTGTCACCGCTAACTTTTACAACATTGTTCAATCACTATTTCGCTACTGCCACCCACTATTTCAACCTTTTTTGGTCCACATCATCTACTATGAAATTTTGGTTTATTGTTGGTTTGGATGTGTTGTGATGAAATTTTTGGGTTTGAATAAACTTTGAGAATGGTTGTTTATATCCACATGAATTTCATGTTTTCTAACATGATGTGTTTTATGGATGAACATGCATTGTAGATGTATTCAATGTATTTTCAAGTCCTTTTAGTTTTTGCACATCTAGGTCCAATCCTTCAAAGTTTACATCTTGCTTATATTGATGTTCTTGGTCATTCCTTTGTGTTATTTATTTATAAGTGTGTTTTTTTTTACATAAAAGGATAATGTTCATAGTAATATTTATATTTATATTAGGTTTTATAAGTTTTAATAAAATCCACCAAGGTTTCAGCCCACGTTAAAAGGACTTTATGGGCTGACATTCAAATCTTTCAAAACATTTTTTTTTGAATCATTTTTGCTAAAATATCAAAATCAAAGGTTTTTTTTTGTTATTTACTTATGATATTTAAGGAAATACCCTAAAATTGAATTGTATATGTGATTGTTAAATATAGCTACACATCTTAGGGCAAATGAATTAATAAATGTCATTGTCCAAATTTAATCTAAATGAGATATTCATACAAAAAAAAACCTATTATGAGTAGATAAACCTATAAAGATCATAGTTTAGATGTTTAGGATTGGGGTATAAAACTTCATTCACCAAAATGCAACTATATCTTCACCATAGGATAAACGAACCTTCACGGATTATTGTCCATGAATCTTGGATGCATAAATAAATGTTTGGCACCATCCCTTTTTGGGTTGGAGCCAAATTATTCTCTAACATCACTTGATAGATCATTAATGGTTATATAGATCAATTTCACCAATTTTTATCAAAATGAATAAATGAGTAATTGGGAGTGTATAATATGACTTGAATTTTAAAATTGATAAACTTAAGCAAAAAAATCCACCCAAAGTTTAATTCATTACAATAGATCCATTCTAATCCCTATAGATAAATCATTGGTGGGTGAGGCACAACAAACTTATTAGGAATAAAAAAAAAATAACAATGCATCTTACCTTAAATAGAATGCTTTTGGGTGATAATATTTTTTTTTAGTATAACGAATCATTTGCCTCAAAACTCTGAAGACTAGTTAGAATACCAAGTGACTATAATACTATGTGGTGAATTTTTTTTAACATAAAACCTTTTCCTCTCTTTTAAAACCAAAAAAATCTGTTTTTTAATAGGAAAGAGAGTAAGTCATCGCGATGTCAGGTTTGACAATCTTGGCTCCTCTTATAAAAAAATCAAAATAATTCAAGAATGATTTTAAATTCACTTTGATATCTTCAAATCTACTATTAATAGATAAGATATATTGACCAACAATGTTTTTTTTATGACAATCTTGAGATTGCATAGCCTTATCATCATCAACATGCTCTTGAAATACTTGTTATGTCATAAACAAACATTGACACATTATCTTCTAAACCTAACATCTAGATCATAAAACACTCTTTCAACTCTAGCATGTCAAGAACAAGAAGCTATTGTCATGCGAGACTTTTTAAAAGATACTATCTTTTCAGGTTGAATTTATTCAAAGAAA
This sequence comes from Populus alba x Populus glandulosa, assembly GCA_033617975.1. Taxonomy (NCBI): domain Eukaryota; kingdom Viridiplantae; phylum Streptophyta; class Magnoliopsida; order Malpighiales; family Salicaceae; genus Populus; species Populus alba x Populus glandulosa. Next base: position 8,926,836 of record CM066161.1, read on the forward strand.
GATCATTGCTCATAAAAAGTAGGAAGCTATATTTCCCTTTAGGCTCAACCCTTTTGGGAACTAAGTTTTCCTCCAACCACTCAATTTTTTAATTTTTCATGTTACATTTCCATTATCCATGCATAAAATAACTAGATCTAATTTCAAATGCATCCTTTTCAATTTTCCATGTTGCATTTCAATGATTTATAAATTCAATTTGAATACTCAAAGTTTTAATGTATTTTATAATCCAATAAGGTACCAACCAAATTAACATTTTTAATCTTTTCATGCCTTAATCTTCTTTATAAGACCAACATGTCATGGTCCCCTGCACAAAGAAACTTGCTTGATAAATGATGTTACTAGCAAACCTTGATACTCCTATTACTCGATCAAAGAAGTAAGAACAATCCACCCAACCTTTAAAAAGGTTTGTTTGTTATCATTATTACCTTGTACATTAGATCATCCAACTATTCTTTCAGCCTAACCTTCAACTATTAATGACCCATTTACTCATAAACATTATTTATTATTATTATTATTAAAGTAGAGTGTTATATATTCTATGGCCACTTTACCCTTTAACTTAAATGAAAAAACCCTAAAACATTTTTCATTCATCATAAATTTCTCAGTTTTTGTTGTTGTTGGTTAATTAATTGTTGTCAAAATTGTATAAAATCTTAAGTAACAATTCCATTCAAGAAAACAAATGTTAGAAGGTTCATGCTTACAAACTTTTCCCTTTTTTAACTTGGTTTTTTGTTTATAGGCTCCGCTTATGTTTTTTTCATTATGTTTCAGCTGAATTGACATTGTTAATGTTATTTTCCTACCCTTTCTTTCCCATACACTACTAAATTTTAATATGCAATTATCTTTAGTTTCTAACTTCAAAGACCAAGTTTTCTTAAATCTTTCATTACCATCAACACCATCTAATTGCATTTTATCCCTTTGTGTATATAGTAATTTATTATATCATGCCTTTACATGTTTTTTCCTTTTAAAATAAATAATTTTTAACTTTGAAGAAATGGAACCACAATTTAATTGGCTTTCACTTTTGTGTTTAATTTAAGCTTGTCCCTTGCTCGTAGTATAACATGAACTCACTAATTAATTATTACTAATTAATATATTTATATTATTAAAACATTGTTTGAGCAACAAGTAGACTAAAAAGTGAGGTTGCAAATCTGAACTCAATCATAAAAATTAAAAATTGATAAATCAAGTACTCATTAGGAGATTGTAAGATAGATTGGGTTTCAATAAAGTTTTAGCTATTTCTTTCCTATGTTCTTTTTTCTCTCTCTAAAATTTCTAAACTATTTCCCTCTTATTTCTTAACTACTTTGGAACTTTTATCTATTACATAATCATTCCAAATCTTGTATCAATTGTTAGCTGAGTAACTCTTGGAACCTATGGAAAAGTGATTAATTGAGCAAGATCTAGTGATTTTAAAAAGATTAGAAGATTAAAAATATCAATCAAGAATTTTGTAAAGGTAATTTTAGACCTATATAAGAAATGTGATGATATGGTTTTGCAACACAATCATAAAATTGATGAGAAAAAATAATTGGTTTGTGGACTTAGAAGTAATCCAACAAAAGAAAAGAATAATGATAGAAAAGTTTTAGTTAATTGATCTAATAATGGTGTTATGGTTCCCATGACGGGGTAATTATTAATGAGTTCCTGAACAATAATTATATAAGAATAAGTGAAAAATCTGGGATATTATAGTTAAATAAGAATGTCCCAATAACAATTTCTAAGAATTTCAACTGAAGGTTTTAAGACATTGGTGTTTAGATGTGTAAAATTTCTTGTAGTAGATAGAACACTTAAAAAGGTTATGGTAAATTTAACTTCAATTAATTTAGAAGATGAAGCTCTTGAATGACATCAAGTTTATATCAAAATGCATTGATTTAATGCTCCTGTGAAATAGGGTGGGTATATAGATGCTATAAGAATTAGGTGTGGAGCAAGGTTGTCAAAAATATTATTTTGACATGACACAAAACATACAATAGAAACTCGAATCATAAAATCATAAAATCATAAAATTGAAAATAGAATATTTTAGCTAAAATAATAAAATCACAAGTAAAATATTTTAACTAAATTGCATGTTATGTTGCGGATAATTAAATCAGTGATTCATATCAATAACTCAATTGGATCTTATAATTTTTTTAAAATAAATTTATGTTTCTCTTAAATAAAAATTAAAAAGAATAGAATAAAAGAACTCATCAACAAGCCCAAATACATTGGGTCGTCAGGTCAAACATTTAATTTTATTGATGTTGATTCAAAGTATGTGGTGATATCAATTAAATTTTTATAATTATCTTTAAAAATGATATTTATATATTGTATTTACTAAGCATAATAAGATAAAAATATAATATTTTATCAAAATATTTTTAAATAATATTATTATGTAAAAATCTTTTAATTCAGGTGCTAATTTATTTATTTATTTAAAAACCCACATTTAGTTCCTTTTCCAACCATGTCATGCCATTTAGGCATCGATTAGATATGAGCTTCATAATAAAAAATTATCTGAAGAATAAGTGAAACATGTGGCTCACGATGCAAATGACTATGTGAAGCATTTGGCTCATATCTCAAATGTGTGTTTTTCTTCCTTCGATCTTGTTTTTCCTTTAATATTCCATCAAAAGTACATATCAATGCAAATATAAGAGCTATTTTTTTAATTCAAGCGCCTTTCTCACAACAACGTACATGAAAATAATTTATTGCTGGTGAGTGGTGGATTCTTTTTTTCCTTTAAGTCTAAAATACTTTCCATGCTACGAAAATCACGTAAAGAAAAAAATAAAAGTAATTCTAATCTCTTTGTTTAAATAAAATTTGTCATGCATGAAAACAACAAGCATAATAACAAATATAGGAGACTTTATTTTTCAAAATTAAAACCCCTTGAGAAAGGGGAAAGGAAAAGGGGGGGGGTTGGTGGAGTATCAGGCGAGGGAGTAAGTACTAGGGACTCATTGGGAAAGGGGAGTGCTGACTCAGTAGTCAGCACCTCAGCAATGTTTTTAATTTTTAGGGTGAAATTGTGAAATCGGTCCGGTCTTAACGATTTCAACGAGTTGGACCGATTTTGCACGAGTTTGATCGATTTTAATGATTTTTGAGTTTTTAACCTGATTTTACATGTTTTATATGTTTTGACTTGTAAAATCATACGATTTTACGGGTCAAAATATGTTTTTGGTAACATTGATTTGGAGCTATGGTATTTCATGATCTAATCACTAAGTTAATAAATCTCAAGCAAATTAAGGAGGTGTAGAAGATGCATTTTTTTACCCAACTTAAGGATTATGTTATAAGTTACTTTATCAGTAGCCTTAAATATGAGCTGTAAGTTTCAAAAAACATAACGAGATGTAAAATTATAAAAGAAGTTGTTGTTATTGCTAAATTGCAAGAAACTAAATGAAATATTCATCACAACTCTTTAAATTCCTAAACGAATCTTTTTTTACTATTATTAAAACCTAACCTGCATTGCTTTCTAATTCTACTCCATCCATACATCCAATAATTCATGTTAATAATAATAAAAGGCTTACTATATATATATATATATATATATATATATATATATATATAAAGCACAAGCATAACAACACTTATTAAAGGTGAAATAAAATAAAAGATAAATTTTCAAAACATATTGACAACACATATGAAAAATCATCAAAATTGTGATACCATAAATGCACAAAGACATCCAAGACTAAGACTCAAAATTGAAACATAGAATGAGGACATTATCAAGTACCAAAACTTCATATATATAGTATTAGAGACACTACATCATGACAAGAGGCAATCAAATTCATGCTATAAAATCACATATTCTATTCACACCTTGTTTTACAAAGTTATTTGCCATATGGTTAGCCTAACACAAAACATTACAAAAAGATAAAGAGCACAAGAAAAAGGATAAACGAGATATAAAGATGAAAAGTTCATGAAATCTCCATTGTACATACTAGTAAGACCATGTTTGCCAATAGACAAGTCATCAACATTCTACTTCAGAATGTATGGTTCAAGTGAGTGTCATGAAATGGGAGGTCTAGAACACTTGATATTGAGCATTAGACCAAACCATGAACCAAAATTAATAAGTAATTGGCACAATAAGGAAAGTAAAAAAAAAAAAAAAAAGACTTTGACATACACAGTCTAGTCAATATTAAAAAAAAAAATGATATTTGATTAGTACTTAAAAATATATTTTATTAAGGTTTTATATCATCATTTTGCACTTGAAGTATCAATAACTCCTTAACTAAAGCATGTTTTATAATAACATATCTAATAATATAAGATACCTTTAACTTATAATAAATATTCATCTTAAATGCAGGCCTATCATATAAATGAAAGGATTGATTGATGAGTTTAAGTACTGAAATTGAAAAAGACAGAGAGAGCCAAACTTAGAAAAGAGATGTTGGTGTAGTCCAAACTAGAACACTGTTTGGTAATTGGGTCATATCTGGAGCTATAGATCTCGGATTTAGGTCTGCTTTATATGGATAAAAAGGTGAGACATAGGCCTACAACTTTTGTGTGGAGTCCAAGATTTAAAAAGGCCGTTTTCAAGTCCAAATTATAGCAACAACGAAGAAGTTCGAATCTGTCCTACAGCCCAGCCATTGTTCAGTGTTCAACCTATATCTCGAGTTCTAGAAGTCCAAATGACCTCAATTTTTTTTTTTTTATGGAAAGATAAGACAATTTCCTAGAACTATCATGAGCACAGTTGGTTCCAATTCTGATGTTAACAATGACGTTTTGTTCAGATAAGAAGATAAGGATTTTCACCAAGTCAAGAGGTGACCACCCACTTAACAATTAGTCATCGAATCAATAGTTATAAATTTTGGCCTATAAAAGGAGGCATTTGCCATGCATTTAGGATCTTGGTTGTTTAGATCAAGATCATGCTCTTTATTTATTTATTTATTTTTTGTAATGTTTAAGTTTTATTTCATGTTATATTTTCCTTAATCTCTTGTTTATACTTTTCATTTCCTTTACTATACCTATGTTCTTATGTTGTTTATTTATGTTTCTCTTCTTCATTATGTTTAGCTAAGTTTATTATGTCAATGTGAAAAGGTTTCACTAATGGTGTTAGAATATGTATAATATAAACTCAACATGGACTTCAATGTTTATATCCAAGAAAGTTTGTTATTAAGATGTCTTATCTTTTTATCTTACTAATTCTTAATACCTTGCTTGTTAAATGGTTAATCTAGATTTGTGTTGTGTAACACTTGGCACAGCAAATGCTTGACACAGCAAATGCTTGACACTTTCATAGTCAACCGTATGGTATAACCTACACCTGTGCTATGAAAGGAACTTGATTTGTTGTTAACATAAGTTACCATCATGAATTCCTGATAATATTTAAAAGTTTGGTGTTACTTAAATAAGATAATTAATATGATCATGTTAAAAATTTATAATGAACTATTAAGGATAAATCATCCGATTAGAACCTTCTTTGTGTGTGGTTTTCAGTTGATTAATAAAAAGAGTTTATTCTATACTTATTTCTAATACTATTAGTGGATCCTCTAACCTTGATAATTATTTTATCCTTGTTTAATCTTCACATTAATCTTACATCTCAAAGTTCTCATTACCTCATCATCATCATCATCATCATTATTTATAATTTATATAGTTAACCTCCCTGTGGTTCGACCTCGGTCTTGCCGGGTTATTTATTACTTCGATATTTCTGCACTTGGGACAAGATATCAATCTTTTAGGCGTGTCAATATCATAATCAGGCTAACTATTATTAAAGAGGAATTCATTTCTAGCAAGCCAAAAGGACCATGAATTGTTAAGAACAACATAACTATACCTTAATTCGAAATTTCCTAAAGACAGGATGTTTCTGTTGATGGAAAAGGTCTGACATATTCTTAGGACAACACCAAGACACCAATATATAAACTTGTCTCGAATACGCTAGTGATTATGATAATATATAAGAAGATGAACAATAGATTCCTTAGAAACCAAATATAAAAGACAATTAACATCTCTTGCTTCAAGAATACCCCTCCTAAATAGTATTGATTTTTCCAAGAATGGCTATTCAGCAGAAGATTTCAACCTTGGGAGGAACTAATCATTTCTATATACCATTATAAGAATTGTGTAGGTTAATCTATCCCGAAAATGATAATATACAACACATGAATTTGACTAAATAATCCATGTTAGAATTAGGTTTAAGATTATTTTATCATCAATCTCATAATCTAGTACCACACAAGACAATTTAATGAATAGATCCTTAAATGACCTGGTCTCTCTTCCTTTTAGAGCTATTCTCTATTTAAAATTCAATATACATCAAAAGCCATCATACATAACCATTTGGAACAAGATAAGAATCCTTTAACCATACATTATGCTAGAAACTAGTATTTCTGTCATTTCTAACAAAAACAAAAACTTTTTTTATGAGTGATCTAGCTATTTTTGAGTTCTAAACCTCATAGATACAAGATATGATAGAAAGAATAAAAAAAGCTATTTTTGGGGCAGATATAGAAGGTCAAGCAAAGATCAGAAGGAATAACTCTTCCAAAAATCCTAATTGCCACTAGTTTGGAGCTTTGGGTACTCACTCATTAGTGACCAATTGTAAAGCTGATTCTACATCATAAAACTTATCTATCATAATGGAATAGAGCGTGAAGGATATCATGATGTCTAGTCTAATTTACATATTATTAATCATGAACTATATCCCTAATTTGCTCGAGAATTTTGACAGCTACAATAGAGTTTAAGCAGATAATCTCTTAAGGATGAAAACACACTATAGCTCGATCCTCATTCCTTTTAGATCAACCAAGTTCTGAGAAGATCAATTTTAAAAGTTTAATTTTACAAAACTTACTACATAGTTTTTATTCCATAAGCATTGAAAAGAAAATAGCAGCTATTATAATCTATTTTTGACTTATCCCCAAATTCATTTCATTTTCTTCAAAAAAAAAAAAAACAATGCTATTTTAAACGGCACTGTTCTCTTTTCCCTGTGCACACTGGGGCACAGAAGATTTTTTCTCTACCAAAAGATTATTTATCAACCAATGTAACTTGGGAAATAAAAATGATATGCATGCACACCTCCAAATGTGCAAATAGTGACAGTGGATAACGAGCACCAACAAAACAAAACACCAAGAGGCAAAGTTTCGAGGATTAAAATTTGATGATATGAATAAGAGGACGCGAGATGATCTACATACTTAAAAAAAATGGTGATAGCACGGGGCCAAGACATTCTAGACCTTTGTTTCTATTTTCAATAATTCATGAAATTGCGAATCTTTCAAGAAATTAAAAATTAAAAATTTTGAAGTTTTAAGAAATTGAGGAGATCAAAAATGAGTTATGACAGCACATAGAAGAAGCAACAGAATTAGTGGAAGAGCATAATGCGTGTAAAATACATACAATCTCATTGGACAAACTCCCAAAAGCAAATTGTATAGCGAAATCCAAGCATGAACTACTTACAGAAAACAGAAAATACACATAAAACAATGGAAGTACCATGCAAAAGAGAAGCCACAACCCACTTTTCATGAATGCAATAACCATTTAAAATTCAATTCAAACTCAATTTGTGATCAGCACCTAAATAGCCTGGTATAGTGTTGCTTAGAAGGTTATGAGGTCGTCTTTAGAAGATTGCTGTTTCTTTGGGTCATGCACAACTTGGGATGTACCCCCACCCTTCTTACCAAAGATCATTTCATCAAGATCATCCATCATGTCATCATTGCTCCCTCCATGAGCCCCACCTCGTGAACCTGCAGGTTTCCTGACCAACGCATCTTCTTTCGCATGAACAGGTGAATCAGGCTCGACAGCAACAGGAATCATAGCAGGTTCAGGTATAACTGGAACCACTGATGGGGCTTTTAACTCTTCATACTTGGAGAGAACTTTCTGGATTTCGTCGTTCACATTCAAAGCTTCAAAAAGCAGGGCCTCATTATCTCCAGCCTTCTCAATGATTCTTTGCACAGTCAATTGTGACTGCCGACACTGATGGACTAGTGTAGTCGTCAAATCATCCTGCCAATCGAAACAAAGCATTCTGTAACTGAGATATCAAACAAGAATTACTTGTTGCTCAACTTCTGAAATAGATTTCCCAAGTGAACCAACCCCTGCCCCAAACCAAAACAAGCATCATCATCTCTGCTAACATAAACAAAATTCCATCATGGATACTTAGAACGAGAAAACAACAATAAACCTAGTCGCTTCTTGAAACAGAGGAATTAAGGAAATCAGCATGCACATCAAGATAAATGAAAAAGGCTATAGCATGGCAAGTGTTGGACAACAATCTTGGAGGATTTGCATACAGAAAGATGTGAATCATTAGCCATTCTCTAGGTTTAACATGGCATCAACAACTTCTAGTTTAACATAGTATGAAGCACCATTAACTACTTTTGCAGCCTCCAGGCTCTTCCATAAACTTGGTTCACTGATCAGAATTCTTACTGACAGTTATTGCTCATTCAAAGCCTTTGTTTTTATGAGATGGTATTTTAGTGCATCTGTTCACCACCTAGTATGAATACACAAATTCAATTAACATAGCAATACGTTTTAGAATTAAGGGAGAATATGCAAGTTGCAGGAAAAGAAAGAGATTGTTCAATAAACCAACATAAAACAAGTAAATTTCATAAGTTCTCTTGATAATAGACAACTATTTGAAAGTACCAGAATTACAGAGAGAGAAATTTGGTCCTAATTAAGATATCATACATTACTTTTCTTCAACCACCTTATGCAGCCGCAACACGTATTGGAAGGAAAATAAAAAATTTAAAGGACAAGATGCTAGGTGGAAGATGGTAAATCAAAAAACTTCAGGCAGGTTCATGATAGGATTTGGTCGACAACATAACAATTGATCTTGAGTTATTGCTATGTATGCTCCACCCTTTATCTGTTAGGACAAGTGAAGTACAACAGGTTAAAGGAATACAGGATTAAGGAAAAATGGCCAGTTATTGTGGAAGACAAATGGAAAGCAAAAATTCTCCACTGAATAATGTCTGTTCTTTTATTTTATCTGATAGGCAATCCCAGCCATACTGGTGGAAACTGGCATATTTCCCGCTTCAAATTACTGCAAATCATGTTGACCCAATCCTTATAAAATGTAATAGCTATGCACTTCGAGAGAAATCACACCCAATGACACATCCTTGTAGAGACAGGAGACAGGAACAGCCTCCTCTAGTATGCTTACCTTTTTGAACAGTTACAAACATTTATGTTTACATTTTTCAAAGGTACTCGCTATATTTGATCATCAAAATTAAATAGAAAATTTTCAATATTGATCTTATTTTTTAGTTTTGACCAAATTGAATTAATGATCCAAAACTGACATGAAAAGAATTGAGTGTTGATACAGCCTCTACATTTAGCCACGTTCTTTGCCCCTCCTAGAATTTTGTTCAAAATTCACCACTAATCAAACAATTATTTGTCAACAAGACTCCTCATCTGATTGGTGACGATGAGTTTTCTATTTTTGCATCATAAACCAGTACAACATTATACCCCAAAATTCAAACAAACTAATATTTAAATCAACTCATGCATGCATGTTCTTAAAACAGGGGGGGGGGGATGAGAAGCAGTATTAACTTGGGAAAGTTTATTCCCACTTGTTTATCTAAAATGATTAATTTGACAGCAAACAGTCAGACTATGAGGGGGCTAAGAATCAGCAATCTTTTGAATTTTCCCTTGCTTTCTACCATCTCAACTGCAAGAAGCAAATGTAAATAAAAACTGAAAGCAGCTCAACTAATGTCTTGGAACATTTACTCATTTCATTTCTATTTTATAACAGCTATGAACTTACATCAACAATTGCCTGCTGTTCATCTGGGTCCCTATCCTCAAAAATTTTCATTGCAGTTTACATAAGATTTCACTATTAAAAGTAGATTCTGTTCGATTAGTTGTACAACATTAACTGACATTTTGCTAAGTTCTGTTAATAATTTGTTTAATAACAGCAAAAGTTATTAAGCAAGGCCACTCTTTAAACATAATTGTAACCTAATACACAGATGAAAATTAAATTCTCTTCATTGAATTCAAAGACACGGGAGAAACAAAGAGAATTATATAATGAAGAGAATAGAGATTGTAAATACTTGTTTTATTTGATGGGGGGGGGGGGGGAAACCTTTAATGATCTTTCCTCTTTTATTTTTTTCTCTATCCAACCAAAAGCAGGTACATTCATAGGGATCTGGATGGCAAAACATATGCAGATAGATCTACACATGTATGTTCCTATTGGTTGCCTCTCTAAAAAAAGAGAGAAGAAAACACAGCATTTCCCACTCTCACTAGTCCAGCTTGATGAATGCAACGTCTGTCAGACATTCTCATTCTTCATGAGGCAATTTTGATTCAGCTCAAGACACCAAAATTGATATAGTTAACTCAACAATAATTTCCTCCTGGCCGATTTGGAGGAAACTTCCTCCTATCCATAGGTGTCATGTTACCATGTATCAAGCATCATTAATTGTGTTTTTAAAAGAATCTTTTCTCTAACCAATTTTTTATTGCTTGATAGATCTTTTATTTCCATCCTAAGTCTATGATTTTTTCTCACGCATGCGGTCTCCAACCCGGGTAGGGAAAAAATTATTGTCCTAGCTAACTAGTCAGCGAAAAAAGTTTCCATATGAGAAGTGGGCTGATTATAACAATATGATTGCATTGGAAACATTTTCAGAGATGCTTTTGGACGAAGACATTAACATCACACAGTGAAAAAACCCAAAACTGCCACTTTTTCACATGAGCTTTAAGAATGACGTCAACATCAAATACTAAGAACTCACATATGCATGTTGTCATCCGTGCCCCCAACTGCTAAGAATCCCTAAACTTATACCAATTTAAGAGTCCTGTTTTAATGCAAATCAAATCAATTTGAACATCAAAAATATATACACACATGTTACAAGTGCAAAACATGGAAGCTCGGGATTCCATGTTATTATTCTGTCCTTCCTTCCAGTGGTACTGTTAATTTGCTGCCATAGCTGAAATGGGCACAAACAACACTGATTCTTCTATTGAATCAGTCCTTGTCGGGTCTATGTGTGTTAATACTTGCTCCAACATGCCTTTTTATAATGATATACATCTTGACCCATGTATGTATACGTAGATGGTTGTATGGTATAATATGATGGAGTTGAAACACTGGGTTATATTGAAGCTATGGCATGAGAAACACATAGTAGCATTCTTTTAAGCAGGTTGACAGTTGTTGAGATCGATTGAGAATGTTTGGTTGCAAGCAGAATTTCGCTGAACATTTTTTTCTCATTCATTTTCAAGATGTATGAGAAGCAACCACACACACTTAGATCAATGATTGGAGGATGTTGTGTACTGACACAAATACACATGTAAATAAGTTGTTCCTCAAGTTGTTTGTAAGTTTAGATATGGAATTCCTAGTATTAGATAATGATTACTCGAAGTATCGTCTACAAAAAAATGTTAGAATTTACAGGCCAAATTCATTTTTTTATCTTATCCAAGTAGACTTTGAAAAAATATAATGTTCAAATATCTGGGCAACTGAACAAGTGAGTTAACAGGGCAAGTGGCATTAAAATTGAGAAATGAAGATAAATAAGAGGGTGTTAAACAAAAAAAAAGGTACAAATAGGAGGCTAAGACAGAAAAACAACAAGCTGGGGCCTCTAAACAGAGCTATCTATTTCTACAATAGACACACACATAAACAAACAGAGCTCCTCTCTCTCTCCCTCCCTCCCTCTCTCTACATGTGTTTATTTCCCCTACTCAATCCTCAATGCCTTCAACAATTCCCATTTCCAAAAAAAGAATTGAAAATCACATTTCAATTGCAAATAATTAAGAATATTTTAAATTTTGAAAAGTAAATATATGTTTATATTAAAAACATACAAAAATTAAGAGATAATGCGAAAATACTCAACCATATCTCCATAAACTTGCATTTTGACATGTACAGTTTAACAAGGTTCTAGAAATGATAAAACTCGTCGCCATGCTCATAAAACTGAGTCAGCCAGGAACTGAAGCAAAATCAGTATTTAAAAAGTTGGAATTGTTAAAATCACTAATAGAATTGCAATGATAACACGTCTACATTTTATCAGTCTTTAGTATCTTATAAATGAATAAAGTACATATTCATTTTAATTGGTGACATTTGGCTTCTTTTGGAGGATTTGAGTCATTAGGGATGACATTGCAATAAGCACCACCAATTGATTGACTTAGGAAGGGAAAATAAAACAACAAAAAAATGAATTTATAGATAAGATTTTCAGTTTTACTTTTTTTTTTCTAAATCAAAATTTTATTAAATAGTTATTATATCATCAAAATCTAAAAGGAAAATTTGTTGCAGACCCTAAAATAATAAACAAATAAAAAATATGCAAAGTTATGCATTCACCATGGAAATAAGTCCACAAAAAGTTATGTCTACATGCAACCAAAAATACCAGCAAAGACCGACATAATTGCTTTGGCATTTACATAGATAAGACCGACTGTTTCTATAAGGTTTTCCTTTCTTCAACATTTTTCTTTTTTCAGGTGGAGGGTTTGCTTGTTCCTACATTCAAATTGGAAATCCTAGATTCTTAGAAAAATGGGCCAACTTATAAAGAATGTTCTCCATCGTCAATAAAAAATCAAGAAATTAGAAATGTTCTATTTTTCTTTGACTAACATGTTACATCTGAGCATGATAATCTTGTTTTTAATAATCCACTTAAAAAAGCCCACTAAAAAATAGCCTTATTTTTTCACAATTTAGCAGGTCCTAAGGATGGTTAGATAAGTCAATTTAGGTTGTATGTTACTTTTCAGAAAATAGTTTTTTTTGGTTTTTGGCTCTAGTTTTCTTATTTATTCTAAAGAGATTTTTCCATTGAAAAATAAGGAAACATGTTTATTAAATACATTTTTTTTTCAAAATAGAAAACAAGTGCCTTATTTGGCTTAAATTAAAAATATGAAAAGGACTGAACACATGACATTAGGTTAACCAAACAAGGCTCTTATTTTTATTGTGGATAATTTGGAAAACAACTATTTTCGTGTTTTCCAATTTTATGAAGTAGAGAATTCGAAAACACAACATTTCTAAGAAGTCAATTTTCATTTTCAGTTAGTAGACACATTTTCTTTATTTTTCTATTTCTGAGAAAAACAATTCTGCAAAATTGAAAAACTTTTCACAAGCAAACACAACTTTAATATCTTTAGAATGTTAGTTAGTTTACCAAAGTCAAGTGAAAGTAAAAGAACAAAAGAATTCATACACAAACAATAAGAAGAGTTTAGGCATCTCATATTTGAAGTAGGATAATAGAGCTTTTTTTTTTTATCTAATCAAAATCAATCCATCCACACCAAATTAATTGGATATCGAAAACTTGTAAGATAAGAAGTACCTGTAATGCATCTTGTTGAGGTGAAGAGGACAACACTGTAGCGAGAAGCTCTATGCTGTTTCTTGCCACATCAAATGCTTCCTTTGTCTGTTCAGCTGTAAAGCTTTGCAGAGGAATATCATACTCAATCTGCTGTGCAAGACTAGCATCCACTTCTGGTGCCGAAACAGAACGAGGTGGGGTGAAGATAGGCACTAAACTCTCATTGTCACGACCAGGGAACCGGATACCCCTTGATTTTAAACTCTTTAGAATAAAACGAACAAGTCAAGAAACAATAATGGTTAAGAATTCATAAATCTGCACTAACCAAAGGACTACATGAATTTATCTTCTATAGAAACACTGCAACACAAAGCACCTGCATAATTTTCATCTGTGATCCATAAGACAATTTATTTCCACAAATATTCAGAGCAAACAAATGCTCTGTCAAATTAAATATGGAATAGGTCATTTAACTTCTATGGGTGAATTTTAGCATATTTACCCAGCCAACTTAATCAAACTTATTTTGATTTTACGACTCCCTCCCTTTCAACCAAGATTGTTAGGGCTAAGAATCATATTTCATCAAGCAGACAAATCTCTATGATATACTCCATAAAAAGGCTGACAGCCAAATAAAACCAACATCCAATATATCAATCCAAGTAAAAGGAACTAATAGGAGGAGGGGGGCGGGGGGGAGCTTTGACTTGAGACAACTATTAACATTAAACTCAGGATGATATTTTGTTGCTAGCAAGCCAAAAGACAATTGAGAATAGAACATTCCTTTTCTTTAACAAAGATTCAAAAAGTGAAATCACTAAGAAACAAAAAGGAGTACCTTGTATGTTTCTTCAAAAACAGGTAAATAGCGCAGTTCACTGGTTGACTCTCCCCATGCTTCAATGAGCAATAAAGCTTTATTCCTATTATTGACGACAGTCTGAGGATCATCAATCAACTTTACCATTTCATCGAGAACCCTCTCAGCCGCCACCTCTGAGAAAGCCTTCTCACAATTCTTAGCACATGTTTCAAGCAACACTAAGGCTAAATACTGTACCCTAGCATTTTTTATCATGATCCTCTTCTTTATGCCACGAATCAATTCAACACTACTAACTCTTTCATGATCAATCATGTCACAGATATCAAGATTCATGGCCCAATCAGGCTCATCAAGCGTCTCTGCAGTGGCATCCTCGACAAGTTTATCGGCTTGGTTAGGACCTTGCAATAGCTCCTTCATCTTGAAGCTCATTGAGCTCATGCCTGCACTCATCTTTCGACCCACCTCGGCACCTCCAATCTTGAGGCGTTCGCCAAAAGCACTGACCTTCTCCATCAAATTGTCACTCATCTTCGCAGCCTTTTCCAAACCCTAAGATCAAGTCTTCAAATTGTTGTCCTGAAAGCCCAATAACCGACATAAACCAGAACAAAACCACTATACATCAAGTAGCAGAGAGCAAAAGAGAAAACAAAAGCGAGTTTTTCACCTTTTGAAGTAACACGAAACAGAAAAGGATTCAAAATGTGACTTCTTTCTTTGCCTTATATTTTTCCGCTTGAGAGAATCATCTAATTAGAGAATATTAGGAGAGAGAGGACGACAGATTTGTTTAGGTGGCAGTTCTCTTCTCTGGGGGGGGAAAAGTAGAGTCAACTCAACTATCTTTCAAAGTTTGATCAAAATTCAAGCTTTCTCAATTTTCTCTGAAACCAAACAAATATAGAAGACTGAGAAATAAAAAAAAAAACCCTTAAAATCCTGTTACTTTAATTTGATGAGCTTAGCATATTACAAGAACTCAGACATGATCAGATCAAATTAAAGACCACAATCTGAAAAAATAAACCTAACCTATTTCATTATTCCCATGTAAGAAAAATAAAAGGATAGATTACCTTAGCAGTTTGTTGTTGTTGTTGTTGTTGTTGTTGAGTCTGGTTCTGTAAAAGACTTGACGATGATGATCTTTCGAAGGATCTTCTGTTTGTTTCAGTCTCTTTATTCACGTGCAAAGAAAATTAACATAATAATATTTCAGTTATTTTAAGGTATTTTTCGTTTGTACTTCTCCCATTGCTTAGATTTTTTTTTTTTTCCTTCGGCTTATAACTTATAAGGGAATTAATACCCTACAGCGGCCCACATTACTTTTTCAAGGAACTTCGCCGGCCAGGCCGTCCTCCTTTTTCATTTTTCTTTCTTTCAAAATCGATGAACTCTATTCAGATCTTCTTTATATTCAATTCTAATTCTAATGAAAATGTAGGGAAATTTTATATCTTTACACCTAAAATAAACAAACACATTCAGTCATACAAAACAATAATTATTCATGACAAAAATAGAACATAAAATTGAAATCGATTGAATTAACTTAAATAAAAAAAAATCTTGATCAGTTAAGAAAGTTTAAAAAAACAATAAACCAATCAACCAAGTAATTAGAAATACTAATAGACAAAGAAATCGATCAACAAAGTTTAAATTAAAGGTGTTCAAAAAAATTGACAAACCGATTAAATTAAAAAAATCAAGAAAAGATTAACCGAAAAAACCGAACCGATAGAAAAAACTAAATAAACCGATTAAAAAATTAAAAAAACCACCCGGTCCGGTTTGGTTCCGATTTAAAAAAGCTTAAACCAATTGAACCGAACCAAACCAAACCGGTTTAATTAAATATAATTAACTTTAAAAAATATATAAAAAAAAACCATCCCTAACCCTAAATCCCTTTCCCCCTTTCTAGCCACCACCCCCCACCCTTCCCTTTCGCCTTTACAACCTTCCCCTCATATTCTTATAAGGCATCTATACACCAACATGCCCATTTATAATTAATGGTGATGACTTTATTGGAATCGATGAAAACAGAAGGGATAATATGTTGATATTAAAAGTGTATATAAATGTAATTATATGTTATAATGATGGATTAAATAATGAAGATCTATCTTTAAGCACCTCTAATACTGGTTGACTTTATAGAATATGAGGAGTTGGTGGATTATCAGACTTCTCATAGCTAAGAAATCGACCTCTCTTAATTGCTAACACTAACTATTCATTCAATGTTTCATGGATGAGCTTTTTTTGTTTGTTTGTTTTTGTTTTTGAAGGTATATTTAGTAACTTGAATGTATAATGACTATATATATATATATATATATATATATATATATATATTGCATCGTACAATGTCGCATCCAATTATGAAAAATTTTAGTCAACCATTCATGGTTGCTCTTGAAAGATCATCTTATTATCAATTTATAAATCTTTTTACTGCTAATATAAGAACTTTTTATATAAAGATAGAAAGCACAACAAACACAACTTATCAAAGCAACATCATGGTAGTCAATTAAACCACGCAACTCACATGCAATTAGTTGAATTAGATACAAAATAAGTTATGTTATAATAGTCTTTTAAATGCATGGGTTTATACATTTATATGGCATTTCCCAGGAAGTTCTAAAATCACAAACACTCTACCATATCCTAAAAAATTCTAAGATCAAAAGCATTTTAGTAAGGGTTTTTGAATAATCATGCCTTATAAAAAAAAAGTATTTCCTATCATAACAACATATACAACCCAACCTAAGAGTGATAACCCTAATAGCTTCTCAGTCATATGAACAACCACATCTCAATCATAGTATTTGGTCAATTTTATCCACTTTTTTTCTATCGTATATTCAGCTCTTTATACGACATTATATTTTTCAAACTCTTATAATTTGTAAGAATTTAAACTTGAGATCCATATAAATAGTGCCTCCACACTCTTAAAGCAAACACTATAATGGCAAACTCTAAGTGATGAAAAAGATAATTAACCTCATGAAGTTTCAATTGCCTTGAAGCGTAGGCAATCACCCTTTCATGCTGCATCGAAAACACAACCTAACCTTTTCTTTGATGTGTCACTATAAACAATAAACCCTTTTAATTATGAGGGAATTATCAATAAAAGAGCAGTTATTAATCTTCCTTTTGGTTTCTAAAATCTTTCTCTCATCCATTCCCAACTTACTTCTTTTTATGTCAACTAAGTCAAAGGGGTTGTTGCTATTATTAAAAATCCCTTAATAAATCTCTTGTAATAACCTAAAAATCCAAGAAAACTTTGAATCTATATCATATTTACAGATCTCTCCAAAAAAGACAACTTCTTTTAACCAAAAGTTATACCTATTCAATTTGAATCTAACTTCTTATACACACACACACACACACACACACACACACACCAAATAAAATCACAGTACGTGATGTTGTTATACCTAAGAATGATCTAAAAGATTGGGTTACAGGTTTCCAGCCTATATACTGATTTTATGAAAAGATTAAAGAAATAAATGCAAGTAAATATAATATAAACAGATTTCTGATGCGAATGAACAAGGCAAGACCAACAATGTCAGGATCCTTGATCAAACACAGAGCATACTTAAACGTACATAAAATATAACAAAAATGTAAATAATGAAAATAGAATCTTACTTAAATTTGTGATGTAAATCAATACAAGAGATATTGGTTACAGAGGAGAATGGATATGGGTTACAGGTATGAGTTACAAAGGAGAATAAAATTTTCTTAGGGAAAATGATAGTCTGCCTTCTAAGGATTTAGGAGTCCCTTTTTATAAACAAGTTGACACGGAAGAGGCCAAAATGTCTTGCTGGGAAAGCTTGGAGATTCCATTAGAACCCATGTGGTATTGCCTGCCATAATTGGGTGACGGCAAAATGGAAAATGCCTATGTTTTTTGTGGGACTTTCATCTGTTGTCTTCTTGCCACCGACACTAGATTTGTTTGTTTGTTTGTAGTAGCAGGTAAAATTTGTAAGAGAAAGCCTAAAATAAATGGGCTTTAAACAAAAAAGGACTCAAAACAGGTGAGTCGAAAACATATGGGCTCTAAACAGATGAGCTTGAGAAAGCCTGAAATACTCTTTTTTTTTAATGTCGCTTGATAGGTGGTAGGATAACAAAACAGTCATCTTTATTATCATCTCCAAGGAAAATGGCAGGAGATATCGATCCAGATGAGCTGGATTGGGACAAGACCGTTTTCGGATCTTGGCTTTATATAATGCTTTGGACTATTTGTAGGTATTCTTTTTCAGTGCTAGTTGAGGCAAGAAGAGCTGCCATTTGAGCCTTTCGGGCTAGAAACTTTGAGTGAGAATGATGATCAATGATGGGAGATGTTTGATGTTTTTGTAACCATTCCAAAACAGCTAATTTGTTTGGACTCAGCTGCAAAAGAATCCCACCATTTGATTTTGAATTTACAAACTAGTACTGAATGTCCATTTTGTAGATTATAATCATAGACCATGAACATACCCACGACACAAAAAATTGTGTACAGGAAATAAGAAGGGAAGATAACTTCCTTTCAGAAGGAGCTGGTTGAAAATTATTTTTGAAATGGAGTTAACCATTTTCAACCAGAGGATGGTCTTTGAGGTAGTCAACATGACAACCATAGTAGTCCCACCATTGGAGGAACTAGAGGGAAAGGTTTGTAGTATTCATGTCGTTATGGAAGTAGAAAAGCCAAGAATGACTATGGTTTGGATTTTGTAGTAGGAAGGCATTGAACCATGCCTGTTGGTAATCCCAGTACGTATAGGAAGTATTGAAGTCCTGGGGTCTGTATGGAAGTGTATGGGGAAGGAGAGAGGGTGATGTAAGGGTTGTCCCCAATCTTTGGGGTGAATGACTTTGTGAATGATACATGTAGAATGTACCGGTTCAGTGTGATTAGAATGAAGTTTGAAGTGTTTGAACTTGACAGAATTGGTAATCTTAAGGATTGCGGCATAATAGGATTGTGATCTGGCTAAATTTCAGGGTTTGTAATACCAATTTGAAGGGAAAATTTTGGAAGCAGTAATGGAAGGGTTTTCATGATAAAATCATTCTTTCATAGTTAAAATATTTTGGAAAGTAGTTTTGAAAATATATTTGGATTTGGTTTTTGGAAAATTGGTTTGTTGTAAAGAAAGGAGGGGTTTTGAAACAGAAATGCCTCCTTGAGGTTTTGAAAGTGATTTGGAAATACTACCTGTTTGAGATACGAAGTCACTGGAGGTCTGTTGAGACACTTTTTGTAATGCCATGAGTAATTCTGGTGATTTGGATAAAGTGTCAACCCAATATTGAACTGCGTCTGTTTGTACCTGTGGGGGTTTTGTAGTTTCTTCTTCTTCTTCAATAATTGCCTCATACTAGGATTTGATGGGTTTGACAACTAAGATAGCTAAAGACAAGAGTTTTGTAGAAGGCTTGGGGCTCTCTGGTTTTGTAGGCTAGGTTTGAGGGGCTTTCCCTTTGTCTTTGGCCTTTGCTTTCGGAGGCATCAAGACCTGTTTTGAAGGAATTCTCGGGTTAGGAAATCAGTAATGAAATTTGAATCTCCTTTAATGTAGACAATATTAAAATAAAAAATGCTTAAAATAGCTTGCCATTTGGCAAAAATCTATTTTGAAGCAAGATTTTGGACATCTTTTTGTAGAACTTCTTTTGCAGATTTGCAGTCAATACGTAAAAGAAATTTTTTATTTAGTAAATCACTTTGAAATTTTGTAATACAGAGAACAATTGAAAGGATCTTCTTTTTTATAGTAGAGTAATTTTTCTGGCAATCATTTCAATGGGCGGATATGTATTGGAGGATTTGTTCTTTGTCATATTGTACCTGTTTGAGAATCCCACCATATCCTAGGTCAGAGGCATCAGTCTCGACTATCTTTGGAGCTAACGGGTTAACTAAATAGAGGAGAGGAATGGTTTGGACCTGTTTCTTAATTTGTTTGACTAAGTCGGTATGGAGGTCAGACCAAGGAATGGGGTTTGTTTTTAACTTGTCATGTAAAGGTTTGGCTAGACAACTAATATTAGGATAATAGTCTAGAACATAATTAAGACTGCCTAAAAACCTTTGCAATTGGGTTTTATCAGTGATATTATTAGGAAATTTATTTGTAAAGGTTAGAGACCTCTCTATTGGTGTTACAATGCCTTGACAAATATAATGGCCTAGGAAACAGACACTAGTTTGGAAAAGAGAAATTTTTGTTTTAGAAACAACTAAACCATTTTGTTTTGTAGTATGAAAGAAAGTATGTAGATGTTTGAAATGTTGATCTATGGAATGTGAAAAAATAAGCACATCATCAATGTAAACAATGTAGAATTTTAAATGTGCATTGAAGATGTCATTCATGATGCGTTAAAATTCAGATGGTGCATTTTTTAGGCCAAAGGGTATGACATTACATTCGTATTGGCCAAAAGAAACTGTAAAAGCAGTTTTGTATTTATCTTTAGGATCAATTTGGATTTGCCAAAATCCGGATTTCATATCGAACTTGGAAAATATGAATGCAGAGTGCAATTTTTGTAACAAAATCTTTTTTTGTTGGGGATTGGATATCTGATCCATTTGAGATAATTATTTAAAGGTTTGTAATTGATCACAAGCCTTGGTGTGTCTTTTTTTATTTTAAAGTTTTTATTCACATAAAAGCACACAACCAGGGTGATCGAGACTTTTGGATAAGACCTTTAGACTCGAGATCACAGATTTCAAGTATGCAATGCTGTTCTAGATCAACATTTATTTGTATAGGTCTTGCTTTTGTAGGTATAAATTTTTCTAAAAAAGTATCTTCATAAGGAAGATCAACGATGTGTTGTTTTCTTTTCCAGAAAGCATTAGGTAAGTCTGAACAGATCTGTTGTTCAATCTTATTTTGTAAATCAATGATTCTTTTTTTTGTAAATCAGAGTTTTGTAATTGTTTGTTTATACAACAAAAAGAAACATGGTTTTGTAAATCATGTAAATGGAATTGTTTCTCATGAATCAGTGCATTGATATGATAAGCATGTATGGAGCATGCTTTAATCAAATTCAAGTTTCTAGTCTTAAATTTCTCTGAGAATGGGAAAACAAGTTTGATGCTATTGATTTTGGAAGTAATACAATTATGACGTGCTTGATATGGAGTGATTATGTCAATGAATGGAGTGCCAAGAATGATAGTATGATTAATATCTTTTGTAACAACAAAGAGTGTTTTAAGAGAAATGCCTTTATTGAAAATAGAGGCTTAAGTTTTGCATGCAATATATAATTTTGAATTATTAGCAGTAGAGAGTTTTTCAGAGGTATTTTGTAAAAATCATTTTGGAATCACGCCTTCTTTGATGCAGTTCAAATTTGCACCTGTGTCAAATAAGACAATAGTGTCAAGTTTGAAATCTTCTAAGAAAATAAGAGTAATTCTAATTAAATATTTTTTGGAAGATATTTGTGTTAATATGTTTAGGAAATCATCTGGAATATGCTCAATATTTGTAAGTGTATGTGGCAATGCATGGGATTCAATGCATGAGAAATTGTAAGAATAAGGTTCGACACGACGTCTTGTATAGTGTTTCCAGATGGGTCAAGGATGAGTGTTTGGTCCTCATATGTTTGGAAGGAGTTTAAGATATGTAAGTGATCGGTCTCGGTGAGATGGTAATCCCACCATCCTTTTAACTGACTAGAGAAACCAGTAATAAGGAGTTCAACAATGACTTTGTCTGGGGTTCCTGTTTGGGTTTTGTAGGCATTGGCTGCCATAGTCATTTGCTGGAGGGTGTTGAGGATATTGTATTCGGACATTCCATATATATTCTATTCATAGAAGGAAGAGGCATTATATTTATATTGAGTAAGGATACTTGATTCAGTAGTTATGGAGATGTCTAGGGCAATGGTTGTTTTGGGAGTTTACCAGGTAAGTTTGTTTAGGGCAAGAGGTTGGTTTGGAGAAGTACTTTCATCAGAAGACTCTCTAGAGCTATTTTGTAGGGTATTGACTTGGTTTGTGGAGGTAGAAGGGTTGGTTGTTTGTGGTGTGTCTGGGACAGTTAAACATGAACTGTCAAGGTATTGTAAATGTGTTTTGATAGCTTTAAAAAAATCTGTTTGGTTTTCTTGGATTTGTGTTTGGCTTGTTTTTGTAATTTGGTAAGGTTTGAAGACTGAGTTTTTTAGTTTTAGGTCAGTTGAGGTTTTAATGTCAACTGAACTGGTAGTAGTTCTTTGTATTTGTTTTTCTAGTCGTGTAAGTTGCTTTCCTAAGGTATTAAGGTTGATGTGTTGTAAAGTTGTTTTGATTAATGATGTGTTTTGTATTGGAAAGGGTGTCATTAGTGGATAATTTATAAGGGGCTGCCTCTACAGTCTGGTTGTTGTGGGTTATTTGGATATTCCTCAAATATGGATGTTCAAACTCAATTGTAGGTCCACTAGTGAGGTTCCATACAGGGGTTTTGGATCTTGATGTGACCGGGCATGCATGCTTAATGGATGCAAAAGGATATGTAATGTGATATTCAGATGCATAATATAATTCAAACCAATCAAAGAATATAATTTGTATTTTATGTAACTCAATGAAATTATAAAATTGTTTTTGTATCTCACTTTTCTGTTGGAGAAAGTTTTGGAAAAACCAAATTTGTTTTGTAAACTTTTCATAAAATCACATATATATATTCAAAATAATTTTTAAATTTAAATGTAAATTAATACCCATTATTTCTTTTATTTTGTTTATTTGAACTCTTTTATACAATAGTTATTTTTTAGTTATTTTATATATATTTAACTTTTTAAAGAGATTTTCTAATTCATTTATAATTTTTTTTTATGTTTTATATCAATAAATTTTATATTAAAAAATTATTTTTAAATAATATTTTTAATATGTGTAACTTTGCATAATATGTTTTTGTTTTTTATTTTATTTAATTAATTTTACATGTGTATATTTTTATTATAATTTAATTATAAACAAAGTCCTTAAATATAACCATTTCAAAGATCCAAGTCATGACAATGAATATCTTAGTTTATATCAGATTTTTAATTTTTATATTTTAATTTTTATCTTATATATTATTAATAACTTTTTATATATTTATTATTGCACATGATTCTTAATTTAATATATTAAATATGTACATAAGTTTTTTAATTTTAAGTTTTAATTTTTTATATAAAATTAGATTGAAAAAATATGTATATTTAATTTTTTTTATGAAAAAGATCTGACTTGAAATAGGTAGTGTGTGTGTATGTATATATATATATATAATACCCGAAGCGGAAGCTGCAAACTAGCCAGTGAAAAAATATATATATATAATACCCGAAGCGGAAGCTGCAAACTAGCCAGTGAAAAAATAAAAAGACGACTCGATACACAGGGTGTATTCTGCTGGGTTTAACCTAAATTGTAGAGGCAGGAGAAGTGCGCATCTCACTTGATCATTTCCTGGTGATCGGTTTCTGAACAACTGCACAGGTGTAGCTTCTCCCCGAACTATGATTCTTATTCTATTTTTTATATTTTTTTAGGCTAAAGTTTTCATATGTATAATAATAATGGTAATAATCTAGGGTTTGAATTGCAGGTAGAGTAATTGAATTGATGGATTTGAATTGGCTTAGTGCCATATTAGTTGGGGCAGGCTGCCTTGCTCTAGGTTACTGCATTGGGACACGCTGCCCTTCTTTCATCTTTTTAAGGTTAACACCAAAAGTGCTTAAAGACACCAAAACTAACCCTAGTAGTCATCATGGAAACAAGAAAAACAAGTCCAAAGAGCCATTTGAGATTGATAAGCTGGCTGATATTCTTGATGATTTCAAGATGGTAATGCCCTTTTTTTTTTTTTCCATCTGAAAAATGAAGTATGTACGTATTACTATCTCTTTATATGATTTTTTTATTTCTTTATCCTTTTTAATGTAGGTTTTGGTTGTCAGAAACGATCTTAAGATGGGAAAAGGGAAAATTGCAGCTCAATGCAGGTTGCCTTCTTTATTCTTCAGGAGCTGTCTTTGTGTTAGCTATTAGTTGGAACAAGGGAGCTATATCTTACTTTCTTTTTACAGAATTATTCCTTTCTTTTTAAAAATCTTGTTAGATTTAGACTAAAGAGGCTAAAAAATGACATTCAAAATTCGCTAGAGTAAACTAGTTTTAGCTGATACTTGAATTACTTTCTGGGTCCAGAGGCTGTTCTCTTCTCTGTAGAATAGACAGACAGTTCTAGAGATAGAAGCAAACAACTTTAAAGATAGCTGATTATTCTTTTTTTGTGAACCCAAATCAATTACAATATCAGTTATTGACATCATTTGTATAACAATTCATCAGTAGAAACTTTATTGATTGGTGGTTTGGCAATTGAGAGATTATCTGATTATCAAGAAATCCTATGATGGCTGATTTTCTAGCTTGTTGACCACTAAGACCATCTACTGAATAGCTTCTTAACTAATTGTCAAGGGAACAACCAACTACAGCCTGGTTTTGCGTACATGTAACATGAAAATATATGATTAAATTGTTTTATGATATTGGCATGTTGGCATATGAAGAACAACATTGAGACATTTAGCAAGTGAGTTTAAAAGTGGAAAATTTTCCAAAAGTAAAAATGGCCTTGGCTAGTGTTTTCAGATATGGTAAGTTTGGATTATTTAGTTTCGCAAAAGTTGGGTTACAAATCTGCTTTACTGGGTATGCTGTGGTTCATGGCCTCTTTTGCATCCCAACACCTACCAACTTATTGGATGTTACCTTGAATGTTGCATAACTATATGGCTTATAGATCCTGTTGAGAAGTTATCGATTTGGATCTATATTTCAGTCTCATTTATCTGTTGAAGTATTTGCCACCAGGGACCAGGGGGTCTACTTTTACCCTATTGTTTTGCCACAATTGTTGTCTGATTAAAATATAGTCTTAGATACCATATCCCCTTCTTTCACCTTTCCCTGTTTCTTTCATGCACTGAGGCAGATTATTATTTGTTACTTTGATGACTGTTCGTTCTCCTGATCTTTAGTAAATAGTTGATTACTTGACACTGACAAGAGTCAAATTTTTGCCATATTCCTTTGAACGTGCAGTCCTCCTATTCAATGATAGTTAACATTAACAATCCTCATTCAATTAATTTTCATATTCTTTTTCTACGATTGAACACTGTTTAAATTTTTGTGATTTGTCATTGGTTTTAGTCATGCAACTTTGGGCCTGTATAAAAAGCTTCTTAACCGAGCACCTAAGGCTTTAAACAGGTACTACACTTGCTATTCTAAATGACATAGCCTTATGGTTATGCTTTTGCTCCTCACTCCTCTTTTGTGCCACTTCTTCTTCAGTTTCAAATATTTTGCAAATATGCAGGTGGGAGATATGTGCTCAGCCAAAGGTGGTCGTGAAAATTGAAAGTGAGGAGGATATGCTTGTTTTGCAAGTCAGTATGTCAAAATTTTTTTGTGTCACCTCAGTTAATTTCATCAAATTGATACTATGGGATCATTGTTTTTTGCTATTTCAAGGAAAAATAGTAGACAGTATCATCTAACTTGTTATTCTATAAATGGATGACAAATGAATTCCCGATGTGTAGTTTTATATGTTTAAAGCTACAAAAACGTTTCTCCTTATCTGGACACAGATATATTATGGATTTTTTTAGTCTTAGGTTAAAGGAATTTTCCCTTAGCTTTGTTTCAACCATCTTTCTTGATGGCAAGTTTAGGTTTCTAAGTCAATTTTTAAGCCGCCTCTCCCAGCTTATAGCCCAATTCACTACGCCTACCTTTGTTTTTACCGGTGCCACTTTGCAGCCTGGTGGTACATTGACCTATTCATCCAATCAAACTGACTATTGGTTGTAGTTGATGTGTGCATCAGATGAGAACCCTAAAAAAATGGCAGACATCAAAATGAACTCAACAAAAATTTGGAAAGTTCGCTTAGTACCTCTTGATATTCTTGAGAATGCATCCCAGTTGAACGTCCAAGCTCATATTTGCAGCAAATTTCTCTTTTTCGAGGTTTTTTCTCAACCATTGCATTTTTGTTTGCTGTTATGCTAGTTAAATAGGTAAAAAGATCAACCAACTTATGATGCCTTTTTCTATATATATAATTTTAAAGCTTCGTTGGCTGAGACTATTATCTATTTTATTCTGAGTCTGATGTTTCAACTATGACCTTTTATTCTACTGGTTTTAGTGCTGTTCTCCTTTATTTTTATTACGGTTTCCATAATTTGTTGTTTATCTTGTCTGATTCATTCTTGACGAATTCATTTTCAACTATTACAGGAGAGGGCAAAATCACTTAAACTACCAACCCATATTACTATTGATGCTGGAAGAACACAGATTGCTCCAAGTGAGTTGCAAAGCTGATTTTTATTTTATTTAGATTGATGATTGCTCATAAAATTTCATTTTGTTGGGAGTATTATTTTTGCCTTGAACTCACATGGAATGGTTTTTTTTTTATGTAATTTAAATTTTAGGAAGAATGGTAATTCATGAGTTTGTAGAATCAAATTAACAGGATGTAGAAAAATGCGTTTGAGCTGTAGTTAGTGTGGGGTGGGAGGCAGTAGCAGGAATTTGGCTAAAAGGTGGGAGCGAGAAACCACTTCAATTTTTTTGAAGCACAAAGCCATTTGGGATATGTTATTTCGCTTATAAATTTCCAAAAAGTATTTGTTGTGAAGTTAATGGATTAGAAACTTGGGAGTATCTCAAACCTCAGACAGGCAGACCTATTTTTGACAGTCTAGGTGATCATATTATTGATTCATTGAACATTTTAGCAGTTGCAAGTCTCTAATAATGTGATTGTTATTTTTTCTTAAATTAACATGAGATTTTGATAGTATGCATGTGTTTCTATATTCTAATGGCACAATTGAACAAGTGGGAATGGGATTGGCATGTTTCCTTGAAAACTGAAGAAAAACCAAGCTTTCTCACACTTTGATTTTCTGGTTATGGATGTTGCTCCAAATGCCTGATTTGCTTCTTTAAACTCATTTATACCAAAAAGTCTGTTCCAACAAGCTTGCTATCCAGTTTACCTACAGTGCATTTTCTTTTGGTCTTTAACAAAAGTTGGACTGAAATTTATTTGTTGCTGTTGATTCAGATTCAAGAACAGTGATGGCTATTCTTGGTAAGAGTTTCTGTTCCAGTATGCTTGTGTCATATCAGCTATATGATTTGTCTGTGTTGGATCTATTTGTAGTTTGTTTGTTAAATTTGCTTTACTTTAGATAAAAAAATGGTTTATTAAATAGTAAAATTAGATGTAAGAATTTATGAACTACATAATCTAGCTTTCAGAAAATATGGAAATTATGAGCAAAAAGTAGTAAACATACTTTTACGACATTAACAATAGAAAATGTAACTTTTGACAAGTCAGCAAGTTTTTTACCTGAATTTCATTGTTAACCTTCAAAGTTCAAGTATGTAATTAACTGAAGATATTGGTTTATTCATGGCTTTTTTCATAATAGGGGTCTCCCAAATCTTATTTTCCAGAATATATTCAGTGTTATCCTTATATGACTTAAAAACTAACAAGAGAAACGATTTGGTGGAGCCTGCATGCTGTTAACCACGCTTCCATTCTCTAAACCTCTGTTTTTGTAGTCCTTTTTTTCCCTTGTAAATTCTATGATTCCTTGTGCTACTGGTTAAGAATAGGAGTGTGAAAAGAAGCAATGATAATCTGATATTTATTTACCAGTTCAATTTTTGCCTTGAGTTTCAGTAGGTAGTTTTGTTATTCTGGTTTGTCTGCCCATAACTAGTCCTCGGGATTGTTAAACTGGATAAAATCACTTCTCCAATGTTCTTACCAAACAACTGTTGATTTAAACCTGGCTTTAGTTTGGTTATGGTATCATGGTGGCTGACTCATTAAGCAACTCAATGATCTTAAAATCATGATTTTGTCATTTCAAGATATGGGTTTGACGTACATGATTTCTATTTAGCCCACGATACCGCCAGGAACTTGAAAATGGAAGTGTCTTTCAGATAACAAAAAAGTGAAGTAACCATTGACCTGAAATCATTGTGGCGAGCACCTGTTTTCTTTTCTCTGAACTAATTCTTTCCATCACACTAATATGCAGGACCTGTTGAAGTGGTTGATGATGTCACAGGTGGACTGAAGCTTTTGTAGTAGCTTCTTCATTGAGGTGATGACCTTTAAGCCCTACTGACTGAGTTTTCTGAAGATCTCGCCGACAGTGAATTATGTTCTACACATTTGAAGGAAAATTGATCAATCAATATATGAGAAAACCAGTCTGCAAGGCCTTTTCAAGCAATTTCTTGATCATTGCTTTTAATAGTACTTTTTGATGGTGGCAAAAATTTTGTAATTGCCCAGCCATGGTGGTGATTGCAGTACTTGGAAGTTATTTGCGCAGAAGATGGGGTAACAATGATTTCCCTTGATTTTCTTAGCACAAGATTTGGCATCTCTGTTACTTTCTTAATTAATTGCAATGTTTGGTTATTAAGAAGAAAATTGGTTGACAAGAATGAGACAACATAACGATGTTTTGTGTTTTTTTAGCGTGCGAGCCAAACGGTGGAAAACGACAAGTAAGAAGGTAAAAATTATAATGCTCTGTTTTTCTTTGTGAAAATTGGGGGTTTTGATACTTGGATTCTCAAATATAAACCTGAAATGTGATAATGGTTGAAATGAAAATAGTCGTTCATATGCGCTTTGTGTGCAAATGATATAATAGAGTTGTTCAAGTTCTTGGAGAAGGATTTTGCATGAGTGTTTAGTTAATTTCACTCATAAGATGAGGTAATTTCTTTTAGTTTTCATATATACAGTCATTATTGCATGGAGAAGGGCTTTTGATATGTCTGTTTTAAAATAAAATGAATTGAAAAATATATAAATTGTTAAATAAAAAGAGTTGTTAATATTACTAAAAGACTAGAGTAAAGAGCGGATTTTCCTTAGAAAAAGCAATGAATAGATTCACCTGTAAATATTTTATTTTGAACGTCTTTTTTGGTTATAGATTAATTTTGGTTGCTGTCTAAATAATCTTATATTTTTGTTTTTATAACTGCATAATAAAAACACAACTTTCTTATCATGAATATAAGTGTAAGAAAATGAAAGATAATTTA
The DNA here is from genome assembly GCA_033617975.1 of Populus alba x Populus glandulosa. Classification (NCBI taxonomy): domain Eukaryota; kingdom Viridiplantae; phylum Streptophyta; class Magnoliopsida; order Malpighiales; family Salicaceae; genus Populus; species Populus alba x Populus glandulosa. The sequence goes on from CM066161.1 coordinate 8,956,552, forward strand.
CAATAAATTTTTTAAAATATTATGAAATTATAAAAAGAATTGAAAATATTAATTGTTAATTAAAAAATTAACCTAAATATTTTTTTTATATATAAAAAAAGTGAAAATGTATTAATTAAAAAACAAATTAAAAATAATAAAATTTTAAAAAGTCTGTGTGCGTCTAATAATTTTTTTTCTTAGATGTGTCAGGCTTATTATTATTATTATTTTAAAAATCAAGTAAAACACTATCCATGCTACTATACATTTAAACCCACGAGCATTGAGCATTGTGGATGGATTGTGGATTGCATTGTGCAATCAACATTATTTCTAGTTTTTATTTTCCTTTTGTTTATGTCCTGGATTGGAGCTCTTTGTTTTTTAATTTTTTCCTTGTCCTGTTTTCCTCCTTTATTTTATTTTATTTTATTTTGTTTTGCTCATTAGTCTAGTGCTCCTGTTATTTTGTCATTTATTTATTTATTTATTATTATTATTATTAGAAAATAAACTGAAACAACTAAGTTGTTCACTATAGATTAATTGTTTCTCCTTAATAAAAACACTAGAGCATAAAATGCTTTTAACAGATAAGATGAGATCATCTGCTAAGGCGAACAAGTGTCTTCCGTTAAAAATAAAAAGAAAAACTAAAGAGGACGTGTTGTCTTTTTCTCCACTCTATTTTCTTTTTCCTTTTTATTTTAATGGAAGACATGTTGCTCACGTAACAAATGAGGTGCTGTCTGTTAGGGTATTTTATGATCATTGAAGGTGATTGAAAATTAAGGTTTAAATTTTTGAATTAAAAAAACTTATTTTCAATTTGTTTTCACTTGAAAACATTTAAAAGACATTTTAGAAGCATTTTTCTAAAACACCCTCTAATCAATTCAAAAGTCTAAAATCAAACCAAATTAAAATAAAACTTATGAGTTTGATTTATTTTAGCATGTTTAAATGGTAAAACCACTTTTATTAAATTATATTCTCAAAGATGAATTCATTTACACCGAGTTTAGATTTTTTTTGGCCAAAATATTATTGAGCAAAGACTTTTTCTCCAGTTTCCCCCCCCCCAATAATTTTCTCTCTCATCCCTTAATATTCATGGATTGAAATGTGATAAAAATAAAATTTCAGATTAAAATATAAAAAAGTTTAAACCATAGGGACCAAATGTATAATTTAAAATTTAAAGGATGAAATAAAATTTTTTCGTGTCTTTTAACAAAATAGCTATTTAATTTATTTTACATGTTTTCATTTTTTTTGTTTAACAATAATCTAAAATTTTATGTTGTAAAATCAAGCCTTAATTTAATGCTGTTTAATAACATATCAAATATGCAAGAACATGCAAATAAAAATAAATGTCAGCACAAAAAATCATGCCAACATAACTTGTAAGGATTAGACTGAAAAATAAAAAGTTCAATGACCTAAAGGCAAAAAAAATAAATAGAAAGTTTCAGTGATTAAGAAAGAAAGAAATGTCCATAAAGAGATGTGAATAATGAAATGTAAGAAGATGACTAGTGTGTGTAATGAAAAACCGATCTCTTAATGTATAATTTCAAAATTTCAATCCAGGTGATAGTAAGATTTGTAAGGGAAAAAAAAAATTAAAATATCCACGTGCCATTAATTAAATGAGTTCTGAAATATAACATTTCAAAAATAACTTTACATGTTAAAAGTAGATAACAAGTAATTGTGCATTTAAAATTAAGCTAAAAGAATTTTAGAAATAATTTAACTGGTTAAATTTTAATAATTATAAAATTAAATCTTCTCAGGACCATTGAAAACTTATATAATTATTAATTTTAGAGTTTATAAGATTAATCAAGTGTAGACTAACCCGAATATTTATGTTAATTAAGCTAAAAAAAAAATCATATTAATTATATAGCATGAATAAATGCTTTTGAATATCTTAGTTTATGAACGCACGGCACTATATTTTAATTTTATTTTTGAATGACTATAGAATAGAGATATTTTATATTTTGACTCTAAAGTTCCATTGGTAGAAATCTTACGGCAGAAGCAATTGAAAAGGAGACAAAAACTTTACCATCTCCAATTGATACATACTTTCGTCATTGAATAGATTTTCAAGATCTCAAAGATATATGACTATTCATGATTTTAGTTCAAGAATATCTTTGCCTGACAATAGCTTTTGATTTATAAGATCTTTGGAATTTAACATATTTTCGGAAATAAAATTCAAATTTAACATCATATACATTCCAATTGTCACTACCTTCAATAAAATATATCCAAAATGTAAAATAAATTAAAAAAAAACTAATTTTAAACATTCATCCAGTCCTTAAAAAAAGTTATAAACAAAAATTTAGGTAAAGATATTGGTGGCCATCTTAAATTTAATCATAAAAAAACTATATTTTTTATGTGCGAAAAGAAACTAACAATATGTTTAGAATTATTTAAATTTAATTTAATTTAATCTAGAAGTTTTAATGAAATCTCATATTTATAATTATTTTGGGTATTAAGAATTGGATTTCAAATGAAATTTAATTTCTAAAATATACAAAAATAAATAAGAGACTAACATTTACAAATCAAAAGAGAATAAATTTACGTTTAAAATCAACCTTTTAAAATACCCATCTATCAATCTTTTTTTAGAAACATTTGAAGGAATAAGATGGAAGCGATGAGGGTAATATAAAAAATAAAATGAATTGAATTTTATCTTTTTCAAATATGTAAATTTAAGTTATTTATCTATTGAATTTAAATTAAATACTATAATTAAATTTAATTATAATAAAAAAATAATAATTTTAAACAGCACGTAAATGAATTTTCAACAATAGATAGTAGCTCTTGGCAATAAAAACAATAAATAACCCTCCTTTTTTGGCCTTGTATCATCAACACAATAATGCCTTAAAAGTTGCCATTTGCTTTCTAAAATCTTCAACGGTTTTAAAACAGAACTTACTCTGATATATAGTTTTAGTTGTTCGATTATTTATATATAATAAATTATTTACTGATTTGATTATATTATTGTGTTGTCATGGTCCTTATAGTCCTTACTAGTTAGTTCACCTGCATTTTTAATTCATAAAAAAATAAATATTGTCAAGAAAAATCTCAATTGCTAAATAAAAAGTTGATGCATGTATTTAATTTTATAAATTGAGTATTATATATATATATATATATATATATATATATATATATTAAAAAAAGCTCTTTAATGCTGATTAAAAATTAAATCAAAACAATGAGAGATAAATATAGATTAAAATATTTGATTTTGTATAGAAAAGAGCTATTCTGCTTTTTATTTAATTATACATCAATAATGTTTTTTAAAAGAAAAATAATAATTTAAATTCCATCAAAATAAAATAATTTGGTGTTGTAATTTCTTTTTTGCTTATCATTTTGTTTTTCTCAACAACAAAAAAATATAGCTTTTCTATTCTATGTGCTTTTTTTTTTTTTTTATAAAAACCGAAAGCAATTAGAATAAGTAAATAAAACAAAATTGGATGATTTAAAAAAAAAAAATATATCTCTCTAATTAAAACCTCTTTAGCTAATTAATGTGTTTTCTTATTATTTGTTTTGGAATTTGTTTACCAAATTATTTTTGTAAGCAAAACCTTATTAAAGTCAGAAAAGTAAATTCTAATAAAAAAAATAATAATGTTTTGAAAATGACAACACTAATATATTTAAAAATATAAGAATAATAGAATGCTCACAGGATGCCATCGGAAACTTTTTAGAGTTTTTTATTTATTTAATTTTATAATAATAAAAATTATACATGCACAGTATGGCCAATTAATATAATTTCAAAAAATAAATAAATAAAGGATTATACCAAAAGAGTGTTCGCAAATATTATTAAAAAAAATGCTATAATCTTATTTGAAAACTAAGTTAAAATAGAATGATATTTAATAAAATAATATACTAAATATATTTCTTAATTAATTTACTATAATAAAATTTAATTATAATATAAAAAAATTGTTTTAAAAAATACCATAAAATCCTTAACAAAAAAGCCCAAGTGCATCGTTTATAACAAAGGATGCTAGGCGCTCGTAGGACTTCACGACTAACCATCATTTTTTTCTCTATAAAATTAGTGTATGGCTCGTCCCCCATCTATTTCAAATAATAATAAGAAAAACAAAGCAAACGTATGTTTTGTCTACAATACAAACACCACATCATCTACTGCGTTTCAACTACCTTATGTTGTTGAAAAGTCAAGTTTCAAAGGTATTTGAAAACGCTGGTGAACTAGTTTTTTTAAAAAATTTAAATTTATTATATATTTTGAATTGTTTTGATGCGATAATTTCAATAATAATTTTTTTAAAATAAAAAAAATATTATTTTAATATATTTTAGCATGAAAAACATTTTAAAAAGCAACCACATACATATTTCTAAATTAACCTAATCTCTTGAACCAATAAAACCAATTTCTCAATCGTTTCATCTCTTGAAAACACCAATAAAATAACCTATAAACTTCAATAAAACCATGGATAACCTCAAACTAAAATCAATCGGTTATTATTTAAAAAAGAAAAATCACCCTAAATAAAAAAATAATCAAAAGCCCTATACTACCTTTTCCAATAAGATAAAAGATAAAAAGATACCATAATAAAACTTATCTTATCAAATAAAGCTTATTGATATTAAGATTAATCTTTTTTTTATTTCTAAAATGTAATCAATTAACAACTTTCTCTCTATTCTTCTATTTTTCAACAATTGTTTTTTTTTACTCAAACTTAGAGACTAAAATATGACATAAAAGAAGTTTCATATCAAAACTAAAAATCCTAAAACTAAAAGGACCAAAAAAGAATTATTAGGTGAAAATGAGTAAAGCCATGTTGTTTTGTCATGGTTTTCAGTTTGGTCCCTTGTCTTTTAATTGTGTTTTAATAATACATTATTAAACTATCATGTAATTAAGTTTTGAACTATGATAAAAACCTTTGAACCTTTAGGACAAGCAAAGATAAGAGAACATCAACTCACAAAATACAAAAAATATCACATTATAGAATGCAATCGAATAAAAAAAAGTTCAGTGACCAAAACCAAAAAAAGACACTACAACTCATAGTAAAGTGTGAAAGCATGCATAGTGCAACTGTGTAAATTAAAACAACTAGCTCTTTTAGTTTATTTTGGAATAATTATGTTCATTTGTGTTGTTCTTATTGTGTTTTTTTTAAATAGTAACAAATATCATACTAAATTAAAATTCATAACCCAGATTTTGTATAATTTTTCTTAACTCGATATTCATTTTTATTATTTTTAATGAATGAAATTGCACTTAGAAAATTTATATCTTGAAACTAAAATAAAAAAAAGTGATAATATTTTTTTTATAAAACATATAATATAATATATTTTATTTTTCAATTCATATCAAATTTAAATTATTAATTATTTTCAATTGTTATTAAAAAATACTACTATATCATTTGATTTCGTAATCTTATTAAAAAAAATCTTAAATAAAATATTAAGGGATTAAATAATAAATAATTAAACTCCTATACTATCATAAACTTTTAAATAAATTGAAGGGCCTTGATGTGGGTTATTCTAGGTTAGGGGATGATTTTCTAGATTTTTCTTCTTCTCTATCTTACCGAAGAATAATAAATAGGCATCTCAAGCTGAAGCTTATGATATAAGCTTCCAATTGATTTACGTACAAATAATCTACACTAAAACCATACTAAGAAACTATTATTCAAATTATTTAGTTATAATTTTTCTTTTATTTCTCTCTCTTTTTATATATTTTAATTTGGTTTTGTAACCACGTCATTTAAATTATATAGAAGAATCATATTCATTTAAAATAGATTATTTATTTTCTTTTTAATTTTTAACAGAATTTTTTCTAATAAAAACTCTTTTAAAAACAATCTATTCATCATAATAAAATTAGCTCTAGGCTCACCATTTATCATATTCATCAATGCAAATATACATACACAATATTTAGCTATAAAATAAGATCATCACATCAGATATGTTTCTCCTCTGTCACCACCATTATCACACCTCCTCCACTATCAATGCCATATCACTAGCACCTTCTCCTTCACCATCATCTCCACCACTATCTCACATCACCACCATCGAAAAATATTTACATGTAAAATATTTTTCAAGCCATACATTGTGTTGTAATCCATTTTTGGGTCCCCACACAAATATATATATATATATATATATATATTATAATAATAATAATAATAATAAATAAATATATAGCCGGAAGAAATTAAAATAATAATAATAACAGGAGGCGGGAGCGCTTAGAAAATGATCAGAAAAATTGATTAAGGAGAATAAAATACAAAGATTAAAATTTTAACAGTATATCCTTGAATGATGAGAGCCCTGTTGGAAAAGAAAATTCAATTTGAAGAGAAAAGTCCAAAATTAGATGTTTATGGACTTAATTGGATTTTATTGAAGGTTTAATTTAATTTATAGAGGGTTTCATTGTAAGAAAAATTGATTTTTAAGTCAATTTGGGCTTTAATTGGAAGAAATTAAAGTTCTAGGGTCAAATTATAATTTTTGAGAGTTGATTTGGTCAAATCAGGGGCTTAATTGCATAAATATTGAAGTTTAATGACCAATTAGGGATTTAATTGAGAAAATCCAAAACCAAGGACCAAATTGGAAAAAGACGCGTAAATAAAGGGGCTGTAATTAACCAAATTAGGGGCCTAATTGAAGAAATTGAAAGTTTGTTGATCAATTGAGGGTCAAATTGCATAAATCAAAGACCAATGACCAAAGTGAAAAAGACGGCCAACTATAGAGGCGGAGATTGAAGTTGGCAGGGATGCAATTGTATTAATTCTTAAAATTAAAATTACATTTGAGGACTTAATAGAACAAAGGATAAATGGAGGACTGATTTGGAAATTGACGCCTTTTGGTGCTTTTTTTTTATTTAAATGAAACGATACATTTTGTCTAAAACAACATCGTTTCATGTTAAAAAAGAAAAAAGAAGAACATAACGATGTCGTTTTGAACGACACTGTTCCTCTTTCTTCTTCCCCTAGACGTGCAGCAGGGGAAGAAAGCAAATTTTTGTTTTTTCTTCTTTAATTTTGTTGCCTCTCTCTTCCCGTGTGCTTTGTCAAGACCCGAAGCCCCACGCCTTCTCATGATGAGAAACCGAGGGAGCCGTGCCCTGCCAGCCACACCCACTGGCCAGCCAACCCGGCGCCGTGGCAGTGCAGCAAAGCTTTGCTACCCATGTGCAGCAATAGGGCGGCAATAGGGACGCCTCCGCTCCTTTTTCCCTATAAATACCACCCAACGCCAGCACGCGAAAGAGGGAGAAAGGAACGAACCGAAGAGAGGAGAGAACAGACCAAAAAAGAAAAAAAACCGGGAAAGCCATAAATAGGAGAGGGACTGTGAGGGTTAGAGGAAAGGGAAAACGAACCGAAAGGGAGGGAAAACATACCGAGAGGGATAGTGAGAGGTAAAGGAGAGTGGACCATGAGAGTTAAGAAAAAAAAAACGACACTAACACCGGAAGAGGTCGGGATTTGAAAAAACACATCTAAATAGAACAAAACGGAAAGGAAACGTAGCAGAAGAAGAGGAGGAAAATGGAGGAGAAGGGAAGAGCAGGAGCCTCTTTCTCCACTGGTTGAAACAGTAGCACCGTTGCTTGGGAGTCGCCGTCCGTGAGCCACGACACCGCCACCAGCCTCCATCGCAGCACCGCTAGCGAAGTAGTCAGTCACCGTCCGTGGGCCACAACACCGCCACCGCCTCCTCCATGCCAGGTACACTATTCTTCCCCCCTCATTTCTTTTGTTGCCTGCGTTTCCTCTTGCATGCAGAACAAATGTTCTGCATGCAGGAGGATGGGAGGGGGGAAATAATTCCCCCCCGTTGGTTTTTTGGTGCTGGGCCAGGCTGGTTTTGGCCCAGCACTGATAGGTTTCTTTCACTGGGCCAGGCTGGTTCTGGCCCAGTTCTGATGTGTTTGTGGGCCAGACTGATTCTGGCCCAGCCCTGTTGTCTGGGCCTGGTCTGGTCCAGACTAAAAAAGAGATTTTGTTGGGTTGAGATCGGCCCAACCCTTTTGGGGCTGAGTCCGACCCAGCCCAGCCCACCTAATATTATATATTATATATTATACTGTTATATATATATATATATATATATATATATATATATATATATAATTAAATTAAAAAAAATTCATTTGCATAAATGGAGCTTGTCCTTAGGATATGTATCTTACTTTCATTTGCATCATGATTACTAATGTTAAATTCATCAATCCAAGTTTTGAGCTGAAATCATGACTAAGTACCTTTCTTTCCAAGAATTTGGGCAAGAATCTGAGTTGGCTCAAGTATCTGAAAGAAAATGTCCAAGAATCGATGCTGGTGGGTTACCTTACATTACCAAGATAAATCACATGGTAAATGACTTGGGGAAGTTATTGTCTATCTTGGAATATGTTGATGAGACTCTTTTTGAAAGGTGATATGGGAGAATTGCACAACTAATGAGGTTGCCTGTACAAGCAGCAACAATCAAAGCCCAACTGAATTTTTGGGATCCTAGTTATCGGTGTTTTACCTTCAGGAACATCAATATGACACTGACCTTGGAGGAATATGAGAGGATTCTAGATTTTCCAAACAACAGTCATAGGATCTACCATAGGCGAAGATTTGAGGGCACAACTTTGGAGGTAGTCAGTTTATTAGGCCTGGGAAAGAACAACCAATGTAGAGTCGCCGATGGGGTTTTAAATGGAAGGTCATTGAAGCCTGAATGAAGAAAAATGCTGAAGAAGGCAAGTTGGGAGATGAACGATACAAGTTGGTGGCCTTCACCATCTTTGGACTAGTATTGTTCCCTTCCGAAATCAGAGTCATCAGTTTAAAAGCAGCAAGTGTCTTCATAGAATACGAGCATGACCAGATCAATCCCTCTTCAGCCATTTTAGGAGAAACCATGTTATCACTCAACCATTGTAGAACGCATGGAAAAGGAGCCATGAGATGTTGCATCCCTATGTTGTATTTATGGATTATCAATCATATCGAAACCCCAAGGGACATCTTTAACAACTTTTGGTGGTTTGACCTGCGACTGTTAAAGGTTACCATAGATGAGACTTGGAAGAACTGAGACGAGAAAGCATGGATAGATAAATATGCAGCATTGCTAAGGAGAAACTTCAATGGAAAGCATCATGGATGAACAATGCCATTTGCACAACGAGCTGTGGAAGCAAGATATGGGTTCCTTTAATTGGTGTAACCGGGTGCATCAGTTATGAGCCCGCCCTTGTAACAAGGCAGTTGGGTGGAATGCAGTACGCACCAAGAACTCTGGGTTTAGCTGATTTCGTCAGTTTATTCAAGCACCAACCATTCCTCGAAGAGATGGAGCTTATCTGACAAGATTGGGAAAGACCCCTGATGGTAAAAAGGGAAGAATGGAGAAATTTTGAAACATCATTCAACCAAAATTATGTAGTTTGGAGGAATGAAGAGTTTTCTGAAGTGAGGGATTTCTCAACATAAAAGCATCCAGAATCAGCAATAGAGCAACCAAAAAGGAAAAGGACTGATAATGAGGAAGAGTTAAGAAAGCAACTAGAACGATGTATAATTGATCTCAGCAAAAGTAAAGGGCAACAACAACTATTAAAAAGTCAGTTAAAAGAAGAAAATACAATGAGGGTTTACTTGAATCAGCAATTGGAAAACCAGGATAAACAGTTAACATCTCTAAAGGAATGGCAGAAAAAGACTGAGGTAGCTGAAGAAATAGCAAAAGGGGTCCAGGCTGAGTTAAGGAATCGAATAACCGAATATGATGAGCTGGTTAAGAAGAGTGGGCTCACAGAAAAAGAGTTGGCTAAGGTTAAGAGATCAACAAAAGGCAAGATGAATGTTGATAAAGAGGTGATGGATTCCTTGAAGAAGGGAAGGAGCGTTCTTTTAAAGAAAGTAGAAGTTGAAAAAAAGAAGAATCAACCAGCCCAGCTCGACATAGAAGAGGAAAGAATGATCAGAGCTCAATATATGGTGCAACTTCAGGAAGAGAGAAGTGCAAGAAAGGCCGCTGGGTCTTATATGAGAGATTACCAGAAGAGAGCCGAGTCTTCGAAAGAAAGGATGATGGCTTTACAATCTGAGATCGAGATATTAGAAGAAGAGTTGAGGGAGTTGAGAAGCCATTACTTCGAGATGGAAGAGGAGCTGAGTAAGAATAAGCAAGAGCGTCAAGAATGTCAAGACTACATGAACAACTTTGCAATTCAAATTAACTCCAAAATAGCCGAGCTGGATATCGAAAAGGAAGAACTGCAGAGGGTAAGGGATAAGTTGGCACGGTTGGAGGATATGGTTCGAGTGTTGGAAAGAAGTAATGAAGCCTTAGGAGCCAGCAACGAAGTGATAATTGCAGATAACACCGTGTTCCATGATAAGATAAGACATATGACAAAGCAGGTCGAGCAAGCAGCCCGCTACGCGGAAAGGTTGCAACAACAAGCCACCCAAGTTGGAAATGATGCTTCAAAGTATTGGGAATACATGGGGGCCATCACCTTTTTTATTGGGGACTTAGCTAATAGAGGAAATGCCTTTTAAGGTTAGCGATGTATAAGGCCCTTTATTGTTATCATTTTGTATGAGTGACTTCTATTTATAAGAAGGCCATGACCTATTTGTCTTTCTAATGTGTTTTGGTAAGCTACTATAATAAGAACTTGGCAAACCCTGCTTTACAGTAATCAAGTCGACTTAGAAATCTTGTTTACAGGATTACAAAAGTCATGAATCAGCTATAATTGTTTTTTTTTTCACATCACATGTGCACCATATTTTTATCATGCATCTTGTTTTTAATTTATCATATGCAATCTAGATCATGAAACATAGGTCCCACATCCGAAGTCCACCACACCCGATCCAGATCGAGGATGGAGAACGAAAAAAGAGCTCACTTAGAGTCACATTATTAGACCGAGTTGGAATCCATAAAAATCAAAGTTGCTCGGCTGACCGACCTACTCGAGAAACTTCTAAGAGCTAAGAATGGGGATGGAACATCAACATAACCGCCTAAAGGAGCGCCAACAACTCACATCCCTCAAGCATCTCAAAACTAGGGGGCAAACTTGGCCAATGAACAATATTTTGTGCCTATCACCCCTATCCAGCCAACTCATGCTCCAATCACTGTTGACTTAACAACGGAGGGAACCTCGGATAATAGATCTCCCAGTTTGATGGACCAGGACAAGCTGTTTGCTTTGGAAGAAAAATTAAGGGCAGTTGAGGGTAATGACTGGTTTGACTCTATACGAGTAGCCGAAGTATGTCTGGTACCAAACATCATGGTTCCAAAAGATTTTAGGATACCAGAGTTCATTAAGTACACTGGTTTGGAATGCCCAAACACTCACCTTCGATCCTACTACAATAAAATGGCGGAAGTAATCCGCGATGATAAATTGCTAATCTATTTCTTTCAAGATAGCCTCGCAGGATCCGCTTTGAGCTGGTACATGAGGTTAGATAGTGTTAAGATCAGGAGCTGGATCATTCGAAGACAAGCCCAATGTTAATTCAAACCCGTTGCCTAAACATGCCTCAAATAGTAGTGGAGTGGGCATGATAGAAGTTGAAAATCAATGCAAGGCGTTGAAGGTGTCCATGAGGAAGTTGTATAACATGTTGGTACAATCAGAATTTCTAGAGAAAAATATGGAAAGCCATTTGGAGGGATGTGATTATTGTGAGTTCCATGGAAGAGATGGACATCATATTGAGGATTACATCGAGTTTTGTGAAAAGATTGCAAAAATGCTGAAAATAGGGGAGTTGAGGATTGAACCCATGGAGAGTAGTGGTGAGGTAAGTATGATGGAAGGTCAAGATAAGATGACAAGAGTATGTAGGGTCCAATAAATAGCTAATGGGCCACCAAAGCTAATCTTGGTTAAACCTTCCTGCACAAAAGGAAATCACAATGCCATGCCTTATAATTATGGTTATGCCTCCAACATTCGAGCTCCTCTTCCTTTGTTCCAAACTGAGATAAGTGGTTTGATTCGAAGTGGTCGTTGCTTTACGCTTGAGGATTTGAGGAAGGCAAAGGGCAAAGAAATGGTAGATCAGGACAAAGCACTAGAAGTTAATAAGCCGGTAACGGAAGAGGAGTCAAATGAATTTTTGAAGTTGATTAAGCATAAAGAATATTGCATAGTAGATCAACTAAAAAAGACTCCAGCTAGGATCTCCCTTATGTCCTTGATACTAGCTCTGAGCCGCATTGAAATGCCTTGCAAAAGGTATTGAATGAGGCGTATGTACCCCAAGACATTGAACATAAAACCATGGAGCATCTAGTGGGGAGGATCCACACAACTAATTACCTGTACTTCACGGCTGATGAGCTTGATGCTGAAGGTACCAGACATAACAAGCCCTTATACATTACGGTTAGGTGCAAGGACTACCTCATAGAAAAAGTACTCATCGATAATGGCTCGGCTTTTAACGTGTTGCCAAAGCACATTCTAAAAGAAATGCCGATCGATGAATCTCATATGAAGCCGAGTACTATGATGGTTAGAGCATATGATGGCTCACCCAGGCCAATAATTGGGACTTTAGAAGTGGAGCTATATGTGGGACCACAAATGTTCCTAGTGACACTTCAAGTTATGGATATCCACCCTTCCTATAATATTTTGTTAGAAAGACCTTGGATTCATGTAGCAGGGGTCGTAGCTTTATCATTGCACCAATGCCTGAAGTATATCATGAATGGGATGTTGGTAACTGTTAAAGCTGAGGAGACAGTATCCATGATAAAGAATGTGGTTGTACCTTTTATCGAGGCAGATGATTGCAATGATAACAATATCCATGCTTTTGAGATTGTGAACACTGACTAGGTGCCGGAGAACATAGTACTGAGAAGGCCAAGGAACTCAGAAGCAGCAAGGATGGCAACTCAATGCTTCTTGGAACGCGGGATCCCATTTCAGTATAACCCTATCGCCGGGGTACCAGAAGGGGTTAATCCGGCAAAGATGAAATGTGCTAATCAAAGATTTGGGCTAGGGTATAAACCTAACAAGAAGGATCATCGGTGGGCTGCTGGTTGGAGAAGGAAAGAAGAATAGCTAGAATTGAAGGAAGAGAGCCTGAAGAAGAAAAGCTAGAAATCCCTCCCCTTAACGTGTCATTCCTAAAAGCTGCATACGTAATGCAACATGATAAAGGAGCTGAAAGCCTTGGTCAAGAACTGGTAAATATGAGCATAAACACTTTGGAGGAAAATGAGGTGGAAGGAGATGACATGGAGACAATAGCGGGAAAGGGAGATGAAGCACTGCCACAACTGACGGTCCATATAATAGAAGAAGTCTTCGCCAATACCTTTGTGTGCAAGTTGGCTCAGGGTGAGAAGTTTCAGAACTGGGTGACCCAAGAAGCTTCAGTAGTTTTCAAAATGTAAACTAACTTTGTTTGCCTTAACATGCTTTTGTTTGCTTTTATTTTCTCTAGTTGACAATCAAGGCTCATGATGTAAGCTAGATTTTGTGTTTGTTATTGAGCCCACCTTTTCTTTAAATAAATGATGAGATCATGCACTTTTCAAAATTGTTTTTTTTTTTATGCATTTACACCAAACACTTCCCGCTTTTAGGAATCCTAAAAGCGGATTGACACAACCAAAAGATTGATGTCTTCTCCCAAGTGTAGGAGTGTCGAAGTAATAAATAACCCGTCAAGACCGAGGTCGAACCACAGAGAAGTTAATTGTATAAATTATAAATAACAATAACAACAACAACAACAACAACAACAACAACAACAACAATAATAATAGTACTCAGTACGTGGCATTGTTATACTTGAGAATGATCTAAAAGATCGTGTCACAGGTTTCCAGCCTATATACTGATTTTATGAAAGGATCAAAGAGATATATTATATAATATAAATAGATTTCTGATGCGAATGAACAAGGCAAGACCAACAATGTCAGGATCCTTGATCAAACACAGAGCATACTTAACGTACATAAAATATAACAAGAATGTAAATAATGATAATAATACTAATAATAGTAGTAGTAGTAGTAGTAGTAGTAATAAAAAAAGAAGAAGATGAAGAAATTAATGAGAACTTTGAGATGGAAGATTAATGTAAGGATTAAACAATGATAAAAACAAATGTCAAGGTTAGAGGATCCACTAATGGTATTTCAAACAAGTATAGTATAAACTCTTATTATTCAACAGGAAACCACACACAAAGGAGGTTCCAATCGGATGATTTCTCATTAATAGCTCATTATAAATTATTAACATGATCATATTAATTATCTTATTTAAGTAACACCAAACTTTTAAATATTATTAGGAATTCATGATGCTAACTTATGTTAACAACAAATCAAGTACCTTTCATAGCACAAGTGTAGGTAATACCATACGGTTGTGCTATAAGAGTGCCAAGCATTTGTTGTACCAAGTGTTATACAACACAAATCTAGATTAACCATTTAACAAGCAAGGTATTAAGAATTAGTAAGATAAAAACATAAGACATGTTAATATTAAACATTAAGATCCATGTTGAGTTTACACTATATTTATTCTTACACCATTAGTGTAACCTTTTTACCTTGACATAATAAACTTAACTAAACATAATGAAGAAGAGAAACATAAATAAACAAAACAAGAACATAAAGAAAATACAAGTTAACTAAGTAAAGGAAAGGAAATGAAAAGCATAAACAAGATATTAATGAAAGCAAAACTTAAAAATTACAAAAAAAAATATAAAGAGAGAGAGCAAGAACAAGTTCTTGATCTGAACAATCAAGCCCTTAAATACATGGCAAATGCCTCTTTTTATAGGCCAAAATTCAGAATTATTGATTTGATGACTAATTGTTGAGTGGGTGGCCAACTCTTGACTTTATGAAAATCCTTATCTTCTTATTTGAATAAAAAGAAATTGTTAGCATCAGAACTGGGACCACTTGAAAACATGAAAGCTGTAGGAAATTGACTCAGCTTTCCAGGAAAAAAAATGGAGGTCATTTGGACTTCTAGAACTCCAAATATGGGCCAAACACTGAATAATATTCGGGCTGCAGGACAGATTCAGACTTCTTCGTTGTTGCTATAATTTGGACTTGCAAAAGGCCTTCTTAGATCTTGGTGTCCACATGAATGTTGTAGCCCTATGTCTTACTGAATTTGTGTAAAACTTTGAGATCATTTTGACATCTATAACTCGAGATATGACCCAATTACCGAACAGTGTTCCAGTTTGGACTACACCAACATCACTTTTCTAAGTTTGGCCCTCTCTTTGTCCTTTCAATTTCCATACTTGAACTCATCAATCAATCCTTTGATTTATGTGATAGGCCTGCATTTAAGATGAACATTTACCATATATTAAGGCATTTTATAGTATTAGACTTGTTATTATAAAACATGCTTTAGTTAAGGAGTTATTGATACTTTAAGTGCAAAATGATGATATAAAACCTTGATAAATATGCACTTTTAAGTACTAATCACGAATCTCCTACAACATCACATACATCTAGCATCAAGAATAAATGGCCAAACTTGAACGAATATGTGATAGCTATGGAAGAAGAAGAGTGGGATGAAAGCAATATCGGTGAATTCACCAGGCTAGTGGAACAACGGGAACAAACTTGGAAGCCTGCCACAGAGGAACTCGAAACCATCAATGTTGGCAGTGATCAACTAAAGAAAGAGTTGAAAATAGGTACCTTAATTACTTCTGAACAAAGGAAAAAAATGATCGCCCTATTACAAGAATATTCAAATGTCTTTGCTTGGTCCTATAAAGATATGCCCGGTTTGGATACAAATATTGTAGTACACAAGATACCATTGGAAGAAGGTTGTAAACTAGTCAAGCAGAAGCTGAGGAGGGCCCACCCGGATGTCTGGATCAAGGTCAAGGCAGAACTCAAAAAGCAATGGGATGCTGGCTTTCTAGAAGTAGTTAGATATCCACAATAGGTATCTAACATTGTTGTGGTGCCTAAGAAGGAGGGGAAGATTAGAGTTTGTGTGGATTTTTGGAATTTGAATAGAGCTAGCCCTAATGATGATTTTCCTCTACCACATATAGATGTTTTAATGGACAACGCTGCCCGAAGTTCTACATATTCCTTTATGGATGGTTTTTCAGGATACAACCAGATAAAAATGGCTCCAGAGGATAAGGTGAAAACAACGTTTGTCACACCTTGAGGGACCTACTGCTATAAGGTCATACCATTTGGTTTGAAGAATGCAGGAGCAACCTATTAAAAAGCAATGGTGACTCTGTTCCACGACATGATGCACAAGGAAATTGAGGTGTATGTAGATGATATGATTGCCAAGTCTAAAAAGGGAGAAGATCATGTTGAAGTTTTGAGGAAGTTATTTGAGAGGTTGAGGAAGTATGAATTAAGGCTCAATCCTGCAAAATGTTCATTCGGAGTTAAATCAGGTAAGCTGTTAGGATTTGTGGTAAGTGATAGAGGTTTAAAGGTGGATCCATATAAAATAAAGGCCATTCAAGCTATGGCATCCCCTAAGACGGAGAAAGAAGTAAGAGGATTCTTGGGAAGATTAAATTATATTGCTTGGTTTATAGCTCAGCTAACAACACCATGTGAACCTATATTCCGACTATTAAGGAAAAACAATCCTGGAACCTGGAATGAGGAGTGTGAGGAGGCATTCAATAAAATCCAACATTATTTACAAAATCCACCTTTACTGGTTCCTCCGGTATAAAAAAAACCTCTGGTATTATATCTAACAGTAACCGAAGCAGCCATGGGATGTGTATTGGGCCAGCATGATGAAACCGGAAGGAAGGAAATAGCTATTTATTACTTAAGTAAGAAATTCACCGAATGTGAGTCTAGATACACTGAGATGGAAAGGCTCTGTTATGTGCTGGTGTGGGCGACAAAGAGATTACAACATTATATGTTATACTACACCACTTGGTTGATTTCAAAAATGGATCCTCTGAGGCATATTTGTAACAAGCCCTTTCTCTCAAGCCGAATTGCAAGGTGGCAGGTTTTATTAGCAGAATATGACATAATGTATATGACAAGGAAAGTCATAAAAGGGAGTGCAATTGCGAACCATCTAGCTGATAATGCTATTAAAGATTATGAACCTTTGGATTTTGATTTCCCCGATAAAGATATATTGTCAATAGAAAAAGAAGAAGAGAAGACATATTAGTGGACCATGTTTTTTGACGGGGTAATGAATGTATATGGTAACGGGGCTAGTGCGGTAATAATCTCTCCTAATAAGAAACAATATCCAGTTTCGGTTAAACTGCATTTCGAGTGCACCAACAATACAACAGAGTATGAAGCTTGTATCCTTGGTTTAGAAGCGACATTAGAGCTAAAGATAAAGAAGATAGATGTACATGGGGATTTAATGTTGATTATCTGTCAGGTTAAAGGGGAATGGCAGACCAATGAGGAAAAGTTGAAGCCGTACCAGGAATACCTATCCACACTAGCAAAGGGATTTGAAGAGATTAGATTCACCCATCTAGGAAGGGAGGGGAACCATTTTGCGGATGATTTGGCCACACTAGTTGCTATGACTATCATTGATCTCAAGTATAAGGTATAACCTGTACATATTGACATTAGAAATGACCCAGCTCACTGTTGCTTAGTTGAAGGAGAGATAGACGGAAAGCCTTGGTATTATGATATCAAGAATCTTGTGCAAAATCATGAATATCCGGTGGGAGCTTCTAAAACGAATAAGAAAACCTTGAGAAGGTTGGCCATAGACTTGTATTTAGATGGAGAGATTTCATATAAAAGATCATTTGATGTAACCCTGTTAAGGTGTTTGAATGAGACAGATGCTAAAAAGGCATCGAGAGAGGTCCATGAAGGGATTTTGTAAATCCCGAGAAAAAAAAAATCAAGGCTGGATTAAATTAAAGGAAATAAACTAAACTAGAAAGAAGTTGGGGCAAAACGAATATACTTATAGAAAATGGGGCCTAAATGCAAATAAGAATAATTATAGAGTATAAGTACTCCTCTTCTCACCAAAAACAGATCTGAAGATAACGTAGAGAAAGAAAAGAGGGAGTTTTTATATTCATTTTTACAAATCAAGATATAAACACTAAAATTTCAAAAAAAAACCCATCCAAGATTAAGGGTTATAGGTAGAATAAACACCGGTGGGAAAGGGATTAACAGGAAGAGAAGAGGGGGGGCTGACTGTCATTAGAAAGAAAAGGAGGGATCGAAACTTTGTCGTACCGGTAAGGTATTCTAAACCTGCTCTTATGAGTCATTTCAAGTTGATTTTGAATTGATGCCTGGATGTTAATTTATAGATTTTAGTTCTTAGACTTAAATTGAGGAAAAAGTATGAGCTGCTAAATTAAAGAAATTCATGTGTTATGTGTAAATGGAAAGGCTAATGAACCTGGACAGTTTCATCTCTTGACTTTCAGAGAGATTTCGGGTAGGAGGATGAAGGAATTAGGATCAGATTCCTTATAGAAATTGTAGTTTTGAATGTTGGCTAACTAATGAAATAGGTCTTGCTTAATTTTGAGTTATAGAACTCCAGCTATGGGTTACTAACCGAGACAGTAACAGTTAAAAAAATGAGACAGTGACAGTTCAAATGTCTAGACAGTAACAATTGGACAGTGACAGTTCAACTGTCTAGACAGTAACAGTTGGACAATGACAGTTCAAAAACAAGACAGTGACAGTTCAAGTCTAGACAGTAACTGTTCAAATGTCTAGACAGTGACAGTTCAAATGTCTAGACAGTAACAGTTGGACAATGACAATTCAATGTCTAGACAGTGACAGTTCAAAAACAAGACAGTGACAATTCAATGTCTAGACAGTAACAGTTGGACAGTGACAGTTCAAAAATGAGACAGTAACAATTCGGATTTAAGCAGAATAGTTCATATATATATATATATAAAGGAATGATAACTGTGGTTGCACAAAGAATGACAATATTAATGGGTGAAATAAGAAAAACATAAAATATTAAAAAAATGATTGAAAGAAAGACTTATTGGTTGTTGATATGTTTATAATAAAACATATCCTTTAGTGAGGAGAACTTATGAGATAAATTTGTGAATTTCAGGAGGGACCACAGGCGTGGTTCAACAGCAGTAGGGGAGTACGAGTAGAGCTTCTATTGCAGGTAGGTGGATTGCACATATACTTCCTAGTTAATTTCCATGATTTATTTATATTACCAATGTGAATTTCTAAATGTATGGGTATTCAAGGTGAAAAGTTGTGTGAATTGCCAAATGATGAAATTATCACCGACAAAGGAAATATGAGAAGTACAATTTAAGGCATAAACTAGCATACATTTAGTGTATGTTAGGATCCCGGGTAATGGGATCACCATGTATGGACTGTCATACATTTAGTGTATGTTAGGATCCCGGGTAAGGGGATCACTATGTATTGGCTAGCATATATTTAGTGTATGTTAGGATCCCGGATAAGGGGATCACCTTGCATCGACTCATATGGGGTGATGATGATGGTACTAGTGAAATTGGTATCGGTAATGTGATAAGAAAAAATAATCATATTCGATCTCATAAAGTCTGGAATGAAGGTTGAAAGTGGCAGAGGGAACAATTAATAATAGTTAGATAAGGAAGGGATTCTAATAAAAACTAGAAGGGAGAAGCAAATAAACTATGAATGCATGTTACCCTGTTAAAATTGTTAGATGTTCGTGTTGTCATATTTATTGTAATATTCACCTTTCAATAATATGTATTTTGTTTCAAGATCATCACATGCACGGCAGGAGTAGATCCTAGCTTATGTTCCCTTCTTGTAATCTAAGTTATCGGGAGTATACCCTTGTATTTTGTGAACATGAAAATGTTTGTATAACTTAATTTGTATAATTAATGTTTAAACTTGATTGAATGAATTTAACCATGTAGTTCATATAACCATACTTCATGCCTATGTAATTATACTTATTTATTTTTATCTATCCATAATGATATTTTGTTATATAATGCATATCATAAATATTGTGGTTGATAGGTGTGAGTATAAGTGTGGAAATTGAAACCTAGGATGATTGGGTCGGGAATTAAGTTATGAGATGCGAGCTATTAGAAGTGTAAATAAATTCATGTCAATAACCTAGGACCTTCCGGTATATGGGGGAACTTCATCGAAATTCTGGTAGATTCTAATATGAAGACCATGAACATATATATATATATATACAAAAAACAATTATTATGTTTTTTTTTCGATTGACATGAGATTGTCATTTTATCCCAGAAGAGGGGATGTTACAGATTTGCTCAACCCATGCTAGCGGGCATATGATAGTAAGGAAAATACAAAGGGCTGGTTATTTTTGGATGACGCTGGAGAAAGACTGTATCGACTATGTCAGGAAATGTCACAAGTGTCAAGTTTACTGTGATAAGGTCAATACGCCTCCAGCTCCTCTATTTAGTCTAATATCTCCTTGGCCATTTGTAATGTGGGGAATTGACGTGATCGATCCTGTTAGCCTGAAAGCTAGCAATGGTCATAGATTCATCCACGTAACTATTGACTACTTCATAAAATGGGTGGAAGCTAATTTGTATGCCCATGTAACACAAAAGGTAGTGAAGAGGTTTGTAGAAAAGGACTTGATTTGTCGATATGGTCCTCCGGAAAAGATAGTGACAGATAATGCATAGAATTTCAACGACAAAATGATAGTGGAGCTATGTATTAAATGGAAGATCAAGCATTCGAATTCCTCACCATACCGGCCAAAAATGAATGATGCAGTAGAAGCCAACAACAAGAACATCAAAAAGATTATTCAGAAAATGGTAGTCATGTATAGAGATTGGCATGAGATGTTGCCATTTGCTCACCATGCATATCGCACTACAATCAGGACCTCGACAGGGACTACCCTATATGCTCTAGTGTACGGTATGGAGGCAGTGATGCCTTTGGAAGTGGAAATCCCATCGTTAAGAGAGTTGATGGATTACAAACTAGAAGAGGCTGAGTGGGCCAAAGTGAGATATGAGCAACTGAACCTAATTAATGAAAAGAGGATAGGTGCAATATGTCATCATCAACTTTACCAAAAACAAATGGCCAAGGCATACGATAAAAAGGTTAGACCGTTGTTGTTTCAAGAAGGGGATCTAGTATTGAAGAAAATATTGTCATTACCCGGAGAAGATCAAAGCAAATGGGCACCAAATTACGAGGGTCCTTACGTAGTAAAGAAGGCATTCTCAAGAGGAGCGCTGAAGTTGGCTAGAATGGATGGAGAAAACCTAGCTAGACCTATGAATTCCGACTCTGTAAAGAGATTTTATGCTTGATGTATGCTCCTAAATCAATAAGAAAAGAGTTTGTCAATCCTAATAGTGCATTTTTTAAAAATGAAAAAAAAAATCATCTTCGTTATCTCATCACTCACTAAAAAGTTTATCATTGACGGAATGAATTTCTTCTTTATATAAAAGCCCAGACTAGGATCACACCCCCGCATTGGGGGCAATAAGAGATGTTTCATAAAAAGTTTTACGTATTTGAAACGAGACGAAAGCCCATAGATTTAAAAATTAAGCTAAAGCATTTGACAAGAGCATGACAAATCATACATTTTTGAAAAAAAGCTACTTGTAAAAAGTAGAAGACTTCTTCTCAAAGATATGATAGGTGGCACAAAAAACAAATCCAGCATACGACTTCAAGAGCAAGCTCATGTCAAGAGAGAGTTTCATGAAATAGAAGAAGATGATGGGACCTATATTTCAAAACCATGTAAGAATGCATGCATGCCATCTAACATAAATCATTGCATGAATGTTTTTTTGAATTGTTATAAGAGGAATCCTTAGTTTAATCCAATAGGATTATGGACGGAGAAAGAATCAATGAGTTGATAATAACAAAGAATCACGGTTTCGATTCTAGAAAAATAATAAAGTGAGAAGAACCTATTAGGAAATTTTCAAAAAGAAAAAGAAAGGTTTAAACCTTGCCATCATGAAGAAAAGGTACCGAATTCAGCTTTGGTTAAAGGGAATTGCCGGATGGGGATTCTAGGTTGACCGAGTTACAAATATAGTTTTTTGGTTTTGGTTAAAGGAGGTCGCCAGAAGGGATCTCATGTTTCAGCTTTAGTCAAAGGAGGTTGCCAGAAGAGATCTCATATGTCAGCTTTGGTTAAATGGAATCGCCGGATGAGATTCCAGGTTGACCGAGCTATAAACATAGAGTTTTTGGTTTTGGTTAAAGGAGGTCGCCAGAAGGGATCTCATATTTTAGCTTTGGTTAAAGGGAATTACCGGATAGGATTCCAGGTTGACTAAGCTATAAACATAGATATTTTTTGTTTTGGTTAAATGAGGTCGCTAGAAGGGATCTCATATTTCAGCTTTGGTTAAAGGGAATCGCTAGATGGGATTCTAGGTTGATTGGGCTACAAATATAGTTTTTTGGTTTTGGTTAAAGGAGGTCGCTAGAAGGGATCTCAGGTTAAACGCAACCGTAATACCGATATAAGCTTTGGCTAAGGAAAATTGCCAGATGAGATTTCAGGTTGGCCAAGCTATAAATATGGATTTTAGTTAAAAGAGATCGCTAGAAGGGATCTCGGATGGAATGCCAGGCTAATCAAACCGAAGTTAGAATTCAGAGGATCGCTAGATTGGGATCTCAAGATGACTAAGTTTTGATCATAGTTTTTGGGCCGAGGAGGATTGATGTAAAGACAGTTTCAGATCGATCAGACTTCGATAAGATCAGTTTCGAAAGTTCAGTTTTGTTTATCTTTATAAAACTTACAACGCAAAACCCCTGCTCCGTAAGTATTATAAAGAGGGGGCATCTGTTGTAACTCATTTTTGGGTCCCCACACAAAAATTAAAAAAAATGATAAAAAAATAAAATAAATAATAATAATAATCAAATATAAAAAGATAAATATATATATATATATACACAATAATAATAATAATAAATAATAAAATAATAATAAATAAATATATAGCAGGAAGAAATTAAAAAAAAATAATAGGAGGCGGGAGCGCTTAGAAAATGGTCAGAAAAATTGATTAAGGAGGATAAAAATACAAAAATTAAAATTTTGACAGTATATCCTTGAATGATGAGAGCCATGTTGGAAAAGAAAATTCAATTTGAAGAGAAAAGTCCAAAATTGGATGTTTATGGACACAATTGGATTTTATTGAAGGTTTAATTGAATTTATAGAGGGTTTAATTGCAAGAAAAAATAATTTTTAAGGTAATTTGTGCTTTAATTGGAAGAAATTAAAGTTCTGGGGTCAAATTATAATTTTTGAGAGTTGATTTGGTCAAATCAGGGGCTTAATTACATAAATATTGAAGTTTAATTACCAATTAGGGATTTAATTGAGAAAATCCGAAACCAAGGACCAAAGTGAAAAAGGCGGCCAACTATAAGGGCGGAGATTGAAGTTGGCAGGGATGCAATTACATTAATTCTTAAAATCAAAATTACATTTTAGGACTTAATAGAACAAAGGATAAATGGAGGACTGATTTGGAAATTTACGCCTTTTGGATCCTTTTTTTTTTTAAATGAAACGACGTGTTTTGTCTAAAACGACGCCGTTTCATGTTAAAAAAAGAAAAAAAAGAAGAATAGAACGGTGTTGTTTTGAACGACATTGTTCCTCTTTCTTCTTCCCCTGGACATGCAGCAGGGGAAGAAAGCAAAATTTTGTTTTTTCTTATTTAAATTTGTTGCCTCTTGTTTCCCGCGTGCTCTGCCAAGACGTGAAGCCCCCACCCTCTCATGATGAGAAATCGAGGGAGCCGCGCCCTGCCAGTCACGCCCACTTGCTAGCCAACCCGGCGCCGTGGCAAGGCAGCAAAGCCTTGCTACCCATGCACAACAATAGGGCAGCAATAGCGACGCCTCCGCTCCCTTTTCCCTATAAATACCACCTAACGCTAGCGCACGAAAGAGGGAGAAAGGAACGAACCAAAGAGAGGAGAGAGCGGACTGAAAAAGAAAGAAAACCGGGAAAGCCATAAACAAGAGAGGGACTGTGAGGGTTAGAGGAAAGGGAAAACGAACCGAAAGGGAGTGAAAACAGACCGAGAGGGACAGTGACAGGTAAAAGAGAGTGGACCGTGAGAGTTAAGAAAAAAAAACGACACTGACATCGAAAGAGGCCGGGATTTGAAAAAACACATCTAAACAAAACAAAAGGGAAAGGAAACGTAGCAGAAGAAGAGGGGGGAAAACAGAGGAGAGGGGAAGAGCAGGAGCGTCTTTCCAGCAAAGTAGTTAATCACCATCCGTGAGCCACGACACCGCCACCGCCTCCTCCGTGCGAGGTACACTCTTCTTCCCCCCTCATTTCTTTTGTTGCCTGCGTTTCCTCCTGCATGCAGAAGAATGGGAGGGGGGAATTATATTCCCCCCCGGTTGGTTTTTTGGTGCTGGGCTAGGCTGGTTCTGGCCAGTTCTGATGTCCTTGTGGGCTAGACTGATTCTAGCCTTGCCCTGCTGTCTGGGTCGGGTCTGGCCCAGACTAAAAAAGAGATTTTGTTGGGCCAAGATCGGCCAAACCCTTTTGGGGCTGAGTCCGGCCCAACCCAGCCCACCTAATATATATATATATATATATATATATATATATATATATATATATATATATATATATATTAAATTAAAAAAATTCTGAAATACCCGGTTTTCGTCAAGACATCAAAAAATATTTTTGGAATATTTTTATCAAAATTGTTTAATACTGGTTTATATTTTTATACCGTAAAGATACAAATCCAGTATTAAAATACCCGGTTTTCGTCAAGACATCAAAAAATATAAAATAAAAAAAATGTTTTGTTTTCAAAATTCTGAAAAATCCTTAAAAACTTTTTTGATTTTCCTGCATATTTTTATCAAAATTTCTTAATACTGGTTTTTATTTTTATACCGTAAAGATATAAATCCAGTATAAAATACCTGGTTTTCGTCAAGACATAAAAAAAAAACACATATAAAAAAATGTTTTGTTTTCATGCATACGACCTAGTCTCTCCAAAAATAATAATAAAAAAAATATCATCACATCATATTTTCATGCAACAAAAGGAAATTTCAAAATAATATATATGTATTAGCACACACTTTGGCTGTAACAACAAGTTTGTTAGAGCCATGAGAACTAGGCCAATATTTCAAAACTTTTTAAAAAATATTTTTGTCTTCTTTAGTATTTAGGATTATGAATTTATATGTAAAACGTATTCCTAATAAATAAAAAAAATATATAGTTTTCATATGGATGTTAGAACAGTTAGGTTTTTACCCAATAAGATAAGGACCTCCTTACCGAGGAAGATTTTTCTTAAACCATAGACAGACTAACAACTAGAAATACAATAACACCTTAGCTTTTTATCAGACAATCAAATAATGCAGCTTACCTTAGGTAAGATGTATTTGGGGTGCTAATACATTTCCTTTATGCAATCAGTCATCGTACCCGATTTCTGAGACCAGCTAGGGTTCCTAGTGATCAAAATACTAAGTGGCAACTCCCATTCCATTTTCCACCGATAAACGACAAGAATTTCTTGTCTTCCCATATTTGCCAGATAGATATTTACATTTCTAGATTTAAAGTGGAACAATTTTCACCGCGACACCGCACACGTGCGACACATTGAAAAATATTTTTTATCCATAAAATTATTTTACACAATAGTACAACCCTAAAAACAATATTCCAAAAACACTCTAAGTTAAGAGTGTATAAACCTAAGCTAATACAATGATCGACTTACAATGACGGTTGACTCGGGTAAAAAAAAAAGAATTCCAATGCAACACTTATAGAAAACACTTATCTAGTTACAATGCAACACTTATATAAACCAAATTTTAATTTTAAACCAACAACGTAAATTTAATTCAATATCCAAAACACAAACCAAATATAAATTCTAAAATATTTAAAATAAAACATCCAAAAAAATAAATTCTAAATCAACAAAACATATACTTTTTTTGAATGAACACATTAAGTTCTTCGGTGTTCTTAGGAGCAAAATTTGTATCAAATGTCGATGGAATTGATTCATTTTGTCGACAACTAATAAAACATCATCATTCTCCTTTGAAACTCCATCATCACAATTATTTTTAATCTCATTAATATTTACGAAATTTACATTTAAAACATAATTAACAAATAAATGTTATGTGTTAAGCAATATTTTATTTTAAATAATATTTTTCACTAAACCTTCTTTTCTAATGTTTTTATCGAGGCTAATTGTCCACCCAAGCAGCAACAACTATACTAATCCTGCCTTCCACTCACACAAATAAATTCAAGCTAAAATCCTTTTCTAGTTATATAATTATATTTTATCAGTAAAATTGTACTAGCATTCTAAAAATATTCATTGATAAAATAAGTATTTTAATTGTCATTGCAATTGGACTTGAGCAAATAAATAACAAATTGAAAAGTGTTTTAAATATGATTTAATTTTTTTTTGCATGTCACAAATAAAAAAAAATTGCAATGAAAAATATAATAGAGATGCAACTGAATCTAAGCCTTTTTTTTTTTGGCTTTATAAAAACTTTAACTTATTAGCATGGAAGCCCAGAAACATAACTAGGATGGATCACCGCTCAGCTATAGAAAATCCTTTAAATACTGCTGGATCTTGAATTTCTATAATGAAAACACTTGATTAAATAATATGCGAAAATTACCATCCTTGATGATTTCATAACCTATCATACTGTTTTACTTGAAAGAATCAAGCACTGACAAACAAAATGTTAAAATATATATATATATATAATTTGCCTGTAAAACATGGTTAAGAAACAGTGAGTTTCATTTGGATTTACCTAGATCTTGAAAGTTCCAGGTCAATCGGGTTTTACCAGGTTAAATTCTTGATTGATTTTTTATTTTACCCAGCTCATGCCCCGAGTCTACCGGTTCTTGAATCGACTCACCAGACCGGACTGAGTTTTTAAATTTTGCTATTAACAACACAATACCCTATTTTGTACAAAATCTCCTACATGTATTCTTTAATATTGGTCTCTAACAAGTGACCATCACTGACTATCAAACAACTTCTGTCCTCTCAGGTAAGAACTAACAACACAACAACATCCCTAAAACCTCATTAGTGCATATATTTTACATTTATGACTTGCCTGTCTCTGTCTGTTTCTTTCCTTTTCTAGTCATTGAACTCCCATCTCCTCAACTTCTATTTTCTTTATTGGTCGATTTGGTAATCGTGTGATGTTCTCTCTCTGTTCTTTCTTCCCAACTGTAATGTACTTAGAATTGTAAATGTAATAATAAACCAACATTTTGTGTAAGGACAAATCGTGAAGGCTATTTCTCTGATTCTCTTTATGGAGCCAAATTTCTATCCAAACTGCTTTCTTCAGTATTTGCATGGGACCCAAGCTAGCAACGTCTAAAACTACAGTTGCTCGGCTGCGAATTTAACCTATGCATTTTAATATTGTAAAACCACGTCAGCTTTCTGCAGCCACCCAATCCTGGTTTCTTCTCCTATCGAGATAATCCATACGGCCTAGACAGATTGATGGAGATGTTTTAAATTTCGGTCGACAAGCACATGTGCTTGAGGCCATGGTGATTTTGCTCATTCTATCTTTCTATTGACTTTAATTTCTTTATTTTTCTTCTTCAAGGAAATTTTAAAATTGTAGAACATGTCATCAAACTTTCAGTTTTAGATTGAACAAAAACATGTATTTGGCAAACATGACTTCTATTCCATTATTGTATATATGCAGTACCATCTCTTAGCTACTACGCTATTCAATCCAAGGTTGTTCTTTCGTGCAAAGTTTTTAAATCCGACTTGATGATTGATCTGGTTTAAGACCTAGGTCATGGGTTTTGTTCGGGTCATTGGGTCAACCCTAATTTTTTTTATAAATGAAAATGATATTATTTTAGTTAAAAATAAATAAATAATCAACGAGTTGTAATCAAACTTTGCCGGGTCTACTGAGTCATCAGATCAACCTGTCGGGTCACCTAAATTTTTAACTTCTTTTATTTTTTCTTAAACCCTACTTGATTTCAGTTCCAAATCATCCGGGTCCCAAATCGACTGTAGTCACGAACTCATGGAAGAGTTCGTGCTTGCCTCTTAAAAGTTCACAATGATCCTTAGTAAGTGTGGCATAGTGAAACAATCTCTTAGTTGACCCTTACAACCCTAGTTATTAAACTTGGATTGGCCCAGTGGCTGGACCGGTCCAGGTAAGGTAAAATATCGGCCACTGCAAAAACCAGTCCAAACCCGGTTGACTCGGCGGGTCAACCTATGACCCGGGTGACTGGGACGAACCCGGACGAGACATTTTTTTTCTTTCTTTAAATGTGGGTTTTTTCCTAGACCCCTCTTTTTTCATATGTTTTTTAGTTGATTATTAATCCTATTCAAAGTTTACTAGATAAATACTAGAAGAATGTTTTATTTTTTTAATGTGGAATTTGAATCTCTGTAATATATGTACACTATGTTCCCAAGAAAAAAAATATTTTTTTAATGTGGGATTTGAAGCTCTTTAGTATATATACTCTATGTTCACAAGAAAAAAAATTATATTTTTTCAATGTGGGATAAAAAACTTTTTGGTTTTAACACTTCAACTTAAAAGGATAATATAATATCTTTTCAATGTGAGATTTGAATGATTTAAAACTTTTTAGTATATATACTCTATGTCCACAAGAAAAAAGTTATTTTTTCAATGTGGGATTTAAAGCCTTTTAGTATATATTCTATGTTCACAAGAAAAAAAGTTATGTTTTTTCAATGTGGGATAAAAACTTTTGGTTTAAATATTTCAACTTAAAAGAATAACATAATATCTTTTCAATGTGAGATTTAAAGAATTTGAAACCTTTTAGTATATATACTCTTATTCACAAGAAAAAAATTTATTTTTTCAATATGAAATTTGAAACTTTTTATTGTGTGTGTGTGTATATTCTATGTTCACAAGAAAAAAATTATATTTTTTCAACATAGGATAAAAAACATTTTTTGTTTAAATACTTCAACTTAAAAGGATAATATCTTTTCAATGTAGGATATATTTTTTTTAAATATTCTTTTAAACTTTATTATTTACAACATGTATAGCTTATATTCACATGAATTGTTTCTTAATTTTTTTTCATATCAAATAGTAAAATTTTAAATATATTTTTTAATTTTTTCGAGTAGACTTAAGTTGACTCGTGTAACTTGTAACCTGACCACTTGACCGGGTCAACTCTGGGTTAGGTTTGATAGGTATACTTACAACTCAAGAACTTCATAGCAAGTTGTTTCCTAGTTACCAAGTAATTGATAAGATAAACATGAATATCAATATAATTGATGGGACCTTCCAAAATAAGATATACATAGTATACATAGAGATAAGCAGAGCCTACGTAAGTTATTGATGCATGTAATTAATGATTTTTTCTATTTATTTTTAATACTCCTTTTGCTCCTATAATATTTTATATTTAAGTAACTTTGTTAGAATTTTCTTGAAAATCAATAAAGTGTCTGTTAAGTGAATAGATAACTCTAAAAATGTACCTTATCTTGCGTCACACCTTTATTTCTTTTAGTTTACACTAACACATTTATGGTACGCAATCTGCTTTCGGCCAAATAATTTTATTTTCAATGTAAAAAAAAATGCTAAAAAAATAATCTAAAATCTGATTCATTGTTTCAATTGATAATTTAAATAATATATTAAAAAAATAGAACAATAATAAATAAACAGACAAAAAATAACAACAACAAAAAGATAAAAAAACCCAATCTGGGTGAATGACATGAGTTAGTGACGCATTGACGACGACAATAGACAAAACATCATCTATTTTTGTAGAATTCAGCACCCATAGGTCACCGGAAAAATAGGACTTTGATTTTTTTGATTAAAACCCCATTTTGACCCAAAACACATTTATAAACTTATCACTGACATTATCACGGTCAGATTCGCCTCCTTTAGCATGGAGAAGGAAAAAAACACCTAAGTAAAATTACTATCATGAAATAAAACCTACTGACACCGATTTCATTTTTAGTAACTAGAATCTTTGTAGACAATCACTTTCTATTTCAAAGCCGAAATTTGAAATCCTCTCTCTTTCCACACACAAAAAATTGACAAATAAAGAAAATCTCAAAATTAAATTTTGAACAACTAAAAGGACCAATCACCTATAAACATAAAAAGATAAGGAATAAAAATAATTGTTTTATATAAATTTGAAACCACAATCTATTTTACCTAGTAATTTTACTTTGAACCTCTAATTTCTAATCCGACCCTTCCTTGAAAAAAGAAAAAAAGCCAGAAAGGACAAACGTTATTTATAAGAAAGAAAATGAAAAGAAAAGGAGTTTATGTATTTATTTATGGAATATCCTCGAATATTCAAAGATTATTTCGCAACATTATCCACCGTCTCTCTTCCACGTGCTCCATTTTGCTCTTGATAAATAATTTTGTCAGCTTTGTAGGCAATGCAGGCGCCTTTAAAACATGGAAATATGTCGTGGTCTCCCTTCAATGACAGGAATCGCTGGGGCTCAACCAAGCAGAAAGACACCATACCACAAAAAGGAAAAAGACAGCACAACAAAACAAATATTGAGATCTGAAGGCATCATCACAATAAAATAATCTCTATGGAAACTTTTTTGATAAAATTTGTGGCGACCAGGAGGAAGACGGCAGGAGGAGGGCTCCACTCACGGCCATAATTGTCCTTTGAAAGCAACCCTCCAGTAAAGCATTTTCAAATGAAGTTGGAATTTATTAGAAAATATCACAAATTCCTATCTATATTTTTACCATGAAAATTATAGCACTCCCAAAGTTTTGAAATGAAAAGGGAGTAAGTAGTACGTTGTTACTTTATCAGCCTTGGTTTTGAACAACATTACAAGTCTATAACTATACCCTTCTTGTTTGAAACCACCACTTAATCTCTTAATTATTGTTGATTAATGTCTTATTAAAACAACTTCATATTTTCCGAAAATTCTGGCAAAAATTTAAATTCTCAAAAGACACATTTAGATCTAACTTTCAAAAAAAAAAAAAAGTGTTATAAAGTGTTAGAATTTGAAAAGTAACATGTATGTTATTGTTCAACAATAAAGCAAAATTGATTATGAGAGAAATATATCTCATTTTATATATCTTATTAAGTATAACTTTAAAAGGTGTGGACTTTTAATTTTCCATTCAATCACTTTTCATCATCTCGCATATTACTATGGATTATAATATTATATTTTTAAAAAAATTTCACTTTGATCCTTAAATTTTTCTTTTGCACAATTGAGCCCCTTTGAGCTCAAATTAGAGTATATGATGAGAAAGAGTTATGATTAAGTGATCTTTTACCTTGGAAACACATAAAAAAATAGATCTAACCTTGGGAAGATTTTTGGTTTCAGGTATTGGATCGATGTTTTGTGTTTTTTGAGGATATGGATTGGTTTACCTAGGTTCCTATTATATTTCCTTTGTGTTTTGAGTCAAAAAAACAAATAACCTTATTTTTTCAACCACACTAGTGGTCAGATTCTGGAATTTCTAGACGATGCGTCATTTGTTTTTTCTCAAAGAAATTAGGCCGATGACGCATCGTCCGCCCCACTTAATACTCATTTCAATAAAAACAATTCATTTTCTAAGAAAGCAACATATATTAAGAAAAAACACATTTAGTTTAATAGAATGGTAGAAATAATATCCAATAGTTTCTTTTGAATATCCCATAAGCTTATATTTTATTTATTTTTAAAATTACGAATTTAAAATAGATTTTAAAAACAGTTTAATAAAATTGTCTTTACCATTTTTTAAAAGAAGTGACATAAGACACGTACGATTCTAGAGTCGTAGATGATACGTTCGACTCTTCAAATTGTATTATTTTTCTAAATAGATTTTTAATTGTGCTATTTTTCTAAAAACATTTTCCCTGTATGCTATTTTGATAAAAACAAAACTCTATTCATCACCTTAGTTAATTATTACCATTACATTACATTACAATTAAATCAAAGTTAAAAACAAAACTAAAAGATTTGACAAGTTATTGCCTAACCGTTTAAGGCACTTGAAATTATAATATACTCTTAATTTCACAATTTTTATATATCTAACAAATATTTATATTTCCATCCCAATCTTCATTTTTGTTCTATTTTTATCCTTGATTGTGAGTGAGGAGAATAAAGGTTTTGAATCACCACATCTCACCCATAAAGAAACCGATCTTGATGCTAACTGATTTGTTTTTTAAATGAGAGTTCGATTGACCTAGTTTTCCCCTTAAATCATATTGGAAAACATAAATTGAGGCTCAAAAAGATTTTTTTACATGATTTTGATTTTGAGTTTTTAAACCAATTGTAAGGTGTTTTGGGATCGAAAATGAGTGTTTGTAGATTCTAACTAGTCCATTGGCCCATGTTATGTTGCAAGTCGGAGCAAAAAAAAATTAAAGCGTAAAAAAATCCAAGTATTGGTGATATGTGTCTTTTGAAAAAAAATATATTTTAACAATGAATTAAATGATTTTTTTTTATCTAATATTGAGATGAAAAACCATTTGATTTACCTATGTTAACATAAGATGACTTATGAAATTTGTGGGGATAATATGGGAAAACAAATTGAAAAGTTCAATCATGAATTAACTCAATATTGAAAGGCAAAATTGATTTTAAAAAATAGCATTTACTTTTATAAAAAAAAAACTAAGTGAAATTAAGTTAACAAAGAAAACTCACGACGCAAGTTATGCACGTCATCGGATTCAATAATTTTTTTTTTTATCTCAGAGATTATTTTTTATTTAATTATATGACAATAAATTGCATGATAGTATTTTTGTATCAAATATTTATTTTAAAAGTAAAAAATTGTGATAGGAATGTGGTGCTGAGATAATAAAAGTACTTCATTGATAATAAATGATTAAATTGTTATTTTTCCCCTAAATTGAGGGGCAATAAAAGCATTAAACCCAAAAAAAAAAAACAAATAATAGTCTGAATGCTGCGAATTAACCTGATAAACCTATGAACCGCCTCATGAACTCAATTGGGTTCAATGATCTTTTCTTTTTTATTTTTTTTAACCCTAATATAAAATAAAATAAAAACCCAAAAGGAGCCCAAGCGCGAGAGTCTCTCTTTATTTTTTTAAAAGGGCGAACGACATGAGTCAGTGACGCGTCGATGACAACAATAGACAAAACATCATCTAGTTTTGTAGAATTCAGCACCCATAGGTCGCTGGAAAAAGAGGACTTTGATTTTTTATTTTTTTTGCTCAAAACCTCATTTTGACCCAAAACACATTTATAAGCTTATCACTGGCATTATCACGGTCGCCTCCTTAGGTATGGAGAAGGAAAAAAACACCTATGTAAAACTACTATCATAAAATGAAACCTACTGACACCGATTTTGACCTTTTTTGTAACTGAAATCTTTGTAAACGATCACTTTCTATCTCAAAACCGAAATTCAAAACCCTCTTTCTTTCAACACAAAAACAAACTAAAAAAATAAGAAAAATGAATTTTTAACTCAATTAATTTTGAACAACTAAAAGGACCAATCACCTATAAATCTAAAAAGATGGGGTATAAAAATAATTATTTTATATAAAATTCGAAACCACAATTATTTTACCTGCTAATTTTACTTTCATCCTCTAATTTACAATCCGACCCTTCCTTGAAAAAAGAAAAATAGCCAGATAGGACAAACGCTATTTATAAGAAAGAAAATGAAAAGAAAAGGAGTTTATGTATTTTATTATGGAATATCCTCGAATATTCAAAGATTATTTCGCAACATTATCCACCGTCTCTTGATAAATAATTTTGTCAGCTTTGTAGGCAATGCAGGCGCCTTTAAAACATGGAAATATGTCGTGGTCTCCCTTCAATGACAGGAATCGCTGGGGCTAAACCAAGCAGAAAGACACCAAACCACAAAAAGGAAAAGGACAGCATAACAAAACAAATATTGAGATCTGAAGGCATCTTCTACTATCATCACAATAAAATAATCTCTATGGAAACTTTTTTGATAAAATTTGTGGCGACCAGGAGGAAGACGGCAGGAGGAGGGCTCCACTCATGGCCATAATTGTCCATTGAAAGCAACCCTCCAGTAAAGCATTTTCAAATGAAGTTGGAATTTATTAGAAAATATCACAAATTCCTATCTATATTTTTACTATGAAATTATAGCATTCCCAAAGTTTTGAAATGAAAAGGGAGTACATTGTTATTTTATCAGCCTTGGTTTTGAACAACATTAAGTCTATAACTATACCCTTCTTGTTTGAAACCACCACTTAATCTCTTAATTATTGTTGATTAATGTCTTATTAAAACAACTTCATATTTTCCGAAAATTCTGAAAAAAATTTAAATTCTCAAAAGACACATGTAGATCTAACTTAAAAAAAAAATGTTATAAAGTGTTAGAATTTGAAAAGGAACATGTATGTTATTGTTCAACAATAAAGCAAAATTGATTATGAGAAAAATATATCTCATTTTATATATCTTATTAAGTATAACTCTAAAAGGTGTGGACTTTTAATTGTCCATTCAATCACTTTTCATCATCTCGCATATTACTATGGATTAAAATAGTATATTTTTTAAAATTTTCACTTTGATCCTTAAATTTTTCTTTTGCACTTAATGGGGGTGAGGGTTAAATTAAAAGACATAAGACTGAAGTGAAATGATCAAAATGTGATAGGTTTGCAAATGGTTTGAAAAGTTCATTTGTGTCCCTTAGCTTTTTACGTTAATTGTTAATCGGTCCCTGTATTTTTTACAAAATAAATTTTGATACCAAACTTAGTTTTATTCATTTTCTAGTCCTTTTTTTGGTGGAGGAGAGAGGAGGGGATGCCAAATTCCGGTTTAGAGAGAGAAAGTTGACACCGGAGAAGATTTAGGCCACCAAAACGTTCAATTTTTATGTCAAATGGTTTCATTTTATGAGAAAGAGTTACGATTAAGTGATCTTTTACCTTGGAAACACATAAAAAAAATAGATCTAACCCTAGGAAGATTTTTGGTTTCAGGTATTGGATCGGTGTTTTGTGTTTTTTGAGGCTATGGATTGGTTTACCTAGGTTCCTATGATGTTCCTAGGTGTTTTGAGTCAAAAAATAAATAACCTTGTTTTTTCGACCACATCTGTAAAACCCTAATAAAAAAAAAACAACAACAAGAAGTGGAACCGAAATGACTCCACCATCGCTGTCGATATCTGAATCGGCAGCGACGCAGTTTCGAGCTGTAGATTTCTGAATCGGCAGCGATGCAGTTTCTGCTGCTGATTTATGAATCGGCAGCGACGTAGTGCGGCTGCCGATATCTGAATCGACAGCGACGTAGTTTCGGGCTGCCGATATCTGAATCGGCAGCGATGCAGTTTCTGCTGCCGATTTATGAATCGGCAGCGACGCAGTGCGGCTGCCGATATCTGAATCGGCAACGATGCAGTTTCTGCTGCCGATTTATGAAGTGGCATAAGACACATACGATTCTAGAGTCGTAGATGATACGTTCGACTCTTCAAATTGTGTTATTTCTCTAAATAGATTTTTAATTGTGCTATTTTTCTAAAACATTTTTCGTGTATGCTATTTTGAAAAATACAAAACTCTATTCATCACCTGAGTTAATTATTACCATTACATTACAAATTAAATCAAAGGTAAAAACAAAACTATAAGATTTGACAAGTTATTGCTTAACCATTTAAGGCATCTCGAATTATAATATACTCTTAATTTCATAATTTTTATATATCTAACAAATATTTATATTTCCATCCCAATCTTCATTTTTGTTCTATTTTTATCCTTGAATTGTGAGTGAGGAGAATACAGGTTTTGAATCACCACATCTCACCCACAAACAAACCGATCTTGATGTTAAGTGATTAGTTTTTTAGATGAGAGTTCGATTGACCTAGTTTTGCCCTTCAATCACACTGGAAACATAAATTGAGGCTCATAAAGATTTTTTTACATGATTTTGATTTTGAGTTTTTAAACCAATTATAAGGTGTTTTGGGATCGAAAATGAGTGTTTGTAGATTCTAACTAGTCCATTGGCCCATGCTATGTTACGAGTCGGAGCAAAAAAAAAAAAATTAAAGCGTAAAAAAAATCCTCGTATTGGTGACGTGCCTTTTTAAAAAACAGATTTTAACATTGAATTAAATGATTTTTTAATCTAATATTGAGATGGAAAAACATTTGATTTACCTAGGTTAACATGAGATGACCTATGAAATTCGTGGGGATACTATGGGAAAACAAATTGGAAAGTTAAATCCTGAATTAACTCAATATTAAAAGGCAAAAAAAAAAGGCATTTACTGTTATACATAAAAAAAAAAACTAAGTGAACTTGAATCAACAAAAAAAACTCACGATGCAAGTTATGCACGTCATCGGATTCAATATTTTTTTTTATCTCATAGATTATTTTTTATTTAATTATATGACAATAAATTGCATGATAGTTTCTTTTTGTATCAAATATTTATTTTAGAAGTAAAAAATTATGATAGGAACGTGGTGCAGAGATAATAAAAGTACTTCATTGATAACAAATGATTAAATTGTATTTCCCCCCCTAAATTGAGGGGCAATAAAAGCATTAAACCCCCCAAAAAAGGAAATAATAGTCTGAATGCTGCGAATTAACCTGATAAACCTATGAACTGGCTCATGGACTCAATTGGGTTCAATGATTTTTTTTTTAATTTTTTAACCCAAATATAAAATAGAAAAAAAAAACCAAAAGGAGCCCAAGCGCGAGAGTCTATCTTTAATTTTTAAAATTTTTTAAAAGGGTGAACGACATGAGTCAGTGACGCGTCGACAACAACAATAGACAAAACATCATCTACTTTTGTAGAATTCAGTATGCATAGGTCGCCGGAAAAATAAAACTTTGATTTTTTTTGCTTAAAACCCCATTTTGACCCAAAATACATTGATAAACTTATCACTGGCATTATCACGGATAGTTTCGCCTCCTTTGGCATAGAGAAGGAAAAAAACACCTAAGTAAAACTACTATTATAAAATGAAACCTACTAACACTGATTTCAACTTTTTTGGTAGCTGGAATCTTTGTAAACGATCACTTTCTATCTCGAAGCCGAAATTTGAAATCCTTTTTCTTCCAACACAAAAAAAATTGAAAAATAAGAAAAATGAATTTTTATCTCAAAATTAAATTTTGAGTAACTAAAATGACTAATCACCTATAAACCTAAAAAGATGAAGGATAAAAATAATTATTTTATATAAAATTTAAAACCACAATCTATTTTACCTGCTAATTTTACTTTCATCCTCTAATTTACAATCCGACCCTTCCTTGAAAAAATAAAAAATGCCAGAAAGGACAAACACTATTTATAAGAAAGAAAATGAAAAGAAAAGGAGTTTATGTATTTTATTTATGGAATATCTCGAATATTCAAAGATTATTTCGCAACATTATCCACCGTCTCTCTTCCATGCGCTCCATTTTGTTCCCATTACTCGATGTGATAAATAATTTTGTCAGCTTTGTAGGTAATGCAGGCGCCTTTAAAACATGGAAATATGTTGTGGTCTCCCTTCAATGACAGGAATCGCTGGGGCCGAACCATCCAGAAAGACTGGCAATTAATGGTAGACGAGCCACGTTACTATATCTTTATATTATTATGATTTTTTTCCTCGTGCTTCCCTCCTCATTAATTCTTTACATAAAAAGTTGTGTTTTCCCTCAGAACTTCGAAAATGTGGAAACTATCATACTGACATGGTCACTAGTGTCATTTCGAGTGTCGGTGCTGTTCAAATAATACAGAGAAATAGAAAGAGAGGAGGTGAATTATTAGAATAAAATCCGAAGAGATAACAAGGACAAACAATTTTATCACAAAGAAAAAGAAAAGAAAGAGGAGTTTATGGATTTTATTTATGGAATATCCATGAATATTCGAAGATTATTTTGCAATATTAGCCAACGTCTCTCTTCCATATGGTACATTTTGTTACCATTATTTTATGTGATAAATAATTTTGTCATCTTTGTAAGTAATGCATGCGTCTTTCAAAGATAAAAACATGTTAGGTCTATCTTTCCCACGACAACGATAACGAGGAAAACAGGGGATGAATAAGGCAGAAAGACTGGTAACCACACAAAAGACACAAGAAAAAGATCACACAACCAAATAAAAATTGAGATTTGTATTAGTTTAATATCTTCTTAACCAATACGTGAAATTATTATATTTATAAATATATATATTTAATACTGATAAAATTTTAATTTATTTTTAATATTTATATAATATTAAATTAATTAATCTAATATTTGATGAATTTAGAGGAAAGATAAAGTACATGGAACAAAAATACTTTACAAATAAAATTATAAAGTTGTTATGATTATGAAATTTATATTACATCAAACTATTATTTCTAAAATGTTCCTAGTTGATGCTCTCTAAAATACTAGGCATTCATTAGAGTTGTAGATGTTGGTACATATTATCGCACGTGTGTGGCATCGCGGCAATGCGTCCACTACATGTAGGTTTGAAGTGATCGGGAAAATAAGACAGATAAGAAATTCTTGTCTTTTATCTGTGAAAAACAAGAATGAGAGTCGCCACTTAGTATTTTGATCACTAGTAATCCTAAATGATCTCAGAGATCGGGTATGGGGATTGATTGAGTAAATGAAAGTTATTAATACCCCAAATACGCCCTCCCTAAAGTAAGCTACATTGTTTAATTGTCTAATAAAAAATTAAGGTCTTGTCATGTTTTCTAATTATTGGTCTGTTTAAGGTTTAAGAAAAGTCATTCAATGTAAGAAGATTCTTTGGTTTTGACAGTGTTTATGTAAGTGGGGGAGAGAGCGAGAGGGCGAAAAAAAATAATTCAAAAACCTTCTTCTTCCCCTACTACACGTCCAGGGAAAGAAGAATAGTGTTGTTCAAAACAACATTGTTTCGGGCTTATATATATATATATATTGGGTTCCAAATACAAGTAACAATAAATGCCCCCTCTTTAAAATACTTACGGAACAAAGACTTTGCATAGTAAGTCTTGTAAAGATAAACAAAACTGAACTTCCGAAATTGATCTTCTCAAAGCTTGCTTGATTTGAAACTCTGTCTTTACAAAAATCCCTTTCAACCGAACATTGACGATCAAAACCATTAATAACTTGGTTATTCTAAGATCCTGATATGGCAATCCTCTAAATTATGTCTTCGATTGGGTTAACCTAAAATTCTATATGGTGATTCCCTTTAACTAGAACCTAAAACTGTTATTTCTAGTGGCAGGGTTTGAACCTTTATTTTCTCTCTCTCTCTGTTTTTTTTAAGAATTCCCTAATGATATGGTTCTTCCTCATTTACTTCCAATATTAAGATAATGTTGGTGACTCGATCAACCTGAGATCCCATCTAGAGATTCCCTTTTACTAGAACCAAAAAACCTGTGTTTGTGATTAGATTAACTTGAGATCCCATCTGGGGATCCTTTTTAACCAGAACCAAAGTCTGTCTGTGTGTAGCTTGGTCAACCTAAAATCCCATCTAGCAATTCCCTTTAACTAAAGCTAAATTTTGTGTGTAGTTGGGTTAATCTAAGAACCCATTTGGTGACCTTCTTTAATCAAAACAAAAAAATAATCTATGTTTGTAGTTCGGTCAACCTAAAATCCCATCTGATGATTTTCTTTAACCAAAGCTGAAATTGGTGTTGCAGCTGGGTTAACTTGAGATCACATCTGGAGATCCCCTTTAACCAAACCAAAGAAAATATTTGTAGCCTAGTTAACCTGAAATCTCATATGGCAATTCCCTTTAACCAAAGCTAAAATCAGTGTTACAGTTGGGTTAACATGAGATCCCTTCTGGCCACCTTCTTAACCAAAACTAAAATAATCTATGTTTGTAGCTCGGTCGACTTGAAATCTCATCTTCCTTTAACCAAAGCTGAAATTGGTGTTGCGGTTGGGTTAACTTGAGAACCCATTTGGCAATCTCCTTTAACCAGAACCAAAGTTCTGTGTGTTTTTCCTGTTGGCAGGGTTTGAACTTGCTTCTTTCTTCTTTTTGAGAATTTCATAATGGTGGGGTTCTTCTCACTTTTCTTTTTGATGATAAAGTTTAATCAAGCTTTTCACTTGATGCTTTCTTCGTTTTTTTTTTTTTGTGATTTTGTAGGATTGATATCGATTTTTCCTAATTGGATGGTTGACACCTATCCTTCTTGATGACAAAAATTAACTGGATTTTTCTGATGACATGGTTGGAAAACTTAGTGCTTCTTGATTGTAGGGTTAACCTAATAATTCTCGATCGCGGGGTTTGAAAATTCGGTGCTTCCTGATTGCAGGGTTGACCTGAAGACTCTTTTTATGACAAGGTTCATCTTTTTATTTCTTTGAGATTTTCCTAATTGTAGAGCTTATCTCATCTTTTTTATGACAAGCTTTTCTTGTTCTTCTATGATGACAGTGCTTAATCTTTCTCTGAGAACTTCCTAATAGTAAGGTTTTTCTCACTTTTCTTTAAATGTTGGGAATTCTGGTGGCAAGGTTGACCATATAATTCCTGATCGGGGGGCTTAGAAACTTGGTGCTTCCTAATTGCAGGCAGGATTGACCTAAAGACTCGTTTTGATGACAATGTTGATCTTCTCATTTATTT
This sequence comes from Populus alba x Populus glandulosa, assembly GCA_033617975.1. Taxonomy (NCBI): domain Eukaryota; kingdom Viridiplantae; phylum Streptophyta; class Magnoliopsida; order Malpighiales; family Salicaceae; genus Populus; species Populus alba x Populus glandulosa. Next base: position 8,997,628 of record CM066161.1, read on the forward strand.
GAGATTTTCCTAATGGTAGAGTTCATCTCATCTTCTTCTCATTCCAGGGTCAAAATAGCAATTCTTTGTTATTATCTACTCAATGATTCTTTTTTTTCCCCCACAATCTTGCTAGACTTCATTGAAGATTTTTCCTATAACAATTCAAAAAATATGTGCATTTTGAGGTTAGATGACATGCATACATCCTTACCTAGTGTTGCTACCTAATTTTTGACCCATGTTTCGATATATTTTCAAAAATCCAAAAAATTGAAAAAACAAAGAAAATCCAAAAAAATATGTTTTTTAATATATTTTCGTCATTTTAGCATTTTCAACGTCGTCTAAAAAAGAATTTAAATTGTTAAAATATTTTCAAACGCGTTCGACTTTTCACGCGTCATTTTTAAATCATTGATTTTCCGCATTTGAGTCGACGTTGATTTTGCTCGTTTTAAAAAAATACAAAAAAAAATAAGAAAAATCAAAATTTACAAAAAGAAAGAAGTTGAGGGACCAAGTCGAAAAACCTAGCAATATTTTTGCCTATAAATACCATGCTAAACTGATTTTTAAGGAGGAAGGGGGGGCAATTTTGAAATATCAAAAAAATACAAAAAAAAACAACCTAACCCTAAACCTATCTCTACCAAGCCTGCCGCCCCCCTCCCTTTGAATTTTGTTGCCCGAGCCTTCTTCTCCTGAAGCCAAAACACAGCCGCCCTCACCTTTTTGCATTTTTGAACACCGGCCAAACAGCTCCCCCCCAAACCCCCCGGTTTGATTTTTCTTCCTTTCTCCCTTACACAGCGCCGTCCTTCAGCCCCAATTTTTCAGACCATCCCCATCTTCAGCTCAAGCCCCTCCCGGTTTTCCCCATTGCAGCGAACCGGCAGCAGATCCAGCCGAAACCCCCTTCCTCAGCAGATCCACCCAAATCAACCCGCAGCTCCGGCGCTTCCTGTTGAAGACGATCGCTGCTTCCCCAGCTTGGACCCGTGGGTTTCTTCTCCTCCGGTCGCCTCCAGCAGTCCTCCTCGTCGCCAGCTCAGCCACACCGCGAGACAAGCTCCCCTCCATCTTCACAGCGGCTCCACCGGACGCAGACAACAGCAGCAGGGCCATCTGCCACTGCAACCAACAGAAGTGGAGACCAAACCAGCAGCCCACATCCAAACAGCCCCAGCGGCGACGCCCCCTTCTCAGTCGTTCCTCTTCATGGCCGCCTGAAACAGAGAAGGAATCAGACCCGGAATGATGAAGAAGACCCAGAAGCAGATCTGCAAACAAAAAACAAAAATATAAAATCGACTGCTTGTGTTCTTTTCTTTGTTTGCAGGTGACGGTGGTTGTCACCACCAGCAGAGAGGGAAAAGGGAAAGGAAGCGGAACCAGATCTACCCGTTTCCTGTCTTTGTTCGCGGCGGCGCGTGAACCCACGCGCCGCCAGTGACGGTGGCGCGTGGGGAGACGCGTCGGAACTGTTCATGCGGGTGCAGAAGTCCTTCCCTGCAATTTCGGGAGTTTTGAGGGACCATTTTGTAAATTTTAAAGTTTTAATGTAATTTTTGTTTATTTATTTTAAATTTGTAATATGTGAATGTAAAAGAAAAAAAAAAAGGAAAAGAAATGAAAATAGTGAATGTGTGTGCTTGTATTTTTGTTTTATTTATTTGTACATATTTTTTAATGATAAAATTGCAAATATATTAAAAAAGAATTTAATATTTTGATCGGATCACGGTTAAGAATTATTAACTTATACGTAAGTGATATTTCTAATTTCCAAAGAAAAGACAATTATTAAAACTTCTTTAACACGTCAAAGCCACGAAGCAGCTTACCTCAGGTAGGGTGCGTTAGGGGTGCTAATACCTTCCCTAACCACAACCAGTCCCTTACCCGCGAATCTCTGACAAGACCAGTACATCCGGTTTCCTAGTAGCCCGAAATCAATTACTAGGTGGCGACTCCAACGAACCAAATTCAAACATTACGCAACGAGATGAAAAATCGCCAGCCGATGCCGCGCGCTGATTTTTTTTTTTTGGGTGCGACAGAATGGCGACTCCACTGGGGAAGGTATTTTTTCGAGTATTGGACTAAGCTTTGTGTATTTGATGTGTTTAAGTTTTTGCATTTTTATCTTTTTGTTAATATTTATTTCCATGCATTTTATAGAATTGTCTCATGCATCACCTGTATTTATTTTTAAAAGCACACACAAGCTTCTAGGTTAGGTGGGGAACTAGCGATCTGCCCTAAGACTATTGGTCAGGGTTCAGATGCGTGAAACACCCAACTCATATCTGAGTGCCTGCTTGGTAATGGTGGGTATATGTGCCTTAACCATTCCTTGCAACGCCCCCATACGGTCTTTACGAAGAACGTCACTGGGCAGATATGAGACCCTTTTGAGACCAGATAGAAAACTTACCCATGTTCACATAATGAATAGAACCTGTCCTTAGGTTGTATGTGCTATCGTTTTTTGCATAAGGGCAAACCCTTCTTGAAGCATCTTGAACTCAAGACTTGTGGGTGACACATTGGCCGTTGCTCCGAAAATTTTCATTGTAGAGTTTGGGCAAAAATCACGATTCTTGTCCATCATACAAGAGTTACGACCATATTGTCACCTCTCGAAGGGAGAGTTCATCATATAGATTACATGTTCATACATTTATCATGCATGAACCGGGTCGAAACGTAGGTCCCTTGTACAAGTTGTGTTGCACGAGATTGAAGAAAAATAATGGAAGTGAACAAAGGAGTCAGATATAGGTTCAATATCAGATTAAGGTTGAGAGCATCAAGAGTGAAGTAGCGGGACTCAGATCTGCTCAAACAAGTGTTGAGCATCAAATGAAAAGAGAATGTCTGCACAGTTTTCTGTGGGAACACTGCTTGTTCACGTCCAATTGAAGCTGTATCTCTCATTTTCCGTCATGAACAATAGCAACAACGCCTTCAGTCATCAACTAATGACAACTCTGATTCCTGTCCAGTTGCGCTGTTAAGTGTTCATCGCCTCCACATCATCTAATGGAACCAAACGACTACTAGCCTCCTGTTCATGGTGCATTAGTCTGCTTTGAAGTTACCCCAATTATGAGCTCAATTCCAGTTTCAACAGCATAAGATGGTCTGAAAAACCATGATTAAACACTGAACTTCAATGTGGCAGAGCTCCCTCTATAAAAATCCATTTATGGCTCTGCAAATTGGGAATGCAAGAGGGGATTTATAAGTTGCATATGCTACAAATATTTCTCTCATCAGTTTCAGCACGGAGACATCTTAGTACGTTGAAGATCCAGACCTGGTTTGGAAAATACGAGCAGACATCAAACTTCAACGTAGCAGAGCTCTTTCGGCAGGAATCTGTTTATAGATCCATAAATGGGAAATTCAAGAAGGAATACAGTAGTTTCAAATCATCTATGATTTTCCTTCAACAGTGTCAGTATTAAAATGCAAAAGTTGAGAGAAGATACATGCCTAGACTGAAAAACATGAAGAAGACTGAAACTTCAACAGAGCAGGACTTCCTCTATAGGTGTTTATTTGCTGCACTGTCAGTGAGAAATTGAAGAGGGGACAAAGGAGTTTTAGATTCATCAGGTGCTCTTCTAATAGAGACAATGTGTGATTCCACACGTCGGTAGTGGCGATACTACAAGTTTCTGGGCGCTGCCAAGATTACCAAGCTGTTGGAAAGTTTTCTGACAATCCTCAACCAACCACAACAACATTGGAAGATTGAAATGATGTTGTGAGGATTTGCCGAAGAATTGAACAAGCTATGAAGATGGGAAAGATTGAAGGATCTGCCATGGATTCCAGAACAATGATGAGAGGTGAATCAGGAGATGACTTTGACAGTGTGAGCCCTTAATTATGTGGTAGCCAGGTCTCACAGTAGCATCAATTGCTCAAATATCTTTGCCAAGATGGGACATTCCTCTGACACTTAAGTTTGTCGACCAGCATCTGCCAAATTCCATACTTTTACCCGACTCCGACAAATCCCATGCAACCACCATTTTCTAGGTGGTTTAATCCATACAAGAGAGGTGATGTCATGATGAGGCCCTCAACCATTTCAATTGGGCAATTGCAAGAATTTCAAGAAGCGAGTCTGAAAGTTGGTGAGCAAGAGACAAGTAGAGTCGTTGAAGGAGGGTGTCATTGGCTATATTGTTCCCCGAAACATCTTCAGAATGACATGTGATCGAAAATGCTTGGCAAAACACAGATATTGACAGAAAAGCTGATTCAAGAATGGTGATGAACAGTCAATCATATTGTTATGGATTTCGGCATTTTGTTTTGGGATCACATCTCATCCTTCAACGAAACATGTCTTGCTTTTGTCTCTTTGTTGTTTTGAAATCAACAGATGTTTAGCATTTTTTCTGACAAAATATTTTGAACAAACTCCAACATGCAATAAAGGTTAATCAAGTCGGAAGATTTAAAAGTGTTTTGATTACAGAAATGACTCGATACTTGAAAATAACATGAGGTGACTAAACAATTTTGAACTCATACCTCCTGAAACTGAACCACACATCATATAGCTAAGTTTTAACAGTATGCATAATGACATGTAGTGGATTCGGTAGTTATGGACTCGTGAATCATGATTCTTACAAGTCCCAATCATTACACTGGATGAGGTCAAAATTTATCGGTTCTAACCGACCTTGTTTGAAATGAGAAAAGGCCATCTTTGATATCCCTTCACTTCCTAAAGATTATATCCTTTGCGGTCCCATTTTGAGCCTGGTAAAATATTTTTTTTCAAAAAGAAACCCTGACTAGGATCACACCCCACACTGGGGGCAGATTAGAGATATGTTGGAGACATTGATATAATTAATGGATAAAGGGGAAGGCTTAGAACAAAAGTCTAATGATTGAAAGAGCGCGAGAAGAAAGCATATAGACTGGGGGCATATAAGAAAATTTTGAGGAAAGCTATGATTTGAATTTGCCTTCACTTAAAGACAAGTAAAAAAGAAATGGAAAAGGAATGTCTATCAATTCTAAGAGAGGCAAGGCGGTTTTCAACTGAGAAAAGACAATAAATGCCAAAAGTCAACACTAGAAAAATCGATGCTTCATATCTTTTGGTGTGTCTAGGATAAAGCCTCTAATGTCTTCAAAATTAGATTAGTTATTCATCAAAGAAAAAATTGGATTTGCGTTATGACCTATGTTAAGAAAATTCTGATATTTGAGATTAACAAGGTTATATGTCACTTTCGCTACAATGACGACAAGAGAAAGAGAATCGATGAATAGTTAATGTTGGTCCTAGGTCGTTGAAACCCTCAAACACCTTTTGAGCCTATGGAATTCCTTTCTTTCATAGCCATGAACCATAGCCTGCATTACATGCTTTTAAAAGCCCTTTTTAATCAAGCAAGCAATTTGAATCGATAAATGGCGCTCTCAAAACTTGAAGAGCTTTTTTCCATAAGGGTCGTGACTTCATGAATTAAGCTACTGGTTATTATGCATGCTGATAAAATAAATGCTAAGAAAAGAAACAACCTTTCTTGATAAAGCCTGAGCATCTTTTTTTTGAAATTCATAAAAATGTCACCTCATCACAGACCATCAAAAGATATACCCAAAATCAGAGTTTAAAGTGGACACAAAGAACCATGAAAAAGTCATTTTAAATCTTACAATGGGTCATCTCTGTTTTCAAAATACAAGACAATCAAAGGACTACATTGAATAGTGTGTTGGGTGTTTGACCAAAGAAGTTTGAATTTCAAAAGAAAAAATAATAATTTCAAAAAAACAGACATCTCTCTGATTTCATTTCAACATTTAGACTTGAATAGACATGATCGTTGAAATGTGAGATTTCATGCCAGAACAAGAAAGATTTTCAAACAAGAACATCAGTTGAGTTTGCAAAATCCTCGACAAAAATGACATTAACATTTCTCGACACTCCTTGAAACGTTGACCACCTGGGGGCAATACAGTGGGCCCTTAGAAGAAAAGCAAACAATATCCAGATCAGCTGGGGGCAAAGAAAGAATCAGATGATGAGTCATCAAAGTTCATCAAAGTTATGTTTAGCCTCTAACAATGATAAAGAAAAACCTTTTTTAGTATAAACCGATGAACGAACCTTCAGATCATATTGGGGGCAATGTTGTTCAAAGACAATCCATGATCTAGTGCACTTCAGCAGCAATTGATGAGCAACGCTGCCCTAGAAGGATATTTTCATATCTTCATCTTGGTTTATCATCTTCAAAATGGTTATGATTTTTGAACGATGTTATCACATAGTTGCATGTGCATGAATGCTGGAAGGATGCACCCACCAAGACTGACTGTGGGACCATTTGTTTTGAAGCTCAAATGCACACTTCACCGCATGAATATGAGTGATAACATGAACATCATTGATGATGCCAAAGCAGTTATTTTCACGATCCGATTTGACAAGCTAGGAGGAATCCATAGAGAAATACATCGCGCTTACAATGCTGAGCTGTTTACTGCAAAGCATGAGATTCATGTCTGGATGACTTGGCAGTTCCATGAAGGCTGGGGACCATACATACTTGAATGGTATTTCAACCGAAGGCAAGTTCATGACCGATTAACAATCTTGATGGGGTGTTGGCATGATGCACACAATCAATCAAAGGATAATTTCTCAGAAGAATCCAAGAGAGAAAATCTCTCATGATGAATCAAGCAGTACCACACTTGGGGGCAGGGTCAAGCTTCATGAACGATGCAAGCAGTAATTGTCGAAGACAGCCCGGGATGGGCACTGCATTTACAGCTGAGTGGATGGCTAACACATGAATGAGCCAATACATCGGAAGAACAAAGAAAGCTTTGGGATACAAACAAGGGCACCCTATGACGATGGAACATCAAAGAGGGGGGACCTATTATTTCAAATCAGGTAAGGATGCATGCATATCATCTAACCTCAAAAAAAAAAAAAAAAAAAAAAACAAAAACCATTTGCACATATTTTTGAATTGTTACAGGAAAATCCTTAATGAGGTCCAGCAAGATGGTGGAAAAAGAAAGAAGCATGGTGGTGGTGATAATAAAGAATCGGTTTTGATCATGGAATAAAAGGACGATGGGATGAACCCTACCATTAGGAAAATCCCAAAGAAATGAATAGATCAACCTTGCAACCGGGAAGCCTCGAGTTTTCAACCCTTGCAGTCAGGAAACACCGAGTTTTCAAACCCTATGATCAGGAATTATCAGGAAGCACCAAGTTTTCCAGCCCTTCTTCTGTCATCCCTTCAGAGCTTCGCTAGGTAAGTTCTATTTTTCACACTTGTCATATCACATTTTTTTCATCTGGGTAGGTCGCCCATCATAATAAGACCGTTCTTCATATTTTTTCCATCTGGGTAGGTCACCCATTACAATGAGACCACACTTCATATTTTTTCCATTTTTTTGGGTAGGTCACCCATTACAATGAGACCGCACTTCATATTCTTTCTATTTGGGTAGGTCGCCCATCACAACGAGACCCCTTTTTCATATTCTTTCCACGTAGGTAGGTCACCCATTACAATGAGACCACACTTCATATTTTTTCCATTTGGGTAGGTCACCCATACAATGAGACCATCATTTTTGTGGGTTCGTCACCCATACAATGAGACCATCATATTTCTGGGGTTCGTCACCCATACAATGAGACCATCATATTTTTGGGGTTTGTCACCCATACAATGAGACCATCATATTTCTGGGGTTCGTCACCCATACAATGAGACCATCATTTTTCTGGGGTTCGTCACCCATACAATGAGACCATCATTTTTCTGGGGTTTGTCACCCATACAATGAGACCATTTTTTACACATTCTTTCGTTCTGGTTAAATGAGATCGCCAGATGGGATCTCATGTAGCTTTGGTTAAAGGGAATCGCCAGATGGGATTTCAGGTTAACCGAGTTACACATATTTTCGTTCCAGTTGAATGAGGTCGCCAGATGGGATCTCAGGTAGCTTTGGTTAAAGGGAATCGCCAGATGGGATTTCAGGTTAATCGAGTTACGCATATTCCGTTCCAGTTGAATGAGGTCGCCAGATGGGATCTCATGTAGCTTTGGTTAAAGGGAATCGCCAGATGGGATTTCAGGTTAACCGAGTTACGCATATTTCGTTCCAGTTGAATGAGGTCGCCAGATGGGATCTCATGTAGCTTTGGTTAAAGGGAATCGCCAGATGGGATTTCAGGTTAGCCGAGTTACACAATATTTTCGTTCCAGTTGAATGAGGTCGCCAGATGGGATCTCAGGTAAACCCAATGTGTGGGCAGGTCGCCCGTGAAAATAGACTATTGGGAGAGTGTGGGTCGGTCGCCCGTGAAAATAGACTAGAGTGAGTATGTGTGGGCAGGTCGCCCGTGAAAATAGATTCGTGTGAGTGTGTGGGCAGGTCGCCCAAGATAATGAAATCATTTTCCTTTTGTTTTCTTTACAAAGCTTACTATGCAAAATTTTGAGGATTTTTCGCTTCGTAAGCATTGTAAAGAGGGGGCATCTGTTGCTACCTAATTTTTGACCCATGTTTCGATATATTTTCAAAAATCCAAAAAATTGAAAAAACAAAGAAAATCCAAAAAAATATGTTTTTTAATATATTTTCGTCATTTTAGCATTTTCAACGTCGTCTAAAAAAGAATTTAAATTGTTAAAATATTTTCAAACGCGTTCGACTTTTCACGCGTCATTTTTAAATCATTGATTTTCCGCATTTGAGTCGACGTTGATTTTGCTCGTTTTAAAAAAATACAAAAAAAAATAAGAAAAATCAAAATTTACAAAAAGAAAGAAGTTGAGGGACCAAGTCGAAAAACCTAGCAATATTTTTGCCTATAAATACCATGCTAAACTGATTTTTAAGGAGGAAGGGGGGGCAATTTTGAAATATCAAAAAAATACAAAAAAAAACAACCTAACCCTAAACCTATCTCTACCAAGCCTGCCGCCCCCCTCCCTTTGAATTTTGTTGCCCGAGCCTTCTTCTCCTGAAGCCAAAACACAGCCGCCCTCACCTTTTTGCATTTTTGAACACCGGCCAAACAGCTCCCCCCCAAACCCCCCGGTTTGATTTTTCTTCCTTTCTCCCTTACACAGCACCGTCCTTCAGCCCCCATTTTTCAGACCATCCCCATCTTCAGCTCAAGCCCCTCCCGGTTTTCCCCATTGCAGCGAACCGGCAGCAGATCCAGCCGAAACCCCCTTCCTCAGCAGCGTCTTCTTCTCCTCTCAATAGGAGCGCCTCCACCCAAATCAACCCGCAGCTCCGGCGCTTCCTGTTGAAGACGATCGCTGCTTCCCTAGCTTGGACCCGTGGGTTTCTTCTCCTCCGGTCGCCTCCAGCAGTCCTCCTCGTCGCCAGCTCAGCCACACCGCGAGACAAGCTCCCCTCCATCTTCACAGCGGCTCCACCGGACGCAGACAACAGCAGCAGGGCCATCTGCCGCTGCAACCAACAGAAGTGGAGACCAAACCAGCAGCCCACATCCGAACAGCCCCAGCGGCGACGCCCCCTTCTCAGTCTTTCCTCTTCATGGCCGCCTGAAACAGAGAAGGAATCAGACCCGGAATGATGAAGAAGACCCAGAAGCAGATCTGCAAACAAAAAACAAAAATATAAAATCGACTGCTTGTGTTCTTTTCTTTGTTTGCAGGTGACGGTGGTTGTCACCACCAGCAGAGAGGGAAAAGGGAAAGGAAGCGGAACCAGATCTACCCGTTTCCTGTCTTTGTTCGCGGCGGCGCGTGAACCCACGCGCCAGAACTGTTCATGCGGGTGCAGAAGTCCTTCCCTGCAATTTCGGGAGTTTTGAGGGACCATTTTGTAAATTTTAAAGTTTTAATGTAATTTTTGTTTATTTATTTTAAATTTGTAATATGTGAATGTAAAAGAAAAAAAAAGGAAAAGAAATGAAAATAGTGAATGTGTGTGCTTGTATTTTTGTTTTATTTATTTGTACATATTTTTTAATGATAAAATTGCAAATATATTAAAGAAGAATTTAATATTTTGATCGGATCACGGTTAAGAATTATTAACTTATACGTAAGTGATATTTCTAATTTCCGAAGAAAAGACAATTATTAAAACTTCTTTAACACGTCAAAGCCACGAAGCAGCTTACCTCAGGTAGGGTGCGTTAGGGGTGCTAATACCTTCCCTAACCACAACCAGTCCCTTACCCGCAAATCTCTGACAAGACCAGTACATCCGGTTTCCTAGTAGCCCGAAATCAATTACTAGGTGGCGACTCCAACGAACCAAATTCAAACATTACGCAACGAGACGAAAAATCGCCAGCCGATGCCGCGCGCTGATTTTTTTTTTTGGGTGCGACACCTAGTTTGAAATATAGGCCCCCCTTCTTTAATGTTCCATCTTTATAGGGTGTCTTTGTTTGCTTTCCAAAGCCTTCTTTGTTCTTTTGATGTTGATGTACCAGCCCGTTTATGTGTTAACCATCCACTCAGGTGTAAGTGTCATGCCTATCTTGGGTTGTTCATAATGATTATTGCTCTCATTGTTTGTCATGTTTGACAATGCCCCCAAGTGTGGTGTTGTTTGATTTATCATGAAGAAGCTTAACAAGTCATGCATTTCTAGGATTCATTAAAGAAATGTTCTTTGATTAGCTGTATGCATCTTACCAACACCCATCAAGAGGTTTTCTAGTGTTGACCATGAACCTAGATTGTCAATTAGCCATGAACTTGCCTCTAGTTGAAACAATACTCTTTAAGTATATGTTATCATCAACCTTCTTGGAACGATCTAGTCATCTAAACATGCATCTCATAGCTTGCAGTAAAAGGCTCTTTGTTCTATGTTCAATGTTCTTATCAATGGATTCCTTAGCTTGTCAAATTAGATTATGAAAAGAAATGCACTAGAATCATTAATGATCATTTTATCACCCATATTCATATGGTGAAGTGCACCAAAATATAACAATCAGTCTCGGTGGTGTGCATCATTTCGATATTCATTCAAACACCATTGTGCAATCATATTTATCAAGAGTCATAGCCATGTTTCAGAGAGTAACCTAAGATGATATGAAGATGTCTTTTCAAAACAACATTCTCCCACTATCAGTCTTGGTGGTGTGCATCCTTTCAATACTTATTCAAACGAAATTGTGGGATAATGTTTATCAGGAGTCATAGCCATGTTACAGAGCGTAACTCCAAGATGATGATATGAGGATGTCCTTCCAGTGCAACATTCTCTCAATTGTTGCTGGAGTTTACTATAACATAAACTATACTTGAACATCATTGCCCTTAATTGATCTGAGTGCGCTCATTCTTCTATTTGTAATCAAGAGCTTTTGTCATTACCAGATAAATAATTTTTATGAACTTTGCTAGCTCATCATTTGATTCTTTCTTTGCCCTTAGGTGATCTGAATACTGTCTGTTTTTTGTCCCAGGGTCTACTATATTGCCCTTGACTACTCAGCTTTTCAAGGAGTGTCGAGAAGTGTCAATGTTATGTTTATTAAGGATTTTGCAAACTTGATCGATGATCTTCTTGTTTGACAATCTTTCTTGTTATGGAATCAACTCTCATATTTTAAAGATCATGTCTGTTCAAATGTAATTGTTGAAATGAAATTAGAGAGATATTAGTTTTGAAAAGTATTTTTAAAAATTAAGCTTCTTTGGCCAAAGACCCAACACACACCATTCAATCCATGTTGTTTTTTTTTTTAGCTCTTTCTTAATTATTGGACTCTTGTTAATGCCTTCCCTTATCCATTAATTCTATCGGTGTCTTCAAAACATCTCTTATTTTCCCCAGTATGAGGTGCGATCCTAATCAGGGTTTCTTTTGAAAAAAAAATTTCTACTAGGCTCAAAATGGGATTGCAAGGGATAATATTTCAAGAATTATAAAAGGATAAAAAAGATGGTATTTTCTCATTTCATGCAAGGTCAGCTAGAACCGATAAATTTTGACCACGTCCAGTGTAATAATTTGGACTTGTGAGAGTCATGATTCGCGAGTCTATAACTATTAAATCCACTACGCGTCATTATGCATATTGCTAAAACTTAGCTATATGGTGTGTGGTTTAATTTATGTGTGAGCTTAAAGTTTGTTTGGTCACCTCATGTAATTTTAGTTAACATTATGTGTGAGCTTTAAGATTGATTAGCCTTAATCGCATGTTGGAGTTTGATAAAAAAATGTTTTACAAAAATATCATTTGAAAGAAACATCTTTTTATTTCAAGACAATGATAAGACAAAGAACAGAGCACAATTCATTAAAAATATATGATGCATCAACAATATGAAAGCATATCACAACAAATTACAAATGCCCCATACTTTAGATAATTGTATATTGTTTACACCTTTATCAGCATTTTGAAAACTATTGGTCATTGCTCAAGATAGATGTGACTATGATAGGTACCACCGCTCTTCACAAACTCAATATGCCCCTTGCTTACCAGCTTCCGAACTTGATACATGAAACTTTTGCAGTTTTCAATTGGATGGCCTAAAACCCCACCATGATACTCACATCTCTGGTCTAAATCATACAACGTAGGAAATGGTAGTTTCAAGGGTTTTGACAAAGTCAGAGTAAGAAGTCCGGAGTCTAACAGATACTGGTAAACAAACTTGAGTGAAGAGGTATGTCAATCTTTGACAAAGGCAGTTGAATAGTTGGTGTTACAGCAAGACTTGACATGAAACTAAAGTTTCCTAATTGTTAATGCCTTCCTTTATTCATCTCTCATCATTATTTTGGAATCCATGACAAGGCCTCTAATTTTTCCCATCTTGATAGCTTGTTCAATTCTTTCAGCAATCCTCACAACTTCATGAAAATATTGAGTTGAGCTTCCCATCAAATGCTTATAATAATGGGATTGGAAGGCGTTAGAGAACAACATCACCATTTCTGTATCGATTGGTGGAGGTTGAACATATGTTGCCTTATCTTGTCATCTTTGTGCATATGCCCTCACAAACTCTTGGTTTTCCTTCTCCATAGCCATCAGGCTAGTTCTATTAGGAGCAATTTCCATATTGAATTTGTATTGCTTCAAGAAGGCATCTACTAGGTCTTTTCATATCTTGATCCTGATACTGTCTAATCTCATGTACCAACTCAAGACGGATCCAGTGAGACTATCTTGGAAAAATATATCAGCATCTTATCGTTATGAATCATTTCAGCCATCTTGTTGTAGTATGACCGGAGATGGGTGTATATGCATTCTAGTCTGGTATACCTGTCAATGTACAACACTCTAAACTCCTTTGATACTATAATATTTGGAACCAAACAAACTTCAGCTGCTATCATAGGGTGAATAAGATTTTCCTTCAACTGCTCTTAATCTTTCTTTTAGGGTAACCTATTTATCATGGCTTGTGGGATCGGTAAACCTATGTTCAGAAGGTTTTGTTGTTGGACTCACGGTGATCTGGGCTTGACTTGGATAGATGGGGGATAAAGGGACAAAATGATTCCCATTTACTAAGTCTTTCCCTAAGTTCTGAAATGCACGAGGGTCGTGGATTGATGATGTTTTCATAGGAGGTTGTGCAGAAGTTCCTTTTCCATTCTTGAAACTCAGCACTTGTTCAAGCATATCTGTAAGTCTAGCTACTCCACCTTTGATGCTCTCGATTTCATTTTGATAATAGCCTCCAACTGAGCTCTTTCTTCATTTTTCATCTTTCAGGTGTAACAAACTTTAGGTGAGGGACCTACGTCTCAACCTGGCAGTATACATGATAATGTATAAGCATGTTTTTATACAATGAACTTGTCTTTCAAGGGTGATATATGGTCATAACTCTTGTATGATGAAACAAGAATCTTGATTCTTGCCCAAACTCTACAATGAAAATTTCTTGAGTGAAGACCATTGTGTCACCCACAAGTCTTGAATTCAAGATGCTTCAAGAAGGGTTTGTCTTAATGCAGAAAAGGTAGCACATATAACCTAAGGACATGTTTTATTCACTAAGTAAGCTTGAATAGGTTTTCTACCTGGTCTTAAAAGGGGTCCCATATCTATCCATTGACATCTTTGTAAAGACAGTGTAGGGACATTGTGAGAAATGGTTAAGGCATGTATGTCCACCATTATCAAGCAGGCACTCAAATATGAGTTGGGTGTTTCACGCATCTGAACCTTGACCAATAGTCATATGGCAGATTGCTAATTCCCCACCTATCTTAGAAGCTCATGTGTGATTTCAAAAATTAAGACATGTGATGCATGAGGCAATTCTATATAATACATGAATGAATATGTACATAATTTAAAGTGTATAAGAAAATAAGGAAATACAATATTAACAATAACACACAAACCAAATCATAAAACATAACAATCAGACAAAAACAAAGCTTAGTCCACAAAATCCCCAATGGAGTCATCATTCTATCGCACGTATGTGGCATCGCGGCGATGTGTCCACTGTATGTAGGTTCGAAGTAATCAGAAAAATGGGGCAGACAAGGAATTCTTGTCTTTTATATGTGAAAAGCGGGAATGAGAATCGCCGCCTAGTATTTTGGTCACTAGGAACCCTAACTGGTCTTAAAGATCAGGTACAAGGACTGGTTGCATAAAGTAAGGGTATTAACACTCTAAATACATCCTATCTAAGGTAAGCTGCATTATTTAATTGTTTGATAAAAAATTAAGGTATTGTCGTATTTTCTAATTGTTGGTCTGTCTAAGGTTTAAGAAAAGTCTCCTCTGTAAAAAGATCTTTATCTTATCGGGTAAAAGTCTATCCGTTCTAATATTTATATAAAAGAAACTATCTCTTTAATATCAGGAATACGTTTTATGTATAAACTCGTAATCCCAGATACTAAAAGAAAAAAAAATGTTTTTAGGGTGTTTTTTTTGAAATATTAGCCTAGTTCTCATGGCTTTAATAAACTAGTTATTAAAGCCAAAATGCATCCTAAAACATATTTTTGAATTTTTATGTTTTCTATATAAAAATACGATATGATTTTTTCTTAATCTTTAAGAGACTTGGTTGCATACATGAAAACAAGACATTTTTTGTTTTAATTTTTTTTTGCAATATTTCAACGAAAACCAGGTATTTTAATATAGGACTTGTATCTTTATAGTATAAAAATACAAACAAATATTAAGCGAAATTGAGAAAAATAATATACGGGAAAATCACAAAATTTTTTGAAAGGATTTTTTTTTAAAACTTTTTGGACTGGGCTGGACCCAACCCAACAATTTTGGTTTGGGTTAGCACTGCCCGGCCTAGTGAACAGTAGAGGACAAGACTGGAGAAGAAGAAAAGGAGGAGGAAGAGCAGTGGACCTGCGGTTGCTCGCGGTGTTATTGGTGGCGTTGTGGTGAGCTGCTTGTCCGGTGGTTATTCTTTCTTTCTCTGTGTTTTCCTTCTACCTTTTCTTTTCTGGTTTTCATTTCTTTTGCTTCTCTCTAGCTTATGTTTCCTTTTCCTTTATCTTTATGTCCTTCTTTGCCTTTTTCTTTGTTTTGTTCTTCTCCTTCCTTTGTTTTCTCTCTTTCTCTATCGTTTATCTTCTCTCTGTATTTAATTTTTCTATTTTAAAACAAATTGTCCCCCTTTATTTTTTTCAACTCTCTTCTCTTTAAAATCTCATCTCTATCCATGTTCTCAAAAACCAACCCCCCTCATGGTATGTTCCTTTCAGGTGGTATTTATAGGGAAAAGGGGAGTGGGATTGACCCTACACCTGTACCATCATGGTGCATGGGGAGCAAGGTCACCTACTCTGTCTCGGTGCCGGGCAAGGTGCCCAATAGGGAGTCGCTTGCAGGGCACGACTTCCTTAGTTAAAACATTAAAGGTGGCGTGGGTTGTGTTGGGTTTTGGGTTTTGACAGTGTTTATGCAAGTGGGTGAGAGAGGGAGAGCGAGAGCACGAAAAAAAAAATTCAAAAACCTTCTCTTCCCTTGCTGCATGTCCAGGGGAATAAGAACAACAATGTCGTTCAAAATAGCACAACTTCGGGCTTTTCCCTATATATATATTGGGTTCTAAAAATGAGTAACAACATATATTATGTTCATTCTTTTATGAAATGAAGTAATTGTTCTTTTAAACTGAGGTATAAGGATACCTAGAACTATTATGTAGGTTCTTGTCTTAAGACTTGTATACTGAACTAACCTGTATGATAATTCTATATGGAGAGATCATCTATTTCTATGGCAAGGCTCACGTAACGATTGTGTAAGTGACCCTTAAACTTGAAATCACTAAATTATCTTTTATAGAGAATGTCATGCTTTGATTTTGTTACATGTTATCTTAATCGATGTAAGAAAAAGACAGACATTGGGTATAACATAAACTATATGAAGGTATTTGAGTAATCAAGAGAGGATTCATTACCCTTGATGAATTAGGAAAAATATTTCATCTATTCTCAAATAGTATTGACATATAAATCATTGGCCAAGATGAAATGAGATTTGAAAAGGGTTTTGAATCTTATTCAAATGATAATTGACTATTATGTAGAGAACAAAGATGATTTTATATGGCAGATGTACTACATGCTTTAATGTTAATCGAAACATCATTGATGAAAGGATTTTAATTACACTAAGAAACCGATTACTGAAAGGTTAAGTTAAACTACTAATGACTTTTCTAATATTTAGGGGATCATGATATGTTGTTGAACGATGCACTTGATCTTCAAATATAAATTAATTAATTGTTGAATTGATAATAAATAAAATTATTTAATTTATATAATTAGAATTATAATTTATATTTGGGCCAACATATTAAGAACCTAATGGGTCGCACACATTAAGAACCATTAGTTAAAAATTAAAATGGGATGATTTAATCAAGTATGACTTGATTAAAATATATTTTAGAAATTAAGGACTAGAATATAAGTAAAACAAGGATTATATTTCTAGACCTAGAAAAATCAAGTAAGGACTTGATTGAGGTAATTTGTAAAATTTTCCTGAATTAATATATGAATACTATTTAAGGAGCAAATTGATATTTTATCAATTTATAGGATTTTTACAATTTTTCTATAAATATTAAGTTATGCCTTTTATTTAGATAAGGTTACCTATTAGATAGAAAAACCATGTAAATTATAAAATAGAGAGCCAACACTCTAAGCATAACAATCTCTCTTCTAAATAGGGATTTATAAAATTTCTCACTGATAGTTTGTGTGGATTACCATTAGAGGCTGGACAATTAAACAACTTGTGGTTTGCGACAACTCAACCTTTAAAGAATTATTAAAAGCAAAAAAAAAAAAATGGATCTTCATGTAATAAATCACTAAAACACTCTAAATCTGTCTAATGAGATTGTAGGGACCCTTAAATATATATATATTTTTAATTATTTTCACCGTGTATATGAAATATTTGATAGTTTTAGATACATAAAATAAAAATTGAGTTGAATTTGAAATAATTGACATTCGTTACATGTTTTAAAACATAGTTGATGGTTTTAGATAAATAATGATATTTTTCACATGACATTTAACTGATTTATCAATTGGTTTTAAGTATAATTATGACATATAAATATTTATTTATTTAAGAAATAAAGAAATATAGGTGGTATTGTTTATATAAAAAATAAACATCCATATAAATATTATATGAGAACAATGATTGTTTATGACAAATAGGAGAACATAGCTATTATCAATCGAGTACATAAGAGTTGACCATACTAAAAAAGTCTTGATTGACCAGAAAATTTAAGTAAGTAGTTGATTAGGTGACAATGAGTTATGATCGACCAATGAAAATCGATCAACCATAAGATTTTTAAAGCGCATGAAGAATGAAAAAGCTTAATTCTATTCATATTTGGAGTCCTTAATAAAAACAAAATTAATTAGAGGTCATAAGATTATATTAGAATTCATTTGATATCAATAGACAAGGAGTTTAATTTGTATTATGATTCAATTAAGTCTCCTTACCTTATACCAATAATTGTATAAGATTAGAATTTTTATATTTTGATAGGATTCAAACTATGTACCAATACATAACGGGTTACATAGTCACTATGACTGATGATTAGCCTTATATATGCAATTTTAGTTATTGTTTTTTTAGCAGTTTCAATACTATTTATTTTATTTCTTTATTTATAGCTTTTATTTTATTTTATTTTCAAGCACTTTAATTCTTGTAATCTCCCTCTCTCGCTCTCGCTCTCTCTTTCTTATTCTTTATGAACTTATATTTTTATTTGTGTGGTGTTGCTTTGTAGCATATTACTTTTCTTAAGACTTGAGGTTTTACAGTCCTACACCATGCTTAATGTTCCACGGTTATTACGTGCCTGCTCTCGAGATTAAATTTTTATTATGTAGTTTCACCTTCTTAGAATGTGAAATAATTTAGTAGCATATTGATTAGAAGATTATTTGAATGATCAATAGATTACCACAACAAATATGATTTAATATTTGTTTTATAAGATAATAATTATGCTTCCAAAAAAAAAAAACACAAGTAATGGAGAGAGGCCACCATCTTGACCATAAAGAGCTTAAAAATCTACCATCTCCGTATATTCTAATGGATTAAACATTTCTAAAGATGGGTCTTCATCATCTAAGTCATAAGAACACTATGGAACTATGTTTATATACACTCTTAGTGTTCCTATATAGTACCTCACATTTCCATCGATCCAAATGGGTTCATCACCACCAATCATGATGATATAGACCCAATATAAGTAATGAGAATGGATAATATGGGTCGCTCTATTGACTTTATAGTAAGGTAGTTTTTGGGAACGCGGTTGAAACTACGTTCCCAAAAAATTCAAAAGTTTTTTTTTTTTTGTTAAAATTTAATACGGTTTGTACTTTATAGATCGTTTTGGTGTGCTGATGTCAAAAATGATTTTTAAAAAAAATGAAAAAACATCATTGCCATGCATTTCAGCACGAAAAGTTATTTGAAAAGCAACCGCTACCACACTGTCAAACACAAGTGATACCAAGATATTAGGAATATAGAGTATGAACAATTCACTTACATAAATAATAATTTTTCTCACCACTTTAAGGTACAAAACCAAAGAGATACATATTGAAATAACCCACCACTTTAAATATATATATTCACTCACTACTTTAGAGATACAAAGTCAAGGAATAAAAGTTCACTACTAACAAGGAGTTACAAACTATATAATGTACAAAAAGGCAAAGTCAAATACTTTTTTATTCAGATTTTGTTAAAGATCCTCATACATGATTTAAATGATCATTATATACTTTAAACAACCTTCCAGGTCTAGGGATATATTAAAATGATAGAATTGAGACCAAAATAGATGATTTTTTTTATATAGAAAATTAGACAAATAATAGCTAACACATGTTTTTGACTTATTAGAAACACAAGTAGACATATAGAAAGTCTAAAAACTAAAAAGCCATAACTTCATGTACAAAACTTCAATTCATGTATGGTTAGCTAATTTAAAACCACTAAACTCTTGCAAATTGTCAACTTGGATATGGTTAGTATATTGATGTGACATGGTATTAGCCTATGATTTTCACTCCTTGTAGGCCTCATATTGACCTTTAGTGGTTGATCATTGAGCAGTTGAAGACCCTTTGTGATTAATTAGTTAGTTAACCTACTCATACACATAATAATTATAAACTACCTTTAGGGTATTTCTCGTATAACATCATTGGACAAACCTGATATGAACTTAATTTTAAATTTTATGAACTTAGGTTACAAGATGGTTGCTATATATGAATATACCCTATCTTAGTTTCAGCAAGAGTCCAAGTCATTGCAGCAAGTAAGGAGGATTGCAAAAGACCCAACACCAACAAGTTGACACTATAAATAACATAAATTGCATCATTAACAAAATAGATAAACTAATACAACATTGGAATGATTTGAGTACACTAGATTAGATAAAGTTCCTAAAGAAGTAAGGATGAATAATACATGTCTTAAAAACACTTGTACAAAAACCAAAAATTAAATCTTTGGTTCATTTTAGGATCCTTTTTTTTATATATGTATTTCTTTTATAGACATTGATATGATGCCTAGAATAGAGGAATACTAGAGGTTGATGTAGTTCTCAAAACCAAAGCACTTAGTGTATTTCTATCAAAGATTAGATGAAGCCTTAAGAGAATTGGATAAATTATTGAAGGTGGAGCAAACAGGGAGATTTCAAGAAAAGAATAATGTTGGAGGAATACAATTGAATGTGCTTGAAGAGCTACTTAAATAGAAACCTAAAAATCTAAACACTAAATTGGACATGGTCTAGATACTAGCCTTGGGCATCTTCAGATATAAGTTACTTTGATGTTTGTTCAAAGGTGTGTTTCTATTCGTTAACCTATCTAAAGTTCAAGAAAAGTTCTCTTTGGTAAGGAGATTTTTGTCTCATCAAATTAACACCTAGTCATTCTAAAGCCCATAAAGGTAGTCTAAGGTTTAAGAAAAGTCTTCATTACTAAAGAGATTCTTATCTTATCAGGTTAAAACCTCACTATCCTAAAGTCCAAGACAAAAAAAAGAAGAAGGAGATTTTATTTGAAATTTTGGTCAAACTCTAATGGACAATTGCAAACTTCTTATGATACCCATTAATTAATGTTTCTTTATTTTTCAAAGTATGATGAAAATGCAATTTTTATTTTTTCATATAAAATATGCATAAAAATTTTAGAATCTGGTCGTATGCACACCAAATAAAACATATATTTTTTTTTATTGTTAAAATGAGGAAAATGTTTAAGAGATTTTTGGAATTTTTGAAAATTTTGGCGAAAAGCGGGTATTCTTAATACCGTGTTAGTATCTTACAATATAAGTCTACAACTTCAATACTAAGTGAAATCCTTAAAAGGAAACATATTTTTGTATTTATAAAATAAAGAATTTATTTGTTTTTGAAAACAAAACTCAAATTTTTGGAGAAAAATTAGGTAATTTTAATACCAAGTTCGTATCTTATAGTATAATTCTACGGTATGATATTGGGTAAAATTGCTATAAAAACATGCGAGGGGGCCACAAATAATTTCAAAATGGTCCTTAGATTTTTTAGATTTTTTAAAAGATTTTCTAATGGTTGTTTTGGCTAGACACACAAATATAGATAAATTAAAACTAACAAAAAAAAAAAACTTATGGCATGTTTACCAATCGCGCCCTTAGCCTAAAATCATAGGCATAAAAAATTCATTAAGGTCGTGTTTGGCAAACACACCCTAAGGAGCCAAACAAGGCCTTATTTTCTTAAGGTAAAACAAGGCGGGCCAAATACACCTTTAAATATGGGTTTGGGCTAGGCCTATTGGGCTTAAGGTCCAAGTCCATGTATAGGGTTGGAGTTAGGCCCAATCCAACTCATTTTGTTGGGCCCACAAATGATCCAACTAACCTCCTTTTTTTTTTTAGAAGTTGGCTTAGATCCAGCCTGTGTCACGTGTCACGTGGTCACTGGCCTAGCCTGGTTACAATGTTAACTTTTAATTTTCTATAAAACATGAATTATTCACATTTTGCATGTAAAAAACAAAAACTTACAAAACTCACGAGAAGGAAAAAGAAGAAGAATTATATGGTTGTATAGTTGAAGAACATTTTTGAAATAAAATATATTATGATATAAAATTAGTTGAAATAACTTAATACAATTAAGACAATTGAAGAAATATTATATTAGAATATGATAAACTCATTTTAAAAAATAAAGATATATTAAAATTTGTTCAATTATATGTTATTTATTCTTACATTTAGATAAGCCGATTTAATTCCTCGAGCTATCAATCAGACTCAATAACTTAAAATTATGGTAGCAACCAACATGAATTATGATTATAAGATCTCATTGACTTGTTCTATGTTGCGGGTCGAGTTAAATTGTTCTTGAACATAAAACAATATTCAGATATCTTTACAAAAAAAATTTAAATTATATGGGGGTTGATTTGATATAACATGATTGACTTTGTGGATCTAAAAGCAACTTAGACAACCTGTAAAAGTATAGTTTAACTCAAAAGAATTTTCAAGATGATATTTTTTTTAATATTAAAATAGCAATATATTTGATTGACTTGAGTTAACTCAGGTTATGAGACTGATAACCTCATAGAAAACAAATTATAAAACTTAAATTTCCAATCAACTCAATGTTGAAGGATAAAATTGAAAAAACAAACACTTAAAAAAAGGACCTAAACAAGTGACCTGAGTTAACTTGTCAAACCTGCAACTCGGTCATAAGACCGAGAGAACCCCGTAGAAAAAAAAATCAAAATAAATTACGAAGTTCAATTCCTAATCAGTATATTGTTGAAGAATGAGACAAAAAAAATCAATTAAAAATGAACATAAAATATGACCCAAGTTATGAGACTAAAATAACTTTATAGAAAAAAAAAAAAAAAAGAGTCAAGTTTACAACTTCGGTCATGAGATTGAGATAACCCTATAAAGAATAAATTATGAAGTTCAATTCCAAATGGATCATGTCAGATCTAGTATTGAACGATGAAATTTGTACAATAAATAATTAAAAAAAATGAGTCAAGTCAATATGGGTTAACCCGTTAAACACTATTTTTGGTCATAAGGTCATAATAACCTCATAAAAATCAAACCAAAAAAAATCTTGAAACCTAATTATCAATCAAACACATATTAAATGATGAAATTGGGGAAAAAAGTCAATAAAAAAAAGAAGAAATAAACCGAGTTAACTAAAATAACCTGCCAAACTCGTAATCTAAATCATGAGACGAGGATAACCTAGTAAAAACAAAACCCCATGTTGAAGGACATGAGACCGAGATAACATCTTAGAAAGAAAATAAAAAAAAAACATGACTTAATTTAACCAGGGTTAAAATACCAAAACAAATTATGAAACTCAATTCCCGATCGATTTAATATTAAATGATAAAATTGAAAAATAATTCAATTAAAAAAAATAACACGAGTTAACTCGGGTTAACTCGTTAAACACTATTATCGGGTTATGAGATCAGAATAACCTAATAGAAAACAAATAAAATATAGATCTTAATTCCTAATTAAATCAATACTAAAAGATAAAATTAAAAAAAAAGTTAAATAAAAAAAAAAGATAAAATCTAGCGCATCAAACCCACAATCAATGTCACAAAAGTAAAATAATCCAATAAAAAAATATAATATTAAAAGATTAAATTAAAAATGAAATATTAATTCAAAAATTCAAAAAAAAAAATTCATAATACTGTCTCCACGGATTTTAAATAGTTATTAATAATAATTAAGGTGTGCATTGCCATTTCGCCGTGATGGGAGGGTATTTTGGAATCTCAGTTTCTATAAAGCCCCATGAAAACGCTCCACAACACACAAAACAGCAACATTAATTAGCTCTAAATTGTCCCTCTCCTCATTTCAGCACTACGTGCTTGGCTTTCGCTTTCTCTAGGGGAATCAATGGCCTTGGCTGGATTGCCAAGTAAAATGTTGGCTGTGATGGTGCTTGTGCTACTGGCCATGGCACAGCAGTCCATGCAGCTGAGCTTGAGAAGCCCTTTACCTGAGGTTGTCAAGAAAATCAATGGCAATACAGTGTCTTATTTAGGCATTGTTGTGAGTTCCTCTGCCAGCGAAGACGCTCTTCTTAATTCTGGTTTCTTCGTTCCCAGCACACATGTACCTTACATTGACTTAGTCGGTAAATCCTTTTTTGCAATGGACACTCTTAATTGATTACTTAAATTAGGGCGGGTTATCCTTAATTAAATATAATAATAAGAAAAAACAATATATATGTATATATACGTATGTATGTATGTATACGTATGTATATTGATCTGCTTGATATTGCAATAATTTTAACTTTCTGGTTTTTGATTAATTAGGAAGAAGATTCAACATTGGAAAGATTAAGGACGTTCATGTCGTGGTTGTTAACGTAGGGGGTGAAATTGTGAGAACCCTTCTCTCTCTTCTTAATATCACCGTTTAAGTGCATGTATAATTAACGTTAACTCTTGTTTTTAATTAACTAACCAATCCGATTTTGAATGCTGTTTGCGTATCAGCCAAATGTAGTTCTAGGCACCCAAGTTCTGTTCGATTTACTTACCATCCGAGGAATCATTCATTTTGGGAGTGCTGGAAGTGTCAGCGATTCGTTGAGTCTTGGTGATGTTGCTGTGCCAGCGTCTGTTGCCTTTACTGGAAACTGGGAATGGAAGGTACAATTAAAACTAGTTCAAATTATGCAAAACTCTAATTTGTGCGACTACAACTGACGTTTCGTGATTTATGCGTGTGTTGTTGGCGCAGAGCAACACGTCAAAGAGAGGGAAACTCAAATTCGGAGACTTCAATCTTCCACAGAAAGGAGCCAATTCCTTGGGAAGCGCAGATTTTCAGAAAGTAAAACTGTATACTGCCGGGAACCCATCACAGAACCTTTTGTGGCTTCCCGTCGATTCAGACTGGCTTACGGTTGCCTCTGAGCTGCAGGTAGCCACTGATTCGATACTTCTCCGTACTCTACTACCAACATTCTATATTTACTGTCAATTAATCTGTGTGATTGCATGCAGGGTTTGAAGTTGCAAGAGTGTGTGGATGAGACAAACGAGACGAATTGTTTAGAGAACACGCCGGCGATCGTCTTCGGAGGGAGGGGTTCCACTGCCGATATATACCTTAAGAATGCAGCATATGGCGAATTCCTTGCCAATAGATTGAATGTCACATTTGTGGACACAGCGAGTGCTGCTGTTGCTTTGGTAAGGGAAAAGGGAAAGAAAGAAAAGCTTGCTGTTGATTTTAGGATTCGTCACAATTTGGTAACTAATGGTTCGTGCTTTGATTTGCATTTGCAGGCTTCTTTGACAAATGAAGTGCCTTATATCTTGTTCCGTGCTATTTCGAACTCGGTAATTCGAGGAACATCAAGCTCCAACTCTCGCTATTTGGCCACCGCCAACTCTGTCAAAGTTGCAGTCAAGTTCATTGAGTTAATTGGCACATCCAACTCGGTTTTCAAGTACTGAAAGCAACTAGTATTATGCCCTTTCCTCAATAAGGTCATGGTGAAAGCTTTATGCTCTATGTCCATGTCATGTACTAAATAATGAAGTGTAATGAGAAGGAGGGCGTTCTCTATCTTTCATGTTGAATTTGGTGCGGAAATCATGTGTCTGCTGCAATTTCCGTTGGATAATCGAAAGAACTACATCTCCGGTCGCCAGGATTGAACAAAGAACAATGATAACATTAAAACAAAAGAAAACAGAGATAACAACATTCAAATGTGTCTTAAACACAAACACACAAGTCAATTCAATCAACATTTCTTAAACCTTGATCTTAAAGACAGAGCCTTGAAGCGGTGATTTCACCGACTTGCTCGTGTGTGTGTGTGTCTGCACTCTTTTGTTTCACAAATACAGAGACCATTCACTGCTCCTCTAATGATCAACACTATGCTGTGCAATATCATGGCGATTGCTAATTCTCTAAACCTTATCCTTCTCGTTTTTATTGTGTGTATTATATATATATATAAAAAAAAACCAAGTCACGAGGTGTTTTTACTGTGCAATGTGCACTCTCTAGCAAATTATTGTAGCTTGGAATAGTTTTCTTTTAAATAATTTGAACTTTTTTTCAACATTGAGTCTTTTGAGGTCAAATTAGTACCCGAAAGGGCATTGAGAATTAGTTACGATGG
Organism: Populus alba x Populus glandulosa; assembly: GCA_033617975.1. NCBI lineage: Eukaryota > Viridiplantae > Streptophyta > Magnoliopsida > Malpighiales > Salicaceae > Populus > Populus alba x Populus glandulosa. The sequence continues at coordinate 9,023,454 of CM066161.1, forward strand.
GTTGGATTCAGAACAAAAATTCATATTTCGTGACATAGCACTTTTCTTCATAGGATGGGAATCTCGCAATGCAACAAGAATATTAGATTGCTTATATGGCCGGTCTGTGATTTTTTATATACGCAAGCTCATTGATAAGTATCTCATAACTAACAATATTTTTAAAAGGCTAGAAATGCATGATTTACTACGAGAAATGGCATTTAACATTGTTCGTGCAGAATCTGATTTTCCTGGCGAACGTAGCAGGTTATGTCATCCTCGTGATGTCGTTCAAGTATTGGAGGAAAATAAGGTTAAAGCTACAGCCATTAACTGTCGTTCATGTATTTGCTCAAAAGTTGATGTGTTTGAGTAGATTGTATTATTGTTTCTTTTTTCTTTATTCTTGTTTAACAAGGAAATCAATTAAAAATTAAAGGCATATCTTTGGACTGGTTACCGAGACACATACACTTGAAATATGATGCCTTCACAATGATGGATGGTCTTAGATTTCTCAATTTCTATGGTCGTCATTACTCCCAAGAAGATAAAATGCACCTTCCTCCTACTGGCCTCGAATATCTTCCTAATGAGCTGAGATATTTGCAATGGATTGGATTCCCTTCGAAATCCTTGCAGCCATCTTTTCGTGCTGCACACCTTGTGGAGCTTCACCTCTGGGAAAGCAAGCTTGTAAAACTTTGGACAGGAGTAAAGGTATGATTTAATTGCTACAGATGATGATCAGAAATATGAAGTTAGAGGTGCTAACTTTCTAATTATGCCTTTTTCTGTTGACAGGATGTTGGAAAATTAAGAACAATTGACCTATGTTTCTCCATATTTGACGGAATTGCCAGATCTATCAATGGCAAAAAATTTAGAGTGCTTAAGACTTGCGTACTGTTCAAGTTTAACCGAGGTTCCGTCATCTCTTCAATATCTTGACAAGCTGGAAGTAATTGATCTCATTGGTTGCTATAATCTTAGAAGTTTTCTCATGCTTGATTCAAAGGTTCTCAGCATACTTTTTATAAGTCGGTGCCTAGATGTGACCACGTGTCCAACGATTTCACAAAATATGGTATGGTTATGGTCAGTCAGAAAATTTTAAATGAGGGGGCAAATTATTAACAAATATTTGATATTATATTCTATATAAACATGTGTTATATATAGAGAAATTAATTTGAAATACATGTACTAATATATCAAGTAAAATTAATTTAAGAATATTTTTAAAATAAAAAAACTTATATTATAATTATTTTTTTGATTTTTTATATTTTAAAACTGTTTCATAATGACTTTATTCTTAATTTTATTAAAGATATTCTTTCTAAATATATATAATTAAACTTTCATTTATCTATTTCTAAATCATCCAAGGATTAGTGAAATTATTGGCAACAATTCTTTGTTGACTTGTTGTTTTATACAAGTGGGTTAAATATAAATATTAATATATTTTTTTAATTTTTTTTATTGTGTCTCTAATTTTTTGAGTTGTTGAGTATTTCATTTTTAATTACTAGTAAGTTGATCACCATCATTTTTCATGTGAAATTCATAACAAAATACATATTAATTCATCAAAACTCATTTCAATTCATATTCATATGCATATAATATTTATTCATGCACATATTAATTTAACAAATCTATAAATTATAATAAACTCTAATATTTTTAATAACTAATTATTAAGGAATAAAACTAAAATTAGACAATGAAATAAATATAAAAAATAAAAGAAACTCACCTAAAACATAAAGCATAAAAGATTACTTAACTAATTAATAGTTTAGGATTTGAAGAAAAGTTTTATAAAAGGAAGATAATAATTCAAAAAAGAAGAAGATTGGATCAATTAGTAATTAATAAATAAAAATTAAACTTGTTAAGTTAATATATTAAAATTCTAACATATTCGGTGACAAAGGAATTGGATCTTCACTCACCATACAGTTGCCCTTAAATTGTCATCAGCTCAAGGGAATTGCTTTCTGCCTTGTCTTTCTAGTCCCTATTCCCTTCCATAAGGTATATTGTAATTACCATGTTAAGGGTAAAAACGGTAAGCATAATGAAGTCGTCTTTGCTTCCCGGGAACAGGCTCTAACAAATGTCTTGGTGTCATGTGACTCACATCACATGATTCTACACTACGAGCTCGAATTGGTAAATCATTTACGTAAATATTCTGGCAATGAAGTTACATTTAAATTCTACCACGTTGAAGTGGGCGTTGAATGGAGGGAGGTAGTTCATGATATCCGAAGGCCTTTCAAGTTGAAAAGCTGTGGGGTGTATCTGCACTTTGATGAAAATATACTGGCGGACGAAAGTTCAGAAGAAAATTGAGGGAGAAATAAAAGAAATTGAAAGGGAGAGAGAGTTCTGTAATTACTGCAGATTGATCTTCAATTATTACTTGGTTTTCAAGATAGCTGTAAATATTGTTCTTCCCTTGCAACTGTTATTCAACTAATTCCTAAACAAACTGTAACAACCACCTTAACTAATGAATCATGTGCACATTTATTCTTGCACATGCAGAATACTATAGTCATGTTTGGATCTTTGATTACATAAACTAACAACACAACACAAGAAAAACAGTAAGTATTCAGGATTTTATTATGGTATATTTTATAACTCTTTAAATAAACTCAAACTAGCTCAGACAATATTTTTTGAACCTAATTTAAAAAAATTCTAGATCTCAGCTGATTATAAATAGACTAAAAAATCTAGATTATAACCAACCAACCTCATTTTAAAACTGGATTTTGAAAAATCTAAGGAGTCTGAAAGTTATAACTAATTCCTCAACTAACTGTAAGTATTCAAGATTTTATTATTGCATATTTTATAAATCTTTAAATAAACTTAAAACTAAGAAATATGAAAAATAAAAATGAAAAGTAACAAAATTAATTCCAAATTTAGAAGAATTCGGGAACTTTACAGCTAACCAACCTCATTATAAAACTGGATCCATAGAATCTCTTGACTGTGTTTACCAGATTGATTACTCGCCACAACCTAGACCTCTTCTTAAATTTAGCCAAGTGATCTTAGACTTAATGCCGCCTCCAATAAATGTCGCCTTGATGCTTATGCTTCTGAAAGATCTACTTTCTCATTTAATGGAGTCACTGATTCAGGTGATGGATTCGGAACTTCAGTTTCAGATGGTTGGGATTCATGCTTTGCAGCAGCTTGCAACACCCAGTTTTGAACATCTGAAGATGAAGGTGATGTAGGTAAACCAATGCGGTTGTTTTCCAGTTTTCCTGCTGCCTATGAAAATGCCTGGACTCCAAGTCTAACGGGAGAGAGAAAACACCTTCAAAGAAGCGTTTGAAATCCTAGTTAATCAAGATCTCAACAATCCAAAAACTTGGTTAAACATGATCAAACTACTGAAAAGAAACTAATTGCAAACGCCTTCAAAGAAGCATTTGAGATCCCAGTTAATCAAAGATCTCAACAATCCAAAAACTTGGTTAAACATGATCCAACTACTGAAAAGAATCCAACTGTGAAAATGATTAAATAACTTCTAAACGTATGGTGGAGGTTAGGAAATATGAACCTTGATAATGTCATAGGCAATTTGCTTATCAACACAACTCAGACTTCTGACATGATCAGAACATGGTCAAGAACCTAATGTTGAAAGAACATTGAGACACAGAAGAGATTTTCTATATATAAATTGGAGAATTGATAATTTTTTAGACTTAATTGAGCTTGAAATTAATTTAATCCATCCAATCAAGGGTTTAATTGGAGAATTGATTAAGTTTTGAGACTGAATTAAGCTTGGAATTAATTTAATTAATCAAGTCAAGGGCTTAATTAGAGAATTGATAAGTTTTAGACTTAATTGGACTTGGATTTAATTAAATTAATGAAATCAGGGACTTAATTGAAGAAATAGCAAAGTTTGGGGTTAATTGTGGGCACGATTGCAATAGATTAAAGTCCAAGGACTAACTTGTAAAAGGCGCCGAAATGGAGGGGAAATTACAGTTTAAACCAGGGGCTTAATTACAACAGATTCGAAACTTCACGGGTCAAAACGAAAAATGTCCACCTCATATCCCAAAACGGCGTCGTTTGAAGGAGCGTTGTTCATCTTCTTCGCAGGAGTCGTTGCTGGAGTAAAGGGTGGAAGCCGTTTCAAAATGCGCGGAGGGGGGGGCGAAACCCAGGGGACAAAAAGAAAGGAGAGGGCCGCCAGGCCTTCCCCAAGATCTCCCCTCTATCCACCTAAGACTGGTACGAGGGGAGGAGTTTATGATCAAAGATGAAAAACCAAGGGAAGAGCAGTCCCAAAGAGTGATCAAGTCCTCGTTGCTCTCAGGCTCCTCTAGATCTCTGGATGGGTCTGAACAACATGTTGGAGTAATGAACGCAACATTCTCTGCACCATGCTATTTGGTACCTATAGATTCCTGTCATCTTGGTGCTCACAATCCAGTCTTCTTGCAGCAGGCTTTCTGCGTCACCAGAGGTGTATATGTTAATTCCAAACAGGTTTCCTTTGTCAACCACCGTCCTTCCATCTCCTTTTCACTAGTAGTAGCAGTGCAGTGAAGAATTTGCTCCATCAGCACAGCATCTCAACAACAGCAGTGCAGCAGACTAGAGGAGAGAGGTGAGAACACGAAAAACAGGAGGAGGAACTGTTGGTGGGAGAAACCACTGGTGGTGGCTTTGAAACACTTAGAGGGGATAAAACACAAAGTTTTATTACAAAAACAAGAAGCTTACAACAACACAAAAGCTTAATACACACCCTCTCTCTCTATATCTAGTATTTCTCTCTAAACTCTCCACACAGAATAACATAAGCTGAGCACTCTATTTATACACGAAATCAAAACAAGAAAATTCAACTTTCATGTGTGAAGGCGGCTGGTGGCAGCAGGTGTGGAGGCGGCTGGCGGCTGGTCGGTGACTGCTGGTGGTTGGTCGGTGACAGCTGGTGGCTGGCTGGGCGGTGGTTGCCTTCCTTGACCTTCTAGATTGAGTTTAATTCCAACAAATCTCCCCTTTAAACTCAATCGAGGGATGTCATGCCAAGCATGAACTTTAATCTAATAAATACTTCTCCCTTCAATGCCTTCTCTCTACTTGTAGCCTTTATCCACTAATCTGGCTTTGTATCTTTGCACTTCTCCTTTTGCATTCTTCTTTGTCTTGTAGACCCATTTGACACCTATTGCTTTCTTGTTTTCTGGCAGATAAGTCAACTTCCAGGTATCATTCTTCTCATTGGCATGTATTTCTTCATCCATTGCTTTTATCCACTTCTCTTCTATGATAGTTTCATTGAAGCTTAGTGGGTCACTATCTGCAAAGAAACAAAATAGAGTTGTATCTTCCATGACTTGAGTGGCATCGTACAACTCTTCAAGATTTCTCATCCTTCTTGGTCCTTCTGATGAGGATGCTGATGGTGGTGTTGATGATGATGACTCTAGTGTGTTCCTCCTCTTGAATACAGGGAATCTATGTACTAGACTTTGTGGTTCATCTGTTGGCACAATCGGTTCTTCTGCAAGTACTGTTGGTACTTCTTCACCTTCAAGGATCAAATTAGTGTTGATCCATTTGACTACTTCTTGGTCATCATTCCATTGCCAAGATTTATCTTCTTCAAAGATAACATCTCTACTCATAATTACCTTCTTTGTGATGGGATTATACAGCTTGTATCTCATCCTTCTTTCACCATATCCAACAAAGATGCATTTCTCGCTTTTATCATCGAGTTTTGTCCTTCTTGCATCTGAGATCTTTGCATATGCCACACAACCAAAGACTCGTAGATGAGTAACACTTGGTTTGTGACCACTCCATGCTTCTTCCGGAGTGACACCTTGCAAACTTCTGGTTGGGCAGCGATTCAGTAGATACACTGCACATGATACAGCTTCAGGCCAGTATTGCTTGGGCAACTTCTTTTCTTTAAGCAGACTTCTTGCCATGTCAAGAATCGTTCGATTCTTCCTCTCAGCTACACCATTCAGCTGTGGTGTATAAGCTGGTGTTGTCTGATGTCTGATGCCTTATTGTGTACAAAAGGCTTCAAAGTCATTTGCTGTATATTCTCCACCTTGATCAGATCTTACGGTTCTGTTCATATAGCCACTTTGCTTCTCCACAATTGCTTTAAAATCTTTAAAACAATTGAATACTTCTGACTTCCTCTTCAGAAAGTATATCCACGTTTTCCTGCTAAAATCATCAATAAAAGTGAGGAAGTACCTATTTTTTCCAGTCGACATAGGCTTTATTGGACCACACACATCTGTGTGCACTAACTCCAGTGGCCTTTTTGCTTTCTAGTTGACTTCTTTGGCAAAACTGGATCTGTGATGTTTGCTGAGGACACAACTCTCACAGACTTCATCTGGATGATCAATGTGAGGCATACCTTTGACCATCTTCTTGCTTTCTAGCATCTTCAGACTCGTGAAATTCAGATGTCCAAGTCTCATATACCAAAGCCATTCTTCATTGTTGGTGATGGCGCTTAAACACCTTGTTGCATCATACTGGATGTTCAAAGGAAACATCCTATTCTTGGACATTTTCACATAGACAATCAATCTCCCATTGTAGTCTCTAATTGTCAGATGACAATTCTTCGTGAAAAGAGTATAGCCTCTCTCCATAAGTTGACCTATGATGATCAAGTTATGCTTTATGGCTGGGACATAATAAACATCGGCGATGTAGCTGTGATCGTCGTTCTTCAACTTGATTGGGATGTTGCCTTTACCTTTGAATGGAACCTTTAAGGTATGCTCAAAAGTAACTAGACCTTGTATGGTCTCATCTAAATCATCAAATAAATCTCGGTGGCCGCACATGTGATTGCTGGCTCCAGAATCTAGATACCATACATTCTCCTGTTTCTCGTCAAGTCCTTGTTGAACAAGTAATGCAGCTGCTCCTCTATCATCCTTCTCTGCATAGTTGGCTTGCTCACGTACTTCTAACGGAGCTTTCCTTCGACATTCAGTGCTATAGTGCCCAAATTGATTGCAACTATAACATTGAATGTTTCTCTTGTCACGGTTATTGTAACCGCCTCCTATTCCTCTAGGAGTGAAAGCTTGTTGTCCTTAACCTCCTCTGGTGGTGTTTCTACCACCTCTTCCTCTAAAGCTTGTATTCCAAGATCCTCTTCCTTGGAATCTCTGAAATCCTCCTCTGGATTGTTGACTTCCTCCTTGAGTGGTATATCCACTTGTTGAAGTCTCCCTTTGCTCATATATGTCCTTGAGAGACAGCTTTGCTTGTAAGGCATGCTTAATGGCCTTATCTCCATTTCTCTTTAGAATCTTTTGCTCATGAGCTTGCAAAGAACTCATAAGCTCATCTACTGTCAACTTGTCCACTTCTTTGGACTCTTCAATGGCGACAACGACAAAATCAAATTTTGAATCTAGGGATCTTAAAATTTTCTCAGTAATTCGAGAATTTGTGATGGCTTCTCCATTTCTCCTCATCTGATTGATTATCACCATAATTCTTGTGTAATAATCAAAAATAGACTCCGAGGACTTCATCTGCAATAATTCAAATTCACCTCGTAAAGATTGAAGACAAATCTTCTTGATTCTGTCAGCACCTTTGTATTTTTGTTGGAGAGCCTCCCATATGTCTTTTGATGTTTCAGCGGAAGCAATGATCTCAAACGTGTCTTCATCAAGACCTTAGTAGATGATGGTCTTTGCTTTGTTGTCTTTCTTTCTGTTGACTTTTAGAGCTTGCTTTTGTGCCTTTTGTAGAGCATCTTCTGAGTCTTTGGACTCTGGTTCGTCATAACCATTTTGTACAATATCTAAACACTCTTGTGAACCAAGGAATGCCTTTAATCTGATAACCATCATAGTTGTCTTTTGTCAGCTTCGGGATGAGTATTTGTGTACTTTCTGTAGTCATTTTGCTCTTTGAATGACTATATCACCTTCTAGGAGCCGAATTTGGCAAACCGGACACTGTAGATTGATCCTGAATGGTCCAAATAGTAGGGAACCGGTCTGAATTTGTAGCAATCGGGTCAGAAAATGGGTGAACCGGTTAAAAAACCGATTCTGTACGGCGGGCGGTTCGCTGGGTTTAACCGGGAATATTCTCTCGGCGCGCTGGCGGCTCGGCTATGGGGGATCCGGCTTATCGGCTCGGCTCGCGCTTATCGGCTCGGCTAACGGATCGGCTTATACGGCTTGAATATGGCGCGCGTGGACAGCACTCGTCTTCAACCTTTGGCGCGCGTGGTCAACATGGCAGAATCTGCAGGAGGCGCGTGTTTGCTACCTTCGTCTCCAATGAAGCTGATTCTTGCCCCAGTGAGCTCGTATTGATGAGCTCTACACTGTGGAATGATCAAAACTTGTTTTTGACAACTTTGAAAATTCGAGTATACCCCAAAACACTTTTGTTTCTGACGAATGGGGCTCTGATACCAGGAACCACAGAACCGGGGGAAGCTAAAGGAAAATAAAAGGAGCAGACGTTCGTTCCCCTGGTTTCTTCTCAAAGAAACAGAGGAGACGAACGAACAGAGGGGGAATTGACAGACGGATGGACGCAAAGAAAAAACAGGAGGGGAAGACTGAAACAAGAGAGAACAAGGGGGGGAAAGCGCACTGGACAGGAGAAAGAGAGAAGCAAACGAAACAAGGGGGAAGACGGAGCAGAACGGGACAGACAGAGGGGACAGAGAAGCACGTTTTTGTTTCTTGACATATACCCGATGATTTGTTTTTGTTGTTTTTAGTTTTTTTCCACTTCATTAGAAAAGCACGTTTCCAGATTTAGCCATGCATGAGAGGAATATGCATGTGAATAGCAAGTTCTCTTGTAGCAATATAATATACTAGGAAAATCTTGGCATTTTCAAGTTGGACCCCCAAAAAAAAACAAAAAAAAATTAGAAAAATAGAAAAAAAATATGTGTATGCATGAATAAAAATAATGTAAATTTATTGGTTTATTCACCGACGCTAGAGTCGGGAATAAAATACTGGTTTAAATTTATATTATTTTTATTCGTTATATTTTATTTTATTTAGCAAGAAAAAAAATAAAAAAATATATGTGCATGTATGAAAATAAAATTTATTTTATTGGTTTATTCACTAACGCTAGAGTCATGAATAAAAACATTGATTTAATTATTTTTTTGTTTTTTATTTAACTACATAAGAAATAAAAAATATGTGAACGTGTAATAAAATGAATTTAGTTTATTTGTTTATTCACTAGCGTTAGAGTCAGGAATAAAAAATATTGTTCTAAATTTATTTTATAGCTATGTAATAGTTACCAACGCTAGAGTTTGAATTATCCATAGTTGAATATTCACTGACGCCAGAGTCAGGAATATTACGAATAAACCATTAGAGCGTAAACCAATAAAATTTAGCAATTTAAGACAAAAACAGCAATGCAGTTTGCCTTAGTCAGAACGAATAAGGGGTGCTAATATCTTCCCTTTTACGTAATCAATCCCGAACCATAGAATCTATATTGATCAGTTAGGGTTCCTAGTGACCATAATACTAGGTGGTGACTCCTTAAACAAGATATTTTCCCTAAAAGAACCAGATGCCAGTAATCTGTTTTTTTTTCATAATTCAAGAGAATAATTTTTAGGGTTGCCACGATGTCTGGTGCGACACAACTCACTATTAAAAAAAATAAAATTGAAAAAATAATTTTGGAAAAAAATATTACAAAAAAATAAAACACAAAAGAAAGTGGAAAAAAACCATCTGGGAAAAAACACTAAGACAATTCAAAGTAATTTGCGTGGAAAGTTACAGTGTTTTTCTCATATATTATAATTTTAATTTTTCACCAGCTCAATATTAAAAAAAAAATTAAAAAAAGTTAATTTCGGAGAAAATCATCAAAAAACAAAACAACAAAAACCATACGGAGAAACACTATAAGCAATCAACAATGTTTTAAGAAAACAAATTACAAAACTAAATTCTCAATCAACTTAATATTAAAAAAATAAAATCAACAAATATAATTTTAAAAAATCAAAAAATAAAAAAGAAAAACCATGTGGGAAAACATCGTAGAAATTCATAGTATTTTAAAGAAAACAAAATTACAAAGCAAAATTTTTAACCAGCTTAATATTAAAAAAGTAAAATCAACAAAGATAATTTTAAAACAATAAACAAAAAAAAGGGGAAAGTTGGAAAAAAAGGAAAGCAATTGTGGAAAAAAAATGAAAAAAAAGGGAAATTTGAAAAAATAAATGAAAAAGAAAAAAAGAAAAAGAAAAAAGGAATGCACAATGGATTACTATTGTAATCCACAATGCATTCGGTGTGGGTGAATAGTGAATTCCTCACACCCTTTAGCTTATTACTTAATTGTAATTCCTAACCAGCTTAATAGCAAAAAAATAAAACTGACAAAGACAAGTTTAGAAAAAACAAACTGTGGGAAAAAAAATTGTAGCAATCCACAGTAATTTGCAAGGAAAGCTACAATGCTTCTCTCACATATTATAACTATAATTTTTAATCAGCTCAATATTAAAAAATAAAATTGAAAAAGATAATTTTGGAGAAAATCATACAAAACAAAAAAAAAAACATGTGGAGAAAAACTGTAGCAATCAACAATGTTTTAAATAAAAAAATTACAAAACTAAATTATCAATTAGCTTAATATTAAAAAAATAAAATCAACAAATATAATTTTGAAAAATAAAAGAATAAAATAATAAAACCATGTGGAAAAACACCGTAGCAATCCACAATATTTTAAAGGAAGAAAATTACAAATCAAAAATTTTACTCAGCTCAATATTAAAAAACTAAAATTAACAAAGATAATTTTGGGAAAAAAAAAAGAAAAAAAGGAAAAAAGGAAAAAAAATAAAAAAGTGCAAAAAAAATAAAGTAAAACAAAAGAAAAGTGACAAAAAAATGAAAAAAGGGACAAAAAAAAGAAAAAGTGCAAAAAAAAAAAATAGAATGAGAAATGCACTGTGGATTACTATAATAATCCATAGTGATTTTGGTGGGGGAATAGTGATTCCCCCATACCATTTAGAGTAGGGGTGTTCAAAAAAACCGGTTAACCGAGAAAACCGAAGAAGAATTAACCGAAAAAACCGAACCGAAATGAAAAACCGATTAAACCGATTGTCAAAACCATAAATTTTAACAGGTCCGGTTCGGTTTCGGTTTTGAACCAAAAACCGGAACAAACCGAACCGGACCCATTAAAAACCAAAAGTTACACATATCTGAGGTATAAATAGTTAAATTGTAACCTAACCCTCATAATTAATGTAACCTTTTGTCTCTCACAAAAGCAGCCGCCCCCCCCCCTCTCAATTAATTTCTAAACTTCCTTTCTCGTTTCCTCTCAATTAATTTCTAAACTTCCTTTCCCAGTTTCTCAATCTTCCTCTCAATTAATTTCTAATCTTCTTTTCCCGTTTCCCAATCTTCATTTCCAGTGGGTTTGTTGAATGAGCTTTCAATGCAAATGTTATATTTTTCAACTTCACATACGAAAATTGATATCCAATGATCTTTGTCACTTCTTGTATCTTTTTCTTGTTTTTATCTTTCCTTCCTTTTCATTCTTAACTGTCTTTCTTGTGGTAAGTATTTGTGGTAATGGTTGAGATCGATAAGACTAATGGCAATGGAAACCATGGAGGAGTTGTTTTGGATATTAAAGATAATTTTCCTTCATCTAGCTCCATCAAGAAAGTTTTTGTCTTGAATTTCTGTGTCTTTCACGCAAAAGGTGCTGTAAAATCCATCTTTTTTCTGTGCTTATGTTTTCTCATTGCCATATGAAAAATCTGGATGATGGGATTAGGTTTCCCGGTTTTTTACCAAAAAAACCGGATTTAACCGAACCGGTCTGGTCCGGTTTGAACCGGTTTTTGGTCCGGTTCGGTTAATATTTCACAAAATTAATGCAATTCGGTTCGGTTGGTTTTTTAAGTCTAAACCGAACCGAACCGAACCGTGAACACCCCTAATTTAGAGTATTGTATAATGTTTTTAATAAAAAAAATTAAATATATAGGATTTTTATTAGTTTTTTAATATAAAAAACTTCTAATTATAAATTAAAATTGTTAAATATACATTAAGTTAAATAAATTAATATTTGATTAATAAATAACTAAATAGAATTAAGATATTTGAAATACAAAAGAATAAAAATGAAAAAAAGTAAAATAAAGCAGAAGATCATTTTCTAAAAACATAAATATTAAGGATGAAATTAAAAAACAATTTAAAAAAACTAAAAATATAAAAATCTACACATGTGAACTTTTGAAACTCGTGATCATTTATGAGATGAAAATTGAGCAGATTGACTCCATAGAAGATAAATACTAAAAAAATAACAAAGCAAAATTTGCAATAAAAAGATGCTTCCAAATAAATCAAAAATAATATTAAAAAAATAATTAGAATTGAAGGACTAAATTGAAAACAAAAAAAACTTTTACAAAATAGTTAAGGAAAAGAATTAAATATAAAAAGAATAAGGATCATAGCTTAAATATCAATAATAGAGATGACCAACTTGTAACTTTTGAAAAAAAAGAAAGAAAAAAAAACTCGTCAATAACAAACCAACCAATCTCCATCAAAGGGACAGATTTGACCACTTGAGGCACGCACACATTGCCCAAAGCACAATGTCTCTCATGCCATGAGGTGTGAACTATGTTTTGGAATTAGTTAATCATCTTAAAATGATTAAATTGCCTTTATAATTTTGGAATTTACAAAAAAAACTGATGTCAACAAACAAAAAAAATCTCTACACTAATGATTGATCTTTTCTTGATTTTTAAGAGCAAATATGTTTTTTCTTACTGTATTTAAAAAACTTAAATACCCTTAATAAAAAACATTAGTTTTTTTTTATATGAAGATTAAAAAAATCATTTTACTATGCATAAAAAATAATTCACTTATGTCCTAGTAAAAAAATTGCCCTTAACTCATAAGCTTTTGGTTACATATATGTTTTCCGGTGAAATAATTAACTACTAATGCGAAAAGATTGAATTGCCCTTAACTCATAAGCTTTTGGTTTTTTCTTAGAAAGGGAAAAATGTAACTAAAGTGTCGCAATGAATTGTTTTTTTAGTCTATATCCATAGTAATATTCTCTACAGTATTTTGGTAACATGTTTTATCGTTTCTATTAATTAAAACAATTATTAAAATTAACTTGTTTGAATCTCATTTAGGTTTGATAAAGCTAATCATATCGTGAGTGAATTGATATGTTGATTTGACCAAAAAAAAAACTCTAACCCAAATTACATTTGGAGTCAAGAAGTCCCCAATTAATCCGTCAAGAGTCCACCAAGTTTAATATACGTACGTGTGAGGGATCAATGTTTCTAATTGGATTCTTTTATAGTATTATTTTCTTGCGGTGGCTCTTTATTTTTGTGGAATTAGCCATAACCCCTTCAATTCTTTGTAATTTTCTATTTGTTGTCCGAGTTGCTGCGACTCTTCTCAATTCTCACCATCCTCTAGTGCTGGGCTGGCCGAATGGAGACCTGCAATTTTACAAAAGAGTTTATGCATGTCTTGTAACTTGCTTTAAATAAATGTAAAATAGTTGTAGGATGACTTTCTTAATCAAATTAAAAGGATAAAATTTTTAATTTATTTTATTTTATTTTTATAGCGTGTCATGTTTTTATGATTTAAAGAATAGGATTGCAGGGGTGAAATCATCTACACCGATGATTTTGCTGGTGCTTTCTTCATACGATCACATCAGAATAGAGCAATGCAGGAGGTTGGCCAATCACTTGATAGTGAATTGGCTTCCTGTTATCAGTCACTCAATAACTATGGTGGATATACTGCTCCATTGCCACCAGGCTGGGAGAGGCGATCTGATGCAGCATCAGGGAAAACGTATTATATTGATCACAACACTAGAACTACAACCTGGAATCATCAATGTCCAGATAAACCTTGGAAGAGATTTGACATGGCATTTGACGAGCTCAAGAGATCAACAACTTTATCTCCTCTGTCTCCGCTGGCTAATCTTTTCCTTCTCGCCGGCGATATCCACGCAACACTTTATACAGGTTCAAAAGCTATGCATAACAAGTTCTTCCCAATGAAATAATAATAACCATTATAAGATTATGTGAAGCCAACAAAGTACTCAGTACGAGCAAACACTTGGATCGAAGACTTGATGCCCTTCCCTACCAAATACATAATAATAATAATAAAAAACAAGACATGAAGCATTTTGTACATAGAATATTTTTAGGAATTATTTTTAATTGATTTTTTTATTTTTATATTATTTTGATGTCGTTATACCAAAAATAAATTTTAAAAAATAATAATAAAATTATTATTTTGATATATTTCCATATAAAAAAAACTTTAAAAAATAATTGTTATCACAATATAAAATAGATTCTTTAACAAGTTCTTCTTAATCAAATCATCATAATCATTATAATACAATGTGAAAGCAAAAATGTCATCGTCACCTAACAAGTTCTTAATCAAATCATCATAATCATTATAATACAATGTGAAAGTAAAAATGTCATCGTCACACACACTTGGAGTCAAGAAATGGAAGGTGTTTATAATTGTTATGAGAGTTATTTTTTAAAGTATTTTTCAATTGAAAATAAATTAATATATTATTTTATTTATTTTTTAAAAATTATTTTTTATACTAACACATCAAAACAAAAAAAAAACCTAAAAAAATAGTTAATCCAAAAATATATAAAAAAAAAATCAAAATTTATAAAACATTCTTTATGCCATAAAGACAAACAGCTCTTAAATGCCCTTTCCCATTACATCACAAATAAAAAGACTTGAAGCCTTCTGTACATGGAAAATTTATGAGAAGTCAACAATGTGCACCCTCTGTAATGTCGTGAGAAAATACTTGGATTTAAATTTTTTAATTTTTTAATTTTAAATTAAATATTTATATTTTTATATTATTTTAATTTTCTGATATCAATTATCTTGTAAAAGTTATAATCTCTTATGCTTTTACGTTTCTTCTCTCAACTGAATGGGTTAAGAGCTAAATTTCCTTTCGAGGTTGTTGAGTGAATTTTGGTTTAAAATTCTCTTAATTCATTATTGTGTTCATTATATTTGTTCTTTATGCTCACCGGTTAAAGACAATGCTATGAGATGATCACTTTATGTTTAAGGTGCCGTGGGTAATGTTGGAGGTTTAGCAATGTTTAGCTTTTAATTTTTAATTGCTTAACATCTATTTTAGGCAGGAGATAACTTCACAGTAAGAGAGTTATCTATTCACTTTTGCCAATTTTGAATTAAAGAAGTAGAGAAAAGTACTGATGGATCAGTCCTTAGTTTGCACTACATATTTGACTTGTGTTTCACCACGGGTTAGATAATTTGTTTTTAATAAAAAAATTTATATATACACTTTTTCAACATGTTTTTGTATTTTTAAAAAATTTCTAAGTGAAAATGAAAAAAACTTATATGTACATATAATCAAATAAATTAAGAATTATATATGTTAATAAGTAAAATAAACCATAAACAATGACTAAATATAATAATTAGAAAAATTAAGAGACATAGATCAAGATATTTAATTTCACAAGACATCACATTTAGGCGTTGTATTTACTAAATTTGTTAGTTAAAATAATGTTTTTATTCAATCAAACAATAATAAAAATAAACACACACATTAAATTGATTGAATAAAATAAAATAGAAAAACAAATATGCAAGGCTACACATATTAGAAATATTTTTTGAAAATAAATTTCTTTTTATTTTAAAAAATAAAGTTCATTATACCCAGGGACGCCTTTTTTAATATAATTTTTAAGTTGATTACTAACTCATTTCAAAGTTCACTATATAAATACTAGATTTTATATATATATAATGTGAGATTTGAAGCCCTTTAATATATATACTCTATCTTCACAAGAAAAAAGTTATGTTTTTTTAGCGTTGGATAATAAATATTTTTGTTTAAATACTTCAACTTATAGGAATAAGATAGTCTCTTTTCAGTGTGGTATAAAAATCTTTTGAAATAATTTTTTAAACTTAATTATTTACAACATATATAGCTACTCGGTCTGACTTGTAGCCAGACCTAGATATATCCAATTTTATTTTTTTGCCTTTTTTTTCTTTTCACTTATGTAATCTTTTTTTTTTCATATGGTAAAATGGAAATAAATTGATGAGACTTTTTGTATATTGTACAAAAATTGAATGATTATATTTTTTTTTTCTTTTGAGGTTGAGTTGGTTGAGTTTTTTTCTGCTAGCATTGGGTCCTGTTACCCAGCAAGACCCCATACCGTTATCTCCTACTGCAAAGCAGAATCCAATAAAGTTAGGCCTTATTTCTGTTAGAACCCAATAGTGTTAGGCTCTGTTGTCGTCAGGACTACATAGAGTTGAGTTACTATCAGACCCAATGCACTTAATATATTCTTTTTATTCTTTATATTATTTACATTTAAAAAAAATAAATTGTCTAGGTATATGTGTACCTATTTAAGGAATCACTTGAATTTTCAAAATGCATTTGTTTTGGACAAATATCAACACGATTTTTGTTTTTTTGTACTCACTTTGGAGGTCCAAAAAAAATATCCTTGAAAACATATGAGATTAATGTATGGGTTTGGAAGAAAGGAAAACCAAAGGATTCTTCATGTTGTAGTGTTGTGAGCAAAGTTGCGCTCAAAATGTTATTTACATGTAATAACAACAAAGAAGAGTGTGATGTGAACACAAGAAAACACATGATCTTATTTCACAAGAGAAACTCATTAACAGAGAAAGTCTTATTCAAAAGCATTAACAAAAGGAAATAACAAGGCAGGCTTCATTCCTCTATTTTGGCGAATCTGTTCATAGGCTAACCTCCTCTTAAAAGCTCTGCGTAGAGGACTCAAAGACAATGCGGAACAACACCACGGTCAAAATTTGAGTTCTACAAAATTCAAGCTATCATGCTGGACCATTGATGCTTTCCAATTCCCCAAACATTCCATCCTAATATGCTTCAAGCATGATTAGGCAGCGGGTTCGTATTCACATTGGGGGCGTCTTCCAATTCTATCCACCCAGCCTTGATTAATTGCAGAAGCTTTCTCTTGAAGGCGTTGCAGGTATAGATGATATGCCCAGTAATACCAGCATGGTATTCACAATTGAGTTCTGGCTTGTACCAATTAGGATAAGGTGGCTGCAGAGGTGTTAGAGGTTCTGGAGCTATTTGCCCGATGCTCAATAGCTTTTGATACATCTCATTCAGGGGTAACGGTAGTGGAGGTAGTTGTTCTTGAACCCTTTGGAAATTTCCAATTTGGCTTTTGGCTTGAAAGTTTTGGGGTTCAGGTTTTTTGATGTTGGCAATTTGGGATGGAGTATGGTAATTTCGGGATGTATTTGTTTTACCCATGTAGCCATCTTCAACATGGTGAACCTCTTTTCTTTCGAAGCCTCTTTTCTCGGTTGGTGCAGAAATTCTACCACTCTTGACACCTTGCTCTATGCGTTCACACACTATCACGGCATCAGTGAATTGTTGGGCTGAACTACCCATCATATGTTCGTAATATGGTGCTTTGAGTGTGTTGGCAAATAAAGAGACCATCTATTTGTCCAGAAGTGGGGGATGTACTTGAGCAGCTAATTCTCGCCATCTTTGAGCATATTCCCTTATGCTTTCTTTATCCTTTTTCTCTATATTGGACAAACTGGTTCTGTCGGGCGCAATGTCCATGTTGTATTTGTATTGCTTGACGAAAGCATCCACAAGATTTTTCCAGTTGCGAATTTTTGTGTTATCCAATCTCATGTACCAACTCAAAGTTGCCCCACTTAAACTGTCTTGGAAAAAGTGCATTAGTAGTTTTTCATCATGTACTACCTCAGCCATTTTATTGCAGTAGGACCTGAGATGAGTCATGGGGCATTGTGTTCCATTGTATTTGATGAATTCAGGAACACGAAATTTCTTTGGGATAACCACGTTTGGGACCAAACACATCTCTGCTGCCCGTACCGGGTCATATAAGTCTACCCCTTCAATGGCTTTGAGTCTGGCTTCCAGCGCCTCTATCTTAGCTTGATCAATGCTATCAAATGACTTAGCCTTGTGGGACTCATTAGCAGATGCCTTCACAACTGTTGGGGATGGTGCAGGTGTCGTTGACTGCATAAATGTTGGATTTTGCTGAGGTTCTTGACCATGTTCGCTCATTCTTTCCTCAGGCTGAACTGAAGTAGGAGTCGGATCAAAGGTGATCAGTTGATTAGAAGGACCTTCATCAGAGGTATTTCTTAGTGTTTGCTTGAGTAAGCTAGTGAGATGAGCCACACTTATTTTCAGAGACTCCAACTCTTCGTTCAAATAGGCCTCACGTTGAGCACGCTCTTCATCTTCCATGTTTCTTGCTCGAAGTCGGGTGTTGTAGACTTTTTGGGGACCTATATTTCAATCTGACATGTATGCATGTTAAATGTATGAACATGTAATTTATATGATAAACTTGCCCTTCGAGGGATGACATATGATTATAACTCTTGCATGATGAAACAAGAATCTTGATTCTTGCCCATACTGTTCAATGAAAATTTTCTGAGTGACAGTCTTGAGTTCAAAATGTGTCAAGAAGGATTTGCCTTGATGTAAAGAAAGATAGCGCATACAAACTAAAGACAAGGGTCTATTCATGAATAGGTTTTCTACCTAGTCTCAAAAGGGTCTCTTGTTGTCCCAGTGATCGCCCTCGTGGAGGCAATATGGGGGCTTGTAGGCAATGAGATGGCACGTGTACCAACTGTTACCAGTCTAAGCACTCAGCGAAGAGTTGGGGTTTACACAAACTTAAACCTTGACTAAAAGTCGTAAGGTAAGCTGCTAGTCCCCCACTTAACTTAAAGTTTTTCAGTACAAACTCTCAATGAATGATGCATGACACAATCTATAATGCATGAACAAATATGTACAAATTTAAAGCATATGAGCAAATAACTAAGGGAGATTCATCTTAAAAATAAAACACAATAAATCCAAAGAAAAAAAAAACTAGACAAAACAATGCTTAGTCCACAAGGTCCCCAGTGGAGTCGCCATTCTGTCGCACGTGTGCGGCGGCGCGGCGATCGTCCACCCTCAAGGAAAAATCGGAATATTTATTCCTTGAAAAGAGGGAGAGACAAGGAATTCTTGTCTCTATAAGTGAAAATATGGACTGGGAGTCGCCACCTAGTATTCTGGTTACTAGGAACCTTAACTGGTCTTTAGAGATCGGGTACGGAGACTGGTTGCGTAAAGGGAAGGTATTAGCACCCCAACTACGCCCTACCTAAGGTAGGTTGCATTATTTTAATGTCTGATAAAAATCTAAGATCGTGTTGTGGTTTTTTATTGTTCGGAATACGCATTACATGTAATGTCATACCCCAGGTTCTATTGTCCAAAAAAAAAAGAATTAAATATCCGGAATATGCATTACGTGTAAAGTCATACCCCGGATACTAAGAGACAAACAAAATAAAATTTTTGTTGTTTTTTTGAAATTTTGGCCAATATTCTCTTGACTTTAATAAACTGGTTATTAAAGCCAAAATGCATGCTAAAACATTTTTTTTGGTGTATAAAAAATACAATATGAATTTTTAGCTTTGAGACACTTGGTCGTATGCATAAAAACATTTTTTTTCTCTTGTTTTAATTTTTTTGTATTTTTGTGGAAGTTTTTGACGAAAACCGGGTATTTTAATATCAGATTTTTGTATTTTTAACAACATAAAAAATACCACAAAATATTAATCAAAATGACATAAAAATTACGTGGAAAAATTATAAAATGCTGAAACAAATATTTATGATTTTTTTTCTTTGAAATGGGCCGTATTAGGCCCAAATATATGGGCTGGGCCGAACCTGGCCCAAAGCATGGGCTGGTTACTGTACACATAGTGACCGGGGTTACTGTGTGTACAGTACCAGAGAATTAATCTGCAGGGCACTGTGCGCATGCACAGTAACCGGGCTACTGTGCACATAGTCACCCGTGAATTAATTAGCGAGTTACTGTGCATAGCAGCACAGTAACTCGCTAATTAATCTTCATCTGCTGCAGAACGTAAACATTCTGCATGCAGATGAAGTTGAACCAAACAAAACAACGGGAAAGGCTACCTGGAGCGGTGGTGATGCTGACAGCAGCGGATGTGGCAGGGGTGGTGGCGCCGGCGCCGGCGGTTCGCGGTGGCCGGCGGTTTTCCTTCTCTCTCTCTCTCTCCTCTGTATTTTTTCTGTTTTCTTCTCTGCTTCTTCCTTTCTCTTCTCTGCCTTCTCTCCTCTCTTCTCTCGGTCTTCTCCCTCTCTTCTCCTCTCTCTCGGTTTTTTCTCTTCTTTTTTTCTTTTCAGCAGCCCTCCCTTGTATTTATAGGAAAACAGGGGAGGGAGAACGTGTTGGGGCGGCTACTGTTGGCCGCCCCCTCCACTACCTTCAACAGATAATAACGCCAGGCAAGTGGGTGAATTGTGGGCGTCTTATTGCGCCAAAGCCGGGAAAGAAAGTAGGCGAAAAGAGAAGAAAAAAAACGATTCTTCTCCCCTGTTCTCTGCGCATCCAGGGGAAGAAGACGATGGTGCCGTTTCAAAACGGCACCGTTTTGCGTTTTTTTTCGTTTTTTTTTTTTGTATTTATTATTTTTTTTGTGGGGATCCAAAAATGGGTTATAACAATAATAATGAGAACAAAATTAATACAAATACAAATTGAAAATGTCACATTTAATTTTTAAAAGAACTGACATGAAACTTGAGGCTGGCGGAAAGAAAAGATGGAGGAAATGAAAAAAAGTTATGCACACATATCTGACCGCTAGAAAAAGGATGTTGTGATGCTTCCAACACCATCACAAAAGGCAGTGGTTGTCCACCGATAGATGTTGCATGCGCTGCCCAAAGAGTGCGGCACCTCCCAGATACCAATATCAATCATTTTTTATTTTTTAATCATATTTATATTTTTAAATGACTAAAATGCCCCTAATTCACATTGATTATAACTAAGAAGCCATGATGAAAATACCAAAAATCCAAAACATCAAGTTAAAATTATTTTTTTTTGTATTTAAGAGCAATATAGTCATTTCACTATACTATCAAAATATTAAAAGATTGAAACATTCATGAATCCTAGTTTTAAAAATTTTATTTTTAAAGATATTTAAGTTATTCATGATGGTTTTAAAATGTTTAAAAACTTATTTATCTTTATTTAATATGATAATAATAAATGGATAACATAAAAAAATATATTGTTTTCAATAACTGATTAAATGATTTTATTTTAAAAGAGTAAAATAGTGATGTCATTATTTGAATCCACAATTATATGTGTCCTTAATGTACAATAAACTACTACGCTGTTAGTTTTTTTATTTTTTATTTTTATATACAAAGCAATGATTTCAGTTTTGATAGGTCTTATCATGCATAAGAGATAAAAGATGGACGCGTGTTTAGTTTTCATTTCCAATTGAAAATTAGGGCGGGTGGATTTACTGTTTCAGTTCGCTTGTTTATCGGCTGGTTCATAAAAAATAAAAATAAAAGTCTTCATGGGTGAAATTTCACCGGGTCATCCAGATTCTGATGGACCCAGTACGTCAAGCGGTTTTGTTAAGCCAATAATTACTGGTTTAATTTTTAATTGATACAGATCCAGCCAAAGGCCACATGTCACCAAACAAATCATAAAAATAAAAAAGCAAATAATAAACACAACCATTATAATAATATAATGTGAAGGCAAAGAATTCCTCTGGGGTCGAAGACTTGATATTGCCCTTCCCTACCACATCACAAATAAAGAAAGAACAAGACATGGAGCTAGCCTTCTTGTACAAGAAGATAATTGTACAGGATCCAGGTGTTAATGGTGCAATTTAGTGCTCTTCAATCCTTTGTATTCATGTGTTCTTACTCTCATGATCCATGCTGTCAAAGCGTCTCCCAATGGTAAACCAGGTTCGCAGAGGAACCTTCTCTCAAGGTTCGTGGATTGGGGACATGCAGCAGGCTTCAGATAAATCTGTAATAATAATTGAAATTCTGGACCCAAGAACTAAAAATTTATTATCAATGTCGAAGATCAGTGATTATGTTTTATCAAATGAGCTTGTCAGCATGGCATTGGCCATGGTTGCAGAAGATCAACAAATAAATGATGTATTAGAAGAGCTCTTTGCAGATGAGGTATTCTTCTGTCTCATTTCTGTTAAATTCTGAGATCTTATTGCACTCTACGGAAAACCAAATTTTGAAGGGCGAAGTGGGCTTACAAAATTGCAACATAAAATTCCAACAAGTGCATGCAATGTTTTCTTTTCTCATAATTTGCCTGTCAGTACCTTATCTATATGTTTAATTCGAATGAACATATGTGAAAGGTTAAAAGATAAACAAATGAGGTACTTACTATAGCTTTCCTCAATTCAGCAGAAACTTGGAAAGTTCTCAGTAGGAGGTAGTTTGACAAGTACTATCATGCGATGTTTTTTACAGGATTGCTCTAGTTTTTTGCCCAACTCTTGAGGGAAGATATTGAAAGCACTTTTAACAATCACGTTAAATCCTCTCTCTCTCTCTCTCTCACACACACACACACACACACAGACACACAAAAAAAAGCCATCTGCATAGAGCCCATGAAACTTTGCTAGCTAATGCTGAAAAGGATGAAATCTTAAACACATCAGGTGATCATTAGCTTCGTTCCCTAGTGCATCTAGTTGGTCACTCCTTTAAATCATATATTATAATGACTTTGATGCCCTGCTTCTTATATTGAGAAAGTAGCATATCGTGAGCCCTGCATCCAAATAATCATTATGGTTGTGATAAATTAAACTAGTTAATATGTTGGACCACAACAGCAACGGGTTTCCTAGCATGTTCTCTCTTTACTGCTTAGAACAACCCTCTAGCATTGATCAGAGTGATTCCTTTGTTGTCTTAGTGAGTTTGGTGCTATTGATGATGTTGGAATTTAAGATCCTTTAATCAGTTAAACTCATCATTCACAAACATTTTGCCTTCATCAGGGAAATGAGCTACAAATAAGGCAAGCAGATCTTTACCTCAGTGAAGGCGAGGAATTGAGTTTCTATGAAGTACTCTTACGAGCACGACAGAGAAGAGAGATATTCATTGGTTACCGTGCAGCTAATGCTGAAAGGGCTGTTATCAATCAACCTGCCAAAAGTGAGAGACGTAGGTGGTCACTGAAAGATGTCTTCGTGGTAATTGCAGAGAAGGAATGAGGATGAGGTTCTTCTTCATCCCCTGAACATGATATTCTTTGAAAAAAATTCGATGGACACCGAAGAAAACAACAATAGGAAGTGTTCATTAGTTTCTGCCAGTCTGAAAAAAGAATTAAATAAATACTACAGATGTACAGTCACATCTAGTATATTTTTTCTTGATTTGCACGAAAATGAACAATTGCAAAAGGGACAATTTTAAAAAAAAAAAAAAAAAAACAGAGGGATCAATTAGGCCCAATGTGGTAAAAACGCATAGTTTTGACAAGAAAGAAGTACAAAAGCCCATATCTGCATCCAATCCTCCTTATCCATATAAAAACTCATATCCACAAACACCCTGTCCCTCCCTCCCTCTGCAATTCACTCTCACATTTCTCACTTGAAGAAGATCAGCCCAAGAAAATGGCGGTGAAGATTCGTTTAGCTAGGCTAGGATGCATAAACAGGGCATTTTACAGAATTGTTGCTGCTGATAGCCATACTCCAAGAGATGGCAAACACCTTCGAGTTGTTGGTTTCTATGACCCCTTAGTAGATTCCCTTTTCTTCTTCTTACCCTTCTCTTATTATTTTCACATGCTCAGTTCACATGGAGATTTTTTTTTTTAATTTCAAAGGTCTGAACTTTGAAGGCTTATAGGGTTTGTTTTCAAGTTCGCATTGCATTGTATGTGTAGATAACTTTGTTGTTAAAGACTTAAACTTCGTGGGGAAATGCATTTGCAAAATGGGATGCATTTGTAATTTTATTTTCTTATGCATATGTAGTTTAATATTACCATTGATAGCACTGATTGTTCATAGTTTATTCTGTCATCAGTTAAAGTCTCAAAAATATGTTTTTAAAGCACAAAGGTCATCAGGTATAGGGAAAAATAAATTTTAGTTGGAATTTTTTGGGTTTAGGCCAACATTATTAAGAGGATTAATACTACCTATATATCATCAGGTAAAATAATTGTATTTAGTCTAATCCGGTAACCAAAGCTTCACTCCTTCCTTTTGATTATGTCATAATGCTGACTGAATCCAATCTATAAACCTGGAAAGGAAACAAAGTATGTTCCCTTTCGTCACTGAAGCACTAATCATGCTTAATTTTTAGCTTTGATGTTAGGGGAAGTTGCTTAATTATTTTTACATTTTTGCTTTTCTTTTTGGTAGCCAAGGGCGATGCTAGAAGATTGGGTCTTAATGCTGACCTTGTGAAGTAAATTTTTTTCTTTTTCTTATCACGTTCAATTTATGCTGTATTATCTATGAGCTATATGCCTTCACTTCTTGTTTTTGTTGTGCATGTGTTTCTGGTATTTGGGGTAATAAAAATTTATCCTAGTATCTAAGTTTAACCTGGAGATTGGAGTTTAAGGTGTCGTGGGTAATGCTGGAGGTTTAACAAGATAAACATGTTTAGCTTTTGATTCTTAATTGTTAAACATCTATTTTAGGCAGGAGATAACTTCACAATGAGAGAGTTATCTGTTCAGTTTTTGCCAATTTTGAATTAAAGGAGGAGAAAACTGATGGATCAATCTTTAGTTTGCATGAAGCTCTTGTATGGCTGCTTCTATTTGCCTGCTTGATTAAATGGGTTGGCGCAATGTCTTTCATCTTGTTTAGTTGATTTTGGTTATTCTTCTACTTGCTTTTGCAGGTGTTGGTTATCTGTCGGTGCTCAGCCTACAAACACCGTGCGTGGCATTCTTATGAGAGTTGGTTTAATATCGCCACCACCGATGGTTGTTATGGGGCAGAAAAAGGGACCAGCTAGAGAGACCTCGAATGCAGAGAAGTCAATTACCCTGTAAAAGTTACCATCTCTGCTGCTTTTATGTTTCTTCTCTCAACTAACTAGGTTCGGAGCTAAATTTCCTTTCCAGGTTGTTGAGTGAATTGAAGTTTAAAATTCTCTTAATTCATTATTGTGTTCATTATATTTGTTCTTTATGCTTATGTCCAACCACTTGTTAAAGACAATGCTTTGAGATTATCATTCCTTGTTGTACAGATTAACATTTCAAATGTGTGAGAATCTGGAACATCTGCTGATTGTTGTTCCTGTATGTCCTTGTACTTGAGAAAATATTTATTGCTGATTGTTGTGTCATTAGTAATTAGATGATGTTGTGACACTTTCAGCTCTGTCACAAAAGGAGTGTTTGCCTGTTGAAAGATGTTACATGCGTTGCTCATAGAGCATGGACGTCATCCAAACACACATATCAATTAATTTTTATTTTTTAATTATATTTTTATTTTTTAAAAGACTAAATTGCCTCTAATTCACATTGATTATAACTAAAAAGCCTTGAAAAATATATAAAAAAACCCCTAAATATCAATTTTATTTTATTTTTCTTTTAAGAACAATGTAGTTATTTCACTATACTATTAAAACATTAAAAGACTGAAACACCCATCAATCCTAGTTTTAAAAATTTTAATTAGAAAACATAGCAAGTTGTCTAAACCCTTTTCATGGACAAAGCAATGATCTTAAATGATAAAATAGCATTTTGAAGCATGTAAAAAAGAGACAAAACAATTGCTCTAAGAGTTCAATTGTTTCAAGCCTAACAAAGTAGCTTAGTCTTAATAGGAATGTATCCTATATAATTATTAAATCAAATCCAGGAGTTGACCTTGTAGGTCAAACGGGTTTGCTGGGATAATTGCTGGTCTGGTTTTTAACCGATGCAGATAAAAATAAATAATAAAAAAAAAAAAAAACATACACTTGATCGTTGCGTGTAGATCATTGCTACCAAATCACAAATAAACAAAGAACAAGACTTGTACATGGGAAATTTCCGGGAAGTCAACACCTCTGTACATGAGAAAATATTTGGAAAAAGGAAACACGTAATTTAAAGGAAGACTTGAGATCAAGTCGTCGTCCCCATCAATATGGCTCATAATTGCTTCTTCTTTTTACATGATTCCTTCCAGCTCATTACACACAATCTGTCATCGGCAGATGACTTAAGGAAGACTCGATGCCCTTCCTACCAAATCACAAAAAGAAAAAACAAATAACAAGAGCCTAAATGTCAATCAATCTAAAATAACAAGATTAAAAGCCTAAATGTCTTTTCCTAAAAAAAAAAAAAAAAAAAAGACATTTATTAAAGGCTTAATGTCTTGTTATTTGTTAAAACATAAAAATCAATCTAAAATAAAATATAAAATAATTTCAAAATTTATTAAAACATTGTTTACATAGCAAAGACAAACAAAAGCCTAAATGTCTTTTCCTACGGCATCACAAATAACAAGACTTGAAGCCTTTTGTGCATGGAAAATTTCCAGGAAGCTAACAATGGGCACCTTCTGTAATGCCCTGAAAAAATACTTGAATTTGATTTTTTTTTACTTTAAATTAATTTGTTTTGTGTTTTAATTATATTATTTTGACTTTCTAATATCAAAAATAAATTTTAAAAAATAAAAATTATTATTTTGATGTATTTCTAATAAAAAAATTAAAAAATAACTACTAGTACAATATCGAACAGGCTCTCTAACAAGTTCTTTTCAATTAAATCATAATAACCATTATAATATAATAGAAAAGCAAAAGCGTCCTCCGCAATGCAAGGACTAAAGATATAAAAGGTGTTTACGAGTATGGTAAAAATTGTTTTTTAAAGTGTTTTTTATTTAAAAATACGTTAAGATAATATATTTTTTATTTTTAAAGAATTATTTTTAACACAAACATATTAAAACAAACTGAAAAAAACTAAAACAAATTAATCTTAAAATAAAAAATAAAAAAAAAATCAAAATTTATAAAAACATTGTTTATAGGCAAAGATAAAATCGTCTTTCCTTCCATGTGCATGGCAGCTACATTGGGCTTCTACGGGAAATTAAAATTAAAATGTATTAAAATATTATTTTTATTTTTTAAAAAATTATTTTTAATTTTAGTATATCAAAAAAATTTAAAAATATTAATTTTTAAAAAAAACAGTATATTTCAAAAATGTGTTCTGACACATTTTGACAAGAAATTCGTAATTTCCAGGAAAATTATAAAAGAATTTGAAGTAAAAATTAATAGACTAAAGAATGACGTGTAACAGAAGTGTTTAGTGTTTTTAAAAAATATATAATAAAAAAGTTAAAGAGAAAATAACAAAAGATCAGCTACTCCGCCAAGTGAATACCTAATACATATGAATTATTAAAAACGTTATCTATCACAGGCCACAGCTGTGATATGATAAACAAGAATATATATATATGCTTTTGATTTTTAAAGATGGAATCATCAACAATGTGCAATCTTGTAATGTTCTAAGAAAATTCTTGGATTTGATTATTATAAATTATACATAGGCCTAAGGCAGGGTCTTAAACACGTAAAGCCTAAGCTGCTGATTCAAAATCACTTTGTAACTGGGGAATTTCCAAACTCAGCTTCCCGAACACGCTGCCCAAGCACTTGCCAGGAAGACTACTTAAGGTCAAGTCGTCGTCCCCGTCAATATGAAGAAGAGGATTGGCCCCATCCCCCGTCCTTCCTCTCTCCTTCAAGACGACTTCTTTTTCTTCTTCTTCTCAACAATAAATAAATATATATTAATAAAAAAGGAAAAGGCATCTGCCGATTTATTTGGATAGATTGTGATTTTGCAAAATCACAGATATCGAGATTTAAAATAGCAGATTTTTTAAAACTATGTTGTTTTCTAAAAAAAAATTAAACCATATTATTTCTCTAAATGTATCATTTTTAAAAAAAAATTCCTATTATTGGGGCAGAGTAATATAATGAGCAATATAACTCATTATTTCTTCCCAGTAAAATCATAACAAACATTATAATATAATGTGAAGTCAACAAATTCCTCTATACGCGTTAACACTTGATCGAAGACTTGATGCCCTAATAAAAAAAACCCGAAGCCTTTTATACATATTAAATTTCCAGGAAACACGGCTTTTTGGAGACACTGTTTAAAGAAGTGTTGATCATATTATTATATTCTTGTAAGAATGATGATACAAATTTAATTTTAAGGAAACGTACTTGTTAAAAAGGGGTACCCATAAACCCTGAATGATACACCCTAAAAAAAAAAACCATTACGCAATAATTGTTGATACACGAGAATATTAAAAAAAGTATCTATCACAGTTGTGATATGATGATACACGAAAATATATGTTTCTTCTAATTACAGCAATAATTGTTGGAGGCAAACCATTACGCAGTCATGCACACGTGTCTAACCATAAAAAAAATGACGTCGTTATGCTTTAATACAGTCGTAAAAAGTGGTGTTGGTCTGCGGAGAAAAATCACATGTGCTGTCTAAAAAAACATGGATGCTTTTAAGATGCAAATGTCGCTAATTCACTTTGATTATAATTAAAAATTTTACTTCAATTATTTTACAGAAACACCCATGAATCCTAGTTTTTAAAATTTTACTTTAAAGAATATTTGAAACATTCCTCAGTGCTTCTAAAACGGTTAAAAATTAATTTGTCTCTAATCATTATGACCATTAATTATGGAAAGCCACCGTTAAGACAAGAAATACATAATTACGTAATGTCAAGGCAACTTAGCTTCCCAAACACACTGCCCAAGCACTTGCCTGGAAGAGTCAAGGTCAAGTCGTCGTCCCCATCAAAGTGGCTATTATTGCCCGAAAATAGTTATTTCTGTTATGAAAATGTTAAAAAGACCAAAACAGATATTAGTTTTAAGAATATTTAAATTATTTTTTTGTACTTCTAATATGTTTAAAAGTTATTTTGTCTCTTATAATTACGAATATTTTTTAGTTTTTTTTTTAATTTTAATTTTAATTAAAAGACATAGCAAGTTGTCCAGTCCTCTTTATTGACAAAGAAATAATTTAAATTTTCATGAATAAGAGTTCAATTGTTTTGAGCGTATCTAAGTAGCTTAGTTTAGTGGCAGTCTATTACTTAAACCCTACACTAACACTTGAATAATTTAATTTTTCATCTGATTAATAATTTAAATCTTAAATTTTCATGAATAGGGTTAATCTTCATCTGATTGAATTTAAATCTAATCCAAACTACGGTCACTGGATCAAGGTTTTAAGAAATAGCATTTCTTTCCGCTTTCGTTTTTCTGCTTAAGGTTGGATGGAAGCCAAAAATGACATGCAAGCTCACATCATGAAAATGGTTCTATCGAGTTGAATTTTTTTATTTTTAAATTATTATTTTTTATATCGTTTTGATGTAGTGATATCAAAAATTAATTTTAAAAAATAAAAAAAATATTATTTTAATGTATTTTCAAGTTAAAAATACTTTAAAAATAATTGTTATTACAATGACAAATAGTTTCTCTGACAAATTCTTTTCAATCTATAATATAATGTTAGGCAAAAATGTCATCGACATACAAAAATCATAGTTATTAAACCCGGTCTGAGAGTTGACTCGGTCAAGGGACCGAGTTCCAGGTTTCATGAGTTAACTCGGTTCAACCCGGAAAAATTAAAAAAAAATAATAAAGTTTTAAGAACTTCTTTTTTATTTTATTTTTATTTTATTTTTTTCAAGAGTAATATAGTTATTTCTGTTATGAAAATGTTAAAAAGATCAAAACACTCATGGATATTAGTTTTAAGAGCTTTATTTTAAGAATATTTAAATTATTTTTTTGTACTTCTAAAATGTTTTAAAATTATTTTGTCTTTGATAATTACAACAATATGACAGTAATAAATGAATTTTATAAAAAAAATTCTAGTTAGCTAAATGATAAAAAAAATAATTATTTTACTGTTTCTTCTTCTTCTTGTTCTCGTCAACAGTCATGATGACGAAAAACACGTAATTTCCAAACTCAGCTTCCCGAACACGCTGCTCAAGCACTTGCCAGGAAGCGCACTTAAGGTCAAGTCGTCGTCCCCGTCAATATGAAGAAGAGGATTGGCCCCATCCCCCGTCCCCCGTCCCTTCCTCTCTCCTTCAAGACGACTTCTTTTTCTTCTTCTTCTTCACAATAAATAAATATATATAAAAGGAAAAAGGAAAAGGCATCTGCCAATTTATTTGAATAGATTGTGTGTAATGAGGTGGAAGAAAGCATGTAAAAAGAAGAAGTAATTGTAATTACATGGCTGCATGACAATTATATTGCCAAAAGCAGTAAACAGAACCACGATTGTGATTTTGAATCGCTTTTATATTAAAATCACAGTTTAAAATAGCAGTTTTAAAAAAAACTATGTTCCTTTTTAAATAAAATTAAACCATATTATATATTTCTCTAATTGTATCAATTTGTTTTTTAAAAAATTCCTATTATTGGGGCAGAGTAACAAGTTTTTCCCAATGAAATCATTATAATCACTATAATATAATTGGAAGTCAACAAAGTCTAGTTCGTGCAAACACTTGTATCGAAGACTTGATGCCCTTCCTACCAAATCACAAAAAGAAAAACACAAATAACAAGACATTAAGCCTTTCTGTCCACAGGAAATTTCCAAATAGATGTGCACCATCTCTAACGTCTGAGAAAACACATGGATTTGATTTTTTTTATTTTTAATTATTTTTTTATTTTTTTATATTATTTTAATGTATTGATATTAAAAATAAATTTTAAAAATAAAAAAATATTATTTTGATATATTTCCAAGTAAAAATCATATAAAAAAATAATGATTATCACAATACCAAACATGTTTTCTAACAAGTTCTTCTCCATCAAATCATCATAACCATTATAATATAATGTAAAGGCAAAAAGTCTTTTGGCATGCGCAAACACTTGTAATGAAGATATAGAAGGTATTTGTAAGTGTGGTAATAATTGATTTTTAAAATGTGTTTTTACTTGAAAATAAATCAAGATAATGCTTTTTTACTTTTAAAGAATTATTTTTGACACCAACACATTAAAACAAACAGAAAGAACTAAAAAAAAATAATCTCAAATAAAATATAAAACATTTTCTAAATTTATTAAAATATTGTTTATACAGCAAAGAAAAACAAAACCTAAATACCCTTTTCTTCACATTAAATTTATTAAAATATTGTTTATTAATATTATTTTACTATACTAATATTAAAAATAAATTTTAAAAAATAAAAAATATATTATTTTAAAGCATTTTCAAGTGAAAATTATCTTAAAAAATAATTGTTATCTCAATACCAAATAAGTTTTTTAACAAGTTCTTCTCAATCAAATTATCATAACCATTATAATATTATAATGTGAATGCAAAAAAATCTTCAACATGCGCAGACATTGGATTGAAGATATAAAAGATGTTTATGAGTGTAGTAACAATTAATTTTTAAAATGTGTTTTGCATGAAAATAAATCAAGATAATATATATATATATATTTTACTTTTAAATAATTATTTTTAACACCAACACATCAAAACAAACAAAAAAAACTGAAAAAATTAATCTAAAATAAAATATAAAATAATTTCAAAATTTATTAAAACATTGATTACATAGCAAAGACAAACAAAAGCCTAAATGTCTTTTCCTGCGGCATCACAAATAAGTAGCGAGCTGCTGCATATTTCTGAACTCCAATTCATTCTCTCGAGAGGCCCAGTAAGAGAATCTTGTCCAGGTTTATGATTCAAGTGTTACATTAGCACTATCCATTGCCAATAATGATGCTCAATTACTCATACGTGTCTACTATGTATAGATGTAGCAATTGAGGAGTGAGTATGTTTATATGTTTCTTCTTGTCCGGTCCATTTTGGCTAACAATTAGGTTTGTTTGTTCTTGTTTGTCAGGCTGGAGTCTGAATTTATTGAGAAAATCATTGGAGATGTTTCGAACAAATTGCAAGCTGTGTCTTCAAGTCACCCTACAGATCTATTTGGAATTGATGTTCGCGTTAACAAAGTTGAATCTTTGTTAAAAATGGAATCTCCAGATGTTCTCATTGTAGGGATACGGGGAATGGGTAGTATTGGAAAGACAACGATTGCTCAAGCTCTGTGCAACAAGGTTCGTTCTCGATTTGAAGGAATCTTTTTTGCAAACTTCAGGCAAGAATTAGAAACAGGTTCCATGGCTGATTTGCAAAGAAGATTTCTTTCACAGCTGCTTGGCCAAGAAATTATGAGCATGGGCTTCTTTAATTTTCGAGATTCTTTTGTGAGGGAGAGACTTCGTCGTAAAAAGGTTTTTATTGTTCTTGATGATGTGGATGATTCAATGCCTTTGGAAGGATGGACAGATTTGCTTGATGGACGACACAGTTCATTTGGTCGGGGCAGTAAAGTTATCATAACGAGTAGGGACAAGCAAGTGCTTAAGAATGTAGTAGACGAAACATACGAGGTTGAGGGGTTGAACCATGAAGAATCTCTTAAACTCTTTAGCTCAAAAACCTTGAAGAATTGCAACCCCACAATTGATCATAGAGAATTGATAGAAAAGATTGTAAGGCATGTACAAGGCAATCCGTTGGCTCTTATAGATTTGGGTTCCTCTCTCTATGGTAAAAGAACTGTAGAATGGCGCAATGCATTGAATAAACTAGCTCAGAACCCTCGAATCGAAAAGGCGTAAAGAATTAGTTACAATAACGATCCATATTTCTTGATATAGCACATTTCTTTAGAAGATTTGAACAAAACCAAGCTACAAGAATATTAGATGGCTTTTATTGAAGATTTGAACAAAACCAAGAATATTATATGGCTTTTATTGAAGATTTGAACAAAACCAAGCTACAAGAATATTAGATGGCTTTTATTGATGAGTGTCTCATAACTACTTCTCATAACATGCTAGAAATAGAATTTAGCATTGTTCGTGTAGAATCTAAGTTTCCTGGAAAACTGATGCGGAACGATAAACATAGACTTGGTTTCCATTATGATTTACCAAATTGTGCCAATTACACCATAAATACATGAAATATAAAAAACTTCTGGGTTAGGTTATACTCACATCTTCAGGGCCATTGTAAGAAGCAAACCGCCGATAAATAGTCTGGTGGAGTGTGAGAAACCAATAATTAAAGAAACTTAAGGTTCACTAAACTAAATTTAGCAATGACATAAAACTTTTCCAAGGACACATGCAAAATAGACAAAGAGGATCTAGCTTAATGGTCGAATGCACGCCATTTTTATGGAATACATCCAAGGATCTGAGTACTTCCACAATGTCAGAAATGTCAGAAAAGTGTGAAGTTTGTTTTGAACATTGTCAGCTTATATAAAAATGAACATTTGTGTGTGTGAAAGAACCATTGACCAAAGCACTATAACAAATAAGAGTATACCTGACTGAGGCCAATGATGGCAATAAATTGTAAATTATAAGTTCTTCTCCCACTCTGAAACCAAGTTCAAGCTTGGTTGGCAAGAAGAATGTGAGGAAAGCAACGAAAAGGAAAAGAAAAAAAATATAGAAAACATGAATTTATATCATTGGTTCTATATGATAATAAAAAAGCTCATAAAATCAGTCACAACCCAATTCTAAGATATTTATTTTAATAGAGAAAATGGATGTGAAGATTCGTTTAGCAAGGGATGCAAAAACAGGGCATTTTACAGAATTGTTGATGCTGATAGGCCATACTCTAAGAGATGGCAAACACCTTCAAGTTGTTGGTTTCTACGACCCCTTAGCAGGTTCCCTCTTCTTCTTCTCACCCTTCTCTTATTATTTTTATATGCTCAGTTTACATGAAGAATTTTTTTTTTCTAATTTTAAAGACCTGGACTTTGAAAGTTTATTGGATTTATTTTCAGGTTCTCATATCATCAATGCATGGTATGTGTAGATAACTTTGTTACTCGAGACTTAAACTTTGTGGGATAATGCATTTGTAATTTTATTTTCTTATGTATATGTAGTTTAATATGACCATTGATAGCACTGATTGTTCATAGTTCATTCTGTCATCAGTTAAAGTCAAAAAATATGTTCATAGTTCTTAGTTTTAGTAGTTTTGTAGGTTAATTTTCATCTATTTTAATTTAAATCTAGTCCAAACTAAGGTCACTGGATCAAGGTTTAAGAAGGAGTATTTCTTTCCTCTTTCGTTTTTCCGCTTAAGGTTGGATGGAGGCCAGAAATGAGATGCAAGCTCACATCATGAAAATGGTACAAAATTCAAAAACATTCTATCAAGTTGCCAAAGCCTGGGCCAATCCTCATCTTGATGCTCGGGCAATAATAGCCATATCGATGGGGACGACGACTTGACCTCAAGTCTTCTTTGAAATTACGCGTTTCATTTTTCCAGATATATAATTACTTCTTCTTTTTACATGCTTCCTTCCAGCTCATTAATAGAACTTTTTAGATGCCTTTTCCTTTATCCTTTTTTATCGGCAGATGCCTTTTCCTTTGAATAGATTGTGTGTAATGAGCTGGAAGGAAGCATGTAAAAAGAAGAAGTAATTATAAGCCATATCGATGGGGACGATGACTTGATCTCAAGCCTTCCTTGAAATTACGCGTTTCCTTTTTCCTTTTATATATATATATATTAAAGGAAAAAGGAAAGGGCATCTGCCGATTTATTTGGATAGATTGTGTGTACTGAGGTGGAAGGAAGCATGTAAAAAGAAGTAATTTCCAGGAATTATTCAAATACTTGAATTTCCTGGAAAATACTTTTGTGCATGGAAAATTTCTAGGAAGCTAACAATGTGCACCCTCTGTGATGCCGAGATAAAATACTTGAATTTGAATTTTGTTTATTTTTTGTTTATTTTAAATTATTTTTTTATATTTTAATTATATTATTTTAATGTTTTGATGTCAAAAATAAAATTTTAAAAATAAAAAATATTATTTTAATGCTTTTCTAATAAAAAACAATTTAAAAAACAATCATTAATATAATATTAAATAGATTCTTTAACAAATTCTTTTCAATTAAATCATCATAATTATTATAATATAATATTAAAGCAAAAAGTCCTCCACAGGGCAAATACTTGGACTAAACATATAAAAGATATTTACAAGTATGGTAATAATTGTTTTTTAAAATATTTTTTATTTAAAAATATATTAAGATAATATATTTTTTTATTTTTAAAGAGTTATTTTTGACAAAAACATATTAAAACAAACCAAAAAAATAAAAATAAAATCTCAAACAAAAAATAAAAAAAATCAAAATTTATTAAAACATTGTTTATAGGCAAAGATAAAAGCGCCTTTCCTTCCATGTGCATGGCAGCTCCCTTGGGCTGCTAGGGAAATTATAATGTATTTAAAATTATTTTTATTTTTTAAAATTATTTTTAATTTAAATATATCAAAACAATTTAAAAATATTAAAATATTAAATTTAAATAAAAAAATAAATTTTTATAAAACACATTATATTTCTAAAGAGTGCTCTGACAGATTTTGATATGACTATTATCAAAAGCAACCGTTCCTTTAAAGAACAAAGACAAGAAATTCGTAATTTCCAGGAGCAGTATAAAAGAATTTGAAGTAAAAATTAATAGACTAAAGAATGATGTGTGGTATGATAAACAAGAATATATATGCTTTTGATTTTTAAAAAATTATTTCTATATCAGTAAATTAAAATAAAAAAACAACTAAAAAGATTAATTTTAAAAAAATAAAATAAAAATTCAAAACTTATAAAAACACTGTCAATACTATAAAAACAAAACAACGTATAAATGCCTTTTTCTATCACATCACTTTGTAACTGGGGAATTTCGAGGAAATCAACAAATGGTTAGTTCCGTAAAGCCTAAGAAAATACTTGGATTTGATGCCCCCATTATTATAAATTTATACATATGCCTAAGGCCTAAGCTACTGACTCAAAATCAGCCTCATCTTTTTTCCTTGAGTTACTTCCGCTCTCTCCCTCCATGCCTACCTTACCACCAGAGTCTAATTACTCTTGTTTCTTCGAAGTGTTTGCTTATATCTGGAGATTCATCATACGAAACCATCATTTATCTCCATCCCCATCTACTCCTTCCACCTTAACCACCGCCCTTGTTTCTCCATCCCCATCTACTCCTTCCACCTTAGCCACCGCCCAGCCACAAGGAATTAAATATGATGTCTTCCTTAGTTTCAGGGGAGAAGACACTCGTTTTCATTTTACCAGCCACCTATATGCTGCTTTGAACCGGAAACAAATCCTAACTTTCATAGATTATCAGCTTGTGAGAGGAGATGAGATCTCGGCATCACTTCTGAGAACAATTGAAGAGGCCAAGCTTTCTGTGATTGTTTTTTCTGCAAACTATGCATCTTCCAAATGGTGCTTGGAGGAGCTTGCTAAGATTTTTGAGCGTAGAAAAAATAATGGACAGATAGTTATTCCAGTATTCTACAAGGTGGATCCATCCCATGTAAGAAATCAAACAGGAAGCTTTGGGGATGCATTGGCTAGACTGATAAAGAAGAAAGCTTTGACGATGGACAAAGAGCAGAGCTTCAGAGACGCTTTGAAGGATGCAGCCAATCTATCTGGATGGAGCTTAGGGAATTCTGAGTAAGCTCTTGAAATATATCCCATGAGAAAATATTCGTTCATTTGTTGAGGATTTGAAATTTAATAATGATGAGCTCTGTGAATTCATATTTATTTTATTTGATTTTGAAAATGTTGTAGCGAAGCACTTGTATAGATATTATGTGGTTGGTTGTTTTGTGTTTTCAAATGGTTTTTTGTTTTAATTATTTTTTTTAGTGTTTTTATATTATTTGTGTTTATATTAAAAAATATTTTAAAAAATAAAAAATTATTATTTAATGTAAAATATTTGTATAGTTATTAAGAGACCGTTTGTCTCTGCTTTTGGTGCAAATTTGAATTTTTTTTTTTGTTAAAATTGAGTTTTGTTTGTACTTTTTGGATCGTTTTGATGTGCTGATGTCAAAAATGATTTTTAAAAAATGAAAAAACATCATTGGCATTTATTTCGGCACGAAAAGCTATTTGAAAAGCAACCGCTACCACACTGCCAAACACGCCCTAAGTGGTTGTTTGTTTTGTGTTTTAAAATGTTTTGTAAAAAATTTAATTTTTTTTATTTTAAATTAATTTTTTTAGTCTTTTTAAATTATTTTAATATGTTTATATTAAAAATAATTTTTTAAAACTATTATTTGTAGCGAAACACTTGTATAAATATTAAGGCTTTAAGTGGTTGTTTGTTTTTATATTTCAAAATATTTTTTTTAATTATTCTTTTTATTTTAAATATTTTTTTAGTCTTTTA
Organism: Populus alba x Populus glandulosa; assembly: GCA_033617975.1. Taxonomy (NCBI): domain Eukaryota; kingdom Viridiplantae; phylum Streptophyta; class Magnoliopsida; order Malpighiales; family Salicaceae; genus Populus; species Populus alba x Populus glandulosa. The sequence continues at coordinate 9,061,094 of CM066161.1, forward strand.
AGATTATTTTGATGTATTTATATAAAAAATAATATATATTTTTTAGATTTTTTTTTATCCTTACGGTAAATTTTACAAGGACAGACAATGTTTTCTTTTGTCATTAAATCATATTCTATTTATTTGAGGTGAAAAGGATAATGCCATTTTAAAAAATAAATAGCATTGATAGAGATGATTCTATTATGATAAATTAAGATGATACGAGAAAACATCTTATGCATTTGTATTTAATTGATTTTCTTAGATAAACCCCGATTACATGTAAAAGTGATTAATATAGAATGTCATGTATTTTTAGCACTATCCATTGCCAATGATGATCGATTCATGTGTTACATTAGCACTATCCATTGCCGATGATGATGCTCAATTACTCGTACGTGTCTACTATGTTTATATGTTTCTTCTTGTCCGGTCCATTTTGACTAACAATTATGTGTGTTCTTCTTGTTTGTCAGGCTGGAGCCTGAATTTATTGAGAAAATCGTTGGAGATGTTTTGGAAAAATTGCATGCCATGTCTTCAAGTCACAGTACTCCGGCTGGTCTAATTGGAATTGATGTTCGTGTTAGCAAAGTTGAGTCTTTGTTAAATATAAATTCTCCAGATGTTCTCATTATAGGGATATGGGGAATGGGTGGTATCGGTAAGACAACGATTGCTGAAGTTGTGTGCAACAAGGTTCGTTCTCGATTTGAAGGAATCTTTTTTGCAAACTTTAGGCAACAATCTGATTTGCGAAGAAGCTTTCTTTCATGGCTGCTTGGCCAAGAAACTCTGAACACTATGGGATTCTTGAGTTTTCGAGATCCTTTTGTGATGGATAGACTTAGTCGTAAAAAGCTTTTTATTGTTATGGATGATGTGCATAATTCAATGGCTTTGGAAGAATGGAGAGATTTGCTTGATGATCGAAACAGTTCATTTGGTCCGGGCAGTAAAGTTCTCATAACAAGTAGGGACAAGCAAGTGCTCAAGAATGTAGTTGATGAGACATACAAGGTTGAGAGGTTGAACTATGAAGAAGCTATTCAACTCTTTAACTTGAAAGCCTTGAAGAATTGCATCACCACAATTGATCAAAGACACTTGATAGAACAGATTGAAAGGCATGTACAAGGCAATCCGTTGGCTCTTAAAGTTTTGGGTTCCTCTCTCTATGGTAAAAGCATCGAAGAATGGCGCAGTGCATTGAAGAAACTAGCTCAGGACCCTCAAATCGAAAGGGCGTTGAGAATTAGTTACGATGGGTTGGATTCAGAACAAAAATCCATATTTCTTGACATAGCACATTTCTTCATAAAATGGGAGCAAGACCAAGCAACAAGAATATTAGATTGCTTATATGGTCGGTCTGTGATTTTCGATATAAGCAAGCTCATCGATAAGTGTCTCATAACTGCAACTCATAACGTGTTAGAAATGCATGATTTACTACAAGAAATGGCATTTAACATTGTTCGTGCAGAATCTGATTTTCCTGGCGAACGTAGCAGGTTATGTCATCCTCCTGATGTCGCTCAAGTATTGGAGGAAAATAAGGTTAAAGCTACAGCCATTAACTGTCGTTCATGTATTTGCTCAAAAGTTGATATTGTGTTTGAGTAGATTGTATTATTGTTTGTTTATTCTTTATTCTTGTTTAACAGGGAACTCAAAAAATTAAAGGCATATATTTGGACACCTCTAAGTTATCGAGACAGATACACTTGAAATCTGATGCCTTCGCAATGATGGATGGTCTTAGATTTCTCAATATCAGTCAGGGTGTTTACTCCCAAGAAGATAAAATGCACCTTCCTCCTACTGGCCTCGAATATCTTCCTAATGAGCTGAGATATTTGCAATGGGATGGATTCCCTTCGAAATCCTTGCCGCCATCTTTTCGTGCTGAACACCTTGTGGAGCTTCGCCTCTGGCGAAGCAAGCTTGTAAAACTTTGGACAGGAGTAAAGGTATGATTTAATTGCTACAGATTTATGATCAGAAATATGAAGTTGGAGGTGCTAACTTTCTAATCATGCCTTTTTCTGTTGACAGGATGTTGGAAATTTAAGAAGAATTCACCTATCTTGCTATGAATATTTGACGGAATTGCCAGATCTATCAATGGCAAAAAATTTACAGTCCTTAAGACTTGATCACTGTTCAAGTTTAACCGAGGTTCCGTCATCTCTTCAATATCTTGACAAGCTGGAAGAACTTGTTCTCTATGCTTGCTATAATCTTAGAAGTTTGCCAATGCTTGATTCAAAGGTTCTCAGAAAACTTTATATAAGTTCGTGCCTAGATTTGACCACGTGTCCAACGATTTCACAAAATATGAAAAGCTTACATTTGAGGGAAACTTCAATCAAAGAAGTTCCACAATCAATTGCTGGCAAGTTGAAAGTCCTTTCTCTAAGTGGTTCCTCAAAGGTGACCAAGTTTCCAGAGATTTCAGGGGATATAGAAGAATTAGATCTAAGCAGAACTGCTATTAAAAAGGTGCCCTCATCAATCCAGTTTTTCACAAGACTCAAAAAGTTGTTTCTGAGTGGTTGCTCAAAACTTGAGAGCTTCCCAGAAATCATAGTGCCTATGAAATCTTTGGAGAGTCTTGACTTGAGTAGAACATGCATTAAAGAGATACATTCGATATCATTTAAGCATATGACATCTTTGAAGATTCTAAAATTAGATGGAACGCCACTTAAAGAGCTACCCTCATCAATCCAGTTTCTCACAAGACTTGAAAGTTTGGGTATGAGTGGTTGCTCAAAACTTGAGAGCCTACCCTCATCAATCCAGTTTCTCACAGGACTTGAAAGTTTGGACATGAGTGGTTGCTCAAAACTTGAGAGCTTCCCAGAAATCACAGTGCCTATAGAATCTTTGCAGCATCTTTACTTGAGTGAAACAGGCATTAAAGAAATACCTTCGATATCATTTAAGCATATGACATCTTTGAAGGCTCTATATTTATATGGAACGCCTATTAAAGCGTTACCTAAGCTTCCCCCTTCGCTGAGGTGTCTAGAGACACATGACTGTGCATCACTAGAAACCGAAATATCAATCATAAATATCGGTAGATTATGGCATAATCAATTGGATTTTAGAAATTGCTTCAAATTGGATCAGAAACCACTGGTAGCAGCAATGCATTTGAAAATTCAGGTATCTCTCTAAACCCCCTTGTCTTTCTTTCTTCTCTCTCTCTCGCTTGCTTCATCACATTTTCGAAATGTGACTTTTGTGTTACAGTCCGGAGAGGAGATCCCATATGGCAGAATTCGAATGGTTCTACCGGGGAGTGAAATTCCAGAATGGTTCGGTGACAAAGGAATTGGATCTTCACTCACCATACAGTTGCCCTCAAATTGTCATCAGCTCAAGGGAATTGCTTTCTGCCTTGTCTTTCTAGTCCCTCTTCCCTTCCATAAGGTATATTATAATTACCATGTTAAGGGTAAAAACGGTAAGCATGATGAAGTCGTCTTTGCTTCCCGGGAAGAACATATTCCAACAGATGTCTTCGTGTCATGTGACTCATCACATGATTCTACACTACGAGCTCGAATTGGGAAATCATTTACGTAAATATTCTGGCAATGAAGTTACATTTAAATTCTACCACGTTGAAGTGGACGTTGACGGGAGGGAGGTAGGTCATGATATCCGAAGGCCTTTCAAGTTGAAAAGCTGTGGGGTGTATCTGCACTTTGATGAAAATATACTGGCGGACGAAAGTTCAGAAGAAAATTGAGGGAGAAATAAAAGAAATTGAAAGGGAGAGAGAGTTCTGTAATTACTGCAGATTGATCTTCAATTATTACTTGGTTTTCAAGATAGCTGTAAATATTGTTCTTCCCTTGCAACTGTTATTCAACTAATTCCTAAACAAACTGTAACAACCACCTTAACTAATGAATCATGTGCACATTTATTCTTGCACATGCAGAATACTATAGTCATGTTTGGATCTTTGATTACATAAACTAACAACACAACACAAGAAAAACAGTAAGTATTCAGGATTTTATTATGGTATATTTTATAACTCTTTAAATAAACTCAAAACTAGCTCAGACAATATTTTTTGAACCTAATTTAAAAAAATTCTAGATCTCAGCTGATTATAAATAGACTCAAAAATCTAGATTATAACAACCAACCTCATTTTAAAACTGGAGTTTGAAAAATCTAAGGAGTCTGAAAGTTATAACTAATTCCTCAACTAACTGGAAGTATTCAAGATTTTGTTATTGCATATTTTATAACTCTTTAAATAAACTTAAAACTAAGAAATATGAAAAATAAAAATGAAAAGTAACAAAATTAATTCTGAATTTAGAAGAATTCGAGAACTTTACAGCTAACCAACCTCATTATAAAATTGGATCCATAGAATCTCTTGACTGTGTTTACCAGATTGATTACTCGCCACAACCTAGACCTCTTCTTAAATTTAGCCAAGTGATCTTAGATTTAATGCCGCCTCCAATAATTATAAACCACACTCCAATAAATGCCGCCTTGATGCTTATGCTTCTGAAAGATCTACTTTCTCATTTAATGGAGTCACTGATTCAGGTGATGGATTCGGAACTTCAGTTTCAGATGGTTGGGATTCATGCTTTGCAGCAGCTTGCAACACCCAGTTTTGAACATCTGAAGATGAAGGTGATGTAGATAAACCAATGCGGTTGTTTTCCAGTTTTCCTGCTGCCTATGAAAATGCCTGGACTCCAAGTCTAACGGGAGGGAGAAAACACCTTCAAAGAAGCATTTGAAATCCTAGTTAATCAAGATCTCAACAATCCAAAAACTTGGTTAAACATGATCCAACTACTGAAAAGAAACTAATTGCAAACGCCTTCAAAGAAGCATTTGAGATCCCAGTTAATCAAAGATATCAACAATCCAAAAACTTGGTTAAACATGATCCAACTACTGAAAAGAATCCAACTGTGAAAATGGTTAAATAACTTCTAAACGTCTGGTGGAGGTTAGGAAATATGAACCTTGATAATGTTATAGGCAATTTGCTTATCAACATGACTCAGACTTCTGACATGATCAGAACATGGTCAAGAACCTAATGTTGAAAGAACATTGAGACACAGAAGAGATTTGCTATATATAAATTTTTCTATGCTCTTTACTGTGCAAACACCTAGGTTCATTTTGTTAATAAAAACTCATCATCCCAGTAAACATGTGATTTGGGTTGCTAAATAATGTTGTAATAACATATGACACCTATCTATCTAACATGATACTAGGTGCGTCTTATATAATTCATTGAGCATGAATAAACATAGACTTGATTTCAGACCTGGTTTCCAATATGATTTACAAAATTGTGCCAATTACACCATAAATACACATCTTGCTTAAAATCTTCAGGGCCATTTTAAGAAGCAACCCGCTGATAAATAGTCTGGCAGAGTGTGAGAAACCAATAATTAGAGAAACTCAAGGTTCCCTTAACTAAATTTAGCAATGACATAAACCTTTCCCTAGGACACATGCAAAATAGCAAAGGGAATCTAGCTTAATGGTCGTATACATGCTATTTTCACGGATTACATCAAATGATCTAAATATTAGCACAATATCAGAATGTGTGAAGTTTGTTTTAATCATTATCAGCTTAGAAATCAACATCTATGTGTGTTTGAAAGAAACATTAACCAGAGCACTATAACAAATGAAAGTGTACCTGACTGAGGCCAATGATGGCAATAAATTGTAAGGTCTTCTCCCACTCTGAAACAAAGTTCAAGCTTGGTTGGTAAGAAGAATGTAAGGAAAGCAACAAAAAAGAAAAGAAAAAAAATAAAGAAAACCAGAATTTATATCATTGGTTCTATATAATACAACTGAAGTATTTCAAACTCTTCAACATTTTAGGGAGTTGTTCTTGAAAAGTAATAGAGCCTGTCCATGAGGAAGAAAATGTACAAAGCTAGCAATGCATATGATGCTACAGCAAAACCCTGTCCACAGCGTGAATATAGTATAAGTAAAGGATGCACTGGACATTTGCATGGTAAGCAATAGATATTTATCAATCATGGATTGATGATTAATGAAGACCTGATGTAAACAGCATGAATAGTTCTAGTTAATCATGTACACATATTTGTGGAAGCATGTCTCTAGACCAAACAGAAGCATACATTCAAAACAGAGAAATCAACTTGTAATTATTTTATTTCCTTGCTACAAAATAAAAAGATCATTCCCATCCCATAAACAAATCTCTCGAGATACAAGATATCCTTTTTTTTTAAAAGATGGATTTTGGGGAAAAGAAATCCAAGTGTAGAAAAGATTGAAATAGACTAATCATAGTGTAGTATCACAAAAAGCAATCTGATTTCTTACCACACCATTACCTAAGTGTTTGCATTGGCGAAGGTCTGATATCTTCTAGAATTGCTTCAGCTTCCTGAAATGATGCCAAGTTGTCACAACTATCAAGTATTTTGTGAAAAGCTTAGATCTTGCACAAGAAAATCAAGCACTTCCAGAAAATACTTGTAAATACTTGTAATTATAATTTGCAATCCATGAAAAGAATAGCACAGATTGACAAAGCATATTGAATGTAAATCCTACATGACCAAATGGTCTTAGCAACAAGAAAAATGTTGATTGAAATGCGAAGGTTGTGGATTTGTATGAACAAGGAGAACAACCTTCCTCCCAGATTGTAAAATGATCCAACAAGTCAGCTTGTTGCATATATCAAAATAACTTTCTGAGTTGTAATGAATCATATCAACTTGTTTGATTGAATGTTTCAAAACGTTCCTGTAGACTTGGGCTCAGATACTTGGGACACAACCTCTTGTTGATTTCTTACTACATTATCTGCACAACAGCTTCAAGAGTTCTTTAATCAGTTGCACCCAACACGTCGGAAAATTTACGAAAACTACAATTCGACTAACAATCACTTCTCCAACTGAATTCCATATAATTCAATCTGTTGCACCAAAGAAATTATTCAATCTGAACCAAAAGTCTTTAACAAGAGATGCCAATTCTAACACCATTAGATTGCTTAAAGACAAAGTAATCATTTTTCTCAAGAATCAACACTTGGATACTGTGCATAATTTCACTTCATAAATCTGTGCACCGTCATGCTTCGAAACATACACAATTCCTATGGCCTGCATACCGAGTTTATGGTAGCCCATCAATTACATATATAGAAACACTCATGATGCACATGTTCATACAAGTGTGATTGCACATGGCACACTCTTTTTATTTGTTTTTGAAACAAGTCTCTCCACGTAAATTTACACACGCACTGCACAGACACAATTACATCTCATATGCCTCTGTGTGTGCATGTTGTTCTGTGCTGTGGATACCATTTTGATAGTATCCATTGGGCACCAATGTGCTCCCAACAAAGAAATTTCACTCTTTCCATGTGTTTTTGAAACAAATGTCAAATTAATCAATTCTCTAGGTTTATCTTAGCTGGCTGAATATATTATTGTATAATCAACAGCTTGTCATTTTCCACACATATACTTTGAGTTGATCGATGGCTTTCAGCAAATAGAATTTTGTATTTCTAGAAATTTATACTAGTTAAGAGAATATGCAAGTCATGCAATAACCTTACCTCATTAAGTATGGTTAGCATGGTCTCAGGTTTAAGCTTCTTGGCTTGGATACCTTGTTTTACCCAAGAGTGGAAGCCACCTTGGACCAAGTATGGTCTCTGTCACATAAAAATGCAAACAAACAATTAGCAATATGATACAATAGGTTGTGGTTCCAGATTAACAATAGACTTACCTGGCAGTTCAAATTTTCTTATAATGCAGGTCACAAGGTTTAATTTTGCAAAATTCTACTATCTTCTCTATCTAAATTATATGATTAGTTCAGGAATGAACTATGATATCATCTAGAATTCATGCATTTAACTTGTTTCTCTGCAAGCCATTTACACAACAATACAGCCCAGCAATCTATGGAGTGAAATAAAAGAATATTGAAATTGATTAATACATTGCAATTTCTCATTCAAGCAACGTAAAGACTTTTTTTTTTAGAGAGAGAGATAATTTAAGGACACATGTTAGATGTAATACTAATGTGCTTTCTGAATTATACCACTTGAGAATAACAAGAATGAAAATTGGGTTCAATCTACAGCATTTATAAGACAGAAAAACATGCATAAGGAGTAACGGTTTTTGACTTAACAATGTAAATGCACAAAAGACATTAATGTACTCTTCCCAAATCTGGTTAATATGGATAATGTTATTTGTTTCTAAGATTACTACTGAAAAACTCTCAGAAAATGTTTTTTATCCCAAAGAAACTTGACTAAGGGAGAGTGGATAAATTCATTTCGCCCTTCTAGTTCCACGATGAATTAGATGTTTAGGCTTTTATGTGATAGAAAAATATTAGATATTCTAAATACTTGCCTTAACCCCAAGCTTTCTCAAGGATCTAGCGATGCCTTTAAAACGAGAACCATCAGCATCCATAACTATTACCTGGTAAATTTGAGACAATGTTCCTGCTTCAGGATTTAAACATGGAACACTCAGGAGATTGTGATGTAGCAACTGTACTGCATATGGTAATACCAAAACAATTTCTTGTGTCCTCAGAGGCCACTGATGCTAAAACACACAACATTGATGAAACCAAGCCCAAATCCCCCCCTCGAGAATTTCCTTTCTTTCTTGCACTACTCAGAATTCTCATTTTTCTGAATGTCTCGAAACAAAGACGGCATGCATAAACAATAGCTATATCGAAGCTCTTAAAACATAAAGCTATACCTGTACCGCTTTCAAGTTTCGAATGACTGCAGCAATTAAGATGTCATCAAGATATCGTCCACCCTTTAAAAGCTTCCTTACTGGGCCATCAACCTGAATAAAGTTGAAGAATATAAGACAGAGTTATGAAAAAGGGATACAGCCAAGTTCCAATTCTTGTTTTATTTTTTTTATTGTTGGTTCAAAGAGTTATTTGACATTTAGAAACAAAGTAATTGTTCTAAACTATCATCCTCATACCAAATAGCAATACCTCTCCACCCATAGCTTTTGAATAGTATTATCAAATAAAACCAACCTCTGGTAGAGTTACAATTGCATAGCGAAACCGAGTAGCTCGCCTAAGATCAGGAATGCCATCTCTTTCTCTAAGAACCTTCATATAAACAATGTCCACCAAGTTCAAAGCCAAGTTAAGGGGCAAAAACAAAGAAATTAATGAGGGTGCCAGATTTGAGATTTTTTTACTGTGATTTAAAAAATGTATGAACAGTCAGCCTTAGTGTCTCTCATTGAGGTACTAAAATTTCTAACAAGAAAGAAACTTAGGAACATAAAAGGCCAGAACATTTACTCTCTTGCCTCAGGCCGGACATCAATAAGTATGGCATCTTCCTTCCCTGGCAAGAGCTTCAAAATTAATTGCGGAGACAAATCTCCAGAGTAACCACCATATACCCACACCCTATAAAAACCCCTGCACAAATCTAATAGAAAACTTAAGCTTCCCATGTAATGCAGATTAAATAAATAAATCCTTCACGCACAAAAGGACAACCATACCACAAAGTGGCTGAGGTTCCAAGGAAAAGAACAAAAGGCACAATTGGATCATTTGGATCCAAGCCAAGACTTTTCTCCAGCCCCTCAATAGCAATGTAAACCTGCTTAAGGTGTAAAAGCAAGTTTAGGAAATTCAGCTTTGGTTTTGGATCATAAATTAGTTAGATCAGTACATAATTAAGCAGTGTAACAGAGATGGACGCAATTGAGTTTTCAACTAGAAGTCCTGTAAGCTGAAAGCAGTGACTGATGTCTCCAACAAAAAGATTTCTAAAATAATCCAAATATATCTTTGCAGGAGATTTTTTTCCAAGTCCATACAATTAAACGAGAGTACAATGGCCATCAAAGTAAAACGTGCCAAGCATAATGTACCTACTGAAAAGTTGCACCAATTGGTCTCAAAATCTCTGTTACCCTTTCTTCAGACAGATTCAGTGCACTCCTGATCTCTGGAGGAAGAAAATCCTTGGCAGGCCCATAAGAATAAACAACAAAAGAAGCCCCTTTTGCTATAGATTTCTCCACTGCAACGATTGCAACTCTGACCACATCAACAAAAGTGCCAGTAGCTTTTTGTGTGGCTTCCCTCAAACTAGATGGAAAGCTAGTCAATGTTTGGCAGCTAATTCTTCTGTTTGATCAAAAGTAGAGAATACTTTACTCAAGGCACCATCTACTGCTTCTGAAGCACCTTCCTTAATCGATGTTATTGAAGAAGTAATTGTGTCTAGTGAGCTTTGCACAACATTTCCTCCATTATTTATTGAAGTGTTGATGGAGTCCCTAACCTCGCCCAAAAAATCATCAAAACCAGCCTTTGCACTAGATAATGAATCGTTATCCATTTCCAGGGAATCAGATCCCAAACTAGTATTCTCTGGTGTCATATCAATAGTTGATGTTATTTCAGGTTCCACAAGTCGTATTAAACTATCTGTATTATCAGCAAACTGGTCTGCAGAGTTCAAAGGTCCTTCTTCAACATCAGATATGTTATAACTTTCTAAGAATTTCAGTTTACCCCCTCCCATAGGGTGTGGGTGCAGTTCATCTATTGCTCCAACTGAACAATCCCAATCCTTATAAAAGTTGCAATTAATGTTGCCTAGTTCATTTGGGCAAGAATGATCATTAATGAAAGTAAAGCTTTCAATAAAATTGGAGTAGAAAGACTTTATAGCTTGTGTTTTGAAGGAAATTCTTTGGTGATGTGTTATATTTGACATTCCCAAAAGTACCCTGTCTACGACATAACATCTGGACTCGAAATCCTTCCAGACTGAGCAAAATGGTTGCAGACCTCCATGGAATGTTATCTGCAGTAATTGTGGTTTCAAATACATGAATGAAAATTTTGACAATAGAAATACTATGCCAGAGGTATATGAAGAAATATGTGACATGATAACACAAAACTTGGTGAATTGATAACCGATGTGCATGGAAGTTACTGCCTGCAAGGCTTCACTGAAAATTGTCAAATTCTATTCTTTAAAGCTGGACAAGGAATTTGTATATTGAAGAGTCTCACAGACCTCATATCTTAATTTTATATTCTGATGTAAGTAATCAGATTAAGAGCGTGTTTCACATTGCGGTAATGGTTGCTTTCAAAGTGTTTTTTGTTCGAAAACACATCAAAATAATGTTTTCTTCATTTTTTAAAATATATTTTTAACATCAGCACATCAAAACGGTCCAAAAACATCAAAAAAATAATTTTAAGCAAAAATAATTATATTTTTGGCAAATGGTGTTGTGACAGTAATGCTAAACACACTCTAAGTGGAGAGAAAATGCCATCATAATCCACTGCAAATGAGAAGGAAGTTGGTGCTAGGGAATCACACCCAGATGCTTAATCTACTAAATGGAGATGTACAAGCAAATTATTAGGCCATGCAAAACTTTCTGCTAGATTTTTTAAGGGATTTACTCAGCATCCCTCTGATGTGCAGGCCTAGAAGGAAGGAGAAAGCTGCACTAGACTATGATACCATGCTAGAGCATGAGAATCAATTCAAAACCTTAACTTAGGCACATAAGCTCTACATGATGTCATAAGCTCTCCCTCTTTAAGTCAACAAACTCGTATCTTTGATTTGTAAGTCCAGCAAACTCTACACATAAACATGTACAAACACACAAAGTAAGGGGAGAGGGGGTACCAAATGCTTACGATAAACTTAAAAGATACAGCTAGAGATTTCCTTGAAACTCCATAGAATTCATTAGACTCCATGAATAACTACTACTCATTTCAGATTACCTTTTAAAAACACGTAAGTCTCGTCAAAACTGATTTCATATTCCTTGACCACTTTCATCGGCAACTCCAGAGCTGATCTCTAGCTAATCTTGCCTAATACCCCAACTTCTGATTCCAAGAAAAATATTAAAATCAACAGATGGTTAGAAAATAATCACCATCTCTGAATAGGATTCAATAAGGTTTTGTGGAGAAAAGCATGCAAGCCACAGTATGATACAGGGCATGCACATAACATTAATAACATATGATCATTAAGCTTTTTTTTTTCATATGATCATTGTCAAAAAGAAAAGAAATTCAAGCAATGGTTTTCACAAAAGTTTATGATTACAACAACAACAATAATAATATTGATTGCTTCATCCAGATATACATGAAGAGCACCTCGAATAAAACTGGTTAATAATAAATAATCTTGCAAACATTCAGAAGCCAGCCAGCCCCTTACTGATTGGTAATAATCCAGTTGAATGGATTAGGATAGAATTACTAAATACCTAATAAGTAGCCTCGCTGAAATAAAGTAAATCCACATGCTAAAATCACTTCCTTGTACCATTAACCATTACCATGCAGATAAACAGAAGAATGAAAACTTTGAACGACTAACACTGGTGGCATATACCAAAAACCTGTGTAAAAAAGAGTAGTTTCCATGGCGCGTGCATAGGTTGCTAATCTAACTTGAACCTGATTTAGAAAACCATTCAACCAAAATTAGTAACTTATTTCATGGAATGAATTCTCTCCCATTCAAACATAAAATAAATAAATAAATAAGTATATATATATATATATAGCAATTCAATTCAAAGATTTAAAATATATATATATATATATATGTTCTTGTGCTTGAAGTACTTAGGCAAAAGATCTCTTTGAAACCCTGGGACATTCCACACCACAAAACTGTTATTGCTGCTACTCCATGACACCATTGAATCCGTCGACGGGTCGTCTACCATGCCGTAGGTTTTGCTTAGAAATGGAGGCACTGTGTTCGTGTTATTATTCCCAAAATCCATTCTACTAATCTATTTATTATTATTTTTCTAACTTTAAAATAAAATTATAAACACAAACTGATTTTTTTTCTTTATTTTAAAGCGATAGAGAGGCTGTTGAAGGAAGGATGAAGAGAAAAGAGAGACGAGACTCCGAAAAACAAGACACGAAGACAGAGAGAGAGAACGAGGGGATGGACCGTGGAGATGTTACGGTCAATGCAACACCCAGACGTAAGACTACAGTTTGGTCCTAACATGTTATAATTACGCTAACATGTCCTTAATTAGACCCAAAAAAATTGACCATCTAATTGCGACCTTAATATATCAAATAACATTTTGATCTTTTAATTTAAAAACACACAATGACATCACATTTGTTATTTAATCTTAAAATAAAACATTAAGAACATAATGTTTTTTTTCTCCTTTTAGCATTCAAAGAATTGCATAAATAATAAATACATTTTTATCCTTTAATTTTAAAAAATATCATCACATCATTAATTTTTATTTTTTTAAAATCTGGTTAAATTATTATATTTATTCATTTGTTGAAAATTTAAAAACAAAAAAATAGTTTAAAAAAACAAAGACTAGCTTTTTTATTTTTTAATTTTATTTTTTATATGTAAAATATTATATTATCAACATTATTATCATCATACCACTACTCTACTACTAATATCTCTTTAATATTATAATCACCATCAATACCATTATTGTAAATATTATCTTTAAGCTACCACAACCATTATTTTTATTAGTATTTAATCACCTTCACCCTCTATTTTAATATTATCATTGTTGAGGTGTTTAGAAATATAATAGCAATTGTTTTTTAAATATTTTTTATTTATAAATATATTAAAACAAAATTAAAAAAAATTATTTCTAACACAGTGTACTAATATAAAAAATAATAATTTTAAGTAAAAATTTTAAGTTTTGACCAACCCTTATTTGAACTGCAATTCATCTTTAACTTTATAATCACCAACAACCTTTACAAGCATTTCTTGACATTATGGTTCTATCATGGTCCCTTTTATTACATCATCATCACTCACTATAATTTTTTCTATATTTATTAATAAAGCAAAAATTATTGTTAATTTTATTTTACTATAACAATAATAATGATTGTTGATATCATATTAATTATTATTATTTTATTGTTATTCGCCACAACAATATAATCATTTCACTGTCATAATTAAATGTGTCATATTATTAGTTTTATATTTGAGCTAATAATATATTTTAATATTTTTTTTAATTAAATAAAATTTATATAAAATATTTTTTTCCTTTATATACCTTTGTTAAAAATATAAACAGCTTTTGAAACACACACTACGAATGATAAATAAGAAGCATTTTTTATTTTATTAAAATAAAAAACCAAAAATAAAAAAAAAATAAAATCAAGTACCCTTTCATATTTCTCGAATAAAAAGAAAAGGAAAATTAAGTGGATTTTAATTATAAAAAATAAATTAGTGTATATAGTTGACACATTTATTAGCCCATCGATTAAAGCAAGTGTGCTTTCAACTAAAGCACTTGGTTATCAAGGCAAGAAACAAAGAGCAAGTATAGATGAAAAATCCATAAATAATCCATAAACAAGTTGAACAAAAGAAGAAGAGAAAACAAGATAATATTAAGTAATGATTTGTAAGCACAATTCATAAATAACCAAATTTAACAATTTAATTCATTTATTTTCATAAACTTGGACAAACCTATATAAGATGAAAAATTAAGATTTTCCTTCCATCCTATTTAATTTTTAATTTAATCATACTCATCATGTTTCTTGATGTATTTCAACACTAATTTTATCATTACCCATATCCACATTCCATTCTTTTATTTATTTCCTCACTCTACCAAATTTCTTAGTTTAGTAAGGATGTCATTTTTTTTTTTCATTTACATCCTACTTGTTTATGCATTACTTAACCTCATTAAATATATTTTCATCCACACTAAAATCCTAACTAAGTCAAATATAATTTTCCTCTTCTTTCATTTAGGCTTGCAATAATTTTATTTTTAATTTTAACATCCAATGAGGGATCAATTTTTCTTTGATTCTAGTTTTCAAAACCTCATCTAAGGTTAATTTTATTCATTTGAGCATGATAATTTCCCATTTCATCAATCACATAAATTCCCTATATTTTTCTACCAATGCCAAAATTTCAAATAAAATGTAGCATGAAATTTTTTCAACTTTTTACTCAATTAAACACTAACTCATTCAATTTTCATGCCAACAAACAAAATTTCATCACAATATCACAAATTACTACAACCAATATGCTAATCACAAAGTTCCATAATCAAGCATGTCATCACTCAAGTATACATTTATGAAATTTTTACAATTAACAAAATAGAATCATATTTGCTATTACGATTACAAGGAATTTAATTAGAAGAAACCTCAAGGTGAAACCACCCTTTATCTCCTTCCTTCTTCTTCCTTTCTTCACACTTCATTCTTCCTCCACAAGCTTTAAAACCCTTAGATCAATCAAATATTTAGTGTAGCTCGCTATAAACCTTCTTAATTATCTTTACTCTCCATAATCATGCATTATGTTCAAGAATTGATAAGATAATTGTAGAGAAGATGTAAGAAAATCCCTAACTTCCCTTTCTCTCCTTGTAACCCGCTCGACACCCCAAGCAAAATAGGGTTTATATAGTAAAATTTTCATTATTTGCATTTAAACCCTTGTCTTTTATGTTTAAATTTATCTAGTCCCCATGAGTCATTTTATTTTCTTCTTTTCTTTTTCCTTTTGGTCGGCCAGCCCTTTGAAGGCTGACTTTTTAACTAATTTATACAATATTTCTTTTAATTATATCACCATGTGTCTCTGGTATATTTTGTTTTTACCTGATTACTAGTACTTTTTCGTGCAAATTTTAAAAATTACTGCATAAAACTTTCTTTTACCTGATTTTTCTAAAACAAATTCTCAATTTCTCCCAAAACTTCTAAAATTTTAACCAAAGCTAATAAAATAAATTAGAAGTCTCCACGAAAATTTTCAGATTTTTCTAATAACCCGATAAAGAGTTACGAATTTTTAACATAAAACTAGTCGATTTATGATTTTTCACCCAAAAATCAAAATCTCCTTATTTCATCCCTGCATAAAGCACCCAATCATTTTATTGTCTCCTCGAAGCCACTTTACTATATTTATTTTCCTTTTTTAGCAATTTATGGCTTATTTTTGTGCCACAAGAACATTATTGATTTCTCACCGGTATTTACACCAACACTTTTCGTACCATTCTTTTGTTTTTAACCAATGGTTTACAATATGAATATTAAAAGTATTATCATTTGTATTAAAAATCTTATTATTTTTATTATAATTATTGACAATAATGATAATAAGAACAATAATTTATATTTTTATCCTTCAAATAGATCCTGCATCAGGACTCAATGGTAATGAGCCTTGTGTTAAGACCCAAATCATTTGGGTTCTACGTTGAGACCCAAATCGAATGGGTCCTATCTTAGGACCAACCTAAGCCAGCGGGTTTGCTGACCTACGCATTAGGTTTGCACATGGACCCCTTTTTGTTGGGTCAGGTGTCCGCACCCAAATCGCTTGGGTTCGAACACGGACCCAGCCCCCTTGGGTCTAGACATGAACCTAACACCCCTGAGTCTGCCCACAGATCCAACACCCAACCCCTTGGGTCCGAACTCGGACCCCAAACTCAACCCTCTTAGATCCGGACACGGAAGGACCCAAACCCCAACCCCTTGGGTTTGGACACAACACCACTCATAATGGCTCTTGCCTCATGACTCAAGTCTAATGGGTCCTGCATCAAGACCTAATTCTCTTGGGTCCTGCGTTAGAACCAAAGTGGAATGGAACTTACAACTAGACCCAATTTTCTTGGATCCGGTGGCAGGACCCGATTGTCTTGGGTCCGACGTCACGACACAAGCTTAATGAGTCTTGCGTCTGGACCTACTTCAATAGGGTCTTTCATCAAGACCCAAGGTTTATGGGCCTTATGTTTATAAATATAATCATTAGTATTTTAAATATTATTATTTTTATTATAATTGAAAGTATTAATATTAAAAATTGTATTATTTGTGTTATAAAATATTATTATTATTATTATTATTATTATAAGTAATAGTATTAATATTAAAAATATTATCATTTGTGTTATAAATGTCAATATTTTTATTATAATTAATAATATTATAATAAAAATATTATTATTTGTACTATTAATATTAATAGTTTTATTATAATTAATATTATTAATAAAAAAATTAATAAATTTGAAAAATATTATTTTTTGTATTATAAATTTTTATAGTATTTTTTATGAAAATAAAAAGTGCGTCCGCCGCGTTGCATGAGCACCAAACTAGTATAACTTTAAATATGAGCTAAAGATTGAGGAAAGATGTAAACCAACATTGTAGTGGACATATTTTATACGCCACTATAATGGATGATTTCGGGTTTATAAATAAACAAATTGAGTTTTTATTTCTTTATAAAAGTTGTATCTTTGTGTCTTATTTTTTTATAGAGATAAATCATGTTTAAAATTGACTTCTATAACTTCATTTATGATTAAAATACCGAACAATGTTTGGGGTTAGGTAGACTAAACCAATCATGATTGCTCAATTTCTAATATTTGCTTGGAATTGTTTTTAATTGAGGGTTCTAACATTTTAATTGATAAAGAATAAGTATGAACATGGAAAACATGTATGTTTATAGGATTTTAAGGATTTTCCTTGCTATTGGTATGAGAATAATAGTTGAATAAAAAGTGAATTGAAATTGTGATGTTGGATGAATTGTTGATGATAACTATATCCTTGGTGGCACGAGGAAGTCTACAAGGACAAGACAACAATGGGGAGCAACTGAAGTTAAATTAAATCAAATCACTATGACTAATCTCCTAATCTCCCATCAATATCCAAGAATATATGAATTATAAACAAGAATAAAATCAAGAAGGATAAATAGTATAAATTTTCATGAATTTATTTACATGGAAACTTCAAAACTCAATTAAATGTCGGGATTTAAATGAAATCTATGCCATGCCAAAGTGATAGGTCCTCTCATTGATATACACTCCAACACTCACGTGTTTAGGGCTTATGTGTTTAAATCTCTCAAATTCAATCAATGAATATGTTCTACCATAAGCTTGCTCTTCAATCTCATCTCCATTACTAACATATTACAAGCAATGCATGAATCAAAAGGTCTTATTTCCGGTTATAATGGGGCTAAGGTTAAGGTGAGGTAAAAGAGAGTAAAAGAGAAGGTTCAAACCAAAGAAAGTAGAGCATTCTAAAAAATGATATTTCAAACAAGATATTCCATCAAAACACATAAATTTTCCATCTTTAATCACCAATGCTTAACTTCTTTTGATTTCAAGCTCTTTCAACATAAAATCTTAAGAACATGAAGAACACTTGTTTCTTTCTTTTGTTTTTTTTTTTTTCACCTTTGGCAACTTTGCCCATATTTTCATCAAACATCACTTCTTCTTTCTTTTCACATAATTTCCAACCATAATTCCATGAGATATCACAAGTATATGCTCTACTAATTCTTGGCCAGGGGAAAAGGAAAACATATAAAAAGTTAAGGCTTAAACATGGATAAAACAAAGAAAAGATAAACAAGCTCAAAAGGGGCTCACTAACATATGCTTTAGGTTGGCTTTTTGGCTCAAATGGTTAAAATTCCTAATGCCTTTATCATCTTCATGTATATATATAATGTGAATGTAGTCTCAACAAGATATGAAGCAAGTTCTAGAGATACATATCATTGAAAGAATGCACACTCAAAGAATATAATGTTGAAGGCTCAAAAGCTTACATTGGTATAACATTATAAAGTCAACATGACATATTCTCAAAGTCAATCCCTAAACCAATTAAACCTTAAAATTTACATGCATACTCCTTCATTTGATTTATATCTTCATCTATCTTAATTAATTCTCATACATAATACTCATATTCTCAAAAACCAATGGGAGTTAAAAAGATCAAACACAATTTTTTTTTTAAGAACAACAAAGAAAACTAAAATAAGAAAACCAAAATTCTCCCAATACCCCCACACTTAAAACACAACATTGTCCTCAATGTTGAAATAAAAGCAAAGGAACATAAGAGAATGACATAAAATAAATTAAAATGCGAAAAAATAAAAGATAACGAAAAAGAAAGCAAATCTGATTTTTTTTTCTTTTTGTGCTGGGTTGCCTCCCAATAAGTGCTTTTGTTTTATGTCATTGGCTCGACATGTTGCATGCTCATTCTTCATAGATTGGTTCAGCTAACTCTACAGAAGCGATGAGTTCTACCGTCCAACCTTCATAGAAAGGTTCAAACGATGCCCATTGACCTTGAGTACTTTGTTGGTTTCTAAACTTGTAATTTCAACTGCACCATAAGGAAAAACATTAGAAACAATAAAGGGTCAAATCCAATGGGAGCACAACCTTCAAGGAAAAAATTTCAAACGCAAATGATAAAGAAGGACTTTTTCTCAAACATTAAACTCTTTTCTTGTAATCATTCGGTCATGGAGACTCTTAGTCTTTTCTTTGTAAATCCTTGCATTCTCATAAGCATCATTTCAAATCTCTTCCCATATAATTCCAATTTTTTTAGGCACTAAAAAGATAGGCGCCACCCATTCACTATCCGTGATGGGGTGAAAGACTCTTGCATCATTGGGAACAGTTTGCAAAGCTTGCAAAGCCAATGCTGATTCATGTATATTTTGGGGAACACATATGTGCCTCTCCATCTCTTCTATCTCGGTAACATCATAGCCATATCTCAAAGCTACTCTTAATCCATCCTCACAATCAAAATAAAAAAAACTTGCTGCACACACTTATCAACTTGGTCATAGCATGTGATAGAATAAACATTGCTATAAGGATATTTCATTGCATCATGAAAATTAAATTTAATCTTTTCATCTCCTACTTCCATAGACAAAGTATCCTTACCACAATCAATTTTTGTATTGGCAGTTTTCAAGAATGGTCTCCCAAACAATATAGGAGTGTTGTTTGATGAATCACAAGAATCATGTTCCATATCAAGAATATAAAAGTCACATGGAATGACTAAACTATCAATCTTGACTAGGACATCTTCTATCACACCAAGTGGGTAAACAAAACTACGATCCACAAGTTGTATTACAATGCTAGTTTTATTCAAAGGCTCAAGATTAAGAGAATCATAAACATGTTTGGGCATAACACTAATGGATGCACCTAAATCACACAAGGCCCTTTTGAAACTAGCATTACCAATCACACATGGGATAGTAAATGCACCTGGGTCCTTTTGCTTCAAAGGCATATTCTTTTGAACAACAGCAGATACAACTTCACCTATACTTACCATTTCATGACCTTTCAGTTTGAAAGCTCTCTTGGTAGCACACAACTCCTTCAAGAATTTGGCATAATTAGGAATTTACTTGATAGCATCAAGCAAAGGAATGTTGAGTTCTACTTTCTTGAAAACCTCTAAAATCTCTTTTTCTTTGTCCTATTTATTTGACTTAGACGAACTCACAGGAAAAGGTGAAATTGTTTTAAAACTGGAATTCATTGATTGAGGAGTTAGCTTTGGAGTGTTGGTCGATGTTTCAGTTTGTGGAGGAGGAGGATGTTCCTTCTTTGTACTCAATTCAGTTTCTATCTCTTCTTCTTTTTCTTCCATCTCAATTTGTTTCTACCTTTTCTCTTCAAGTTTTTTCCCACTTCGCAGCATGATCGCACTAACATTCTCTATTGGATTCCATGCTTGGGATGGCAATTTTCCATTCATTTATGCTTCCAATTTCCCCACACTTGAAGCTACTTGTCCCATTTGCTTCTCCAAGTTGTGAATACTTGACCTTGTTTCCTGTTGAAAAGACATGACATTTTGTTGCAAAGTCACAGTGTTAGAAGCCAAAGTTTTCATCATCTCACGAAGATCATCACTGGATGACGACCCCATAACATTAGAGTTTGTAAGTAGAGGGGGTTGTCTTACTTGATAATTTTGTTGGGATTGAAATCCATAGGGATGGAACGGTCGGCTTTGATTGCCTTGTTGAGGTTGGTTCCTATACCGTAGGTTAGGATGATCTCTCCATCCAGGATTGTACGTGTGGGAAAAAGGATCATACTTACGCTGAGGCTGTCAATTAAATCCTCCATCAACAGCATGAACTTGTTCAATGTAATCTTCTTACATTGTTGGGCATATATCTGAGGTATGTCCTTGTAAGGAGCATATACTACAAGCTTTCACCTGTTGTACATTGCCACAGGCCAAAGAATGCACAAGAGAAGTAAGATCATTAACTTTATTCTCAAGGTTAAAAATACTTACCTCATTTACTCGTTTGTTTGCGAAGTCTCCACGGGTGCCAAACTGTTTCGAGTTGGCTACCATGTTTGAGATCAATTGGCATGCAGCCTCGGGTGTCTTATCTACCAATGCCCCTCCACTTGTAGCATCAACGATACTACGGTCAGTAGGCATCAATCCTTCATAGAAATATTGAATGAGCAACTGATTGGGTATTTGATGATGAGGGCATTGAATACACAGTTGCTCAAATCTTTCCCAATACTCGGAAAGTGTCTCTCCATGAGATTGTCGAATCCCACATATTTTTTTCCTTATGTTGGCAACTCGAGATGCTGGGAAATACTTCTCAAGAAAGATCTTCTTCATGCCATTCCAAGTTCCAATTGAACCTGGGAGAATGGTTTGCTGCCCCTTTTAAAGAGAAAGGGAAAGCATTCAACTTAACCTGTTTTTCGCAACTCCATTCGGTTTCATACCAACACAAACCATATGGAACTCCTTGAGATGAGTATGAGGATCTTCTCCTACAAGACCATTAAATGTTGGTAGCAAATGTATAAAACCATATTTGAGCTCAAAGTTTACATTATTGTCGATGTTTATGCACAATGGCTGATTTTCCACGTTAGGAGCAGCAAGCTCCTTGAGTGTTTGTTGTTGTGCATTAGCCATGGTGTTGAGGCGAGCTTCCTTTCGTAACCTGCGTAAAAAATTTTCTATTTCGAGATCTAACTGCACTTGACTTTGATTAGTAGAACGGGTTACTGGAATAAATCATCAAGAAAACTTAAAAGAAACCAACCACACAAGAGATCGAAAACAATGCAAATTGTACGAAAATCCTACGCTAGAAAACTAAAATTGCCTAAACCCCTAGAAAAAAGTGGAATTTGGCCTCGATAGAGTGGAGCTAGTGGTATACCACAAGTCTTGTTTAGAACGTCGTTTCCCTTCAAGAAACAAAAGGTCGAAACCTAATTCCACCAAAAAATCTGTTTTGAACAGTACCGTTGCCTAATGAACAGTACCGCAACAACAAAAATTCTGTTTTTTTTCATAAAAAGAAATAAAAATCACAGAAAATAAAAATAATAACACAATAATCAACTAAAATTACTTCCCCGGCAACGGTGCCAAAATTTGTTGCGATGTCGCGATCGCATAAATTAATTACCCTAGCTTCAAACACAACACACAAGATAGTATAGAGCAAGCAAGGGGTCGATCCCACGAGGAAGATTTAGTTCAGATTTTTATGCTATACGTTATGCAATTTGGGGGGGTTTGGATGTTATATAGGCTAAAGCAAAATAAAACAGAAAACTATCAAACAGAATTTAATAAAATCAGAAAATTATCAAGAGAACAAACCTTGGTCGCAATCACACATCCACCTATAGAAATCAAAACTGATCCTTGAAACGAAACTCCAGTTTATATTCTGAATTTTTATCTTTTCTTAACGTTGGTTAACTAACGGATCCGCCGTATAACTAACCCTAACCAACAAATAATCGCAGTGTCCACACTAATGATTTAATCCAATGGCAGCCTTAAGATCTAGATAAATTCATTAATCTTAACAACCAAGTTATCTGCTTATGTTGCTTTGATTGAATGTTCTTCCTAAGTTTAATAACGTAGTTCCGCTACAATTATCAAGCTTAGTTGCTTCACAAGTTTATATACCACAACTCCGGTTTTGATATCAAACTTAGCAATAGATTGTTCACAATAATAACTTAGAGTTTGCTCTAGCAAATTAAGATAAACAATCATAGGAAATATGCATAGGAAAACAAACATACTCATTCATAATACAAACTGAAAATAAATGGAAGAATAAATCTCACAGTTCTTGAAATCTGAAGGTTTCCGTGTCCTTGCAACCAAGAAAATGAGTTTAGCCTTGTATGTTTGTTGAACAACTAATCAAAAAGATGGAAGAATACATGATTTAGGGTTTCTTAGAGGAGGGGGGCGTTTTCTCTTGTTGGCTGGCTGCCCCCTTTCTCTTCTCTCATTCTCTTTATATGTTAGAAAACCTTAATCTCTATTTTACAAAATAGTCCTCCCTTAAGTAGACAGTTTACATTTAAGTAGTTCAATAACTATTTTCCTAAAAAAGGAGAATAGCTTTGCATGAAATCTTCAATATTTGACTTAGAGGAGCTAAATTGCTAAAATAAAAACTTGGATGTCGGTTTAGATGCTTAGGAACGTAATTTGGACTCGTTTCTTCATGAAACCTGTTTACTGGCAGAATTCAATTGTCATCTTTGAAAAATCATATCTCCCTCATATGACATCGTTTTTTGCTGAAATTTGGAGCGTTTATAGGCCTTTGAGCCAGTAATTGAAAACAATTGATTTTGAATTAATTGGACTTTTGTAGCTCTAGATATTCAAGTCGGAATGATCGAAGGTCAACACTAGCAGATTGCGAGATTTGACTTTGAAAGCTGCGATTTCCATGCTCTTCCTTATTTTGTTGTCTTGCCTTAGATGTCCTGAAAGGTATGGATGTTAGCTTTTTAATTCCACTGGAATCACTTCATTTTGACCTTTAGAGCTCACGCTCTGCACAAAACATCGACTGAACGTCAAATCTGCCAATTACCTTTAATTTACTTCTTTTTGCATCTTTCATCCAAAAGTGCTTTCAAAACATAAAATAAAAAATATCAAGGCATTTTATATATAAAACATAGGCAAAACACTAGTTAAATGTGGGTGAAACTTTCGAATAATATGGTTGCATCAGCAACAATATATACACAAGCTCAAATTAGGTGCTCGACTCCTTCCTTTTCCTGTTTTCTTTGTTGAATTGTTGCTTATTTATTTTCTTATCATTATAAAATCAATTGAAGAGAAGAATGAAATAAAAAGTTCAAGTGCAAGGTTGCACTTGGTAGTCAAAGAAGAGTTTTAAAATTGAAAGGTTTGTTGGTATTCAAAATGAGTGGTTAAAAAAGCAATGGTTTGTTTTCATTGGAAGCTTAAAAATAAATAGGAAAGAAAAAGAGAAAAGGAAAGTAATATTAGGGGTTAACTGACATAATTGATTAGTCTACCACAAGATAGGAACTAATGGCATTCATAGTTATTAATGACCGACATAATTTATTAGTCTGTCACTAGGTGGGGACTAATGGCATTAGGGGTTATTGATGACCAACATAATTTATTAGTCTGTCACTAGGTGGGGACTAATGACATTAGTTGTTACTAGTGATCAACATAATGATTACTTTAATAAAATATGGATATTAATGGTACCAGTAATACCAAAATCAAGAATTTATTTGATTAATCAGTCATGAGAGCAGAGACTTTTGAAATAAGAAAAAAAATGGGTGAGTAAAAGGTAGCCATGTATAGGCTAAAATAAAGTGTAAATGGTGGTCGAGTATAGGCTTAAAAAGTGAATGGTAGCCATGGCTAAAATAAGGTTTGTTGTGGCAATATGTTCAGGCATGAAGTTGGGGATGTTTGGCAATGCATTTAGGTGCGAAACAGTACATCATATCGTGTTTGATTTGATAACCCTAATGTGATGTGATCAATGGCTATTAGGTGGTTCATTTATAATGGATTTAGTGGTAGTTTTGACGAGCCATTTGCACGATGATTGATGAATATATGATATCCCAATTCGAATGAGGTGGGTGGATTTTTGTTGAACCAAATGGGTTGTTAATTTGAGTAATTAAAAACCTAATATGATGCAATTATGGGTAGGTTTTGACAATTAATTTGAGGAAAGGACCGGTGTAGATTATATAAAATGTCATCCGGATGGAATAGGGGACATGCAGAGACTGTATTGAATATCTTAGTAGGAAATAGTTCGATGACAATTGTTTGGTTAGTCGTATAGAAGGGATTCCAAAACTGTTATGACAACAAAATAAACATGAGTTTATGCTAGTTAAGACAATAATATAGACACACACACACACATACATACTGTTATGATAGTTCAAGTATATCAAAATGAGGAATAGCTATTATAATTTCAAAATAGATGGCATTGGGTTGTTAAGGCAACCCCTAATATAGGAGGAAAGAAGGGTTACGGTGATTGCCCTATGCCGACATAGCGTGGATTTTTGTATGGAGAAAAGGCATACATGTAAAGTAATAAATAACCAAAGTATTGAGTGTACATGTTATGGTATGGTAAATCACACATATTTAGAGGGCAGTACAAGGAAAAAAATGTTAGAGCTATAGCTAGTATAAACCAAAATGGTTTATTATGAAATCTCAAAGGAATGTGCCTATGGTAACCTTGTGTACATGTTGTGTTTTCAGGTATACGAATTGACTTTTGAATGCTAAAGATAATTGAACATACAACATAGGTGTTGATGGTAGTTCACATGTGTGGACAAAATATCGATAATAACACAATAACATAAATGGCAACCAAAGTAGAGGATTTGTATTAAAGAAAGAAAATGATAATGACCAGAGTAAGGATTATAAAGATAAATGAGATATTTAAGTATGAAATGGACGAGTGAATGTTGGTATACATATACATAATTATGTATGGTTCGATGTATGACATGGAATTTGAATAGTATTGTCTGTAGTGGTTATGTTTTAATTTCTATTAGATGTTTTTATGGGAAGTTTCTTATAAATATTATATGTTGCAGGTTATTTTGTACTATCCCAGTAATTGATGATTTAAGCTTATCATTTGGCTACTATGAAGTAGGAATATATATCATGATAGTTGTATGATTATGTACAATAAATAACAACGTTGAAATTAAATGATTTTGGTCTGAAAGTTGTAATAAATTGTTGCCTATATTGATTACAAGTGATTATTATGTTTAATAAATGTTTATATGTAAATAATTGTTAAGAACAATGATTGGTTGATTGAGAGGCCTGAGGCCAAACAATGAGTATGGATGATGTGTTGAGAAATTTGTAATCTCTTAGGTTTGATAAACATGTATTTTAAAAGAAGTGAAGAACTGTTTTGAGACCCAAACAGAGATGACTTTACCAGAATTTCATTAGAATTCTAAATGCATCGAATGTAATTGAATGGACATGAATTTTATATAAGATGTGTTATAAAAAAAATAAACTATTTTTACTAAGATCAAGGCTTAAAATGTTGTACAAAATTACAGGTTGTTACAAAGATTACGGGGTGTTATATTAGTCTAGTGGTAGCTCATTCTAACTTAATAATACCATGCATATTATGGCCAATCAACTTAATCATATTCAAAACGAAACACAATAAAATAGATTTGGAACTTAATAGGCCCACATATTTGGAGGGAAATTCTTGTGATATTTTATAATAACAAGCATTCTAATAAGAATTTTTGCAAGTATTAAACTCACCTTGCATATCATATACCTAAACAAGAGGTAACCTTAGCTTAATTTGGACAAGATTGCTCATGAGGTAACATTTACTCTACAAGTATATAGGTAGTCTTAAGAAAATCACATGACTCAACCATCTTATTTATAGCCAACTCAATCTATTTTCAAATGGGCCAGTGATAGAGGGTGAAATCAACTATTGATCATGAGATCATGATTTATAATGATGGTAAACAATCAAGTTCAACATAGAAAATGAGTCTTTATTAGGTTAGCAAGTGAATATTATACTATAACAAGAATACATACAGATGCATGTAAATAAAAAAGTGCAAATTATATTAGAATTTAGTGTGTTTGTTTTTAAGGTAATTTTTGTGGTTGTGGTTTGAAAAAAATAAGTTTCAAAAAAGTACGGTTAGTTGTGGTTAGTTGGATTTAGTTATGTGTTTGGTAAAAATTATGGTTGAAGTTTATGTGTAGCAAAAAACATATATAAAATATTTGGGGTAATTGTGTTTGGAAAAGTGATTGTGGTTGCTTTTTACTTAGAAATGCATTGAAATAATGCTTTTTATTATTATTATTTTTTAAGAATTATTTTTGATATCAACACATCAAAATGATTTGTAAACACCAAACAAATATTAATTTGAAGCATAGAAAAAAAATAAAAAGTTTTTAATTTTTTTTAAAAGTGTTTTTGAAACAAAAAAAAACAAATAGGATTTAAGGAATATTTTTGAAACTTAGTTAAAAAAATATAAAAACCGCTGTATAAAAATTGCGTTTTAAACTTAATTTTTTAGTGGGTCTCGCAACATAAAACATAATTTTATTTATTACCAAACATGTTATTGTGTTTGTTTCGCCACTAACATAAAAGCTAGCAGAAAACAAATGCAATCTTAAGATTATACATATATTATTTTTATAGGGTTAGGATTAGCTCTATCTCCATAATATATAATTAAGCCATCTAAGTAGCCGGAAACAATGACCAACCTCGTATACAAGATTTATTATTCAATTCACTTACATCTTTATATTATATATTGCTTTCCTTTTCTTATCACAATTTTTTTTTTCTTTGCAACTTTATTTACTCATTTTACCTTTTATTTTATTTTTAGTTTTTGACATCACTCTTCTTTTATTTCTTAGGTTACATTTAGATTAGAATTAGCGAGTTATTATCTGGTTTTAATCAAGATTAAATTTTTAATTATAGTTTCTTCTTCTTGAAATGAAGAAATGAAAAACAAGTAGCCACCAATCAAACAGATTATCTGAGATCAACAATGTTATAAACAAACTGCTTGATATTGCTTGAGGAGGTATGCTGGTATTCTGGCGTAGCCTTTTGTGGATGCTAGAGTTGCTTTTCTTCAAGTTATAATAAAAGAACGTAGTTAATGCATTAAAATTGAGTCTAAGATTAGCGTAAAATCTTGTGCAGTTTAAATTTTAAATTCATAAAATCATGAGAAAATCAGGTGTCATGTGTTTCCGGGTAGAAGGCTATTATATGATTCGATTTCCATCAAGTAAATTTAAATATGAACCCTTGTAAATTCAATAATAATAAAAAAAGAAAATAGGCATGATTAAGAATAAGAAATAGAGTGTTTGGTAACGCGGTTGTATTCGTATTTTTAAAAAAAAAAAATTTTTTTTACTAAAATCTAATTTTTTATATGATTTAGATTATTTTGACGCGCTAATCTAAAAAAAAATAAAAAAATTATTTTAATATATTTCAGTATGAAAAATATTTTAAAAAACAACTACAACCATATTCCCAAACAGGCTTCAAAAAACTAATCATATTTAATTGTACTACCATAATACTCTCTTTATATATTTAAAAAACCATTCGCACTTGAGGTATTGGCCTAGTGGTGGAAGGGGTTTGTTCCCTTTCTCTACACCAGGGTTCAAACCTCACCGTGCACGTCTGTCACCCCCGCGGTGCCTTACATGCTCACTAGGTTTACAGGATGTTCAGTGGGCCGTGGGATTAGTCGTGGTGCGCGCAAACTGGCCCGGACACCCATGCAAATAAAAAAAAACTATTCAATTAATTGTTTAAGTTTTTTTTTTTTGTAAGACTTGCATGATAATATTTTGAATGTCCAAGTTTCTCTCATGTAAATAATTGTAATTTACTTTGTCTTATATTAATATTAATATTAATATTAATATTAATATAAATCTTGATGATATTCAAATAACATTACGATTGTAAAAGTAAAAAAAATGTAATTCCTCTTAATTGCAATATTTTTTAAACGAAAAATAGAATTATTCAAGATTATAGAAAGTAACAAGAATATAAATATGCAATAATAAATATTGAATTTTTTTTTAAAAAATATAAAATATATTTTAGGAACAAAATGCATGCGGAAAGAGTTATATAATAAAGTTTATTGTAAAGCATTTCAAAGAAAAAAGAAAAATAAAAAGTTTATATGAATTATAGAAATTAACAAGAATAAAAACATGATAATAAATCTTAATCTTTTTTTTTTAATTACAAAATATTCTAGGAAAATATATGTGGAAAAAATTATAGAATAAAAACAAAATTTCAAATGTATTGTTAGAATTGTATAGGAAAAGATAATAAGATACATAAACTTAAGAAGAAGAAAAACATGAAAACTGATGTAATAAAAATATCGTCCTTGATTTATCTTTCAAAAACGAAATTATCCCGAAGACGTGGAGCGATATGATTGGAGAAAAATAGGCTTATCTATCCAGTAGGTCGAATACTGTAATGGAGCCATTAGTTTCCATTAGCGAAAGATAGAGAAAAGAGAGAAGAGAGAGAAGGATGATTCTGGTTTCACCGGATTGCTTGTCTACTTCTTATTCATCGATGCTGTTTTCTCGCAATCCCATGCTCTCCTCTCATCTCTGCTTCACAATAAGAAGAAGGACGTTCCGAACGAAGACGAGTCGACGCCTCTGTGTAGCAAGTAATCTGATTACAAGCCCTGAGTCATTCGAAGTTGGGAGACTCATTGGCAGCTACGGCTTCATGAACATTACGAGGTGTGCATATGTATAGTTATACTCTTTTTTTTTCCTTAATACAATTGATTAGTTCTAAATGGAATTGCATTTGTTTTCAGCTATTCGGCAGGAGGAATGGATTTTGAATATTCAGGCGGACAGCTGAAACTTCAAGATGTAGGAGAAGGCAGTGTGAAGATCAGGTGCGCCTTTATTTTATTTTACTTTATTTAATCACAAGTATAACTAAGGGTTTGCATGTTGCTCTGATTTGTAGTAACTATTATATATATTCATGGCAGTTATTTTTCAGGCTTTACGAAGGAAGAATAGCGCAGGGTTCACTTAGAGGCACTCCCGTTGTTTTCAAGGTGATTTTTCTTTAAATTCTAGCAAGTGAATCATATACCGAGTAGTATATGCTTTCCGACTTAAATCAATGCACATCTTCTAATCTTTATTGTAATTCACTCGGTTGTGATAAGGATCTTGCAGTGTATTATTATATTTTGCCAGGGGCTGAATATGTTATTCCCATTTCACGAGTTAATTAATGATTTAGGAGAAGGGTGTAGCTAAATCTATATTTTCTTTTCTTTTCAAATTCTAATTTATTAAGGAATTTAACAGCAACATTTACTAAATGTCTCCCTAAATCGAGAGCAATTGAAAATTATAGCGACTGTGCCATCTTCAATTTGACATTTCTCTCTTCCCAGTTATCTTTGATCTTCCTTTTCCTCCTTGTGGAACTTGAATGGATGTTGTTGACCCGTCACATTGCAAAGGTTTTTTTCTTTTCTTTTCTTTTCTTTTCACACCGAGATTGCTGGTTATGAAGGTATATCCTGGACAGCGAGCTGGTGGCATAGAAGCTGATATGATGGCTGCAAATGAGCTCAATGCCCATGCTGCACTTCAGGTTGGATATTGAAGGCTTTTCAAATATTAGTGACATGTTATTTCTTTTTTATATACCATGGAAGGTCTTTTCATGTCCATCTTTCACAGAGCAGTTCAAAAGGTGCAAGTCAGAATCTCCTGATGCTTGTTGGAGGATTTGAGACAAAAACTGGAGAACAGGTTTGTTATACCAGGTCAAATAAGGAAAACTAGTCATAGTTGTTTCGGGCATTTTCTTATATGATCAAAAATTGATGAAATTAATGTATACAGTGGCTTGCTTTTCGTAATGGTGGGAAATATAGTGCAGCAGACTATGCAAAAGTTACTAGCGAAAAAATTTCAAAAAGCATTTCGACCAAGGAAAACTCCTGGAATCATTTTGAACAAGAACAAAAAATAAAGCGCAGAAGATATTTTGTTATCAAGCTACTTCAGGGGGCTATTACTGGTCTAGCCTACATGCATTACCATGACAGATTGCACCAGAGTCTTGGACCATCTTCTGTTGTTCTCAAGTATGATCATAGATTTTCATGTTTCCTGTTATAACTGTTACTGTCATATTTGTCTGCTTACTGATATTTTACACAATGTTTTACTTGAATAATGGCAGCACTATAGCAGAGAGAGAGGCTCCTTATTTAGTTCCACGACTTCGAGATCTAGCCTTTTCTGTTGATATGAGGTGCTATTAAAATTCCTTTTCTTGCAATTACTTCTCAGCAGGCTTTTGTTTTCAACTTAGAAATGTTATCTGTAGACAAAACTCACCATCCTTGACATTTAGAAACAGATCATATAAGTGATTCCTCTACTTGCAACAACATTGTGGGCAAGCTCTTTGAAACAAACGTAGTTTAGTGAACCACAACTGAATGAATTCAAACATGTCAAAAAAAAAAAACAGAGAGAGAGAGAGAGAGAAGGAATTAATCGCAGTTGCTATGTTCTTTCTTCTGTGATTGTAAATCTTGTGTAAGCTGTAACACGTATATGTGTTGACCTGTATGATAGCATGTAGCACATTGGTTCCTTTTATTTTAGTAACATGGATACACTCAATTTCTCAACCATTTTTCACCACTATAATATTTTGTGATTAGTGAGAATGTAACGAGCTAATCATTTAAATCTAGTGCTTCGTGAAGGAAGGAATTTAACAGTCAACTGATAATCAACCAGTTGTTCTGTCGCACTCAGATTTCTTATTATTAATATTATTATTAACGTGGATGCATACTGGCCTTCAGACAATCTATCTGCAGACTCTTGCAGAAAGGGATGGAGTTAAACATCAATCTCCATCATACAATATTCCCAATGCAATGAGGATCTGGTTTTCCCCAACTGTCTCCCAGATGTTTACCCAGATGGCAAACCGAGTTACAGAGATGTTAAAGGTTTTCTTACTTCCAGGAATAGAAATTCGCAAAAAAACATTTAGGGATTTTCTTGGTGAATTGAAGGCAGACCAAATGATGTGCACTCAAGAGAGAAGGGACTTAATACAAATGATGTACACTTAAGAGAGAAGGGACTTAATACCATTGTAGATTCTTGTATGTACCATCCATGAATCTTAATGCTTATAAGGAGATCTCTTACTTGTGACTGTACGAGGCTTCTTGATATTGCAGTATAGTTTCACAGGTTTGAACACATTTGCGCATTTTCACTTCCAAACATGACTTATCAGGATTTCAAATTTGGAAGATGGCGTTGGGACATTATCAGAAGGACTTTGGAGAAGGGCAATTGCTGCTGGAGCCGCCACACCTATGGAGAAACGAGCATTTGGAATTGCAGATGACATGTACTGTTTCAGAACTTGATGGTTCTATCATTAGTTTTTTCAGCTCTTTAGCTCCTTTGACCAATTTCTTTTCTGGTCCTACATAGATATGAAGCTGGTCTTCTTCTTGCATACTTGGCTTTTGTTCCATTTTGTGAAGCAGGCATTGTGGATACTCTTTCTTTGCAAGTAAGCAGAAATGTGACTACCTCTGATTAATTATTATATCATTTGTAGGCAGGCGTTTCTCTTCATCTATGTGATATAAGCAAGTCCAGAGCACCCGAAATTCTGAGCACATAATGCCTTTATACACCTTCATATTCTTCAGAATGTGTTTTCCTGACACTAATAATTTATGCATGAACTTGCAGAGGCTTTTAGAAAACACTTTCCGACTTGATGTTGAAGCTATGAGAGAGTAAGATGATTTATGTACCTTATTTTGACTTGCTTAAAGTCCATTAGCCAGTGCATGCATAAGATGAATTTGAGTTTATAGGAGTTTAAAAGGTAAGAATCACATACATTTATAAGCACCCTTCGTTTGGCTGAGCTTGACTTCAGGAGTTATGTTATGGTCTTATGCCTCAAAACTTGGCTGCTTCTTATCTAGTTGAGTCCACGCATAGATCATGATGCAGATGATACCTGAACATTTGTAGATTCAACAAGAGCTACAGACACATTTTAGCAGATTCTTTCTTAGTGGGGATCTATCTTCTACACTATGATTTTTCAAATATAGGATGAAATCCAAGTGAAAAGGTAGTTTGTATGCCAAAGGGAACAACAAATAATTCTCAGTTTGACTCTGAGCAGAACCTCAAAGACTCTGCTACCCGTAGAACACGAACACGAAGAAGATAAAATGCAAAGCAAAAACGAAACTCTACATTATATTCAAAATTCAGGAAGTTAACTTGTGTGTTTTTCACACGTACTTGAATACTTAGGCTCCGTTTGTTTGCAGGAAAGTGAATTCCTTTTGGAAAGTGAATTCTGAGGAAAGTGAATTCCTGGAAAGTGAATTCCGGGAAAGTATTTTCCGATGTTTGGTAGTGTTATGGAAAATGAACTGGAAAACACTTTCTAGTGTTTGGTTATGTCATGGAAAATAAGCTGGAAAATAACTTATTAATATTTTATTTTTCTCAAGTTTATTAAAATAATGAGAAACAAATCTTACAAATTAAAAAGTTGAATGAGAATGAAATTGAAAAAAAATATATAATTTCATAAATTATCTCAAATAAAACAAATAATAATCAAAATAATAGGGATCAAATCTAAAAAATTAAAAAAAGAATTAAAAATGAAGAAATTAAAATAATAATAATCAACATTTCATAAATTATTTCAAATAAAATAAGTAACAATCAAAAGAATGAGGATAAAATTTGATAAATAAAAAATTTCAATAAAAAAATGATAAGAAAAAAGCAAATAGCAATTATAAAAATAAGGACCAAAGTTAATATAAAAATAAAATTTTAAGAGATGAAATTGAAAAATAAATATTCAAAACAAAATATATATAGCAATCAAAAGTTTGAGGATCAAATTTGATATAATCAACAAATAATGATATTTCTAAATTTTTCACAACTTCCGGAAAGTGTTTTCCCCTCAAATTTTTCAGGAAAACACTTTCCTGAAAACCAAGCTAAATTTTCTTTTTACTGGAAAGTGTTTTCCATTGACCAACTTTCATACTGGCAAACAAACACAAGAAAGTTTGGAAAGTGCTTTCCCGGAAACCACTTTCCGAAAAACAAACACAGCTAAAAGGAAAACACTTTCCTGAAAACCAAGTCAATTTTTTTTTTACTAAAATTGACTTGAAAGTGTTTTCCGTTGACTAGAAAGTGTTTTCCGCTGACCGGAAATTGTTTTCCGTTGACCAACTTTCCTAATGACAAACAAACACAGGAAAGTTTGGAAAATGGTTTCCCGGAAACTAGTTTCCGGGAAACAAACAAGGCCTTAGATTCCTGCAGCTGGTTGTTTGTTTAAACGCTTTTCAAACACTAGTTTTCTACTCGGGCTTTGCAGTGTATTATTTAACTATGCATTGCATATTTTTATGTAATATTTAATTGATTGTTTAAATTTTAATAAAAGAACAAATTTAAGTATCGATTGAATTAATTTCTCGTGTGAGATTCAAGATTGAAACAGTATTAATTAAATTTAATAGTTTGATTATGTTTTTGGCACATGAAACCAAGGACAATGACAATTATTTGACCAAGAAATAGACAGTTGCCAATAGATTAGGAACTAAGCTCAAGCTTGTCATGGATCTTGAGGTGTCCAAATGCTAACACACTTGGTTTTTCATCCTCTGTCTTTGCCCTTTCTGGCACACAGATATTGTTTAGCAGATGATCGTTTGGAAGAAGCTGTGAAGTTTCTGGATCTTGGTGACCGGGCTGGATGGCAATTACTTCAGGTTGAATCAGAGTTTAAAATAAACTACTTTAGTCGTCTATGGTTAATTATGATTTTCTTTTTTTATATGTACAAGCGCTATAATTTAAGATGGTTTTTTAAAAAAAATAAAAAATAAAAAAATAAATCTATAATGCCAAACATTTGGTCTGCAATAATTATGTCTCTTTCCGGTGTGCAGGCAATGCTAAATCCAGACTTCCGGAAAAGACCAATCGCAGAAGCTGTGCTTAAGCATCGATTCATGATCGGAGCTGTTGTTTGAGTGGCGAAGAGCAAGTGAAGTGTACATGATTGTAATTATCAAGAGCAACAATAATAGCTGATTAAAAAAAAGAAAAAAAGTAGCATTTGCGTCCTCTTCATGATAGTATTTCTGCTTTTCCTTGGGAAATAGTGATGCTCTCTCAGTTTTTGGATGTTTGTTTATTTTAAAAATATTTAAAAAAAATTAATTTTTTTTAATTTTTATTATTATTTTAAATTAATATTTTTTTAGTATTTTTAATATTAAAAATAATTTTAAAAAAATAAAAAATATATATTTTTAAATAAAAAACATTTTAAAAAATAACTGTAACTATACTCTTAAATGAATTTTTGTTAGGAAATGGTAACCAAAAGGGATTATTTTTTTATATATAAAAAATTAGCACCCTTACAAATAAATGGTAAATTAGCACTGCTAAGTTTCTATTTGAAAAATAACATTCCTCATTAAATGTCTGCGGGTGAAAATTTGTGATTTCTTAAAAAATTACTGATATTTTAAAGAATACAGGAGAGAGAGAGAAAAAGGAAAAGTAATAAATTACTTGGTTTTTTAGCTCATTCCCTTTATTATTATAGAATAGTGGGAAAAGTATTGTAGTTTTTTTTATGTCTTTTACATATTAGTGTTTCATGTATATAGTGTACAGTAAAACTTTTAACAGTATTTTTTTTTCTTGTTTTTTAATGTCTTTATAGATTTTTTTTGTGTTTTTTTTTTCTTTTAATGAATTTTCTTTTGTTTAATTTACTTTGATAATGTGAAAAAAAAAAATTATTTAGTTATCAGACTTTCATGATATGGATCTCGGGTTTGACGAGTTAACCTGAATTATTTTTTGTTTTTTTTCTTTTTAATTAATTTTTTTCGTTTAATTTAGTTTAGTTTGTTAAATTTTTTTTTCTATTTAGTTATCAAACTTTTATGACGCAAATTCCAAGTTTGATGGGTTAACCTGATTTGACGGGTTAACTCAGTTTCTTCATATTGTTTTTCTTTTTTCTCATTAGTAACAAGCTCATGTCTTTTGTTTTTTTTTTTAATTAATTTTTTTTCGTTTAGTTTAGGTTGTTAATGTTTATTTTTTTTCTATTTAGTTATCAGACTTTCATGACACGGATACCGGGTTTGACAGGTAACCTGGTTTGACGGGTTAGCCTAGTTAATTCTGGGATAACTCGTCAATTTTTTTTTTCTATTTAGTTATCAAACTTTCACGACAAGAATCCAAGGTTTGACAGGTTAACCTAGTTAATTCAGATTTTTTTTCTTTTTCTTCATTAGTTTTTTTCTTTCTATTGGGTTTTTTTCTTTTTAATTAATTTATTTAATTATCAAACTATTATAAAAGTGTTAGGTCTTTTTGCAAAACTATATTCAAGAATCTTGGGTTTGGCTGTAACGCCTGACCCAAAAGTAATATTATAATATTAATAATAACATTAAACTTGCATGACCTAGTAGGTCTAGTTCCAATATCAAACTCAATAGCCTTAAATACTCTAAAACATGGGAAATCATTGTTGCTTTCCCCACGCGCTTTTACATATGAGTGTTTCACTGTGCATATAGTGCGCAATGAAACTCTTAACTATTTTTTTTTTTTAATTTGTTTTTTTTTCCTGTTTTTTTATGCTTTTATGGGTTTTTTTTCTTTTTTCTTTGTGTTTTTTTTTCTTTTAATGAATTTTTTTTTGTTTAATTTAGTTTGTTAATGTGAAAAAAAAAATTATTTAGTTATCAGACTTTCATGACACGGATCTCGGGTTTGACGAGTTAAACTGAATTATTTTTTTTTCTTTTTTCCTTTATAATCAATATTTTTCGTTTAGTTTAGTTTGTTAATTTTTTTTCATTGAACCCGTCGATTTGTTTTTCTATTTAGTTATCAAAATTTCATGACGCGAATCTAAGGTATGATTGGTTAACCTGATTTGACGGATTAACTCAGTTGATTCATATTTTTTTTTTCCTTTTCCTCATTAGTAACAGGTTTATGTCTTTTGTTTGTTTTGTTCTTTATTTTTAATTAATTTTTTTTCATTTAGTTTAGGTTGTTAATGTTCAATTTTTTTCTATTTAGTTATTAGACTTTCATGACATGGATTCCGGGTTTGACAGGTAACCTGATTTGACGGGTTAACCCAGTTAATTCTGGGTTAACCCTTCAATTTTTTTTTTCTATTTAGTTATCAAACTTTCACAACAAGAATCAAAGGTTTGACGGGTTAACCCAGTTAATTCAGATTTTTTTTCTTTTCCTTCATTAGTTTTTTTTATTGATTTTTTTCTTTTTAATGAATTTATTTAATTATCACACTTTTATAATACAACCTTGCAGCGAGTGGCGGAGCTAGAAAATTTTAAATGAGGGGGCAAATTACTAATAAATATTTGATATTATATACTATATAAACATGTGTTATATATAGAGAAATCAATTTGAAATGCATGTACTAAGTACTAACTTATGTCAAGTAAAATTAATTTAAGAATATTTTAAAAATAAAAAAACTTACATTATAATTATTCTTTTCGAGTTTTCATATTTTTAAACTATTTTATAATGACTTCATTCTTAATTTCATTAAAGATATTATTTCTCAATATATACAATTAAACTTTCATTTATTTATTTCTAAATCTTCTGGGGGCTAGTAAAATTATTGACAACAATTCTTTGTTGACTTGTTGTTTTATACAAGTGAGTTAAATGTAAATATAAATATATATTTTTATTGTGTCTCTAATTTTTTAAGTTGTTCAATACTTCATTTTTAATTACTAGTAAGTTGATCACCATCATTTTTCATATAAAATTTATAACAAAATACATATTAATTCATTAAAACTCATTTCAATTCATATTCATATGCATAAAATAGTATCCATACACATTAATTTAACAAATCCATAAATTATCATAAACTCTAACATTTTTAATAACTAATTATCAAGGAATAAAACTAAAATTAAACAATGGAATAAATAGAAAAAATAAAGGAAACTCACCTACAACATAAAGCATAAAAGATTACTTAATTAATTAATAGTTTAGAACTTCAAAAAAAAATTTATAGAAAGAAGAGAGGCAGGAACAATAATTCATAAAAAAATAAAAAAACTTGGATCAATTAGTAGTTAATAAAAAAAATTTAAACTTGTTAAATTATTATATTAAAATTCTAATATAAAAATTATTTTGAAATAAAAGGATTAAAGGGGCAATTGCCCCCTTAATCACCGTTGTGGCTCCGCCACTGCTTGCAGCCAAACCCACATCCAAGGTTATTAGGTCTGGTATTGGAGCTAGATCTACTAAGTTATGCAAGTTTAATGTTATTATTAATATTATAAATATTACTTTTGGATCAGGCATTACAGCTAAACCTAAGATTCTTGGACATAGTTTTGTAGAAAGACCTAACACTTTTAGATCTTAACTTTTTCTTGGTATTTTTTATATATAAAAAAATTAACCCGCAGTATCACACGGGTCATGTAACTAGTATTACTGGATTTGTCTTGTCTTGGTGAGATTTTTTATAGTATTCTATTCATTTATTTCTCTTCTCTACTCTTTCATTCTTGAAATTTATGCTATCTCATTTTAATATTTTCCTAGTGTTGCCCTTCACAGCCGTAATCTTTTTAAAAGTCAGTTTCTACGTGTTACTTTTAACAAATTGTGCAACTTTTTTTTTTTAAAGAAAAAAATTACTAGTGCTAATTTATCAACATTTTTTAAACTGTGTTATATAGAAAAATACCCATCAAAACTTGTGATATTATTATTATTATTATTATTGTTTTTAAAATTTTTAATATTATTATATTAAAATCATTAAAAAAACATCTAAATAATTTTTTAAAATTAAAAAAAATTAAAAAACATATTGTAACCTAAAAATAAACACTCGATTCAAGATCCACACAAGGAAATGCAAAATCTTCTAGTCTCACGCAGTATTTTTAAATTGTTATGTAACGCAGATTGAGATGACGGGTTTGGTCAGCCCGCATTTATACTCGAAATTTAACAGAAGTTGCCTAAAGCCTCGGACTATTTGTTTTTGGTTTTAAAAAAAAAATTTAATTTTTTTTTTATTAACTTCATAGTAATATATTTTTAAATTATTTTTATATATTAATATTAAAAATAATTTTTTTTTAAAAAAAAATATCATTAACATAAATTTTAATATAAAATATTATTTAAAAAATAACTATAACTATGCTATAAACTCTCTCTCAGTTGACATTGCCTGTTGTGGGAAATGCAAATGTGCAAAACGAGACAGTAAATAATCAGGTCTAAGCAGGCCTACGGCTAAAGAGCCCAATACAGACATACTGGCCTATGCCCATTACAAATAGAAGTCTACTTGCTGACCTTGCTAAAAGATTCTTACGAATTTCTCCTCTATCTAGGCTCTAGCACGTTCTTGCTTTCAACATAGTAATAATCAGAATCCAAAACTGCCTCCAGAATCAAGCAGGTAATCCCTTTTATTATGTTTTTCAACATTAGATTTCATTTGGGTCTTTCATAAATCTCACTGGAACTTAGCTTTGTATGACTATTTTGCTGTATTAATAGTTTTTTTCTCTTCTGTTTTCACATGAATCAAGATTCTATGAAGAACTATGGTTATAATCTAGTTTAAAGAGAGTTATATGTGTTGGTTTGTTTCATTCTGTGGGAATTGCAAGTTTGATATAACAATAACTCATAACATGACTTGGTCCCTCCTCCCCCTCTCAATTTGGGAATTATGAGTTACGAAGATTTGGACTGCCATGATTTCAGCATGGAACACAGCATAAAATCGTATAATTAAAAAAATGATAAGTGCTGTTGCCGCCACGTGGCTTATAAACCCATAAAAGAGATCTTCCAAAGAAGAACCCATTTATGTATTAAAATCCACGCTGCTTTGGACTTCAACGTTTTCCTGTTGGTATAAAACAAGTGATTTTTCGGTTAGTTGCTCAAATGATCATAGATAAACAACTTGGAATTTCTTTTTGAGCTACAATTTGCTATTTAACCACAAATGTGCTTGTTGTTCTTTAGATTGGTGCTTGTTTTGCTCACTATAATGTCTCGCGTTTATGTTGGGAATTTGGATCCGCGCGTCTCCGAGAGGGATCTCGAAGATGAATTTCGGATGTATGGTGTTCTTCATAGGTAATTTCTTTGGCACCTTGCATTGTTTTGGCTGATTTGAGTGTTGTAGGTGTGCTGGATATTTGTTGTTTCTTCCGTGGTTATTATTGTTAGCATTTACTTTTTCTCAGTATCTGAACATGCTAGTTGACTTTTGCAATTATTTTAAAATTCAGGAGTGCATTTGTGCGTCATGAATCTGCATATGGATATGTAGCTACTAGTACTATCACAAGTTGCCAAGGCACTCTCTTGGGCGCCTAAGCTGAGCAAGGGGCTACTTTGGTGCCTGAAATGCCTGATGGCAAGGTGTTTAAATCTTTAGGTGCTTGGACTCCGGCTTAGGTCATTTTTATTTCTATTTTTACATTACTACCCTTTTTTAAGCTTTATCTATCTTATC
This sequence comes from Populus alba x Populus glandulosa, assembly GCA_033617975.1. Taxonomy (NCBI): domain Eukaryota; kingdom Viridiplantae; phylum Streptophyta; class Magnoliopsida; order Malpighiales; family Salicaceae; genus Populus; species Populus alba x Populus glandulosa. The sequence continues at coordinate 9,101,811 of CM066161.1, forward strand.
ATGGAGAGTTTCAATTGTTAAATTCTGAGAGTTGGGCATTTTAGGATGATGAAAGTTGTCCCTAGAATTTTCAATGATCTTACTATTTGGAGAAAAAATAGAATTTTTAAGAGATGAATGGACTTTAAAGTTTTGGCTTAAGTGGGTTGCTAGCTGTTGACTCGTAAGTTTCTAGAATTTTCAAAGAAATATTTCTAGAAATTTAAATATCCTACTACCTATTCCAAAATTCCTGTGTTTCTTTTTGTTAGTTAGGATTATTTTCCATGTAGCGTGCATTAACTCTAAATTGATGGATTAGTGGATAGTGGGAAGTTATGCATTAGTGGATAGTGGGAAGTTATGCATTAGTGGGCAAACAACTAGATCATGGAAGATGTAACCACCATGTGGAGTCTATAAAAGTATGGGTCTATAAAAGTTACAGCGAAGGAGGATAACAGTAGAATCTTATAGACTGTAGCTCTGGGACATATAAGCAACTAGTAGGCTGTAGGGTTGCTTTATTGTCTTATTTGGTTCATGTCTGTGTGCAATCAAACTGTTCAAAGCAATTAACGCAAGGTTCCAATCCATGTACATAAACCTAATGCCATGGATGTAAGCTCATACTCTTATTTCCATGTTGCTTTGTACTTAATGAATTAAAGTTTGCAGCCCCAGTTCCATTTGTTATTTGCCATTTCAATTACTGTTAAAAGTAGTTTAGAATTGCTTTGAATTGAATTAGCCCAGTTGTGAATAATAGAATTTTAGTTTATAAAACTTTGCGACCTAAAGGCTGCACCGCTCTGACTTTGGTCAAGTGGAGGTCTATAGGATTAATATTAGTCATCCTAATTTAGTAGTTTACAAACTGACAGTGGAAACTCTATTTGTACATGAATTATTAGAAAAGTGCTTATTTGGACTTGAAAAGATAGAAAGAACGGTAGCAAAACTTCTCTACAGGCTTCTACTGAATGTACATTTAACTTTAATTGACCAAAGTCCTCTCAGTTGAGGAAGGCACTTAGAACCTGGAAGGCACTTGGAACCCTCAACACTAGCTAATGTGATTAGGTACATAAAATATATATTTGAAAAGTGCTTATTTTTTTTGGACTCGAGAAGATAAAAAGAACAGTAACTAGATTGCTTTACTGGCTTCTACTCAACTTACATTCAACTTTAATTGACCAAATTCCTCTTTGTTGAGTCCGGCACTTAGAACCCACAACACTAGCTAATGTCATTAGGTGGGTTGTATGCTATTACTAGCTTGTGCTGTTTAACCTAACAGGAAACCATGCAACAGGGTGTTTGAAGTGTTCATGAAATCCTCTATTCTCTCTGCATCTCTCTTTTTGTGTTCCTTCTTGGCTTCCTTTTTCTCTTCTCTTCATAGTTTTTCTCTGTGACAATTTCTTTCTTTAAATGATTGTTCATTCTTCCTTGATTCTTAATTTTTATCTTACATACTACCCCTGTAAGAGCCAGTTGTAAAATGTCAACAAACTGGGTTCTTTAGATGAGAACATTTCCACACTAAACACGCAAGTCCAGTCAGCCAATTTCTTAAAAGCATTTTACATCAGATCGATTAATAGTGTCATCCTAAGTTTTCAGTTGGTTTAATTTATAGTTTATGTAAGGTATTATTGACACTTGTATTAAATGCATGGTCATCAACAAATGATATATGGACATCAATATTATTTTTATTTATACTAACCGTATCTATTGATTTTCATTGTTTGAGAACTTTTAAGATTTTAAGTCCTGCATTTAACTTGTGTTTGGATTGTATATAGCGATCTGAATAGTAGTTATGAGGTGTCATTTGGATTGTATATTATCTGAATAGAGGTCATGAGGTGTCATCTGTGTATCGCAAGAGTATGTGAGTGTATGGAACTGAATTTTGTATGCCTAGGGGAAGTATTTCACATGTACAGGGAAGTGTTAAGTATCCATACTTGATATGGCATGATATGGATACATGACAGGTTTGATAAATTCATGCTAGGATGTCATTTTAGGAGATTTGAACATGTAAAACTCTGCTGATACTTCAGATCCAGCATAAGACCATAAGTTGCTAACATGCATTTACAATATACTAATCAGTAAGTTCTATAGCATTTTTGTGTAATTCAATCTCCTTTTCTTTTTTTCAGTAGGTGCATGCTGATTTTTTCAAATTTTATAAACTAGAGCAGGCATAAGTATTCTTTGCTGAAGATAATCTTTGCAAATTGCCATTTGGTTTTAAGTCAGTAATCATTTTTTGTCATTGCCTGAGAAGGGCAAGGGTTGTTTTATTTTTTGAACTAAAAAGGTGCTGATATGAAAGCTCTGTAGAACAAAGGCTTAGGGACTGGTGGCAGGGGTGGACGTTGGGATATGTCTTTGTGCATGTTTGTTGTTGCATTTTTCATTGATAACAAGATTTTTCCAATTCTAATTTCTAAATAAAAATTCATGCAGTGTCTGGGTTGCTCGAAGGCCACCAGGATATGCATTTATTGAGTTTGATGATCGCAGGGATGCTATAGATGCAATTCGCGCATTGGATGGTTTGTATATTTTTGTTTCCTGTCATTTGTTACAAATGCAGACCCTTTTTCTTTTATGAAAATTATACTTTATTATGATGTTTGCCATCTCTTGTTTAAAATGATTCCTGCTTTTTATTTATGATTTATATTTCTTATGCTATATGTTGGCTCTTCTTATGTTCAGTGTTGGCTGCTATAACTTCTATTATTTTCTGCTCATGTTTAGGGCACTTTATTACCGAACATGGAAATTAAATTGTTTTAGAACTATAGGGTTGCAGGCTGTAATATATTTTAGAGAGTTTGTAAGATTCTGGCTCATTTTACAGGAAAGAATGGCTGGCGTGTGGAGCTTTCTCATAATTCTAAGGGTGGTGGAGGCCGTAGTGGCGATGGACATGGACGTGGTGGAGGTGAGGACTCAAAATGTTATGAGTGTGGTGAACCTGGTCATTTTGCACGAGAGTGTCGCCTGCGCATTGGCTCACGAGGCTTGGGAAGTAGTCGTCGTCGAAGCCCTAGTCCTCGCCGCCGTGGAAGTCCAAGTTATGGGTATGGGCGCAGGTGCGTCTAATGTGTTTACTCCTCTTTGGGGTTATATTTATTTTCTGGATAGAACACTTGTTAGAAATTTTCTGGTTTGCTCTCTCATTTTCCTCCTTTGTTTACATTTGCATAGTCACAAACACAATGCTTACAAGTCAAGTAATAGGCTTGAATTAGAAACATGATCTTGTGGTTTTTTTTTTTTTTTTTTCCAATTCAGAATAACCTTATGATTTTGCATGAGGAAGAACAATGTCGAAGCATTATGAAATCAAAGCACTCTCTCTCTATTAATTGACTTTTATGTTTCCTTATGATGATTATATGGCCTGCCATATAATTTATTATCATATTCCATGGCGTGCTTCTTTTCCCATACCATATATATTGGACCAAAACTGGTTCTGGGCGGGGCAACTACTATTTTCAAAAAGGAATGGAATTGGAAGGATAACTGCAACTGCTACTGGAAGCCTTGAAATTGCAGGATAAATTTTTCCAGATGAGAGGTGATAGAATCAATATTTTTATAACAGATGACTTTTGAGTCTCTGTTTGCTGCTTTAGCAATAATAAAGGAATCAAAATGAATATGCTGTGCAATAGGAGCTGGGCAACACCATTGACCAGTAATGAGATTCAATGCAATTTTTTATCCTGGGCTATCTTGTGTTTGCTGATTAGTAGAATATGCTCACAGTTGACAAGCTAGATTATTTACTGTTGCTATTTTTACTTTGTCTTTGGCAGGAGTTATAGCCCCCGTGGGAGAAGATCTCCAAGACGCCGGAGCCTTTCACCTCACCGAGGTCGCAGCTATAGCAGGTCCCCTCCATATCGTCATGGCCGCCGCGATTCACCTTATGCTATTGGGTATGTTGTGCTTATGCATATTTGGGAAAAATAATTTAGTTGCTATTCTGCTATATACTATCCAGCTAGTCTTATGGCACAGTGTTGTTGGGTCAATGATACTGTGAGCTGACACTTTGACTACTTGGAAAAACAAAAGAAAACAATTATCAGAGCATAACAAAATTCTGAAGTACAAATTTCATCTGAGTGCTAGTTGGTCTGAACAGCTGCGTATTAGAACCATTGCACAACCTTCTCAAAAGAAATAATGTACATGTAATTTACAGAACAGCTGATTATTTATTTTCTTCAATGTTTAATAAGATGAGGACAGACTTATTTGCTTGTTTCTCCCTGCAGCGACTGAGGCTGGAAGCCAAACTGAGAACCAGCAGGCTATTGAAGAAAATAATCTGTTATACTTTAGTTCTAATAGGACCATTTGAGCATAGAAGGTTATGTTAAGTTATGTTCGTCTCATGACAATGAGGTTTGTTAGAAACTTGGTTTCGGGTGGCTTCATCGAAGTGTTTCAACTGCAAAACAGGTGCTTGGACACTGTTTTATGTCGGCTTGCTGTCTACAGCTTACTGAAATATGTAGGTCTCTTCCATACTCTTAAAGCTTAAACTGCAACCTTTTTGTTCCTAAGTTTAATATTGACTATTCATGTTATAATTATTATGTTTGATGTAGTTGTTTCTAAAAGATTTATATGTTTTGTTTTTGAGGTGTGGTTTTCGGCCAAAACGGCACTTAACTGCATCATAGTGCACGGTTTTCTCCATCTCTGCTTCTCTGCACGTTATCTACTCGTCATTCTACATGTTTTTCAGCCTCGATCATGTTGAAATTGCAGTGTTCAGAAACTTGGTTGTCTGCGACACCTTTTAGTGCATCCTTCTGCAACAAAGATTGTGTTCCATTTGCCACGTTTAAAATTACCACGTTTGAAATTTCTGCTAGCTGCAAGGGGAAGCTGTTTGTACTGTTGTCCCCATCCTTGATTCTCTGTGATTTATCATTTCCCACTGTTGCTTCTTCGAGTAGTGTTGAAACTACAATTTCTCTGGAAAACATGGTCGCACACAACCTCTGCTGACATGATATGCAGCATTAAAGCATCTGATGTAGTTCAGTTTCTACTTTTTTCTCCGGTGGGTTCAAGTAAGTTGCTCTTTGGATCCTGGATTTCCATGTACAGGTGAGTGGCTTCAGGTTATTGTTTGCAGTAATTTCAGTTATGCATAATAATGTGACTTTGCACCATCCCCGGAAGTTCTTATTCCTTTGCTGCGGTTAGAAATGCAAACTTGAATTCCTGTTGATGCAATGGTCCGCTTTGAATCAGCATCAGAACATACAAGTGTTTCATCCTCGCCAATGCTCTGATTGTTGTCCACTTTGCGTAGCCAGAAGAAATCTCTCTTTATTTTGTTTACAAGCATGGTAGGAATCCCCTAGAACCGTGCTTTTCTTTAATTGACTGTTTGGAATCTTGGAGTTGAATTCTCCTCCAAGGATAAGTTAATTTTTATGTTTAGAATATTTTTTATTTTTAGAATTCCAAATGGAATTTAAATTATAAAAAATGAGCAAAAATAAATTAGAAGGAAGACGCTCTAATTTATAAAATTATTTTTAAATAAAAAAATTACTATTATAAAAATATCTCTTTTCGCATTGTGTTTTAGAAGTGTTTTTAAAAAAAATTATTTTTTTTAAAATTATTATGTACTTTATGTTTTTATATTATTATTTTGATGAGTCGTTATTAAAAATATTTTTTAAAAAATAAAAAAAATATTATTTTAATAATTTATGATAATAATTTTAAATAAAAAAAATACTATTATAAAAATATCTATTTTTGTATCATGTTTTGTAAATATTTAAAAAAAATTAAAAAAATTATTTTAAATTATAAATTTTTAGATATTTTTAGATATTTTGATGAGTTATAATAAGTTGATATTAAAAATAATTTTTAATAATAAAAAATATTATTTTAATATATTTTAATATAAAAGTTACAACATTTTTAATGAAAAAACCTTACTATGCAAACCCACAGTTGTACCCATTCAGTACAACACAAATCCAATCTTTATTTTTCTACTTTTGCGGACACATAATTAGATCTTGGACCCGGATATTTTTCTACTGTTAATGACAAGAAACCTAGAAAACCTATACTAATAAAATGACACTAACCTCCATGTCTCAACTGCCATTACCTCGCAAAGAGCAATGTTTTTTTTCCCCTATCATTGAGTTTAGAAACCGGCCGAGATAAGTGAAGCAATGAAGAAATTGTTATTAGAGAGATTTAAAAAAAAAAAAAAAAAAAGGTGGTTGAATTGCTTGTATGTACATTTCTTTCTCTTTTCATTTGAGGGGCTATAATTTTTTTTATATAAAACATTCTCTTTCCAAAAAAGAAGAAGCAAGATCTCCCTCTCACCGTAAAATAAAAAAGAAAAAAAAGAAAAAAAGAAGACCAGGAATAAAAACAAGAACAAGAAAAAAAAAAAAACCTATATTCTAATGGAATCCTGCAAACCCACCGCCTAACGCCAGCACAATCACCAACACCAACTTGAAGTGCATTCAATAAAGTCACTTTCATTAGCAATTTGCTTTCTTCATGGTGACGTGGCCAATTCAACAACATATGCTTTTGCCTCGAGTATCTAACATCCAAGTGCTCTTCTGTTACGGTGATAGCTTATGTTTTAAATTTTTTATTTAAAAAATATTAAATTGATATATTTAAATATTTTTTAATAGTTTTTATTTATTTATATTAAAAAAGCATTTCAATATATTTTTAATTAAAAATAATTTTAAAAAAACATTATACATCATTGTATTAAACAGTCATCAAGTGACTAATAAATCATTGAAACAAAGCTTCACCATATAAACAACAACTAAGCGTATTTGTCTACACGGCAATGGTTACATTTTGAAAAAACCACAAAAAATAAATGTTTGGTTAAAGTGGTAATCAGTATTTTTAAAATATGATACCCACAAAAAAAAAACACAAAAAAAACAGTTCGGAAAGAAGCAAGATGCATCTGCTTTGCTGGCACTGTTCACTTTTGTTAAGTGAACAGTGCAGAGTGAATTAATTCACTATGCATATTTGTTAACACGTAACAGTGCAGTAATTTTATTCGCTCTGCACTGTTCACGTGAACAGTAAAAAATCTATTTTTTTAAAAAAAATGTGTTTTATTAAAAAAAATTAGTGTTTAATATTATTTAATAACACTATATACATTAAAAGGAGATCGCATGATAGCGTGGCATTTACAGAATTTGATCGTAATTCTAATTTTGTTCTTAATGATATTTTACCTGATTTTGTTGTTCATTCAAAAAACCATGGAAACTGTAGTCCTTGTCAGATGAATTTCGTACGTGATGAAATTATAGATAGTTTAATGCAACAATAAATTTTTTTATATAAAGTATTATTTATTTCATGATATAATAGCAGCAGTTAAATCTACAATATTTAAATTAAAAACCATCAATATTAATATATATCACCAAACAAATTACTTTTTATTCAACCTCAATTTCAACCACAGTTTTAACCAAATATATACAAATATAAAATAAATCTCAACTAAAAGTGCTTTTTATAAAACAATTTTTTTCAAACCACAACCACAAAAACTATCACAATACCAAACACATTATGTAGACCATTTGGTATTGTGGTAGCTTATACTTTTTGTCCAACCATAAATAAAAATTTATTTGGTTAATCAAATAACTTCTACGTTTTTGTAATAGGCTCTATGTATAAGTGTGTTTCAAACTTTAGTTTTGCACAAGCTAAAATAACTTGCTTTTCATTCATGGGGATGATTTTATTTATTTATTTTGCATGTAAAAATCCATCTTACAACAATTTTAATCAAACACATATTTTTAAAAATGTATTTTTTTAAAACATAACTGCAAAGGCAACCATAATGTCAATCACACATGAAAAACATGTTATTTTAGTTTTTACAAAATCAATGTTTGAAACACAATTATTTATAGGTCTCAATGTAAAAAAGAAAAGGCTATTTAGCTAGGCCAAATGATTTCTTATCTGTGGTTACACAAAAAATAAAAGTTACAACAATACCAAATAGTTTCGACTACTTTAAAAGTTGAAGTGGCCACCATGAATTTCAAAGGAAGAGAGAGAAAGAAAAAAAGAAAAAGAAAAACATCATCGGTTAAAATCTTCCAAGAAACAATCAACATGCGTCGTTGTCTGAGGAAAAGGATGCCGTGAGGAATTTTAATGACACGACGAATAACATTTTTTTAATCGTTAGAGTCAATTGCACATGTCGCCAAGGCAATAGAATGGTGATGCGTGCAATGTAAGTGTCAAAAACTTTTTTTCTTTTATATAATTATGAAAAAACCATTATAAAATAACACAAAAGCCTCTAAAGCCATGACTTGAGAATTTTGAATCTAAGAGCAATTGGGTCATTATATATATATATATATATATATATATATATATATATATATATATATATATATGAACACTACATGATATTTATTTATTTGAATTTTTATTATGTTGGTTTGTTAAAAAAGTTTTAATGTGAAAACATGCCTTTTAAAAAATTTGAGAATGGTCAATGCAAACCCTTGTAGACCTATCGAGCATCAATAGGCATGGATATTGCACTTATTTTGTTTCAATTTAATTATTCACCATCATTGATGTTCAACTCCCACCATTGTTAAAAGTGTGAAATTAGTCATTATTATTTAGGCATAAACTCAAAATCCCTTAATGATTAAGATTGACAAGTTTCCACCCTAATAATAATTACATATAACATGTTAGATAACTTAACATAAAATATTAATTCTTAATATAATTTTTTTAAATTAAACAAACACGAAACAACCTATTTTAGGTGGGATATTAAGGTGATTTTTATCTTTTATTTTTTATAATTAACATCTTACCTTATAATACATGCGAGATCAATTTTTGGTGTCCTAGTTACCTTTAAGACTAGATGATGATTCCTTTCTCTCTTTTTTATTCTTTTAGTTTGCCTAAATATGCCATGCAACAATGCCTAAAAGCAATTTGTTATTTAGTTAATTCTTCTAACCATTACAAACTTATGCTTTTGATTTATAAACAACTTTCTTAAAAGAACAATGCTTGATTTACAAACTTAGCATGACAATTCTTATAATCTTAAGTATCATCCTAAAGCCAAACAATGTTTAGTTCTGAAATTGCTTAGCTAGTGAAGACATCTATAAGCTAACACATGGTCAATATTTTAAAAGAACAATGCTTGATTTTTTACACATTGATGAATGACCTATTACTCGAATTTAATAAGAAAACAAGTTGATATTCCTTCATTTATTTTAAATAAAATAAAATAAAATAAAAAACATTGTTTATATCCAAAATAAACAATCATTTGTCATTTGATCAGAAATAGTACTTGCTTGCTTTGTGTTTTTTGAGTAAACTAATGTAAATTTCTAAGATTGACCATCAATCAAGAAAATGAGGATTCATGTAATTGATTGACAATCAAGTCCTATTCTTTAACCGTTAATGTTAACTAATGTTATAGTATAATTAATGTTCTAACACACACAACTGCTAAATGAAGAGGTGCGAATAAAAAGTATTAATTGAACTAGAATTCAAATTATAAAATGCTTATTTTCTATAGATAATTTTTATAGAACTATAATTTATAATTTATATAGGACTCAATCTATATAACATTGTAATAAAAATGATGATAAAGATTATAATAATGCCAAACTTACTATAATAATAATATGATAGGGGTGGTCGTAATAATATAGTAGGAGCAAAAAATAATTGTTATATGTTTGTGAAGGTTATGGAGATAGTGGTTATAGTGTTGTTGGAGTTAGTGATACGAATAATGTTAAAGGAGATGGCGATGATGAAAAAGTGATAATTAAAATGGTGGTTGTTGTGATTATAACAAATATGATGGTTGTGAAGATAATAATGGGGTGATGTTGAGGTGATAATAACGACATGATAATAATGCTGGTAATATGATGTTATATCAATAAAAATTATAAAACAAAAAATAATTTTTTGTTATTTTTAGAAATTCATTTTAATTTTTGTAATTTTTCATAGAAAAAACTAAATGCAATGGTGCAACCAAATATGTTTTTTTTTCCTAGAAAAAGAAATATCAAACAAAAAGTACAACACCTTAACTTTGATTTTGTTAGGAATGATTTAGAATCTGTTTGGAAACGCGGTGCGAATTGCAGTTCCAAAAATTTTGAAATTGTTTTTTGTTAATTTTTTGTTAATGTTTTCAGATCATTTGATATGCTGATATCAAAAATAAATTTTTAAAAATAAAAAAATATTATTTTGATATATTTCTAAGCGAAAAGCACTTTAAACCATAACCGCTAGCACAATTCCAATCAGGCCCTGAATCATGATGTGAAAAAATTGAATTGAAGATACCTTTACAACTACAATAATAAAAGAAGAAGAAGAATTGTCAATTTAATGATAAGAAATTAAATTATTATTTCATTGATGAAATTAACATGACATGGAAAAATTTATTTTCCTTTTCAATATGCCATTCTCTCTTTTGAGAAAGCTATATAATTTTATATTCAACCTTTTATTATCTTTGTATTTGAGTATATTACCTTTAATTTTATCTATTTGGGTTATCCACCTTTTATCTTTTTATTTAATTTATGTTGTTTATTTAATTTGTTAAGTACCGAAATGTTCATTATCATTATCTCCTAATATGTAGGAAAAATGGGTCATAATAAAAAAATTATGAGAGATAAAAATATATATTTGTTGCCTAATATTTTATTATTTTTTCCATTTGAGCATCTTGTAATCAATTTTACTTGTTTGAGATACCAACTTTTTTTCTCCCTTTGAGTGTTTACTATTAATTCAATTTCTTAATCATTGATACATATGTTATTTCGTGATACACAGTAACGAATGAGCCTTAAAATAAAATTTGTCAAAAATTATCAAAATAAAAAAAAATAAAAAATAAAAGGAAACATTAAAAAAAAGAGGAAAGGAAAGTAGAAATTAAAACGGGCTCAAACACCTATATTTTAAAAATTAAATTAAATTAATGCTGCTTGCTTTTTTGAACTATCATGAACCATTGAAGCAAAAAACCCTTTCATCCAATATTAGCAACAATGATTTATAATCACGAGGGGTGCAGTTCAACACTTCAATTGATTAGACTCTAGATTTGTTTTTTAGAGATTACTAATTTGAGTCTAATAAATCTCATGGCTACTAAAGACTTACATAATCATTAATTTTAGAGCACACAGGATCGAGATACACGCAAGTTGATTCAGGCATCCATGTTAATAATAAAAAAAAAAATAATGATTCATAGTGGTTGACAATAATAGATTTTGTTATTATATATAGATCGACAATAATATTAATTTTACTTTATTTTTAAGATGTACTTTTCTAATATTCACATACTTTAATTTTAATTTATGTCATACCTTTTCCTTTCCTTTCCCTTTCTATTATTTAATTTAAATTTAAGTATTTTTTACAATATTTTCATTGAAGATCTACTTTTTACATGTCTGACACATCAATATCTAATAAGTTGAATCACAAGTATACACTCATATAGGAAAAAAGAAAGTAATAAAATATTAAATTTAATAATTAAGTTTGAGTTCTATCCAATTTTCTATTGTAAACTTTATGCATTAATTATGCAATGATTATTTATTATAATTATAATTATAATTATTATTAACGTAGGTGTTTAGATCAGTTTCCACATATCTCGATTAATTTTACAAATTTTAAAATTAATAATTATATAAATCTCTAATAATTATTATATTGATAATTATATAGCTAAAATATGAGATTACATAGAAAAAACAAATCTCGCAATCGTTATTTCTTCCATGTGACTTAGTGGTTCTGATAACCCTTCTCACTTGCAACTCATTTTTAAGTTTGTCATCTGCTTTGGATTGTAGAGTCTTTACTTCTTTTTTTTTTTGATGACCCTGGGTGTCCGGGTTAGCTTACGCGTACCACAACTAATCCCAGGGCCTACTGAACATCCTGCAAGCCTAGTAGGCAGGTAAGGCACCGCAGGGGTGACATGCTGGTACTCTTGAGGATCAAACCCAGGACCTTCGCAAAAGCAAGCCTTGCAGTTAATCAATGGGCTAAACCCTCGAGTGTTTATAGAGTCTTTACTTGAATGTATTGAATTTGGTAACTGAATTTGAGTTTCGTAATAAAATAAAATAAAATTCAAGCTACTTGCTTTATGCATTGCTCTATTAATATTTATTTATTTGATACAAGATTGATAATTCTAATAATAATTCAAGAGAAATTTTAGTATTTTTTCTAATAATAATTCAAGAGAAATTTTAGTATTTTAAAAGTAACTAGTAGTTTATTTAAAGAAAATGACGGACACAAAAATAAAAAAAAATAAAACCTTTAACCTACAAAAATAATAATAAGAATATCTTCATATCTATTCTATTTATATTTATTTTTTTTCATAAAAAATGGGTCAAAAAGAATAAGATAATGAATAATTAATATTTAGTTTTATTGGATTGATATTATCATTTGATGAATTGAATTACTGATAAGTATTAACAAAAAACTTAAATAGATAAAATTAAAATTGAGACATAAAAATAATAAAAAAGTTAGACACCATATTTATACTGTTTTTTTTTTCCCTTGATACACAACTTTATTTTTTTTAATATATATAAAAAAATCACGTAAAAAAGGTGACATTTTGGTGACAGTGAGAAAAAAGTAAAATAGAAAGAAAAAGATCAACAGAAATAAAATCAAGAACCATTTTTTCCCCCATCAAAAGCAAGGCAAAAGAAAACAAAGTCTCTGATTCCTTTCTCAGACCCTCAAATTCCTTCCTTCCTTCTCATCTCTGTACACGTTCTTTATGCTTTCAAGATAATATCATCAGCCGCCGAAGCAGCCCAGCAAAATCAGCTAGGTAGTCCTTTTATTCTGTTTTTCAACATTAGATCTCATCTGGGTCTTTGTTTTTTCTTCCAAATTCGACAGCCTTTGTTATCGAACTTCTCACTTCAACTTCGCTTTGTTTATTAATATTCGTTTGAATTTGTTAATGGTTATGCATGGCTGATTTCTTGAGACTGTCTTTCTTTGGGATTGGGAAATAACATGACTTCCTCTCTTTGTCTCTCTCTCAGCCCTGGTTTTGTTGCTTAAGAATTGAATTGAATAATATTCTGTTGTTATTTTCAAGATGTGGGTTTGTGGTGAAATGATGCAATCTCTTTTATTTCTATTCGCTTAATTATCTGTAGGTAGCATTTCCCCTCTCCTAGTGTTGGGGGGTGGCTTAACAATCAATTGTAATATTTTTTGTCCCTGAATCTTCTTATGAATTACATGATTTGTACCACGATTACTTGCACATGGGAACGCAGCAACAAATTTGAAGAATCACTATTCTCGAGGAAAGCATTTTTGTATTAAGACTGTGTAATCCTTACTGCCTATGGACACAGCATAAGTTCGAAGAATTTATTATCTCTAGGCAAGATGTTAATTATGAATATACGAAGTTGGCTACACATGGGATGCAAAACATGATCAGTGGGGGGTCCATGTTCTTTTTATTTTTGCTTTAACCCTGCGGGTTCATCAAGTGGCAAAGTGATTGAGCTTAAGATGCGTGGAAGGCACACGTTCATGGTTCATCCCCCCATGTTTTTGAGGATGAACAAGCTTGTGTTTTGGCAACCTCCTCATGATCCAGCTTTTCATGGGCTAGCACGATTATAATGGATCTGGGGTTTATGTGCCTTTGATAGGGTAAAAAGATAACAAAACAAAAGAAAACAATATCTATTGTCTTATGCTTTGTCGTCTCCTGACTTTTGTTTCTTTTCTGTGCTCCTGCGTTGTGGTACTTTCTTTGTTTTTTCTACTGTAACAAACTGAGGACAGTATATTTTTCCGTGTTCAAGCACCTGATATACAGAGGCATGACTAATGTGGTATAAATGGAAGAAGTCCAGCTGCAAGTTCTACAAATTTACCATATCTTTGTAGGGGATTAACAGAAAAGCCATCAATGGTGAACCAAAAAATTTCTCATCGTCCAACCATATGCTACAGGCCTATACAACCTTCTGATTTGGAGGTATTAGAGCGATTACATGCTGATATATTTCCTATCAGGTTGATTGCTTCATCTAATGCTCCTTTTCTTTTTCTTCTGATTTTTCTCTTTGTTATAATTTGTAACATGCTTTTCTTGCTTCTATATGGAAATGCTTTCCTCCTTTCAGGTACGAGGAAGAGTTTTTCCAAAGTGTTGTTCATGCACGTGATATTGTTTCCTGGGCCGCAGTCGACCGCAGTCGACCTAATTGTCACAGTGATGAACTTATTGGATTTGTTACGGCACGGATTGTACTGGCAAAAGAAACTGAGGTGAGTTTTCCTACTTTTCCAAGGGGCATTACTTGTGCCTCACACTGGCATATTAGGCATACCCCTGTGTGATGCAGCAACAAATAAAAGATATTCCCAAGAACCATCGAGCCACTTATGACTGGATAACCGAAGCTCACATCTCTACGCAACTCCTGTGACAAATATGGGCAAACAAATTTCCTTATTTAAATGTCCAGGTTATTTTAATGTTGCACCCGAGTGAGATTGGGCTATAAATGTTTCTTAACAAGGTAATTGCAACCCATAACATTCATCAGATGTAGGACGCAGCTGGATTCTTCATTCAAGCTTTGTTCATTTTTCATTATCCAATATGTGTAATTTTGAAATCATTATTTCATTCCACAAATTATGTCTCTCTTTCTACTAATTCATGCGAACCTACACCTGCTTTGTAGATAGGAGATTTGCTCATATACGACCCCTTGAAACCAGATCAAACACTAGTTTACATCCTGACACTTGGAGTAGTAGAAACTTACAGAAATCTTGGAATAGGTAGGATCTGCATCACAAAGGACTTTACTTTGAAATGCCTGCTGAAATCTGTCTTGCTTTATAATTGATTACTTGGTTGTTTGATTTGCAGCAAGGTCTCTTATTCGTCAGGTCATTAAATATGCTTCAAGTATTCCAACATGTCATGCAGTTTACCTGCATGTGATCTCTTACAACATTCCTGCTATTCATTTGTACAAAAAAATGTCATTCAAGTGTATACGAAGATTGCAAGGCTTTTATCTAATCAATGGCCAGCATTATGATTCATTCTTGTTTGTTTACTATGTAAATGGTGGTTGTTCTCCTTGCTCACCATTGTAAGTATAAAATTAGTTTTTATCATTTATGATAGATATCCTTTTATTTCATAATTTGCTTTTGTGTTTTTCTGTAAGAAAATTGCCTCTTTTTTGGTGGTGTGTGCTGTTTTGAGGGAATCATAAATTATTTAAAAGGTAGGACTGTCTACAAATCTTCCATCTTGGGCACCCTTACTTTGCAGAACATGATTGGGTCATATTCTTTAACTCACCTTGGTAGTTGAGGTTGTTTCACCTGCTCATAAATTTTTGAAGATGAAGTAATATTGTTTGTTTCACTCTGACTGGGTACATGATTCTAATTTCTTATGTCCTTGTATTTCCTTTTCGTTTTGCATGAATATCTTGTATATTGTTCTTTCATCCATGGGTTGCTGTTTTGCTTTTACACTGTTAATTTAATGATCACCATATAAATAAAAGAAGGCACCATAGAGACAGGAAATAAAATTTGCTATTTCACTTCTTAAGTATAACCGGAAAAAGAAAAATTGGGAATACCTCTTTTAAGACAAAACAACAGTTCAATGAAATAAATTTACTAGTGAAGAGTGTTTTTTGTTTCTGTATACTGATGATCATACAGAACTCTTGTAAAACAGAAACTAGAGGTATTGAACTATAAATTGCATTGCATTTGTTACTTTCTTTTTACAAATTCTGTGTTTCTGGAATGATGATATGAATTGTAATGCTCATAACTTAAGAAATTTCTGGGTTCTATCATGGTGGCATGAGGCTGAAAATTTGTTTGGAATCTGACAATATCGAACAACATTCCATATTTATTTCTTCGGCCATGTGCATCGTGAGCATGTAATGATGCCAGATTCCATGATGCACTTATATCTTCATGTCATGTTGATTGTCTTATTTTCTATTTGTAAGAATGAGATTCTTGCAGCATGCATATGTCCTGTTTGATATGGCCAGGAAAATATCCAGATTTCTTAATGTTGAGCAAACTGTTTAATTTGTGTGCAGAGAGCTTCTTGTAGCTGCAGTGAGTTACATGACTAGCAGTCTCAAGACCGTAGCTGCGAGGCTAAGGAAAAATGAAGAGGCGTCACCAAAATTGCCCAAATGTAAAGAAACCAATTTTCTTATATCAATATAAGCCAAGAGAAACCTCACAACTGAATGCACTGATTATGAATGTGTGTAATCCGTGTTCACTTTGTTGCATGATAAACTGGGATTGAAAGAAAATGAGGAAATAAATTGATCTATATGCAATGTTCTCCCCTTCCCTGCGCCTTGGAGTTTCTATTTTTATTATCCACTCTCCTCTTGTTGGCTGTTGCAATTGTTGGCTTCTTCATTAAGGACTTGATCAAGTTTTACTTCTTTCATTGTTTTGCTGCGAAAAGTCATTGGTCAATATACATGTTCCATGTATGATTTACTAATTTTTCCATTGCAGGATATGTGCTGGGACGTCTATGCCTGGTGGTTGACTGTTTGTAATCAGAGTTGCAAATATTATATCACCTTATGATTTTGATTACCTTGCTAACTTAATGAATGGATGTAACAAGTCATTTTGCATCTCCATCATGTATTGCAGTAGATGAGTTTGTTTCCTAGATTATTTTTTTTCTGTAAGAATGAAGGGTAAGAATGGTTGTTCCGAGGCTGTGATAAATTTCTCACAGTTCTCTGGACGACGGGAAGGAGTTGTGTCTCCTATCCCTATCCATCCAAAACTTGAATGAATAAAAAGCCTTTCCTCTGCCTAAAAAATTCCAAGGACTGAGGCAATAATCTCCGTGAAATTAGTCTTCAACAATTTACGTAAGAACAGCTGTCTGGTGGTAACCTGTTTTTAGAGCACTAACAGCCTTTCCATACATGCAAAGCCACCAACAGTTTTGACGAGTGATAAACAGTTTTGAAGGGAAGTTGCCCTATCAACGTAAAAGTTGTGACTGATCCAAAACATTCAGCAGGGAAAGCTATCACCAGCGATTTGATTCAGCAACTTTTGCAGAAGGTGACCGATGGAGACTCGAACGCCATACCTGTTCTTTTAACAGATAGAGATGCTCAAATGCAGGGTCTGTGCTTCACAAAATGCTCAAATGCATGGAACTTTTGGTGATTTTAGAAATCACTACATGGCAAATAAATTGCTGAACAAAATTTTTAATCTGCCACCTGTGTTATCCGTTCTCTTCACTCTTTTTTTTTTTTTTCAATTTAATTATTTCTTACAAAAAAAAATATACAATTCACCTAATAGCTTAAGGGACTCAAATGAATTCTTGATCAAAATTTTCAATTTGCCATCTATGTTACCTGTTTTCTTCACTTCATTTTCTTTTTTGTCAATTCAACCCTCGTACAGGGAAAAAAAAAACCACATACAATTAAACTCTAATTTAATTTGAAAAAAAGCTCAATTGTGCAAAAACAAAATTGGTGATTAGATTGAAAATTTTTAAAAAATATATTATTGTAATTTGTAATAATATATGTGAGGATAAACAATGTTTTTGTAAACAATAAAAACACCACATTTTAGTTTTATGTATAATAATTTTAATTATATGTCTTGGTTGTACTTTTTTAAAAGCAAAACTCTTGTTTTGTTCTTCATAGTTTTCAGCTAGCTTTTATTATTTTGATATAATCCTGATTGATTTTTTTTTTAAAAGGAAAAACACTCGAAGTTCATTATCTCTGTTTACATGCTTGCATGTGATCTGTCCGTGGACTTTTCACTTTGTATAAGCACTCCTTATCTACCTACGTAATCTACCTGCATATATTTACACTTACACGAAAAGAATGTTTTTCATGGTTTCTTTCACAAATATCTTACCACAATTATCATGTCTTACTTGCAAAATAGGCAGAAACTCCAAATATATAGTATATAATCCACGCATAGAGAGAGTGCCACGTTAAATAAGTGGACATAATGAAGGTATTATTTCTCTTTTTACGCCTTCAACTAATAAAAAAAATATAGTTGAGATTGATATTTGGTGATATGGTTGAATTTATTTTTAAAGTGTTTTTTAAATTATGTATTATTTGAAAAAGCATTAAATTGCTGTTTTTTTATGTTTATTTTTTGATAATTTTGATGTCTTAATGTAAAACATAAAAAAAACTTAAAACATATTTTGCATGGCATTAAAAAATAAAAATGTTTATTTTTTTATATGAATCTCTTGTCTCCAACTATTAGAGATTTCGTTTCCGTACCAATTGAAGACATGTTTATTTGCTGAAATAGATATAATATGTTTAATTGCATAAATTTTGAAAATAAAATAATTGAGTTATATAATAATTATAATAACATTTGACTAATTGTATATATAGTGTACATGTATGTATTCACATATACGATGACCGTTTTCAAGTCTATTTGGGAATATAGTTGCAGTTGTTTTTCAAAGTACTTTTTATTTAGAAATGCATCAAAATATTATTTTTTTTATTTTTTAAAAATTATTTTTTATATCAGTGCATCAAAATGATCTAAAAACACTAAAAATAATATTGATTTAAAATAAAACAAAAAAAATTTAAATTTTTTTAAAAATATTTTTAAAACGCAAAAGATAAACAGGCCATGAAATTTAAGAACATTGAACGTTTATTGGGCCCCGAAATACTCATTTACTCCAGTTATGGCCTGCAATAAAAAAAAAAGTCGAACAAAGCCCATTTAAAACCGCAGAAATCAACGAAAAACAATACTCTCCTTGTGATGTGGATGCAAATTACGAAACCAAAATTAACAAATCCAATGCAACGAAAACCTGCAAGTCTCACAAGATAGAGGGGGGGATTATTTTTTTTCCTTTTCTTTTTATGAATTGTTCATTTAATTAATTTTAAATAAATTATAACTAATAAATAAAACTAAAGTTATAGTTGAAACTACTAACAAAAAAAACTAAAAAAACTAATTAGAATGGGCATGAAAGAGCTAAATAATCTATTTTTTTTTTATTTTTGTAAATTCATTTTTTTATAGATAACAAAGATTAGTAAAAATATCAACCGATTTTTTTTTATTTATTAATCATTTATCAATTATTATCATTATAAAATATAGATAATACTTGAAAAAAAAAATGAGTAGAAAAAAAATCAACTCATCATCTAAAAATCTACCTATCCAATCTTCAAATAAAATAAAAATTCATTAGATCACTTTTAAAAAATAAAAAAAATAAACTAAATCGAAATATTAAAATAATAATATAATAGAAGAACCTTTCAAAGAAACTTTCTTTAAATCAAATCACCATGAATAAAATTGAAAAATGATTTTTATGTTTATCACATCTTTTCGTTTCATTTCAATAGGAGCCCTACTGCCCTCTTTGCGACCTCATCAATTCAAGCACAAACCAATTTCTTTCTTCGTCACCATCTCCGCGAACCAAAGGCCTGCCAGAGGGAGGCCGAGCTCTTTGATATTCTTTCCGGCGATGAAGTTCAATCTAGGAAACAGCCGGAAACTCGAAGGGATCGCCTTTGGAAGCGTTCGCCGGTAACCAAAGCGTCTCGTTTCCGCAACCACTTGGGTACTTTGCTTATAGCTTTTTTAGGTTATGCAATAGAAGGGGCTGTGGATCCCCTGCTTTCAGAAATCATTCAGAGAGTGCATGAACTTCACATTTACACGACTAATAACCAAAGCAAGTTAAAATGAATAAAATTACTGTTTTGGGAGCGCGTTCCTGTTTTAAACCAACAATAAGTACCGTTTGACATTGTATTTGTAATTGTATTTTATCAAATTTTAATTTATTTTTTTTGTTAAAATTGAATGCGGTTTGTACTTTTTAGATCGTTTTGATGTGCTGATGTCAAAAATAATTTTTTTAAAAATGAAAAAACATCATTGGCATGTATTTCGACACAAAAAGCTATTTGAAAAGCAACCGCTACCACACTGCCAAACACACTTTTAGTAAATTAAAGAAACGAAGTAAGTAACCAATTTTCTATTTATATATTCTAACTATGCAACGAATTTTTGTAGATTTAGAAACCGTTTGGGAATTTCCCAAAAAATTCAAAATTTGTTTTTTTTTACTAAAATTTAATATGGTTTATATATTTTGGATCGTTTTAATGTGCTGATATCAAAAATAATTTTTAAAAAATAAAAAAAATATCATTGGCATATATTTCGGCACGAAAAGTTATTTGAAAAGCAACCACTACCACACTGCTACATACTCTTAACGCAAGCGCGTTGAAGGAGTGGAGTAGAAAGGACTAGAATTTCCACTTGTGATATATTGCGTCGGATTAAATTTTTTCTTAACATGCAAAAAAACATGTCTATGTATTGCTAAATTTATTCTATTAAAAAGGACTTTTAAATTATATAAAAGTTGACTCGATATGACCTGATTAAGTTGATGAGTTCAAAGATAATTTAAATAATCATTAAAAATATAGTTTGACTCATACAAATTCAAGTTAATATATTAAAAAGAAAACAAATTGATCCAAATCATGAGACATGATAACCCATATATAAAACGAATTGAAAAAAAATTATGAAACTCAATTCTCAATTAACTTTGTGTTAAAGAATGAAATTAACATAAATTAATTAAAAAAAACTTTAGTTAACTGTTAAACCTGTGACCTAAGTCAGGAGACTAACATAACCTTATAGAAAGTAAACAGAAAAAATGACTTGGGTCAACCCAAGTTAACCTATCAAACTTGCGATCTAGGTCATGAGATTATGATAATCTTGTAAAAAGCAAATCAAAACAAGTTATGAAATTCAATTTTTAATAAATTTATTGTTGAAGGATGAAATTAAAAAAAAAATCAATCTAAAAACATGATATAATAAAACGACCTGAGTTTATCTGTGTTAACCTATAAAACACGTTATTCGAGTCATAAGATTTGGATAACCTTATAGAAAGCAAACTAAAACAAATCCGTGATATGGGTTATGAGACCAAGTTAACCATATAAAAAGCAAACCACAACAAATTACAAAGTTCAATCTTCAATGAATCAAATATCAAAATATAAAATTAAATAAAAGAAACATAGATTTAGAAAAATAAATAAACCCTTCTTATTTGATGAATAATTTCTTTTATTTTATAATATTTACCCGAACAAGATAACCAAATCAAGTTGAATAATATGAAAAGTAAACAAATAAAGATATTCAAGGAATATTTATTGATTTTAATTTGCAGGAAGAGTAGGTAGCATAAAATGAAAATGGTCCGTGACTTGTGAGAGTAGATAATGATGTAAGGTTTGGAGGAAAACACCGGGAAGCTCCACCACCCCACTTTGACTAGTTATGCATATGAGATGTATGTAATCATGTGCTGTGGATAACTTTTTGACTATCACAAAGAATTGACGCTCTCTCAAATAGAAATTGGATGATACTTCAAATCAATTTTATTTTATTTTAATACATAGTCTCTGGAAGGAAAGCACTCGGACAACGCAATGAACATTAATGGTCGAGCAATTGGGTTGATTCCGCAGAAATAATCAAATGTTATTGGTTAATTTTATTATAATAATTTTTAGGAATGTAGTTGTAATTGTTTTTTAAAATGTTTTTTATTTAAAAATATATCAAAATAATATATATATTTTTATTTTTTTAAAATTATTTTAACATCAGCGCATCAAAATAATATGAAAATATAAAAAAAATATTAATTTGAAGTAAATAAAAAATTAAATTTTTTTTGATTAATTTGAAAACATACGAAAAAAATTAATATGAAAATATATCAATTTGAAGTAAATAAAAAATATTAATTTGAAGTAAATAAAAAAATAAAAAATTTTAAATTTTTTCATATTAAAAATATATCATATTAAAAATATATCAAAATAATATGAAAACATCAAAAAATATTAATTTGAAGTAAATAAAAAAATAAAAAATTTTAAATTTTTTCAAAAGCGTTTTTAAAACGCCAAAATAAAAAGGGCATTTTGCACAAATAATATTAAAAATAAAAAATAAAATAAAAAGAGGAGAGGATTTTATTGTGGTCCTCCTTGCAAAACAATATTTACTATAATAGTATTTTTTTTTCTCCTTTTCTATGTTTTTGTATTAATCCATTTTTTTTAGTATTAACCTTGATATTAAATTATTGAGAATTGAATTTTATATTTTTTATATTTATTTTTTATGAGGTAATCTCAATCTCATGACCTATATTGTAAGTTTGATGGTTTAACTCCATTAACTCAAGTTTCTTTTCTCTTTTTCTAATTGATTTTTTTTCAATTTCATTATTTAACATTTAATTGATTGATAATTAAACTTCGTGATTTATTTCGTTTCACTTTCTATGAGGTTTTGTAAATCTCATGACTCTAGGGTACGAGTTTGACGAATTAACTTGGGTTGAATCGAGTTGGTTTTTTATGCTCTTTTTTAATTATTTTTTTAATTTTATCTTTCAACACTGGATTGATTAAAAATTAAATATCATAATTTATTTTGGTTTGTGATAGATTATCTCAATCTTATGATCCGAGATATTGGGTTGGTAGGTTGACTTGGGTCATTTTTTCTAGTAATTATTTTTTTAATTTTATCATTCAATATTGAGTTTATTGAAAATCAGGCTTCATTTTTTTTTTATTATCTTTCCATGAATTTATTATAGTTTTATAACCCAACACATGAATTGACAACTTAACCCAAGTTTATCCAAATCAATCTAATATATTGTCTTTTTAATATTTATAAAAATTATCATATTAAATATTTATTTTTAGTCAAAATATATTTTTACCGATTATCGGAGTTGCCTTTAAACATGGCAAGTCGACTTAGTCATATTAGATCAATCTCCACATAATTTAAAATTATTTTATACTAGAAAAAACATTAAAAATGCCTAGATATTTCTTTATGTTAAAAAAAGTTTTTGTCTAACCTGCAATGTAGCATGGACCAATGAATATTATTCAGTGGTATAGTTGTCTATCAAATTTTCCCATGGCTAAAAAAAACCATGGAGCTAGGATTTAGAGGTAGAATTATCTTTTTATGATGATTCAATTTTATTTTTAAATTGTTTGAGGGTAGATTGGTTATTTTATTTTTTTAGAACAATTAAATTACTTAACTACCTTTTGAACAAAAAAAATGATGGCTTTAACCCAAGGGTGTTTATGTCTTTTTTTTATATTCAAATGAAGTTACTTAGTTACTCCTGCATTCAAAATTAACAAAACTAATCCTCCAAGGGTGTTTAGGTCTTTTCATTATGGTTTTTTTTTTGTTAACATCATGTTAACTCAAGGGCATTTTTTGTATTTTAATAAATGTTTAAGGAAAAAACATTTGTTGGTGCGTGTCAAGCACACGCAAGAGCGCCCCCCGTGCCCATTAAGCGACATATGTGAAGTTGTTTGGTCACCAAGCACCGTCTTTTCTTGTGATGTTTGAAAGGTCTCGGCAGCTCCTCCGCGATGAGGCAGTGCGCTCGCCAAACGCACCTCCAATTTAGCACCAACAACCATTTATTTTTTCCTTTTATCCACCTCGAATTCCAGGCCAACCCCTTAAAAATTTTAGATTAGCCCCTTCAATTTTTTCCTTAACAATTAACCCCTGCCCTTTTGATTACTATTCATTTATTTTTTATATATAATTTTATCATTCTTGAGTTTTTTTCTATCAAATTTGATCTTTATTTTTTGATTTTTTTTTTACTTTGGCAAGTTTTTTTTTAAATTAATTTTTTTTCTCACAATTTCATCATTAAAAATTAAATTAATTAAGAATTAAGATTTTTGATTGAACTTGGATCCAGAATTTCATGGGTTATGAGTTTAGTGATTAGACTAGATTTAGAAGGTTCAAACTAGGTTTGCGTTGTTTTTGTTTTCCTTTATTTAAGCTATATATGTTTTTTCATTCTTTAGCATTTATTCAATTGGAGATTGAGTTTTATTTTTTTTATTAATTTGTTTTTCATAGAAATTTTTGTTGCTCTTGAAAATTACCCTAATTATCTCGAGTCTTTTTATTTGGTATTCTTTGTTGGGTTTTTTTGGATAATTCTTTAAATTGATGAATAATGTTTTTAAAAATAATTTATTAAATAATAAAATTCAATTTCATGCCCCTTTAATTTTTAATCTTTTGAATTTAGTCCTTATTTTTTATTACTGTTTATTTTATTTGAGATAAATTTAAATTTTTTTAATCTCATCCTCAATTTTTTTTTCATGTCAAATTAGATCGTCATTTTTTTAACTTTTTTTTAAAATTGATATTTATTTTTTCTATTCCATCATTTGACATTAGATTAATTGAGAATTGAGTGAGGTTTATGATTTCACAGGTCTTAGGTTTTAGAGATTAATCCAAGTTTGAAAGGGTATCCTTGGTTTACTTTGTTTTCTTTTCCCTTTCTATAAGTTATGTTTTTTTTGAAGTTTTATCCCTCAACACTTATTTAATTAAAGACTAAGCTATGTTATTTTTATTTATTTGCTTTTTGTAGGATTATTTTTATTGATTTTGAAAATGAGCGAGGCTTTCTTGTGTATTTTTATTTGTTGTTTTTTGTTGGATATATTTTAGCTAATGAACATTAAATTAGTTGATAATTAAGTTTCTTGATCTAGCCCGAGTTTAGGATTTAATAATGAGTTGTGAATTTGAGACCTTAGCCCAAATTTAGAAGTTTTGTCTATGTTTGTCTTATTTTTTTTTTTACACTTATATTTTTTAAATTTCATCATTTAATATTTATATCATTAGCAATCATAATTTTTTTTATTTGTTTTCTATATGATTTTTGTTTTAAACTAGCTAGCAACTAATGAGGTTTACTTCACCAATAACGTATGAAGGGAATGTAGATAATTAATTGAGTATTGTTTTCAACTATTAAAAGTATAATCAGTTATATATATATATATATATATATATATATTACTAAAATAACTAAAAGGCATTGTTAAGTTTAACTGTTAATATAAATAGTGAACAAATTTGATTTAATCTTTTTTAATCATTTAGTTCTAAGTTTTGTGCCGTAGCTGTGAAATTAACTTTGTGTCGTGATTTCAATACCTAGGGGCACTTTATTTTCTACTTAACGATAGACAACTTGTTGTTTATTATATATATATATATTTTTTTTTTAAATGACATGTAGCTTGTGCTTCTCTCAGCCCACATGCCTAAACTTTGTTACGAAACCTTTGAGTTATTTTTTTTTTCATTTGGGTTTTTGAAAAATTATTTTATCTTTTTATTTTTTTAATCTTAATTTTTAACATAGAATTTTTATTTTTATTTTTTTGTTGTTTTTTTAATCTTTTATTTTTTTTTCAATTGCATTCTTTAATATGAAATTTTTATGTAATTTTATCTTTTAATATTGTATTGATGGTCAATCAGTTTTTGCATTTTTTTTTATCAATTAATAAAAGCATTTTGGCATTTTGTTATATCTTTTATATTTTTAATTTCATCCTTTAATATGAGGTTTCTATTTCTTTTAGGTTTTTTGATACTCTTTTTTTATTTTTTATTTTTTATTTTTTTTCCAATTTTATCTTTTAATATATAATTCTTATTTAATTTTATAATTTAGTATTGAGCTATGGTAAATCAGTTTTGTATTTTATCATATAATAAAATAAAAAAATTTAATTCGACCTAATGAAGTACTTTACTCAAGTCTCAAGTTTGGTGGTTTGACTACGGTTAATCTCACATGTTTTTTTTTTTTTGAGATTTTTTCTTCGGATCTACCCAACCAACAAGATCACATCAGGGCAATTTTCACATGATTTTATTTAAAATCTAGGCTAAACAAATAGTCAGGTTAAAAGTTTTCAAGTTTGAACCATTATATCAAGTTTAATGATAATATAAAAATAAATTTACAATCTATGTATTTTTTTTTTTACATTCCAAATTTTTTTAACTCAACCCGCAGTAAACCCACAACAAAAGCACAATAACCATAGTTTTGAAACTCGGCCCGGCCCGGCGGGTAGACCCAGGACTAGAACTGGGCCGGGTTGAAGAAAAAAAAAGGGAAGAAAAAACCCGGCGTGACCTGGCGGGCTGACCCGGCAGTAAATCCATTGACTTTTATTTTTTTTTTGTTTTTTTTTTACTAAAACGACGTTATTTTGATTTTTTTTTTTAAAATTTGACTCGGCCAACCCGATGACTTGGTCAAAACCTGGAACTCGAGCCTTGGATCGGGCCTGCCACTAGACCGGGTCTTAAAACTATGACAATATCAAACTAGTGTACGTGACTACATATCCAACATAAAATATTGTGTTTTACACCTTAATTTATATTTATATTGATATCAAAATTTATTTTCATAAATAAAACTAATCGTACATAGATGTATTAGATTTACAAAAAGCTAATGGACAAACTCGATTTTAATAGCTTTAGGTTGAGTTTTATTAACTGAGTCAATCAATTTAAAAAGCCATAATATATATGTAACAATGATGACTCAATTTCAGATCAGTAGTATAATGCCAATTAATTGTAAGCTAGAACTACATTCACTTTGGTCGTCCCTTTTCAGTGTACCTTTTTTTATTCCATTTATTTATTATTCTATATATCTTTGTAAAAACAAGGGGCATTAATTAATAATTGCAGCCAATCACTTTGGAAATCAATGATACGATATGATGATGACCTCCAAGAGATTCTGTTGACGTCTTTTTTCTCCATTCAAAAAACCATAAGAGCAAAAAAAAAAGAGTTTGGTCTGCACTTGGCTGTCGATTACAATTCAAGCACCATCTTATTTAATACCCATGGGCGCTTCCCAATAAATATACTCTTTTCTTTTTATTAATAATTTTTTTTATTAATATAGATGTATTAATCCTATGAATCCTAAAATTAATAACCATGTAAGTTTCTAGTAATCTTAAAATTTATAAAACTCGAACTGATGATCTTTAAAGAATAAATCTAAAACTTTATCAATTGAGTTGCACTATTCAGAATTTTTTTTTATTAATTATTATAATTTAATAATAATAGTTTGCAATTATGTATTATGATTACGATGATTATTAATCTTTTGAAAGAAGATATCAGAATTTAAATTTAACAATTTATTTGTAGCTTGATGTAGCAGCCAAGCGAGTTAAACTTTGGCTAATGTTGTTACCCTTGATTTTATGGATGTTCATAATTAAAATAAATATTTTAGATTGTGAAATATATTATTAGTTTCACAGTTAGCGCCCAGTTAATAAATGAAATCCAGGTTATTATTCCAATATCATATGTGATAAAGATCTTTATAGTTTGTTCGACTAATAAGAAGATTATGTGATAAAAAAAAAATATTCTAGACGATTTTTTATTTATCTACGTACGTATATTAGATTTTCTTATTTAGTTTTTGTAAAGGATTCAATTCTTATATACTATAGATCATTATTTTTTATTTGTTCTGAACATCATAAACGGTTCAAAATAAGGATTTCTTAATTAGGAAATGACTTTTGGATCCATTTAATTCCATTTTTTTTTGTAAGGAAAAATAGCTCTAGGTTTGATAATAAGTATTTAAATAGAGTCTTGTTTCATTTTAAATTCAAGTTTATTTAAAATGAACATTCTTTTCAGTTTATTATTTGCATTGAAATTTATGATTTATTACTCAGTTTAAACTTTCTTTTTTATTATGAATACTATGATGCTACACTCTATGTAAAGATTCCTTGTTTATACTTGGGATTATCATTAATTCATGATCACATGAACTTTTTTTTTGTTCCATATTTAAGTAGAATCCACTTGTTATTTGATCCTGAGGTAGTTGTGGTCTCCCCTCAGATTAAGATACAAGTAAAAAAATTCATCTACATAAAAAATAAAAAAAAGATTTACGTTTATCACATATTAGTTGATATGCCCAAAAAGACATAGTCACATAATCAAATAAGAGTCTTGACATGGCTAGCCAACCCTATATACACAAAACAAAAAATAACATTGTCAAAATAACAAATCTTAATCTAGTTCATGAAGATATATTAGAACCTCAACTCAACTCAAGGGGTAATCTTCAGATAATTGCTTATTTCTACTTATTCATAACAATATTCACACTACCAAAAACTCGATAAATACCAACGGAATCCCTGATGGAATATTTCTATCGGTATTTTTCGATCGAAATTACCGACAGAATAATTACGTTCGTCATTCGGTTGGTGATTACCGACGGATATATTCCGTCGGTAATCACCGACCGAATGACGGACGGAAAGTTCAGAATTAATGAAAAAAGGGCGGGTACTTGAGGCGGAGTTTTGGCGGGTGATTTTTCCGACAGAATCACCGACGGATTCAAAACCTGGGACCCGTTCGAGTGACGTGACCGGTTCACCGTTAGAAATACTGACGGATTTGAATGCCAGATCCGTACGGGTGATGTGACAGGTGCACCGTCAAAACATACCGATGGAATCACCGAGGGATATGAAAAAGCAGGTCCTTACGGTGACGTGGGGATTCTCCATCACAATTAGCGACGGATTCACCGACGTATTCACCGACAGTGTTATTTCGTCGGTGAATCCGTCGGAAAAAGTGAATATATGGCCGCCCTGCCGACTCTCTCCTCCCCCATTTCTCCTTCTTCTTCCTAATCCTAAGTCTCCCCATCTGCAAATAACCAGCCCCCCCTCGCCCCAAAAAAAAAATCTTTCTCATCTCAGCAGTTGTATTTCTTGAAGTTTTGTGGTCACAGCATCCGTGTTCTGATTTACCGATGGATTTTATCAATTTTTGTAAGTAATTCTATCTGTTTAAATTTTAACATTTAAATGTCAATTTTATTGTTTTTTTAGTATATGTATTTTTATTAGTAGATGCACATGTTTTATTGTTATTTCTCAAACAAACTTGTAGTTTATGAATGTATAATTTTATACCTGTTATGATTTGTTTTAGATTTTGTAAGATTGTATTTGTTTGTAAACTGTTAAAACTTTGTGGAATTACTGAATTACATGTTATGTTTTGAAATAATTAATAGCTTGCATAATGAGTCCTTTTTAAGTTTTATCGATGGTATTATAGACTGGTAATTTCTATTAATTTATATATATATATATATATTAATTTGTATGGACGTTGATAAATGATAATGAATATTTAATATTTATGAGAAGTTGTGATTGGTTTGTTGTATAATCTCGAGGTAAAGTAATATATTTACAAGTTTATTTACCTAACTTAGTTAATTAATAAATACATGATGTCATCTTAATTTTATAGAGGTTCGATAGAAGTCATGGATGATCGTTCATGGATGTATCTAGATTCACCCCAAGGATTGCGGAGGATGGATTATTGTAACGGGGTTCAGGGTTTTATTAATTTCACAACATCTATTTCCAGAAATTTTACGGGAGGCGGTATTAGGTGTCCATGCAGGAAGTGTCAAAATAAAAAGTATCTACATCCAGATGTTGTAATGATGCATCTTCTACACAAATGGTTTGTGGAGGATTACTAGTGTTGGTATGCACATGGAGAGGTATTTGTTAGTAATAGGAGAATGAGAGAAACGGTGGTTGGGTCAACTTCTAGTGCTAGCAACGTGCATGAAGCGGCAAATGACAAAACTAATCCTTACAGAAACATGGTTATGAATGCAATGAGAATGAATCAAGGTAATGTCAGTCAATGTCCAATCGTAGAAGAAGAACCTAATGCAGAGGCAGCTAGGTTTTTTGATTTGTTGAAAGATTCTGACGAACCATTATGGGATGGCTGCACAAACCACAGTAAATTGTCGGTCGTGGCACAGGTGTTCACCATCAAGTCAGATCACGGACTGAGTGAGGCCGGGTATGACAAAATTATTGATTGGGTAAGAAGCATTTTACCTGAAGGGAACAGGCTGAAAGAGAACTTCTATGCTGTGAAGTCCATGATGAAACCCCTCAGTTTAGGATACCAGAAAATTGACATGTGCCCTAACTTCTGCATGTTATACTACCTTGAAACTACTGAGATGACCGAGTGCATGACATGCGAGCATTCTCGTTACAAACCCAGAACTGGCAGGGGAAAGACTCTAGTGGCGTATAAAAAACTTAGATATTTCCCGATCACACCTAGACTGCAGAGGTTATTCATGTCACAAAGGACTGTTGAGCACATGACATGGCACCAAACACATGATGCTGTTGATGGTGTGATGGTGCATCCTTCTAACGGCGAAGTGTGGAAACGCTTTAACAATGTGCATCCTGACTTTTCAGCTGAATCAAGGAATGTTCGTCTTGGGTTGTGTACAGATGGATTCAACACATTTGGGTCATTTGCTGCTCCCTATTCTTGTTGGCCGGTCATACTCACAGTTTATAACTTGCCACCGGGAATGTGTATGAGGCTGGTGTTCATGTTTTTATCTACTGTCATACCCAGTCCAAGCAGCCCGGGGCGGAATATAGATGTTTGTCTTCGACCATTGATTGATGAGCTGACGCAGTTGTGGTCCTCCGGAGCTCTGACTTATGATTTATCGAGGAAACAAAATTTCTTTATGAGGGCGACTTTGATGTGGACTATCAATGATTTTCCAGCTTATGGAATGCTTTCTGGTTGGAGCACACATAGGAAACTCACATGTCCATACTGCATGGAAAACAACAAGGCATTCACGCTATCAAACGGAGGTAAAACTTCTTTTTTTAACAGTCACCGTCGCTTCTTGCCACTTAATCACAGGTTCAGAAAGAACAGAAAAGATTTCTTTGTTGACAGAGTTGAAAAAGATGTTGCATCCCTGCTTCTTTCTGGTGAAGAATTGCATCATGTTGTATCAGAGTACGGTGACATTGTGTTTGGCCTTCAATCAGGTAAGCAAAAGAATCTTTATAGAATTTTTATCATATATTTTTTAGGTTGATCCAACCAATCTTCTACTTAAAAAAATGTATATTAAAAAAAATCTTAAAAGAACACTGAATCCATTTTCTAATGATGAAATCTTGTACAAACCTAAATAAGGATAGATCATGAATGTCGTAGTTGTAATTTTTTTTTACCCTTGAGGGCTCAATTTCATATTTTTAAAAATACATATTGTTTTGTACTTCTTAGACCTTTAGATAATAAATGGCATATACATTATCCAAAAATCAAAACTCTAGAATTTGGGTTTCTTGAAAGAAAATGAACAAAACAAAAATGATAGTTTTAAAATTTTCAAGTGTTTCATAGATTTTGTTAGATTGTTTAGGGGAACAAAGATTACCTGAACATCAATTATTTATTCTAGGGTTTGATTAACTCTTTAAGGTTAGGTTGTTGAAAGTTATAAACCATCTAATATTCTATCTTTAACAATAATTCGCACAACTCATTAGATTTGAAATATCCTAAATTTGTTTAGAAGAGTTGGATTGGTATGCCTTCAATGCTAACTTTTTCACTCTCTCTTTTATGATCTTAATTACATGACATTCTATTATGCCTTTAATACTTTATATTATTCGTGAAAAATATGAGGCATGCCATTTTATTTATATAAAAAAAACATAATATCCCTATTAATGGAAAATATCACTTTGCTTAAAAAAACTCACATATTTTATTTTAAGATTGTTATTAGAGATTTATGCAATTAAATTCATACTTGATTTTTCTAGGATTAAAATTGTAATTCCATATATTAGTTGTATTCTAGTCCTTAATTTCTAAAGTTATTTATAATTTAGTCATACTTAATTAATCATTCTAGTTAATTTCTTTTCAATGATTCTTAATGTAAGTGACCCATTATATTCCTCAAATATAAATCATAATCCTAATAAAAATATGATTAGATAAATTAAATAATTTAAGTTATTATCAATTTAACAATTGATTAGCTTATATTTAAAGATCAAATATAACATTTATCAACATGTCATGATTTTTCAAATATAAAAAAAGTCATATATGGGTTGACTTAGCTTTTCAATGACTAATTTTTCAATGTTGCTATTATCCCTTCATTTAAAATATTTTGATTTAGATATTTGAGAATATAATGTGTTTGCTTTGCTAAATCATATTTGTTGTCAATATGATACTTATTTATCATTTGAATAAGATTCAAAATCCCTTTTTAAATCTCATTATACAAGGATTTCGTAATCAAAACAATTTAAGAATGCATGGAACATTTTTTTTTAATTTACCTAGGGTGGTTAATCCTTTTTTAATTATTCAAATACCTTTGTAGAGCATTGGCAAGGAGCATTTAAAAATAATGTTTTAATGTAATAAGAATCCTTACAATTACAATCACTTTATAATTTTCTTTATAAAATATTTTTGTCTTAAGAACTTTTATCTTTACCAACTGCCTTAATATGCCCTGGCTCTTGACACTCTTCTCTCGATATGAGATATTATATGTAGCCAACATCTATAGCTAATATGCTGGTCGATTTTTCTATTAGAAATGATATTTGTTTATTTTTATGAAAGGTCATTTGGATTATGATAATGATATTATTGATGAAGAAGATATCTTAAAATTGCCTTTTAGTCTCAAGAACACAAGTGCATCTATCAAAGAATAATAAATCTAATATGCTATGATATTATTGAGTATTTTTTAGAAGTCCACATGGATGATAAAGTGATTTAATGAGCAGAAGGATTGCTAATGTAGGAATTGACTTTATTTTGATTTTAATTCCTTTTAGTCAAGACAAGTAGTCAGGGCTTTAGAATATGCATTTAAGGAAAGCTTTGTTCATTATAATATCTATCTACAATTTATCTTTCAAATATTCTTTACTTTTTTTTTTACATACCTTTTTTCACAAGTTTTTATGTTATTTACTTCTCTTTTTATCATGTAATCTAATATTTTCTTTTAGTTTGTGTTGGCTTTCTATTCAATTTAAAGTTCATGGTTTATTACTTAATATAAACCCTTTTCACTACCAGAAAATCAATAAATACAAATGAAAATATCGAAGGAATATTTTCGTCGGTAAATTTTCGAGGGATTTTACCGATGAAAATATTCCCTCGGTATATAATGAGGGAATTACCGTGGGAAAAAAACTAAAAAAAAGCAAAAAAAAAAACGATGACGTTTCATTTTTACCAATAGAATTACTGACGGAATAAATTCCATCGGTAAAATGATTGGTAAACTGTGAACACTATTCATCATGTCAATTACAAAGAAAATTACCGACAAAAAATTTTGTCAGTATTTTCTAGAGAGCTTCAGAACTGTTCACTTCCCAATTACACTGTTAATTGTTGTTATTTATGGACAAAATCACCGACGGATTGAAAAGTTAGTGTTATTTGGCGGTTTTCTGAAAAAATTCAATTAATTAAAATTTTTCATTTAAATATTATAAATAGAATCACTGACGGATTGAAAAATCGTTGGTAATTGTTGGCGGTTTCTAAAAACTTTTTATGAAATTGAAAATTTTAATTAAATATTACAGACAGAATTACCGATAGAATATTAAAAAATATTAATATTTAATTATCCGTCAATAAAACCGTCACTAACGCGCCTCAATAAAAAGCTTGAATCCCCTTATTTCACAAGAGATAGAGTCATTTCTTCTTCTTCTTTTCTATATGTAAAAAATATCAATATCTATTTCTTTCTCATCTTCTTCTCTTCTCCTCCATGCTCGAGTATGTCTTCTTCTTCTTTCTTTTTTTATCCTTTTAGTTATTTTTTTTTAAATTAATATGGTTTATGAAATTTTCTCTCTCTCCTTAGCTTCACTTGCAACTGGATTAAGGTAAGATTTGTTTCTTCTTTTTTCATGATTTTTTTCACTATATTTATTTTTTATTTTATTTTTAATTGTTTTTGTTCTTAATAATTGTAATAATGTTGTTGTGAGATTTGTTTTCATATGAGATTAATTTTTAGTTGATTTATTTATATGATTTTTAAATTTTTAGCAATCGCAACTTCATTTTTTTCATGTGAATTTTTTTAGTTGAATTTATTTTTTAGTTTTATTTATTTGTTGCAAATTTGTTTGAGTTGATTTTCTTCTTCTTTTTTCCAAGCATTTTGAATATATATTATAGAGTGTTGATTTAATTATTTTATAAATTTATAAAATGGATTTTTTTAAATGTTTATAAATAATTACCGACGGAATTATTGATGGTATTTTTCGAGAGATATACCGACGGAATAAAGCGGATAATTTCTTTTTACGTGTTTGTTCCGTCAGTAAATCCATCGGTAATAATATTTTTTATCACCAATAGATTTACCAACAGACAAAAAATTACCTATGAAAGATTTATCGATGGAGCATTTTTGTCAGTGATTTTGTTGGTAAATTAATTATCGATGAAATATTTGTCTTACGCCGATGGAAAAATTCTGTCGGTAAAACTGCTAAATGTAAACCCTATTTTATTTATACTTGTAGCTAAAATTTAAAGTTTTATATTCAATATAAACCTTTCCTATTTAGTGTTCGTTTTAAGTTAATTCATGAGCATTTATCATTTGTTTTTTTAAAATAAAAATGTTTATCTTGTAAGAAGAAAACAAGAAAGAGACATAAATCGGAGCATGGGTGCCCATAAAGGGACAAATGAACAGGTCTGAAATATTAAAAGGCTTGTTTGGTAAAGGGGAGATGAACTAGAACTGTTATGTATACAATGACGACACCTCCGTAGGATTAGTTAGCAAATTGCTTCATCTGTACTCTACTTCTCTGCTAGAAATTAGGAAAATTAAGACCCCAAGCATTTCTGATATTGGTTTAAGCCTCTGATAATGGTTAAGATTTGAAGTATTTTTTATTTAGAAATATATTTAAATAATATATTTTTATTTTTTAAAAATTATTTTTAATATTAGTATATTAAAATAATCTAAAAATAAAAAAATATTAATTTTAACAAAAATAAAAATAAATTTAATTTTTTTTAAAAAAACATAATTTGCACCGTAAACAGGCACTAAATCAGTTGGTCTAAGAGGCGGCGGCTGACTTAGTGTACATGTATAGAGGAAGAAAGTATACCATTAGAAGAAACTAGAAACTTATTATTCTGCTATAAATTAAGGTTAATGTCTTTGGTTTTCTCTCGTCCTTATTATTGCATAAATATTCTTCATGTTTTGCTCTAAGTCCATGGCTTGTAATTATTACTAGCTGGTTGCGTTTTTAATTACTTCTTTCCATATATAAAAATATTAATACCACACCATAATCAAGAATTTCAAAGAAGTTTTACTTTCTCGCATTCTATTCTTTCTGTGAACCTTAATTCATATAATTAAAACTTTCAAAGAGGATTGTATTCATGTTTTTTAATTTTTTTTAGTAAAAATTAAATTCTTTTTATATGTTTTTTATCGTTATAATGGGCTAATTTTAAAAATAATTTTTTTAAAATAAAAAAAATATCATTTTAATATATTTCAATACAAAAAATATTTAGAAAAACAACCACAACTATATTTTTAAAATACAACACAATACGCAAACACACACAAAAAAAAAGTTGAAAGTTGCATCTTATCTATCAAGTGTTATCATCCTAGCTTCTTTGGCCATGGATTGCTTATATGCTAATATATTTAAGTCTTAACCAATAAAATCTTGACATATGCTAAAACAATTAAACATACACACCATCCATCATGCTATGTAAATAAAAATAGGAAAATCTAAATATTTATACCAAGTTGAAAAAAAAAATATTTCCACCTAAATACTTTAAATCTCAATTTCTTAACACATGTTTAATGCAATCTTTTTTTCTTAAATTAATAAAATGCTCATATCATCCACATGCATATTGAATATTTTAATAAGATGTAGTAAAGAAAAAATCAAGCAAAAAACCCATCCCTTATTCTAGATCAACCGATATTAAGATATTTCAACAGCTTTAAAAGTTTATAATATTATAGGAGTTCACTTATGTATTATTTCATTTTTTTTTATTTCTTCGTTAAGCCTACTTTCTTGATAAAATTACAAAATCAAATGATATAATAGCATTTCTTTAATAAATCAAGAATAATTAAATTCAATATGCATTGAGAAAATAAAATATATTATATAGTTTTTTTTTAATTATTTCATTTTTATATTAGTTCCTGGATATAAATTTTCAAAATTAAATTTCAGCATAGAAAAAAAGAAAAATAAGAATGGATACTAATTTTTTTTTATATAAGTAAAATGCTATAAAAACCAAAATTTAAATAAAAAATCTTTATAAATACTAAATTTATTATTATTTTTTTAAATATGAATAATTATATTGATTATGATAACACAATTATTATAATATAATCAAATTACTAAACAATTGTGATGTAAACCTCGTGATTATATGGTCATACAACTAACAATCAAGATTGAGATCCAATTTTACAAAGCTGAAGGAGATCTAATAGGAGTGTGACGCAATAAAAACCTGCCTCAAGGCATCAACACTATTAGAATGAAATCGAATGATGCCACGAAGCCAGTTAATCTTCAATAAGTCAGATTTAGTTCGTTCAAGAACTAAAGAATGCAAAAAGCTCTTTCACACGTAAAAAATAAAAAGTTTAGAACGATTATTCATCTATGACTATCAAAATTTAAGCTTACATGTGCTTACATAATTATAAAAAATTAACCCTAATAGATCAACCCTTATGGACTGAATTGACTCACATACAAAAATTAATCCAAAACCTATACTAGTAAGCCCATACCTTGATATAAAGAAGCCTTGGATCCTAGTTAAAAACAAAGTATTAATTAAGCTCAAATAAATCTTGAATTCTAACTAAAAATAAAGTATTAATTAAGCTCAAACAAGCCTTGAATTATAGTTAAGAAAATAAAAATAAAAATAAAAATAAAGCCATAAATCCTAAATCTTTATCTGTCATGAGAAGAGAAGAAGGAAAGAAAACATTTTAAATCCGATACAAGACTTATTTATAGCTTATAATGCCGCCCAATAATTCTAGAAATTAAAGGACAAGTTGCTGCCCCTTTGGTTTCCAAGTTAGAATGATTCTGATCACATACTTATATTTATCTTTTCTTTTTGAAAGGAAAAGGATGCCACATTTAATGCAATATTAGAAAACACAATTAAGTTGTTGAATTATTATCCTTGCATGACAAAGAGACTGTCCCGGCCATATGTTTTTTAAGTTAGTTTATTCCTGTGTTTTCTATGCTGTGTTTTTTCTTCACTTGATAAGACAATAAAATAAAAATAATAAATCCTAATAATTAAAGAAAATAATCAATGTTCTCACATATAATAGAAAATTCAATACTAATTCGGACTTCACAAAACATATAGAAATATCACATAATAAGACTTGTCGAAACTGATACAAAATTAATAGTCTTGTTGTTGAAATATCATGCTCCAAAGGATCCTAAGTTCAATCGATATCTTAGTTAAAATTTGCACAACTAGTCATTCAATATTTATATCAATGCCCCTTCGTTTTGGGTCTTGTAATGAGCCCATTTAAATCGTATAATGAATAATTGGTATTCAAATGACAATCTACATCAAATTGATTATATAAGAGTAATCAAATAACTAAATTATATCATTTTCGCAAGGTAAGGTATATGATTAGTGGTATTATTCATAACCATCAAGACTTAATGCCAGCTTATGAGTTGTGAACCAATTGGAGAGCTACTAATAATAAAATCCAAACTAATGATATCAATATCATCATAATATCTGCCATTTAAGTCGTTAAAATGTTAGGGCTTATATGGCCCCACCCAAACACTGAATATTATATACTTTTGCGTGTACACTTGTGCTTGGAATGAACTTTGAAATCAAAGAGAAATTATAAAGGAAATGAGGTTTCTTGTCCCTGTGATCCAAGAAAATTAGCTATTTGACCTCCTTGATGGGTACTATACGTGGGAAACCTAACCTCTGTATTGGTATAACTTAACTGCTGATGTGTCCCCGCTCAGCGTGAATTGCACAAAACCTTGAGGAAAGCAAGCACGCAAGCAAGCCTCCGTATTTATTTTTGCATGTTCAGCAAAATACCCCTAAAAATGCTATGCATTTAATATAGTTTTCATAAAATATATGTCATTGCTATTACTGTAAATTACCTGTAGAGGGAGCAGCTGTTTTTTACAAGCAAACGACAAAAGAAAGAAAGAACATGGAAAAGAAAATAATATAAATTATTCCTCAAGTCACAAGGCATACTGGACTTTTCCTTTATATGCATATGAACAAAAACGCGATCGCCTCCATAAATTAATTTGTGAAAGTAAAGGACGCAAGTGGAATTTCCAGTTATTATAAAGGCATGCATGTCTATGTAACCCTAAGCTGGTCTGTTTCCAGACGTGATCCACACTCTATATATATAGAGGGCATTCTCTCTATTTTTTTCAGCAATATTCATAAACGTATAGCCTCTCCCCACCCTGCAGCTAGGTTTGCCTCGCTTCGAAATTCTTTGCTTCCATGTACATCTTTAATCAATGAAATGCATTACGAATATTCAAGAAAACAAACACTCCAACTGCTTAAAACAACTTATCAGTAAGCTAATTAACGTGGTTTCTTTTCTTTTCTCTTATTTTATTTCAGGAATGATGGCGGAATCACCATTCCAAGATGAAAGTGCCCTAAAGAAAGGGCCTTGGACGCCAGAAGAAGATCAGAAGCTCATTGATTACATTCAGAAACATGGCCACGGGAGCTGGAGAGCGCTTCCAATGCTTGCTGGGTTGAACAGGTGTGGAAAGAGTTGTAGGCTAAGGTGGACTAATTATCTGAGGCCTGATATCAAAAGAGGAAATTTTTCTGAGGAGGAACAGCAAATTATCATAGACTTCCATCAAGTCCTTGGAAATAAGTAAATTTCTCTTGCTCCGTTCTGTTTACGTTATGTCTTAAATACACTAGCTATAATAATACTATGTTTCCAAGCAAACACTGTTTTCCCTTCATTAATGCAACCTGGACCACGTCGAACCTCAAAGCTTGACATGTGCTGTGTTTGCAGGTGGTCAGCAATAGCACAGCATCTTCCAGGGAGAACCGACAACGAAATCAAGAACTTTTGGAATACTCATCTAAAGAAAAAGCTTCTCCAAATGGGGATTGATCCTGTCACCCACAGGCCAAGAACTGACCTTAACATAATTACAAACCTACCACAGTTGCTTGCTGCTGCTGCAAATTTCAGCAATCTGATGAATATTCCCTGGGATAACGCAATCAAAGCACAGGTGGATGCCACCAAACTCCAGTTGCTGCATAACATACTGCAAGTCCTAGGCAACAGTCCACCTCCAAACATGGAAGCACGGGACCATCAGCTATATGAATACCTCAGAATGAACTCTCAGTTAGAGGGACTCCTAAAATGCGGCGAGGATGGTCTTTCTTGGCAAGGTGTCAACGCTCAGGCTCAGTCCAACTATCCAAATATCGATGCTCCTCAGCAACCATTCAGTGATCACTATCCAATAAAGGACTCAAAACCACGTAGCCACAATAGTGACCAATTAGTCTCTTCATATGCTTTTCCAACTCCAAACACACTGCCCCGGTTGGTTTCAGCCTCACCTGAATGTTCATCAGCAAACACAATCAACCCAAATGATATTATTTCTAACCCTTCTAATGCCACTTCAACCACATTTGAAGCGTGGAGGAATCTTATGGATGATGGGGCAAATGACAATTATTGGATAGATATAATTGAGTAAGTAAACATCCTTTTCACAATTAATTATATACGTACTTAATTAAAATCTTGAACTTGCTGGTGTCAATGTTGTGGTTTTAAGGTCTCAGGTTTTATTGATTCATGAGTGCAATCTTTTTTGCAGTCAAGCATCTTCGCTGCCATGGCCAAACTAAAAAGAAAAAGCTCAAAGGAACTAAGAAGACGTATTTGACTGTAAATTATGAGTTTCTTCCACTGTAGATTCCCACAACTCGTCAACAGATACACATACATATGTTACCAATGTATGAAGAAAGAATACCCCGACACAAGGGATCATTGTATACTCTTTTTTTCTTCTTTTTTTCCTTGCATAATATTGGTCATACTATCTTGGATTTCAATATTGTATCTTATATATTGAGTTGTTATCAACTTCTTCAGTTATGGATTAGTGATCTTGAAAAGAAATATTGCATGTCTTGTTGCTCATATTTCGTCTGCACTTGCTCAACAGCAGCACCGATCATAATGTTTCATGATAACAATTATAGGTTAAACATTAGGCTCTTAATTTTCCATAAGAGTTGATGATCGAGAGTGAGGGATCCAAGGATTTCAAAGGGTGGATGGATATAAAATGAATTAGTTGTAGAGAGGGTGGAACACGAAATTGATGGTTGCAGGAGAACCACTACACTTCTGCCATGAGGAGGCTTGACCTTTGATAAGGTGGAAACCCATGTCAACGACCTATACAACGTGGGCGGACGCAAAGCCAAGGACATAACGCCTAGACCCTTATCTACTTTGTTTTACGTTGATTCTCTCTCTGATTCGGACTTTGCAAAACTAAACCAAAAAAGTTATCTTAAAGAGTCCATTTGTTAAGCAACTAATGTGGAGTTAACTAGTGATATATATATTTGCCTTTTGATAAGAAGTCAAGACAATTTGTTGCTAATTAGGTAAGATCATTTACTTTTGATCGAAGCTATTGATGCAAGATTATAGAAATTCAACTTGCGAACCTAACAGTCTCCTTCATATTAGTTTCTAGAAGAACTAGCTAGCTAGGGTGCATGGAACGGGAATGGAGGGCTGCTGTTTCCCGTTGAAAATCTTTCCACGTATATGTAAGCTAAGAAAAATTTCAAATTGAATTGTAAAACATATATATATATATATATATATATATATATATACAAGGATAAAAGTGAAACTTGGCTAAAATGCAGCTTGTTCATGCTAGCTAGATAACATTATCCGACAAGAGAGTATACTTGATCATATGATAAATTCTTGGTAGGTGCTTTTTTGACCTTTGATGAACAACTAACCTACCAACCATGCCAAATTTAAGCTTATATTCCAACCTAAATAGATACGTACTTCTGTATGATAAAAGGAGAGGATACTTTTTATTTTATTTTATCATTGTTTCATAACATCACGATATCAAAATATTAGATATATATATTTTGGTAAAGACCAAACGGACCCTGAATCCATATATATACATTATTCTAGCTGTCGAACGTACGTAATTGGCACATATCATTAACATCATAATATATATGAAAAGATGATTTACTGCGCCCAGCGATGGAAAACTAAATCCACAAGTTGAAATATTGAGTTAAAACAGACAAATGCGTGTGTGTGTGTGTATTCTTTGACTTTGGGGGCGTTTAGAGTGATGGA
This sequence comes from Populus alba x Populus glandulosa, assembly GCA_033617975.1. Classification (NCBI taxonomy): domain Eukaryota; kingdom Viridiplantae; phylum Streptophyta; class Magnoliopsida; order Malpighiales; family Salicaceae; genus Populus; species Populus alba x Populus glandulosa. The sequence continues at coordinate 9,143,602 of CM066161.1, forward strand.
GGCTCGTGCAAGTTACAGTACTACAGGGTATCATGATTAAAAATAAAATAAAATTAAACTTCTATAATTAGTCGAATTAATATGATAAACCAATCAATATATATATATATATATATATATATATATATATATATATTTCCAATTCGTAATTACCATTAGAATCCGTGAAGAAAGTAATTCCGCCAATAATCACTTGTAGAATTCCCAACATAAATAAATCGTCGCTGATTGCAACAGAATTACATCAACTGATGGATTAAGTTTTGTATATTATTACCGATCGACAAAACTTTTCTTCATAATGCTTACTTAGCAAATTATTACACTACCGATTTTAAAGTTTTATTGATGAAAATTTCAGTTGATATTTACATTCACGATCGATCAATAAGCATTTTATAAATAAAATCATAAATAGAAATAATTTGTTACTTTTATTGGTAATTTTTGATTTATTAATAATAAATTTACTAATAAATTTACAGACAAATAAAACGAGTAAATTTTTTTCTTAACCTACATCATTTTGTTGGGATTTCTCTCATGATGTTTACTATATAACTGATGGAATATTGTATGCAATTCTGTCGGTGTTTTTAATTTTTTGTCGGTAAATAACAAATCACTGATGAAATATTATTTGTAATTTTATTTAAAAGCTCACAATAGCAGTGATATTTGCAGTGATTTTTTTTCAACTCTCTGAAATATAATGATGAAAGTGTTCTGTTAGTAACCCTGCCAATAATAATTTTAAAATATATTGAACAGATGTAGAAAAATAATTAAAATCAAATATATAAAATTAAATTAAAATAATATAAAAATTTAATATTTATTACAAATTTAAATATTTTTACGTTCAAATACAATAAATTTAAAACAGAGACAACGTTGGAGGAGAAGGAATAAATCTAAAACACAGGTAATGCTGGAGGAGAAAAAGGAAGCTGGTAGTCACTGGGACCATAGGACCAATAAGAAGAAGCACATAGATCACCCATGTGTGATCTCATCTCCCTCACCACTCGTTGGAGTTGTTTATAATCTATAGTGAGTCGTTCATATTTTTCATAGAGATTAGTTGTTCGATCCTATGCTCGTTGGTTTAACATCAGCTTTAACTCGGGAGTTTAAATGCTTGGAATCAATTGCGAGTATCTAATAGTCAAAACACGAATGACCATCTACAAGTTCTCAGTCATAGTGTTAGAGAGTCCATATACTTTGTTTCTATCGGGTCCACTAGACGATCCTACCTTTAAAGATGGCGTAACAAAACTTCTCAAGTAAAAACCCTCTATTATTATAAAAAGAGATGATTAATTTACTCTTTAACACTTTCAAAACTCCTTACTTTGAGTATCTTGTGGGTACCACAACTCAGCACTTCACTAATATAATGAGTGTAGTTAAAAAATTGAATAAGCCATAAAAGCTGGCAAATTGTCACCGAAAAAAAGAATGAGATGGAAATGAATAATATTGAAGAAGGTGGTCACAAAAGGAAAAAGAAAAATTATCAAATCACTTATGATTTTAAAAAATGTAGTCCTACTATTTGAACACTAACTTTACCTCACTTTTTCTTGAAAACCAATCCAATAACCAAACTAGCCCACCAAATAATCAAAATAATAACCTATTATGATTTTTTTTTAAATCAAAAAACAATTGTCAACTATTGTGAATATTACTAAGTGAAATGTACCGAAGATTGTTGAGTATTGGTCAAGTTAGCCCTACTCCATTGATCCCATTGCAGCCATCATTCCTAAAATGGTACAAACCAAATAAAACTTATGAATACCATAGTTATATTGGTGGACATAACATTAATGAATATGTAGCCTTTAATAGAAAATCCTTCAACTTATTAAGGAAGGATAAATCACCTGCAACGAAGCCTAAAAGCCTAAAATATTAGCGTAAACCAACTTTCAAATCATGCCTCTAGAAATGAAGTAAATAATATTGAAGAAATGAAAAAAGGCAGGATAGTCATGAAGGTAACATTAAAAGCTATATAGAACAATGATGCAAGCAGGAAACTCAAGGCTTGAAGCTTGTTCAGCCCGTGGGCTTTGGCCTGTCGTTAATTAAATTCAGATCTTTCTTTCCAAAAGTAAACCCAAGAAAGAAAGAAAACGGACGAATTCCCACCTTCTCAAGTTCATTGCAAATCTTTAAAAAAGAATAAAATAAAAGAACTCCCAAGTCCTCACCTTTTATGTGTTCATTTGTGAGCATGATGAAACAAGTGGAAATTTCCAAACCTCCTCAAGAATCTCCTCAACGCAGTTTTTGTAACGATGATATGCTAAATGTTCAGATTCAGTAGTCACCGTGATGTTTTTATACCCTATAGTGTAATTATATTTTGTTTTTTTTTCCACGACCATAGTTATTTCATGTTCAATACTCTCCATTCCATATTACTCTAGGATGAGATAATTGCTTAGAAATTACTGACAAGTTGCTTGCCGGTATCTTACCTCTGCAATTCTTTAACATGTTTGCACAAAGTTGATTTCTTTTTCTTTGTGTAGCTATATTGCTTCGATGTTTTTTCTGTACGTTGAATGAATTCACCTCTCTTCCCCCTCAGCCATTCAAGTTATTATTCAAGCTTTCTGTTGTTGAAATCCTAAGCGTTCTCATCTTAAAGTTTTCTCAAATCTGATTATTAATATATCTCCCTCACCTCATCTATACATGGACATATCAGCCCCTTGTTGGTATTTCAGATTCTTAGGCCTAAATAAGTTCCAGTACAGTACCTATGCGATGTTTTGTGCAGGCCACCCATGGATTGTGGATGGCAGGATTTCCGTAGATAAACCTCTTGATTCTGCTATTTTATCGCACCTGAAGCAGCTCTCTGAAACGAACAAGCTCAAGAAGATGGATTTGCATGTAAGATTCTTGCAGATGTGTTGTAGTTTTCTTTGATTATATTACTGGTTCCATTGGAAAAATTAAGGAATATATGAACTAGTTTGATTGTTGAATGATCTGATAGTGTTAGCTCTAAAAGAACAGGGCCGATATAACTCTTAATTCAGCTATTTGCATGACAACTGCTTTATCTGGTGGTCCCTCTCGTAACTTCTTTGCTCGTCATCATGTCCATAAATTATTTATCAGATTCTTAATAAGATTCTTTGCTTTTCGATATTCTTTGCTTGTTTATATGATGACTAAATAAGATTCTTAATGTTAAAAGTGCTTTCGTAAGTTTTTTGCTTCTTTTAATAACATGATGTGGGCATTTTATAAGCTGCCTTTGGAAAATACCAAAAGCATGGCTTGTATAAGCCTGTTCAGATGAATGCAATGCTTCGTCCTGTTCTAAAGAATGGAATTTCACCTCAGAAGAGGAGGTTTCTTCTCTCTCATCTTGGTCGGATGATCCAGAAGAAAGTCCAAGCACTACTGGCTCTACCTTTATTACCAGAGATGTTCTTGCATTAGAATCCATGGCACAGGTTTCAGCTTAGCTACTAGCAGCAACATTGCTGCTGTTGTACAAGAGGGAGATTTTTCTCCACTGAATTGGTTGGTTGCTTAGATCAGTAAGCACTAGAAACACAGAATTTGTGTAAGATGTTGAGTATATACTCTTTTGAAAAGCAGAGAATATATCTTTTATTCCTTCTTCTTTAACAGATGCATAAAATGTTTTGTCGTATTGCTAGTGGTAAATAAAATCTGATTCCAAGCATTGCTTTCACTTGTTCGCATTGCTTTCACTTGTTCTATCAGCCACCACTCATGTCACTGAATCTTTAAACAAATAAATTACATAAGGTTCCCTTGTACTTCCATGTCCTCCGATTTACTTGGAGGAAATTCTTACCAGAGACGGTAAGAGAGAAGCGCGGGTCGACTACAAAAAATATAGTTTTTAACCCGGCTTGATTTAAGGTTTGGATTTTAGGTTTTGATCTGGTCACCAGATCATCTGGGCTTCCTTTAAATAGATTTAGAGAATTTAATTGATGTTGAGATAAATTATTTTTAACATTTTAACATTGTGCTTTTTGCAGATATTGTTTCTTAAATTAAAAATAAAACTAAAAGTTATTATCCTTATCCTACAATAAAATAACTAAATTACTATTAAAAACAAAAAATATATATATTAAACTTGCTTAGAGGGGATATTTCATATTTTAATTTTTTAAGCATGATAAAATAATTGAATTACTCTTGTAATAAAAAAAATTCTTAACTTTATATCAAAGGATTTTTTTTGTATTTTTATTATGTTTTTTTTGTATTTTTGTTACAAAGTTTAGCAAGGAGATATTTTATAATTTAACAAATTTAAATATTATTAAAAAAATGAATAAGGCACAAGGGCCACCCTTATTCCTTTTAGTCCATGTGTGTGGCACCGTACAGTAATCAAACACCGTTATCCACAACAACATTTGAATTATTTTGGTAATCACTCCACGATGCAATGGTGTGTTTGGCATTGGTGCCCTTATCTCTCTCTCTCTCTCTCTCTCTCTCTCTCTCTTTTTTTTTTTTTTACTTTCTTTTCTCTATCATTGATTTTCACACCTTACCCTTTAAAGTTTTAAAATAGCTCTTTATTTTTTTTTTACTGTAAACTTTATCTTTATTTTTTTTGTATTTTTATTATGTTTTTTTTGTATTTTTGTTACAAAGTTTAGCAAGGAGATATTTTATAATTTAACAAATTTAAATATTATTAAAAAAATGAATAAGGCACAAGGGCCACCCTTATTCCTTTTAGTCCATGTGTGTGGCACCGTACAGTAATCAAACACCGTTATCCACAACAACATTTGAATTATTTTGGTAATCACTCCACGATGCAATGGTGTGTTTGGCATTGGTGCCCTTATCTCTCTCTCTCTCTCTCTCTCTCTCTCTTTTTTTACTTTCTTTTCTCTGTCATTGATTTTCACACCTTACCCTTTAAAGTTTTAAAATAGCTCTTTATTTTTTTTTTACTGTAAACTTTATCTTTATTTTTTTTTATTATTATTTGTTTATATGAAATAATTTATAAAATTAATTTTTTTCAATTTCATCCTCCTGATTTTTTTTGCGATTTCTTCCTTCAATTTGTTTTCCTATCAAATTTGATTTTTATTTTTTTATTACTATTTTTTTTACTTTGCAAAAAATTTTATATTGATATTAATTTTTTTTATTTTATTCTTTAATATTAAATTGGTTAGGAATTGAGCTTTTTGATTTAGCCTAAGTTTAAGATTTCATGAGTTGTTAATTTGGGGATGAACTCTTTATAAAAAAAAAAAGAAGAAAGAAATTCTCTCTTTAAGATTTGAATTTTTCTTTGTTTCCTCTCTTTGAAAAGTTTTTAGAAAGAAAATCGTTGATCAAATTGTTTTTGAAGTTTAAATCTACATTTAATCATATTGGATATTAAAGATAGTCTACACATTATTCAAAATGGCATCTACTTTCTCTTCGAGTACCCATTTGTCTCTTTATCGCTCTAAATATTGTAATGGGTTTATTATTATTATTATTATTTGTAGTTTGAAGTTGTGAATTTTGTTCTAATTTTCCTATAAAGTTCTTGATGTGTTTTTTTTTTAATTCCATTTTAATTGAACTCTTTATCCATTTTAAATTAATTATGATTTCTTGATTTTATTAAGGGCTTGAAGAATTTTTTTGTTTATACGGTGGGTCTTTTAGCTTTTAAGACTCTGGTTAAACGTGGTTTACTGTCTTAATGAATTAGGAATTAAGAGAACAAGAGAAGTTTCTTGATCTTGATAGTTTTTTTTTTTTTAGTAATGCTCATGTTTCAATTGCAGTGCAAATGTAATAATATTGCCATGTAATCTTCTTTCTATGCAACTGAAGATATTTTTTATTTTTCTATTTTATGCCTTGAAAGTTTTTATTGCATTAAAAGGGTTAAAAATGTTTTAGCCTTTTTGCAACTATCAACTGATTTGTGATTGCTGGAAATATATAACATGATATTATTGATATATATTTAAATAACCAATCTTTTGGTTAAATTTGGGTAAGAAGACAATTTGACATAGAAAAAATCAATTATTTTTAAAATTTTGGGTCTCATTAACGATAATAGTGTTAGTGAATATACTATGTCACCAATTGACTGGTTATATATAATAATAATTTTATTTATGTAAAACATATTTATTATTAATAAAAGCTTTTTTTATCTTTAATAATTAATTATATTTAATTAATGAATCTAATGTTTGATTAATAAAACTATAGTAAAGCTAAAGTTTGTGGAACAAAAATATTTTTCATTTAAAATTATAAAGTTATTATAATTATTAGATTCTTATTTTTTCAAAGCATTATTCCTAAATATTCATGGTCAATGTTCTGTTAAGACTAAATATTATTTAGAATTGTTAAGACTAATGCATATCATGTTTCTTCTTTTATGAAAGGAAGCAACTATCTTATAAACTGAGAAATGAGAGATGTTTGCTGCTAATATGCAGGTGTTTGTCAAATGACATGTATACTAAATTGATTTGCAAGAGAATTTTATTTGGAGAGATCACTTATGTCTATGGAAAGGCTCCCATGATAGTTGTGTAAGAGATCCTTAGACTTGAGATCGTTAAGTTTTCTTATATAAAGAGTGTTATTCTTTGATTCTAACCACACGTTGTCCTAATCAAAGGTAATAAATGGGTAGATATTAGGTATAATATAAACTATATGAAGGTATTTGAGTAATTAAAAAGGGATTCATCACCATAGGTGAATTAGAAAAAATACTTCAATTGTTTTCAAATAGTATTGATTGTGAAATTCTTGACCAACATGAAAGTGAAATTAAAAAAGAGGGTGTGCTCATTGAGCTTTATCCCCCATCAAAGTTTTGAGAGTATACCTTATTAAGATGATATAGTTTTATCCACTAGATTGTTGGCTTTTTCCTTTCAATATTAGCTTATTTTCCACCTGAAACTAGATTGGATTTTGTTCTTTCCTTCTCTCTCGTTGTAGTACCCTATTTCTTTAGCTCCCCTCTTAATCATTTATAGGATTTTTTTTATCAATTCCTTATTCTGATAGACACTTTTTCTTTACAAGCTTACTATAAAAAACCTTGATGAGATTTTGCTTTGTAAGCACTGTAAAGAGGGTATTTGTTGTTGACTATTTTTTACCCCATAAAAAAATCATGAAAACAAAAAAGAAAAAAATAGAAAAAAAAATATAAAATATAAGAGGATATACATGAAAAAAGTGTACATGATTGCCTAAGTTGGTGGTGAAATACCAAAATAACAAGTAGAAAAGTTGGAGGATGATGTATAAGATTGGCGAAATTGAGTACCCAATTCTGATTGACAAAGGGCCCATTTGATAAAAATATTTTTATTTTGGGTTAAATAAATATAAATTTGGATAGTTAAGGACTCAATGAGAATTTTGAAAGGCTTAATTAATTTTATTGAAGATGTAATTGCAAGAAAAAATGATATTTGAAGTCAATTTAGGCTTTAATTGGAAGAAATCAAAATTTGGAGGTCAATTTGCAATTTTAAAGAGTTAATTTGATAAAATTAGAGCTTAATTGCATAAATATTAAAGTTTGATTGGCAATTAGGGACTTGATTGAAGAAATCCAAAACCAAATACCAAATTGAAAAAAGACATGTGATTGTAAGGGTTGAAATTAATCAAATTATAGGCCAAATTGAAGAAAATTAAAATTTTGATGGTCAATTAAAGGTCCAAGTGCCCAAATTGTAAACCAAGGACCAAGATGAAAATGACACTAAACTTTAGGGCTAGTAATTGAGTTTGACAAGGTTCAAATTGCATAAATTTAAGAGTTTGAGATGTAATTACAAGTGTAATTAAAAGCAATTGGAAGAATAGAAACTAAAATGAAATATGTCAGATCCCAAATTAATGGCTGCAGTTTTAGATTCTAGCCTAATCAAGTTGATACACTTTCAAATGAATGAATATGGAGCTATAAACCTTATAATTGAGTAAGGTTGAGTCCAAATAAAAGGTGTATACCCTCTTTACCAAGATCAAGTTGTCTTTAATGACAATGACATCAGTGTTGCTCCGACAAAGCCTTAAAAATGATTAACTCAGTCATCAATGGTTATGATACTCATTTCATAAAACCACTAATCATTTTCATGTATTCACATTTCAAGCCTTATTAGTGGAACTTTATCAAAGGTTAGTCCTGTTTCTCTCAAGATCAAAAGACCAGAAACAAGCTACTTGGTCTCTAAGTTTGAAAAACCACTAAAATCTCAAGAAACCAAGTTTGTTGCAAAATCACCATCCAAAATCCTTTTATTTTGATTAAAGGGCTAAGATTTGATCAATATGTTTAAACCCATCAAAAAACCATAGAAAACCCTAAAAACACCCTTTAGAAAATCAGAGCAAAAGAGCGAAAGAGGTGAGGAAAAGATTGACAAAGAAACTATAAAGTATGAAGGTTTAAAGGCCTAACACAAAGATTTCCTCAACTTTAAGAGAAAGTAACAAACTTGAAAACGAAGGAACTGAAGGGCATCAATCATTATTTGAGCTTGAAAGATATAAAACATTCATTTATCCTTGTAAAATAATGTCCATGAGGCACATTTCTTGCTTGTTCTTTCATGTTTTATGGTGTTTTTGAACATTTGTTGCATTATATTGCTTTTAGCTTTGATTTTGATTAAAGCACATAATATTATAATTTTTTCTTTTTTTAATCTTGTTTGGAGTTTTCTATTATTGTTGCTGGATATTTAGAATATACTTGGATGTTTAGAATAAATGAAATATAGTGATTTGGAAATCTAGCACTAGGGTTATTGATGTTTTTCTAGTTTGTTAGTGTGTGTTCTTGGTTCCTCCTAGGCATGGTTTTGGTTCCAAGTGTTTAAGGAGTCAATTTTGAATCAAAATTTGATGTTTTTATAGGCTGTTTTATATTGGCGGTTTTAAATTTGAAACCTCTTTTATGATTTTGATGTTTTGATATTATACGTCAAATTGTTTTATTCAAATATGTTTGGTTTTAGTAGTGTAACTTGTTAGAATGAACAAAGCATGTTTTAGAAGTAAAAAATGCTAGTTTTGGAGGCTTGACAATGTGCTAGGTTTCTGGGCACTGTTCTTCCTGTTCTTGGAAAGAACAATGTCATAACTCTATGATTTGGATCAATTTTGATCATATTCTTTGCACAAAAATCCTTCGGACAACTTTATTAGTAAATAATCTAAGGTTATTTACATCAATAAATGATTTTAGCAGGTTTTAATCCTAGGATTTTGGTTTCGAACCAAAACTCATTTTGACAAAACTCATGTTGAATGTTCTTAAATGTTCTTTGTTTTTCTAGGTTTTAATTTGTTTTCATAAAAAGCTTTTGATTTTTTTTTAAAGTTTGATTTTGTTTTTTATTCTAATTTAGATTTTGGTTTGTTTTTTTGGATAAAATAAGTGAAATTTGGTTTAGTTTATTGTCAAACCAAAAGTTTCAGGTCAACCTAGTCGGGTTAAATTTTAGTCAAAGGTTAAGACCTTGTTTAGCTGGCAATGTTTTTGCTAAAGGTTTTCTTTGGCTTAAGGGTGTATTTGAAAAACACCCCATAAACCTACTTTAACAATAATGGTTTTAAGGAAAAATGGGTTTTTACGAAACATGGCATTAAAAAAACAACATTTTTGCTTGTTGCAAATGCCTAATCCTTACAAAAATTGCATTTTATTTATAAAAAAAGAGAAAAAAAAATGTCCTTGTATTTTTTTAGAAATATTTTTGTATTTTTTTATGGAATTTACAATAAGTTTGTACAATTCCTTAAGATTTTGTTAATATTTCAATAACCCTATTTTTTTTTTTTTTGCTTACTCTGAAAATTAATGATCAACATTCTGCTATAAATGTTGGACATATAAGTAGATTAGTATTTAAACATCATGAATTGACTAGGAAATTCTCATTTTTTTTTAATATTCACCAATATTAATTAAGAGTATTTTTCATTATAATAAATGAGTTGTGAGAAACACTTTCGTCTTCTAGGATAGGTGAACTCTGTTAGTGAACCTACATGGATTCTTCCTATAATGATTTATTTAGGCATACGAGCCCATAATAAATTTGAAATGTTAGTTTTGTTCATGAACATAAATCTTTGTTCTGGGCTATAGACGAACCATTAACTAGAAACCCAGCAACACCTTTAAACCATATCCAGACCACACAATGCAGTTTAGCTCAAGTAAGGTACGTCAGGGGTGCTAATATCTTCCCTAATCACAACAATCCCTTACCTTGAAATTTCTAATAAGATCAATCCACCAGGGTCTATTAGTGACCCTAAACCAAACAGTTAGGTGACAACTCGTTGACTCCGACATCTCACCACATCGTGCACGTATGTGCGATAAAGAAGATGACATTGGTGTTTGGTTAGGTGCTGAGATTTCTAGTTTGCAAAGTGGGGTAGATAGGAGGCATAAAAGGCATGCTAATCCAATTTTTGATGAGGGAGATGACAAATATGATAATGCATCCATTGACTACATAGATAGGTTTCGGTAGCCTCAAAATCAAATGGATAAGGGTTTTTGGAATGGTGGTTAATTTGTCCATTGGGGCAATTTTAGGAATTTTAGGCATCATGATTGGATAGGAGTTTGGGTAGCATTAAAATGAGAATTTTGACATTTCAAGGGAGGAATGATCTTAAGACTTATTTAAAGTAGTAGAAGAAGATCGAGCTAATAGGAAAACGGATACAGGGGTTGTTGAATCTAAACCAAACATAGAGAGTAGGTTTGATCCTTTTAAAGACAAGAAAGACATCTTCATTGATATCAGAGGTAAAACTAGAACTCTAACATCTTGTAAACATGATATAAAATGTTTTTGTTGTTTATGCATAGGTCATGTTGCTTTGTAATGTCTAAACAAACGAGTAATAGTTATAAAGGCTCACTAAGAGGTTATGATTAATAGTGAGAGTTGTGATAAAGAGGAGATGTCACCACTTGAAGATGCAAATGATGATGGTGTTCAGTATCTGGTTGAGGGAGAGGTGTTTATGGTTAGATGAGTATTGAATGAGCAAGTTAAAGCAGCTGATTTAGAGGAGCAAAGATAGAACATCTTTTACATAAGATGCCATGTACAAAATAAGTTATGTAGTATGATAATAGATAGAGGGAGTTACACTAATATAACTAGTATTTCTTTAATGGATGAACTAGATTCGCATACTACAAAGCATTTTATGCCTTATACACTTTAGTGGTTGAATTATTGTGGTAAGATAAACGTGACAAGCAAGTTTTAGTTTCATTTTTTATTAAAAAATATTGTAATAAAGTGTTATATGATGTTGATGTTGTTTGATATCATCCAAAAAAACATTGAACAAAGAAATTTAAATTCTAGCATAATTGTACTTACTATCTAGTTTCATGCAATTGAGTATAACTCTCAAAATTAGGTTATTTCCTTTATTTTTTGTGTTTTGTTTTGATTACACATCAATTTTTTTTAGTTTCTCTTCTTCTTTGCTTTGGCTCAAGTTTCTTGGTGTTAAGCATTTATGATACGAGTTTTTCTTTCTTTCCACTGTCTAGTTTATGTTATTGGATCTTTTCATAAAAAAAAGAAGCTAAGTCATTTATTTTTTTCCAATTTTTCTTCGTAGAGTAAAAGAAATAATAAGAGAATTAGTTAGTCTATAACTAAAGTTTATAGGGTCTGATTCATTCGAGTAACAAGGTAAATTAAAGTTTTTAGGTTTGGTATCATTAAAATTAGTTGGGTACCTATAATTTTAATTTTAAAATTCTAGGTCAGAATTTGTACTCCATATTTTTTTTATATCATATCTTGCTAGTCATTCATCTTATTTTTCTATTTGTGTCATATATTCACCAAGAAATAGGGAACAAATAAGGGTTCTCACCCAATAATACAAAGACCTATCTCATATGTTAGGGGTTTTGAGGAAAGAATTTGATAAGTTAAAAGAACTAGTCTATGAATAACAAGCTTTACAAAAAGAGGAGCAATAATACCGAAAAGATTAAAAATGAAAGAGAAGGGCTTCTAGTTTCATATAAAATTGTTAGAGGTGAGTGTTAGTAAAAAAAAAAGAACTCCTAAGGTTTAAATAAGAGGCCTATGAAACATTCTTTATATCTATTAGTGATTTGAGGAAAAAATATATTGATATGATCTAAGAAAATATTGAGCAAGAAAATTTGGATTCTAACGTAATTATGTCTATTGTTTAATCTTACACTATCAAGCATAATTCTCAACACAAATGTTGGATCGGAATAAAAGCTTACAAAGAGTTTCCATACATATTGTTCTATATTGGTTTAAATGTTCAGATCAATCAAAGTTTGCAAAGGTCTTGCGATACAGGTTAGCAAATGCAATATTGATTTTGTTATTTTTTATGATTTAACTTGTGGACTTTCTATTTAGAGATTATCATTTTTCTAATAATGTAAAGATATTCAGTAGCTAATTTTAGTATTTTTTTTTTCTACAATGAATATTAAAGGCAACAATATTATTTAAACAATGAAAACAAAAAAAGATATAACTTTATTTTTAAAGCCTAACTCTAATACCAATTAATACGAACCTTATGGATTTAAAAATCTAGAAATCCACAATGAAGTAGATGACAAACCTAGAAAGCCAAAAATAAAGTTTATGATAGATAAACATTAACCTAAAGATAACCCTGTTTATAAGAACCAAGGTCAATTATACCTTGATGAGACAATTGTTGATCTTTTTCCCAACAAAGAACATGATTCACACCAAGAAAAAAAAAAGAATGATTCAAATTAAGAGGATGCCAAAATTCGATAACCATGAAATCATATATAGTCCTCTTAAATAACCCTAATGGACCCTTTTTAGGTTGCAAGTCAATGGGCCCAAGATTGTTATCAACTTAGCACAAACTTAATGCCTAAAACGGTTTTAAAACATTGATTTTGGGTTAAAACAAACTCAAACTAAAACACAAGTAATAAACTAAATGCAAATATCCGATAATAAAATAAAACAACAAATAAAATAATGAAATAATTCAGCCTAAAAGTCATCCCTCCTTGCTTGAAATCCTTTATAGTTGAAATCTAAATCCTTGTATGTGTAGGGTTGTCTTAGCTATTCCTTGAAGTTCTTCCCTTGCATAGAAGATTTTGAATTAATTAGTTGATACTTTTCCTTGTTTGTTACCCTTAAACCTCTCAAATTTAGAAATGAATAAGATTGATTTAATCTCTTTAAACAGCTTTGCATAAGAATCCTTATAGACTAGGAAGTACCCATAAAATGAGGAAAAACAATGGCAAATAATTTGTCTCTCTTGTAGTTGTCTTTTTCTTTCCAAGTTATACATTGAATCCTTGCAAATAAAGGAAACACAATAATTACTCATCAATTCAATTTTTGTTGCCACAAATGGACTCCTTTTTGCACAAGAAAATTTCCCTCCATAAGCATCCAAAAAGCCACCATCCACAAGTCCATTTTTAGCTAGGATTTTTGGCAAATCCTAATAGAAAAAGGATTATAACATTTTAATTAATCCTAGACCAAATAGGACCTGATATTGTCCAACCAACAAATATAATTCAGTCTCAATCTAGACCTAAAATATACTCTAATTAAGCATCATTTGCTGCCCATTATAAACCAAACATGTGTTAATCTGTTTTGGCCAAAATTAAACTCAACAGGTATTTACTGAACTCGACAACATAAAACTTTCAAGGTTGGTTAAAGTTAATCTAAGAAATAACATCATATTGGTTTAATGGTCGAAATTATCGATGAAACTTTTTCCATCCGTAATTCAGTAGGTAGTTAATCCGTCGATAGTTACCGACCGAATTATGGATGAAAAGTTTAGAATAAAAAAAAAAAAGGCGGGTCGCTAACGTGGAGGTTTTGGCGGGGTGGTTTTTTCTGATGGAATCACTGACGGATTCAAAATGGCAAGCCCGTATAGTGACGTGACCGGTTCACCATTAAAAATACCGATGGAATTACCGATGGATTTGAAATGGCAGATCCGTACGGTGACGTGTCAATTTTTCCGTAAAAAAAGTCGACGGACTCACCGACGAAATAATCCGTCGGTGAAACCGTCGAAAAAAGTTAATATAATTCCCTGCCTGCCAATTCTCTCCTCCCCTATTTCTCGTTCTTCTTCCTAATCCCAACTCTCCCCATCTGCAAACAACTAGCACCCAAACAAAAAACTCCCTCATCTCAGCACAACAAGTTATATTTCTTGAAGTTTTGTGGTCACATCGTCCGTTTTCAGATTTGCTGATGGATTTTATCAATTTTTCTAAGTAATTCTATCTTTTTAAATTTTAACATTTAAATGTCAATTTTGTTTTTTTTTAGTATATGTATTTTGTCAGTAGATGTACATGTTTTATTGTTATTTCTCAAACAAACTTGTAGTATATGAATGTATAATTTTATACCTGTTATGGTTTGTTTTAGATTTTGTAACCTTGTATTTGTTTGTAAATTGTTAAAAATTTATGGAATTACCGAATTATATGTGATGTTTTGAAATAATTAATAGCTTGCTTAATGAGTCCGTTTTAAGTTTTATCAATGGTATTGCGGTGTGGTAATTTTCATAAATTTATATATATTAATTTGTATGGACATTGATAAATGATAATGAATATTTAATATTTATGAGAAGTTGTGATTGGTTTGTTGGATAATCTAGAGCTAAAGTAATATTTTTGCAAGTTTATTTACCTAACTTAGTTAATTAATACATGATGTCATCATAATTTTATAGATGTTTGATATAAGTCATGGATGTATCGAGATTCATCCCAAGGATTGTGGAGGGTGGATTATTGTAACAGGGTTCAGGGTTTTATTAATTTCACAACATCTATTCCCATAAATTTTACTAGAGGCGGTATTAAGTGTCCATGCAGGAAGTGTCAAAATAAAAAGTATCTGCATCCAGATGTTGTAATGATGCATCTTCTACACAAAGGGTTTATGGAGAATTACCAGTGTTGGTATGCACACGGAGAAGTATTTTTTAGTAAGAAGAGAATGGGACAAATGGTGGTTGGGTCAACTTCTAGTGCTAGCAACGTGCATGAAACGACAAATGACAATACTAATCCTTACAGAAATATGGTTATGGATGCAATGAGAATGACTCAAGGTAATGTTAGGTATAGAAAGAACATAAAAGATTTCTTTATTGGCAGAGTTGAAAAAGATGTTGCATCCCTGCGTCTTTCCAGTTAAGAATTGCATGATATTGTGTCAGATTACGGTGACATTGTGTTTGGCCTTCAATCAGGTAAGAAAAAGTTTTTTGGTTTTGGTTTGACCCATAATTGGGTAAAGTGAAGTATCTTTTGGGAGCTTCCTTATTGGAAGACCAACCTGCTCCGCCATAACCTTGACGTCATGCATATCGAAAAGAACGTGTTTGAGAACATTTTCAACACCGTCATGGATGTGAAGGGGAAGACAAAGGACAACATCAAGGCTAGATTGGATATAGCTTTATACTGTAACCGTAAAAATATAGAGTTGGTTTATGATGAGTCACGAGTCGCAAAACCAAGGGCAGCTTCGTGTTAGAGAAAAATGCACAACTGCTAGTCTACAAATGGCTTAAGAGTCTGCGTTTTCCGGATGGACATGCATCGAACATATCAAGGCTGGTTAATATAGATGACTGCAGATTGTATGGAATGAAGAGTCATTACTGCCACATGTTTATGCAAACACTCATCCCATTAGCTTTTCGTGATTTGTTGTCAAAGGGAATATGAGATGCACTAACGGAGATAAGTCATTTCTTCAGAGATATATGCTCCAATAAGCTGAATGTTGAGCACATTGAGAGGCTTCAAACGAATATCATCGAGATACTATGCAAACTTGAGATAGTATTCCCTTTATTTTTTTGACTCAATGGAGCATCTCCCTATATATCTACCGTTCGAGGCAAAAGCTGGAGGACCGATCCAATATAGATAGATGTATCCATTCAAATGGTTAGATATTACAGTTGTAATGTAATTCATATATAAAAGTATTTTCTATGTTTTTCTTAATTGAAAATACTTGAATTGTAATTCAATGCAGGTACTTGTTTAATCTCAAGAAAAAGGTTAAGAGCAAGGTGCATATTGAGGCTTCGATATGTGAGGCCTATATTGTTGAGGAGATCTTAACATTTATCTCGTACTATTTCGAACCTCATCTGAGAATGAAAATCAATCGCGTTCCATGGCATGATGATGGCGATGAAGTGTCTTCTAGTGGGAACTTGTCAATATTCTCCAATACTGAACAACCCACACCTAAAAATGTCGTAAGAGGACGATATTTGTCGGAAATAGAGTTCAAACAAGCACACAACTATGTTCTATTTAATTGTGATAAGCTGAGACCTTTTATTTAGTAAGTTTAAATATGTGTAATACTAATTAAACTTTGCCAATAATATATTGTTAATTATATATTGTAATATCATACACTCATTATCACTTGCAGGCAACATCAACAATATTTGCTCTCCAATAACTCACAGCTGATCGAATCCCAAATCTTCAATTACAAGATGAACAATTTGCCACATTGTTCATAACACATGTAAGCACTATCACAAACTCATTCTAACTTGCAAAATTACTTTATGTATGCATGTCATTATGAGATTCTCGTTCATTTACTATTTATTGATGTACATTACATACAATGTTTATCAAATGGGAAGGAGTGCGCCTAAGTCATTGTCTTCACTAAGCCTCGAGCCTGAAAGAAAAGTTAAATGCTACAACGGGTATTTTGTCAATAGATATGTTTTCCATACTGAAGAATACAGGCAAGGAAGAAAGACATACAACTGCGGTGTTTGTGTTAAGGGATCCACAATAGTGAGTTAGAAGTTGACTATTATGGTAGATTAGAAGAGGTCGTCGAACTGCAATATCATAGCGAGCAGAATAGAGTGTTTTTATTCAAATGCTATTGGTATGACACGACTGACAGAGAAATCAGAGTTGATCTGCACTATGGTCTGGTCGAAATCATCTAAAAAGCTAGACTCCGCAACATAAAAGATGTATTTGTTTTCGCAAAGCAATGTCAACAAGTTTATTACACATACACCCCTTCATTTAGAAAGAATCGATCAAGAGTTGATTGGTTATCCGTTTTAAAAATGAAACCCCGGGGTCGTGTTGAGGTTGTTCAGGATGAAAACGAAGACACAAGTGTGCGAGATGAAGTCTCTCAAGTTAGTGAGTTGGTTGAGCCATATCGAGTTGCTCCTTCGATTGCATTGGAAGAAAATTCAAATTTTCGTGTTTTTTATGATAGTCTTGTTGATATTGACGTAGAAGAGTTGAATATTGTTTTGAGCTCTAGTGGACAAGCAAATATCGATGAAGAAGATGATATCCATATTAAAGATTGCGATGAAGGTGATGACTATTCAAATTGTTGCTACCCAATTTTTGACCCATGTTTTTGATATATTTTCAAAAAATCCAAAAATAGAGAAAAACAAAGAAAATCCAAAAAAAATATGTTTTTAATATATTTTCGTAATTTTAGCATTTTCAACGTCGTCTAAAAAAGAATTTAAATTTTTAAGGGTCTTTCGAACGCGTTCGACTTTTCACGCGTCATTTTTTAAAATCATTGATTTTCCTTATTTGAGTCGACGTTGATATTGCTCGTTTTCAAAAAATACAAAAAAAAAAAAAACAAGAAAAATCAAATTTTACAAAAAAAGAAAATTAAGGGACCAATTTTGAGGCCGAAACAATATTTTTGCCTATGTATATGGAATTTTGAATTTTGGAAGAAGATGCAACCTAAGAATTTTTTTTTTTCTCTTCACCCGAAACTAGCCGTTGCCCCTGGCCCAAGACCATTATTTAATCCCTCTCTTTCGGCTGAAAATTAAGTACTTAGCCCCCACCCATGGTCTTCTTTTCCTTGTTTCCCGCCGACATGGTGGCCCTCCTCATAATGAAAAAACCCATATTTCTTCTCATTCCCAGCTTTGCAAGAGAAGGGGGGGAAGACGTTGGAGCCATTTTCGCCGGGTCCCAAGAGCAGTGGGCAGAGACCCACGATCCCCAGCCCCTGTTGAATTTTCTCCTTCTCCCCCGGCTGGAACTTTTTTTTTCTTCACTACCAGCTCTCACACACGGCTCCCCACCCCCCCCCCGATCTGTCCTCCTTTCTCTCCTGAACCGGCCGGCCACTACTTCCGTCTCCTCCAATAAAAAAACCCGAACAGCTCCCCTCAGCCACAGCCTCTCTCTTTCTCCAAGACGCCCCCCTTTTTTGTTTGGATTTTCCCTCCAGCCACCGGCCAAACAGCAGGACCCCCCCTGCTGAATTTGTTTTCTCATCTTCTCAGCCCGGCGAAGCAAAGAGAGGAGCAGCGCTCCCCTGCGAACCAGCCTCTCATTTTTCTTCTCCTCCCTCACCTGGCCGAACTCCAGCTCCTCTAGCAACGGCGGTCAGAGAAATCAACCACAGACCAGCGGCCACAGCCCCCTCGTCTCCATCCAGTGCTTTCTCCTTCAATCGACCGCCATCAGCAACACCACAAACCTTCCCATCTTCGGCCCCCCCGCAGCAGCTCCAGCCTCCAGCCCTTCGTCGTCCGAAGATCCAGCAACCAGCAGAGGAACGAAAACAGAGGCGAGATCGATCTGAAGAAGGAAAAGAACCGATCTGCTTCTGCAGATCAAAGAGAAGCAGATCTGTAACGGAAAGAAAAATAAAGACCGATTGCTGTTTGTGAGTTTTTTTTTTGTTGCAGGTGGCGGTGATCTTCACCGCCGGCGAGGAAAGGAAGAGGAGAAGGAGCCGCTCCAGCCCCCTCTATTTTTTAGGTTTTCCATCGGCGGCGCATGAACCCACGCGCCGCCAGTGACGGTGGCGCGTGGGAAGACGCGCCGCCACTGTTCCCAGCACTGTTCCGGGGTGCAGATGGGTTTCCCTGCCATTTTTGGAGTTTTAGGGACTATTGTGTAATTTTTTAAATTAACTAATGTAATTTTTATTTATTTGTTTTGATTTTGAATTTGTATTTGTATTTGTTGTGTGATGTAAAAGAAAAGGAAAAAGAAAAGAAAAGAAATAATAAAATGGTGTGTTTGCATTTTTTTTTATTTATGTTATTGAATTATATAAAAAAAAAGGACAAAAAAAGAATTAATTGTTAATTTAAATATGGTTAAATATCTTAAGGATAAATAAAATCAAGTTGTATTTTCCACGAAAATGTAAGAACAAGTTTTTTTACATATATTCGGGGATTTAATAACTGATTTATTCAAGCCTTAGAATTTAATTAATATTTTAAATTTTCTTAAATATCTCAAGGACAAATAAAATCAAGTTGTATTTTCCATGAAAATATGAGAACAAGTTTCTACATATATTCGGGGATTTAATAACTGATTTATTCAAGCCTTAGAATTTAATTAATATTTTAAATTTTCAAATCACATCAGAACACAAAGCAGCTTACCTCAGGTAGGGTGTGTTAGGGGTGCTAATACCTTCCCTAACCACAACCAGTCCCTTACCCGCGATCTCTGACAAGACCAGTACATCAGGTTTTCTAGTAGCCCTCAATCAATTACTAGGTGGCGACTCCCACGAACGAAATTCAGCATAACATCACAAACGAGAAAAATCGCCAGCCGATGCCGCGCGCCAGGAGGATTTTTTTTTGGGGTGCGACACAAATGATGACGAAGAAGAAGAAAATTATAACTAACTATCAAAACGAAGCCTTGTGTAAAACCCCTTTTTTTATGTAATTTAGATTATGGATGATATATTTTGTACGACGAAATATTTATTGTTTAAGCACTGTTGTTATTGTTTTGTGCGATGGACAGTTTATCATTTAAGTTTTTGTAGAAAGGTAAATAGGCAATACAAATACAACATTTCTTGTATAGTGCAACAATTATTGACGTCCATACCGACAGATTCACGTCCGTTGGCATCTCACAGAGAGTTAAAAAATAATTATTCGAAATGCCATAATCACCGACGACAATATCGACAGAATCACGTCCATCGGCATCTCATAGAGAGTTCAAAAATAATTACTCGAAATGCCACAATCATTGACGACTATACCGATGTAATTATGTTCGTTGGTAATTTGTCGGTGGGCAAATTTTACCGACAAAAATATCGATAGAATGTGCGAATTCCAAAAGGTGTTCATTGAATGCATCTCTGACCGTGTCAAATTGCCGACGAAATTACCAATAGATCGTGAAAAATATGGAGGTTAATTAAAAATTTTGGTGTGAAATTCAAAAATTGCTGACGAATTTTTGACACTTTATCGACGAATTAAATTAAAATAATAATAATTTTTTTTTTTTATCGATGAATCCGTCGGTAAAACTGCCTTATAAGTTCTAGCGGCCGCCCTATCAGTTCATTTTTTCTTCTCCTCCATTTTTCACCTTACATTTTGATTTTTTTCCTCTCAATTCTTCAAGGCTTTCACCTAGAATCTTTTGCAAGATTTGTTGGGAATCTTCATCATATTAAAAG
Source organism: Populus alba x Populus glandulosa (assembly GCA_033617975.1). Classification (NCBI taxonomy): domain Eukaryota; kingdom Viridiplantae; phylum Streptophyta; class Magnoliopsida; order Malpighiales; family Salicaceae; genus Populus; species Populus alba x Populus glandulosa. Next base: position 9,164,253 of record CM066161.1, read on the forward strand.
GCATGCGTTTTCTTCTATTTCATTTTATTTTATTTTATTTTTAACTATTTTTATTGTTGTTATGCTTTTTGTTTTGGTGTATTTTTTGTAATGTAGATAAAGTTTTGAATTCAGCATATTATTAAGGTATGCATTTTTCTTTCCTAAAGTCTATAGTTTTTTTTTTGAATTTTTTTAATATTTTTTATTGTTGTGTTGGCATAATTGTTATTAGTTAATTTGTTGAATATTTGTTGTTAATGTTGAATTTACCTTAGAATTAGTAATTGAATATGTTGGAATAATTAGTAATTTTACTCTATTATTGCATGATTTGTGTTTAATTATTTCCATTGATTTTAATTGTTAGTCTATAATTTTTTTTAATTTATTGAATATATTTTATTGTTGTGTTGACATAATTATTGAATAATTTGTTGAATTATAATTGTTAATGTTGAATTTACCTTAGAGTTAGTAATTGAATATGTTGGAATAATTAGTAATTTTACTATATTATTGCATGATTTGTGTTTAATTATTTCCATTGATTTTAATTGTTAGTCTATAATTGTTTTTTAATTTATTGAATATATTTTATTGTTGTATTAGCATAATTATTGAATAATTTGTTAAATTATAATTGTTAATGTTGAATTTACCTTAGAATTATTAATTGAATATGTTGGAAGAATTATTAATTTTACTCTATTATTGCATTATTTGTATTTAATTGTTTCCATTTATTTTGATTGTTAGTCTAGAGTGTTTTTTTGAATTTATTGTTTTGTTGTATTAGCATAATTATTGAATAACGTTTTGAATTGTAATTGTTAATGTTGAATTTAACTTAGGATTAGTAATTGAATATGTTGGAATAATTAGTAGAGATTGGGTCAATTGGTTGTAGCTATTGTTAATATTTGCAGGTTTATGGATTTGAGTAGTATCCAGTATAAGGGAGGTGATGTCGAATTTTTTTTAACATTTGAATTTAATTATATAATTATTTGTATAAAATTGGGTAGATGCGTAGAATGAAAACCAGAGCTAGTCGTCCACGTACGGTCGCAACAAGTTCGTCTAGCAGTGAGGATGATATTTCCTTAGGTGCCTCTTAAGAAGAGGCACCTACACCACCTGCATTGTCAACCGATGCTGCCTCTTCCAGCGCTGGTTCACAGTGCAGAGGTAGCGTGCCTTCGCAGCGGAATCAATTTACCCGCAAGTACGAGGCACAGTGGAAGGACGACCTTTCAATGTAAGTTTGTTAAGGTTTTAGTTTTTTTTTTTTTTGTACAAAACAAATTAAAACATAATTTATGAAGTAATCACTATTTCATTAATTTTATTTATTTTCAGGTTCACAAACATTGAGGCCACCCGAGTAATATCATCGGCGTTTAAATCATCGATGGAGATTCCATTGTTTCAATGGAGTCAGATATCCAGGCATCCTAAATGGATGCCTCAAATCAATGCATGGTTTGACAGATTTGAGGCTGATGTTAATTTATAATTTTCAGCTTATTTCTAATAAATTATTAATATAACTGTAAATATTTTTATTTTAAATTAATTTTTTATACACAGGACAAATTCTGCTGTGACAATGAACATAACACTGTTGTGAGGAGGGTGTGGGAAAATCACACGGCAACTAGGTAACATCGAAAACAATACAACTTTTTTTTTTTAGATAAAAATTTATGTTTCGAAATGTAATTTTTGGTTGCATGAAGTAGGTTGTGTGATTTTTGGTACAAAGCCCAAAAAAGGGCAAAAAAAAAACAGCGAGGGATAGGGGGTTCCAAGGCTGGAACGATGTTGCGGTTTGGAGGGATTTCAAACCGATATACATCCCGGAAGTTATATGGCCGCACTATCTTGAGCACGTGACGTCTGAGCGGTTCACACGACGCTCACAGTCCAGTGCTGGCAACTGGAATTGGCCGATTCATGGCTCGGTGACAACACACACCGGCGACTCTGTTCCGTTTGTTGCACATGCGAAACAAATGGTAAGATTAATTTAAATGAAATATATCGTTCAATTAATTTGCTGTTAATAAATTTTTTTCATTATAGGCTACGTCTCTTGGACGTGATCCGAGCCCGATGGAGCTGTTTGTGGAGATGCATCTGTAGAATTAAGACCGCCAAAAGGGGGCATAACAGTTCGTTAACAGTCGTGCTCAATATGATGATTACTTTTTTTATTTTTATTTTCAGGAGACCTATAATAATCGGTTGAGGGAGAGATACGAGGACGATCCTTTGACCCATCCGGAATTCGATCCGGATTTGTGGATGGAGGTTGGATCGTCAGGTGGACCCGATAAAAATCGGGTTTATAGGCTCTCCAACACTACAACCAATAACTTGCGGTCGGCCCGTAGTGCTTCAACCATTGGGAGCTCCCAATCAATATCGAGCTCCCAATTTAAGGAGTTCGTGACCTTGTAGCAACACACGGCTTAGCTCACCAAAAAATACGACCACCTGTCAGAGGCGTACACACAACTCAAAGCGTCTCAAGCACAACAAAGAGCGGAGTCTGCACAATAAAAAGCGGCTTATGAACAGCTTCGCGAAATAGTCATGAACATGGCATCACAAATTGGACATGTGCGCCTAATCCTTTTTGGTCGTATGACCACCAGCCTCCTCCTCCTCCTCCACCTTTATATTAATTTGTAATAAATATTATTTACCTTTAAAATTTCATTTAATATTTTTTTGAAACACATTCATTTTGTAATGAATATTATTTAACTTTGATTTTTTGTTTTTGATGTTTAATATAAATTTTATTTGCATAATTGGTTTTTATTACCATTAATTTATATCATTTTATATTATGTATTATAAATAATTTTTAAAAAACTAATTAAAAAAAAACAATTACAAAGGGTTATACCGATGGAATTCATCCGTCGGCATTTGACAGTAGCTGCCACCATCACCAACGACTTTCCAGACGGATACATTTGGTCAGTATTTCATACACTCACCGACATATTTACCGACAAAATAAATTCGTTGGCATTTGACAGTAGCTGCCACAAGTACCGACGAATTTATAGACGGATATATTCGGTCGGTATTTCAAACACTCACCGATAAATTTACCGACGGTAACTGGCTGTCGGTAATACACGATATCACCGATGGAATAAAATCCGTCGGTATATTTCAAGCGGGAAACTTTTTTTTTGGTGCACAAATTTCGTCTGTAAAACCATCGGCAAATAGTTTTTTTTGTTTTTCCGATCGATATAGCGATGGAATGTGGAATCACCGATGAAAGGAAAGCAGACGGACGTATTCCGTCGGTAATGTAATTGGTAAATAATTTACTGATGAACTCCTAATCACACACTGACGGAATATTTCCGTCAGTAAAACTGTGAAAATCTTGTAGTGCAATTCCTAACCCAACATCTAATATTGACACGATTTATTTCTGACCTTACACACATTCTATGTACTTTATTGGGTTCCTAAGAGTTGTGTACACAAACTTTTCATTAACATAATTTGTTCTATTCACACTCGATTTTTTAATGTAGAGCATACATCATTTTTCATGCCAATGGCACTAGCCATCACAAAAATCTCCACCAATAATATGCATGACACAACAACCATGTCATGACACAATAATCAATAACCATCATAGCTAGCTAATAGCAACACACAAATTTGTCCACCAATAATACGTTCTCCTTGTCCATGAAGAAATTCTTAGACTTGGGTATGTATATTTATACACTTAATCATAGGGCAAGCAATCAGGATACACAGGGCAAGCAATCAGGATTCCATCCTTAGCCATGTAGTGATAGCCATAGAAAACTAGGCCACAAGCCAACCATATAAGGGCGCTTCACCGTCTGTAATACATCGGTGTTTGGTTTTTTTAATTCCCAACAAAATTAGCAACGGAATGAAAAATTACCGACGATCAATATTCTGATAAATAGATTTCATCGGTGAGGTCATCAGTAAAAATGTTACCGACGGTTTGCATGCCTTACATCGACAGAATAAATCCGTCAGTAAAATTGTTTAATGTTGTAGTGCAATTTTTATCCATAGAAAAGCTAGTTGGAATCAAATCAGGCTATAAAATTTCCACACTCCTAAAACTCTATTTTATTTTTCTCATCTATGCATTATTATACCCTTCTATATTTACTATATTAAGAATCAAAGTATCTCATGTTCCTACAAGGGACTAGTTTTCATAAACATACCATACTAGGCCAAGCGAAGATCTATATAAATATTTATCCAGGATTTAACCATGAAAAGCCCATATTATGTCTCTTTTTTTTCACTACTCCATCACTTGGTATATATGTTAAACACTCGTATATATCATGATCCTAAAATTACTAAAGCAATTATAGTTAACATGTATTTTGTAATATTAGGGATCAATGTTGAGCATTGTCAAATTATAAATGAATAATAACCATATAAAAAACTTGATTTTGGAAGTTGAAAAATAAGGGAGTATAATTTATGGTCTTAACGGAACTGAATGAAAATAAAAGGTTGAAGAAAGTTATGCTATATATATATATGACAAGGACAATTAGTATTAGTTTCTGTAAAATGTATATAGCTAAATGACCTTGTAAATGGCACACAATAGCTTGTTGTTTATATGGTGTTGTGTTCTAAAACATTGTATAAAACTTGTAATTAGTTATTTGTTTTGTTGGGGTTATGATTTCTTAATTCTATGTTGTTATTTGGCATAAAGATATTTACATCAATTAAATTAATGAATCATCAACATTGGTACTACACTAAAGTAGACCAACTAAGAATATTTTTAGAAAGAATTCAAGTTAGGGCAGTGTGATACACTTATATTATTTTATTTTTAGCCTTTTTTTTCATGTTGTCTTAGAATAGCTTTATGGTTTTGTAAAAGTATAAAGTGTAAAAAGAACCTAAATAAAGCATTTTTAGCACAATTTCAAGCAAAGAACTAAATTGAGCATATTGGGACGAGTAATTAGAGCTAAAAAGTACAAATCCTATTTGTACTAGGAATCCAACTTGATCAAAGAATCATAGTGAGATTAGAATTGGTTAAAGCAAACTTGATAGATTGGACTTCTATGTACTTTTTGGATCATATTTGAAGCTATAGATTGAATTTTCTTACGATTCAAGTTGGACTAAAAACTATATATCTTAAGCTTTCTAGCGAACTAGTGTGAGTCTAGCCCATCTTTCCAAGTTGGAATGATAATATGAAAGCTTATTAATGACATGATAAGGTCCTACATGACTAGAAAAGCTCTCTAAAAGGTTAAAGTCATTGTAGTAGCTATAAGAATCAAATCAGTATAGAGTTTTATCAGAAATTATTTGTTAACTAGAAAATTTCTCTACCTCCTCACACACACATAATTGACCCTAACCCTAAAATATAAATGACAAAATATTCATAACATAGGTGAGGAATTTTGTGGTTACAAATTATTTTTTCTTTTTTTCTTATTGAAAGTTGTATTAATAATGAATTTCATGCAAACTTAGTTTTTATGTTAAGAGGTTAGTACTCTTGGATCTTAAATTATCATGAGAATTTGTGCTTAAAATTATTCTATATATGATTATGATACATTAATATCTTATGTTTTTCTATGGTTAAATTGATGATTGATGTACAAAATTATATATAATATGCATCATATGTTTTTGGTTTTATATTTATTGCTATTATTTAGTTTAAGTGAGGCACATGACTAATTAACTTAAAAGTAGTAAAAATATCTAATTTTCTAACCCATGTTTAATTATTTGTTACTTAAAAACATCAATGTTGATTAAATTAACTCTTCATGTATGTTTAATTATCATTAATCAATTGTACCTATCTTGATTTTAAATAACATATTAGGATGAGTCAATAAAGCTAGGAAGTGCAAATCTTAATTGCATTAGGAATCCAACTTGAATAAAAAATCCTATATAATTATGATATATTAATATCTTATGTTTCGCTAGATGAGTGAGACCATGCATCCAAACTTTTTAGCATGTCACTCTTTTTTCTACAATCTAATAATTTATATTAAGAAAAAAAAAACTATATATATATATATATATACATATATATATATATATACATATATATATATACATACACAAGATTTGATGAATTAAAAAGAGCTATTGCTTGTTGACTAAAGGCATATTTGATATTGAGTTTCACCCATATTTTGAACAAAAAATTTGTTTGAAACTCAATACAAAATGGGACGTACGAGATGAAGACTAGGTTTCAATTACATCAATTCTCCATAAAAAGAATACAAATAAATATATTCATGAAAAAAATAATTAATTAATGAAGTTACAAAGGCAAACTTAAAAGAAAAAAAACAAATTTGGAGGTCGAAGTTTTTCCCACAATTGGGATTAGAACTCACAATAAAAATCAAGTGGCTTTCGATGGTAGTTGATGAGATTGGAGATCCTCACGTAAGCGATGAAGTGGCTGATAGTATGAGTTGTAGAGACATTGCAGCGGTTGAGAATTTGCAAAACAAATCTTTTTGAATGGTTATAACTCTTCGATCGTCATCTTAATAAAGAAAGGAGCTTCAAAGAGCTAAAGTAAGCTCTGTATGTACGCATGTGGTGGATAATGAAAGCTAAAAGCTGGTCATGAAATGTTAAAAAAGAAGTTTAGAAAAATGCAGGGCTTGAAGGGCTTATCAGCCATATTATTAGAGAATAATATAAATTATATCTTATAAAATTATCTAAAATTTTAAATTATTAAATTAAAATGGTTCTTTGATATAGTATCAGAGCTTTAATAACTAAGCGGTCACAAGTTCGAATCTCATCATTTCTATTTATATGATAAAAAATTAAACACATGGTAATGTAGAACTGTGTAAGTTTCAAGTTTAAAGAGTTTTCACCTGAAAGGATGTGTTAAAAAATAATATAAATTATATCTTAAAACCTCACCTAAAATTTTAAGTAATTAGGTTAAGATGATTTTTTAAAATATAGTAACTTACATGAAAATAAAAACAAAATGTCTATTGCTATTATTAAAGATTATATTACTAGAAGTGAAGTGGCAGCATGGATTAATATTGAGGTGAAAAGATGCTCTATCACAGTGTAATTGTTTATTGGTGGTAGGAGAACGCGTGAGGGCATATGACCTCAACTGCAAAAAGGTGCGACTGGGACCTCATTTGGATTCACTCACTTGGCCATATTTTATTTACAGGTATCATATCGTTAGGATTGTTCATCACACTGATCATCCAATAAAACGCTATTTGAACACATGTGATTCTCGGACAATTACCACCTCGGATCTTGTCATAACGCAATTAGCATCTTTCCTATATGATATATTTTATTTAAGCATACACGTAGAATCTATCGCACGAAATAAAAGTGGGGAGGCACAAGTACAAGACTAATAACTGTTGATTTACAGATACTGCTATAGAAGAGCAATGTGCTTGCTGTAATTTTTGACTTGGCTTTCTCAATATATATTTAATATGATTTTTTGAAATCGCATTATAGCATTTTGATGTAACTTTGTGATTATGGCACTGCCACACAACCCAAAATGAGATTTATAATGAATCTTAAAAAGCCAAAACAAGTTTAATAGCAACTGATATAAACTTCATCCCCACTCAACGAATAACAATTCACGAATGAGAAATATAGAATGATGTTACGAAGATAGTTTTTCTTTTATAAATCAAATTTGTTCTTTTTCACAACAAATAATACTTGTTGCATTATGCAAAAAAACGAGTTTATTTCATAAATTCATTACTACTTTAAACTTTAGCTTACACAACCTTATATAACTAAAAACCTTAATGGACCTAGAACTTATGAGCTAATATTATTTACCTACTTACAATAAACTCAGTGTTAACTAAGCCCAAACATGAAAAAAATAAAAAAAAAAATAAATCTGACACATAAACTAAAGTGTTGCATCTAATTAAACAAAATATCCTAAGATAAATAAATTTCTTAGTTTAAATAATGTCATGAATAAAATTTTCATTCTAGAAATACTAAGATCTTTGTTACATCATTATAAGCAAAATAAGCTAGAAATTGATTGCGGATGTTGTCATCTCTTTAGTTTTCTTGTTTTTCTAGAATAATTAATTGTAACTTTAAATAATACTCTCAAAGCATGGAAACTCTTATTATTTTCTTTTAACCTTCCTTATAAAATTAACAAACTACCCAAAATAAGCTAACAGGTCTGTCATTAAATACCACTAACCTTCTTTCATTGTGTAGCTATGATGAATAGGATATCATTGTAAGAAAATGATTTTGAAATCTTTGCCACACTTGGAATTATGTAACAGGCCATTAAAAATCCTTGTATAATTAAGAAATTCCAAAAAAAAAAAAAAAAAACAATCATTGCTAAATACGAAGTCTAGAAGTTAAAAGGAAGCAAATAACAAAATTTATATAACCTATTCCGATCTATATTGCAAGGCCTTCTTGAACTTCGATTGATCTAAAATTTTACCCTAACATATAACAATATGTCTAAACACTCCTATGAGAATTTTAGCCTGATCTAATAGTGGAGTTGAAAGTTATGCTTGATAGCGTAAAATTAGATAATATAAATTTTTATGCCAAAATTTAAATTTAACCTTGTTTGGATCGTATCAACCACAAATTTGTATAATAATATGTAAGGCTGAAGACCAAAAGCTTGTATTTATATAACAAGAGTCTTATTAAACTCTTAATTGATATATAATTTTGTTGTCATTTAATATGGAAGTTAATTTATTGGATAAAATTAAAGTTCTTGAAAAAATTAAATCTCATGATAATAAGATTTAGTAAAACATAACTTTAATGTAATCACAAAATGAAAGATATTTTATTTTTAAAAATATATATATATATATTCAATGTCACTATTTAGAAAAAATCTAAAAATTGAGTATGTTTATAAATTTAAATAATAAAGGTAGATTATGGAGTGTGAATAACACCGTTCAAATATGTTTTAGGAAATATGTTATTTTCTCATTCTTTAGTTGTGATAATAAAACTATTTGAAAAATAATTATTTGATGTGTAGCATGCAAGAAAAACAAGTGTTGAGAAAGAAAAGAGTTAGTGGTGGCATCCATAATTTAATAAAAAAGATAGCTTTTTACTAAAATATTTTCATCTTTCCAGAATTGTTAGTTATTTTTCTTATTGTAAGTTTTTTTTTTTATCGTAAAATATTTTTGATGAACAAATCTTAAAACCATATTTCACGAAAACATAGATAAAGAACGCCTAAAATAACATAAACATTGGAACAAATTGGAATAATATACGTAGAATTATAACTTGGGTATCTAGCCAGCAAACAAATCCAACAAAATTATTTTATTCTGTACCTAACAGCATTCACAAGTTCTCCTTATTGTCAGGTGCTCTTTTTTTCTTTTTTCCCCACATTGCGAAGCACTGTTTTATTCTTTTGGGTGGCAATACCAAAGTCCCACCTCGGCACCATACGGTATACAAATGTCCAACACGTGGCATCTTTCTGGTTTTGCTTAATCATCCACTTCTCCCCCACGTGTCAAGACCACCAAAACCTAGTTGTGATGTACGAGCAAAGAAAAAAAATGTAAATATTATTTTAATATAATTCAATTAATTAACTCTTAAATTTATTTTTAAAAAATTATTAGTTTAAATGTATAAATATTAGGATTGTTGGAAACTTATATTATTATTAATTTTAAAATTATAAAGAATTAGTTAAAGTGGATTTAAACTAATCCACGGAATTTTGATTAAAAAAAACAAGAAGAAAGAAATGCAAATATTAATTTTCAAATTAGAAAGTCTAACAAAAACAAAATGGACCAAAGGAAAAAGGAAAAGAAATGGAGAAGAATTAATGGTGAGTTCCTTGGACCAAACGCATCTAATTTTTTGGTTTAGGTTCGGATGTAGAGGTTCGGTGGTAGACTTTTAAGCACAAAGATAAGCACCTCCCACACCTCATCCACCACCCACCACTACAATCTCCTACCCCCACCTCTCTCTATCTCTGTCTCTCTTTCTTTCTGTGACAAAAAGCTCTCTTTTCTTTCTCCAAAACTGTCCATAGATGATCATCAATGATCAAGAAAACACTGTGAGAGAAATCAAACCCAACATCAGAAGAATCATGGTAATTATAATTAATTGGCTACCACTAGTGCTGTATCTCACATTTATATATCTTGTTGGGAGTAGCAGCATCTGTAATCAAGAAATAGAACACAAGATTAACATCTAACCACATACGTATGTATGTGGTTTGTGTCCATCTTGTGTTTTAACTATTTCTTGATTACAAAAGGTGCAGAAATCAAATCTATGTTAATCTTGTTTGAGTATATTATAGGGAGGTGGTGGTCCTGATGATGATGTTGATGATCATAAAGAAGACATCAAGTGGCCACCATGGCTGCATCCACTTCTTGAAACAAGCTTCTTTGTTCAATGCAAGCTTCATGCTGATGCTCATAAGAGCGAATGCAATATGTACTGCTTGGATTGCATCAACGGTGCCCTTTGTTCTGTTTGTCTTTCACTCCACAGTGACCATAGAGCTATTCAGGTATGTACCAGGTGCTAAGGATTTTATTCACCATTTTTTAAAATTAAGTAGCAACACACACACACACACACAAACACTGCAGTCATCACGATGCACTGTTCCTTCTTCCCAAGATATCCCCATGTCTCTCGTCTAATGATATGTCCGAAGTCACAAGAATTTGCATCGGTTTCAGCAATGGCATGTTTCTCTTTGATTTGGTGTGTTCAATCCTGAATCCATGGCTTTTTTCTGTTTTTTTAATTGAGAAAAGGGCATCCAGCACATGATTTTTGTCTATTATGGTTTAATCAAATTACCCCTTGATGGCATTTTGTCGTTGTCTTCTTGTAGATAAGGAGGTCATCATACCATGATGTGATTAGGGTGTCTGAAATTCAGAAATACTTGGACATAACAGGAGTCCAGACATACATTATCAACAGTGCTAGAATTGTGTTCTTGAATGAGAGGCCTCAGCCTAGGCCTGGTAAAGGTGTTACCAACACTTGCCATGTCTGTGAGCGTAGCCTCCTGGATTCCTTCAGTTTTTGCTCTCTTGGTTGCAAGGTGAAACACATATTTCCATTTTTATTTTATTTTTATTTTCACTCCTTTGCTTTTTTGTCAACTAAGATTTTAATCAATATTTTTCTTTTCATAGATTAAATTAAATGGTTTGCTTTTTTCTCTTGTCTTACCTCCGTATTGACTTTCTTTAATTTTACTCGGGAATATTTTCACCCATGGAAATTAAGAGCTTTATGGTACTTTCTTCTTGTTAACACTCCGCCAACCCCCTCCCCCTCAGAAGTTAATGGAAAAACATTTAATTCTTCATTTATTTGAGGAGGAGGAGGAGGAGGAGAGCCCGACCCTCACAAAACTCCAGTGCAGCTAGATCAAAGAAACCTAGCTCAATCGATTTGTCTTTTCTTATTAAAAGAAGGTCCTTCCGCTATAATTACTTTTCTCATGCTCAACATCGTTGTGCCAGTTCTAATTGAATAACATTTCAGATTGTTGGAACATCAAAGAATTTTAGGAAGAAGAAGAGGTACAAGGAGATGGATGGCTCGGACACTGAAGAATCAATGAAAGGCACCGGCAACGGAGGTGCTAGAAGCAAAGTACAGAGCTTTACACCCTCAACCCCACCTCCAAGTGCTATGAATAATCATAGGACTGCCAAGAGGAGGAAGGGGGTTCCACACAGATCTCCCATGGGAGTATATATCATAGAATACTAGCTAGCTAGTGATGAAGAAGACGACAGCAAATATATCAATATAGTGGTGACCGCACTGACCGGCGTCCATCGAAAAAGAATATATTATTACTATAGCAAACTACCTTAAGTTATTACCATCTTATATATTATGATCAAGAGCATCACTGTCTCTTTATGCTACGAAGTTGCTAACATCTGAGCCTTTGTACCCTGAGGCCGGTGTTGGGCACTGATCAAATGTTCTATATATTTATTTAGAACAAAAGAAATAAGTGATATAGGGAGATACAGCTGAAATGAGCAAAAGAAGCTGGCGATGGTAAGATATATGGGAGCATGAGTAGGGTTTTTTTTTCCAGCTTTATTATACTAATTTGTCAACTTCACTATGTAAATATTAGTTTGTTGAGAGAGAGTAATGTACTGTAAAAAAAAAAATGAATGAATGGGAAGTGCATATTGTGTTGTTAATTATGGTGCCTGCCTGGTAGTGGTTTCTCGTGATATATATATATATATATCCTTTAAAATAGACTTTTATTTTTTTAAGAAAATGCATTTTTTAAGCATTGTCTTGTATTACGTGGATAATTCAATTTTAATTTTTAGGTATTAACTTATTTGTATTGTTGTTTTTATGTTTCTACGTGTGCGATATTGAATCTTGAAATTTTGCAAGGTTAAAAGTAAAAAACAACATTAAATCTTACAAATTATTTTACATTGTTAATACAATATTTGAGTTTTAATGTTGAATTGTTATTCAATTTTTAAATATTACAAATTGTATCGCATAATTTAATAATTTTATTAGAAAAGAATCTAATTGTAAATAACAAGATTATAAATGGCGCATATTTTAATTGATATAATACATAAAATTTCAAATGAATAGGGATTTTAAAGATATTTATCTCATATTAAGTTTTTTTTAATATTAGATGTATATAAAAAATTTATGTAATATATATAATATTAATTTTTTAAAATTAGTTTAAGTAAAAATAATAAACGATAAACTTATCATAAGAAATTTGTTTTAAAATTCTTTATTTAAGAACTTTTTTTAAAATTTGTTAGTATTTCAAAATTTTGTTTAATTAGTTACACACATGACAAATGTATCTATTTATATAGGTGGCAATTTAAATTTGTATTTCGTTATACTTTCTAGGAATCGTTTCAAGCTTAATATTTTATTGAAATTGCAAAATAATTTAAAATTATATAAATGAAAGCAAGTACATGTATAAAATGTTGCGGTGCATTTTACATTAAAATATATTCTACTAATACATGCTAGCATCAACTTCAATGATCAACAGCCTTTTCTTTTGCTGCAAAAGTCTCGTACTTTTAAGGAACAAAACCACGAAGCTCCAATAACATCACCTCATACTAGCCATGCCTATATTGCCTTCGTAGCATTTCTATCACAAGACCCCTCAAAGTTTATTTTATAGCCACCCATTTAGCTATCTTTCCACCGTCTCTGGAAGATCAGATCTATTAACACTAGTCCCTACAGGAGGCAACACAATTTTGTATCACCGTGCTCTCGTAGATGCAATTATCTAGAATTTATACTATGATTCAATCTTTGTATTGAAAATTGGGGTTCTAAAACGAACCCCATTACTCAATTTTGACTCAAAATCCATCCATTAGAGTATTCGTTCAAGTTCGATCTTTCTAGATAAACAAATCAAGTTTAGTCTCAATTTTAAAGCTTCATTACCTTCGTGAACAAGTTGTATATATCAACTTGGTTTGTTTGGAAAGTTAAAATATATTTTTTAAAAAATATAACTAAAAAAATATATTTTATGTTATATTATGAATGCAAAGCGATATGATCCAAGAAAAGTTTGAACAAGAAAAATCAAATTCTAATATAATTATATCTAACTCTACCAACCATTAAATTAGACTAAGATTTTATCATAAGTTTCTAAACATGTTATTTTATATTGAGTTATAATTTCAGGTCAATTGAATTTTAAAAAGGTCTTGTGGTCCCAATACAGGTTTTATTAGTATTTATTGCATTTTGACTTATAAATTTCTTATTTGGAAAGGACACTTTTCCTAATGATACAAGGATATTTTACATCTTATTTTTTAGGGTTTTCTAGTTATTATAGGATTTTTAATTGGCAAGAATAATATTTTCAAGTGTGGTAATGATTCTTTAATATTTTAAAATTCTTTTCTTGCAAGGATTTTCTATGTATCCTAGCTGCGCAAGAAAACGAGAGATGCAGTATTTAATGATAGAATACTTTAGGAGTTTTCATCTTCTACAAAGAAACTAAAGGGCATGAGTTATTACAAAGATTTTCATGCTTATTTAAGATAATTAAAGTTGGTTTTGGGTTGATTTTTTCTATTGTACAGTTTTACGCTAATAAGAATAAGTTTTGATCTAACCGTTAGATCGGGCTGAAATTTTACTACAAAATGATTAGAATTTCAAGTCAATCAAAGATCATAAAGTTCTTGAAATAATGTTTAGAAGAAACTACGCATGATTTATATTAGTTTTCTATTTGATTTATGATTTTTTTTCTATTTTATTTATAACTCTTTTATTACTTTTCCATAATTGTTAAGCATATATTTTTCAACCTAGTATAAATATGATTATTTAACTTGTACTTAGATTCGTTTTTTATCCATAATGTTTTGAATAAACCTTTGTTTTGCTTGATGCACCACTTGTCTCTTTGTTGGGAAAAAAAAAAAGAAGTTTGACTTGTTAATGTATAACCGGTCTTGTGGCGTCTTTCTTATTCTTTCAGTTCACAAATTAATATTCATTAGGTAGAGGTTCATTTCAATAATATTGGTGCTTTGATTTAGGTAATCTTCATATCACATTCCTATCAAACCTGATTTTATGACTTTTCAGGACTTGTTTTTCCAGCATATAGGTTATATGATTATATGATCACGAGGTTTGCATCACAAAATAACTTGAAAATCACATCAGATAATGTACTGAGGGAGTTTTATATTTAAATCGAAGATAACACATGATGAGATTAAGATAAGAGAATTAATTTTAAAATAATTATTGTATTAAAAAATCCTATTTATTTGACTTGTTGTATTCATAAACAAGCGAAAAATTAATAAATCAAATTTGAATTCTACTTTAAAGTTTAATATGATATCCAAGCTTAACTTGTGCTTGATTTAATTTATGTGGGCCACTCTTGAGTATCATAACACTTGACTTGATTCCACTCAGTTACATCTCTAATTGGAATGCTAATAAGCATTGATTTGGGTTAATCGTTGTAGTAATTAACTCCTAAACGTTCGATCATGAGCTAGCTAGGAGGGATTGACACCAAACATGTCTGAACCATGGAGCATCATTGGGCAAGAATGCATTGTCGGCAGCCATTTCTTCCTTAAACCTTTTTTTTTTAACAAACGTTGTAAGAAACTGGAAACTTTGAGCATGGCGTTGTAACATTGTAAAACCGAGTGGCTCGAGTGGAGCATTGGAGGAATGCCTTTAATAAAGTGATTAAAGTTAGTATATGGGCCCCAAGTCGTTTATTAAGATAAAGTAATTGGAGAGTCACGAGCGAGGAGGTTTTCCGATCGCTGGAAGTTACCTGATGTTGACACGTATTTTGTTCTTTCTCACCGGAAATACCGGTCGAGCAAACTTTTTCATCTTCTCGCCCTTAAAAATTTCTTGAAAAAGTGACGCCGTACACGCCGCCCTTTGCAAGTTGCCAAACCCCAAACTTGCCATCACTTTCTTGAATCATGATTCACTTGTTTACTATGTGAATGCCACGTGTACCATTAACTCCAATAATTGTACCTTCCGTCGTTCCTAGCCGTCCAATTCTCCGCCCCACCCATCGTTGGCGTTGTACTTTGTTGAAAAAATTGGCAAGAACCACTAGAGAAGATGGGTTTAGTGTGAAATTTGGGAATTGATAAAAGATTAATGTTCTGTATAATATAGTAATGATTTGTGGATTTCCTTTGGGGTTGCTGGTGGTGGACAGAGTATAATAAAAGAGAAAGAGAGACTTTAAATCAGTATAAATGTTTTTGGTCATTTTATGAATGCATTATTATGAGTAAATATCTAATTATTGTAAAATTTGAAGAGCTTCTATGATTGTGGAGTTAAGTTCTAGATCAATTTTAAGTTGAATTACTATCTAATAATAATAATAATATAGTAAAATATAAGTAAATGTGTGGGTAGCAATAGTATTTTAGAGTTTGATATGTAAAACTATTTGGATTGATGATAATTAGAGTTTACATGTACCCTTATATTCTTTAAGAATTGGCACGCATGCTCACTTAATCATGGTTCATAGTTTTTTTTTCTTTTTGAGAGATTTGATTGTAAAGGAATGTATATTGGATATTAAGTATGCTTATCTAATTCATGATATTGTGGAGAGAAATATTGTTTGTTTTCTGTTTTAATAATTATTAAAGACATGACCAGCATAATAAAGATTTGTCTTGCTTTGATGAGATTGCAATGAATATGTTACGATTGTTTATGATTGTTCATAATTAATGACTAATCATTCAAACATATAGCAATATAATATATTTTATACAAATAGATTAATGAAAACTATTTGTCTTTGTATAAAGCAATTTTCTCATGCCTAAAACTAAACATAAATACACTTGTATCATCTAGCATTCAACCCTAGATAATACAAAAGCTAACTTTACGAAGTTCACCAAAAACCACAAATATTAAACCAAAAAATGTCTTAACTATCTGTATTTCATAAATGATCAATTAACAACATCAAGTTTTATTACAAATCCTAAAAAATATTAATAATGAATGTCTAATAACAAGTCAAAAGATGTTCTTCATTAAATAAATCTTTCAGCTCAACTAAGAACTTAAACTATTGATATATATTCCATAGCTTGAAACCCACTCACACCTCTATTAATCTTTTACATGTCTGCAGAGGGGAAAAAAGGAGAGGGAGAGGGGAGGAGTAAGCTAACAATGACTTAACAAGTAAAGCTCCACACACACACACATTGCAACTATTGTAACTTGTTATGAAGGTCCATTGTCAATATTATAACCCATTGGCAGGCCATTAGAACTAGTTATAGTGTGGACAACCCCACTCACCAAGGGTCATTACTTCATTTATAGCCATATGAGAGTCATTATCCAACAATGACTTAACAAGTAAAGCTCCATACACACACACAATGCATTGACAATAATGAAACAACAACTTAATGTAATTAAAAAAAATGTTGATAATTCATAGTTCATAAAACATTCCATAAAACAGGTCATTACTTCATTTATAGCCATCTGAGAGTCATTATGCAACAATGACTTAACAAGTAAAGCTCCATACACACACACACACACACACACACACAATGCATTGACAATAATGAAACAACAACTTAATGTAATAAAAAAAAATGTTGATAATTCATAGTTCATAAAACATTCCATAAAACAAGTCATCAATACATGCTTTTACTTGGCATTCAAATCCATAAAACATGACATTACTCTAAGACCAAATTCCTATGACCACATTATACATATGACCAGACCACTTGTCAACTATTTCTAAACAACTATTGTAACCCGTTATCAAGGTCTATTGTTAATATTATAACCCATTGGCAGGCCATTATAACTAGTTATACTGTGGACAACCCCACTTACCAGAGGTCATTACTTCATTTATAGCCATCTAAGTAATTATGCAACAATTTGCAAATCCAATCCAAAAAAAATTTCTTTCATAAATCAATTTATAAAACATTCTTATAAAAATTATATACCTTGCATTCACAAACATCACGTATATGAAAATCAATTTCAACATAGCAAGAGCTTGATCTTCTTTTAAAGAATTTAACACATATATGAGTGTGTTTGATGTTATGGTAGTGTTTGTGGTTGTGGTTTGAAAAAAGTTGATTTACAAAAGTACTTTTGATTGAGGTTGGTTTGGTATTTATATATGGTTGGTTAAAACTGTGGTTGAAATTGAGGTTGAACAAAAAGTAGTTTAATGTGTTTGGTTAAAAAGAATGCTTTTCAAATTGAGGTTATAAAATAAATAATTAATATATATATATATATATATTTGTATTGTTCCATTAAATGATCTACAATTTCATCACATACGAAATCTATCCGACAAGGACTATAGTTTCCTTGGTTTCTTAAGCGCGCAACAACATCAGGTAAAATATCATCAAGAACAAAATTGAGATTGCGATCAAATTTTGGAAATACTACGTCATCAAGCGATCTCCTTCTAATTTTTTGAATTAAACACAACTAAAAATAAAAATAAAAATTGATTTTTTTTAACTGGGTTGGACCCAGTTCAATGCATTTAGCTTTGGACCGGACCGGGTCCGGTCAGAATAATGGAGAGTAAAACTCTCCACTTAACAAAAACACAGCAGGATGAGAAGCATGAAACAATTACTTCACTAAAAACCGCGGTTAAACCTCATTTTTAGTGGATCCCGTGAGCCAAACCATAACTGCTACTTATAACCAAACACTATATTATTGAGTTTGAAAAAAAAAACGTAACAACTACCGCAATTAGAAAAAAGGAAATATGCTCTCATAATAAAGGAAATATGCACAATTAGAAAAAATAATAATAATTTATTTAAAGATAATAAAGTGTTTGAAGATTTACTTGTTTTACTTAAATAACCAATGTTCAAAATCTCAGCTAAAACAACCTATTCAAATCATATAACTCATTAAAGTCCATCCAACACTTAATTACAATAATTTGTCAATTGCATACAACATAATAAATTGATCATAATTCCTTCTAAAAGCTTCAAAATTCCATTCCGCTTTTAGGATTGTAAACTAATCTCAATTTCCTTTTTATCTATATACAATTCACCTAGTAATTCTTTTACATAATTTTTTAATAAGCCTTGAAATCTAATGGTTAAATCATAATTTTAAAATATTCAAGGACTCAACAGAAAATGTCATATATCAATGACCAAAATAAAATTCATCATTTTTAACCTTACAATTCCTAATTTCAGAATATGTTTCGGGGGTCAAATCATAATTTCCCAAAACATAGAGACTAAACTATAGTTTTCACAAATAAAAAACTAAAGTGAACTTTGATCATCTTCAACATCAAAACTAATCTTTCTAGAATTTCTAGCAAAGATTGTTACAAATTTCTTAACCCTTCATACTCATAACATATCAATTAAAAAAATATATCTCAAATCACAATTCCTAACAATTCACCCAAAATCAATTATTTCAACTATTAAACCATATTAATCAATCAATCAATCACACTAAAGAACATATACTTCAAATCTCCATCAACCTAAAAAAATTCAAAATCATACTTAACAATAATAATCATGCATATCACTTGATTGAAAAAATAAAAAACTGAGGACCAAACTAAAAATAAGCATGTGATTTTATGGGCTAAAATTGACCAAATCAATACCAAATCAAAGAAAATTAAAAGTTTGATGGTCATTAAAGGGTCAAAGTGCACAAGTTAGAAATCAAGAACCAAAATAAAAATGAAGTTGAACTTTGGGGCTGATGATCGAGTTTGGAAAAGGATGAAATTGCATGTAATTAAAAGGTGAGAGGCAATTACGGGTGTAAGTAAAAGAAATTGAAAGAGTAGGGACTATATTGAACTTTGTCAAATCCCAAATTAAAAACCTTAATTTTTAGGGTTTAACCTAGATGACACGTCACTTAAGTTTGATGAAGGGATTAAGTGACACGTCGTTCAACCATTGTTCAGATTGGCAGTTGATTAGTACTTAAAAGTGTATTTTTATCAAGGTTTTATATCATCATTTTGCACTTGAAATATCAATAACTCCTTAACTAAAGCATGTTTTATAATAACAAGTCTGATACTATAAGATACCTATAATTTATGGTAAATGTTCATCTTAAATGCAAGCCTATCACATAAATCAAATGATTGATTAATGAGTTTAACTACTAAAATTCAAAAGACAAATAGAGGGCCAAACTTAGAAAAGAGATGTTGGTTCAGTCCAAACTGGAACACTAATCGGTCATTGGGTCATATCTGAAGCTATAGATCTTAAATTTAGGTCTGCTCTATATGGATGGAAAGCTAAGATATTGGCCTAAAACTTTCATACGGAGTCCAAGATTTAAAAAAGTCGTTTTCAAGTCTAAATTGTAGCAACAATGAAGAAATTCGAATTTGTCCTACAACCCAGATAATTTTCAGTGTTCAGCCTATATCTCAAGTTCTCGAAGTCCAAAGGACCTCAATTTTTTTTTTGTTGGAAAGCTGAGACAATTTCCTAGAACTTTCATAAGTTAAGTCTATTCAAATTCTGACATTATCAATGACGTTTTGTTCAAACAAGAAGATTAGGATTGTCACTAAGTCAACATATGGCAACCCACTCAACAATTAGTTATCAAATCAATAGTTTCAAATTTTGGCCTATAAAAGAAGGCATTTGCCATGCATTTAGGCATCTTGGTTTTCAGATCAAGATCATGCTCTTTATTTCTTTCTTTATATTTTATAATGTTTAAGTTTTATTTCATGTTATATGTTCATTAATATCTTGTTTATGCTTTTCTTTTCGTTTACTATACTTATGTTCTTATGTTGTTTATTTGTGTTTCTCTTCTTCATTATGTTTAGCTAAGTTTATTATGTCAAGGTGAAAAGGTTTCACTAATGGTGTTAGTATAGGTATAATATAAACTCAACATGGACTTCAATGTTTATATCCAATAAAGTTTGTTATTAACATGTCTTATCTTTTTATCTTATTAATTCTTAATACCTTGCTTGTTAAATGGTTAATCTAGATTTGTGTTGTATAACACTTGGTACAACAAATGCTTGGCACTTTCATAGCCAACCGTATAGTATAACCTAAACATATGCTATGAAAGGAACTTGATTTGTTGTTAATATAAGTTAGCATCATGAATTCCTGACAATATTTAAAAGTTCAGTGTTACTTAAATAAGATAATTGATATGATCATGTTAACAATTTATAATGAACTATTAAGGATAAATCATCCGATTGGAACCTTCTTTGTGTGTGGTTTCTAGTTGATTAATAAAAAGAGTGTGTACTATACTTATTTCTAATACCATTAGTGGATCATCTAACCTTGACATTTTTTTTTATCATCATGAATTCCTGACAATATTTAAAAGTTCAATGTTACTTAAATAAGATAATTAATATGATCATGTTAACAATTTATAATGAACTATTAAGGATAAATCATCTGATTGGAACCTTCTTTATGTGTGGTTTCCAGTTGATTAATAAAAAGAGTGTGTACTATACTTATTTCTAATACCATTAGTGGATCATCTAACCTTGACATTTGTTTTTATCATTGTTGAATCCTCACATTAATCTTACATCTCAAAGTCATGTTTAACTTATTATTATTATTATTATTATTAACCTCCCTGTGATTCAACCTCGGTCTTGCCGGGTTATTTATTACTTCGACACTCCTGCACTTGAGAGAAGACATCAATCTTTTAGTCGTGTCAGAATTTTTTACTGGTTGAGTAGGCATCTTTAGGTGAATGCATGTGGCATCTCCAACCACCTTAGGGGATCTAACTACCACCATTCAACTGAGAAACACTCCATCTACATAGTTCAGCTACTCCTATTGAATATTTATATCCTATTGTTTTTAACAAACTCAACAACATCTTGTCCCTAATTAGCTATCACTACATTTTAAAAATTCTAGATGATTGAGTTGACACCTTCAAACGAATGAACATAGAGCTAAAGACCTTTAAATTAAGCAAGAATGGATCCAATCAAAATGTATGCTTCTCCTTTACCGATTTCAGGTGGTCTCAGATGATGTTTACATCATAGTTACTCTAGCAAAACCTTGAAATTAGTTAACTTAGTCAACCTTAACTGAGATACCCATTTATGCAAAACAACTCAACTTTTTCGTGTGTTCACGCATAAAAATTCCCAGAGGGTTCTTATCAAGGGTTACAAATCTTTCATCCAAAATCAGAAGGTAATGGATACATGCCTTTATGTCCAAGCAAAAGAAAACCACCTAGGCAAATTTATTATAAAATCACCATCCCAAAACCATTAAAGGACAGAGGTTCCGATTGTTAACATTTGTCTAGAACCCTCTCACTTTGATTAGAGGGCTAAGCTTTGATCTATCTAAATTTTAATCCATCAAGAATTCATCAAAATTTATTGCGATGTCACGATCACACAGATTAATTAGCCTAGGTTAAATAAAAAAGATAGTATAAAGCAAGAAAGGGGTCAATCTCACGAGAAAGGTTTAGTTCAAATTTTTATGCTATACGATATGCAAATGGGTGGGGTTGAGGTTATCTAGGTTATAACAGAATTAAACAATCAAGCTAAATTAAATAAATTAGAAAAATATCAAGAGAACAAACATTGGTTTTAAGTAGACTTCCATTTACAAAAATCAGAACCGATCATTGAAATAATATATCAATTTATATTCTGAATATTAACGTTGGTTAGTTAACAGATTCGCTGTATAACTAACCCTAGGCATCAAACAACCACAGTGTTCGCACTAGTAATTTAATTGAATGGCAACATGAAGAACTAGATAAGTTGATTAATCAAGAAAACATAATTGTCTGCAATTCATGTTTGATTTGATCGAATATTTTTCCTAAAATTAATAATATAGATCCGCTATGATTATTAAACTCAATTGCTTCACAAGTTTATATACCACAATTCTAGTTTTGATAGCAAATTTAGCAATAGATTGTTTACAATAATAACTTAGAGTCCGATGTAGCAATTAAAATAAACAATCATAGGAAAAAAGCATAAGAAAACAAGCATGTTCATCATATAAACTGAAAAGAAAAGGTAAAATAAATCTCACAATTCTTGAAATCTGAAGGTTTATGTGTCCTTGCAACCAAGAAAAAGAGCTTAACCTTGCATGTCTATTGAGCAACTAATAAAAAAGAAAGAAGAATGCATGATTTAGGGTTTTTAGAGGAAAGGGTGTGTTTTCTCTCTCTTTTCTAGTCGCCCCCTCTCTTCCTTTCTCTTTCTTTTTATTTAATATGAAACCATATTTCTTATTTCTTACAAAATAGTCATTACCTAAGAAAATTTACATTTAAGTAGTTCAATAACTATTTTCCTAAAAAAAGAGAAATAGTCTTGTATAAAATCCTCAAGCTTTTAACTTTGGACTTAGAAGAGTTAAATTGCCAAAATGAAGACTTGGAAGTTGGTTTGGATGCTTTGAAAAGTAATTTGGACTTGTTTCTTCACAAACCTGTCTATTGGTAGAATTCATTTGTCATCTTAGAAAACCCATATCTCGCTTATATGAGCTCGTTTTGTGCTGAAAGTTGGTAGGCTGATAGGTATTCAAGTAAGAAATCTAACGAAATTGAGTTTGCCTCCAATGGACTTCTCTAGCTCAAGATATTCAAGTCGGAATGGTTGAAGGTCAACATTGGCAGAATGCAAGATTTGTCTTTAAAGGTTGCGATTTACATGCTCTTTTGTTTTCTTGCCATAAATATAGAAAGGTATGGATGTTAGCTTTCTAATTCCATTGAAATCACTTTGTTTTGACCTTTAGAGCTCAAGTTTTGCACAAAACATCGATCCGAGATCAAATTTGCCTATTATCTTCAATTTACTTCTTTTTGAATCTTACATCCAAAAGTGCCTTCAAAACTAAAACAAAAAATATCAAGACATTTTATATATAAAACATAGGCAAAACACTATATAAATGTGGGTACATAAAACAAAGAATATCAAGAAATTTTATATATAAAACATAGGCAAAATACTATGTAAATGTGGGTAAAACTATCAAATAATATGGTTGTATCAAATACCACCACACTTAGCTCTTGCTCGTCCTCAAGAAAGGAGAGATGAAATCAAACTTAAATTAAATAAGTAGAATAACTACGACTAATCTCTTAACCTTTCATCAATTTCTAGGAGTACATGCATTATAAACAAGAATACAATCAAGAAGGATAAAAAACATAAATTTTCATGAATTTATTTATATGCGAACTTCGAAACTCAATCAATCATTGGGATTTAAATGAAATCTATGTCATGCCAAAGTGATAGGTCCTCTCATTGATATACACTCCAACATTCATGTGTTTAGGGTTTATGTGTTTAAATCTCTCAAATTTAATCAATGAATATGTTCTACCATAAGCTTGCTCTTCAATCTCATCTTCACTACTAAAATATTTCAGGCAATGCATAAATCATAAGGTCTTACTTTTTGGTTGTAATGGGGTTAAGGTTATGGTAAGGTAAAAAAAGAGAAAAGAAAAGGCTAAAACCAAAGAAAGTAGAGCATTCTATAGAAAATCATTTTTAAAACAAGATATCTCATCAAGGCACACAAATTTTCCATCTTTAAGCATCAATACTTAACTTCTTTTGATTTCAAGCTCCATCTTTTCTTCTCTTTCTTTTTTTCTTTTTTTTCACTTTTGACAACTTTGCCCATCTTTTCATCAAGCATCACTTCTTTTTTTTCACATAATTTCCAACCATAATTCATGAGATATCAACAAGTATATGCTCTACTAATCCTAGGCTAGGGGAAAAGGAAAACATATAAAAAGTTAAGGCTTACACATAGGTAAAGCAAAGAAAAGATAGACAAGCTTAAAATGGCTCATTAGGGAAATATGCTTTAGGTTGGTTTTTTAGCTCAAGTGGTTAAAATTTCTAATGCCTTTATCATCTTCATGTACACATGTAATGTGAATGTAATCTCAACAAGATATGAAGCAAGTTATAGAGATACATATCATTGAAAGAATGCACAATCAAAGAATATAATGTTGAAGGCTCAAAAGATTGCATTGGTACAACACTGTAAAGTCAACATGGCATACTTTCAAAATCAAGCCCTAAACTAATTAAACTTCTAAAATTTGCATGCACACTCATTCATTTGATTTATATTTTCATATCTCTCAACTAATTCTCATTCATAATACTCTTATTCTCATAAACCAATGAAAGTTCAAGAGATAAAACTTGGACTCTTTTTTTTGTTTGTTTTTTTTTGTAACAAAAAAAAAAACCAAAATTCTCCTTACTCCCCACACTTTAAACATAACATTATCCTCAATGTTGAAATAAAAAAAAAAGGAATATAAGCAAATGAGAAAAATAAAGCAAAATGTGAAAAATAAAAGATAAAGGAAAAAGAAAGCAAATCTAATTTTTTTATGATGAGTTGCCTCCCAGTAAGCGTTTTTGTTTTATATCATTGGCTCGACACATCACATGCTCATGCTTCATAGATTGGTTCAACTAACTCTATAGAAGCGATGAGTTCTGTTGTCTACCCTTCATAGAAATGTTTCAAGCGATGCCCATTGACCTTGAGTACTTTCTTTGTTTCTAAACTTGTAATTTCAAATGTACCATAAGGAAAAATATTAGAAACAACAAAGGGTCCAATCCAATGAGAGGCAACATATTGAAAAGAACTATATATGAGTGAACTATATATTCGCATGTTATGAGTGATATGAGTTCTGTATGAATGAACGTGTTAATCACTCAATTAGTTGTCTGACCCCTTTTATAGAGACTAGTAATGAAAAATTGAAATGGAACACATATGTAAATATGCGAACAATTTGATATGATGTGTATGCATATGCATATGAGATATTCATGCTATGAGGATGCCATGTTGTGAAATTACATGAGATCATGATAACGAAAGTACTAATTGTGTAATTGTTGTTCGCCACTCTTGTATGAACTCAGTGATGTTAGCGAGACTAGAATAGGAATGTGAATTTATGAGGGGATTGCTTGAGACTAGATGATAAAATATGAGTTGCTCTAAAAAAGACTTAAAGAAGCTCATCTCAGACATGAAAAGCATTCGTGTGGATAGGTTTTTGAAGACATATGAGAGGATAATGGAAATCATAAACGTGTTCATGCACAATTTAGCAATTAAATCCTTGATGTATTTTTAGAACCCCGAGTACCGTTGCTTCACTTTTAAGAATGAAGAAAAATATCCTACGCTGGAAGAATATGGTTTACTAACCAAATTTACTTAAAATCTAAATAAAGTCTACTACCACTAATGGCGTGCCAAAGTGCTAACTGAATTGATCAAAGTTCCAAATCTCCATAAGATATTAGAGGAAAGTGATAATGGCCTAAAGTGGAAGATGATTGAACAAGTATTTAAAAAGAGGAAGAATGACTCTAGATTTGTTGAAGAAAAAGGTATAATACTTGCTTTAGGAATCTTCAGGTTGATGTTATTTCCAAACCTCAATGGAATAATCAATTTAGAGGTAGCTGCAACTAGTTTTGCATATGAAAACACTCAGATAAATCTCATTGCGACGATACTAGTAGAAACTATCTTGACGCTCAATCATTGTAAGAGAGTTGGTAAGGGATCAATGAGATGTTATGAAAAATTGTTGTATATATAGCTAATTAGCCATATAAAAACCAAGAAGTTGATATTTAACAACTTCTGGTGGTTTAGTAAAAAACCATTAGAGATAGTTAAAGAAGATGAGTGAAAGGATTTGAGTGAGGAAAACTAAAAAGTAAAATTGCAAGGAATTCTACAAGGATAAGTGAAGTTGAAAGCCTTATGGATGAGAGCAAAAATTGTTTGATAAGCTGTGGGAAATGACGATGGGTGCCTTTGATTGGAGTGACTAGATATGTTAGCTATTGTACCTGCTTTGGTTGAAAGGCAACTTAAAGGCATACAAAATGTGCTAAGGATGGCCGGGTTATTCCAATTCTCTAGGTTATTCAAAGACTAGTCTTCTTTGGAAGCTTCTGGTATTGGTTGGTCATGAAGGAATCAAATGGTTTAAGAGATCCAGTTACTAGTGAAAAGTATCCAAGGTCGAGAAATCTATCACTATTCACCATCCCCATGAGTCTAGAATTTTAAGCCAAGACTTCGCAAGTTATTGAACCAACTAAAAGAAAGAGGATTAGCAATGAGGAAGAGTTGAAAGAATAATTGAAAAAGCTCCAAATAGAAGTGGACACTAGTAAAGCCCTCAGGATATCCCTCGAGGAGCAACTCCTCGCTGAATAGAAATTGAGAAAGTTCATAGAACAATAGTGATGCAATCATATTATTCGATAGTTTCACCACATTTAACTTGTGTTTTGCCTATTTTTTATATATAAAATACCTTGATATTATTTTATTTATGTTTTGAAGGCGCTTTTGGATGAAAGATGCAAAAAGGAGTAAATTGAAGGTAATTAGCATATTTGACCTTCAGTCGATGTTTTATGTAGAGTGTGAGCTTTAGAGGTCGAAATAAAGTGATTTTAATGGCATTAGAAATCTAACATCCATACATTTCGGGACATATATGGCAAGAAAAAAAAAAAGGAAGAGCATTGAAATCGCAGCCTTCAAAAACAAATCTTGCAATCTGCCAATGTTGACCTTCATTCATTCCGACTTAAATATCTTGAGCTATAAAAATCCATTTGATGCAAGATCTTTTGTTGGATTCCTTACTCAAAGACCTATCAATATACCAAAGTGCATCCGAAAAAGATCTCATATGAGGGAGAGATGATTTTTTTAAGATAACAAATGAATTTTGCCAACAAACAGGTTTTGTGAAGAAACGAGTTCAAATTACATCCTGAAGCATCCAAACCGACACCTAAGTTTTTATTTCAGCAATTAAGCTCCTCTAAGTCAAATCTTGAAGATTTTATACAAGGCTATTTTATTTTTTTTTAGGAAAATAGTTATTGAAGTACTTAAATGTAAATTGTCTACTTAAGAGAGGACTATTTTGTAAAATAGAAACTAGGGTTTCCTAAGGTATAAAAAGAAAGAGAGAAGGAAAAGAGGAGGAGAAAGGGGGATGGCTAGAAGAGAGGAACACAAACGTTTTCTCCCACAAACCTGAATTTATGCATTCTTCTTTCTTTTTGGTTAGTTGTTCAATAGACATGCAAGGCTAAACTCTTTTTCTTTGTTACAAGGACACATAAACTTTCAGATTTCAAGAACTATGAGATCTATTTCACCTTTTGTTTTCAGTTTATATGATGAATGAATATGTTTGTTCTCCTATGCTTATTTCCTATAATTGTTTATTTTAATTGCTAAAGCGTACCCTAAGTTATTATTGTGAACAATCTATTGCTAAGTTTGCTATCAAAACCAGAGTTGTGGCATATAAAATTATGAAGCAACTGAGATTAATAATTGTGGTGGATCTAAATTAGTAATCTTATGGAGAACATTCGATTGATCAAATCAAACATGGACTACGGATTAATAATTATGGTGGATCTAAATTAGTAATCTTATGTTGTCTAATTCTTAAGGCTTCTATTGAATTAAATTACTAGTGCGGACATTGTGGTTGTTTGATGGTTAGGATTAGTTATACAGCGGATCTATTAACTAATCAATATAAGAAAATATAGATATTCAAAGTATAAATTGATGTCTTGTTTCTATGATCAGTTTTTATTTCTATAGGTGGATGTTTACTTGCGATGAAGGTTTGTTTTCTTAATAATTTTTTGATTTTATTTAATTTCGCTTTAGCCTAGATAACCTCCAAAACCCCCCAAATTTCATATCATCTAGCATAAAAATCTGACTTGAACCTTCCTCGTGGGATCGACCTCTTACTTGCTCTATATTATCTTGTGTGTTGTGTTTTAAGCTAGGGTAATTGATTTGTGCGATCGTGACATTGCAACAAATAGCTGGAGGAAAATGACAAGAGAATCATTTCCTTAGAGAAACAATTGAAAGAAGAAAAGGCAGCTAGAAACCAAGCTGAGAAAGTGCGAGAAGAATTATAAACATATTGGGTCCAAATCAGTATTGAGTTAGAGGCTTTAAAAACCAATTTCAACAATTTCTAAGAAAGGGCTGATATGTCTTCAAGGACCCAAGTTGAGTTAGAAAGCCGGATTGAGCAGTATGAAAGGCTATACAAGAAGCATATGATGCTAGAAAGTGAGTTGGCTAAAGCAAAAGCCAAAGGAAAATTTGTTAGGGTCTTCAAAACTGATTTGGATAATAAGAGAAATGAGATCAACCTGCTAGAGAAGAAGCTCAACAAAGAAAAGGCCAAGGAAAAACATTTGGAAGAAAAGAATGGACTGCTTAAGGGCTACAACCAGATGATTAACACCAACAACATATTACTCTTGTAGAAGATGAAAAACATGGATGGGCATATTAACCGAGCCTCTGTCTATGCCCAAAGAATCCGCCATAATGCCTGGTAAGTTGGAATGGATGTTCATCGATATCAATAAAGTATGGCTAAGACTAATGCTTTTTTTAGGGACATAGAAAACAAAGGCTTTGCCTTTCTCCCTATAAACGATGATGATGAGTATACTAGCTTTCAAGTATAAACGTTTTCATTGAGTATTAGTTAAAGGGGCTTAAACCCAATATTTTAAGCAATATCTCTTTATGATAAGTGTATTTTTATTAAGCGTTGACTCAAAATAAATTGTCTTAATAGCTATGAAAGGATCAGAATCCTACGTGTTTATATAGGAATGGTGACCATATATAAGCCTGAGGTATAACTAATTTATATCCAATATATATAATAATACATCCATATGCATTTATGTTTATAAATTATGGAATGTGCAAAGTAGGTATTCGAAATATAGGTTCCTTTTCTATAGTCTATAATACAAGGCTTTGTAAAAGGATGGAGAACAAAGAGAGGGCTCATCTTAAGACCCACTACTAAAAAGAGCTGGAAGACATTAAGAATAATATGACTCGGATGGTTAGCTTACTTGAGTAGCTTTTATGAGTGTTTTATAAGGAAAGGACATCCAATTTGTAGCCAACCATGTTATTTCCGCCAACAACTTTAGTTATCCTCGACTCACAAAACTTGGGGGCAAATCCCACTACTGGACCACAAGGAATAATGAGCATTTCAATGACTTGCCCGATTACACCTGCTTAAATGCCGGCCATAATAGATCTAATAATAGAGGCATCCCACGAGGTTAAATCCTATGATTGTCCTGAACAATATAAATGGGTTGTCTGAGAGGAAAGATTAAGGGTTGTTGAGGGATTTGACGTCTATAACCCAGTTAGAGTAACTAAGATATGCTTGGTGCCAAATCTAATGGTGCCCAAGAAGTTTAGGATGCTAGAAATTTTTAAGTATACAAGACTAGAATGTCCTAATGCGCATTTAAGGTTATACTACAATAAATGGCAAAAATCATACGCAATAAGAGGTTACTCATCCATTTATTCCAAGACAGCTAAACTAGTTATACATTAATCTAGTACATGACCTTAGATAACACAAGGGTCAAGAAATGGAGTGATCTTATTGATGATTTCTTGAAAGAATACAAGTTCAATATTGACATCGTTCTAGACCGAACAAGCTTGATGGTGATGGATAAAAGTAACAAGGAAATCGTAAAGGAGTATGCCCATAGATGGAAAAACAAGGCAATGCATTTGTAACCAGCTTTATTAGAGAAAGAGATGGTGATTCTATTCATCAAGTACTTTCAAGTCCTTATATTATGAGCATCTAATGGGTAAATCCTCCCAACATTTTTATGATGTTGTTATTATTGCTAAAAGAATACAGTAAGGGATAAGAGCTGGTAGAATATCAGAACCTACCAAGAAAAAAGGGTTTACTAAGAGGAAAAAGAATGTTGAGGTAAAAAATGTGGAAGGAGGGTATATGAGTAAAAAGAATTACCAAACCCTATCTTCCAAAATATCCAATATTAACTTTGTTAAGCCTTTTTCGGTAAACTAGCCCATCAAATCACCAGAAAACTAAGCCAAAAACGATATAAAGAGAGTCTACTAAAGAAACTAAGAACAACTCTCACCTTTACCTATGCCCTTAGGAGAAATGTATGTAAAATTGCTAAGCATAAATCATGTGGCCCCTCTTCCCTTTCCACCATTAAAGCCTCACTTCCCAAATTAGTACAAACTAGATTTAACATGTGAGTACCATGTTGGAAACCTTGGCCATAATATTGATACTTGCTCAGCATTTAAGAGGAAGCTCTTACAATTATTTAAATAAGGATATATAACTTTTGAAGATACCCCCAACATCAATTCCAACCCCCTGTCTAATCATGCTTCTGGTAGTCAAGAAGTAAATGTTATGGAGTTTGGAAGAAAAAAAGAAAGGGTTTTAAAGGTAACCATGGATAAGTTGTATGACATGTTAGTGTAATGCAGATGTTTGCTGACACGACTAAAAGATTGATGTCTTCTCCCAAGTGCAGGATAGTCGAAGTAATAAATAACCCGGCAAAACCGAGGTCGAACCACATGGAGGTTAATAATAATAATAAGTTAAAGAGGACTTTAAGATGTAAGATTAATGTGAGGATTCAACAATGATAAAAACAAATTTCAAGGTTAGATGATCCACTAATAGTATTAGAAATAAGTATAGTATAAACTCTTTTTATTAATCAACTGGAAACCACACACAAAAGAGGTTTCAATCGGATGATTTATCCTTAATAGTTCATTATAAATTTTTAACATGATCATATTAATTATCTTATTTAAGTAACACTGAACTTTTAAATATTTTCAGGAATTCATGATGCTAACTTATATTAACAACAAATCAAGTTCCTTTCATAGCACAGGTGTAGGTTATACCATACGGTTGGTTATAAAAGTGCCAAGCATTTGTTGTACCAAGTGTTATCAACAAAAATCTAGATTAACCATTTAACAAGCAAGGCATTAAGAATTAGTAAGATAAAAATATAAGACATGTTAATAACAAACTTTCTTGGATATAAACATTGAAGTCCATGTTGAGTTTATATTATACATATTCTAACAACATTAGTGAAACCTGTTCACCTTGATATAATAAACGTAGCTAAACATAATGAAGAAGATAAACATAAATAAACAACATAAGAACATAAGTATAGTAAAGGAAATGAAAAATATAAACAAGAGATAAAGAAAATATAACATAAAATAAAACTTAAAAATTACAAAAATATAAAGAAAGAAATAAAGAGCATGATCTTTATATGAAAACCAAGATGCCTAAATGCATGGAAAATGCCTCCTTTTATAGGCCAAAATTTAGAACTATTCATTTGATGACTAATTGTTGAATGGGTAGCCATATCTTGACTTGGTGACAATACTTGTCTTCTTATCTGAACAAAACGTCATTGATAACATCATAATTTGAACAGACTTCACTCATGAAAGTTCTAGGAATTTGTCTCAGCTTTCTAAGAAAAAAAATTGAGAGTATTTGGACTTCTAGAACTCGAGATATGGGCTGAACACTTAACAGTGTCTGGGCTGCAGATTCGGACTTCTCTGTTGTTGCTATAATTTGGACTTGAAAACGGCCTTTTTAAATCTTGGACTCCGCATGAGAGTTGTAGGCCTATGTCTTACCTTTCCATCCATTTAAAGCAGACCTAAATCCGAGATCTATAGCTCCAGATATGACCCAATTACCGAACAGTGTTCTAGTTTGGACTACACCAACATCTTTTTTTTAAGTTTGGCCCTCTCTCTGTCCTTTCAATTTTAGTATTTAAAATCATCAATTAATCCTTTCATTTATGTGATAGGCCTGCATTTAAGATGAAAATTTACCATAAATTAAAGGTATCTTATATTATTAGATATGTTATTATAAAACATAATTTAGTTAAGGAGTTATTGATACTTCAAGTGCAAAATGATGATATAAAACCTTGATAAAAATATACTTTTAAGTACTAATCACACACCATAATTTCCAAAATTCTCATGTATATGCACCTCCTTATGCTCCACCTCCTAGAAGAAATCTTGAGGAAACATTGTATACATTCATTGAAAAGCAAGAGATAATCAACACTCAAAATGCTCAAACCATGGCAGATCTAAAAGATGTTCTTGTGAAATTCACATTTGCTCTTAGTTTTTAAGAGAAAGGTAAGTTTCCATCTCAACCATAGTAAAATCCCAAAGGGCAATACAATGCAAATGCAAGTAGTTCCGGAAGCCAACACATGGATCAAGTCAAATCAGTCATCACTCTTCGTAGTGATAAGGTTATTGAAAAACCCACTCTTGAACCTTGTGAGAAAGATGATGAGTTAATCTCTGAGGGTAAGGAAGGGGTTGAATCTTAACATTGCAAAGAAAAGACTGATTCCCCGCTATTACTTCCATTTCCTCATGCCATGACCAAACAAAAGAAAGTCAATCACAACTCTGAAATCTTTGAAACTTTCAAACAGGTAAGGATCAATATACCTTTCTTCGATGCTATTAAACAGGTACCTTCTTATGTTAAATTTTTAAAATATTTGTGCACTGTGAAGAGAAAACTGAATCTGAAAAAGAAAGTCTTTTTAGCCGAACAAGTAAGTGCCATTCTTCATAACAATAATGCTTTGAAATATAAAGACCCTGGTTGTCCTACAATTTCTTGCTTTATTGGAGAACATAAAATTGAAAGAGCTTTACTTGATCTTGAAGCTAGTGTGAATTTACTTCCATATTCAGTCTTTTAGAGTCTCGGTGTAGGTGAGTTAAAACCAACTTCTGTAACTCTCTTACTTGCTGATAGATCTGTAAAAGTGCCTAGAGGAATAGTTGAGGATGTGTTAGTACAAGTTGATAAATTCATTTACCCTGTAGATTTTGTTCTCTTGGATAGACAACCTGTTGAAATATGTAATCCAATTCCTGTTATTTTAGGACGTCTATTTCTTGCAACTTCTAATGCATTGATTAATTATAGGAATGGACTGATGAAGTTATCATTTGGAAACATGATATTGAAGATGAATGTTTTCAACATTTACAAGCAACATGGAGATGATTTGTTTATAGTTCACTAAGAGTTGTGTTTCTACAGTAGAATTGAACCTTGAACTAAAATCTCAAGCAAACAATATCACAATAAGCCCAAAGTTTATATATGTTGCAATCTCACCCCCAAAAGACAGAATATAAATTTGCAATTGATTTTGAGGTGATTTGCTTATAGTTCACTAAGAGTTGTATTTCTACGGTAGAATTGAACCCCGAATTAAAATCTCAAGAATCAGAATAAGCCCAAGTTTAATATATAATGCGATCTCACCCCTAATAGATAGAATATGAAGTTTCAATTTATTCTGAGGTGGTTTGCTTATGATTCATTAAGAGTTGTGTTTCTACAGCAAAATTGAATCATCCTACAAATTTCATCTAATCTCTTATATATATATATATATATATATATATATATATATATATATATATGCTACTGATATGATTAGAGACAGTAACAAGATGAAATATAACCTTTTTTTTCTTATATGATGCTGACATAAAGAACAAGAAGATAAACAACGCAAATACTGAAAAACTTAAAGAAACACTAAAAACAAATGAAAATAACATAAGGATATGACCTTGTTTTAGAGTCTAGCTCTGATACCAACTGATGCGAACCTCGTGATCACATGGTCATGCAACCCACAATCAAGATTAAGATCCAATTCCAGAGAGCCAAAATAGGTCTGATAGGAGTGTGATACAATGGAAACCTGCCTCAAGGCACCAACACTATTGGGATGAATTAGAATAACGCAACAAAGCCAGTTAATCTTTGATATGTCAAATTTAATTCGTTCAAAAACTAAAGAATGCAAGAATCACTCTCACATGTTAAAATTAAAAAATTTAAAAGTTATAGTCATCAATGGCTGCCGAAATATTGGTTACATGAGTTTAAATAGTTCTTCAAAAATTAACCCTAATGGACCCCTTATGTGGACTTATATGAGGTCCACTCAAAACTGACTCAAAAACCCTAAACTAAAAATCTCATAATCTAATCCAAACAAGCCTTGAATCTTAGCTGAAAACAAAGTATTAATTAAGTCCAAACAAGCCTTAGGCTATAACTAACAAAATAAAATAAAGCCCCTAATATTAAATTCATGTTCTTCCATAAGAATAAGAGAAGGAAATAAAATATTATAGAACTAATTCAAGGCTTATTTATAGCCTTCCATGCAGCCTATTAATCCTAGAAACAAAAGAAAAAGGCAGCCACCCTTGTTGTAGTACGATTCTTTTCTTTTCTTTGTTGTCCTCGTCTCATAGCCCAAATAAGGTTGTATTTGGCCACTCTTGCACATGGATAAGATATATTAAGGCCTCCTCTTAATACTCTAATGGACCCTTCAATTTTGACTTGGTTGAAACCTTCAAAATCAATGCATTCAATGCCTTTATCAAAGACCGAGTCATTGGACCATTTGGAATATATAATATGTCATTGCTTGTGTTTCTGGGCCGGTCCACATCAATTACCCTCAAAACAAAATAATAAAGCAACCAAACTTAACGACCTTTGATATGAAAGTTAAACAGATCACCTCACGAGGCAACTAACCTCGACATCAAATTTAAATTGGCTAGCTTAAGAGGCAACCAAACTTGACAATGAATCTAAAGGAGTCAACTCAAGAGACAACCAATCTCAACACAAAACTTAAATGATTTAACTTGAAAGGCAACCAATCTCAACATGAAACTTAAATGGGCCATCTCAAGAGGTGACGAACTTGGACAAAAAACTTCAATGTTGCCTTTATTACAGAGTTTAGTTTGACATACTTAGAAGATTCAGCAAAAGATGTTCTAATTGTAGACTCAACTTGAACTTTTTTTTCTACTTTTTTCCTTGATATCATCATATACATAATGATTGATTCTAATTTTATTTCTAAGTAATACTTTTTAGAGTTGAGGGGTAACTTAAATGGTAAGTTTTGAAAGATTGATTTTCCATTTCCTTTAAAGATCTTTAGGTTCATAAGTGTCTCTAAATTTGGTTATTAACCTAGTTAAATCATTTGAGTGATACATGTGCCTATTAGGCTCACCGCGATTTGCCTTCCTATTTTCTCCATTATTGATTTCTGGATGGACATTGTTAGAACATCTTAACTAGATTGACTTTGTTTGTCATTACCCCCAATTGCAATATAAGGATATTTATTCATTCTTACTCATTGCCATCTAGTACTACACATAATTTTACATACTCTTATGAAAAAAAAAAACAATATTAATAAAAGGTTGATCTCTATTAAGGATAGAATAACCAAATAGCCATACACCTTTGTAGAAATGATGAAAAAGGTTTTCAATCTCTACATCACCCCTGTATCAATAGGTTATAATGAACCATGATCTATTTTGCAGATAAATAGCAAAATAAATTTCTATAAAAGTAAACAAAATTATCACTAAGATTGTGAAAAAGTATGAAAAACAGCAACCTCAATTTGAAAAAGAAACATATGTTTTCAAGATAAAGTCAAGGATTAATCAATAACCACAAAGCTTGAATAAAGAAGATAAGCACCAAAATATTGGCCTAAAACATTGTATGTAGTTCAACAAAAGAAAAATATGGCATTAACTCTAAAAAAAACAATAAGAAAATGTGACGAAGAAATCCACCCTAAATAATAAGGAACAAGCATTTGTTGTATAACATATAACAATGATAATGATTAAGAGAAATAAAATTATCCAAACTTTAAACAAGCCTATAAATTTTTAGGAGGCACCCTCATACATACCAAAGATCAACTAGACAATAAAAAATGATATGATTATCAATGTCAATGCCTTCCTAGATAATGGCATGATGAAAAAAGATTTGGAAGACATAACATAAAGAAGAACAACTAAAGTTTGTAATCCTAATACATAGATACGTGAACAAATTGTATTAAGGAAAGATGAACTAGAAAAACCTTCAAAAACATAAATGAGTAATCATGAAAGAGTTATACCAACAAACATAATATTCAACTTAAGAATATCTTTTGAAGCCAAGATTGGTTAGCTACTTTATTTAGATAATGATTATAAAGACAATGTAAAAGAAAAGGTAAAAAATTATTTATGTCAACTAGTGAGATCCAATTGTTGAACAACATCAAGGCCTTATATTTTCTAAGCCAGTATTAGTCATGACTCACCATTTAAAGCCTATACACATCACTACTAACTTTAACAATGTACCAGTATAGAGGGTCTTAGTAAAAAAATAGTGTCTCACCTAACATTATACCCAAGTATTTGATCTTTCAGGTTGGTCAAAACAAGGGTAATATGATCCTATTAGAAGTTAGATTTTACAGATGGTATAAGAGACATTATGCAGGTTATTACATATAGACTTAACTGTTAGGCTAAAACCTCTAGTAAAACTTTTTTTATGATGGAAGTACCTGTTGGTATTTGGAACAATGATCTCATTACTATGGTGAAAAAGGCCTCTTCATAAGGGAATATCCTTGTAGAACTACTAAGCAATCACATAATCAAAGACAACCAAGTTAGAGTCAACAATAGACTGTTACGGTAGATAGGCTAGGAAGGTCAACTTTGTCAAGGGCCATTGGTAATCAAGGTTGGCCTAGAATACATGGTGAACGAACTCAGGGGAGAGTTTTTCACATTACTCGAAAGGATACTAGAGTAGCATCTAATGTAGTGGCAAGTATGTTATTGATAAATACCTTACAAGTACATCTTTTATTTGATTTGGGTGCCCACCATTCATTTATAGCTAACATAATTGCAAAAAATCTGGGGAAGGAATAAAAAAAAGTTAGAAAGAGGGTTTACTATTGGTATGCCTTTAGGTGAAGTTATGGAAATAAACTGTGTATGAGGGGGAAAATATTGTCATAAATGGACATGAGATAAAGGTAGATTTAATACCTTTAAAATTGCATGATTTTGACTAAATTTTATGAATGGATTGGTTGAGTATAAATCAGGTTCAAGTAAAATGCCTTACAAAAATAGTGACTTTCTAAAAGGTAGATGCTAGAAAGATAGTTTTTAGGGGGGAAAGAACTATTATACTGACAAGTATTATTTCGGCTATAATGATCACGACGTTGTTAAGGAAAGGATGTACAACTTACCTAGATTGTATGATAAATTAGGAGAAAGGTAACATAGAGCTGACTAATATTCTTGTTGTAAGAGAATTTTTTGATGTGTTTTTGGAAGAATTGTCAGGGTTGTTGTAACAACCCGGCTTTTCAAGCCCAAAACAACAGTAAAACAAATTTGTACTTGACACACATCATGTCGGTAATCGGCGAACCTGCTCCCTCACATCATCAAGATACAATCCATACATCAACAACAATCAACATTTCATTTAAAAGTGAATCTTCTATAGGGCTACCTTCAGGAACACCTGGTCCCCCGTACTTAGCTCGAGAGGTCTCCCCACATCAGCATATTTCTTTTGTCTATCCTGTGCGACTTTGATGCGATCCCTAATAGTTCTCACTTTCTCCATGGTGACTTGGACTAACTCTGCGCCATATAACTTCTGATCCCCAATTTCCTCCTAACATAAAGGAGTCCTGCACCTCCTACCATACAAGGCTTCATATGAGGCCATCCCTATTGTGGCTTGGTGACTATTGTTATACGTGAACTCCACCAATGCCATATGTTCCTCCTAGTTTCCTTAAAATCTAGCACACATGCCCGTAATAGGTCTTCCAAGACTTGGATGACTATTTATGATTGGCCATCCATTTGAGGGTGAAACGCAGTGCTCATGTCCAATCTTGTCCCCAAGGCATGTTGTATGCTCAGCCGAATTCGAGAGGTGAACCTGGGATCTCGATCCAATACAATGGACACCAGAATCCTATGGAGCCGTACTACCTCGTTTATATAGATCTTGGCAAGCTTGTCCACCGAGTCGGTCATCTTTATAGGCAAGGCAAGAATAGTGCGGATTTCGTCAACCAATCTATGATGACCCATATCGCGTCATTTCCATTCTGGAATTTGTAATGGTTGTAATGGTCCCGCAAGCCTTTGGTGTTCAACCTTGACTTGTTGACATATCCCACACTTACACACATACTTAGCTATTTCCCTTCTCATATTACGCCACCAATAGAGGTGTTTCAGGTCTCGATACATCTTAGTGCTGCTAGAATGTATGGAGAACTTGGACTTATGTCCTTCTTGTAGAACCATTCGTTTAACTGTTTCATCACGTACAACCGTTGTCCCATCATCAATGATCTATCATCTGCTACCTGGAATTTTGTTTCTACCTCGGCATCCATATTTTTCCTAATCTTGGACCCCTCCTTGTCACGAAATTGGGCATATAGTATATGTTCCCGATACATTGGTCGTACCAATAGTTGGGCTACTAACCCACCTCCTACATTAATGCTCAAATCTGTACCCATCTCTTTCGATTCCGCCAATTACCGCTCCTTTCCCACTGTTAACCTTCCCAGGGTGGCTTTATTTTTGTAACTGAGGGCATCTTCCACCACATTTGCTTTCCCTGGGTGGTATTCTATGGTGCAGTCATAATCCTTAATGAGCTCTATCCACCTTCTTTGTCGCATGTTCAACTCCTTTTGCGACATCAAATATTGCAGGCTCTTATGATCAGTAAAAATTTGGGTTCGAGACCCATACAAATAGTATCTCCATATCCTCAAGGAAAATACTACAGCAGCCAACTCCAGGTCGTGCACTGGGTAGTTCACCTCATGAGTCTTTAACTGCCTTGATGCATAGGCAATCACTTTCTCATGTTGCATCAAAACACACCTCAATCCCTTCCCCAACACATCATTATATACTAAAAAACCCTCGGTCCCTAAGGGAAGGGTTAACACTAGAGCAATGGTGAGCCTCCTTTTCAATTCTTGGAAGCTTTTCTCACATTCTTCTGACCACACCCATTTCTTATTCTTCCTAGTTAATTGGGTCAAAGGGGTTGCAATCAGGGAAAAACCTTCGATAAATCTCCGATAGTATCCTGCAAGTCCTAGGAAACTATGTATTTTGGTGACCAAATTCGGTCTTTCCCATTTCAAGACTGCTTTGACTTTTTAGGGGTCTACGAAAACACCTTTGGCTGAAATGATGTGTCCTAGAAATGTCACTCTCTTCAGCCAAAATTCACATTTACTCATTTTTGCATATAACTGGTGATCTCTCAAGGTTTGTAAGGTTTGTCTCAAGTGTTCTTCGTGCTCTTCAAAAGAATTCGAGTACACCAGTATATCATCAATGAATACCACCACAAACTTCTCAAGGTATGGTTAGAAAACCCAATTCATCAAGTCCATGAAGAGGGCTGGGGTGTTCATCAACCCGAATGGTAGCACCAAAAATTCATAGTGTCCGTAACGAATTCTAAATGCGGTCTTTGCTACATCCGTTTCTTTAATGTTCATCTGATAGTACCCTGATCTCAGATCTATCTTTAAAAATGCCCTCGCTCCTTTTAATTGATCAAACAATTCATATATCCAAGGTAATGGATACTTGTTTTTCATTGTTATTTTGTTCAACTATCGATAGTCAATACAAAGTCTATGGGTTCCATCTTTCTTTCTTACAAATAAGATTGGTGCTCCCTAAGGAGAATTACTGGGCCGTATGAACCCTTTGTCTAACAATTTCTGTAGTTGAGTCTTTAACTCGTTCAGTTCTACCTGAGCCATCCTGTACGGTTGTTGGGCTATGGGTGGGACTCCAAGAAAAATGTTTATAGACACCTCTACCTCTAGCTCCGGGGTAGTCCCGGTAGTTCTTTGGGAAACACATCTAGGAATTCCTTCACCACAGGAATATCCTTCAGTCGTGGACCTTCAGCATCAGAGTTTAAGATGTATGTGAGGTATCCCATACATCCCTTTCTTAAAAAAATTTAGGATGTTACCACCGATATTAAGGCAATCAATTTGAGAATTCTCTCTCCTTTAAAAATCATCCTCTCACCCTCAGTTGTTTGGAAAGTAACAGTTTTAGCATAACAATCTATTAGAGCCTTGTATTTACTCAACCAATTCATGCCTAGGATTATATCAAAATCATGCAGTAGGGAATCAAGTCTACTTCTGTTTCATACCCAAATAGATTAACCCCCACATCCCCATACACAATATTTGTTTCAACCATGTTTCCCATTGGAGTTCTAATTACGAACCCCTTCTCTACTATTTCTACTCCATTTTCTCAGTTTAGTGACAATTCTCTTAGCAATGAATGAGTGGGTGGCACCCGAATCAAACAACACATGTATATTAAAGTTATTAATTAATAGTGTACCTGCCACCACATTCGATGCAGCCCTGACCTCCTCCTGTGTCAAGTGGAAGACCCTCCCCGGGGTCCGATCATTTTGTGCCCTCGGTCTCCCTCGACTGGAGTTTGCTCCTGATTGAGAAGATCTCACTGGCCTATTCACGATGATTGACTGTTGGTGGCTCTGACTGGGCTACTTATAGCTTTGTACCTGTCCAATGTCCTTTTTAGGGCAGTCCCTCTTGTAATGACCTCTTCCATCACAGTAATGACACCCTTGACCTAGATACTGCAGTTCCTCCACCTATGACCTTCTTCTCTGCACATAAAGCATTGTCCGGGGGAAACTAAGCAGTCCCAGGGTGTTTTTGTCCACATTTTACACAAAAAGGATAGTCAACACCCTTGTGGTCACCGGTCCCAGTTGAAGAGTTTACCCTCGAATGCGACTGTCCAACCATCACTCTCTCACTTGACTGTTGGTGGGGTGGTAACATCAAACTCCCCTTTTTCCTGTACTGTTCAAACACTCCACTTTTTCCTTTCTTCAGGAGTGGTGGTCTGCTGCTGAAATAGTCCTTATCTCTCTTTTTGCCTATACTTTGATGTCCCCCTTGGCCTTCTCCAATACAAGCCTCCAGAGCTTGTGCAGCCTCAATCAACTCTCTCACAGATTTAAACCGCAAGGCGATCAATCCTTGTCTCAAATCCTGTCACAAACCATCTCTCAACTTCTCAATCATATGTTCCTCTGTCGACACATATTGTGGGGCGAACAATGACAGATCATGGAACCTCCTTTCATACTCCAATGTCGATATATCACCCTGTCTTAATGCCAAGAACTCTTTTTCTTTCACCTTACGATGGTACCTGGAACAAAACTGATTTTCAAACTCTATCTTGAAGTCACTCCAAGTTAGTGTCTTGGTTGCACACCTCAGCTGAACTGTTTCCCACCATGTCATGGCCCTATCGGACAGTAACTGGGTTGAACAATTTACCCTCAAACCCTCGGGTATGCTTATTTGAATCATGATCTTTTCTATCTTTCTAATGCATCTCCCAGCTATCTCTGCATCTTGTTCCCCCATATATGGTTCATAGCCCATTTCCCTCATACTTTGACTAGTCGCACCAGTAGCACACCTTATCCGTGGTTATGCTAGTCATAGGGGCTGCCTATAGAATCTGCGTGGTGGGAGTTATTTGTATTGCCGAACCAGCGATGCCCTCTATCACTGCTTTAACTATTTGTACAAGGAGTCCCGCGTCTATATATTATCAGGGCACACCACTTGGAATAGTTAACGGTTGTGATTCTGATCTTTTTTGCTACTCTGCTACAACTAGGGGTACTTCCTCTGTCTGGTTAGGCCTACAACCTTACCCCGTTACCAGGGCTCCCCCCTGTAAGGTTTCGGGTGGTATTATTAGAGCATGAGATGCCATATCATCCAAGGGATCTTCGTCTTGCCAACCTTGGGCACCTTGGTTCCCACCCATCCTTTCTAAGAAGGACAGCTCAGTTCGTATCCCTTGTTGGGTGCGTACCATCCTGAAATTCACCACAACAACACAATTATCAGTGATCCTCAGGATCCAGACCAAGTGCTCTGATACCAACTGTAACAACCCAGCTTTTCAAGCCCAAAACAATAGTAAAAAAAAAATTTGAACTTGACACACATCATGTCGGTAATCGGCGAACCTGTTCCTTCACATCATCAAGATACAATCCATACATCAACAACAATCAACATTTCATTTAAAAGTGAATCTTACATAAACACATAATATTATGTTTGCATGATTAGAAGTTCACATTAAAAATACACATACATAGACATGAGTTTGCATTCCTATCCTACTAATAGTCATCACGAATTTAAACAAAAGGATCTAATAAAAGTTATACGTTCAGTACATTGATTCATATAAAATACATCATTATTTAGAATGCAACTACATGATTCCTTGCAAAAGTAGGTTTCCATGTATTGAGTTTCCTAAGCATCACGTTGGTGTGACGTCCCTGCTGCAGTACAAAATATTTAAGAGAATGCAATTACTTAATAATAATAATGATAATTAAATGGCATGGCAATTTAATGAAGCATTAACATTATCCCATGTTTGATGCATGACATTTATAGTTTCTTCATGTACTTGGTATAAACAACTTGTAGGATATATAGATGCACCAATTCTTGCAATCAACCATAATCTTAAACCCGGCTATCCTCTCAAGGCATCATTTGCTAAGGTTAACCGTTCACTCACCCCGATCATCCACTTCGGATGCCATCAACCAAAGTTAATCAACTGTTGTCCCGGTCATCCAATCGAATGCCTTTAGCCGAAGCTAATCAATCATTTGTCCCGACCATCCATTTAGATGCCATTAGCCGAGGCTAATGAATCATTTGTCCGAGTCGTCCATTTGGATGCCATGAGCCGAAGCTAATCGTTCATTTTCCCCGATCATCCTAATCAATCATTTGTCCCGGTCATCCCATCGGATGTCATTAGCCGAGGCTAATCAATCGTTTGTCCCGGTCGAATGCCATTAATCGAAGCTAATCATTTCTTTGTCCTGGTCATCCATTCGGATGCCATTAGCCGAAGCTAATCATCTATTTGTCAACATTTAAGCATTTGACAATCTGATATCTATTCTAACGCAATATGGTAACATTCATGATAAAGCATCTCATTATTCTAAGTATGAAAAAGGAAGGTGAAAGTCACCTACCT
Organism: Populus alba x Populus glandulosa; assembly: GCA_033617975.1. Taxonomy (NCBI): domain Eukaryota; kingdom Viridiplantae; phylum Streptophyta; class Magnoliopsida; order Malpighiales; family Salicaceae; genus Populus; species Populus alba x Populus glandulosa. The sequence continues at coordinate 9,208,160 of CM066161.1, forward strand.
GCTCCACCTACGGGTTGTTCTTGTCTTGACGATGGTCCAATCCCGACCGCACCACCTAAGACATCAATGGTCATAAATCAATATATTTGTATCTTTGAATCACATTCGTCACCACACTTATTTCAAGAGTTCATATGTTCACATTCAAGTGTTCCATATTTTACACCATCATACCATGAAATTGGTACTAGCATTTAAGTCATTTTTTCCTAGGAGGCCTATTGTAGAAATCAGCAGCGAAAGCTGGTTCGCTGCAGGTTGCCCAATAAGGCAGCGAAAACTGTTTTGTTGCAGGCAGCCAATTCGGCAACGAAAACCGGTTCGCTACAGGCTGCTAATTCGGCAGCAAAAACTGTTTTGCTGCAGGCACCACAATTTCGGCAGCAAAAACTGGTTCGTTGCAGCCATTATGTTTTGTGGCAGCAAATGCTACTTCGCTACAGACAACTCAATTTCGGCAACAAGTCACAAATTCACTACAAACAATACAACTTTGGTAGTGAATCACAAATTCGCTGTAGAACACCCAATTCGGCAGCGAATGCTAATTCGCTGAAGACAACTCAGTTTTGGCAGCGAATCGCACATTTGCTACAGACAACTCAATTTCGACAGCGAATCACAATTTCGCTATAGAACACATAATTCGGCAGAGAATACTAATTCGTTGTAGGCAACTCAATTTCGGCAACGAATCACAAATTCGCTGCAAAACACCCAATTCGACAATGAATACTAATTCGCTGCAGACAACTTAGTTTCGGCAGCGAATCGCACATTCGTTGCAGGCAACTCAGTTTCGGAAGCAAATCACAATTTCGCTACAAACAACTCAACTTCGACAATGAATCACCAATTCTCTGCCGAACAAACGATTCGGCAGCGAATGCTAATTTGCTGCAGGCAACTCAGTTTCGGTAGTGAATCACAAATTCGCTGCAGACAACTCCACTTCGACAGCGAATCACAAATTCATTGCAAGACATACAATTCGGTAGCGAATGCTATTTCGCTGTAGACAACACTGTTTCGGCAACAAATCACAGATTCGCTGCAGGACACACAATTCAGCAGCAAATGCTAATTTGCTGCAGACAACTTAGTTTTGGTAGCGAATGCTAATTCGCTGCAGCTAACACAGTTTCGGCAGCGAATCACAATTTCGCTACAAAACACACAATTCAGCAGAGAATGCTAATTCGCTACAGGCAACTCAATTTTGGCAGCGAATCACAATTTCGCTGCAAACAACTCAACTTCGGTAGTGAATCACAAATTCATTGTAGAACATGCCATTCAGCAGCAATTACAATTTCACTGCAGACGACATAGTTTCGGCAGCTAATCACAGATTCGCTGCAGAACACACAATTCGGCAGCGAATTCTAATTCTCTGCAGAAGACTCAGTTTTGGCAACGAATCGCAAATTCATTGCACAACACATATTTTGGCATGAACACACACCACACATGCTGTAACAACCCCAGCATATAAATTGTCACTAAGTTCCAGCAGAACACACATTGAAAACCATCAATTTCATCACATAATCTTTCAAAAAATTCCAGCAGAACACACACATTGAAAACCTTCAATTTCATCATATAATCTTTCAAAAAATTCCAGTAGAACACACACATTGAAAACCTTCAATTACAACATATAATCTTTCAACAAATCCTAGCAGAGCACACACATACATGCTGGCCAACCCCATAGTTAAGGCCAGCCCTCTACCATGATTTGTTATTTTCATTTTATTCATTTTTCTTTGTTAGATGTTCTTGGAACTGGCCTCATTTCGTTTATATTTCTTTGCCCTCTTAGTTAATTTCAGTTTCCTTCCCAGCTAGCTTAGGTCTTAGGTTAATTTTGTTAGGGTCTTCTTCTTCATTTCCGGTTCTGGGTCTTAAAAGGAAGAGGAAGGGAGTTTGATGACCCATACCTTTCAAATCTAACTAAGTTTGAGGAAGGTTTCACAGTAGTCTTTCTCCTCTCCTGCTGGTTCTCTTCCTTCTTCTTCCTCTCACGTTTTTTGGCCCCCTTTTCCTTTCCCTCTAGGCAGTTGTCCAATCTTCTATCAAGGTCTCATCTCTCCCTCACACGTTCACAAGGCACTCTCTACTGGTTTGGTTTAGGTTTCTGTTGGGAAAGAGGAAGGGACGAGCAACATACAGTTGGACATACAGCTGCAGTAGACAATCTTAGGAAGAGGAAGAGTCACCTTCTCTCTCCTCCTTGTATTTATACACCCCATTAAATGAGGTGGGGTATTTTGGATTGGTTTAGATGTGTTCTTATCCTTATTTTTGTATATCCAAAACCAATTTTACCCCTCCCTCCCAGCTCCTTAAGAGAATCTAGAAATCGGCAGCGAAAACTGTCGCTGCCAATTTCCTGAAATCGGCAGCGATGGTGGAGTCATAAATTATATATATATATATATATATATATATATATATATATATATATATATATATATATATTTTCTTTCAGGTGTTTACAGTTGCCCTAAAAAAGGGAAGTTAAGTTCCCATTAACATATTTCCTATAGTATCTCTTATAGTTCAACTACCGTATAGAATGGCCCCTATGAAATTGATTGGACAAGGAATTCATATGACAAAGTAACTCACTTTGGGGAGCACCAATATTGTTTCTAAAGAAGAACAAATGAACATGTTGATCCATACTTGTGTGAAAGCGCATCAGCCATAATATTTTTTTTTCCTTACTTATACTTTATCACATACAAAAAGGTTTCAATAAACTCATCTCATTTGGCATGTCTCTTACTCAACTTACATTGCCCTTTCAAGTGCTTTAACAACTAATAATCAGAATGTATCACAAACTCTTAAGTAAGAGATAATGTTGACGTTCTCACCAAGGCATAAAGATTGTTTTCATATGTAGGGTAGTTTAGCCTCCCTGCTAAGTTTCTCACTGAAATATGCAACGGGCCTCTTATCATACATTAACATAGCTCATATACCTATACATGAAGCATCACATTCAACTTCAAAAGCTTTTATAAAGTCTAGTTAGCTAAAACAAGTGCAGAACACATTTTATCTTTCAACATGTTAAAAGCTTTATCCTACTCATCATCCCATTTAAATCCAACACACTATTTAACAATTTCAGTTAAATGTGTTGCAATACTACTAAAATCCTTCACAACTCATATATAAAAGATAGCAAGTCCATGGAAACTCCTTACCTTAGTCATGAACTTAGGTGTAGGCCAATCTTGGATGGTCTTAACCTTCTTCATATTCGTCTTGATACCCTATACAATTACTACATATTTAAGAAAACACAATTTTCTCCATGTAAAAGATGCACTTCATAAGATTAGCATAATATTTTTCATTACTCAATACACCACTACGTAAATGATCAACATCTTCATTCAAGTTCTTGTTATAGATTAGGATATCATTAAAGTACACAACCATAAATCCACCTATAAATGCAAGCAAAACATGATTTATCAATCTTGTCACAGGGGCGACGTTGGGACTGGCGCGTTTTAAGAGTGAGCCTCCTCAAAGGTAGTATTGTTGGGAAGGAAAGGGTATTGGGTTTAATCATAAAATTATGATTATGGTTCAGGAATTGCCTCCTAGTATTATGGTTACTAGAAAACCTATGGTCTACGAGAGTCCGAGTAAGGGACTGGTTGTGCAAGGGGAAGACATCACCCCTAATGTACCCCACCTAAGATAAGTTGCATTGTTGTTTAATTATTTTTCTAGGTCACGTTCATATCCATTAGTCTTCTTCTAAGGTCAAAAGTGGATCTACCTTCGTAAAAGAGTCTCTACCTCATTGGGCTCATTTCTAACCGTTCTAAAATCTAAATTTTAACGCCGTATTTATTTCACACTTTGTATCTTTAATATATAAGGATGTAATCTATTGTGTAGTTTTACACCCTCCAAATATTAAAGTCTACATCTACACCCTAATATAAAGTGAACAAATGATTGGTGAGGGGTTTTTGACATCTTGGTCAAATCCTAACAAATAATCATAAATTAGTTATGATATCCCTTTTTTTCATTTTTTAAATATGAGAAAATGCAATTTTTTTAGGAAAATATGCTTGGAAAACCTTTAGGATTTGATCATATGCATGAAAACAAAATATTTTTTTGTTTTTTGAAAGGGGAAATTAATTTGAAATTTTGATATTTTTTTTGGAATTTTCAAAAAACATTAAGAAATGTTTTGAAGAAAATTGAGTATTTTAATATCGAATCTATATTTTATAATGTAAATATACAGCCTGACATTATAAAACATTATAGAAAAACAAGCGAGAAAATCACAGATTCTTTTAAAGGACTTTTAAAATAATGAAAAAATTTTGTTTTTTATAATATATAATGTCGCACCCTAAAAAAAATGAAAATTTTTTTTGCGACATTCAACTGGCGACTTTCGTTTTGTTTTACTAATTTGGTTTTTTTTTTAGTCGCCATCTAGTACTTTAGTCACTAGGAACCCTAAACTGGTCTTTCAGAGATTCTAAGGCAAGGGACTGGTTGCGTAAAGGAAAGGTATTAGCACCCCTAATACGCCTTACCTAAGGTAAGCTACTTGGTGTTTGGTTTGCTCTTATAATCTATGGCGCTGGTGTTTTCTAGTACCGTCAATTGATTTTGGATAGAAATCTCAGGGGATTCCATGTGCTTTGAAAGCTCATTTTTCCCTTAGTATTTCAAGAGTTTGCGACTCGTAAATCTCAAGGAAAAGGAAAAAAAAGAAATCTAAGAAAGTTCACAACTCTTAAAAAACTATTCATACTTTCACGACTCGTAAACCGTGGAGTAAAAAAAATTAAAATTTTGAAATGTCCTCGATTATAATCAAGGCTTCTTTCAAGAATGTGTACGGATTTATTACTCCCAATAATATTTTGGATGTTCATCCTTTTAAGGATTTCTTCATCCAAACATTAGCGATGAATAATAAATGAATTTCCTCCTCCCAAAATAAGATTTTTTATAGTTTTTGGAATATTGGCCAATACCCTTTGGAGTTTTAAAAACATGTTGTAAAATCCAGAAATGCAAGAAAATAATTTGTGTTTAAGAAACTAATGCGAAAACACACTTTCAAAGCTTCCAATATATTTTTTTTAAAAAAAAAGAAACATTCAAAACATGTTAGAGTATTGGCCGTATGCAACACGCAAGAAAACACATTTTTTAAAAAAAAACATTTTTTTTTTGTTGACGAAAACGAGTATTTTAAACACTGAATTTGTATCTCCACAGTATAAAAATACAAACCAATATAAAAACAAATGTGCAGGAAAAATCAACAATATTTTAAGGAAATTTTTTTAGAATTTTTTGAAAGCAAACAGACATTTTTTATCTTTGAAAAGCTTGGATGTCTTGACGAAAACCGGGTATTTTAAACACTGAGTTTGTATCTCCACAATATAAAAATACAAACCAATGTATATAAAAATATATATATATATATATATGAAAAGAAAACAACAATATTTTTTAAACTTTTTGGATTTTTTATTTTTTATTTTTTATTTTAAATATATTAATATATTAAGTGGGCTGGGCCGGCCCAACTAACTGGCCCGGACCCAGCCCCAAAAGTTGTTGGGCCGAACTCGGCCCAAAAGGGATTGGGCCGATCTCAGCCCAACAAACTAATTAACCTCTGTCTGGGCCGGACCCAGCCCAGACCGCCGGATTGGGCCAGAATCTCTCTGGCCCGTCCCACATAGTTCTGGGCCAGACATCATCTGGCCCAGAGAAGGGAAAAAATAAAAACACGGGGGGGAATTATTTTCCCCCCCCCCCCCGCCTCCTGCATGCAGAACGATTCTGCATGCAGGAGGCAAAACTTATGCAGGTTTTGGAAAAAAAAAATGCAGGGGGGAAAAGAAGCGTACCTGGTGCGGAGGAGACGGTGGCTTGCTGGCGGTGCTGCGGTGGAGGTGGTGGCAGTGTCCTAGCTCACGGACGGCGGCTCCTCACGGCGAATTCCAAATGGCTCAGCGATGTCCTCTCGGTTCGTTGGCTTGGTTTTGGTTTTCTAAATTCCCTCCCGGCTTCAAACCTTCCCTTTGCTCTCGGTTTTCTTGGGTTTTCCGGTGACTCTCTCCTCTGTTATGGTGTTTCTCTCTCTTCCTCTCTCTCTTCGGTTTTCTTAGTTTTCTTCGGGTTCTCTTTTGTTTTGTTTTTTTCGTCCTCCCCCTTTCTTTTATTTTGTTCTCTATTTATAGAGCCAGTGGGCGTGGCTTCACCGTGGAGCCAAGGAGCGGGTCGAGGAGCGGCTGGTCGGGGCAGCTGTCCAGGCGGGCCTCCCTCGATTTCGGCAACGCGGCGGGTGGTCGGCCAGTGTCTTCTGTTGGTGGCCCACCAGCGTGGGGCCTTGGTTGGTTGGTGGGCAAGAGGGACCTGTAAATAATTAAACAATGCAAACTTTTCCTTCTTCCCCGCTTTATGTTCGGGGGGAAGAAGAAAGGGGAACAGTGCCGTTCAAAACGGCACCGTTCGGTCTTTTTTTTTTAGGTATGAAACGGCGTCGTTTTGGAGAAAACGCGCCGTTTCATTTAAAAAAAAGGCGCCAGAACATTTGTTTTTGAATCAGTCCTTAATTTATCATTTGTTCTATTAAGTACTTCAATCGAGTCCTGATTTTAAGAATAAAATTCAATTGCGTCCCTGCCAAATTCGGTCCCTACCCCTATAGTTGGCCGCGTTTTTCACTTTGGTCCTTGGCCTCTGATTTTCACAATGAAGCCCCTAATTGATCAATAAACTTTCAATTTCTTCAATTAAGCCCCTGAATCAATTCCAAACAGCCCCCTCTATCTTTGCGCCTTCTCCAAATTGGTCCTTGGTTTCGGATTTTCACAATTAAGTCCCTAATTGGCCATTAAACTTCAATATTTATGCAATTAAGCCCCTGATTTGACCTAATAAATTCCTACAAAATATATTTTGGCCCCAGAACTTAAATTTCTTCTAATTAAAGCCCAAATTTACTTAAAAATCAATTTTTCTTGCAATCAAATCTTCTATAAATTCAATTAAAAATCCAATTAAGTCCATAAACATCCAAATTTGGGCTTTTCTCCTCAAAATTCAAATTTTCCTTCTCAATAAGGCTTTCATCCTTTAAGAATATACTGTCAAAAATTCAATCCTTGTATTTTTAAATTCCTTGACCAATTTTCTGACTGTTTTCTGAGCGCTTCTGCCTCCTGTTATTTTTCTAACCTCTTTTGGCTATTTATTTTATTTTTCATGGGGACCCAAAAATGGGTTACAACAAATGCCCCCTCTTTATAATACTTGCGGAGCATGGGTTTTGCGCAGTAAGTGTTATAAAGATAAACCCAAAACGGAACTCCCGAAACTGATCTGGTCGAAGTTTAATTGATCTGAAACTTTGTCTTTTACAACAATCCTCCTTAGCCCAAAAACTATGATCAAAACTTAGTCATCTCGAGATCCTTATCCAGCGATCCTCTGAATTCTTACTTTAGTTTGATCAACATGGAAATCCATCCGAGATCCTATCTGGTGATCTCCTTTAACCTGGAATCCTATCTGGCGATTCCTTTACCAATAACCAATACAAAAAAATATGTGTGTGGTCTCATTATGATGGGTGACCTGCCCGAGTGGAAAAGGGAAAGAGTGGTCTCATTCTTTGGGTGACCTACCCAGGGGGAAGAATGGCCTCATTATTATGGGTGACCTACCCAGGTAAAAAAAAAAGATGGAGAATGGTCTCATTCTTATGGGTGACCTACCCAAATGGAAAAAGGAAGAGTGGTCTCATTCTTTGGGTGACCTACCCAGGGGGAAGAATGGCCTCATTATTATGGGTGACCTACCCAGGTAAAAAAAGATGGAGAATGGTCTCATTCTTATGGGTGACCTACCCAAATGGAAAAAGGAAAAGTGGTCTTATTCTTTGGGTGACCTACCTAGGGGGAAGAATGGCCTTATTATTATGGGTGACCTACCCAAGTAAAAAAAAAAGATGGAGAATGGTCTCATTCTTATGGGTGACCTACCCAAGTGGAAAAAGGAAAAGTGGTCTCATTCTTTGGGTGACCTACCCAGGGGGAGGAATGGCCTCATTCTTATGGGTGACCTACCCAGGTAAAAAAAAAGATGGAGAATGGTCTCATTCTAATGGGTGACCTACCTAGAAAGAAATGATGGTCTCATTGTGATGGGTGACCTACCCAAGTGGAAAAGAGAAGAGTGGTCTCATTATTTGGGTGACCTACCCAAGGGGAGGAATGGCTTCATTCTTATGGGTGACCTACCCAGGTAAAAAAAAAGAAAGATGGAGAATGGTCTCATTCTTATGGGTGACCTACCCAGAAAAAATAATGGTCTCATTGTGATGGGTAACCTACCCAAGGAGAAAGAATATGAAAAAGCGGTCTCGTTGTGATGGGTGACCTACCCAAATAGAAAAAATGTGGAGTGCGGTCTCATTGTAATGGGTGGCCTACCCAAAGAAAAAGGAAAGAGTGGTCTCATTGTAATGGGTGACCTACCCAAATGGGAGAATGGCCTCATTGTAATGGGTGACCTACCCAAGTAAAAAAAAAAACATGGAGAAGTGGTCGCATTGTAATGGGTGACCTACCTAGAAAAAATATTGGTCTCATTGTAATGGGTGACCTACCCAAGAAAAAGGAAAGAGCGGTCTCATTGTAATGGGTGACCTACCCAGGTGAAAGAATGGTCTGATTGTAATGGGTGACCTACCCAAATAAAAAAATGGAGAATTGGTCGCGTTGTAATGGGTGACCTACCCAGAAAAATGTTGGTGAGGGCTCAAAGGCGCCCTTGAAATGAGGTAGGGTTAGAAAACGTATTACCCGAGAGATGAGGGCTCAAACGGCGCACTCGAAATGACGTAGGGTTAAAAAACACACTACCCGAGAAGTGAGGGCTCAACGGCGCACTTGAAAAGAGGTAGGGTTAGAAAACGCACTACCCAAGAAGTGAGGGCTCAAAGGCACACTAGAAATGAGGTAGGGTTAAAAAAAAACGCATTACCCGAGAAGTGAGGGCTCAACAACGCACTCAAAAAGAGGTAGGGTTAGAAAACGCACTACCCAAGAAGTGAGTGCTCAAAGGCGCACTCAAAATAAGGTAGGGTTAGAAAACGCACTACCCAAAACATGATGATGAAACACCAATACGACAAATGTTGAAAGCAATGCATTATGATCAATATGCATGTATACTTACTTGAGAAAAATAGGTCCCCTTTTCGTTGTAAACTTCTTCAAGCTCTTGTTTCCATTTGTTTGTCCAACCTTTTCTCATGAACCAAAATATACTTCATATCCTCTTAGTGAAGAGATCTCTGGTTCCTTATGGGGCCCTTTCTTGCTCCATTAAGTATTGTGCTTTATTATTATTTTAAAAGGAAAACTCAAAAAATTGGTTTTGTTCATGAAAACTAAAACTTTAAATGCAATTAGCAATTCTCATAAAAGATGCTTTTTTAGAAGTTTTTATTATGATACCCCTTTGGGTTTTGGTTCACTATGGACCTCTATATGCATTTCGTGCACTTCTTGCCCCCTAGTGTGGTGTGCAAAAAATATGTCAAGCAGATTTGATTTGGTTTTCTCCAATTGATGGAGTCATCTCCTTGGTCATGCGTAAAAAAGTTCTTTTAAGTAAAAGATTTCAAATGATATGAGATCATATGTTTTATGAAAAAAAAGGTTCTTTACAAAGAGAATTCATGGCCGAACTTTAATTTTATTGATTGGGAAATTATGAAATACATCAAGTGTAATATTTCCTTACAGAGTCAGAATTCACGGGCCTAACTAGATCTTCTCCATCCATTCTAGATAACAATAAAGCTTCTCCCGAAAACGTTTTCTTTACCACTAAAGGGCCCTCATTGTTTGGCGTCCATTTACTCTGATCTTCTCCTAATAAAAGACAACATTTTCTTCAATATAAGATCTCCTTCGTGGAATCCTCAAGGTCGAATCCTCTTGTTGTATGATTTGGCAATCCTTCTTTGATAAAGTTGATGATGACAGATTGCGGTTATCCTCTTTTCACTTATCAGATTCAACTGTTCACATTTAACCTTCTCCCATTCTAACTCTTCTAGCTCAAAGTCTATCAATACTCTTAATGAGGGGATTTCAACTTTTAAAAGCATCACCGCCTCCATTCCATATACCAACATTTACGAGGTGGCTCCTATTAAGGTTTGAACTGCGGTGTGATATGCATGAAGGGCAAATGACAACATCTCATGCCAATCCTTATAGGTGACTACCATCTTCTGAATAATCTTTTTGACATTCTTGTTAGTAGCTTCTACCGCACCATTCATCTTTGGTCTATATGGCGAAGAATTGGAATGCTTGATTTTCCATTTAGTGCAGAGCTCCATTATCATCTTGCCGTTGAAATTATGGGCATTATTAATTTTTCTAGTGGACCATATCGATAGATCAAATATCTTTCCATAAATTTCTTCACCACTTTTTTTCACGTCATCGAAACATCTCAACAAAGTTTCGTCAGATGATTTCTTATACAAAGTTTCCCCATCAAGATAGAAATCCATTGCCAACCTCCTCAACGTCTTCTTGTTGATTTTTGGATGCCCCCATGGGATATGTTTGGTTTTGGATGAAATTCTTGATATCATAGTGCCAAGGGTTTCCATCTATTTCTCTTTCAAACTGAGCAATAATGAGCTAAGTTATTTCTTATATCAATGTGTATTGGTTGTACCTTGTGCCCAAAGTCTATTCTAGCCATAAAAGCTGGCGTGACCAAAACATCAAAATGGTTTCCTTCCCTTCCTAGATGGGTGAACTTTATTTCCTCAAATTCTCTAGCCCATTTAGACAAGTATTCTTGGCAAGGTCTCAACTTCTCGTCCTTGGTTTGCCCTTTTCCTTTCACTTGACAAATAATCAAAATCGAGTCTCCAATACACATTTATCTTTCCGATGTTTAGCTCTAATGCAACCTCTAAATCGAGAATGCAAGCTTCAAACTCAGTTGTGTTGTTAGTGTACCCAAATTGCGACTTAACTAAAACCGGATATTGTTTCTTATTAGGAAAGATTAGCATTGCCCCCACTCTATTACCACAACACCCTCAAAGTACATAATCCAACAATCTGATTTCCCTTCCTCGACTGAAAGCATATCTTTATCCGAAAAATTAAATTTTAACAGCCCATAAACTTTCACAACATGGTCAGCTAGGTGATCGGCGATGACATTCATGGCTTTCCTTGTCATATATACTATGTTGTACTCAGCTAGTAGAACTTGCCATTTTTCAATTCAACTCGATAGATAGGGGTGGATTCAGTAGGTATTGCTTGATTTTCGTGAAAGCTTCTTCACATTCTTATTCCAAATTCCAAGATTCTTCTTCCTTAACAATTGAAGATGAGGCCATAAGCCGTGGTTAATTGGGATATAAATTGAGCAATGTAATTCAACCTTCCCAATAACCTCCTTACATCCTTCTTAGTCTTGGGAGTTGGCATAGGTTGAATAACCTTTACTTAATCAGGGTCCACTTCTATCCCTTTGTCACTCATCATAAATTCCAACAACTTCCTATATTTCACCCCGAATGAACACCTTGCATGGTTAAACCTCAACTTGTACTTTCTTAGTCTTTCAACTGATTCCTTCAATATTTGGACATGATTCTCTCCCTCTCTAGGTCATGTCATCCACGTATACTTTAATCTCTTTATGCATCATGTCGTGAAATAGAGTCAACATAGCCCTTTGGTAGGTGCCCCCAACGTTCTTTAACCCAAACGGCATGACCTTGTAGCGGGTTTCCAAGCTTGTTCATGTTGTTCATTTTTATGAATCCCCTAATGTTATTTTCCTACCATTCTTCCTCTTCTACAACTAATATGGATTCTTTTCAAAGCCAAACTCTTCCCCTAAAGTCCGGCCATTCATTCTCAGTGTAAAGTGCAGGTGTAGTTATGGAAGATTCGCTTTGACAAGAAAAATGATGTGTAAAAACACCAAGATGAACTTTTGAAAAGGCATGATCTCATTAAAGGGAAAAGTTTGGCTAAAAAAAAAATATAAAATCCCATTGACATTTGGAACCTCGATAGAACACAATATCATGATCAAACAAGCATTGTTGATTAAATTTTGAACACCAATGGAGTTTCTTGGGTCTCCCAATTCTGGAACATCTCTCCCTTGGCTAGCTTTTGAATGAAGGTCTTGAGATTCAAGATACTTTGAGCTTAGGCTTGTTTGGATGTAAAAAGATATTATGGAGCATACATCCTAAGGATAGGCTCTAGTTCCTTTATGAGAGACATTGGTAGGTTTACTACTTGGTCTCTAAAGAGGGTCTCTTGCTGTTCCAGTGATCACCCTCGTAAAGGCGATATGGAGGTCCAGCAGATAGTGGGATGGTACGTGTACCAATCACAATCAGTCTAAACACTCAGCAAAGAGTTCGGGTTTACACAAACTTAAACCTTGACTCAAGTCATAAGGTAAGCTGCTAGTCCCCCACTTAATCTTAAAGTTACATGTGTGTGCCCTCCAAAACATAATAATAATAATAAAGTGATGCATGACTATGCCATGTATGATAGAATGTAAAGATGTATGCTAAAGCTTTTAAACAAAGCAAACCATTCATAGTAAAAAAAGAAAAACAACAACACATAGCATAATAAAAAAAAACAATTACCAAGCTTAGTCCAAGGATCCCCAGTGGAGTCGTCATTCTGTCGCACCCCAAAAAAAATCCGGTGCACGGCATCGAGCTGGCGATTTTTCATCGTTTGTTGTGTTTGCTTTGAATTCGTTCGTTGGAGTCGCCACCTAGTAATTCATTGAGGGCTACTAGGAAACCTGATGTACTGGTCTTGTCAGAGATCACGGGTAAGGGACTGGTTGTGGTTAGGGAAGGTATTAGTACCCCTAACGCACCCTACCTGAGGTAAGCTGCTTTGTGTTCTGATGTGATTTGAAAATTTAAAATATTAATTAAATTCTAAGGCTTGAATAAATCAGTTATTAAATCCCCGAATATATGTAAAAACTTGTTCTTACATTTTCGTGAAAAATACAACTTGATTTTATTTGTCCTTGAGATATTTAACCATATTTAAATTAACAATCAATTCTTTTTGTCAATATTAATTAAATTCTAAAGCTTGAATAAATCAGTTATTAAATCCCCGAATATATGTAGAAACTTGTCCTTACATTTTCGTGGAAAATACAACTTGATTTTATTTGTCCTTGAGATATTTAACCATATTTAAATTTAACAAATAATTCTTTTTGTGTTTTTTTATTTTTATAATTCAATAACATAAATAAATAAATAAAAACAAACACACACACAACTTTTTTTATTATTTATTTTCTTTTCTTTTATTTTCTTTTTTACATCACATTTATACAATCTAAATTCCAAACAAATGAACAAAAATTACATTAATTAATTTAAAATTTACAAAAATAGTCCGTAAACATCCATAGGCTTCTGGAATACGCAGGAACAGTGCTCGGAGCAGTGGCGGCGCGTGGGTTCACGCGCCGCCGCACAAAAAGACAGGAGGATGGTGGGTCTTGCTCAGCTTCTTCCCCCTCTTCCTTTGCTCGCCGGCGGTGACAACCACCGTTATCTGCAGAACGAAGAAACACACACAAAACAGCAGTTGATTTTAATTTTTTTCGTTTTCAATCTGTTCTCTTTGATCTGCTTCTCTGCAGATCGGTTCTTTCGGCGTCTTCTTCTTCTCTATTTCAGGTAGCATATCGTATGCCCAAGGAGCGGCCGACGGCTGAGCTTCGGTCGTGTCTGTGCAGCGGCCTGTGCCGGTTCGGGCGAGGATGGCAGTGGGCGCCGCTGTGTCGGGCTGCTACTGGAGGAGAGGATGGAGCCGGGTCTGCTGGATCTTTGGACGGCGCTACTACGGAGACGCCGCTGGTTTGCCCCAAATGATGGGCGGCTGGAGGAGGAAGAAACCCAAATCCCAGGGGGTGCCGCTTCTCTCTTTGCTTCACCGGGTTGAGAGATGATGGAGAGTGGCTCTGAAATGGCCGGCCACAGGGGAGGCGCCGTGGTTTTCTTTTTGGAAAAATGGGGAGCCGAATGAAGGGAAACGGTGATGGGAATGGAGATCCGGTGGAGGTGGGGTCTTCGGGTGCCTGAGGAAGAAGAAAAAATCGAAAGGGAGGGGTTTGGGGCTATCTTTGTTTGGCTTTTGTTGCAGTTTGGGGGAGGTTGAGAGTGAGGGATGAGAGACAGAGGGAGCGGCGGCGGCTCAAGGTGTTTGAGGGAAATAGAGAGAAGACCCCCCAATGGCAGAGAGGGGCTGCTGTCTGGGTCTTGATGAGAGGGAGATCGAAAATCCCCCTCTCTCCTTCGGGTGCAGGGGAGAAGAAGAAAATCCCCAAAGGGACTGGGGACCGTGGGTGCCTGCCCACTACTGCCGGGACCCGGAAAATGGCTCCAATCTTCCTCTTTGCATAGCTGGGGATAAGAAGAAATAGGGGCTTTCCTCGTGAGGAGAGCCTCCATTGTCGGCTGGAAACAAGGAAAAGAAGACCTGGGTGGGGGCTGAGTCCCTGATTTTCAGCTGAAAGAGAGGGATCAAATGGTCTTGGGCCAGGGGGAGCGGCTGGTTTCGGGTGAAGAAAAAAAAGTTCTTAGGTTGCCTCTCCCTCCAATATTCAAAATTCCCTATACATAGGCAAAAATATTGTTTCGACCTCAAAATTGGTCCCCTAATTTTCTTTTTTTGTAAATTTTTATTTTTCTTATTTTTTTGTATTTTTTTGAAAACGAGCAATATCAACGTCGACTCAATGAGGAAAATCAATGATTTTAAAAAATGACGCGTGAAAAGTTGAACACGTTCAAAAGACCCTTAAAAAAAATTAAAATTCTTTTTTTAGACGACGTTGAAAATGCCAAAATGACGCGAATATATTAAAAAAAACATATTTTTTGGATTTTCATTGTTTTTCTCTATTTTTTGGATTTTTTGAAAATATATCAAAAACATGGGTCAAAAATTAGGTAGCAACAGATGCCTCCTCTTTACAATGCTTACGAAGCAAAAATCCTCAATGTTTTGCATAGTAAGCTTTGTAAAGAAAACAATATTTCTGTTTGCTCAATATCCACTTTATCTAAAATCCTCAATTTTTTTTTTGTCTCTCTTTCTCTCTCTTTTTTTTTATTATCTTGAGATCCCATCTGGCGACCTCCTTTAACCAAAATCAAAGAATGTGTGTAACTCGGTCAACCTGAAATCCCATATGGAGATTCCCTTTAACCAAAGCTACATGAGATCCCATCTGGCGAGCTCATTCAACGGGAACAAAAGAATGTGTAAAAAGTGGTCTCATTATAATGGGTGACCTACCCAAGTGGAAAAGGGGAAGAATGGTCTCATTCTTTGGGTGACCTACCCAAGGGGAAGAATGACCTCATTCTTATGGGTGACCTACCCAGGTAAAAGAAAATGGAGAATGGTCTCATTCTAATGGGTGACCTACCCAGAAAAAATGGTGGTCTCATTGTGATGTGTGACCTACCCAAGTAGAAAGGGGGAAGAGTGGTCTCATTCTTTGGGTGACCTACCTAGGGGGAAGAATGGCCTCATTCTTTGGGTGACCTACCCAGGTAAAAAAAAATGTAGAATGGTCTCATTCTAATGGGTGACCTACCCAGAAAAAATGGTGGTCTCATTGTGATGGGTGACCTACCCAAGTGGAAAGGGGGAAGAGTGGTCTCATTCTTTGGGTGACCTACCCAGGGGGAAGAATGGCCTCATTCTTTGGGTGACCTACCCAGGTAAAAAAAAGATGGAGAATGGTCTCATTCTAATGGGTGACCTACCTAGAAAAAATGGTGGTCTCATTCTGATAGGTGACCTACCCAAGTGGAAAGGGGGAAGAGTGACCTCTTTACAATGCCCTAGTGGAGTCGTCATTCTGTCGCACCCTAAAAAAATGAAAAATTATTTTGCGACATTCGACTGGCGACTTTCGTTTTGTTTTACTAATTTGGTTTTTTTTTAAGTCGCCACCTAATATTTTGGTCACTAGGAACCCTAAACTGGTCTTTCAGAGATTCTAAGGCAAGGGACTGGTTGCGTAAAGGAAATGTATTAGCACCCCTAATACGCCCTACCTAAGGTAAGCTGCTTGGTGTTTGGTTTGCTCTTATAATCTATGGCGCTGGTATTTTCTAGTCCCGTTAATTGATTTTGGATAGAAATCTCAGGGGATTCCATGTGCTTTGAAAGCTCATTTTTCCCTTAGTATTTCAAGAGTTTGCGACTCGTAAATCGCAAGGAAAAGGAAAAAAAAGAAATCTAAGAAAGTTCACAACTCTTAAAAAACTATTCATACTTTCACGACTCGTAAACCGTGGAGTAAAAAAAATTAAAATTTTGAAATGTCCTCGATTATAATCAAGGCTTCTTTCAAGAATGTGTGCGGATTTATTACTCCCAATAATATTTTGGATGTTCATCCTTTTAAGGATTTCTTCATCCAAACATTAGCGATGAATAACAAATGAATTTCCTCCTCCCAAAATAAGATTTTTTATAGTTTTTGGAATATTGGCCAATACCCTTTGGAGTTTTACAAACATGTTGTAAAATCCAGAAATGCAGGAAAATAATTTGTGTTTAGGAAACCAATGCGAAAACACACTTTCAAAGCTTCCAATATTTTTTTTAAAAAAAAAACATTCAAAACATGTTAGAGTATTGGCCGTATGCAACACGCAAGAAAACATATTTTTTTTTTTAAACATTTTTTTTTGTTGACGAAAACGAGTATTTTAAACACTGAATTTGTATCTCCACAGTATAAAAATACAAACCAATATAAAAAAAAAACATAAAACAAAATGTGCAGGAAAAATCAACAATATTTTAAGGAAATATTTTTAGAATTTTTTGAAAGCAAACAGACATTTTTTATCTTTGAAAAGCTTGGATGTCTTGACGAAAACCGGGTATTTTAAACACTGAGTTTGTATCTCCACAATATAAAAATACAAACCAATGTATATAAATATATATATATATATATGAAAAGAAAACAACAATATTTTTTAAACTTTTCGGATTTTTTATTTTTTATTTTTTAAAAACAATATATATATACATGCATAATATAATATATTAATCTAATATAATAATATAATTTAATAATATAATTTAATAAATATATTAATATATTAAGTGGGCTGGGCCGGCCCAACTAACTGGCCTGGACCCAGCCCCAAAAGTCGTTGGGCCGAACTCAGCCCAAAAGGGATTGGGCCGATCTCGGCCAACAAACTAATTAACCTCGGTCTGGGCCGGACCCAGCCCAGACCGCCGGATTGAGCCAGAATCTCTCTGGCCCGTCCCACATAGTTCTGGGCCAGACACCATCTGGCCCAGAGAAGGGAAAAAATAAAAACACAGGGGGGAATTATTTCCCCCCCCGCCTCCTACATGCAGGAGGCAAAACTTAAACAGGTTTCGGAAAAAAAAAATGCAGGGGGGAAAGGAAGCGTACCTGGCACGGCGGAGACGATGGCTTGCTGGCGGTGCTGCGGTGGAGGTGGTGGCAGTGTCCTAGCTCACGAACGGCAGCTCCTCACGGCGAATTCCAAATGGCCCGGCGACGTCCTCTCGGTTCGTTGGCTTGGTTTTGGTTTTCTAAATTCCCTCCCGACTTCAAACCTTCCCTTTGCTCTCGGTTTTCTTGGGTTTTCCGGTGACTCTCTCCTCTGTTATGGTGTTTCTCTCTCTTCGGTTTTCTTAGTTTTCTTCGGGTTCTCTTTTGTTTTTTTTTTTTTTCGTCCTCCCCCTTTCTTTTATTCTGTTCTCTATTTATAGAGCCAGTGGGCATGGCTTCACCGTGGAGCCAAGGAGCGGGTCGAGGAGCGGCTGGTCGGGGAGCAGCTGTCCAGGCGGGCCTCCCTCGATTTCGGCAGCGCAGCGGGTGGTCGGCCAGTGTCTTCTGTCGGTGGCCCACCGGCGTGGGGCTTTGGTTGGTTGGTGGGCAAGAGGGACCTGCAAATAATTAAACAATGCAAACTTTTCCTTCTTTCCCGCTGTATGTTTGGGGGGAAGAAGAAAGGGGAACAGTGCCGTTCAAAACGGCACCGTTCGGTCTTTTTTTTTTATGTATGAAACGGCGTCGTTTTGGAGAAAACACGTTGTTTCATTTAAAAAAAAGGCGCCATAACATTTGTTTTTGAATCAGTCCTTAATTTATCATTTGTTCTATTAAGTCCTTCAATCGAGTCCTGATTTTAAGAATAAAATTCAATTGCGTCCCTGCCAAATTCGATCCCTACCCCTATAGTTGGTCGCGTTTTTCACTTTAGTCCTTGGCCTCTGATTTTCACAATTAAGCCCCTAATTGATCAATAAACTTCCAATTTCTTCAATTAAGCCCCTAAATCAATTCCAAACAGCCCCCTCTATCTTTGCGCCTTCTCCAAATTGGTCCCTGGTTTTGGATTTTCATAATTAAGTCCCTAATTGGCCATTAAACTTCAATATTTATGCAATTAAGCCCCTGATTTGACCTAATAAATTCCTAAAAAATATATTTTGGCTCCAGAACTTAAATTTCTTCTAATTAAAGCCCAAATTGACTTAAAAATCAATTTTTCTTGCAATCAAATCTTCTATAAATTCAATTAAAAATCCAATTAAGTCCATAAACATCCAAATTTGGGCTTTTCTCCTCAAAATTCAAATTTTCCTTCTCAATAGGGCTTTCATCCTTCAAGAATATACTGTCAAAAATTCAATCCTTGTATTTTTAAATTCCTTGACCAATTTTCTGACTATTTTCTGAGCACTTCTGCCTCCTGTTATTTTTCTAACCTCTTTTGGCTATTTATTTTAGTTTTCATGGGGACCCAAAAATGGGTTACAACATATAATATTACATATTTTTATTAAATATACAGGTTGGGCCTAACCCAATCGGGTTCGGCCATCTGGTGGCCCAAAAGAGTTAGGCCAACTAATGTGGTCTTTTTTTGTTTTTTTATGTTTGGGCCTGACTCGGCCCAACCATATAGGCTGAGCTGAAGCGATTCCAACCCGGCTAGGTTGGGTCGACTAACGGCCCAACAACCTTTGTTTTTTTTCTAAGGGGCTCGATCCAGCCTAGTGCCCACATGGTTGTTGGCCCCAGCCCAGCAACCATGTTAATTATAATATGTTCCTTGCATGCAAAATGAATTCTTATTCTGCATGCAGGCGATCAATTCTACATGGGGTAGAAGGAGGAGGAGGAGAAGAGAGAAGGGAACTACCTGGTATGAAGGCTTCAACCGTGAGGAGGAGGTTCAACTAGTGACTGCGGAGGGGTTGGTGGAGGGGTTGGCTGTCGGAGTTACTATTATTTATGTTGCTGGAGCTGCTGCTACTATAGCTGGTGTTGGAGCTGCTAGAGTGGCTGATGAGAGAGTCGTCACCCTTGCTACTGTTGGGAAGGACAAAATCTGCTACACAAGGTGGTGGCTGCTACTACTACTACTAGGTCACGATGGCAAAGGAGGAAAAAGAAGTAAAACGACAATTGTAGAAAAACAGGGGAAAAGGCTATCTTTTTTTCCAAGTTTGGCCTCTGATTTCTCCTCTTCAGGCCATGAAATCCACTTCTATTTATAAGAAGTGGAAGAGGGACACTTTGTCTCTTGTGGTGCCAAATCTTAGCCCTTGGTTCGATCTGGAAAGATCTCCACCGTTGGTTCAAAATAGCTATCATAGGCTATCAGATTTGTTGCAGGAAATGGCTAGTCAAGTCGACCACTTTGGGGCATTACCACAACCGTTGTGGCTTCAATCAGCCAAAACGAATCACACTAGCGTGTAGTCAAGTGTTAGGTGATAATTTTCTTGTAAGTTTTGTCTAATTTGATGGAGAGATAAAGCATAAAACACCTCGGGAAAAAGGTCACTTGAGCAGCCTCATACGAGAGATGAAGCATAAAACGCCTTTTTCATTTTAGTTTTTAGTCTTCGATTTATGCAATTTGACTCTTAATTGACCATTAAACTTTCAGATCTCTTTAATTTCACCATTGATTTCAATCAATTGAGTCCTTAGAGCTCAACGTCTTTTACAAAATAGTCATTAACTGTGAATTTCTTCAATTTAACCTTTAATTAACCCCAAAACTTTGATTTTCTTGCAATTTTACCCTTAATTTTAATCAATTAACTTGGTAAAAATTAAATTTGATCTCTTAAAATTCTAATCTTTTTAATTCAGCCCAAATTGGGCTCCCAAACTTAATTTTTTCACCAATTAAGCTCCTAATAAAATTAATTTGATGTATTTAAAGTATAATTAAGTCCTTACACCTAATTAAATCCTTCAATTGAACCCAAATTAATTCTTAAACATAATTAAACTTTAATTTGGCACATGATTAAATCAAACTAACCTATTAAAAATCTAATTATGTCTTTAGGCTTAGTTTTTATACAGATTCGTTCAATAATAATTTAATTTGATCTTTAATCTGCATTATCTCTCCAATATTGGGTAAAATAGAGTACAATTAGGCTCTTAATTTCATTCAGAATTGCAACTTGATTTTTCTGTATATTTGGAATCCTCTTGGGCATGTTTTTGCCAAAACACTAGTCTTCTTGCTATTATTATTGGGTAATTGATTTTTTAGGAGTAGTCATGTGCAGCTTAAAAAAGTTTGGCCATAATATTTTATGACTATTTGGTTACACCATCAATTCCTTTAAGATATTCATGAAGTTAGGCTAAATGTGTAAAACTACCATTGAATCCTCCAAAAACTAGTAAAGGTAATGCCACCATGAATGGTGGTGGATATATAGGTTGTATAAAAGCACTACGATTTTATTCAGGTGTATCTTTTTGTTTCTCATAAGAATTAAATAATGAAGAGGCTACTTGATTAGCTCCTAAATTTATGATTGGCTGGTAGATTATTTATTACCATTTGATTGGTCTATAATTGTGGCTAGTATTGATCGTTCATCAATCATAATGATGGTGTTTTTATCTTTTTCTAGGTGGCATGATTACTAACTAATGGAACAATATTGAACATTGCTCCACTAGACATCAATTTGTTTATCGATTAGATAATATTCTAAATCAATTATGCTACTTGTTCTTTATCTATTACTTCAAATTAGGAAAAAATATGTTTAGAAACTTAATCCTCATCAGAGGTATGTAGTAGCCTCACATATCAAATAGAGTGAGTGTCTAATATTCTAATCCCTAGAAAGGAATATTGTTTTGGGTAATTCCAGGTAAAAGAAAAATAAAAAGTAAGAACAAAGAAAGAAAAAATAAACTAATTGGAATGTGAAGAAAAGTTCTAAATAAAACATCAAGGAAAAAATAATGATACATTGCAAGAAAGTTATAGATTACATAAAGAAAATGTGTATATGAAGTTGACCATCTTTTTTAATACCTAGATGACCTATTTATATTATTACAAAGTTTGAATCTTACGCGAATTATAATTCCTAACTCTATACAAATTATTCATAGCATATGAAGAGCTTACAACAAGAATACTAATATGATTTATATTTCGATAAGCACCTCTCTTTCTTGACAATCATATATTTCCACACTAATTTGTAATTTCTAGTATGATATGTTATAAACCCTTATTTAGAGTAGGACTTGATCTTCTAGTCAATCACAGAAACCCTTATTTTCATGGTCGATTGCTTTTTTCTTGATCGATCAAGTCTTTATCACTCTAGGATGATTATGGCTCTTAGTTTCCTTGATCGATCTTTTCCTTTCTTTCTTGGTCGATTTGGACTTTTTATATACCTAGTTAATTTCACTATTAATGATCAATTTTAGCTTTTTTTTTTCTTTGATTGGTCATGAACAAGTACTTGTTTTATATAGTCGACACATAACTATTTATTTTTAGTGTAAACACTCTAAAAGTTGCTCAAAACCATGATTGTCCAAGCAACTCAATTAGCAAGGCTCAGATTTTAAAATTATTTGTTTAATTCTACAGACAATTTTACATTTTCACTTTAGCTTTTCATACTTTCAAGATATTAAAATAAGAGTAAAAGAGTTAGCACCCTAAAATTTCTAATGTTTTATCAATCAAGTTTATTTCAGCAAAATACTATAAAACCTCCCTTCAAAAACTCATATAACATATGTTCATCAATCAAGTTAAAACACAAGAAATAATATTGGTATAATATATATTATCTTAATTTCCTCTTCTTGAATCTATTCCAAATTTTAACCAAACTCCAAAACTCTTTAGACTTGAAAAGTTTAAGATAATTTATGCATCTATTAGAAGTTTATTTAACCTCTAAGCTATCTTATGGATTGTTTTAAATTAAAATAAATGGCTAATAAATAATAATAACAATTTTACAAAAATCAACTACAACAAGAAACAAAATAAAAGAAATATAACCACTTAAATAAGCTTTGACCACTTCTCAATTAAGTACACTAACTTTAAGGATCAAACCAACTTCTTTATGTTTAATAAAATTATCAAATTCTCACCTAGGGGTGAGCAAACAAACTAAAAAAATTATTAAACTAAGAAAACCACAAAAAATAACAAAAAAAATAAGGGAAAAAACTAATAAAAACAATTAGAAAATAAAAAAAATTGGTTCGGTTTAGTTTTGATTTCAAAAACCTGAAACCAATTGAATCAGATCAAATTGGACCGGTTCAACAAAAAAGTTACAAATAATGTTAAGTTAACAAGAAAATAAATAGGCAATTGTAAGCAAACTCCGGAAAGATAAAGATAAAGAGGATGGGTGTTAATTTTTATTATAATCTCTAGGGTTTTTCTTTAAGAAAAGAAGGAAGAAAAAAAATGAGTATATTGTTTGAATGGAGAAGAATTCTAAAAAGAATTTTCGAAGAGGTAAGTTGATAGGAAAATATGTTGCAATTGGCTATGTTGTTTCTGTTCCTGTGTTATTATTCTTTTTTATTTGCTAGATCAATTAATTGAATAAAAATCTAGGATTTTAATGGTTGTTTTATTATTATTATTATTATTATTAACAACGTGGGTGTCCGAACTAGTTTGTATGTATCTCAACTAATATTTTTTAATAGCTATTTAATATAGAGAGAAAGGAGTTTCCTTCTTTATTGTATCATTGTTTTTTTGTTCATGTGACAAAATTATGTAAAGCTTGATGAATACATATTGCATTTTGATATTATATTCTCACAAACACGATGATTACTCACTTTCAGGAAAAAAAAAAAAACCCAATAAAAGATATAAAAAAATATTAGGCAATTGCAATAGGTTTTTTATATCAATTAAAAATCTTTAAAAAGCAAAAAAAATATAAGTTTTTCTTGTTTTTATATGAAATAAATCAAGGTGAAAATACATACCAAACACGATCAATCACAGCGAATTCAACAAACTTTTTGGTTGTGATCAATAGAATCCACCAACAAAAAGTTCACACAAGCATAAAATAAATAAATAAATAAATAGGTATATTTTTTAACACAGCAGCCTATTGAACAATTTGTTGAAATTAGGTTAAAAATTAGTGTTAAAAACTTAAAATTGAATATGCTAAATTATATCATGAATCCATCGAGTTCTTACATGTTTCTTCCCGGAACTGTGTCCATTACAAGTCCCCCCCCCCCCCCCCTCCCACGTGTCTTCTTTGTTCTGGAAACACGACACGTCTTCCCTGTCTGATACTGCTGACTGTGGAGGAGAGCCCCTAATTTGGGGAAAAGAAGCAGCAATTCGTTCATCGAATTAAGAATGACCAAATATCATTTTTCTTTACAACTACTCATCCTTTTTCAGTTCTCGTCTATAATTTCAGCAATCAGGTAGGCTAATTTCTCATCCTGGCTGATAAAGATGAGGGGAAGAAATAGAGATCTTATAATTTTTTTGGCATTGATGTAGGAAGGATATCGGGTTCGAACAAATCAGAAGTTGCAGGAATACAGTTCAAGGAAGATATCTGATCTCTGACGATAATGGTCGGTCTGTCTGTCTGTCGCTCATCGAATTCCCATTCTATGAGTTCTATGGTTAAGAAAGCTTGCTAGTAATAAACTAAAGCAGATATACATTTTTTTTTTTGTAGGGTATGTATGTGATGCGCTATCAGTGGATCCACAATCTCGTTGCTGCCCTGAAAACAGATTGAGATTTTCTTGTCAGTGAGTTGTTTTTTTTTCTATTTATTCTTTGTTTGTTTTGATGGCAATCAGAGAAAATAAATAAATAAATAAGGTGCTAATTAAAATTTATTATTGCAGGGGATGCAACCTTGTTTCACAGTGTTGCAACTCCTATGAATTTTGTGTTTCGTGCTGCCTCCATCCTTCAAGGGTATTTCTTCTTCAATGCTTGTTTATTTGGGTTGGTGGGTAATGGATTCAGTTGCTTTTATCTTGTCATGTCACGATCTGTTCGTTACTCCGCAGACACAAGAGGCACAAGTTCTCAAGGTCAAGATAGCCAAGCCTTCAACTGCAGGTAAACTTATCTTTCCTGCCCTTCCAACATCCTGATTTCTAGTCCGCTTACATTGTTATTCATACAATCAACTTTTAAATTCAATTCAATTTTTTAACTAAAATTGGATGATTGTATTTAGTCGACATAGCACTGAATATTTAGACTGACATCTTGTACCAATCCTTCTTCTGATTGTATTTTGCCAAGTCAGTCCCAATTGCTATTCATGCCTGCACTCTGTTAGGGTTTATGTAATACAACAAACTGAATATTCCCTCTTATGAAATTTCAAATTTTACGCTGGTATCATTTGAAAATAGCTGGTGCTTACATTTCCTTTTAGCAGTGAGTTATACAAGTGTTTTTGATTTCTGTGCTGGGAGGTGCCGTCATAATTCGGAGAGCGTGGTAAGTTGTCTTCTGACATATTTGATTTTTCTCAAGTTTTATCTATATGTTGCATGGAATGATGATGATGCAATCATGTAATGAAATCCTGAAACCTAGAGTGACCAAATTTAGAAAAGATTTCGACCAATGAACATTGCATTGTTTGACAAAGTACAACTATAGTGAAAACTCTTTGAAAACAAAGTTTCAATATGGCAAAGGGTGGATAGGAAAACATGCTAAAGAGATTTACACTGCTAGGTATGAACTGTCATGAAATGATGATGATAATACTGAAACTAATTTTTCTTTTTTTTTTTGGTTTTTTAGGGGGGGGTTGTTAGTGATTGTTCTTAGAGAATTGAACAATAATGAAAATGAGTAGTTATGCAAATAATCTTTGATCTGAATGTGTCAAATTGTAGAGTTGATGGGTGGAGAAGAGAACATAACCTTACGATTCAAATTGACAGGAGTTACAAAAAATGCACTTATTCTCTCTTGAAAAACATTATTACGGTTATTTTAAAAAACATACTAGTGAAAATAATCTTTCTGTTAAAAAAATTTGAAGAAAAAAACTGAGAGATAGAAACTGATTTGTGTGGTCATCTTGATTTGACATTAGCAGTGCAACAGAATTATAAAATATTTGTAAAGTTAACATGGATGGGAATTCAGAAAGTATCGCTATTAAATAAGCTTGCTAGTGGGACACATTTTCCTTTCTTCTTAAACTACACTATTTTCTTTTCACTGTCTTCAAAACGGAACGAGATCAACTTTGCATATCGGAGACCTTCCGGTTGGAACTTGTCTGGAATTTCCAAGATAACCCAACATCTCAAACGAGATTAAATGGAGGCTCAGTGTTCCATTTTTTGCACAGTTATGAGATAATCCAGCCATTCTGGGCGGAATGGAACAGATCTGACAACACTGACCTATATATCTTCCATCATGTCACCTTATTAAATTCTAATGTAGAGGCTGGGATTATTAGCTGCTTTTGTTTCGATCCTAATGGTACCACTTTGTTCTGTTCTAATAGCGGTATGCTGCACCTGAAATTGGTATGAACATTGCAGGTTCATGAAAATGCTTATCGTAGTGATTTCCATCATTGCTTCTCCCTGCCATCAAATTCTTCAGGTAATCTATATTTTTATCTTGTCAAAGTTTGTTTACTTACAAATTATGAGTTGCACTCTTGCCCTTTCCCTTGTTGGTCAGATTTGAACTTATGTCACACCCTAGTAACATGAATTCTTGACTTAAAAGGATGATAGTTTTGTTCAGCAGAGTATTTTTTTACGATTCTGCTTATCTGTAACCTTTATTGCTGTTCTCATTGTTTTGGAGATTTGGGCCCTGTCCCCATGTCATCTTTATTCTCTTTAGCCTCAGTTGGTTTCATGTTCTTAAAGATTCGATATCGAGTGACTTGGAGATTTTGTTAATGTATAGAATATGCTGATCGCTCATTCTAAAAGAATCAAGTTGCAATTTCCTTTTGCATTCTTTAATTTACCACTTAGAGAAATTACGAAGGCCATTCATGTCTTTGATATAACAGATTTGAGATCAAATAATGAGTCATACTATTCTTTAATATTCTTTAATTCTCATCTTGGAATTGTCCCCCAAATTTTTTCCACATTAATATTTTCTGCAGTCCACTAACCTCTTCTTTTTTTTTTCTCTCCTGGGAAAATGCATGGCTGTGAAAAAAAAATTGTTTTTTTCTGTCCTGAATTTTCTGTGTCAGGGGCCAATTATACACAATTAGAAGCAAGGCTGGGTGGAATTAATGTTGTAATTGGAAAGTGAGTTATCATCATAGTTGTGTCTGTTTGTTAATTTCACTAAATTAAATTCTCTTATAGAGCTTATTCCTTTCAAATTTCTCATCACTGGTTGATAGGCAAGGTGAGTCCTGTGATTCAGTTTGCAAGTCAAATGGACAGTCATGCGTCTTAAATAAGCTCCTGGTGCTTAATCAATGTGACGTGTAAGTAACATTCTTTTTAAACATATTTGTTTAAGTATAGTTTGATTTGTTATAGAATATCTGAAACATTTTCTCCAATGAAGAAAAATCTTTGGTAATATTGTTTACAATGTTGAACTACATAAGGTATTCCAGCTTAGGGTGAGGCATAAAACATGCAAGTGAAATCGTCGGGATTTATTGTTGACATTTGGTGATTTCGGTCATATTTCCTTCAGTGTAAATGCTTCCGTAACCAATGTTATGATCACTCTTCTTCAAAT
The DNA here is from genome assembly GCA_033617975.1 of Populus alba x Populus glandulosa. Taxonomy (NCBI): domain Eukaryota; kingdom Viridiplantae; phylum Streptophyta; class Magnoliopsida; order Malpighiales; family Salicaceae; genus Populus; species Populus alba x Populus glandulosa. The sequence continues at coordinate 9,235,416 of CM066161.1, forward strand.
TCTTTCTTTTGGACAAAAGAGAAATGGAATTTTCACTTTGTTCCCTGATGCAGGAGTTTTGTTCATAATTTATTTTATTATATTTCTGGTATTAGTGTTACTGAATTAAGGGTCATGTGCATGTAACTTCTTAAAGTGTTTCCTTTATTGGCTAAGTAGTTCTGCTTGGGGACCTAGACTAGGATGTAGGGCTTAAACTAGTATAAATAGGCTGTCAGGTTATTCTAAAAAGTAGTTCTTTGTTATTTTATCAATCTATTCAGATTTTAGAGGTTTCTTATAAACTAGATTTTATTATCTTGTTCCAACTTCAATTTTATCCTAGTTTTAACCATTTTTCTAATTTCTGTTTCTTCCCTCTTTCCATACTACGTCATTCCTACTAGTAATGTATACCACGTTTCTTTGATGCAAAAGTAGATGTCGTGTTATTCTCAATCCTACATGTCTATTAATTTGTGATATGTCAAGCATACTTATTAGTTAGGCCAACGTGAACACCTTATTAAACACAATAAAAAAAAAAAAAAAACCCTCAACAACAAATCTCATGCAAGTGGCAAAAACCTCTCCACAACCCCCCCCCCACCTTCTCTAATGAATAAAAAGAAGTTTTGGCAATGTGTGGTGGTGGCTGAAGAGGAAGAGGTGAGGTTGTTAAGATGTGGTTCTTATGAGTAGGTGGTGGGTGAAAAGAGGAATTGATGAAAAGGTGTAGGTGCTCTTCTTTTATTATGTAGATCTGCTAATTTATGGTGGCTCAGCAATGAACATGAGATAGAAGTGGTGGGGGATGTGTTGGTAGCAGGTTTGGGCTTCTGTTGGCTTGGTAAAAAAGAGATTGGGCATGGGTGTTTTTTCCAAGTCTCTGTGGGGCAGAATTTGTGGTAGTAGCAGTTTCATATGAGTGGTGGTGGTGGTGGTGGTGGTGGTGGTGGTGAGTTAAGGTTCATGACTAGGTGGGAGTTGGTTGTTGCAAGATAGAGGGGTGTCTTTTTTATTGTTTTTTAATTTAATTTTACCTTTATCATATAAAAGAATATTTTGAAATGGTAGAAAATTAATGTCACCACTTAACAACACGTCAACCTTTAACTTCACAGGCTTCCAATTTTGCACTCAATTGTGTGCTTTTAAAATGTTAACAACCTTAATTGCTAAAAATTGAAGCTGAAACACTTGATTGTGAATTTGATAAAAGTTGAGACATCGAAAAATGCCTTTTCTCGAAGGGTTTTAAGTTTTAACAATTAAACATCAAGTGTTAATTATTACTATTTGCTTCATCTCAATTTTGTTTTCTAATTACTCGATAGTGAATAGTGAGTTTTTCATGTTTTTTCCGTCAATGCTATGGACACATAAAAATGATGCCCTGGTTTCATCTTCCCTTGGGAGATTGTCACTGGTAGAGAGCACAATTTGGACTCCGATGTGATGCAAGTCTCATTTTGCTTTATGTATTTTATATTAGATGTTTTTTCTGGAATCTTTCTTTGTGGACAGTATGCAGAAATATATGAGTTGCAAAGGAGCTTGTTTAGCAAGCATTGGAACAGATCAACCTGCTGAGGTTGTTGAAGATGCTCCAAGACACTTGGTATATTTTCCCTTCTTGACAAAGTTATAGCAATTTACTACAAGGGAAAATTTGCAGTACCTTTTGAGCGGTCTACTTCAGCATCTCTTGCTTAAATCTCTTCTGCCCAATTGGCAATTTACTGATGGTATTAGAACTGGCAGAGGTGGAAAGATCTTAGATCAATTTGCATAGAACATTAGAAATTATTGTTTTTTGAGCCCTGTACCATTTACAATCAAAGAAGAATTGATGTTGTCAAAATCAGAAGTTAGGATTCTAAAAATGAATTGATTTCTTGAAGCTAATCAATCTATCAATTATGTTTTTTCTGTGTTTCATCAGAATCCAGGAGCATGCTTGTATACTCGAACACAATCATTGCTTTCCTGTGATGGTTCACTTTGGCATACCAGGAGACTTTGCCCATGTGCTTAGTGTATGCTTGGTAAGTTTCACAGTCTGTGAGTTATGTGGATATTGTAGATTCATTATATATGTCACTTCAAGCCTTCTACAGCATCAGGATCAGTCTTGTAAATAGGAGCATTTTGATTATTATCCAATATAAGATATATGCATATGCATGAATACAGATGTGTTCTCACATGGACACGCATTCAGATTTTGATTGCATGGACACATTTCTTTCTTGCAATACATTTGACGCGAATTATTACTTGAGGGCTTTCTTCAACATTGAACCAAGACATAGGTAGCTTAATCTAGGTATTATGGTTCCAAATGATAAATGTGCCGTTTTAGAGTAAATGAAATGTGACTTCTGAAGACTGAAAGTGCATCTCAAATTTGGTTCCATAATCATGATTGTTTGAATTTTTTATCAGATAATAATAATTGCATGATGTGCTGGTCAATTATTCTGATTCTTAGTTTTGAAAACCATTAAAAAGCTTTCACTATCTTCACTTTTTATTTCCAGGAAGTTCTCTTGGTGTCTTGATTCTCGGGCATGTAAGATTGTGATCACTTTTGTTGTAATCATCGCGTGAATGTTACTGTTAAGTGTAGAGGTTATGGGCGGCTGAAGGAACGGCAGGAATGATTGTTCAGAGAAGTTGCTGTTATCTTTCTTTCTACCTTCTTGTTGTTTTTTATCGAGATAATGTGCACCACATCCAAAAGAGATGTGGGATTGGCTAGGAGCTTAAACTATTTGTCCTTAAAAGGTTACAAAATATTAATGGAGGTTTGATGCTCTGATGGAGAAGGGTTTTTCTTTTTCTTTTTTTCTTTTTTTTAAAGCACACATACAACCACAAAAGCCATATGTGTCGATGCAACTGGAGTATTCCTGCTCTTCAATTCTGCTGAACTTTTTATCTCTGAAATCGTGGATTGGCTTTCAACTTGAAATTGATTTGTAGGAAGGCAAAAGGTAGTTTGCGTGTGCTAATACCTGCCTGTTCTCAGGTTATTGGCTCATTTTGCTCCTTTATTTTTGTTTTTTCTTGTTTTTATCTTTTTACATGTCCATGTACAAGGATTTTAATGGATTTTGCTTTTGTGTTATCAGGGGTGCGTTGAAGTTATAATTATTTTTTAAAGTGTTTTTTAATAAGAAATATATTAAAATAATATTTTTTATTTTTAAAAAATTATTTTTAACATCAATATATTAAAATAATTTTAAAATATTAAAAAAGTATTAATTTAAAGTAAAAAATTTTAAAAAAAAATTAAATTTTTTAAAAAATATTTTTAAAACATAAAAATAGTATATAAGTTTTGTTGAGGGTTTTTTTTTTAATATGTAGTATAATTTTGTTAAAAAACTCGCGTGCTTTATTTTAACACATTGATAATGAATAAAGATCTAAACTCGATGGAAAAATTATTTTGTTTAGAACAAGGGAATTGAATTGAAAAATTAAAAAAAAAATAACGTTGATGTTATTTCTATTTCACTTTTTTTTATTCTCACTATATTACTTATTATAGAGATTAAAATGGAATTATTTAATGTGTTTCTTCTATTTTATTAAAATCTTAATAAGTAATTAATTTTAAAACTGATCTTCTTTATAATAAGAAAAAGTAATTCGTAAGAAAAACAGTATATTATGATTAATATTTTATTTTTAAAAAATTGAAGTCATTTTCTTTTACAAATTAGACACTACTACCCTCGTTTTCTTTATAACATAATCGTCATGTATATGGATATTAATTTTGTTTAGTATTGTGATACATGATATTTTTTATTAGAAAATATATTTAAATAATTTTTTAAAATTTTTTATTTTATTTTTAATATTAAAAAATATTAAAAAAATATTAATTTGATATTTTTACATATTTTTTTTAATGCAGGAGAAAACTCACTTTACTACCACAACACTGTTAACATTTGTGCCCTCAACTCCTTGCACAAATCTAGCTCACTGATCATTTGTTGTAAGTTACGGCAACTCAAGTTTTTTAATTTATAAAAAAAAAATAGCATCATTTTAGAAGGAAAAAAAAAATGGGTTTTCATTGGGTTTTTTTCAGGCTAGCCAGGTCACTAGTTAACCCAAATTTTTCCTGGATAACGAGATCACAGATTAATGTAGATTTTTTACTAGAATACAAAGTGAGTTTTGGTTTTAAATGATCCATGCTACCTGAGCCATCAGTGAATCAACCATGTCAGTTTTGGTTTTAAAACAATGCTATTTAGCAAGTCAGGATCCTCCAAGATACACTAATTAAATATTATAAAGTATAAAACTTGAAGCAGACAGAGATAAAATAGAATTATCAAAATATTGGGTTTTTTAATCTTTTTTTCGTCTTACTATTTTGATGAGAGTAACATAAAAATTATTTTAGAATTAAGGAATTGCGCATTTATCAAGATACATATTTAATAAGATCATATTAGTTACAAAAACTGACAGTGAGAATAACAAGTTGAGAAATGGGAATAAAATCATCTAGAATAAACCTCTACAAAATCTTCTCCTCTCTATAAAACTTAATTTCCCTTCTAATATTTTATCTGTTAAAGTTAAACCTTTGGTTCCAAAGTTTAAATGGTTATTAGATTTAAAAATTGTTTGGTATTTTAGTAATGGTAACGGTTCAAAGTGTTTTTTACTTAGAAATATTTTAAAATATTATTTTTTTATTTTTAAAATATTATTTTTAATATTAACATATTAATATTAATATGATCTACAAATATAAAAAATAATTTTAAAATTTTCAGAAATACGGTGAAAAACACTCTCTTAACTTATTTTCATCGCGGAAAAACATAGCCGCTTCTCTTTGCTACAAACCTTGAATTGTTGTTCGCTTGCCTGTCAATGGGCTTACTCTGTGCAATCTTGAAATCAATACAGTTCTCCTTTCTTTTCTTGATTACTAGAAAGAGGATCTCAAATGCCAAAAATGAATTTTTCAGCTTAGGAAATGTTTGATTCGAAGTTAAACATTGGATACTCTACATTACGGGTATAAAAAACAGATATTGAAGGGTATATGTTTGACTTTAATGTAAATATTACACGTGTCCTAGCGTAAAAAATAATTAAATTAAAGCATATCCTCCTGCTGGAGTTTCTTCCGAGAGGAGCACAGTAAAAAAATATTTCCAAACTAGTACAGCTGAAAAATAATTCTTCAACTAATACTGTAGTTGATATGCGCTTGCAGTATATGCGCAATTAGGTGTGTTGCACATGTAGTGCAACTAATAAATTTCAATTCCAAGTTTTTGTTTTCTCAGATAATTCACCCATGCAAGAGTCAACATGCTTTTTTATAAATACTCAACAGCATGAAAGAAATCCAAATAATCTAATAGCTATATAAAAAAAAAAAAACAAGGAAAAAAAAAAACAAGAGATGATAGAGAAAAAAAAAAAAAAAACATTAGAGACACATCAAAACTTTAATGATAAAACTCCTAATACCACGGAAAAGTTATCTACCAGATAGATACATTGATATTATAGAAAGTCAACTTCAAAGTTGGTAATAAAATGCTAACAAATGAATGTGTCACAACTTTTAAACTACATGCATAACTCATCACTAGCTTTGAAGTTGGCTTTTCATGGTGTTTATAAATTTATTTTATCAATATTTTTTTTAATATGAACTCCTAAATAAATAAATTATTTGAGAAAGCAAAAAATTTAAGTTGAAATTTGTTACTTGACACTACATTAGATGCGCTTGTTGATCGATTTGTGGTGTTTATATTGAATAATAAATAATATTTGATTAATTTCTTTACTCGAATATCCATCATAATATTTAAATTCTTCTTTATTTGATATGATAATAGGTGTGAATAATTTTTGTCATTCTCTATATAATATTATTTAATATAAAGTTATGATAGTCAACATATTTAAAATCAAATTATTCGAAATAAATTCTAAATGGAGATAATTAAATTAAAAGGAAGATGTCTTTTGTAACCCATCAAATAAATGTGAAGTACATTTATAACAATTGAACCTCTTGCATCCAATTGTTGAAAACCCATATAATAACCCGTTCTATACAGTGATGATTAATGATCTGAACATCAATTTTGAGAGCCAACCCATGGTGGCATAAAGATGGCTTATCCCCCCGCAAAATGAAGCACATGTAGGGCAATTAGAGGTGAATAAAAAAATTGAAAAACTGATTAAACTAGAAAAAAAATAACTGAAAAAATCAAGCTGTGAAAAAAAACTAATTAAACCGATTAAATTTTGAAAAAACCAACCGGTTCAGTTTAGTTTCAGTTTTTTAAATCTGAAACCGAAAAAACCGAACCGAACACAAACTAAAAAAAAACGAGCCAAAACCTAGTCAAACCGGTTTGAACCGAGTTTTGTCCTATAAAAACCAAATCAAACCGAAACCAGTCGGTTTGAACCGGTTTTAATTTAAAAAAAAAATTGGTTTGGTTACCTTTTTTTTATAAAAACCAAACCGAACCGAAAATAATCACCTCTAAATGCAACTAATAAATTTCAATTCCATGTTTTCGTTTTCTATAAATCACCCATGCAAGAGTCAACATGTTTTCTTTACAAATATTCAATAGCATGAAAGAAATCAAAATAATCTAATAGCTATAAAAAATAAATAAAAAACAAGAGATGACAAAGAAAGAAAGGAGACGTTGAAGACACCCCGAAACTCCCAAAAAGATATCAACAAGACAAATCTATTAACATCATAAAAAACCAACTTTAAAATTAGTGATGAGATGCTAACAAGTGAGTATGTAACTATCTTCAGATTAAATGTATGACTCACCACTAGCTTCAAAGTTAGTTTTCCATAATGTCTATAAATTCATTTCGTTCGATATCTTTTTAGTGATAATATCTTTTTAGTGATACTAGGAGTTTTAGTTATATCTTCAACACCTTATTCTTTTTTTTCTTCTTTTCTCTTGTTTTTTTCCATGTCATTTTTTTTTTCTAACCATTAAATTATTTTTATTTCTTTTATGCTAGTGGGATATTTATAAAAACAAAAACATGTTGACTCCTACATAAATGAATTATTTGAGAAAGCAAAAACTTGAAGTTGAAATTTGTTACTTGACACTACACACCTAATTACGCATATACTTGAGAATTATTTTTCAGTTATAGTAGTTTGGGAAATATATTTTTTCTGCTGCGCTAGTCTAGAAAAAAAACTTCAAAAGAGAGTAGAAAACTAATACCAATGGACTCGGTAGTTCAATGATAACGCATATGCAAATGCTTCCACATAGCCATGATTCAAACTGAATATCATCAATAAAATTATTAAAACTTGCTTTGTTCAAGGCTCTTGCGGTGAAGCGAACAAATCAAAACTTGGAGGCTCCAACAAAGTACACAACATTTATTCAATCAAATTGGTTCTGAATATCATGAAATAGGTGGGCTCAAGGGATTACTCGGTCTTAGTGGGTTGCCAGGATTGGTATCTGGTCCAGTCTTTCTGCCCAGGATTGAGGGTGTGTCCTTTAGAATGGTATATGTACTCCTCTCCCTCTCCAGAGAGATTTTCCTTGTGCTCAATACTGTACCTCTTTGGTTTCAACATCAGAAGCTGCAACAAAAGCCAATTGTTATTGTCAAAATGAATTTTCACATTATATTTCACCAATTACGTGAGAGAGGGTTACCTCATCCCCAGTATGATCAGTTATGAAGTGAAGCCAACCATGCCATTCTGGTGGTACTTGAGAAGCATTGTAGCGACTCTTCTCAGCGTATTCAACCCACCGGTGCCGTCCTACAAAATGCCACATCAAATCAAAAGCAAAGCGCTTAAGGCATAAAAGCAAACCTTGAAGACCTTGAATCAGTAGCTTTCGCACGACTTTATTACACTCTACAGGACAGTCTAAATTTCCTGAGGCGTTAACACTTTCCAATAGAGTCTTGGCGATGGCTATAACTGGACCACACATTTAAATAAGCCACAGAAACATTAAATCCAATCCGATGGCAATAACTATATGATTCAGGCCATGTCCCTACTGGTTGCTAGTAACATCCTAGTGGCAAGTAAATCATAGCTCAAGTAACTAGGAAAGCACCGAAGTCACCACCCTCCCATTCTTCTCATTTTTGACATGCCTCTTTATATTCCTTTCTTCCAAGGGCAAAAGATGAGAATTTAAAAAAAAAAAAAAAAAAAAAAACGTGTTCATATAGGCTCATTGTAATAGTCAATTGGATTTTAGCATCGAGTGCATTCACACACTAATGGAATTGGAGAATGACATCATAGAGGTGAGACTAATAACAGTAAATTACTGATAAAACACCAACAAAGCCTCAGCCTCCAAAATAGTTGGATTCGTCTATATGAGGCGAGGGATGCTCCACTCTGGTTATCTTATTTCCTTTAACTAATAAAAAAAAATAGTGGTAAATAACTAAAATAGGGAGAAGCCAAATGAGGAGAGGGATAGTCCACTCCACGTCCCACTATTGTTTTCTTCATCTCCTAAAGTGAAGTTCTGAAGAGCCAAAGACATGCATGGAAAACTAAAATAAAAACCCATAAAAAATGAAACAATCTAATTTTCCAAATTCCAAAAAAAAAAAAAAGGCGGGAATAAGAATCTATACGTGTTAGGTCCTAAAAGAGTGATATATATCTTGCACTAATAACACTGAAAAGAAGAACTTTCAGAACCAGGAAGAGGATGCACTTTCCAGTATTACATGGCCAAAAAGACATTCAGCAATGGATTTGCAAAAGAAAAACTCTCTTTTCATTTTTTTCCAAATGGGAAAAGGTTCTTACATGAAGAAAAAAATACAAAAAAAAATAGTGAGGATGAGTCACCATCTAAATTGAAAAAAAAATCCTAATATAGAAGCTCTTTCCAAATCCCATTAAATATCAAACTAGAGAAATCCCTCACAAAGCTCCAAATGTCAAACACCATAAGGAAGCCAAGAGACTTAGCTTATTACATAGTAACTTACTAATTATTGAGGAAGGCATCCAAGTGTTCTTCTGACAAACACATCAAATTGATGATATCATTCAACAAAAACACAAAAGCTTTGTTGATAATTTGAAGAGAGGAAATGTAAACTGGCAACCTCCTCTTTGAAGACAAGGTGTAACCATCAGCTAGACGAGGATTAGTGCAACATAATGCCACAAAACCCATCACATCACCCAGGGGCAGATTATTAAAAAGTCCCCCAAAGTTTGTGGACAAAACCACCCTGCCTTATCCTCTCAACATTACAATCAGGAACAAGCGGTCATAAGCATCAGGGCTCATTTCAACATCCAGTGACAAGACATCAGTTGCTTGTGATAATTGCCTTGGTTATGAGAATGAGTTTGTTTAGATAGTGTGTGCTTTAAAATGACAGGAATGTTGTGCAGGAAACTGTATTTTACTGAATGAGAATAAGAACAAGATTACAAAAGGAAGATATAGCATCCTCAAAAAAAAAAAACACTACATGAAAAGGCTTGAAAAATAAGAAGAAAAGAAAAATTGGACCTTCAACAGAAATGGGATCTCTTACACGACACATAACTTAAGGTCGGTGAAAGATCCTGGAATTGAAACTGATGAAAAAGTTCAACCACTCATGAACTATAAATTTACATGATCAGGTAAAACTCTTCAAAATATTGTCATGGTAGGAATAACACATGTCACAACTGCACATTGAAGTGACATAGTTGTCATCACCTTGAACATTCATAGATCTGACAGTGGTAAAGAAACGCATTATATGAAAATGAGAGAGAAAAACTAACCATGTATGGTTTCGAGATTCTGATAATACTTGTTACCAAATTTGTCAACGCCAACAAGCTTTGCACCAATGTTGTGTATTTTGGTTTGCCTAAAATCAATCAAATTACAAATATAAAAATCAACTAAACATTAAGAATAAAAACATTCATAAAGGCTCCTATAAGATATGAAGATATAGCTGAGTACAGCAATAGATAGAAGGCTCACCCAGCTCACAAGTGAAACAGAACTATGACGGGACAGGAAAAATTGCAAGACCAAGTTTACCCAAATATGTATAATGAAACGTGGATCTAGAGCGGGTAAGGAGATCAAAACGCAAGAGTGTGGTTATAAGGGCTTATTGGGACTCAAGCAGTGAAAGGGCACATTAATTCAACTAGCATAATGTTCACCAATGGAAATGCATAAAAAAGAAGAATAGTTTGTTGGATTGAATCAAATCTTTGCTACAACATTCGGTTATTTTTTTAATAATAATAATTTAGAATTTTTAAAGAGCTTTTAACTTACAGAAGATTTCCATCGGCAAGAGCATTCCTGAAATAAGAAAGCAAAGGAAATAAGCAGTCAGTATCCTCTTTTCATCTTTGCCCATTTTCCCATTCAACTTAATCAATTCCAAAACAACTAACAGAAGTCTTCAGTTCCTCAATCCGATTTATATTTCATAGACAACCCATTAAAAATTCTTATTCCCTTGCTATCAGAATCTGTAAAACCCAACAAATCAAGAAGAAAAGGGCATCTTTTAATTGCAAATAAAAAAAATATGCGAAAATAAATCAAAAACAAGTCAGGGTTTTGTTTGGACTGATTGTTTTCGAGATTAGAAAAATAAATAGATAGATAGACAAAGTTGGTGAGTACAGGTAGCCTTCTTCTTTGAGCTCGCGTAAGAAAGCTCCGAATCCTTTCTCTCTGATCGACTTCAATGCTCCCTTCACCACCGTCAATGCCATCTCTCTGTTTTCTTCCTTTTTTGCTCGCCTCTGTTTCTTGTTCTTGTTAATGATAAATCATGTTACTGTCGTTCGATATTTATTCATTTTCCAATTTGGTTTGGCTAAGATTTATTTTACCCCCTCAAGTTTATGGTTCCTACCAATTCATTACCAGGAGTTTACTTTCCATCAATTTACCTCCTCACGTTTTATCCGAAAATCCGGCTTCACTTTCATTAAGGATGATTTTGTAAGCTTCAAATTTGTATTGTTTATCAGTTAATCCCTTACCATTTTTAAATTTTATATATATATATATATATATAAAAGGATTGTGAAAGCAAATTCACTAAAAAAACACACAAAAAAAATCATAATAAATGTTAATTTAAATAAAATTTTAAAATCTAAGAAAAAATCACCATTTTCAAAAAAAATTGATCAACTTTAGCATAAAACTGGTGAAAATGCAGAGCAAGAAATCACTTAAAATTAAACTAATAAAGAAATCATACATTTAATTCATTCAGATTTATTTAAAGAGAGAGATAAAAACAAACGTTCAATTGGCTATATATATATATATATATATATATATATATATATATATATATATATATAAGTAAAAATTAATTTAAATTTAAAATCAAATTCACATGTATTTTCTCCTGATATATCTCTATATTTTTCTTTCTTGATTTTTTTTCAAATATACGCAGATGATGCATTGTGTGGTGGCCTCATTTTTAACAAGTAGAGAAGCGTCGAAAAATTAAGCCCCTGCTATTTTATGCCTAAAAAGTTAGATTTCATCCCAATTTTGACTCAAAAATTACTCTGTAAATTTTGATAAATCCATCTATGATATTAAATAAATCAAAAAAAAAATTGAATGAAAGTATGTTTAGATATCTGTCTTTGTAGTTCCGCCACTATTTTGGCCAAGGAATATTTATAGGTTTAAAAATAAAACTAACTATTAGACACAGTTTTCTTGCCCATTGAAAAATTGATTAGACTATTTTTAAAATCGGTCAAACCTTTTTAAAATTGGTTAAGCTATTTTGAAAATCTAAAGTAGTTTCTGAAAAATTTATAAAAATAAACTACCTATTTTGAAAAATAGCTAGACCATTTTAAAAAATAGTTTAACTATTTTAGCTATTATTTGGCCAATTTTCTATTTTTGTGTTTCAGTGTTTTCTTAGTTTATTTTGGTTCTTTTGAGATTGTTTAGATTGTGTGGATATTGCAAGGTGTCTTAAACAAGTCGAGTGCTATTGACAAAATCCTATTACAAAATCTTAATTGGTAAAGTTGATAGCCATTATATTTACAAGTTTTTTGTTCATGACTTTCACGATTTCTTTCCTTGCTTGTTTGATGATTTCTTGTTTGTTTTAAACATATCTAAATCATCGCAAGGATATGTGCAACATATAATATACATATTCATATTTATATGACATTAATTATGTTTTACTTAACAATTAAAACAAGATTAATGCATGTGGCACACAACCATGTTTCATATAGCATATTGGCATTGACATATTAAATCATTTAAGCACTATAGCATGTCATTTAAAAGCTTCATGGAATATATCATTATTTATCAATATGGCATACTTATATGCATGGATAAAATTTAAAAAAGAAAAAACTAAAAATAAATATCATTAAAAAAAATGTTTGTTAATATTAGAAAAATATGTTATAATCTTATTAAAAACAAAGTAGAAATTGAACAATATTCTATTAAATAATATCTTAGTTATATCTTAATTAATTTTTTTAAATGAATTTCAATTAAGAAATTTCAAGACTTGGCTTGACCTAAAAAAAAATAGAAATATTGAAAAGGAGGTTGCTTAACTTATTTTAAAAAACTATTAAGAAGATAATGTTTTGAATCGAAATACATCAGTTTAGATAACAAATGAAACACATAATTAGAATCATCAACTTTCTTTGATTTAATAATATTTTTTAGAAGCCATCTTTCTTTTAATTATATGATAGACATTTTCGATAAAATGATCAAATAAAATAAAGGATAAGAAAATAATTTTATTGATTTTCAATTTAAATTAAAAGAAGAAGAAAAAAAAGGCTAGGTGATTAGGTTTAAGTGGGAAGCCTAATGACCATCAAAGAGATGGTAAAACATCAGGGTTGATGATTTTTTTGTCTAAACAATAGATTTTCAATATATTTTTACTCATAAACACCCTTATAGACTCAAAAAAACTAATCTATCAATTTAAAGCACTTTAAATTGATCCAAAAATACAAAATCAAGCCAGGTAAAAAAAAAATTCCTTATCAAGCCCTATCTTTTTTTTTAATGAGATAAAGGGGAAAAAAACTTGAATGAAACTCTCATTTTCAAATGAAATCATTTAACATTAAGAACAATTAGTTTTGTAGTAAAAAATTGATTATTCGTCAACTTTATTTCACATTCGTTAATTTTAGGCAAGTTTCTCTCATATTTGAAATATAGAGACCGAAAAATAAATAAAATAAAATTTGAAAGCAAAATGTTCAATTGAAAAAAAAAAGACTAAATTTTGTTTTTGAAAAAATCTGAAGGAAAAAAAAGAAAAAGAAAAAAGGTGCATTATGAATAGTGGGGTAAAAAGAAAAAAAAACCATTTATTTAAGCCATTACATCAAATTAGGTCTCACCATTTTCATTTTTCTTATTTAACACAACCAAATTGTTTTTTATAAAATTAAATATTAACCAAATATTAAAATGTTTTTTACACTTTAAGAACTCTATAAAAAACTAATTAAAATAAATTATGAGTTTAAAATTACATATAACACAATTCTTAAGGAATAAAAAAGTAATAATTTGATGATTGAAATAAAAAATCCCAAAAGATTAAAAAAAAGTTCAACATCGTTTTAGAATGGAGTGCATTATAAGGGAGTAAATAATGTTTTTGCAATAAGTTTTGGTTTTTGTTTTTTTAATAATTGTAATGTAATTTATGGATTTTTTTTGCTAGTTGATTTTCTTGTTGCTATGATTCTTTTTCCTCATTTTTTTATGTAAGGTAATAATGTCATATTTTATTTAAATGCTTTTGAGCGGATTAAATTTAAGCCTTTGATCGAGGGTTTTTTGGTCTTTTTCTCCGGCTCAATGATCATTAAGAAATTGTTTGAGGGTATATATGTATTTTTAATTTTTTTTAATATAGTAAAAATATTTTTTTAAACCTAGAGTCAATAAAATTTAGAACTATTAATGGAGGACGTTCTTTACTTTTCACAATCTTCAAAAACAATAATACTTCTTTGCCCTCAATATAAAAAAGAAAAAGAAAAAAAGATTGGGCTGCTGCAGAATGATATTTCAGGTTTTTTCACTTTTTATGTATAGTAAAATAATGTTTTAACCTTCAAAAAGACAAAAAAAAAAAAAAAGATTTGCCTTTGGTTGTATTTTCACGTATGCATGCTGTGTAATTAAGAGGGTTGTGGGGGGGGGGGGGTGGTGTTTCGGTTTTTTTTACATTTTATTTTTTATTTTTTAATCAAAAAGCTATTAGTGCATGCTCAACACATACCAATGAGTGTATGGCGTTCATGTCATTCAAGTTAGCGTGTAACGCCGTCCAATGGCTAAATCAAGCTATCTATCGTCTCCTTGAATGTACAACCGTGTCATCTTTCATATGGTGTGACGTGTGTATGTTTATAATAGTTGGATTGCAACTGATGATCAATTTTTTTTGTTTTTTCTTTCTTTTCTCTCTTTGATGGCTAAAGTGTACAATTGTCCTTTTTGTTTTTTATTTTATCATTCAATTACAATTTATCATATGTTTTATTTTTCATTTCAATCTTCATTCTTTTAATTTTTAATTTTGTTTTTATTCCTTTTATAGTTTCAGTCCTCCTAAACCTGTCTCTATTTTTTGTTGATGTTTTAGAATTTATCCTCTTTATTTTGATTTTGATCATTTTCTCTTTCATTTGAGTTTTATTTATTTACAATTCTAATTTATGTATACTATGTTTTTCAATTCGATTCTTTTACTTTTGATTTTTTATTTTTTCTCTTGGCTCTTTTATCAAAGTTTTTATAGTTTTTAATTTTACCCTTCAAATCAAATTTATGGTTTTAACAATAGTAATAATATTTATTTTAGTCTGGTCCTTTTTTCTTTGATTTCTTATTTATTTCATTTTTTTGTTAATTTTTCATTTATTTATGATTTTATCATTCAAAACAAGTTTATAATTTTTGTTATTTCAAAATAATAATAATAATAATTTATTATAATAGTTGTAGTGGTTATAATATCAATAATTATAGTGATGATAGTAATAATAATAGTAATTATGATAATAATAATAATAATAATAATAATAATAATAATAATGATTGTGATTGTGATAGCAGCATCCACAGTAGTAGTAGTAGTAGTAGTAATAATAATAATAATATAAATAGTAACAATAATAGCGATGACAATAATAACAATAAAAATGATAATAATAGTGCTCGCGATAATAATACTAATAATAATTATGACATTATTTATTATTAATAATAGTAATAATAGTAGTTGTAATAATAATGATAATATTAGTAATAATAATAATAATGAAGAGAAGAGTATTTATTATATTAATAATAGTGATAATTTATCATTAAATATTATATTTATTGAAAATTAAATTTTATGGTTTTTTTTATATATAATATTTTTAATTTAATATCACATATTATTGGTCTGAAAAGTTTATGTGACCTTTTATTTTTATTTTTTATCTTATTATTTTTTTAATTTTATTGTTAATTATTAATTTTTTAAAATAAAATAATTTTTTTAAAACCTATTAAATAAACCAATTTATATCAAATATCAAATTATTTATTAAATTTTATAATCAAATCTATCATGAATTTTATTTAACAAAATTTCCCAATTCAGATATGCATATCCTGTCCCTATGAGAATTGTTTTTTTTTTTTTGAGAAACTTGTAATTCGGACCCAAACCTGTCAAAATTCGAACGGGATGAGGAAAAGCCAGCTCCTAAGAGACGTGGCTTCTCTTAATTGGGTAGGGTGACTCGACATATGTATCATCATTACGGATCAACGAACAAGTTCTCCTTTTTCTCCTGGAAAATCTAAAGCCACAAACACCACCGCATAGAGTTCGAAAGCAATCTTTTAATTTTTTGTTTTTTTAGCGTTACAAGAATAGCTATATTCTTACAAAGGTAACCGATTTCATTTTTTCCTTGCAATGATTTAAATTTTAATTCTCTGATTCTATATCCTTCGATTGTTGAATCAGTGCTGATTTTTTTTCTTTATTTTTTCAAAATTAGGATCTGTAACGGATTTTGATTTTGGTAAATAGTTGTGTTTGTTGGTTTCTGAGTGATTTCGATTTTCTTTTTAGATTCGTTAGGGTTTCATTGGTTATGTTCTGTTGATTATTTTTAAGTGGGGAATTGTAATTAGGGTTTGTTTTAACCAATAATTTACGTGTTGATTATGTAGATTGGGACGAAAAAATGATGCGGCTGCGCACATACGCGAGCCTCAGTTTGGTGGGTGCTCTAGCTGTAACTTATCATGCATTCAACAGTAGAGGCCAGTTTTACCCAGCTATGGTTTATTTATCCACCTCTAAGATCACTTTAGTCCTTCTTCTCAACATGGGTTTAGTCATTATGTGCATTTTATGGCAATTCATTAAGCGGCTATTCCTTGGTTCCCTCCGTGAAGCTGAAGTTGAGAGGTTGAATGAGCAGTCGTGGAGAGAGCTCATGGAAATTCTCTTTGCCATTACTATTTTTAGGCAGGACTTCTCCGTAACCTTTCTTGCCATGGTCACCACCTTGTTATTAATCAAGTCTCTGCATTGGTTGGCTCAAAAGAGGGTTGAATACATTGAGACAACACCATCTGTTAACTGGTTATCTCATGTTCGGATTGTTTCTTTTCTGGGTTTCCTTTTTCTCCTAGACAGCCTGTTTTTGTACAGTTCTGTAAAGTATTTGCTTGAAACAAGGCAGGCTTCAGTGTCTCTCTTCTTCTCGTTCGAGTAAGTTAATGTGCTCATGCCTTTTCCCTTTTATTTATCTTCTATTTCATCACAATTACATTATGTTCTTACATTCAACTGCCAGAATTATTGAGCCATCTAGATGTTTCCCTTATATCTTTTATTATGTTTTTGTTTATGCTGGCTCTTAATAGCTTGTAATCTCATACCTTAACTAGTCAGCTGCATTAATGATCTCGTATTGAGTTGTGTGGAGTATATTCCAAGGAAAAATAGAATAAGAAAAAGAAACCAAAACCAGAGCATAAGAACAAATGGTATGCTCATTGATTTTCAAATTATTCAAATGGTATTTAGAGAACACATGGAAGTTAAGTAGAGGCTTGAGAGATACAATCTTAAAATATAGAGAAACTTGGTCATATAGCAATGCAATTGATCATTACTGTGCTACAAATAGTTATCTTGCAGGTTAATTGTTTTTAACTTTGTATCTTCAACTCCAGATTGGTCAATGGGGGACAAGTTTTGGTTAAAACTGGAACCATGACAATGATGGAGTTGTGGTTGGTTTCAATTTTCAAGTTTTGGTTAAATATGACTGTTTGTGACTTACTAGTTTTCAGGATATGGGGAAGTTATCAGTTTTGAGTGTTAGTTATTTCTTTGTACACAATCTTGAAAGTTATGGGATTGCAAGCTATCAATTTAAGTGACATTTCTTTCTTTCTTCCTACTTGATTTTGAAAGTTATGGTTGATTAGTTTAACTTATCAACAGGTCATCTGAACATTTTAAGTGTTTTTTGTGATTCTGACATCAGTTTTGCTACTAGACTTGTAGCCTGATATTTAATGCAGAATTTGGATCTACTAATGGGCATGCATATTTGGACTAATTTGCAGCAAAAAATTGAATAAAGGAAGTTTACATGATGAAAGAGTAAATTGTTTGAAGCTAGTGATGGCCTGTGTTTATGTTCTGGAAAAATCTTGAACTCCTCATTTCTAGCATACTTTTCTTTGTGAAAGGAGAAGAAAAATTTAATTTAGAAGTCATATAGATGATGCCTATATCTGTAATATAGCCTCGTTCTCTTTTTTTGGTGTGTGTGGGGGGGGTAGGGTTTGAGTTTCTTTAGATTTGATAAAAACTGAACATGAGTTTTCAGCTTGAAATTGAATTTTGATTTAATCTCAAATGGAACTTGTGCTACAGATAGTTAGAGATGGCTGTAATCTTAGCATGTCAAGGATTAACCGGGGAAGTGTTTGTAGATTTGATCAAAGCTGCATGGGAGTTTTCAGCTTGAAAGAAATTTTTATCTGATTTTAATTTGCACTCATGCTGCCAAAAGTGTGGTCCTGGAAAAATCAGCTGCAGCCATAAATGCTGTGTTCTAATTGGTGTTTATTATCTTTTATTTGGATGTTATCTAGATGTCCCTTCTCAGGTTACCTAGATTCTTGAAATCAATTCTAGAAAACTTGGATGTTATTGTAAGAAAACCAAGCAATATCGATTTTGATTTCTCCATGATTGTGAAATTACTCAATTCTACATTTAGGAACACACTTGTTTGCAGTTTGAAATTCCTGTGTTCATGTTTGCATTCATTAATGTCTACCATTTTGAATCTCAGGTACATGATACTGGCGACAACAACTGTGTCAACATTTGTAAAATATGTTTTCTATGTGAGCGACATGCTTATGGAAGGACAATGGGAAAAAAAGCCTATTTACACCTTTTATTTGGAATTTGTTCGGGACTTGCTTCACTTGTCTATGTATCTGTGCTTCTTCCTTGTCATTTTCATGTAAGTAATCATGTTTGACATTAATTATCATTCTGGCATCTTGTATATATGATTTTGTTTTTTGTATTTTACCCTGTTCACCCACATGGACATTATGTTTTTATCAACTATGATATTGTTGGATCATTGAGAGAGTATGTAATACATGCAAAGTTATATGCATTTACATTCTGCAATGAGAGTATTTGATCACGTATAGATATAACACTTGTGAATGATGCTATGTGATGTTGACTTGCTTCCACAATGATGAGTTGTAGATAGACAAATTTTACTTGGCAAATATTGTAACATCTTCCCACTAATTTTCATTGGAGAGATATTTTCAGGCTCTTGGAGTTTTTGACTGGTAGGATGTATTCCAACTATAGGATCTTTCCTACTATCGATCTGATTTTGAATGGTTATTTTCATTAATATCTCTTGCAAAATGGTTTATTTTTTCAATTTTTGACATGTGTGTGTACTTGCGCTCATACACGCACATTCATTTATATGTGCACGTTTTCTATTTGCATTTACAATTATTTTGGAACGCAACCTTTTAATACCTAGAAAGGAACGTCAATGGCAGGAGTAGCATTTCTATATTTCTAGAAGGGCATGCCAGATAAGTTCTCCTCTAGATCTTGTTTGAAAACTGTTATAAAGGGAGGATTTAGAAAACATGGAACTGGTTTAACAAGATAGCGGTTGTGCTATTGGGTCTGATTTTAATTTCTGCAGCACCCCTTTCCTGATCCATTATAACAATGCATGCCCACCCATGGACACGTGTTTCTTCTTGGAATGACATCGAGATTACACCTCAGGTTGACCTTGTTATTGTCGCTTCCTTATACTGATTTTCAACCTATTTATCTTGAAGCCCTTTATGGGATTGAAGTGCATTAGAAATTTTGTTGATGGTATAGGACATTGCAATTGTACTATAGAAAAACTTGTTTTGATGTGTAGATTGAAAGACAGTTGAAAGTGGGTATTGTAGAAAGCACTGTGGGTGGTGGCCAAGAATCATGTGTAAATATTTTTAACTGTTGGGATTTTTGTTGAAATTGTTTGCTTATATGGAGTTTTGTTTTAAGCTGTATTAATTTGTGTTACAATCAATCATTTTGTTTAGTTATTTTGTTCCTGTAGAATTTCTTTTCTCTTGCTTGTTTATAGATGTTTTAATACATTCAAAGTTATACACTGCACTTCAATCCCATATTTGATCTATTTGTTCCTTGAACACCTTCTTGTTCCTCGACTAAATCTGAGTTTATTTCTGCAGGAACTATGGTGTGCCTTTGCACTTAATACGGGAGCTTTATGAGACACTCAGGAATTTCAAAATTCGTGTTGCTGATTACATTCGTTATAGGAAGATCACTTCCAATATGAATGATCGGTTTCCAGATGCAACAGCTGAAGAGATTGATGTGTGAGTTCTGCACCTTCTCTAGCTCTTATGTTTATGACATGTTATTGAATATGTATGTCATTCTTAACTTTTTTCCTCATAAATTTTCAGAAGTGATGCAACCTGTATTATTTGTCGTGAAGAGATGACCACAGCCAAGAAGTTATTATGTGGACATCTTTTTCATGTTCATTGTCTGCGTTCATGGTTGGAGCGACAACATACTTGCCCTACATGCAGAGCCCTAGTTGTACCACCTGAAAATGGTGTCAATGCAGCTGGAGGACAACATGGAGCACAACCAGATACTCACCAACAGGGTAATTATGGTGACATATCATCACAAACCCTCTTCTTATTGAAGTTTATTTTACAGAGCAGCTGTTATAATAAATCATGTTATTTGAGCACTGTTTTGGATTGAATGCACACACATAAATGACAAATTGTGTTTGCAGACAGAGTTATTATATGTACTGATCTGGCAGCTTTGTAGAAGTCAGCAAATAGGTTATATTTGTTAACTTTTGGAATATTCACGTACATACATGCATGCATGCCTATGTGCATATGGTTTGTACATAATAGACATTGATGATGATATTGCTTTCTTTTCTCTAGGTTATAATCTTGGAATTGTACTTGTTGAACAAGAAACTTGATGAATTTTGAAGAAACATGTGGGAAATGAATCATTTTAAATCCTTATCTTACTCATTAAGTAGAGGCTGTCTTGTAGTTATACTAGCTTATATTCACCATTTTTTAATGAAAATATAAACAATGATATTGGTATCTTCAATGTTATTATTAGGCGCCATCTTGCTGCCTCAAAGGTCTCAAGGTGAGGTGATTTGATTTGGTGCTGTGCCTCATGCCTGGTGCAAGAGGCACTTGTGTGCGACAATGCCAACAGACCAGTTACTTAGGATGAACACATTTCCATCCTAACCCTGTCTAGATAACACATCCACTGATTCAAAAGTTGTGGAACCTTCAATTATGGGAATAAATGGGCTCTTGCAATCCTTGTTGCTTTAAAGCCCCTTTGTGCCTTCAATGTCTGGCTTTCTATTGGATTCAATGTACAGCTTCATTAATTTAATGGAGAAGGTAATGGAGCAAATGAAAAGTACATTGAAAAACCATAGAAAGAAAATTGAAATGAATCTTACCATATGGGATGTGGCAAGAAAAAGGGCTTTTATTCTACACAGGCAAAGCATGATTTACCTGAAATGAAAGAAGAAAGATGACTTGAATCATTGAGGATTCAACTATTTTTGGAGAACAGATGAATGAAGTGATTTTAGCTCATTTCCCTTTTTCTGTGCATATTGTGTTACTGGCTGTTAGTTGGATAAGGTCTGAAGCCAGTTTCATCCAAAAGCATTATTAATAAGCTATGGAATCATGCTGTGTGATCAAAATAGGAAACTAAGCTTTTGTATAGTTATTTTCTTGGATGGAAATAGTATCACATAGATATAAAAAGAATCACAATTTTCCTCATGGGTTGTATTTTTCCGATTTTGTTCTTGTTATTCAGTGTTCTCATTTTTTCAGTTATCTTGTTGGAGCAAGCATTGAAACTTACCCTTTATGGTTTTATATTCTTTGAGTGAAGCTGACTTGATGCTTTGGGTTTCTTTAGCTAATTTTTGTGATTTTGAACAGAAACTGGCACTGCAACATCTGCAACTCGGATTTCAGCTGGTGGAGTGGCTGATGATAGTTTGAGCAGGAATCAGGTCAGACTCCAAGCCGCCGCTGCTGCCGCTTCTGTATATGAGAAGTCATTCACATATCCTTCAGCAAACACTATAATGTGGTATGCTCTTCTTTGCAGTAGTAATATTTTTATATTACCAAGCAGCATGTGCACCATGTCTGGTCTTAATTCCTTAACTCATCTTATGTTTGGTTTCTATGCCTTTGGGTCTCTATTGTCACACACACGGTCTTGTTTGCAATCCATGTCAAACAGTTTGAAATGGACTCTAAACTTGGCAACTCAGAAACATATTCATGTAATGCGTTTGTGTGTTGAAACCAAATAGAGTATTAAGTTTTTGTTCATGAACCAATCTTGGTTTGACTGCTTCAACAGTCTGATTGAAGACGTGACAAATATCTGAGGTCTAATGTGCTAGATTACTTTCTTCATTCCCAATTCTACTATTTACTTTACAGACATGATGAAGCCCCAGCCTATATTTATGTCCTCTCCTAATCAATCTGTGTTTCCAACTAGTGGCTCTGGTTGAATTTTGGAAAGAATTAATCCTTCTTTATTTGTAGGTCACCTGGATATGCCTTAGTCCCTCAGGTTCAGAGGCCTTTGGCTGACACCACCAATATGGAGCCAAGTGGAGATCAAGGTGTCGTTGGACAACCACGGCTGCAATTTTCTATACAAGGTGGACCCTCAAACTCGACCTTGCCTCAACTTCCCCACTGTGTCTTTGTCCCCTTTCAGGCACCTGGTGCTTGTGTGTATCAGGGAGAGAGAGCTTGCAATACACCAAACTCTGAGTTGGAAGCTCAGAAAAATTTTCTTCAACATCAGATTGAGGTATCATTGAGTGCACTTAACAGATTATTATTATTATTATTATTATTATTATTATTATTATTATACAATGTTCAACGTGGAGTTAATCTTATTAGTAATATTGGCAAGATTTTGATTCTGCACTCTTTTCGAGGTTAATTGATACATGTTATTCAATGCATAACAATGTTAATTTCTCAAATACTGTGGCACAGAAAGTTACACGATTTCATACAGCTTTGTTTATGGGAATTGATTGCCTTATACGCGCTATATTAACAAGAGAGATTATTAGGAAACCCTGATGTACCCCCCCCCAACGTAGAAGTGGAAGCCATGAGTAGTTATGATGCGGGTGACGGAAGTTCCATATAATTTTTCTAGTACATTAACAATGCATTTGTTCTAGTTGATTGTCTTCGAGCTTAAATATTTGACATTTTAAGCAAAATTACACTGGTTTCTCATTGACATGTTTCTCATGCCTCCGTCTTTTGCTATTTGCAATAGGTCCTGCAAAGTCAGCTCCAACTACTACAGAAGCCGGAGACTGAGGAAAGCATGCTTTTGGCTCCCACAACATCATCAGATAATAAAGGCAAGACTGTTGCATCATCACCCTCTGTATCAGAGTCTGGTTATCACGCAGAGATTGGCCAGACTGATGATGCTGATACAGCGAATAACGTAGATCTCAAGCCTTGACGTTGCAAACTCGAGTATTTTTATTTTTATTTTTATCATCAGATAACGCAGAAATTTGAATAATAGTCTTGATCTTAATAAAATAAACTATATACTTCTATTTATATTAGTTCTAAAATTATTTATAGAAAATAATTTCTAATTAAAACTTTCCTAACTAATTGTAAATATAATGCCACTCCACGTTGCAACAAATTATAGAGTTTTGAGAAACTTATAAGGAGATAGATATTGTTATGATCCCTCATCTTTGCCAACCATTCCATTTTAATGATAATGCTTGGAAGGTATATTTACCTCTGCAAAAGTGGGATCAATTAACATTTATTAGGATTCCGTTTACCATAGATTTTGAAACCGTGAGAAATCTAAGCTGATTTTTTTTTTCACGGAGTCTCGATCAACCTGAATTTGGAAGTATAACCTTAGTTTAATTTATTAGTTATTTTTTGTCTCAAATTAAGGATGCATGAACTACAAGGATTATATTGAGGTTTTTCATATCTCAATTAAAAAAATTATAATTTTTAGAGTTTAAAAAGATGACATGTCACTTATTTTTAATAAAGATATTAAGTGATATGTTGTTCGTTCTTGTTTTATTATCTTCTCCGATCGAGCATGCTAATCAAGATGTCATAAGTAAATAAATATGACATGTCTAACTATCTCAGGGGCTTTAATCATCACCAATAGATTGAGAAATATTTTCTCTATAAGGATGAGCAATCCCATAAAAAATTTACATCCTATTTCTTTTAATGAATCAGGTAACATCTTGTTCCTAGTTAGCTACTCTGTATTAACATATTAAAGTTGATAATGGGCCAATCTTTCAAGTAATAAATATGGAGTTCTGGACCTTCAAATGAGTGTGTTTGTTTTTAAGGGTAGATATGCATCATCTCTACATGGTTCATGTAACCCAACGGTATGATTACTTTCAATTTTCCCGATGACCTTGTTAAAGTAGCACACTAAGTCAACCATGATTGAAGAAGAAAAACTCCCTTGATTGACTAACCTTGTGGCTACTTTCTCTTGATCAAATTGAACTCACAAGATGACAAAATGAACTAGATTTTCTTTTCCTAGGGAGATTATGAAAAGGATGTGAGGTATCTTTCCAAAACCACCTTTTTTTTTTTTTGAAAAACCATTTTGGTTTTAGCAACAGTTGTCGGAAGGATTTTGGTGATACAAGAGCAACTGCTCTTTAAGGATAGGGGGTTGGAAAAGAAAAAGGAGAGGAGAGAAATTGAAAACACCGAAAGAATTGAAATAAATCTTATAAGTGATTAAGACAAGTTAAAGAAAGAGCGCACCAAATTGAGAGAGAAGGAAGGAACAAAATCCATACTAGTTAGAGGTGAAAAGGAGCCGAAAATCAAAGAGAAAGAAACCAATGATCTAGAGGAGAAAGCCATATCACTCTTATAATCACCAAAACAATGTCTATAGCCTAAGATGTGCTCTTCTAAAATTTCTATGATTTTGGATTGAATACTTGTTTTTGTTTCTATTTGGTTCCTTACATGTTCTAGAGAGTCTTAGTAGGTCAATACAAGCATGCTTGAGGTTGTTTTGATTTGGTTTAAGGCTTGCTGCTAGGACTTAGTATTTTCTTGGGCTTTAGACATTTCTAGGTTTGCTGGTATTTCTGGGTTGATGTTCATCCGTTGGGCATTGTCTTAGGTTCTTGATTTTCATGCTTTCTTGGTAGATTGATGGTTCCTACATATGTGTGCATACTGTTAGGTCTTTAATATGAGGTTTTCATGACCTAAATCATAGATTTTATAGCTTTTGATATTCGTTTTTGTCTTTTTTTCTTCTTTTTTTTTGTATAAAATTGAATAATCGTGGCTTTTGTTGGATTATTGTGATAACTAGCTCCTAAACCTTTTCTTAATGATGTTGGTGTATGATTCTGTACCTTTAATTTTGTGCAATCTGATCTGAAATTGAATTTACATTTCGAGGTTTATTTATTGTGTTCTCCATCAAATTTAAGTAACAAACCCATTTGATTTTCAGTTGTTTCTTTATTGTTTCTGGACCTTGTTTGTGGGCTAGAGTCTTTAGGCTAGGAAGCTTGGCCCACGTGGCTAGGCTGAGCCCTTCCTTTAAATAAAACATCATTTGGCAAGTTTAGTTTTTACCAAAAAAAAGTGTATTTTTTTGTCCTAAATACATGTTTGCCAAACAAGGAGTGAAAAGCACCATTTTTTTGTTGTTGAAATACCATTGATTTTTCCATGTAAATCTTTTTTTAATATTTTTATTGGTGACTTTTCCTCTCAAAGTTGTTGATGTTTATCCTACCTCAGTTTTTTCATTGTTCATTCTTTATGTTTCATTCGTGGCCTCTTCAACTTACATCTTAAACAAGTTTTTGGTCTTTCTTTTTCTTGCAGATGCCTGTGCATGCATGTTTTTTGGATTGTTGTTTTAACTCTTCGTCATTTGTGAGCATCATTCTTGTCGCACCCCAAAAAAATCAGCGCGCGGTATCTGCTGGCAATTTAAGTCTCGTTGTTGTTGTTTGCTTGAATTTGATTGTTGGAGTCGCCACCTAGTAATTGATTGCGGGCTACTAGGAAACTGGATGTACTGGTCTCATCAGAGATTCGCGGGTAAGGGACTGGTTGTGGTTAGCGAAGGTATTAGCACCCCTAACGCACCCTACCTGAGGTAAGCTGCTTCGCGAATTTGATGTGTTAAAGAAGTTTTAATAATTGTCTTTTCATCGGAAATTAGAAATATCACTTACGTATAAGTTAATAATTCTTAACCGTGATCCGATCAAAATATTAAATTCTTCTTTAATAAATTTGCAATTTTATCATTAAAAAAAATATACACAAATAAATAAAACAAAATACAAACACCCACATTCACTTTTACTATATTTTTCTTTTCTTTTCTTTTCTTTTCCTTTTCTTTTCTTTTACACCCATATTTACAAAATATAAATTACAAAAAAAAAATCAAAACTAAACAAATTACATTAAACAATTCTAAAACTACAAAACAGTCCCTAAATAGTCCAAGAAGTGCAGGGAAATCCGTTTAGAACCGCAGGAACAGTGCTCGGGAAGGTTGTTGGGGCAGAAATCAGTGGCGGCGCGTCTTCCCACGCGCCACCACCACTTCCACACGCCGCCGATGAAGGCCACAAACCAGTGGATCGTGAACGCCTTCTTCTCCCCTTCCTTTTCCTGCTGGCGGTGAGGACCACCATTACCTGCAATTACAGAAAACGCACAACACAGTTCATTTTATTTTGTTTTCTCCTTCTCTGATCTGCTCCTTCTTCTTCTTCTCGGATCTGCTCTTTATTCTCCTTCTTCAGATCGGCTTCTTTCGGGTCAGCTGTTGGGCGGCGCCGGCGCTGTATAGGAGCTAGAGGAAGACGGCGGACAGATCTAGGATCTGTGAGCGCCGCTGTGTTCGGGCCGGTCTGAAAGGGAGCCGCTGTGGGGGCTGGTCGCTTGAGTCAGTGGGTGCCGCTGCGGCTAATCGGTGAAGACGGCGCTGTTCGGCCAAAGAAGGAGACGCTGCTGCTGAGGCGAAGTGAGGAGAGAGCTGGGAAAGGAGCACTGTCGGGGAAGGAGAGGAGGAGCTGGGATGGCTGCGTGGTCTGAAAAAATCAGAACTAAGGGGACGAAAAAAAAAAATCAAAAGTCCGGTGGGGGGGGCTGTGAAATGGCTAAGAAGAAGGGAAAAATCAGGTGATCAGCGGCTGTGAAGAAAAAATCAAAACCGGGAGAGGGTTGCTCTGATTTCTCTTTTGGCAGAGGAGAAGTAGTCGGCGGCATGAACAAAAAAGTTCCAGCGGGGAGGGGCTGCTGTTTGGAAAAAATGGAGAGCCAAGTCTTGGCCGGCGGCTAGAGAAAAGAAATCAAAACCAGCCGGGGAGGGGGAACGGCTCTTTCTTTTTAGGAAAGGGGCGGCTGTGTATGAGAGGGTTTAGGTTAGGGTTTTTTATTTTTTTTTCTTTTTTCAGATGTTGTCAAAATTGCCCCCCCTTTTTTGCAAGTGTTGGAAACCAGTATTTATACGCAAAAATATTGCCAAGTTTTCAAACTTGGTCCCTCAACTTCTTTCTTTTTTGTAAATTTTGACTTTTTCTTATTTTTTTGTATTTTTTGAAAACGAGCAATATCAACGTCGACTCGATGAGAAAAATCAACGATTTTAAAAATGACACGTGAAAAGTCGAACGCGTTCAAAAGACCCTTAAAAATTCAAATTCTTTTTTTTAGACGACGTTGAAAATGCTAAAATGACGAATTAAAAAACATATTTTTTTGGATTTTCTTTGTTTTTCTCTATTTTTGGATTTTTTTGAAAATATATCAAAAACATGGGTCAAAAAATGGGTAGCAACAGATGCCCCCTCTTTACAATGCTTACGAAGCAAAAATCCTCGATGTTTTGCATAGTAAGCTTTGTAAAGAAAACAAAAGAAAAAAGATTTCATTATCTTGGGCGACTTGCCCACACACTCACACTGGTCTGTTTTCACGGGTGACCTGCCCACATATACTCAAAGTGGTCTATTTTCAGGGGTGACCGACCCACACACTCACACTAGTCTATTTTCAGGGGCGACCGGCCCACACACTCACACTGGTCTGTTTTCACGGGCGACCTGCCCACACATACTTAAAGTGGTCTATTTTTAGGGGCGACCGGCCCACACACTCACACTGGTCTATTTTCAGGGGCGACCGGCCCACACACTCACACTGGTCTGTTTTCACGGGCGACCTGCCCTTTTTATTGGGTTTACCTGAGATCCCATATGGCGATCTAACAAGAACAAAAACTGGTGTGTAACTCGGTTAACCTGAAATCCCATCTAGTGATTCCCTTTAACCAGAGCTGTCTGTGTAGTTAGACTGAACTGAGATCCCTTCGTCGATCCCCTTCAACTAGAACCAAAATCCTTTCCAATTAGGTTAAACTGAGATCCCTTCACCGATCCCCTTTAACCATAACCAAGGTCTGTGTGGTTAGACTGAACTGAGATCCCTTCGCCGATCCCTTTCAACCAGAACCAAAATCCTTTCCAATTAGGTTAAACTGAGATTCCTTCGCCGATCCCCTTTAACCATAATCAAGGTCTGTGTGGTTAGACTGAACTGAGATCCCTTCGCCGATCCCCTTCAACCAGAACCAAAATCCTTTCCAATTAGGTTAAACTGAGATTTCTTCGTCGATCCCCTTTAACCATAACCAAGGTCTGTGTGGTTAGACTGAACTGAGATCCCTTCTTCGATCCCCTTCAACCAGAACCAAAATCCTTTCCAATTAGGTTAAACTGAGATTCCTTCGCCGATCCCCTTTAACCATAACCAAGGTCTGTGTGGTTAGACTGAACTGAGATCCCTTCGTCGATCCCCTTTAACCATAACCAAGAAATGTGTGTAGCTCGGTCAACCTGAAACCCCATCTGGTGATTCCCTTTAACCAAAGCTACATGAGATCCCATCTGGCGACCTCATTCAACTGAAACAAAAGAATGTGTAAAAAGTGGTCTCATTATAATGGGTGACCTACCCAATGGGAAGAATGACCTCATTCTTATGGGTGACCTACCCAAGTAAAAAAAAAAGATGGAGAATGGTCTCATTCTAATGGGTGACCTACCCCGGAAAAAAAATGGTGGTCTCATTGTGATGGGTGACCTACCCAGATGGAAAAGAGGAAGAGTGGTCTCATTCTTATGGGTGACCTACCCAGGGGGGAAAATATAAAGTGTGGTCTCATTGTAATGGGTGACCTACCCAGATGGAAAAAAATATGAAGTGTGGTCTCATTGTAATGGGTGACCTACCCAGATGGACAAAATATGATGAAGTGGTCTCGTTGTGATGGACGACCTACCCAAATAGAAAGAATGTGAAGTGCGGTCTCATTGTAATGGGTGACCTACCTAAATATGGAAAAAATATGAAGTGTGGTCTCATTGTAATGGGTGACCTACCTAGATGGAAAAAATATGATGAAGTACGGTCTCATTGTCATGGGTGACCTACCCGGATGGAAAAAATGTGAAAAGCGCGGTTTCATTGTCATGGGTGACCAACCCAACTGGAAGATGTGATATGACAAGTGTGAAAAATAGGACTTACTTGGCGAAGTCTTGGAGGGGATGACAGAAGAAGGGCTGGAAAACTTGGTGCTTCCTGATAATTCCCGATCATAGGATTTGAAAACTCGGTGTTTCCTGACTGCAAGAGTCGAAAACTCGAGGCTTCCCGATTGCAAGGTTGATCTTTTCATTTCTTTGGGATTTTCCTAATGGTAGGGTTCATCCCATCGTCCTTTTATTCCAGGATCAAAATCGATTCTTTATTATCATCACCACAATGCTTCTTTCTTTTTCCAACATCTTGCTAGACCTCATTAAGGATTTTCCTATAACAATTAAAAAAATATGTGCAATTTTTTTTTTTGAGGTTAGATGATATGCATGCATCCTTACCTGATTTGAAATAATAGGTCCCCATTTCTTCATGGTGTGTTTCTTTTCTCGAAAGTTGGAGTGCGGGCAATGAACTTCGATGGCTTTTCGCTCTTGCTTACTCGAGTTAACTCTTGTGATTTTGACCTCTAGGAAAGACTTGATATCATCATATTTCTTTGTACTCCGCCTCTTTATCTCAAGGGTTGCCAATTTTGCTCGATATTTTCTTAGAAAAGAAATCATGGAGCCAGCCCTATCATATGTTTCTTTATTGCCCCTAGCTTGATCATGCCCCCAAGTATTCAAATCAAGTTTGGGGATAAGGCTATGTGAAGGAAGGTTTGACAAGGAATTGTTTTCATGCAAAAAATTTTGGAATTCCAAAGTTATTCCAGACACAGAAATTATTTTAACATCGATTCAAAGCAAACTCATTCTGAACAAATTCAAGTGTTTCCTATGGAGAGGTTATCAGAAGTGATGAAAACTTCTTTTTTTTTTTTTAGCTTTTGGTAGAAAAAAAAATATGGAATGACATCTGGTTTGTCAGAAAAGGTTTAAATTTCAATTTGAGGGATATTGAGAATCGAGGTTCAAAGCATTTATTTTATTTGCATGAATAATGATTTGGTTCACATGAGAAAGCATTGCCTACCGATCCAGATTTCTTGCCTTTGTTCAGAAAGGGCTTGATTAGGCACGTAATGTAGGCTTGGGCTCTTGGTTATGAAGAAAATGATATTTGTAGGCTCAAAAGGTGTTTAAGGGATTTGAAAACTAAGGATCACTTGTGCTTGTTTTTTTGACCTTTTGTCATTTGACTGTCTTTCGAAAATTGTCTATCGTGCCCCCTTGTGTTGGGCTTGGGCTTGTTCTCTTTGTTTTTGTTTTCTTCATATGGTTTTGAGCATCATAATATTGTTTTTTTTTTATTTATGCTCAAAACTCTTGATCCTTTGGATTTTTCTTCATGTCCCTCTAGATTTGTTCGAGCACTTTTGATGATTGAGAATTTTCTTTTATGTCATCGCACTTGCCCCCAATGTGGGGTGTGATCCTAGCCAAGGTTATTTATCTCAAGAAAAGCATAAGGCTAAAAAAGGAACTACAAATGATATATTTTAGCCTCGTGAAAAGATTTTCAAAGATGGCCTTTCTTCATTTCAAACTCATGCATTTAGGATCAGTAAGCCTTACTTTCATGCGAGTATGTAATGTGATTTCTCATTATTCATTCAAATAAAACTCAACTTTTGAAGTCACTTCATGGGTTCTTGCTGTTTTTTTTTTGTCTTTTTTTTTTGGTTTTTCTAGGTGCACGGTTACGTTTCTAAGGAATCACCTGATTTCCAGAACTCGTTTGTTTTGCACAAACATCAACATGATTTCAGTTTCTGTACTAAACTTTGAATTCCCAAAAATCCTTGTGAACATGTGCGATTATGCATAGTTTTGAAAGAAAGGAAAACACACCCAAAGATTCTTGGTGTGATGGTTTCATGCTTAAAGGTTATGCTCAATATGTTCTTTGTATGAAACAACAACAAAAATGAAGGTATATTATGAACACAGGAAAACACATGATTTTATTAACAAGAAAAGGCTCATTTGACAGGGAAAGTTTTTTTTTTTTTTTAATGAAATTTAGAGCTAAATTACCAACAAAACTGGAACATGTTGAAACAAAATTTTCTAGGCATGATCAAACTGAGGTAGGTTTTTTTTTTTTTTTTTGTAGCACAAGAATGGGCTCCATTATGCACCAGTGGTGCAATTCCCTTCGGTCAGCCTTCCCACCAAAGCTTTTTGCAGAAAATACATGATTGCACCGAGGCTCTTGACAAATTTTGCCCTCAATTTCTTCGGGCTGAGTCATTGTTGGGTTTTGAACAAAGATGATAGGTCGGTTGGAAGGAACTTTCCTAGAGTTATTTTTCAGTATCTACTCGAGTAAGCTAGAAGCAAGTCACACATGTCTTCAAAAATTACGACGAGCATACTCTTCATCTTCCGTGTTTTTCTTCATTCAAAGTCGGGTGTTGTAGACTCGTAGGGGACCTACTTTTCATTCTGGTGCATGCATGACAAATGTATGAACATGTAATCTATATGATGAACTCACCCTTCGAAAGGTGACAATATGGTCGTAACTCTTGTATGATGGACACGAATCGTGATTTTTGCCCAAACTCTACAATGAAAATTTTCGGAGCAACGGTCAATGTGTCACCCACAAGTCTTGAGTTCAAGATGCTTCAAGAAGGGTTTGCCTTTATGCAAAAAAAACGATAGCACATACAACCTAAGGACATGTTCTATTCATTATGTGAACATGGGTAGGTTTTCTATCTGGTCTCAAAAGGATCTCATATCTGCCCAGTGATGTTCTTCGTAAAAACAGTATGGGGGCGTTGCAAGGAATGGTTAAGGCACGTATACCCACCATTACCAAGAAGGCACTCAGATATGAGTTGGGTGTTTCACGCATCTGAACCCTGACCAATAGTCTTAGGGTAGATCACTAGTTCCCCACCTAACCTAGAAGCTTGTGTATGCTTTTCAAAATAAATACAGGTGATGCATGAGACAATTCTAAAAAAAATGCATGGAAAAAAATATTAAGAAGATAAAAATGCAAAAACTTAAACACATCAAATACACAAAGCTTAGTCCAATAATGTCAGAAACAAAACCTTCCCCAGCGGAGTCGCCATTCTGTCGCACCCCAAAAAAATCAGCGCGCGGCATCTGCTGGCAATTTAAGTCTCGTTGTTGTTGTTTGCTTGAATTTGATTCGTTGGAGTCGCCACCTAGTAATTGATTGCGGGCTACTAGGAAACCGGATGTGATGGTCTCGTCAGAGATTCGCGGGTAAGGGACTGGTTGTGGTTAGGGAAGGTATTAGCACCCTTAACGCACCCTACCTGAGGTAAGCTGCTTCGCGAATTTGATGTGTTAAAGAAGTTTTAATAATTGTCTTTTCATCGGAAATTAGAAATATCACTTACGTATAAGTTAATAATTCTTAACCGTGATCCGATCAAAATATTAAATTCTTCTTTAATAAATTTGCAATTTTATCATTAAAAAAAATATA
Organism: Populus alba x Populus glandulosa; assembly: GCA_033617975.1. Taxonomy (NCBI): domain Eukaryota; kingdom Viridiplantae; phylum Streptophyta; class Magnoliopsida; order Malpighiales; family Salicaceae; genus Populus; species Populus alba x Populus glandulosa. The sequence goes on from CM066161.1 coordinate 9,268,301, forward strand.
AACAAATAAATAAAACAAAATACAAACACCCACATTCACTTTTACTATATTTTTCTTTTCTTTCCTTTCCTTTTCCTTTTCTTTTCTTTTACACCCATATTTACAAAATATAAATTACAAAAAAAAAAATCAAAACTAAACAAATTACATTAAACAATTCTAAAACTACAAAACAGTCCCTAAATAGTCCAAGAAGTGCAGAGAAATCCGTTTAGAACCGCAGGAACAGTGCTCGGGAAGGTTGTTGGGGCAGAAATCAGTGGCAGCGCGTCTTCCCACGCGCCGCCGATGAAGGCCACAAACCAGTGGATCGTGAACGCCTTCTTCTCCCCTTCCTTTTCCTGCTGGCGGTGAGGACCACCGTTACCTGCAATTACAGAAAACGCACAACACAGTTCATTTTATTTTGTTTTCTCCTTCTCTGATCTGCTCCTTCTTCTTCTTCTTCTCGGATCTGCTCTTTATTCTCCTTCTTCAGATCGGCTTCTTTCGGGTCAGCTGTTGGGCGGCGCCGGCGCTGTATAGGAGTTGGAGGAAGATGGCGGACAGATCTAGGATCTGTGAGCGTCGCTATGTTCGGGCCGGTCTGAAAGGGAGCCGCTGTGGGGGCTGGTCGCTTGAGTCAGTGGGTGCCGCTGCGGCTAATCGGTGAAGACGGCGCTGTTCGGCCAAAGAAGGAGACGCTGCTGCTGAGGTGAAGTGGGGAGAGAGCTGGGAAAGGAGCACTGTCGGGGAAGGAGAGGAGGAGCTGGGATGGCTGCGTGGTCTGAAAAAATCAGAACCAAGGGGACGAAAAAAAAAATCAAAAGTCCAGTGGGGGGGGGCTGTGAAATGGCTGAGAAGAAGGGAAAAATCTGGTGATCAGCGGTTGTGAAGAAAAAATCAAAATCGGGAGAGGGTTGCTCTGATTTCTCTTTTGGCAGAGGAGAAGTAGTCGGTGGTGTGAACAAAAAAGTTCCAGCGGGGAGGGGTTGCTGCTTGGAAAAATAGGGAGCCAAGTCTTGGTCGGCGGCTGGAGAAAAGAAATCAAAACCAGCCGGGGAGGGGGAACAACTCTTTTGTTTTAGGAAAGGGGCAGCTGTGTATGAGAGGGTTTAGGTTAGGGTTTTTTGTTTTTTTTTCTTTTTTCAGATGTTGTCAAAATTGCCCCCCCCTTTTTTGCAAGTGTTGGAAACCAGTATTTATAGGCAAAAATATTGCTAAGTTTTCAAACTTGGTCCCTCAACTTCTTTCTTTTTTGTAAATTTTGACTTTTTCTTATTTTTTTTGTATTTTTTGAAAACGAGCAATATCAACGTCGACTCGATGAGAAAAATCAACGATTTTAAAAATGACACGTGAAAAGTCGAACGCGTTCGAAAGACACTTAAAAATTTAAATTCTTTTTTTTAGACGACATTGAAAATGCTAAAATGACGAAAATATATTAAAAAACATATTTTTTTGGATTTTTTTTGTTTTTCTCTATTTTTGGATTTTTTTGAAAATATATCAAAAACATGGGTCAAAAAATGAGTAGCAACAATTCTATAGCAATCGCCTAACAAGACAGCACCCAATCACTCCTCCACTCTTCACTACCGAGTATTATCAATGGAAAGTAGAGCTGGGTATCAAAGTTATTATAATTTTCAAGATGGATTTTATAACAGAGCATTTCATTTTTTAATAAATCTTTGGTGTCAATTTTATTTATGGAGTTATATTTTTAGGCTGGGAGATTCAAGCATATATGTACAATGCATGCATGCACACCTTTACAATGCATGCTCTATATATACTTTAAAACATGTTGGGAAACCATTCATTATATTAGTATTATGTATGTATAATGTTTGTACTGTAAATCACATTGTAGATATTCAGAGGATCATAAAGATATCATCTTTTTTATTTTTTATTCTAAAAGTTGTTGGCGCGTGTTGGGTCAAAATTAGGATGTCAAACCCAAGTCAATGTACTTAAAATATTCTCTATACTTTTAATATTTTTTTATATCTAAAAAGAAATTGTTATTAATTCGCTACCCATCATGTTTCAATATGAGAATTTGTATGCATTTATTGAAGACAAGTGCCTTCTTGTGACATGCCAGGAATATGATGCTATGCACCTTGACTATGAGCCTTACATTTCAAGGAAAATCATGTCATCTGCAATGAGAATTTTCTATGCAATGATTCCATTAATGAAATCAGTAACTCGAACTCTGAATCTCAATTTATTGTATTTGATCAGGTGTAGTGAACACTTAGTTATAAGTTTAATTACATATATTTAATTAATTGAATATGCCTATATAGAAATGAAAGTGTATTTCTTTAATTCTCATTCCAGTTTCTCATCTCTGAAATTAAAAAAAAAATTATTGATTCCCTTGTTCTTATCACTATCCTTTTTTCTTTTTTCTTTTTTTCATTTCAGAGTTATGTTTGAAATTTCAAAATTATATTACCAAACTTAAAAAACAATTGTCTAAGTTTTTTTTTGAACTTGTCAAGTTGATTAGGTTATATTAAAACACTTTTACATAATTTAATTTAAAACTCAGATCAAATGAGTTGAGTTGAAAATTTTTAAAATTAACTCATTAGATCAAATTTAATAACAATACCAAAAACATTTACATATCCTAGAAATTTTTTTAAGTTGAAGAAAAATTGGATCCCATTCACACCATAACGAGGCTAAGAAACTAGTTGTAAACTAAAAAGATTTTGATTTTTTGGTGTTGCCATATTATTTATAAGCTCACGTTTCAAATTTGTATTTGATGTAACCGTTTATATATAGACAACTCTTTAACTCTTTGTCGTTGGAATTTTTTTGCCCATGTTCGTAACTAACCTGAGGATAACTGAAATCTTGAGGTACCATCGGGTGGTGGCACCGCTTCAAACTTTGGTTGAGCTAAAACCTCGCAAACAACAAAATTATTAAGCTAAAACATAAAAAATGAATTCAAAATCTCATCAGACAATGAATTAAAAAAAGATATGTTGAACGTCGAAGAAGTCGGCCAAGAAAGTCTTACTGGAATTGAAATAGTCAACGACGTCACTCAATTAAGTAACGAAACAGCGACGGTGCTCAATTTCTGTGAAATCTTTACTCTTTTCTTTTCTCATTGTTATGTATTGAATGTTGAAATTTGGCCTAAATTTGGCCAAAATTTAGAGTTGAAGAGCACAATTAAATAACTTTGTTTCGAAATAGCGAAAAACGGAAACAAAGAGGATATTTCCATGTATTTATTGTTTTAGAAAACAGAAAGATTTATTTTATGTATTTTTTTTATTTCATTCAATCATACATATTTATATATATATATATTTTTTATTACTAGACACTAACTAAATTAAATGTACCAGTGTTATTCCTTTAAAGTACGGATCCATTTGTTTTGTTTTACATATGAAAAATATTTTACATCAATAAAATACTTGACATGTAAAATGTTTTCCCATAAAAATTTTTATGAGTAAAATATTTTTCAATAAAATATTTTATATGTAAATATTTTTTAATAGTAGTGGTGGTGAGGTGGTGAAAATGATGGAGATTATCATGATGTTAATAAAAAAAAAAAGGTGATAAGATGGTTGTGGTGTTGATGACACGATGACACTAAAGAAGATACTCATGGTGGTTAGATGGTAGTGATTGTGACATGGAGGTGATGGTAAAGGTGTTGATAAGGTGATCATGATCATGGTAGTAGTGGAAAAAAAAAAGTGGTGGTGAGGTGGCGATGGTGGTGGTAGGGAAAGAGGTGATTGTGGTGTTGGTAGAGGAGGATGTGGTGGTGACATGGCAATGATAGTGAAGAAGATGGTCTTGAGGTGGTTGTGGTGTTGGAAAAGGTGATTGTAAGGACAAAATAGAGGTGAGGTTGAAATAATTAGAAGATATTATAAAATAATTATTATTTATAAAATATTTTACAAAATTTTATAAGTTGAAAATATTTTCCAGCAAATAAACTAAGTTTGAAGATTAATTATAAAATATTTTATATTGATAATTTTTTTTTTGTAAAATATTTTACAAAAAACAAAAACAATAAAATATTTTTCAAAAAACAAACAGAAAAATCTAAAAAATATTATCCGGTAAGATATTTTTCATGAAAAAAAACCCAAATAAGTATTAATTGTCAACTAATATATCATTTGTAAGAGAAAAATTAGACTAACTTTTTTTTTTTTCTATATTAAATAGGCCAAGGTTTTCCAGTTCCGCTTGGGTTTATTATTTTTCTTGACTGTACTGTGGGTGTAGCTGGGTTTTATTCTAATGAAATCATCCCTTGGTAAGTATAAACTTGAAAACGTCCATTAAAAATAAGCATACACAAGAGAACCTTTCTGCGGGTGTTGTTTTCTCAACTAAGAAATGAAATACCAAATTAATTTAATGTGCAGAATGATGGAAAACGACGAGAATATTGAGATCTTCACGATGAACAAGGACTTCCTTCACCTGATGCGTTGCTGCCGGCGTCTACTTCCTTCCCGTGAGTCCTTCTGTACATAAGAGGAAACACTCCCATCAAGTGATACCTTGCTGATGATGTGATGATCCGCTACTATTGTGACTTCACAGATCCAGCTTCATCCTCTAAATCATGGCCGCTGCTGAAGCTTAAAGAAGCGTTTCTGTCTTGTGACTTGGTGCTGCTGCTGCTGCTTCTGCTTCTGCTTTTGCCGCTGGTAGAAACAGTGCTTCCTTCCAGTCTTGATCCCTTGCTGCTTTTGTGGCTCGAAGAATTTTTCGATTTTTTGCTGCTCTTGCGGTGGAAAGAGGCATTACAATGCGAGCTCCTGCTGCTAGCGCCGTTTGAGGAAGCACTTCCATATTGTGATCCTCTACCATTCGATGTGAGCTCCTCCATTCTCCGGCTGTTTTTACGATCGGAAGAAACACTGTCATCCATTGATTTCATGCTGCTGCTTGTGGTGAAGTTTCTGCTCCCGGTAACAGCCTGTTGATCTCTACAGTCACTGTCCCCATCCTCATCATCTGAACTTTCATCATCATGGTGATCTGAAGTATCTCCGTCATGTTCTTTTGCTCTGTCCTCGTTATCTGAACTCTCTTCGCTCTGACTGCCATCACTAGCCTTCTCGTCGTCATCTGAACCATCCTTCTCCTCTGAAGGAGGGATCAATTGAGGCATATCAGTAGCTGTTGACAGAAAACTTAACGCTGTTACAACGTCGCTCATCAAAGGACGGGCTGATGACTCATCTTGCAGACACATTGCTGCTATTGCAACAACTTGATTCAGGTCTTTTTCGGGAAATTGCTTGTTAAGAAGTGGATCGGCCATATCTGGATACTTTTTTGGGTCCTTGAATTTCGGCTGTGCCTGCTTGGTGACAAGCATATAACGATTAGTAAATTATTACAAGCTGCTGAAGCTGATTTATACAAATATATCGAATGCATCAACGAAGAATGATTAAGAAGTTAGATTACTAACCCAAGAAACTAGATTTTGCTCGTCGACGGGTTTCGTAGTGTCTATGGCTCTTCTTCCGGTAATGAGCTCCAGCAAAATAACTCCGAAACCGTATACGTCTGATTTTTGTGTGAGTTGACCTGCTCTAGCATACTCTGGAGCACAGTAACCATAAGTTCCCATCACTCTTGATGACGGATGCATTTTGTCCCCGGAAGGCCCAAGCTTGGCGAGCCCGAAATCAGAGAGCTTGGGGGTGAAATCTTCATCCAGAAAAATGTTGGAGGGCTTTAAGTCGCGAAATATAACAGCGGGATCGGCTTTTTCGTGCAGGTATTCTAGTCCTTTAGCGGTACCAAAAGTTACTTTCATTCTGGCAAACCAGTTCAATGGCTTTCGTTCTGCTGCTATATCTGCAAATTCGTTGAATTTTGTACTCATTAACACCTATTCTCGTGCACAAAGAATTCTGAACATGAACTTACATAAAGCATGGGGAGAATCGAGATCAACACAGGGATTAGATTTTTGAAAACTTGTGAGGTGCACACAGCATGCGTGCGACGTCTTAGAATCTTGGTAGTTTGTGAGAGAACGACCACAGATTATAGGAATATACGTGCACGTATTTATGTTTGAATGCAGAGAGGAGACCAAGGGAAAAAGAAAGAGGAATACCAAGGAGATGATCCTCCAGAGAGCCTCCTGACATTAATTCATGCACCAAAAGCCTCTGGTCTCCATCAGCACAGTATCCGATGAGGTTGACCAGGTTTGGGTGGTGTAGACGACTGAGCGTCAAGACCTCACCGAGAAACTCGTTTCTTTGCAGTCCATTCCTGTCAAGTTGCTTCACAGCCACCACCTATGTTTGCAATAGTAGCAGTAACAGATACAAGAGAGAATTAATGTAAGCTAGATTTTGTTAAGCAGTTTATGTAAAACACCGGAAGTTGAAATCCTCAATGACCTGCCCGGTTGATGCCAGTGTCCCTCTGTAGACTCTTCCAAATCCACCTTCACCCAACAGGCATTCTTGACGGAAGTTCCTCGTTGCAGTGGCGAGCTCACGGAAGGTGAAGGATTGGGTCTCAATATCTCTTGTTTCGACATCTCTTTCTTCCTCCATCTTGTTTCCATCTCCGGGTTTCTGTTTCTTGATCTCTACAACAAACAACATGAGAATTAAGATCAATTCCTGCACGCGAACTAACCTTGGAAATTAATCAAGTATTAGTTTCTTTGTCATTAATTTGAGGCAATTACAGTCCAAACTAAAACCATAAGAATGACTCAGTTTTTTAATAATTACAGAGTTTTTTTTATTATTAAAAATTTATATAATTATTAATTTTAGAATCTATAAAATTAATCGAGGTATATACAAACTAATATAGATATTCATATTAATAATTAAAAAAAACAAGTTTTAGGTTTAAAACTTATTCTTTGGCCCCTTGTAAACAATCTTCCATAGTTTGTACCTCTCTTAAATATGCATTTCTTACGCTATTCAAATGGATGAATTTTCCTGTAGTTACGAGCAAATCCCTGGTGGTTCTAGTCTAATGAAGCTGATTTTTAAGTCCCTCCTAAAACCAGATCAAGATTAACAAAAATAAAAATAAAACTAGTAGAAACAACATGTATAGGAAATTAAAACTATGATTACTTTAATCTTTATCGTTAGGACAATATCAATATGTATTCTTCTCCCCTGGTACGTATCCGTTTATCTAATTTCCACATATTTCGTTGGGTGAGATAAATACCTTGTACTTGTGGAAAATACATAAACATATAAATCATTTCCATGATACATGAAAGAAAAGCAGAAAGCGCAGAATTTAATTACATTTGATTTAAGATTTCAAGACCAATATTTGACCTTGTTTTCGATAATTGAGGAACATATTACCAGACAACATCGGCGACCCATTCTCTCTCTTGCTTTTCTGAGATTGGAAGCACGAGAAGCAATTCATCTCTTGATCGTTAAAAGCCTCTGATCAGGGAAATGAGAGCAGCTAGCACGGTGATTCTTGGACAAAACGCAACTTGCCAGGCCTTACAAGGCTCTGCGTCAAAAACCATAAAAGCCCGGGAGGGAGCAGAGAGATTTGTGAAGGAGGAGGACAGGGTCCTTCAAGGGAATTGAAGGACCCCACGGGTGGGGAGGAATCAGGCAATGAGAAGGGGGAAAAAAGCTATTGAAGGGAGCTAGTTTTTTGGGCAACGAACATGATGAACTCTTTCATTGGAGCTCTCCAAGAAAAAGGTGGAGAATTTATTGGAACATCTTTGACAAGTGTGCTTCGAGAGGAGACCACGAATTTCGGAGTTTATATTGTTGTCTTCCCATGCTCCTGGAGAGGGTATCCAACCATTTTGTGACTTTGCTAACGAACCAGTCTGCTTGGTCTGCTCTCCTGTCTTCTATCATGTGATAAATCCTACTTGTTATCAACTTTCAGACCAAATTAATATAAACATCGAGAAAAACATTATCATGCATTAAGGACAAAAAGGAAAAGAAAACTTCGTATGACGTGAATGACTAGGTATGATACAAGGTTTTAGGTGTCCCGTTAAGTAGACTATGTATGATATTTTTAAAATATACAAATGCTATATGGAAATAAATTTTCATATAACTAAGTACAATTCTTAGATGGTAATTTCTCCAATAGTAATAAGAGTTATTAGCACATATTATTTTTATAAATATTATTCTTCTCATAATATAAGTTATTCGAATATACATTAATGAAGAGAATAAAAGAAGAAGCAAAACCCATCTGTTAGATCATAGGAGGAGCCATTATTAACACCTCCAAGTTCGAAGACTTGCCAAGACACGTCTCCAAATCAATCTTTTAGCCTTTAATGCATTATCCCAAGATAAAATCTAATATCTAAATAGTCTAAAATTATAGGATACATTGATCATTATATTTTTTACATATACATATTCACATTGATTAAAATTATATAAATATCATTAAACCCAAAGACAAAACATCTTGATCATTATCTTATTCAAAGCTGTTATTTTCCTCTATAATTATTATTTTTAAGTTTGTAAGCACACATACACACACAACATAATCTTTAAAACTCTTTTTCTTTATCGTCGGTGATAACTTAAGCATTAAAAGATTCTCTAGTCCTAATATAAAAAATAATAATAGGTATCCATAATATCAAGTTCAACATTCTTAACCTTTTAAAGTTTTTATCAGTTTTAGAATAAATTTTATTAATGTGAGTTGTTTTGTGAACCTCATCATTTATATATGATATTCAAACTTCATATTCATATAAATCTTAAAAAATACATAATTTTAAGAAACCTAATAGTCCAATGATATTCATTGCTCCTAATTTTGATGAACTAAACCATTAATTGGCTACTAATTATTGCCTTAAGTTTACGTTGTTATAGTTTTAATTATCATTAACATTATTCCAAGGATTTTGATATGTCTTGAAGTTGCGCAAACATGAAAATCATAGTGATAGATCTTTTGCTTTAAGGTTAGCTTTAGATTGTTTATTGTTACTCACATATTTTTAAATAATAACTTGACTCTTGAAAACAAATTAATATACTCAAGAAACATATCAAAATAACTAAATAACCATGCCATACACAAAAACTAGGACCTTTGATAATATATATATATATATATATATATATATATATATATAGTTAATCATACTTGATACAAATTCTAAATCATTCAATAAACCAAATAATCATCCTTACATAAAAACTAAGACCTCTAATAAAACAAATGACCTTATCTTTTAGCTAAATGGCCGGCCATGTACTTTTATATGAGCTAAAAATTAACTGTCTTATATATAAAGTGTGTGTGAGATTTATTTACCTTGTTATTACTTTAAATTTTGAATTTAAAACATTCATACCATTTGTTTTACCATTTGAAACAAATAAGACAAGCTCTCTTACACTTCTAGTCGTTATTTAACCTCAATATAATATATTTATTACATCATTTAGTACAAACTATATAATATAACAAACCTCTCATTTATTCAAAAAATTTGTCCTAATTGTGCTCTTCTCTTTTGAGCATCTAGTTTAGCATTCAATTATAAAAAGACCATTATTTTACCTTTATAACTCATGCAATCTTTATCCAATCATTGATATGATGTTGAGAATTATATTTTTACTACTTTAAACAAACAGTTTTATTATTCTCTCTTACATATTGATTGTACCCTTCATTTAACTTAAAAATAGTTAGATTAAATCCTTACTAAAAATTTGATCTTTTTAGTGTTGATTTCATTCCCTATGAGTAAAAGATATTGTGAAAGTGTAAATGATACTCTAACTACTTGGATATTTGGTAATGTGCTTTTGATTAAGTTATAGTGATTAGGTTTCAAAAAAAAAAATCATGAGGGTTTCAATCTTGAGATCATGAAAAAAAAATGTGTTGGCTTTAATCTGGAACCCGTGAAAAGGATCATGTGAGAGGTTTCATTTTAAATCTAGAAAAAATATGGTTATTATAAAAAAGTGAGTATTCATCCTTAAAAAAACAAATTAACTAATGGTAAAAATTCCAAATTACCACTTGAAGATTGGAGTAGACATTTAATGTCAAACTATAGTAAGATTTTCTAGTATTTTCTTTTTTTCTACTATTATTACTTGTTATCTATGATTATAAGTGTATGGTTGGTTAAAAACTAAGCTTGTTTATACTTTGATATTGTAATTAAATGAGAAAAAAAAAAGGCTAAGTTTACTTAAATGCTTTTTTAAAAAAAAACATAATTCAATTCTTTGGATCTATAAGTCAAAGAAGGATCGATCATAATATGTAGCTTTACATCAAAATGAGAAAACTCTTCAATGAGCCAAGAAGAAAAAAATACTATCAATAAACAATAAAAAAAAAAAAGTTGAAATATTTGTTATGGAATCATCACAATGAAACTTATAAACATATCATCCAAAAATAAATTGTATCATGATTTTGTATAACCTAAGAATTGTATAAGACATATAAAATAAAGGATGGAAAGATATGGGAGGATATAAATGAAAATTAAAATTCATTGGCTTTATACATAGTCATCTGAAATGTAATATTTCTAATGTTTATTTATTAAAAACAATAAAATCATAATACTATCAATTTGAATATTGATAAATATCAATAAATAAAAATAATGATAAGCAAAACTAATTATTTGTTACTAATTTGAGGTACATAGTATGCATTGTATATGAAAGAGAATTTTTCTTTGGCTTATGCTAGAACTTTTTGTTCTCTCCTCCTCTCTAGTCTATTTTTATAATTATTACAAGATATTAACAAATATAAATAATGAAAAATATTTTAAAAACTATCTTCTTTAGTATTGGTAAAATCATCCTTTAAACAACAAAAGATAAACTAGAAATGAAACTAAAACAATTAAGAGATAAATATATATTAAGATATTTAATAGCACAACACGAGTCATTTACACGGTTGTGTTTGATGAATTTATTTATTAAAGTTAATTTGTAATAGAAATTGATAGACACATAAAGATTATTGAATAAAATAAAATGAAAAAATACTATGTGAAAATAAACATTTTTATTTTATATGAAATATAAAAAAAATAGAAATGAATCATATTAACCTTATGAAAAATAAAAAACACAATATAAAAAATAAACTTAAAAAATATTTTTAAAAAGACATAAAAAGATATTAATTGAAAAAAAAGTACAAAGAAAGGAAAAGCTCAGGTCTGTGCATTTGAGTCTGTTATTTTTTTTAAAAGAGGTAAACGACTTGTTGTTCACCTTTTTTTTTTTTGTAAAACAAGAATAGAGAAACGACACGTAGCTAGTTGTGGTAGACGACATGTCATTTGCCAGCTCAAAATCCAGCCATCACCGTGATGGTTGAAAAATTAAGTCTACGAGGTTTTTTTTTTTTATACCAAAAAACCTATTTTTCAACCCATTTCAACCATATAGCTCCCTACAAACACCTTTAAAACACCAATAAACCAAACTATCAATCTAATAAACCCAAAAGCGGTCTAAACCACTAAATGAAACCGAAAAACATATGGCATCATTGACCTAAATATGATTTTTTAGGCTACATTGAGGCGTAAAATAACCACTATAGACACTCATCTAGTGAAACCGTTCACATCAATTTTAATCTATTTGGTGGTCGGAATCATTTTTAACGGAGAGCTTTCTCTCTCTTCATCGGAATCCAGCGACTCCTCTTTCTCTTCCCATGAAAAAAAGACAAAAAAAAAAGAAGAAAAATAAAATTTGGTACAAAAATGTATTTTTAAAATTAATTTGTTTAAATGTTAATTTTTTATATTAAGTTTTACTTTTATCACATAATTTTTTCAATTTCTACCAGATATTTTTAACATTTCACTCCTAGCACTTTTTATACTTTAACTTCTCACCTTTAGATTTTAATCCCTTAATATTTTTCCTTTGTATTTATAATCACGTACAAAAAAATAAAAACAACCTCGGTTTTAAAAGAAAAAATGGATGATTGCCTGTTTTTTTCTACGTTTCAAAAACGCTTTTAAAAAAGTTAAAATTTTTTTATTCTTTTATTAACTTTAAATTAATATATTTTTTGTGTTTTTAAATTTTTTTAATATGCTGATATCAAAAATTATTTTTAAAAAATAAAAAATATTATTGACATTCATTTTAACAAAAATTTTTTTTAAAAAAACAACTACACTACAATGACAAAAAAGCCCAACCATACCAAAGTTGAGAGATTACTAACATATTTACGGAGAGTTGAACAAATGGAGATATAGAGAATAAAAAAATAGGATAGAATAATTGAATTACTAGTATAAAACATTTTGGTGGATTTACATGGAAACTAGAGGGACAATTCGAGTTCGAATATAAATAACTTGATATCGATTTACATGTAAAATACTATATAATCAGGCAGGCAGGAAGGCGGAGAGTGAGGAGCAGAGGAAGCGACGGCGGAGAGAACGCGGCCAGCAATCTCTCGACAAACTGTGGACCTGGTCAAACTTTTCTTTCTTTAGAAAGCAGGGGGGGGGGGAGAGAGAGAGAGAGAGAGAGAGGTGATTTTGATTAAATCAGTAATATAATAAATACATAAATAAATGGATGGATGATAGATGAGAGAAGATTGGATGAGAACCACACCGCCATCGTTACTTTCCCTAACAATTGACACAGCTGTCCTTCACCTCTCCAACTTTTCTGATCTCTCTTCCATACCTGATCATATTATCCTCGATCTCTTCCTGGTACTTCTCTTCTCTTCGCTTCCTTTATTTATTTATTTACAGAAGAGGTGATCTCTAGATTTAGATCTATCTAGAAGTTTGCCCCTTTTTTAAAATTTTGTTTTTTGCTTGACTTATTCCGTAGCAACATCCTGTATTCTGATTTTCTTTCATGCTTTGTGATTTTATGGTGATTGCGATGAGATGAGATTTGGAGTGTTTGTTTCTAATTTGATATTGATCCATGTAATTTTTTCCTGGATTCTTATACAACACGAAGCTCACACATAGAAGCGATTCACTAATAGTTTATTTATTTACTATTAAAAGCACAAATTTAAAAGGTTTCCATATGCTAAATGCTCTTTGCTTGTTGCTCTATCATGTTCTCTTTTAAGTTGGAATAAAGAAAGCTATGGTGATATCAGTTCTCACAAGGAGTTGGACTAGATTAGTTATAATTTCCATTTTCCATGAATTACAAGCATGGAGATTTTCATATTTATATCAAATTAACCAGAGAAGGGAATAATAATGAGATTAAGCCTTTTAGGCTGCGGCATTCCATAGAGGTGTAGTTTTTTTCCCTTCCATGGAGAGCAGCCGTTGAGATTTACATTCAATTTTCTTTTAGTTATTTGACATGATGGGAGTGGTATCAAAGATTTGAGATCCCTTGATTTTGAGGCAGATTGGTGTTTGATTGTTTGGAATGGTGCAGAAGAATCCTTTTATCCAACCCCAACTAGTTTGGGATTGAGGCTTGGGTTGTTGTTAAAGTTGTTCTGTAATATGACCTGACATGCTTTGTTCTGTTTTATAACGGTAATTTTTTCTTTGTGCACTATCTGGTAGTTACCTTTTGCATTATGCTTTTATGAAAGCTGAACATATAACACAACATAAGGCAAAGTTTACTTGATCATTTTGTATTTATTGGTTGCATGATGTACATTTTTAATTTCAAATTATCAAAGAACTATCTCAACCCAAAGATTGAGCTCATAGATCAAGCCCCAAGAATGGTTTTATATGCTCTAACATAACCTCTCAAGTGAAAGCCTGTTTATCTTGAAACTTGAACATGCCTGCAACCACCTTATGCTGAAATTTTTAATTTAATATGAAGAATAGGGATGTGGTGGGATTTGAGCCCGTTATTGTTTGGTCATTAAAGCTTTGATACTATGTCAACAAACCTTCTCAATTTAAAAATTTAAGTTGTTAGGTAAGGTCTCAAAAATAGTTTTATATGCTCTAACAAGAATGTACTTCAAAAGGTTGTGTGCAACAAATTCATTGCTGACATCGTGAAATGTCTATGCTAATATGTTACTCTAGAACTTTTGATGTGGTAATGGAATAAAATCACCGGTCACGTTGATACAAGTTTGAAGTTCTCTTGCAGTTAGAAGAGTTACATTTCACCTAGTTTATCAGATTGCTAGCAAATCCTATCTTGGCTTTTTTGTTTGCAATATTGCTTCTGTTAAACTGAATAGAATGTTTTGAGAGGAAGGTCATAAGGTTAAGTGAAGTGAAAGTGAACATCTTGCTTAGGCAATAGCAATTTGATCTGCTGCTTTGTGACCATTGTGCTCATTTGATACTTTCATAGCTTTGTCTTGGCTGATTTTCTAGCATTTCCATTCCATCTAATCGTTTGATTCAATGTTTAGTTCCAAGCTATTGTAATTTTTTTCCCTTGCAATTTGTGCTTCTATAAGTCCTGATTGTCACTTAAACCAAAGCAAAAAATATTCCGTTCACATCTGAGCTATAAAAAGTCAATCTGTTATCTTTTCTCCTCAGTTCTAACTGCTCTTCTACTCTTTAACTTCTTTTGGTCCATTTCGTATCCTATTGTAACATTGTTTTTTCCATGTTGAGCAGAGAACACTGAAAGCTGGAAAACTGACTGAGAAAGTTCTGAAATTGTTTGTGGCGACAGGAAATGATGAAGTCCTTGCATTCATCCAGGCATTGAACATCCAACATGTCATAACCCCTGTCCTTCCTACTAGTGAGTTGCATTTGAAATTTTTTCATCCTATCCTTCCAGATGTTTTGAGCTGGATTTTGAAGCTTTTCTCTTACATTTTGATTGTCTATTGATAGGATGTTCTGAGAAATTCTAAGATAGACAAAATTGTGCATGTACACTTGGATACATTTTAAACCCAAACACCAGCTGCTTTTAGGAGACAATCTCTTGGTTCTGGATCTTCATTTTTGTAACTTGGGAAGATGTCTCTAGCTAACATCAAAGACAGTGAGGTTGACATTGTGATAGGAGCACTTCACTCAGACCTGACATCATTTATGAATGAGTGGAGACCCATATTCTCCCGATTCCACTTGATAATTGTCAAAGACCCTGATCTCAAAGAGGAACTCAGGATACCAGAGGGCTTTAATATTGATGTCTATTCCAAGTCTCATATCGACCGGGTGGTGGGCTCTTCTTCCTCCATAGTCTTCTCCGGCTACTCATGCAGGTATTTCGGCTTTCTTGTGTCTCGTAAGAAATACATTGTCTCAATCGATGATGATTGCATCCCAGCTAAGGACAGTAAGGGTTTTCTAATAGATGCTGTGGCCCAGCATCTTGCTAACCTGGCAACTCCAGCCACTCCTTTTTTCTTCAATACTCTCTATGACCCTTATCGTGAGGGAGCAGATTTTGTTCGTGGGTACCCATTTAGCCTGCGTAGTGGGGTTACGTGTGCTCTGTCATGTGGACTCTGGCTTAATTTAGCCGACTTAGATGCTCCTACACAAGCCCTGAAGCCAGCGCAGAGGAATTCTCGATATGTTGATGCTGTTATGACCATTCCATCTAGGGCCATGATGCCCATCAGTGGAATCAACATTGCTTTTGATCGTGAGGCCGTGGGGCCGGCTTTATTGCCAGCTTTGAAGTTGGCTGGGGAAGGAAATCTTAGATGGGAAACAATGGAAGATATTTGGAGTGGAATGTGTGTTAAGGTTGTGTGCGATCACCTTGGTCTTGGTGTGAAAAGTGGGCTACCGTATGTGTGGAGAAAAGACAGAGGCAGTGCGATAGAGAGCTTGAAAAAAGAGTGGGAAGGGGTAAAGCTGACGGAGGAAATTGTCCCGTTCTTTCAGCAAGTTAGGTTGCCACAAACAGCAGCGACAACAGAAGACTGCATCCTTGAGATGGCAACAACAGTGAAGCAACAGTTAGGACCATCAGATCCCGTTTTCACTCGTGCTGCTGAAGCCATGGTTGAATGGGTCAAGCTGTGGAAGGCTGTTGGGTCTGGTTCCTCTCCTTTGTAGAAAAGGGTAGTTTTGATGGTTATATTTCTAGTTCCGATTACTGTGTTTGCTTGCAACTTATGCCCTATAAAATCACTCTGATTTTGTGAGGTAGGGATAAAAGATGTTAACTATATTTATGGTTTGTTTTGATTTTGTGTTTGAGGGGCGCCGTTGTGACAATCTTGCCTCTTACCATATAATTTAAACAAAAGTGGCAGAAAGTGAGCAAGCAATTGCTTTTGAGCTGTGACATGTGACTTTAAGGGGGTTGCTTTTAAATCACTTCCTATCACGGAGCAGGATTTAAAAGGGTGGTCCGGAGTGATGATTTAGTAATTGTGATTTAAAATGTCTTTTTATTTAGAAATGTATTAAAATAATATTTTTAAAATAATATTTTTAATATTAATGTATTAAAATATTTAAAAAATAAATTTTAAGTAACATATTAGTGGTGAAATGAAAAAGAAGAATTCTCCTTTATCCACTCTTAATTTTTTGTCATAATTTCTTTTTCCTTGAAGTGATTCTTGTTGACCATAGTTATAAAATCCAACTCGAAAGTTGACCCGGTTAAGAGACAGGGTCCTGGGTTTTATGGATTAACCCGGGGTAACCGGGTTAACTCGTATGAATGTAGGATATTTATGAGCAATCCTTTCAAATAAAACAAAATTTCACACTTGCACTTTTACCTTTGTTGCTATCAATGTTCTCCTTCACTTCTTGTAACTGGCTATTTTGAAAAGTAACAATAAAGAAAGAAAGAGAGACAGAGCAGAGAGAGAATGATGTTCTTTTTGCAAATAAGAGAGAAACAGAGAAAGATCATTCATGAGAATACCAATCACCTGATAAGGGTACTCAATACCCATCCCAGGAGGTGGTATATGGCTAAGCAGTAGAGCCAACAACACAGATTGTTTGAAATTCTTATAGTGGCCATTGATAGTAATAGGGATCTCAATCATGGTCGTTTCTTTATTCAGTTTCAGTAGCGCTTGCTACTGAAACACTTTCTTGATATGGGTTTTACCTATTTGTTATGTTCTTCATCATCGCCGCACTTTTAGGGTTCACCATCTTTGCCTCTGTTGTCACCAATAAAGGGTTGGGCAACCTAGTCTTGAATCATGTGTATTCTAGCTATTATCTACAGGACTGTTCAGGGTGGTTGAAGGACCGAGTAGCTAGTGATAGCTACTGGCACAAGATTAGCTCTTGTACACGAGATTCTAAGGTTTGTTGTAAGATGGGGAGAAGTATTAATGGCGTTCCTGAGACTGTAAATATGTCCGGCCACAACTTCTCTTATCTCTCTCTCAGTCATCCCCTGGCCTTTTGGTCAGAACTAAAGAGCCCCTTCTTCTTCTTCCCAAGTCTACACAGAAACAACATTTGAAAAGGAAAAAACAAATCATCGGGTCTTGTTTGGGTTCGCCTAGGTCTCCCGGGTCATGGGTTAATCCGTCTGGTCAACCGGGTTTTGCTGGGGTTTTTGCAACAGACAATCTTATAACAAACCCAAACAGGTCCAGTCACCAATCGACCGGGTCCCGGGTCAACCTGTCGAGCCTGTCCGGGTTTTATAACTATGTTGCTGACGTTAATGAGATGAAATCGATAGTATTTTTTTTTCTTACTATGATTATGGTATATTTGCTCTTAATATAAATGAAAATATATGTAATACATTTTTGGTGTAACTACATATTTGTTCCCAATTGATATAACAATTCTCAGTTCAGCTGTCAGCCTCTCTCCCTCTCTTTTTCTATATATATATATGACTATGGTATTTTTTTTTTTTTGTTATTCAAGTTTTTTTTTTAATTTAGTCATTAATTTTTATTATTATTTTATTCATATACACTGTTATTTTGGATTTTGATCCAATAATTTATTTTGATTACTTTCCCACAAGGTTCTTAGGTGTCAAAAAAGCATTCTCACATTTGATTAATGTTTAAATTTGCAAAAGCAAATTCAATTTTATTGATTGAAAATACACAGATCCAAATTAACATTATGGTTAAAGCAAAAGGGTTTGATTTTTTAACATTTGAAAATCTACCTTTAATGGTACACTCATACTGAGTAAATGATCACTCCTATTGTTTATGGCAATTATAGGATAAAGTTTAGAAACTTTATCTTGACCATAAGATAGTAGTACAAAACCAAGATAGTACAAAACCTTCATAAGGTTCTTATAACTCATAAAATTGAAGATCCTTTTTAACTCCACCAATACTTGCAAAATTCTCTTCTAGAAAATTCATATCATGGGATTCTATCTCAATCATTCTTTTATTAGGATGATTACCATTTATAACATAGCCCTTAAAGTACTCAACTATTTAATAAAAATATGTTTGCTTACTCTAAGATCTAATTTTCATATTTAGAGAAAGATTTATAAGCATAACTTACATATTATCATGGGCGTAAGCCTTTAAATTAGGCTTTTCACCATTCTAAAAGTTTATAAGGGATGGTGGGAATGGATTTTAAGGATATATGGTTAAGAATATGGGAAACAATCAATAGCGCATCCCCTAAAAATTAATTAGAAAGTTACTTATGACATCACATACCTAATCGTATCTAAAAGTGTGTAATTCTTTCTCTATACAAAACACCATTTTTATTTTTATTTTTTTTTTGTAGTGTAAAGAATTGTTAATTGTCCACGTATCCTTTTTCCCTCACATAGTTCTTTGAATTGTTCTAATAAATACTTTCAACCTCTATCAATATGAAGAACCTTTAAATTCCTCTCTTTTTTATCCTAAACTCATGTAAAAAAAATGTTTGAAATAATCTAAGGCCTCTAACCGGTGAGATAACATATACACAACACCATACCAGGAGTAATCATTTATGAAAATTAGAAAATAAGTTTATTGATCTCATGTCTATGATCTAACTAAAGATAATATGAGTAACAAATATGTGTGAGCATATATAGGTCAGGATAGGGTTGTACCTTTTTTGGCTTAGAGCAATCCCAAGTGAAGTGATCCATGTTTTTATAATTATATAATTTAACCTTGGTCATGTTATTATTTGTACTGTTATCTTTATGGAATTTGGTTACTTTGCCAACTCTTGGTGCCAAATTTGCAACATCATTTTGTAGAGCTTCGCTTCCTTTTGTTGTTCTTTGTGTTTAGGCTTGAATACCCCACATCATCTAATTTTAACTACTAAAATTGTAATATAATTTACCTATTTGTGCTTAAATTCAAGTTTAAGATGTTAACCAATATGATTATAGGTCTTAATACCCTTATTATGTGTTAACACCATCTTCATATGGCCCTAAAAGGATTGAAGTAAGGTTGCAATGACAACCTAGACTTGTTCATTAATGATTTTATTACTAGTTGCTTGCAACTCTCTAATCATAGAGGAAATAACTCTAATGTGTTCCACTATAGATTGCTTTAGGTCCATCATATATTGGTTAAACTTAAGGGTAAGGCTTATAAACTAGTTGGTGTCATGTTACGAAATTTCAATTTAAATTGGTCTTACATTTCCTTAGCAGTCCGATGAATCTTAAATTCTTTAATTAGGTCATCCTGTATAAATCTTAACATGGAAAAGCATGCAGTTCTATCCTTACCGACCTAAGCCTTATAGGCTTGTTGGTCATACCAGTGTTTGATAGTTATTCCTTTCTTAGGTTGGGTCATGCTATTAATAAAGGTCTTTAGTACTTTTTTCTCATTCAAGAGATACCGAATTTCTCTATGCTAAATGTCATAGTTATTTCCATCAAGTTTCCCATCCTTGGTCAATTCAATTACCAAATTATTGGAGGTCATTTTTTATATTCAATGCACAATTTAAATTAGCCACATATCTTTCATTTTATTCTCTATCTAATTAGATAATAATTTTTTTTTTACATATTAAAATAAAAAAAAATGCAACGAAAGCTAGTAATCATCTCCTAACATGCAAGTCATAATATTATATCTTATTGACCAAGATTAAATCAGCTTGTTTTAAATATAGTTTAAGTAGGTCATTATAAAAATCAATGCAAAATAAAAATAAAAACAAATTCAAGAGTTAGAAATAGAAGATAAAATTAAAAATCAAATTCTCAACCTTCTTAATTTAGACATTAACACCGATTTGAGAAGGTTCTAGTGATGAAATACTAGTCATTCAAAATAATGAAAACTTAAGTGAATTAGATAGTGACCAAAAAAATGATAATTGCAGTCCAACAATTTATACTTGTTCATACAAACAAATCAATGTAATAACCTAGGAAAAAGATTTAATATTAGATGTCATTGATAAAACTCAAGATCCTGAAATCAAAAGGAATATATTCACAAACTAAGACACCTAGTTTCAAATGAAAATAGACCGAATGATATAAAGCCATATAATCTTCAACAAATTCTAAATCAATTACCTAAACAACAAAGCCCAACTACAATTCATGACTTACTACGAGAAATTAGAGAAATGAAAGAAGAGTTAAGACAACTCATTGCAATCATAATAAAACTCAACTAAAATGATTATTACTATAAAAACCAAGATCGTTTTCATGATCAAGAAGAATTTATAAATAAATAATTACCTATAACATCTCAAGAATTCACAAACACAATAACAAAAATAAAATCTCAAAAATGGTATATAGAAATAACATTAGTCATTAACAATGAATATCAAATTAAAACAATTGCTCTTGTAGATTCTAGAGTAGGTCAAAATTATTTTCAAGAAGAATTAGTGCCAACTGAATATTATAAAAAGACCACATAAATATTAAATAGCACTAAAAACTTCAAATTAATTACAACTTATCAAATGTTCACATATGTAATCAAGAAATTTGTTTTAAGAATATTTTTATAATTGTTAAAGTTATGAATCAAGAAATGATTTTAGGAACTCCTTTCCTAGCTCAAATATATCCATTTAAACTAAGCAATAAAGGTATCAAAACAAAAATATTTGGTGAAGAAATAATTTTTAAGTTTATATTATCCCTTGAGCCAATAGAAATAAATAATTTTCAAAACAAGTCAATTTATAAATTAATTTTTGTAATTAAACAAAGAAAGAAAAACCTTAAACTCATTAAATCAAGAAGTATATTATGAAAAAAAAATTAAAGATGTTAAACTTCCCTAAAATAAAGAAAATATCAAACAATTTCAAGAATTATATGAAAAGAAAATATGTTTCAATTTACCAAATGTCTCTTGGAACAAAAACCATCATACAATTCAATTACCTTTTGAAAAGGGGTTTGATGAAAGAAAAATCCCTTCAAAATCCAAACATGTTCAAATGAATCAAGAATTAGTCAAATACTACAAAACATAAATCAATAAACTACTCAATAAAGGTTTAATTAGGCCAACCAAGTCTCATTGGTCTTGTGCCTCTTTCTATGTTTAGAGTCAAGCTAAAATTGAATATGGAGCTCCAATGCCTGTCATTAATTACAAACCACTCAATAAAATTATTTAGTGGATTAGATATCATATTCCAAATAAGAGTGATATCATTAAAAGATTTCATAATGCTTTAATATTCTCAAAATTTGATATGAAATCTTGTTTCTGACAAATTTAAATAGATAAAAATGATCACTATAAAACAACATTATCATCCTAAATGGAATGTAATGCCCTTCAGTCTAAAAATTTCCCTTTATAATTTTCACAGATCATGAATGATATTTTCAATCCTTATTTAAAATTCTCAATTGTCTATATAGATGTTGTCCCAATGTTTTCAAAATCAGTCACCGAACATTTTAGTCATTCACAACGATGCTTCAATATTCTTAAACAAAATAGACTAGTTGTCTCGGCTTCAAAAATCAAATTATATCAAACAAAAATCAAATTTGTAGGATGCAACATTTATCAAGGATCAATAACTTTAAATAGTTGAGAAATTGAGTTTACTGATAAATTTTCTAATGCAATCAAGAATAAAAATCAACTTTAAAGGTTTCTTAGATGTCTAAATTATGTCTTGGATTTTTTTTTCCAAGTCTTAGAACAATATGTCAACCTTTCTATAAGAGACTTAAAAAAATCCTTCAGCCTAGAGTTCTGACTGAAATAATTAAGTTTTTCAAAAGTCATGTCAAAAGTCTTTAGTGCCTAGGTATTCCGGATCCTAAGACTTTTCTTATTATTGAAATTGATGCCTTAGGTATAGGTTATGACAGTATCCTCAAACAAAAAGTTCAAGATCATAAACAAGTTGTTTGATACCATATTTATATACGGTCAAGTCCTCAAACAAAATATTCAAATATTAAAAAAGAGATTTTATCAATTTTTTTTTATGCATATTATTTTTTTCAAGATGATTTATTTCTTATTTTTTAAGAATTAATTATCAATCAACAAAATATATCATTGAAAAGGATATTTAAAATATTATTTCAAAATAGATTTTTGCTAAATGGCAAGCTATACTTTCAAACTTTGATTTTAAAATTGAATTTATCAAAGGTAAACTAATTCTCTCCAAATTTTCTCTCTAAATGTTTTTTACAAGGTTTAATATGAGCACATCAATTAAGAAAACTAAATAGTCATATGTTATAACCCCTTCAAGACTAGTTTACTCAACCACAAGCCGCATTAATTCAACTCGAGTTAGGCCTCATTTTGTGAAACCAACTGTTATCTTAAACAACCAGTTTTCAGTTTTGTTAACTCTTTTAATCCTATTACTTTATCTTCAAATTATACTTAAGCTTTATAAAATCTTGAGAAACAACCAGTTTCAAAAAATCCTTTAAAATCTTCTCAAATTAAACTTGTCACTCACTACGTAACAAAATAATACAATCTATACCTTTCACATTAAAAATGAATTCCTTTGTGAATACCTAAATCAAATTAGTTCTCATTATTATCCTTTGGGATTTCATTTTTCTCCAGCAAATATGACAAAATCAAGACATTTTTAGGAGTTTATTTTGGTTGTACTGACTCAATCGAAATAACTCTTAATCAAGATAAAACCAACTCTTAAATAATTGCTTTTTCAAAACTTAAATCCTTAAAATTTAAACCTTTTAAGATTGGAATCAAAGTCCTTGTGCTTTGAAATCATTTTATCAAAACTTTCAACCCAATTCTTATAGTTATTTTGACTATATAAAAGCCTGGCATTGTATCTTTTGACTATATAAAAATTTATAACAGCTCATGGTTTATCTATTTTGACAAGAATTATCCACAAGATTTTCTAGTGTGGTTTGCTAGTGGTTGGTGAGAGGTTTTCTCATTAGAAGTTGATATCATTTTTAACAAAATCCTGGAAAGACAAAAGGTTTGTTTTATGAATTCAAGCAAATTAGGTTCATTCTCCCTTCACTGCATTTTATGTCAACCTTTGGCATACAATGGATAGTGTGTTGGGATTATCAAATAAGAAAAGATGATGGCATTGGACTTTTCCCATAGCTATCTAGGATTTCCAAAGTAAAATAGTGGTTATAGTTCAATGAAAATCAAGCTTACCCCTATGCTATAACAACTTAGATACAATTCCCAAAATCTTAACAAGTACAACCTTTTTCATCTCTAGTTTAATATATATTTTTAATATTAAAAATAAAAATTTGACCTAATCTTTCATCTTTCAATTTTGAATCTAAATACAAAAAGAAACTTTAAGAAGCTTTGCCATAGATTTCAACTTCATCTGTTGAAGAATAAGATCTTACCCTAGCTAACAAAGATCAAGATCATGGTCCTACTTGATGGAACAATTATATGATCTTTAGATCATCAATGCTCATTTGCTTCAATAGTGACATAGAACAATTCATTAATTTAGAATCCTTTATGACGTTAGCATCTATTTTGATAAACCGACAAAACTTCAATAATAATTTCAAGAATCTTATCCTTAAAAGACAATAACAATTTTCATGTGGTTAATAACCATTAACATCAACTTTAAAAAATTTCATATGTAGTGAATTCCCTCTTCCACTTGGCATGCGATGTCTCATTCAATAAACATTATTTATGATGATTTCAAAATTCAAGAAAAATTCAATTATGTTTTAAGTCTAGGTACTTGGCAATATATATACTATGTTTCTTATATGTTGATCCAAGTGTTTTTAGAGTTGATTTCAATTTTAGTTTGAGAGAATAATCATCCTTATAATGTTGATCCAAGGTTTACATTTTCATATTTTTATTTCTAAATACTATAAAAAAATATTTTCAACTTTAGACTGACACGACTAGGAACTAGGAAACATATGGTTTTCGCTATGGTGATGACTTTACACGACCATTGCTCCCTTGTGAGGTTTGTTTCTAGTACACACGTTTTCATTTGTTTTAATATCTTCAATCAAAAGATACATATGATGTAATAAATATTATATACATTTAAGATTAAAAATACAAAATTCTTAAAAAAAGTAATAGAATATATATCATAATAAAAATTAGTAGAATATATGAAAAATAAAATTATATGAAAAAAGGAAGTTTACTATAAAGATCATTAAAATATAAATTATTTTAAAAATCAATAAAATCTAAACCATTATTTTTAAAAGATTTTTTTAATTAAAATGACACATTTTATGATGCATAATTGTCTCTTAGATTGCTAATTTGAGGTTTGAAAAAATGTTTGCAACTTAACCCAACAAGAATCTTGTCTTGGAGAACTAAAGTTATATGCAATTGATCACTTTATCCTTCGCCTATAACGAGACGTGAACGAAAAGTACAAATCACAATAAAGTTGATAAATCTTTTGAAGAGTTTGCAGGTTGAATTAGGAATTTAGTATGAGAATTACTCAACCACATGAAAAGAAAAAAAGACACACAATATGTGGCAACCTTAGATAAGAATTCATGAATCCCAAAATAATATTAACAATTGGTTTATATAATAGAAAGATAACTCTAATTTCATGTAATAGACCCAAACTTGATAAATAAGCCTTAATATATTAAAAGTCAAGAATAACTAAAATAATAAAATAAAACATAACCCCAATAACCTTTAAATTTTGTAAGTCATATAATGAACTAAAAAATAAATAAATAATAGCCGAACTAATTAAAACAAGACTAAAGTTGAATTTTGTAATTTATTGGAAAAATTGAAGCCCAACTTCAAACGAATAATTATCCCTATTCTTGATAAATTAGAAGGTCTATCATTTGTCATTGGAAAGGTATAAATATCTACTTTCCAATTGGAATCACATCAAAATTTATTTTATAGCTCCAGTTATGGTTAAAATAATAGTAAAAAGTTAAAATTGATATATTTGAATCTTTTTATTTCAATTTTTGATGCTTCCCTACAAGTTTTTTTTTAAACATAAATCAAATTAATCAAAACTTGTTCTTTATTTTTTGATATTTTCTTTAAATTCATTTGAGTCCATGTATTTTGAAGAAGTACATTAATTATATTCTTAAGTATCTTTGATGAAAATCTCATTACTGATCCTTTAATACACTTTTTACTTTTTAGAAAAAAACTATTATGATATGTTAATTTAACTAGTTAACATTTATATAATATTATATTAGTTTTATCGAATATGATGGTTTGTTAGTAGATAATTCTTATAATATGACAAAATTTTAAAATTAAAAAGATAAATTAAAATTTTTTATTTTTTATTTTAAAAAATAAATAAAATACGTTATATTATTTAGATAAAAAAATCTAATTTTATCAAATTATATTTTATAAAATTTTTAAAATCTAGAGATCGAAAAAGCTGTTTTCCATTAGCTGGGTTCAAATATTCGGAAACATTAATGTACAATTAAAACTTTAGGCGGAACCTTAGGAGAAACATGATAGAAATAATTTGAAATTAACTCCATAAATAAAATAATCCAATATTCACAATGAAAACCCTATTTCATTAAAACCAGCCAAAGAACGCCACATCACCCCCCCCCCCCCCCCCCGCTCCTCGTACCGTAACGTAATGAATTAGTGAATTAAATGAGGAAAAAAAAGTCAAGAATTCAAAGTCTATCACTCTCCCTCTCTGCTTAAAATTCAAGCAGTCTTGCGTGCCTATATATAAATATAAATTATTCCTTCTCTCTCTGATTTCTCTCTCTAAACTGTTTGCTCACTACAACAAACATAAAACCCTTCCCCGCTCCCTTCTCTCTCTTTTTTTCTCTCTCTAGAAACTTCGCCTTTTCGTTTAATCTCTCTCTTAGGGTTTGGTGGTAGAAGTAGTGGAAGCAGCTAGGGTTTTGTGTGGGTTTAAAATCAGTAGTAATGACTTCTTTGGCTATGGCGGCAGAGAAATTTAGGGATTTAAGTCAGGCGATTGATGTTCCTTTACTTGATGCTACTGTTGCTGCCTTCTATGGCACTGGATCTAAAGAAGAGGTCAGGTTTTCTTTATTCCATTTCAAATGCTAAGCTTATATAACAATTCCAGTCTTCTTCAATCCAAGGGTTAAGGTTTATTAAGAGTGTTTGATTACTATTTGTTAGCAGTGAGGCAGTAATATATTATTATTATTATTGAATGTAAGTTTATTAGATTTTATTTCAGATATGGGTGAATTTGAAATCTGGCAATATAATTTTATTGTTTATCTGAGGTCTATTGCACTGGGGGTTAGGGTTTCCCATTGTTTACTAGACGTCTTCTAATCGGGCATCTTGTTTTTTTATTGTTTACAGAGGGCAGCTGCTGATCGCATTTTGCAGGACTTGCAAAGCAATCCAGATATGTGGCTTCAAGTGGTGCACATTCTACAAAATACAAAGAACCTAAACACCAAGTTCTTTGCCTTGCAGGTTAGTTGTCACATAGTCCATTAAAATACTTTTTTTTTTTATTATTACTTAAGGATGATCCCCCCCTCGAAGCTATGAAGCAAGTCATCATTTATGGTTTGTTGTTGCAGATGCTTATAGTCATAATTTTACATCTAGCTGTAGGCATCAATTCTGAAAGCTCTAGAAAACACACGCACAAACTTGTTTAATCTAGTTGACTGCGACATTCATCTGCTGTGATTCATCAAATATTATGGTAGTTTGTGTTTTACAAAGTCTAGTGTTTTCTTTTATACCAGGTTTTGAGATCTTGTAAAGAGCCTAATGGCACTGCCCAATAAAAACACATGCATTATTATCAATCTTTAATCCAGCATTGCAGTAATAGGAAATGATGTTTCCAATCATATGAAAGTGGCTTTTTGAAGAGATTCATTTGCTACCTAGAGACTTGGGCCTAATCCTGTTCTCATTTCAATCATTCCTCCAAAGAAATTGCACTTGCTTGATTGTTATACATGCTTATATGAATTGAGTAGAAGGTTCTTTTAGCCATTTGCATGATGATGAAAAATCTTTCAGACATGTCATGGGACATAAAAACATTTCAAGGCCAATGTCAATGGCATTGCATTCCTGGATAAATGCCCACGTGCTGGTAAATGCACCAAGGCCATGCAAGGGTGCGGTGCTAGTATATGCACCAAGATCATGCAAGGGTATAGGAGGGTGGCCTCGTATACCCTATCAGAGGGTGAATGGACTATGCAGAGCATAGACTTGATAAAATGTTTGTAGATGAGTCCTTATGCCTTCTCAGGGTCTGAATTATGGATGTTCGTCCATTGCTTACACATCCGATGATCTACTAAAATATGAAATTGTTTGGGTATGGCTAGAAGTAAAGAAAAGAAATATATGAATAATCTTTTATTTTGGCATTAACCCACAGGAGTATTTTATTGGTTGCATTAATAAAATGAAGGATTTAAAGGCTGATGTCTTCAAAATATACAGGAAGCTGATAGACTGCAAAGGTTATGTCTCGAAAATGTATAGGAAGCTCATTACTCTCGAGGGAGAAGGCACAAATTAATGATGTTAATCAAGGCTCAAGTCTGACATTAAATAACGTTTTTCCTTCCTCTGCAATAGAAGTTAGGGAGAATATATGTTCATTTTGCTTCAATCATCTTCTTCCTCTTTTCTAAAATAAGTCTAGAGCTACCCTTTTCACATGAACGGAGAGTTCTGTAATTTATGCAATGAACACATACATTATGGAGTTGTTTAGTTATTAAGTTTTGTTTACTCCCATCTTGGTGATGATTTTACAAGAGATTACTTGCTGTGTTTTTTCTGTAAGTCTTGTCCAAGAAGTGGACAGATGGATTTACTTTTGTGGCATGGGCAATTAACTGGCTGATGATTTAGTTCATTGGAGAATCAGTGACTGAGCAGCTGTTTTTGGACATTTTTTAATTTTTGTGCAGGTACTAGAGGGTGTTATAAAATATAGATGGAATGCATTGCCTGTTGAACAACGAGATGGAATGAAAAATTATATTTCTGAAGTCATTGTACAGGTAGCTACTTCTAAAAGTTGTGGGTTTGGAGGGAAGTGAGCTTCGCTAATTTTCTTTCATATCTTGAACTTCTCTTTACCTGTTACATAATTTAACCATTTTGGACCTCTTAAATAGCTTTCAAGTAATGAGGCGTCTTTTCGAATGGAAAGGCTGTATGTAAACAAGCTCAATGTTACTTTGGTCCAGGTATGATTTGAATAAGAATCCATGGACAAGTTAGTTTTGGTTTTTTGGATATCCTATCTTGTGTCATGCATTATATCTATGACAATCGGAAACACTTATGGTGGGATTGCTTTTTATTTATAATTAATCTCTCAAGTGTGATCTTTCCGGTTATCATTGAATTCAAGAAATGTTTGTCTCAGTTGTTTTTTAGATTGAAATTTTAAGAGTTCTTTTTATATTTTGTGTCAATTAATGTAAGTTTTAGTGTGTTTTATTCGAACATATATTATAACATGAATAATTATGGTACTGATCCCATGTAGATTCTCAAGCATGAGTGGCCAGCTAGGTGGCGAAGCTTTATTCCTGATCTTGTTGCAGCGGCAAAAACTAGTGAAACTATATGTGAGAATTGCATGGTTATATTGAAAGTAAGTCTCACTCTATATATGTGTGTGTGTGTGTGTGTGTGTGTGTGTACACATTTGAAAGATTCTCGGTTTTTCCATATGTAGCTAATGTAAGCTATTCTGTCAGCTTCTAAGTGAAGAAGTTTTTGATTTCTCACGAGGAGAGATGACTCAACAGAAGATCAAAGAGCTTAAACAATCATTAAACAGGTGACTGCTTTGGGCTTTACATTTCTAGATGGTAGTAGGGTTGTCTATTTGTTTGTGGAATTGTTAAGTTACTGGACACAGTCAAATATAAAACTAGTTGCTCTTGTGCGGCTCGTTTTTCAATTGGGTCATCACGTACAAGTTTCAGAAATCTATCACTTAGCAGAAATAAAATCCATGGATATTTTCTAATGGAAACTATTGTAAAAAATTTATAAATCACGGCGTCAATAATTCAATGAGACATTATTTTTTTATGTGAAAAACCTTTAAATGAACTATACATATTATTCATGTAATATAATGCTGAAGGACATAATTAAAATTCTCTACTTAAAAAACTCCCACTAAGCATCTCTGTCAATTTTTTTAATCATAATTCCAAGAAAATAGAATACAATGAACACTTAAATATTCTACATGCCAAACCAAAGGGAGATGGTTCTTAGTCCACATGTCTGCCCTAAACAAAAGGCTCCCTCTAAGCTTCTTTATATGTTTATATGTGTGCATGTGCGTGCACACCAAGGCAGTTACTATTGGCAACAAGAGCTGCTGAGATCTGTAGGGATTCTAGCTACTTACTTGATTTTTGTGTTTAGTTTCTATCTTAAGTTGAAAACAGTGGGAGTTGTCTTGACCTAGTGATAATCACTGAGACAAATATCACTTATTATTGCTTGTCTGTTATTTGAGTATTTCATGAGATGCTTTTGTTTTCCTTCTTGATTCTTGTCTGTTAGCTTATTGGCAAATATGTTGTCAATAATTTAACTCCGTAATGATTCTTTAGATTTTGCCACCTCACTATTCTTGGTGCTAGTGTTGCCTGGACTTCATCTGACATGTTATGTTATATGCAACTGCAGCAATACTTCTAAACCTCTTCTCCGTTATCATACCATCTGCTTTTTTGATGCTATGTATGTGTTTCACCAAGAGTTGTCTTTTGTTGTTTACAGTGAGTTTCAACTCATCCATGAGTTATGCTTATATGTCCTATCAGCCTCCCAAAGAACCGAGCTTATTCAAGCAACATTGTCCACCTTGCATGCTTTTCTTTCTTGGATTCCCCTGGGCTATATTTTTGAATCTCCCCTGGTATGTAAAATCTTATCAAATAGCTTTCAGACAGAAATAGTTGTTGGTACAGTAGCAATTGACTTTAGGTGTCAACTTGCATTAGTTATTATAGTTGTTAAGGGATGTTCTCATGGTATGTGCTTACATCACATGTTTTCTTCCTGCTATGCCTTACAGCTTGAAACACTTCTGAAATTTTTTCCCATGCCATCTTATCGGAACCTTACCCTTCAGTGTTTGACAGAGGTATGCTGTTACTGTTTTGAAGGAAAAAATGTTTTCTCTTGAACCATTACCTGTTGATTGGTTTTTTTCTGAAATTTACAGGTTGCGGCTCTTAATTTTGGGGATTTCTATAACATGCAGTACATTAAGATGTATAATTTTTTCATGGTCCAGTTACAGGTACAGTGGAGCATTGTAGTTCAGATATGGGAACTCCGACACAATTGGAATATGCTTATGAATTTATATAATTCTGTTTCTAAGCTACTGTTATTTCTTCTTTCTTCTTGCTATCCTTTTCCAGGCCATTCTTCCATCAACCACCAAGATCCCAGAGGCTTATGCAAATGGATCTAGTGAAGAACAAGTCTGTGTTGGCAATAAAATGCGTTCTGTTCTATTAAGGATTAATGCCCAGCACTAATTTGCTCTACTCTTTTGTTGCATGTTTAGGCATTCATTCAGAATCTGGCACTGTTTTTCACTTCGTTTTACAAGGTAATATTCATTTCTCAGCGAGCCAATAATTCTTCTAATAAATTCTCGAGGGATTAACCTAGTTTTAATACACTTATGTTAGATATAATTACTCTTAGATTTCAGTGCTGGTTAGCAATGTGTTTTGTTTTGAATAGAATGGAATAAATGGACAATGAGTCAGTGGAGACTTCTGCTTGTGTAAGGTTAAATTTACAAGATATATAGTTTCTGAACCTCTCATAGAGAATATGGACAAGACAAATTGGGCATATAAATGATTCCAAATGGTTTCCAACTGCTGTTCTGTTGAATTGAGTAATCTCTGTTGCGTTTCATAGAGCAAGCCAAAAAAAAAATCAATGTGCTCTCATTTAAAAAAAACAGCTTAATATTGTCTATGGGCTCAGTGCTTTTTAATGTTGGAATGTTTTGAGCCTTACTGTTGATGACTGCAATTTCAGATCATGGTGAATTTGAAAATTAGATCCATCTAGTAGAATTTTTCTGCCTGGTTTGATATTTTTGTGCTGTCTCTGTTATTTTGCACCAAGGCCTCTTGGCATTGTCGCAAGATTGCATGTTTTTCTTTGTTGAAAAATGATGTTACAGATACCTTCATCTCTTTGCAGTCTCATATTCGGGTGCTGGAGTCTTCTCAGGAGAATATATCTGCTCTGCTAATGGGTCTTGAGTATCTAATTAATATCTCATTTGTTGATGACACTGAGGTTTTTAAGGTGGTTATTTTCCTTCTCTCACTTTCCTCATCTTTCTCTATGTATGTGTAGAATGTATGTATATATATGTGAATTATTTTGTAATTCTAAATCCTACAACATGACTGATTTTGCTGCCTTGTATGATTTGCAGGTTTGCTTGGACTATTGGAACTCCTTGGTTTTGGAGCTTTTTGAGCCACACCATAATCTGGACACTCCTGCAGCCACTGTAAACATGATGGGATTGCAGGTAGAATGTATTCATTACCAGATGGTGGTTGTAAAGTGGATTAATGTGGTGGTCAGCTAATGCGTCATTTTGCTGCATTATTTTTCTTCTTTATACTAATTGTGACTTCTGTTTTTTGTTGCTTTAGAACAATACATAGGAGTAAATCTTTTCGCATCTCTTGCTTGTGATACACCATGATCCAGACAACACTGCAGTAGCTGTAATTTTTCTAGGAGTCTTTAATGGATAGATTGGATTGTCCTTTTTTTTCTTGCTGGATATCCTTTGCTATGTATTTCTTCTCCTTTTCTCAAAACACTTTTTCCCATTTGAGAAAAAAATTGTTTAATTAAAAAGTGTGGGTAAATATCCAATGAGCAGTGTGACAATGTTTTAGTTCATTGAAATCTTTGTTGTGTTTTTTGTTTGAGGTCTTGTATTCTTCTTGTATTGGTGGCCAATCTTATCTGCTTCTTGTAGTTCATTGTTTTCTCATTTTACATAGACACATTCATGTGCACGTATTAGAAATTTTGCATTTTCTTTGTTATGGAGTGGCTACAAGTTTCTTGTTTCATTATTTTAGAGTACTTCCATTATTTGAATGGAGATTAATTATTCCAGACTCTGAATTCTCGGAATCTGCAGATGCCTTTGCTACATGGCATGGTTGATGGTTTAGGGTCACAAATTTTGCAGAGGAGGCAGCTTTATGCTGCTCCAATGTCCAAATTGAGAATGCTTATGATCTGTCGCATGGCTAAACCCGAGGAGGTTCTGATAGTTGAAGATGAAAATGGTAATATTGTTCGTGAAACCTTGAAGGACAATGATGTTCTTGTTCAATATAAGGTGATATATCCTTACTTGGCTGAAGCTTTTGTGTAATAATTTCATATTGGCCTTTGAATATGGATATGGAGTATTTTTGTGAAAACAATTTATGCTTCTTTAGGGCCTCATGCTAGCTCATATAGAATGTCGATTATACTGGTGATTGGTTTGAATTTTTCAAAATGAAACTCTGATCTCTGTGATTAAACCACGGATAATTAAGGTACTTGAGGGGCATATGGCATTATTTGTAGGCTTAGCTTCATTTTACATGTGGAGAAAGGTTTGTTTATATTTGTACTGATGTAAATACTGTTAGTTTTATATAATGTGCATCATTTTCAGTTGTACTCTTAATACTTCGAATGCTGGAGTTCAAAGTATATATAGTTGTTAGTTCTAACACTTGCTTTAACACTGACCAAGGCTAGGCCCATTATCTGTTAATGGGCTGGATGTCAAATTCAAACTGCTTTTCAATATCAGTATGTTTCTGATTTGGAGATCTAATGTCTTATTAGGATTAATGCATTGGAATTAATTCTCTGTTTCTGGATATTTTATGTTACCATTTTCAATGGTTAATTTGAATGCAATTATGCAGATTATGAGAGAAACATTAATCTATTTGTCACATCTTGATCATGAGGATACTGAAAAGCAGGTAAGAGCTGTCACTGAACTCATTAACTATAATTTATTCTAGGAATTTTGTCCTTGCAGTTATCACTTATCTTGTTTGTAGTCTATAGCTGTAGATCCATATGTGCGATTAATAAATGCATTACTTTGTTTATCTTTCTTTAGAGCTTTGATTTCTTAAAATATTCACTGTGTATATTGGTTAACCTTTTGAAGTGCATTGCTTAGTAAGAAGACAACTTTCTTTGCTATTTTGTTTTTTGATTGCCCTCATTCTCTTCTGCCATGGTTTTTCCTGTTTATTTGTTGCTAGTTTATTGCTAACTTTCATGATCATATTAGGTTCCTTGCTTTAGCTTTTTGCCTCTTAATCTCTCTATTATGAATATCACACAAGACAGATGAAAGAATGAATATATCTCTAGTGAATGTATGTTGGTGCTTAGTTTGCTTCTCTTTTGCGTGTTTGCGTGCTGGAGTTTGATATCTTAAAATGGATGTCGCTGCCTTCCCTTTTTGGTGCAACACAGATGTTGAAGAAATTAAGTAAACAACTGAGTGGTGAAGATTGGACCTGGAACAACTTAAACACTTTATGCTGGGCAATTGGATCCATTTCTGGTTCCATGATGGAGGAACAGGTAACTACCTTTTCTGGACCGATGGAGCCTTAGTTTGCTGAAATATCCTCTTACAACTGAAATAGGAAAGTTTATCTATTCACGTGTGATCTGTGTTTTCTATAAAATTTTGTCGTGCGCACAAATGAAAATTTTCTGGCATGAGCATGCATTGTTTTCTAACCCAGACCTGATAGGAAAGTGATGGAATTCTAATTTCTTATTTGTTAATAACTTCTTGATGATGATATGCTGGTAAATGTCAAAAGAAATCTGTTTTCACTTTCTTGTGATATTAGAGGATCTTAAATCATTTCATGACTTGTTAAATTCTTCAATGGAAACCAATTGCCTTTTGTCCATTTCCTAATGTTTTGGGATTTCATATGTATGAAAGAGGGTGCTCCATTTCCATGCTCATAAAGTAAATTATTGCAATTAGGTAATTAACTTGTTAGGATGTCAGGTCAGCTGTTCTAATTTTAGTTTAGTGTTTAAAAACTTACTTGTGACTTTTGTTTTGCTTTTCTAAGAATTTAATTCCATCCTTGTTGATGAATCTTTCTGTCTACTCTGATCTGTATCTTTGTCAACTCTTCTTTTACCTTTTCTCCCAGTTTCCACTTCCTGTAAATGGGTTGATATTATACTTGTCTTAATACCCAACAACTTGATGATAAGGGGAGCTCAATTCTTCATTGATGTATTCCATTTCAGATTTCAAGGATTTCTTAATTGGCTAATGTTTACTCATTTGTTGCAAGATCACTTGCTTCTCAATAATACATTTCTTGACATTTTCAACATCTCTGTTTTGCGGCAGGAAAACCGATTTCTTGTGATGGTCATTCGTGATTTGCTGAATTTATGTGAAATCACGAAAGGGAAGGATAACAAAGCTGTTATTGCGAGTAACATCATGTAAGAATTTATGATTTCAAAAGGGGTTTGAAAGCGTCTTTTTCTGAGCTAGAAGTCTCGGATCTTTTTCACTTAACAGTTATTACCAATTTGGGCTCTCTACAGTCTGATTGTTTCTCCACCACAAAAAAAGAAGGGAACAAATAGGGATAGAGTAACAGAGAGAACTTCTCTACGGTCTATTTAATATTGACTACTCATACTTGTTTTATTACTAGGGATGTGCCCTTTGAGACTGATAGCTGGAAGCTTAAAGTAAATTTGTTGGGGATATGGTTGTATAAGTATGCAAAATTCATATTCTCTTGTTTCAAACTTGCTCTGATTGCAGGTATGTCGTTGGCCAGTACCCAAGATTTCTCAGAGCTCACTGGAAGTTCCTGAAAACTGTTGTCAATAAATTGTTCGAATTTATGCATGAAACTCATCCTGGAGTTCAGGTCATTTTGTTGCTCTATGATATTTATATTATTTTCTAGACAAGCTGCATATACTGAGACATTTTATCATTTTTGAATCGAATGTGTTAGTGTTACATAAGCTCCTGAGTTTTTGTGAGTACTTAGCAGTTATACAATTTAGTGTTGTGTTGTATATGTTATATCTGGTCCTTTTCTTGTATAGCTTGACTGTAACATGCATCTCGAAATTTCCCAGGACATGGCCTGCGACACATTCTTGAAAATTGTCCAGAAATGCAAGCGGAAATTTGTTATTGTGCAGGTGACCTCTATTTTCCAAAGGCACTTGGCCTTCTGGGTTGTAATTGTGATGCATCAAAAATTCATTGAGAAGATGCTTATCTGGTTTTTAGGTTGGAGAAAGTGAGCCATTTGTATCTGAACTTCTATCTGGCCTTCCAACAACTGTTGCTGATCTCGAGCCACATCAGATACATACATTTTATGAATCTGTATGCCACCATAACTTCTGAGGACTAAGTTATTGACACCAATTTGTGAAGTTTTATGACCCTTGTTTTCCTTTTTCTTTTTCTTTTTGTTACAGGTTGGCCATATGATTCAAGCAGAATCTGATCCACAGAAGAGAGATGAATACATGCAGAGGTTGATGGATCTCCCTAACCAGGTCTCTCCCCCCCCCCCTTCCCCCTCTACATCCCAATTTTGTAAAAGAAATCTATACAGTTTAAAGTAGCTCAAGCATAAATTCTATTGAGAAAAAGATAGATCCCTAGGTTTTGCTAGATTGTTGCCACCTATGATTAATGATTGGGCCCTATACATACAGTAATAAATCCCTCACTATAATATGAATGCTCCTTATTAAATTACAACCCTACTTTTTCTCCTGTTTTCTTAGTTTGATTGCAATTATTTTCTATTTAAAATCTTGCCACAAAAATATTGAAACAAATTTTACGTTAATATTTTGCAGCCATTTAATCAATCAAAATTTGATATTTTATTGGCATTTGGTTTTTTTGAAGATCAAATGTCTTCTGATGCGTTTCAAAACTGTTCCCTTTTGTATGAGGAACCATTATGTCTGAGATGTAGTTTTTAGTGATGGTTTTTGTTGGAGAGTAGAACGATCAACTCTTTTACTAGAACATATTTTAGGACCAAACAAAATTGAAGCCTGGATACAGTCAGAGAGGAGTATCTCTTCAGTTTACTTGCCATGTCTCAACCATGGGGACTATACAGAATCAGTTTTATTTTAGTATTTTCATTCTTGGTTTAAATTTAAGAGCTAAGAGGCTAATAAGACTATTGTTTTACAGAAATGGGCTGAAATTATAGGACAGGCACATCAAAGTGTAGATTTTCTGAAAGATCAAGAAGTGATCAGAACTGTGCTTAATATATTGCAGGTATGGCTCTTTATTCGTCACGAGATTTAATGTGGAATCAAACCATGTTTCTATGGGGTTTTTAATTGTATGTTGTTTCAAATGACCTCAATGATTCTCCTTTACATCATAGTTTGCTAATTTGACATACTTGATATCTTATTTTTCTGGAGTCACTCTCAAAATATTAATACTAGATACAATTTTAAAATATAGAATTATGTCATTGAGCATCACCAATGATTAATATGACTATATATGAATCATGAAAGCTCTCTTTATGTTAGAATAATGTATATAGCCTTGAATTATGTTCCATGACTTATGCCGTATGCTTCAACTACCCAACATACATCATATACCAACTTATTACATGAAAGAAAGAAGTTATATATAAAACAAAGGCACTTCAGCATACTATTTCTACATATTTTTAATTAATAGTCATTAATTAACATTTCATTATTATCATGTATTCACAATTATAAATTGAACTTCAACTATTAGATTGTTTTTCATAGGCTTTGCAATATAATATTGTAATAATAATTATGTACATAGGAAAATTAAAGAAAATAATTTTTGCTAGTAATATAGTACAATCGAGTAAAAAAAGTAGGTGGACAATTGTGTTTGTTTTATAGGGTTTATGAACACAACAATAAAAATAAAAAATATTAAAAATACCATATTGGGTATGGGTTGGGAGATAGGGTGGGTGAACCTTCACTTGATCCTGTACCCAACAAAGGTGAAACAGGGCTGGGTTTTCACTAGCCTCTGACCCTGGTAAAAACTTGACTCAACTGGGTTGAATGTTTTTCTATCTTTAATGATCTTGTTGGGTGTTTCACTATTAATTTTACTGCTATGTGATGATCTAATCTCGTTGACTTGTTTGTTTGCAGACCAATACAAGTGTTGCAAATTCTCTTGGGACATACTTTTTATCTCAAATTTCACTTATATTTTTGGACATGCTTAATGTGTACAGGTGTGCTTTTCACCGTTATTTGCTAATGCTATTTTGGAAGCATGTTCAAGGTTGTCAGAGATGTTGCGGGCTCTTATTAGTTAATCACTTTTTTTTTTTATTTTTTTTTGCAGAATGTACAGTGAGCTTATATCAAGCAGTATTGCAGAAGGAGGGCCTTATGCATCTAAAACATCCTATGTGAAACTTTTGCGGTGAGTCATCATTTGGATCATTTTTCAGGTGGACAATTAAAAATTTCTCTGATTTTTAATGTGATTTTACTAAACAGGTCTGTTAAGAGGGAGACACTTAAGCTCATTGAGACATTTTTGGACAAGGCCGAAGATCAACCACAAATTGGGAAGCAGTTCGTGCCCCCAATGATGGATCCTGTTCTTGGTGATTATGCTAGGAATTTGCCAGATGCTAGGGAATCAGAAGTTTTGTCACTTTTTGCAACAATTATAAACAAGTATGTTGCACTTTCTTAATGCTCTTTGCTTGCAGCGCAATGATTTTGGTGAAAGATCAGATCAGTATTTCTTGAAACTACCAACATTTAGTACTTAAATCTGCAATCTGTTCCATAGAGCATGACTAATTAATATTAACTTAACTAAATGTCGATCTCAAACATCTAGTTAGTAGTGTCATTGGTGGATGGTGAGGGTTAGATTCTCTAGTTGTTGAATTGTAAATGCATAATGGATAGAGTAAGAGTTGCCTATGTTTATTAATAAAAAACTAAATTGGTTTTTTATTTTTCATTTTTCAGTCTTGGCCAACCCACTAGTTTGGGATTGAGGCTTGGTTGTTGTATCAGTCTTGATATTCATAATCTCTTCTGTGCTTGCAGCTTGGAAGCAATATAGACCACTGCAAAATGCTCTATTCCTAATTATTATGCTTTCTGTTATATATCTCTTTCTGATATTTTTCTATCCTGGATGAAGGTACAAAGCTGCAATGATAGAAGATGTACCTCGAATATTTGAAGCTATTTTCCAGTGTACATTGGAGGTAAGTATGGAGGTTGTAAATCATTGTTCTCATTTATATGGCTTCTATATGTGATATTTTCTGTCAACACATAATCTTTCATTTCGTTGCATCTTGCAACAGCATTTGAGGATGGAATAATGATAACCAGTAAAATATTATTTTTGCATGGAATGTGGAATTCCACATGGTGTTCCTGTATTGTGTTTCAATAGTTGTATAAAAGCATCCAACACTAATAGATCCTTATATAATATTTGCTGGCCGGTCCTGCAATTTTCTCTTTATTTATGATTTGTTTATGCAACATGTTTGCTTCATTAAGATTATATAGATACTGATTGGATAGTCAGTATAGCAACAGTACAACGATCCTTGTTTCAGAGTTCAGATGCTATGTTCAATCTGCTGATATTCACTTGACATGATGCTCCATTTTGTTTCCTGTTTCTTTTTGGAGATTGATGTAGCTATGCCTATGCTATGCTTATATCTTAGGAGTTAGGAGGATGCCATGTCATCAAATGCTGCTGCTTATAGGAACCCTATGTACATTTTAGCACTTTCCCCCTGAAATGCCTCTCTACCCCTGATATCTTCCTTGGAAAGGTCCATCGGTTCATGCTGTGGTATATATGGCATAGCATTTCACATGTCATTGAAGATCAATATATAAGATTAAAGCTGATTTTTTTTTGGAATTGTGTATTAGAAACTGTTCAACTGAGATGAGTAGTTCTGTGCTGCAGATGATAACCAAAAATTTCGAGGATTATCCAGAACATCGCCTTAAGTTCTTTTCATTACTTCGTGCCATTGCTGCACATTGTTTCCCTGCCTTGATTCGTTTGTCTAGTGAGGTAGGTGTTTGAATTTATTTTGTTTCTTCTATTGATCCTAATGTGTTGCTCAGTTCCGTAGTGATTTGTGAGATTAGCCTTGCAATGTGATCTTAGAACTTAGAAGCACTCAGTTTTGTTTCATTAAACTACATCAGAGTGGTGGATAAATAATTGAAGGAGTGGACTGATAAGTTGGACTATAATAGTCAGAAAAAGGCTAAACTTGAGGGACAGCCTTTTTACAATTTTTTCCCCATTGAATTGAAGTCATCTGTCTCATGTTCAATACCAGCAACTGAAGCTTGTGATGGATTCAATTATATGGGCATTCCGTCATACAGAGAGGAATATAGCTGAGACTGGTCTAAACCTATTGTTGGAGATGCTGAAGAACTTTCAGGTGGGCCCCCCCCCCCCCCCCTCTCTATTCTGTTCAATCATCAATATCATGCCATGTGAGATGCTTACTCTTTTGTGTAATTTGACAGGCGTCTGAGTTCTGTAATCAGTTCTACAGGTCATACTTTTTGACAATTGAGCAGGAAATATTTGCTGTATTGACAGATACATTTCACAAACCTGGTTTTAAGTTGCATGTTTTGGTGCTACAACACTTATTTTGCTCGGTATGTGTGTTGCAGTTATCTTTTTCTTAGTTTTAGGCTGTACCCACCATGGTTAATGAGGATGCAACATTTCAGGCGGAGAGTGGTGCTTTGTCAGAGCCTCTGTGGGATACTACAACAGCCCCTTATCCATATTTGAATAATGCTATGTTTGTTCGTGAGTACACCATTAAACTTTTGGGCACATCATTCCCTAACATGACT
Source organism: Populus alba x Populus glandulosa (assembly GCA_033617975.1). Taxonomy (NCBI): domain Eukaryota; kingdom Viridiplantae; phylum Streptophyta; class Magnoliopsida; order Malpighiales; family Salicaceae; genus Populus; species Populus alba x Populus glandulosa. The sequence goes on from CM066161.1 coordinate 9,308,768, forward strand.
GCATCAGAGGTGAGATCATTTATTTAGCTTCTTCCCTGTTTCTTTATTATGGTCTTTACTCCAATGCCATCCTTTGGATTTCTCACTAATAATAAGGCCTTTTCAGGTCACTCAATTTGTTAACGGACTATTTGAGTCAAAAAACAACCTGTCCATATTTAAGAATCACATTCGAGACTTTCTCGTGCAATCAAAGGAATTTTCTGCTCAGGTAAAAACTCCTTATTCCTACAAATTAGTGGATTGTATAAAAGATGTTGATGTTTGTGGGCACCTAGTGCAAGGTCATGATTGTCTCTGCGCAATTATATGGTTTAGTGGTAGCAAACCCATACACACCCCACCTATCTATTTTAATGGGGACATGGTTACAGAAAGTGTCTGATATAAAATTTAATTGAGTTAACTATTTGGATTGACCCAAAAGCACCTCAATTTAAATGGATTGGGTGAGTTTATCCATTTGACTCATTAAAAAATACAGTTTAGAAAAAAAAATAAATCTCTTTTGCAAATGTTCATATTAGCCCCGTGAAATATCTATTTTGTCTCCTTATTTTATTCTTCTTGCAAATTAGTCCTTATTTGGATTCTTTTTTGCTCTCATAATTGATATAATAAATATTCTCTAGTCCCTGTAAGAATGTTTTTGCAATTAAGTCCCTGAAAGTCTAATAGTAGAATTTGTCAAACTTAGCTAAACAATTTATCTGAGTTGATGTGTAGGATGAGGGTTAAGCGGGTATGGGTATCCATTTAGAAAATAATTGGCTAAAGGTTGAAGTATTTCCCGGCAATCCATATCCATCCCTCTGCCACCAATATCGGTCTAGTACAATCTGAATGCTTGGTTGTTTCTGCAGGATAATAAAGATCTCTATGCAGAAGAGGCTGCTGTTCAGAGGGAAAGGGAGCGACAAAGAATGCTTTCAATTCCAGGGCTTATTGCCCCTAATGAAATACAAGATGAGATGTTAGATTCTTAGAGAGCTATTTTTTGCAGCAGAAGCTAATTTCATGAATACAACTCGGGGAGTTGCTGTGGGCGTCGTGATTTGTTTACCTGGCAGTGGATGTGAACAGGTACAGCATTTTTTCCCTTGATTCTCCAGAGTTTTCCTTTGTGTTGAACCAGGTACATCACAAAGGTGCCTTGCTTTGGAGGTTTGGCAGCTGGCTATGCTGCCTATATATCTAGTAGCTATGCTGGGTGTAGAATATTTAGGGGCTGATGTAGGAATACGTTGAGTCATTTTACGGTTTGTGAATCCAGCTTGAGACTTCTCACGATGATGGATGGGATCAAACTGTTTAAATGACTCCTTTTGAACTGTTGATTGATTCATCCTAGTGCATGCTAATGTTGGCGAGTTGTGCAGGAATTGTTTTGTTGGGAATTCTGTTTTCGAGATTTTTATTTATAGTTCCCGACTCCATCAAGTATACTGTGATTGTGTTTTCTCATATATGGCTTCTTATTTTACTCGACTGCGATGTGAAAAATGTTGGATGACGCCGATGGATGAATAATATTCATCACGAAGGCCTTTAAACATAAAAATATGTTCCTTGCAAGTGGATGGTAACGAGGATGTATTTTTTCTTAATTGTTTCTCCAACTCTGTAAATTCAGACTCAACTAAATTCTTGCGTCTTTAGAATCGCTTAGATTTTATTATCCGACGTCGGATCTTAGGAACTAACAAGCTTAGCGGAACTCCCATGGCGTCCCATGGCCTTCTTTGCGAGTTCTCTATTTGGTGGCTCTTATGTTCTCCCTCGTTTTCCTCCTGTCTTGTGAAAGAGTTTGTGGCGATTGATCTCAAAATCGCCACCTATTTTCTCTATTTTTTATCATTTTGGTCCTATACCTTTTAATCTTCCCCCCTCGCAACAAATTCACTTGAATTGGCCATCAATTTGGTTCTATAAGGGCAAAATCAAGAAAAAGAAAGTTTGGTGATGAAAAAAAAAAGAAGAAGCATTGTTATAATCTACAATGCTTTGTCTATAATTATAGTGACATGAGTCTAAAGTGAAAACCCCATGTTTGTTTTTTTTTTCTTTCTATAATGTGGTTTTAAAAAAAAATTAATTGTTAAGATGTTTTGGGTGTGTTTGTTTAACAATAAAAATTCTATTTTCTTTTCCTTTTTCCATTTTCTTATTTTTCATTTTCCAATGAAAAATTGGAAAATGTATTCATTTGTTAAAAGTGAAAACTAATTTTTTTCTCACTAAAATACACCAAAGATTATAACTAATTTTCATAAAAAAAACAAAATCATAATTTATAATATAATATAGTACTCATATTAATATTTTGTATTTGTGACAATCCAATTATTTAATATTTATTTTTATTTTATGCAAAATTAAAAACTGTCATGAAATAGTTATATTGTTAACTAAAAAGATTTATTAATACTAGATTTATAATAAAAATTAAATTTATGACAGTAACTTATATAAAAATATATATAAACAAATTAATTTTTACATTTCTAGAAAGTGCTTACATATTAAAATTCTAGCACACATCACTGCCATGAAATAGATGAGCTCATAAGTTGCATAAATAATGAATTATTCTTGAAATAACCACTCATGTAATAACTTGTCCCTAACCTTTAGACTTTTCAAGAAGGGAAAACTTTGAATTTTGTGTCTTTCTCTCTGTTTTTTTTGTTTTTTTTAAAGTGCAAATAAATAGATTTCTCACCTTGTAGAAAAGAAATGTTAAGAGCAAATACAAAAAGCAAGCTAGAGGCAACATAAGAACTTTTGGAAAATACAAGGGTAGCGAAGAAATAAAGTGGAAATTGACAGTGACGAAACTTAGCCTAAAAAGACAAAACAGAGAAGAAAATGAATAAATGAAATTCCATATGGACAGGAAAGAAAAGAGAAGAAAAGCAGAGGCCATGCCGTGCGATCATCTGTGTCGTGTCATTATTCTCTCTGTTTGGAGAGAAAGAAGAGTATAAACAAGAAGAGAGAAACAGAACGCTGTTAGATTTAGATCATACACGAAAAAGTAAACAGTAAGTGATAGAATTGAGGAAAACCTGGGAAGATCATCATCATAGAGAGGGGATGGGTCAAGCCTTTCGCAAGCTCTTCGACACCTTTTTCGGCAATACCGAGATGCGGGTACTCTTCTCTGGCATATCCTTTTATTTTACTCAAATTAATTTCGCATGAGAAGTGAAATTCAAGAGATTTTGACTGTGTTCTTGAAACTCGGCAATCCAAAATTGTTTGGAGCTGACTTAGGTTGTCATGCTCGGACTCGATGCAGCCGGTAAAACTACCATACTTTACAAGTTGCACATTGGAGAAGTGCTATCCACTGTCCCTACTATTGGTTGGTCTTTTTTCCTTACAACATCTTTCCTTATATTATAGGAATGGTTCCATTGATCGGAGGAGTAGCGCTTAAGTATTATATAGGTATGCTTATCCCTCCTTTCTCCCACAGGGTTCAACGTGGAGAAAGTTCAGTATAAGAATGTGGTGTTCACCGTTTGGGATGTTGGTGGACAAGAGAAACTAAGGCCGCTCTGGAGGCATTACTTCAATAACACCGATGGACTGGTAATGGCTATTGTCCGCGTGTCTTATTTTGCCCGGTTATGCTTCTTGCAATCCATTGTTTCTTTCTAAATCTCGATTTTCGCTTTGCATTGATCCACATATGCTTTGTCTTGAAGCTGAAGGGTCTTGTAATAGTACAACTGCTTGTACCTTGTTTTCAGTAGTAAGCATATTTCTCTATGCAGATATATGTTGTTGATTCGTTGGACCGGGAGAGAATTGGAAGAGCTAAGGCAGAATTTCAGGTTGTGTATTCAGAAAGGTATGCAGGTTTTACCATGCTAATGTTAGAAAGAGTTCTAAGTTGACCACCACCTTTTCTTTCAGACCATCGTCAAAGATCCGTTTATGCTCAACAGTATCATCTTGGTGTTTGCCAACAAACAGGACATGGTAAGTTCTATTAATGGTTTCTGATGTGCTTTCCCACACATATAAAACTCATTAAACGAGTACTCCTTAAGTGATTCTGATGAGCTGCATACGAATTGAAATATCCAAGTCAATGTCCTGCACAGATACAAACTATCTGACCCTCCGAATCTTGCAAAGTAGAACAACATCACAGAGAAGATCTTGTCTTTCTGATTTAGAGTAGAGCAGAGAGGATATAGAATCCCAGTACAAGTTTATAATCATAATTCAAAAGACTAAATGCACACAGACGCACGCACTCATTTTACCTGCTACAATGATTAATCACCATGTCCATTCATATCTAAGCTGCCCCTTTGCTGTGACTGACGTCTGGAGCCTGTTGTGCTAATCATTTATCCTGCGATTCTCTATATTTGCATTGACTGAAACCATGCAATGCAATTTGGTATTCATGTTTGGTTTCTTGCTTGATGAACTTGTACATGAATTGTTAATTTCCTTATTTTATTTGGAGGGCAGGTTATCAGTTATTTTGTTTCATATAAAAAAGCCTCGTTCTGTTTCCAGATTTGTTCATTACCCACATCAGTAATTTATTGGATAAACTATAATCTAGGCAAATTCACATACTTTTGTTTTCTCATTACTCAAATAAAAAAAAAGAGCTACCACCAGAATATTTTTAAGATTAAAGGAAGTTATATTAACGGACAAAAAGAATTACAAAAACATGTTAGATAACAAGACATCCTCTAAAATATAAAAGCAAAAAAGCAGAATCAGCTAACAATACTCACCCAAAAGAACCTGAACCATGACGTCATACAGAGAAAAGGGAAATTATCCTATCCCATAACATTTGTCTTACTGCACCCCTATGCAATTATAAGCTCATCAACATGGGGGAATAGGGAGGAGGTTTGTGACAACCCTAATTTCAGCATATCTGCATAAATGGATCTCTAACTTTTGTGCTGACATCTGTATATTTCTCAAGGTGACAATCCTTTGAGCTACGTGCTTCTAAAAATGTGAGGCTAATGAAAGATGAATTATGAACTAAGACGTGTGATACCTTAAATATAGTCTTTTCTGCATAATAAACTTTCTGAGAGTTTTGAACAAGGACTGTTCTGTACTGTTTGAATTCATTGCAGTGATAATGATAAATCTTTTCTTTTTGGCTGTAAAATAGTATTTGCATTTGGTAAATTTTTTAGATGGTATTTATTTCCTCATACTTTTTCTGGATGATATCTGTATTAGAAAGGTAGATAAGGCAATCTTTTTTTTTTTCCCTTCTAATTTTAACAACATCGCAAAAAAAAAAAACGAAAGAGAAAAGAAAGAAAAGGTATCAAACCCAGATATGATACCTTGAGAACAGTGTTGAAACATCAGGATAATATTAGGACTCTTTTGGTCAGAAAAGATGCATCTGAACTTGATGCTGAACTTAGATATTTGGCAAGCTGCAGCTAGAAATTTGAAAAACTTTGCTTATTCTGGAAATATATAGGTTTTAAAACTTCTGTTCAGATCAATCTCTTGTTCTTTTAACAATAGAATCACTTGGTGAAGCCTCACTAATTTTGAGTAAAATTCATAACAACAAGCTATTAACTTTGTCTAGTAGGGATTTGATTAAAATACTTGACTGCCAGACTACTTTCTAAGTTTATCAACTGCACTAGATGTGAGTAGTAATTATGCCTTCTCAGACTTGCTTCTTATGTCATGCATCAAGGCTCTTACATCTCATGTGCTTGCTGAAGAGTTCTTGGCACTTAGATTTTGGACTTTAGAAATTTGCAAGGTGAAATGAAGCTTCTATAAAAGGGCTGATTTATTAAATCTGCTATGCTTTTAATGGAAAGGAAGCATCCATCTGTCTGAAACAGTATTTAGATACTTCAGGGCCTGTTTTCATGTCTTTCAATCTCCTTCCCTTTCCCCCACCCCAGGGCCTTCTGTTTTGATTTGCTAAGAGCACATGGACATTTGAATGAAAGCACAGCAGGTTGCTGTTTCCATTTTTTCTGCAAGTTCTTTCTGAGTCTCATGATGGTGTTGGTCAATACATTAGAAGAAGTTATTTCAGTAAATAAGGTATTCCATAATTTCCCAATTGTTCTCTAACATTGGCAAGGAAGCAGGAACCATCAAATTGAGTAGAGATCCGATCAAACACTGCTCCAGTGATGTTTGTTTTGCCAATGCCACTCATACCCCCAACATCCCAGAGAGTGAACATCTGATGAACAAATGCATAATAATGATTCTATTTTCTCAATGGCTAAATAGTTTAAAATTGGAATTAGAACATTCATTAATTTGAGCAAACAATATCAATCAATTTTATGCACGAACAGATGAAGTGAAGGGCAAAAACTCTCCAATATAAGGAGGACAAACTAGAGGAGGCTGAGAGGAGCAAATGCTTTCTATATGTTGAGGTCCATTTTTTGTCCTTTGCTAGTTGCTTCATGTTGATGGCCAAGACACCACAGCCTTTGCTATATTTATACCTCACTCTAGTTGTCCTTTGCTAGTTGTATCATTGTTAATAGATTTGCCGTAAGCATGCATAAGAATTCAATGAGAGTATTGCATCGAAATGAATACATTTTGATTTTTATTGCATGCTTGTTCAATGGTTATATCTATAGTGATATGTTGGACTCCATTTTTCTTGTTCAGAAAGGAGCAATGACCCCAATGGAAGTATGCGAAGGACTAGGTCTTTTCGAACTCAAGAACAGAAAATGGCACATACAGGGGACTTGCGCTCTCAGGGGAGATGGACTTTATGAGGGCCTGGACTGGTTATCTGGAACTTTTAAAGAGATGAGAGCTGCAGGATACTCTTCAGTGGGCACCTCATCGTTCTAACATTCCAAGGTCATTTATTTATTTCCCATTTACCGTCAGGATTCTGGAAGCAGCATCGTGTCAAATTTTTCACTTGATTTATATTTACTTCCTTTCGCAGGTTTGCTGGAAGCCTCAAGTTCATCTCGATGAAGCTGGAGAGTTGGCCGTTGCTTCTGGGGAAGTCCTGAACTAATCATTTGTAGGTTGCCTAAAGCATGTGGATTTATTAGGTCGCTTACCTTTGGCTTTGACTTCCTCTCGTGTATATGGAAATACAGAGTCTGAATGGGAGATCTTTATATGCTTTGGGATGCCCATCTTATAAAGTAGATTGCTTTTAATTCGGTCTCTTGCTGTATTGTATTTGGATGGAAGAAGGGTAGGGCTATTAAAAACACGTAAAGATAGGGAAAGGAAGGGGATGATAGGGTTAGAAAAATGAGATTAATTATTGAATCACAAAAACATCCTTGAAGAGTGAAAAATAGGGTACATGTGTTGGTGTTAAGTGGAGGACTTAATGAAAAAGTGAGGACTCAATTATTGGGGAAGTTGGGGCAAACCATCTATAAGAGGGACCTTTTGACAAATATGAATTTTAGAGAAGTTTGGAGAAACATGAATATGTGATGATTATTATATATATATATATATATATATATATATATATATATAGATTAGGATATTGATGTAAAAACAAGATGATAATAGGAAAAGTGAGATATTGGTTTCCTAAATCATGTATTGAAAATAAATAGTTCGGTTACCTAATTTCCAGTTGAGGTTAGAGCACCTAAATGATAAAAATTAAGATTGGTTTATTTTTAAAAGGTGTAGGAATAAGTGTTATTTTTTAAATAAAACTGATCTCGTTTAATTTAGAGTTATAGAATTTTAGATATGGACTAATTTCTTGTTTATTTATTTTTTTTTCATTTGATTTTTAAAAATAACGCAAATACATCAAGAATATATTTTTTTTATTTTTTTAAGAAAATAATTTTTTGGGTTATGACATTCTTTACGAAGAAATTCTTAGAATTTTTTTTTTTTATTGATTCGAGTAAAGATATGTCATTTCTTATTAATATGTCAACTACACAAAAAAACAACTTTATTCATATTATACTTTTTATAAAAACAAGATTTATTTAATTTTTTGAAGAAATTCAAATATTTAATTATCTTATTAAAATGAATATTTCATCTCTTTGAAGCTTACTTGAGGTCATAAATTTTAACTTGCTTATTTTATTAGCAAATTCTTTATATTCAAAACTTCATGTATGCTATATACATATCTTTGTGAAGATTTATATTTAGAAATGCAATTGTGACATTCATTTGCTAAATTTCATAATCATTGATATACAAGTACAACAAGCAAAATTCATATGGAACTTAGCATAATTATTGACGAGAAGGCTTCATCAAATTCAATCCCATATCTTTTCCTATAACATTCGGCAACCAGTTTGAATTTGTGCGTTTATACATGACTACCTCTATTAGTTATTCTTTTAAATATCAACTTACATCTAATAAGTTTTATTGCTTCAGATAGATCAACTAAGATCCTTACTTATTTGATGTATTTGGAATCTATTATAAATTATATAGCCTTAAATAATTTTATAAAATCAATATTAGATATTACTTTCATATATTTAGTAAGCTTATTAGGTAGGAGTAACTCATCATTTCTAATTTCATTAAAAAGTTCATATCACATTAATACATGATATCTCCTACTATTTCTTAAGCTTCAATCTAAGCATCTAAAATTATAGTTTCAACCTTGAGTTCTATTTGAATGTCAGTTTGGAAATGAGATTGAAATGATTAAAAAAAAAAATTCAATTAATATATTTTTAATATTTTTATATATATTGATATGTTACTATTAAAAATAAAAAATATATATTTTTTTTAATATTAAAAAAAATATACAATAGCATCCTCCAGAACGGGTGACTTAAATTGTGAAACAACGGTGTATATTATAAATCCAACTATCCAAGGGATAAATACAGAATATGAATTTGAAATCAATACTGCAGCAGTAAAAAGCCAGACGGTGGGAATGTCGTCAGCTGTCAGGATAGAATCCCGTTGAAATGCGGAAATTAACCCTATAAATCATATTATGTTCCACTTGTGAATTATGAGCATGCACGATGCCAGGTCTGAGCTTGAATCTAACACCTGTATATTTGAATCTCTAACGCGTGTCAAACAAAACCTCCCCTGCATGCAAAAGTAGAGAATCCCTTTGACGAAGTTCTTAAAACCATATCGATGAGAGAGTAGTCTCAATCGCACTTGCTTCTGTCTGTTCGCCGCTCAAACCCATCCTCGTACGGATACACCTGCAGGTCAGTGCTTATCCATCAATCAAAGAACATTAGTGTTCCGATTATATTAATTACGTATATATAGCTGGTCCAATTGCCATCTCTTGTTAATTCGTCGGTAGTATAATGGAAGAACCGGACACGGAGATGGAGTGGGATGAGATGATGAAACGATCAGAAGAAAATAATAGGTGTGGAAATGTTAGCTGGTTATTGAACAAAGGATTGTCGGTGGGAAAGATGATTTTGGTCACAGGTTTTGTGATATCTTCAGCACCTGTGATTCTTCTTCCATTTGTTGTTGTCTCCGCAATTGGCTTTGCTTGTTCTGTCCCATACGGGCTTTTCTTGGCAAGCTATGCTCTCACCGAGCAGCTTATGTCTAAACTTCTTCCAGCATCTTCTCACCTTTCCCTGGAATATTATGGAACAAATAAAAATATCATTGTCGATGATTATGGAGAAGACGACGCATGCGCTGATCAGTTTGGAGGAGATATTATTGATATGGGAAAGGAAGGAGAGCCAAAATTATCAGTGGAAGTCAACAGTGCCAGGGGTGAGATGATTTTTGACAAAGAAAACGACTATGAAGTGCCCCAAGGATTTTGGAAGGATGAGAAACATCCATTGGATGATAAAAATAACGCAACTCTTGTGGATGAAAATGGATATGAGGAAGATGTTGAAGATCAAGATCATAAACCTCCATCAAAAGTCCAACAAGCCGACGAAGAAAAACCAGTCATAGAACAAGTCAGGGAAGCAATAGTTGGGGCGTCCCAAGTCATGATTGTAATTAATGAGGGAGATGAGGGGAGTGGCAGTAATCGTCGAAAGAAAGAGGAAGCGCCATATGAATTAGCGAGGAGTTTGGCTGTAAATTTATCTCAGGATCATGGTAAGGACGAAGATAAGGAACGGGTGATAGAGATGGTATCCGATGTCCTCATGGAGAAGCAACCAATTCAAGATGTCAGAGGCTTGTTAGAGAAGAAGGATTTTGGTGAGAGTACCAAGGGAGGAGCGCAAGGGGATGTTGCCTATGTTAAACAAAACCTTCAACTGATTAGAGAGAAGGAACTAGTTGTGACTCCTCCAAACGAGGATGCAAGAGAAATTGCCGATGAAAGTGGTTTGGACTTGTTTGATGATAAACAAGCAGTTGGTCCTCAGTGTTCTTACGCAGATTACCGAATTCCTGAAGGTAAATTAATTTATACTGTAGTAATAGTTGCTGCACTGTGAGAAATTCAATCTGTACGTAGCGTTCTTTAATTTAGTCCATTGTTTCATCTGCAGGGAGTGAGCAATCAAGTTACAAAGCTTATGAAGTTACTCTTCCAAGAACGGTGGATGACTCCAAATGTACTGGAATTACCTCTGAAAATGACATCCATTTGGCTGCTGGTAATGTTAAGGTATGACTTGCTATGGATTGCCATAAACAACAAAACCAAATATGAGACTCCCATGCATGCCAAAATGGGTTGTTGCTTAATCTCCTTTATGCACGAGATTTGTTTGAAGGGTTGATTAAGCTGCTATGTTCATTATTGTCGAGTTATTTTACTGCTCTCTCTACTTTGTTTCTTTTTTAATCTGTTATTTCTCTGGATGCCAAACCAAGTTTTGAATGGAAAGGCCTAGGTTTCCCCCACTAACACAAAAGGACTAATATATATGTAATCTTCTTTCCCTTTTGGAATTAAGCAAACTTAAGTAAATTATGAGGTGGAATTACATGTTCTGTGATGTCTGCCTTTCTTTAATTTTGAGCTGGAATTGCATTCGCTACCTCACAGATAGATTTGGCACTAGTTACATGATCAGGTTTTAGCTGAATTAGAACCATAGTATTTTTCATGGATCTATGAAGTAATTTGACAACTATTTTACACTATTCCATATATTTGGTTATATATTTTCTAAAAATGTATTAATTTAATAATACTATATTTACAAGCTGAGTCATGGATATATAAAGAAATATTTTACATACTACAACATTAATTCCAGAATGGAATGCTGAAGTGACTTGGTTTAGATGAAAAATACTCCTAAAATGGCATTGACAACTTTGGGTTGCATGGTTTTGTGGAGGGTTTATTCATCAATTAAAGTTATGGGAAGATTATCTTATGTTATAGATGACCTCATAACATAGATTAGAAGAGTCAAGTTGAGAGATGGATTCAACAACTCTTGCGAGAGCAATTATTAGTGCTAAATGTTCTGGTTTATGTGATCAATTATCTCTTAATGCTGTTGTTGGGGCTATCTTGCCCTGTTTGACGTTTTCTGTTCTTAGACTTCAGCTTCATTTCTTACCAAAAGAGCGGGGAAAAAAAAAAAAACTCTGGAAACTATTTTTATTGGTATCTGATATCAGTGAGAAGTCGGCCTTTCTCTTAGTTTTCTTTCTAATGAGGTTTTATGGAAGTTCAACCCAAGCTTTATTAGGCAACCATTTGGGTTTTTGTTGCATAATCCTTTAAAAGTGCCGTCTCTGTGACAGTGTAAAATTTAGTGAAAGTATTGTTACATACATTGCATTGCATTCTGCCATGAGTTTTCCCGTTTTGGCTAAAGCAGGATTGAGAATTTGAACAGTATCCTCTATACAAAGTTAAATCTTGTATGAAATGGCTACTGAAATTTTGCTAGGTGATTACCTTTAAAACCTCACTTTGCATAAATGTTTAAATTGATGATCATATTCACCAATGTCTATGTTCTGGTCCTGGTTTTGAGTGTTAGAAATGATAGAGCTCTGAAAAAGGGTCAGCTTTCCGACTCACCAAGTACCTAACATCAAAGTTGGTGAAATCTCAGAAATAAAACTCCCAGCAATGGATATTTTGTCCAACTGAATTGTATAAAATCCACATTGAATACTGCAGGTGTTGTACAGTGAGGACAAGATATGGAAACAAATTCGTGCAGTACGCACAATAGTGGGGTACAAAGCTTCTGTGCGAGGAACGTGTATTGAGGAGCTCAAGGCACTGTATGTTTTCACCGGAGTGGAACCACCCGCCTCATTCAGGGATCCTTCCGATCTGGCGGAGGTCAATGACAAGCTTAAATTTCTTATGACCATTGTTGGAGTGAAGTAGAACTGCAGTTAGTTTATCCTATGTTTCTGTCCTAACAATGTCTCTGATTATGTTCGTGCGATGTTATGGATATATATTTGCTTCCCTGAAGAGAAGCTGCAGATTTTGCAGCCTGTGAATCTTGCAAATCATGTACGTGTTTAGAGCTATTGCCAGGAAATCTTGAGAAGACGTGCATTCAATTGATTGGCGATTCTCGCGCTTCCACGTCCACTGACAAAATAAAATATAGTCATTATTTTTCTTATTTTAAATGAAGATTATATACCTCCATGCCAAATATGTGTTTGAGGTGAATAATGGCACGGGATTGAGAGAAGTAGAAAGGAGAGGTAAGAGGGTATTTAATCAAAGTCGTGTCATGTGAGCTATGCATAAATTATCATTATTTTTCCAACTCTTCAAGGTATTATCTTTATTTTGAATTTATTTTTTTCTCAAATTTAATAACTTGTGTTAGGAGGGACAAAAATATAAGGTAATTAATATATTTTTGTCATTATTAATATGCTTTAAATCATATCCATTTATTTTTATTTTGTAAAATCTAAATTTAAGAAAATAGTCAAAGCGAAGACTAGCCGATAATAATACAAATATCACTTGCTCAACATAGTTTTAAATTTATTTGATTAGTTAGTTTTATCAATAATGGTGATTCCACAATGATAATGGTGTTATAATTTAATTTTTCCAACATAAAAAAAATTCAAAATTATGTTTCCAAATATTTGTTTGCCCATTTTATGATTTTAAATATGTTTTAAAATCAAAATAAAAAAAAATATGTTTTTTACTTCATTTTCATGATTTTCAACATCTTTTCAAAAATTTTGAAATTGAAAAACGTATTTTCAATATATTTAATTTTTAACACATCCATTTTAAAATCATTAATTAATCTTTCTCATCAAATTGAAATTGACAATATTTAAAAAAAAATTACAAAATACAAAGTTAGAGTAAAATAGATAAAGAAATCAAAAGCACAAATAGAAAAAAATAAAACTAAAGTTAATCTAAGTTGCTTGGACTAAACAAGGAAAGTACAAAAACACTTGGTATTTAAATACTAAAATCTTAGCGGATCCATAATTAAAAATGCATACCAAAAAATAAAATAAAAAAAATGGAGACTTTCTCTTTAACACATCAAAACCCCTGGACTATTCTTCCTCACCTAGTTGCCACTCTCACAAAATAACAAGACATGGCCATTCTCTCTCTTTGATGTTCACCGCCCACAAAAAAAAAAAAAAAAACTATCTAAGACACTGTGAAAACCTCCATCACACTGTTGAACCTCCCTGTTGTTAGCTACCAACATCAATAACGTTGTCAACCACCACCCACAACTTTCTCCCTCTCTTCTTGACAAACCTTCTCTCTCGACCAATGCCATAAATTCGACTAGCCAAGACTCACCAACCTAAAGTCCTTATCACCGGCCAAACACCAACCTCATCACATCATATTTTCTTTACTGCTGCCAGGCGCCATGAAAGTTAACCATGACAACAAAAAACATCAACAATAGAAAAAAAAGAAAAAAAAGAAAAAAAGAAGAAGGAAACCTAGTGGAAAAAGAAAGAAAAAATGAGGACCAAAACTTTAGGGGCTTTGATCTCCTCCCCGAGTAATAGTGGGAGACAATATTTATATCAGAAGGAAGACCAATAAGAGATTGAGCGGAGTGACTCAAGTATTTCCATCCCTTGTCAGGGACAATGCGCCACTAGCAATTGTGCCCTCTTAACACATGTCAAACACACTGCCACAATCATCTCACTTCCAACAACTTCTTTACTTGACTTAATTGTTCTTAAAGGTTGATTTTAAACCTTAAACATGGTTTTTGAATAATATTTTTGCATGTTGATGGACTTTGATGAGTATTGTAACGAATTTTAAGGGATTAAGGAAAAAAAAACATTTAATGTGTATTGAGTTTAATTCATGTTATTTTGAATGATTGTGAAATGTGGAGGTTGTTTTTGGATGTTTTGTAAGTGTTGTTCTTGATTTGTTGTGTTAAAAGGCAATGTTATAGATTTTTTTTTTGTGAAATTACTATTAAATAATATATTTAACTTGTTTTATTTATTAAGGGTAGAATAGTATCTTTAGCTTAATCTATGTATAAGCTCTTTCTATTTAGGTTAAATTATGTACTTTACAAATCAACAAATGAGAATTCTAGCATCCTTCTCTTTTGTGTTTATATCTAGTGTTAATTGAATTGTTTTAATAGTTACTACTTGCACGGTGATGGTGATTTTGATTTGTTGTTGTTATTATCTTTTATTTTGTGGGTTTTGATTTTTTATGAATGAATATTTTTTTTATGGTTTATTATTGTAAGTTGACATAGGATTAGAAAACCCAATAGTTTTATCCTTAGAATTCAACCTAAAAATGATAATAAACTATTTCAAAAGAATGTATATAAATTTTTACTATGATTTTGTTATCGATGGATTGACCTTGGAGAAATAAACCCTTGATGATATTTATCCTTAGGAGTTGATTTAAAAGCGATAATAAAATCACTTTGAAAAATATATTTTCAATTATCCATGGATCGACATAGGATAAATGAGTTCTTAGTAGGATTTGTCCTTAGTGGGGTTTATCCTTAGAAGTCGACCTAAGAGTGATAATAAAATTATTTTGGAAAAATATTTTTTCAATGTACATTAGATATTTTTTTCATTAAAAACAAATATTAATGAAACTTATTTTAGGTACGATGTATAAGATGATATTTATCTTTTTTATTATATAATCAACCCCTTAATTAAAACCTCTAAAAACTAGTTATGATTTTTAATTACCATAAAACTAGGTGATAAGTTCTTTTTTTATTTTTACACATAGTTTGCCTTGATGTCCCCTGGGATAGAATGATGATTATACTGGGGATTTTGAGGCTAAGCTATGTTGGTTTGTTTTGTGATGATAATGAGCATTTCTATTACTGTTTGTTTTATGTGATGTTTATTTATGTGTGTGACCTTGCATCTCATGCATTTTGTTCCTTTTATTGCATATATTAGATATGAATTTATCCCTTCACACCAAGTCTAACACACTTTGATCACACTCAATATCAACTTTAGGTTAGGTGGGCGAGAGTGATACTCCAATAGCTTTAGTATGGGCAAAACTCGTGAAATCATCCAACTCTCATTTGATTATTTACTACGTAGTGGTTGATATGCCAACCAGATATTATCTATGATTTTTATCTTCACACTCCTTATAAGACTCATATTGACTATCACATTTTAATTTTAGGTTTCTCCCAAAATCATCTTTTTTTCTTTTAAAAAAAATTAAAAAAATAATAAAATAAAAGTGGACCAGTAACTTGATTGGCAAAGATAGGCTGGAGAGGGATTTAAGTGCAAAATTGAAAGCTCAAATGCACCGTTGAAAAACCTGAATGTGAAGGAAAACACAGATTTAAGGCTAATTTGAGTGCATATCAAATGAATTTACATAAAATTCAAATCTAAATACTTAATTAGATTTTTGATAGGCCAATTTGATTTAATCATGAGCTCAATTAGAGATCTAATTGAGTTTAAAAATTAATTTAGGCCAAAAGTAGAAAAAATAGTTAAGTGTAAGAACTTAATTAGTCTTTCAATAAGTCAAATTAATTTTATTAAGGACTTAATTGGTAAAAAACTAAATTTGAAAGCCTAATTTGAGATTAATTGAGAAGATTAGAATTTTAAAGAACCATATTTAATTTTTACAAACTCAATCAGATGAAATCAGGGGTAAAAATGTAAAAAAAACAAAATTTAAAGGTCATTTAAAGGCTAAATTGAAGAAATTTAATGCCGGTGACTTCTTTACAAAAGGCACACATATTCAGGTACCAAATTCTATTGAAAATAGGGATAAAATTGAAGAAAATAGATTTTCAAGGTCAATTGAGAGGATAAAATTAAAAATATTCAAGATGAATGATCAAGTTGAAAAATGTGTTAAATTATAGGATCTTACTAAAATTTTATAGGGAGAAATTGAATTAATTCTTAAAATCAGAATTTAAATGACTTAAATGAAAAAATTATAAAATTGAAAGTTGAAATCAAAAGAGAGATTTATGATCTAAGTATAAAAGTGTCAAAACTATTTTAATTCAAAATAATGTTATTTTTGCCAACGCCCAATCAAAAATAATAATAAAAAATAAAACCAGACAATATATCATCTATCATTAATAATCATCTTGATGAAGATTGTCTCTAATTCCACCTTTCAATCATTCTTTCTCTCCCAGTCCCTAACCAAACAAGATAAAAAAAGAAAAGAAAATACCCCCCCTCGCATCCCTTTTACGCTAAGCTTGGTCTGTAAACCATTTTTATTTGTCTTGACCTTGCTGGAACTCTATCATGACAAAAAAATAGCAAAAATTGAGCAACAAATTAAAATCTACAGCTATAATTTATTGAGAAGTAGCTTTGCAAGGCAAGAATCAACAACCAAGATGAAGACCTGATCATCAACCATGATGATCTTGCCAGCTCAAAACCCTGACATTCCCTAAACCCCTACAAATACCAACCATAAGGCAGCCATGAAAAAAAATGTGAAAAAAGGAAGAAAACATGAAGGACATGAAACTAGCGAGAAAAGAAGAAGAAGAAAACCAGTCCCACCTTTTGCTCATTCCTGCCAAACCGAAACTCAAACACATAAACATTGCCACCTCTCCTTCTCACCATTCCATTTGCACAAATACAAACATTGTCAACTTCCACCCTTTCCTTTTCTTCTTAGTAGCGTTGTTGGGGTCCTCTTTCCAAGATTCCAGCCTCCATTAAAGCAACTCCAACAGCCTAAGGTCATTATAGTCCCTTTTATTCACTGTCTTGTATGTCTTATTTTCTTTCTTGTGAATGCCACTAGACCTGCAAGGCCTTTGAAGGAGTAAAGATGGGCTTATCCAAGCCCAGCTGATATGATTAGGTTGGGTTTATATACAAAAGAAGTTGAGTATTTTTTACGGTTTACCGACCCAACAGAGTCAAGTTAGGTTAGGTTTGAGCCCAACTCATGTGCATGGGCTTAAGAATTCGGCCCAATAAGCCCAATCCATATGGTTGTGCCAAGCCCCATCCAACTTTAAAAGCATGTTTGGCTCACCCTGTTTTTGCCAAAGAAAAAAAATATCTTTTTTGGTCCTTAAGGCATTTTTTTATGCCTCTAATTCTAGGCTAATGATATATTTGGCAAACACACTCTCATGTCTTCCCTTTTAGTTTTAGATTGTCTCTATTTTATTGTTTAGCCAAACAATCCCTAAATAATTTTTTTAAAAAAAGATTCAGGAACCATTTTAAAATTATTTATAGGTCCCTCATGTGTTTTTTTGATAATTTTACCTAATATCAAGTTGTAGATTTACACTATAAGATATTGACTCTGTATTAAAAATACATGTTTTTTCTTTGAAATTAAAAAAACTAAAAATTCCTCATTTCAGAAATACAAAAAATTTGTTTTTATTTTTGTGCATAAGGTCAAATTCAACAAGTTTTTCATGCATAGTTTTATTTAAAAAAACAAAAAATTACATTTTTATCTTGTTTTAAAAAAATTAAAAAATAAGTATCGTAACTAGTTTATGATTATCAATTAAGATTTGGCTAAAATTTTAAAAATATAAAAAAAACAATTAATTTTGTTTAATTAATATTCGGGGTATGAACTTTGCAATGTAATGCATACTTCTAGTATTAAATTAAATAAATTAATAGCAATAAATATTTGGAATTAGTCATAGACTTTATTATTTGATGGTATAAAATTACATTGTAAGGTTTATTCTTAGATATTAAAGATACTAAGTATGGAATTAATACAATGCTAAAATTTAGCCTCTAAAACTGTTAAGATTTAACCCGATAAGACAAGGACTTCCTCACAAAGGGATATTTATCTTAAACCTTGGATAAGACCAACGAATAGAAACATGACCTAATAAAACAATCAACCAATAATACAGCTTACCATAGGTAGAGTGTACTAGGATCAATGCTAGGTAGTGACTCATTCAAAATCACAATTAAAACCAAACCCCTTCAATCTAGGAGGAAAACTCATCATTCGATGCCTTTTATGCCACGACATCAACCTTTTAAGGATGATCATTGAGCATGCAATAGATATTTAAGACCAAGTAATAACCTACCATCCTTGTCCATCAACCAATAGGATGGACTGTTTTAAGACACAAATAAATAATAACTAGGCATAATCAATCTAGTATTCTTCATCCATTTACGCATTTTATTTATTTTTCATATGCTAAAGTTTAGGAAAGTTAAAACATAGATCCCTCACAAGTCGAACCTATAAACTCAATTCTATAAAAGGCAAATAAAAAATAAGGAAAAGGCCTAGTTAGAGGCTTAGCATCAAAGAGAATTGGAGAGTCTCAAAGGAGATATCACTAGGCTTATTGACTAGTTTGCTCGTACAGGCCTAAATCATTAGGGAAAGGACCATCAATACAAATTGAAGTTACCGCACAACTCGCACCTATGCAAGCAACTTCCTTCACCTACATTCCATAGAATTTAAGGGAAAATAGCACATCATTAAAGTCTTAGTTCATTGCATATTTTTCATTCACCAAGACAACACCTTTTCCAAAGGCACCACCAATTATAGACTTGACTGTTGAGACCTAAAAACCAAAAGTGTTGGAAGATGAGGATTTTGATAAGTTATCTTCTATTAAAGAGATATTGAGGGCGTTTGAAAGAGCTAATCTATATGAACTCATGAAAGCCAATAAGATGCATTTTATTTTGAATGTAGTGGTCCCCAAGAAGTTTAAAGTGCTATAGTTTACTAAATATATTGGTATGCAATGCTCGATGACTCAACTGAAAGTGTATTGCAACAAGAAGATATAAGTCATATCTGATGAGGAGCTCCTAACCCATTTCTTCCCAGAACACTTGAGTGGTATTACACTAAGTTAGTATGTGTGATTAGACAATATCAAGATTAGAAGGTGAAAGGACCTTCTAGATACCTCTATTAGGCAATATAAATTCAATATGAATTTTTTTCCCTGATAAATCGAGCTTGCAAGCAATGAAATAAGGTAACAATGAGTCTATCCAGAAGTACATCTAGAGATGATGTGAAGTAGTTGCTCAAGTGAATCCATCAGTGCTCGAGAAAGTGATGATCAATTTGTTCTCCAACACTTTTAAGACACTTTACTTTGATTACTTGGTTAAAAGTTCAGTCCAACACTTTACTGACCTAGTGATTGTGGTTGAAAAGATTGAACAAACTATCAAAGCTAGAAAATTCAAAGGTCCAGCAATAAGCTCTAGAGTCATGATTGAAGATGAATATGAAAATGGCCTTTAAATTTAAAATTTGGGTCATAAGTACCCAAAATTATCCTCTCAACATCTTGTCTAAACAGGTCTCATTACATCACCAATTGTTTGAGTACCTTTATCAAATACTAACATGTCTTTACCACTCTGCATTTCTTACTAACACTTTCTAAACATCAAACACATTGCCCCAATTTTATAAGATCCCTTACAACCACCATTTTCTAGGTGGTATAATCCCAATTAGAAATATGAATATCATGATAGGATCTAGGGCCATTTAATGAGAACTGCTAGAATTTTTAAATTTCAAGTCCAGAAGCTGATAAGTATAAAACAAGTTGAATTTGTGAATGATAATGGTGCCTACCACACCATTATCAGATCATCTTCAGCATAGCAAGCATTTGGAGAAAACAAAAAGGGAAGACAATTAATGAATGTTGATAAGACACAAATGTTGTTGGGTGAAGCTCACCTAGAAAGAAGTGTTGCATCATTAACCTTTTTGTTATTGAACCTTGCCATTTTGTATTTTGCTAAAAATTATTAGAGTTATGTTTTTAAGTATATTTTCCATGTACTTTGGAATCATATCATGTCCTTTTAATGAGTACAAATTTTCTTTATCTTATTATTATTTTAAAACTAAAAGATGTTTTTGCCATCTTATTTTTCATCCATGCTTGGGTAAATATAATGGAAAAAATAGCTAAACTCCAGGGTACATTTCTTAGACGCTCAGGAGTAAACACTAACCCTTTTAAGAATTAAAAAATTCAACCGTCATAACTTCGCATGATCCATGGTTCTGATCAAAATGTTGTGATCAAATTAGCCTTGTGAAACTTCTTCACTAAAACAAGTAAAAATTAAACTTATCTTCTGATTTCAAAAATAATTTGATATTTACTCATGTCATAACCCAATTCTGGGTTATACCCCAAAAATAACTCTTTTTTTTTCAAAATAAAAATCAAAAAATAAAATAAAGGCTGGCAATATGGAGAAAGTGGACTGGGGAATCAATATACAATTTTTGGAGGAAATTTAAGGCCTAATTGTACCCAATCATGCCCAAACAATAGGGAAAACAATGCAAATTCAAGGTCAAATTAAATTATTATTGGACAAATTTGCATAAACATTAAGTCCAATGACATAATTAAATTTTTAATAGGTCAATTTGATTTAATCATAGGCCAAATTGAATTTTAATTATGTTTAAGAATTAATTTGGGTCCAATTAGAGGATTTAATTAAGTGCAAGGACTTAATTATACTTTAAATTGGTCAAATTAATTTTATTTTGGATTTAATTAGTGAGACATTAAGTCCAAGGACATAATTAAATTTTTAATAGGCCAAATTGATTTAATCATGGGCCAAATTGAATTTTTAATTATATTTAAGAATTAATTTGGGTCTAATTAAATGATATAACTAAGTGCAAGGACTTAATTATACTTTAAATGGGTTAAATTAATTTCATTTGGGGCTTAATTGGTAAAAATTTAAGTTTTGGAACCTAATTCAGGCTTAATTGAGAAGATTGTAATTTTAAGAGACCAAATTTAATTTTTACCAAGTTAATTGATTGAAATCAGGAGCCAAATTGCAAGAAAATTGAAGTTTCGAGGTCAATTAGGGGTTAAATTGAAGAAATTCGGAGCCAATGACCAATCTGCAACAGGAGGCAAACTATGGGGGTTCAATTGAAGAAATTGAAAGTTTAATGGTCAATTAGGGGTTAAATTGAAAAATTACGAGACCAAGGATTATATTGCAAAAGGCGCGTAAATACAGGGCTACAATTGAAATTCATCAAGGGTTTAATTGCATTAAATCGAAAGTTTTTGGTTAATTAGGGGTTCCATTGAAAGAAATTGAAAAAACATGGACTAAATTAAAAATGAGTAAAAATCCCTAATTTAAACTTAAAATGGCGCCATTTTACATTTTAAAAAAAAAGGACCAGACAACGCGTCATCTGGGTACTGTTCATTGTCTTCTTCTTTTACCTGAAAGAAACTGCCCGGCCACCTACTTTTCAGGTTCATTTAATGCACCAAACGTCCACCGAATTTAACCAAACTTGCACAAAAATGATCCTTTACAGTCACTCTACATCCCCATGTGAAGCTTTTAGTCTGAATGACAGCATAATGGCTCCGATGCCGGCCTAAACATGCCCACTCAGGCAGTTTTTTCTGCAGAATTGACACTGCACCATGCCTAATTTGAGCCAACAGTTGGGATCCTTCTCGACCGAATCAAGGGCTGAAATTTTTCCTTAATGTAGACAAGATTGCCCTCTTCCACCTCCTATAAATAGAGGCGGATTTGATGGCCTGAAGGAGGAGAAATTGGGTTCTAAATATCGTAAAAAACCAGCCTCCCCCTGTTTCCATTTTTCTTATTTCCCTGTCAGCCTTCTGCAACTCACTCCACCCCTTCCATAACTGCCTTCTCCGGCTACAATGCCAACAAACCCAGTTTATACACCACCATGAACACCATCTCTTCCATAGGAAGCCAACCGGCCACCAAGCAGCCACCGCGACCCTCTTTTTTTTTCTCCTTCCAGCACTTCTCTCTCCTCTGCAAACTTCATTTTCCTGCACAGTAGTAACTCCGGCGGCCAAGCTCTCCATCAACGCCGCCCCAGCCTCTCGTCATCCACCTAGACAGCGGCTGCTCCTCCCACGCCAGGCAACTCCTCCTCCCTGTGTCGCCTCTTTCTTCTTTGTCGAGGCCCTGCATGCAGAATTCATTTCTGCATGCAGCGGCAGAATAATTAAGTTTTTCCTTGGACCGGGCCAGTTTTGGCCCAACCCAAATGGCTGGGCTGGTCTGGTCTGGCCCAGCCCCCAATTTTGTTTTTTTTTTTTTTAAATCCATAATTTTTCAAAAATCATTTAAAAAATTTGTGATTTTCTCAAATATTTTTTTTATCCATTTTGCATAATATCGGGTTGTATATTTACATTGTAAATACAAATTCGGTATTAAAATACCCGGTGTTTCTCCGAAATTTTTCAAAAAAACAAAAAACAAAAAAAAATGCAAATACATTTTCAACAAGAAAAAATATATTTCATTGCATACGGCCAAATTCTAAAATTTTTCCAAACATATTTTTCGTAAAAACAAAAAAAAAATTGCATCTTTTTCATGTTTTTTTTAAAAAGGATATCGTAACCGGTTTATGATTATCCATTAGGATTTGGCCAAAATGTCAAAAACATTTTCCAATCTTTTTTAGGGTGTAGATGTAGACTTTAATATTCGTGGGGTGTAAAATTACAAGATGTAAATAAATGTGATGATAAAAAAATTCAGACTTTAGAATGGTTAGGATTTAACCCGATAAGGTAGAGACTCTCTCATGAAGAGATATCTCCCTTGAACCTTAGAAAAAGACCAACCCGACTTAGAAAAAAAAAACAATTAAGCAACAATGCAGCTTACCTTAGGTAGGGTGGACTGGGGGTGATACGTCTTCCCCTTGCACAACCAGTCCCTTACTCAGACTCTCACATACTATAGGTTTCTAGTTACCATAATACTAGGTGGCGACTCCTAAAAATTAATCATAATCCAAAACCCTTCTCGACACACCTCACAGTAGGAGGCACGACAAGGAGCCTTCGTCGTCGCTAGATGACGTCACAACACCCCGCGACAGGATGGCGACTCCGCTGGGGACAACCATGTCTGGTTGGACTAAGCTTTGTTTGTTTGATTATTTTTCTTTTGTTGGTCTTTAATTTTAGCTCGCATTTTTATTGCTTTAGCATGCATTTTGCAAATAAAACGTAATTCTAGGTTAGGAGGGGAGTAACGGTCTGTCTCATGACTTTCAGTCGGGGTCCAGACTCGTGAAACATCCTACTATGAGCTGAGTGTTTACTCTGTAATGGCGGTCATACTATGCCCTAACCATTCCTTGTAAACCCCTATACTGCATTCACGTGAGGTAGTCGCTGGGCAATTCATAGACCCCTTGAGACTAGGCAGAAAACCTACCCATCATGTGATGACCTAGAACCTTCCTTTAGATCATGAACTCCCTTGTTATTCATTCTGCATGGTTGCACTTGCATTTGCATCTATACACATACATCCATCCATTATAAATAACATACATACATGTAACAGGTTGAAATATAGGTCCCAAAAAGGCCTACAACACCCGACTCTGAGCGAGAAACATGGAAGATGAAGAGCGTGTTCACCGTGATGCTCATTTCCAAGAAGAGTTAAAGTCTCTGAAAGCAAGCGTGGCTCGCCTTACTATCTTACTCGAGCAAACACTTAGAAATGCCTCTGGTGAAGGTCCTTCCAATCAGCCAGCTATTTTTGTTCAGCCTCCGGCAATAGCTCAACCTGAAGAAACAATGAGTGAACATGGTCAAGAACCTCCACACAATCCAGCATTTGTGCACTCAATGCCATCGGCACCGGCCCCTATAGTCACATATCCATTTGCCAATGAGTCCCACAAGACCAAGTCGTCTAATAACATTGGTCAAGATAAAATGGCAGCGTTGGAAGCTCGAATTAGATCCATTGAAGGGGTAAACTTGTACGATCCAGTATGAGCATCAGAAATGTGTCTGGTCCCAATTGTGATTGTCCTGAAAAAGTTTCGCGTTCTTGAATTCATCAAATATATAGGAACGCAATGCCCCATGATTCATCTCAAATCTTACTGCAATAAGATGGCAGAAGTAATACATGATGAAAAACTACTGATGCACTTTTTCAAGGATAGCTTAAGTGGGGCAGCGTTAAACTGGTACATGAGAATGGACAACACCAAAATCCGTACATGGAAAGACTTGGTGGATGCATTTGTGAAGCAATATAAGTACAATATGGATATTGCTAATGATAAAACCAGTTTGTCCAATCTAGAGAAAAGGGACAAGGAAAGCATAAGCGAATATGCTTAAAGGTGGAGAGACCTAGCTGCTCAAGTACATCCTCCGCTCCTAGATAAAGAGATGGTCACTCTGTTTGCTAACACGCTTAAGGGCTCATACTACGAACATGTGATGGGTAGTTCAGCCCAGCAATTTACTGATGCTGTGGCAGTAGCTGAGCGTATTGAGCAAGGAGTAAAAAGTGGTAAGATATATGTGCCCACTGAGAAAAGAGGCTTTGAGGGTAAAAGAAAGGAGGTCGACTATGTTGAAAGTGGTTATATTGGTAAGAAAAACCAATTTCAAAACTATCACACTTCACCTCAAATCGCCAATATCAACTACAACTCTTCTTTTCCTGCCAGAAAACCTGAGCCTCAAACCAAACACCAAAAAGCCCAAGAACAACTACCTTCATTACCGCTACCCTTAAATGAGATGTACCAAAAGCTACTGAGCATCAGGTATATAGCTCCAGAACCCTTGACACCTCTACAACCACCTTACCCCAACTGGTACAAGCTGGACCTCACCTGTGAATATCATGATGGCACTGTGGGACATAACATTCATACCTACAGTGCCTTTAAAAAGAGGCTCATGCATTTAATCAAAGTTGGATGGATAACCCTCGAAGGAACTCCAAACTTGAGTTTGACCCCTTTACCCAATCATGCTTTAGGAAGTGGATCGGTGAATGCACTGGAGGTGGAATGCTTTGAAAACCTCAAAACACTAATGGAAAGAGCAGGGTATGAAGAAGGCAGTGTGCACTCTTGAGGATAAAGGATAAAGTTCTGCTATAGAATGGGAAGATGAAGCCTACCCAATTATTTCCTTTGATTTGATCATGTCTGTTTCAACTTGTTTTAGTCTTGTTGGTAATTTGGCTTATAATGCTACAAGACTCTCTGTCAAATGAGCCTTTTCTGTTAATAAAATCATGTGTTTTTCTGTGTTCATACAAATAACATTCTAAGCACACCCTTTACTCACGAAACCACTAATATTTTTTCTTTTCTTTTCCCCCTCCCAAAAGAAAAATGACGACCCTATGTTTTCACAAGGATTTTTGGAAAGACAAAAGTTTTAATACATAAACAAAAATCAAATTGGTGTTTGTTATAATAAACAGGTTCTGTAAATTCAAGTGAAATCTTAACACTTAAAAAACCTGAAAAACAACCCGAACACCATGAGATAACTTCAAAGTTGAGTTTTGACTACATGAATAATGTGAAACCATTTTCACATAAAAGAAAGCAAAGATTACCAACCCTAAGTGCTTGCATTTGAAATGAAGAAAGGTCATCTTTGACCATCCTTTCACAAATAAAAAACTCCT
Organism: Populus alba x Populus glandulosa; assembly: GCA_033617975.1. NCBI lineage: Eukaryota > Viridiplantae > Streptophyta > Magnoliopsida > Malpighiales > Salicaceae > Populus > Populus alba x Populus glandulosa. The sequence continues at coordinate 9,334,748 of CM066161.1, forward strand.
TTTACAGTCCCCTTTTTAGCCGAATGCATATTTCTTAAAGAACTAACATTGGCTGGGATCACACCCTATACTGGGGGGCAAGTGCAAAAAAATCCATAATGACTAAAAGTGTCCAAACAACCCTGGGAGGGCATAAAAAGTCCTCAAACGATAAAAGCGCACAAACAACACTGAGAGGCATGAAACGAAATCCTCATTGATCAAAAGTGCCCAAACAAAGCTGGGGACATATAAGAGTTCCGAAAAGATTTGAGTGTGCCATAAAAATCACTAATATAATGATGCTCAAACCAAAAAAAAAAACCAACATTGGGGGGCACCATGGACCATTTTTCAAATCAATTCCAAGGTCCGGATATTCATGAAAAAAAAAAGGTTTGGGATATAAGCACTAGTGATCCTTAGTCTTGAAATCCCTTAAACACCTTTTGAGCATATAAATATCATTTTTCTTCATAGCCAAGAGCCAAAGCCTACGTTACGTGCCCAATCAAGCCCTTTTTTATCAAAGGCAGTCAATTTGGATTGGTAGACTTTGTTTTCCTATGTGAAACAAGTCATTATTCATGCAAGAAACATGAATGCTTCAAAAACTGGTTCTTTGAAACCCCCATATTGAAGCTTGAACCCTTTTGACCAATCAAACATCACTTCACTTCACCAAAAGCATAACAAAATTTTTCAGCACTTAAGCATGAGAATTGCTTGAATTTTTCAGAACAAGTTTGTTTTGAACAAACATCAAAATGAATTTTTTGAATAGCTTTGAAATTCCAAAAGTTCTTCGGGAAAACAACTCCTTGTAAATAACCAGATCTTCTTCCACATAGCCTCATCCCTAAAGAAAACCCAAATTGAACACTTGGAGACATGATCAAACTAGGGGGCAATCTGACAAACACATAATAGGGTTGGCTCCATGATTTCATGAAAAAGGCAAGGCAAGGCAAAGCTGGTAACCTAGAGATCAAGGCTCGCTGATTGTACCCTCCTAGAGGTTAAGATCACAAGACATGACTCGAGTAAGCAAGAGCGAAAGAGCCATCAAAACTTACTATCAGAGACTCAGACTTTTGAGAAGATGAAACTCCATGAAGAAAAAGAGACCTCTATTTCTCAGGTAAGTATACATACATATTGATCATGATGCATTACTTTCATCCCTGATGGATTGGTGTCTCATCGTCACCTCTTTTGAGCGGGCTGTTGAGCCCTCATCATATAAATAGTGTGCTTCTAGCCCTATCTTCCTACCCTTTTGAGTGCGCCTTAGAGCCCTCAACCACTTTAGGTAGTGCGTTTTGATTAGTACTTAAAAGTGCATGTTTATCAAGGTTTTATATCATCATTTTGCACTTGAAGTATCAATAACTCCTTAACTAAAGCATGTTTTATAATAACAAGTTTGATATTATAAGATACCTTAATTTATGGTAAATGCTCATTTTAAATGCAGGACTATCACATAAATAAAAGGATTGATTGATGAGTTTAAGCATTGAAAGTTAAAGTTAAAGGACAAAGAGATGGCCAAACTTAGAAAAGAGATGTCGGTGCAGTCCAAACCGGAACATTGCTCGGTAATTGGATCATATCTGAAGCTCTAGATCTCGGATTTAGGTCTATTTTATATGGATGGAAAGGTAAAACATAGGCCTACAACTTTCATTTGGACACCAAGATCTGAGAAGACCGTTTTCAAGTCCAAAATATAGGAACAACAAAGAAGTCCGAAGCTGTCCTGCAGCCCAGACACTATTTAGTGTTCAGCCCATATCTTGAGTTCTAGAAGTCCAAATGACCTCATCTTTTTTTTGTTGGAAAGCTGAGACAATTTCCTAGAACATTCCTGAGGATTCTGGGCAAATTATGATGTTAGCAATGACGTCTTGTTCAGACAAGAAGATAAGAATTGTTATCAAGTCAAGATGTGGCCACCCACTCATCAATTAGTCAACAAATCAATTTTGTCCTATAAAAGGAGGCACTTACCATGTATTGAGGCATCTTGGTTTCCAGATCAAGATCATGCTCTTGCTTTCTCTCTTTGTATTGCTTATGTCTTGCTTTCATTAATATCAAGTTTATGCACTTCATTTCCTTTCCTTTACTTAGTTAACCTCTTTCTCATTTATGTTCTTATCTTGTTCATTTATGTTTCTTTTTTTCAATATGTTCAGCTAAGTTAATTATGTCAAGGTGAAAAGGGTACACTAATGGTGTAAGAATAAGTATAATATAAACTTAACATGGATCTTAAGGTTGGGTACTAACATGTTTTATATTTGTTATCTTGTTCACTTTTAATACTTTGCTTGTTAAATGGTTAATCTAGATTTATGTTGTATAACACTTGGTACAACAAATACTTGGCACTTTCATAGCCCATACTGTATGGTATAACCGACACCTGAGCTATGAAAGGAACTTGATTTGTTGTTAACATAAGTTATAATCATGAATGCCTGCCAACATTTACAAGTATTAGCTTTATTCGAATAAGATAACTAATGTAACCATGTTAACAATTTATAATCTGATTGGAACCTCCTTTATGTGTGGTTTCCAATTGAGTAATAAGAGTTTATACTATACTTGTTTGAAGTACCATTAGTGGATCCTCTAACCTTGACATTTGTTTTTATCATTGTTTAATCCTTACGTTAATCTTTCATCTCAAAGTTCTCATTAATTTCTTCATCTTCTGCTTTTGTTATTGTTATTATTATTATTATTATTTACATTCTGTAATATATCCTTTTGATCTTTTCATAAACTCAGTATATAGGCTAGAAACCTGTGACCCGATCTTTTGGATCATTCTCAGGTGTAACAACGCCACGTACTGAGTATTATTGTTGTTGTTGTTGTTATTGTTGTTGTTTTGTTATTTATAATTTATACAATTAACCTCTCTGTGGTTCGACCCCGGTCTTACCGGGTTATTTATTACTTCGACACTCTTGCACTTGGGAGAAGACATCAATCTTTTGGTCGTGTCACGTTTTCCAACCCTATCTCCTTTCGAGCAGGCCTTCGAGCCCTCACCTCATAAGTAGTGTGTTTTATAACCCTACCTCCTTTCGAGTGCGCCTTAGAGCCCTCGACCACCTTAAGTAGTACGTTTTCCAGCCCTATCTCCTTTTGAGCGCGACTTCGAGCCCTCACCTCATAGGTAGTGCGTTTTCTAACCCTACCTCCTTTCGAGTGCGCCTTAGAGCCCTCGATCACCTTAGGTAGTGCGTTTTCCAACCCTACCTCTTTTTGAGTGTGCCTTCGAGCCCTCACCTCATAAGTAGTGTAACCCTACCTCCTTTTAAGTGTGCCTTAGAGCCCTCAACTACTTTAGGTAGTGCGTTTTCCAACCCTACCTCTTTTCGAGTGCGCTTTTCAGCCCTCGTGCCCCTTCAAGTCCTATCTCTTTTTGGACGCTCCTTTGACCTCCCATCTCTTGAATAATGCGCCTTCAATCCCTATTATGTCATCTCTTCAAGACATTTCAATTAGACCTCTTTGAAAAATCTTTTCATCTTCTATTTGGTTCGGTTGCCCATTACAATGAAACCATTTTTTTTAAAAATCCTTGCATTTCTCACCACCTTCAAAATCTTTCATTTGGGCCGATTGCTCATTACAATAAAATTATTTTGAGAAATTCTCGCATTTTTCACCTCCTCTAAAATTTTCACCTGGGCAGGTCACCCATTACAACAAGACCACTTTGAAAAATCATCGTATTTTTCACCAGATTGAAAAATATTTTTATTTTTCACCACTTTGAAAAATGTTCGTGTTTTTTTTACCTGAGTAGGTCACCCATTACAATAAGACCACCTCAAAAAATGTTTTTTCAATTTTCTCTAGGTAGGTCACCCATGACAATTCGACCACTTCAAAATCTCTGAATTTTATTCTAATTTTTACTCTGAGTGCGCTTTTTAGCCCTTAAAAGGAGTCATCATTTCTCAATATGATGAGTCCATCATCTCTCATTCTTCTTTTTCTTCTTTACATTGGTTACTCTAAAGTCTCTTACAAGACTTTCTATCGTAAGCATTATAAAGAGGGGGGCAACTATCATAACCCAATTCTGGGTTATTCCCCAAAAATAACTTCTTCTTTTTTCAAAATAAAAATCAAAAAATAAAATAAAGGCTGGCAATATGGAGAAAGTAGGCCGAGGAATCAAGATGCAATTTTTGGAGGAAATTTAAGTCCTAATTGTACCTCATCATGCCCAAACAATAGGGAAAACAATGCAAATTCAAGGTCAAATTAAATGATTATTGGACAAATTTGCATAAAAATTAAGTCCAATGACATAATTAAATTTTTAATAGGCCAATTTGATTTAATCATAGGCCAAATTGAATTTTAATTATGTTTTAGAATTAATTTGAGTCCAATTAGAGGATTTAATTAAGTGCAAGGACTTAATTATACTTTAAATGGGTCAAATTAATTTTATTTTGGATTTAATTAGTGACAAATTAAGTCAAATGACATAATTAAATTTTTAATAGGCCAATTTGATTTAATCATGGGACAAATTGAATTTTTAATTATGTTTAGGAATTAATTTGGGTCTAATTAAAAGATATAACAAGTGCAAGGACTTAATTATACTTTAAATATGTCAAATTAATTTTATTTGGGGCTTAATTGGTAAAAACTTAAGTATGGGAGCCTAATTTAGGCTTAATTGAGAAGATTGGAATTTTAAGAGACCAAATTTAATTTTTACCAAGTTAATAGATTGAAATCAGGGGCCAAATTGCAAAAATTTGAAGTTTTGGGGTCAATTAGGGGCTAAATTGAAGAAATTCGAGGCCAAGGGCTAATTTGCAACAGGCGGCAAACTATGGGGGTTAAATTGACAAATTACGAGACCAAGGACCATATTGCAAAAGGCGCGTAAATACAGGGCTACAATTAAAATTCATCAGGGGTTTAATTGCATTAAATCAAAAGTTTTTGGTAAATTAGGGGTTCCATTGAAAGAAATTGAAAGAACATGGACTAAATTAAAAATGAGTAAAAATCCCTAATTTAAACTTAAAACGGCGCCATTTTGCATTTAAAAAAAAAAAAGGATCAGACGACGCGTCATTTTATTACTGTTCATTGTCTTCTTCTTTTACTCAAAAGAAACTGCCCGGCCGCCTACTTTTCAGGTGCATTTAATGCACGAAAATGATCCTCTACAGTCACTCTACATCCCCATGTGAAGCTTTCAGTCTGAATGACAGCATAACGGTGCTAGCGTCGGCCTAAACATGCCCACTCAGGCAGGTTTTTCTGCAGAATTGACAGTGCATCATGCCTACTTTGAGCCAACGGTGGGGATCCTTCCTGACTGAATCAAGGGCTGAAATTTTTTTTCAATGTAGACAAGATTGCCCTCTTCCACCTCCTATAAATAGAGGCGGATTTGATGGCCTGAAGGAGGAGAAATTGGGGTCTAAATATCGTAAAAAACCAGCCTCCCCCTGTTTCCATTTTTCTTATTTCCCTGTCAGCCTTCTGCAACTCACTCCACCCCTTCCACAGCTGCCTTCTCGAGCTACAATGCCAACAAACCCAGCTTATACACCACCACGAACACCATCTCTGCCATAGGAAGCCAACTGGCCACCAAGCAGCCACCGCAACCCTCTCTTTTTTTTCTCCTTCCAACGCTTCTCTCTCCTCTGCAAACTTCATTTTCCTGCACAGTAGTAATTTCGGCGACCAAGCTCTCCATCAATGCCGCCCCAGCCTCTCGTCATCCACCTAGATAGCGGCTGCTCCTCCCACGCCAGGCAACTCCTCCTCCCTGCGTCGCCTCCTTCTTCTTCGTCGAGGCCCTGCATGCAGAATTCATTTCTGCATGCAGCTGCAGAATAATTAAGTTTTCCCTTGGGTCAGGCCAGTTTTGGCCCAGCCTAAATGGCTGGGCTGGTCTGGTCGAGCCCAGCCCCTAATTGTTTTTTTTTTTAATCCAAAATTTTTCAAAAATCATTTAAAAAATTTGTGATTTTCTCAAAAAAAAACATTTATCCATTTTGCATAATATCGGGTTGTATATTTACATTGTAAATACAAATCTAGTATTAAAATACCTGGTGTTTCTCTGAAATTTTTCAAAAAAACAAAAAACCAAAAAAAATGCAAAAACATTTTCAAAAAGAAAAAAATATATTTTATTGCATACGACCAAATCCTAAAATTTTTCCAAGTATATTTTTCGTAAAAACAAAAAACAAAAATTGCATTTTTTTTTCATGTTTTTTTTAAAAATGATATCGTAACCAGTTTATGATTATCCATTAGGATATGGCCAAAATGTCAAAAAACATTTTCCAATCTTTTTTAGGGTCTATAAGTAGACTTTAATATTCGTGGGGTGTAAAATTACACGATAAAGTACACCCTCAAGTATTAAAGATACAAGATGTAAATAAATACAGACTTTAGAACAGTTAGGATTTAACCCGATAAGGTAGAGACTCTCTCATGAAGAGAGATCTGCCTTGACCCTTAGAAAAAGACCAACCCGACTTAGAAAAAAAAAAACAATTAAGCAACAATGCAGCTTACCTTAGGTAGGGTGCACTAGGGGTGATGCGTTTTCCCCTTGCACAATCAATCCCTTACTCAGACTCTCGCAGACCATAGGTTCCTTGTGATCATAATACTAGGTGGCGACTCCTAAAAATTAATCATAATCCAAAACCCTTCCCGACACACCTCACAGCAGGAGGCATGGCAAGGAGCCTCCGCCGTCACCAGATGACGTCGTGGCACCCCGCGACAACTCAAAACAATGTTTTAGTATCGTATTTATTAGATGGAAAACAATTAATCAGACAGCCTCCACTCTAAGATGATCAACGAGCCTGAACTAAAAAAATAAAATTTAGAGAGAAAAACATACGAGCACTAACACACCATGTTTTTAGGTCGTATTTTAGATGTATGAATAATGATATGTAGCAAATTCATTAGTCATAGACTCATAAAATACATTTTTTTACATGTCCAAACCATTACACTAGACGAGATATAAATTTATCAATTCTAACAAATTATAATTGAAATGATAAAGGGTCAAATTTGTTATCCCTTTTAAATTTAAAAACAAATACATCCCTTGTATTTTTATTTTTTTAAGCTGCGAACAAATTTTCTTCATGAAAATCCTGACTAGCTGACCCATTTAGAACATTAACTTGAAAAATATGATCAGTAAAAGAAGGATGTTTAACATCTTCAGACAAATTAAACTCAACCTCTTTTTCACTAACCTTTAAGGTCAGCCTACCATTCATAACATCTATGAGAACTCGAGCTGTGGCTAGAAAAGTACAGCCTAAAATGATAGGAATCTTGGTGTCTTTTTCCATCTCTGACATAATAAAATCAACTGGAATGATAAACTTCTTTACTTTGATCAGCGCATTCTCAAGTATATCCACACGACATTTCACCGATGGGTCTGCTAGCTGTAAGGAGATAGTTGTAGGTTTAACTACTTTAATCCAAGTTTTGTAGACACATAAAAGGGCATTTGTGAAATACTAGCATCTAAATCACACAAATCTTTAGAAAAACTATCACCTATAGTAAAAGGAATAGAAAAACTCCCTGGATCTCTTACCATTGGTGGTAGCTTAATTTGGATAATGGCACTGCATTTTTCTGTCAAGGCAACGGTCTTAAAATCCTCTAATTTCCTCTTCTTAGACACGATCTACTTCAAGAACTTTGTATAGGCAAGGATCTATGATAAGGCATTTGCAAAAGGAATATTAGCTAAACACTTTCAAAAATTTCTCAAACTGTTAATCAATTTTATTTGAAAAAGATGGCCGCATACGAGTAATTTATAAAAACGAACTGCCTTGTAATTTCTTCAACTCCAGAGTCCACTGGCAGGCTCATGCATAAAAATGTGCTTAGGCGCAGCTATATAGTAGCTCCACCAATAATACCAGTCAGAATTTCTCATGACAGTTCAAACAAGTTTTCAGATATGCCGACCAATGTGGTGTTTACAACATTTGAGTATAAATAGAGCACTCGAGCACGAGATAAACATTGTATTAAATTCAAACGGCAGGTCTATGCTTTCCCTCACAGCAGCTAACATGGACAGACTTGAGACTCGTGAACAGAAAACTATGGCCAACCTCAGTGTCCACAAAAGATATGTGAATCTTATCTTTAAGTTCCCTCTCTAAAGAGAAATATATCAATGTGAGCTTAGTGGACTGACTTGTACCGACTGATAAAGACGAAAAAAAAACTCAAGAATTTCCGGTTGATGTAGAATTTGTTTCTGATGATGCAACTATTTCTTCCAAGGCTTCCATGTCAATGGTCATATCATCATCAATGTCAGCCTCCTCTACCTCAGTCATTATTTCATCACCATCTCCTACCACAGGTTCAACCCCATTTTGTACCAAGCTGGATTGCACCTGCAGTTCTTCGCTTGGTTTATCAGATTCAGCCGGCTTTTCTAATGCTTGTGGATACGGATCAGTACAGACAGGCAATGTGGATGTAACCAGCAAATTCTAGAAACAGGAATTGGGGAATATTAGCATATCTAAGCATCGGGAAGATAACGCATAAAGGAACAAAATTAAAATAAAATAATCTTTCAGTTGATAGGAAAAATTTTCATATTAAACATTTGAGGTGCAAATAAGCTCAAATTATCAGCATATATTCTTTTTTATTCATTTATGTTATTTGTATCATATAATGAATGCAAAGGATACCATTTCCCAGTATTTCTCCCAAAACAACTTCCATATCCAACATTTCAATCAAGTACATAGCAAGATGTGCATGTGATGATGGAAGAGAGCAAGAACTCCCCAGTCTACCAGAAGTCATTGTACCAACAAAATGCAGTTGAATATAAGGGTTTACTAATAATTGGAAACCGATTAGAGAAAAAGAAGAATGAGAGGAGATGAGAGGACAACAACCCACGTCCAGGGCTCAAAGGAAAGAGTAAAGTGAATGAGAACTGGCTCTCCCACAATTTTATCCAATCAAAATTCATCACCTCCATTTGCAATCCAGATAAGAGCTTTTCAGTAAACAAGAAACCATCTAGGGCAAAGGGCAGTCCTCAGTAACATTCTCACCTAAAGTACGAATATTTTGAAGAATCCTAATTAGTACATGCACCAAATTGGATATAACATTGTTTCATGGCTTGTTTATGATGTACAGTTTCTAATGCTTGGGTAGTTTTCCTCAGTGGAAGTTGTATGAGATCGAAGAGCTCTTTTCTATTAAAGCTTTTTGTATTAATAATTTGAAAGATGCATCATCCTCCCTATTCTACTACGTCCTCTACTCTGAAATCCCTGGGGTTAGCTTCATCTTTATTTATTTTAAACTGCAATTGGGAGTTGCTTTTCCAGACATGGCACTGCCAAGAAACATTTCATAACCTAGAAATACATACTTTTTGAGCTTTTATGGTTCAACATTTGCAGAAAATAATCAATTCAGTGCTGTTTCAAACTGCTTTTTAGTTTTTACTTGACAGCAGACAAATGTCTTCAGCTTTTCATATTACTATTATATGACCATAACAAATTGCAAGTTATTGATATTCAACAACACTATCATGATTGTTATATACACTTTTCAGCATTTCTCTGGCAATTTTATCCGACAAAATAGTAAAAACAACAGCAATCCAAAAATGGGTTTCTTCCCGACTTTATAGGTACTGTAGAAACTAAAACAGTTTAATAAATAAGGTGAAATTAAAAAATCTAAAAGCTCTAACATGAAAATAAAAGTTGATCTTCCATTTGTTACTTAAATCAAGTTTCCATAATTGTCTATTTTTCAAATACAGTTTACTTTAACAACAATGAGAAAAAAAAGAACAAAATCACATCAAGGAGAACAGAACAACTTCAGTTGAGAAAACTAAGAAAATACAAAAATATGACTGAAAACTATTAAAGAGAAACTGCCCTTCAATAGTCCAAAAGTCTAATCCCTTGGAATGTCATAAAAAGAAACCCCAAAAATTTTCCCCAAGCAGAACACTTCAACAAAGCCAAAAATATAATTCCATCCCACAACTGCTCATGTTGAGATTAATCCTCAAATTTAAGCTCTGCTTTCATCATTCATTAAATAAAAACAGCAATGTTTAAAAAACCTGCTATACTTGTGTCGATTTAGAAAAATATCCAGAAACATGTCCTATAAAGGACAGGGGTTGAAGAATTAGATTTAGTTTTTTTTTTTTTTTGATTTATTTGCAATTTAAGCTCTGGTTTATGACAGTCGAGTTCATATGAAATCTAGACTTCAAGAAATCTATTTGTGCACAAATTACACTTCGACAACAGGTCAAAATAATAATAAAAAACACGTAAGCATAATTTAGAAACAGGTAACAGGATATTGACTAATGCAATTAGACTTGGGGATTAAATATTATTCACTCTGCATAACAAGAAAGGATTATAAAAGAGGTTAACATAAGCGTGAAAGCATGTAACCTCTAGCAAATCATTATATTCAACAAACAGAGTGTCAAAGACCAACGAACACACCTTTTCTAGGGCTAGGGCAAGCTTTGAGAGATTTGGATAGATTTGTCTTGCTGCCAACAAAATCTGTTGAAAGTATAGAATTATATCACATGATGTTGTTCAGTAGTATTTGAAGAATGACCAGCAATAAATAGGATGAACAGATGCAAAAGGAAGAACAAGGAAATATAGTTTTAAAATCACAATTACTATCAACTGATCCACCTTTCTGTCTCTTATTCGATAAGATCAACTTGCCACAAAGATAACATTGAATATATGAGTAAAATCATACATCACACATGACTAATAACTAGGATTTCATCGTGTAATAGATAACATGGGATAGCAACAAAAAAGTTGATGGCACATACTTCACTAACTCCATCACATCCAACTCTCATTGAATTGCTAGTTTAGATAAAAAAAACATAAAGGGAAACCTATCAATGTACCCTTATATGATACATGTTTACTCAATTAAATCCTTGTGAAAAAAATAATCAATTGCAACATTTAGTTTTATCTATATTCTCTAATATGCGCATTGCACATGGTAGCTTTCTTATGAATCAACATAAATTCCCTATCAAGAGTATGTAAAAGGAAACGATGAATGATTTAAATGAGCAAATTTTAACAGAAAAAATTGATAGAAGAGCATATATCACTGAAAATATGGATATCTAAAGGTTATGACTCATAGATTTTTTTCATACAAGTGTACAATTGAGAATATGTGTATTATATAAGCTGGCATTTGTTTTATGTGAAACATTTTATGTTTTCCTGATTTTCCCATGTTTGTTTGGCATAAAGTATTTTATAAGGAAAATTGGTGAACGAAAAATATTTGATATTCTTATTCTCAATCGACGAGGCCCTCCAAATGCCATGATTTTTTTTGTTTACTTTTTCGATCAACCTATAAACTTGGTTCATTTCTTAGACGATATTTTCAGCATAGGAAGTTGCATAAAATATTTTACTAATAGTGATCAACTCACAATATCATACAAATATTTCTACCACCATCACCACCCCACTGCCAGCACCCAACACACCACCACCTTCAACACTGCCATCACCGTTCCACCACCACCACCCTATCACTCTATCACCAACACCACTGCCACCACACCAACACCGCCTCATAATGCACTTAAAAGACATTAATCAGTTTAGAACAAGGATGATCTGCCCATCCTAAGTATTTCTCAATCTTTTATGTAGAAAAAGAATTCTGAAGATCTACAGTCCTTTAGGAAGATGGAGAGTAGAAGGAAAACATTTGGAGGCAAAGAAAGTGAGGGGGAGGAAGTTGCCTTCCATTGTTTGGGAAAGAAGGAAGATGAGAGGAAAGGAAGTGAAGGGCAATACTTCCATGGACTCACCAAATAAGTGCAAGGAAAATAAATACAATTACTCAATTTACCTCATAATAAATTTTCTTCCATCACAAAAATAATGGATGAGAATGTAATCTCATATACTTACCCTACACTTCCATTCCCTTCAATTTTTTTTCTATCCAAACAAAAAAAGAGAGTTCTTTCCATTAACTTTATCTCCCTCATTTTCAATCCTTCCACTTTCATGCTTGTCATTTTTGGTTCCCAAACAATGTGTTGAGGTTCTCCCTGAAAGCTAAGTGTGACAATCAAAGAGTAAGTTGTCATACTTACTCTCCAGACAATGAATCACCGTACATGTACCCTAAGAATCACCCAACCTAAAATATTCTAATCATAGCAATTTCTGAAATTACATGGGTTTAGGTGACGCACAAATCTTCATGTGTTCAAACAATGGCCAAAACAAGTCAAAAGGGACAAAAGCTACTGAATAGTCAACTTTTATCATTATCGTGGACCCAAATTGAAATCAAGTCATCATTATCCTAGGCCTCACATTAAAGAGCCCATTACAGGTACACATCGATTTTGAAGCCATAACCAATGCAAGACTACACTTGGTAAACTAGAGAGATGCAAACAGCAAAGAAATATCAAAGAAACATAAAGCCCAAAAATAAAAGTAAAGCACCTCGCAAAGCCTCTGTAGGGTAAAAGGAGGACCTTCTTCGAAGTTGTGTAGAGCTGGGAATAAGAGACAAAAAAATTACAAATTATCCCATCCATGGGCAATAATAAGACTCAATAATTTAGTATATTCACAAGGCCTATCAATATAGCTAATTAAACACCCTGTATCAAAACCAAACAAATTGCATGTCCATTCACATATTAAGAAGAAAAAAAACCAAATGTGAGCACCACATCTATACTAAAGCTACAAACCAGCCCATTAAACACCCATGGAAGTTGAGAGTTACAGTTTGCTCATTGCAACATAGCTCTCTTAAGACTCTCTCATCTATTATTATTAAGCAGTGCACAAATGAACAAGGAAAAACCCCTAATTATGAGAAAGCAGCTAGAGTCAGGTGAACAACAACTAACGATTTGTCTTGCATCATATTTCCTCTCTGGTTTAGAACTATTGGGCTTTGGTGCCTATAAAGAAAAGGCTATTCTGTGTGATTGTAAGGATTTAGATAATGGAACATTATTGAGAATTTGAGTTATCTTGAAGGCTTCATGCTTAGGGTTTTGCCTTCTCTTTTCCTTCTATATACCCCTTGTTCTTCTTCTGGCTTCTAAAAGTCTGCTTGCTGTTACAGTCCCACAATTACCATTCACAGCCTTGAATTCAATCCCATATTCTTCTAAAACAAATAACTAAACAATTCTAGTTCCTTAGACATCAATTCTAACCCTAATTCCCACGTAAAATCCTTAATTATCTTAACCTAGCTTCTTCCAACTCTTTTGCAAGACAAATCCAAAGATGTCCTACATCATGACATGCCTGTAATTTTTTGCGGTTTTAGCATGGTTCAAATTTATTCAGGAAGGTTTAGGGGAGAATAATGAGCACAGAGGTAACTTCAGCACATTATAAAATGTAATGAACCGTATTGTTGGTTTAGAAACACAAAAAATAACATTTTACTACACAAAAAACCAAAAATAAATTACACTTCTCTCTTCCATGTTCAGCTGCACTCATTTGGTTTGTTCAGTAAGAGGTAGACAAGTCTTAGCTGGAAACTTTCGACCATATAGATTAAAATTAGTTAATCTGTGAGTTTGCTGTAACCAGTGCTTTTACAAGCAATCCATCAGGTCACTAATATAAAAATTCTCACTACATCATGTTAATGTATTTTACACACTCATTTATTTTGTTAATTAGTTTGTCAGTTTTACTTTGTTTTGGATAATAAAATGGGCCATAAAACTACATATTTAAACATTAAATTTGACCTCACACTCTCAGAAGAACAGCCCATGCCCAACATATGCATAGTTGACTCAGCCAGACCATTGTCATAGACTTTGACATTTTGCGTGGAGTTATTTAGGGACTTCTCAGTGTTTTCTTGTTGATTGTCATTTTATCTTTTCGTAAAAAAAAAGACGCAAATGTTTAAAAGAAAAAAAGGAGAGAGAAAATTTTTTAAGGCTAAACCAAAGCCATTTCTGGGATTTATAGTACCAAGAACCATGTATCTGAGTCCACAATAATTGCTCCCAGCCAAACTCAATAAGAGGCTTGGTGCGGCATAGTCACTATCCCCATCCTTAATTCATAGTTTCAAATTGTATCACAGATGCAAGCGAACCTTATAGATAGCTGAGAATAGCAAAGCAAGGATGAAGATGAGATACCTTCATCCAACTTTTTCACCAGATCTTGATAAGTTTCCTCCTGTTCCTTAGTTGTCATTTTTGCCTCGGGATATTCAGACAGAACCTTCATAAATTAGAGAGGGAGGTGAGCATCGACACAAAGGAAACAGATATCATTCGGACAAAGCACTATCATTAGAAACAATAGATATCTTCAGTTATCTTGCCATTGCAAAGTAAGAAGAGGACCACATGCAAGCATACCTCCCCATACCTGCTTCAGCTGAAAGGATAGCACACTCTTCAATTTTTCCCAATCATGCCTGAGATAAAAATCATGAAAATACACATGATATTAATGGGAGTTAGTAATTTTATTAATCATTTTACTTCTCACAGTCATAACATGCATAGGAAAAGAACATGAAGCAATTAACTTCTAAACTATAACGTGCTTAAGGCTAGTTGGAGCGTGGTACAGTAAGAGATATGTTGTTGACATCTAACTGCCAAGACCATGCATATCCAATGATGGATTTAAAAATTCAACCTTTACTAACTATATAAGGTAGTATCTTATTTTTTTTTCCCTTTGGATTTCCTTTTGAATGTAATGATCATGTACCTAAAGAACTAATTCAATCATGACAAACCTTTAACTGAAGAGAGAATGGAAAAAATTCAATATATAGTGTAATTTTTCTTATTTTGTGAGTGGTCAGTGGAACAAGAAGGAAAGGATTAAGGAAACTACACGGACCATATAAATCAGTAGGAGTTCCTTGAAACCACAAGGAGAGGGTAAAAAGCACGCCCGTTAGCTAAAAGATGGCTACTGTAAGAACTTTTAACCAAGCTGGTTCATAAAAATATAGCTTACAGCAAAATACAGTTTTTGGATTTCTCTTATATAGGCACATCTAAAGAGCCATTAAACTCCCAAAAAGAATAGGAAAGAAAAAAAACTTTATTTCAAAGATCCTACATAAGATCAAATCACAAAAACAAGGAAATTCCTAAATCATACTGAAAATTTTGATGTATAAAATTATTGAAATCACAATAAATTTACAATAATTGTTAAAACTCCTCCTTCTGTACTATTGAGTGCATATTTTCTAATACTCTCACAATGTTGAAGCATATGACCTCTTGAGCTAGAAAACTACAATTGCATAATCTGAAAGGGAAACAACTACGACACTTAACCTCTGTTTGGCACAGTTATTAAGCAACTTTTGGTCCAACTTTTAAAAGTAGAAGTGTTTGGTAGAGAATTATTTTTAAAAAAGCAGGCATGTTCATTATAAGGGAAGCATGTATTCTTCTGCTTTTATTACACTATAAACTAAAAGACATGGGATTTTTATTGTTCAAAGTTATTGTTCATTTCACTATAACACTTTGGATTGCTATAGTGTTTTGCCCAAAAAATTCAATTCGATCCTTGAACTTTATTTAGGAAATCTAAATCAAAAATTATTATTAAGAGTCATAAGAGAAAAGAAGGAGATTAATAATTGGAGTTTCCAATTTGGCGTGCAAAAAAGGAAAAGAACAGAAGAGGAGTCAAGACATTTATTTTGGAAATGAAATGCATTATCACGGAAAATGTGTTATTAAGTTTGAGAATCCAGGATGTATTTATGCAATGCATTGGGCCCCAAGGGGTGAAGGAAGGCAAATGATCCCTGCAACAAAAAAATTGAAAAGTATGCCTAGAAGAAAAATTGTAATGAAACAACTGCAAGACTTCACACAAGGCTCAAATTATTTTCAATAAATATCCATAAAAATACATTAATGGACAAGTGGTGCAACCATTTTTCCATCAATTTGCTCAAGAAGGTTGGTGGGAGAGTGGAGATATGACTACTTTAGGAACTTTGAAGAATTATTCATGAGGATGATGTGAAAAAACAATTGGAAATGGTTCACGGTGATGAGTAAAAGTACAGCCTAAATTATAACAAACTATGGTGTTTCATATGTAGGTATAAAGCATGCTTGTGTGATGATATATGAGAAGAAAAAATGTAATAACATCATGGAAAATAACCATCCAATAACAGAATGGTATTGGTGATAATGGCATGAATAAGGATGGCAATGGATACTGACCAGAATGGATAGGAAATTTTTAGACTTGCTGGTTTCGGGTAAATGCCAAAGGCAAAAATCAAGTTTCAAGTTGGGTACAGATACTGGTCTACCTAAACTAAACCCTAACTTGAACCCAGCCTGAAATAAATAAATAACTTTAAAGTTTGAAAAAGATAACATGTATACCAAGTTAATTAAGTACTTAACAGTTGTAAATTATAGCATTCAAGTTCGGGCTCGGATCAGGTTCGGGTTATGGATAATAGATGAGTAGTCAAAACCCGATCAGGTCATGTTCGGGTATCAAAGATCTATAACCGGAGGTTTGGATAGTTATTTGGGGTTCGGGTTCGGGTATGGATAGTGCAAAACTTGACCCATGGGTATCCATTTCCATCCCTACGCAAGAAAAGGGCATCATGACACGGTGATTCATGGGTATGTTGAAACTGCTATGGCTCCGGAATCCGGTGGTTTAAGTGATAAAGGTGACGATTTAGTCTTTAAAATCAAGCACGGGTAACTAAATTTTTTTGTGCAGTTGCATCTATCTAGCATGTGAAAAAACAAAAAGCACCAAATCTATGTATTGAAATCAAAATAAAGGAAACATCAAAAGTGCAGTACCAAAATTTTCCAGTAGATGCAATAACTTGTAGAATGCCTCGCACTTCTTCTTCGTCTTCTTCTCCAGCAATCTCAGGCTTGGATTCTTTTTCTCTACGTTCCAAAAAAACAAAAAGGTTCAAAAGCTAAATGCCTAAGTACAATCCAACAATAGGGACATGAAGGCATGTGCCTTAGCAGTTTGATATTTAATTTAAGAGTTCAATCCAATAATTTGGTTTGTTTTCTTTGCACATCGAAGAAAAACAAATAATTCATGACCAAACATAAATTGCTCCTTTTTTATTTCCTAGAAATCCAAGTGGAACTAACAGAAATTACAAGAAAGTAGTACCCAGGATTTATGAAGGACGCGTCCTCCGGATTTTCATCGCGATTGCGAGGGGAGGTGGTGTTATCAGCAGCGTCGTTTGCAATTGAAGGTGGCGTTTCCATATCTACCATTTGTGATGAGAAGAAGATATTTTATATTTCTCTGTTGCTTTCTCGCACTGGTAGCAAGGAACCTAGGTTACAGCCACCCGGACCAAGAACGCCTTCTATATTCGCTTATTATTATTACTATTTTTTATTTTTATTTTGAAAGGAACTATTAACCAAAAAATCACCTGAAATATTACAAATTTATCATTATAATTAATTTAATGCCACGAAATGTCTTTCGTGATTTTTATATCTTCTTTCTCCTACCACCGTTTACGCATCTTTTCACATTGTTATAGTATTGATATCCGACTCAATCATCATCTTGATGAAGTAATTAGATTTTAAATTAAATAGATTGATCTCAGTTGACTCAAGTCTAACTTAAAAAAAAACATTTAAAAAAAAAACACATAACTAATTATAATACAATACTTGTATAAACCGAATTTAAATTATAAATCAACAACATAAATTCTAAAATATTTAAAACAAAACATCCAACCATATAAAATTCTAAAATATTTAAAACAAAACATCCAACAACATAAATTCTAAATCAACAACACATTCATTTTTGTTGAATGAACACATTAAGTTCTTTTGTGTTCATAGGAGAAAAATTTGGATCAAATATCGATGGAATTAAGCCAATCTCATCAACACTTAATAATTAATCATCAACATACTCATTTGAAACTTCATCGTCATAATCATCTTCAATATCATTAATATTTATGACATCTACATTTCAAACACAATTAATAAATAAATATTATGTGTTAAACAAAACTTTATTTTAAATATTATTTATCACTAAATAATCAATCATTAATTACCATCATCTAAAGTATCTTGTATCGTCATAGTTGACAGAGCTTGGTGAAAACTCTCTGCTTTTTAAGCTGTCAAGATTAGTGAGTCATCTTTTACTACCCAATTTTCAATGTCACAAATTGTCCCATCATTAATTGGATCATAATTTCATCCTTTCCAATAATTCCTATATATTATAAGTGAAGGTAAACACAATATAAGTATTAATAATGCTACTAAACAAGATAAAATAATATTTAAGGAATTAGAGAAAAGAAAAATACTTTTATTTCAATCTTAGATTGCAATGGACGTAAACAAAATGGTATCATACAAATATTTCATCGAATGTCTATCATCATTATCAACCATTTGTAGAACTCGAATTAAAGGCTCACTCATTTGCACATTTATTGTACATTCTTCCCAAAACAGAAAGTCTAGCACACTCTCAACAAACTTTTTTTCCTTTGTTATCTTTAGCATAAACAAATGAAACCCATTCCCTGGATGTCACCATAGCTCTTAACTCATCTTTATGAGTTAAAATGCTTTGCAATACAATGAAATTGGTAGCAAAATGAGTAGGAGCTGGATGAAGTATTTATTTTCCTCCAGTGAACTTCCTCATCAAATACAATGGATAACAATTATTATAAATGTACTTTGTGATACCAGAAGCATGCTGAACAACATAACAAACTGACTGCAATTTACCAATGTCCTAGAGTATGAAGTTGATGTAATGAGCAGTGTAAAGGAGACCAAAATATTGAAGGAAATTCTTCCATCAATAACTTGCCGGCAGCAACATAATTTACAGCATTATTAGTCACCATATGCATAATTTTTTCTACCCTAACATACAAAACAACCTCTTTAAACAACTGATACAACAATCTAGCAGTCTTTGAGACATCTGATACATCCACAGTTTTCAAAAAAATTGTTCCTTTAGGACAATATATTAAGAAGTTAATTAAAGTCCTCCTCTTCTAATATGTCAATCCATCAGCCATTAATATGCAACCAGTCTTCTTTCAAATCTCTTGATAAGTCTCAACATAAATCTTGACTTCATCAACCGTTTTTGCCGAGTAATAGCCACGAATAGCATGCAAGGTTGGTGCTTTATAACCAGGACACATGGTTGTTGCAACATCTATGGCATGCTGATAATACACAGAGTTAACAGCATTAAATGGCACACATGCATCAATCATCCACTTCGCTAAAGCAAGATCACACCGTTCAACTGCTTCCTTCCTTTGCCAACAATTCTAAAGAGACTTTTGAGCACCAGGAGTTGTTCTCTGCATGAAATATGTCCCTAATGTTGTAGATTTCTTCTGCTTTCCATAACTTGTAGTCAATTGTTTTACAGTGTTGGTGCTTTGAAACATACCTGAGGTGACTGGGCTGCGAATGAATCAAAGAACAACGAATCAATGCCAGTGATTGGGCTGCGAAGGAATCAGTGCTATTAATTCAAAAAATGACCAAGAATAAAGAAAACAGAGAGTGAAAGAAAGAGATTCAAATCTTTTTTGTAGAGAAACAACAGCGATCAAGAGTCAAGACGTCTTTTGCTCCTCTACTCCTCAGCTGGGTTTCAAAGAGCTGATTTCCTTTTTCGTTAATTAGGTTTGCAACTGTCCCCAATATTACTTTGTTCTTCTTTAGCATTTTGGCCTTTTAAAAGGCCAAAACGACGTCGTTTAATAACTGCCAATATTAATAAAAAAAATAGATCGGGTCTCACCCGGGTTTGACAGGGTCCCGGGTCGACTAGGTCTCACCCGGGTTTGACAGGGTCCCGGGTCGACTAGGTCTCACCGGGCCAATTTCCAAGCGGGTTCTTACCTCCATCTAGACCAGGTCCCGGGTCAACCCGCCGGGCCAATCCCGGTTTTAAAGCTCTGCTCTTCACTATCCTGCCCTTTTTTTTACATTTAATTTTCTAATTAAAAATAAAATTTATGTCCTCTTTTTATGTAAAGTGGTTGTCTTATGACTTGTTTGGCTTAAATTTTGAGAAAAAAAAATTGTTTAAAATTAAATTTTTTATGTTTTATATTTTTTTAATGTATTGATGTAAAAAATTATTTTTAAAAACCAAAAAATATATATTTTATGTATTTCTAAACAAAAAACACTTCAAACCACAAACTGCTACTACAATCCTAAACACACCCTAACAAACAATTCATCATATTTTATTTCCCAACTTTAATTTCGTTCCATAATCAACATAAAACCTCTCCAAAAACAAAGATTCCAATCCAAAACCAATACCAAAACACGAAAAACAATTGAAGTAATTATCTACTAGCTTGCTAATCCTACCAAGACACGAGTCCATAAATTCAAACCGAAAGGGCTTTAATTATTAGCATGCATTTAAGTGCATTTTAAAAGTGTATTCGACTTAAAAAAATTAAATTAATGTTTTTTATTATGTTTTAATAGTTTTGATATGTTTATAACAAAAATAAAATAAAAATTATTTTGATACGATTTCAAGTGAAAAACATTTTTAAAAAGCAATTCGCATCATAATATCAAACACGCACTTAAATATGTAATGGCCTTTTGCAATATGTATGGTTGGATTGTGGTGTTATAAAGGTTGCTTGATATAATCAAGACTACATCAAAAGATCTATTGAAGTTTTAAATGGGTAAATTACAATATCAAGCGCAACGAAACTCAAAGATGTATTATGTGGGTTTATTTAAAATATTTGGGCCAAGATGGATTTAAAAGAGGAAACATCAACAAGTGAATATCAATATTTAGTCAATATAATCCATGCATAAAAAGAGCATGATTCATCTACTTCATAGGCTAATTAATTACAGCAGTTAAAAGCTTTTTTTTCTAATGCATAATTTTACTCTGTCAAGTATTATATTTTATCCGACTGTTAGATCAGGCTAAAAGTTTACCATGATTTTTTAGAGGTCTTATTCTATATTGGATTAAAGTTTTAAGACAATAAGACATTAGGAAGGCCTTGTAATAAGGTCCACAAGTTACTTTGCGGGAATTGTATTAGTTTCCTAGTTAATTTATGATTATTTCTCCTATTTTATGTAGAACTCTTTTATTATTTTTCTAGCATTGTTTAAGATGTTTTTACCTGTTATAAATGGGGTTAATTTGCTTCTATTTAGGTTTTTTTATAGACTTTGATTTCAACAATTACTTTTGTGTATGAGAGGTTTTGCTCATTCTTTTTTGTTCTTCATTGAACTACTCTGACTTATCAAAGAATTAATCAAGATTCATGGCGTCTTCTATACTTCTTGTTCATGTCTCTTTATAGGTGTTGGGTGGGGGTTTAGTTACTTATAGTCTTGATGTCTCAATACAGATTATTATATTAAGCTCAATTCCAAACTTGATTTTAGCTTTATTGGAAAGAGTCAATTTCTGTGGGTTTCTGGATTTTTATATCCACGAGATTCACATTAGTTGGTATAAAAGAAAAGCTCTAAATCAATTTATATCATTTTTTTCTTCAAGTTTTTACATTCTTCATTGTTATTGAGTTCTATATTTTCTCTAAAAACCAGTTGCGACATCAAGTTTTTTTAAAAAAATTATTTGTGTTCTTGGTTAAATAAAGTTCGCTACAAATTTTAATTCAAAGAAACATAGAGTTTAACCACTTACTTAAACTCTGGAAAAATCTTGATTTTTGAGGTTTCTTTGAGATAAATCTTAATTTGGAATATTTAAAGTTTACTTAGTTGGGTTTTCTTGAAAATTACAAAAAAAAACGGGTAGTTTAAAGCGCTATTGTTATTTTTAGTCATTTAAATCTTATTTAATTAGTTTCTTAGTTTTTATAGTCTTTTTTTCGGGTCTTTGTATCATTCATATTTTGCATGAATTCATATTAATATTTGTGATTCATATTCATAATCGCATATCGATAGTTTTCAATCCTTATTGCTTCTTGAGTCTTTGTATTATTTAATTAGATATTAGTTTTTGACTTGTTGTGAACTAGTTTCTTAAAAAACTAAAATTTTGAGAATTGAATTGTAAAAGGTGAAGGGGAGTGTATTAGAGTGAAAAACCAAGAAATTATGTGAAACACAAGAGGAGCAACATCTAATAAGTGTAAACATATAAGGGAGCATACACACACACACACATACACACATATATTGCTCTTAACTTAATTTTTCAGTTTTTAACAATATCAACTAAAAGTGTATCATCGCCACTAGAAGATAGGAATAATCCTGAATAGGGTTATTTGGGCATGCAACAATAATTGGAGTTGATGAATTCAAATTTTACCAAAGTAATGATTGGGATGACTAGTTTAAGAATTGAAGTGGCTCATCTTTAAGATTGGCTAAACCATAAGGGTTTGGAAGAAAAAAAAGAAGGTATACAAGATGAGTTAATTCATATGCAAAAGAATCTATAACTGAAAATACAGATGAGAAGGCCAGTGAATTTGATAGTAACCATGGTGATTAGTTTTGACCAAATAAACCAAAGGCATAAAGGATTCCGACCGCTTAAGCAACTTTCCCATAATAAGGTAGATATGGAAGATGGATTTTACGATGGTTTGGATAGAGATTTGGGCAATATTAAAACGAAGATTTTGGCTTTTCAAAGCAAAAACAATTTGAAAGCTTATTTGGAATGGGAAAAGAAAATTGAGTTAATGTTTTAGTGTCATTATTACTCTAAGGTAAAGAAAGTGAAACTTACTATTATTGAGTTTAATGGTTATGCTATTATTTGATGGAATCAACTTGTCTTGGGAATGAAGAGGAACAAAGAGAGACTAATAGAAACTTAGTATAAAATGAAAACAGTCATAAGAAACTAATTTGGTACTGGTCATTATTATAAAGAACTATATCAAAGATTGCAAAGCTTGTCTCATAGTTTCAAGAGTATGGAGGATTACCATGAGGAGATGTAGATTGTCATGATTACATCTATGTTGTAAAGGATAGAGAAGTTACAATGACAAGGTTTTTGAATGGATTGAATAGAGATAAATATAATATGGTTAAGTTATAGTATTATATTGAGCTTAAAGATATGGTTCATATGGCTATCAAGATAGATAGGTAATTGAAAATATAGGACATCACACGTCAATGAGATAATTTAGGTTCCTTTTAAGCTTAAAGGTTGAATTATAAGAGAAAAGAGGTTGTCACATTAAAGCTAGATAGTATGGGTAATAAAGTCAAATCATCTAAAACTTAAAGGAAACATTTGGCCACTCAAACAAAAAATAAAGTTAAGATCCCATCTAATCATAAAATGTAATATTAAGTGTTTCAAGTGTTTAGGGAGTAGACATTTAACTTTATAATATCCAAACAAAATGATTATGGTTAGGAGGGAGTATAAGGAGAACGAATCTAAATATGACAAATTCAAGAAGGATTAAATACCACTACTTAAGGACTATAATGATGTTGAGTATCTAATTGATGAAGAGACTATGGCGATCAATAGAGCACTTAATGTTCAAATTAAGAGAGATGATGTAGAGTAACAAAGAGAGAATATATTTAATACTAGATGCCATAAAACTAATAAGATATGTAGTATGATTATTGATAGTGAAAGTTATGTTAATGTTGCTAATACTACACTTGTTAGAAGATTAAATTTGAACACTATTAAACATGAAAAGCTTTGTAGACTTCAATGGTAAAATGATTGTGGAAAAGTGAGAGTTAAGAGTAGGTTTTGGTTTCTTTTTTATTGAAAAATATAAGAAAAAGATGTTGTGGGATGTTGTATATATGCACGCTAATCGTTTATTGCTAGGAAGATCTTGGTAATTTGATAGAAAAGTCAAGTACGATGAGTTTAAGAACAAGTATTCTTTTGAGAATGATGGGAAGACATTCACACTTATATCATTGTCCCCTAGACAATCGTATGAATACCAATTGAAATTGAAAGAAAAATGCAAAACTGAAGGGAAAAAAGCAACCATCTAAGGATGTAAGGATATAAAGAAAAGTGAAAATAAAATGAGCCTAAAAAGAAAAAGGTTAAAATAATTTAAAATAAGAATTGATAGGATTTGATTGAAAGAGAAAGAAAGGAAGGGTAAGAAAAGAAGAAAGTGTAGAATTTTTTTTTTATAAAAAAAAAAAACATGTTAATTTTTAAGCAAAGAAAAGTGAGATTAAGAATGTTTATTTTTCTGAAATGCCTATAAATTTACACATGTACAAGGAGACATATTTTAACACTAATAACCTTAATCACTGTCTTTCTAGTATTTATATTTTTTTTATTACACGTTTATAAGGATATCTTTTCTAATGAGATTCCTAGTGGATTACCACTTATTAGAGGAATTAAACACCAAATTGATCCTATACCTCAAGCTTTTATACCTAATCAGCTAGCCTATAGAATTAATCCCAAGAGGTCAAAGAAACTTTAAAGGCAAGTGGAATAACTTATGACAAAAATAAGGCATATAAGAAAGAACCTAAGTCCATGTATAGTTCTAGTGTTATTAGTACTAAAAACTTAAAGGATGTGTGTTGATTATCATGTCATCAACAATATCATGGTAAAATATAGACACCTAAATCCTAGACTTAATGATATGTTAGATGAGCTATATGGGTCTTATATGTTTCATAGGATTGATTAGAAAAATGGTTTGAGTAGTTTTTATAGGAGATTTATTAAGAATTTTAGTACTCTAACTACACATTTAACTAAGATAGTTAAGAAATCTATGGGTTTTAATAAAGCTAAGAATAAGGGGATGCTTTAAGTTATTAAAGAAAAAAAATAGGTTTGTCTCTATTATTATCATAGCCTAATTTTACAAAAACTTTTGTGATTGAATATGATGCCTCATGGATAAATATTGGAGCTGTTTAAATACATGAAAAAAGACTTATAACTTGTTTTAGCAAAAAGTTCAATGGAGTAACATTGAATTATCCTAGATGTGATAAGAAACTTTATGATTTGGCAAAAACTTTGGAAACTTGGCAATATTACTTGTGGTATAAGGAGTTTGTGACCATACCAATCATGAGTCATTGAAACAATTTAAAGGTTAAGAGAAGTTAAACCATCAACATGCCAAATGAGTAAGAATAATTCAATGTTTTCTTAAAACAACATTTAAACACCTTTTTATAAGGTAGCAAACGAGTCATATAAGCAATTTTTATTTTAATATGACCATACAATTTTGAATTAAGACATGAAAAAAAAAATCATTCCCTATGTCTACTGGGCTATATTTTAGTTGTGTGCATAATCAAATGTAGTTTGATTTGCTAGTCATTGATTCATGAAAACATAATTCTTATACAAAAGTTCTGAACCATTATACTGAATGAGAGATGAAATAATTAGTTCTAATCACTTACACTTGAAATGATGAAATGTCATATTTGTTATCCCTTCACATTCTAAAAATATATCTCTTGTGGTCCTCATTTGAGCCTGAATAAGTTCTTTTTTATAAAAAAAACTTGAACTAGGATCACACCCTATAATAATGACAAATATAAATTTCAAAGATCCATAGTTGATCTTAATTATTATCACATCTCATACTAGGTGGCAAACAGAAATTCACATATCAAAGACTGAGGAGATGTAATGAAAAATTCAAAGAACCTGAGAAATTCAAAATGTTAGGGAGGCATGCCCAAATAAAAATAACAAATATGACCAAATCAAGGTTAAAACAAAATAAGGATGCCCTACCAAAGCAAACAAAAAAGGCAAATCAAAGACATAATATGAAAGAAAAGAAAGACATTATGGAAGTGATTATAAGTCTTTTAAACCTTGAAATACTTTTTGAGCCTACAAATCTCTTTTTTTATAGCTAAAAGTCATAGCCTGCATTACATATCTTTAAAAGTACTTATAATCAAGCAAAGAAACAACTTCGATCAATAAATGGCTTTCTCAAGATGTAATAGAACTTTTTTATAAGAATCATGACATTGTGAACAAAACTACTCGTTATTATTTATGCTGACAAAATAATTGTTAAAGATGAGACAATTTTTCTCTCTAAAAAAACCCTCGAGTTTTTACTCATGCCTTATGCTTTAAAGCCCAAAAAAATATAAGGTTAATATATCATATACCTTCATCAATTTCAATCTTGCCTTAATAAAGGATCAAATTATACTTTTTGCTCAAGAAAGATTAAACCCTTTGGGAATTATAAAAATTTGAAAAAAAATCTTTCAAGCCATGGATAGCCCAACTTTGAGCTCACTTCATTCTCAATCTTTTTCCTAACAATTCTCAATAAAAAACACATAAATAATGCATTTTAGTGTTGAATGACATGTCTTGGGGTTACAGTTAAAGAAACACATTCAAGATTGCATATCTTGATTTCTTTGCAATAATTAGACTTGAATGAATATGATCCTTGAAATTTATGAGTTGATTCCAAAACAAGAAAGTGATTTTCAAATAAAAAGTCATCAACCGAGTTTGCAAAGTCCCAAACAAAGATGACATTAACACTTCTTATGAGTCGTCTTTGAAAAGTTGAGCCATTAGGGTGCTATACAAGGGATCTTGAGAGGGAGAACAAATAATATCCAAATTAGCTAGGGAGCAAAGAAGCCTATTGATTCAAGGTGCATTTCACCGCATGAATGTGGATGATAAAAGGAACATCATCGATGATAATGATGATGATGTATTTCTTTCCATAATTGAGTTTAGCTTATTCCAAAACCTTAAAATAAAGGAGAATCTCCAAAGATAGATTTGGTCTAAAGGGATAAACTTAGCCATATTAGTTAAAGAGATGTTCAAGATCATTAGTAAAGAATGATTGTAATGGTTTTCTTTAAGAATCTAGGAAATGATGTCATATTGGAGAAGCATGGCCCAACTGGGACAACTTAATGGCTATATGTATACCTATAATGGTTGCTAGAAATGTACACTTCAATCAATATGAGTTGTTCGATAAGATTAGACAAGCTGGGAGTAATTTACTGTGAAGAACATTAAGCATTCAATTGAGGATCTTTTTTTGTAAGCTATAAGTAAAAAAATGCATTCTTGAAAATGATAATACATGACTTGACAGATCTATAAATGTTGATGATAACATATGCTTGAAAATTATGGTTCAACTAGAGGCAACTTCATGGCTAATTAACAATCTAAGATGAGGTTGACACTAGAAAACCTTTTGATAATTGTTAACAAGATGCATATAGCTAATTAGAAGATAGTTTTTGAAATAATTCAAGAAGTTGAGTTATTTTTTAAACTCTTCATGACAAAGCAAGCAATACCACTCTTGGGAGCATGATCGAGCTTGATAAATAATGAGAGCAATAATTATTATAGACAGCCCATGATGGGTACTTGTATTTAAGTAGAGGATTAACATACAATAAACTTCAATGAACTAGTGAATTAGATGACTAAAGAGGCTTTGGATAGCAAGCAAAGGCACTCTATAATGATGAAGCATCAAATAGGGGGAATTATGTTTCCAAACCAAGTAAAGATGTATTCATTTAACCTCAAAGCATTGCATAATGTTTTTTTTTATAGGAGAAATCCTTAAAATTAGACTCGGATAAGTCAAATATTGGTAAAAAAAAAATCCTTGGGTTAGGAAATTAAGAAAGGGAGAGTTAACCATGTAATCATGAAAAGGAATTGGCCTTGCAATCAAAATGTTTTGGATTTAATCAGAACTGTCGTACCCGAAATCGCGGCTCACAAAAATTATTCTTTGATTGTGAAAAAAGAACAGATTTCTGGCATCTGGTTCTTTTAAGGGAAAATGTCTTATTTAAGGAGTCGCCACCTAGTATTATGATCACTAGGAACCCTAATTGTTCAACAGAGATTCGATGGTTCGGGATTGGTTATGTAAAAGGAAAGATATTATCACCCCTTAAACGTTCTGCCTAAGGCAAACTACATTGTTGGTTTTGTCTTCAATTGCTAAACATTTATTCACTTATGTTATGATGACTTGTTTATAATATTCCTGACTCTGGCGCCAGTGAATATTCGAACTCGAATAATTCCAACTCTGGCGTTGGTAAAAATTCATAGCTAACAAAAAAATATTAGATCAATATTTTTTTTATTCCCTACTCTAGCGCCAGTGAATAAATAAATAAAAATAAATTTATTGCATGCAATATTTTTTTTATTTTTCTAGCTAAATAAAATAAAATACAACGAATAAAAATAATATAAATTTAAACCGGTATTTTTATTCCTGACTCTGACGTCAGTGAATAAACCAATAAATTTACATTATTTTTATTCATATATACACACTTTTTTTTCCAACTTTTTTTTCTATTTTTTTTTTTTGGGTTGGGTCCAGCTCAGCGCATGAGGGCTGGGTTGGACCCAGCCAGGCTAGTGACCCGGCTGGGCCAAGGATGCACACTCCGTCTCTTCTGCATAGTGCATTGTGCCGGTGTAATTAAAATTAAATGTGCACGGTGCCTGTGTAATTAAAGATGGAAATAGAAGGAAATATGCGGGGTGAAGACGAAGATGGTGACGCCGGTTAGCTCTAGCCGGCAGACGCTTCTTCCTCTCCTCTGTTCCTTCTTCTACGTTGTTTTTTTTTCTTTCTGTGTTGGATCCCTCAGCCCTGTCTCTTTTGCGCGTCTTCTCCCTGCTTGTTCGTGCTCTCTGTTTTTCTTTGTTAGTTCCCAGTCTTCTGCGTCTTGGTCTCCGTTTCGTTCTTCTCTGTGTGTTTCCTGTTGTTTTCGGTTTATACTTCTCCCCGTTTATTCCTTCCTTTTGTTTTCTCAGCCCAGTCCCCTCTTTCTTCACGCGTTCGTGCCTCACGATCGTGAGGCACGAACGCCTCTGTTTCTTTGAGTAGAAACAGGGGCAAAAAATTTGCTCCCCTCTGTATAATTTCCCTCTCAATTCTGCCCTCCTTTCGTGGCTTTTTCTTCTCCCCAGTTCTGGGTCTACACTTCTCTCAGTTTTCCCCAGGTTTTTTTCAGTCTCTCCGCTTGGCTTTTTCGTGTCTTCCCCCCTGTCTACTGGGTTTTTTTTTCCGTCAGGGTTTTAGCTTTTCTCCCTCCCTTTCAGTTCTGTGATTCCTCCCCCCGTGCATGGCCTATCTCTAGCTTTTATATAGCCAGAGAATGCCATGCGGTCACCTCTAAATAATGAGGTGACCGACCGTTTGCAGAAATAATGAGGGACTGAGGATCATGCAGTGTCCGTTTCTGGTTTTGAAGAAGATGAATAGTGTCTCTTGAAACAGCGCCGTCTTGAGATGTAAAATGTGGCCATTTTACATTTTGACCTGTGTAGTTTTGAGTCTTGTAATTAAGCCCCTAGTTTAAACTGTAATTTCCCCTACATTTTGGCGTAGTTTACAAGTTAATCCTTGGATTTTAATCCATTGCAATCGTGCCCCCAATTAACCACAAACTTTGTAATTTCTTCAATTAAGTCCCTGATTTTATTAATTTAATTAAATCCAAGTCCAATTAACTGTTAAACTTATCAATTCTTCAATTAAACTCTTAATTTAGTTAATTAAATTAAATTCAAGCTCAATTAAGCCTCGAAACTTATCTGTGATGTGACATGTTGCGAAGCGAGCTGAACCCACCGGAGCGTGAGAAGAACCGTTTAAAATTGAAATAAACATGAGCGGGAAGAATTCAACCATTCGTCTCTCTTTCTTTCTATTTCAAAAGAACTCTCTCTCTCTCTCCCTCTATCCCTCTCTCTCTCCCTTTCCTCTCGTTTGTCTTTTTAGATCTGCGGATATCAGTTTTTCTTCACTGGGTGCAGATTCTAAGAAAGCAGAAGCATGAAAATATTATTGAAATGCTTGATTCCTTTGAAAGCCCACAAGACTTCTGTGTTGTCACGGAATTTGCGCAGGTTCATTATCCATCACAACAAGCGAACATCTATTTGTTATGGATTTTTACTTTTCAGACTAGGCAAGAGCTAAGATTAGTTGATGTGCAGGGTGAACTATTTGAGGTACTAGAGGATGACAAGTCCCTTCCTGAAGAACAGGTTCAAGCGATTGCGAAACAGTTGGTAATTCCTTGAGCTCCCCTTATTTTCCCCTTCTTCTCTTGATTCAAACTGATTGCTAAATTGCTCTTCAGGTTAGAGCACTTCACTATTTGCATTCCAATCGTATCATCCATCGGGACATGAAGCCGCAAAACATACTTATTGGCGCGGGTTCAGTTGTGAAGGTCGGATATGATAGAGATTATTTTTTTCTTGTTTTATTTTCCACTTAGGTATTGGTGACCTTTTCTTTTAATGTCTTGCTTTGTTTTTCCTATCAAGGGGAGTCTTTCATGGTAACATCATGTCTTACTGTTGCTTCATTTAAATGCCACTGTATATCAGATACTTAACGTTTGCCATGCTTTCAAAGGGCAATGTATCTTGAGGTGAATTTCTATATGCTCTGTTTTTTTTTTTTTTCAATCTGTTACAGCTTTGCGATTTTGGCTTCGCACGTGCTATGTCCACAAATACTGTGGTTTTGCGATCCATAAAAGGTAAGATCTGGTGTTTTACCACTTCTGAGGATTCCTTCTTATCCCACACTTCACTTGCACTTTTGTTCATCATTCCCAGGCACACCACTATACATGGCTCCAGAACTTGTACGAGAGCAACCATACAATCACAGTGCTGATTTATGGTCCCTTTGAGTTATCCTGTACGTGCAACATCCCTTTTTTTGTGTATTTGTGTGTGCTTGCATGCTCTCATTTAGATGTTGATCTCATGCCATCTTTGAATTTGATTCTGGTGGTCATCTGAATGGTATCAGTGTTGCAATTTTTTCTTCAAAATCTCATGCTGCAAGGATTTTAATTTCAGGCAGTTTTTCTGAGACATTTTCTGAATTCAGAGTGGTATGTCATGAAAAAACATATATTGATAAAATTCCTCACATAAATGTTCCAAACTGAAATACGACTTAAAGATATAGGGTTTTGCTAAAAAATTTCAACCATGAAGAGTATTTTCCATCACAGAACCTGTGTCTACTGAAGTGGTGCATCTTTTTTCTTTTCTTTTCGTCTTCTATTTTTGCTATACATCCTTGATTGAAACTAGTTTGTAGTGGTCCCAACAGGTATGAATTATTTGTTGGCCAGCCTCCATTCTATACGAATTCAGTTTATGCACTCATCCGTCATATTGTGAAGGTTAATAATGCTTCTCCTAGTTCATGCCTGAAACTATGGTGTATGATAGTGGAAGCTAATGTTATATACAAAATCTCAGGATCGAGTAAAATATCCTGATGACATGAGTCTGAATTTCAAAAGCTTTCTTAAGGGGTTGCTCAATAAGGTGCCTCAAAATAGATTGAGTTGGCCTATGCTTCTTGATCATCCATTTGTTAAAGAAACCTCAGAGGAGCTGGATGCCAGGGTAATGTGATCGCACACAATTATTTTCGTTCTCTCTTCACCTTGTTTTTCTTAATATTCAAATTAAGGACTAGAACTTGCTACAAACTTATATTACCAGTAAAAAAGCTGCATAAACTCATCTTTCTCTACAGTTGTATACACATATATATTACATGTTTTTTGCTGATATTCTTGTCAGTAGAATATGGAATACTTTAGCACCTGATAAAAGAATCTACAGGTAATGTGTGCTGCAACTTCTGCACCCGAGGAATGTGATGCAGCACGGAGGGGTGAAGAAAATAATATGCAAGCATCAACTGGTTTGATTGCCTCAAATCCTGGTGGTTTAGCCTTCACTAGTTCTTCAGTTTTGAAACCTTCAATGTGCTGAATAATCATAAATTATTGTTATAGGTAGAAGCAATTATGTTGCTGCTCTTGAGAACTGTAATCCTCCGAAGTCTCACAGTGATGCTGATTTAAATTGTCCTAATGCAGTCACAGGCAGCTCCTCGCCACAGGAGGAGTTCCCTGGATTTGCAAGTCCTAATGATGTTAAACAATCAGGTAGACAAACTTGTGGCTATCATAATTTCTGTCCAGTTTTTCCATTGATGCTGTAGAAAAAAGAATGTTATTTATAGAAGAAGGCTCTTTGTTGTTCTATCTAGTCTTGCGGTAATGTCTTGTATCATAAAATCGTTATCAAATGGATAAGCCTGAATTTCTGTCTCATTTAAGTGTCATAAAAACCTGGAAATTATGGTGCTTGGATCATTCATTTCATGTTCTTGTTGAACTTTTACTAATCTTATTTAGTACATACAGCATTGCAGTCAGCCTGCGTTTGTATTCCCTGTTCATGAAAATGTTAAATTGTATTTTAGTTTTGAATTATGTTTATATGACAACATGCATAGGATTCGCACACTGCTTTGTTGGTGGTTATCTTTTGGTTGTACGAAATTGTTTTCTTCTAAATGAGGGATACTCCTTGGTTGAAAACAAGATCTAGCTGTCTTTCAGAATTTGCTAATGACTGTTCATGCACACATATATGTAAAAATGAAATGTAAATTTGTATCATATTTATAGCTCTTTTTATGTATAATTGTGATTCTATCTTTTTATTACTGATTGAAACCTGAAAGTTATTCCTGTAGTTTTTTCTAACTTGAAAATGTTGATTTTGAGACATGTTATTACTCTTCAGGCAATCAGATATTAGATAGTTAGAAAGCAATTCACTTACAATTTAAGGTGCCAATATAATTGGTCAGGATAACAAAGCATTAACGATTATTCTACTACCATTGAGAAAATGGTCAAAAGAATCTATGCATTCTTGGAGGTGAAATTCAATATCATTTTACTTGCATGATCAGCCTTACCTTTTGTGGGAAGCATTAGATACAACTAAAACATTTTTACTCTTGGTAGTTTGTGGTTTTGGTAAAAGAAATTCTAATATTGTTGCTTGCTCATAGCATTGAAGCATCATGCCCTCCGTTGCTACTGGAAAAGACTGAGAAAAATATGTGGGAGCAGTTGAAATTCACATGCATAGGGGAATACTTCATCTGGTTACATTGCATTAAAGCTCTGTATATATTTTGATAAAATCTAAATTAATTTTGAAGTAGTTGAAATTCACATGCATGAGGGAATATTTCATCGTGTTACATTGCATTAGTTAAAGCTTCATAGAATTTTTTTGATAAAATTTAAAATAAAATCGATTCATTCTATAATGATTTTTTTTTGCTTAATTTCTCCTTGCATGGTACTCATCAAAGTCCCGTGACATGGTTTGGAAACTATGTTGTGTTGATGAATGTTAAGCAGCACGCAGAATCAGTACTAAACCTGGAAAAGAAGGAAAAATATGCCAAGAATAACCTTTTCTAATAATAATCCAGACACTAATAGCTTTCAGAAAAATGAAGTTTCCTTAGAGATGAAATAATGACCATCTGTTGGAAGAATTGTTGGAGCGTCCCTCACTTCATCTCTCTTTAACAAAAACTGCTTTCATATTCATAACCGAAATCCACCAAGAAGATATGAGATCTCTGAAATAATTCAGTACTTTTCACTCAAACTGTACCTAAGGATATCCATGCATGTGAAACCAATTCTTTGGAGATTCTACCATGTGAACACAAACATCTATGATCACCAAAAACAACAACTTTGTAAAAGCATATTACCTGAGTTGTTTATTACAAATGGGATAAAAGAATGGATAAGCTGATAAAATGGGATGTCTAAACTAATTTGTGTGTGCTTGCATGCTCTCATTTAGATGTTAATCTCATGTCATCTTTGAATTTGATTCTGTTGGTCATCTAAATGGTATCAGTGTTGCAATTTTTTCTTCAAAATCTCATGCTGCAAGGATTTTAATTTCAGGCAGTTTTTCTGAGACATTTTCTGAATTCAGATTGGTATGTCATGAAAAAATATATATTGATAAAATTCCTCACATAAATGTTCCAAACTGAAATATGACTTAAATATATAAGGTTTTGCTGAAAAATTTCAACCATGAAGAGTGTTTTCTATCATAGAACCTGTGTCTACTAAAGTGGTGCATCTATTAAGATTTAAGTATGACAATATTAATTATGATAATCATATTTATTCACGAAAAATTAATTTAAAAAAAAAAATTTTAAATTTTCTTAAAAACATTTTTAAAATGTAATTACAAGCCGTTCAACTGCAATAAAAAAAATATAGTCATTACAAGCTACAGGACTAAAGTAGCTTTGAGGGATTTTATAAGGTTTTCTCTAATTTTGGATTTTTACAAATTCTAGATAAAGTTTTTGTTTGGATTACAAAAAAAAGAGAGAAAATGAGATAGAGTTGTATAATGAGTTTTTGGATATATATATATATATAGTGCTCGTTTTATTATTTGAGTGATTTTAACTTCTTGAATCACCGAGGATATTTTCCGTAATCTACCACAGTAAAATATAAAACATACCAGATGCTCAGTATAATTTTCCATAATGATTTTACAAAATTCTGTTTCTAGTCATCTCTGATATAACGACAAATTGAAAATTCAATTTGTTTCCGTTGCGCTCTGATTCTGACGTGGCAATCAATCGTAGAGCAAGCAAGGGACCGTGTGATGTGACGTGTTGCGAAGTGAACTGAACCCACCGGAGCGTGAGAAGAACTGTTTAAAATTGAAATAAACATGAGCGGGAAGAATTCAACCATTCGTCTCTCTCTCTCTCTCTCTCTCTCTCTCCCTCTCCCTCTCCTCTCGTTTGTCTTCTTAGATCTGCAGGTATCAGTTTTTCTTCACTACATTTCTGCGACGCTTAAGGTACTCTCTTCATCTCTTCACTACAGTTTTTCTTAAACATTAATCAACACCATATCTTGATTACTATAGGAACTGAAGTCAATCATCGATATTGCAATCTGCTAGGCTAAATTCAGGGTTTTATTAGATCTGTAGATATCAGTTTTTCTTCACTACATTTCTCCGACGCTTAAGGTATTCTCTTCATCTCTTCACTACAGTTTTTCTTAAACATTGATCAACACCATATCTTGATTACTATAGGAACTGAAATCAATCATCGATTTTTTGAGCTTAACAATTTATAAGATGTCTTAAAGTCAATTTTCTGGGTATATAAGCCCTTATTCTTCTCAACATCTGCGGACCCCTGAAGTGACAGCATCCCTAGTACCCTTACTCCAACTGAGCTTAGTTCTTCAAACATCTGCGCATCAGATTGGTTCACTTCCTGCCCTACGGTCTAAACCTGGAATGAATAGTTTCTGGAGAAGTGTAAAGATCACTAGAAAGAGTTCACTATACTATATAGGCTTCTGCCGGGCTCTTATAGCTGTAATAAGGAAATACTTCTTTTTTCAGATCAATTCTATGGAACCAGATAAATGAGGATAGTTTCTGCCCCGTGACCGGTTCTTAAGTCGCGATTTTGCACTTAAATGATAGCTTTCTTGAGGAAAGGTTGAAGGCTGACCTGGCCCTCACTCTCAAGGCTTTCGTTCGGATGTCCCGAGATAAGCATTCATTCATGCAAGCACAAAGACTTTTCCGTGCCTAAGAAAAAGGACGAATCTCCTCTTTTTCTTTCTAGGCTGATAGTAGCCCTACCTCCCCGAAGAGAAAGTAGGGCATTCACCTCTATCAATGACTTAAGAAAAGCAGCCTTTCTTAATAAAGAACCCGAAGGCGAGCTACCCTGCTCGTGACACATAGATAGGGCTTGCTGCTCCTTCCCGTCCCTTCCTTTCTTGATAGCACAGGAAAGAGGCTAGCACTAGCAGTGCGTATTCCATCAAGAGCTGCTCAATCTATGCAACTTGGGATCTTATGGCTTCTTACTCTAGAAATTCCTTCATTTAATAAATAGAAATAGAATCTTATACTACTAGGACCAAAGTCAAGTGATTCAACTCCAGCACGAACGGCTACATCCTCTTCCACTGCTCCCACTTCTGCTACCGGGCATGAACTTCCCTGGACTTGCTATCGAGAAGGAAATCCGCCTTAAGCCTTCACTCGGAGTTCTTTCTTTTCTTGCTTGCTGGCTATCCCGTACTTTGACTATACTAGTGAAACTATCTGAAGCTGAAGCCTAAGCCCCCTTATGAAACCAACCGAAAAAAGCTTTTATTTGCGTGCTGGTACCCTTCCTTACTCTATCAAGTAAGTACTTTCATTCCTTATGGGAGGTTTTATTGGAGTGATAGTGCTTGGAGGGGTCCCTTATCCTTTCTTGCTGGCTTGCTTAATCTTATCTAACTTTCCGCGCTGCCTAAGAAGATAGATTCGACTGACTCTTCTCAATAGTAGGGGGAGATCTAGGAAGAAGTAGACGAATCCCCTTACTTATGCTTTGATTGGACTTTGGTGCTTCGAGCAGTATCCCTCACTTGAACAGCGGGGAAAAAGTGCTTTTAGTAGGGAAGACAACTCCCTAACTCGTTCGAGCTAGGCCGAAGCCCCGAATGGATTGGATCGTTGCAACCCTGTTTCCATATCTTTCGGCGTATCACCATTCTTCTGGTGCATTCTACGCAG
Organism: Populus alba x Populus glandulosa; assembly: GCA_033617975.1. Lineage (NCBI taxonomy): Eukaryota > Viridiplantae > Streptophyta > Magnoliopsida > Malpighiales > Salicaceae > Populus > Populus alba x Populus glandulosa. The sequence goes on from CM066161.1 coordinate 9,371,491, forward strand.
TTAGTCTATCGGCCTATCGCCAGTTTCTCTTTTCTAATCAAGGTGATTCTCTGGACTATCTTACTCTATTGAGTTCGTAGTTCTTCCCGGACCCCAATCCCTCACTCATGGGAGCGAACCCCGAAGCCAAGGTTGCTAAGGATCTCTACCTCTCCTAAGCCCATGCAGCGAGTTCGCTGTCGCTGTCGCTGTTGCAGGCACCTACTTCTAGGTTTTAGTATGCAGAATTCCTAGTAACCTCCGCCCTAAGGGTTCCGGATCCCTAATAGTGGTTAGTCTTCCTAAGCCTGTTTGCATCTTTCTCGTGAATCGCCAGTTTAGCATGTATTTCCTTTTGTAAAGCTGCCCAAACAGCAGGCTATTCGCTCCCTTTTCTTTGGTTTGAGAACTTACATCGACTAGGAATTCTGTGTAGTATTGACTTTCACGACTATCAAGCAAAGGAGCCATCTTTCATGGATGCATGGCTTCGAACTATAATAGCTCAAGGAATCAACCATTCGATTTTCAAATAGAGAACGTAAGCACTCATTCATCTCGTCTTGACTCTTTCCTTACTATACTTTAGAATTCCGGGTGAAGGAAGTATGCGTTATTGGTCGAAGGTAGGTAAAAAATGGATACCTTCTTGCTTCCCGAAATAACAGGTGAAGAGCGAGGATGGTATTCCAGTTCAGTACTGATCTGTGTAAGCCAAATAGATACCTACTTCCCTTGCCAGGTGCAGCTGTTAAGTCCCGTCCCCTATGTATAGGCAACCCAAGCCAACTACCACACTCCTTCTGAGTGAATGGATTCCTTTCTATAAGGTTCCCAAGTATACATGTTATTCTGCAATGTAAAACTGGTTGTTCCCCGAGCTCCAACTGCTTTAAGAGTTCCGAGCTTCCTGACCGCTCCTACTCCTGGGTTGTGGTATCGAGACATAATCCATTTAGCCAAATCAGCTGATTTGCTTAATGCCTCCCGTCCTCATTGGAGGCCCAGGTTCTGGATTCTAGGAGGAGAACCGAGACACCTCACTCATTTTGAAGCCTCGAGCCAAGGGAATCCGGAGACCAGTACGGACAGCCCAAGCCCAGAGTTCAGCAGTCAAGTTTGTAGCAACGCCAATTCCAGCTGCATAACCTCGAAGCCAGACGCCTCCTCGATCCCACTCATGTTCGGATTCACTAACCATTCCCTTTCTCTTTTTGCATTTCTTATTTCTTGGTCGGTCGCTTCCTTTCGCTTTCATGCGGAAGGCCCCCTACCGGCCAGAAAGAAAGAATTCTTTTATATAGTATAGAGCGTTGCGTTGGCTATGGTGCCATTTGCGAAGAAATGAGTTTATGCGCTTTCTTCTTAGTGATGTTGTTGTCGACAAACGATGGGATCTTGATCGGCTTCAAAGGTCGCTGCCTACTTACTTCTTTACTTCTCCACCTCACAGTCTATAGCCTGCCTGCCTTGGTCTGAGTTGAGAGGCTGAAGGGAATATCTCTGATGCTACTACCAATATCAGGTACCGGGTGAATCATATCGAGCGAAGAACCCTACCTTGCTGTCGTATCGAAGCGATCGGGGAAAGAAGGTTACCCGAACCGAGCAAATGCATTCACGGTCTTCTATTCCTGCTTCCTTTTGAAGAAGCATAGTAGCTGCTTCTGCGCACGTCTACTCTACTAAATAAAATAAAAGAGTTAATTTTCACAAGAGGTAGGGTCAATTGTCTATGAAACTGATTTCATGAACCCGCTGTCCCAATAGGTTCAATTCAATGGCGTGAAGGCCGGAGGAATCAGAGTCTGCCCCTGAAACCGAGATGACATCTAGCAAGCCGGAAAAGAACCGCATCGAGGAGACTTAGAGAGTCTCAGATTGGTTGGAAGTAGCATTCATGTCTGATTTCTCACCTTCTTCCCCGAACACTTTTCTTTGATTTGATGAACCAGAAGCAAAAGGAGTTGAAAGAACGGAACTTAGAGAAGAAGGGCGTCAAGCAGCTCGAACACCTGTAGAGGAGCGAGCGGAACGAGAAAGAAAGAAACTTCCAGCATGAAATCGAGAAAGCCCTCTGTGAAAGCCCTTTCTTTCCGACTTCAAGCCTTTCCTTCTTACTTCTTAGTCGAGTTCTATTAACATATACCCTCCCGCTTCAAGATCTAAACTTCCATCCAGCTCAGGAGTAGGAGCGGGGACCTAACGATTTCTCTTTCTCTGAGGGACGCTTACAACGAGAACTCCGAATGAACGCGGAGGAGCTCCGGGTCGCCAGGGAGGAACTGCGCTGGTTAGAGGAGGAGACCGCGAATTCGGGCACACCAGCAGAGCCTTTTGGCGTCTCTATGGCACCATATGAGAATGGCTTATGAAGAAGAAGATCTTATTTTTGTTAACAAGATTCGTAAGAATGGCAAGCTCTCTCTGCCGGTGGCCAGCTAATGCTAGTGAAGCATCTTTTATCTTAGATTACTATCCATGTTCTGGCAGGTTCTCCAATCCCTAAAGGGGTGCTTCAGGATATCAACAGAGTTCTAGCATGGTAAGGATCATAAACATCATTGGGTTGCCTGGCATCACATAACCCTTCCCATAGATGAAGGTGGTCTTGGGATTAGCTAATTCTATGATGTTTCGACTGCGTATGAACTCAAAAATGATTTAGACAAAAGTATCTCCGGGCATCCTTGCTCTTTCGAAGCCGGGAGCTACTAACGGCTCTAATATTCGTTGATGCTGAATTGCAAATACCTCATAGGAGATGGGCATAACACGTCGTTCTGGCTGGATCATTGGTTCTTGGATGGTCCGCTTATTGAGTGGCCCACATCTTTTTCCTTAATATCTGAAGTGAACGCGGAAGGTAATTGGAACCTTGATTGCTTGCCTCGCTTGCCTCGCCCGGAGCTTGCTTGCTTTAAGATGTTGATTGCTCCTCGCCGTACATCTGGACACAAGACTTTTCGCTTTCAAAGGACTTCGCCTCCTCTTGGGCACCCACTATCGTCCTTAGTTGTGTTGTAGGGGCCAGGCGGCATAATCCTGTGTAAGCATATCCATACAAGATGTTATTATATAAGGTGTTATTCTGAAACACCAAAGCCTCTCCAGTCTAATGGAAGTCAAGTTGAGCCTAAACTAGCGTCCTCACCTTATGCTCCCAAAATCACTCTCTGGGCACTTTCTCCCTTACAAGGAGAAAAAGGAAGTCCCGTAGAAAGAAGTCATCAAAAAACTACAGCTCATAGTCAATCCCCAGCTCTTGCCGGCATAAGCGGTCGTCCGCTTTTACTTGGCAGTAGGAAGAGTCTACACCACAGGCGTTGGAACAACTCTAAGGACTCCCCCCCCCCGGCCGGCAGAAGTAGGTAATCGGGTCCCCTAAGAAAGATTGTAGGGACTTCAGCAACTTCCTTTCTCCATGGGGCTACTAATGCCACTCTTGGGCGAGAGACTCTGTGGTAGAGTTGCCCTCTCTCATCACATAATGGCTTTAACCATCTCTTAGTTGCAAGATGGTGGCATTCTCATCAATCAAGCGGTGCTCCAAGGCGGAAGGAGAAGCAAGGGGTTAATTGAAAGGGCTTTATCTGGTCGGTCGGCTCCCTCTCCTATTCGCGATAGGGTTCTATTCTAAGCGAGATCCCACTGCAGATATTAGTTTTTCTTCACTACATTTCTGCGATGCTTAAGGTCTCTTCATCTCTTCACTACAGTTTTTCTTAAACATTGATCAACACCATATCTTGATTACTATAGGAATTGAAATCAATCATCGATATTACAATCTGCTAGGCTAAATTCAGGGTTTTATTAGATCTGCAGATATCAGTTTTTCTTCACTACATTTCTGCGACGCTTAAGGCACTCTCTTCATCTCTTCACTACAGTTTTTCTCAAACATTGATCAATACCATATCTTGATTACTATAGGAACTGAAATCAATCATCGATATTGCAATCTGCTTGGCTAAATTCAGGGTTTTATTAGATCTGCAGATATCAGTTTTTCTTCACTACATTTCTGCGACGCTTAAGGTACTCTCTTCATCTCTTCACCATAGTTTTTCTTAAACATTGATCAACACCATATCTTGATTACTATAGGAACTGAAATCAATTAATGTCTTGCTTTGTTTTTCCTATCAAGGGGAGTCTTTCATGGTAACATCATGTCTTACTGTTGCTTCATTTAAATGCCACTGTATATCAGATACTTAGCGTTTGCCATGCTTTCAAAGGGCAATGTATCTTGAGGTGAATTTCTATATGCTCTGTTTTTTTTTTTCAATCTGTTACAGCTTTGCGATTTTGGCTTCGCACGTGCTATGTCCACAAATACTGTGGTTTTGCGATCCATAAAAGGTAAGATCTGGTGTTTTACCACTTCTGAGGATTACTTCTTATCCCACACTTCACTTGCACTTTTGTTCATCATTCCCAGGCACACCACTATAAATGGCTCCAGAACTTGTGCGAGAGCAACCATACAATCACAGTGCTGATTTATGGTCCCTTGGAGTTATCCTGTACGTGCAGCATCCCTTTTTTTGTGTATTTGTGTGCTTGCATGCTCTCATTTAGATGTTGATCTCATGTCATCTTTGAATTTGATTCTGGTGGTCATCTGAATGGTATCAGTGTTGCAATTTTTTCTTCAAAATCTCATGCTGCAAGGATTTTAATTTCAGGCAGTTTTTCTGAGACATTTTCTGAATTCAGAGTGGTATTTCATGAAAAAATATATATTGATAAAATTCCTCACATAAATGTTCCAAACTGAAATACGACTTAAAGATAGAGGGTTTTGCTAAAAAATTTCAACCATGAAGAGTATTTTCTATCACAGAACCTGTGTCTACTGAAGTGGTGCATCTTTTTTTTTTTCTATTCGTCTTCTATTTTTGCTATACATCCTTGATTGAAACTAGTTTGTAGTGGTCCCAACAGGTATGAATTATTTGTTGGCCAGCCTCCATTTTATACGAATTTAGTTTATGCACTCATCCGTCATATTGTGAAGGTTAATAATGCTTCTCCTAGTTCATGCCTGAAACTATGGTGTATGATAGTGGAAGCTAATGTTATATACAAAATCTCAGGATCGAGTAAAATATCCTGATGACATGAGTCTGAATTTCAAAAGCTTTCTTAAGGGATTGCTCAATAAGGTGCCTCAAAATAGATTGAGTTGGCCTATGCTTCTTGATCATCCATTTGTTAAAGAAACCTCAGAGGAGCTGGATGCCAGGGTAAAGTGATCGCACACAATTATTTTCGTTCTCTCTTCACCTTGTTTTTCTTAATATTCAAATTAAGGACTAGAACTTGCTACAAACTTATATTACCAGTAAAAAAGCTGCATAAACTCATCTTTCTCTACAGTTGTATACACATATATATTACATGTTTTTTGCTGATATTCTTGTCAGTAGAATATGGAATACTTTAGCACCTGATAAAAGAATCTACAGGTAATGTGTGCTGCAACTTCTGCACCCAGAGAATGTGATGCAGCACGGAGGGGTGAAGAAAATAATATGCAAGCATCAACTGGTTTGATTGCCTCAAATCCTGGTGGTTTAGCCTTCACTAGTTCTTCAGTTTTGAAACCTTCAATGTGCTGAATAATCATAAATTATTGTTATAGGTAGAAGCAATTCTGTTGCTGCTCTTGAGAACTGTAATCCTCCGAAGTCTCACAGTGATGCTGATTTAAATTGTCCTAATGCAGTCACAGGCAGCTCCTCGCCACAGGAGGAGTTCCCTGGATTTGCAAGTCCTAATGATGTTAAACAATCAGGTAGACAGACTTGTGGCTATCATAATTTCTGTCCAGTTTTTCCATTGATGCTGTAGAAAATAGAATGTTATTTATAGAAGGAGGCTCTCTGTTGTTCTATCTAGTCTTGCAGTAATGTCTTGTATCATAAAATCGTTATCAAATGGATAAGCCTGAATTTCTGTCTCATTTAAGTGTCATAAAAACCTGGAAATTATGGTGCTTGGATCATTCATTTCCTTTTCTTGTTGAACTTTTACTAATCTTCTTTAGTACATGCAGCATTGCAGTCAGCCTGCGTTTGTATTCCCCTGTTCATGAAAATGTTAAATTGTATTTTAGTTTTGAATTATGTTTATATGACAGCATGCATAGGAATGCACACTGCTTTGTTGGTGGTTATCTTTTGGTTGTACAAAGTTGTTTTCTTCTAAATGAGGGATACTCCTTGGTTGAAAACAAGAGCTAGCTGTCTTTCAGAATTTGCTAATGACTGTTCATGCACACATATATGTAAAAATGAAATGTAAATTTGTATCATATTTATAGCTCCTTTTGTGTATAATTGTGATTCTATCTCTTTATTACTGATTGAAACCTGAAAGTTATTCCTGTAGTTTTTTCTAACTTGACAATGTTGATTTTGAGACATGGTATTACTCTTCAGGCAATCAGATATTGGATAGATTGGAAAGCAATTCACTTACAGTTAAAGGTGCCAATATAATTGGTCAGGATAACGAAGCATTAACGATTATTCTACTACCATTGAGAAAATGGTCAAAAGAATCTTTGCATTCTTGGAGGTGAAATTCAATATCCTTTTACTTGCATGATCAACCTTACCTTTTGTGGGAAGCATTAGATACAACTAAAACATTTTTACTCTTGGTAGCTTGTGGTTTTGGTAAAAGAAATTCTAATATTGTTGCTTGCTCATAGCATTGAAGCATCATGCCCTCCTTTGCTACTGGAAAAGACTAAGAAAAATATATGGGAGCTGTTGAAATTCACATGTATAGGGGAATACTTCATCTGGTTACATTGCATTAAAGCTCTGTAGATATTTTGATAAAATCTAAATTAATTTTGAAGTAGTTGAAATTCACATGCATGAGGGAATACTTCATCGTGTTACATTGCATTAGTTAAAGCTTCATAGAATTTTTTTGATAAAATTTAAAATAACATCGATTCATTCTATAATGATTTTTTTTTTGCTTAATTTCTCCTTGCATGGTACTCATCAAAGTCCCGTGACATGGTTTGGAAACTATGTTGTGTTGATGAATGTTAAGCAGCACGCAGAATCAGTATTAAACCTGGAAAAGAAGGAAAAATATGCTAGGAATAACCTTTTCTAATAATAATCCAGACACTAATAGCTTTCAGAAAAATAAAGTTTCCTTGGAGATGAAATAATGACCCTCTGTTGGAGCGTCCCTCACTTCATCTCTCTTTAACCAAAACTGCTTTCATATTCATAACCGAAATCCACCAAGAAGATATGAGATCTCTGAAATAATTCAGTACTTTTCACTCAAACTGTACCTAAGGATATCCATGCATGTGAAACCAATTCTTTGGAGATTCTACCATGTGAACACAAACACCTATGATCACCAAAGACAACAACTCTGTAAGAGCACATTACCTGAGTTGTTTATTACAAATGGGATAAAAGAATGGATAAGCTGATAAAATGGGATGTCTAAACCCATCCATAAGGAATTTAGTTTCTAATCATTTTAGTATTACTTAATGTATGAATTGGATGATTGCTACAAGTAACCACTTGCTATTTGGTAGAGTGTTCCAAAGACATGGAAAGACAGCAAGACTTTGAAATGCAAATCAGACTTTGGCATAGGTTAAACTGCAGGTTTTTCTGATGATGCAATAAGTTGGTGTTATTTCACACCAAAGATATGCCTTACGAAGACATCATATTGTGGGGACCAGGGCGGTGGTTCTTTTGGTGCTCTACTACAATTATTTTACCTCATCTAGTGCTCTAGATAGCAATCATTTTTTCAATAGCTGACACTTGTAATGTTGACTGAATTTAGGTAAGCAGCATATATAATAATTTATTTGTGAGTGAAATTTGCCTTTTCAACTCATGCAGGGATCAAGATGTTCTTACTACAAAGCAGTCACTGAGAATTATTTCAAACTTAGCTGCAGCTGGTGCAACTGGTGGCCTAGTTAATGAAATACTTAGTGAACTTCTTAATTTCACTGCCAATGTAGTCAGCTTGAAATCCTCTGAACTTAGTGACTTATTAGCAAAGGTATTAGGACTTCATTTATTCCTGCCTTTATAGTAGTTTTAATTCTGTTATGTGCATCCTTATATTCTTGTAATATTTAAAATTGAGTTATTGATAAATGTGTTCCACATGATAAAGTAATATAATTTTTATACAAACAAAAAATTGTAACAAGGTTTTATTTCACTTGTTTGTTTAATAAATGCAGTCCACTCTCTTCTTTCACTCAGATATTTTCTCTTCTTTCCCAACTGACCTTTGAAGTTATTGCAAATGCTAAGATGTTTTTTTCTGGAAAATTTCTTTTTGTTGATTTCTGGAATAGTGTTCATTATTGAAAATCCAAGTGCTGTAGATCACTGTATGCTGTTGCCATTATAACTTTCCACTCTCTGATGATTGCTGGTTGGCAACTCTAAATTCTTAATTTTGCAGAGTTTCTCTATAATAAAACTACAATTAGACAATATTGGGAGTGCCATTTCAACTTCATATTTCAAGCACTGGGTTGCCTTAGCTGAAATTTTTTCACAGGTAATTATGTTCTTTGTTGATTCTTATGCAAGTTTAAGTGTTAATTTTCAAGTCCCTTATCATAGTAAAATATATAGATTGTTGGTGGCCATGAAGAAACCTCGGGAAGTGTTCTGTTAGAGTCCTGTGCTTGCATTGCAACCATGTTATCTGCTGTAGATGATGGTCTTAAAGCAACTTCACTGACTTCTGAGGCAGCTCCTACTCCTGTAATGCATGAAGCGATGAAGCAGATTTTGGATCATGCAAAAACATGTGGATTAGTTGAAAATTTATCTCTTTGCTTAGCAACATCAGGCTCTAGTCTCGTTTCAGGTTCTTTGAACATGTTGCGTGCTGCCTGTGAAGCTTGCAGGGCTACGTGGTCATTGATAGATGCGGTGGAAACTCTTTTCAGGAAAGAGAATCTCTATTTATTTCCATTAAATTCTTTGCAAAGTCATTCTTTACCCTGTCTTGACATTCGGGACCAGGAACGAAGTTCATTGGTTGGAACAGATTCAGCAAGAATCATTGAAGCAGTGATAAGAGCATTCTTGAGATCAAAAGCTGTGCAGGTGGCAATTTTCTATTGCCTTAAGCAACGTATAGAGCCAGCCCTCTCTGCTAGTATTCAGGTGTTTTTCTTACATCATTGTTATTCTTCTTTCTTTTTCAGTTTATTATGTTCCACAACATTATTCTCAAAAAGTTAACTCATTTTTAAAAGTTAGTGGTCTCAAATATTTCTTAACATCATGCTTGGACGATGGTCGCTCTACATATAGGTGCCATAAAGTGTGCTCATTTTAAAATGTTACAGATCTTGCCAAGATGCTGTCTACATAATGCTATGGTTCCTGGTGTTCTTTGCGGCTTGCCTAGTTCTCTTCCTGTAACAACTGTTGTTAGTGGCGGAGGAGATAAAACTATTCTTTCAGAAATATTCGCCATTTTATCTTGGTGTGCATCTAATAAAGATCCTGAAACAAGTAACTTAAAGAGTAAATTAGCGAATTCTTCCACGGTGGTTTTAAATTCATGCCTTCTCCTTGCAATCATTGCTCAATGTTTGAAGTCAACGGGAAGAAATTCAGCCTTGTTTATGTTGACGTCCTCTCCAAAGAATCAGCTGTCCCGACTTTCTATTATTGGCCATCAGTTCTCTCCTGATGACAAAATGAAAATTTCATTGCAACCTCATTGTGCATCGGCTATGCTGGCTCTCGCATCAATTCTATCTCTTGAAAGTGGAGCTTCTGTTGAATCTTCCATCTCAGAAATTGCGGTGCCTTTGATTCCTCGAAGTGCCATGCTTTGTGAACATCTCAAGATTTCACTTGTCGAAGGAAATGAATTGGGTCCACACAACATGAATATTCTCTCATATTGGCATGGCCTTAGGGATGGTTGTGTGGGCTTGTTGGAATCCAGATTGAAATAGGGAGGTCCATTAGCTGTAAAACAGTTATGTGCAAGTGGCATGCCTCTGCTTCTTATTGATTTGTTAAGCAACAACCGTTCAATTACCTCTCATCAAGGAATTGATAGCACAAAGGATCAAGTCGGGTTATCCCCCATTGGGGTTGTATGGGCAGTTTCTTCAATATGTCACTACCTTTCTGGTGGAGCTTCGATTTTTCGTCAAATTTTACTCAGGAGTGAACATGTCAAGGATATCACTAAACTAATCTCAGATGTGCATCTCAAGCTTGTGAAAAGCTGGAGTGGGCTAGGTGGAGGCAAGGATGGTGTCAGAGATGTTGTAAATGCAGTTATAGATATCTTAGCTTTTCCTTTTGTTGCTGTACAAAATACTCCTAGCTTGCCATCAGCTACCGCTTCCGTAAATAACGGGTTCCTTCTCAACATGGGTTCTCCTGGGGGCAAAATATTCATCGAAGACAAGGACATGGCTAAAGCAATTGAGGAAGACATGGGAAAGTATCTAAAATTACTTCTAGAGGTTAGATCTTCTGTTAACTTTTTCCTTCATAGTTCTTCCCGGTTAGAGGTTAAAATGGAAGGAGCCCTTTTAATGCACGTTTGTTTTTTACCATGTTATGATGAAAGTGGACAATACGATACGTAGAACTCTTAAGACTCTTATTGCTTTTTAAAAGTTAGCAAATTTGCCTGACAATTTTCATGCATAGGCATATCTTTATTATCATGTGTTCTACCTTAAGTAAGAGAACCTGTTAATATTACCTGTCCTAAAATCGTCTCTAGTATTAACGATACTCATTTTACTACTTTTCAGGTGGGATTACCTGGCATTATACTTCGCTACGTAGAATACATGGAGTTGAAAGATCTGGGAAGGCCAGTTGCATTTCTTGCCAAAATGATTGGCCACCGACCTTTTGCTATTCAATTAATAGGCAGAGGCTTGTTAAATCCAAACATGGTGAAAAGATTGCTCGATAACATGAGTCCGAGAGAGGTCATGCTTGATGTTTTGATGATTGTTTCTGATCTAGCACGCATGGATGAGGTGAGGTTTTAATATAATTCTTTTTGTATTCTTTTTATGAGTGTTAATCTTCATATATATATATATATATATATATATATATAGACACACACACACACTCCTTTTAAAATATTTTCATTTAAAATATTTTCATAGAGGTTAAGTAGCTTTATTTAAGGCTTTATTTAAGAATAGGAATCTTTTCTTACAAGGATCTAGTACTTTAACTAATACAAAATAGGATGCTAGCATATTTTGTAGTTGTCTTTTTGTTATTTCATCAAACGTTTTAGGATTCTACAGATTTCTTAGGGGCCCTATGGGCGTTTGGTATGGGGACCTAGATTCCCTATACCAAACAATTCAACATCTTGTGTTTATTTAGGGACATAATGTTAAATGTAAGGGAAACATTGCTAGGACATTACATTTCCTCGAAATTAGAGAATTTGGTTCCCTTCTCAAAGGGGGAACCTCAAATTCTATAACTGAGGGAATGCTATTTTTTTCACTTAGTTTCCCCTCTTTTATCTTTTAAACTTATATACCCTTGTTTTTACTAATAATAACATAATTGTTATAGACTTATAATTTATTTGAACAATTAATGTCTTTTATTTGCTTTATTATATCACTGTAATTATTAATATAATATGTATGTTAAATAATTTGTTGGTATATTTTTATTTTATTTTTTGGTAGTTATAATTCTATAAAGTCAAAATTTAATGTTATGGAACATTAAAAACATTAAGTTTTAAGGGTAAAATAATAAATTTGTATAAATTCTTCATGGATTCATTATATGAAGTAAACACTATATACTTTTCATTTTCAACCAAATACAAAAATCACATGCCACAAGGATATCTAGGAATCCTTATATCAAATGCTCCCTAAACTTTATTTCAACTTAAGCTCTGTTCTATTTTTAGGATCTGTTGGAAAATTGTGGTTTTTAGCTATGACTGTGGCTTTTTAAGAGCTATAAATTATAGCTCTTAAAAATAATTATAAAGTCATGTGAAATTAGCTGAGATATTAACTTTTAAGTATAACCAAACATGGAAGCTAAAAAAAAGCTCAAAAAGTGAGTAAAAATTTTATTTACTCGTTACTTTCTTTTGGTGCACCTTTCTTCATCACAGTTACATTTTGTCTTACAGGAAAGAAATTAGCCCCGTATGCTCCTTTTGTAATGCCCCTTGGCATTTGTATAGGTTAATTATATTGAGTAAAATTGATTAAACCTCTTGTTACACCATTAAGCCTGTACATTAGAATCACAACTAAATAATAGAACAGGTAAGGTTAGACCAAGGGTGTGTTTAAATTATCCGAGAACAATTAAGGTAATAATGGCTGCAAGGTTCCTGGAGGGAAAAAAAAAAAAAAAACCAAGAAATTGAGTCTAAAACTGAGATGCCCTTTCGTCCTTATTGGTAACCTGCAAGAACATTCGTGTTTCTGGTAAGGTTAACAGAAAGCCTATATATTTTGTTCTGGCGTGTTCAGGTCAGGTCATGGGTTCTGGGTAATAACTAACATCAAAAACAGAAATTCCCTGCTCAAATCCTGTCTTATTAGCTTGGATTTTGTGGGCTTGCAGGGTTTCTATGAACACATTAATGGGACTTCTATATTGGAATTCTTGAAGAAGTTTCTGACACATGAAGATCCCAATATTCGTGCAAAAACCTGCAGTGCTCTAGGCAATATGTGTCGGCACAGCTCCTACTTCTACGGTTCGTTGGTAAGTACAGATCATAGATCTATTTGGAATTGTGTGAGAAATAAATGAAATTACTGGGGATTTACTCACGACGAACCATTGCGTTACGAATAATTTGCTCTTTCTCACTGTTTAATTTGATTTTCTAGGCAAGATCTCGCATCATAAGTCTTGTCATTGATCGATGTTCTGATCCAGACAAACGCACTAGGAAATTTGCATGCTTTGCTGTAAGAACTGCTACTAATGCTCTGTTATCCTTTAAATTTGTTGCAATGAAAGCACATTTTTACGTTGAGATTTTGCTGGGCACTATTGATTAGTGTACTTGCAAGGAAAAGTAAAACTCATGTAAATAAAGAAGAAACATTATAATAGTAATATTAAATGTGGCGTTATACTCTCCAGATTGGAAATGCTGCCTACCATAATGACATGCTGTATGACGAGCTAAGAAGATCTATACCTCAACTAGCAAATTTGCTGCTGTCAGCAGAGGAAGACAAGACTAAAGCAAATGCTGTGGGTGCTTTAAGCAATCTTGTTCGCAACTCGAGCAACCTTTGTGATGACATTGTGTCTAAAGGAGCCATGCAGGTTTGGAGATATGCGGAACTAAGTTTTACAGCAATAGAGATTTCATAATTTATAGCATTTGCATGTTTTCAAACGGCATTATATATCGTATGGTTTATCAAACATGCATTACTTTTTATTTTATTTTTTATTTTTATAGAGGAAGTTTAAGTTTTTTTATCATGAGCCTCGAATGTTAATTTGGTTTAAATAAATCCATTTTATGCTCACTTATTCCACTGTGTGGTTACAATTACAGGATACATACAGTTGTACTGCTTACTTTTTTTTTGAAGGAAAGTAATCATTTGAAATTCTTAGCGTAAACATTGCGAAGGACCTCGTAGACCTCACTTGAATTTGGATTTGTTATTTCATGTAGTACAGAGAAATTTGCTAGTTTATGTTTATATATATATATATATATATCACCGTTGATAACAGTGCTAAATTGACTTGCATGGATGGTTTTATTTCTTTAGGCTTTACTAAAGTTGGTAGCTGACTGTTCAGCAGTAGCCCTAAACCCCATGAGGAGAGATGCTGTGAATGAATCACCATTAAAGATAGCTCTCTTTTCATTGGCAAAGATGTGTGCACATCTGCCCTGCAGACAATTCCTCCGTTCATCTGAGTTGTTTCCGGTGATTGGAAGACTTCGGCAGTCCCCAGAAGCAACAATTGCCAATTATGCCACTGTTTTATCATCAGGAGAGTGGCTGATAGTTGAAGCCCGAAACAGAGGTCAGGGATTTTCAAAGCCATATTCTTATTAGCTTGATTTCCACCAAATCAGTGCATGAAAGTGAAACAGAAGCTGAAAGTAGTATAAAGTTGCTCTGCAATGAATATTGTAAAACACGATGCTTGTAATATTCTTAAATGCATTAATTAATAATTTTATTATGATAAGATGTGTATTGTCAGAGAGAGAGACGACGTGGCTATTTGTGGTGCCCTTGATGATGGTATTGGAGTCAGGGATGACAACTAAATCGACGGATACCAAGGCGAGCCCAACCGAACAGGTAAGAAAATTTTAGATACGATTGCATCCTGGTTAAAATATTAGGTTTTAAGTTGTGTATGAATATTGATTTATCTGATCTAAACACCATCTGAACTTTAACTCATTCAAAAAAACAAATAATTAACTTTCATATATATATGTAAATATCAGGTTAATTGTTATAAATTATAACATTTACATTTGGATTCGGGTTATAAATATTTGAAATTAGTCAAGTTGAGAATTAAAATACAAGGAATTAAGTTATAGATATTTGAAATCTGATTGGGTAAAGTTTTGAGTATTAAAAATCAATACCTTATATAGTTTGAGGAATTAAAATTTGAATATAAATGATATTAAAATCTAACCGAAGTATCTATTGTTATGCCTATAAATTATTATTTTTTCCTTCTATTCTCTCTTAACTAAATTGATTTTCGCCTATGTAAGAAAAGAGTAAAGCCGAAAGGAATATATTTCATTAGTCGGATCTTGCTACATATGAAGATTGTAGGAGGTAAGGTAAATTATTGCGCTAATAACTCAAGAACTAATGGTATGATTTCTTGGAGAAAGTGATTGAGATATTGAAGAAATTTCAAAGTATTCAAGAAATAATTATTAATACTTTTATAAATTTATAAGAGAAATTATAAAACACATATGAATTAATGCTCACTGTAATGATAAATTTTTAATAGAAAGAAAGAGATACAAAAAGACAAGATGAAAATTATAAAGAGCAACTAAAAGTGAATTTAGTGTTAGTATTTTAAACTTTTTTTGTAAGGGGTGTTTGTTTGATTGGAAAGTGATTTATTAGAAAAACAATTTTAATTTTTTTTATGTTTGCTTGTTATTAAAAAAGTTGGTCAATAAAAAATATTTTTCGGTTAAAAAAAAAAAACTTGACTTGATTTTTAGGAAATTGTTTTTTAATTTTGGGTGGAAAATATTTTCTACAAGTTGTAAAAAATTTAGAAATGTCATATTATTTATTAATTATATCAAATTTAGTTTTCAAACTTTTTATTGATATATATTTTTAATTTTATCCTTTAATATTTGATTTAATTTGATTTTTATATATAAATTTTGGTCTTTATTTTTATGATTGTTATTTGTTTTTTTTCTTATTATTTTTTTAATTAAAATTTTTTATCTATTAAATTTAGTCTTTATTTTTTTTTATTGTTACTTATTTTATTTAAAATAATTTATGAAATTATAATTATTATTATTTTAATTCATCATCTTTTAAATTTTTTTATTTATTAGATTTGATTTCTATTATTTTGATTATTATTTATTTTATTTGAGATAATTTATGAAATTAGATTCTTTTTCAATTTTATTTTCATTCAACTTTTTAATTTGTAAGATTTATTTATTGTTATTTTAATAAAAAAATTTAAAAAATATTAATAAGTTATTTTCCATAACATAACTAAATACTAAAAAATATTTTTCAATTTATTTTTTTATAAAACTATCAAATATCAAAAAATAATTCAATTTTTAGATATTCACTCTTAAAAAACTTATTTTTCAAAAAATAATTCTTTTCCAACAAATAATAGGACCATGATACCATTTTGTATTGGTTCTTATCCATGTTCCCGGTGATCTAGGAACTCTATCAAACTACATGTTCTGATTTAAGAGATGGTGTCGTCATGCATTTCAATTACAAAGTCATGCAAGTAAGAGGACCACTAAATGGATTATACTTGTTCGAGGGAAGTTTGAGGTTAATGCTGTGGTTGAGAGTGTTTTAAAGTATATATTTTTTTTATTAAAAATATATTAAAATAATATATTTTATTTTTTTATAATTTATTTTTGATACTCACATATTAAAACAATAAAAAATATAATAAATTAAATTTTAACGCGCTACAATCCCATATAGAAGCTCAGTTCCATTAAAAAAGTTTTAAGTCACAATTTATCAAATTGAAGGTCTCTCTTTAAGAAACGCAATCCAAACCAAAATGATCCTTATCAATTTAAGCTGCAAAACTTGTTACGGTAGTTCAAAAAACAATTAATAAATATCTCATTTAATACGTGTTAGGAATTGTTATAATTGTAATAGTTATAATAGGTTAAAAAATATTTTTAGTTGTTATTTTTAAAAAAACATATTTTTAGTTAAAATTATATCTTTATCCATAAATCATAAAATTATAAAACAGAGTCTAAACCTCAAATTCATGTACGAAACCATAAAAATTCTTAATGAATAATAAAATAAAAACCCATACACTGCATTGTAAAATAAAGAGTTAGTTATAATTTAGTCCTTATAATTTATAAAATAAAAGAGAATTGAATTGTCCCTAATTAATTAGGGTTGACTATCCTTAATTTAATAATATCTTATATAAAAAAGATATTTTTTTTATTTAAAATGATATTTAATAGTTGCTCAGTAAGATCTGATCTCTCTCATTTCATATGTAGCTTTTCAATATTTTTTTGGGTTAAAAATGCAAGTACAAAACATCTATCTTTCAAGTCTAAAATCAATTTTCTTATTAATATATTTTTTGTGTATCTTAGAGAATACAAATACAATTGTTTTTTAATTGGAATTATTGTTTTATATATATATATATATTACATTTTACAATTTTTAAAGCAAGTTTAAAAAAAATATCAAAATAACATGTCCATATTCTATGTGTGATTGAAATCTAAAAACAAAAATAATCATAAATATGATAAAATAAAGTTCAAAATCTATTTAAAAAATAAAAAAATAATTTGAATCGATCTTTGATGAACAATTTATTATTATTATTATTATTTTAATAACAAATATATAATAATTGAGAAAGATTATCAAAATCCAAATAAAAAATTATAATATTATTTAAGAACCATGTTAAAATAGAAGAGTAAATAAATCAACATGATAAATATTGTTTTTGGAATAAAAAAACAAAGTAAACAAATGATAAAAAAATAATAATACAAAAGGGCTAGGTCCCGTACCCAACCCCTAAAAGTAGGCTACTCATGCACATGCCTGGAGATTAGGCCCATGTGTCTGATTTTTTATTTTTATTAAAAGATAGATATCATGTTATCCATCCCCTTTTATTTCAAATAAAAAAAAACTAAAATGAATGAAGTGTCATCTTTTATAGCATATAACTAGTTACATAACCCGCGCGATACCGCGGGTTAATTTATTTTTGCTTAAAAAATATTAAAAAAAAAACCAAGGTCTAAAAATGTTACGCTTTTCTGTAAAAAAAATTTGAATTAACTGCGTTAACCTTTCAAACCAGGTTAACCCGTCAAATCTTGGATTCGTGTCATGAAAGTTTGATAATTAAATAGAAAAACAAATTGATGGGTTACCCAGAATTAATTGGGCTAACCTGTGAAACCAGGTTAATCCATCAAACCCGGGATCCGTGTCATTAAAATTTTATAACTAAATATAAAAAAATTTAACCTTAACAAACTAAATTAAACGAAAAAAATTAACTAAAAAGAAAAAAAAAAACAAAAAAAAAACAAAAGGCATCAACCTTTTTATTGTGGATTGCACTGTGCAGTCCACAGTCAAAAGCATAAAAACAAAAAAAAGAAGTAAAAAAAAAAACTAAAGGCATCAAACGATAACTAAATAGAAAAAAATTTAATATTAATGAACTAAATTAAATAAAAAAATATTAATTAAAAAGAAAAAATAAAGAAAAAAACATATAAGAAGAAAAAAACTAATGAAGAAAAAGAAAAAAAAATCTTAATTAACTATGAATCAATTGGGTTAAACCATGAAATTTGAGATCCGTGTCATAAAAGTTTGATAATTAAATAAAAAAAATTAATATTAAAAAAGTAAATAAAAAAATAAAAAAAAAAAGGAAAAAGAAAAAAACTAAAGGCATCAGCTTTTTCAACGTAGATTGCATTGTGCAGTCCACAGTAAAAGGCGTAAAAAGAAAAAGAAAAAGAAACAAAGGCACACGCCACGGGTAAAATTTTTTTCCTTGCATAAAAAATATCAAAAAGGGCTAAGATCTAAGACTGTTAGGTTTTTCTGTAAAAATATACCTAAAAGCCTTGGGTTTAGCTGCAACGCTTGACCTAATAGTAATATTTATAATATGAATAATAATATTAAACTTACATGACTCAAGTTTAAGGGAGTATGACTGCAACACCAGACCAATAGCCTTGAATGTGGGTCTGGCTGCAAGGCTGTGTCTTAAAAGTGTCTTAAATATATTAACTAAAAAGAAAAAAAAACCAATAGGATGAAAAAAACTAATGAAGAAAAAGAAAAAAAATCTGAATTAATTGGGTTAACCCTCAAACCAAGTTAACCCGTCAAACCTGGGATTTACGCCATGAAAGTTTGATAACTGCATCGAAAAAAAAATGACGGGTTAACCCCTAATTAATTTAACAAAATAAATTAAACGAAAAAATTAATTAAAAAGATAAACCAGAAAAAAAAATATGGGTTAACCCGTTAAACCCGGAATGCATGTTATAAAAGTTTGAGATAGAAAAAAAATTTAACATTAACAAAAAAAAATTAAAAAAATATCCATTAAAAAAAACAAAGAAAAAAACAACTTAAAAAAAAGAGTAAAAAGTAACAAAAAAAAAAAGCTCAGCTTTTACCGTGGACTGCATTGTGCAGTCCACGGTAAAAGACTGAGCTCTTTTAGTTATAGTTTAATGCATGATAGGCTTGTCCAGTTTCAACACCAAACACCAA
Source organism: Populus alba x Populus glandulosa (assembly GCA_033617975.1). Classification (NCBI taxonomy): domain Eukaryota; kingdom Viridiplantae; phylum Streptophyta; class Magnoliopsida; order Malpighiales; family Salicaceae; genus Populus; species Populus alba x Populus glandulosa. The sequence continues at coordinate 9,390,584 of CM066161.1, forward strand.
AATGACAAAATTTGGAGGAAAAGTGTTTTTTGTTTTTTTAACAAGCTAGACATTTTTCAAAAAACAATTAACATGAAAATATACAAAAAAAAAAAACACCCTACAAACCTAAATAAACCCACTTATGCCTTTAAAGTAACAAAAAAATCAGTTAAAAATTGAAAACTCAAACTAAGACTGCAAGACTTTCAAAGTTCCAATCTATTATAAAAACAATTATTATAAAACACTTGTCATCAAATAGAATATTTTGATATCAAACGAGACCACTTTTTTGGTAAAAAATGTGATAACCAAATACTCCATTTCTTTACAGTCATTTTTTAAGAATTTTTCTCTTATCCAAGGATTGAATAATAACAAAAATAAATTATGAAGCCAAAATAAAAATTAAAAAAATTTAGTATAAGGTATAGATTATCTCATTGGCTCATGTTTTAGTCATTGTCTTTTAATTTTATAGACCTGCCATAATTTCAAGGCAAATTTCATCAAATTAGGCTGGAAAGGGACTGAATTGAATAAAAAAAAGTTTTTTTTTTTTTTAAGGAATCATTAACTTCACTGTTTATTTCCTTGATGTTTTAGGTAATTCCTGCTTTGCGCAGGAAGGGGCTGATGTTCATGACAAACCGTGCAATCTTACTAATTTCTTGACATTTCGTGCAATCGTATTAATTCCTTTGATTAATCTATTTTGCTTTAGTATTTATAATTAAAAAAATATTATCTAATTATAGGAACTTATATTCCTATTTCATCTTACTTATTTCTAAGATTATTTTAATATTAAATTAATATTTTTATAAACAGAGAAGCATTTGCCTGTAACTCTTGAGCCAGTCCCAATTCATATTTTTTTATACGATTTATCTTTTAAGTTGTATGTTATATGCTTTTAACTTATATTCTTCTTTACTATTTTCTTTATTGCTTGCTTGGCTTAGACGTTGTTTGCAAATGTGGTAGCAATTATTTTTTAAAGTACTTTTTGTTTGGAAAAAGTATCAAAATAATATATATGTATTTTTTAAAAAATTTATTTTCAACATCAGTATATAAAAACGTTCCAAAAATATTAAAAAAAAAATTTGAAGAAAAAAAATCAAATTTTGATTAAAAGCAGATGAAACTCACTCCCAAACACTTGTTTAATTACCTTAGTTTACCTTACATTTTGTCCTTTTTTTATATAATTTATTGAGTTTTTGAATCTTAAAATCTAATTATTTTTTAATCCATGGAACTTGTATAAATTTATTCACCCATATTTTGATATGTAGGAGTTGGTCATGCACAGGGGCGGAAGGAGGGGGGGCAAGCAGGGGCCCGGGCCCCCCCTAAAATATTCCGCCCCCTGTATATATATATACCTTCCGCCCATATATATATGTATGTATATATATATATTAGATAATTAAGTGTAAAGTGTAAATTAATTTTTAAAAATAATTAAATTGAAAAATCACACTTAATTACAGTAGAAAAACTTATAATGTAGAATAAAAAACCTCATTCACACTTTACACTTAATTATCTAATATATATATATATAATTAAGTGTGATTTTTCAATTTGATTATTTTTAAAAATTAATTTACATATCCTAATATAAATCCTGTAAATATAAATTCATTACTTTGCACAATAAATTTTGCAATCGGTCAAAAACAAAAATATAAATATAAATCATAAGTAAAAATTTTCAACGAAAAAATTAAAGTAGAGCCATCAATTAATTTATTTTTTATTAAACAAAACAAGGTAACTTAAATTTAAAATTTATTTTTATTTTGTTTTGAGATGTTTATTAATAATTTGATGAGGTTTTTTTTATATAATTCTACCATTTTTGCTTTATTTTTTTCTTAGATCTGCTAATTTTACCAATTGTTTTTTGAATTCTTGTTATAGTGTTTTTTTTAATTAATTATATATATTTCATTGGTTTGTTTTGATTATACTTTGATTTTTTTTATGTTTTGTTTTTAGCAGAATCACCAAAATTATCAATTTTTTTCTCACGATATATGTTTTTATTTTAGGTTGAACCATGAACAAAATAAGAAGAATTTAATTTTTTTTTCAAAAAAAATATTGATAACTCGCAGCCTAGTGAACCAACTCCAATGTGTAAGGTTAAAGTTATGATTGAGCAACTCCAATACGCCTCAGTTTACAAATAACCCGCGTTGATTAGTGAGAATAGTTCTTTATTTTTTTTGCTTTATTTCAAAGTTTATCAAACATAAATAATGCTTCGTTTTAGCTAATGTTTCTTATATACTTTGTATGTTTATATTTGATAGATATAAAGACCAACATTAAAGTAATGAATATATTATAAAGATAAAATTAACTTCGTTGCATTGACTCAATTTTGTATTTCTTCAAACCTTTTACCTCATACAAAAATCATTATATGTTTATAGTAAGTTATTTAAATAAAACTAAATTATACAGGTTTTTTTACGACTCATGTACAATAAAATAAAATAAATATTATATTTTATTATATTAATTATGGCCCCCCCTAACAAATAATTCTAGCTCCGCCCCTGGTCATGCAGGTGAGAATTGAAACAATGTAAAGGATTAAAGGTCTTTAAAAATAGAAGATATGTCTTGTGTTATTTGTCTCTAGGTGAGAGATTGATGAGAATGTGAAAACAAATGACAATCACATACACAATGACTGAAAAATGGGCTTGAAATTAAGGAATGATTTTGTGGTAATTTATGGGGAGAAATCATGGCTATTTTACCATCAATGTTAGAGCTGATACTGAAAATGGGGATGTTTATTGCCCATTTACATTGTAAATAAGCACCATTTGTATGAGTAAAGAAGAGCCAATTGAGAGAAGAAATAGAGACGTAAAGAGAGCCATTAAAGGGTAGCAGAAGTAGACAATATTAAAATCTTGTGTCCAATCTTTATAAAAAAAAGTCAACAATAGTTAAAAACTACATATTTGAATGTATAATTTATAGTTTGTGATAATCTAATTTTGAAGAAGTTGATTAAATCTAAATAAAAAAAATATCATTTTTATATAATTTTCACTCAAACCCTAAAAGGTCTTAAATTATCTAACATAATTATTAGGACTCCCAAAAAAATAATTTAAATTATTGTTTTTGCTACGTCTAAGAGTTTTAGGAAACCTAACAATAGCTATTATTAGACAATTAAGATTATGATTGCATGTTTTAATTGTTATTGGAGTTAATTGTGAATTAATTTTATAAGAAAATTATTTTTTTCCTTTTCACTCATCTTTTTCCAAAAAAAAAAATCTCTCTCAATTATTGTTCTAGTTAAATCTAGGTGGAATCTATAGAAAAAATAGTTTGGGTAGCTATTAAAGCCACCAACAACAATGTCAGTGTTATAAATAATTTATCAATTATACCATGTAAAGAGACTTGATTAAAATAAAAAAATTCATCGTTAATATATCAAGTATATATTGAGAACCTAATTGGTTGCCTTTTAATTTTATATGCATAAAACTAGAGTCTCATTCATGGATAACTTGTTGAGCTACTCAAAGTTACCATTAACAAAATATATTTAATGCTAAAAAATTAGGTCCTACATAAGTAAACATATATGATTTAGATAAGTTACTTATGATCATAAAATATTAGAGGTAATAATTAGGTGAAACATGTCGCACGTCAGAAAATCTGCTCAGCATCGACTGACGATTTTTTCTCGTTATGTGGTTGCTTTGATTGGTTTGTTGGAGTCGCCACCTAGTAATTGATTGCGGGCTACTAGGAAACCGGATATACTGGTCTTGTTAGAGATTCGCGGGTAAGGGACTGATTATGGTTAGGGAAGGTATTAACACCCCTAACGCACCCTACCTGAGGTAAGCTGCTTCATGGCTTTAACGTGTTAAAGAAGTTTCAAAATTTTATCTTTTCATCGGATATTAGAAATATAACTTACGTATAAGTTTATAATTCTGGATCGTGAGCAAATCAAAATATTAAATTCTTCTTTATCTCTGCAATTTAATCTTAAATAAAAAAAAACATCCATAATAAAAAAAAAATTACAAACACACACACACTTTCACTATATTTTTTTCTTTTCTTTTCTTTTCCTTTCTTTTTTTTTTTCTTCCATATTTACAAAATACAAATTACAAAAACTCAAAACTTAACAAATATTACATTAACCAATTCTAAAATTAAAAAACAGCCATTCAAAAATCCATAATAGTGCCGGGACCAGTTCTGTGAAGCTAAAGGACAGCAGGAACAGTGGCGGCGTGTTGTTCCACGTGCCTCCGCCACAAGCAACGCCCGGAGACGGACGGATCTGGTCGGCTATCTTCTTCTCTTCCCTTCCCTGCCGGCTGTGATGAACACCATTACCTGTAATGACAGAAAACGCACAGCATAACCAATTTTAAGTTTTTGGTTTTTGTTTTGCAGATCTGCTTCTCTCTTCGCCTTCTTCGGGTCTGCTTCACTGCAGGTCAGTTTGTCATGGGTTTTGTCTTCTTCTCCTCTGCTGCAGATGGTAGATCGGGTGGTGCGGTTGTGGCTAACATTGTGGACGGCGTTGATAGCTCCGTGGGTGCTGTTGATTTGGTCGTTTGCTGTTTAGAAGACCGAAGAAGAAGATGCTGCTGAGAATGGGGCTTCGATGTTGATGGGTTTGTGGGCGCTAGGGGAAAGGCTGGAGGAGGGGAGCTAGTCCGGCATGGGAGCTGGAGGAAAGGCTAGAAGAGGGGAGCTAGTCCGGCATGGGAGCTGGAGGTGCAGCGAAGGACCGATTTGAGAAGAAGACGATGTTGATGGGGAAGGAGATGCTGTAAAAACCGGCCATGAGGCTGTTGGGTTGGCTGGGAGAGAAAAATGGAGCTGTTGTGTCTTGGAGAAAGAGGGAGGCCATGGTTGAGGGGAGAAAAGGTTGGAGACAAGAGTGGAAGAGGGAGCAGCTGAGAGGGAGGATCTGTGGAAGGGGTAGCTGATTCGTGGTGGTTGTTGGTCTATAGTCGGTTGATGAGTGAAGATTGTGGAAAGAGGGAGGAGGTGAGGGGCTGTCTTGTGTGGGTAGAAATTGCCACTACTGAGGTAGGTTGAAGGAGAAAAGGCCTAGTTGGCTCTTTGTTAGGGACGGGTTTTTGAAGGATGAGCGGTCGAAAAGGGAGAAGGGGAAGATCTGAAATGGCTTTGGGGGGTCCTTGGCTCTCTGGTTCTGGGAGAGCAAAAGCCAAGGACCTAGGGGGGGCGGCTGTGTTTCAAAAAAAAAAATCCAAATCGGGAAGGGTAGCTGTTTGGTTTAGGTTTAGATTTTCTTCTCTTTTTTTTGTAAAATTACCCCCTCCCCTTTTGTGTGTGTTGAAGGCTACTATTTATAGGCAAAATATTGCTAGGTTTCCTAACTTGGTCCCTCAACTTCTTTCTTTTTTATAAATTTGATTTTTCTTAATTTTTTTGTATTTTTGAAAACAAGCAATATCAACGTCGACTCAATGAGGAAAATCAATGATTTTAAAAATAACGCGTTAAAAGTCGAACGCGTTCCAAAAACCTTTAAAAATTTAAATTCTTTTTAGACGACGCTAAAAATGCTAAAAACAACGCAAATATATTAAAAAGTATTTTTTTGGATTTTTTATTTTTTTTCTTTATTTTTTGATTTTTCTGAAAATTTATCAAAACATGGGTCAAAAATTGGATAGCAACAGATGCCCCCTCTTTACAATGCTTTCGAAGCAAAACTCCTCAATGTTCTACATATTAAGCTTTGTAAAGAAAAACTTGTTTTCTTATCTTCCTAACTTGCTCAATATCCACTCATTTAAAGACTTTACTTTTTTCTTTTTCTATTTTTTTTCTTGTCTTTCTTTCTTTCTGTCTCTTTCTTTCTCTCTCTCTCTTCTTTTTTTTTGTTAACCTAAAATCCCATCTGGCAATCTCCTTTACCAAAACCAAAGAATGTTATAGCTTAGTCAACCTGAAATCCTATATGGAGATTCCCTTTAACCAAAGCTACATGAGATCCCATCTAGCGACCTCATTCAACTAGAACAAAAAAATATGTGCAGCTCGGTCAACCTGAAATCCCATCAGGCGAGTCCCTTTAACCAAAGCCACCTAAGATCCCATCTGGCGACCTCATTCAAATGGAACTAAAAAATATGTGTAGCTCGATCAACCTTAAATCCCATCTGGCAATTCTCTTTAACCAAAGGCACATGAGATCCCATCTGGCGATTTCCTTTAACCAAAGCCACATGAGATCCCATCTGGCAACCTCATTCAACTGGAACTAAAAACTGCGTGTAGCTCGGTCAACCTGAAATCCCATCTAGCGATTCCCTTTAACCAAAGCCACCTGAGATCCCATCTGGCGACCTCATTAAACCACAACCAAAAAATATACGTAGCTTGGTCAACCTGAAATCCCATCTGGCTATTCCCTTTAACTAAAGCTACTTGAGATACCATCTAGCGACTTCATTCAACTGAAATAAAAGAATGTGTAAAAAGTGGTCTCATTGTAATTGGTGACCAACGCAGGTGGAAAGAATGTGAAAAATGGTCTCATTATGATGGGTGACCTACCCAGATGGAAAGAATATGAAGTGCGGTCTCTTTGTAATGGGTGACCTACCTAGATGGAAAGAATGTGAAGTGCGGTCTCATTGTAATGGGTGACCTACCCAGATAAACATGGAGAATTGGTCGCGTTGTAATGGGTGACCTACCTAGAAAAATGTTGGCGAGGGCTTCAAGGCGCACTCAAAAGGAGGTAGGGTTATAAAACGCACTACCCGAGAAGTGAGGGCTCAAAGGTGCACTTAAAATGAGGTAGGGTTAGAAAACGCACTACCTGAGATGTGAGGGCTCAAAGGCGCACTCGGAATGAGGTAGGGTTAGAAAACACACTACCCAAATGGTGGTGATGAAACACCGATCTGACAATGTTGAAAGCAATGCATTTATGGTCAATATGCATGTATACTTACCTGAGAAATATAGGTCCCCATTTCTTCATGGTGTCTTTCTTTTCTCAAAAGTTGGAGTGTTGGCAGTGAACTTCGATGGCTTTTTCGCTCTTGCTTACTCAAGTCATCTCTTGTAATCTTGACCTCTAGGAAGGACTTGATATCATCATAGTTCTTTATCCTTTGCCCTTTATCTCAAGGGTTTTCAATTTTGCCTAATAGTTTTTTAGAAAGGGAATCATGGAGCCAACTCTACCAAATATGTTTTATTGTCCCCTAGCTTGATCATGCCCCCAAGTGTTCAATTCGGGTTTGGGGACGAGGCTATGTGAAGGAAGGTTTGACAATGAGTTTTTTTCATTCAGAATTTTTGGAATTTCAAAGCTATTCCAGACATAAAAATCATTTTGACATCGATTCAAAGCAAACTCATTCTGAAAAAATTCAAGTGATTCCTATGGAGAGGTTATCAGAAGTGATGAAAACTTTTTGTTTTGCTTTTTGGTGAAAAATATGAAGTGACATTTGGCTGGTCGAAATGGTTCAAGATTTAATATGAGAGTTTCAAAGATCCAGTCTTGAAAGCATTCATTTTATTTGTATGAATAATAATTTGGTTCACATGAGAAAGCACTGTCTACCGATTCAGGTTGCTTGCCTTTGATCAGAAAGAGCTTGATTAGGCACGTAATATAGGCTTGGGCTTTTAGTTATGAAGAAAATGATATTCGTAGGCTCAAAAAGTATTTAAGGGATTTCAAAACTAAGGATCACTTGTGCTTGTTTCTTGACCTTTTATCATTTAAATGTCTTTCGAAAATTATCTATCGTGCCCTCTAGTGATGGGCTTGGGCTCTTTCTCTTTGCTTTTGTTTTCTTCATATGGTTTTGAGCATCATCATATTATTATTATTATTTTCTTTTCTTTTTTATGCTCAAAACTTTTGGATCCTTTGGATTTTTCTTCATGTCCCCTAGCTTTGTTTGGGCACCTTTGATGATTGAGAATTTTCTTTTATGCCCCCTAGTATTGCCTAGGCATTTTCGATCATTGAGGTTTTCTCTATGTCATCGCACTTGCCCCAGTGTGGGGTGTGATCCTAGCCAAGGTTATTTATCTCAAGAAAAGCATTAGGCTCAAAAGGGGACTACAAATGATATATTTTAGCCTCGTGAAAAGATTATCAAAGATGACCTTTCTTCATTTCAAACTCATGCATTTAGGATCAGTAAGCCTTGCTTCATGTGAGTATACAATGTGATTTCTCATTATTCATTCAAATAAAACTCAACTTTTGAAGTCACTTCATGGGTTCTTTTTGTTTTTTTTGTTTTTTTTTTCTTAGGTTTTCTCGGTGCATGGTTACCTTTCTAAGGAATCACCTGAATTTCCTGAACTCATTTATTTTGGACAAACATCAATATGATTTCTGTTTTTATACTAAACTTTGAATTTCCAAAAATCCTTGCGAACATGTGCGATCATGCATAGTTTTGGAAGAAAGGGAAACACACCCAAAGATTCTTGGTGTGATGGTTTCATGCTTAACGGTTATGCTCAATGTGTTATTTGCATGAAACAACAACAAAAATGAAGGTATGTTATAAGCACATGATCTTATTAACAATAAAGACTCATTTGATAAGGAAAGTGTTGTGGAATTTTAAGCCAAGTTACCAACAAAAAACAGGAACAAGTTGGAACAAAAATCAAGAAGTTTTGCAGGCATGATCAAACAGAGGGTTTTTTTTTTCAGAACAAGAATAGGCTTTATTATGCACTGGTGGTGCAATTTCCCTTCGATCAGCCTTCCCACCAAAGCTTTTACAGAAATACATGATTGTGTCGAGGCTCTTAACCATATTTGCCCCCCAATTTCTTCGAGCTGAGTCGTTGTTGGGTTTTGAACAAAGATGAACGATCAATTGGAAGGAACTTCCCAGAGTTATTTTTCAATATTTGCTCGAGTAAGCTAGCGACGAGTCACACTTGTCTTCAGAAACTCCAACTCTTCTTAAAAATAGACATTACGACGAGCACACTCTTCATCTTCTGTGTTTTTTCTTTTAAAAGGTAGGAGGTGTAGACTCGTAAGGGACCTACTTTTCATCCTGGTGCAAGTATGACAAATGTATGAACATGCAATCTATATAATGAACTTGCCCTTCAAGGGGTGACAATATGGTTGTAACTCTTGTATGATGGAACAGAATCGTGATTTTTATCGAAACTCTACAATGAAAATTTTCTGAGTGGTGACCATTGTGTCACCCATAAGTCTTGAGTTCAAGATGCTTCAAGAAGGGCAGCCCTTATGCAAATTACGATAGCACATACAGCCTAATGATAAGTTCTATTCATTATATGAACAAGGGTATGTTTTCTATCTGGTCTCAAAAGGGTCTCATATCTGCCCAGTGACGTTCTTCGTAAAGATAGTATGGGGGCGTTGCAAGGAATAGTTAAGGCATGTATACCCACCATTACCAAGCAGGCACTCAGATATGAGTTGGGTGTTTCACGCATCTGAACCCTGACCAATAGTCTTAGGGCAGATCGCTAGTTCCCCACCTAGCTTAGAAGCTTTTCAAAAATAAGAATAGGTGATGCATGAAACAATTCCTATAAAATGCATGGAAAATACGATAACAAAAAATAGACAAAAAAACAAAAACTTAAACACATCAAATACACAAAGCTTAGTCCAATAATGTCAGAAACAGTACCTTCCCTAGTGGAGTCGCCATTCTGTCGCACGTCAGAAAATCCACGCGGCATTGGCTGGCGATTTTTTCTCCTTATGTGGTTGCTTTGATTGGTTTGTTGGAGTCGTCACCTAGTAATTGATTGCGGGCTACTAGGAAACCGGATATACTGGTCTTGTCAGAGATTCGCGGGTAAGGGGCTGGTTATGGTTAGGGAAGGTATTAGCACCCCTAACGCACCCTACCTGAGGTAAGCTGCTTCATGGCTTTGACGTGTTAAAGAAGTTTTAAAATTTTATCTTTTCATCAGATATTAGAAATACAACTTACGTATAAGTTAATAATTCTGGACCGTGAGCAAATCAAAATATTAAATTCTTCTTTATCTTTGCAATTTAATCTTAAATAAAAAAAACATCGATAATAAAAAAAATTACAAACACACACACTTTCACTATATTTTTTCTTTTCTTTTCTTTTCTTTTCTTTTTTTTTTCTTCCATATTTACAAAATAAAAATTACAAAAACTCAAAACTTAACAAATATTACATTAAACAATTCTAAAATTACAAAATAGCCATTCAAAAATCCATAACAGCGCTGGGACCAGTTCTGTGAAGCCAAAGGACAGCAGGAACAGTGGCGGCGCGTTGTTCCACGTGCCTCCACCACTAGCGGCGCATGGGTTCACGCGCCGCCACAAGCAACGCTTGGAGATGAACGGATCTGGTCGGCTATCTTCTTCTCTTCCCTTCCCTGCTATCTGTGAGGAACACCATTACCTGTAATGACAGAAAACACACAGCACAGCCAATTTTAAGTTTTTGGTTTTTGTTTTGCAGATCTGCTTCTCTCTTCGCCTTCTTTGGGTCTGCTTCACTGCAGGTCACTTTGTCATGGGTTTTGTCTTCTTCTCCTCTGCCCGGATGGTAGATCGGGCGGTGCGGTCGTGGCTGACATTGTGGATGGCATTGATAGCTTCGTGAGTGCTACTGATTTGGTCGTTTGCTGTTGAGAAGACCGAAGAAGAAGATGCTGCCGAGAAGGGGGCTTTGGTGTTGATTGGTCTGTAGGCGCTAGGGGAAAGGCTGGAGGAGGGGAGCTAGTCCGGCGTGGGAGCTAGAGGAAAGGCTAGAAGAGGGGAGCTAGTCCGGCGTGGGAGCTGGAGGTGCAGCGACGGACCAATTTGAGAAGAAGACGTTGTTGATTAGGAAGGAAATGCTATAAAAACCGGCTATGAGGCTGTTGGGTCAGCTGGGAGAGAAAAATGGAGCTGATGTGTCTTGGAGAAAGAGGGAGGCCATGGTTGAGGGGAGAAAAGGCTGGAGATGATAGTGGAAGAGGGAGCAGCTGAGAGGGAGGATCTGTGGAAAGGGGAGCTGATTCGTAGTGGTTGTTGGTCTATAGCCGGTTGATGAGTGAAGATCGGGGAAAGAGGTAGGAGGTGAGGGGCTAATCTTGTATGGGTAGAAACTGCCACTACTGAGGTAGGTTGAAGGAGAAAAGGCCTGGTTGGCTCTTTGTTAGGGACGGGTTTCTGAAGGATGAGCGGCCAAAAAGGGAGAAGGGGAAGATCTGAAATGGCTTGGGGGGGTCCTTGGCTCTCTGGTTCTGGGAGAGCAAAAGCCAAGGACCCCGGGGGGGGCGGCTGTGTTTCAAAAAAAAATCCAAACTGGGAAGGGTAGTTGTTTGGTTTAGGTTTAGATTTTCTTCTCTCTTTTTTTTGTGTAAAATTACCCCCTCCCCTTTTGTGTGTGTTGAAGGCTACTATTTATAGGCAAAATGTTGCTAGGTTTCCAAACTTGGTCCCTCAACTTCTTTCTTTTTTATAAATTTGATTTTTCTTAATTTTTTTGTATTTTTGAAAACAAGCAATATCAACGTCGACTCAATGAGGAAAATCAATTATTTTAAAAATAACACGTTAAAAGTCGAACGCGTTCTAAAAACCTTTAAAATTTTAAATTATTTTTAGACGACGCTGAAAATGCTAAAAACAACGTAAATATATTAAAAAGTATTTTTTTGGATTTTTGATGTTTTTTTTTCTTTCTCTATTTTTGGATTTTTCTGAAAATTTATCAAAACATGGGTCAAAAATTGGGTAGCAACAAAACAAATATAATATATTTAGGAAAGAGTTGTCACCTCACTAATTTAGAAGTTACATAGAGATGCGATTGATAAGTTATGTTATCTACCTAATTTAATTTATTTTAACTTGATGAGTTATATAAGGTCATATAAATTAAATGAGACCCTAGTTCACAAGGAGATATAAGCAAGATCTCCCTAATTAATAGTAAGGGCTATTAATTTGCAAGAAAATAATGGAAGACTAAATTATGATTAAAGAACTTATCTAAATTTAGTTTTAAATATGTATGTATAAAACTAATACTCATTATCATTACATGAATATGTTTATATATAAAAAATTAATTGGACCAAACTTCTCAGATTTGTACTGTAATATAAGAATTGTCCTCAAGCAAGAAAGAATATTATATGTTCTTAAGAATCTGATTCTTCTTGTCATGATGAGGATATTGATGAAGAAGTTAGGAATGAGTATCAATGTCATATTGATGACGATGAGCATGTTATATATGTGATGTTGGCCATAATGTCACTTGAACTTCAAAGATAACATGAAGATATAGATGTCCAAAAATAATTATGCATCTCAAAGAGTTGTTTGATGCAACTAGTAGCACTGAGAGATATAAGACCTCTAAGAAATTATTCCATTGCAAGATAACACTCTTGTTTAGAAATTAATAACACTCATGTTTTACAAATGATTGACTATATTTAGAAATTAGGCTATTTGGGCTTTGTTATGAACTATGAATAAGTGTTGACTTGGTTTTGCGGTCTTTACCTAAATTTTTCAGTCTCTTCGCTTGGCTTTTTCGTGTCTTCCCCCCTGTCTACTGGGTTTTTTCCGTCAGGGTTTTAGCTTTTCTCCCTCCCTTTCAGTTCTGTGATTCCTCCCCCCGTGCATGGCCTATCTCTAGCTTTTATATAGCCATAGAATGCCATGCGGTCACCTCTAAATAATGAGGTGACTGACCGTTTGCAGAAATAATGAGGGACTGAGGATCATGTAGTGTCCGTTTCTAGTTTTGAAGAAGACGAATAGTGTCTCTTGAAACAGCGTCGTCTTGAGATGTAAAATGTGGCCATTTTACATTTTGACCCGTGTAGTTTCGAGTCTTGTAATTAAGCCCTTAGTTTAAATTGTAATTTCCCCTGCATTTCGGCGTCGTTTACAAGTTAGTCCTTGGACTTTAATCAGTTGCAATCGTGCCCCCAATTAACCCCAAACTTTGCAATTTCTTCAATTAAGTCCCTGATTTCATTAATTTAATTAAATCCAAGTCTAATTAAGTCTAAAACTTATCAATTCTTCAATTAAGCCCTTGATTTGATTAATTAAATTAATTTCAAGCTCAATTAAGTCTCAAAACTTATCAATTCTTTAACTAAGCCCTTGAGGTGATTAATTAAATTAATTCCAAGCTCAATTAAGTCTCAAAACTTATCAATTCTCTAACTAAGCCCTTGACTTGATTAATTAAATTAATTATAAGCTCAATTAAGTCTCAAAACTTATCAATTCTTTAACTAAGCCCTTGAGTTGATTAATTAAATTAATTCCAAGCTCAATTAAGTCTCAAAACTTATCAATTCTCTAACTAAGCCCTTCACTTGATTAATTAAATTAATTATAAGCTCAATTAAGTCTCAAAACTTATCAATTCTTTAACTAAGCCCTTGAGTTGATTAATTAAATTAATTCCAAGCTCAATTAAGTCTCAAAACTTATCAATTCTTCAATTAAACCCTTAATTGGATTAATTAAATTAATTCCAAGCTTAATTAGATTAATTCCAAAGTTTAATTAAACCCCAAAACTTCCAATCATGTTGCCCTTAACCCAAATTTTAATTCATTCTTCATTTATCCTTTTCAGTAAATAAAATAATAAAATAATTAAAATAAAATGGTCAAAAATTAGGTTATGACAAGAACAATTAAGATGTTTTTGAATAGTTCTGAAGTGAATCGCTGAGACATAGGATTTCAAGTCAACTGATCTAAAAATAAAAATCGTTGAGATGACAAAACTCTACCAAATAGTTGTATAGGAGAATAATTATGAGAATACGGTTCTTCTAGTAAATATAAAACCAAGGTTCTAGTTGAATAGAATCATTGACATGTAAGATATCAAGTCAATTGAGTTAAAAACATGAGTTGTTGAGATAGTAGGACTCCACCAAACATTTGCATAGTAGGATAGCCATATGAAACGGTTCTCATAATAGCTGTGAAACCAAGGTTTAGTTGAAGGGAATGGCTAAGATACATGATTTTAGGTTAACTGAGTTGAAAATAAGAATCGTTAAATAACAAAACTCCATCAAATAGTTACACAGGAGAATAGTTATGGGAATACAGTTCTCCTAATAGCTATGAAACCAAGGTTTTAGTTGAAGGGAATCACTAAGATGCACCTCTTATCTCTTACAAATGCTTCATGGCTAGATGGTCAGATTAGTTAGGAATAGCCTTATAATTAGACTTATTCACACTAGTTTTTTCTTTCTCGGTTCTTGTATTTTACACTTTTTTTGCTTATTTTCTAATGGTTTTCACTTATTTCAATTTTGATTAAAGAGGACGGGTTTGTTTTTGTGAATGTTGTGGTTTTGTGTTCATTAATTTTTCTCTAACATTGTTGGAAATGGCTCTCATTACATCTATTTCAATGTGATTTAGGTGTCTTTTCTTATCAATTCGATGGATTTTAATGATTATACATTAAGTACAATCCTTACTTGCTCATATAGGTTTTTAATCTTACTAGGGAAGGTAGGTTTCTATGTGATTTATTAATATGGATGTGGTTAGCTTTATAATATTGAATATTTCCTTTCCTGTTAAGTTTTTAAGGTTGTTGACTTCGACATTTGTTTGGGTTAAGCCACTTTTCAATTGCATTATAAGATTGAGAATTATAATTGTTGCTATAAACATGGATTGTTACGTTTTTTACGTCAAAATAGGAATATGACCTTATGTGGCTCATATCACAAGGCTGAACCGTATCATTACTATTAGACATGGATGAGAAAACATGCTTTGAGAATAAAAAAAGCCAAAATATACATATTCATGTTAAATTAGGCTAAGGTTAATGACTTCGTACCTCAGGGTAAACCTATGGCTTTAAGTCTAAGGAACATGCCTAAATAGCACGATAAGAATCATAATTACTTAAATAGAGCAAAAATAATTTTTTATACTGACTAAATTGCTTAGAGTCTTTCTTTTATACTTTTTTACATATTTCTAAGAAAATAAGTGCTTATAAGGGGTGTTTAGTACAATTCATAGCACATATTAGAACAAAAGATTTTCAATGTTAGCTCTACTTATAAAAGTGTATGTTGTGTAAATGATTATAGGTTGTATAATATATCAATATTTCCACTTAACTAGATAATAGGAAGGTAAATGATCAATTCTTTAAGTATATAACTAAATTTTGGATGACTTAATATCCTTACCATTTTGTTATTTCACTTATTTTTGCTTCATCTTCTCTACTCTATCTTTCTTTCCACTAAGCCTCTCCATATCATATTTAGGTGTTGTTGAAATCTGACCAACCTTTTTCTTTGCTCTTTTCGGTTTTGTCATCAACTATTTCTTCAAGTTCAGATCTTCAATATACTCGGCATTAACCTAAAAGTAAAAATATTAATAGATGAGAGTACATGAAAAACTATGAATTTTATGTTGAAATGTACGGAATTGAGACATGTCAAGTACATCAATCCTATAGCAAAATCACAATTGATTATGATTCTTAGGACAGCTTTTCCCATAGTAATGCATTGCCTCCCAACATTAATCCCACACAAGGCAAACTATTGCCCACAAGGTAATGTAAAATTATCAACTCCTGATGCAATCACTTACAACTTTTTATTATTATTATTTTTAATCATAGTTAAACTAGAGGATCAAGTATCAGTGAGAAAGAATGCCTCATCACTTTTGGTTTATGCTACATCGAAACCTCATTTTTATTCGTTTTTCCTTAAGCTCATACTTACTAAGTTTGATTTCTTTTATGAAGGATCCTTTGCAAAGTTTTTAGGATACGTCTCTCAATTTATGCCTGAGAATCCTTTAATGGTTTGAGATTAGTAGTTTTGTCCTTTATGACATTTAATATGGGCATAAATAGTTGCATCCAATTATATATATATTAAACAATAAGCATCCAAGTATCTCAACTTTTTTGTAGCATGTTATTGTTTATCTATAAGAGATAAAGTAGTGTAGTTTGGAATTTATTTATATTAGATATGTGGTGGTTATGATGGTGATCAAAATCATTGATGATTGTTTATGTATGATGGAATGGAGATGATGATGGTAATTGTTATAATGTGCATGGTGATAATTGTGACGGATGATAATAATTCTTAGTTGACTATAATGGATTGAGTGACAAATATGAGATTTTTAAAACTATATGTTTTTTATATTTTAGAGAAACTACACAATTCTCATATAGCTTGATCTATTTTTTTTTTTTTGCCTTCGTGTTCTTATAAATTATATTTTACATCATGTATTAAACAAAAAATTTAAATAAAATGCTGAGAAGATAAATTGTTATTGAACATGTAAGCTACAGGATGGAAAGCGTGATTTATGAAAATATGGAGGGAAAATGAAATTCATATCAAACTATAGGAGGATTTTTGTAATTATCCCTTATATTTCTATTATGAGTTGACGTCGATGTAAAATTCCGCCATCTTATTTATTTTTTCAATTCAAATTAATGTTTTATTAGGTTTTATTTTTTTATGTGAGCTTAATAATTTATGTGACCCTAAATGTATTCCATACAAGTAGTTAATAGAAGAAACTTGACATTTAGGGCATATGTGGGAGTGTGGTTGTGGTTGTGGTTGCGGTTGTTTTTCAAAGTACATTTTCATTCCGAAATGTATCAAAATAATATTTAAAAAATATATATTTTAAAATCAGCGTATCAAAATGATATAAAACATAAAAAAATTAATTGTTAACAAAAAAATATATTTGAATTTTTGAAACGTGGATTGGGCCGCGTTTCCAAACGCTCTCTTAGTTTACTCTCTTAAAGTTGTAACACTTGCTTAAAAATAATTACAGAAGAGACTCAACTGTATAAATATTAAAAGTTAATACACTTATATGCCTATCTATAATATACAATAAAGATGATTAAGATTTGTTGGTACGAAATACAAAACAAAGATCCCACAAGAAAATAGATTTTTCTTTCAATAAAGCAAAGATCTAAAAAGACAAAAAAAACTATATGATTTAACCCAGGACAACAAAGATATAGAAAGACAAAAACTCTATGTCATACAATTAAGCAATACGGTAAATGCATATGATCAGAAGAGAAGAAAATTATATATTCCTGAATTATATAGTTGCTTATGATCTTTAGCTCCAACACAAATTCTATATATTTTTCTGGTTTCTATGTATATTAAGCAACATGACATACTAATTCCATCATGAGTGCATAAAGAGAGAAACAAAATTTGTTAAGATTGAAGTATGACAATGTTAATTATGATAATCATATTTATTCACAAAAAATTAATTTAAAATAAAAAAATTCAATTTTTTTTTTTAAAATATTTTTAAAATGTAATTACAAGTGGTTCAACTGCAATAAAAAAAATATAGTCATTATAAGCTATAGGACTAAAGTAGCTTTGAGGGATTTTATAAGGTTTTCTCTAATTTTGGATTTTTACAAATTCTAGATAAAGTTTTTGGTTAGATTACAAAAAAAAAAAAAGAGAAAATGAGAGAGTTGTATAATGAGTTTTTGGATATATACACACACACACACACACACACATTAAGTAATATACTAAAAGGCATGGGGAAATTACTGTAGCTTCCCCAAGCCTTTTATTTATTTAAGCTTTTTTTTTTTGTTTTTTTTTCTATAGTAGTTTTTTTTTTTTTGCTTTTGTTTTTTTAAAATGTTTTTTCATTGTAATAGCTTTTTTTTTACATGTTTTTTTTTAACACGTGGGTTTTTCACTGTAGCAGCTTTGTTTTTTTTTTCCTTGCTTTTGTTTCTTCTGTTTTTTATATATAATGTATCACTGTGCACACAGTGAAATACTTGACTTTCTTTTTTTTTTTTTTTGCCCATTGGTTTTTTTTTTTGCTTTTTTCTTTGTGTTTTTTTTTGTTTAATTTAGTTTTTTAATGTGAAAACAAAATTTAATTTAGTTATCATGCTTTCATTACACGGATCTCTGTTTTATTTATATATATATATTAAGCTGGTTGAGAACTTAGCTTTGTAGCTTTTTTTTTTAAGAAAAAAAAACACTATGGATTACTACAGTGTTTTCCTTACATGATTTTTGTTTGGCTGCAGTGTTTTCCCCACATGTTTATTTTTTAAATTATCTTTGTTAAATTTATTTTTTTAATATTGAGTTGTTTGAGAATTTAGCTTTAGCTTTCCCCATGTTTTTTCATTATAATTATTATTATATTGTATTATATTATATGACTGTTTTTTTCTTTTGTTTTTTTCTTTTTAATTTTTTTTATGAATTTTTTTTATTTGATTTAGTTTGTTAATGTTAATTTTTTTTTATTTAGTTATCATATTTTCATGATACGAATCTCGAGTTTGATGGATTAACCTGATTTGACGAGTTATTTTTTTCATTTAGTTTAGTTTGTTAAAGTTAATTTTCTTTCTATTTAATTATCAGACTTTCATGACACGTATCCTGAGCTTGACGGGTTAACTTAGTTTGATGGGTTAACCCGGTTAACTCTAAGTAAACCCGCCATTTTTTTTTTCTATTTAGTTATCAAACTTTCATGACGCAAATCTCAGGTTTTACAGGATAACCTGGTTTAAAGGATTAACCCAATTAATTCAGTTTCTTTTTCTTCATTAGTGTTTTCCTTTCTATTGATTTTTTTTCTTTGTTTTTTCTAATTAATCTATTTAATTATCACACTTTTATGACACGACCTTATAGTCAGATCCACATCCAATATTCTTGGGTCCGATGTTACTGTCAGACTCACTTAAACTTGGGTCATGCAAGTTTAATTTTATTATTAATATTATAAATATTACTCTTAGGTCAGGCGTTGCAGCCAAACCTAAGATTTTTAAATTTTAATTTTTTTAATTTTTTTATACAAAAAAATGACTCGCGGCATCGCAAGGGTATCAAAGTTAGTGTGTGTATATATATTAAATAACTCTAAAAGGCGTGGGAAAGCACTGTAGCTTCCCCACACCTTTTAATTATACTTAATATAATAATAATAATAATAATAATAATTATTATTATTATTATTATATAATTATAATTATAATTATATTATTATCTTATTATATTATTATATTTTTTTTTCTCTTCTGTAGCAGTTTTTTTTCATGTTTTTTTTTCTGTAGCCTTTTTTTTCGTTTTGTTTTTTTTGATTTTTTTTTGGAGCTTTTTTTTTCCCACTTTTGTTTCTTCTTCAATTTTTTTACATGTTTTTTTTTCTTTTTTTTTTTTACCTAAAATTGACTTCTTTTTTTTCTTTTTTTTCAAAATTATCTTGACTAATTTTTTTAAATATTGAGCTGGTTGAAAATTTAACTATGTAGCTTTTTTCTTTAAAACATTGTGAATTACTATAATGTTCTCATACATTGTTTTTTTTTTTTTACCTTTTTATGATTTATTTATTCTTTTTTTTTTCAAAATGGTCTTTGTAGATTTTATTTTTTTTATATTAAGTTGGTTGAGAATTTAGCTTTGTAGTTTTTTTTTTAAAAAAAAAAAAAACAATATGGATTGCTACAGTGTTTCCCCTACATGGTTTTTGTTTTGCTGTAGTGTTTCCCCACATATTTTTTTAAAAAATTATCTTTATCGAATTTATTTTTTCAATATTGAGGTGGCTGATAATATATCTCTAGCTTTCCCCACATCTTTTTTTTATTTTTTTATTTCTTTTTCTTTTTTTCTAAAATTATCATTTTTTACATATTTTCTTTTTTTTTAGAATTATTTTTGTTGATTTTATTTTTTTTTCTATTAAGCTGGTAGAAATTTTAGTTTTTTTGGTTTTTTCTTTAAAACACTGTAGCTTTCCCCGCGTGTTTTTTTTCTCGCTTTTTTTTCTTTTTTTTTACATTTGTTTTACCCAAAATTGACCTTTTTTTTAAATAGTCTTTGTCATTTTTTTTTGTATTGAGCTGGTTGAGAACTTAGCTTTGTAGCTTTTTTCAAAAAAAAAAAAAACACTATGGTTTCCCCTACATGGTTTTTGTTTTGCTGTAGTGTTTCCCCACATATTTTTTTAAAAAATTATCTTTATCGAATTTATTTTTTCAATATTGAGGTGGCTGATAATATATCTTTAGCTTTCCCTACATCTTTTTTTTATTTTTTTATTTCTTTTTCTTTTTTTCTAAAATTATCATTTTTTACATATTTTCTTCTTTTTTTTAGAATTATTTTTGTTGATTTTATTTTTTTTGCTATTAAGCTGGTTGAAATTTTAGTTTTTTTGGTTTTTTCTTTAAAACACTGTAGCTTTCCCCGCGTGTTTTTTTTCTCGCTTTTTTTTCTTTTTTTTTACATTTGTTTTACCCAAAATTGACTTTTTTTTTAAATAGTCTTTGTCATTTTTTTTTTTGTATTGAGCTGGTTGAGAACTTAGCTTTGTAGGTTTTTTCAAAAAAAAAAAAAACACTATGGTTTCCCTTACATGGTTTTTGTTCGTCTGCAGTCTTTCCCCCACATGTTTTTTTTTTAAATTATCTTTGTTGAATTTATTTTTTAAATATTGAGTTGGTCGAGAATTTAGCTTTAGCTTTAGCTTTTCCCATATATATTTTTTTTTTAATTTTTCCCAAAATTGTCTTTCTTCTTTATATTTTTTTTCATAATTATTTTTGTTAATTTTATTTTTTTACTATTGAGCTGATTGATAATTTGGTTTTTTAATTTTTTTTTCTTTAAAACACTAGATTGCTGCAGTGTTTCTCTACATGGTTTTTTATTAAATAATTTTTTTTTCATAATTATCTTTGTCGATTTTTTTTTATATTAAGCTGATTGAGAATTTAGCTTTGTAGTTATTTAAAACGTTCTAGATTGCTACAGTGTTTTCCCACATGATTTTTGCCTTACTATAGTGTTTCCCCACATGATTTTTTTGTCGATGTTTTTTTTCCTTTCGTTTTTTTTTATATTTGTCAAAATTATCTTTATTGATTTTTTTTTTTAATATTGAGCTGGTTGAAAATTATAGTTATATATTTCCTCACAAAACACTATAGATTGTTACAGTGTTTTCTTAAATGATTTTAATATTTAGCTTTAACTTTCCCCACATGTTTTTTTTTTCATTTTTTTATTATTTGTTTTTTGCTTTTTTTTCTTCCAAAATTGTCATCTTCTTTTTTTCATTTTTTTGTGTTTTTTTTTTATAATTGTTTTTGTTGATTTTGTTTTTTTTTTTAATATTGAGCTTGTTGAGAATATAGCTTTGTAGTTTTTTCCTTTAAAATATTGTGGATGGTAACAGTTTTTTTTTATATGATTTTTTTTACAAATCCACAATAATGCACAAGCATGCCACAAGCCCGCGTCATCGCGCGGGCATGTCAAGCCTTTTACTAATATATTTATTTATTAATATATTATATTATTATAATTATTATATTATAATTATAATTATAAATATTATTATATTGTATTATATTATATTATATAACTATTATATTATAATTATAAATATTATTATATTGTATTCTATTATATTATATTATATAACTATTTTTTTCCGTTTTTTTCTTTTTAATTTTTGTTAATGAATTTTTTTTGTTTGATTTAGTTTGTTAATGTTAATTTTTTTTTATTTAGTTATCAGATTTTCATGATACGGGTCTCGAGTTTGATGGGTTAGCCTGATTTGACAAGTTATTTTTTTCATTTAATTTAGTTTGTTAAAGTTAATTTTCTTTCTATTTAATTATCAGACTTTCATACTTTCATGACACGTGTCCTGGGCTTGACGGGTTAACTTGGTTTGATGGGTTAACCCAGTTAATTCTGGGTAAACCCGTCATTTGTTTTTCTATTTAATTATCAAACTTTCATGATGTGAATTCCAGGTTTTACGGGATAACCTGGTTTAAAGGGTTAACTCATTTAATTCAATTTTTTTTCTTTTTCTTCATTAGTTTTTTCCTTTTTGTTGATTTTTTTCTTTGTTTTTTTTAATTAATCTATTTAATTATCACACTTTTATAACACGACCTTATATCTAGACCCACATCCAATATTCTTGGGTCCCGTATTGCAGCCAGACTCACTTAAACTTGGGTCATGCAAGTTTAATTTTATTATTAATATTATAAATATTACTCTTAGGTCAGGCGTTGCAGCCGCACCCAATTTTCTTGAGTATAACTTTGCAGAAAAACCCAAGATTTTTAAATTTTTATTTGTTTTAATATTTTTTATGCAAAAAAAATGACCCGCGGCATCACGCGGGTCAAGTGTCTAGTAGAACTCTAAAACGCTTTCCCCACGCCTCCTATGCATCCGTGAATGAAAGCTTTTTTTTTTTCACGCCTCACTTTACTCATTATTAATATATTATTATTATATTATATTATTTAACTGTCTTTTTTTTTTTGTTTTTAATTTTTTTTGTTTTTTTAATGAATTTTTTTTGTTTGATTTAGTTTGTTGATATTAAATTTTTTTCTATTTAATTATTAGACTTTCATAACATGTATCCTAACTTGACGGGTTAACTTGGTTTGATGGGTAACCCAGTTAACTTTAGGTAAACCCGTTAAATTTTTTATTTATTTAGTTATAAAACTTTCATGATGCGAATTCCAGATTTGATGGGTTAATCCAGTTAATTTATATTTTTTTTCTTTTTCTTCATTAGTTTTTTTTTTCTGTTTGTTTTTTTCTTTTTAATCAATCTATTTAATTATCACTTATATGATACGACCTTGCAGCCAGACCTACATCCAAGACTATTGGATCTGGTACTGCAGCCACCCCCACTTAAACTTGGGTCATGCAAGTTTAATGTTATTATTAATATTATAAATATTACTCTTAGGTCAGCTGTTGCAGCCAAACCCAAGATTCTTAGGTATACTTTGCAGAAAGACCTAATACTTTTAAATATTAATTTTTTTTATATATTTTTTATACAAAAAAAATGATTCGCGGCACTGTAGTAGCTCTGGTTTTTTTTTCTTTTTTTCCCGTAGCAGTTTTTTTTCACTGTAGCTTTTTTTGTTTTTTTGCTTTTGTTTCTTTTTTATCCAAAATTGACTTCTTTGTCTTTGTTTTTTTCTTTTTTCTTTTAATTTTTTTTCAAAATTATCTTTACTAATTTTTTAAAATATTGAGCTGGTTGAAAATTTAACTATGTATTTTTTTTTCTTTAAAACATTGTGAATTGCTATAATATTCTCATACATTGTTTTTTTTTTATGATTTATTTGTTTTTTTTTCAAAATGGTCTTTGTAGACTTTATTTTTATATATATTAAGTTGGTTGAGAAATAAGCTTTATAGTTTTTTTTTAAATAATATGGATTGCTACAGTGTTCCCCCTACATAGTTTTTTTTTGCTACAATGTTTCCCAACATATTTTTTTAAAAAATTATATTTATCGAATTTATTTTTTTAATATTGAGCTAAATGATAATCTAACTTTAGCTTTCCCCACATGTTTTTTTTTTATTTTTTTTATTTTCTTTTCTTTTTTTCAAAATTGTCAATTTTTACATATTTTTTTTTCAGAATTATTTTTGTTGATTTTATTTTTTTACTATTGAGCTGGTTGAAATTTTAGTTTTTTTGTTTATTTCTTTAAAACACTGTAGCTTTCTCCACGTGTTTTTTTTTCGCTTTTGTTTCCTTTTTTTTACATGTTTTTTTTTCATTTATTTTACCCAAAATTGACTTTTTTAAAAAATAATAATAATCTTTGTCATTTTTTTTTATATTGATCTGGTTGAAAACTTAGCTTTGTAGCTTTTTTCAAAAAAAAAAATATGGATTACTACAATATTAGCTGTTTTTTTCTTTTTATTTTTTTTAATGAATTTTTTTTGTTTGATTTAGTTTGTTAATATTAATTTCTTTTTATTTAGTTATCAGATTTTCATGATACGAATCTCGGGTTTGATGGGTTGAACTGATTTGACGAGTTATTTTTTTCATTTAGTTTAGTTTGTTAAAATTAATTTTCTTTCTATTTAATTATTAGACTTTTATACTTTCATGACACGTGTCCTGGGCTTGACAGGTTAACTTGGTTTGATGGGTTAATCCAGATAATTCTGGGTAAACCCGTCATTTTTTTTCTATTTAGTTATCAAACTTTTATGACGCGAATCCCAGATATATATATATATATATCTGGTTAATTGTTATAAATTATAACATTTACATTTGGATTCGGGTTATAAATATTTGAAATCTGATTGGGTAAAGTTTGAGTATTAAAAATCAATACCTTATATAGTTTGAGGAATTAAAGTTTGAATATAAATGATATAAAATCTAACCGAAGTATCTATTGTTATGCCTATAAATTATTTTTTTTTCCTTCTTTTCTCTCTTAACAAAATTGATTTTCGCCTATGTAAGAAAAGAGTAAAGCCGAAAGGAATATATTTCATTAGTCGGATCTTGCTGCATATGAAGATTGTAGGAGGTAAGGTAAATTATTGCGCTAATAACACAAGAACTAATGGTATGATTTCTTGGAGAAAGTGATTGAGATATTGAAGAAATTTCAAAGTATTCAAGAAATAATTATTAATACTTATTTTATAAATTTATAAGAGAAATTATAAAACATACTGTATGAATTAATGCTTACTCTAATGATAAATTTTTAATAGAAAGAAAGAGATAGAAAAAGATAAGATGAAAATTATAAAGAGCAACTAAAAGTAAATTTATAGTGTTACTTTTCTAAAATTTTCTTTTGAGGGGTGTTTGTTTGTTTGGAAATTAAATTTTTAGAAATTAAATTTTAAATATTTTTATGTTTGTCTGTTATTAAAAAAGTTGGTCAATAAAAAATATTTTTTAGTTAAAAAAAAATTGGTTTGATTCTCAAGAAAAAAAATATTTTTTTTTATTTTAGGTGGAAAATATTTTCTAAAAGCTGTGAAAATTTTAAAAATATTATATTATTTGTTGATTATATCAAATTTAGTCCTCAAACTTTTAATTGATATATATGTTGTTTGAATATTTTTTTTTTAATTTCATCCCTTAACATTTGATTTAATTTAATTTTTATATTAATTTTGGTCTTTATTTTTATGATTGTTATTTATTTTTTTCTTATTATTTTTTTTAATTAAAATTTTTTATCTATTAAATTTTGTCCACATTTTTTTTATTGTTACTTATTTTATTTAAAATCATTTATGAAATTTTAATTATTATTATTTTTATTCATCATCTTTTAATTTTTTTTATTTGTTTGATTTGATCTTTATTTTTTTTATTATTATTTATTTTATTTGAGATAATTTATGAAATTATAATTTTTTTTCAATTTTTTTTTCATTCAACTTTTTAATTTGTAAGATTTGTTTATTGTTATTTTAATAAAATTTTTAAAAAATATATTAATAAATTATTTTTCATAACATAACTAAATATTGAAAAATATTTTTCAATTTATTTTTTATAACACTACCAAATATCAAAAAATAATTCAATTCTTACCGTTTACTTTTAAAAAACCTACTTTTCAAAATACAATTCCTTTCCAACAAACAATAGGACCATGATATCATTTTGTTTTGGTTCTTATCCATGTTCCCGGTGATCTAGGAACTCTATCAAACTACACCTTCTAATTTAAGGGACCGTTTGGTAGTGCGTTTGCACCTGCGTTTCGCCTAAATTTGATTTTTTTTTTTTGCTAAAATTAAGTTTGGTTTGTACTTTTTGGATCGTTTTGATGTGTTGGTATCAAAAATAATTTTTAAAAAATAAAAAAAACATCATTGGCATGTATTTCGGCATGAAAAGCTATTTAAAAAGCAACCGCTACCATACTACCAAACACGCTCTAAGAGATGGTGTCGTCATGCATTCCAATTACAAAGTCATGCGAGTAAGAGGACCACTAAATAGATTATACTTGTTCGAGGGAAGTTTGAGGTTAATGTTGTGGTTGAGAGTGTTTTAAAGTATTTTTTTTATTAAAAATATATTAAAATAATTTATTTTATTTTTTTATAATTTATTTTTGGTATTAACATATTAAAACAATTAAAAATATAATAAATTAAATTTAAAAAATATATTAAATTAAATTTTAACGCGCTACAATCCCACATAGAAGCTCAGTTCCATTAATTTTTTTTTCAAGTCACAATTTATCAAATGGAAGGTCTCTCTTTAAGAAACTTAAGTTGCAAAACTTGTTATAGTAGTTCAAAAGACAATCAATAAATATCTCATTTAATACGTGTTAGGAATTGTTATAATTGTAATAGTTATAATAGGTTAAAAAAAATATATGTTTAGTTAAAATTATTATGAGATGTATTTTTTACATGTAAAATAAATGAAAAATATAATTTTATAAATTAAAAACAAGTTATTTTATTTTTTATAAAAATAAAATTTAAAATACAATTATATATTATAGAGTGTTGTACAGTGTATAAAGAAAACTATTTTTCTAACCAAATAGAGTTTTTTCTATGTGCTTATGTGGAAAAACAAAAAAAAAACAGGAACTAAAAACGAAACGGTATCTTCTTCTCTCCATAAAAACAATAAACAAGTACAAATTTGTAGGAATCTATTATTATTGCTAATTTCAAGATAATAATATATATGATCTTGATTTCTTACCCGGTTCTGGGTTGGATTTTCCTCCACCTATCCTCGATTCTCGGTATTTAAATACATTGCTCATCTTCTCCGCTGATTTGGCTCGACTGATACCTACCGAATATTCGAATCTCATTTTTTAAAATTAATTTTACAAAAATAATATATAAACTTAAAAAAAAATTATATCTTTATCCATAAATCATAAAATTATAAAACAGAGTCTAAACCATTAAGGCACATTTCACTATTCAATCATTATTCATTTATTATTCATTGTCTTTTTACTCTATTTTGGTGCTCAAACTTATTTTCTCTTCGATCGTATCCATTTATTGCTCAATTAAACCAATTTCTTATAATTTACAATTGAGAGTCAAAATCCTAAGTCAAAGGACTAAAGTGTAAAAGATGAAGAAACCAAGTGGCCAGTTACAACTTTACATATAGAAGGTATCTTTAGTTTAAAACTTTCCTTTTTCGTTATTTTACAATCTTTTAAATTCTTAAAAGCTTAATTTTGTTCATTATCAACCCTCAAGGTTAAGGTTGAAAGATGAGAGAGAGAGGTTGATGGAAAATAATATACAAAGTAAAAATGTTTGTTCATTCACATTTCAGGCTCTAAAAAAGCAAAAACTTGATTTAATGGGTTTCTCTTAGAAATAAGAGTTTATTGATGGTGGTTTTTTCCATTAACAATACCAAAAATATTAGATTCATGCTCAAAAAATCCTTTTAGATCCCTTTGATTCTTTAATTTTAAAGAGGTTTTAGGTTGTTTTAGGGTTTAAAAAGAAATCGTAGAGGTTTGCGAGGTGTTTCATAACTTTTTTTTATAGTAAAAATAAGCTTTAAAGGTCAAAAACCCTTTTGCTTGATTTTTCAAACCATCAAAGGTGGTTAGAAAACTTTTGTAGCAACCAACATGTTGTCTACTATACCTTTTGTTTTCATATTTTTTAAGATGACACATTATCCTTTGATAGTTGCCACGACAAATAATGTTTTATTAGCTTTGTTTTTTATTGAAAAAAATTAAAATGAATGACCCAATTTGAAAAACAAAAGAGACTATAAGGACGAATGCATGGACTTGCCCTTACTAGTCCACACATGCCTCGCCATCTCCTTTTAGGCTAAGTAGCGCCCAACCAATTTATGAATTTTTATTTTTATATAAAAAACCATTAAAATGTATAATTAAAATAATATTTATGTTATTATTCTATCAAATAATTTTTAATTTTTAATTTATTTTCACATTCCATTGTAATAATGTTTTTGATATTAATAAATGTTATTTTTGTAAACTATTATTTTAATGTTTTTGATATTAATAAATGTTATTTTTCTAAACTATTATTCTTTTTTCCCCTTAAAGTTTAATAAGAATTAGTTATAATTAAATAGATTGGATTATATTTAAGATGTTATTTTGTTAGAAATTATTCAATTGTCATATAATAAAGGAAAAAAAGAACAAGAGCTCTTACTAGTGCAAGCTAATATATTTTAATATGCATTTATCTTTCACTTTTACAATTTAATTTTGAGTTTACATTGACAAATATTTTTTTAATTTATTAGTGTATATAATTTTCAATTTGTTTTATTAGAAGTATGCTTCGAGTTTTTGATTTATAGTTAAAAAATTTTCTTGGTGTTAAGAAACACATTGACAATACTTGCATATTCATTTTCTACAATTAGGATTCTTTTGATTTGGCTTGTAGCAAGGCGCTAATCAAGAGACTAATATAAACTAAATAATATACAAAATAAAATTAAAAGGAAAAATTACATTTGTTTAGTTATTTACAAGTTTATCGTTATTTTTTATGTAATGACTAAATACTTATGATGCATGAAAATAACAAATCTTATCACCAAAATAGCATCTTTTAGTGGCAGCTTATCACCCACTTACCATTACATAATAACTATCAATATCTTTATTAAATCAATTATGAAATTTTTCATCATTATAAAACAACTTTATGAAAAAAATTAAGAATTAGAAGCACATTAATATCACGAGAAATAATCTATCAACGTTCTAAATCAAACCTAAAAGAGAAATAATCAAATTTTAAAAAAAAAAACAATTATTGATCTGCAACTGTTAGAAAAATACAAAACAAAGATCTCACAAGAAAATTGATTTCTCTTACAATAAAGCAAAGATCTAGAAAGACAAAAAAACTATATGATTTAACTCAGGACAATAAAGATATAGAAAGACAAAAACTCTATGTCACACAATTGAACAATACGGTGAATGCATATGATCAGAAGAGAAGAAAATTATATATTCCTGAATTATATAGTTGCTTATGATCTTTAGCTCCAACACATTCTAGCCAACCAAAATGTTCACATTTTTTTTCTGGTTTCTATGTATGTTAAGCACCATGACATAATACAATACTAATTCCATTGTGAGTGCATAAAGAGAGAAACAAAAGTTGTTAAGATTGAAGTATGACAATGTTAATTATGATAATCATATTTATTAACGAAAAATTAATTTAAAATAAAAAAAATTAATTTTTTTTTAAATATTTTTAAAATGTAAATACAAGTGGTTCAACTGCAATAAAAAAATAGTCATTATAAGCTACAGGACTAAAGTAGCTTTGAGGGATTTTATAAGGTTTTCTCTAATTTTGGATTTTTACAAATTCTAGATAAAGTTTTTGTTTAGGTTACAAAAAAAAGAGAGAAAATGAGATAGAGTTGTATAATGAGTTTTTGGATATATATATACACAGTGCTCGTTTTATTATTTGAGTGATTTTAACTTCTTGATTCACCGAGGATATTTTCCGTAATTTACCACAGTAAAATATAAAACAGACCAGATGCTCAGTATAATTTTCCATAATGATTTTACAAAATTCTGTTTCTAGTCATCTCTGATATAACGACAAATTGATAATTCAATTTGTACCCGTTGCGCTATGATTCTGACGTGGCAATTAATCGTAGAGCAAGCACGGGATCGTGTGATGTGACGTGTTGCGAAGCGAGCTGAACCCACCGGAGCGTGAGAAGAACTGTTTAAAATTGAAATAAACATGAGCGGGAAGAATTCAACCTTTCGTCTCTCTTTCTTTCTATTTCAAAAGAACTCTCTCTCTCTCTCTCTCTCCCCCCTCTCGTTTTTCTTTTTTGATCTGCAGTTTTTCTTCGCTACATTTCTCCGACGCTTAAGGTACTCTCTTCATCTCTTCACTACAGTTTTTCTTAAACATTGATCAACACCATATCTTGATTACTATAGGAACTGAAATCAATCATCGATATTGCAATCTGCTAGGCTAAATTTAGGGTTTTACAAGAAATCTCAATTTCTGATATTTTTATAATTAAAGGAAAAAAGAAAAGGAAATGGGAGTTGAGAACTATCACGTGATAGAGCTAGTAGGTGAAGGCTCGTTTGGCAAAGTTTACAAAGGAAGGCGCAAGTACACGGGCCAGGTAGCTGCTTCAATCCTTCTGTGTTTCACTACTAATAATTAATCTTGATTTTTATCCTACCCTTTTTTTTTTAATGATGAAATGATAGACAGTTGCGATGAAATTTATTATGAAACATGGGAAAAGCGACAAGGATATTCATAATTTGAGACAGGAAATTGAGGTGATCCCTCCTTTCTTTTTTTGATGATATGAAATGTGATTACCTGGAAAAAATAAAATTGTGCATTGTGATTATTATTATTATTATTATTACTGGGTGCAGATTCTAAGAAAGCTGAAGCATGAAAATATTATTGAAATGCTTGATTCCTTTGAAAGCCCACAAGAGTTCTGTGTTGTCACGGAATTTGCGCAGGTTCGTTATCCATCACAACAAGCAAACATCTATTTGTTATGGATTTTTACTTTTCAGACTAGGCAAGAGCTCAGATTTGTTGATGTGCAGGGTGAACTATTTGAGGTACTAGAGGATGACAAGTCCCTTCCTGAAGAACAGGTTCAAGCGATTGCAAAACAGTTGGTAATTCCTTGAGCTCCCCTTATTTTCCCCTTCTTCTCTTGATTCAAACTGATTGCTAAATTGCTCTTCAGGTTAGAGCACTTCACTATTTGCATTCCAATCGTATCATCCATCGGGACATGAAGCCGCAAAACATACTTATTGGCGCGGGTTCAGTTGTGAAGGTCGGATATGATAGAGATTATTTTTTTCTTGTTTTATTTTCCACTTAGGTATTGGTGACCTTTTCTTTTAATGTCTTGCTTTGTTTTTCCTATCAAGGGGAGTCTTTCATGGTAACATCATGTCTTACTGTTGCTTCATTTAAATGCTACTGTATATCAGATACTTTAGCGTTTGCCATGCTTTCAAAGGGCAATGTATCTTGAGGTGAATTTCTATATGCTCTGTTTTTTTTTTTTTTTCAATCTGTTACAGCTTTGCGATTTTGGCTTCGCACGTGCTATGTCCACAAATACTGTGGTTTTGCGATCCATAAAAGGTAAGATCTGGTGTTTTACCACTTCTGAGGATTCCTTCTTATCCCACACTTCACTTGCACTTTTGTTCATCATTCCCAGGCACACCACTATACATGGCTCCAGAACTTGTACGAGAGCAACCATACAATCACAGTGCTGATTTATGGTCCCTTGGAGTTATCCTGTACGTGCAGCATCCCTTTTTTTGTGTCTTTGTGTGTGATTGCATGCTCTCATTTAGATGTTGATCTCAAGTCATCTTTGAATTTGATTCTGGTGGTCATCTGAATGGTATCAGTGTTGCAATTTTTTCTTCAAAACCTCATGCTGCAAGGATTTTAATTTCAGGCAGTTTTTCTGAGACATTTTCTGAATTCAGAGTGGTATGTCATGAAAAAATATATATTGATAAAATTCCTCACATAAATGTTCCAAACTGAAATACGACTTAAAGATATAGGGTTTTGCTAAAAAATTTCAACCATGAAGAGTATTTTCTATCACAGAACCTGTGTCTACTGAAGTGGTGCATTTTTTTTTCTTCCTTGTCTTCTATTTTTGCTATACATCCTTAATTGAAACTAGTTTGTTGTGGTCCTAACAGGTATGAATTATTTGTTGGCCAGCCTCCATTTTATACGAATTCAGTTTATGCACTCATCCGTCATATTGTGAAGGTTAATCATGCTTCTCCTAGTTCATGCCTGAAACTATGGTGTATGATAATGGAAGCTAATGTTATATACAAAATCTCAGGATCCAGTAAAATATCCTGATGACATGAGTTTGAATTTCAAAAGCTTTCTTAAGGGGTTGCTCAATAAGGTGCCTCAAAATAGATTGAGTTGGCCTATGCTTCTTGATCATCCATTTGTTAAAGAAACCTCAGAGGAGCTGGATGCCAGGGTAACGTGATCGCACACAATTATTTTTGTTCTCTCTTCACCTTGTTTTTCTTAATATTCAAATTAAGCACTAGAACTTGCTACAAACTTATATGACTAGTAAAAAAGCTGCATAAACTCATCTTTCTCTACAGTTGTATAGACATATATATTACATGTTTTTTGCTGATTTCTTATCAGTAGAATATGGAATACTTTAGCACCTGATAAAAGAATCTACAGGTAATGTGTGCTGCAACTTCTGCACCCAGAGAATGTGATGCAGCACGGAGGGGTGAAGAAAATAATATGCAAGCATCAACTGGTTTGATTGCCTCAAATCCTGGTGGTTTAGCCTTCACTAGTTCTTCAGTTTTGAAACCTTCAATGTGCTGAATAATCATAAATTATTGTTATAGGTAGAAGCAATTCTGTTGCTGCTCTTGAGAACTGTAATCCTCCGAAGTCTCACAGTGATGCTGATTTAAATTGTCCTAATGCAGTCACAGGCAGCTCCTCGCCACAGGAGGAGTTCCCTGGATTTGCAAGTCCTAATGATGTTAAACAATCAGGTAGACAAACTTGTGGCTATCATAATTTCTGTCCAGTTTTTCCATTAATGCTGTAGAAAAAAGAATGTTTTTTATAGAAGGAGGCTCTCTGTTGTTCTATCTAGTCTTGCAGTAATGTCTTGTATCATAAAATCGCTATCAAATGGATAAGCCCGAATTTCTGTCTCATTTAAGTGTCATAAAAACCTGGAAATTATGGTGCTTGGATCATTCATTTCTTGTTCTTATTGAACTTTTACTAATCTTCTTTAGTACATGCAGCATTGCAGTTAGCCTGCGTTTGTATTCCCCTGTTCATGAAAATGTTAAATTGTATTTTAGTTTTGAATTATGTTTATATGACAGCATGCATAGGAATGCACGCTGCTTTGTTGGTGGTTATCTTTTGGTTGTACGAAGTTGTTTTCTTCTAAACGAGGGAAAATGGTCAAAAGATATTGCTTCTTT
Organism: Populus alba x Populus glandulosa; assembly: GCA_033617975.1. Classification (NCBI taxonomy): domain Eukaryota; kingdom Viridiplantae; phylum Streptophyta; class Magnoliopsida; order Malpighiales; family Salicaceae; genus Populus; species Populus alba x Populus glandulosa. The sequence continues at coordinate 9,423,630 of CM066161.1, forward strand.
TGTGTATAACTGTGATTCTATCTCTTTATTACTGATTGGAACCTGAAAGTTATTCCTGTATTTTTTTCTAACTTGACAATGTTGATTTTGAGACATGTTATTACTCTTCAGGCAATCAGATATTGGATAGATTGGAAAGCAATTCACTTACAATTAAAGGTGCCAATATAATTGGTCAGGATAAAGAAGCATTAACGATTATTCTACTACCATTAAGAAAATGGTCAAAAGAATCTCTGCGTTCTAGGAGGTGAAATTCAATATCCTTTTACTTGCATGATCAACCTTACCTTTTGTGGGAAGCATTAGATACGACTAAAACATTTTTACTCTTGGTAGTTTGTGGTTTTGGTAAAAGAAATTCTAATATTGTTGCTTGCTCATAGCATTGAAGCATCATGCCCTCCTTTGCTACTGGAAAAGACTGAGAAAAATATATGGGAGCAGTTGAAATTCACATGCATAGGGGAATACTTCATCTAGTTACATTGCATTAAAGCTTTGTAGGTATTTTGATAAAATCTAATTAGTTTTGAAGTAGTTGAAATTCACATGATGAGGGAATACTTCATGGTGTTACATTGCATTAGTTAAAGCTTTATATAATTTTTGTGCTTAATTTCTCCTTGCATGGTACTCATCAAAGTCCTGTGACATGGTTTGGAAACTATGTGTTGATGAATGTTAAGCAGCACGCAGAATCAGTACTAAACCTGGAAAAGAAGGAAAAATATGGTAGTAATAACTTTTTCTAATAATAAACCAGACACTAATAGCTTTAAGAAAAATACAGTTTCCTTGGAGATGAAATAATGACCCTCTGTTGAAAGAACTGTTGGAGCGTCCCTCACTTCATCTCTCTTTGACCAAAACTGCTTTCATATTCATAACCGAAATCCACCAAGAAGATATGAGATCTCTGAAATAATTCAGTACTTTTCACTCAAACTGTACCTAAGGATATCCATGCATGTGAAACCAATTCTTTGGAGATTCTACCATGTGAACACAAACACCTATGATCACCAAAGACAACTTTGTAAGAGCACACTACCTGAGTTGTTTATTACAAATGGGATAAAAGAATGGATAAGCTGATAAAATGGGATGTCTAAACCCATCCATAAGGAATTTAGTTTCTAATCATTTTAGTATTACTTAATGTATGAACTGGATGATTGCAACAAGTAACCACTTGCTATTTGGTAGAGTGCTCCAAAGACATGGAAAGACAGCAAGACTTTGAAATGCAAATCAGACTTTGGCATAGGTTAAACTTCAGGTTTTTCTGATGATGCAATAAGTTGGTGTTATGTCACACCAAAGATATGCCTTACGAAGACATCATATATTGGGGACTCTGCCTTAAGAACACATCATATTGTGGGGACCAGGGCGGTGGTTCTTTTGGTGCTCTACTACAATTATTTTACCTCATCTAGTGCTCTAGATAGCAATCATTTTTTCAATAGCTGACACTTGTAATGTTGACAGAATTTAGGTAAGCAGCATATATAATAATTTATTTGTGAGAGAAATTTGCTTTTTCAACTCATGCAGGGATCAAGATGTTCTTACCACAAACCAGTCACTGAGAATTATTTCAAACTTAGCTGCAGCTGGTGCAACTGGTGGCCTAGTTAATGAAATACTTGGTGAACTTCTTAATTTCACTGCCAATGTAGTCAGCTTGAAATCCTCTGAACTTAGTGACTTATTAGCAAAGGTATTAGGACTTCATCTATTCCTGCCTTTATAGTAGTTTTAATTCTGTTATGTGCCATCCTTATATTCTTGTAATATTTAAAATTGAGTTATTGATAAATGTGTTCCACATGATAAAGTATATAATTTTTATACAAACAAAAAATTGTAACAAGGTTTTATTTCACTTGTTTGTTTAATAAATGCAGTCCACTCTCTTCTTTCACTCAGATATTTTCTCTTCTTTCCCAACTGACCTTTGAAGTTATTGCAAATGCTAAGATGTTTTCTTCTGGAAAATTTCTTTTTGTTGATTTCTGGAATAGTGTTCATTATTGAAAATCCAAGTGCTGTAGATCACTGTATGCTGTTGCCATTATAAAATTCCACTCTCTGATGATTGCTGGTTGGCAACTCTAAATTCTTAATTTTGCAGAGTTTCTCTATAATAAAACTACAATTAGACAATATTGGGAGTGCCATTTCAACTTCATATTTCAAGCACTGGGTTGCCTTAGCTGAAATTTTTTCACAGGTAATCATGTTCTTTGTTGATTCTTATGCAAGTTTAAGTGTTAATTTTCAAGTCCCTTATCATAGTAAAATATATAGATTGTTGGTGGCCATGAAGAAACCTCGGGAAGTGTTCTGTTAGAGTCCTGTGCTTGCATTGCAACCATGTTATCTGCTGTAGATGATGTTCTTAAAGCAACTTCACTGACTTCTGAGGCAGCTCCTACTCCTGTAATGCATGAAGCGATGAAGCAGATTTTGGATCATGCAAAAACATGTGGATTAGTTGAAAATTTATCTCTTTGCTTGGCAACATCAGGCTCTAGTCTCGTTTCAGGTTCTTTGAGCATGTTGCGTGCTGCCTGTGAAGCTTGCAGGGCTACGTGGTCATTGATAGATGCAGTGGAAACACTTTTCAGTAAAGAGAATCTCTATTTATTTCCATTAAATTCTTTGCAAAGTCATTCTTTACCCTGTCTTGACATTCGGGACCAGGAACGAAGTTCATTGGTTGGAACAGATTCAGCAAGAATCATTGAAGCAGTGACAAGAGCATTCTTGAGATCAAAAGCTGTGCAGGTGGCAATTTTCTATTGCCTTAAGCAACGTATAGAGCCAGCCCTCTCCGCTAGTATTCAGGTGTTTTTCTTACATCATTGTTATTCTTCTTTCTTTTTCAGTTTATTCTGTTCTACAACATTATTTTCAAAAAGTTAACTCATTTTTAAAAGTTAGTGGTCTCAAATATAACTTCTTAACATCATGCTTGGACGATGGTTGCTCTACGTATAGGTGCCATAAAGTGTGCTCATTTTAAAATGTTACAGATCTTGTCAAGATGCTGTCTACATAATGCTATGGTTCCTGGTGTTCTTTGCGGCTTGCCTAGTTCTCTTCCTGTAACAACTGTTGTCAGTGGTGGAGGAGATAAAACTATTCTTTCAGAAATATTCGCCATTTTATCTTGGTGTGCATCTAATAAAGATCCTGAAACAAGTAACTTAAAGAGTAAATTAGCGAATTCTTCCACGGTGGTTTTAAATTCATGCCTTCTCCTTGCAATCATTGCTCAATGTTTGAAGTCAACGGGAAGAAATTCAGCCTTGTTTATGCTGACGTCCTCTTCAAAGAATCAACTGTCCCGACTTTCTATTATTGGCCATCAGTTCTCTCCTGATGACAAAATGAAAATTTCATTGCAACCTCATTGTGCATCGGCTATGCTGGCTCTCGCATCAATTCTATCTCTTGAAAGTGGAGCTTCTGTTGAATCTTCCATCTCAGAAATTGCAGTGCCTTTGATTCCTCGAAGTGCCACGCTTTGTGAACATCTCAAGATTTCACCTGTCGAAGGAAATGAATTAGGTCCACGCAACATGAATATTCTCTCATATTGGCATGGCCTTAGGGATGGTTGTGTGGGCTTGTTGGAATCCAGATTGAAATGGGGAGGTCCATTAGCTGTAAAACAGTTATGTGCAAGTGGCATGCCTCTGCTTCTTATTGATTTGTTAAGCAACAACCGTTCAATTACCTCTCATCAAGGAATTGATAACACAAAGGATCAAGTCGGGTTATCCCCCATTGGGGTTGTATGGGCAGTTTCTTCAATATGTCACTGTCTTTCTGGTGGAGCTTCGATTTTTCGTCAAATTTTACTCAGGAGTGAACATGTCAAGGATATCACTGAACTAATCTCAGATGTGCATCTCAAGCTTGTGAAAAGCTGGAGTGGGCCAGGTGGAGGCAAGGATGGTGTCAGAGATGCTGTAAATGCAGTTATAGATATCTTAGCTTTTCCTTTTGTTGCTGTACAAAATACTCCTAGCTTGCCATCAGCTACCGCTTCCGTAAATAATGGGTTCCTTCTCAACATGGGTTCTCCTGGGGGCAAAATATTCATCGAAGACAAGGACATGGCTAAAGTAATTGAGGAAGACATGGGAAAGTATCTAAAAATACTTCTAGAGGTTAGATCTTCTGTTAACTTTTTCCTTCATAGTTCTTCCCGGTTAGAGGTTAAAATGGAAGGAGCCCTTTTTATGCACGTTTGTTTTTTACCATGTTATGATGAAAGTGGACAATACGATACGTAGAACTCTTAAGACTCTTATTGCTTTTTAAAAGTTCTTAGCAAATTTGCCCGACAATTTTCATGCATTGACATATCTTTATTATCATGTGTTCTACCTTAAGTAAGAGGACCTGTTAATATTACCTGTCCTAAAATCGTCTCTAGTATTAACGATACTCATTCTACTACTTTTCAGGTGGGATTACCTGGCATTATACTTCGCTGCGTAGAATACATGGAGTTGAAAGATCTGGGAAGGCCAGTTGCATTTCTTGCCAAAATGATCGGCCACCGACCTTTTGCTATTCAATTAATAGGCAGAGGCTTGTTAAATCCAAACATGGTGAAAAGATTGCTCGATAACATGAGTCCGAGAGAGGTCCTGCTTGATGTTTTGATGATTGTTTCCGATCTAGCACGCATGGATGAGGTGAGGCTTTAATATAATTCGTTTTGTATTCTTTTTATGAGTGTAAATCTTCATATATATATATATTATTTAAGAATAAAAATCTTTTCATACAAGGATCTAGTACTTTAACTAATACAAAATAGGATGCTAGCATATTTTGTAGTTGTCTTTTTGTTATTTCATCAAACCTTTTAGGATTCTACAGATCTCTTTGGGGCCTTATGGGCGTTTGGTATGGGGACCTAGATTCCCTATACCAAACAATTCAATATCTTGTGTTTATTTAGGGACGGATTGTTAAATGTAAGGGAAACATTGCTAGGACATTACATTTCCTCGAAATTAGAGAATTTGGTTCCCTTCTAAAAAGGGGAGCCTTAAATTCTATAACAGAGGGAATGCTATTTTTTTTACTTAGTTTCCCCTATTTTATATCTTTTAGACTTATATACCCTTGTTTTTACTAATAATAACATAATTGTTGTAGACTTATAATTTATTTGAACAATTAATATGTATTTTATTTGTTTTATTATATCACTGTAATTATTAATATAATATGTATGGGAATTTCATCTTGATGACGTCCACAACGTATTACTGAATTCTTAATCTGATCTTTCGTTCACTTTTAGTCAACAAAACTATTAAATAGTAGTATGAAATTCACATAATTTTTCTTTTTTAATGAAAAACCAGTGAATTATCTAAGATCTTCATTTTCAATAATAACAAAATCACAAAATAGACTAAGCTATATAAAGAATCACAAAACCTCTACTTTTCTTTCAATAATTTGTTTTACCACGTGATGTGAGAATCTATTTGAGATTACCCTGAAGCTTGGGCACTTCTTTAGGCTTGCCCTTAATTTTATCTTAAATTCTTCCTTTATTTACACGTTACTTTGTTTTGGTGCACCTTTTTTCTTCAGTTACATTTTGTCTTACAAGAAAGAAATTAGCCCTGTATGCTCCTTTCGTAATGCCCTTCGGCATTTGTAAAGGATATATAATAGGTAAGGTTAGACCAAGGGTGTATTTAAATTATCCGAGAACACTTCAGGTAATAATGGCTGCGGGTTCCTGGAGGAACAAAAAAAAAAAAAAAAAGATAACCGAGAAATTGAGTCTAAAACCGAGATGTCCTTTCGTCCTTATTGGTAACCTGCAAGAACATTCGTGTTTCTGGCAAGGTCAACAGGAAGCCTATATATTTTGTTCTGGCAAGTTCAGGTCAGGTCACGGGTTCTGGGTAATATGTAACGTCAAAAACAGAAATTCCCTGCTCAAGTCCTGTCTTATTAGCTTGGATTTTGTGGGCTTGCAGGGTTTAGGTTTCTATGAACACATTAATGGGGCTTCTATATTGGAATTCTTGAAGAAGTTTCTGACACATGAAGATCCCAATATTCGTGCAAAAACCTGCAGTGCTCTAGGCAATATGTGTCGGCACAGCTCCTACTTCTACGGTTCGTTGGTAAGTACAGATCATAGATCTATTTGGAATTGTGTGAGAAATAAATGAAATTACTGTTTAATTTGCTCTTTCTCTCTGTTTAATTTGATTTTCTAGGCAAGATCTCGCATCATAAGTCTTCTCATTGATCGATGTTCTGATCCAGACAAACGCACTAGGAAATTTGCATGCTTTGCTGTAAGAACTGCTACTAATGCTCTGTTATCCTTTAAATTTGTTGCAATGAAAGCGCATCTTTACATTGAGATTTTGCTGGGCACTATTGATTAGTGTACTTTCAAGAAAAAGTAAAACTCGTGTAAATAAAGAAGAAACATTATGATAGTAATTATAAATGTGGCGTTATACTCTTCAGATTGGAAATGCTGCCTACCATAATGACATGCTGTATGACGAGCTAAGAAGATCTATACCTCAACTAGCAAATTTGCTGCTGTCAGCAGAGGAAGACAAGACTAAAGCAAATGCTGCTGGTGCTTTAAGCAATCTTGTTCGCAACTCGAGCAAACTTTGTGATGACATTGTGTCTAAAGGAGCCATGCAGGTTTGGAGATATGCGGAACTGAGTTTTACAGCAATAGAGATTTCATAATTTACAGCATTTGCATGTTTTGTTTTCAAACAGCATTATATATCGTATGGTTTATCAAACATGCATTACTTTTTATTTTATTTTTATATAGAGGAAGCTTACTTAAATACCATACAAGTTTAAGCTTTTTTACCGTGAGCCTCGAATGTTAATTTGGTTTAAATAAATCCATTTTATGCTCACTTATTCCACTGTTTGGTTACAATTACAGGATACATACAGTTGTACTGCTTACTTTTTTTTGAAGGAAAGTAATCATTTGAAATTCTTAGTGTAAACATTGCGAAGGACCTCGTAGACCTCACTTGAATTTGGATTTGTTATTTCATGTAGTGCAGAGAAATTTGCTAGTTTATGTTTATATATATATATATATATATATATCACCGTTGATAACAGTGCTAAATTGACTTGCATGGGTGGTTTTATTTCTTCAGGCTTTACTAAAGTTGGTAGCTGACTGTTCAACAGTAGCCCTAAACCCCATGAGGAGAGATGCTGTGAATGAATCACCATTAAAGATAGCTCTCTTTTCATTGGCAAAGATGTGTGCACATCTGCCCTGCAGACAATTCCTCCGTTCATCTGAGTTGTTTCCGGTGATTGGAAGACTTCGGCAGTCCCCAGAAGCAACAATTGCCAATTATGCCACTGTTATCATCAGGAGAGTGGCTGATAGTTGAAGCCCGAAACAGAGGTCAGGGTTTTCAAAGCCATATTCTCATTAGCTTGATTTCCACCAAATCAGTGCATGAAAGTGAAACAGAAGCTGAAAGTAGTATAAAGTTGCTCTGCAATGAATATTGTAAAACACGATGCTTGTAATATTCTTAAATGCATTAATTAATAATTTTATTATGATAAGATGTGTATTGTCAGAGAGAGACCACGTGGTTATTTGTGGTGCCCTTGATGATGGTATTGGAGTCATGGATGACAACTAAATCGACGGATACCAAGGCCACCCCAACCGAACAGGTAAGAAAATTTTAGATACGATTGGATCATGGTTAAAATATTAGGTTTTAAGTTGTGTATGAATATTGATTTATTAATTAAAGAACTCTAAAACGCGTGCTGTTTTCACTGTAGCAGCAACTGTAACTCTTTTTTTTTTCTTTTTTGTTTTCTTTTTTTTTTTATTTTGTAGCATTTTTTTTCTGTTTTTTTTTGCTTTTGTTTTTTTTTTTCTGGACAATTGTTTTTCCTACTTTTGTTTCTTTTTCATTTTTTTTACATGTTTTTTTTTCTTTTTTTTTTACCCAAAATTGACTTTTTTTTTCTTTTTTTTTAAATTATCTTTTTAAATTTTTTTTAAATATTGAGCTGGTTGAAAATTTAATTTTGTATCTTTTGTCTTTAAAATATTGTGGATTGCTATAATGTACTCATACATTGTTTTTTTTGTGATTTATTTATTTATTTTTAAATAGTCTTTGTATATTTTATTTTTTTATATTGAATTGATTGAGAATTTAGCTTTGTAGTTTTTTTTTTAAAAAAAACAATATGGATTGCTATAGTGTTTCCCCTACATAGTTTTTGTTTTGCTGCAGTGTTTTTCCACATTTTTTTAAAAAATTATCTTTATCGAATTTATTTTTTCAATATTAAGCTGGCTGATAATCTAGCTTTAGCTTTCCCCACATGTTTTTTTATTTTTTTATTTCTTTTAATTTTTTACCACAATTGTCGTTTTTTACATTTTTTTTTGTTTTGTTTTTTTAGAATTATTTTTGTTGATTTTACTTTTTTTACTATTAAGCTGGTTGAAATTTTAGATTTTTTGGTTTTTTCTTTAAAATACTGTAGCTTTCCTCGCGTGTTTTTTTTCTCGCTTTTGTTTCCTTTTTTTTACATGTTTTTTTTTCATTTCTTTTATCCAAAATTTACTTTTTTTTTTTTTGAAAATAGTCTGTCAGTTTTTTTTATATATTGAGCTGGTTGAGAACTTAGCTTTTTAGCTTTTTTTTTTTAAAAAAAAACACTATGAATTGCTACTTTATATATTTTTTTTTCTTAATTTTTTTTTTTACTATTAGGCAGATTGATAATTTAGTTTTTTAATTTTTTTCTTTAAAACTCTAGATTGTTGCAGTATTTCTCTATATGGTTTTTTATTAAATAATATTTTTTCAGAATTATCTTTGTCGATTTTATTTTTTTCATATTAAGCTGATTGAGAATTTAGCTTTGTAGTTATTTAAAACACTGTAGATTGTTACAGTGTTTTCCCACATGATCTTTGCCTTTCTACAATGTTTCTCCACATATTTTTTTATCGATGTTTTTTTTCCAAATATGTTTTCGTCAAATTTATTTTTTTCATACTGAACCGATTAACAATTTAGCTTTTTTTTTCTTAAAATATCGTTGATTGCTACAGTGTTTTTCCATATGCTTTTTTTTTCTTATGTTTTTTTTTTAAATTGTCTTTGTTGTTTTTATTGTTTTTTTTCCTTTTTTTTATATATTTGTCAAAATTATTTTTATTGATTTTTTTTAATATTAAGCTGGTTGAGAATTATAGTTGTATATTTCCTCACAAAACACTATAGATTGCTATAGTGTTTTCTTAAATGATTTTAATATTTAGCTGGTTGAAAATTTAGTTGTAACTTTCATCACATGTTTGTTTTCCCATTTTTTTATTATTTGCTTTTTGCTTTTTTTTTCTTCCAAAATTGTCTTCTTTTTTTCATTTTTTTTGTTTTTTTTTCATGATTTTTTTTGTCGATTTTGGTTTTTTTTTTTTTTTAATATTGAGTTGGTTGATAATATAGCTTTGTAGTTTTTTCCTTTAAAATATTGTGGATGATAACTGTTTTTTTTATATTATTTTTTTCACAAATCCACAATAATGCACAAGCATGCTACAAGCCCGCGACATCGCGCGAGCATGTGACATCTTTTACTAATATATTTACTTATTAATATATTATATTATTATAATTATTATATTATAATTATAATTATAAATATTATTATATTGTGTTATATTATATTGTATTATATAGCTCTTTTTTTCGCTTTTTAAGTTTTTTTTAATGAATGTTTTTTTTATGATTTAGTTTGTTAATGTTATTTTTTTTTTATTTAGTTATCAGATTTTCATGATACAAATCTCGGGTTTGATGGGTTGGCCTGATTTGACAAGTTATTTTTTTCATTTAATTTAGTTTGTTAATGTTTGATGGGTTAACCTGATTTGGCATGTTATTTTTTCCATTTAGTTTAATTTGTTAAAATTAATTTTCTTTCTATTTAATTATCGGATTTCCATACTTTTATGACACGTATCTTAGACTTGACGGGTTAACTTGGTTTCATTAGTTAACCCGGTTAATTCTGGGTAAACCTGTCATTTTTTTTCTATTTAGTTATCAAACTTTCATGACGCGAATCTCAGGTTTTACGGGATAACCTGGTTTAAAGGGTTAACCCAAGTAATTCAATTTTTCTCTTCTTTTTCATTGGTTTTTTTCTTTCTGTTGATTTTTTTCTTTGTTTTTTTTAATTAATCTATTTAATTATTACACTTTTGTGACACGATCTTATAGCCAGACCCACATCCAATATCCAAGAATCCAAGTTTAATTTTATTATTAATATTATAAATATTAGTTTTAGGTCAAACGTTATAGTCAAACCTAAGATTCTTGGATATAACTTTACAGAAAAATCCAAGATTTTTAAATTATTATTTTTTGTAATATTTTTTATGAAAAAAAATGACATGCGGCATCGCGCGGGTCAAATGTCTAGTTTGATCTAAACCCCATCTGAAATTTAACTCATTCAATAAAACAAATAATTAACTTTAATTATAAATTATTATAAATTATATATATGTAAAATCAGGTTAATTGTTATAAATTATAACATTTACATTTGGATTCGGGTTATAAATATTTGAATTATAGATATTTGAAATCTGATTGGGTAAAGTTTGAGTATTAAAAATCAATACCTTATATAGTTTGAGGAATTAACGTTTGAATATAAATGATATAAAATCTAACCGAAGTATCTATTGTTATGCCTATAAATTATATTTTTTCCTTCTATTCTCTCTTAACAAAATTGATTTTCGCCTATGTAAGAAAAGAGTAAAGCCGAAAGGAATATATTTCATTAGTCGGATCTTGCTGCATATGAAGATTGTAGGAGATATTGAAGAAAGTTAATGAGATATTGAAGAAATTTCAAAGTATTCAAGAAATAATTATTAATACTTATTTTATAAATTTATAAGAGAAATTATAAAACATATATGAATTAATGCTTACTCTAATGATAAATTTTTAATAGGAAGAAAGAGATACAAAAAGATAAGATGAAAATTATAAAGAGGAACCAAAAGTGAATTTATAGAGTGTGAGTACTCTAAATATTTTTTTTTTGTGGGGTGTTTGTTTGTTCGGAAAATGGTTTTATGAAAATTATTTTTTAAATAATTTTTTGTTTGTTTATTATTAGAAAAGTTGGTTAATGAAAAATATTTTTCGGTCAAAGAAAAATATTAGGAAAATATATATATATTTTTATTATTTTGGGTGAAAAACACTTTTTAGAAATTGTAAAAAATTTAAAAATATCATATTATTTATTGATTATATCAGATTTGGTCTTCAAACAATATATATTTTGTTTGAATATTTTTTTTAATTTCATCTCTTAAAATTTGATTTTTATATTAACTTTGATCTTTTTTTTTATTTTTTTTATTTGCTTTTCTCTTATCAATTTTTAATTAAAATTTTTTATTTATCAAATTTAATCATCATTATTTTGATTATTATTTATTTTATTTAAAATAATTTATAAAATTATAATTATTATTATTTTAATTTCATCATCTTTTAATTTTTTTACTTGTTAGATTTGATCTTTATTATTTTGATTATTATTTATTTTATTTGAAATAATTTATGAAATTATATTGTTTTTCAATTTTATTTTCATTCAACTTTTTAATTTGTAAAATTTGTTTTTCATTATTTTAATAATGTTTTTTTAAAAAATATTAATAAGCTATTTTTCATAACATAACCAAATACTAAAAAATATTTTCTAATTTATTTTTTAAAAATTTACCTTTTTAAAAACCCACTTTTCAAAAAAATATTCCTTCCCAGCAAACAATCAGACAAGATACCATTTTGTTTTGGTTCTTGTCCATGTTCCCGGTGATCTAGGAACTCTATCAAACTACACGTTCTAATTTAAGAGATGGTGTCGTCATGCATTCCAATTACAAAGTCATGCGAGTAACACTGTAACAGGACCACTAAATAGATTATACTTGTTCTAGGGAAGTTTTAGGTTAATATGTGGTTGAGTGTTTTAAAGTATTTTTTTATTTAAAAATATATTAAAATAATATATTTTATTTTTTTATAATTTATTTTTGATACTAGTACATTAAAACAATTAAAAATATAATAAATTAAATTTTAACGCACTACAATCCCATATAGAAGCTCAGTTCTATTAATTTTTTTTTAAGTCACAATTTATCAAATGGAAGGTCTCTCTTTAAGAAACGCAAACCAAACCAAAATGCATCCTTATCAAATGGAAGGTCTCTCTTTTTTACTTGTTATAGTACTTTAAAAAACAATTTAATAAATATCTCATTTAACACGTGTTAGGAATTGTGATAATTATAATAGTAAAAATAGGTTAGAAAATATTTTTAGTTGTTATTTTTAAAAAATATATGTTTAGAATTACTGTGAGATGTATTTTTTACATGTAAAATAAATGAAAAATAAATTTATAAATTAAAAACAAGTTATTTTATTTTTTATAAAAATAAAATTTAAAATACAATCATATATAGAGTATTGTCCAGTGTATAAAAAAAAACTATTTTTCTAACTCAATAGAGTTTTTTCTATGTGCTTATGTGAAAAAAAAAAAAAACGGGAACTAGAAATGAAACTGTATCTTCTTCTCTCCATAAAGTCAATAAACAAGTACAAATTTGTAGGAATCTATTAATTATTGCTAATTTCAAGATAATATATACGATGTTGATTTCTTACCCCGTTCTGGGTTGGATTTTCCTCCACCTCCCCTCGATTGAACCGGTTGGATTTTCCTCCACTAGGCCCTCGATTCTCGGTATTTAAATACATTGCTCATCTTCTCCGCTAATTTGACTAGACTGATACCTACCACATATTCGAATCTCATTTTTTAAAATTAATTTTACAAAAATAATATATAAACTTAAAAAACAAATTATATCTGTATCCATAAATCATAAAATTATAAAACAGAGTCTAAACCTCAAATTCATGTATGAAATCATAAAAATTCTTAATGAATCATAAAATAAAAACCCATACACTACATTGTAAAATAAAGAGTTAGTTATAATTTAGTCCTTATAATTTATAAAAAAATTAATTAATTTCAGTAATATAAAAAAGAATTGAATTGCCCTTTAACTAGGGTTGACTATCCTTAATTTAATAGTATCTTATATAAAAAAATATTTTCTTTTTTTTATTTAAAATGATATTTAATAGTATCTTAGTAATATAAACGGTATTTGTTCTCTCTTATTTTGCATATAGCTTTTTAGTTTTTTTTTTATTAACAATGCAAGTACAAAACATCTATCTTTCAAGTCTAAAATCAATTTTTTTATTAATATGTCTTTTGTTTATTTTAGAGGTTTTTTAATTAGAATCATTGTTTTCTTTTTAAAAAAACATTTTACAATTTTTAAAGCAAGTTAAAAAAAAAAATCAAAATAGCATGTCCATATTCTATATGTGATTGGAATCTATAAACAAAAATAATCATGATAAAATAAAGTTCAAAATCTATTTAACAAAAAAAAAAACAATTTGAATCGATCTTTGATGAACAATTTATTATTAATATTATTATTTTAATATCTAATATATTTAATAACTAAGAAAGATTATCAAAATCCAAATAAAAAATTATAATATTATTTAAGAATCATGTTAAAATAGAAAAGTAAATGAATCAATATGATAAATATTTTTTTTATATATAAAAAACAAAGTAAAAAAATAATATAAAAAGGCTAGTGCCAAACCCCTAAAAGTAAGCTAGGCATGCACATGCCCTTGAGGTTAGGCCCATATATGTGATTTTATTTTTTATTATTAAAGAATAGATAATATGTTATCCATTCCCTTTTATTTCCAAAAAAATAATTAAAATGAATGAAGTGTGATTGTTGCTGCATATAATGCATGGTAGGCTTGTTCAATTTCCTACACCAAAATGGCAAACAGTTGGGAGGAAAAGCAATTTTTATTTTTTTAACAAGCTAGCCATTTTTCAAAAAACAATTCACATGAAAATACACAAAAAAAAACACCCTACAAACTTAAATAAACCCATTTATGCCTTTAAAGTAGTAAAAAATCAGTTAAAATTTGAAAAATCACACCAAGACTCAAGACTTTCAAAGTTTCAATCTATTGTTTTTTCCAGTAAGACAATAACCAAAAACTATTATTATAAAACACTTTTAATCAAATAGAATATTTTTATATCAAACTTGACCACTTTTTTGGCCAAAATTATGATAACCAAATACTCTATTTCTTTACGGCCATTTTTTTAATGAATTTTTCTCTTATCCAAGTATTGAATAATAACAAAAATAAACTATGGAGCCAAAATAAAAATTAAAAAAATTTAGTATAAGTTATAGATTATCTGATTGGCTCATGTTTTAGTCATTTGTCTTTTAATTTAATAGACCTACCATAATTTCATCTAATCAGGCTGGAAAGGGACTGAATTGAATAAAAAGAAGTTTTTTTTTTTTTAAGGAATCATTAACTTCACTTTTTATTTTCTTGATGTTTTAGGTAATTCCTGCTTTGTGCATGAAGGGGTTTATGTTCATGACAAGTCGTGCAATCTTACTAATTTCTTGACATTTCGTGCAATCGTATTAATTCCTTTGATTAATCTATTTTGCTTTAGTATTCATAATTTTAAAAAATATTATCTTATTAGTAGGACTTATATTCCTATTTCATCTTACTTATTTCTAAAATTATTTTAATATTAAATTAATAATTTTATAAACAGAGAAGCATTTGCCTGGAACTCTTGAGCCAATCCCAATACATATTTTTTTATACGACTTATCTTTTAAGTTTTATATTATATGCTTTTAAATTATATTCTTCTTTACTATTTTCTTTATTGCTTGCTTGGCTTAGACGTTACTTGTAAATGTGGTAGCGATTGTTTTTTAAAGTATTTTTTGCTCGGAAAAAGTATCAAAATAATATATATTTTTTATTTTTTAAAATTTATTTTCAACATCAATATATCAAAACGATCCAAAAATATTTAAAAAAATTGAAAAAAAAATTAAATTTTGATGAAAAGCAGGTGAAACTCACTCTCAAACACCAACTTAATCACCTTAATTTACCTACATTTTGTCCTTTTTTATATATAATTTATTAAGTTTTTGAATCTTAAAATCTTAATTATCTTTATTTTTTAAATTGAAACTTGTATAAATTTATTCACCTATATTTTGATATGTGGGAGTTGGTCATGCAAGTGAGAATTGAAACAACGTAAAGGATTAAAGGTCTTTAATGATAGAAGATATGTCTTGTGTTATTTGTCTCCAGGTAAGAGATTGATGAGAATGTGAAAACAAATGACAATCACATACACAATGGCTGAAAAATAGGCTTGAAATTAAGGAACGATTTCATGGCTGCAAATTAGGGAATGATTTTGTAGTAATTTATGGGGAGAAATCATGGCTATTTTACCATTGATGTTGGATTTGATACTGAAAATAAGGATGTTTATTTCCTATTTACATTGTAAATAGGCACCATTTGTTTGAGTAAAGAAGAGCCAATTGAAAGAGAAATAGAGATGTAAAGAGAGCCATTAAAGGGTAGAAGAAGTAGACAATATTAAAATCTTGTGTACAATCTTTATAAAAAAGTCAACCAATCCTAACAATAGTTAGAAACTACATATTTGAATGTATGATTTATAATTTGTGATAATCTAATTTTAAAGAAGTTGATTAAATCTAAACAAAAAAAATATCATTTTTATATAATCTTCGCTCAAACCTTAAAAGGTCTTAAATTATCTAACATGATTACTAGGATTTCCAAAAAATAATTTAAATTATTGTTTTTGCTACGTCTAAGAGTTTTAGGAGATCTAACAATAGCTATTTTTAGACAATTAAGATCATGATTGCATGTTTTAATTGTTATTGGAGTTAATTGTGAATTAATTTTATAAGAAAATTATTTTTTCCTTTTCACTCATTTTTTTCTAAAAATAAATCTCTCTCAATTATTGTTCTGGTTAAATCTAGGTGGAATCTATAGAAAAAATAGTTTGGGTGGCTATTAAAGCCACTAACAACAATGTCAGTGTTGCTGGCGTGCTTGGCTATATTGCATGCATAGCTAGTCACAGTTGTCTTGCTTAAGCAGTGCTAGGGTTTGTTGGTGCTGTCAACTGCCTTGCACGAGGTTGCTTCCTCGTGTTGGGGCATCACACGAGGGATTATCCTCACACCATGATGAAAAAAGGATGGATGGAAAAAAGGATACAACTAAGGTACTCACAAGGATTTATGAAGATTTGCAGTAGCTACCAAGGTTTTGATAACATGATTCCTTTTGCTGGCTAGATAGATTTAGTTTAGATATATCTATAATCATCCAATGAGAATTGCATGATAAGGGTGTATGTTTTTATATATAATTGTTATATATAATTTATCAATTATACCATATAAAGAGACCTGATTAAAATTAAAAAATTCTTCTTTAATATATCAAGTATATATTAAGAACTTGATTTGTTGCCTTTTAATTTTATATGCATAAAACTAGAGTTTCATTCATGAATAACTTGTTGAGCTACTCAAAATTACCATTAACGAAATATATTTAATGCTAAAAAATTAGGTCTTACATAAGTAAACATATATGAATTAGATAAGTTACTTATGATCATATAATATTAGAGGTAATAATTAGGTGAAACATATATAATATATTTAGGTAAAGAGTTGTCACCTCACTAATTTAGAAGTCACATAGAGATGCGATTGATAAGTTATGTTATCTACATAATTTAATTTATTTTAACTTGATGAGTATATATAAGGTCATATAAATTAAATGAGATCCTAGTTCACAAGGAGATCTAAGCAGGATCTCCCTAATTAATAGTAAGGGCTATTAATTTGCAAGAAAATAATGGAAGACTAAATTATGATTAAAGAACTTATCTAAATTTAGTTTTAAATATGTATGTATAAAACTAAAACTCATTATCATTACATGAATAGGTTGATATATAAAAAATTAATTGGACCAAACTTATTAGATTTGTATTGCAATATGAGAATTGTCCTCAAGCAAGAAAGAATATTATATGTTCTTAAGAATCTGATTCCTCCTACCATGATGAGGATATTGATGAAGAAGTTAGGAATGAGTATTAATGTCATATTTATGACGATGAGCATGCTATATATGTGATGTTGACCATAATGTCACCTGAATTTCAAAGATAACATGAAGATATGAATGTCTAAAAATAATTATACATCTCAAAGAGTTGTTTGTTGTAACTAGTAGGACTGAGAGATATAAAACCTCTAAGAAATTATTCCATTGCAAGATAGTATAGGGTTCCTCTGTGAACACTCATGTTTTAAAAATAATTGACTATATTTAGAAATTAGGTTATTTGGGCTTTGTTATGAACTATGAATAAGTGTTGACTTGATTTTGCAGTCTTTACCTATATTTTTTTTTGCAATACATTATGAACTATCGCATGAATAAGTTGGATAATATGTTGCCGTAACTATTTAATATGCTTGAAATTACCGAAGGGGTCCTTAAAAAGAAGAAAGGACTTTGTTCTCATAGTTTAGTCTTTTAAAAAGTCTAAAAAGAAGAACATGAAAAAACAATGTTCTGCCTTTAAAGCATAAAAGCATGCTGGGACATGAAGAAAGATAAGGACACTTGTTATCATATGGCGAGGTAAGCCAGTGAAAGAGGAATTGCAAGGAGTATCATGCAACTATGAAGGATAAGAAACTTACTAAGGCTTCTACGGATATTTTTAAGAAATATCTTTATACTTCACATTGTAGTTCTTGAATATTAAATATTATATATGATTTTTATATTTGCAATTATATACAAGAACTAAGAAAAAAATAAAAGATTGTATAAATATAAAATGGACCTACGAGTTGGCAATGGAATAAGGGTTGTTTCATTAGTTATAGGAACTTATTATTTATCTTTGCTATGTGGGCTGATACTAGAACTTGATAATTATTATTTTGTTCCAGTACTTTCTAGAAACATTGTATCTATTTCTTACTTAGTATTGAATGGATTTAAATTTATTACCAGGGGAAAATTTTGTTCCTTTTATAATGTTTATGTTTATTATAGATATGATATTTATATGAATGGTTTGTATATACTTAATTTTAAAATACCCATGTTCAATATAAACAATAAGAAAGATAGTTTAGATAATATAAATCATATTTATGATATTATAGACTATATCATATTAATAAAACAAGAATCATTAAATTACATAAAGAAAGAAATTTTTGATCATTTTGATTATGAATCGTATAAAACTTGTGAAGCTTGTTTATTAGATAAGATGACCAAAACATCATTTATTGGAAATAGTGAAAGGTCTAAAGAATTGTTAGGTGTAATATATATAAATGTATTTAGACCAATGCCAATACATGTTATAGGTGGATATACATATTTTATCATATTTATTGATGACTATTCTAGATATAATTATGTGTATTTGATGAAACATGAGCCTTTAGAAGTCAAGTTGAAAAACAAACTAGAAAAAATATTAAAATACTTCGATCTAATCAATGTGGTGAATACTTAAGTCAAGATATTCAAGATTATACAAAAGAGAATGTGATTCTCTCATAATAAAAATCTTCTAGAACACTATAACATAATAGAGTTTATGAAAATAGAAATCACTCCTAATTTGATATGGTACGGTCTGCGATGAGCTATGTGGACCTTCACCATTTTTTTGAGGCTATGTCCTATAAACTACTATTTACATTTTAAATAGGTTCCATTAAAATTTGTTGATAAGACTCTATATGAGATATTAGATGGTAGGAGATCAAACTTATCATACTTAAAAGATTTGGGGGTGTGATGTTTATGCGAGGCGTATTATATTTGAAAAACTAAGAGCCAAGTAAGATAAATGAAAGTTTATGGAACATAAAAAAATTATTGGATATTATTTCAATAATGCTATTAAATAAAAAAATATTTGTCTCAAATTATGGTACATTATTGGAGAAAGAATTTGTTCTTGAAAAGAATAATGAGAGAAAAATAGACCTTCAAGAAGTTTAAGAATCATAATTTGACATCCAAATGAAACTTAAGCTCGAAGCTATAACATTGTATGTTAACCCTGAAGATCAAGAAATACAAGAACTCCATATATCTAGTAGGACACATTGTGCACCAATGATATATGGACTTCTTATGAAAGTTGGAAATGATAAGTTACTTATACTTGATGACCCTACCAACTATATATAAACAATATCTAAATTGATTATGAGAAATAGTAGAGGCCATGAAATTCAAAATTGATTCTGTGTACACTAACCAGGTCTTGATTTTGATTGATCAACTTGAAAGGATATAACATATTAGATATAAGTGGGCCTTTAAGAAAGACTAATATAGATAGCAATGTATAAACATACAAAGTTAGATTAGTTGCTAATAGTTATAGAAAAAAACAAAGGGGTTGAGTTTGATGAAACCTTTTCATCAATAGCTATATTAAAATATATGAAGATTTTGCTTGTTATAGCTCTATACCATGATTATGATATTTGAAAAATGAATGTTAGAACTGTATTCTTAAATGAAGACTTTTATAAAAAAATATATATAACACAACTTGAAGGTCTTAAATCTAAGAAATTTGCCAACAAAGTATATAAGTTTCAAAATTTTGTTTATAGACTTAAGCAAGCTTCAAGGAGTTAGAATATTAATTTTGATGAGAGAACTAGATAAATAACAATTAAAAAAATAAGGAGCATATATGAGAGATAAAGAAATCAAAGGAGGATGAAACAAAATAAAAAATTCTAATTTTATAAAACATTTCAAATAAAAAATAGTAACAAAAAAAGAAGGGATCAAATCTAAAGGAAAAATAAATTGATGGGTTTGTTTGAATATTTAAAATGTCACGCATGGAAATCGAGGTGCAGAGAGAAAAGGAAATAAAAGAAAAAAGAAAAGCCCATTAGCACCAGATCAGAGGTTATAACACAACAAATGCCATTGTGAAAGGGAGATGACGTTGAGATGAATTCAACAATGTTAAGAAAGCCCAATGTTTATCGTTGGAGGCCACTACGCATGCCACCTGAAAATGGCAAAGTGCCTAACACGTTTAAGAATGCACCAATCATTTTTTATTTTTTATTAATATTTTATATTTATTAAAAGACTAAATTGCTCTTAAGTCAATATGAATATAACAAAAAATTCAATATCAAAAGATAAAATAGCCCTTGGATGACTCCCTATCACTTTTTGATTTTTAAGGGTATTTGTGTCATTTAATTGTTCTAACTAGAAGGGAAAGAAGAAAATAACCCTAGATGATAATTTATTATTATTATTTTTATTTTTAATGGTATTTTAATATTTTGACAATGTTAAAAAAGCAAAAAAATCGAGTTTTTCTCAATAAATTGCATAATGATTAATGAATCATAAAAAAAATTTAATTACTCCCAATACCAAGGTTATTGTGTTTTTAAAAGAGTAAAATGACAATTATACTGTAGTGGTGAATAGTAAATTGAGCTTATATACATGGTAAATTTACCTTCCAGATCTTTTGTTATATAATAGTGGTGAATTGTAAATTGAATAAATTTACCTTCCCCTGTAGCTTTTTTATAATAATAATAATAATAATAATAATATCCCATTCAATAAATACTTGGTTCTTTTATTATGATAAAAACCTTACGTTTCATATTAGGGAAAAAGTTTTCCCAAACTAGCAACATAGGTAAATTTTTTATTTTTTCTAAACTAGTATAGTTTGACTATTTGCACAGGCCAGACCTGCACTACCTAAGATGCACAAATAACACGTGCGTTTCTTGTGATTTTGGTTTTTTGGTTATGCATGTGTCAACATATCAATATTTTTAATGGTTGCAATATGAAGTTTTTTTTAGTTTAATTAATTAGTTGAATTTATTTTTAATAATTATGAGTTTGAGTTTTTTGAAGAATATTGAAAAATTATATAATTATTAATTTTAAAATTTTTAAAATTTATTAAAACTCGTATAAATTAATCTAAATATTCATATTAATAATAAAAAAATTATATTACCTGCGCTGTATGTGAGGATGCTGTTAATTTTAGACGGCAAGTGAGAGTCATCTCCAGGTCCAAAGTTAATTTTTTCAATATTTATTGATTTGCCGTGTCAAGATTTAAATGTCATCAATTTAGCTCTGATATATCTTCGATGTCTCATTCATTCTTTCATTTTCTTTTCTAAATTCTCTCACCTACTTTAATTATTGTGCCAACCCATTTCTTTTTCTTTCCTTTCTACCTACTTCCCTCAATTTTTATATTTAATTCATTTATTTTTATTATTATGAAATTAAATGAATTTTGCTATAAAATAATGGAATAAACTTCTAAAAAATAAAAAATAGTTAGTTTTTGCTCAACTTAAATTAAAATAAGTTTTTTTTTAAATAACGGTTGAAACGATGATAATAATAGAAATAAAATTAATTAAATATAAGTTTTTAGAAATCAAATGCATTTTAAGTAGAAAAGAAAGAAATATATTATCAAATTGTAAAATAGTTTTATACATATATATATTACTTTTGATTTTATTTATTCAATCTCATCCACAACTCAGTCTCTCCGTCTCTACAAGCTGACCAATTTTCACGCAGGGTCTCCTCTCAGTGATCCTCGAAAGAGGGAATAGAGTCACCGAGTTTGATGGGCTTTAACTTTCCTCTTTCTTTTCTTTTTCTTCATCTTCATCAATGGCCAAATCTCTCTTTATCTCTGCACCTATAAACAACACTGTACATCTTCTGATTCTCCATAGATCACCAATCACACCTTTTCACCTGCTCCTCATTCTCCTCCATTCCCTCTTATAATAGCCAACCTAGTTCTTCCGTTTGTTTTCTCTCTGTTAGTTTTGGTTGCTTTCAAGGAAAGAAAAAAAAAACCACATATCAACAATGCCATCTGTGTTTCTTTATCATGTGGTGGGAGATCTGACGGTGGGGAAGCCAGAGATGGTGGAATTCTATGAGACAGAGACGGTAGAATCTGCGATTCGGGCAATAGGAGAATCTACAGAGTGTGGCATTCCAGTTTGGAAGAGGAAATCTCATATGGGCATGATTGAGAACAGTGAAACGAGACTACAGAGGTTTGTTGGTATCCTTGATTCGCTTGATATTGTGGCTTTTTTGGCTTCAACTGAGTGCTTAGAGGATCGGGATAAGGCCATCAAGACTCCAGTCTCTCAGGTTGTTGTTCCTAATACTTCGCTTCTCAAACAGGTTGATCCTGCTACAAGGTTAGCTCTTTATTCTAATTTCTCTAAAGCCACTTAGTATAACATTCACATGGATTCGTGGTTATGTGATTATGAATCTGAATTTTTTGTTGTTATAATCATGCACTCTTCTTGTTGTTACTGTTTATAATTCTTTGATTATCTTTAATTGATCGGTCTGTTCTCTTCTCTTTTTTGTACCGAAAGAATTTCTGATCACCAGCCTTTGACCTTTCACTTGAGAGTTTTGATGTACAACAGCATGCCAACAAGCTAACGTACAGTGAGGTTGGTCGTACAAGACCATGCCAACATGCCATTGCTATGATAATGAATAATACGGAGTATGCCATGAAGTATTTCAATTATTTTATGACATATAAAGTTGCCTGGTGCTTGCAAATTAGCGTGACCCTTTTAATTTATTTTTTCACCCTCAGATACATGCATCAGTTCTCGTGGTTATGTTTCTGCCTTCTTGCAAATGCTATGCTTGTGGAATTTGTCATCAACGTTGTTGATCTTCTTCATGGTGGCTCTTGAATCATCATGTTCATTCCATTCTTCTATCTTTGTTTCCTCTCTTGTGTGCACGCAAAGTAAGAAATCAAAATACTATTATTAATAACAAAGTAAAAGCATACTCCCCTTGCTACTCCGTTTTGCTTTTGTTTCTTGTCAACATCTGATTGTTGATATCATACTTGTTCTCATGTTAAGGGTATTGTTTCTTCTCTATTTGGCCTGTTACCTTTTCCATCCATCTAGTTTATCTGCTTTGTGCTGTATACGTGCTGCTTTGAGATGGGACAGGGTGGGGGTGGGAGTAGACTAGGGTGTTCACTACTGTATTTGAACAATTTCTCCATGATATGCTTGTGTTTGCTCCAAGGAGCATGGTCTGGATTCAATCCATTCAGATCCACTGCTTTCTCATGTACGTTTCAAATGACTCCTTGATGGTAATCATGATGCCAGAAACTATGAAACCAAGTGATGTGTAACTTAATTGGGTACTTACCTTATCCTATGGGAAATACTACTTCTGTTTCTTAGGGTCAACAAAAAAACCAAAAAAAAAAAAACTGAGAAAACCAAACCATTAAAAAAAAAAACAGATTAAATCGATTAGAATATTTAAAAAAATATTTGGTTTGGTTTCGGTTTCATAAGCTTGAAACCGAAAAACATAATCGAACCGAACTAAAAAAATAAAAAACCCAAACTGAAATAAACTGAACCAAACCAAAACCAAGCTCATTAGAAAATAAAAAAAACCCAAAAAAACAATATAGTTTTTGGTTTTTAATATAAAATAATCGAATCGAAACCAAACCACACCAAAACTGAACCAAAACCGGTTGGTTGAGTTTCGGTTTTTAATAAAATAACCGAACGAAACCAGTCGGTTTGAACTGGTTTCAGTTTGGTTTGGTTTTATTTTTTGTATTTTACAAAACTTGGTTTGGTTGTTTTTATAGGTTAAAACCGAACCGTACTGAAAATGATCACCTCTACTCTTTCTCACATATTCTTTATCTTAATGCATCAAGGTGTCTTGGTAGGATTCAGTTGAAGGTTTGATCTCATGGACCAAGTTGTTAACTATGGTTGTTGGGTTGTTGGATAACACCCTTTCCATCTCAAGAGCTTTTGAAAGAATAAATGTATTCTTAGTAATTTGACTTTTTATTTTTGTTTAGGAATCCTAATACTATTTAGATTCTATACTAGTTATATAACTTTCAATAATATTTGTTTTCAAATAAGGGTTAGGATTTAAACTTAGAACTTGTATAAGTAAAGCTTCTTAGCTTTTTTGTTTTCCAGACATATTATTTTTATTTTTATCAATCATAATATGTGCTAAGAGGTTGTATACAAATCCTAAACCTATTTTTCTAGTTCCAATTTCAATTTTCCTCTATAGTAGCCGTTTATTTTCTATTCTTTATAGTTTTGAGTTGATTTTTCTTTCCACACTATGTCAAATTTGTATAAGAGCGAAACAATCCTCAAACTTGTATTAGGGTTTCAATCCCTTAACCATGTTAGGACATGTTATAGGTTGTAGATAGAGAAATCAAGATTGCCAAATAATATTGGTTTAGATAAGTTGTATCGCGGAGCATTAGTTGTGTGATAGTGATGCTTTGCAACAAAAGGAACTAATAAATGCTTGAATGGAGATTCCAGAAGGCGACCACGACCCTTTATATGTATAAAGTAGTCATAAGAATAAAAACTTAGTTTATGATGATGAAGCCATAAACCATATGGTGCAAAGGAGGATTGAAAGGGTGGAGAAACTTTACACTTGAATGGAGGAAGAGAGTTGAAGAGCAACAAATACAAAAGATGAACAATTCCTTAGTAAAAAAGTAATGGATTGAAATTCTTTGCCCATCTATAACAAAATAGATTTGGATCGAGATTATTTTGCCAATGTATGATGTTTATTTTAATGGTGATTATGATGTTAATTATAACAACATAGTTAACATCATAATCACCATCAAAATAAACATCATACACAATCCCAATCAATATCTATTTCATTATAGATGGACAAAACTTCCAACCCATAAGTACTTATTTCTCTAGAAATAAAGTGTTTTGTGCTTGGAGCTCATCAACTCTCTTCCTCCGTTAAAGAGTGGTGTTGTTCCTCTCTTCCAGTCCACCTCGCACCAGATGATTTACAACTCCAGCATCATGAAAGGAGTCTTCATCCTTCTGATTACCTTATGATTTGTCTAAATGGTTGTGGTCACCTTTAGTAATCTCCATTCCGGCTCTCACTGGTTTCTTTTGTTGCAAAGCATCAATAACGCATAACGTAACATGGGAAGAGAAATCAACTCAAAACAAGAAAGAATAGGAAATTGATGGCTTAAATAGAAGAAAATTTGAAGTTGGAACTAGACAAATAGGTTTATAGTTTGTAGAAAACTTATAATAATAATAATAATAAACTTATAATAATAATAATAATAATAATAATAATAATAATAATAATAATAATAATATGTATGAAAAATAAGCTAGGTAGCTCTATTTATACTAGTTCTAGACCTTAAGCCGAATCCTTATTGGAAAAGGAATCTTTATTGAAAATTATTTATTTAATATAGAATCAAACTTGTGTTAAAATAATAAACTAAATTAGAAATGTCAAATTACTATGGAAAACATTTATTATTTCAAAAGCTCCTGTGTCACTTTCCCTTTGTAATCTATCATCTAACTCACCCACAATTAGGCATTACAGAATCCGCTCGACAGGCTGACCTGTCTGTAAAGGGGAAGGGCTGCTAAACCAATTGGTCATTGGATAAATAAACTAGACATGTTCTTATACTAGTGTTTACAGAGTTGGGTACTTGGGATTGGATAAAAGTAGAAAATAAAGGTTTTCTACAAGAATCCATCCTCAGAGCACTAGGAATCCATCTTAAAGGCCATGGGGAAATTGATTTCTATAATCATAATTTTAATTTTCAAATATCAAATCATTCATCATATGGCTGCTCCAAATAGAGAATTTGGGTGCTTTGATACACATCCTAAAGGTCCCAAAGGGCCCTAATCACAAGAGCATAAAACATCAATTATCATAAAATTCATAATAATACCAAAATGTGCAACACAAACACACATCAACCTAAATAAAGAAGTTCTCTAAAATTTATAAACCACTAAGTTAAAACCATGCCTTGTTAATGGATGGTGTGATCTAAATACCTCTTTCCTTGATTGTATCAACCTAAATAAGGTGAGATTGGTGGGGATTGTTAAGGTGAAGAGGCTGGAGGCATGATGATTTAATCTTGGATTTATGAAGAGTTATAGTTTTGTAATATTAAATGGTGGAGAAACATGGTTTCTTCATTCTTGGTTGACTTGCATACTCATGTGCAATAGTGAGGAGATGAAAGAAAGAGTAAATGCTGAAAAGATTTTTTTTCATGCAAATATAGGAAGTTAATCTAAATTTGAAATTTGATTTTTTGTGGTAGATTTTCTCTCATTTTGGATATGGTTTTCTTAGTGGTTTGTATATAGGACTAATCCGGGGCTCCTTACATAATTTTTCACCATATAAATAATCTTTATATTTGTACATGCTCCATTTGACAGGTTTTGTTGTCTCTCTCTTTGTATGGTTGTGTGTGTTGGTATGCATCTAGAGACAAACACATAATCCGTGCCAGAGTGCATCCTTATTGGAAAATACTTTTCCTTAATCATCTTGTAAACTGAGCCTTTTTTTTGTGGAGAAATCCGAAGGCATTTGTCAATTTGTTCCTCCTCAGGTTATATATGTACAAGAGAATAAAGTTTAGATTCTGCAAGAATTTAAAAATGTCATGTGATTTGATCGGGTACCACATACAGGAAATGACTTTTTGGTGCTTGTGGTAGGTTGATAGATGCCTTGGAAATGATGAAGCAAGGTGTAAGGCGCCTTATTGTTCCAAAAAGCATGGGATGGAAAGGTATGAGCAAGCGATTCTCAATTCTCTACAATGGTAAGTGGCTCAAGAATGCTGATACATCCAATAGCAGCAGCAATAATAACCTGACCATCAACACCAACCGTCCTTCCTCATCTTCTGGCACTTCCATCCGCGACAAATTTTGCTGTCTCTCTAGAGAAGATGTCATCCGTTTTCTCATTGGATGCCTTGGTGCTCTAGCTCCGCTCCCTCTTTCCTCCATCTCATCCCTTGGAGCCATAAACGCAAATTACAACTCATTAGAATCCTCTCTCCCAGCCATTGAAGCAACAAGAAAGCTGCCTGAAGATCCCAGTGCGATAGCTGTTGTGGAGCCCATTCCAAATGGTCAATGTAAGATCATAGGGGAAATATCAGCCTCTAGATTGTGGAAATGTGATTATCTGGCTGCAGCATGGGCTTTAGCAAACCTCTCCGCCGGGCAGTTTGTGATGGGGGTCGAGGATAATGACACATCAAGATCACTACCGGATTTTGCAGTTAATTCAGCAGTTGATGATGATAATACAGCTCATGGGGCTGGTTCAACAAGGCTGAGGAAATTCAGCAGTAGGAGCATTGGATTCAATCCAGGAAACTCAATCGGAATTGGCCGGAGTATTTACAGGGGTCGAAGTGCTCCCCTGACATGTAAAATTACGAGCTCATTGGCTGCAGTGATGGCACAGATGCTTTCTCACAGGGCAACCCATGTATGGGTGATCGAGGATCATAGTGATGACGTTTTAGTTGGGGTGGTCGGTTATCGTGACATCTTGGCTGCGGTAACAAAACAACCTGCATCTGTTACTCATGTGAATCGACCTGAGGCTTTTGCAACTTTGTGTTGAACGATGAAGGTTTTGCAACTGAGTTTTTTTAAATTTTTATTAATTGTATTTTTTCTGTGATTGTATTTAAGACACTGAAGAGTGGAGATATAAGCTTATGGGAAATTGTTGATGAGTTGAATAATAATGTTTTAATATCTGTACTCTGAACGATGGTGTTTTGCAACAACTACAACTCTACAAGCGTTTTATTATTTAAAAATAAAATTAACAGAAACTTTAAATCGCCTAGTCAAAATACTGTAGAAAACACTGTACACCTAGTCTAAATTTACGCAATGATTTTTTAGCCATTAAAAAAAAAACTAATGATTTTAGGGTAAATTCATTTTTTTCATGATGGAGGGTATATATGATTTTTATTTTTATTTTTAGAAATAATAAAATAACTTATCTAATCTTAAAGTGAAAAAAGTTTAATGCTGATATAAGGGGTATTGAAGTATATATTTTTTTTTAAATAGATATTTTTACCCTTAAAATTAATAAAAAATAAGCCATTGGTTTAGAGGTTTATTAGAATTCTCACACATGTTATTTTTAATTATATAAGCATGAAGGATAATTTGGTCTTTTAAAGATATTTAATTAATATTTAAATTAAAAAAGTTGTTGGTGTCTACTGTACACGTGCGGGCTCGTGAGCGGCGTGTGCGGCGTCTTTCAGTGTCCAAGTTTGCCTTTCTATCATGTCAATGGAAACTCAATTGCTTCACTTCCTCCCAGTGCAACATGTGTTAGCGATGCTTGAGCGGTTTATCGTCGATGAACTTTTTTTTTTTATCTTTTTTTCTTTCTCATCCCCTGAAAATTACAGGCTGGTCTTGTTATTGTTGATATTTCAACTTTAGTCCTCATTCTTTTGATTTTTAATTTTTTTTCTCGATCCTTTTATAAAAAAATTATTTGTTTTTCAATTTTAATTTGTCATGTTGTTTTTCAATATGATCCTTATTTTTTTTATTTTTAATTTTTTTCCTTGTCTTTTTATAAAAGTTTTATTGGTTTTTAATTTCATCATTCAATCCATATTTATGGTGTATTATTTTTTTCAGTATTGTCTTCATTCTTTTAATTTTTTTTTGTTAAAGTTATTTCTCTTTTCAGTTTAACCCTCTAATTGAAAATTTATAGTTGCTCTCTAATTTATTTTTTATTTCAATTTTTACCTTCATTGTTTTAATTATCACTTTTTAAATCTTAGATCCTTTTGCGTGATTGATTTTTTCTTCTTCTCGATTTCATCTTTCATCGTTTGAGATGATGGTGATTGGGCTTCATATATTTTTTTTTAGTGTGTAAGATGCTTCTAGTCCAATGTCTCATATTAAAGATTTAGAAAATTAATGTAGGTCGACTTCCTTTTTCTTACCTAATTTTCTTTCTCAATTTCATCGTTTGACATTAATTTTATTTTTTAAAAATAAAAATTTCATCATTCGACATTGATTGCAATTTTTTATTATCTTATTTTGATTTTTTGTTCTTCAATTTAATCCATAATCATTTGGTTTAGTTTGATTTTATATCAGATTTAATTCTTATTCTGTTTTTTTTTCTTATCCTTTTACTAATTGAGTTTCTTTATCAATTTCATCCCAAGAATTTAATTTCAATTTATTTTTATGTTAAATATGGTCCTTATTCTGTTTATTACTATTTATTTTGTTTAAGGTCCTCTTTTATTGTATTTTTTTTTTGTAATTTCATCCCTCAACAATTTTTGATAGAGGATGTTGCTTTTTGTTTTTTAGCTTTCTATGGAGTTAGTTAATTCCTCATAATTAGTGTCGCACATGTGCGGTGTCGTGACAATTGTCCACCACTCAAGGAAAATGGATATGATCTATCTGGAAAATATGAGGAGACAAGAAATTCTTGTCTTTTATCAGTGGAAAATTTGAATGGGAGTCGCCACCTAGTATTCTGGTAACTAGGAACCTTAACTGATCTTAGAGATCGGGTACGGAGATTGGTTGTGTAAAGAGAAGGTATTAGCACCCTAACTACGCCCTATCTAAGGTAGGTTGCATTGTTTTAATGTTTGATAAAAACTATGGTCTTGTTGTGTTTTTTAATTGTTGGTCTGTCTGAGGTTCAAGAAAAGCCCTTCTTAATAAGGAGGTTCTTAT
Organism: Populus alba x Populus glandulosa; assembly: GCA_033617975.1. NCBI lineage: Eukaryota > Viridiplantae > Streptophyta > Magnoliopsida > Malpighiales > Salicaceae > Populus > Populus alba x Populus glandulosa. The sequence goes on from CM066161.1 coordinate 9,453,580, forward strand.
CTTAATGAGGTAAAACCTAACCGTTATAGCGTAAAAAAATAATTAAATTTAATATTCAGAATATGTATTACTTGTAATGTCGTACCCCGGATACTAAAAGACAAACAAAATAAAAATTTGTTGTTTTTGAAATTTTAGCCAATGTTCTTTTGACTTTAATAAACTGGTTAATAAAGCCAAAATGAATGCTAAAACAATGTTTTTTGGTGTATGAAAAACACAATATAATTTTGTAGCTTTGAGACACTTGACCGTATGCACAAAAATATTTTTTCCTTCAATTTTTTTTTGCATCTTGGATTTTGGAAGTTTTGATAAAAACCGAGTATTTTAATACCGGATTTGTATTTTTAATAACATAAAAATACTACCCGATATTAATCAAAATGATATAAAGATACGCGGGAAAATTGTAAAATTTCAAAAAATATTTTTGAAATTTTCTTTTTTAAAAAAAAAACAACTGGGTCGGACCTGGCCCAACCATTCTTGGTTGGGCTTGACCTGACCCATATACTATGGGCTGGACTCAGCCAAGCTGCGTGAGCTGGGTTGATGTTCCAGCCCATAACCAAATAAGGTAGTTACTGTGCATGAGCACAGTAATCAGGCTACTCTGCATTTGCTGCAGAACATGATTTATTCACGTTCTGCATGAAAATGTAGGCGAGGCAAACAAACAGGGAAGAGGGAGGCACAATTACCTGGAGCAGCGGTGATGCTGACGGCAGCGAAAGCTACAGGGGTGGTGGGTCGCCTTCTTCTCCCTTTGTTTTTCTCTGCTTTTTTTTTTCTTATGGTTTCTGCCTTTCTTCTTCCCTCTCTCTATGTTTTTTCCTTCGTTTTATTTCAAGTCTCTCTATATTTTTTTCTCTTCTTTTTTCTGTTCTTTCTCTCCCTAATTTCTTCCTCTTTTTTTTTTTCCCCAGTCTTCCCCCTTTCTTTTTTCGTGTCTCTCTTCTGTTCTCCCCTATGCCTTTTCTTTGCCTCTGTATTTATAGGCAGAGAATGGCAGTGAAAATAGGGAGAGACATGGCTAGGGCGGCCACTGTGCTACCGCCCCATAATTGCCCGAAGAGGCATGTCTCCTCCATTTCTCTAACACGTGGGAGGCCACGGGTCAGCTGAGCAAATGGGTGTCCTTGGTCGGCGTCTTTTTAGGTCATCGGGGGAAGAGAAGTCAATGAGAAACAGGGGAACAAAACTTTTTTCTTCCCCTGTTTTTTGCGCGTCCAGGGGAAGAAGAAAGACTAATGTGCCATTCAAAATGGCACCGTTTTGAGCTCCTTTTTTTTTTTTAATAGTGTATGAAACTACGCCGTTTTAGCCAAAACGCGTTGTTTCATTTAAAAAGAAAAATGTGGCAAAAACGTATTATAGTTCACATTGGTCCTCAATTTGTAATTTGTTCAATCAAGTCCTAAATTGCAATTTTGATTTAAAAATCAATGCAATTGCATCCCTGCCAAAAATCAAATAGTGGCTTTAAAGTTGGTTGCCTTTTTCACTTTGATCTTGAATTTATGCAATTTGATCCTCAATTGGTCAATAAACTTCTAATTTCTTCAAATTGGCCTTTAATTTTGTTTAATTACAGCCCCTCTATTTACGTGTGTTTTTCATTTTGGTCCTTAGTTTCAGATTTCTTCAATTAAGTCCCTAATTGACCATCAAACATCAATATTTATGCAATTAAGCCCCTGATTTGACCAAATTAACTCTTAAAAATTATAATTTGACTCCAAAACTTTAAGTTCTTCCAATTAAAGCCTAAATTGACTTCAAAATCAATTTTTATTGCAATCAAACACTCTGTAAATTCAATTAAACCTTCAATAAAATTTAATTGAGTCCATAAACATCTGATTTTAGACTTTTCTTCCTCAAATTGAATATTCTTTGTCAATAGGGCTATCATTAGTCAATAAAATACTGTTAAATTTCAATCTTTGTATTTTTGAACCTCCTCAACCAATTTTTGACCATTTTCTGAGCGTTTTGGCATCCCTTTTTTTCAATGTTATATTTTTTTTATAATATTTTTTGATTTTTTTTATTTTTTTTTGAAGAAAAACAAAAATGTGAATTGGGGAATAACCAAAAAATGGGCCATGACAATTAGAACTATAGGTTTTGAAGGTTGACTTTGGAATTTTTTTGGTCCTATAAAATTGATTTATTTTAAATTTTGTCATTTAAAATTAGATTTTTTTTTTTGTATTGGTCTGTGTTTTTTTCTTAAATATTTTTCTGTGGGATTATCCGAATTCTATGCCCATAATTGCGAGTTGGCAGGTTAACACGAGATGGACAACATTTTAGTTTATTATACCTTGTAGCCAATTAGTTGGTTACATATAACATTATTATATTTATGTAAATATATATTTATTATTAATAAAGGCTTAATTTATCTTTAATATTTATATAATATTTTATTAATTAATCTAATATTTGATTTATGAATCTAGAATACGGATGAAGTCCATGAGACAAAAATGCTTTGCAAAGAAAATTATAATGTTGTTATAATTATGAGATTCCTATTGCATCCAAGTATTGTTTCTAAAATATTTCTGGTCGATACTCTCTTAAATATCATATATTTATTAGAGCCGTAGAGACTAGTACATATTATGTTCTTTTCTTTATGAAAGGAAACAACTATTCTCATTAGCTAAGGTATAATGGATACTTAGAACTAATATGTAGGTGCCTGTCATAAGACATGCACACTAAATTGATCCGCATGAGAATTTCATATGGAGAAATCACTTATGTCTATGGAAAGGCTCACATGATGGTTGTATAAGTGATCCTTGGACTTGAGATCACTATGTTATTTTATATAGAGAATATGCTTTCATCCTTTACATGTTATCTTAATTGAGGTAATTGCTGTTACTTATTTTAGGACCCCACATAAACAAAAAAAAAGTGAAAATACAAAAAAATAAAAAAAAATGATGGAAGAAAAATAAAAAAATATCTATCAGTTGCGAAGAGCATATCAGAACCCTTATAAAATTGCAAAAAATTGGTGGAGGGGAGTCAAAATATACAAAATTGAAAAATTTAACCCTGTTGACAAAAAGAATTCAGTTTTTGAGGAAGAAAATTCAAAATTAAATATTTAAGGACTTAATTGGATTTTTCAAGGTTTAATTGAATTTATTGAGAGCTTAAATGAAAGAAAAATTGATTCTTGAAGTCAATGTAGGCTTTAATTAAAGTTAAAGGGCTGAATTGCAAATTTTAAGAGCTAGTTTGGTCAAATCAGGGGTTTAATCTCATAAATATACAAGTTTGATAGGTAATTAGGGATTTAATTGAATAAATCAAAGATAAAATGTCAACTTGCAAAAGGCATGTGACTTTAGGGACTGAAATTGGTGAAATCAGGAGCCAAATTGAATACAATTAAAAGTTAGATGGTCAATTGAAGGTTCAATTGAACAAGTAAAAAACCAAGGACTAGTTTGTAAAAGGCACTTAACTTTAGGGTTGTTAATTGAATTTGAAACGGGTGAAATTGCATGAAATTAAAAGTTCGAGAGATAATTAAAGGTGAAAGTAAAAGAAATTGAAAGAATATAGATTAAATTGAAGTTTACCAAATTCCAAATTTAAAACCCTAATTTGTAGGGTTTAACTGAAATGACATCATTTAGGTTACTGTGCATCCCTTTCTTTAACCGAATAGGTTTATCAAGTTGCAACATTTAGGTGAATGAACATGACATATTCGACCATCTCAAGACCTCTAATCACCATTGTGTGATAGAGGAGGTTCCCCTCCATTAGGTTGTGCCACCTTTACTCAATGTTTGTACCTCACTTGCCATGTGAAAGCCCTCAACTTCTTGACCCAAGTCAGCCTTGACTCTTTTAGAGAAATTTGACAATGTTACATCCAACTTTGGTTCGATGGTAAAGAAGCTACAAACCTCTAAATAAAGTGTGTTTTGATCCTAGTGGGAGAATAACACCCCCTTTATAATGTTTATGATTTGTTTTGATCCAACAACCCTGAATTGCTCACATTTAATTTATAGAACATGCACCTTCGATCAACCATTTTTGGCCAAAACTTCAGAATTAACATCCCAACCTTTTTAGAAGCTTTCAATGGTTTGTTAGGCATCTAAAGAAAAGGAAAATAAAACAAAAAAGAAGAAGAAGAAAGAAATGACTTCTAACAGATTAAAGAAAGGAATCCTCTATAACCTAGTTTTGACAAAACCAACCACAAATCAACAAGTGGTTTTGTAACCACTTGCTTTAAGAGGATATAAAAGGCAAGGAAAAACACACAAAAAAGGGCAGAGAACAAGAAGAAAAGAGCTGAGAATCCAAAAAAAAAAACTACCATTTTACAAGGTAAACTTACCAAGTTTGATGAGGAGGCGAAGTTTAATGAGCACGCCCCCCTTCTCCTTTTTAGATTCATGTTATAATTGTTATTTGATAGTTTAATGTTGTTTTTATCTTGCTTTAATGTGTTAATGTTTGAGTGTAAATGCATTTCAGCCTATTCTTGGATTAATAGGCACATATATGCTTATTTTTGGATAATGCATAGTTTGTTTTTTTCGAGATTTTATGTTTCTTGATAATTTTTTGAGTTTTTATGTTTCTTTTTTCATGTTTAATTTGTTTTGGTTTTGTTTTTTTTTAATTGTTTTCGGGTCAACCCAATCATGTCAAATCAGTCAGGTCAAACTAGTCAAGTCAAAAGCATACTGTAGATGTCTTTACATTGAATTGTTGTCACAAAATACCATATTTTCCCCATGAATTAAGATATGTCACTCAAGGTTTTGGAGAAGGTAATGCAGCCTCATTCACCTGAGCTTGATTATAGCATTTGAATTTTGATGTAAGCATCATTGTTTGGTTCATGTTTCAAGAAGTTAACATTGGCGAGGTTGTTTCTTGATTCAACTTTAATTTTTCAGGGAAAATCATAAATGTTTTACTCCTATTACATTGTGGTATTAGGTGGAAATCAATTTTTTTCTCCTGAAAGAGTTTCATATAACCTTGACAAAACATTGTACTAAAAGGAACCTCATAGGGCAATGTCATGTCACTTGGCATACCATTATGCTCATGTTTTTCTTGATATTAGGTCTTGTTTATTTTTATGTTTTAAAAATAGTTTTGAATAAACATAATTTTTTTCTTTAAATTAATATTTTTTTGGTTTTTCAGATTATTTTAATACGCTGATGTCAAATTTTTTTTTTTAAAATAAAAAAAATATTATTTTGATATATTTCAAATGAAAAACACTTTGAAAAGCAACCAATCACACTCCTAAATACCCCTAAAGTCTTGAAACTTTTGTTATAGAGAGCGCTCGAATGCACAAACATAAACTCTACTCACTGGTGCTATATTCACTTTCCACTTGTATCATAGCTTTTATCTGAATCCAAGTATTGGAGGCTAGTTGGAGTATCATAAACTGCTATCTCTCGAGCTTCAGACTTCTTTTATCAATTTATTCAAGTAAGCATATAAGGATGCTACAAAAAGTAAAATCATTCAATTCTATTCTCTATAGACGTATAGAATTACTGTAGTGAACATTTGGACATAAAAGAGGGGGCAAAGTAATGAATAGAGTCGTCATGGGATCAAAGATATGTGGAGAGGTTATTGTTTGTAATTGGCGGCATAAGACATATGAATGAAGAAAGATAAAACAACCAGCCATGACCTTGCATTGAGAAGCTAGAGAGCTAACAATTTCATCCTATGCATACATATTGGTGATAATTTTCCTATACATATGCATATACGAAAACTTGCACACACACACACACAACATATATTATTTTCTTGTTCATTAAAGATTAATTACAATTTTGTTTTGTTATTTCTAGTAGATACCTCGAGATATTTTGTTACGAGTTCTTAGATCTTCAAAAGTTTATAAAGAAGTGATGAACAAAGTGATAAACTTCTAGTAGATACCTAGCAATTTTCTAGTTTGTGAAAATCCTGCTATTGGTATATGATTCTTTCCTCCACAATAACTTCTATGGTGTAGCTACCTGCATCATTCCCCTGTATTCTAAGGGCATTTTCTCAATTAATGAAATACTAGTTTTCACTTGAGAGTCGAAAAAAGTCTCGAAGATGCATTTGAACCAGATGAAGAATTGATCTTTGATGTTGTTATTCAACTTCAAAAAACAATATGAAAAGTATTATACTTTTTAGAATTGATCCAATTTTATCCTTTCTTTGTTGTTTCAATAACTTGTTTGCTCAAAAGAATTTGAAACTAAAATTAGGTGAATATATGTAGTTATCGGATCACAAGATTGGGATTGTTCATGGAAAAATATCTCATGTAATTGAACATACATTGCACAAGATCATTGGCATTGCTCTATTCTGTTTTGCAACATAATAGGTGTTTAGTGGCCTTGTCATACCTGACAAAGATAGCAAATATCATCCCTTCTTCAACTAGTTCCACGTCTTGACAGGTTATTCGATAGTTTTTCTAAGCTTAATCAATATATATATATATATATATATATATATATATATATATATATGATTTAGCATACCACACACTCTAGAGTTTTATTAGTTATCTTGAGGTGTTTTGCTCTAGGATTGGAAGTCAAATACCTTAAACAAGAACAAGTGCACTTACGTTCAAATAACAACAATGAAGGAGGTTTAGATTAGATGGACATCATTTCCTTTTTCTAAAAGGATTTCAAATATCAATCACATAGGAGGTTTAGATGGAAACGATTTGATTTAACTAGAAACTTATTTTTTGATGTTATATTTTTTTTGTATTTTTTCTCTTTTGAGTTAGTAGCAGTTTAATTTTGATGCATATTTATAACTAACTTTTTCATATACAAATAATATTTTTTATACTATATATAAATAATATTTGAGTCTTTATAAGCATATATATTCCACATTTTCTTGTTATTTTCTGCAATTTTTTAATCTCACTTAATGCATTTATTTTCTGTATTATTGAGGAAGCTAATCGGAGTGGAGGACTTTCATAGCACATCAAGCACTTCAATTATTATTGAAGATTCTACCTCAACACAATAACTAAAACTGCTAGGTGAGGTTTTAAGATATGATTTATATTATTCTCTAATACACCCCCTCAAGTGAAAATCTTTTGAGCTTGAAACTTGCACAGTCTCACATTACCTTGTGCTTAATTTTTATAAAATAAATGGGGATGGTGAGATTCGAACTTGTGATTACTTAATTATCAAGACTTTGATACTATGTCAAAGAACCATCTTAATCCAATAACTTAAGCTGTTAGGTGAGGTTCCAAGATATGATTTATATTAGTCTCTAACAATCTCCTTCTTTATTTACACACATAATTCCTATAATCATGTTGTATCTACCATTCCCCTATATATTTCTCTACGAGGACTTATTAAGAACAAACTTGTATAACTATTTATATAAACAAGACTAATGAAAGAATGTGAATATTTTTCTTTCTACACTAACAACTTCTCATGATATCAGAGTCTAATAATGACACAAAAAAATGACACCATTATAACTCGAACTCAATTGAGGAGGGAGACAATCAGTCATAAATTTTAGTTGATTTTCAAACACAAACTTTTAATGATTCTAACTCAAATTATTATGTTTGTTACATGTGTTCTCAATAGAGATAACTATCCTACATGGAAGAAAGCAATGGAAAACACCCTTCATGCTAAGAACAAAATCTCTTTTATTGATGGAACACTTGCAAAATAAGGCCTTCTCTCTCCAGATTTTTCTATTTGGAAAAAAAATAATGCAATTCAATGGTGATTTCCTAGCTCTTTAATGTCATATCTCATGACCTTCATAAAAGCATCACATACATAGAGACAACATAAGATTTTTGGTAGGATCTTAAGGAGCATTTTTCACAATGTAATGCCACACGCGTCTATGAATTAAAAAAAGGTTCTTTATATCATACAACATGGCAATCGGTCTCAAATGGTTTGCTACACCAAATTAAAAGCTTTATGGGATGAACTTTAGCTATTTGACAAAATTCTCAACACAACAAGATTTCACAGTTTTACCGACGAAAATATTTCGTCGGTGTGTGATTATGAGTTTGTCGGTAATTTATTTACCAACATCGTCATCGACAGAATACGTCCGTCGGCTTTCCTTTTATCAATAATTCCACATCTCGTCAGCTTTGCTGATGGTTTTACAGACAAAATTTGCGTGAAAAAAATTTTTCCCGCTGGAAATATACCGATAGATTTTATTCCGTTGGTGATAGCGTCATTTACCAACAGCCATATATCGTCGATAAATTTATCGGTGAGAGCAAATACCGACCGAATATATCCGTTTGTAAATTCATTTGGTACTTGTGGCAGCTACTGTCAATTGCCGACGGATTCATTCCATCGGTAAAGCTGTCGATGAGTGTATGAAATATTGACCAAATATATCCGTCAGTAAATTCGTTGATGAATGGGGCAGCTACTGTCAAATGTCGATGGATTCATTCCGTCAGTAAACCTCTTTATAATTTTTTTTTAAAATTTGTTGTTAAAAAATTATTTAGAATACATAATATAAAATTATATAAATTAATGGTAATAAAAACCAATTATGCAAATAAAATTTCTATTAAACATCAAAAACAAAAAAATAAAGTTAAATAATATTCATTACAAACTGAATGTATTTCAAAAAAAAATATTAAATGAAATTTTAAAGGCAAATAATATTTTTTACAAATTAATATAAAGGTGGAGTTGGAGGAGGAGGAGGAGAAGGAGGAGGAGGCTGATGGTTATACGACCAAAAAGGATTAGACGCACATGTTCTACTTTGTGATGCCATGTTCATAATCATTTCACGAAGCTGTTCATGATTCGCTTTTTGTTGTGCATACTTCGCTCTTTGTTGTGCGTACTTCGCTGATAGGTGGTCGTATATTTTGGTGAACTGAGTCGTGTGTTGCTGCAAGGCCACGAACTTCTTAGATTAGGAGCTCGATATTGATTGGGAGCTCCCAACGGTTGAAACGCTATGGCTGACAGCAAGTTGTCGGCCGAAGTGTTGGAGAGCCAGTAAACCTGATTTTTATTGAGTCCACCAGACGATCCAACCTCCATCCATAAATCCGGATCGAATTTCGGATGGGTCAAAGGATCGTCCCCGTATCCCTCCCTTAAACGATTATTATAGGTCTCCTAAAAATAAAAAAAAGTAATCATCATATTCAATTCAATAAACATAATAACTTACAAAATAAAATGTTTGAACAAACATACCATGAAATGTTGAGCATGGTAGTCAACGAACTATTGCGCCCCCTTTTGGCGGTCTTGACTTCGCACGTGCATCTCCACAAACAGCTCTATTAGGATCGACTCACGTCCAAGAGACGTAGCCTATAATGAAAAAAGATTTATTAACAACAAATTAATTTAAGAATATATTTCATTTAAATTAATCTTACCATCCATTTCGCATATGCAGCAAACGAAACGGAGCCGCCGGTGTGTGTTGTCACCGAGCCATGAATTGGCCGATTCCGGTTGCCAACACTGAACTGTGAGCGTTGTGTGAACCGCTCAGAAGTCACGTACTCAAGATAGTGCGGCTATATATCTTCCGGGATGTATATCGGTTTGAAATCCCTCCAAACCGCAACATCGTTCCAGCCTTGGAAATCCTTATCTCTCGCGGTTTTTTTTGTCCTTTTTTGTGCTTCATACCAAAAATCACGCAACCAAAAACTACATTTCAAAACATAAATTTTTGTCTAAAAAAATTTTGTATTGTTTTTGATGTACTCAATCTTGTATTGTACTCAATCTTGTATTGTTTTTGATGTTACCGAGTTGCCGCGTGATTTCCCACAGCCTCCTCATAACAGTGTTATGCTCACTGTCCCGGCATAATTTGTCATGTGTATAAATAATTAATTTTTTTAAAAAGTAATAATTTATTTACAATTATATTAATAATTTATTTGAAATAAGCTGAAAATTATAAATTAACACCAACCTCAAATATGTCAAACCATGCATTGATTTGAGGCATCCTGAATGGATGCCTGGATATCTGACTTCATTGAAACAATGAAATCTCCATCGACAATTTAGGTGCCTCTTCTTGAGAGGCACCTAAGAAAATATCATCCTCGTTGCTAGATGAACTAGCTGCGACCATACATGAGCGACCAACTTTGGTTTTCATTCTACGCATCTACATAATTTTATACAAATAATTATATAATTAAATTCAAATGTTAAAAATACAGCATCTCCCCTATACTGGATACTACCCAAATCCCCAAACCTGCAAATATTAACAATAGCCACAACCAAATGACCCAATCTATACTAATTATTCCAACATATTCAATTACTAATTTTAAGGTAAATTCAACATTAAGAATTACAATTCAACAAATTATTCAATAATTATGCCAATACAACAATAAAATATATTCAATAAATTAAAAAAAAAACTCTAGACTAACAATTAAAATAAATGGAAAACATTAAACATAAATCATGCAATAATAGAGTAAAATTAATAATTATTCCAAAATATTCAATTATTAATACTAAGGTAAATTCAACATTATCAATTACAATTCAACAAATTATTCAATAATTATGCCAATACAACAAAACAATAAATTAAAAAAAAAACTCTAGACTAACAATCAAGATAAATGGAAATAATTAAACACAAATCATGCAATAATAGAGTAAAATTAATAATTATTCCAACGTATTCAATTACTAATTCTAAGGTAAATTCAACATTAACAATTATAATTCAATAAATTATTCAATAATTATGCCAGTACAACAATACAATAAATTCAAAAACAATTCTAGACTAACAATTAAAATCAATGGAAATAATTAAACACAAATCATGCAATAATAGAGTAAAATTACTAATTATTACAACATATTCAATTACTAATTCTAAGGTAAATTCAACATTAACAATTACAATTCAACAAATTATTCAATAATTATGCCAATACATCAATAAAACATATTTAATAAATTCAAAAAACAAAAACTATAGACTTTAGGAATGAAATATGCTTACCTTAATAATGTGTTGAATTCAAGACTTTATCTACATTATAAAAATACACCAAAACAAAAAACATAACAAAAATAAAAATAGCTAAAAAAAAAACCTTAAAGTAAAATGAAATAGAGGAAACACATATCTTTTAATCTGATGAAGATTCACAAGAAAACTTGCTAGAGATTGTAGGTGAAAGCTTTGAAGAATTGAGAGGAAAAAAAATCAAAAGTTAAGGTGAAAAACGGAGGAGATGAAAAAATGAACTGAAGGGGCGGTCGCTGGGATTTTTAGGGCAGTTTTAGAGACGAATTCACCGACATAAATAAAAATTAATTATTATTTTAATTTATTCCGTCGATGAAGTGTCAACAATCCGTTGGTAATTTTTAATTACCCTCTATATTTTTCGTGGTTCGTCGGTAATTTCGTCGGCAAGCTGACGCAGTCAGAGATGCATTTAATACACTGCCCTTTGTAATTCACATAGTCCGTCGGTAATTTTATCGGTATGAATGTTGGTGATTGTGGCATTGTACAAGAAAGGTTGTTCTTGTATTGCGTATTTACCTTCCTGTAAAAACTTAAATGATAAACTATCCATCACACAAAACAATAACACCAGTGCTTAAACAATAAATATTTCGTGTTACAAGATATATCATCTATAATTTGTATTACATGAAAAAAAGGGTTTTACACAGGGCGTCATTCTGATAGTTAGTCAAAATTTTCTTCTTCTTCGTCATCAATTGAATAGTCATCACCTACATCGCAATCTTTAATATGGATATCATCATCTTCATAGACATTTGCTTGTCCACTAGAGCTCAAAACAACATTCAACTCCTCTGCGTCAACATCAACAAGACTATCATCAAAAACACGAAAATTTGAATTTTCTTCCAATTCAATCGAAGGAGCAACTCGATATGGTTCAACCAACTCACTAACTTGAAAGACTTCATCTCGCACACTTGTGTCTTCGTTCTCATCTTGAACAACCTCGACACAACCCTGGGGTTTTGTTTTTAAAATGGACAACCAATCCACTCTTGATTGATCATTTCTAAATGAAGAGGTGTATGTGTAATAAACTTGTTGACATTGCTTTACAAAAACAAAGACATCGTTTATGTTGCGAAGTCTAACTTTTAAGTTAATTTCGACCAGACCATAGTGCAGAACAACTCTGATTCCTCTGTTAGTCGTGTCATACCAATAACATTTGAATAAAAACACTCTATTCTGCTCGCTATGATATTGCAGTTCGACGACCTCTTCTAATCTATCATAGTAGTCAACTTTTAACTCACTACTAATGGATCCCTTAACACAAACACTGTTGTTGTATGTCTTTCTTCCTTTCCCATATTCTTCAGTATGGAAAACATATCCATTGACAAAATACCTGTTGTAGCATTTAGCTTTTCTTTCAAGCCCTAGGCTTAGTGAAGACAATGACTTAGGTGCATTCCTTCCCATACGATAAACCTTGTATGTAATGTACATCAATAAACAGTAAATGAATGAGAATCTCATAATGACATGCATATGTATAGTAATTTTGCAAGTTAGAATGAGTTTGTGATAATGCTTACATGTGTTCTGAACCACGTGTAAATTGTTCATCTTGTAATCGAAAGATCTAGGATTGGGTCAGCTGTGAATTATTGGAGAGCAAATATTGTTGATGTTGCCTGCAAATGATAATGAGTGTATGATATTACAATATATAATTAACAATATATTACTGACAAAGTTTAATTAGTATTACACATATATAAACTTACTGAATAAAAGGTCTCAGTTCATCACAGTTAAATAGAACATAGTTGTGTGCTTGCTTGAACTCTATTTCCGACAAATATCTTTCTCTTATGACATTTTTAGGTGTGGGTCGTCTAGTATTGGAGAATATTGACAAGTTTCCACTGGAAGGCACTTCATCACCATCATCATGCCGTGGAATGCGATTGATTCTCGTTCTCAGATGAGGTTCGAAATAGTACGAGATAAATGTTGAGATCTCCTTAACAATATAGGCCTCACATATCGAAGCCTCAACATGCACCTTGTTCTTAACCTTTTTCTTGAGATTAAATAAATACTTGCATTGAATTAATCAAGTATTTTCAATTAAGAAAAACATAGAAAATACTTTTATATATGAATTACATTGCAACTGTAATATCTAACCATTCGAATGGATACGTCCATTTATATTGGACCGGTCCTCTAGCTTTTGCCTCGAACTGTTGATGTATAGGGAGACGCTCCATTGAGTCAAAAAATGATGGAGGGAATATCATCTCAAGTTTGCATAGTGTCTCGACAATATTCGTTTGAAGCCTCTCAATGTGCTCAACATTCAACTTGCTGGAGCATATATCTCTAAAGAAATGACTGATCTCTATGAGTGCATCCCATATTTCCTTCAACAATAAATCACAAAAAGCTAATAGGATGAGTGTTTGCATAAACACGTGGCAGTCATGACTCTTCATTCCATATAATATGTAGTCCTTTATATTAACAAGCCTTGATATGTTCGATGCATGTCCATCTGGAAAACGCAGACTCTTAAGCCATTTGTAGACTGACAGTTGTGCATTTTTCTCTAACATGAAGCTTGCTCTTGGTTTTGCGACCCATGACTTATTATAAACCAACTCCATATTTTTATGGTTACAGTATAAAGCTATATCCAATCTAGCCTTGATGTTGTCCTTTGTCTTCCCTTCACATCCATGACGGTGTTAAAAATGTTCTGAAACATGTTCTTTTCAATATGCATGATGTCAAGGTTATGGCGGAGCAGATTGGTCTTCTAATAAGAAAGCTCCCAAAAGATACTTCGCTTTACCTAATTATGGGTCAAACCAAAACCAGGAAACTTTCATTTACCTGATTGAAGGCCAAACATAATGTCACCGTACTCTAATACAACATCATGCAATTCTTCACCAGAAAGATGCGGGGATGCAACATCTTTTTCAACTCTGCCAATAAAGAAATCTTTTCTATTCTTTCTGTACCTGTGATTAAGTGGCAAGAAGCGATGGTGACAGTAAAAAAAAGAAGCTTTACCTTTGTTTGCTAGCATGAATGCCTTGTTGTTTTCCATGTAGTATGGACATGCTAGTTTCCCATGCGTTCCCCAACCAGAAAGCATTCCATAAGCTGGAAAATCATTGATAGTCCACATCAAAGCCACCTTTATAAGGAAATTCTATTTCCTCAATTTATCATAAGTCAGAGCTCCGGAGGACCAGAACTGCACCAACTCATCAATCAACGGTCAAAGATAAACATATATATTCCGCCCCAGGCTGCTTGGACCGGGTATGACAGTAGATAAAAACATGAACTCCAGCCTCATACGCATTCCCGGTGGCAAGTTATAAACTGTAAGTATAGCCAGCCAACAAGAATAAGGAGCAGCAAATGACCTAAATGGGTTAAATTCGTCTGTACACAACCTAAGACACATATTCCTTGATTTAGTTGAAAAGTGAGGATGCACACTGTCAAAGCGTTTCCGCGCTTCGCCGTTAGAAGGATGCATCATTACTCCATCAACCGCATCATGTGCTTGGTGCCATGTCATGTGCTCAGCAGTCATTGGTGACATGAATAACCTCTGTAGTATAGGTGTGATTGGGAAGTATCTAAGTTTTTTATATGCCACTCTAGTCTTTCCCTTGCTAGTTCTGGGTTTGTAACGGGAATGCCCGCATGTCATGTACTCGGTTATCTCAACATTTTCAAGGTTGTATAACATGCAGAAATTAGGGCACATGTCAATTTTCTGATATCCTAAATCGAGGGGTTTCATTATGGACTTTGTAGCATATAAGTTCTCTTTCAGCCTGTTCCTTTCAAGTAAAATGCTTCTTGCCCATTCAATATTTTTGTCATACCCAGCCTCACTCAACCCGTGATCTGACTTGATGGTGAACACCTGTGCTACAGGCGATAATTTACTGTGGTTTATGTAGCTATCCCATAATGATTCGTTAGAATCTTTCAACAAATCAAAAAACTTAGTTGCATCTGCATTAGGTTCTTCTTTTATGATTGGATATTAACTGACATTACCTTGATTCATTCTCATTGCATCCATAACCATATTTCTGTAAGGATTAGTGTTGTCATTTGCCGCTTCATGCACGTTGCTAGCACTAGAAGTTGACCCAACCACCGTTTCTCCCATTCTCCTCTTACTCACAAATATTTCTCCATGTGCATACCAACACTAGTAATTCTCCATAAACCCTTTGTGTAGAAGATGCATCATTACAACATCTGGATGCAGATACTTTTTTATTTTGACACTTCCTACATGGACACCTAATACCGTCTCTAGTAAAATTTCTGAGAATAAATGTTGCGAAATTAATAAAACCCTGAACCCTGTTACAATAATCCATCCTCCGTAATCCTTAGGGTGAATCTTGATACATCCATGAACGATCATTCATGACTTATATCGAACCTCTATAAAATTATGATGACATCACACATTAATTAACTAAGTTAGGTAAATAAACTTGCAAAAATATTACTTTACCTCGAGATTATCCAACAAACCAATCACAACTTCTCATAAATATTAAATATTCATTATCATTTATCAACGTCCATATAAATTAATATATATAAATTTACAGAAATTATCACTTCGCAATACAATTGATAAAACTTAAAACGGACCCATTAAGCAAGCTATTAATTATTTCAAAACAGCACATGTAATTTGATAATTCTAGAAAGTTTTAACAATTTACAAACACATACAATCTTACAAAATCTATAACAAACCATAACAGGTATACAATTATACATTTATATACTATAAGTTTGTTTGAGAAATAACAATAAAACATGTACATCTATTAACAAAATACATATACTAAAAAAACAATAAAATTGACATTTAAATGTTAAAATTTAAAAAGATAGAATTACTTACAAAAATTGATAAAATCCATCGGTAAATCAGAACACGAATGCTGTGACCACAAAACTTTAAGAAATATAACTTGTTATGCTAAGATGAGGGAGATTTTTGTTTGGGGGGGAGGGGGGGCTGGTTGTTTGCAGATGGGGAGAGTTGGGATTAGAAAGAAAAAGGAGAAATAAAGGAGGAGAGGGTCGGCAGAGAGGGCATATATTAACTTTTTCTGACGGTTTCGCCGACGGAATAATCTGTTGGTGAGGTCGTCGGCTATTCTGACGGAAAAATCGACACGTCACCATACGGATTTTCCATTTCGAATCCCTCGGTGATTCTTTCGGCATTTTAAACGGTGAACCGGTCACGTCACTATACAGGCCTGTCGTTTTGAATTCGTCGGTAAAAATCACCCGCAAAAACCTCCACGTCGGTGAACCGCCTTTTTTTTTAAAATTTTTTTTTTTGACTTTACGTCCGTAATTCAATTGGTAACTACCAACAGAAAGTTTCTGTCGGTAATTACCGACTGAATTACAGATGGAAAAAGTTCCATCAGTAATTTAATTTCGACCTCAAATTACCGACAAAAATATTCCGTCGGTAAATCCGTTGCTATTAAGCGAATTTATGGTAGTGCAAGTGCATATATAGAGTAGCAAAGGAATCTGTAACGACAAGAGAGCAAGAAAAGGTCAATTAATTTATTATTGGATTAAATGAAAACTTCAAAATTGTATGATCCTAAATCCTTAGTTTCGGGACTTTTCCTTCACTTAGTAAGGTTTATGCTATGGCAACTCATGAGAAGAAACAACAAGCTTCTTTCATGAGGCGTGTCCTAAACATAGAAGCTAGTGTCCTTACTAACAAAACCAATTTAGGACATGTTAAAGACAAATAGAAGCTGCCATACAAGCATTGTAATTATACAAGTCATATAAAAGATGAGTGTTACAAACTGGTAATACATCCATCAAATTGGAAACTATACCATAACATAAAGCAAATCAAAGGAAATGAACAAATAAAATATATTAAGGCATCATCAAGTAATAGTAATATAATATCATGTTAAATAACATTTCTACATCAAGTGAAATATGCTTTTAGCCTATATTTGGACTAAATATGGGTCAATATAATCAATCGATGCAACTCTTTAATACCAATTCTTTAAGTTTAACTAATCATGTTGGTAGGAAAAACCTTTCAACTCATACTTGAATTGTTGATAGTGGAGTTGGTATAGAATGAAGGACTAAATTAAACAAATGGGCCAAAAATTAGTCTGGCTTGTGCAGGCGAGCTGCCAAATTTGAATGGCGGCGCGTGCAGCCTTCTACAGCATCAAACAGCGAGCTTCCTTAGTGTCACTGGAAACCTCTCTACGGGGCTTTCCTCCTAAGACGACGCGTTATGGCCATCTCTTGCAACAAATATCGTATTCCACATACCATCAACAGAAAGCTTTGGAAGAGGAATATAATAAGTGGAATATGCATGAGTTCATAAAAATATATAGAGAGCACATGCGCACTTGTTCATGGATTTTTTTCTACCAGCTAGAGATTGTGTCAAGGCCAGCATATGGTAATCCAATCCATCAAAAGAACTTAGTTATTCTATGTGCTCAAATTATATTAGAGCAAGCGCTTCAACTTTTTGCATTATAGTGGGTAGACTTGTAGACAGGCAAAAAACACAGAGCTTTTACAAGCAATAAAACCACGTAGCTTAAAATTGACTAGTTAATAGAAGCTTGCGGGCTGTCAATTTGATCACTCCTTGTGTTGTAATAATGTTAGTTTGCGACGATCTCAGCAATATTGCAGGAATGAAAGTCTTATGCTGGCCTCCATCGCTAAAAGCAGCACTAGGAATATATAATAATTTTAGAATTAATATATAAGTACACGAGAGCATGAACCCTATTCGGGAAGGTGGGTGGAATTATCGCTGGACCTCATTACTTGTACAAAAAACGATCGCAGACATTTGCCCAGAACCGCCATTTGTGGAAGCAACATCACACTTCCATGAGCACACCAAAAAGAGTTATCTCACACTTTTAAGAACCCACGGCGTACGTAGAATCGTACGTATACACCCACCAAGACTCTCTTCCACAAGAAACAAACAAAATGTAAAATGCATAGACCTTGCATGTATATAAATACATAACCCTGCTAGTTTTCCAACCACTTCAAAAGACATTCTACATTCTTAATTTGAATAGTGCGTTCATGCATGCTTGAGATCCAAATCAAAGAAGCCCGAAGGTTCAGACGTAGCTAAATATTGAAGAAAGATGATCGGGTGGGGAGATGTTTACAAGGTAGTGGTGGCCATGGTGCCACTCTATGTGGCACTGATGTTAGGGTATGGTTCTGTTAGGTGGTGGAAGGTATTCACACCAGAGCAGTGCGGCGCCATAAACCGCTTTGTTTGTTATTTCACTCTCCCATTCTTCACCTTTGAGTTCACTGCTCATGTTGATCCTTTCAAAATGAATTACCTATTCATCGGCGCTGATGCTTTATCGAAGCTCATTATAGTGGTTGTGCTCGCCGTGTGGGCTAAGTGGAGTGGCAAGGGAAGCTACAGCTGGTCCATTACCAGCTTCTCTCTTTGTACCCTAACCAATTCTCTTGTTCTGGGTGTTCCTCTGATCAAAGCCATGTATGGTCCGACGGCAGTTGATCTTGTTGTTCAATCGTCTGTCATCCAATCTATTATATGGCTTACAGTGTTGTTGCTCGTATTAGAATTTCGAAGAACAGGACTTGGCGTTTCATCCAGCAATCCTGACAAGGATTTAGAAGGAAATGCAGACAGCACGGTAAGCCCTAGGCCTGCTTTCTGGTGCTTGATGAAGACTGTGGGGGTGAAGCTTGCCATGAATCCCAATTCATACGCTTGTATTATTGGTCTTGTTTGGGCTTTCATAGCTAACAGGTCTGTAAGAGTACTAAGCTTTTTGTTCTATGTTTTCTGAATCCTAATCTTTTTATTTTAGATTTTCCTTTCATGAATACTTTCAGGTGGCGTTTTGAGATGCCGAGCATAATGGAAGGTTCTATATTGATCATGTCGAAAACTGGCACAGGAACTGCCATGTTTAGCATGGGTGAGCTATTCTTTTCTAGTTTTCTATGTTATTTTTTCATGAGTTTATAGGATACTTGTGTTGCTTTGGGTAAAAAAAATCCTTTTTCCTTTTTTTTTTTATCAATAAAATTATACATTTAACCTAATTTTCAGATATATTATAAAAATATTTTTATATAAATATCACTAAAACAAGTGAAAGGTGTAGGATCAGATTAAATATTTATATGAATAATAAATAAAATCAAAATATTTTTTTTATTTGCTTAGCTAATAGTTTCGTGTCATAGTGGTTGTCATCTATAGTTTTTTCTTTCAAAGAAAAAAGGTTTGAACGATTGTTGTCTGCCTCTTATAAAAAACAATAAAATAAATACAGCTCAGGTGTGTGAGTTTATATCTGGTCTATATACTTGGATTTTTTTATTAGGGCACGCTTAGCATGAAGAATGAATTTTTTTTTTAATTGGCCTTTTGGTTTTTTATTATTTAGTATTAGATTGATTTTAATTTGATTTTGTTTTCATATTATAAAATAATAATAAAAATTATTCAACCTCATAATCTTTCTTTAGTTTTTCTTTTATCTTTTGTTTGGTTTTACAGTCCCATCCTATAATAATTAGGGTTTTGGTTAATTTTATCATATAAGGTATTATGTTGATTGTGCATTTATTATTATTATTATTTTATCATATTATATAAAAAAACAATTCAAGCTAGTAGAGTCTATAACTTAGATGGCAAGTTTTACAGGTTGACTCAAGTGAATATTGTTTAATTTTTTTTTAATTTGATGTTTCTTCTTTAAATCCATGTAGTGAACAAAAGTCATGTTACAATAATTTTTATACGATTTAATTTTAAATTCAAGTTAAAAAGATAATGAAGTTGTAATTTTTTAAGTTTGAATTGTTATACCAAATTTAATGATAATACCAAAAAATTTCTGAAAATACAAATATTATATTTTTACATTCTAAGAATTTTAGGTCTAACCTCCATAAAAAAAAATGAGGCGGTAAACTATTATAATCTAGAAGGTAAAATAAAGATAGAGATGTTTCATAATAGTTGTAATGAAAGCAGAAAAAGGTATTGTTGGGTAATTACCATGTATTAAATTAAATTACATTCTTGGTGTTCAATAATTTATGAATAAAACTGATTTATGAATTTCATGTCATTATAATACATACTTTAAGAAGGATTACATCTTTTCTTTATAATAATCAAATTAAATACAACAAACTATATTTATTTTCACAGAGATAATCACACTATTAATACATCAATTCTATGCCATTTTTTTTAATTATTTAATTACATGGACTGTAATTTATTTTAAAATATGATTGCATCAACTTGTTTAAGTCAATTGCTCAATTTTCAACTAACATGTCATTTAAACTTTACCAAGGGAAAATCATAATTTTGATACACCATCTTACAATTTTCCTAATTAGAACGAGCACCTTAATTTTTAAATTTCAGCCCTTCCGATAATGTTGTTTTTCAAATAAATTTTAATATTATTGAAAGGAACGTGGTCTTCAAATAAATGTCTTATTACATTTAAATTAAATTCAAAAACAGATACGTTAATGCTATTTTTTTAATTGCATTTAAATGGTCTTCAATTTTATGAAACTATTTGAAAATTAGAATGAGAAAATGTCGAAATATTGAACTTATTGCATCCAAAAGCTAACTCTATTAATTAAAGGCATTACAAAGACTTACTCTGGCAGACATTCCACTATAAAAGAAGGAATAGCAAAAAACTAAGCTTTACAAATCCAAATTTGCTTGCATAACGTACGATACCACATCACATGCAAGCAAATATATAATCGATAAATAAGTTTGTGGCAAACCGGAAGTGGGTTTTGTCTCCCTGACTTAATTAAAATATATGCCTGCCCTGCGCCCATGGTTTTCATATGTTTTCTGCCCTAATTTCAACTTGTTATTCCCTACTAATCCATGGGCTCCCAGACTGGTTTTGGTGCCCCAAGATCACAGGGTTCCAATAATATTAATTAGATGACGTTTTATGAATTTTTTATGTTACATTCTCTTGCAATAGCTAGCAAGGTTTTATTTATATTTCTGAGCAAGAAACCACCATGCATGCAGGGATCTTCATGGCTTTGCAGGAAAAAGTGATTGCCTGTGGCGCAAGTCTGACTGTTATTGGGATGGTTTTAAGGTTTATAGCAGGACCCGCTGCCATGGCTATTGGATCAATCGCTGTGGGCTTGCGAGGCGATGTTTTACGTGTTGCTATCATTCAGGTACAGTGCTAGATGAGCAAATAACACATAATATATAGAACATTTGGATCTTAGTTATGGCTATATATCTAGAATATTTGGAATGTTTTGACGAGTTTATTCATCTGAAAAAAGTAAGAAGAAAAACATTATCTAGATTTTTGATACCGTCTGGAACGATCCAAGATCAAAGACTCCAAGTAAAAGCTGTTGATTCATACGGAATCATTTTGCAGGCTGCTTTCCCACAGGCAATTATATCCTTCATCTTTGCTCAAGAATACGGATTACATGCAGAGGTGCTAAGCACAGCGTAAGTTAATTAATATTGCAACTGTTTTCTTTTTCATAAATTATCTAGATTTTATTATACAAAAACGGAATAGTCTTCGATTGATCTCTATTTTCATGTTTCTATTGCAGTGTAATCTTCGGAACCATCGTGGCTCTTCCGGTGTTAATCGCTTACTATGCAATTCTAGACTTTGTACATTGACCAATCAATCAAGGCGTTTCCAAAACAATCCTAGCTGTTATCTTATTTGTTAATAACATTTTTCTTCCTATCAAAATAATATATATGATTATCATGCATAACTAAGTTTGAGATGCTTACCATATATTAACATTTTGCTAATACTTGTCGCCGGAATCCGGCAAGAGAGAGTTTTGGCAAGGACATAAACTCATTTTGCGAAGACCCTATGCCAAGTAAAGGACAAACTGTGGCAAGGCAAGGCTAACCTGATGCAGATATTGACAGTTGTAGTTGATAAAACCATCTTACTTTACAGTATTTGTTTCGTGTTTCTTGAAAGACGAACCGTCTTCAGAAAATACAATCTCTCTGCCCAAAGGTCTCGTTAATCAGAGAAAAACAAATAGCTAGGAACCAATCCCCGCTGCAAAGCAAGAATCAACTAAGTGCCAATGGTAACAAATTTCAAACAAAAGAGTTTTTCTAATAGCTCATACACACACACACAAACACGTTGTAGCTTACGTATTATGGAGAGGAGTATGGATTGTATTATACTATTAGATGAAGCACTTCGGTTAGTTAAATTTCTGTTTCGCCATGTGAGGTAAAGAGGAGCACCCGAGCAATTCTAAGAATCATATGGAAAAAAATAATAATACTTCATCTAAAGTGATAATCATTTCTTGATTGTTTAAATACTTTTATCTAGTTTATGTTAAACTAATTAATTATTTTTTTGTTATCTTTCATTAAGGTAATGTCTAGTTAAGATCAAAATATATTCTTTATATAAGATAATTTAGTAATTTTAAATCTAAAAATTATTTACGCAACTACTATATGAGTCTTTTTATATAAATAAATAATATATCCATATAAAATCTTCAAGCACCTATATATTAGTTCCAAGTATTTCTTATACCTTAGCTTATGAGAATAATTCCTTCTTTTTATAAAGGAAGTAACATATATATATATAAGTCTTAATGGCTCTAATTAATGTTCAGTCTTAATAGAGTAATGATAAATAACATTTAGGAACAATACTTTGATATAATAAAAATTCTCATAATTAAAATTAATTTATTATTTTCTTTGCAAATCACTTTTGTTCCAAGAACTTTATATTTATTATAGACCCATCAACTAAACTTAAATGAATATTAAAGATAAAAATTGTTTTTATAAATAAAATTATATATTTTGTATGAACAAAGTCAATGCCATGTATAACTAACTGATTGGTTATAGATAATATATACTAATATTCTCTCAATTGCATTAAAACAAATCATATATGTATCTAATTTCATATCGCTCCGCATGGGGACCATGCGGAGTGATATAACAGTTAGTTATATTTATTATAAACTCATCAACTAAACTTAAATGAATATTAAAGATAAAAATTGTTTTTATAAATAAAATTATATATTTGTATGAACAAAGTCAATGCTATCACTACTAAAAATATATAGTAATTAACAATGGACTACTCCGTTGCAAATAATACTAAAATCCGTTGCTAAAACAATTTAGCAATGGCAAATATCGGATGCAGATTTGTCGTTGCTGATTTTTTAGCAACGGATTTATCCGTTACTGATTTCACAGCAACAAAAATTCCGTTGCTTACAATTAGCAACGGATAATCCAATGCTAACAACCAGCAACGGATTTTTCGTTACTGATTTAAGCAACGGATAATCTATTTCTAGTTTTGTGAATCAGCAACGGATTGTCCATTGCTGATTGATGAATTATTTACAATCAACAACGGAAAATCCGTTGCTGAGTGTATTATTTTTAATAAATTAAATTTTATTTATTTATTAAAATGGCTTTTAATTTGTTTAATTAATTATTTATGGATATTTTAAAAGTTGTAGAAATATATATAACCAACATAAATTAATATTAAAAATAATTGTATCACTAATACAAAATGGAATAAAAATAATATTCATATTATAAAAATTTAGTTAAACTTGCATTAACACAATTAAGTCGAAATACAATAAAAAAAAAAACAACAAAAGATACAATCATGGTGCTAGTTGCGAAGACGAACCATGATATTATGGATCGACACAAGATTGATCAGGATATAGTGGTCGAGGTATAGGTCGATAAATTAGTTGAGATGTGGGACACATAGGTGTCATTATCTAGGGAGCCATAGGTGACGGCATTGATGGGGTCAAAGGTGGTGGCATACCTTAGCCAATATTTGATGTCCCACTATGGTGTCCAAGATTGTTGATCACAAGATATTCTTTCATAGAATTCATCTTCCGTTTCATTTCAAGAATAAAATCATCTTTTTTCTTTATCTCCTCTTTTTTATTCTTTATCTCCTTTTGCAATGCTTGATACGATGAACTGGGGTATGATGACTCCACCGAGTAGGAATGTGATGAAGAACTTGTACTAACTATATATTTTGGCATATGAGGTGTATCATATACCCTACCCTTTGTAACTCCTCCTGAAGCCACACACCAAGCTGCTCCATCAAATGATGGATGATTTTCCTGATTAGTTCCATAGTTTGAAATCATCTCCATTTTATAAACATCCTACAAATAAAATACATGCAACAATAAATTCATTTGAATGTTAAATAATACTTAAGTTATATTAAGAAATAATCAAATAAAAATACATACAACCACTTTTTTAGACTTGTTGTCAACAAAGCTACCAGACTGCTTAGTACTTTGATGCAAAGCTGAAAAGACATCATCCCATGAAGGTTCTTTTCCGCCAGCTTCCTCTTGCTTTCAAGATTAATAATATTATAAAAGATAAATATACAAATTTTAATTCATTATCTTAAGCATAAAAAAAAATCCTTACCATGTTAGCTCGATATGATGCAAATGACATTGTTCCTCCAGAAAGAGTGCTTATTTTGCCATTTGTTTTGGTTAATCGATTCCTCCAATCAGATTCAGACCTCCTTTGAAATTCAGGGGTGGACCAAACATCTTTGATTATTTCATTTCAGTCATCATTGTTTATCCAAGCAGGACCTTTATCAAGGCAATCTATAATATTTGTAGTGTTTTCTTTTGACATGGCTTTCTTGTGAGCTTGTGTCAATTGTTGATTCAACGATATCCTAGGCTTATCTTCCTAAATATTACGAACAATCGACTCATTTTTCTCGAAAAAGGAATATTTTTTTCTACCAAATAATATATATACCAAGTAAAAAGAGTGCACAAAATTTCAAAGTATATAAATAATTAATCATATTGTGTTATCTCGTTCAGAATTTGCAAGATGATGTAATAACTAAAGAAATTAATGATATTAAAGAATAAACAAGAAATAAGAAAAAATTATAACACAAATCAGTCCCTGCTAATCAGTTAATAATTTATGGTTACAGATAACAAGACAATTACCAGCACACTTCTATAGCTATTTAGTTGATAATTTTCATAATGCTACATTAAAGTGATCAAAATTGAAAAGAATATGGCAATTAGTGTTGGTTCTTACCTTAAACTCTTTAAAGAGTTCATCCCTGCACATTGAATCTACTTTTTTCCCAAGAGTGCCATGCTCCCTTAAAATTAGACCTCAAAATATCTCTGATTGCACGTCCACACGATGCGTTATTAAACCTGAAAATATACAATAACAAACTTATATTAAACCAATAATTATACAATAATAAGTAATTTTTTTCATACCTGAAAATATAACCTTAATAAGTTAGTTTTTAAAAGTTTGAACTTACTCTGTTGTTCCATACAAACAAAACTTTTTTTTTCTTGTAATTGGATCTATTGGTGTGTCAAAACCCTTCCTTTTAACACTTTGATCGTAATTGTACGGAGAAGATGTTGAACCGTGGTTTGATAGAACACCATCTTCATCCTCATCACATACACCTCTCTCATTACTATTGTCTCCCTCATCTTCATCTCTAATGTTCACATCACCATCAACTCTCTCATAACTCCTATATGAATTATGTCCAGCATAAACAAGTTGGTTATCTCGAGAGAAACCTTCTTGAGTTTGAAGCAAATCGTGGAAGCGAAAGCCCTCACAATATTGATATGCTTCAACCCTCCCATAATCATGTTGAGGAGGATGTGTACTCCCCAAAATAGGTATATAATACTCATTTGCATTCTGATACACAGGTTGATGAAATGTAGATCCTTTATTATTATGCCTTGATGTAGTTTGAAATGATTTGGATGAAGTGGACCTATTACTCCTAGAATCTAATATGGATCCTCATCGAGGCATGCTAAAAACCAGAAAAAATATATACATTATCATATGAATATATACAGCATAACAATAAATTAGCTCATAGTTAAACTATCAGGAACAAAAAATTCACAGATATTTTCCCCAGACTGCCATAACTAGAATGAAAACAAACAATATATGAGATGTATTTTTGTAAGTGCAGCTTCATTACAAACAATATCAAGTTTATGATGTTCAAAATCAGTATGGATTGTCCACTTAATAGTCATCACTTCGAAAAATATTATACATCAAATAAAATAATTACTGTAACAAAAACAAATATATAAATAACATCAAGACCATTTCATTAAGCATTCATTGCAATAATAAAAATAAGTCATGAAGTTTAAATTGTCAAAAGCCAATTAACACAAATAATAATAATAACAAATCTAAATAATTAATTAAACAAAAATAAAAATTATGAATATGCTTACCTTAATGTTTGTTCCTATAAATAAAAACATCGAGTAGAAAGAACCCTTTCATTCATGCTTCAACATATCTATCAGCAAGAAGAGAAATCACAAAATAAACTATAACATCAGAATCACAATTTAAAGATTGATACTGGAAAGGTTAGAAATGGTTTCAAAGGTCAATGAAAATGATATATGTAATGTGATCCATAACACACACTTGAATAAAATAATAAAGAAAAAACATTGAAAGCCTAAACATTGTCAAGTAATATGAGGAAATAATATGAAATCATCCATACATATAATAAAGATAATTCATTACATATACTACGAAATATAATTAACTTGTGCTACTCATTATTATCATCACTCCTAACCATATCATCATCATCACACAAAACCATGTTATCGTCGTCGTCGTCATCACCACCACCACAACAATCATCTTCATCCTCATCACAATCACCATCACCATCACCATCACCATCACCATCATCATCAGCTTCTTCTTCTTCTTCTTCTTCTTCTTCGTTTCCCCAATTTATGTCAAGTTGAAGCAATTCATGTTGACCGATTTCTTCATAATAAGATGATTTAACAAGTATATTTAGATCATCTTGTGTTTGAGTAGGAAGGACACGACATGGTTGAGAAATCTCATCTGATTGATCAACATCAAATGATCTCACATTGTTGGCATCTTCAATAAATTCACCCATGTCAACATTATAACGACTTATAGCGGTTGTCTTAATAACCGTTCACCATTCAGAGGATTTATTACCATGTGGATATGTATAGTAGACTTGTTGACATTGTTGTGCTAACACAAAATCTTTATTTCTGTGTATTCGAGATGTATGCTTGATTTCAACCAAACCATTTGAACGATGCACTCTAATCCCTCGTTTTGTATCATACCAATTACATTTAAACATAAATAACTTGCACTTACTCCCCAAGTATTTTAGCCGAACAACTTCTTTAAGCATTCCATAATAATCATGTTCATTATCATCATAGCAACTTCCTTTCACACAAACTCCACTATTCATTATCTTTTTAAAACGACCATAACGTTCAGTATGAAATTTAAAACCATTCACATAATACCCATTATAACATTTCACTGAAGTTGAAGGCCTCATAGCAAGTCAAAAGAGTTTATTTTCAATTCCGTTAGATTGGTATTCCACCTAGTATAATAGTTAACTCCATAAGAAATAGTGATTTAAAAGAGATTAGTAATATTTTTAAAGTAACTAATTGACATAAAATATAAATTAATTTTATTAAAATACTTACATTATTTTTTAACCAATTTGAAAAGATCTCTTCGCATAATTTTTCAATTTCAACATTACTCGCATGTGGTTGTTGTGACTTTAGCTCTTGACGACATTGCCTAAAATTTTAAAATGTTAAAGTTAATAATAAATTAAGTACAAAATAATATTTCATACTTACTCTAAATAAGGCTTCAGTTCTTGACAATTGAATATCACATAGTTATGCGCAATTTGCATTTCAGCGTGTGACAACTGTCTTCTATAAAATATTTTGGATAATTTTTTCCCTAGATAGAAAAAAATAGAGAGATGTCCATCTAGACTTTTAAGGCCACCATCATCATTTTGTGGAACTCGATTCCAAATTGTTTGCATGTCATCACCAAAATAATAAGATGCAAAATTGGTAATTTCATCAATCAAGTATGCTTTACATATGGAACCCTCAACTTTAGCTTTATTGGTCACTTTCTTCTTCAAATAAAACATATACCTATATCATTTATGTCAATTAGTTTATTTTTTAAAATAAAAAGGGAATAAAATTAACATAGTATGAAAACATACCGTTCAAATGGATACATCCATCGATATTGAACTAGTTCGCCAACTTTTGCCTCGTAAGGTAGATGTATCGTCAAGTGTTCCATGGAGTCAAAGAAGGATGAAGGAAAAATCCTTTCAAGTTTGCAAATTATTTCAATTATATTCATCTGCATTAACTTCATGTGTTGGGCATTTAAATTTGTTGTACAAATATCTTGAAAAAATACGGACAGTTCAGTTAATGCCTCCCATAGCGGCCTAGTAGGTCGGAAAGCGATTGGAAGAAGTCTTTGAATGGAGACATGACAATCATGACTCTTCATCCTCGAAACCTTACATTGTGCCTCTTTCACACATTGTGAAATGCTTGAAGCATAACCATCAGGAAATGATAATTCCTTCATCCAGGACAAAACTTCTTGTTATTGTTTCTTGTGTAGACAATAAGTGCCTTTAGGTTTGTAAACCCGACCACTCGTATCTTGTTGCAAATGTAAATTTGGCTTTTTACAATACAATTGAATATCCAACCTAGCCTTTAAATTTTCCTTGCTTCTATTAGGACAATCCATTACTGTATAAAAAATATTGTCAAAGACATTTTTCTCAATATGCATGACATCAAGATTATGACGAATCAAATTTGTATGCCAATATGGAAGCTCCCAGAAAATGCTCTTCTTCACCCAATTGTGTTTAACACCAAAGCCAGGAATTTTATCATTATATGATGAACCTCCATTACATCCCTCAGTATACTTGGACATTTCGTTTAACATTTCCAAACCAGATGGACGAGGTAAAGGAGGGAGCCTTTCAATTACTTCTTTCAAAAACTTATCAGATTGACATCTATATGGGTGGTTCATGGGTAGGAATCGTCGATGACAATAAAAAAATGTAGTTTTCCCTCTATTTTATAATCTAAAAGCCTTGCTATGCCCCATACAATAAGGACAAGACAGATTTCCATGAGTACTCCACCCCGATAACATGCCATATGCTGGAAAGTCACTAATGGTCCACATCAAAGCTGCCTTTAATTGGAAATTTTCCTTTCTGTATACATCATATGTTTCAACACCAACAGACCACAAATTCTTTAACTCATTAATCAAAGGTCTTAGAAAAACATCAAGCTTTTTCCCCGGTTTCTTTGGCCTAGGAATCATCATTGTCAAAAATATGAATGGTCTAGTCATGCATTTCCACGGAGGCAAATTATAAACAGTCACAATTATTGGCCAACAAGTATACGTATTTGAAGACATGTCAAATGGACAAACCATCAGTGCATAACCCTAACCAAATATTTCTCGAATCTGATGCAAAGCTTAAGTGGACACGATTAAACTCCTTCCATGCCTCCCTATCAGATGGGTGCACCATAACCCCATTATCTGACTTATGAAAATGATGTCATGTCATATCTTTGGCATGATATGGAGACATGAATAGTCTCTGAAGCCTTGGTGTCAAGGGAAAGTATCGGAGTTGCTTCTCTGCCTTATTGGAACCTTTACTAGTTAGATTTCTAGGTTTGTATTGTGAACGTCCATAAAAATCACAATTTATTTTCATTGCATCTACCCCATAGTATAGCATATAGTAATTAGGACACACATCATATTTATCATAACCAAGTCCAAGTGGCCGCATAAATTTCTTGGCATCGTAAAAATTGGATACCAAATTTTCATCACTAGGCATGCAACTTTTTGTAAAATCAATAAACTTGTTGAAGGCAGTCTGAGTCAAATATCATTAGAGTATGCATCACCAACCCCTATTGCATCCATAACCAGATTTCTATATGGATTTTCTAGACAAACATCATTCACAACATGACTAATTCCAACCGATGAAGGTCCAATCAATATTGGTTCTGCGACATAAAGCTCTTCATGTACAGTCCAATTTTCATAACAAGGTAAAAAACCTTTTGTCAATAGATGCTTACAAACATTATCTTCCTTTAAAAACTTTTGATTTTTGCACCTCACACAAGGACATCCAATTTCCCCCCAGATATATTTTTATCAATTAAAAAGGCAAAATTGATAAATCTTCTAACACTTGTAATGTATTCAGGACGAAAGTGGCCATCCATAAGACGACGATACATCCACGATCGATCATCCATGTTAATCTAATTTAACATGATAACACCAATAAGCATTTTTAGAAATAAACTTCTTTAACTTCTAGTACTTAAACAATCATTTAAAATAAAATATGTACAACATAAACAAACTTTAATTATTTGTCCAGCTCACACATATATATAGCCAAGAAATTAGTACTTTTAGAGTTCATGGTCATGTTCTTAAGATTTATTGGGCTGCTATTTAAGGTCACTGCTGTTCTAGTTGGTAAATTTATTTAAAAACCTTAAAACTCTACAACAATTCTAACATAAGACATTAGTAATTGACAGATTTTGTTGGCAGTCTACTGAAACAGTAGAGTTATGCTTCATGTAAGAGGCAAACTTTTTGTGCTATATGTAATTAGTATTTTATAAACATTTTCTTTTAGGGTAAGCTAGAAGATGGACAAGAAATTGCTGGGAAGAGGCTGTCAAGGAGTTCTAGACAAGGATTAAATGAGTTAAAAAATGAGGTGATACTAATTAACAAGCTTCAACATATAAATCTTGTAAGGCTTTCTAATTGAATTCATTTTCACATATATTTTAATCATTAAAATTGAATTCAATTACATGATTTAATAATTTATTTGAAATATAAGAATTCTAATAGGTTATTAATTTAATCCAAATTTAAACAATATTGTTATTTATCCATTTCCTTTTTAATTATTAGAGTAAACTATTAATTTAATTTAATTTAATTTCAGATTTTTTTTAATATATAAACATTATAATATTATATTTTAATTAGAGAATTATGATTTTAACATGGTGATTTTACTCAATAGCTTGTTTTGCCGCTAAAAAAAATGCAGTATAAGTTTCAAAAAGCATTAATTATTTGTTTTTGGACAACCCATTAATCAGCCTTAAAAATAATTAGAGTTGGTTTAAACATGAAAGGGCTTTTTTTGAACTACCCATCCAAAGTTCTAAACTGCCTCGTCATTGATTTATATTGTCTAACCAAATAATTGAAATGGGATTTGGGCCTTTAAATGCCTTCATGGTTTTGAAATTAGATAAAGAAGACCGAGGCTTACTCTTATTCTTCTTAAGAGGAAAATTTCAAAAAAAAATTGAAATTATAATTTACTCTAATTATTATCTCTTAAAACCTATAACTTAATAGGAATCTGTATGGTTAGGACATAATTTGTCTACAAAACCGAGCCTTTGCATAAAAGGAAATTCTAATGAGATGCTTTTAATTCAAATAGCAGAACAACAAGGTACAAAAAGCATAACAGAAATAACTTAGCTATAAATAAACCTAGCTAACCAAAAGTCAGATCAATAGAAAGGCAATACAAGACCAAGAATTCACAGCAAGGAACTACTGACTTCACAGCAACAATCAAATTAAATTTGTAGTTAATTGATATATTATTTAGTCATCTCCAGGTTTCATTTTGGTCTAATAATTTCCATCCAAAAAGAAACTTAATATCAGATTTAATGAAAGAAAATCATTCAATTAATTTTTTTATAAGGAAAGAAAAAAAACAGTCATATGCCCTGAAAAGTTAATTGAATATAACCAGCATCATGTTCACATGAACATCCAAAACTAGGATCTACAAGGAAAATAAATTTAAATATGCATTATCAAAACCCCTAATTTATTTTTATTTTTTTATATACAAGAGAATCAATACACACCACTTAATCCCGTCTTTGGTAGCTACTGCAATATCTAAATTTTGTTTGCTGAAAACAGGAACTCCATCAACCCTCCTGCTCCCATCGCTATGTGGAATAGTCTTGAGAAGTTGGTGTGCTGCCTTGACTTGTGAGAGCAGAAATCAGATAAAAACAGAATTATAAATCTATCACAATAAATACAACTTTGTTAATACCATGTGGTCTGAACAAATGGTACCTGCTTTTAATTTGGAACAAACTGAAATAGTTGAGGTTTCTCCTGCATAACACAAAGCAAAATAAAAGGTGGATTATTCCAGAAAATGAGATGATATTAGAAATATGAATAGGATCGCAAAATTTGAATTTTGTCAAGGAAAATAACTGCGTATAAGTTTTGCAACTAAATCTAATAATTGCATATTTTGAAAAAATAACTATATGAATCAGCAATCACCACACCCTAGTAATTTGGATTGGCTGTGACTAAAATGCAGCACTAAAACTCTGCAAGCATGCTCAATCAAATCACAGCAAGAAAAAAAGAAACACTTGGACTGCTACAGCAGAGCATCATAGGTTAACCAGTTGCTAGACTCTCTAGATTTGAACAACATCCATACGCTGATGTAACACTTAAAATTTATAGAAGTAGAGTATCACAAGTTAAAAAGTTGAAGCAAAAGGATAGCAAGTTATAACATCATGAAACACCACTGTGAAAGTGAAGAAATTGAACTGATGCATAATTTCCACCAATCACTCTCTTACAGACACATGAATTACCAGCATTGGTCCAGTTGCCTAAAATCAGTCAATTTATGAACCGTAACCCTAAAAATTAAATTGGAGGTTTTCATAATTTTTCAATTAAACATGCATAATTAGGTTATAGATCATGGTAAAAATATTTCATAAACCCCTATATTATCGAATTAATAGCATAAAACCATTATTCAAAGTATCGATAAAAAAAAATTAGTACCTGTGTTCTTGAGTTATAGGTGAACAGGATGAATCTACACGACATAATAACACCTGAGATTGGAAAAGTGAAGTTAAAACGTTTTAGTGTAAGTTAAATTTCAACAGAGAAAAATATAAATCCTAAATTAATTACCTGAATTATTGAAGATAATAGTGCAAAACCCAACCCGTTTACAAAGAGAAGGGGTAAATCAGGATGTTCATTGGTGATTATGATGGGTCTGGTGCGATGTTTCCATGGGTCTGTGTTTTTGGTGGTTTACAGAGAAAGATTGAAACTGTTACGATGAAGGAGAAGAAGATGAAGAAAAAAAATTAGGGATGTTGAAGACAAATGAGAAGAAGATGAAACGTTTGGGACAAAGGAAAATCAAATCGATGAAGAGAGGGTGATTTTTCTTCAGCTATGTATGTTATTAGGGACGAAGAAGATGGGAAGTTAATTAATTTTCAGCTGCTGGTTTTGTTGTTCTTTGTTTATGTTTTTAAGGGTGTGGGGTGGGGGGGAGTCCTGCATGTGTAGAAAGTAATGGAGCGAAATTAAACAGTTGATATTTTATCTTATCAAAACTAATCAACGGTTTCTATAATTTTGGTTTTATCTTAAGATTTAAATAATTATTTTTTCAATTAGCAATGGATTATCCGTTGCAAACTTTACGTTGTTATTAGCAACGGATTTTCCGTTGCTAAAGTGTGTTGCTAATATTAAAAAAAATAATATATGTTTAATCCATTGCAAATCTGTTACTAAATTTAGCAATGGATAATTCTGTTGCTAAATTCAGATGCTAATAGCCCCTGTTTTTAGTAGTGTATGTATAACTAATTGATTGGTTATAGATAATATATACTAATAATCTCTCAATTACATTAAAACAAATCATTTATGTATCTAATTTCATATCACTCTGCATGGGGACCATGCGTCAACTAGGAAAGGATATGTAAGATTATCTTTAATGGTCACTTACTCTATTGTTATATCCTTTTCTTTTATGATTTATCCAAATAGATGGAATCGTCTAAATGCATGTTTGGACTGATTTTTAGGGTCATTTGACTACGGTGGACACCAAAGTGATATTAGTTAGTCTAAGTTAAGAAAAAAATCAATTTTTTATGTGTTGATTCTAAAAACTAAGGAAAATATTTCCAAGTTCACACAAGCTTCACTTGTATATGAGAAGATTGATAAGTCATACTTCACTAAGACTTTGATAAGGTATGATCTTGGATAAACTAAATTTGTTTATTGAAAGTCAAATAAGTCTTTACTCCAAGTCTATATTTGACATGTTGGATGATGGAACTATATTATTCGATAGTTTTACCTACATTTACCTTGCATTTTGCCAATGTTTTATTTATAAAATGCCTTGATAATTTTTTTTATGCTTTTAAAGGCACTTTTGGATGTAAAATTTGAAAAAAAAAAAGTAAACTGGAGATAAAATTCAAACCATGTTCCAACCTCCGTTGAATATTGGTAGATTTGATTTTTAATCAATATTTTATGTAGAACTTGAGCTGTAGAGGTTGAAATGAAGTGATTTTAGTGGCATTAGAAAGTTAACATCCATAACTTTATATAAATATATGGCAAGAAAAAAAATGAAAAGCATGGAAATCACAGCCTTCAAAGACAAGTCTTGTATTCAGCTAATTTTGACTTTCGACTATTTCGAGTTGAATGTCTTGAGTTAGAGAAGTCCATTTGATCGAAACTTGATTTTTTTGGATTTCTAATTTAAAGACCTATCAACCTACCAAATTACAGCAGAAAAAGAGCTCATATGATAGAGATATGATTTTTATAAGACAACTCATAAATTCTGCCAACAGACATGTTTTGTGAAGAAACAAGTCCAACTTACTTCCCAAGCATCCAAACCGACATGAACATTATTTCTTCATATGAAAAAGGTATTTATTTGGGAAATTTAACTTCTCTAAGTCCAAAGTCAAAGCTTGAAGATTCTATGCAAGACTATTTTTTCTTATTTTTAGGAAAGTAGTTATTATACTACTTAAATGTAAATTGTCTACTCTGGAAATGACTATTATTATTTTGGAGGATACAAATAGATTGGAGGGATATGGGGATTAGGACTTCCTATCAAATAAAAAGAAAGAGAGAACGAAAAAGAGGATGACCAGAAAAAAGAAGAAAAACTCACCCTTTTCTTATATACTCGAAATTATATTTTCATCATTTCTCTTCCTTAGTTTTTCGATAGACATGCAAAGCAAAGTTATTTTTCTTAGTTGAAAGGGTATAAAAACCTTCAGATTTAAAAAATTATGAGATTTATTTTATATTTTCTTTTCAATTTATATGATGAGTATGAATGTTTTTCTATACTTATTTTCTACAATTATTTAGTTTGATTGTTAGAGCAGATTCTAAGTTATTATTCTAACCAATGTATTGATAAATTTGTTATCAAAACCAGAATTGTGATATTTAAATTGTGAAGCAACTAAGTTTAATAATTATGGCAGATCTATGATGTTAATCTTAGGGAAAATATTCAATTAAATCGAGCATATACTATAAACAGTTATGTTGTCTAGATTTATCAACTTATCTAGTTCTTAAAGCTGCTATAAAATTTAATTACTAGTGTGGACATTATGGTTGTTTAATGGTTAGGGTTAGTTAAATTACAGATTAGTTAACTGACTAATGTTAAAGAAAGATAAATATTCAGAATATAAATTGACGTATCATTTCAATGCTCAGTTTTGATTTCCATAGATGGACATTTACTTGAGACAAAGGCTTTTCTTTAAATAAGTTTCAATTTATTTAATTTAGTTTGATTACTTTATTTTGTTTACCATAGCATAACATAGATAACCTTGAAACCTGCCAACTTTGAATCATTTAGCATAAAGACTTGAACTAGATCTTCCACGTGGGATCGACCCCTTACTTGCTCTATACTATCTTATTTGTTTAAGTTAGGGTAATTAATTTGTGTGATCGTCACACTGCAACATATTTTGGTGTCATTGCCGAGAAATTGATTCTAGTTGATTCTTGTGTTGTGATTGTTATTTATTTCATTCTAAAAAAACAAAAAAGGGTACTATTTAAAATGAAATTTTTGGTGGAATAAGGCTTTAACATTTAGTTTCCTGAAGGAGAATGATGTTCTGAGCAAGACTAGTCCTCTTTGGCCACTATCTCGAGGCCAAATTCCAATATTTACTAGGGTTTTTAGGCATTGTTGTGTTTTAACATTGGATTTTTATTTACTTTCAATACTTTAAATCTCTCTTGTGATTAATTTATTTTTAGTTTATTCAAGTTTTATTGACTATTTATGCCTATAATCTGATCTACTGACCAAGAACAAGTGCAAGTAGATCTCGAAATAGAAAACACTTTACACAGATTACAAAAGAAAGCTTGCATCAACATTATGGTTGTTACACAATAACATACACTCAAGGAGATTATTTCTCCCAAAGTAGAGAATCAACCATTGTGCATAAACATTAACAACAATGCCAACTTCGAGCTGAAGTCTAGTTCATACACATACTGTCAATAATTAATGGACTTCCTGGAGAAGACCCTCATACTCATCTCACATGGTTTACATTGACATGAAATGACATGGAGTTAACGAAGAACAAGTTAAGTTGAAAGCTTTCCTTTTATCTTTAAAAAGGCAGTAAAAGCATTGATTTTTTTTATTCTTTTTGGTTCCATTGAGATTTGGAATGGTTTGAAGAAGATTTTTCTGGAGAAGTATTTTCTAGCCTTTTGAGTTGCCAATATAAGAAAAGAAATATGTGGGATTTGACAATCTTATAGGGAAACACTCTCTAAATATTGGGAAAGATTTGATCAATTGTGCATTCAATGTCCTCATCATCAAATACCTGATTAGCTGCTCATTCAATACTTCTACAAAGAACTGATGCCTACTTATTATAATATCATTGATGCGACAAATGGAGGAGCATTGGTAGATAAAACACCAGTGGTTGCATGCCAATTGATCTAAAATGTGGCTGCCAACTCAAATCAATTTGGCACGCTTGGAGACGTCCCAAGCAAATAAGTAAACAAGGTAAGTATTGTTAACCTTGAGAATATAGTTAATGATCTTACTTCTCTAATGTTATGGGTGTGATCGAGTGATGATCTTCATGAGATGATGAAAACCTCAACTTCTAACACAATGCCTTTACAACAAAATATCATTTCTTTTCAACATGAAACAACGTTAAATATTCATAAGTTAAAGAAGCTAACGAGGTAAGTTGCTTTAAGTGTAGGGAAATTAAAAGAACAAATCAATGGAAAATTTCCCTCCCAAGCATTATATCCAAAAAAGAATGTTAGTGTGATCATGCTACAAAGTGGAAAAGAACTTGAAGAGTAAAGAACGAATCAAATTGAGAAGGAGAAAGAAGATGAGATCGAAACCGAACTTAGCAAAAAGAAGAAACATCTTACTCCTTCACAAACTAAAACAACCACCAATAAGGTAAGTCCTAACTCAATGAATTCCAATTTCAAGAAAATCTCTCCCTTTCATTTGAGTTCTTCTAGGTCAAAGAAACAGGATAAAAAAAAAGATTTTAAAGGTTGTCAAGAAAGTGGAACTCAACATTCCTTTGATTGATGCTATCAAGTAAACTCCTAAATATTCCAAATTCTTAAAATAGCAGTTTACTACCAAAAGTACTTATAAGCTAAAAGGCTACGAAACGGTAAGTATGGGTAAAGTTGTATATGTTGTTGTTCAAAAGAATTTTTCTTTAAAGCAAAACAACCTAGGTGCGTTTACTATCCTATGTGTTATTGGTAATGTTGGTGACACGTCGAAATATTGATGTCTTATCCCAAGTGCAGGAGTGTCGAAGTAATAAATAACCCGGCAAGACCGGGGTTGAACCATAGGGAGGTGAACTATATAAATTACAAATAATATATATATATATATATAAACAAAGAGTTTATGAGAATTTTATAGGATATTAATGTAAGGATTAAACAATGATAAAACAATTGTCAAGGTTAGAGGATCCACCAATGGTATTAAAAATAAGTATAGTATAAACTATTTTTATTAATTAACTGGAAACCACACACAAAAGAGATTTCAATTGAATTATTTATCCTTAATGGTTCATTATAAATTGTTAACATGATCATATTAATTATCTTATTTAAATGACACCAAACTTTTAAATATTGTCAGGAATTCATGATGCTAACTTATGTTAACAACAAATCAAGTTCCTTTTATAGCACAGGTGTAGGTTATACCATACAGCTGCCTATGAAAGTGCCAAGCATTTATTGTACCAAGTGTTATACAACACAAATCTATATTAACCATTTAACAAGTAAGGTATTAAGAATTAGTAAGATAAAAAGATAAGACATGTTATTAACAAACTTTCTTGGATATAAACATTGAAGTCCATGTTGAGTTTATATTATACCTATTCTAACACCATTAGTGAAACCTTTTCACCTTGACATAATAAATTTAGCTAAACATGATGAAGAAGATAAACATAAATAAACAATATAAGAACATAAGTATAGTAAAGGAAATGAAAAGCATAAACAAGAGATTAAGAAAATATAACATGAAATAAAACTTAAACATTACAAAAATAAAATGAAAGAAATAAAGAGCATGATCTTGATTTGAACAACCAAGATGCCTAAATGCATGGCAAATGCCTACTTTTATAGGCCAAAATTTGGAAATATTGATTTTATGAATAATTGTTGAGTGGGTGGCCACAGTTTGACTTAGTGATAATTCTTATCTTTTTCTCTGAACAAAATGTAACTGCTAACGTTGGAATTTGAACAAACTTTACCATGAAAGTTCTAGGAAATTGTCTCAGCTCTCCAGGAAAAAAAATTGAGATCATTTGGACTTCTAGAACTTGAGATATGGGTTGAACACTGAACAGTGTTTGGGCTGCAAGACAGATTTGGACTTCTCCGTTGTTGCTAGAATTTAGACTTCAAAACGGCCTTTTTAAATCTTAGACTCCACATGAAAGTTTTAAGCATATGTCTTATCTTTCCATCCATATAAAGAAAACCTAAATCTGAGATCTATAAATGCAGATATGACCCAATTACCAAACAGTGTTCTAGTTTGGACTAAACCGGCATCTCTTTTCTAAGTTTGGCTCTCTCTTTGTCCTTTCAATTTCAGTACTTAAACTCATCAATCAATCTTTTCATTTATATGATAGGCCTGCATTTAAGATGAACATTTACCATAAATTAAGGTATCTTATAGTATCAGACTTGTTATTATAAAACATGCTTTAGTTAAGGAGTTATT
This sequence comes from Populus alba x Populus glandulosa, assembly GCA_033617975.1. Lineage (NCBI taxonomy): Eukaryota > Viridiplantae > Streptophyta > Magnoliopsida > Malpighiales > Salicaceae > Populus > Populus alba x Populus glandulosa. Next base: position 9,493,176 of record CM066161.1, read on the forward strand.
GATACTTAAAGTGCAAAATGATGATATAAAACCTTGATAAAAATGTACATTTAAGTACTAATCAAAGGGCAATCCAAAAATAGAGTATGAATACATGTTTGAGAAGATTAGGAAAAATAACCACAAACACTAAAATCTCTAAATTCCCAACAAAATTGACCATTATTGCTAAGAGGACAACTATAGAACACAAGTCATAAAAGTATTTTTTAAGAACTTGGATTTGCAAAACCTAATTAATAGAAGTAGCTATAATTGAAAGAAACAACTTTAGGAAAAAGCTAATAATAAGCTATATTAGAAGAGTAATCATCATTTGGTGAAGGACCGAAAACTCGATGATTCAAACTGGTGGAACTAACATTTTTATACGAATATCTAAAATTGATGTATAATTTAGGATTTCTAGTTTCCTCTAATTACTAGGTGGCGACTCTATTTTATTTTTATAATTTCTCTTTTAATTTTTGAAGGTCCTAATTTATGTCATGTTGCAAAATCCATTATTTTCTAACACATTATCTAGTAGAAATTTAAACCATTCACTCAAAAAATTAATTATTTAGTCAAATGGAGTAATAATTATATTGAAAGCAGCACTACCAAATATTCAATTGCTTGTTAATTGTTTGAGTCATCTACTCCCAAGCTATTGTGGCAATATCTATTTTAAATCCAAACTAACTTTATATCAATTTTATTTTCAAATTATTTTGATTTTTAAATAATAATTTTTGTTAGTCATTTAAAGGGTTAAGTAAAACTCGTTAAGAATTTATTTCTTTTACTTCCAAACTATTTTTATATCGATTTTATTTTCAAATTATTTTGATTTTTAAATAATACATTTTGTTAGTTATTTAAAGGGTAAAGTAAAACCCGTTAAGAATTGATTTCTTTTATTATAAAAAAGTACAATTTGGATAAAATGTTCTAGAAAAGATGAAAGTTTTAATTGAGAATTTTTGAAAGTTTACTACTAAACTTGATATTCAAAATTGTTTTATAATAAAACTCAGACTATCTATATAATTGAAGAGTATTTTACACGATTTTCTTAGTTTTTATTTATTTATTTCTAAACAATTTGTTGTCGATACATAGTTAAAATAATCAATTATTTTAAATATATAAAGGCATATGTCACAATCTTAAACATTGTAGTCATATTCTCTGAAAATAATTATTTAGATATTATATCCGTCAAAATTATGTGTCCATTTATTTTTTATTATAAGGTATATTACATTTTAGTTTTCATAGTGTGATAAACTTTTTAATTTTTTCCTTGAATTTTAAAGTTTTAATTGATAACTTAATGTTAAATTAAGAGTTTTAATGTGGCTCATAATAAGTAAAATTCAAAATTATTGGAATTTATCAGCAAGTTTGTATGAACTTTTCAATATCATATTTTTATAAATATGTTGTGTTATTGATGCATTTAAGATTTCTATCTTTTCACCAATAAAAATGACAATTAAGATTTTCAAAAATCTCTATCAAGTAAAATTGGTACACCACAAAAATGTTGTATTATTTTATTATCATTTTTCATCACAAGAACATCTCTTAATGATCTATCAAGAGTATCAAATGTTTTTTCATAATTCACTAAAGCTTTATCCCATAGTTTGTTTTGATAAATTTTCTAAAATTATCTCTCTTTTAATTTCACATATAGGAATTATAATCAACATGCAATGGTATTTTAAATATTGAAGGAGTATTTTGACCATCAAGTAACAACAAAAACAAAAAATATAACCATGCAAGGATGGAATATAAACAAATATAGGTGCAATAAACAAAGAGAAATGCATAACACATTAAACCCAATCATATGGAGGTAAAGCATGAAAACTTGACCGGATAAAATAATAATGGGCTTTAGTTTTTCAAATATATAGATGATAAAAATCCAAAATAGCAATAGGCTCAAAATATAGATCCCCATTAAAAATGACAACATTATCTAAATAATGTGATATCATGTGATACCCATAACTTTAAGGTAATATTTGGTTATTGTTCTAAGATTAAAAAAAAAAAGATGGAGACATTAGAGACAGAGAATATGAGAAAAAAATGAAAATAGAATTGTGTTTGGTAATGATGTACAAGACAACATGAATGGCTCTGTATCCTATTAGGTTATTGTGGACAATACATAATAAAATATGAAAATTTTTATTTTACCCTTAATATATACTATTTTTAAAATTGCATAATTTTAAAAAATAATTAGATTTTTTTTAGTTTATATTGAGTGTTGAGATAAATATTATTATAACAACCCTAGTTATATAACCAAGACTAAGTTGCCTGGTTGACTCGGGGTCTGGACTGGTTAAAGTTTTAAAAAAATAGAGAAATGATTTACTCGACTTGACCTGATCAAACACCTAGATCAACCCGGGATAAAACATGAGTCAAAAACCCGTTCACTTTTTTGAAGAAAAAAAATGGTCAAAACAAGGTTGTTTTGATTATTTTAAAAAATAATTTTTAGGCAGCCAGATTGACTTTCTCAACTAATGACCTAAACCTTGCCTCAATTCGACTTCCAAGTCGGGTTTTAAAACTATGTTAATAATTATTTTTATCTATACATTGACTTGGGTCAACGCATATTAACCCTCTTAACTCGTGACCTGAGCCTTGTCATAGTTGACCCTTGAGTTTGGTTTTAAAACTATGATGATAATAACCTTTATCCTTATATTGACCTAAGTCAACTTGGATTGACCCTCTTAATTTGTGGCCAAGGCCTTATCTTGGGTTGATCCCCGAATCAAGTTTTAAAATTTTGATAATAATCACTTTTATTTTATATTGACCCTCCTGACATATAACCTAGGCCTTATCTCGGATCGACCCTCAAAACAAGTTTTAAAACTATGATAATAACTAATTTTATCCTTACATTGACAAGAGATTTTGCAGGTTTAACTCTATTCAAATGATGCAAGAGATTTTGTCTTTTATCTTCCTCTTTTTTCTATACTACTTCTTAAACTCCTCTCTTTTCATACCTTCAAAAGATAGCTCATCAAGTACATTTGTAGGTGCAATGAAAAACTAGCAGTTGGATAAATAAATGATTATCCTTTGAAGAGAATTCTCAAATAAGAAATTACATGTTGTAAATAGTCATTTGGAGAGAATTATCTAAATAAGGAATTAGCCATTTTAAAAAACCTTCATTTAATATAAAAATAGCCATTGTAAAGAATTTTCCAAGTAAATAACTAGTTTTAAACTACTTACCTTAGCCAATTCTATGCTTCCTTAGCTGGTTTTGGGCTTTGTTGGCCAATCCATGCATGGATAGAATAGGTCGTAGGTTCCAGGTCTTTATTTAGTTTTTAATTTTTCCTTTGTTTAGTTGGTTCTTCTTACATATTTTCTTCATGAATTTTGTACAATCAAACTCCAAATATAAACAAGTTCTTATGTAACAACCTCGAAAAAATTCAATCAATATATTCGTTTAACTCCCACATAAAGGGTAAATGGAGCAATTTTTTTTTTGTCAAGTTCACCGAAATTTCGTCAGAGTCTCTCCTATGTCGGGAGATCCCAAGTTATTGACAATTTATCCTGCACACAATTATCATCACATCCCACCCATATCACATCCATAATTGGTACATTCAATCATTTAATTCATTCGAGAATATACTTAGGTCAAATCTTCATTCTCAATCTCCATCTCATATCTCATACATAAGTTAGTAATTAAGAGAACCATCCAAACACTGAAATTTCATATATAAACACAACACAGTTTAGCATTATGAATATAAGTTGTTATGCTATAATTTTTTCAAGTATATATCAATACATTAATACTCCAAAAACAAAATAATATAAGGAGTATACTATTATATTCAGGTTACATGTTTACTGCATAACAAAATTACATGAAAAATCCCTAAGTTCCTAACATATACAAAAGGGATAAGGAACCTAAATTCTACTCCTGACGTGAATGGGAGGGACCTGCAAAACAAAAATTTTCCATACAATTAAAAATAACTAAATACAAACAATTCACAAAAGACAATTTATACAACACATCTATGTACTTAAGTCATATGCAATTTCAATACACCACCACCAACCCCTTTTAAGGATTATCCAATTTATTTCCTTTAACTACTTCTCCCCGCATTAAGAAGACTACTAGTGACACTAATGACCTCCATTAGTGTCTTTAGTTGTCCATCCTGGGGTCAACTAATCAGATTCATGAAAATGCTGACACTAACATGACTGTTGGTGTCATTAACTATTTTTGGACTGAAATAGTTAATCAATGTTCTATGCTACCTTGGGAGGTCCTCGGGTATGCCGATGTCAAGGATTCTTGACATCGTTAGCTTTTACCTCGGAAAGCTAATCAAGTCTACAAGTTTTGCGGATATCATTAACTATTCTAAACCCGAATAGTTAATCAAGTTTTATATTTCTCCTTTCACGTATCAGTAATGCCGATGTTAACCAGCTTGGCTAACATCATTAGCCTCCCATCTCAGGGACATGCTAATCAAATTTGAGAAACAGCCATTACCAAAATTCGTTGTTAATGTTCATTTCCTCCAAAAGAACCCATAATTTAAATTTAGTCCTCCGCTTCTATTTTCCCATCATTTAACCTTTCCATTCTCCCTTTTTTTCCCTCATCAATAAGCACCAATTTTTTATAGTTCAATAGTTAGTTAAAATAATTAGTAACTAAAGGAGATATAGGTACCGGGAACCTACCTGCTGTAGACGCTCGATTTGCATTCCCCTGTTGTTGTTGTACTCCTCCCGCGATTCCTCTTGAAACCACAAACACCCATCATTATTCCATATTAGTCCACATAACACAACACAACAACAACAATGGCAATAATATTCATTTCTCTTTTACCAGTCTTTTCTTTCTCACTTACATTCCTCATTATTATCCTTTAATATTTTCAGCCCATTAGTAGTCCAAGTGGACATCATGAATTCAATTTTGATCATAGTTTATTTTTCCTTTTGAAGATCAAGACACATTTTACGAAGGGTGAGAAAAAAATTTTTACCCTTAATATGGCTAAATTCCGCTGTTTTATTGACTTGATCGAAACTGCCAACAGGGGTGCAACTTGATCTCTCCTCAGATTTTTATTTGTATCTGGAGTTCCAAGACTCTAAATTAGGCGAGGTCAGACTCGTTGGAAAGCTAACACTCCCAGCTACAACTTCTATGAATGGACCCCCCTAGATTTTATCATCTTCAGGTCCAAATTCCCTCAGGAACCAGGGCAACAAACCTGCCCTGTTTTGTCAATGGAGAAGGTATCTACAATTTTTATCTCCAATCCTACTTCCCCATCAATTACAACCATGTTTTCACCTTACCTGGAACGTAGGTTCCTCTCCCTTACAAGTTACAAGTTGTAACTACACTACATCAACACGTCTAATTAATTAACAGGGGAGTCATACGTTCTCCTTTGTTTTTTTTTTTCTTCCCTTCCAGTGGCCATTCCTTCTCTTTACACACACACACACACACTCAATCACCACATTTCCTTATTGTTCACCTCCTGAACCTGTTTTAATTTTGTAATAAGGAAAACAATGCAAACTATCAAAATTTCCCTTCTTTCCTTACAACCCCATGGTCGACCACTATTTCCCCATAATCTTTGATTTTGTTAAAATCTTCTTTGCATAATTCCATCCTTTTTTTAGGCAACCTATGCTGCTCAACTCATTTAGTTCCAATCAATTCCACATTTCCCCAAATTTTACTCAAAGACCCTAATCTTTCAACTTCAAATTAATGCACAATTCTTGCATGAATTTAATTTGGCTTTCCCAATTGGTTTAGAACTTCTTACCTAGAGGAATTTAGGTTTGATTTCTGATTTGATTAAAGTTTCCTAACCCCTTCCTTCTCTACAAATAGCCGGCATCCCACTCCCTCTTCTCTTAGCAATTCCGTCAGTTTTCTTCTTGCAAATCTCTGTCCAAGTTTGTCTTCCTACGTAGAAATTCTAAGGTTTGTGTAGGTATTTAGGTGTTTTCTCTTAGGCTTGGTGAAGGAAAATCTAAAAATTTTCCTTCCCCTTTTCTTTTTGTTACCTCCCCGGTCATGAATGAGAGAAGGGATGGGTATTTATAGTCCCATCTCTTCTTAATTCCATTTTGGCCCCATCTTTCTCTTTTTTTTCCTTATTTTAGCCCCCCCTTTCCATAACAATATTTTTGAATTATTATAAACTCCCTCCTTTTTTTATATACTTTATTCTCAGGCTTCACACCTTAAGCCCAACCTTCAACATCATAAAGCTTGAATTAATCAATTTTGATTTGAGTAACAAGCTTGTTTGTTTTATATGCTTGAATAATATATATTAACATCACAACACTTAAGCATAATATATTAGTGATACCAAGTATTATTTTTTATCATTAAAATTATAGCTATTGTGGTCGTAATCTCTCAAGGCTAGCAGAAGAACATGATAAATATACAAAACAAATGTTGTGTTTATCAAGAATTATCCAATTAAAGAGTATGAAATTGAACATTACAATAAGATGCAACTATATATTTCCATCCAAACTCATGTTAACAACAAACAAAAAATATAATGTTTTTAGGTGATCAATAGTTTAGTAATATAACATTAGAGGGAAAAACAACTGTTGAAATTTGAAATATTGAACAAAAATAGAGGTAAGATTAACAAATTAACATGCAATAAAATAAAATAAATAAAAGAATAAAAGATATTTAAACATATTCATCTAAACAGCAACCCCCATAACACAAACTCAATGGCCAGTCATTCTTTAATGTTGTGTTTAGTTAGTGTTTATGAATAAAAGATACAAATATTAAAAGAAATTGAAACATGATTGGTTGAAGGACGAGGAAAATAAATTTCTACCTCTATAAAAATTTTAAGATGAATTCTTATTTTTTTAAAATAGAACAAATATAAAAACATATCCCTTCTATCTCAAATTCTTTATCTTTTCCATCCCAAAACATTAATCAAACTCTACACAATAATAAACATATATTTAATATGGAATAAGGATGAGATGATGATGATTAAACGTTCATGTATGATCACACATCCATTATTTTTCAATATAATATTAAGATTATGAAGTCATTAATTCGATCATAGGCTATCACCCTCGATTTGACCTGAAGTTCAACCTTCAACATCACAAAGCTTGAATTAATCAAATTGATATTAAGATTATGAAGTTATTAAATCGAGAATCAAAGAAAATGATGAAGCTAGCACCCTTGATTTGACCTTGTGAGTGCACGATATGCAAGTAGTCTAAATCGAGGGCTTTAACAATAAAGCTTTGCTAATATACACTTTAATCCCTAAATTTATAGAAATTGTTTTGGTCTTTATTTTTTATTTTTCTTATAAAAAAGTTTTGTATCCTTATATTTTACAGCAAAAACAATTTTGTCCTTGAATGATTTTTTTTTTCAATTGTTCCTGCATGTCAAGTTGTTGACTTGGTCAAAATTAGTTTTAAAAAATTACATGGGTTGATAGCAAGGTAAGAGATAAGTGGATTTAAGTAGGTATGCCGCTTCAAAAATATGAATTTTACTTTCTATGATGTTTAATTTTTTTTTCCATTTATTTCCCTGATTTTAACCTTAAAAATTAAGACAAAACATAATAAAATAATTTAAAATAATAGAAAAGGAAAAAGACATCATAATACAGATATGATATCATGAAGAAAATTATTGAAAAATAATATATTTGTGATAATATAAGACAAAAACAAAGTAAAAACATGAAAAACAAATTAGGATACACATGATATTGAATGAAACAAAATTTTTTTTTTTAACATGTACAAGTATTTAAATCATAATTTTAAGACCCGGCCCGGTCCAAGGCCCGGGTTCCGGGTTTTGACCGGGTCGCCGGGTCGGCCGGGTCAAAATTTATTTTTTAATTTTTTTTAAAAAAATCAAAACGACGTCGTTTAACCAAAAAAAAAACAAAAAAAAATAAAAGTCAACGGGTTTGGGACCAGGTGTTGACCGGGTCTTGCCGGGTCAACCGGGTCCCGGGTCGATCCACCGGGTCAACCGGGTCTGGCCGGGCCAATTCCCAAGCAGGTTTTGGCCTTCACCCGGACCGGTCCCATGCCCGGGTCGGTCGGGTCCCGAGTCGACCCGCCGGACCAGTCCGGGTTTTAAAACTATGATTTAAATCCATCCCATTCTTACCTTTTCGGTCAACCCATAGAAATAATTTGATTATTATTGATTAAGTTAGCAACTTGACGTATAGGGAGGATTGAAAGAATAAGCCATTTAGGGACCAAACTGAATTTGTTGTAAAGTATGAGCACCAAAAAATAAATATTAAAAAGATTTAGAGACCACGAATGTAAGGACGACAAGAATATGACATATAAGGTTGATAATAAAATAAAAATACAAGGACTTACTTAAACATTAACCCAATAAAAAAAAAAAACGAAGATTCAGTTTCAGAATTGAGAGCAAAAAGAAAAAGAAAAAGAAAACAGCAAAAGAGGGCCACGGGTGGCGGTTTCGACTTTCGAGAGGTGGCAGTAACTGTCATTTTATGATAAATGAAACGCATATTCTCCACCACTCCGTACTATGCGGGCCTCCATTTTTTGTCTTGCTGCATTTTAACTTTTCTCACCCTGTCCAGTGTCCACTCCCTCCTACTGTGTCTGTGTCGTGGACTTAAACAAAACAAAACCTTGTAAAAAAACACCTCATCATGTCTTCTTAGTTAGATTAACAGTTATCCTATCCTTTCACTTTCGTTGTTGTCGGTTTCGAAGAGAAAGTAGAAACTGTCTATGCAGCACAAGACACGCTCACGCTCTTTGATGATCGATCGAAAAACATTAAATTGAAGACGCTTTCACCACCCAACAACATATAAAGATCGAGCTCATGGATATTGCTTTTTGTTAATTTTGATTCTCGTGAAATAACCGAAATATGAAGGCACTCGTTATTCCTCCTGTAAGTAGTTATCTCTGATCTCTCTTATGGTTTTTAAGAAGAAGAAAACATCGTGTTATGTATGATTGAGGGCCAGGGGTCATGGATACTGCTGGATTCAACAAGGCATCGTGATGATAGATGAATACCTTGATTCTATAAGCTTTTCCCTTTTACCAAAAGCTTTCCTTTTCTTTTCCTTTCCTGCCATAATCAAAGAAAGCAAGGAAAGAATTAAAACAATCATCATCATCATCATGAATTTGTAGCTCAAAAACTCGTTTCAGGGCAATGAGAAGTAACTTGGCTTGCCTTTGACCGTCAAGAGAGGCGACATAATATAACTTATGGAGCACTCCCTTTGGCGGGCGGGATCTTAATTAATGGCTTTCTGTACCATATTTGTATGCATGTATATAAATAAAGACATATCGCTTTACAATTACATGCATGTATGCGTGGTGTGTAGTGAACTCGTTGTTCTTTAATGACTTTGTTATTATTTGTTTGTTTGTTATATATATATATATATATATATATATATATATATATATATATATATATATATATATATATATATATATCTTTTCAGGTATCCCTGCCTTCGGATTCGAAGAGTAGGAGATCACATTGGTGTAGCGTTTTTCCTGCTGCTGCTTTTCTTTTTCTTATTTTCTTTGCACTATATGCTTTCATAGCTCCAGATTACAAAGAGGTAATCAGTTTAGTACTGCTTTCATTGAATTTTCAATATTTTTTCAAGTTAACCATTGCTTGTTACCATCGTTCTGCGTTGATATATCAAAATGGATCCTTAATTTGTAATCCAACTGCTTCTCATTATCTTGTTTTATGGTCTTTTTTCTACCTAATAGACAAGTATTAACTTTGTTGGATGCTCATGAGTCTGTCCTGCAGAGATTATCAAGATGGGGAATAGCTGATACTTTTCAGAATTTTAAATTCAGCAATTGCAAGGTTGTGCATTTTTTTTTCCTGCAAGTTTAGTTGTTTAGATAATTTTCCTTCAAAAATTGTTGATGGGTTTTGTTTCTTACATGGTTCTGTATATTTTAGAATCAGTGCAGGCCTCCTGGAAGTGAGTCCTTACCTGAAGGGATTGTCTCAAAGACTTCTAACTTTCAAATGAGGCCGCTATGGGGCTTTCCAAAGGTAAAAGTCTATGAGCTCCATGACGGAGTGACTGATCATTCATTTCTCAGAAACTCAATGCTTGTGACTGATCATTAATTACTGTCACCATTTAATCTCATCTCAACAAGTTTTCAAGATGGACATTTACATGTGACTGCATTAACTCTGCCATGGGTTTCCCAACATTGCTTGCACGAATGTTGAAAAGTTTAATGTGTTTCCATACGTTTGTTTAGGGACTGTGACATAATCTTCCTAGAATTGCAACTTTCTAAAACCTTCATGCTGTAAGTTAACTTCTATAACGAATGAACTTTATAAAATAAATGTTTCAGATGTGGCTCATAGATCTTGAGACTTCTTAGCGTGTTTTCTTTTAATTCTCAGTTCATATATAGCTTACTAGCTGTGAAGCTAGAGCAACCACAGATGATTATTTGACTGTTAAATGCGACTTATTACATGTATAAGTACTATCACAGATACACTTTTTGGTCGAACAAGAATACGTGCTTCTCCATTTCGCTGGAAATGGAAGCTGGAGATATTTGGCATGCTAAAATGTTTGCTTAATGGAAACATATAATATCAATTTTCTCTTGCTGCTGATTTTGCTTGATTAATATTTTGCTGTTGTGCTTTGCCTTGTTGTTTCTTTGATTTCAACATGATAAAAAATTGCATCTGGTTTGGACAGAATGATGAGAATTCTCCAATAAACCTATTGGCTATGGCTGTTGGAATAACGCAAAGAGATCTTGTCAATAAGATGGTAAAAAAGGTATGAATACTACAAGTCAACTTTTATATTCGTAGTTTTTCTCTTACTTCTCTGTTTTAATATTTATTCAATTTTTCAGTTTCTCTCGAGCAACTTTTCTGTGATGCTTTTCCATTATGATGGTATTGTTGATGAATGGAGAGATTTTGAGTGGAATGATCGTGTTATACATGTTTCTGCCCGTAATCAAACTAAATGGTGAGTTGTCCTGGCCCTGGGATCCATCGATCATTCCTTGTAGAAATTAAATTACCTAAATAAATATTTACTGGGTTTTTGTTTTTGATGATGGCTAGGTGGTTTGCAAAGAGGTTCTTGCATCCTGATATAGTTGCTGCATGCAATTACATTTTCCTTTGGGACGAGGACCTTGGAGTTGAAAACTTCAATCCTAAAAAGTATGTTAATTGCATGTCTCACTTCTTTCTTTAAATTATATATATAAGAAAACCTCAATTTTTAAAGGCTTTAATACTAGGACCAATAAAATCCTAGTGTTCATCTGAACATTAACTCTTTCCAGTACTTGAAGTGGACAAAATGTTGAAATAAGTCGTGTGCCGGTTACCATGTAATCATGTAGTCCTAATTGAAGCTTGTCCATAATTGTAGAGGGAGTGAAAAAGGTAAAATGTTGTTGAAGTTTCTAGCCAGTAATCTTCAAACTTGGAAGTGTTTATCCTTCTGTCTCGTGAACTTTAGATGGCTTGAAGGCGAGAAGTCTTACTGCCCCTGGAAAAGTTCAAAGAGTTTGAAAAGCCCCTGAGATATCCCTATTCAAAGGCTGAGATACAGCTCTGTGTCTGAATATTTTGAAATTGAGTCGATTACTCATTTTTAGAGTTTAGTTTATTCCTAGATTCAAGGAAATGATGGCCATATGCACTGAGTTTGATAGAGTGACTGGATTCTTCTGTCTTACGTAACATGCACCAGATTTAAAGGCAATAATTAAATCTCATCATTATCGACCAAAACTTGACTACGGGTTATATATGAAACAATAAGCTCTGTTTTTTTTTTTTTTTTTTTAAATATAAGCATTCAGGAAACACAAGCCATTAGGTACTGAGGATAGTTATCAGCTTCAACTTACATTAACATTGAATGATTAGAAATATTGGCCTCAGTTGCTAATGTGGTGTGATGTCCTTCACAGAAATCTGAGCGGAAGGCTTGCCTTCAGCTATTGATTTTTCTTCAAGGGCTTAACAGGATTCAGATGATGATTTTTCCCCGGTGCCTAAAAACTTAGTTTTTCTAGCTGCATGGTTACTCTCATGAACATCAAATAGTAAAGGCTCCAGGAAGGGTATTAGCTATATTCATGGGTATCATATTGCAATAGACCCATCTTTTGGGGTTTATGCGGAGCTTCCGTGGGATTCTAGGACTCAACATAGACAAGATCACAAGTTTCTTGTGAAGGCTGAGAACTTGTCAAATGATATATGCCTATTCTGTACAATTTGCAGTGTGTTTTGCCAGCTGAATTTCCATTTTCTTAGATTTCATGAGATGCAGTAATTCATCATCTAAATGCTGGTGGGAGTCGAGAGAGTATTTACCATTATTTGCTACCTGTGATCATCTATTCATTGTGAGATTATTTAGCATCACCTAAATGCATGCTTTGGGGAAAAGGAACGTGATTTTATTTTGCGTTGTGCAAATTTAGCAATTTGTTTGCCTGTGTGTGCATGTGTACATGATGTGCATTCCATTGCAAATGAGAGAAGCATTTCAGAGAAGAAAAACAAGGCTTGAACAGTAAAAAGAAGGCATGCCTTATTAAAGACTAAACGAGTAAATAAAATAAGGTGAAAATAAGTATGTTTCTGTTGGTCATCACAATTCAGCTTTGATAGTTTCAAGTAGTGTTCTTTGCCCACCATCTTCAGCTCATAGCGATCAACCATCTTGCTGCTTTGTTTCTTTAAATATAATATTTCAAGGAAAAAAGGACATTTTGTGAGCAATGATAAAGTTGGAAGCATGCAGAGATAACAAACTATAAATTCATGATATGACAGTTCGTATTTCCAATGCTCAAACATCTTTTTTCTTTGATCTTATTTGACATTGCTAGGTATGTTTCAATTGTTAAAAGTGAAGGGCTTCATATATCACAGCCAGCCCTTGATTATAAATCTCTGGTACATCAGCAAATTACTGTCCGGGCAAGCAAATCAGGAGTGCACAGGTTGTTGTGTAACCTCTTTTTTCCTCCTTTTAATGATTATGTGCAGTAATCGGTACTTACCATCTGACCTTGATCGGTTAAATTTTTCTTGACAATGTCGGACCATGAGCTCCTTTATTTTGGGATATGAATATGTTCATTTTGGAATGTTACTGTTACTTTGAACTATACATATGCAGATTTTCTGTACTGCAGTGGTTATTCCTCTCTGATGGCATATGTTCATTGTTATCAGAAGGACTTACAAGCCTGGTATTTGTGATGGAAATAGTACCGCTCCTCCATGCACAGGGTAAAAAAATTCAGTTATGTTACATATCTGTGAGTAGGTCATTTGTATTTTTCCAAGGAAGCTAATAATCCCATCCTTTACATGGGATTTAACTGTTTCTCTTGACAAAACTAAGCTGAAGATCTAAATTACAGGTGGGTGGAAATGATGGCCCCTGTTTTCTCGAGAGATGCTTGGCGCTGTGTGTGGTATATGATCCAGGTGTTTTATTGAAGAGCTTATTTTTTTGGTTATTCTGTTCTTACATCAGTATGTGGATGTGCATCTCTGTTTTTCTGTCTTCTAGAAATATCACAGTATTGCATCAGGGGCTGCTTATTCATTTCAGAAAGTGATGAATGCTGTCATGGACTGCTACTTTTCATGGGCTCTTATATTCTTTATCACACTTGTTACCCGGTTTCATGGATTCTGATGCTATCACACATCTTTTATGCTAAATTTATTTTGCAGAATGACTTGATCCATGCATGGGGTCTAGACTATCAGCTTGGTTACTGTTCTCAGGCAAGCTACTCTCTTTTTTCCCTTTCTCAACGTTATCTACACACTCTCTTTTGCTCCTTCCAACATATATACTTACCAGAAATCTGACTGCCAACGTTTTGATAGGGTGATCGAACAAAAAATATTGGTATTGTGGATGCGGAGTACATAGTCCATTATGGTCACCCAACACTTGGAGGTGTGGTTGAAAATGAGGTTAGAAATCTTACACGGTCATGCAGATTTTGTTGCTAGAGTTTTCTCGTCTAAGCTTTTGGTGTTACTTGAGATTATTATTGCCACATCTGGTGCGTCAAATCACTTCAAGGGCACACACATATGATGCAAACATAAGCATAAGACGGTTTTAAAGAACAGGTTTAGTTGTAGTATGATTTTTTTTTACGGATGCCAGTCTTTCTTTCCAGAGTTCATAAAAATTAGAGCAAACAGAACAAAGAAATGCAAGGTTGGTCTGAGAAACTTGTGGGTTGGATTTGAACTTGCACATATAATTTTCAGAAAATGATGAATTAAGAATTGTCGTACTGATGAAATGGTAAATTACCTTGCTAGTAAATTTTCTTCATTCATCATAAAAGAACTTGTAAATTACCTATGATTCTCATGGATGAATTTACTTGTTCTCTTCGAATTTTTGATGGTCCAATACTTACAGAGAGCGTGCTCCTCGATTCCTAGGATCCCTCCAAAAAGCAGATGCTCTCTCGCGTGCTTGTGCCATGGCCAAGCCAAGCCATTACAAACAATATAAATTTTTCTTCTTGCTATTTTGAATGAGTCTTCACCATGTGAACTTTCACACTCCTTGTTTGATCATTGACATGAACGTACTATTTATGTCCCTGTTGTGAAGACACCACATCATTCACAAAAATACAGGTCATGGAATGAAAGCAAGTTTTAACAAAAAATTTATCTGTTGAAAATGATTTCAATTGTCTAGTTTCACGAGAAGTTGAAAACCATCCCTTCTTATTCAACTTTCTATACCTAGACCTAATATTGATTATGTCTAGAGCTACAAGCATGCCAGAGGATCCAAGAGATTCTTTATGCTGTAACTGCAAATACCACTTCTCTTGTTTTAGAAGTTAAAATCACTCCTCACCATCCTTGATTGCCCTTCTCATGAAACTGAGAATCTGACAAGTGTGACATATACCATGCCTTTGATGTGGATTCTCTCCTTGTTTGATCGTTCTATATAAATGGATTTTTCATCTCTGTATTGCAGGTGCCT
Organism: Populus alba x Populus glandulosa; assembly: GCA_033617975.1. Lineage (NCBI taxonomy): Eukaryota > Viridiplantae > Streptophyta > Magnoliopsida > Malpighiales > Salicaceae > Populus > Populus alba x Populus glandulosa. The sequence goes on from CM066161.1 coordinate 9,508,388, forward strand.
TCTCGTTCACAGAAAACAGATCCTAGATTGGAAGTAAGTACATATCAATGCAAACGATTTCAAATTGTCTATTTTTGTTGAGTGGTTGAAAATCATCCCTCTTCATTTCAATTTCCTCACTCGACATATCGTTGACTTTGTTCGGAGGTACAAACATAGTGGATCTCGAGAGCTTGTTAGGCATTCAGCCTGTCACTAAAGTCTAGAGCCAATTAACCTAGTAGTTTCAGAAACGTTTCTCTACCTAGTAGGACATTGTTCAATGTAGGTAGGTGTTGAGATTACTGCCCATGTCTTCGATTTCTAAAGGAAAATGTACATTAAAATAGAAGCACTTGTCAGGCGTCTTAGGCACAAAATGCAGTTAACGTTGCAATGAAAAGGAAGAGGGGTCGGATAAAAAAGAAGCAGGATGATGGCAGAACTTGCAGGTTGTACCAATTCTAACATATCTTTGGAACATAAACCTATCCTCAATACCCATTGCAGGTGAGGAGGCAGTCCTTGATCGAGCTGAGAATTTTTCAAAAGCGATGGAAAGAGGCGGTTGAGGAGGACCAATGCTGGATAGATCCATACAAAGAGGCAGTGAAAGAAAGCAGCTAGCTGCATGTCCATGAAGCTGTGGACACCATGATCCATCGTACATTCATTATATATGTATATATATTATATTCTGCAGAGGCAAGAGGCCTGGAACAAACAAGATACAGAGATCAGAAGCTCCGGGGTCGTGATTCACAGGAGAATTAGTGGCAACATGCAATATAAATAAAAGCAAAGTTTGGGATCTGTCTTCGTTTGTATATTGTGGTGTGCGAGTCAGGTCATGTAAATGGTGAAGGATACGTACAAGCAAGGCATGAATTAATCAAAGAGCGTTCACATTGATGTGAAGAAGAAACCAACCTCGCTAGACCTGTAATTTGGCAGCTGTAAAGTTGATGAATACAGGTGATGGAGACTGATTTTAGTGAACGTGCTCATACTGGGAGACCGTGGATCAATAATTTCTACAATGCTTAGCTTTACAGCACTTGCTTCCCAAGAATTCAAATTGTAAGAATTGACATGCATTTGGTTTTTCTCATTTTATTACCTACAATAAAATTATCCTTTTACCCTCCACTAAAAAGATTAACCTTTGGTTTTGGGAGTAGAGTTGTCTTTATATAGGGATCCATTGGTCACCAGGTAAAATGAGAAAAGTAAATGTTAAAATATTACATTACTCTTGAAAGAAATTAAAAAAATACTGGCATGGAAGGGTTTTATAGTCTTTGATGCATAGTGTAATTACTCCAATACCCTTTAAAGAAAATTTTAAAATCACTGATGTTGATATTAAAAATTTTAAAGCTATTGTGGTGGTATTTGGAATTTCTATTGTGGTTTTTTGTTATATGTTATGTCAATGAGGGTTTTTTTTTTAGCAATATAAAAATATAAATAAGTAGTTATTGTTACATTCAAGCGATGCATGTGCCCTTATATGGTAGCCAAAATTGTCCAACCATCTAGTAGAGTCGCTTTCAATCGGAATATCGATTGTTTTTTTATTATACTAGTTTTATTTTTAAATTTTATCTTTTAATATTAAATTTTTTTAAGATTGAGTTTTTTTTTTTTTTCAATTTGTTCTCTATGAAGATAGTCCAATTTCATAATTCAAGTCACGAGTTTATCATGTTAACTTGATTTGTTAAGTGAGCATGTCTAGGTCATCTTTTTTGAGTCTATTGAATTTTTTTATCTTTTTGATTTCATCCTTCTAGTTTAGTTTTGCATTGAATTTTTTAGTTGCTTTGTGAAATAAAATTTAGGCAAGTCTTTTACATTTTTTATGGTTTTTTTATTAGAATATTATTTGATTTGGTGTATTGCCTATTTTCTTAAAAAAAAATTGTTTTTAAAGTTAATGATTTTTCAGATTAAAAAAAAATTAGTTAATCATTTTATTATTTTTTTGGTTTATACACACACACTTCAAGTAAGAAATCCTCCTTTTGTTAGTGTTTTTTTTTTAAAAAATAAAAATAAAAATTTCATGCTCACACACTGCCATTTTTTTTTGTTGTTTAGATGAAAAATAATTTTTAAAATAAAAATTCTTAGATCAATTTCATCCTATATTAACTTGGGATGCTTTTTTTATCAATTTTTTTTTAATTTAACCCAGATTTGTTTTTTAGCGTTTTCTATATATATAAAAAATATTGTATGCATATTCATTTTTTTGTTGAAAAGAAAAATATTTTTTTATAAAAAAAAACATGTTAATCATTCTTTTTTTAAAAAAAAAACATAAAATAAAATTTCAACCCACAACAAAGTGCGGTCATAGCATGTAGTATATATTAATTTTGTACTAATTAGGACGGATCTCCTTTTGTCTCAATTTTGTCATTATTTCATGCCTCTATCAAAATTCATTTACAAAGACAAAATCGGTCCCTCTATCAACCTTGTTATAAATAAAGGGTTCAAAGCCTCAACTTGGCCTCAAACCTACATGCCTTGTGCCTGTTATGAACTGTACAATAAACTCATCCAATTTTCATATACAGATATTTTTTGAAAAACAATTAATTTGCATGAAATTAATTGCACAATAAACTCATCTTAAATTCAATAGCGAGGGAAAAGAAAAGGTAAATACAAAAAAGAAAGAAGAAAAAAAAGGAAAAGAAATACTGAATAGAGGGTGATCATTTTCATTTTGGTTTGATTTTTATAAAAAAAAAATAACCAAACTAAATTATTTTTTTTAAAAAAATTAAAACTAATTCAAACAAATCGATTTTGGTTTGTTTTTTTTAGGATAAAAAGTGTTCAAACAGGAAGTGGATATTAATAGTGCCCATTTGACACTGCAATTGAATCTGTTTTTCGAAAAAATTCAATTTTTTTTTATTAAAATTAAATGCAGTTTGTACTTTTTGAATCGTTTTAATGTGTTGATATCAAAAATAATTTTTTAAAAATAAAAAAATATTATTGACATGCTTTTCAACACAAAAAATTATTTAAAAAACAATCACTATAAGATTCCCATACACCCACAAAGATAGAAGGAGTGGTTTAAGCTATGATGATGATTCAGCATTAATTCTTAGCTTTCTCTTCAAGGAAATTGTGATTTAATATAATAAATTGATGATAGTGTGTGCCTGCAGAGTGCAATAATGATACGGGCACGCATGCCTTAAACATCCAAGATTCATAAGAAACAATTTGATCGCTGTTTGGCCTTGAAACAGCACATGGGTTTCGTCATATATCAGCTCAATAAGATTCTCAAAACACTCTTCTCAATGCACCAAACGCCGGTGTGGCTGCAAACCCTACTGCCATGTCTACATGCTCACGAGCCCTACTGTTTGCGTATTCGATTTTTATTTTTCCAAAGAGTACTAGGCTGCTTTTGTTTTTCGTTACTTTTTATGCTACTGGCAAAACAAACACAGTAACATGTTTAATTTTATATTATATTTTATACAATGAGACTATTGAAACACAATTTTTATATAATAATTTTTTGATACTTTTTAAATTGAATTTTATACAAAAAATTTAAATTCTATTTATTTTACATTTAAAAAACGTTTTCTAAAAAAATTAAAATTTATTTATTTATTTATTTTTCAAATTAATATTTTTTTACGTTAATGTCAAAATTAATTTTTTTAAATATATATATATATGCATTTCTAAATAAAAAAATATTTTTAAAAAACAACCGCAATTTCAAACACAACTGGCTAAACATTTTATACATATATTTTTGCTATACATAAACTTCAACCATAATTTTTATCAAACACTATCTAAATTCAACTACTAAACGATAATCACAATTTTTAAAAACTTATTTTTTAAAATCACAACCATAAAAACTACTTACAAAATAAACACTCTAAAACAATTAAAAAACACTAAAAAATTCAGGTTTTTTGAAAATGCACGGCCTTACCACTAAACCAAACAGAAACAACTCTTAATAAATTTGTTCAAATAACAAAAAACAAAATTCAGCTCAATATTTCTGTTTTTATGTAAAAGAGGAGACATTATAAATGGTCAATCTATGATTATAACTCATAAGGCCCCCATCCACCTTAAAATCTCAGCAACTAGTTGCTACTTGCTACTAGACTTAATTGCCTCCCACCCATCTTCCACCCACCTTGCTATTATCGCTATCAGCACCTCCATGCATTAATATCATCATATCAACCCACTATAAAAACCCTATCTACATAAGAGCTTTTACAGCACCGATTAGCACTAACCTATTTATTGGTAATTCAAGAACATCATGCGCTCTAGGGCACCACCACATCATCTGCTGGAGCTTGGCAGCAGGGCATTAAGATCATAAAATATGCAGAATGATTTTATATAGCTAGCCCCACTACAGGGCCATTGCCAGAACAAACATGCTAATTGGTTAACGAGCTGTTCATGTCTGCTTTAAACATGGAGAAGAAGCAACAAAACAGCATATGCAAGATCAAAGAAGAGACTGAAGAGTGAAGACACAAAAGAAGGCAGCCATAGGTCGAGAACAAACATATTCCAGCAAGAACATTAGTGGGCATTTGAGATTTTTCACGTTGACAGAGAACAAAATTAAATAATAATAACAAATAAATTAAGATATGGTGAATCTTAATCCTTTGTCGAGAGTAACAGACCAGCACTACTGAGCACTGAGATTTAATATATTCTTAAAGGCAACTACTTGGATTGTCACAAACCCCAATGGTTTGGTAAACATAAGAACAATTCTTCTCCAAATATCCATAAATTGCTAAAATACTAACCTCGTCTGCTGTCTCCACTCAGAAGGCGTTGTTGCAACTTCCTTAAAAAATTATACACACTTCCCACTGGAAGTAGCAACAACCCTTTACCTTGCCTGGAAATAGCAACAACGCTTTACCTGGAAATAGCAACACCCAAACACTAACAGTGACCCTATCATATACTGGTATGATAGTAGCAATAAACAAAATTATAAACAAACAAATCTAAGAACAGGTATTCTCCTCCCCCCGCTCACACTTGCAACAGGATCAAGAAAAAGCACAAGAACTAGAGATGGCATCTGAGGCAATTACAGGTCTTGGGAGTGAAAGAACAGAAACCAAAGGGCCTGTTTGGAATGTTGCAATTGATGGCATAGCAACAAGGAGATGGCAAGCAAACCCCCTTAGCACCTCCACAGCAAGTGCACATTGCACATATCTGAAAACCATTCAATCTTCTCCTGGTCTCATTCATCATCATTCTTATCTCCGTAACCTTCAGTGGCTCCATCAACGGCACCATCTCATTACTTGTTGTTGCAGACCCATTTACCTCCAAATCAACAAAAATTCAATCCACAAACACCAATTTAGACATGAAAAGCAAAGGGATCTACAAATTAAGAGGGGAATATGGAAAGAAACAACACTCACCTGGCCTGTGCTTGTACTTGCCTCATTGTAATCGATCACATTAGCTAGGAGGAGGAGGAGCATGAGAGGTAAAGAGACCCCATAAGCAGACATGATGAGATGGGTTTTTCACGAGGCTTTTGAAATATGGGGGAATTGGCAATTGGGGTTTTGAGTTGTATATGTACTAGAACAAAGTGTTTGATTTGGCGCATCATTAAATGTTACTTGGTGTTACGGTTGATGGGTTTGTTTTGGTTTCCAGCTGCAAAGGACTACGGGATGTTTGGTACCGCGATCAAGGTTTAAAATATTTTTATATTAAAATAATATATTTTAAAATTTATTTTCAAACTGAATTTAAAAATATTTTCTAAAAATTTAATTTTTTTTTAATAATATCTTTAAAACATAAAAATAAAGGGAGGGTTAAGATGGAGAGAGAGAATCTATGGTTTATTAATCATGCATAGTTTTAAGATCCAATCTGGCAGGTCGACTTAAAACCCGACTAACCTGGAGTTAGAATCGGTTGGATTTAAAAAAAATTAAAAACTCAGTTGACTTGATGACCTGTTTGGCCAGGAAAAACCTGGTCAAAACATTAGTTGCAACCTGTTGACTATTTCTTTTAACCAAAACTACGTTATTTTGATTTATAAAAAAATTAGAGTTGACCCAGATAATCCAGAAAAAACCCATGACCCCGAGTCTTGGATCGGATTTAAAAACTCTGATTGTATGCCGTGATGTTTTATTTAAGAAAAGAAATTAAAATAATATTTTTTAAATCTTATTTTAGTTTTAATATTAAAAGAATATTAATTAAATTTTTAAAAAAAAAAACTGAGCTAGGATTCTCTAAAAGATTAGCCTTATTTTTGTGTTTCAAAAGTATTTTTGAAACAAATTGAAATTTTTTTTATTTTTTTTATTTACTTCAAATTAATATATTTTTGGTGTTTTCAAATTATTTTGATATGTTGATATCAAAAATAATTTTTTTAAAATAAAAATAATATTATTTTAATATATTTTTAAATAAAAAATACTTTAAAAAATAATTACAATTACATTCATACTCTCAAACATATTATTCTCTTTCCAATCAAGGTATAGATAACAAGTGTCATGATGTTCATGGCTTGGAACGGGCTCGGTTTCAGCCGGACCTAAATCAGGTTCTGTTTATTTTTGCTAGGCCAGGGCCCACCATGCCCAACTTTGGGCCTCTTAAGAGAATTTTTGCCAGGTTAAAAATAAATAAATAAATAAATAAATATTTCAGTTACTTTGAGGCCTTGGAATGGCTTTTTGACGGTGGAATGCATACGTACAAGTCAATGCGTACGGGGTCCACAATTATTGTCATTTCACAGCTAAGCAAGGATTGACCAGGTCAAATCAAAATCTATACACGTGGAAACAAATTGCAAAAACCTCGCTATCTACATGAAAATGTTCATCAGTGACAAAAAAAAAAAAAAAACTGTATCAATGATTGGAAAGAACAAAAACAATATGAATTTTTTTAGTTTAAGATCGGTGTTCGGGCTAGCTTGCATACACTTTGATTAATTTTATGGGTCTTGAAATTAACAATTATATAAACTTTTAATGACCATCGTATGAATAACTTAGAACTCGAAAAGAAAACAATATGAAATTGCTTAAAAGTGAAAACTCTACATCCATGCACGTTTTTTTTCCCCAGTAAATACCATACATTTGAGAAATGGTGAAGCAAACATGTTAAGTAGACACGGTCTTTTGTTAATTGCTGTAATAAAATTTTTATTTTTTTATATAGTTGGAAAAATAAAAGCCAACAAAAAATACATGCTTGTATTCTTTTTTTTATTGCAGCTCTTTTTTTTGTTAGCCTTTTAAAATAAATTATTTTTTCAATTTAGTTATTAAATTATAATTTGTTATATACTATTTTTTAATTCACTTCTAATTTTTTTATTTTTTATTTTCACCATCGGCTCTTTTATTAAAGTTTATTTGGTTTTCAATTTCATCTTTTAATTAAAATTATTTTTGATTTATTTTTTTAATTTAGCCCTTATTTTTTTGATTTTTTTTCTGTTTTCTTTTCAATTTTTGATGCCTTAAAATTTAGTTTTTATTTCCGTTTTCACCCTCATTCTTTTAACACATAAATTTTTATGTGGTTGATTTTTTTCTTGGTTATATCCTTTAGTGTTTGATTTGCTTGGGATTAAGCTTCATGATTTTTTCATCTTCTATACTTTCGATTTAACAACACGGATTACAAGTTTTAAGAGTTATTACGGTTAGGAATCCTTTATTTTCTCATTTTATTTTATAATTTTATTATTCTACATTCCTTTTTTAGAAAAAAAAAGTTTTGTGGTTACCTTTAATTTTTTTTATATCAATTTATCTTGATCTCATTATCTAATTTTGCAAGCCTGTTTTGAATAAAGATTTTCTTAAGAAATTATTTTGTTTTCTATTCAACTTTTGCAAATTTTTATTTTATTTTATAAATATAAGTTTTGTTTTGTAAGAAAAATAACTATTTTAAAATAATATTTTTAACATGTTCAGTTCTGTATAGTTTCTTCTTCTTTTATGTTATTCACTTGATTTCATGTATTTTTATTTCTATTATCTTTTATTAATTTTAAAAAATAATTTTGGTGGACACAAATTAATAAATATCTTATTTTACAAGATCAAATATCTTGATCTAAATTTATCTTTTAATTTTTCCAGTTTTTCTAGATGAATTTTTTAATTTAAACTTATAATTTTTTTATATATAAAAATATCAAAATAACCTATAAACTCAAGTTTTATTTTTTTAAGAAAATAATTTATGGATAAAGATTGTAAATCCATTGGTTAGGCAAACGTTCAAGCACAAAACAAAATGTTTTTTTTTTACTACCGGATTTTAAGCTGCAAGGCAGGGCCCGAATTGCCGCGCCATTAACAAACATCAAAAGTAAAGCAAATCTGAAGTCCAAACGACAACCATTCCAAGTGCAGCACGTGACAACCATCGTGTCATCCAAACGTGTCAAGCAACCATGATTGGTTAACGGTGCATACGACAACATGCAAGGAGACTTGTACAAGTCTGTGAAATGGGATGTAGAGAGGCTGGCTGCACTAGAGATTGCTGCTACGCGCTGTCTTCTTGGATGGCAAAATGACGGAGCAAGCTCGTTTGCTCTCGACACCATTCTAGCAGTCTTTGAATGTGCTAGTGTTTGGTGGACGTTGGCTAAAATAGATTGGAACGACATCTGTGTGGTCAGTGAAACTTGTGCTCACACGGCCGGTTTACTGGGTCGGCGGCAATAAAACCTGTGAAACTGAGTTAAAATTGAGTTAAATTATACAACAACAACATGATTGGTTAACAGTGCATACAACAACATGCAAGGAGAATTATACAAGTCTGTGAAATGGGATAGAGGCTAGTGCATAAAACCGAGCGAAACTGAGTTAAAATTGAGTTAAATTAAAAAAAAATAAACTAAATTGTGTTAAACTAGGTTTTGTTTAAAAAAATCAAACTGAACCAAACCGAATCGAATCGATTAGTTTTATCCAATTTTGGTTTTTTTTAAAAAAATTTGAATTAGTTATTTTTTTTTATATATAAAAACAAGACAGAACCGAAAATAATCATTCCTATTGCTATGTGGTGTCTTCTTGGATGGCAAAATGACGAGCAAGCTCTAGCAATCCTTGAATGTGCTAGTGTTTGGTGGACATTGACTAAATTACATTAGAATAACATCTGTGTGGTTAGTGAAACTTGTACTCAGACATCCGGGTCTACTAGTTCGGCGGCAACAAAACCTCTTTGACATGTTATGAAGAAAGCAGGTTAAGGTTGTAAACCAATATATTGGTCCTAAAATTTTAAATTTTTACAATTGGTCCCTCTCTTTTAGATATTTTTGTTTTGATAATAATCTTTATTTTGTTCACGTCTCAGTCCCTAGATCTTGAGAGAGAAGGATGCAATAAAAATTTAGGAGGGAGAAAGATTTTGAATGACTAGATTTCAACTATTAATAACTTTGATTTTGGTATTTATGGATTTGTCTTAGAAAAATAAATACAATGAAGGTAGGTTTCACTATTGAAAAAAATAAATTAAGATCCTTAATTTTTTTTTTTTTTTTTTTAGAGATTAGAGGTTGTTTTGGAGTTAAAAATGAGTTTAGTAAGGTTTCTAAGTGTTTTTTTTTTTTGTGTGTTTTTGGTGAAAACAAGTTAGAACATGGAATTTAAAGGTCTAAAAACTTGCAACCTACCTTGATTTTCATGTAACCAAACATGACTAAAAAATAGTGTAAAGCATAATAGGTCATCTTTGTCTACCACGCATAATAGGTCATCTTTGTCTACCACAAAACCACTTGTAGTTCATTTAGAAAAACTAGAGCTTTATATGTATAAAAACAAATAGCTAAGGCATGCGTGCGTAGGCTTTTAGGCTCAAATGTATTTAGGATTTTGGATTTAGCTAGGAGCGTTGACTTAGGATTCCAAGCACAATTTCCCCTTATCTCTGGTTTTTTTTTTTAATGTTTTTTTTATAATTATTTTATTTAAATCTTAATTAATATCCTTTCTTATTTTGTATTTTTTTGTATTTTACTTTGCCGAATTTTTTTATTTAAATTTCAATTAAAACAATATCTCTTACTTTTTTTTTAATAAATTTTAGCTCTCTTTTTTTAAAATGGTAATTAATATTTTTATTTATTTTTAATCTTATAATGTTTGAAAAAGATTATTGTAAATTTATCTTTAAATTATATTTACATGGTGTATTTATAAAAAAAAATAATTTTTTATTATTATCAATAGGGACGAACAAAAAAATTGATAAACTGATTAAACCAAAAAAACAAAAAAAACCGATTAAAAAATCATAAAACATTTCTGGTTCTGTTCGGTTTTGGTTTCTAAAGTCTGAAACCGATTAAACCGAACCGAACCGGTTCAATCAGCCATCATTTTAAAAAAAAAAACAAGTATAAATATGATGTTTTCTAACTTATAACATTTAGCCGCCGCCCCCACCCCCTCCCTTTGATCTCTGCATATCTCTCCACTCCTTTTGCTCTCTTGCATCTCTTTTTTTTTTATTTTTCTCCCCTTTCTTTACTCTCTGTAAACTAAAAGTTACAAGCTTTATGGGTGTATGCATAAAGTTATTGAAAGATATTTTGATTCAAGCTCTAAACAAAAGCTCATTCTTTTCTCTATTGTACCCTCATCGGAGTGACAAGGAGGTATCGTCTTGACTCTCTTTCCGGACCTACTCATCAAAAGATGCCCAAGCTCTTTGATAGAAGAAGCTTCAAATGCGTAGTTAGGATAAAAGGCTGCTTGCAAGAATAAGCTCTGGGACTTTATAAATGGAATGATTGGACAAAGAGAAGTCTGTGGTCTCCGGTTTGGCAACACAATAAGATCTGTAATCATACTTATACAATGCTGATGTTAGAAAAGTGGTGGTTATGGGCTTGGCTCCTGCGGGTTGTGCTCCCCACTACTTGTGGCTACACAATAACATAGAAAAATGCAGATAATAAGAAAAACCGTAGGGATTTTTTTGGGACACTGAACAAATTTTGTTTGCAACTAGAATAATTTCAGTTTGAAATGGAAAAAAATTAAATCGAACCAAACTAAAATTAATTGGTTTGAACAGGTTTTTGATTCGGTTTAAAAATTAAAAAAAATAAATCAATTTGATTGTTTATTTATTTATTTTGATTCAAAACCGGACTAAACCAAAAATACTCGACTTATCAACCAAAGTTAACCTCTTAGATCAAATAAATAAAAAAAGGGCAGAATAAAAAGGATATTTAGGGTTAAATTATCTGCACAGGAAGATTAACTTTCAAGTTTTAATATTGAATACACACACACACCCGAAAACACATGCATATCACTAACACCCTTTTTTTTTCTTTTTTTTTAACGTTTGAAGTTACGAATTAACCTGGAGGCTTAACCACAAGGTGGCGCTAGCTGCGAGACTTGTATTATCTGAAATGATCGGTTGTAAAAATTCTTAAAATTGATGTCTATCAATCGACCCCATGAAAACACCTTCCAACTAAACCACACCAGAGATTTTCCGAAGTCCAACAGACCACTTGCACAGGAAATGCTTTAAATAACAAACTGAACAGGGAAAATCAGAAAATGAGAATCAGACAGGTGAAATATTAACTTTGGGTTTCACCAAATGTGACAATATTTGCATATTTTTATACAATGCTGCCATATGAAATTCGGAGTCAAGTCTGTCAGATGAATTGCATTATCAACTTGGCATGAACTCTATACATCTCCAGCAATGGGAAATGAATTTACAGACAGGACTTTCTCTATCGTCCAAAAGATTGTAAAAAGTAACTGGACGATATCTTGGGGCACTGTCACCGTTCATCCCCCGTGTCAATATTATCATCAGCAGGTGGCATTTGTCTAGGCTCTGATAGTGAAAGTCGCCTTGGCTTTGTTGATCCGGCATCAACAAGCCCTTCCGATGATAAAGTTAACGCGGCAGATCCCGATGAGGACCCCAATAACCGTCGAACAGGGGTATCAGCTGAAGATGATGCTGTGAGATTGTATGTGAAAATTCCCATAGGGTGGTGAAACTTGCAACTTGGACCAAACTTGCAGATGCCATAACGAGAGTAGAAGATGCATAAAGGTTCTCCCTGTCACGAACAAGACATAAGCTCCAACCAATAATTATAAAGTAAAAAATCAGAGTTGAAGCACAGATCCTACAAGCATGTTTGAACAGAAAAAAAAGATTGATACATTCCTGTGTGATCGATCATTTATAAACAAAAGTTGAGTTAAATGTGGGATGGAGAACTTGATTTATTATAAAAATAGGTGTTTAGGTTTTGATATGATTTATCAATATTAGCCATGTATGGCTTGTTTCACATCAAAATTTTAAAAGCACTTTCTTCCCTTCCTATTTTCCTTAGTTTTATTGTATGCCAAAATTTTACTCAATCTCAAAGCTTCCTTGCCAGTGGAAGCCACCTTCAAATCATGTAATTCTTGGACTTCTATATAACACAGTTAACAATTAGCTAATCCAACCACTACACCTCTTAATACAAAACAGTCCCTACCCTGGCGAATTCCACCAATACAACTCTAGGAGGAGCAGAATTGCAATTTATTCATATTGATTATATATTGAGCGGGAATTGGAACTGCATTTTGGTAAAAGAATTTGATTCTTTGGTCCATTACACACTATTAGGTCTGATTTGCTATCATTTTGTTTTTGAAATTCATGCAACATAATAACAGAATTAATGTGTTTTTATTTAAAGACTAGAATGCAGAGGTATTTTGGTAATTTCCAAGTTTGCTGGAAAATTTGGAATATTGTAGCTCTAAGTTCTATTCATCATTTATCTGTCCTAAAGTAACTAGTCTTATTAGGGATTTTCTATTCTAAATAGGATTACTATCTTCTTATATAGGAATCCAAGTCTTTCTTGGACTCCGAGTGCTAGGACTATATACAAAGGTATGTAATTGTTCTATAAGGATTCGGCGTCAACGAAATAAAAAGTTCCAGCAATTTTGTTTTGTAACTACAAGCCACAATCTTACTTGGGTGTAATGCCCAAGAATCCTAGGTGTGAAGCTTAGTTTTTCCTCCTCCTAAGCTCAGGTTTTGTTAAGTGCACTGCGCAAACTAAATGGGGATAATTACATGCAAGTAAAAAAGGGATGGTGGAAACTGAACTCACCGGACGTAAAGGCAGCCCTATTGCACTCAAGACACAGTCTGGAGCAGGAATTAGCCTCTCCCTTGGATGGTGGAATCTACAAACTGCACCAAACTTACAGTCTCCGGTCTTCATGTAAAACTGGCATTCAGGCTGACCAGGTCTCTCAGGAAAAACACTCTCTCTTTGCAAGGCATAAAATCCCATGGGGACAGAATCAGAACGGTATGGAGAAAATGTCCCTTGAGATCCTGCATTGACTGATTCACTCTGGCGTGAGGTTCCATATATCTGACTGTTTCCTGTTTGTTGCTGACTCTCCGGAGATGATACCGACCCAACCTGACCCTGGAAAATAGTTCAACAAGCATGTCACTTTTCTTGATACTCAACTCATGCACACAGAAAGCTTAGCAAGTGAATGTCAACTGCAAAACAAAAGAGCATTAATAAAAATTCATTATGCCCTTGATGCAGCTGTAAAAGCAGATGTCAGAGCTTCCTACAAATTCATTGTTGGACCACAGCCCAAAATAACTCCAGAAACATTTGGAAATGTTCTAATTGCACCTCAACCAATCTTAGAGATCAAGATGACGTATTTGTTGGTCTCATTTAAACTCCATATAGATGCCAAGATTTTCAGAGGATAATACTAGTCAAGTAAATAGCTTTAGTTTAAATGCACTAGCTAAAGATTGGTCACACTTTGGTGGAAACATTAACTGTCATTTCATTTTGCTCTTTGGAAATCTTGGTACTTCATATTTTTGCAGCTATGGCTGGATATTTGAGAAACTTCCCTGCAATTTGTGATCCCAAAATGGTATTATGCCATACATTAAAATCCAAATGGCAAGATTTCCTCTTGATGCAAAAAAATCGTGTGCCTGAAGGCATAGCAGACTGCCAGACACCTCTAAAACAACCAACATTAATTGCACACTCAAAGCTGGGGAACAAGCAATTGCACGCTCAATGCTGAGGGGTTTACAGAACTTAAGAGAAAAAAATTTATTTGGAGGGGGCTAGATCAGAATATTATAGGGGCCAATATGAAAAGTATTCTAATTTTCGAGGACTACAGTCAGCTTGGTAGGCATGGCACCCTCATGAAAGACATAAACGCCAGCCCTATGCACATGGAATATTGAAGAAAAAAAAACAATTTTCTTTGGAGGCTAGACTAGAATATTATAGGGAACAATATGAAAAATATTCTGATTTTCAGGACTACAGTCAGCCACCCTCGCGAATGACATAAATGCCAGCCCTATGCACATGAAAAATTGAAATTTCACTCAATAAAGTTTCCTAAAGTTTTCAGCAACTCTGCCACAACATCTATCATAAAAAATACCAAAAACACCCACCTCCAAGTCCAAGATCACCATCACCCAAAACAAACACTAGTACCTAAATAAGCAGAGTCACCCCATCACCATCACTAGTAATCATCACCAGCCAACCCAATCAACTTTGACCAAGCTTCAGCTCCAGACTCATCCCCTAATGCAACTAAGGGTAGCTGATACTTACAAGTTCAGATGTCCCAGAAAATAAAATAACCAAAATTTTTAGCAAAACAGAAAATATTTGAATAAGGCTACTTAAAGATTTTTCCGATCAGTTGAAAGCAAAGCTTGTTAATCACTATTTATATAAAACTAGCAAATTGTACAAAAAGCTGAGCGAATTTAATGTTTGAAAAGAAATACAAGTACCAAAAAGATGTAAATGTGCAACATCAACAACTAAGTACTATGAGTGAAGAACCATTTTCTCATACACAAAAGACACGCTAATTAAATCAGCCAAAAAAAAAATCAGTGGAAACAGCTTGGATCCAAGATTTAAGACTTTGGTTGGGGGAAGACATTTCATTTGATATTTTGGTGGATTTGGTTTCTGATCAAGCTAATTGGCACTGGAGGATCCATAAAACCGATCCCAACCAGTTTGTGATTCTTTGTTGTTGTTGGGTACTAGAAAAAAGTACTTGACATGTTAAGAAATATCTCTTTCGACTTTCAGGGAAGAAAGAAACAAAAATTTCCTTCTTAGGACTGAAACTATTAAATTTGGAAGACGAGAACCAGATATATCATCTTTATGGAGGGAAAAGCTTTCCATCCTTAAAGGGGATAAAATATTTTAGGAAAAATCTTTAGAGATGGAATTATTAAGGGAGGGGGAGAGCTGCCCCCATTGTGTGATCCAAGTCCAAAAGCCTCCAAAGTAACCAAACAATTGTACTTGATTGTATTCTCTGAAAAAAGATAAAGAGGAGCTTACACTGTATGCATTCCAGCCAGGGACTGATACGACTCCCTGAGGTAGAATCAAAGGTGTGTAATTTGAAGGAGCTTGCCAGCGTGGGCTGGTAATAAAAGATGCTCTTGACCAGTTTGTTGCAAGTCCTCCTGGATAAGATTGCTGACCAGGGGTAGTTGGAGAATTGACAGTAGGG
This sequence comes from Populus alba x Populus glandulosa, assembly GCA_033617975.1. Taxonomy (NCBI): domain Eukaryota; kingdom Viridiplantae; phylum Streptophyta; class Magnoliopsida; order Malpighiales; family Salicaceae; genus Populus; species Populus alba x Populus glandulosa. The sequence goes on from CM066161.1 coordinate 9,524,086, forward strand.
TAAACAGGAGAGCCACGCAAAGGAACCATCACATTAGTTGGTTGAGGATGATGAAATTTACAAGTGCTACCAAACTTGCACTGTCCTGTTCTTAAGTAATAAGCACACTCCATCTCATTCTGCAGGAAATAAAAGAATAGAGTGAAATGAAAAACAAAATGCATGTCATCTTAGGAAGCACACTTACAATAAAGACAAGGGGAGATAGGGGATGTGCAAGGCAATCTCATCCCCCACGAATGGACAAAGACATTACTTATTTCCACCAGAAACATTGCAGAATTGAATGAGAAAAACTTAAAACAAGCCGATCATTACATTCAGCAAAGGAGCCCTCAAACAATTTTCAACAAGAGATATTTCCCATTCATTCCAAGAAGGCAATTGGACATAGATAGTGCAAAAGTACAAAACTAATGGAAGGAATACAGAGCTTATTAATTTTGGAACTTGGAAGTAAATTCAAGAAAATTGACAATAAGAGTACTCCACGCCATCCTAAACATTTCACTGGCTTTTCTCCACACACATATATATTCTTTGTATCTTAGTTTGTTTTTACTCATGCAATTAGCTTCCTTATTTCTCCCTCTTGTTTCACACAGGGGGCTACTAAATGGGATGCGATAATTATATGTCAAAATCATATCTAAATAATTTTGTCAAAATTTTGCGCTTCTCATCAATTACATGCTAAATAATATTTATTGAATACACCTATCATTTAATGAAGGTGTCCTAACTTTTTCAAGATATAAAATGTAAGAATTTGAGTCCTGGCTTTTTTCTGTCCACAACGTGACTCCGACAATAGGTGAATGCTACTTACCAATTTTTTCACGTGCTATCCATTATCCTTCATTCGAGAAACTTTCTCAAAGGTTGTGGCAGGGGAAACACATTAAAGAAACATCCTAATTATCATATAGGAAAATGGAAATAAAATTTGGAAACTGCAGATGACATGGCAAAATAGTACAAATGCCAGCACAGAAAGCTGATGATGCACTTAAGTTATTTTTAAAGAAACCAAAAACTAACCTATGCAATTCCTCATCAACAAAGGCGTTTTCTATTCTAGAATAAGTTGTAATGATAGGTTTCTTAGTAAAAAAGTTTGAATTTCAGTCTTGGGTTATTTTTTAAGTGGGGGCAGAATTTTAATTTCTCATATTCCTTCAAATTAGGGTTATTTTAGAAATTTGCAGAATTACTTGAAGGTTTAGTCTTATTTAGCAATTTGATGTCTTAGTCTTCAATACTTTATTCCTGTTTAGTTTCTTTCCTAGTCAAGTAAAGATTAGTAATCCTAGTCTTTAAGGAGTCTTAAATCTCTACAAATAGAGATGCTATGTTTTAATTTTCAACAGAGTTGAGTTATGTGGAATGCATACGGGGGTTGGACCTAAACTCATGGCTTTTAGGATCTACTTCTGGGATTCAAGTGGCTTTTCATGAATTTTAATATCAATTTGAAGGCTGAGAACCTACGGCTTCTTTTCCTTTTCTCTGTTCTTCAATTTTCTGGTAGCTCTTCTCTTTCTGACTTTCTATTCTGCTGCTACAGTGTGGTGAATTTTACAGCCCAGTTTCTCCTTATTTCTTCCTAAACAATTTCTATTCTACACTAATTCCAAGAATAAAAAACCCTAGCTCACCACAAAGACAAATCCTTTGAAGAACATCCATCTCAAACCTGTCCTACATCAAAAGCCTTCACAAGTCTCTATGCCTTTTCCAACAGTTCTACTCAGAGCATCGTCAACAAGAGTGAAAGAGATGGAGATAGCAGATCAATAATAATAAAAAAAGTACTTAATTGAGTTAAAAAAATAAAAGATCCATACCAGTCGAAGTGGATAGCCCAAAATATTTAAAGACACTCTTCCAGAAACCCCAGCCTTGTCTCTAGGGTGATGAAACTTGCATGTGGCTCCAAACTTGCAAGTTCCAGTCTTCAAGTAGTACTGGAAAACAATTAAAGTGTAGCATTAGTTTTAGAAACAAAAAATTACAAGAAAAGGAAATTGCCAAAATCCTTAGATTGAGTTGTAGGATACCAGAAAAAGAATCAGAGGTGGCATTAAATAGGATAGAAGACTTTAGGAAAAAAAGGAAAGAAGACCCAAAGTAGGAGAGAAGGGTGAAACCATCAAGAATTCTAGTAGAGAGAAGAGAAACAAATCTTGACATCAATTCTCAATCATCAACAATGCTATCCAAAACACAGAATTAGAGCTTTTAGTCTTTTAGAAAACACCAAGAACCCAAACTACACCCTCTAACCATTAGGGGCGTGACTTGGTAAACTCAAAAACAAAAATCACCTCTACTAGAGTCTAGATAGAAAATAAAATGAACTTCTAATTAACACCAAAGTCCTCAAATGATTAGATGAGAACAACTAAAAATTCCAAGTGATCAAATAGAAAATATCAAATAGGAGAATAGTAATCCTAAAGTATTTTTTTTTTTGTTTCACCATCATCATATAAGAACTATGAACTAGAACTTCAAGCACCACAAGCTGAATTTAACTTGTTCCTCAAACTTCTGTCCCTCATGCTGAAAAATGGTGGAATCATGGATTTTCAATTACCTAACCAACTCAATACTCAGAGTAAAGTGTAAATCCTTATAAATATCTGATGCAGACAACAAAAGAAGCAAAATTAATGTCTCAAGGGTATTTATGTAACTTCCTGATTTAATGGAAAATCTGGGAAGTCCTCTAGGTCTAGGTTTTACTTCTGTTTAGTATTTTATTTTATTATTCTTAAGGTTGTTATGTTTTCCTATTCTAAATAGGAATTGTTATGCTGGTTTAGAATATAAGTCCTTGTTGGATTTTAGACTACTAAATCTCTAAAAATAAGAAAGTAGTTTCAATATTTTGATGGCAATAATTTCCAGCAACTTGCTTTGATTGTGTGACTCAATCTCCCATAGGTGTGACCCTTTAAAGAGCCCTAGATGTCAAGCTTAGGTTTTCTATCCTATTGGTGAGACTCCTAAAATTCCTAATAGCGTGACTCTAGCATACAAACCCCTTCATTTAACCTTAAGACACCCATCAATAGTCACCAACAACATCTCATGCATACCTAACAACCCTACAACAATTACCCATCACGGATTCAGCCTGAAGTCTCCTAAAACACTGCTCAAAGCCACGAACAACACCTGAAACTTGAATCCCTAACAGCCCCAAAGCTGTCCTGCATCACTATCAGTATGTAGAGGACTGAGGTCTCCAATTATACAAGAATTAACAAATATCAACTCAATCATCAACATCGTTTTTGGTCTTTCATTGTGATTGTTGGAAATTAAAACATCATTATTGCAATGGCCCATGAACAAGGTGTAATGCTAAAAGTAGAAATAATGAAAGCATAAAGGAAAAGAAGAGAACCAGTTAATCTTCTTTACTTCCATACAATTTCAGCCCATCAACATTTCTAATTCTCTAATTTCTGTCCAATACATTATCTAACAAATATCACTTAGGAGATGTCCCATGAACATGGTGTGAAACTCAAAGTGCACATAATGAAAGCATAAAGGAAATGGAGCGAACCAGTTAATCTTTTTTACTTCCATACAATTACAGGTCATACATTTCTAATTCTCTAATTTCTGTCCACCACATTATCTAACACATCACTTGGGAGATGTCCAACAATTAGCAGGCATTCCCATAATATTTTTAAACCTTCCAATAGACATGAACTTCAGCTAACCATATCTTTTCACGTAACTTATGAAGGAAAAATATGTCATGAAAAAGTCTTTAATGGTGGGATAAGACCATTCTGATAGATCAAAGTGGCAGATAGGTCAAGAACCAGAAAGGGACCCAGCCAGAACATTTGTAAAAGAAAATGCTTCAAAATCAACTAGAATACTTACATTCATATTGAACCATTGGAATAAACTATTACACAGTAAACAGTCAAAGAATTAAACTTTCTATGCAGACACAACCAATTCTCCAAAACACAATCAAACAACTAGAAAACCAGAGGATCTCAGAAAACAGCACAGGTTAGGTAAATGAGCTTTATTTAACAAATGGATAACAAAAAGCTCGTGAACATAAATCAGAAGAATTTAGAACCATAAAATTGAGAAGCTAAATATCTGTGTGACAAATGTCATCTCTCAAGGTCTAATGGAAAATCTAATCCTTATAACAAACACAGGATACAGGTTTCACCACTGCAAATACACATGAAAAGTTGCAAAACAGAAATTTCATGTCCACATTTACATTAATGACAAAAGTTCAAGAACATGTGAGGAAATGGAGGATTACACCTAATGAATTGCTTCAAAGGATTCACAACAGAATAGTCTGAATTGATGAAAGTTTCTCTGGAAAGAAAGGCAAAGTCAATTTTGTATTGGCCAGTCTCTCAAATCTGCAATTACAATAAGCATAATAATAACTATATTGAATAAGCTCCACCGGACAGCTAGTTTTTATGAAGAGAGGACTGAAGATTACTAGATAGTAGTTTCCCATTGAGACAACTATCAATCCCCCACTCTTCTAGCTTCTCTGGACCCTGGCAGAGATTCTGGCTCCAGTTGCATTAATTTTGCAGTGATTATCTTAACTTTGATTTAATTACTGTCCCACCTCTATGGTCAATAGTATCTCATTCTCATATTCCATCTACATGAAACATGATTAATGTTTCAATCCGAGCAATTCAAAAACTCAAAATGCACCCATTTGGTTCTCACCAAATTTAAAGGTAATTACTTTTCGTAAGACATTAAGAGCGATGTAAATCAGAATGTTCAGAACATTCCCTTCTCAATACACAAATCCAGTGCTTCTATCTATATGTTTCATTCCTATTTTAAGGGGACTACATTACTATCTTGCCCTGAAAAGCTTTACCATATCATTGACAGATATTCTCAAGCACGATGCACATGGAGGCCTATTAATTTATTTAAAGTGAAGATAAGATCTCAACTATGCAGTGATAAAAAAAAGAGGAAAAAAGAAGAAGATTGATAGTGGGAAAATTGTCATTATCAGGTTCTGGTAATACATGTGTTGCCATCTGTGGAAAGTGCAAGCTAACTACTATCACATTCAGTTTCTGCGGTTGCAAATTTGAAACAATCCATTCATTGCAATATAAATTATCTGAACATTGTTAAAGAAAATCATTTAAATAAATGTCAAAAATAAATATTAGTATTTTACCAGGAGCACATGTCCTTCTAGCATTTCACTTGGATAAATGCAATATTATCAGAGAAACTTTGTTTCAAGTCAAAATAAGAAAACTACATAATGGTGATAATGTGGTAGGAATCAGATCAATTCCCTTATTCTTTACAATAATAAAAAGGAACACAACAATTTTCTGATATTAATTCCTCTTGGTAAAATAAGCGACATAGTTCATGACTGGTAAATTTGTAAAAATGAAGTCCACATAAAGCAACCTAAGGAACAAACCTGGCATTCTGGTTGTCCTATTCTTTCCGGGAATTCTCCCTTCATCCTGGCTGCCGCAATAGCCTAGAATTCAACAAATCTTAGTTCAACATATAAATCCAAGAGATTTTTTTTTTGTTTAACAAGGAAACATGAAAATTAAAACTGCTAAGTGAAAATGAGGATGCCAAAACTTGAATTGCAATTTTGCTACTCCATGCAAGGCAGCGTTTACATCAATATATGCATACAAGAAAACATTTTTCGATACAAAAGCATCCCTCGTTCCTACATTCAACCATATCATTGTTGGATATGTCTGCATTCAGTCAAACAAAAAACACATGCATGGCCATGTGTCCGGATGTGTGATAGACTGACAAGGGAAAAGCAAATAAATACGCACCAAAGGAGAGCTGAAAGTTCAGAAAGCTTTCTTTAGGATATTGGGTATACTTCCCTAATTTAAAACAACTCAGTAGGTGAGTTCAATGCATTTTGCTTGAACTTACTACTAAATCAGTTTTTAGAAACATTATTTGATAATAGACACAATGAAAATCAGCATATAAGTACAGTAAAGATCATACAGTTGATTATGTTCAATTGTAAACCAAATAGCAACATATGCAATAACTCTGTAGCATTTCTATAACAACAAGACAGAAACCACAATCTGCCAAGACTCGGGTGCTCATTTCAACTGCGTTCATTGATTCTAGATAAGAATCTAATTGAAAATGTAGTAATATTACTGTAGTTTTTGTGATCCGAGAACACGGCAGCTCATACCAGCTTCCGATTAGGAGGATGATTAAATCGGCAGGTAGGCCCAAATCTACAGAGGCCTGTTCTTATGTAATAAGAACAATCCGGCTCTCCAGGACGCTCGGGATACGGCCCAGCTTCCATTGTCTCACTCGATCTCAGGTTCATTTGCCACATTGCATCTGAAATGAAACTGGACAGGTGAGGTCAAACATCTATGAGAAATCTTCAACAAACAGAAACAAAGAATAATTTCCCGATATTCATTTTCTCCATGATCTCCTACAAGGATCTCTCCAAATCCTGTTTTCCCTGTCTGTATGTATGCAGAGTTGCTCGAATCAGAAAGTAAAGGGTATAAAATGGAAAAAAAAAAGTGAAGCTTGTACACGGCATAATACTTGAGATTTTGCATAATAATAAAGGGGGCAGCGAGAAGCTAAATATTTCATGCAAAAATCGTGGGTTAATTTTACAAACACCAGTTCGAATGTTAGATTCTTGGACAGTTAAAAAAAGATGTTGCTTTTCATTACATTTACATGCAAAACATTAAACAAAAGGCAAGACAGTGTTAGAGCGCTTGAAACAGAGGCTAAAATTCTGACCCATCAGCCGAAAAAAACCAAAATTCTTATAACTTTAGACAAACGAGCTGGAACTGAACAAATTCAGACACGATCAAACAAACTTTACGACAGAGGAAGGGTAAAACAGAGAATTCTCAGCATTTCTTTCATTAATTGCCAATGACCAACACCAAAGACAACAAACAAACCAGGAAATTCAATGTTTATTTATTACTTTATTATCATAAAAGACAGCAGAGAGATAGATAGAGAAGCAACAAGTGAACCTTCGCTTAAAGACGGTGACAGAGAAGTTTCCTCGGTCACAGCTGGTAGACCACCACCACCACGAGACATCGGGATTCCGGCATCAAAATCCATTTCTTACTCTGATCATTCTCTCTATACTACCGAATTCTCAGTTTTCCATTCTCTTCCGGAATTCCCATTCCAACAGGAAAACCAAGAATTTGTGTTTTTTATGTTCTTTCAATTTTAGTGAGAGAGAGGGGGTGAGTATTTTTTATTTATTTATTTATTTTTGCTTAGAGAGAGAGAGAGAGAAAAAGGGCGTAGTGTCCTCCTCTCCACAAAAACTCAAGGGAGAATAAAAACCAACCAACCAACCATCCAAGACCAGACACCCCTCCCTTTCTTTCTCGCCTTTCTTTTTCTTTTTTCCTTTATTTTTTTTTCCCTTTCTAACCCGCGTTCTATATTTCTTTTTTTATCACTGAAAACGAACGGCTCTCGCAGATTCTCTCGTCCGTGTAAAATGTTTTCTACTCTCTTCATCTTAGCGCCACGTTATGGTGTATTGGCCCCAAGTCTTTCTTTATCATTTCCTATACCATGGCTGCTTTTCTACGCTTCATGTCAGTGCTGATGATATTCATGCCAAAGTTACAAATTAGCCCCCGAACTCCATGGTTAATTAACATATTACACACCAACGGTTAAAATCTTTCTAATTTCTCTTCTTTGCCCCCATCGACTTCCTTGCCCTATAATTAATTTTATAGAAATTCTCCATTATTATTTTATATTTATTTATAGCTTAGTTCTTCATTCAATTTTAAGTTATTTTCTATTTTCTTTTCCTTTTTTAAATAACTAAGAAATAGCAAGGAGCATAGTTTTTAGACCCAGCTCGATTCAAGACCCGGGTTCCGAATTTTGAGCGAGTCACCGAATCGCTTGGGTCAATTTTTTTTTAAAACAAAAAAAAAATCAAAACGATGTCATTTTAGTAAAAAAAAAAACAAAAGTCAACAGGTTGCAACCGGGTTTTTGACCGAGTCTTACTAGGTCAAACTAGGGTTTTTTTTTTCTATTTATTTTTCAATCCGATCCAATTTTAGCTCTGGGTCGATTTACCAGATCGGATCAGATTTCAAAAATATGATAAGGAGGTGGGTAGATGGAAAATCTCAATGAAGTACAAAGCAATTTCTTGAATAAAAACCACTAAGTACAGAATGGAAACTATTTGTTTTTTCTTCATGCTACATAATTTACCCAAATGACCATCGACAAATTTATTTGAGTATCAAACTAATAATTAAGAAAAAAAAGAGTACTCATTCGGGCATCTAACCCTTTTAGTACAATTAGGATTCATTTCTTTTGAAAATTCAAATTTCATGATACATCATGGTTAGAAAAAAAAAATTAAAGTCATGTGGAAATTAATAATATCTTTAATAATGAAGGGACTAAACTATAGAATAAAATTCATTATTATATGTTAAATAGTTTTGTTTAGCTTTATTAAATTTTTCATTAAAGAATTTTATAAGATATCTTTTTAAACTCAAAGCACCAACAATACCTCATTCGAAGCACTAAAACAACCTCGGAAACTTATTAAAGTTAGATGACATAGCACAAATGATTTACTTATCCTTAACTTAATTCTCTCAAAAGCCTTAATAGTTGAATTCATCCATTTAAACTCTACCTTCTCAAATAAGTAATTTATAATTAATAGCAATAATTATACTAAAATATTTTATGAATTTCTTATAGAAAGTAGTTTATTCGTAAAAAATACACACCTCACCGCTGGACTTATGTATAATTATAACTTGTTTGAGAGTGTAGTTGCGATTATTTTTCAAAGTATTTTTCGCGCCGAAATATATTAAAATATTTTTTTTTATTTTTTAAAATAATTTTTAAAATCAACATATTAAAACGATTTAAAATATATATAAAAAATTAATTTATTATAAAAAAATTGATTTATTAAAAATACAAGTTGACCGTGTTTCCAAACGAAAATCAGGGATCAATTGACCTCTACGAAGTAAAGTTCCCTGCTAACGTATGAATTAGGCAAATAAAGAGTTACTAAACACTATCATGGCATTTTAACTTAGTTGATCTTTAAAAATAGAAAGTCAACACTCTTTAATATTTTAGATGTTCAATAAAAGAGAGATGTACCCGTAAAAAACAATGATTAATTACTAATCAAAGAATTTGAAACAAAGAAATGCTTTAGGGTTAGAGCTAAGTTAAGTCTCAGTCAAACAAATAATTTAAAAATGCTTGAAAAAGAACCGTACAAAAGAAATATTAATTCAAAAGAAACAAGATAAAACATTATAAAAAAGATTTAAAAGCTACAAGTGTCAAGTTTATTAGATAAGTCAATTATCCGTATTGATTAGCCAATGTTTTTTGGGAAAAAAAAATGTAAATAGAAAATGCAACATGTGCATATACTTCACAATATGAATAGAGCCAGCTAGCCTAAAAAACAATCTCTCTCTCCTTAGTACCGACCAATTAGTAGACTTTACAATTGAATCAGAGCTAATTAGTTTTTTTTTTTTTTATGCTTTTTAGATCCATCATATTTATATAGATAAGGCACATCAAGAAAAAACATTAATTATTGTTGATTTAGAACATAATGCTATCAAGTAATCTCATTTTATTTAATGAATATTGATGTCACTTATTAGAGGTTGGTTAACAAAATGTTTATCTAGTAATTAGGAAGATGAAGATATCTCTATTGATGATATTATTATGAAGAGTGTTGTTATATGATATATGTCACTTATTAGAGGGTTTGTTACTTAACACTTAAAAAAATCATAGATCCTAAGAAATATATTAGTTCAATAAATAGGGTAAATAGTTAATTTTGTTTGAAAAAAATAAAAATCATAAAAAATAAATATTTCTTACAAAATGTTACCCTATGTCGCACGTGTGTGCACAATGTTATGGTGTCGAGATTAATGAGTTATCACCGAGTTGTTTAGTTTAGAATCACTAGGAGACTTAGGTGGATTGGTTTTATTTGAAATTCCAGGGTAAGACAGTAGTTGTGGTTAGAAAAGGTATGAGTACCCCTAACATATTTTACCTGAGATAAACTGCATTATGTGGTATAGATATAGTTTAAAGGTTTTGATGGGTTTTTAACTGGTGATTCGTCTAAAGCACATAACAAAGATTTATGCTCATAAATAAATCTAACATTTTGAATTTATTATGGGCTCATTTGCTGAGGTAAATTTTTATAGAAAGAATCCATATAAGTGTCCTGATAGAGTTCACGTATCCTAGAAAGCGAAAATATTTTTCACAACTCATATATTGTGGTGAAAAATACTCTCAAATAAAATTAGTGAATATCCAAAATAATTTTAAGAATTTTATAGTCAACTTCTAGTACTTAAATACCAACCTACTAGTACATCTAACATTTATACCAAAATATTGACCATTAATTTTTAGGGTTGTTGAAATATTGGCTAAATCATTAAGAAATTTTACAAACTTATTGTAAATAAATAAAAATGCACATAAATTTTCTAAAACAGTGATAAAAAAAACATTTCACCAACTTTTTAAAAATACAATTTTTGTAAGGATTAGACCATATGCAACAAGCAAACATCAATATTTTATTATTATTTATTTCTATAAAGTTATATTTGACAAAAACCTATTTTTAAAAAGTCAAAATAGGCTCTGGGAGTATTTGTCAAGCACACCTTTACACCAAAAAAAATCTTTAGGAAAAACATTGCCAGCCAAACAAGGTCTTAAGATTTGATCTAATTTTGACATGATTGGGTTAACTCGACTGGGTTGGCTTGAAATTTTTGGTTTGACTATAAATTGAATCAAAGACATGGTTTGACCCGAGAACCAAACCAAAAATGATCTAAAACTTAAAAGGAATCAAACTTAAAATAGAGCAGAAAAAACTCCAATTTGTTTTACCAAAAACAAATCAAACGCTGAAAAAATAAAGAAGATAAAAGAACATTCATACCAATTCCAACAACATGACTCTCCAACTAGATCAGATACAATCAAAACAAGGCCACAAACATGTTGTGAATTATGCAAGAATCAATGATGTAGCATCCATCCACTTCAATTATCAAAGAATCATCACGATCTGGTTCAAATAGGTTTCAATTCTAAACCGAAACCCTAGGACATAAACCCATTAAAAACTTGTTATTGATGCCAATAAACTCTATATTATTAATAATCAAATGTCACAAAGTGTTTAATGCAAAGAAATTGACAAAAACTAGTCCAAATCATAGAGCTAAAACAATGTTCTTCCCAAGAACATGAAAAGCACTGCCCAACAACCCAAAAAAACCCAGCACACTGTTGCGATGTCGCGGTCGCACAAATTAATTACCCTAGCTTCAAACACAACACACAAGATAATATAGAGCAAGCAAGGAGTCGATCCCACGAGGAAGATTTAGTTCAGATTTTTATGCTATACGTTATGCAATTTGGGGGGGGGGTTGGATGTTATATAGGCTAAAGAAAAATAAAACAGAAAACTATCAAACAAAATTTAATAAAATCAGAAAATTATCAAGAGAACAAACCTTGGTCGCAATCACACATCCACCTATAGAAATCAGAACCGATCCTTGAAACGAAATTCCAGTTTATATTCTGAATTTTTATCTTTTCTTAACATTGGTTAATTAACGGATCCGCCGTATAACTAACCCTAACCAACAAATAATCACAGTGTCCGCACTAATGATTTAATCCAATGGCAGCCTTAAGATCTAGATAAATTCATTATCTTAACAACTAAGTTGTCTGCTTATGTTGCTTTGATCGAATGTTCTCCCTAAGATTAATAACGTAGATCCGCTACAATTATTAAACTCAGTTGCTTCACAAGTTCATATACCACAACTCCGGTTTTGATATCAAACTTAGCAATAAATTGTCTATAATAAAAACTTAGAGTCCGCTCTAGCAATTAAAATAAACAATCATAGGAAAAATAAGCATAGGAGAACAAACATATTCATCATATAAACTGAAAAGAAAAGGTAAAATAGATCTCACAGTTCTTGAAATCCGAAGGTTTCCGTGTCCTTGCAACCAAGAAAATGAGTTTAGCCTTGCATGTTTATTGAACAACTAATCAAAAAGATGGAAGAATGCATGATTTAGGGTTTCTTAGAGTAGGGGGCGTTTTTCTCCTCTTGGGTGGCTCCCCCCTTCTCTTCTCTCATTCTTTTTATATGCTAGGAAACCCTAATCTCTATTTTACAAAATAGTCCTCCCTTAAGTAGACAATTTACATTTAAGTAGTTCAATAACTATTTTCCTAAAAAAGAAGAAATAGTTTTGCATGAAATCTTCAAGCTTTGACTTAGTGGAGCTACATTGCTGAAATAAAAACTTGGATGTCGGTTTAGATGCTTCGGAACGTAATCTGGACTCGTTTCTTCACGAAACCTGTTTGCTGGCAGAATTCAGTTGTCATCTTTGAAAAATCATATCTCCCTCATATGACATCGTTTTTGGCTGAAATTTGGAGCGTTTATAGGCCTTTGAGTCAGGAATCCAAAACAATTGAGCTTGCATCAATTGGACTTTTTTAGCTCTAGATATTCAAGTCGGACTGACCGAAGGTCAACACTGGCAGATTGCGAGATTTGACTTTGAAAGCTGCGATTTCCATGCTCTTCCTTATTTTATTGTCTTGCCTTAGATGTCTAGAAAGGTATGGATGTTAGCTTTTTAATGCCACTGGAATCACTTCATTTTGACCTTTAGAGCTCACGTTCTGCACAAAACATCGACTGAACGTCAATCTGCCAATTACCTTCAATTTACTCCTTTTTGCATCTTTCATCCAAAAGTGCCTTCAAAACATAAAACAAAGAATATCAAGGCATTTTATATATAAAACATAGGCAAAACACTAGTTAAATGTGGGTGAAACTATCGAATAATATGGTTGCATCAAATACCCCCACACTTAGCTCTTGCTCGTCCTCGAGAAAGGATAGGTAAAATCAAATCAAAGTTAAATTAAATCAAATCATTATGACCAATCTCCTAATCTCCCATCAATATCCAAGAATATATGCATTATAAACAAGAACACAATTAAGAAGGATAAATAGTATAAATTTTCATGAATTTATTTACATGCAAACTTCAAAACTCAATTAATTGTCGGGATTTAAATGAAATCTATGCCATGCCAAAGTGATAGGTCCTCTCATTGATATACACTCCAACACTCACGTGTTTAGGGCTTATGTGTTTAAATCTCTCAAATTCAATCAATGAATATGTTCTACCATAAGCTTGCTCTTCAATCTCATCTCCATTACTAACATATTACAAGCAATGCATGAATCAAAATGTCTTATTTCCGGTTGTAATGGGGCTAAGGTTAAGGTGAGGTAAAAGAGAGTAAAAGAGAAGGTTCAAACCAAAGAAAGTAGAGCATTCTAAAAAATGATATTTCAAACAAGATATTCCATCAAAGCACATAAATTTTCCATCTTTAATCACCAATGCTTAACTTTTTTTTTTCAAGCTCTTTCAACATAAAATCTTAAGAACATAAAGGAACACTTATTTTTTTCTTTCTTTCTTTCTTTCTCTTTTTTTTTTGTATTTTTTTTTTGTTTTTCACCTTTGGCAACTTGCCCATATTTTCATCAAGCATCACTTCTTCTTTCTTTTCACATAATTTCCAACCATAATTCCATAAGATATCACAAGTATATGCTCTACTAATCCTTGGCCAGGGGAAAGGAAAACATATATAAAGTTAAGGCTTATACATGGATAAAGCAAAGAAAAGATAAACAAGCTCAAAAGGGGCTTACTAAGGATAATATGCTTTAGGTTGGCTTTTTGGCTCAAATGGTTAAAATTCCTAATGCCTTTATCATTTTCATGTATATATGTAATGCGAATGTAATCTCAACAAGATATGAAGCAAGTTCTAGAGATACATATCATTGAAAGAATGCATACTCAAAGAATATAATGTTGAAGGCTCAAAAGCTTACATTGGTATAACACTATAAAGTCAACATGGCATATTCTCAAAGTCAATCCCTAAACCAATTAAACCTTAAAATTTGCATGCATATTCCTTCATTTGATTTATATCTTCATCTATCTCAATTAATTCTCATACATAATACTCATATTCTCAAAAACCAATGGGAGTTAAAAAGATCAAACATATATATTTTTTTTAAGAACAACAAAGAAAACTAAAATAAGAAAACCAAAATTCTCCCAATACCCCCACACTTAAAACACAACATTGTCCTCAATGTTGAAATAAAAGCAAAGGAACATAAGAGAATGACAGAAAATAAATTAAAATGCAAAAAAAATAAAAGATAACGAAAAAGAAAGCAAATCTGATTTTTTTTCTTTTTGTGCTGTGTTGCCTCCCAGTAAGTGCTTTTGTTTTATGTCATTGGCTTGACATGTGGCATGCTCATTCTTCGTAGATTGGTTCAGCTAACTCTACAGAAGCGGTGAGTTCTATCTTCCAACCTTCATAGAAAGGTTTCAAACGATGCCCATTTACCTTGAGTACTTTGTTGGTTTCTAAACTTGTAATTTCAACTGCACCATAAGGAAAAACAACAAAGGGTCCAATCCAACGGGAGCGCAACTTTCCAGGAAAAAGTTTCAAACGCGAATGATAAAGAAGGACTTTGTCCCCAACATTAAATTCTTTTCTTATAATCATTCGGTCATGGAGACTCTTAGTCTTTTCTTTGTAAATCCTTGCATTCTCATAAGCATCATTTCGAATCTCTTCCAACTCTTGCAATTGCAACTTTCTTGTAATCCCGGCAGCATCATAATCCATGTTACATTTTTTAACGGCCCAGAAAGCTTTGTGTTCAAGCTCCACCGGTAGATGACATGCTTTTCCATAAATCATCCTATAAGGTGACATTCCTATAGGTGATTTGTAAGCAGTCCGATAAGCCCAAAGTGCATCACCAAGTCATAGACTCCAATCTCGCCGGTTGGGTTGCACTGTCTTCTCCAAAATGGACTTGATTTCTCGATTTGAAATTTCAGCTTGGCCATTTGTTTGAGGATGGTATGCTGTGGAAGTCCGATGAGTCACATGATATTTGCGTAACAATGCTTCCATTGAACGATTGCAAAAATGAGTACCACGATCACTAATGATAGCTTTAGGGATTCCAAACCTGTCAAATATATGAGTCCTGATAAAATCTAAAACAACCTTAGCATCGTTAGTTCGTGTGGCTTTTGCCTCAATCCATTTGGACACATAATCAACAGCAAGAAGGATATAAAGATTGCCTAAAGAAGAAGGAAATGGACCCATAAAATCAATACCCCAAACATCAAAAATTTCACTTACAATAATATTCATTAAAGGCATTTGATTCTTATGAGTGATATTACCTGTTTTTTGGCATTTTTCACATGATTTGCAAAAATGATATGCATCTTTAAAAATAGAAGGCCAATAAAAACCACTTTCAAGTACCTTGTGGGCCGTTCTTTTTGCTCCAAAATGCCCACCACAAGAATGAGAATGACAAAAGGTAAGAATGGAATGAAATTCATCTTGTAGTACACATCTCCTAACTACTTGATCCACACAAAATTTCCACAGATAAGGAGTATCCCAAAAATAATATTTAGCATTAGCTCGTAACTTGTCTTTTTGGGATGTAGACAAACCTGGAGGGAATTCTTTGGTGACTAAATAGTTCACCAAATCAGCATACCATGGTCTTGTAGAGGAATGTAACACATACAACTGCTCATCAGGGAATGTCTCTCGTATTGTTTCGGTTTGTATATCCTTAGTCCTTAGTCGGCTCAAGTGATCAGCCACATGGTTTTCGACACCTTTTTTATCTTTAATCTCAAGATCAAATTCTTGTAAAAGCAAGATCCACCTAATCAATCTTGGTTTGGACTCCTTTTTCTTCAAAAGATACCTTAAAGCTGCATGGTCAGTAAAAACAATGACTTTTGTACCAAGTAGATATGACCTGAATTTTTCAAGAGCAAACACTACTGCAAAAAGTTCCTTTTCAGTTGTATGGTAATTGCATTGTGCTCCGTCCAACATGCGGGAAGCATAAGCGATAACATGCAAATTCTTCCCTATTCTTTGCCCAAGGACAGCCCCTATCGCATAGTCACTCGCATCACACATTATCTCAAAAGGCTCATCCCAATTTGGTGGTTGGATGATAGGTGCAGATGTGACACACTTTTTAAGCTCATCATAGGCATCTTTACATGCTTGATCAAACACAAAATCCACTTCTTTAGCTAATAGTTTGCACAAGGGTGATGTAATCTTCGAGAAATCTTTGATAAAACGTCGATAGAAACCTGCATGGCCAAGAAAAGAACGAATTTCCCTCACGCAGGAGGGGTAAGGCAATGATGAAATAACGTCTATTTTAGCTTTATCAACCTCTAATCCACGTGAAGACACAACATGCCCAAGAACTATTCCTTGTTCTACCATAAAATAACACTTTTCATAGTTTAAGACATGGTTCGTTTCAATGCACCTTTTCAAGATCAAAGATAAATTTTCTAGACATTTATCAAAAGAATCACCATACACTGTGAAATCATCCATGAAAACCTCAATTATTCTTTCAACATAATCAGAAAAAATACTCATCATGCATCTTTGAAAAGTTGCAGGTGCATTACAGAGACCAAAGGGCATTCTCCTATATGCATATGTACCAAATGGACATGTAAATATAGTCTTTTCTTGATCCTCAGGATTAATAACAATCTTATTGTATCCACTATATCCATCAAGAAAGCAATAAAAAGACTTACCTGCTAGACGTTCAAGCATTTGATCCATGAATGGTAATGGGAAATGATCTTTGCGTGTAGCAAGATTTAGCTTTCTATAATCAACACACATTCTCCATCCACTCGAGATGCGAGCAGGAATGAGCTCATCCTTTTTGTTTTTCACCAACTTGATTCCGGTCTTTTTGGGCACCATATGGATTGGCGCTACCCATTTACTATCCGTGATGGGATAAATGACTCCTGCATCTAACAGTTTCAAAATTTCAGCTTTCACTACCTCCATCATAGGCGGGTTCAACCTCCGTTGCATTTCCCTTCTTGGTTTCGCATTGTCCTCCAATAGTATGTGATGCATACACATTGAGGGACTAATGCCCTTGATGTCAGCTAAAGTCCATCCAATGGCCGTCTTGTGATCACACAACAACTTCACAAGTTTTTCCTCTTGCGTATTTGTCAAACCTGTTGCTATAATAACGGGAAGTGTATTGTTTTCACCAATGAATACATACTTCAAATTATCGGGCAAAGGTTTCAATTCTAACTCGGGGGCCTGTAAAATAGATGGCAAAAGCTTTTTATGTGAAAGTATTAAATCAACAAAGACATTACCATGGGGAACAGTTTGCAAAGATTGCAAAGCCAATGCTGATTCGTGCACATTTTGGGGAACACATATGTGCCTCTCCATCTTTTCTATCTCGGTAAAATCATAGCCATAGCTCAAGGCTACACTTAATCCATCCTCACACTCAAAATCAAAAACTTGCTGCACATACTTATCAACTTGGTCATAGCATGTGATAGAATAAACATTGCTATAAGGATATTTCATTGCATCATGAAAATTAAATTCAATCTTTTCATCTCCTACTTCCATAGACAAAGTATCCTTACCACAATCAATCTTTGTATTGGCAGTTTTCAAGAATGGTCTCCCAAACAATATAGGAGTGTTGTTTGATGAATCACAAGAGTCATGTTCCATATCAAGAATATAAAAATCACATGGAATGATCAAACTATCAATCTTGACTAGGACATCTTCTATCACACCAAGTGGGTAAACAAAACTCCGATCCGCAAGTTGTATTACAATGCTAGTTTTATTCAAAGGCTCAAGACTAAGAGAATCATAAACATGTTTGGGCATAACACTAATGGATGCACCTAAATCACACAAGGCCCTTTTAAAACTAGCATTACCAATAACACATGGGATAGTAAACGCACCTGGGTCCTTTTGCTTCAAAGGCATATTCTTTTGAACAACAGCAGATACAACTTCACCCATACTTACCATTTCATGACCTTTCAGTTTGAAAGCTCTCTTGGTAGTACACAACTCTTTCAAAAATTTGGCATACTTAGGAATTTGTTTGATAGCATCAAGTAAAGGAATGTTGAGTTCTACTTTCTTGAAGACCTCTAAAATCTCTTTTTCTTTGTCCTCTTTCTTTGACCTAGAAGAACTCATAGGAAAGGGTGGAATTGTTTTAAAACTGGAATTCATTAAGTGAGGAGTTACCTTTGGAGTGTTGGTCTTTGTTTCAGTTTGTGGAGAAGGAGGATGTTCCTTCTTTGTACTCAATTCAGTTTCTATCTCTTCTTCTTCCTCCATCTCAATTTGTTTTAACCTTTTCTCTTCAAGTTCTTTCCCACTTCGCAGCATGATTGCACTAACATTCTCTTTTGGATTCAATGCTTGGGAGGGCAATTTTCCATTCATTTATGCTTCCAATTTCCCCACACTTGAAGCTACTTGCCCCATTTGCTTCTCCAAGTTGTGAATATTTGACCTTGTTTCCTGTTGAAAAGACATGACGTTTTGTTGCAAAGTCACAGTGTTAGAAGCCAAAGTTTTCATCATCTCACGAAGATCATCATTGGATGAAGACCCCATAACATTGGAGTTTGTGAATGGAGGGGGCTGTCTTGCTTGATAATTCTGTTGGGATTGAAATCCACTGGGATGGAATTGTCGGCCTTGATTGCCTTGTTGAGGTTGGTTCCCATACCGTAGGTTAGGATGATCTCTCCATCCAGGATTGTACGTGTGGGAAAAAGGATCATACTTACGCTGAGGCTGTCCATTAAATGCTCCATCAACTGCATTAGCTTGTTCAATGTAATCTTCTTGCATTGTTGGGCACATATCTGAAGTATGTCCTTGTAAGGAGCATATGCTACAAGCTTTCACCTGTTGTACATTGCCACAAGCCAAAGAACGCACAAGAGAAGTAAGATCATTAACTTTATTCTCAAGGTTAGAAATACTTACCTCATTTACTCGTTTGTTTGCAAAGTCTCCACGAGTGCCAAACTGTTTTGAGTTGGCTGCCATGTTTGATATTAATTGGCGTGCAGCCTCGGGTGTCTTATCTACCAATGCCCCTCCACTTGCAGCATCAATGATACTACGGTCAGTAGGTATCAATCCTTCATAGAAATATTGAATGAGCAGCTGATCGGGTATTTGATGATGAGGGCATTGAATACACAGTTGCTCAAATCTTTCCCAATACTCGGAAAGTGTCTCTTCATGAGATTGTCGAATCCCACATATTTCTTTTCTTATGTTGGCAACTCGAGATGCTGGGAAATACTTCTCAAGGAAGATCTTTTTCATGCCATTCCAAGTTCCAATTGAACCTGAGAGAATGGAGAAAAGCCATGCTTTTGCTGCCCCTTTTAAAGAGAAAGGGAAAGCTTTCAACTTAACCTGTTCTTCGTCAACTCCATTCGGTTTCATGCCAACACAAACCATATGGAACTCCTTGAGATGAGTATGAGGATCTTCTCCTGCAAGACCATTAAATGTTGGTAGCAAATGTATAAAACCAGATTTGAGCTCAAAGTTTACACTATTGTCGATGTTTATGCACAATGGCTGATTTTCCACGTTAGGAGCAGCAAGCTCCTTGAGTGTTTGTTGTCGTGCATTAGCCATGGTGTTAAGGCGAGCTTCCTTTCGTAACCTGCGTAAAGTTTTTTCTATTTCGAGATCTAACTGCACTTGACTTTGATTAGTAGAACGGGTTACTGGCATAAAGCATCAAGAAAACTCAAAAGAAACCAACCACGCAAGAGATCGAAAACAATGCAAATTGTACAAAAATCTTACGTTAGAAAACTAAAACTGCATAAAAACCCTAGAAAACAGCGGAATTTGGCCTCGATAGAGTGGGGCTAGTGGTTCACCACTAGTTCTGTTTAGAACGTCGTTTCCCTTCAAGAACCAAAAGACCAAAACCTAATTCCACCAAAACAATCTGTTTTGAACAGTACCGTTGCCGCAAGTGAACAGTACCGTTGCAAGCAAAAATTCTGTTTCTCTTTTTTTTTTTTCAGAAATATAAATAACAATCACAGCAACTAAAAATAACAGTAAAAGCACAAGAATCAATTAAAATTACTTCCCCGGCAACGGCGCCAAAATTTGTTGCGATGTCGCGGTCGCACAAATTAATTACCCTAGCTTCAAACACAACACACAAGATAATATAGAGCAAGCAAGGGGTTGATCCCACGAGGAAGATTTAGTTCAGATTTTTGTGCTATACGTTATGCAATTTGGGGGGGGGTTGGATGTTATATAGGCTAAAGAAAAATAAAACAGAAAACTATCAAACAAAATTTAATAAAATCAGAAAATTATCAAGAGAACAAACCTTGGTCGCAATCACACATCCACCTATAGAAATCAGAACCGATCCTTGAAACGAAATTCCAGTTTATATTCTGAATTTTTATCTTTTCTTAACATTGGTTAATTAACGGATCCGCCGTATAACTAACCCTAACCAACAAATAATCACAGTGTCCGCACTAATGATTTAATCCAATGACAGCCTTAAGATCTAGATAAATTCATTATCTTAACAACTAAGTTGTCTGCTTATGTTGCTTTGATCGAATGTTCTCCCTAAGATTAATAACGTAGATCCGCTACAATTATTAAACTCAGTTGCTTCACAAGTTCATATACCACAACTCCGGTTTTGATATCAAACTTAGCAATAAATTGTCTATAATAAAAACTTAGAGTCCGCTCTAGCAATTAAAATAAACAATCATAGGAAAAATAAGCATAGGAGAACAAACATATTCATCATATAAACTGAAAAGAAAAGGTAAAATAGATCTCACAGTTCTTGAAATCCGAAGGTTTCCGTGTCCTTGCAACCAAGAAAATGAGTTTAGCCTTGCATGTTTATTGAACAACTAATCAAAAAGATGGAAGAATACATGATTTAGGGTTTCTTAGAGTAGGGGGGCGTTTTTCTCCTCTTGGGTGGCTCCCCCCTTCTCTTCTCTCATTCTTTTTATATGCTAGGAAACCCTAATCTCTATTTTACAAAATAGTCCTCCCTTAAGTAGACAATTTACATTTAAGTAGTTCAATAACTATTTTCCTAAAAAAGAAGAAATAGTTTTGCATGAAATCTTCAAGCTTTGACTTAGAGGAGCTACATTGCTGAAATAAAAACTTGGATGTCGGTTTAGATGCTTCGGAACGTAATCTGGACTCGTTTCTTCACGAAACCTGTTTGCTGGCAGAATTCAGTTGTCATCTTTGAAAAATCATATCTCCCTCATATGACATCGTTTTTTGCTGCAATTTGGAGCGTTTATAGGCCTTTGAGTCAGAAATCCAAAACAATTGAGTTTGCATCAATTGGACTTTTGTAGCTCTAGATATTCAAGTCGGACTGACCGAAGGTCAACACTGGCAGATTGCGAGATTTGACTTTGAAAGCTGCGATTTCCATGCTCTTCCTTATTTTATTGTCTTGCCTTAGATGTCCAGAAAGGTATGGATGTTAGCTTTTTAATGCCACTGTAATCACTTCATTTTGACCTTTAGAGCTCACGTTCTGCACAAAACATCGACTGAACGTCAAATCTGCCAATTACCTTCAATTTACTCCTTTTTGCATCTTTCATCCAAAAGTGCCTTCAAAACATAAAACAAAGAATATCAAGGCATTTTATATATAAAACATAGGCAAAACACTAGTTAAATGTGGGTGAAACTATCGAATAATATGGTTGCATCACACACTATTAAACCCCAAAAATGGTTTTCTAAGCCTCTAAACACACTATTTTTAGTCCAACGAACCACATTACCAATACTAAACATAGTTGAATCAAAAGAACTAATAAAAAAAATAATCAAAATCATGCATTAAACTTCACCTTTATAACTACAATCCCAATGGCAACTAATAACAATATCAAATTTCAATTCAAAATTGATTCTCTAAACAACTTGGGACTCAGATTAAGCTCAGAAACCAAGAAAATACACTAATAAAAAAAACATTAAATACCTACTGCCATATTTGGAAAAATACAAAAACCATTTTTTTTAGCAAAATAAACATTAAAACATTTCCTAAACATCTAGTAAATAGCAACAAGCAACTCAAATCAAAATTAAAAAAAAAAAAATTTCATTCATTAATCAAAATATAAGATCATTACAATGTATCACCAAAAACAAGTTCAAAACACCATTAAAACATGTGATAAAGAGTTAAAGGTGTGCCTCATGAACGTCACCTACTAGATTAGTAGAGTTTTTTTTTATACCTTTCAAACTCAAATAATGGTTGTTGTCCTTTCTTTCCCAAGCTTGCTACTTTCTTTCAAAGTTGAGGAAATCTTTGTACTAGGTTCTTAAACCTTTATATTTGGGACTCTTTTATCCTATCTTCCTCTCTATTCTTCCTATCCTTGTTGTTGTTCTTCTGCCTTGATTTTCCAGGGGTATTTATTAGGTTTCAAGCAAGGATTCAATCAAATATTGATCCTTCTTCATCAAAGCTTGACCCTCTGATCAAAATAGAAGAGTATTGGGTTAATCGACCCAAAATCTATCAATGCAGTGAGGTTAATCGAGGACAACATGTTGTTGAGATCATTAGAGAAAATGAGATGCAAATATTTGATAAAAGTAGTTGATATTTGTAGAAGGAGTATTTTTCAGTAGAATGGTGGTAGTTATAACCCCAAAAGTGGTAAGAAATGTCATATTCATTTACCTGAAGCTGCTTACTCAATTAGTTAAAACTACCCAAAAAAGATACATAGTGGCCGAACGATACATCGTTTATGTTAAACCTAAAAAATAAGGTTTATAATTTGAGATTTTGGTAAATTGAAATTTAGTCCCTTTTCTTCCAATTGCTTTTAATTGCACTCATAATTACCTCATAAACTTTTAATTTCATGCAATTCCACCCCTTCCAAACTCATTTTGTTAGCCCCATAGTTAACCGCCTTTTTCATTTTAGTTCTTTGTTATGAAATTGTGTATTTTGACTTTTAATTAATCACCAAACTTCTAATTGATTCAAATTGACTCCTCATTTAATCAATTTCAACCCTTAAATTCACGCGCCTTTTTCAGTTTGGTAATTGGTTTTGGATTTCTTAAATCATATCCCTAATTTCTAATCAAACTTCAATATTTATGCAATTAAGCCCTTGATTTGACCAAATTAACTCTTTAAAATTGCAATTCACCCCCTAGACTTTACTTTATTTTAATTAAAGCCTAAATTGACTTAAAATATTATTTTGTCTTGCAATTAAGTCCTTAATAAAATTAATTAAGCCTTCCAAAATTCTCATTAAGTTATTAACTATCCAAATTTATATTTCTTTACCTGAAATAAAAAATATTTTCATCAATAAGATCTCTTGTCAATCAGAATTGGGTTCTCTAATTTTGTCAATCTTATACATTTCGGTCCTCAAACTTTTCCACTTGTTCTTTTGGTCCTTTACCACTAACTTGAGAAATTTTTAACCTTTCTTCATGTATATCCTCTTTTATTTTGGATTCTTTTTTCTATTTTTTTTCTTTTGTTGATTTTTTATGGCATCAAAAGTGGGTAAAAACAATTGCTCCCTTTTTACAATGCATATGGAGAAATTTTTTATCAAGATTTTATATAATGAGCTTGTAAAGAAAACTGTATATTGGACTTGCTGGGTGATCCACCCATCTTGGAATTCCAAAGACTTTGTTTTTTTTTTTTTATAAAAAAATAGTCTTATTATCACGGGTGACCTACTCCTTTTAAAATGAAAAAAATATTCTATTCTCACTGGCGATTTGCCCTTTTTTGAAATTAAAAGGTTGACCTATTTTCATAGTCGATCTATTCTTTTTTGAATTCCAAAAAGAATTTCAACAAGCCTCTATACTTCCCTGAAATTTGTTTATTTTCACGGGCAACCTACCTATTTTGAAATTCACGGGTGACCTATAATTTTTCAAATTCCAAAAAGAGTTTTAGCAAACCTCTATGCTTCCCTAAAATTGATCTATTTTATCGGGTGACTTGCCCATTTTAAAATTCAAAATTGGCACATTTTCACGGGCGACCTACTCTTTTTCAAATTCCAAAAAGAATTTCAACAAGCCTTTATGTTTTCTTGAAATTAGTCTATTTTAACGGGAAGCCTACTCATTTTGAAATTAAAAAATTAGCCTATTTTCATGGGTGATTTACCCCTTTGCAAATTCAAAAAACTAGGATTTATATTGAATCCTTCCAAAACTTTTCTAAAACAAAATACCTTTCAAGGATAAACTCATAAAATAAGTGTCTTGTCTTATAACTTTAGTTATCCACACCTTATGGATGGGATGTGTTTGCCATTTCTTGACTTCTGTTCACCCATGTAGATTTCACTGTCTTTCCTTTTAATTGGCGAATCATATGCCAACACTATTTCAAAGTTATGATTAAGCCATATGCAATGCATGCATTTCAAAATATAGGCCCCACTTCTTAATCTTTATTATTATTATTATTATTATTATTATTATTATTATTAAGGGTTGTAATTTCCTAGGTGGTCTCTTTTGTTCGCTCACCCTCCTAGTTTACTCGAGCAAGTTACTTTCAAATCTTAAATGTCGAGCTGTCTTTGTAGCCTTATTCTTTTGTGAGTATTTAGGCTGTGGAGAATGCTTTCACATTTTTTCTAATTAGGAATGAATTAAAACTTTGTGTCTTATGAAAATGTTCTTTTTTGTGTGCTTTTGTTTTTTTCAAATACTCGTGACACACGCTTTGGTTTTTATTTTAGGTAGTTTTCCCTAACAAAAATTTCACAAGATTTACTTTGTCTTTTGAAAAACATGAGATTGTTCAATGTCATGTCAAAATAATAGTGTTCATGTTACTCTCATGATTTGTATTAGTTATTTAAGAAAGATATTTTATCATGGTGATTGGTTTAGGAGATGGCCTATTTTGTATCGGGTTTTAAAAAATCAAATACTTGTTTGAAGTCTTGTGTTTTGATTTTCTCAACGTGAACAAGGATGAATAATTATTCGCTTTATCATGAATCTTATAAATGGTTCTTTACATTTTGAGAGCACTATTTATTAGTCTTCCCACTCGCTTGATTAGAATGGACTTTTTAAGGCACGTAATGAAGGTTGAGTTTCATGGCTACTAGAGAAAAATAGTTCACAAGTTCAAATAGTTTTTTAGGGTTTTTATGGGTCTAGGATCACTTTCACTCCTTTATGCCCTTTCATCCTCTTTTTCTACTTTTCCAGCATATGATATGCTATTAAAGACCTTTGCTTTTAGAAGTTGAGACAAGGGATCTTTCTAGGTTTTTTTCACTATAAACTTTGAGCGAATGCCTAATCAACTTCTCTTTTTAGAAATATTTTTATCTGCTCATATCAAGATATCAATGCACTTTTCTATTCCATTTGCAAGTTCTTTAATGATTTTATTTTTCTTTATTCGTTGTTGCTGTAGGAGAAGCTTTTTGTTTTTTTTTGTTTTTTTAGATACTCGTGTATCTTTCAAGATTAGTCATTTAGCAAAGCCCTATTTTTTTGGGTTTGTTGGGCTTTCCTATTCTGCGGCCTCAATCAAGATCTCATGAATTCCGTTCACAAGTATTCTATTTTTTTTTGTCTTTCAACCACTTTCTCATCGTTCATGGACATTCTCAAATATAGTCATTCTCATTATTTTCTAATACTTGCGCACTATAAACCCCTGGTCAAAAATAGATAATTTTGGGTTAAATAAGGTAATTATTAATTGAAAAATGATACATTAAGGATAAATATTTTAAATCAAGATGAATATTGTAAGTAAATTAATTTAAAATTTAGAGAAGATAAAGTAATAAAATTGTATGCAAAATGTCGCACGTCAGAATCCGCGAGGCATCGGCAAGCGATTTTTTTCGTTGTTGCGTTTGCTTTGATTGGTTCGTTGGAGTCACCACCTAGTAATTTATTGAAGGCTACTAGGAAACCGGATGTACTAGTCTTGTCAGAGATTCGCAGGTAAGGGACTGGTTGTGGTTAGGGAAAGTATTAGCACCCCTAACGCACCCTACCTGAGGTAAGCTACTTCGTGGTTTTGACGTGTTAAAGAAGTTTTAATAATTGTCTTTTCATCGGATATTAGAAATACAACTTACGTATAAGTTAATAATTCTTGACCGTGATCCAATCAAAATATTAAATTCTTCTTTAATCCTTGCAATTTTATCATAAAAATATATATAAAAAATAAAACAAATACAAACACACAAATTCACTTTTACTATATTTTTTTTCTTTTCTTTTCTTTTCCTCTTTTTTTTTTGTTTACATCCACATTTACAACATACAAATAAAAATTCAATACTAAACAAAAACAAATTACAACAACCAATTTAAAATTACAAAACAGCCCCTAAAACATCCTAGGGCTTCTAGAACAGTGGCGTGCGTCTGCCCACACGCCACCGCCACTGGCGACGCGTGGGTTCACGCGCCGCTGCGAACAAGGCCGGAAAACGGGTGGATCTAGCTCAGCTTCCTTTCCTTTTCCCTTCTCTGTTGGTCGTGACACCCACCGTCACCTGCAAACGAAGAAAAGAACACAGGCAATCGATGCTGAAGCCGCGGTGGAGATGGGCTTGCTGTCGATGCTGCTTGTGGTCGGTTGAAGGAGTGAGAGCCGGGTCGGTCGGTTGAAGGAGCGAGCGAGAGTTGGGTTGGTCGATTGTGGGCAGAAGTTGCCGCTGCTAGAGGAGGATATGACGGAGAAGATCGGGAAATAGGGAGGCGATCTGAAGTGGGGTGCTGGTTTAGGTGGGTTATGTGGGTATGGTCTGTGGGGTATCGGCCGAAAGGGAGATAAGGCAGTGTATAAGGGCTAGCTTTTGTGGTTTGTTTCTGGGCGAGGGGCGTTTGGCAGGGCTGTGTTGATGAATGGAGAGGAAGCTCTGGTGTGGCTGCCGGGTGAGGGAGAAGAAGCTCCGGTGTGGCTACTGGGTGAGGGAGAAGAAGTTTTGGCCGGGTCTGTCGGAGAAAGAAAATTCAAGCGGGCTGGGGGGCGGCATTTTTTTTTATTTTCTGCTTAAAAAAGATGGGTTAGGGTTAGGGTTTTTGTTTGTGTTCCCCTCTAAAAGTGCAAAATTGCCCCCCTCTTGAGTGTGTTGAGGAGACCAGTATTTATAGGTACAAATATTGCTAGGTTTTTCAAATTGGTCCCTCAACTTCTTCTTTTTTGTAAATTTTGATTTTTTTCTTATTTTTTTGGATTTTTTTTATCAACATCGTCTCGAGTGAGGAAAATCGATGAATTTTAAAAATAACGCGTTAAAAGTCGAGCGCGTTTCTATGATCTTTGAAATTTTAAATTGTTTTGAGACGATGCTAAAAATTCTAAAATGATGCAAATATATTAAAAAAGTATTTTTTTTGAATTTTCGATGTTTTTCTCTATTTTTGGATTTTCCTTGAAAAAAAGATTAAAACATAGGTCAAAAATTGGGTAGCAACAGATGCCCCCTCTTTATAATGCTTACGAAGCGAAACTCCTCAATGTTTTGCATAGTAAGCTTTGTAAAGAAAAACTTATCTTCTTATATTCCTAAGTTGCTGAATCCACTCATCTAAAGACCTTACTTTTTTTTCTCTCTCTTCTTTCTCTTTTCTTCCTATTCTTTCTTTCTCTCTCTCTCTTTCTCTTTTTTTTTTTGTTAACCTGAGATCCCATCTGGCGACCTCGTTTACCAAAACCAAAGAATGTTATAGCTCGGTAAACCTGAAATCCCATATGGAGATTCCCTTTAACCAAAGCTACATGAGATCCCATCTGGTGACCTCATTCAACTAGAACAAAAAAAAAATATGTATAGCTCGGTCAACTTGAAATCCCATCTGGCGATTCCCTTTAACCAAAGCCACTTGTAATGGGTGACCTACCCAGAAAAAAACATGGAGAATTGATCGCGTTGTAATGGGTGACCTACCTAGAAAAATGTTGGTCTCATTGTAATGGGTGACCTACCCAAGAAAAAGGAAAGAGTGGTCTCATTGTAATGGGTGACCTACCCAAGTGAAAGAATGGTCTCATTGTAATGGGTGACCTACCCAGATAAAAAACATGGAGAATTGGTCGTGTTGTAATGGGTGACCTACCCAGAAAAATGTTGGCGAGGGCTCAAAGGCGCACTCAAAAGGAGGTAGAGTTAGAAAACGCACTACCTGAAAAATGAGGGCTCAAAGACGCACTGAGAAATGGTGGCTCAAAGGCTCACACAAAAGGAAGTGAGGGCTCAAAAGGCGCTCTCGGAATGAGGTAGGGTTAGAAAACGCACTACCCAAATGGTGGTGATGAAAAACCGATCTGACAATGTTGAAAGCAATGCATTATGGTCAATATGCATGTATACTTACCTGAGAAATATAGGTCCCCATTTCTTCATGGTGTCTTTCTTTTCTCAAAAGTTGGAGTGTTGGTAGTGAACTTCGATGGCTTTTTTGTTCTTGCTTACTCGAGTCATCTCTTGTGATTTTGACCTCTATGAAAGACTTGATATCATCATACTTCTTTATCCTCCGCCCCTTTATCTCAAGGGTTGCCAATTTTGCTCGACATTTTCTTAGAATGGGAATCATGGAGCCAACCCTATGATATGTTTTTTTTATTTCCCCCTAGCTTGATCATGCTCCCAAGTGTTCAATTCGGGTTTGGGGATGAGGCTATGTGAAGGAAAGTTTGACAAGGAGTTGTTTTCATACGGAATTTTTGGAATTCCAAAGCTATTCCAGACACAGAAATTATTTTGACATCGATTCAAAGCAAACTCATTCTGAAGAAATTCAAGTGCTTCCTATGGAGAGGTTATAAGAAATGATGAAAACTTTTTGTTTTGGCTTTTAGTGAAAAATATGAAGTGACATTTGGCTAGTTGAAATGGTTCAAGATTTAATATGAGAGTTTCAAAGATCCAGTCTTGAAAGCATTCATTTTATTTGCATGAATAATGATTTGGTTCACATGAGAAAGCATTGCCTACCGATCTAGATTGCTTGCCTTTAATCAGAAAGGGCTTGATTAGGCACGTAATGTAGGCTTGGGCTCTTGGTTATGAAGAAAATGATATTTATAGGCTCAAAAGGTGTTTAAGGGATTTCAAAACTAAGGATCACTTGTGCTTGTTTCTTGACCTTTTGTCATTTGAATGTCTTTCGAAAATTATCTATCGTGCCCCCTAGTGTTGGGCTTGGACTATTTCTCTTTGCTTTTGTTTTTTTCATATGGTTTTGAGCATCATCATATATTATTATTATTATTATTATTATTTTATGCTCAAAACTTTTGGATCCTTTGGATTTTTCTTCATGCCCACTAGCTTTGTTTGGGCACCTTTGATGATTGAGAATTTTCTTTTATGCCCCCTAGTATTGCTTGGGCTTTTTCGATCATTGAGGTTTTCTCTATGTCATCGCACTTGCCCCTAATATGTGGTGTGATCCTAGCCAAGGTTATTTATCTAAAGAAAAGCATTAGGCTCAAAAGGGGACTGCAAATGATATATTTTAGCCTCGTGAAAATATTATCAAAGATGGCCTTTCTTCATTTCAAACTCATGCATTTAGGATCGGTAAGCCTTGCTTTCATGCGAGTATACAATGTGATTTCTCATTATTCATTCAAATAAAACTCAGCTTTTGGAGTCACTTTATGGGTTCTTTTTGGTTTTTTTTTTTTTAGGTTTTCTAGGTGCATGGTTACCTTTCTAAGGAATCACCTGAATTTCCAGAACTCGTTTGTTTTGGACAAACATCAACATGATTTCTATTTTTGTACTAAACTTTGAATTCCCAAAAATCCTTGCGAACATGTGCGATCATGCATAGTTTTGGAGAAAAGGGAAACACATCCAAAGATTCTTGGTGTGATGGTTTCATGCGTAACGGTTATGCTCAATGTGTTATTTGCATGAAGGTATGTTATAAGCACATGATCTTTTTAACAATAAAGGCTCATTTGACAAGGAAAGTGTTGTGGAATTTTAAGCCAAGTTACCAACAAAAAACTGGAACAGGTTGAAACAAAAATCAAGAAGTTTTGCAGGCATGATCAAACAGAGGTTTTTTTTTTTTTTTTTTTTTTTTTTGCAGAACAAGAATAGGCTCCATTATGCACCGGTAGTGCAATTCCCCTTCGGTCAGCCTTCGCACCCAAGCTTTTGCAGAAATACATGATTGTGTTGAGGCTCTTGACCGACGTTTGCCCCCAATTTCTTCGGGTAGAGTCGTTGTTGAGTTTTGAACAAAGATGAACGGGCAGTTGGAAGGAACTTCCCTAGAGTTATTTTTCAGTATTTGCTCGAGTAAGCTAGCGGCGAGTCACACTTGTCTTCAGAAACTCCAAGTCTTCTTAAAAATAGACATTACGACGAGCACACTCTTCATCTTCTATGTTTTTTTCTGTTCAAAGCCGGGTGTTGTAGACTCGTAGGGGACCTACTTTTCATTCTGGTGCATGTATGACAAATGTATGAACATGTAATCTATATGATGAACTCGCCCTTCAAGGGGTGACCGTATGGTCATAACTCTTGTATGATGGAACAAGAATCGTGATTTTTGCCCAAACTCTACAATGAAAATTTTCTGAGTGACGGCCATTGTGTTACCCACAAGTCTTGAGTTCAAGATGCTTCAAGAAGGGTTTGCCCTAATGCAAATAACAATAGCACATACAACCTGAGGACATGTTCTGTTAATTATGTGAACAGGGGTAGATTTTCTATCTGGTCTCAAAAGGGTCTCATATCTGCCCAGTGACGTTCTTTGTAAAGACAATATGGGGGCGTTGCAAGGAATAGTTAAGGCACGTATACCCACCATTACCAATCAGGCACTCAGATATGAGTTGAGTGTTTCACGCATCTGAACCCTGACCAATAGTCTTAGGGTAGATCGCTAGTTCCCCACCTAACCTAAAAGCTTGTGTGTGCTTTCAAAATTAAAACAATGCGATGCATGAGATAATTCTAAAAAATGCATGGAAAAAAATATTAACAAAAAGATAAAAATGCAAAAACTTAAACACATCAAATACACAAAGCTTAGTCCAATAATGTCAGAAACAATACCTTTCCCAGTGGAGTTGCCATTTTGTCGCACGTCAAAATCCACGCAGCATCGGCTGGTGATTAGTACTTAAAAGTGCATATTTATCAAGGTTTTATATCATCATTTTGCACTTAAAGTATCAATAACTCCTTAACTAAAGCATGTTTTATAATAACAAGTCTAATACTATAAAATGCCCTAATATATGGTAAATGTTCATCTTAAATGCAGGCCTATCACATAAATCAAAGGATTGATTGATGAATTCAACTACTGAAATTTGTGAAGATAAAGAGAGGGTGAAACTTAGAAAAGAGATGTTGGTGCAGTCCAAACTGAAACACTGTTCGGTGTTTGGGTCATATCTCGAGTTCTAGATGTCCACATGACCTCAAATTTTTACACAGATTCAGTAAGACATAGGCCTACAACTTTCATGTTTTTATTAGGATCTAAGAAGGCCGTTTTCAAGTCCAAATTATAGAAACAACAGAGAAGTCCGAATCTGTCCTGCAGTCCAAACACTGTTCAGGGTTTGGCCCATATCTGAAGTTATAGAAGTCCAAATCACCTGCACGTTTTTTTTCTGGAAAGCTAAGTCAATTTCCTACAACTTTCATGCTTTCAAGTGGACCCAGTTCTGATGCTAGCATTTTTGTTTTATTCAAACAAGAAGATAAGGATTTTCACAAAGTCAAAAGTTGGCCACCTACTCAACAATTAGTCATCAAATCAATAATTCCGAATTTTGGCCTATAAAAGGAGGCATTTGCCATGTATTGAGGGGCTTGGTTGTTCAGATCAAGTTCATGCTCTTTATTTCTCTCTTTATATTTTTTGTAATTCTTAAGTTTTGCTTTCATTAATTTCTTGTTTATGCTTTTCATTTCCTTTCTTTTCCTTAGTTAACCTGTATCTTATTTATGTTCTTGTTTTGTTTATTTATGTTTCTCTTCTTCATTATGTTTAGCTAAGTTTATTATGTCAAGGTGAAAAGGTTACACTAATGGTGTAAGAACAAGTATGGTGTAAACTCAACATGGACCTTAATGTTTAATATTAACATGTCTTATCTTCTTATCTTACTAATTCCTAATACCTTACTTGTTAAATGGTTAATCTAGATTTGTGTTGTATAATACTTGGTACAACAAATGCTTGGCACCGTATGGTATTACCTACACCTGGGCTATGAAAGGAACTTGATTTGTTGTTAACATCAGTTAACATCATGAATTCCTAACAATATCTAAAAGTTTGGTGTTATGTAAATAAGATAATTAATATGATCATGTTAATAATTTATAATGAGCTATTAATGACAAATCATCCGATTGGAACCTCCTTCGTGTGTGGTTTCCAAATTGAGTAATAAGAGTTTATACTATACTTGTTTGAAATACCATTGGTGGATCCTCTAACCTTGACATTTGTTTTTATCATTGTTTAATCCTTACATTAATATTCCATCTCAAAGTTCTCATTAATTTCTTCGTCCTCCTCTTCTTTTTTTTGTTATTATTATTATTACTATTAATATTATTATTATTATTACTATTATTATTATTATTATTATTGTTGTTGTTATTTTTGTTATTATTGTTGTTGTTGTTGTCTTGTTATTTATAATTTATACAATTAACCTCTTTGTGGTTCGACCCCGATCTTGCCGGGTTATTTATTACTTCGACACTCCTGCACTTGGGAGAAGACATCAATCTTTTGGTCGTGTCAAGTTTTTGGCGCCGTTGTCGGGGAGGTAAATTCTTGTACAAATTATAGTATTTATTTTGTTTTCTCTTTTTACTTTTCTTGCATCTAACTTTGTTTCTTTTGTTTTGTTTCTTTTTCTTTTGTTTTCTTCTTCCTTTTATTCTCTTTCGACACGTGTATGAGTGTTTGGTCACGTACATTAAGTGGTAGACTTTCTAGGGTATCCTCATCATTTTCAGAAAATATGGCCGAAGACGATAACCAGTCACTTCATAATGAGAATAATGAAAATAATCGTGTTAGGACACTTAGAGACCACATGAATCCCACAAGAACAAGTGCACCCTCATGCATAGTTTTCCCTCCTGATGCATCCCATTTTAATTTTAAGCCAGGCATTATTCAACTTTTACCTTCTTTTCATGGCTTAGATCTAGAAAATCCATACTTGCATTTGAGAGAATTTGATGAAGTTTGTAACACCTATAATGACTTAAATTGTAGCATGAATACCATTAGATTAAAGCTTTTTCCTTTTTCATTAAAAGATAAAGCTAAAACATGGCTACAAAATCTTAGGTTAGGATCCATTCGTGCTTGGGATGAAATGCAACAACAATTTTTAAAGAAGTTTTTTCCATCTCACAGAACCAACTCTTTCAAAAGACAAATCACCACTTTCACTCAAAAACCAAGTGAAACATTTTACCAATGTTGGGATAGGTATCGAGACTTGCTTAATACTTGCCCTCATCATGGTTTTGAAACATGGAGATTGGTTTCACAATTTTATAAAGGATTAACACCTAAAGATAGGCAAATGGTTGAATTGATGTGCAATGGAACTTTTGAAGATAAAGACCCTAATGAAGCAATGGAGTACCTAGACTTGCTAGTTGAAAATGCGCAAAATTAGGACACTAAGGGCACTTATGAGGCACCAAGTAAAACCCAACCTCATACATCTAGTGGAGGTATGTATAACCTTAGGGAAGATTATGACCTCCAAGCCAAGTTTACATCTTTAGCTAGAAAAGTCGAGGCACTAGAATTGAAAAAGAGTGGTCAATTAAAATCTGTTCAAGACATTGTGTGTCAAATCTGTGAAACAAATGAACATGCAACCAATGACTGTCCAACTTTGCCTTCTTTCAAGGAATGCCTCCATGAACAAGCCCATGCTTTAAACAGTTTCCAAAGGCCCAATCATAACCCATACTCGCAAACATACAATCCTGGTTGGAGAAATCACCAAAATTTCAGTTGGAAGAGTGATAACAATAATGCACAAACTTCACAGCCACCGTTTCAAGCACACCATAATTTCCAAAATTCTCATGGATATGCACCTCCTTATGCTCCACCTCCTAGAAGAAATCTTGAGGAAACATTGCATGCATTCATTGAAAAGCAAGAGACAATCAACATTCAACTTACTCAAAGCATGACAAATTTTAAAGATGCTCTTGCAAAATTCACATCTGCTCTCAGTTTTCAAGAGAAAGGTAAGTTTCCATTCAACCATAACAAAATCCAAAGGGGCAATACAATGCAAATGCAAGTAGTTCCGAAAGCCAACACATGGATCAAGTCAAATCAGTCATCACTCTTCGCAGTGGTAAGGTTATTGAAAAACCCACTCTTGAACCTTGTGAGAAAGATGATGAGTCAATCTCTGAGGGTAAGGAAGGGGTTGAACCTGAACATTGCAAAGAAAAGGCTGATTCCTCGCCAGCACTTCCATTTCCTCATGCCATAACCAAACAAAGGAAAGTCAATCACAACTCTGAAATCTTTGAAACTTTCAAACAAGTAAGGATCAATATACCTTTGTTGGATGCTATTAAACAGGTTCCTTCCTATGCTAAATTTTTGAAAGATCTATGCACTGTGAAGAGAAAACTGAATGTGAAAAATAAAGCCTTTTTAGCTGAACAAGTAAGTGCCATTCTTCAGAACACTAATGCTTTGAAATATAAAGACCCTGGTTGTCCTACAATTTCTTGCTTTATTGGAGAACATAAAATTGAAAGAGCCTTACTTAATCTTGGAGCTAGTGTGAATTTACTTCCATATTCAGTCTTTCAAAGTCTCAATCTAGGTGAGTTAAAACCAACCTCTGTAACTCTTTTACTTGCTGATAGATCTATAAAAGTGCCTAGAGGAATAGTTGAGGATGTGTTAGTACAAGTTGATAAATTCATTTACCCTGTAGATTTTGTTGTCTTGGATACACAACCTGTTAAAGTATGTAATTCAATTCCTGTCATTTTAGGACGTCCATTTCTTGCCACTTCTAATGCATTGATTAATTGTAGGAATGGATTGATGAAGCTATCATTTGGAAACATGACATTGGAGATGAATATTTTCAACATTTACAAGCAACCTCGAGATGATAATGATTTACAGGAAGTGGACTTTATTGAAAAATTAGTTCATGATCAGTTTCAAACCACTTCTATTGAAACTGAGATTGATGAATCCAATGATTTGCAAATGATCTACTTTCAGGAAGAATCAAAGGCACGCAATTGGAGGCCACAAATTGATGAATTGCCACCACGATCAATTGAGCCCATACCTTTAAGTGTTCAACCACCAAAACCTGAATTGAAGTCGTTACCATTTAATCTCATATACTCATTTTTGGGAGAGAATGAAACTTTTCCAGTAATAATCTCTTCCAAACTTAATGCATATCAAGAAGGTAAGTTATTATAGACTCTGAAAATGCACAAAAATGCATTAGGATGGACCATAGCTGACATAAAAGGAATTAGCCCTTTGATTTGCACACACAAGATTTATTTGGAGGAAAATGCTAAACCCTCTAGAGAAATGCAACGAAGGCTTAATCCTAACATGAAAGAAGTAGTGAAAAATGAAGTCATTAAGCTTCTAGATAATGGAATCATTTATCCTATTTCTGACAGCAAATGGGTAAGTCCTACTCAAGTTGTACCCAAAAAGTCTGGAGTCACTGTGATAACAAATGAGAAAAATGAGTTAATTCCAACTAGGACCGTTACTGGTTGGCGCATGTGCATTGATTATAGGAAACTTAATTCAATGACTAGAAAAGATCATTTCCCTTTACCTTTCATGGATCAAATCCTAGAAAGAGTTGCAGGTCATGAATTTTATTGTTTCCTAGATGGCTACTCAGGTTACAATCAAATTGAAATTGCATTGGAAGATCAAGAGAAGACTACTTTCACATGTCCATTTGGTACTTTTGCATATCAAAGGATGCCTTTTGGATTATGTAATGCACCAGCCACGTTTCAAAGATGCATGCTTAGCATATTTAGTGATATGGTTGAACGTTTTCTTGAGATTTTTATGGATGATTTTGCCGTGGGTGCTGTCTTGGGACAAAGAAAAGATAAGAAACCTTATGTGATTTACTATGCAAGTAAAACTTTAAATAGTGCTCAAATGAATTACACCACCACTGAAAAAGAATTACTTGCAGTAGTATTTGCATGTGATAAATTCAGGTCTTATCTTGTTGGCTCACCTGTTCTTGTTTTTAGTGATCATGCAGCATTGAAATATCTTCTTTCTAAGAAAGATTCTAAGGCTAGATTGGTGCGGTGGATTTTGTTACTTCAAGAATTTGATATCACAATCAAAGACAAGAAAGGCACCGAAAATGTTGTTGCAGATCATTTGTCAAGATTGACAATAGATTCGAAATCTAACATCACACCAATCGATGACTACTTTCCCGATGAATCTTTACTTTCCCGATGAATCTTTACTTTCCGTTTCTACGATGCCTTGGTTTGCTAATATTGTTAATTTTCTTGTTTCAGGACAATTGCCAGCTCATTGGAGTACCCAAGACAAAAGAAAGTTCTTGAACGAAGTGAAGAACTTTTATTGGGATGACCCGTATTTGTTTAAATATTGTCTTGATCAAATATTTCGAAGATGCATTCCTGACAATTAGGTAAGTAGTGTCATTAAATTTTGTCATTCTAAGGCATGTGAATGTCATTTCTCGTCGAAAAAGACAATTGCCAAAATCTTACAAAGTGGATTTTACTGGCCCACCATGTTCAAGGATTCACATGCATTCTGCAAGACTTGTGAAAATTGTCAAAAATTGGGATCTATTTCAAAACGTCATATGATGCCTTTAAATCCTATTCTTGTCATTGAGATCTTTGATTGTTGGGGTATAGATTTCATGGGTCCATTTCCTCCATCATTTGGTTTCGTGTACATATTAGTCGCAATAGATTATGTTTCAAAATGGATAGAGGCAATTCCAAGTCGAAACAATGATCACAAAACAGTGATAAAAATTTTGAAAGATAATATTTTGAGTCGATTTGGAATCCCTCGAGCCATGATAAGTGATGGTGGAACACATTTCTACAACAAGCCATTTGATTCTTTGATGAAGAAATATGGAATCACACACAAAGTTGCCACCCCTTATCACCCTCAGACAAGTGGACAAATAAAGCTTGCTAATAGGGAGATCAAACAAATCTTGGAGAAAACAGTTAACCCTAATAGGAAAGACTGGTCTTTAAGACTTAATGATGCACTTTGGGCTTATCGAACTGCTTATAAAACATCATTAGGTATGTCACCTTATAGACTAGTCTATGGAAAACCTTGTCACTTACCTGTGGAAATTGAACATAAAGCTTATTGGGCTATTAAAGCTTTCAATTCAAACCTTGATGATGCTAGTCAGTTGCAAAAATTGCAAATAAATGAGCTTGAGGAAATAAGAAATGATGCATATGACAATTCGAAAATTCATAAAGCAAGAATTCAAGAGTTTCATGACAAGAAAATACTGAGAAAAACATTCAATATTGGTCAAAAAGTCTTGCTTTATAATTCTCGACTCCATTTATTTCCTGGAAAACTAAGATCAAGATGGAGTGGTCCTTTTATTGTGAAACATGTGTATCCATATGGGGCCTGTGATATCGACAATCCAAAGAATGGTAATGTTTTCAAGGTAAATAGCCATCGTTTGAAAGTTTATTTTGATAATTTTTCAGTTGAAAATGACTCTATTGAATTGGGTGATCCTGTATATAAAGATTGATTCTTTTTCTCACATTGTTTTTGTGTGACTTTTGTTTTGCTAGTCTCTCACCCTGGTCAAATGGCGGATAACGGTACTCCGTGACTTTTAAGTTGGTTCTTTCAGTTTCCCATGATAACTGATATTTGTGTATATATTTGTGCAATTCTTTCCTCTTTCTCCTTTCTTTGAATCTCTCCCCCAATTTTCAGTTGAAAATGGACACCACTATTGAAAAATTGAAAAAGTATTTTCCCGCTCTGCCTCAGAATGCGATTACAAAAATTTACCATGCTAGATGTGCAAGATTGAGGTTGTTAATGAACCATGGAATTCCTAAAGATATTCACTGGCTGATTGAAGCAAAGGTCCAATTATCAGGTGAGTCCTCCAATTCTTTCATTTCATACATGCCTGGAACAGGTAAAAGCACTTTTGCGAAGAAACGTCGTGCAAAACGACTGAAAGTCTATCACCGATGTGCCAGATGGACTTGTAATGCGACATGTCGTTCTTTAGGAATGATATCTGTAAACCGTGAAGATAAAATACAATTCATTAAGGATGGCCTGAGTAAGGGGTCTTTAGATAATCTTCTATTGACTCTTGAGACGCACCCTAGTGGAGATGTGCATCGTGCAATTTATGATTTATGGCCACAATTCCATAAAGAACATGCTCGACTTAGTCTTGGGAATCTGACTGAAAAAGACCCTGTTTGCCAATTTTTAAGAAAACTGCATGGGAAGCCTATCCCCGACCCATAGAGGGCGTTTAAGCCATTCTTGGACGTAAAACCAAGAAAAGATGTGAGCCACAATCACAACTACCTGTACATACACATGCTTTTTCAAAATAAGAGAGAGAGAGAGAGAGAGAGAGAGACTACGGCTGGCCTACATATAGGTGGTATGATTGCATTTTTAATTTCTCATCTATAAATTCTTCTCTTCCTTCCCTTCATTTCTACTCAACCCATATTTTCATCAAATATAGAAGTGTGTAGAAATGGCAGGTTCCTCAAGTCATAACATAAACAATATTTGTGTTTTCGGTGGATCCAGTCCTAGGAAAGAAAAAGAGTTTTTAGAATCAGCAAATCATCTTGGTCAGGTACTAGCTGAGCGAAAGATTCATTTAATGTATGGAGGAGGCAGCCTTGGGTTAATGAGGGGAGTGTCAATAGCTGTATTTTTAGGAGGTAGTCAAGTTTTGGGGGTAGTCCCCAAAGCTTTAGCACAAGGGGACATCATTGGAAAAACAATTGGAGAGGAATTACAAGTCCCCACAATGTCTGATAGACTGAATGCAATGTTTAACCATGCTGATGCCTTCATTGCCTTACCAGGTGGTCTGGGCACATTGGAAGAGATCTTTCATATTTCCTCTTGGGTCCAATTGTATATTCACCATAAACCCATAGGTTTGTTAAATGTTAATGGTTTTTATGATAAGTTGTTGTCTTTTCTTGATCATGTTGTGGAACAGGAATTTCTAACATCTTCAGCACTAAAAATCATAATCTCTGCTGCTACTGCTGAACAATTGATTGACCAACTACAATCTTTCATCCCTGTAATTAATCCCTCCATGAGTCACATAAATTGGTCAACTAAGGAAAGCCGTAAAAAGCTTAGATTGGATTTGAGCCTTCGTTTGTAAAAACTGTGTCTTTTGGTTTTATTATTGTGTTTTGTTGTTTCTTATATTTGTTTAAGTGTGTTTCAGGTTTGTCAGTGTTCGTTATTTGATTAGTACTTAAAAGTACATGTTTATTAAGGTTTTATATCATCATTTTGCACTTGAAGTATCAATAACTCCTTAACTAAAGCATGTTTTATAATAACAAGTGTGATACTATAAAATGCCTTAATATATGGTAAATGTTCATCTTAAATGTAGGCTTATCACATAAATCAAAGGATTGATTGATGAATTTAACTATTGAAATTTTGAAGATAAAGAAGGGTGAAGCTTAAAAAAGAGATGTTGGTGCAGTC
The DNA here is from genome assembly GCA_033617975.1 of Populus alba x Populus glandulosa. Classification (NCBI taxonomy): domain Eukaryota; kingdom Viridiplantae; phylum Streptophyta; class Magnoliopsida; order Malpighiales; family Salicaceae; genus Populus; species Populus alba x Populus glandulosa. Next base: position 9,564,215 of record CM066161.1, read on the forward strand.
CAAACTGGAACACTATTCGGTAATAGGATCATATCTAGAGCTCTAGATCTCGGATTTAGGTCCATTTTATATGGATGGAAAGATAAGACATAGGCCTACAACTTTCATGAGGAACCCAAGAATTGAAAAGGCCGTTTTGAAGTCCAAATTGTTGGAACAACGAAGAAGTCCGAAGTTGTCCTGCAGCCTAGACACTATTTAGTGTTCAGCCCATATCTTGAGTTCTAGAAGTCCAAATGACCTCATCTTTTTTTTGTTGGAAAGCTGAGACAATTTCCTAGAACATTATTGAGAATTATGGGCAAATTATGATGTTAAAAATGACATCTTGTTCAGACAAGAAGATAAGGATTGTCACCAAGTCAAGATGTGGCCACCCACTCATCAATTAGTCAACAAATCAATAGTTCCAAATTTTGGCCTATAAAAGGAGGCACTTACCATGTATTGAGGCATCTTGGTTTTCAGATCAAGATCATGCTCTTGCTTTCTCTCTTTGTATTCCTCATCTTTTGCTTTCATTAATATCAAGTTTATGCACTTTATTTCCTTTCCTTTATTTAGTTAACTTCTTTCTCATTTATGTTCTTGTCTTGTTCATTTATGTTTCTTCCTTTCATTATGTTTAGCTAAGTTAATTATGTCAAGGTGAAAAGGGTACACTAATGGTGTAAGAACAAGTATAATATAAACTTAACATAGACCTTAATGTTGGATACTAACATTTTTATATTTGTTATCTTGTTCACTTTCAATACTTTGCTTGTTAAATGGTTAATCTAGATTTATGTTGTATAACACTTGGTACAACAAATACTTGGTACTTTCATAGCCCATATTGTATGGTATAACCGACACCTGAGCTATGAAAGGAACTTGATTTGTTGTTAGCATAAAGTTATAATCATGAATGCCTGACAACATTTACAAGCATTAGCATTATTCGAATAAGATAACTAATGTAATTATGTTAACAATTTATAATCTGATTGGAACCTCTTTTGTGTGTGGTTTCCAATTGAATAATAAAAGTTTATACTATACTTGTTTGAAATACCATTAGTGGATCCTCTAACCTTGACATTTGTTGTTGTCATTGTTTAATCCTTACATTAATCTTTCATCTCAAAGTTCTCATTAATTTCTTCATCTTCTTCTATTACTACTACTACTATTATTATTATTATTGTTGTTGTTGTTGTTATTTACATTCTGTAATATATCCCTTTGATCTTTTCATAAACTCAGTATATAGGCTGGAAACCTGTGACCCGATCTTTTGGATCATTCTCAGGTGTAACAATGCCACGTACTGAGTATTATTGTTGTTGTTGTTGTTGTTGTTGTTGTTGTTGTTGTTGTTGTTGTTTTGTTATTTATAATTTATACAATTAACCTCTCTGTGGTTCGACCCCGGTCTTACCGGGTTATTTATTACTTCGACACTCCTGCACTTGGGAGAAGACATCAATCTTTTGGTCGTGTCATTATTTCAGGTGATGTCTTATATACTCTATCTTTCTACCTTAATACATTGAGGACAATGTCTCATTTTGGTTGGGGGGAAAGGGTAGTAGTTGATATATTTTTTTTAAAAAAAAATTGTGTTTTCTATTTCATAAACTATTTGCAAAACTGTTGTTACTAGGATGACAGAGTAAAAGGGGTTCTTTTGTTAAAGTGACTCTTGAGACGCATCTTAGTAAACATTCTTAACAAGGTCTATCAGAATACTTCTTGAAATATCTAAGTTTACAAACTCTCATATTGTTAACACTTGATTCTGCTCATATGCTCATTTAACAAGTATTCTTAAATCTTCATTTTCACACACACACTTTAACATATGATTGTGGGTTGCACATTGGATTATTACATTATTTATGTTCTTTTGTTAAAGGTAACAACTAAGGGAAAGGGATAGTACATAATTTGCAAAAAAAAAAAAACAAAAACAAAAACAAAAAAAAAATTGTTTTTGATAATAATGATGAATAAAAACGTAGATAAGTTTGGTTTCGTAGCCTTCCTAACCTAAGCAATTAAGCTCGAAGGGGTGTGTTAAAACCTAATACCCTAAAGTCAACTGACTTGGGAGCTATTGGCCCAAAGCTTGTTACATGGGTTAAAGATGCATTGTGTTTTAAGTTGTATGTGTAAATAAATAAAAAATAAAAAAAAGAAGAAGAAAAAATAATCCCAACCCAAGGAAGTTAACCTTAAACATTAGAACATAATATTGTTTTCTTCCAACAATAGCCCCATCATATATGTTTTCATACATTGAGCACATAGAAAGAAGGTTTATTAATATCTTGTTTAAGAAATATGAAGCAGAAATGAGAGTTTGTTTATCTGGATAGATTAATGGAAGTTGAATGATGAATGCCTTGCTTTATGGAATTTGCAAATTGTTTTTCTATTTTAACGCTTTGATTACTAGGGACTAGTGATAAGCTGGTTGGGGGGTGTGATTAGTACTTAAAAGTGCATATTTATCAAGGTTTTATATCATCATTTTGCACTTAAAGTATCAATAACTCCTTAACTAAATCATGTTTTATAATAACAAGTCTAATACTATAAAATGCCCTAATATATGGTAAATGTTCATCTTAAATGCAGGCCTATCACATAAATCAAAGGATTGATTGATGAATTCAACTACTGAAATTTGTGAAGATAAAGAGAGGGTGAAACTTAGAAAAGAGATGTTGGTGCAGTCCAAACTGAAACACTGTTCGGTGTTTGGGTCATATCTCGACTTCTAAATGTCCAAATGACCTCAAATTTTGACACAGATTCAGTAAGACATAGGCCTACAACTTTCATGTTTTTATCAGGATCTAAGAAGGCCGTTTTCAAGTCCAAATTATAGCAACAACGGAGAAGTCCGAATCTGTCCTGCAGCCCAAACACTGTTCAGGGTTTGGCCCATATCTGAAGTTTTAGAAGTCCAAACACCTCCAATTTTTTTTTCCTGGAAAGCTAAGTCAATTTCCTATAACTTTCATGCTTTCAAGTGGACCCAGTTCTGATGCTAGCATTTTCGTTTTATTCAGACAAGAAGATAAGGATTTTCACAAAGTCAAAAGTTGGCCACCCACTCAACAATTAGTCATCAAATCAATAATTCTGAATTTTGGCCTATAAAAGGAGGCATTTGCCATGTATTGAGGGGCTTGGTTGTTCAGATCAAGTTCATGCTCTTTATTTCTCTCTTTATATTTTTTGTAATTCTTAAGTTTTGCTTTCATTAATTTCTTGTTTATGCTTTTCATTTCCTTTCTTTTCCTTAGTTAACTTGTATCTTATTTATGTTCTTGTTTTGTTTGTTTATGTTTCTCTTCTTCATTATGTTTAGCTAAGTTTATTATATCAAGGTGAAAAGGTTACACTAATGATGTAAGAACAAGTATGGTGTAAACTCAACATGGACCTTAATGTTTAATATTAACATGTCTTATCTTTTTATCTTACTAATTCCTAATACCTTGCTTGTTAAATGGTTAATCTAGATTTGTGTTGTATAATACTTGGTACAACAAATGTTTGGCACTCTCATAGCCGAACCGTATGGTATTACCTATACTTGGGCTATGAAAGGAAGTTGATTTGTTGTTAACATCAGTTAACATCATGAATTCCTGACAATATCTAAAAGTTTGGTGTTATGTAAATAAGATAATTAATATGATCATGTTAATAATTTATAATGAGCTATTAATGACAAATCATCCGATTGGAACCTCCTTCGTGTGTGGTTTCCAAATTGAGTAATAAGAGTTTATACTATACTTGTTTGAAATACCATTGGTGGATCCTCTAACCTTGACATTTGTTTTTATCATTGTTTAATCCTTACATTAATCTTCCATCTCAAAGTTCTCATTAATTTCTTCCTCCTCTTCTTTTTATTGTTGTTATTATTATTATTATTAATATTATTATTACTATTACAATTACTATTATTATTATTATTGTTGTTGTTGTTGTTGTTGTTGTTGTTTTTGTTATTATTGTTGTTGTTGTCGTCTTGTTATTTATAATTTATACAATTAACCTCTCTGTGGTTCGACCCCGATCTTGTTGGGTTATTTATTACTTCGACACTCCTGCACTTGGGAGAAGACATCAATCTTTTGGTCGTGTCAGCTGGCGATTTTTCTCGTTGTTGCGTTTGCTTTGATTGGTTCGTTGGAGTCGCCACCTAGTAATTTATTGAAGGCTACTAAGAAACCGGATGTACTGGTCTTGTCAGAGATTCGCGGGTAAGGGACTGGTTGTGGTTAGGGTAGGTATTGGCACTCCTAACGCACCCTACCTGAGATAAGCTGCTTCGTGGTTTTGACGTGTTAAAGAAGTTTTAATAATTGTCTTTTCATCGGATATTAGAAATACAACTTACATATAAGTTAATAATTCTTGACCGTGATCCAATCAAAATATTAAATTCTTCTTTAATCCTTGCAATTTTATCATAAAAATATATATAAAAAATAAAACAAATACAAACACACACATTCACTTTTACTATATTTTTTTCTTTTCTTTTCTTTTCCTCTTTTTTTTTTGTTACATCCACATTTACAACATACAAATAAAAATTCAATACTAAACAAAAACAAATTACAACAAACAATTTAAAATTACAAAACAGCCCCTAAAACATCCTAGGGCATCTGGAACAGTGCACGGGAACAGTGGCGCGCGTCTGCCCACGCGCCACTGCCACTGGCGGCGTTTGGGTTCACACGCCGCCGCGAACAATGCCGGAAAACGGGTGGATCTGGCTCAACTTCCTTTCCTTTTCCCTTCTCTGCTGGTCGTGACACCCACCGTCACCTGCAAACGAAGAAAAGAACACAGGCAGTCAATTTTATTTGGTTATTTTTCAGATTTGTTAAAAGCATTCTGTTCTCTCTCGGTTTGCCATTTTCTCCTTCTTCTTCAGGTGGTCGGTTTGTTCTCGGTCTTCTTCTTTTTCTGATTTGGCGGCTTTCATCTGTGGCTCCTGAAGCCGCGGTGGAGATGGGCTTGCTGTCGATGCTGCTTATGGTCGGTTGAAGGAGCGAGCGAGAGCTGGGTCAGTCGGTTATGGGCAGAAGCTGTCGCTGTTGGAGGAGGATATGATGGAGAAGATCGGGAAATGGGGAGGCGATCTGAAGTGGGGTGCTGGTTTAGGTGGGTTATGTGGGTATGGTTTGTGGGGTATCGGTCGAAAGGGAGATAAGGCAGTGTATGAGGGCTGGCTTTTGTGGTTTGTTTCTGGGCGAGGAGCGTTTGGCAGGGCTGTGTTGATGAATGGAGAGGAAGCTCTAGTGTGGCTGCTGGGTGACGGAGAAGAAGCTCCGGTGTGGCTGCTAGGTGAGGGAGAAGAAGTTTTGGCCGGGTCTGTTGGAGAAAGAAAATTCAAGCGGGCTGGGGGGCGGCATTTTTTTTATTTGCTACTTGAAAAAGATGGGTTAGGGTTAGGGTTTTTGTTTGTGTTCCCCTCTAAAAGTGCAAAATTGCCCCCCCTCTTGAGTGTGTTGAGGAGACCAGTATTTATAGGTAGAAATATTGCTAGATTTTTCAAATTGGTCCCTCAACTTCTTCTTTTTTGTAAATTTTGATTTTTTCTTATTTTTTTGGATTTTGTTTTATCAACATCGTCTTGAGTGAGGAAAATCAGTGATTTTTAAAAATAATGCGTTAAAATTCGAGCGCGTTCCTATGATCTTTGAAATTTTAAATTGTTTTGAGACGATGCTAAAAATTCTAAAATGATGCAAATATATTAAAAAAGTATTTTTTTGAATTTTCGATGTTTTCTCTATTTTTGGATTTTCCTTGAAAAAAGATTAAAACAGAGGTCAAAAATTGGGTAGCAACACAAAATATTAACTAACGATAAATCACGAAAATTCCCTTACCAAGTAAAAATAATAATTTGGAGGAGGAAAATTTTTAAATTAGGTGATATTGTGTGTAAAATATAAGGAAAATTCAAATAAATCAACATATGAACCTTTGTTCAAGAAACATTGAACTTTAGTATAATTTTCGCGCCCAATCGCGTTATTGGGATTAAAAGTTGTAAGAAACGTTAAGGAAAATATTATGATAATTATGAATAGGAATCTCCAAGGAATTAGTCTAAGACCCAAGATGATTTAAGTAAATTACATGGTATGTGAAATTCAATTTTTGGCGTGAAATTACCGACTGTCTAATTTTATAATATTGAACGTATCTTCCAATCCAACCCTTGGATCATGTTGAAATGTTACATGGGGTCTTAAGACATGTTTTTGTACCTTGAGTTAAACTTTGAGATCCATCAGAGTTCAGGAAAGTCCTGAAACTAAATACAGAATGTCGGGTTAGTATAATAAACCAAAATTAGGAGGTAAGTAAGGGTGAATAGTAATTGACCTAAAATAATATAATTTGAAGTTGGTTTATTTAAAAACGTTGTAGGTATGGATGTTATATTTAAAACGAAACACTTCTTGACTTCTTTGAAGTTGTATAACTCCATATATGAGAAAACAATTGAGTAAACATCTAGACTGATATAGTATTGAACATATTTCAGGTGCTCTACTATAATTATTAATATTGAGAATTAAAACGATATAATTTGGAGTTGGTATATGTATAAAAGTTACAAGTATGAATGTTATATTTCAAATATAACTAATATTGACTTATTTAGAGTTGTGTAACTCTAGATATGAGAAACATATTGAGTAAATGTCTACACCGACATGGTACTGGACATATTTTGAGTGCTCTTGTAACTGTTAATTTTGAGCCTTAAAACAATATAATTTGGAATTGGTGTATTTATAAAGGTTATTAGTTTGGATGGTAGCTTTCAAATAGAACTAGTCTTAAAATATTTAGAGTTGTATAACTCCATATATGTGTAAAACACTGAGTAAGGGTCCAGACCAATATAGTACTGGACATTTTTCTTATGTTACTGTAATGAGTTAGTTTAGACATATAGATGGAAAACTGGGTGTTGTGTCCTACATGAAAGTTGGAGCCATAGAGACAAAGCATAATAAAAATAGAGTTTTGAAACTTTAGTTATGATTAAAACACCAAACAATGTTTGAGGTTTGGTGAACTAAATCAGCTAGGACTAATCAATCTCTAATCTTTACATGGAATTTATTGTTGATTGAGGGGTTCTAATATTTAGATTGACAAGAATAATTATTAACACGAAAAATTTATATGTATAAGGAATGTTAAGGATTTTCCTTGCTAATGGTTTGAATGAAAATGATGATTGAATGAGAATTGAAATGAAATGTTGATGTTGGTTGGATTGTTGATGATAAATGTATCTTTGGTGGTACAATGGAGGATAAGGGGATAGGAAAGTAGCAGGGAGCAGCAACACATGCACAGGATCGAGGTGGGTGCTCGACACCTTATATTTTTAGAATTAATACAATTTTATATTCAAACACAAGACTTCAAATTATTATTTGATCCTTCTTGAACCCAATGCAAATGGGTAATCTCCTACACCGAGCACCGTGATGAAATACCTTTCTTTAAAGACTTATACGAATCATGAGAGTTACATAAACATTGTTATTTGATATATCATTAAAAAATCTAAAATTTTCAAAAAGACAAGGTAAGTTTTGCAAAGTCTTTTTGGGGAAAACACCCTAAAATAAAAAACTCAAAGCGCGTGTCATGAAATATTTAAAAAAGCACACAACATTGTCATAAGACAAGGAGTATCTAATTCATCCCTTGTAACGACCTAGCTGTTTTCAAGGCCAAAATCGATGGATTTTATTGGTCCAGTTCTAGATGTTTTTCACCATATCATTTTGCAAATTTATAATTGCATTCCATTCATTAACAAGGCTTAATCCACATAGGATAATGTCAATAAATGTTCCCATAAAATGGATTCTTAATACACATGCCCACACTATTATATTTTCATTCTCATAGGTTTACATTACATCATATTGACATACTCATAAATCCACATTTCTATTCTAGTCTCGCTAACATCACGGGTTCATACAAGAGTGTCAAACAACAAGTTACACAATTAGTACTTTTGTTATCTTGGTCTCATGTAATTTCACAACATGACATCCTTATAAAATGAATACCTCATATGTATATTCATTCAAATCATATCAACTTGTTCGCACATTCACATCTATGTTCCATTTCAATTTTTCGTTACTAGTCTCTACAAAAGGGGTCGGATGACTAATTGAGTGATTAACACGTCCGTTCATACAGAACTCATATCACCCATAACATGCAAATATATAGTTCTTTTCAAAATGTGAGCTGCAAAATGGATTTTCCTACACACCATGTTGGTATGATGTCTTTGTTACAAAACAAGATAATTTCAAGTATTATATGCAATTTAAAGAAATGTAATAAAACAATATTAGTGTTACATTTCATTCATGGACCAAAAGAGTGTAATTCTATCATTTCTCCTTAGCTATGTAAATACCACCATTAATAATTCATCAATTACCAAGGCTAATTACAATACTCAAACCCGATCATTCATCTCGAAAATTGTTGGCCAAACTAACGTTATTCTCTGTTTAAAGCATACCAATCATAGTGCTTTCGTATACTTAGTATATACAAAACCTAGTATACATGAACACATCAATTCTTGAAAACTAATTCATAACTCTCAAATCTGGCTATCCTCTTAGGATGCATTAGCTGAAGTCAAAACATCTATTCATCCCCGTCATCTACTTATGATGCTATTAGCCGAAGCTGGTCATTTATTTAGCCGAAGCTGGTCATTTATTTAGCATAGTTATCCACTTAGGGTGCTATTAGTAGAAGCTAATTATTTATTCATCCCAGACATCCACTTTGTGTAAAACCTCCAGATGAAAAATCATAAATTGACTAGTTTTAGGTAAAAAAAAACAAAATTCATAACTCTTGATTGGGTGATCAAAAAATTCTGAAACTTTGCGTGAAGACTTCTAATATCATGCCTTATCTTGGGTTAAAATTTCAGAATTTTTAGAGAAATTCGGAAATTTGACGAAAAATCACAATTCGACTAGTTTTACGTTATTGGACGTAATTTTCAATCCGACCATCGGATTGAGCCGAAATTTTATGAGGAACCTTAAAATATACTGAATAAAATCTGGTTAGAATTTTAAAATGAATGGAGCTCGGCAATGCTAGCAAAAACAATAAGGACCGTCAAATAGAGGCAAAAATACTCCTTAAGGGTAGAATAGTTATTTGCCATTGAAAAGAAACTATATAAGCCCTCCTTCTCTTTTATTAACTGCCGAATGGGCAGAAACAAAAAGATGAAAAGAAAAACAGAGCATGACGTGAGAGAAGGAGAGAAAAGTAAGGAAAAACAATAAGGAAATTGAGAGAATAACTTTATAAACTTGCAAGTTCAACCTATAAAACACTAAATCAAGTGAAGGAAGGAGGATTTGAGAAGGGGAATTCAGCTAACCTTGGAAGAGAAGAGAAATTGGAATAAAAGCAACAACTAAGCATGAGAAGTTTGGATTTAATGTTGATTTAGATGTTTTCCTAAACTTATTTGATTAAGTTAGGAAGTAATTTCATGGAACTTTACCTTAGTTTCCCTTAAATACTAGATTTTTGAACTTAGGGTTCTTATGTGAATTTGGGGGAATTAGGAGGGGAAGGGAAAATGATGAAATTGAAATTGAATAGAATGAAAACAAGTTGAAATAACAAGTAAATGAAGAAAGATTTGGGGGAGGAAAAAGAAACCCCACATTCGGACAATGAAGGAAAAATAAATGGAAGAATGAGTTTTGATGTTAATGTTTAGAAAAACCATGTTTAATCATGCTAAATGAAAATGTAAGAAAGACTAAATAAAGAGATAACATTTAATTTGAGAAAATAATAATAATAATAATAAGAAGAAGAAGAAGAAGAAGTAAATTCAAATTTAAAGAGAAATAAACTAGTTAAAAGAAAATATGAAGACAAGATGCCTAGATTGCGTTTGAATATAGTATTTAGATTAAATAAATAATATGATGTGAGGGTATAAAGAATAGAAGAATTATTTGATGGAGGAATTATGAACATAGAGTAAGCAAATAAGTAACTTGAGTTAAATATGAGGTTGTATGTAAAATAATGATGTTATATTTGAGAATGAATTTTTATTAGAACAAATTACAAATAAAAATATTACGTGCTTTGTGTTTCGGCACGTAAGAAAAATATTGATGGACTAATGATATAATGACACTTGATTGATTTAGGAGCTGTGTCTGGAGCTGGTTATCAGACAGGAGGAGCTGGGTCATCCCGAGCAGAAGGTAGGTGATTCGTCACCTCATTTTATAATTTTTAGTTTCCCTAATTATCGATGTTGCTTATTTAATTGATATTAAATGAATGGAGCAAATGAATAATTTGAGTTATGATTACGTGAAATTACCGATTTTATTGGTTAACAAAGAGGTTAACCGGATATGGGGTAATTGGTATGGAATTACCGGATATCCCATAAATTTAGACATATTACCTAATACATGACATTGGTAAAGAAATGTTCAGATATTTCATGACATTATGTTTTGAGGGTGTTACATTTTGGATGTCATTAGCCGTAGCTAATTATTTGTTTATCTCGGTCATCCACTTAGGGTGCTATTAGTCGTAGCTAGTCATTTATTTGTCATGGTCATCCATTCGAATGCCATTAGCCAAAGCTAATCAATTATTTGTCCCGGTCATCCATTCAGATGTCATTAGCCATAGCTAATCATTTGTTCATCCCAGTCATCCACTTAGGATGCTATTAGCCATAGCTAGTCATTTATTTGTCCTGGTCATTCATTCGGATGCCATTAACCGAAGCTAATCAATGATTTGTCTCGGTCATCCCTTCGGATATCGTTAGCCAAAGTTAATTGATGATTTATCCTGGTCATTCTTTCGGATATCATTAGCCGAAGCTAATCATTTATTCATCCCGAACATCCACTTTAGATGCCATTAGTCGTAGCTAATCATTTGTTCATCCCAGACATACACTTAGAATGCTATTAGTCATAGCTAGTCATTTATTTGTCCCGGTCATCCATTCAGATGCCATTAGCCGAAGCTAATCAATGATTTATCCTGGTTATCCATTCGGATGCCGTTAGCCGAAGCTAATCATTTATTCATCCCGAACATTCACTTAGGATGCTATTAACCATAACTAGTCATTCATTTATCTCGATCATCCATTTGGATGCCATTAAAATAAGAGCACCTTGAAAACTCTTTTTTATTTTTCTTAGGCAAGTCACCCATGACAATTCGATTATTTCAAAAATCTTTGAATTTTACCATTTCAAAAACAAAAAATCTTCCAATTTTTCCTATGAGTGTGCTCTCCAGACCTCAAAAGGATTCATTATTTCTTGATATGGTAAGTCCATTATCTCTCATTATTTTTTCTTCTTTACAAAGCTTATTATCTTGTTGCGATGTCGCGGTCGCATAAATTAATTACCCTAGCTTAAAACACAACACACAAGATAGTATAGAGCAAGCAAGGGGTCGATCCCACGAGGAAGATTTAGTTCGGATTTTTATGCTATACGTAATGCAATTTGAGGGGGTTTTGATTTGTGATGATCTAAAATAAAACAGAAAACTATCAAATGAAATTTAATAAAATCAGAAGATTATAAAGAGAACAAACCTTGGTCGCAAGCACACATCCACCTATAGAAATCAGAACTGATCCTTGAAACGAAACTCAAGTTTATATTCTGAATTTTTATCTTTTCTTAATGTTGGTTAATTAACGGATCCGCCGTATAACTAACCCTAACCAACAAATAATCACAGTGTCCGCACTAATAACTTAATCCAATGGCAGCCTTAAGATCTAGATAAATTCATTAATCTTAACAACCAAGTTGTCTGCTTATGTTGCTTTGATCGAATGTTCTCCCTAAGATTAATAACGTAGATCCGCTACAATTATTAAACTCAATTGCTTCACAAGTTCATATACCACAACTCCGATTTTGATATCAAACTTAGCAATAAATTGTCTACAATCACAACTTAGAGTCCGCCTTAGCAATTAAAATAAACAATCATACGAAAAATAAGCATAGGAGAACAAACATATTCATCATATAAACTGAAAAGAAAAGGTAAAATAGATATCACCGTTCTTGAAATCCGAAGGTTTCCGTGTCCTTGCAACCAAGAAAATGAGTTTAGCCTTGCATGTTTGTTGAACAACTAATCAAAAAGATGGAAGAATGCATGATTTAGGGTTTCTTAGAGTAGGGGGCGTTTTTCTCCTCTTGGGTGGCTGCCCCCCTTCTCTTCCCTCATTCTTTTTATATGCTAGGAAACCCTAATCCCTATTTTACAAAACAGTCCTTCCTTAAGTAGAAAGTTTACATTTAAGTAGTTCAATAACTATTTTACTAAAAAAAGGAGAAATAGCTTTGCATGAAATCTTCAAGCTTTGACTTAGAGGAGCTAAATTGCATGAAATCTTCACGAAACCTGTTTGCTGGCAGAATTCAGTTGTCATCTTTGAAAAATCATATCCCCCTCATATGACATTTTTTTTTTGCTGACATTTGGAGCTTTTATAGGCCTTTGAGTCAAGAATCCAAAACAATTGAGTTTGCATCAATTGGAAATTTTTAGCTCTAGATATTCAAGTCGGAATGACCGAAGGTCAACACTGGCATATTGCGAGATTTGACGTTGAAAGCTACGATTTCCATGCTCTTCCTTATTTTATTGTCTTACCTTAGATGTCTAGAAAGGTATGGATGTTAGCTTTTTAATTCCACTAGAATCACTTCATTTTGACCTTTAGAGCTCACGCTCTGCACAAAACATTGACTGAACGTCAAATCTACCAATTACCTTCAATTTACTCCTTTTTTGCATCTTTCATCCAAAAGTGCCTTCAAAACATAAAACAAAGAATATCAAGGCATTTTATATATAACACATAGGCAAAACACTAGTTAAATGTGGGTGAAACTATCGAATAATATGGTTGCATCATATCTAAAGTCTCTTAGGAGACTTTTTATCATAAGCATTGTTAAGAGGAATTGTTATGATTCATTTCTAAGTTTTTCTTTAAATTCACTTTTCGTTTTCAAAATAAAAATAAAATAAAGACTATCAACGTGAAGAAAAAAGGTCAAGGGGGATTCCAAAAAATATATAAAAATCAAGCTGTAATTTTGAATGAAATTTGAGGCCTAATTGTACCCCATTATGCAAAAAAATAAAGAAACAATACAGATTCAAGGTCAAACTAAATGATTACTGGAAGAATATGCATAAAAATTAAGTCTAAGAACATAATTGAATTTTTAATTGGCCAATTTGATTTATGTATCAAATTACTTTTATTAGGGGCTTAATTGGTGAAAAATTAAGTTTAGGTGCCTAATTTAGGCTTAATTAAGAAGATTGAGTTTTTAAAAGACTAAATCTAATTTGTACCAAGTCAATTGATTGAAATTAGGAGCAAAATTGCTAGAAAATCAAAGTTTTGGAGGTAAATTAGGGGTCCAATTGAAAATTTTCACAACCAATGACCAATCTTTAAATGGCGCTGAGCTATCAGGGCAATTGATTGAAATCGGAGGTGATATTGAAAAAATTGAAATTTTAATGGTCAATTAGGGGTAAAATTGCATAAATCCGAAACCAAAGACCAAATTGAAAATGACTCGCAAATACAAGGTTGATATTGAAGTTTTTCCGGGGCAAAACTGCATAGAATTAAAAAGTTTAAAGCCACTCAAAGGTTAATTGAGACAAATTAGAAATCAAAAGACTAAAGTGAAATTTACCAAAATAGCGTCGTTTTGGTTATTGTTCATCTTTTTCCCTCATTTTTTTCTCTGAAATGATAGCTTAGAGAGATTACTTTGCAGGTGCATTTAATGCCTTCAATCTTCACCAATTTTGACAAAACGTGCACACAAATAATCACTTGACATTAATCTACGACCCTATATTTTTGTTAAGGTTGATTGACACCAAAGTGGCCACAACGCTAACCTAAAATAGCCAACTTAGGCAGCCTTCAACTGATAAATTTGACAATTTATGGTGCCTACTTTGAACCAACGGTTGGAATCATTCTCAGTCGAACCAAGAGCCAAGAGTTGGCACCATTACAGACAAAACTTCCCTCTTCCACCCCTTATAAATAGGGGTAGATTTCATGGCCTGAGTATGAAGAAAATTAGGTAAAAAAATCTCTAAAAATCAGCTTCCGCTCCTATTTTTATTGCCACCATGAATTTTCTCCTTTTTCTGTCTCCACTGTCGCCACTGGCTACCACCACTGTCACCGCTAGCTTGACCACCATCCTCTTCACCATAAGCAACCGCCCGACCACGTCACATGGTGGTTGCACCACCTCTCTCTCTCCTTTCTAAACTCTTATTTTTCCTCCACCAATGACTAGCACTGATCACCGTCTGTGCCACAGCCTTAGCCACCATCCTCATGTTAGCCCTTCCTTATCACGACCAACCAGACCTCCGGCTAGGCACTCCAGCGCCAAGTAACCCCCCTTCATCGTTGCCATCAGGTTACTATATGCAAAATGAGAATCAACATAATTAATTATCATGGTTGTTGGGTCAGACCAATAACCATGAGGGCCTAGGCCTCAACCGTTTTGGTTCAGTCTGGCCCTAAAAAAAGGGAAAAAAAATAGAGAGATCAGTTGGGCTGAGATCGAACCCAGTTAGCTGGGCCAACCCAACCTATATTTTATAATAATATAATATTATATATTAAAAAAACAAAAAAATTCAAAAAATTCTTTCAAAAATTTGTGATTTTCTCATATGTTTTTCTACCTATTTTACTTAATATTAGGTTGTATTTTTACACTGTAAGATACAAATCCAGTATTAAAAAAACCCGATTTTCTCCTAAATATTTCTAAAAAATTCAAAAATTTTCAAAAAAGATATCAAAACTTTTAAATTAATTTCCTTTCTAAGAAAAAGAAACAAAAAAATATTTTGTTTTCATGTATACGATCAAATCCTAAAATTTTCCGAGCATATTTTCTTAAAAAGACAAAAATTGCAACCTTTCTCATGTTTTAAAATGTAAAATGGATATTATAACCAATTTATGATTATCCATTAAGATTTGGCAAAATGTCAAAAATCCTTTTACCAATCCTTTTTGTTAGTGTCTAGATGTAGACTTTAATATTTGTGGGGTGTAAAACTACATAATAGAGTACACTCTCAAGTATTAAAGATACAAGGTATAAAAGTAAATGCGATGCTAAATTTTAACTTTAGAATGATTAGGATTTAACCTAATAAGGTAGAGACTATCTCATGAAGATAGATATATGATTAGTACTTAAAAGTACATGTTTATCAAGGTTTTATATCATCATTTTGCACTTAAAGCATCAATAACTCCTTAACTAAAACATGTTTTATAATAACAAGTCTGATACTATAAGATACCTTAATATATGGTAAATGTTCATCTTAAATGCAGGCCTATCACATAAATCAAAGGATTGATTGATGAATTCAACTACTGAAATTGTGAAGATAGAGAGAGGGTGAAGCTTAGAAAAGAGATGTTGGTGCAGTTCAAACTGGAATACTGTTCGGTAATTGGGTTATATCTCGAGTTCTAGATGTTCAAATGATCTCAATTTTTTGGACAGATTTAGTAAGACATAGGCCTACAACTTTCATTGGAGTCCAAGATTTAAAAGGTCGTTTTCAAGTCCAAATTATAGCAACAACGGAGAAGTCTGAATCTGTCCTGCAGCACGGATAATGTTCAGTGTTCAGCCTATATCTCGAGTTCTAGAAGTCCAAATGACCTTAATTTTTTTTTCTTGGAAAGCTGAGACAATTTCCTAGAACTTTCATGAGTATAGGTGGTTTCAGTTCTAATGTTAGCAATGACGTTTTGTTCAGACAAGAAGATAAGGATTGTTACCAAGTCAAGATGTGGCCACCCACTCAACAACTATTCATCAAATCAATAGTTCCAAATTTTGGCCTATAAAAGGAGGCATTTGTCATGCATTTAGACATCTTGGTGTTCAGATCAAGATCATGCTCTTGCTCTCTTTCTTTGTATTTTGTAATGTTTAAGTTTTATTTGATGTTATATTAATCTCTTGTTTATGCTTTTCATTTCCTTTCCTTTATTTATATAATTATGTTTTTATCTTGTTTATTTATGTTTCTTTCTTTCATTATGTTTAGCTAAATCTATTATGTCAAGGTGAAAAGGTTACACTAATGGTGTAAGAATAAATATAGTATAAACTCAACATGAACTTTAATGCTTAATACTAACATGTTTTATATTTATTATCTTGCTCACTCTTAATACCTTGCTTGTTAAATGGTTAATCTAGATTTGTGTTGAACAACCCTTGGTACAACAACTGCTTGGCACTTTCATAACCCAACCGTATGGTATAATCTACACCTGTGCTATGAAAGGAACTTGATTTGTTGTTAACATAAGTTATCACCATGAATACTTGATAATATTTACAAGTATTGGCATTACTTGAATAAGATAATTAATGTAATCATGTTAACAATTTATAATCTGATTGGAACCGCCTTTGTGTGTGGTTTCAAGTTAGGTAATAAGAGTTTATACTATACTTGTTTGAAGTACCATTAGTGGATCCTCTACCCTTGACATTTGTTTTTATCATTGTTTAATCATCATATTAATCTTGCATCTCAAAGTCCTTTTTATTATTACTATTACTATTACTATTATTAATATCATTATTATTACTATCACTACTACTACTATTATTACTAGTATTACTATTACTATTACTATTATTGTTGTTGTTATTGTTGTTGTTGTGGTGTTGTTGTTATTGTTGTGTTGTTGTTTATAATTTATATAGTTAACCTCCATGTGGTTCGACCTCGGTCTTGACGGGTTATTTATTACTTCGACACTCCTGCACTTGGAAGAAGACATCAATCTTTTGATCGTGTCATGAGACACCGAATAGGATTGGCAGGGGCTGGTGGTGCGGTTCAATTGACAAAGGAAAGGGCTAGGGAAGCTCTCATCGGTTGTGTAGGTCTAATAAATCTCCTTTTTTTTTTGTTAAATTGATCATCTTTCATCCGAGCTAAGTCGATGACATCCTTCAAAGTATGAGGCTTAAACATGTGTATTCCATCCAAAATGTTAGTTTTTAAGCCACCCATAAATGTGCCTACAAGAGCTTTTTGCATCCGAGTACTCAATTGCCCAAGCGCTCAAATTCTCGCTGGTAATCACGTAGTGAACCACCCTTCCTTATCCTTTAAAGGGCTTCGTCAAAATCTTTGCACTTGGAAGGCTTGAAGCTAGCCTAGAGTTCGTCTTTGAATTTTTCCCATGAAAGAACACATCCTTCTTTTTCAATCATTCTACAAATCCACTACCACCATTGGTTGGCCTCCCCTTCCAAATGGTAGAAGGCCAGAGACAACTTTTGGGTTTCAGGAGTATTCTAAAATTTAAAAAACTGGTTTGCATGATTAAACCACTCCGTCAGATCATCTCCTGAAAATCTAGGAATTTCAAGCCTCGTTGTCTTGGAGAAGACAACAAGTTGTCCCCCATTGTAGCCTTCATAATGTTGGTTGCTATGGTTTGGAGGCTCCTGGTTTGTAAGCAGTACATCATAAAGATGGTTAAGAGTTTCTTCCAAATGACACAATCTATCAGCCATGCCTAGCTCCATTCGGTGTAGCCTATCCTCCAAATGCTTAATACGTCTTTATTAGTTCCCATAATAACCTAGCTCTGATACCAATGATAGGTCCCAATAATTATTCAAACAATAAGTGAACTATTTCTCTTTGGGTGAGAAAGTACCGTAAAGTGTAGATACTAATTGATTTCCTTCCCATTGATAACTTTCGGCTGCTTTAAATAAGCAAAACCGTGTATAGGAAACCCGAAATAAAAGGAAAGCTAGTAACTAATAATTAGAGGTTAAACACACGTAAAAATATAACATACCACGTACGTAAACACAAAGCCTTTATAATAGAATAAAAGTAGCATAACAAACTGAAATAAAAGCTTCTTGTCCACATGAAACACTTAAAAATAAAACAAAGCTTTTGGGTTGAGATTAAAGCCTAAACCCTTAAGTTTTTGTTTTCAAAATTCTTCATATCAATATTTTTTTTCTTTTTTCCCCTTCATTTCTTTCATCTTTGTCCTCTTTTTTAATTATTGATTTTTTTTTTGTTGGTTTTTTTTGTTTTTGCTTTCCCTAAACAACTTGGATTTTTTTTTGTTATGTTTTTTCTTTCTTGAAAAATCTAAGAACAATACAAAGTTAAGAATATGTTATGACAATAGTAGATTTTTTGCCATATTCCCATACTTGGTTTTGGATTGCTTTACCAATTTTAGAATTAAGCCAAATTTGATGTTATCGGCTTAATTTGGATTTAAGATTTGAATTAATGCACACTCACTTGGCTTTTGGCCGATGAGCTGAGCTTTTCCCCTTTCCTTTATCTTTATCTTTTATCTTTTATTTCATTTTTTTTTTTTTTGTTTTTTTTTCTTTATTCTCAAAATTCACAATAATATGTCAACAATATTAAAAACTCATAAAATCTCTCTCTCTCTCTCTCTCTCTCTCTCTCTCTCTCTCACACACACACACACACAACCCTTTATAATTAATTTGAATTGTAATAAAGTTTCTCATTATTGTTGTTATAAAACTTACATCTTACTTGATCATAAGATAGTTATTGTACTTAAATAGAAATATTTATGTTAATAAAGGCAAAATATAATATTTTTTTATATAGGTTTTGGTGTGTGCATCTAGGCAACTACCCCTGCTACCCACTTCTTGAATGCACCCTGGTAGATTTGGACTGTTTTACTAGTAACTAAAAGGCAATAAAGGTAAAACATTAGGCTTAATTAATTTATTTCAAATTAAAAACTTATGTGAATCCTGTTACAAACATGAAAAATATTGAATTATACATCAAATGAATTAAATAGAATTAAATTCAATTCTATCCATGGATTGTTCCTCATCATGCTGTTGGCAGTAAAGCTTCACTCATTCACTTAAAGTTGCAATTCCATTTACATATACATACATGTATATATATATATCCACAACCAACATCACAATTGGTCAACAATATATATCCACTGTCATCTCTATAGTCATGTTTGGATTAAGCAGAGGAAGCCCTAACAAGAGGTGAATTAGCCTGTCCTGCAGCTATGGCAAGCTCGAACTGCTTCGAAGTTGCAGATTGAAGGGAAAGTAAATCGGTGGAAATGAGACTGTCCCAGCCCTGAACGGGGTTAGTATTTGGTGAGTCATCCCACCCTATGTGTGTCACATGCTTAACATTTGTTGGCAGCCCAATTTCCATTTCCACTTCCAATTCTTCCATCTCTTCTTTGTACGCTAGAAAAGATAAAGACCATTAATAACTAGAAAACAAGACTCTGCGTGTGCGCGTATCCACATGCAAGTGTGATGAATAACCATATAATTGAGAAAAAAGGTCATTTTATCAATTGGCTTCGAGCAAGCAAGGACACACGTATACGTTAATTAATTATTGTGCAGGTATCCTAGTTTCTTTTTTAAAAAAACGAAAGGAATGAGCTGAAACACTTACCAAATAACTGAGGAAAGGTCTTCAAACCCTTGACTAGCTTATTAAACCCAGTGGATACGTTAGGCTTTGAAGGAGCAAGCAACTTCAACGAATTTTTCGTACTTTCTGTGCTTGATGAGCTTTCCTCGTCTTCTTCTTGTGTTCCTTCTCAAGGACAAAGAAACATGAATCAAATATTCAAGTTTGCAGAGATACGAAAGAACAAAAGAAAAGAAAAGAAAGGTAAAAACAATCTTGTGAGTGTGTGTGTGAGAGAGAGAGAGACTTGATGCAGATAAGTTTGTGTCTGTCTTTGCTCTTTTAGCTTGGTGCACGCCTATGGCCACACTCGACTCAGAGACGCAACCAATGGAGAAAGGAAGAAGAACAAGCCTTTCCATTCTGTCTCTCATTTCGACATAAACAAACTAAGAAACAAAAATATAGGAACTGAGGGCGAGGAGGAGAGTGAGAGAAACAAAATAGGGTGGTTGATGAAGGACAGCCCTACAAGCTGGAAGTGGTTTGTTATAATGGCCAGTAGTGATGGCTTTGTCATCAAGCCACTATACAGGAAGCTGTTAAGCTGCACTTACGAGTTTAGTTTGGTAGGGCGTAGAGAAAAATCAAGAGAGGAAGAGAAATTAACAGATCCAACACACGTAGTTGTTTTGGACATCCAATCAGACAAATTAGGTAGAACTGCTGTTTTTGTCCCAGTCTCACTCAAAACAACCGGAAACCTATTACCTTCCAGTTCACGGTGGCTTAATTCGAACCTTACTGGCCACTCTTATGCATCAAGATACCATTTTCGTAAAACCCTATCTTTTGCTTTTCTTTTGTTACTTAATTTATACTCTACACCAAACTTGTAGTAGCTAGCTAGTACGTGCAGCTTAAGCGATCTTTCTGGTAAATTTTGAAATTAGCTGCTCGCCATGGAGACCAAATTTCACCTTCTCTTGATTCTAAAGAAGAAAACCATGATTCTTTGTTAGAATAAGAGTAACAAATTTGTTGGGAAAATGATGTTCTTCGAACGGTGACAACATGGTTCTGAAATAGCTAGCGTCTCGTTTGAAAAAAAAAATGTCTTTTCACAAAAATAAATAAATATGAACACCCATAAAAATTAAACTAATATTAAAAGGGATCAGGAAAACATGGCTCTGTTTAGTAAAAAAAATAAATCGATTTTCCTTTTTTCTTTTTCTTTTTCTTTTCAGTTTTTCTTCTCCAATACAAAATAAAAAAAAAATGTTCATTTTTTCAACTTAAAAATATAAAATTTGTTTCAATTATATTTTTTTTATTTGAAGAAAAATGATAAAATATAAATTGTCCTCAATGTAACCCTATTTTCTATGATATTCTTTACATTATGATTTCAACCAATATTTTTATCCATGCCTTAAATATAGTTTCAAAACTCGGCCCAACAAGTTGACCTGAAACCTAAACAAGTCTAGATTAAAGAGAAAATGGGTTAAGGAATTGACTCAGACTCATGATTCGTTCAAAACTAGAATATCGACTTATTTAAAAAGAAAATGGCTTAAGGAATAAATCTCAATTCTCATATCAGATAAGAATAAAGCAAAACAATGAAAGTTGTCAAAAATAAAACAAAAAACAAGTAAAACAGAGAAATTTAATAACATCAATGAAGAATATGTATAGGATTGAAAACATCACTCGCCAAAGCTTCAAACTTTACAAATGAATGGAGATTAGAGAGCCCATAAGCTTGACTTATTTAAACAGAAATTGAATTGGGTTTCCAATACCAATGCCATAAGCGAAGAAGATTATAATTTTCTTCTTCTTAATGAGAGAGATTAGATATATACAAAGAGTTTGACTATGTAGACTTGTGGATGGTAATTGTATGGCGGAGTTGTTTTTCTAAATAATACTAATTTTTTGGGGGTCAACTTGGATTGACCTTCTAAGCCGAGTTTTAAAAATATGGTCTTAAGGGTATAATTCTTTATGTATTTATTTATTTATTTATTCATTATTCTTTCCAAGAAAAACTTTCAATCTAATTAAATTGAATACCAATTTAAACAACAAAACTCTACTTCTCCCACTTTAGAGGTGGGAAACTTCTTTCGATCTTAGATCTCACACATTCCTCTCTATAACATCCTTTCTTACAAGTTACTTTCCAATAAGCATCCTTAGATTCTCATACCTAAATCCCAGAATGAATAAAAAAAATGTAAAAGAAGTAGCTCACTATGGTTTATGAAAAATTTTAAACATTATTTATTGCTCAACAACTCAAGCTACTAAATGTGCTATAGAGCAAGCTACAAGGATGTTGTGCAAATAACAATTGATTTCAATATGAATTGTGAAGAACAAATCTTAAAAATTTGAAATATAATTTATTTCAATCATTCATGTGAAGTTGTGAGAATATTGTACATGGAAAAGTAAAAATAAAGAGAGAATCTCATGGACCTAAAGAAGTCCTAAAAAAACATTAAAAAAAATATTTACCTACAAGTACATAAAAAAAAAACCATAATACAAACATAGAGGAGGAGGAGGAAAGAGATATCAAGACGAAGACAACCACATTAAATACACTATAACTATTTGTAGTATTAAGCCTTTTTAGGGGACTTAGTGGCCATGGAAGACAACTTGGGCTTTTTTGAACACTCTTATAAAATTGCTTAAAAAAACATTACTTTTTATTTTCAAGGCCATTTCATATCTTCTCCGGTATTATAACAATTATGTCTTCCTGTCTAAACATCAAATAAAAAACTATTACAGTGAATGTAAACCCTCGACCTAAAATTGGTGAACTAGTGCTAAATAGGTTAATTTTCAATTGAAAAATGATAAATTTGGAGGGAGAGATTATTAGGACTAGGATGAGAAATCCCCAGTGAATTTACTTAGATCCGTATGAAATAAAATAATAGATTGGTACACAAAATGGTAGCTAATATAAATAGTGTAAACTCTCCGATCAGGTAAAATAATTATTTTAAAGAAAGACTTTATGTGAATTGAGTGAAACATATTTACAAAAATAGAACAAAAAACCAAATAAATTAATTTATGATTTTATAAGGAAATGAAGTTAATCGCTAGTTTAATCCTTGTGTATGATCGCATAACTTATAACTGAAAACAATGGAAGTTCTAAAAAATTTTATTATGATTAGAGATAAAACTACCTAGGAAATTAGTTTTAAAATATCGATGGAATTGAATAATAAAGTTGTATGTAAAAGTATCGATGACCGGGTAGTTTATATGAAACAACACATGGACTACATGCAATGGAATTTTTGTAAATAAAGTAAGAAAGCTTCCTCATCCTCCTTTATAAAATTACTGCCATCCATGGAGTAGAAAAGTTTAATTTTTTCACTTCATTTTCTTCTAAAAACCCTTATTATTCTCTCTAAACTTGGTCATGGGTGTGTGTTTTTAGGTAACTACTAGTGTGGAAAACAATTCATGTAGAGAAATTAGAGAGTTTGGGATTGTGAAACTAAAGAGAGAAAGTGGTGATTTTGAAGAGAGGGAGAAATAATTGTGATGCGATTGACAACAAAGCATCAAATTGGGTTCAAGTATCAAAGGTAAAGGGCAAATCCTCTTTTTATTTCACTCTCAATTGTCTTTTGGGTTAGGGAGAAAGAAATCCCTAACTTGTAAATTTTAAGGTTTATAGAGAAATTTTGTGAGAAAAAAAAAATTTAGATAGTTAAAGGTTTATTTGGCATGAAAAAAAGTGATGAGAATAATTAAATTAAAAGAAAAATTAAATGAAAGCAATGAAAAATAACATGTCATATGGTCGACTAAGGTGGAAAATATATCAAGGGACTAAAATGAAAAAAATCCAAAGATCAAAAACAAGAGAAAACATTGTGGAACATTTTTACAATCCACAGTGTTTTTTCTTTTAGAGAACAATGAAAATGGCATACCCATTAGTTTTTTGTAATTATTAATGTACTTGTTTCTTAAGTTCATTAGATTACTAAAACTTAAAAGTTAAACTATGAGGTGAGCTCTTAAAAATAATCTTACTAAAGTAGAAAGAAATTTAAAAGGTGATGAATTTTCACTATAGAAGGCATTGTATAATTGGAGATGATTTGCTTTGGATTGTAATAATATTTTTTTTCATCATTTTCTTAACTCTATTGATCAAGCTTTTTTTCTTGTAAGTTTTGCGTTGTCTTGGAATTAGATTTTATAATTTATTTTGGTTTCTTTTTATATGGTTATCGTGGTGTCAATAAAAGATTTTGACATTAAATAGATGCTCAATTTTGATTTTATTGACCATGAAAAAATGAAATTTTGAGACCAAATTTAAGAATGAGGCAAAGAATTATTTATTATAAATCCATTGTCCAGTACCTTTTGGCATTTGTTTTTCCTTAAGAGTTTGAAAAATTTTGTCTTTGTTTCTATAGTTTGAAACTTTTTTGTTTTGGTCTAAAACTCTATTTTGTTTATTTTTTTGGTTTATATGTTTGGGGAGGAAAGAGAAAGTCATCGAAAAATATGGAGATAAAGTCATCAAATGACTACATTCTAATGATAAAAAAAAAAAAATTGTTTTTGGTGTGCAGACCTACCTTTGTAGGATTATGCGCATGACCTTTTTTTTTAATGAGTCAGACGTGTTGGGCCACCCAAACCTAGGTGCCTGATAATAATTTTTTATTTAAATTTAATTTATTTAAAATAGAGTGATTAAATATATATGTGTGGGAAGTCTAAACTACTGAGCATTCAATTTTAATTGAGATTGATTAAAATAACTAAATTTTAAAAAAATGTGATTTTTTTAATAATATTTTATTCAATATATTTCTTGGGCATGTCTATTTTTATTGGAGTTTAATTTAATAAAGAATTGGTTATAAAAAATAAAGTTTTTTAAACCTAAACGATTTATAACATATGTTGTGAGTTCATATATCTTGGTTTATAATCATCTTCAACTTTTTGACTTAGTCTTTAATTTGTGTTTGTAACTCTTTATTGAATTTATTGGCACATTGATCTTCTTGACTTTTAGAAAAAGAAAAAAAAACGATTGGTGTAAAAGACCTTGATTGATGGTATTGATAATAAACTTGGTATTAGAGCTTAGCATATCTAACCACCAAATCGAGAAAATGAAGAACAAATTAGGCTCCTTAGTTGCGGGCCAAAAGGAATTATAACAAGTAATGAAGGCTAGTGAAGAACATCTCTTAAAGCATATAAAGAGCATGTTTCCTCTACACATGGTGGAGGACGTGATGATGATGTCAGGTCTTCTCATGAGCATAGTCATAGCCACATGGAAGGAGGCTCCCTCACATCTCAAATCACAAAGTTGGACTTTCCACACTATGATGGCATGAAAGATCTAGCCAGGTGGATCTGTCAAGTGGAGTAATTTTTTAAGTTTCAGCACACAAAAGAGGTAGAGAAACTTTTCATGGATGGTTACCACTTTCATAGTAATGTCCAATTATGATATCAACATTTCAAACATTGATTGGAATGTGTCAATTAGGAGGTTTTCAATTACAAGTTATATTTATGTTATTAACCTTCAAAATACCAAAAAGTTTTTCTGGATCTCACCAAGCTTAAGAAAATATGAAGCATCCATGATTACCAAATGGAGTTTGATCATTTGTTGCATCGAGCCGGCCATTTATTTGAAGAAGAACAAGTTTGGTGCTTTGTATGTGGATTAAAGGAAGCATTATGAGTTTATGTGCAAGCATGAAATCTAATTTTCTTATTTGCTACTATTGGTCTTGCATGACTTTATGAGTCTCGTTTGTATGCCCAGAAAGAGAGAGGGTACATGGAACCTTGAAAGACCCTATAAGATTGAACCCAACAAAGTCACAAGAAAAAAGGACACGTGGAATATGCTTCGATTGTGATGAAAACATTTCTCTTGCCATCTTTATAAGAAGTTATTTTTTAGAGAAGGAATCTTTCCTTACATTGATGAATCGTTGGATATGAGTAACATAGAATATGAAAAGGACATTCTTGAAATTAGTTTTTATATTATTTTAAGAAATGCAGCACCATAAACCATGCGCTTCTTTAGGAAAATTAGAGGTTATATTGTTATAATATTGGTTGATCCTGGTAGCAATCATAACTTCTTGAATTCAAGGTTAGCTACCAAAATATGAATTTATCCTACAAGAAAAGGGGAATTTTCAATACATGCATGTAACATTCTAATCTATGGCACAATTGGATCCATACATGATACATATACAATGAAATTAAGGTCAATTTGTTTTATATACAAATAGTCATGCTATTTATTTTACCAAAATTTTAGTTGAGTTTCTCTTACACCTAGACCATACCAAGTTATCGAGCACTTCATATACGACACAACTAACTCCACCACCATATTAGTCGAAACATCCTGAACCTTATCCTATATCAACATCAATATTCCTTAATATTTTCACACAAATTCAATTCCACAATATGAACCAGAAGTAATTCTTCTATAGTAACATGAAAACTAAAAACATAAGCTTACAAAAGATAAGTATAGGATAAATAAAAGATCCTATTAACTATACATAAAAAGTATAAAGAACGAGATTATATATAATATAACAGTCTAATCATAATAGCTATATCAACTCTGCCCTGCAATGTATGATGGCCTGCACATATATACATCAAAAGAATAAATAATTTAATATTGCGATTTATAAATTTCCTCCAGCATACAATTCGAACAACTCAAAAACACATTAATTATTATGTTATAAATGTTCAGGGTTTCTTTTTAATTATAATATCAATTACCATACTATTTTCCAATTTCAAGTCTCATATTCACCATTACTTACTCATATAGATTCTATTAACACTAAGAGATATGAACATTGGCTTTCATTCAACTATGAAAACAACATAACAAGAGTTTTCATTCAATAATTAAAACAACAAACAGTGGCTTCCATTCAACAATGAAAGCAACATAACATTGGCTATTGTTCATCAATGGTAGCTACATAACAATGGTTTCCATTCAACAATAGAAATAACAAATAGTAGCTTTTATTCAACGATGAAAACAACAAATCATTAGCTATTGTTTATCAATAGCAGCAACATAATAGTGGTTTTCATTCAAGAATGAAAACAACAAATAGCAGCTTCCATTCAATGATGGAAGCAATAGATTATTAGCTACCATTCATCAATGGTAGCAACATAATTCTTGAATTCCTTCACATAACCAATTTCCTGAACACAACCTTTGTTATTTCTACCTCATTTCTTCTTCTTTTTTGTTTCCTTTTTTTCCCACTTCATGTACCATACTCAATTTTGTTTCAATAACAATTATCAAATCTAATGTAATTTCAATAAATAAATTAAATAATTAAAAGACAAGGTGCATAAACCTACTTACACCTCCAGTTGAGCATATTCCTCCCGCTGCAGAAGTGTTACTTTTGGTGCCTCTTCTGAATCCAAAAAATATACCATAAATTAATATTTTCATCATTTCATAACATACCACTATTCCTTTAACTTACATCCCACTATAAAATTCATATTTAAAGTCATATTTATCATTTCTACAACTAACCCCAAGTACATATTTATCACCTTAACTAATCATTATCCTTTCTTTATTATATCTACTCTAAAATAATCAAATTCAATTACTTCTTCATTTTAAATTCTCCCCTCATTTTGTATACATATACAGCCATAAGCCTTTTTTCTTTTCTTTCCTTTCTAATATTTTTCATAAATTTTATCATAGTTCAAATTACATTTTCTACATTACAAAACTATTATTTATACATAACACACTCATTTATATATTTTTACAAACACTTTATTCCAATACTACAATGAATAAGCATTCCAATATGTTAACCAAAATTGATAACATGATCTAATCCCTTTCTAATAATCTCTAACATAAACTTTACACTAATTCCTTACAATATTAATATATATACATCAAAAAAATACTTCCTCTCTTTTTCTATACTTAGTCGGTTACCTCCACTCAAATCCTTAACATGTTTTCTTTTTAATAACACAAATTTCACATATATAACACTTCTTTTCTACATGTTTTAGCATTTCTAACACTTATTTACAAATCCCCTAAATTCTCGGTCATGAACCTTAATTCAAATAATTAAAATTTCATAAAAATCAATTAAACTTCCCAATGACTTGTTGAAATGAGCTTAGACCATTTTACCAAGAGTTTGCTCTCCAAATGCTAGCTAAATGAAACTTTCCCAAGCTTTCCTCTTTTTTCTTCAACTTAATTACGTTTTCTCTCTAAATTCTTACTTTCTCTTCCTTAATCTCTCACTTAATCATTCCTAAAATATGGTTTTTCTAAGAGATGATGTAGAAACTAGCATGATCTCACAAGGTTTCTTTTTATTATTATTATAAATTTCTCTCTTTTAATTTTTCATAAATTTCTTTTTTCTTTTTCTTCCCTAGATGGTCGGCCACCACACACACACATAGAAATTAATAATAAACCAATAACGACTTAAAATTTTTAATAATAAACCAAAATTGCATAAAGAGCCCCTAATGAGGTTGTAGTCTTTAAAGAATGACAGCCAACTTTTTAGAGCGGTGGCAAACCAAAATACCCAACAAGCATTACTTCTCTTTAAAAAAATAAAAAAAAAAGTGATTCAATTGGACTTTCCAGTACAACTGTCTTGTTATTACTTCACTCCAATCACTATTTTGTATACAATCAAATAAAAAGCTCTAAGGACTTGATATTCTATGAGCTCAAACTATGTGATTGAATAATCCTTCTTTATCTGTTGTGAGGATTATTTTAATGCTTGTATTTAATTTATTCAGATTATTAGAGTGTGATCTACTTTTTAGGGTATATAGAATTATTTTATCTTTTTATAATGACTAATAAATTAATTTTTATTGGCTTCTTGATTCAAAAATCAAAGTTTTTAAGCACTGTTTAGGTGGGAAAAAAAAAGAATTATAAACCCAAGATCTATCTCTAATAGAAAAGAAAAGCTAGCACTCGAGTCAAACCATATTTTGACTCTTATATGGAGAATATCTAACAATAACTTGCATTGAATGAATAATGGGTCTCCAATAACTTATATTGTGTTGAAATAATATATATATATATATATATATATATATAAAAAAAAAAATTCAATTGATTGTGTAAGGTAAGTTGTAGCAACTGAACCTTAGAAAGTATATAGAAAAAATAGTTTTCTTCTGTTCTTTTATTTTTATTTTTATTAGTATTAGATATATTTCATTATATTCCACCCATACCTCAATTACAATCATTTAATATTCTCTTTAAAAAAAAAATTGATTGCAAGAAAAAGAAAATCAACCATATTAAAATGCACCTTTTGGGGACCCACCCATGAGTAAATATTTCATAGTAGCTTTATTAGACCATACAACTTTTTGTAGAATATATGACCCATACACCTTTAGGTTTTTTTAGAATTTGTTTAATAATTGAGTTTTTTTTATTCCATTGCTACCAAGTATTAAAACTAGTTTCCTCGTAATATTCATTTACTCTTCTTTTTTTAAAAAGACCAACAATAAATGAGAATAACAAAAATAATATAAAAAACTAAATAAATTTAATTCTATCTCTTCAAAACATATAAATTCAACTTATTTATTAATTAAACTTCACTTATACTTAATTTAATTTTAATTTAATTACTTATAAACAGCTGTTATAGAGGAGGATAGAAATACGACGACAAGGAAAAGCAAAGGAAAAGTAAGCCTCCAATGGTAGCAACTGTCCCTTGAGAGATCTTAGACGCCAGAATGCTTCCACCAACCACTGCCAGGGAGGTGCAGATGGTGTGTCCCAAAGTAGCCCCCACAGCTACGCCGATGGCATTTTTGTGTGCTGCCAGCTGCAGGAGCCAGACATTCTTGTCAAAATATTAAATAAGAACATATTCTACAGCATCGCAATTTGAGAGCATTCCGAGTTCTTGAGAAATATAAAAACCCATCAGGAAGAAGATAAATCATGTTCAGTATCCTATCAAAACAATGGCATCCGTTCCTAGAAAATAAAAATAGAGAACACAATTGCTTCCTAATCACAGTGTTTCACCATTCAAATCAATCTAGCTAAGTGAAGAAAACAGCAGGCATCTTAATTACGGGAGCCATGTTGATTTTTCATGCAAAATCTTCACAGCTGCTTTTGTGTTCAAGAGTTCCTGTGAGTGTTCAAACTATTTCACGAACACATGCAAGCCAGATGCTTAAGGAATCATATAGATAGAATAGGCACAACCGAAGAACCATGAAAATTGAAATCACGTGAATAGTGGGTGTTGGCATTTGAAGACTAAAAGCCAGGGATCTTGTGATGACAAACCTTGGTTCTGCTGCAAAATGTTAGGCAAGTGGCAATAAACATAGCAAATAAGGAGCACACAATTTGAGGGTGTTTGACAATTTGCCTACACGAATTTATTATTTTTATATATAAAAATTTTCAATTACACAAGTCTTCACTGGTATAAGCATCACGAAGGTTAGGCGGGACTCTCAGGAAACCTAACATGCACAAACCCATGATCCTATTACATCCAGGAAGATATGCTTAAAAAAATCTCATTGCAAGACCTCACAAGAACTTCGAACTCTCGCAAAACTAGGCAGTTCAGACACCCTACAAGACTAGACCCCTTTTGGAAACACGCTTTTGCAAAAATTTAAATTTATTTTTTTTGTATTTCTTGATAGTTTTGATATGCTGATATTAAAAATAAATTTTAAAAAACAAACAAACATTAGTTTGATGCATTTCTAAGCAAAAAACACTTTAAAAAACAACTGCTACCATAACACCAAACACTACCTAAATTCTGATGCCAAAAATGTTGCTGCTTCATCTACTGTTTTCGTGTAGATGATTAGGTTGGTGGTAGCTAGCAGCTGAGCACACCATCCTAGAAGAAAGTTATCAAATTGCTTTTAAGCTATGCAGCCAAAATCGGAAGACAAAGTTTCACATCACATGGGAAATTTAACATGGCATGGTGAGAGGTGGATCAAAGCCCATGCATGGTACCAATATAATCAAGACACGCCATCAGGTATGATGGTTTATGAGATTTCTCCAATGATAAGCCTGTAACAGCAACCATAGTATATGCAAATTCAAGTCAAAAGATACATAAAAACTGGCACCGAAAAGTTCAACATTTACCTTTACAGTGGCTTTGAATTTAGGGCACTCTACCATGGGCATCAGTAAAGTTCATTTGATGGAGATATTTTCTTGTTCTTAGGAAGGATGATATATCCTCCATTTTCGTACTATATTCAATTTCCTTTCTCAATAAAATTATCTCTACTACAAAATATAAGGCCCAAAATCCTATTGCAGCAATCATTATGGAGTAAAATCATAATTCACAGCATATGAAAGGGAAACAGAGCACTCAAAATGACCATTCAGCACAAGAAGAAATGAGAAATAAAATTTTGCAAGGCAAGGATGGAAGTATGACTAAGCCATGCCAAAAAAATATTGATAAAAACATAAGAATCAGAACATGAACTTACAGCAATTGTAGCAATCTGGCTACGGTCTCCCCACTCAGCTAAAAAAGTTAAAATAAATGACTGCATAGAAAAAACACATGCATTTGCTGAGATGCTAACAGTAGAATCATAATAGAAATACCTAAACGAACATAATCTTACACAGTTATCATTGTACTTAAATACAGAATGGCAAAAGGGTTTGGCATTGCAAATCCCAACACAATGTCACAAAATAAAGAATCTGAAATACTTCATGAGACCAAAATACAGAATAAGAATGACAAGTTACACATACTTCCAAAAATATAGGTGTGCAAAATCTTGAAAAGTAACGGCGGAAGGATGTTTTCCCTTGGCCAGCCTCAAGCTTTTCTTCTACCTGAACACACAATACACAATTCAAGACAAAGGTGATACCAGCTCAGGGAGGTTGATGCAGGGAGGAGGAAATTGAAATTGAAGCTTCAATAAATACCTCCAGGATTTCTTTCAAAAGAGATCACAATCATGCTAGGAACCTCAAATTACCACATTAATATAACTACATAATTTACATGCATAAACCATATCTTACGGAA
The DNA here is from genome assembly GCA_033617975.1 of Populus alba x Populus glandulosa. Lineage (NCBI taxonomy): Eukaryota > Viridiplantae > Streptophyta > Magnoliopsida > Malpighiales > Salicaceae > Populus > Populus alba x Populus glandulosa. The sequence continues at coordinate 9,596,125 of CM066161.1, forward strand.
AAAATACAAAAGGTTCATGACCCAATGACACAAGGAACTTTTAGAGAGACATAAAACTGGGCAAAAACAAGGCAATATTGACATTCACTAAAAAAAGAATATTGGATCAAAAGGCTGATGATGATCAGGTATTTAATAGCAAATTGGCTAAGCCAATTGATTATAGTAATAATAAATAAAGGAACAGTTCACTGGTGCACTCAAAGCCCAAAGCACTAGGGAGAGGGGAGGAGGTGAAGGCATACAACTCTGCAGATTAAACATGCTAACCGTTCTACCATCAATTACTCATCCAAAGAGACATCCAAAACCTGAAATGAGAGATAAAGAACCAACAAGAATCTAGAACTCTCTTTTGTTTAGCAGGAGATTTTATATATTTGCAGCAATGGAAGAAAATGTATATTCCAAGTAGACATGTAACAGGTGAATAGACAGATTTAAGAGAAATGAAGATATACTTCTTCCATTTCTTTTTTCTGTGATGATTTTGAATCCGATCTCCAGGCAATATAAAGTAGCCGTAGGCCAAAAAATGCATAAAGAACTGCATATGGAAAGAATACAGTTGTTAGTTTTCATATTTAACCTGATTCTAACACAAATAAGATTAGCCAACTTCATTTACCATGTGAAAGCGAAATATGAAGTCAGAAGTCAAACTATGACTACTACATTTTATTGACACTAATTGTAGATTCAGAGCGATGCAACCTGTAGGACACTACATGTCCTCTGACCATACAACTGACAGAGGTCCCCTTAAAACATTTATTCAACTATAGTCGACTCTGAGAATTCTAAGATACATACAAAGTATACGGACATAAAAGGGCTGCAATTTCAAACAGAATTATTTGAAGATATACTTTTCATTGAAGTTTGGACACCATTTTCAAGGAATTTGCTTGTAGCACTTTCTACAAACAGAATTAAACCACAAAGATGATTGCGTTCAAACTTCGTGATGTGAAGATTCATCAAGTAAATATGAATTTATTTTTATTCTTGTGGAAAATTCACTGTGGTTTAATTCCTATATATTATTACAAGGAAGGCACCAAGCTCCTTATTCCAGTCATTTATAGGACTTTTTGTGGAGGTAACGTTTTGGTGCTACAAAGATCATGTACTTGTGGAAAACCTTTTTTCATAAAACTGGAAGTTTTCCACAAGTAGACAAAACACAAAAATATCCAGCTCTCGTCCACATATTACACATCATGAGGGTCCAACGAGTGAAACCAAGCAAGATTTGCAACCATTTAAAATCAAAACGATAGTTTTTCCTCCAATATTTCTCATGATTATAAGACTATAGAAAATGATTCTATTTAAGTGACTAATAGCAAAGAAACAGTACATTGATAACACATTTCTTGATGGAGTGCCTAGATGGCATCCTCGCCCCATCAAGCTCCACAATTTCCCACTATTGATCCTGCCATCATGCATATTTTTATATGCTATAATAAAGTCCCAAGTGAATGCATTTAAAAAACAAACACGGTGCACTGATTATTTTAATACATCCCAATTCTGTAGTAAAGTATTTAAATCTTCCCATGAAGAATACTTTGGATTTCAAAGAGATACCAGCAATTGTAAATGATGAATAGTACGTACCGGTGGCTGCACTATTTGTATGCTTCCTTGAAATTAAATTTGGCACGATTCTACCTAGTCCAGTAGAAAGTACCTAAATGACATGCACAACAGCTTTAAGCTTCACCAACATTGAGAATAAGAAAAGTTCAGTGTAGTTGCTGGCTGGACCATTCCATTCAATGCCTTGCAGTGTCAGAAGAAAGAAAGGAGAGAGAGAGAGAGAGAACAAAATCGGAGAAGGTAAGGGTTCTTTGGCTGAAGTAGAAACTGCTGAAACAACAAAAAAAAAAAAAGGGCAGCTTACTGTCATGACAATCAAGGCGGTGAGAGCACCCGATAACACAGTAGATTTAGGGTGTCGCATTGCCATAAGAGCTGCTATTATAAAAGTCTCATCACCAATCTAGCACGCACCGTAATAGTCAAGCAATGGAAACATATAACAAAATCAAATTAAATTAATTAAATTAAAGCAGAGAAAAGTTAAGAAGATTCGGTCAAGCATCAATCCGAAAAAAGACAGCAGGAGAGAGCGAGAGCCCAATTACCTCGCTGACCAAAATCATTGACAAGCTGGCAAAGAAAGCATCAAAAATTCCAAGACCCGATTCCAATTTAAGATCATTACCAGCAGATTTGGCATCACCTCCATTTCTAAGGACCTGCATCCATCCATCCATTAAAAAGAAAATGAGTATATGACCAAACAAAATAGCATATGATGGTGATGATGAATACCACCATGCCACGGCGGCCCAGGTCTTGAAAGGATCTTGATTCATCTCCCTCATTTTCCTATAATAAATAAATAAACAACACCACGCATTTATTAACATCTTAAGCTGAAAAATAGAAGAAATAGATAAAACAAATCAAAAATAAAGAAAGAGACCTGTGCAGCGGCGATGCGAGATAAGGACAATAGTAGAAGAAAAACAGCAGCAGCTACAACAAGGATGATAAATCTAGGGTTTGAACGAAACCCCATCAGATGTATTAACGAAGACAAAAGAGAGCACGGGCGATATGGAAATTTGGATCAGAAAAAAGTAGGAAGAAGAATATAATGGGAATTATGAGAGTGGCCTTTTTGTTCAGTTGTGAATCGCCAGGCGCATACTATTACTTGCTAGATCCGTAAGAAACAGAGGAGACGTAGCGGAAGATCCTGCAGTCCCCACTACCCCCCTTAAAGAAAAAGATGTAGATTTTGCAGTATACTAAAAGGTCTTTCAATCCAAATTAATAAAAAATATAACTTTTATTCCAAGAATTCTCTTGAGATGTATACGGATCTAATATAAAAATTTCTCAAAATTGCTCAACTTGCTTATATCACCAGTCACTGTCACTGCAAGCCTGCAACTACCGAAAGTGGTGGTGTCCTATCTCCAAATTTGAAATTAATATTTGGATTCATAAAACCCCCCCTTGGAAAAACTCACACCGGGCTTGACATTTCAGCTCAATTATCCATTTATTTGACAAAAATTACCCAAGACTAAAGTATAACTAACGTTTTTTTTCTTATGTATTTGTGCTAGTCTTTACTGCTACTTTACACTATTTCTTCGACATTATTACACTTCTTCCTTTTTCTTTTTCTCCTAACTCAAATCATCATTCACCAACCATTAGCAAATACTCAAAAACCCATCAACCGATTTGCTGAAACAAACAAAATAACCCCATCAAATCATTAAAAAAAATAATGTTATAATCCATTTTTTATCCCCCGCTTTTTCAGAGATTTCTTTAAAACTCCCAAAAAAAATCTTTAAAAAAATACATTTTTTATTGAAAAGCTCTATTTTTAAAAAAAAGATTACTATTTCATGGATTTCGGAGATTTTTAGCATTTTTATATATTATTATTTTAAGGTAGGCAATAAGCAATAATAAAAAAAAAATACTTACTTACTTTAATGTTCCACTATGAATGCTACTCAAAACCCTAGCCTATTTTATAAATAGATACCTCAATATAAGAAAAATTTTCACTTTACCCAATACATTGAATGAGAAATAATTCATTTTCAAGATGATCCTCTAAAGAAAAAAATATTCTAATATGCTCAAGTGTTTCTCCCTCAAATTACATCAGATGATTTGACAAAATACAATATTATTTTTGAAAAATAATAGAGATGCTATAAGAATTTGTATATGATTCAACTATCACGAGTTATATCAAAATCTAAAAAAAAAAAAATTAATAGTTTTTTTTTGTATTTTGTTCTAAACCCAAAGAAATATACAAACCATTACTCTTTATTACTTGTCTATATAGGTGTCAACTAACTAACTAGTAAAGAACTCTATGCAACCACAAAAATCAATACTACTTCATTTGATACTACTTCATTTGAAGACTTCGTAGAAGGTGCATCAAAATTTCCATGACTAATAAAAAAAAAAGTCACAAACTTGCTTTTTCATTAATGTAGCCTTCATGTAATACTAGAAAAGTAAGTACTTGATTTGCTTTAAATCCAAAAAAGCCACCAAAACTTACTTAGAGATAGTAGTAGTTTAAAAAAAATATAGGATTGTAACTTTAGCAAAATTTAGGATTATAAGTGTAAATCCTTTAATTTTAGGTCATCTATAAGGTTTTAGAGAAATATTGAACAAGGTATGAAGACAAACTATTTATGATAAAAGGGAAACATTTAAGGTATTCTAATGGGTTTAGGCATGAGTAACTACCTATTTTTCTAGGTTAAGTAATGAAAGAACGAACATTAACCCTAGTTCTTTTATATATATATATATATATATATATATATATATATATATATATATATATATATAAGTTTGCTAGCATCCTTATTTCTCAGGCATGGTTTTAGAGAATATGCATAATTATTCTTAAATCTCGCTAGTAGGAGCGATATAATGATATTTCCTTTGGCATCAACTATGATAGGTTCTTAATGGTTGTTATTACTATAAAACCAAAATTCATTCAAAAAAGCTTGAAAACATTATAGTTTGGAAAAGCATCCTAACTTATAAAGACTTGAATTTGGAATACTAATATACCATGTTTTATGGAATAATGTATGGTCTCATGTGCTTTACAATCCTTATATAATGGCTATGCAACTGAGATCTCTACAATGCTTATTATTTTTCCTATTTGTATGGTGTGAACAAGAGGGGTATATATACTTTTTGATAGTTTAGACCAAGTAGGGAAAGCTACTTAGTCATCAGAATATCACCTCGGTCATTGTTAAATAATGGATTTGTCATTTAATATAGGTCATCAATAGAGATATTTTTATGTCTTTAACAAAACTTTGAAAAATCTATACAATGCTCCTTTATAAAACATAGCAATAAGTTTTTATTTGATGACCAACCGCTCAAGAAATGGAGCAAGTAAAGAATCCCGGCTAGAATTCTTCCTAGATCGAGTAAAAGACATGATCTTAGAGGCTCTAGCATGAACACTTATTCTAAATTTATTTTTGTTATAACTTATGTACCTTTATTCTTATAATACTTCTATAAGATTGATCCTAAAATATTCCTCAACCCTAATATACCTCAAAATTCTCTACCTTATAATAAAAATAAAAAGAAAAGGAAAAGGAAAAACAAAGTTTTAATTGATAAGCTAAGACTAGACCTAAAGTAAGCTTTTTAATTATATTGTCTGATGTTTTCATTATCATTTTTTTATTTAAACTTACCCATGCTCTTACTATTTATTATAAAAACTAGTGACTCCACCTCTTTTAAAATCTATACTCTTAACTACTATTGTTAAAAACCAAGAAGTCTCATTCATCTAAATAAGTTTCTTCCTTATTCACTTATAAAGTACCACCAGCTTGAATTGTTTATTCTCAACCAAGTAATTATACTACAGTATAAAAAAAAAACTCATAATGTTTCCAAGTACTAAGCTCTTCATAGTAATAGAGCCTTTTAAGGAACTCTTTAAATTGATGGTGTGTCTAGACCTTAAAAATATATCTTTATATAAGTATAAATAGTATTGGATAATATGGATGTTCATTCTATAAAGGAAGGAAGAACAACTTAATACACTAATATAATCACCTTAGGAACTGCATCCTCTAGTGAAGAAAAGGGTGATCATATTGAGAACAATCAAGGTAAAGGATTAACACTAATAATTAACTATGTTTCTATTGACCTAGATGATGTTATCCTAATGGGTTCCATAATGGCTAAAGTTTCCTCTTCTTTAATAGTAGTTAAAGACCATTATACCAATGCTTCTACATCTCTTATTGAAAAGGAAGATGTTATGATACCATTTCAACCTTTTATGGTGATTTATTTAAGCTAATGTGTAAGTCTTTATGGTTACTTAAAGAAAGAATTTTAATTTTTATGTTTTTAATATTGATAGAAATGTTTGTTCCTTGTATTAGGGAACTTTAAATACCATTCTCTCTCAAATGTTTACTCCTCCACCAATAGATATTTCATTTTTTAAAACAATTCTTAAGAAAAAGGACCAGCTAAAAGATTCATCACTAGCTAATATTAAAGAGGTTATGATCATTCTTACACTAGAATGCAGTGTTCTAGGTAATAGAGTCTCTATCGATAGACTAAAATAGCTCATAAAGGATATATTTTCCTTAGATCTCAAAGATTCATTGGATCATAGTGCAAGGGAAGTTTTGGCATAGTTGTATAAGGATATTAATCCTTTAATTTGTATTAAAGATATTGCAATAAAAGTGTTATATGACTATAAAACTATCCAATAATCTTTTAAAAGTTAAAGAGAATCATGGAGACTAAATATTCAATTGTCCAACAAGTTAACTAGTCCTTTAAAAATGCTTCTCTCTAGGTTTAATCCTGATAAGTCAATATGGCTTGTATAAGAGAAGAACTAATTAAAGTTGAGAAGGAAATATCAAGGTTAAAACTAATATGATCTCTATAAAGACTGAAGTCATGAATCATATAGAAAAATGTATATCTCTCTAGAAGTTAGCAAACACCATCTCTACTTTTCTTAAATAGTGAAGACCATCAAGAAACAAGGTTTTGAATGACTATGGATTTTTTAAACTAAATAATCAAACATTAGCTTAGTCATATAATTGAAATATCAAAATAATAATTTATTTAATAAACCTTTTTTGATGGTTTATCTATATAGGTGATAATAGATTTACTAATGTGAGTTAAACCCTTGGTTGAAAGTTTTTTTTTTTTTTTTAAAAAAAAGTTCAAGCCTAGCCATTCTAAGGTCTGTTTTATTTTTGTCACTCTCGGTTATTATATTTTGGTAATCCTTGGTGAATTAACAATTTTAAAATTGGTCTCTCATGTTCACGACTTATGACTAATTGTCAATCGGGTCATGTGAGTGAATGCCTAGTGGGCTTATATTGGCCTAAGTGACCCAAATAAATCCAAGAGAGAGTTCATGAATGTGCTTCAATGAGGTTCACCAATCCTATAACACTTATATTTCGCTTGTAAATATTTGTTGAATGAAGATTATATGCCTCAGTTTTATTCAAGAAGATCTAATGACATGAAGGTTCTTTTTGGACAAAGTTTTGATAATGACCTTTCATTTTCTTATGGTATATTACTTGTCAATCATTATATTTTATGTGATTTTCATTTTATTTTGTTTATTTATCATTAAGCATTCATTGTGTAAACTTTTTTAAGAAAACCAATATTTCTGTTATTTGATGAATATTGTCTTTAGAAACCTCAAGATTCATTTTATTACTTCGAAAACGGGAAGAATGGTGTTACTCCTTTTAGCATTCAAGATATTCCATGTAGAGTCCATATACCTTTAAATGCTAAGAATGAATAATCAAAGCCATTTTTAGGTATAACTTTTGAAAACAAGAAGATTACTTATTAATACCTAAGATAATGCCCTACATGGAGTCTATTTAACCCTAGATATTTAGAGTGAATAACAAAAAAAATTGATATAATTTTTTTAAAACACAAGATAGATTATATTTTTTTAAGTTTTGAATGTGTGCCTAATAGGCCTTTTAATATGGGTCAAAACCTAATAGGCCTTGTAAACTTGTTTTAATGCTCAATATGTATGAGTGGATGATTTTGATGCTTTTTGGGTTGAAAATAAGAGTATGCAACTAGAAAACAAACATTGTTCTATGCAAATTCTATTTTTGAGCATCAACTTGATGTTGCAATAGAGAATAAATGGTCAAGAACACAATAAATACAATATGAAAGTTATTCTAAGGATCTTAGACAAATATAGTTTTGGAAAACAAGAAATAAAGTTTGAAAGTATTAAGAGATTTAGGAATACATAGATCTTTAGAAAGATTTACCTTGGTTGGCATAAGGCTAACCTTTAAAAAAAAAAACTAGAAAACAAACATTGTTCTATACAAATTCTATTTTTGAGCCTCAACTTGATGTTGCAATAGAGAATAAATGGTCAAGAACACAATAAATACAATATGAAAGTTATTCTAAGGATCTTAGACAAATATAGTTTTGAAAAACAAGAAATAAAGTTTGAAAGTATTAAGAGATTTAGGAATACATAGATCTTTAGAAAGATTTACCTTGGTTGGCATAAGGCTGACCTTTTAAACAAAATTAGATGACTCTCAATAGTTACATATAAGTCCATAAAACAGAGAAAAGCAGGATGTCCATGACGCGTATGCGTGAGATGAACCAAACCCTTATTAAATTTGATTTTCCATTAGAGGGGGCTCGTACATGTTCAGCAGTGCCCCATGTGAATACTCCGCTGGTATGAAACGGCTTTGAATAACAATACATACATTCCTCAACCAACAACCAACATCATCAATGTAAAGGTATAAAAAATTAGACACTAGCAATCCATTAAAGGAAAACCCAATATACCTAACTAATCATAATTGTTAATAAAAGAAACATAATACACAACATTTAAAAGGTAATAAGCAACAAACCTAATAATACAGCTCATATAAAGGGTATAAAAAGAGCCTTCATTTAGCCAAAGGAACCATAATGTAATTTTTCTCTAATGTTTTTGCTTACTAAGGGTAAGCCTTGTCTTTTTAGGCCATCAATACCATATAATCATTCAATCTAACATAACTTAAACATGCACAAGTTTTAGATCATACCAGTTTCTCGATGAGAATCAATACATATAAAATATCAACACACACACACATATATAGAAACTTAAAACCGAGAAATAAATGATAAAAAGGTAAATATTGGTATCTAGATGAAAATGATGAAAATATAAAGGTATCAACAAGACTGGGTTGCCAAAGATCATATGGCTTATAGAAACCCTAAATATTGACTAAAAGCTTATAAGTTATAAAACTTGAACACCTAGAAAGAAAGAGTTTAAAACTTCAAGCTTTGATTGCTATTGTCCTTAAAAAAAACTCTCACAATTATTGTCAATCTCTATGACTCATTTCCTTTTACTTTACAACTATACTCTTCGAGACTCTCCCCAAAACTCCCTCTTATACTCTCTTTAGTTTTTTAAAAAGGCTTTATAACCTAAGAGAAAGTGTGTGTATGTGTGTGTGTCAAACCTACCCAACCTATGATACCTAGAAAGACATAACCCTAGGATTAACAGCAAGCCAATCTAAATTATTCATCGGATATAGCTAAGAAAAGACATGCAAAGCTAGCCATGGAGGTACAAAATGCAAAAATGCTCTCATTTTATTTGAAGGGAATAGTTTTTTTTAGTTTATTTTTCTTATTCAATATCACTATGATTTTTTATGTTTTTTTTTTCTATAAATGATTGTAATAGTCTTTTGACAAATGGAGACATTGATTAATAAAATTAGGTATTTTGAAAGTCTTTTATAGTTATAGTGATCTTATTCTTTAAGGGTTTTGACTTGTAATAAACCTCATTATTTTTCATTCTCGGCTACGTTATTTATAGTTGTGAAGTCTTTATGATTTTCAAGTAATGAAAAACACATTAAAAAAAAGTAGTTTGATAATGAAACATAGTTTATCAACACCAACTTCAATCAATATAAACTTTAGATTTATTACTTGAATTGAAATTTTATGGTTTTCCATTTAGTTTTAATTCTCTAGTTTGTTATGAATATTATAGTGTTACCCTTAATATAAACATTTTTTATTTGTATTAGGACTTATAATTAATCAATATTGTTGAAATTTGTTAATTCTAATTTATATAAAAACCCCCATTTTATTTGATCGCAAGATTATTACAATCTTATTATCAATTAAAATTTTTATTTCATCCATTTAAATGAATAAATTTATACCACCAACACTTGATAATATTGTTAATTTTTAGGCTATGATTTTACCATCTTCTAGATCATAAACATAACTTAGCTAAGAGTTTGATCTTGGTTGGCCTAAACCCTAAAAACCAATGAAGCTAGCAATGAGTGATATCGCAACACATCAAAACTTTTAACATATCATAACACTTACAACCCAAATAGTAGAGTAGATAAGCCTTATTGGCTATATATATATATATATATATATATATATATATATATATATATATATATATATATAAAGAAACTAGAGAGTTGGTCAATGTTTTGTCGCAGGTCGGGCTGATTTTTTTACAGTGTAAGAAAAAAACAATGCTCAAGCGCTGCCAGTATATTTTAAAGAATGAAAAAAAATCACAACTCGACATCATAGAAAGAGAATTGAAAAAAAAAACAAACAATGATTGCCAATCCCCAAGAATCAAGATGTTGAAGGAAGAAATTAAAAAAAAATCAATGAAAAAATCTTTTAAAAAAAGTACTAGCAAAATTGGGTGATGTCATCAAAAAACTTGTAAGGAGGATTATACAGACGAGATAATCCAATATAAGACAAAACAAGAAAAAAAAACAAAATTTAATTATAAAAAAAATTGAATTTTAAAGGACAAAATAAAAGGGGACAAAAAAAGCAACCTAAAAAAACATGGGCCACTAGGACAAACCTCTCATCTAGATCATAAGATAAAAATAACCTGATAGAAAAAAAAATAAAAAAAATAGAAAACTTTATTTTTCAAAATGAAAGACATCGAAGGATGTAATTGGGGAAAAAAACAACATAACCCATTTTAACTTTCTAAACTCATAACCCTAACTAGTGACTAAACTATAAGCACTATATCTGGAAAACTACCATTTTAAAACTTGGCTCGACCCAATAAGTTGACCCATTATCTAGGTTACTCGCGGCTTAAACCAAGCTGAGTTTCAAAAGAAATTGGAGGAGAATTGATTTAGTGTAAAACAGTAAAAAAAAAATCCAGGTTGACCTATGTTTTGGTTAACTTAAGGCAATTCTAGTAAAAAACATGGTCAAAATCCATTGATTATTTTCCTTAATTTTTTTTTTTTTATAGAACAACAAGATTTGCTTGACTTTGGTCAACCTACTCGACTTGTGCCCCGATAGTTGCCCTAGATTAACTCCCGAGTAAGACTTATAAACAATGAAAAAAACCAAAGAGACCAAATCCCAATAAATTATATGTCAAATGATGAAATAAAAAAAATTAAGGATAAAAAATAACAATTAAGAGAATAAGGACCTTTTTTGAAAGAAAAACAAATTGAGATGATACACTAAAAGTTTGAATTGAAGGGCAAAAATGAAAAAAAAAATCAAATTAACAAATGAATTCAAAATAAAAAAATCAAAATTAAAAGAATGAGAACCAAATTAAGAAAATAAATAATCAAGATTTTGGATCTAAGAATGAAATTGAAAACAAATTAAAATTTGAAAAAAAGCTAAGAATCAAAATTAGAAAATCAAAACATTTAGGGTCAAACCTTAAATATCCTTAAATATTGAATTGAAGGGACAAATTCAAAAAAAAAATTCAAAACAAAAAATAAAAATCAATAGAATGAAGACCAAATATGAAAAAAAAATTAAAAATAAGATCATGGATTTAATGATGAAATTGAAAAGAAATTAAAATTTGATAAAACAAAACCAAGAATCTAAATTAAAAATTAAAACATTGAGGGTTAAACCTGTAACATCATAAAATAAGAGGACATATTTTAAATAGAAATCAAAAGCTAAATGATCAAATTGAAAAAACAAATCGATATAATTAAAAGAATGAAGAGTAAATATGATAAAACTTAACAATTAACATACTTTTAATTTTTTGCTGGGGCTGTACATTTTCCAAGGTTGAAGAGGAAAAAAAAAAGAAAAGGAAAAGAAAAAAACATCATCGGAGCTCCATCATGTATGTGGTGGCTATACACACCAGACTATTGTAAGAGGAGAGGCGAGACATATCAAATACCGCCCCAAAGGTGTAAATGCCTCCCACACACCAATAACTTTTTTTTTTTAATTTAATCTATTTAAATGTCAAATTTTCCCTGCTCCAAAATGTTAACTAAAAAAAACATAATAAAAAAAAACTCTTAATTTTAGCTTTAAAATAATTGATTCTAATGACACTTTAGTAACTATATTATGCCAAGAAAAAATAAAAACCAAAAGCGCATAGGCTTTTATTGTTTTAAAAAATTAATTTTTAAGGATATTTTAAATATTATATCATGCAAATTAAAAATTAAAGTTTTTTTTATTTTATTTAGAATTGTAATTGTAAATATGTCACGTGAAAATATTGCATTACCTTTGAAAGCATCCTATGAAACTTAAATTATTAAGTATAAAATAATAATTGAAATAACTATGTGCCCGGTGAAACAAATAGTTGTTTTAGTTTTTGTATAAATAACCCCGGCCCTCACGCTCAAGACAGCCTCTTAAAAAGCAAAGTTCCTCCTCCTCCTCCTCCTCTAGGGTTTTCGCCATTTATTCAAGCCCAATAAATCAAAGCGAAGCAATTATGACAGGAAAGGCTAAGCCAAAGAAGCACACAGCAAAGGAGATCGCTGCAAAAGTAGATGCGGCGACAACAAACAGAGGTGGAGGAAAAGCAGGGCAAGCAGACAGGACAGGACAAGAAAAAGGAGGTCATGCCAAATATGAGTGTCCTCACTGCAAGATAACGGCCCCTGATCTTAAAACCATGCAGATCCATCATGATGCTCGACACCCAAAACTCCCTTATGAGGAAGACAAGCTTGCCAATCTTCATGCTGTTCATGTTGCTGATTCTTCCAAACCTCGTCCTGGTGTTAAAGGAAGCCACAAGAAGTGAAGTTTATTACAAGAAATAATAACAATAATAATAGTAATTATTATTATTGTTGTTGTTGTTGCTGTTGTTATTGTTGTTGTTAATTGTATCTTTTCCCTTTATTTTGGTTTCTGGGTATGTTTGTGGTGTTTGGATGATGTTATGTTTCTTAGGATGATGGTATTGTGAAGTAATTTTTTTTTTAAATCTTTGATGTCATATGGGTGTTTTCCAAAATTTATTGCTGCTCTCTTCTGATTTGGTTAAATCTTGGATTTTGTTTCCTATACTGTGATGATGATGATGTTATTAGCTGTGTGTGTAATTAAAATCACTAGTTGGCAATTGATAAGCATGAAATTAGCCACGATTGCCAGCGTAGCAGTGTGCTGCCAGGCAAGGAAGCTAGGCAGTCGCTGCTACGGATGAGGGAAAGTTCTTCTTCTTTCTCCTTCTCGATGGTAATTGAATAGCCTTTCTTTGGTGCCTTAGGAATGTCGCTTAGTCTAGCAAGGGCAGCTGGAAGGAATGGTCTGTTGGTCTGTGAATGAATAGACTAAAAGGAATGGAATCGTGTAGCTTGTTGAGCTGTTATTCACACTTCCAAAATTCAATATCCAGTCCACGGGCTAGGAGTAGGCTTCCAAACACGTGAAGTTCACTATGTTGTTTCTTTTGAAATTATGATTTTCATCTGCGTAGCTTGACTTGTTGATTGTGCATTACCGTTTGTGAGAATAGAATATTGCTTATCTTGTGGTGGAAGTGTAATGATGTTCAGAATGCATGTTAATGTTTCTCTAGGATGTTTGCTAGTGGAATTTAGAAGATATTTGATTTTGGGTCATAATATGGATTATTTTATTTATCGATTTTGATTATTTTCAGTAATTTTGGGGAAGGAAGTTCAAAATCATCTTGACTGGAGAAGAGGGCTGGCTACTAATTAGGATATTGTCTGCACTTTGGATCATTTAAGTCTTCTACGATATCCTATACAGGTATGCCCCAAGGGGATGACTCTAATATATGATCAAATACATTCAAGCTAGGTGGATTACATATAGATCCATCATAGTATCTAGCTTTGGGAAACAAGTAATGGTTTTCTGTAGTTCCTAACTAAGGTGATAATGATTGTATGGCGGATTGATTTTCATATATTTTTGTTTTTTGTTTCCTTTTGGTATCCTTTCTACTTGCGTGATTATCTGCATCCTTTTGCTTTCTTAACCTGTCTTCACACACACACAATAAATAAATAAAAGAACTTAAGAGCTATGGCGGCTGGTGGTCGATGGTTGAAGGTGGTTTCTGATTACCTGGACCTTTTATTTCAATTTTAGTGCTCTTGGTGGTCTGCATGACTGGTAAAGCAAGCTCACATACACTCTAATATATATGTATGTGTGCACGGATGATTGCTCCTTGGTGTATATGTAGATGTTCAATTTCTTCACTAAACTCTCATTTAAGTAGTTGTTGTTGGGCTATAATTTTTCTTTTGAACTTGTATGAAACTCAACTAAATATTCTCTAAGGAACTGCATTGTCATGCCCCATTGTTTATAGTGGAAACTATTTCGGAGTTTCTGTAGTGGTGGTGGAAAACTCAAGAGAGGAAGTAATACTTTGACAAAAAAATAATGATTCTGCACCTAGATAGCATTTGGTTACTGTTTCGAAACAGAAGAGGTGGAGATATTTAGACATAGGAGAGAAAACGAAGGTGTACAAGATAGAGCGACGGTCTCTGAATCTTGTTTGGTTGATGGTGTATAAGACATGATAAAATATAAAAATATCTATTTTACCTTTAATATGTATTACTATGATACTTCCATATTTTAGAAAATAATTAGATCTTATTTTTTTTAATTTAATTTATAGAGTGTAGTATAATAACCCTAGCTGTAAAACCTTGACGGGTTGATTAGACTTCTCTGATTTGGGGCTTGGGTTGGTCTGGGTTTAAGAAAAATAGTGGAAGGATTGACTTGGTTTGGCCTGGTCAAATCCCAAGTTGACCTGTGATTTGGTTGACCTAGGGTAAAAACCGAGTTAAAAAAACTAGTTGATCTTTTTTTGAAAAAAATGTTTTATGGTCAAAACGATGTTGTTTTTAATTTTTTTTATTTAACTCTTGTTGACTCTCTTGACTCTTATCCCGAGTTGGGGGTTAAAATCATAATAATAATTGTTTTTATTTTTACATGTCTTGGATTGATAATTTTGAAATTAAGAGTTTTTCCATGCATATATTAGGGATAAAAAATAAAAAATATTATTTTTGGAGATGTGCTGTGTTGTGTTCTTTGTACAAAAATCCACTCTAAAATTGTTCCATGAATGAATTTATTTTATTGTCATTGTGTTTTCAACCAAACACATGCCTTTTATATTTCAGAAAAATAATCAAACACTATATTAAGTCCCTCATGTATAGCAAGGTTGAGAAGTCGTTCATTTTCTTTGTTCTATCCCATGAAGCTCTATATATGGAAGCTCTTTATGTTTGTCTGGAAAGAATGTGAGAATTACTGGCAAGGTTAATGTTTTGTAGATTTCATGTCAAAATAAATTGAGATTTTGTTGACTGGCAAGGTTTTCTCCTCTTTGCTGAAAGAAAAGATTAAGGAAGTGTTTGGGAAATATGTTGAAATCATGTTTTTATAAAATTTTATTTTTTTTTTATTAAAATTTAATATGGTTTGTATATTTTGGATTGTTTTGATGTGTTGATGTTAAAAATAATTTTTTAAAAAATAAAAAATTATTATTAGCATGCATTTCGATACGAAAAATTATTTACAAAGTAACTGTTATTACACTGTAAATCATATACGATGTGCGGTTTTTGGATTGAGGTTTTCTTTGATAAATGTTTAAACTTCACTGTTTTGCAACAGCATACGTTTAGTAGGGTTTTAAATTTTTATCTGTATAATCGAAACTGATCGTCAGGGATGCACAGGATGGTGATAAGTTTGAAGATTGATTAAAGTGCACGTTTAGGAGTGTGTAAGATGTAAAAAGAGGTAGGTGAATGGGGCTACAAGGGTGGGTTAGTGTGTTTAGTATGATTCAAGGAAGTCTAGACGTCTATTGAAAGGCTAGGCCAGCACGTGTCTTTCCCTTTTTTTTTATAAAAAAAAATAGGCTAACAAAATAAATGCTGTCTGCCGTATATATATAAAAGACGATTTGTCGTTGACTGGTGAAGTGGTTGAAAAGTTGGGTTGAGTTTTTAGAATCTAGAAACCTATTTTTTTTAAAATGAAAAAACTTGAAACACAGTAAACATACGAAGAACTTTCTTAGAATTTTATTAAATTCATTTTCAAATTCAAAATGTTCTTTAAAAAATCAAAAAAATCTAACTATAAAAAAATCTAGAATCAAATTAAATTTTAAAAGTCGTCAAACACTTTGAATTCATTGAATGTGAAAAAACGAAGAAAATCTCAACAAATGAAATATCACCAAACAGAACATGCAAGGAAGAATTTGGAAAAAAAATAAAGTTTATTGATAATAATGAAAAATTTTAAAATAGAATTGTTCATGGAATAATGTTGTCCAGGGTGAGTTTAGGCAAATGAACAATAATGCATAACAAAAAAAATTTTGTTGTTATTTTCCAATGTAATGCTGTGAGTGAGTTGTCAAAAAAAAATTTATTTAGTTATTTTACAATTAAAATAGATATTTACTAAGATGACAACAATTTAAATTCTAGACAGAAAAATACATTTTGTAACATGAATTATTCTTTTTTAAATCATGTATTTATTTATGTTTAAATAAAATATTTAAATACAAATTCATAAACTTGGAATAATTGAAATAAGTAGGGGAAATGAAACCTCTTATATCTGAACTCTTTAACATAAACTTGTTTTTTTAAAAAAAATAAATTAGAAGCAATATTTTTAAATACAAATTTATAATGATCTCAAAAGCCAATTTTAATAATAAGAAAACAGTAGAATAATGCCTTGATATTTGTATAACATTGAAAGGAAAGAAATTAATTAACATGATAAATCAGGTCAAAATTCAATTAAAAATAACAAAAAAGGATATTTAATTTCATTTAATGTTGATGAGCAAATTTTTATTCTTCTTGCATACCAAGTATATAACAATTAAAAACTAATCAATTAATATTATAATAAAAACCTGTAATATTTTTTAAAAAACAATAACAAAAATAAATAATAATTTTAATTATTTTATTATAGTGCATTTGAATAAAAATTAAAGAAAAAAGATTGAAGGGCTAAGAAAGAGATCAGGTACTTGACCCTAAAAAGTTGGTTCATTTGCCTAGCCCAATAAAAAAAAAGAAAAAAAAGTAAGGCTTGCGAACTCATTTTCTTTCCCTTTTTTATTTGTTAAACTAGGTGTTTCGTAAAAATAAAAGAATAAACATGCGAATCATCATTTATAGCAACAAATGATTCATTATCTATTAGTAAAGTTTTTGGTAGTTAGAAAGTTAGGTTATGAGTTTTTAGACTCTTAACATTCATTTCTCAACCATTATTTCATCTAAAAACACCAAAGAAACACCGTAAGTATGTTATTAATCTTATTTCAAACCTCCAAACACCCTTAAATTGATCAAAATTAAAAAATATAACCAAATCTAAAATATTTTTTGAGCCCTAATTTATAATTTACTTTTTCTTGTAAGATGAAAGTCTTAAATCCCAAATGTCAAGAGGAACTTATTTTTTTATAGCTGAAATATAGCCAACCGACTACTTTCTCCCTCGTCTTTTTTTTTTTTTGATGATTTTTTCTCTCATTTCTAAAAAAAATAGGGATTGGAATGTTAAAAAAAATGAAGCTTGGAACCTAAACTTAAAAAACTAACATTAAAGGTGTCATAATCTGATTTGTTTTCATTATTTTATTAACAACTTTCAAGAAAATCCAAAAAATATTTTTTTTTGATGTATTTGTGTTATTTTCAGCATTTTAAATATCTTTTAAAAAGAATTCGAAATTTAAACTTATTTTCAACGTGTTCAACTATCAACGCATCCATTTCAAAATCATTGTGTATTTTTCTTATTGAGTTAGCATTGATGTTGTCTTTTTTAAAAATATCAAAATATATAAAAATAATAAAAAATATATGGACAAGGGGGATCTTGAGAGAAAAATCACATATATATAAAAAGAAAGGAAATACTTAGAAATCAATAAAATACTTATAATACAATTGAAGCAAAGGTGAAAGATTGTGTTTTAAGAAGGAATGAGAGCAATGTAGATCAATTTGTGATAAAAAAAAAAAAAAAAAAAGCTGAAAATCAAGAGAAAAAATGCAAAGAATTCATAAAGGAATTAACATTCTTTTTATAAGATAAAAGTTCAAACTTTAATGAAAGGATGAAGCTCAATGAGCACACCTCTTCTCTTTTTATTTTGCCTTTTAAATTGACTCTCATTGTGTTTGATAAGCATCTTTTAAAGTCATTTTGCTGTTTAAAAATCATTATTCTTGTTTTGAGATGGTTAAGCATGCCTTGAATATAACTTATATATGTTCAAGTTTTGTTTAATTGCCCTGTTTTGATGTATTATAATATGATAATGGAATGACAAATGTTAGTATAGAATGTTGTTTTGCATGCTTTGATGTTTAGTTAATCAATTTTTTGAAGTCATGATAAGTTGCTTTATGTTTTGAGATTCTTGTGATTTTGGTTAATTTAGGTTAGCTTGCTGGATTTGTTAAAGTTGTAGGTATGTTGTTTAAGCTTCAAGACAATGAGTTTAATCAATAAAACAAAACAGGCTTAAGAAAATGTTATTTTTACTTGTTGTCAGTATTTAACTTTGCTTACTATTTTGTCTTTAATTCTTTATTTTGTTTTGTTTTGATGGCTCAAGCAAATTGTTTTGAGCATGTTTAAGCTTTGGTTGTAAAGTTTAGGCTATTTTCTAGGTTCCTGTTACTTTTTTTTTTGGGATTTTTCCTTTATTGGACATTTATAGGTTTGATAGCATTTCTGGTTTGGCATTCATTCGTTGAACTTTCTTTTGGGTCATTGATTTTTATGTCTTTTTATTGATTGATGATTCTTACATATATACATGCATATTTGTTGATCATTAATCTAGGGTCTTTGGCTTAAAAACAATGATTTAATAGCTTTTGATGTTCGTTTCTATCACTATCTTTTACATAAAATTGATTAATCTTGATGATTTGGTGTTTGTTGTGATGATTCAACTTCAAAATCTTGCTTGAATGTTGTTTTCATATATATATATATGATTCTCAACAGAGATTACCAAAATCTCTATAATATTCATCTTGATCAAAAAGATACCTTCTATAGTCATGCCTCTAAAACAGGTTCTCAAAATCAGCTATGAATTTGTGATCACGATCCTCTAGTTTTCATTTATTTATCTCTGCTAATTGATAGATAATTCTTCTTGCTTTTAAGACTAGGAATTATTTGGTTCTGATACCAATTGACATAAATAGAAACAACATAAGAAAGATAACAAACATAAATAATATATAATTCTGTTGAATAAGGTCACCACGTAAAAACTCTAATTCAAAATTTTATCATTAAATATTTTCTTTTTAAATTGTTTTTTTGAAAATAAAACTAAATAATAATATTTATACTAGTCATAGTCCAATATTGTACAAGAAAAAAATAAAATTCCTAAATTGAGTTATTCGTATTTTAAATAGGAAGAATAAAAACATCATAAAGAATAAGATTTTCCTAAGCAAAATAAGAATAAAACTAAGAAAACAAATAATTTTCCCTAAAAATCCTTCTACATTATTGATTCTAGCTATGTTTATTGTTGTGATTTTTGTAATAATCTAACAATAATTGAATTGGGAGAATAATCCACTTTATACTTTAAAAATGTTTGGTTTTAAACTCTTGTAAAGGTCACTACTTTGAATAACTAGTTGAGAATCAAATTAGTGGACTAGCAAAAGTGGTCATTTATAAATATTGTTTTTTAAAAAATAGCATTGTTTATTTTAATTATTAGCAAAATAACATAGTTTTGAAAAATAATTAGCGAAATAACATAGTTTTGAAAAATAATTAGCGAAATAACATAGTTTGTATAATCATAATTATGAAACGTGATACTTAAGCTTGTTGCTATTTAAAATCATGACGTTTCAAAAAAAATAATGAAATGGATTGCACATGAAGAGAAAGGAGAGAAAAATAATAATTAAAAAAAACTCTAGAGACATACTGAAACTTTGATTACAATACAACTGTTATTATTTGAAAGATCTCAATATGATGAATCTAACAACACAAAGAAAGGTCATTAACGGTGATCCAAGTGTTCCACACTTGCGGTTCAAAGTTTTTGATGTCATTGGATTCATTTTATTGAGATCTTTTTAAAGATATTAATAGGTTATAATCAAAGTTTCACAACTTGATTTATGCATATCATAATAAATAAAATTTCTTTGAGCACTGGTGCTCGAAGAGAAATTGCAGCAGAGTTCCTAAACCAATGGTAAAATCTTATATTATTGTCGGTTCTAACAATTATGTATCATTTTATATTGTTATTATTTTAAAAATCATGTCCATTACCTCAATTAAACCAAGCCCAGTAAAGAGAGACTTATTAAATGGATATAAAAACCTAATAGTAATTATACAAAACTAAGAGTAATTTTAAAATGAACGGAAGGCTATCTTAGTAAAAACAAAATAGAATAAAAGCACATTACAAGTCATAGTTATTAAATCTAGCTCGGGAGTTAATCCGGACAATAGTTGGATCTCGGGTTACACGGGTTGACCTAGGTCACCTTAAAAAACTTTTAAAAAAAATATTTGAAGTTTTAATATTTCACATAATTTTTTTTAAAATAATTCATATGGATGTAGACTATACATGTTGTAAATAATGAAGTTTTAGAGATTATTTTAAAATGTTTTTTTTTTATGTTATATTGGAAAAATATTATCTTTTCTTTTTAAGTTGAGGTATTTAAACTAAATTTTTTTTTATTTTACATTGAAAAAACATAATTGTTTTCTTGTAAATAAAAAGTATACATACTAATTGGTTCACGTCAGTTGGGCAACAATATTTTTTCTTTCTCACAGCCTCAGGATTCACGCTGCCCAACCAAATTTAAATGGTTTCCTTCTATTTGCTTTGTTTATCAAATATAGTCTTCATTCTCTTAATTGGACTTTGTTTGTTTTAAATCTTGTTTTTTTTTTTTTTTTTTGCATTTTTCTTTTCAATTTCATCCCTTGAAAAAATTAAAAGGTGTCCTCCCATTTTATTTATTTATTTCAATTATAATTCTTATTCTTTTAATTACTCCTTTTTTGTTTTAAATTCTTTATTTTTTTATTTTTCTTTTTAATTTCATTCCTTGACATTTAATTTAATTGAATTTTTATATCAGTTTTAGTTCTCATTCTTTTGATTGTAACTTTTTTATATAGTTTTTTTTTAATTGACTCGAGTCACGGTTTACTATGCTAACTTGGATTGAATGAGTCTTTGACACCATTTTATTTTATTTTAGTATGTAATTTAAATTTTATGTTGACAAAAAAATTTTGGACCCTTTTAATTATTTTTTTGTGTTTTTTGAAAAATAAATTAGGCCAGTCCAACAAATATGCCTGGGCTCCCGCATGCCTTTGCCTCCTTGTTTTAGGTCAATTGATTTTGTTGTCCTTTTTTTTTTCATTCCAATTTCATCCTTTAAATTTAGTTTTTCATTGAATCTTTTGTTAGCTTTTTTTGCAATAAAAACTAAGTAGGTCTTTTGAATTTTTTATGGTGCTTTCTAATTAAAATACTATTTAATTTAGTGTACGTCCTACTGTTTTTTCATTTGATGTATTTTTAACCCCTTAAAATGAAAAAAAAATAATTGTTTCATTGTTAGTTTGTTTTTTTAAAAGGTTTTTTTTTTATTTGACTTGAGATATAAAACTCTCTTTTTGTTATCAAACTTATTTTTAAAAAAAAAAACCCTCGTGACATATCGTTAATCTACAATTAGTTATATTAAGAGTCTATTTTTTCATGGATTTTAATGGGATAAAGATCAATGAATGATTTTCACACTACTACTTATAGAAGAATTAGATTAAGAATCCTTTAACATGTTGGGGATCTAATCAAGATGAAAATAGGTTGGTAACCTAACTAATTTATTCTAATTGATTGATTTTTTTTTTGTTTGCTTTTTTAGTTAATATCATCTCCACATGTTATGATTTTGTTGTTGGTGAATAATTGTAATAAATGCATAGATGATATTAGTAATATAAACCAATGGTCAACTACTTACATTGAATTGATTGGTTAGACCTTTTTTATTATTAAAAATAGTTATGATTAATTAACGATGATGAAAACAACACAAGAAAGATAGTAAACACAAATAATACAAAATTATGCTGAATATGATCACCACACAAAAATTCTAATTCAAAATTTTATTACTAAATATTTTCTCTTTAAATAGTCTTTTGAAACTCAAACTAATCAACAATATTCATAAGTCTGACTAAACCACATAACAAAACATAACATTCCTAAATTGAGTGATTCTGATTGTAAATAAAAAAAAATAAAAACACCATAAAAAAAATAACTAAGGAAACAAATAACTTCCTTTAAAAATCCTCTTTCATAAGTCTTTCCTAATTGAAAGGAACTTATCAAGTTTAAATTATTCTTTTCTCAATCTCGTGGATATCTAATGAATACTCTTTAATCTCTTTTCTTTATTTGCTTTAAGTGTATACAATTTTAGATATTAATTTCAATTCTTTCAAATTAAATTTTGCATCAGAAACATCAATTAATAAATGACTTCTTTCTCGCTGGCTTCTAAAATAATGAATTGCAAACCTCAAACTTTTTTCATCAATATGTGTTATATCCACATAACCTTTGAACAAATTTATCTTTGTGATAACAGTAAACTTATAATTAAAAGGATCATCATAACCTATATCAATAATTTTATTTTGCTGAGCACCTTTCATATTTTTTTTGTACTCAATCTCTAACTTATCAATAAAAATAATATTGATGATATAATTATTGTCATTATTTATGCTGTCATTACCAAGATAATCACCACCAAAATAAATATTATAAATTAGTGGAGAATACCAATTCACATCTATCTCAACTTAAAAGAGATTACCAAAATCTCTATAATATTCATCTCAATCAAGAAGATGCCTTTTATAGTCATGTCTCTGAAACAGGTTCTCAAAACTAGCTATGGATTTGTGATCACGATCCTCTAGTTTTCTCTTCTTCATCTTTACTAATTGAAGAGATAATTCTTCAACTTACCTGTACAACCTTATCATCACTAAATAACGAGTTAATTTTGTTATTTATCTTTACATGTCTTTTATTGTTGGAACATGAACAGTTCTTTTCCAAGGAAAAACCTCCTCATCCCCTCTTTTATGAGCATGTCATATTCTACAACATCTTTCAATCATGATTACTTAACATCACATAACAAATAACCACTAGGAATTATTTGGTTTTGATACCAATTGATATAAATAAAAACAACATAAGAAAGACAATAAACATAAGCAATATATAATTCTGTTGAATAAGGTCACCACGTAAAAGCTTTAGTTCAAAATTTTATCATTCAATATTTTCTTTTCAATTTGTTTTTGAAAATAAAACTAAAAAATCATATTTATACTAGTCATAGTCCAATATTGTATAAGAAAAAAAATAAAATTCCTAAATTGAATTATTCTTATTTTAAATAGGAAGAATAAAAACATCATAAAGAATAAGATTTTCCTAAGAAAAATAAGAATAAAACTAAGAAAACAAATAATTTTCCCTAAAACTCCTTCTATATGATTGATTCTAGCTATGTCTATTGTTGTGATTTTTGTAATAATCTAACAATAATTGAATTGAGTGAATAATCCACTTTATGCTTTAAGAATGTTTGTTTTAAAACTCTTATAATGGTCACTATTGGACTAGCAAAAGTGACAATTTATGAATTGTTTTTTTTTAATACTATTTTTTATTCTAATTATTGGCAAAATAACATAGTTTGTATATGTCATAATTATGAAATGTGATATTCAAGCTTGTTGCAATTCAAAATCATGACATTTCAAAAAAAGTAATGAAATGGATTGCACATAAAGAGAGAGGAAAGAAAAATTAAAAAAAAAAAAAACTCTAGAAACATATTGAAACTCCAATTACAACACAACTTTTATCACCTGAAAGATATCAACGGAATGAATTCAACGACATCAAGGAAGGTCACCAACAGCAACCCAAGTATTCCATACTTGCGGTTTAAAGGTAGCAGGTGACTCACCATTGGTGACTTTTTTTTGTCATTGAATTTGTCTTATTGAGATCTTTTCAACGGTTCCAATAGTTATAATTGAAGTTTCACAGCTTGATTTATGCATATCATAATAAATAAATAAAAATTATGCATTGGTGCTTGAAGAGAAATTGCAGCAGAGTTAGTAAACCCATAGTAAACTCTTATATTATTGTCAATTCTAGCAATTATGTATCATTATCTGTTGTTATTATTTTAAAAATCATGTCAATTAACCTAATTAAACCAAGCCCGGTAAAGAGAAAGACTTATTAAATGGATAAAAAAACCCAATATTAATCATCCAAAACTAAGAGTAATTTTAAAATGAATGCAAGGCTATTTTAGTAAAAACCAAATAGCATAAAAGCACACTTCAAGTCATAGTTATCAAACTCAGCTCGGTAGTAGACACAGACAAGGAGTCGGGTATTGGGTTACACGGGTTGACCCGAGTCAACTCAAGAAAATTAAAAATAAATATTTGAGGTTTTAATATTCCACATGAAAAATTTTAAAAATAATTCATGTGGATGTAGGCTATACATGTTGTAAATAATAAAGTTTTAGAGATTATTTCAAAAGGTTTTTTTTTTTATCTCATATTGGAAAAATATTATTATTTTTTTTTAAGTTGAGGTATTTAAACCAATTTTTTTTATATTTCACATTGAAAAAACATATTTTTTCTCTTGTGAATATATATTATATATACTAATAGGTTTTCAATCCCACATTGAAAAAATAAAGTGATTATATAGTAAACTTTAATATGAGTTAGTAACCAACTACGAAAGTTGATAGCTTTACACGCATAAAATTGGACTGAGTAAGAGAAAAACCTTTGATTGCCCACCATGCACGCGAAGCAACACTTATGCTTTCTTGACTTTACCTTTTGCCTTTATTTATAATTTGTTATTCTCCCTTTATAACTAAAACAACTATTTTTTATATAAATTGTTTTTGTTCCTCCTTAACCACTAATTGTTTATTTTGTCCATTCTTTAATTAAAACCACAATTACAAGAAAAAAAAAATGTCAATTTGATCAAAGAAAAATTTTTGACATAAGAAAAGGTTTATGACAGGTTTTGCCGGGATGCTCAAGTCACGGGTTGAACCGATGTGTTAGGTAGAATTCATTAACTAATTGCATGCATAGTTTTTACCTTCTTCAGACCCAACCAAGCCACGGGGTTATCTAAGTCCCAGGTCAACACCCTGGATAGAGCTGGGTCTAATAATTATACTTGAAGTATGGCTTAACTTTTTTCTTTAGATTCCTTTCTTTTCCAAGGTTTCATATTTTTCATGGGGATTTTAATGTAGTTCGCCTCTCTATTAATAAAAAAATATTTTTTATTAGGTTTTTTATAAATATAATATATTAAATCACTGCATGTATTATTTAATCACAAACCATTCATTTGTTAACGCCGTTAAGACTTAAAGAATGACCAATGAAATGGCAACACATGGAAAACATTAATGCAAATTTTTTTTATCATGTCATGTTTCATTTATCACCCATTAAGTCCTAACAACTTTATCAAATAGAGAGTTGTGATTACATGGACGAAATGAAATTTATGTTGAAAAAAAAATTAATAAATTATTTTCTATTAATAAAAAGATGAATTAACCAAAATTAAAAAAAGAACTAGAAAAACTTTGTATTATATAAGTAGTTATATTCTTCACTAAAACACAGTACTTTTACCATTTTGTTCTTCACTTAAAAAAGTTGAATTTAGAATAAGATAGTTTTTTCACGAGGACCTATTAGTTATTATTCATTTGTATAGGGACAATTAATCTTTATAATTTAAAAGTGAATAGTTAAATGATTGTATTATTTTTAAAGGCAAATAAAAAATAACTTATATGGAAGGGTTTTGAAATCATTTCTAATTTACAATTATAGTAAAATTACTTCATTGTCATTTTAATCAAAAATTTTAAAACTATTATCTAAGGGTTTTTTGGACTTTTTATCTTGATTTTTCTTGTAATAACCAAATATAAGTGAGAGTCCATTTGATCTTTTCAGGATATTAAAATAATTTCAAAAAAAGGAGGCTGGTGCTTGAAAATCACGTGCTAGCGTGTGTGGGAGGGTCGTTGTGTTCAAGCAGCATTGTGGCCTCCTTTGTTGGCTAAAAATAGCTGACCATTGTGTCTCCAAAATCGTCAAGTGGAGGTGCTTCCAACGGGGTAGTGTACAATGGTGGTTCACGTCGCTTGAGCAACACGATTTTTTTTATTTCTCATAGCCTCAGCATTCAGATGACCCAACCAAATTTAAAAGGTTGTCTTCTATTTGCTTTGTTTTTAAAATATAGTACTCAATCTCTTAATTGCACTTTGTTTGTTTTAAATCTCTCTTCTTCTTCTTCTTTTTTTTTTTTGTATTTTTCTTTTTAATTTCATCCCTTGAAAAAAATTAAGATATATCCTCCCATTTTATTTATTTATTTCAATTATAGTCCTTATTCTTTTAATTCCTACTTTTTGTTTTACATTATTTCTTTTTTTATATTTTATTTTCAACTTCATTCCTTAACCTTTAATTTAATTGGATTTTTATATTAGTTTTAGTTCTCATTCTTTTTATTATTATTATTGTTTTTTTTGTTTTTTTAGTTGACTCAAGTTATAAATTTACATTGCTAACTCAGATTATTTGAGTTTTTGATGTCATTTTATTTTATTTTAGTATGTAATTTAATTTTCATGTTGAGAAAAAAAATTTAAACCCTTTTTAATTTAATTTTTTTTGTTTTTTTTTAAACAAAGTCAATCTAACTAATATACTTGGGCTCCCGTATGCCTTCACCCCTTTGTTTTAGGTTCATTGATTTTGTTGTCTTTTTTTATTTTTTTTCATTTCGATTTCATCTTTTAAATTTAGTTTTTCATCGAATCTTTTGTTAGTTCTTTCAATAAAATTAAATAGGTCTTTTGAGTTTTTTATGGTGTTTTCTAATTAAATATTATTTAATTTAGTGTATGTCCTATTATATTTTTTTAATGTTTTTCATTTGATGTAATTTCAACCCCTTAAAATTAAAAAAAAAAAAATTGTTTCATTGTTAGTTTGTTTTTTAAAAGGTTTTTTTTATTTGACTTGAGATATAAAACCCTCTTTTGTTATCAAACTTCTTTTTAAAAGAAAAATCCCGCGACATCATGGGTCTACAATTAGTTAAATATCTCACACTCAAGTCATAACTCGGTTATGCTTAAGTTAGAGAAAACTCAATTGAGTTGTCCATATTTAAATGAATGGATGTCATGGATGGTCTAACTAGGACTAGGCGCCAAGTTGTACCGAAGACTTTTGATAAACTAATTGAGATTTATTTCATGTTAGAACCACTTTATATATATGATTGTTATTATTATAACTAAAAATTGTGTGATTTAAAATATATTTAAAATATTTTAGTTGTTATTGTTATAAATGACATTTAGGTGAACATGGAGTTAAAAAAAAGGGATCGTTGCCTAATTTCTAAGAGAATTAAGACAAGTATAAACTATTTTATAGAAATTTTATGGTAAGAAGCCGAAGGCAGGAATAGGAGAACAACAATTTGTCAAAAACACCATATATGAAATTTTATGGTTCAAATCGATCGATTTCAGTTCAGTTCGATTTTTTAAAACAAAAACCAGTTCAAATCAGTTTGGCTTAGTTTTTTTTTGTTTTGGTTCGTTTTGGTTTTTCTGTTTCAGACTTATAAAATCGAAACTGAACCGAACTAATCAATTTTTTAAAATTTTAATCGGTTTAATTGGTTTTTTTTCCTGATTCGGTTTTTTCAGATAATTTTTTTTATTATTATTTAATTGGTTTTTTTCAGTTTAATTAGTTTTTCTATTTACTCTTACTTTATAGGCCTAATTAGGTCGTAAAATAAGCATGAAAGATATGAGAAGGAAAAAAAAAAAACAAGTTTTAAGCATGAAAATTTACTCATCGATGGTCATGAGATGAAATGTTTTTTAACAAACAAAGCATATGTAAACAAAAATAAAAACAGATAATTATTATGTAAAGATAGAATAATGACAACCATTTAATAATAAGCTGGTTATTACAAATTATTGTTTGTAAATAATTATTCCATAATGAACTTATAATTGTGATATCTCTTATGACAAATTTGCATTAGCCAGGAAATAAATAATGCCAATCACTTAATTAGAAATTCATTAATGCAAATTATTGTACTTGACGATGAACACAATTAAAATATGTTTTTTAAATAAACATATGTAAGAGTTAAATAATCTACATATGTCGAAGGTATATGTGTACACATAAAAAGCCATCTTAAGACCGAGGCACCCTCAAGCAGCAAGTCCAACATGCACAAAAAAAAAAAAAAAAAGGTTATTTATAATAATAAAACATAGGATATTCTTTGTCATATCAACATCTGACATTAATGTTAAGACCGACCTTTAAGGGTTGTGGATAAATAATAATAATAATAATAATAATAATAATAATAGAAAATAGTTGCCTAATGACTCGGTACATGCATGTGTAGATAAATAGACAACCAGATAAACAAGTGAGAAAATAAAGCATATCTTAAGAATAAACAAGCATCCCGTGTTAAGTTAAATAAATCTGATAATATTTGTTCAAGGTCAAAATGGTTGGTATGTTTTGTGAAACTTAATATCTTCTATCTCATATTGAAAAACTACAATTTTTTTATAATTTATATAATGAAAAGTTAAAAATTTATAAATAAATCTAAAAAAGAATGGTTTTGAAATTAATCAATTTGTGCATGTGCTTGCTTTACTTGGCTCGGACACGGGCTTGGTTTGAGTTAATTTTTTTTCTGTCTATATTGGATTTAGATCTAAGTTTATTATTAAATAATTTTTTATCCATAAAAAAATTATTTATTACTAACTCATTATTTATCTAGCCCATGAATAAAAAATTTGAATTAACATTAGATTTCAAAGTTAAAAATTGACAAGTTGATTTTTTTTACATTGGTCATTAAGGTTGATAAATGAAAATAATTAATTTTGATAATTAAAAAAATTAACTCTTGGTTCCACAATTTATTATAAAAAGAGCAGAAACAAAAATGTTTTACATAAATTTTAATAATCTCTTTGCCTCAATTTTATAAATTACCTTACTTTGTTTAAAGCTTTGTGTTTCCTTCTTATTATTATTTTTTTATCTTCTTCTCTAAAACATAAGTTCTATTATTATTGAAAGTGATATTTTCTTAAAATCATCGAACTTATTTAAAAGTTTAACTAAATAAGATGGTGTTATTAAAATTCTAAAAATTTGATTACTTTCATTTTATTTATATCAAGAAATAAATAATAAAACTTTAAACATAAATGATTAATCCATGACAACAAATTTTTTTTATCTGAAACTGGTTCTAAGTTCATCAATAAATTAGTGGCTTTAATATACTTTGATTTTAGTTGAATTATAATGGTGCCTTTATATGTGTGCTAGGATCTTGATGATTTAAATGCAATTCTATATATTTAATTATATGATTAGGATGAATTAAAAGGTTTTTATTTCAAACTCTTTTGCAAGTTTATGTTCTTTATTTTGTTTTTGCATGCAATATAAACTAATCATTTATATTATATCCTCCAATAACTTTTGATCAACAAAGTTTGAATCCACTGTGGATTATGGAAGTGGGCTTGCAGCCTGAGAACTTGTTCGAGCTGCAATTAGGTTTCCACTTGGCTTTTTATTCAATTCCGGCGGATAATGCCAGTGGTTAGCACATATATTAATTCTAGACCTGCATGGTGGATTGATCTTGACTAGACTGACTAGACTAAATTTGTTAAAAAACTGGCCGGTATAACAATTCAGTAAAACCCGGTTAACTTAGCAGGTCAATTCGGACGAGACCTAATATTTTTTTTTCTTTCAAATGTGGTTGTTTTTTTATATCATTTTTTTATATTTTTTTAATTGGTTATTATCACTTTTTAAATTTCATTATTTAAATATTAGAAAAATGTTTTATTTTTTAATGTGGGGTTTGAATCATTTTGGTATATATATTCTATGTTTCAAGAAAAAAATTATTTTTTTAATGTGAGATTTGAAACATTTTCGTATATATTCTATGTTCACAAGAAAAAAAAATTATGTTTTTTCAATGTGAGATTTGAAGCACTTTAATTTATATATACTTTGTGTTCATAAGAAAAAAATTATTTTTTCAAGGTGAAATTTAAAACCTTTTCATATATATATTCTATGTTCACAAGAAAAAAGTTATGTTTTTTTCGATATGGGATAAAAAAAATCTTTTTGTTTAAGTACTTCAACTTAAAAGGATAACATGTGAGATTTAAAGCCCTTTAATATATAAACTCTATGTTCACAAGAAAGAAGTTATATTTTCAATATGAAATAAAAAACTTTTTAAAATATTCTTTTAAACTTCATTATTTACAACATGTATAGTATATATTCACATGGATTTTTTTCTTAATTTTTTCACATAAAATATTAAAATTTTAATTATTTTTTTTCAAGTTTATCCGTATTGACCCGTAAAATATGGGACCCAACTCTGGATCGTCTCCCGAATTGGATTTGATAACTATGATGGTTAGGAATCCAAGAGGACATAATGGAGTGTTGGGTGTGGTTAGTGGTGTTGGTGGATCACACTGCAGGGATTTGTGGCCCAAATGGTTCATTTTAGTGGCTGTATTAATTAAATCAAGTTGTTTTTAAAAATATTTTTTTAAAAATATATATATTAAAATAAATATTTTTTTATTTTTAAATTTTAATTTTAACATTAAACTAATTCTTAAACAGTTGCTCTTTAATAGGGTTAATGCTCTCTTTTAATAATATCTCAATTTCAGTCAATTTTAACTTAATTTTAACTTTTAATATAGGTGAAGTTTCTAATTTATTTTTTCAACGAACATTATTAAACTAGTTCACAAGAATCACGTGATTTGCATGTAAGAATCACGTGACTTGAAAACTTGATATATTCTCCGGTAATCACTTCCAAATCATACGACTTAAAAATTTTGTCCCGAATAATAAATTAGAAACTTTGTACATATTAACTATAATAAAACCTGCTTAATCTCTTATTATGAATTGCACAGTTCAGTTTACAGTAAAAAAAATTATAAAAATTTTTTATTTATTTTTTGTTTTTTATGTTTCCACGATAGACTAAGTGAAAAGACGGATGCTTTTAGTTTTTTTTTTTCAATGAATATTTTTTGTTTAATTTAATTTGTTAATATTAATTTTTTTTATATTTAGTTATCAAACTATTATGACACAAATCCTGAATTTGACAGGTTAACCCAGCTAATTTTAGGTTAACCTGTAAAAAAAAAATTTCATATTGAATTATCAAATTTTCATGACACAAGTCTCAGGTTTGACGGGTTAACCCAGTTAATTTAGATTTTCTTTCTTTTTCTTCATTAGTCTTTTTTTTCATGTAGGTTTTTTTTTTCTTTTCAATCAATATTTTTTTTTTGTTTAATTGTTTTTTTTTTTAATTTAGTTTGTTAATATTAAATTTTATTTTATTTTAAATTTAGTTTGTTAATATTAAATTTTATTTTATTTTAGTTATCAGACTTTCATAATACGTTCCTAGGTTTGACCGGTTTACTAGTTAATTCATATTTTTTTTCTTTTTCTTCATTAGTATTTTTCTTCATGTAGGTATTTTTTCCTTTGTTTTTTTTCTTTTTAATTAATTTTTTTTGTTTAATTT
This sequence comes from Populus alba x Populus glandulosa, assembly GCA_033617975.1. Classification (NCBI taxonomy): domain Eukaryota; kingdom Viridiplantae; phylum Streptophyta; class Magnoliopsida; order Malpighiales; family Salicaceae; genus Populus; species Populus alba x Populus glandulosa. Next base: position 9,628,100 of record CM066161.1, read on the forward strand.
AGTTCATTAATATATTTTTTTTCTATTTAGTTATTGCACTCAGCATGTCACGAATCTCAGGTTTGATGGGTTAACCTGATTTGACGGGTTAACCCAGTTGATTTAGATTTTTTTTTCTTTTTCTTCATTAGTTTTTTCCTTCCAATTTTATCTTTTAATATTATAATTAACTATAACTAAAAGGCATTAACCTTTTACTATGGACTGCACAGTGCAGTCCACATTAAAAAGGATGATGCCTTTAGTTTTTTTTTTTTTTTGTGATTTTACTTTGTTTTTTTTCTTTTTAATTAATTTTTTTGTTTAATTTAGTTTGTTAATATTAAAAAAATTTTATGTGTAGTTATCAAATTTCATGACACGGATTCCAAGTTTAACGGGTTAACCTAGTTAATTCAGATTTGTTTTTCTTTTTTTCACGATTTTTTTCTTCCTATAGGTTTTTTTCTTTTTAATTAATTTTTTAAAATTTATTTAATTAATACTAATTTTTTTCTATTTAGTTATTATATTCTCATGACACAAATTCTAGGTTTGATGGGTTAACCTGATTTGGCAGGCTAACCCAATTGATTCAAATTTTTTTTCGTTTTTCTTTGTTAGTTTTTTTCCTTTGAATTTCATCTTTTAATATTGTAACTATAGCTAAAATAAGTCAACCTTTCACTGGAATTGCACTGCGCAAATCCAAAGAAGAGCTTAATATTGGCCATTGCAATCGAGGCAGATGCCTTTTAGGTATAGGTTTTTTTGTTGATTTTTTATTGTTTTTTTTTTTAATTAATCTTTTTTTGTTTAATTTAGTTTGTTGTTATTTTTTTTCCTAATTAGTTATCACATTTTCATAACACGAATCTCAAGTTTGATGGATTAACCTGATTTAACGGATTAACCTAATTGATTCATAATTTTTTTGTCTTTTTCTTAATTAGTTTTTTTCTTTTAATGTCATCTTTTAATATTGATTTGATTGAGAATTAAAATTCATGATTTATTTTGTTTAGTTTTCATTAGATTATCATAATCTCATGAGAGGATTTTATTGTACTCCTCCTCACAAAGCATTATTCATTGGAATATTGCTTTGTTTTTTTTTTCCTTTTCGATTAATCTTTTTTTTGTTTAATTTTATTCTTTAATATTAATTTTTTTTTTCTATTTAGGTATCACATTTTCATGACACAACCTTGCAGCTAGACCCACATCCAAGACTCTTGGTTCTAGTGTTATGTTTAGCTATACTATACTTGTTTGAAATACCATTAGTGGATCCTCTAACCTTAACATTTGTTTTTATTATTATTTAATCCTTACATTAATCTCCCATCTCAAAGTTCTCATCAATTTCTTCTTCTTCTTATTATTATTATTATTTTTTTATCCTAGGTATCCGGGCCAGCTTACGCGCACCACAACTAATCCCATGGCCTACTGAACATCCTGCAAGCCCAGTAGGCAGGTAAGACACCGCAGGGGTGACAGGCTGGTACTCTTGAGGATCGAACCCAGGACCTTCACAAAGACAAGCCTTGCAGTTGACCAATGGGCTAGACCCTTTAAGTTTCTTCTTCTTATTATTCTTTATTATTGTTGTTGTCGTCGTCTATAATTTATATAATTAACCTTCATGTGGTTCGACCCCGGTCTTGCTGGGTTATTTATTACTTCGACACTCCTACACTTGGAAGAAGACATCAATTTTTTGGTCGTGTCAGTTATCACACTCTCATGACACAGATCCCAGGTTTAACGGGTTAACTTGATTTTGGGGTTAAACCAATTAATTCAGATTTTTTTTCTTAGGTAGTTTTTTTCTTTCAATTATCGATTTGATTAAGAATTAAACTTTATGGTTTGTTTTGTTTACTGTTCATTAGATTAATGTGATCTCATCATGGGATTGTATTGTACCCCTTCTCGCAAAGCACTATTCATTGGAATAATGCTTTGCTTTATTTTTTTTTCTTTTCAATTAATTTTTTTTAATTTCATTCTGTAATATTAGTTTTTTTTTTTAATTATCACACTTTTATGACACGACATTATAGCCAAATCCACATCAAAGGCTCTAGGTCTGGTGTTGCAACCAAACCCATTTAAACTTGGGTCATGCAAGTTTAATATTATTATTAATATTATAAATATTACTTTTGAATCAGGCATTGCAATAGATCCAATGCTTTTAGGTATAGCTTTTTTATATATTTTTTATGCAAAACAAATTAACCCACGGCGTAGCACGGGCCAAGTAACTAGTTTAAGGATAAAATTGGTTTTATTATAAATATAAGGATAAATTTGAACATGCTAGTTGGATCACATAGGAGCAATTCCAACATAATTTAATTTTAAATCTAAGCCAGGTAAAGAGTCTGATTGAGAGATTTTTCTATTAACTTTATCCTTTTTTTAATTTCTTTATAATTTTTTTATCAGATTATTTTTAGAGCGATCAAGTTAATTGAATTATATCAAACTAACTTTTATATTATTTAATTTAAATTTAAACTAGATAAAAAATCGAATTAAAATAGTTCATTATTAATCCACCAAACTATATTTAATAATAATATTAAAATATTCTTTATAGATATTTTTTTTCATGTTAAAAAAAAAAAAAAAAAACCAATCCAAGCTATATAGTGTAATGCGAGTTATATCGGATCCATGTCTTTGTCCTGTCGTTCGAGAAAAAGGATTGCTGGCCCAGGAATCTCGTTTGATAATTGATAGCCTTCTTGAGTTGTCGCGCATCCGCATACATACATGTCGACATGACTGTGGACCCTACCCATGAACAGACAATACAAATGTAATGTAGGGTTATTATTCTGAAACAGTAGACGGATAGAAGAGATTAAATAAAAAATAAGTAAAAAAGAGATGGCTAATGATGTAAAAGACAAAAGGGTTATTATTCTGTTGGGTTATAATGGATAAAATAGAATAAAAATATATAAAAAATTATTTTACTTTTAATATGTATTTATCTAACTTATATATTTTAAAAAATAATTAAATATTTTTTAACTTTAGTTTATATCAAGTATTGAAATTAATAATATTATAATAACCCTAGTTATAAAAACATGAATGACTTGATTGATTTACCAGGGCCAGGATTGGTCTGAGTTTAAAAAATAAATAAATAATTGACTCGACTTGACTCAATAAAAAATTCAGATCAACCCAAGATAAAACATGGGTCAAAAACTTGTTAACTTTTTTGAAAAAAATGGTTAAAATAAAATTAGTTTGAATTTTGTTTTTTGGAGGGAGCTAGGTTAACCCTTACGACCAATGACCTGAACCTTGCATCGAGTCGACTCTCAAGTTGAGTTTTAAAACTATGATAATAATTATTTTTATTCATGTGTTGACTCAGGTCAGGTTGTGTTGACCCTCTCAACCTGTGACCTAGACCTTACCCTAGTCGACCGCCGAATCAGTTTTTAAAACTATGATAATAACAACTTTTATTATTAGATTGACCTGAATAAACTCGAGTTAACCATCTTGATCTATGACCCAAGCTTTACCCACGGTTGACTCCCGAATCAAGTTTTAAAACTTTAATAATAATCACTTATATTTTATGCTAACTCGGATTAACCCTCCTGACATATGACCCGAGTCGTATCCTAGGTAGACCCTTAAGTCGGGTTTTAAAATTATGATAATAACTATTTTTATCTTTATGTTAACCTAAATTTGTAGTCAATCCCACTCATGACTCAGGTATTGTCCCAGGTCAATTCCCAAATCAGATTCAAAACTAACCATTTTTATTCTTACGCCGACCTGGGCTTTGCCTTGAACCGAATTCCAAGTTAGGTCTTAAAATTATGATAATAATAATTTTTATCTTTACATGTCTAAGTTGAACTATTTTAAAATTGAGAGTTTTTTACAAGGATATTTGAGGAATAAAGAATAATAAATATTATTTCCAGAGACATGTTTCCTCTGTAACTCATGTTTGGAAGTATAGAAATTCACTCCAAAATTGTTGTAAAGACAAATTTATTTTTATATCTTTGTTTCTGTCTCTTCAACCAAACATATTTTTATCTCTATTGTCTCTCTTTTTTTGTCTCAGGATTATAACCAAACGCTATTAAAAACTTAGTTGTGATCAAGTATTAAATTAAACTAAAAGAACCCGTGATTTTGAACAGTATTAATCAATCTCAGACTTAGTTTTCTTTTATATCGCAATGTTCATTTTTGTAATGTTTTTTTATTGTTAGATATAAAACTTTATTTTTTTAAATTTCATCATTTAAAATTATATTAACATGAATTTTTTGTTAAGATTTTTTTTTAATATTACATGCTCTCACATGTGAAGTGTAAAATTAAAGATTGATAATGTAAAATATAATTTTAAGCTATAATTAAAAAAATAAAAGAACAAGGGTAAAATTTAACAAAAAACAAAAGAAAAAAAAAAAGAACCCTTGATCGTTCTAACTATTCAAAAAGCATGAAAAACTTCCTTTTTATCCCTTAATTTTTAAATTACAAATTATTTGGTTTTTATTGTTTTGGATTTTTATATTTTGATTTAAAATTTTATTTTTATCGCATTTTATTTTTTTGATGTTGATAGAGAAGCAAGAAAATTACTAAAAAAGTATTTTTCAAAAAATGTTCATTTCAAAAAATAAGTTAAATTTCACCCTTAAAAATTGTTAATCATGTTGTCAATGTTCATTTTAAAAAGCACACTTCAATAAACATGTTTTGTGCTGAATAAAATAAATTAAAAACCGTGAATGTTCACATTTTTTTAAGAGGATTAAATGGTGTTTAAAGTTTGGAGATGGTTTTATAGAGGTTTCTATGGGTATTTTGAAAATGTTTTAGGTTAAAAAAAGTTGAGATTTTGGTTTTTAGATCCAAAATCTTGGATCCTGATTTTTCAACTATTGAGGATGGTCAAAATTTGCACTAGAAGATAAAACATCATTCGCTCATTTAATAGAAAAATAACAAAATAAAACCATGTGCGGCCTTCCAGACCATACGCCTCTCATTTGAGACAAAAACACGCATAAAATGATCACATCAGCATGAAAAGAGAGCTATAAAGCAGCACTTCGTTCTGCAAGTAATTATTATAGCCATAAAGGGTATCATCATCAACAACAACAACAACAACAAACAGGCATACAAAATATTATGAAAGCTGGAGATTTATAAGTTGTTATTATCTCGGGGCAACATTCCCTACATATGATCCAGCTGCACTCATTCCTCTTCCTCAGCCTCTTCCAGCCAGTTAACAAAGGGCTCCAGGGCCTTCACAAAGGTTTGCCTGTAACATTCCCAACGTATGAAATATTAGCTTCATTAATGCAGAACAAAATGCCAAATTAAGAATATAATAGCCATAACCTTTCCATGTCATAATGGAAGGTTAAATATCGCATTTTCAACTAGTAAGAAAGATGTCATTCCAGGTTTTCTATTTTTTTTATTTCCAATTATTATTCTCCTACAAAACAAAAACTTCATCCCATAGTATATGCATTATCGATCTCCTCAGATTATTAAGTGAACAGAGCAATTTAAAGAATACAGAACTTAGCGTGCAAGATGCCAATAGTGAAGAAACTTGGATAAACTGAAGTGAAATTACACAGCAAACCTTGGCCAGAGGGTTTTTAAATTCAGTTAACAAGAGCCTTGTTTGTTTTTATGTTGCCTAATAGAGTGAATGAATTGAGCTTGCATACCTGCCCTTGGGATTTGTTCCTTTGCGGAACCAGTGCAGAATGGTGTCTTCTGCAAGCACGTCCTGATCATAGAGAGACCTCACAATCTCAGGAAATAGCTTCATCAACTTGGCATCCTCGTAACATTGCATCTGAACTTTGTACAAGAGTTCCAGCTCAAGTTTGCCATTGGTGCAAAATGTATTTAAAAGTTGTGCCCATGTCTTTACCTGATTCATGAAAAGAAAACTCATCACAAAGACAGCATTATTTCATAAGATTACAACTGGTGACCTAATCAATAAGCAACTGGCATGCAGTTGCCACAGGTTAACAGGGAGCTTCGTACTTAAATAACCATATCCACACATGAAAGATCTTTAAACTCAAATTGTCCTTCTCAAGTATATAAAACAATTAGCCCATCAAACTGCACTCTGAAATAAGGTAATGTAGTCTACCTAGACATTATATGTGAAAGCATTCAAAAGTTCACAAAGGTTGCCCCAGCACCAAAACTCTTACCAATTGATCAAAAGAAGATAATGATAAAAGACTAAGAAATAGGGATGACAAATTAATTTGAACCTGATGGATACCAACCTGAATTGATGGTTTTTTTATGGATAGCTTACCTTACTCAATGGTAATGGATAAAGTATAAATATTATCAAACCCAACCCAAAACCCGACACCAACCTGGTATATATATATATATATATATATATAGAGAGAGAGAGAGAGAGAACATTTATATTTTTTTTGGGTTGGGTACTAATTTACTCTAAATTTCTTAACCTATGGATAATGGATAGGATATAAATATAAAGAAACCCAACCCATGGGTACCATCTCTACTAAGAAACTTAAATTATGTCTTATATGACACTAGAAAAGACAATGCAGTGAGGGAAATATCACTCATTAAGGCTTAGTCTTCCCAGCATGTCATGTACTCAGTATGTTATGAAAACAGAAATTCTCCACCGACCTTACCATTGCTCATAAGAACTTTAGTGTCTCTAAGTGAAGGAAAGCACAAATACAAAGTTCATAATGAAAACTACTTGCAAGTATAACAAGTACCATCTCTGGGGCCCTGTTTGTTTTTGCTTCTCAACCTACTTAATGGGGCCTTAGACTACTAGGAACTCTATAAAAAGGTTATGTAATTGATCAATATAAAGAGCCGGTATAAATAAAATTTCCGACAATTTGCTTTTGATTGTGCAACTCAATCTTCTCTTAGGTGTGATTTCTACAAATACTAGGTGTGAAGCTTTGGTTTTTCCTCCTCCTAGGCATGACTTCTAGAAATCTATCCCACATCCACATCCAAAGAGAAAAAAACACGTCAATCTAGCCTTAAACACTCATCAATAGTCCCTAAACAGACTCCCACACATACCTAATCAATCCTAAAACAATTACCCATCAAAGATTAAGCCTAAAGTCTCCTAAAAAAATATCATATTACTATTCAAACAGCCCCTATATTCAGACCCGGAACAGGCCCATAAGCATCCTGTGTCATCTAGTCAATTTTCCTTTCTAACTGAATTTTTCTTTCTAACTGAAGTATTTCATTCATTTGCATCAACATGAGCGCACAAGTTCACTGAAAAATGATATCAATATCTTTGGTAATACAAGTAAAAAAAAGAAGTGTGCTTTAAGCCATACCTGGCGCAAAGCTGAATTGGCATTCTGCTGCTGATTCTTCCCAGACCATTGTACAGCATCCATTAATACATCCCACAAAATACGCACGATTTCAATGTCTGGTAACTTGGCATCTTTAACCCGTTGTTTCACTGTGTCGATGACTTCAGACATGTCAGCTTCCTCTGCTATCTGAGTTGTTAATGCAGATTTCATTTCCTTCAGCTTCACCTCAAATATTTTCTTTTCATTATATTCAACCAAAGGTATCAGTCCTTCCTTGCTGAGGATCAACAATGATTAGATTAAGATAAGTTCCAGATTATGGGTAATAAAAATTTAGTGTTACTGCTGAAAGACAATGCATGCGAAAAACAAGTGCTAGGGAAGCACAAAGACTATAAATTTGTGCATGCTTTGAGAGTTCAAATGAGACTTTTAGATGGACGAGTTTTCATGCAACTGAATAGATAATTTATTTGTGCATAATTAATCTTTATTGCACTCTTATAATCATTTCCACCCAAGGAAAGAGTTTGGGTGCATTGTTGGAACATATAATAAGCCAACAAATTAAATTGACAAAACTGTAACAGATAGGAAAAGTCAAATGGGTAAAACTAGCATCTCAAGATCTAAAACATAGAAAAGAAGTTAAGGCAGAGCTTAATTCACTTAACAATCATGACAAAAGCTATCTGTATCGAAACTTGGCTACCATGTATCATGAGCCAAAACCAAGCAGCATAACATCAATCATTTTACTGTTAATGTTGTTAGAATATTTTTTTTCTTAAGAAAATATTTCATTGGCATAGGAATTAGCGCTACTCTTCTGCTCCAAGCTACAACTAGAATTTCGTTCACATTTCGTCAAGGGATGTCAACTGAAACTTTTTCTTCAAAATTTCTCAAAACATTTATATTTCCCAAAAGCATACACACAACCGCATCTCACCACACCTGCACACTACCATATGTTGGGCCAAAATGGTACTAGATCAAGCATAAAAATTTACCTTTGTCATCTCAGCAACAAGTTTCACCAAAATAAATCATCAGATTGGACGAGCATAACCATTCAACTCAAATCAGAAAAGCTAAACATGTTGGGCTCTTCTCCATTCCAAGATAATGAAGCAGCATGCCATTGATCACAGATATCTTTGCCAATATCCAAATTAAACAGCTAATTTTTTTTCTTTTCGAAACAATGAAATCTTAACATTTGCAAATGACAGGAAGACAGCCCATTTCTGGAAATAACCAGAGAGGAAACCATCATCCAAATACATCACAAATGACATAGTAATTTCAAGGTTAAAAGAAAGACAAGAACCACATAAAAAGTAACTGAAAGCGAGAAAAAAAAAAGGATCAGAATTGACAAGTATAAAAAAGTCATGTATTTTTTTGTGGCCATGAAACACTATATATATCCTATCAGAAATAGAAGCATTCAGCAAAATCAAAAGCTTTAAAGGGTTAGATCAACAAATGCGATAAAGATCCATGCCAATTTTATCAATCAGCATCACAAAGTGTAGATTCACATTTGGAAATAAAGTTTGTTTTAAAAATTACAAGAAAATAATAAATTATCTCTGAAAAATATTTCATTCTATTATCAAAGAGCAGGTGGGAGAACACTCACGAGAAATGCTCAGAGAAACCTTCAGCAGATCGCTTTGCAGATGGGAAGAACTCCATAAGGTTCTCCTCCATTTTTCCCCGTTTCAGAATTGAAATCAGATCATCAAGGCTATTATCAACCAGATACTCCTTGAAGAAGTCTGTTATAAATGAAAGAACTATCCCTTTGGCCACAAGGTTATCCTTAAGCAGAGGCTGAAAAACAGTCTCCGGTGGCAACCCAGATAATTTCTGGGAGAATGCAAGAGCCGTGAAAATGGCCAGCTTCTTCCTTTCATTTTCTTCAAAAAGTTCCAGTGACTGCAGGAACCTTCGCATAACATTTTCAAGGTTCTTAATGAGAAATGGCTTGCGGCGCAGAATTTTCTGCGTGTAGATTACTGATGGTAAAATGATTTCCCGTGTAGGCTCACAATCTATTATAGAGTAAGGATGGCGTTCACCTTCATCAGGTTTTGTTGTGCCAGGTTGCGTACGGCCTCCTGTGAAAACAACCTGCATGTATATGATAAATTAGATTGTCTGAGAATTTAAGAATTCACTTTAGGTGAAAACATAGTGATATAAGCAATTTGTTGGAATATTACAGCGCCAAACAGCTCAAAATTTCCTCCAAAACAGAACATACATGACAGTAGATAGGAAACCCATTGCCTATATTGCATAGATTAGCATCTGCATTAAAGTTGAGCCCAAGCATTTTAGCTCCCAACATTTCCTTTCACATTTAGAAAGGAAAAATCAAGGTTTTTTTATTAAAAAAAAAAACACGCACGCACTCCAACTTGCAAATCAAAATTAATTTATAGAATTAGCATAGCAAGAGTGTAAATGCCTTAAATCCTGCAAAAGTAAATTTCATGCTTGCGACTCCAAAATATTTGCTCCTGCATTCCTTAGCATGATTTTTCTTTCATGTTCTGCACATGGACGCCAGCAAGCATATGCAACAAGGATATAACTTCCCTAAATCTAATTTTTTTTCACTGAGATTAACATTTCAGTTCTAAAAAAAAAAGATTAAGTCTAATTAAACTACCAACGAAATGCTCCCTTTGATTTTGGAGCATTCTTTAGAAATAATATTAACAATTTGAACCTTCTATATAATAAATGATGAGCTTGCCTCAAAAAAGGTGTCACCGTATCTTGAGAAGTTAAGGTCTGCAGATTCAATGCTCTTAGCAACAAGTTCCTGCACGTTGGGAATTTCAATAAGATCCAGGTGCATGAGCTAGTGATGCATATTCAGACATGACACGAGAAAAAAGATGGTTGGTGTGCATTAGATTTAGGAAAAATAAAAAAGAAAGAAAGAGAAATTACCAAATCACCAGCATTATCCAAGTAAATCTGGACCACTGCATCAGCAAACGCTGCAGGGTCCAGTGGAGCAGCAATATTCCGTTTGCGGGTCTTAATCCGCGTGCCACTGAAGATAAAATGTTTAGTCAAGAGGTAATACAGAAAAAAGTTTTCGTAAAAATCAAGACATCCATTGACAAGAACAGACACCATCAGTATCTTAACATGTACCATGTCCATAAACTAAAAATTAGACGTTTTGTACAGCAATTCCAAATCCTGATTTTAACTGTAATTAGATCAAGTAATTCAACAAAATGAAAACAAAAAAGAAAAGAAAAGAAACCAAACAATTCATTGACTAGAAACCAGGCACCGGAACTCTCCAACTAACTATTTGCATGTTTTTTCTTGGAATACGCGATCATATCCAATAATTTAATTGGAAATTGCCAAATCTAAAAGCAATAACACAAGAAGGATAAGAAAAGTCTTACCCAAGAGTGGGTCTCTCCTTCGAGCTGCATATAAGAAAAAGAACATAAAACCAATCAGAAAAAAAAAAAAAGAAGCAAAAGAACAAAACATATCAAATACGATAAAAGTGAAAGAACATTAAAAAAAAAATTAATTCAAAAAATAAAACGTCAAATGATTAACAAGAATATGCTTTAAAACCAAATCAAAACTTGAAAGAACCAGACCCTTCTGCTCTAAGAACCCTAAAAGAAAAAGAAACAGTATAAAAGCCCTAAAACAAGAAAAGATGATATTTTAGAAGGAAATAGCGATGAAAAAAAAAAAACAGATCCAAAAGTAATTATGAATATTGGCAGATCCAAGGCAAGCAGGCGTAAGAGAAAGATGAGCATACCTCATAAACCAAGATGAAAAGGGGATCTGCGAAGCAGAAGGTCTCTCTGAGATTTGGGGTTGAGATTATCGAGAGAGAGGGGAACAGAGAGATTTTTGGCAAGATGGGGTTTCGACAGTGATATTATATATTATTATTGATTTCAGTATTACCTAGATTCTTCGCCTGCACTCTTTATTATTTTTTTATTATTATTATTATTCTACCCTTAAAAAATACCTAAAAAAATTTAAAATATAGAACACTTTTGAGGCAACCGTGCAAAAACATTTATATAAAATTTTGAATTTTTATTTTTAAATTATTTTAATATATTATATCAAAAATAAAATTTTTAAAACAAATCAAAGTACATTTAAAAACTATCGTTACTACTGTCATACTAGTTAAAATATAAAACAGTAACATGTTAAACAATATATTTTATTAAAATATTTAAGATTGTGATATATTTTTTTTTACACAGAACAAATTTACTTATCAAACTCACAATTCAATTCAAGATATGAAATCGTAATAATTTTATAGAATTCAAACTTAAATAAAATAAACAGTTCAATTGTAATCAACTAAATATTAAAGGTAAAAAAAAAAAAACATTCAGTTAAAAAAATAATCCAAAAAATATTATATTTAAGCAAATAAAAATATCATGAAATGAACACAACACTTCATATTAGATGACATATTAAATGAAATATTTTAAAAATATTAAAATAGTGATTAATCCATAAAAAATAGAATGATAACCCATGTTATTTTGAATGATATATTTCAAACAAATAGAATAAAACGATAACATATTAGCTCAACTTGGATTAACCATAATCAACCTACAAAACTCACGATATGGAGCATAAGACTTGATGATCTCATGGAACCCAAATCGAAACAAAATTAAGAGTTGAATTCTAATCAATCAAATATTGAATGTAAAAAAAAAAACATTTGATTAAGAAAAAGACAAAAACAAAAAAAGTTATATTTAAGCCAAAAAAAATATCATGAAGTAAGCACAACATATTTATATTTAAGCAATTGATTTAGTTTAATTCAACACCAAGGTTTCTTTTAAAAAAACTAAATTTATAAAAAAATGACAAATAAAAACACCTTAAATAACCTAGATTATTTTTAAAATTAGTGACAAATCATGTAAAAAGTAAATAGAAAAGCAACAAAGTCTAATCCATAATTTATTTAAATGTTGAAAGATTAAGTTAAAAAATATAAGCTTTAAAAAAGGAGGGAAAAAAAAATAAATGAACCAGGCAAATCTCCTAATCTTCCAAATTCACAATTCATTAAATTATAGACCCGGATTCAATCAAGAAGCTTAATTCAATATAAAGGATGAAATCATAAAAATTATATATATATATATATATATATATATATCAAATTAAAAAAATTTCAAAGAAAAAAAATAGCAAAGAAGTTAAAAAGGATGAAATCATAATAAAAAAAAATTAATTTTAAAAATGATCTCAAATAAGATAAATAGCAATCAAGAAAATGGATGTCAAATCTGACATATTAAAAAATTAAAGGAGGATGAAATTGAAAATAAATTTTAATTCTTTAAAATAATTCAAATAAAAAATATAAATTGAAATAACAATGACCAAATTTGAAGGAAAAATTAATCGAAGGGTTGTTGTGAAATTTTGCAAGGTCAAACGCGAAAATAAGGAGGAGAGAGAAAATAGGAAGAAAAAGAAAAACAAACCAACACTAAACAGAAAGGAATTACACCATATGCATCGCTCAAGGAGGTAGACCACGTCGTGATGAATTGAAAAACACCAAGAAATGTTGTTTTTGACATCAAAAGTCGCAACACACATTGCTTAAATATGGAGGGCGGCTTACTCATTGGTTTGTTCAACGAAAGCAACAACAACCTTTTTATATATATATATTTATTAAAATACAAAATTATTCTTAAAACCAATGAAAACTGAAAAAAAAAAAAAACTAAATAAAAAGCACACATAAGCCCCTAGAGGTAAGGGAAGGAAATTTTGATTTTAAGGACAATAGAATCATTTTACTGTATCGTGAAAAGTGAAATATAAAAAAAGCCTATAAACTCAAGTTAAATATTTTTTGCTTTTAAAAGCTATTAAGTAATTATCTTATGTATAAAAAGTATGAAAAGATTGAGCTACCATCAATCAAGTCTAAAATGACCAATAGAGCATATGAAAATATCCAATTGCCCTTAAACCTATTTGTACTTTTAAAGTAGCAAAAAATCAAACCAAGATAAAAAAATCTTTCCAAAGCTAGAATTTTTATTTTAAGAAAGAAGAGAAACAAAAACCATCGCCACCAAACTTTTCTTGTCAAAAGGAATATTTTTATATCAAACTCGATGCTTTTAGTTGCCATAATTGAAATAATCAAATACTTTCGCTCTTTCCACAACACTTTTCTAGCGAGTCTCTCTCTCATCCAATGACTAAAAATGATAAAAGTAAACTTTATGATCAAAATGAAAATTATAAAAATTTAGGATTAGACATATATTATCGTGTTTTACATTTAATCCTTTGTCTTTTAATTTTATAAGTGTACCATAGTTTCAAGGCTAATTTAATCCAATTAAGCTAGAGAAGAATTAAATTGAACAAAAAAATTAGAAAAAAAAAGAGGAATAAGTAGGAGCTTCACTATTTATATAAAATGTAAGCTCCATAACATAATCCGGTTCTTTTAGTTTGTTTAGGTAACTATCAATTATGTTATTATGCATTATATATTAAGTATTATAAAGGTTCAACAGAAAGAATATTTTTGTATCCAATAAAGGTTGAAGTTGTGTTAAAATGGGAGAGACCTACCAACATGACATAAATTTGGAGTTTCTTGGGTCTTGCTGGGTATTACAAGAGGTTTATTGAGAGGTTCTCCATTATAGCATCACCTTTGACTAGCTGACCCTTAAGGAAATCAGGTTTGTTTGGTTGGAAGAGTGTGAGTCAAGCTTTCCAGAACTGAAGTAGAGGCTTACTTCTGCTCCTATGCTAGCGCTTCCCTTAGGGACATAGGGGTTTATGGTATATAGTGATGCCTTAAAAAGAGGTCTGGGATATGTATTGATGCAACACGGGTGTGTGATTGCTTATGCATTGAGACAACTAAAGTCGCATGAAGTGAATTATCTAGTTCATGACCTAGAATTTGCAGTGGTGGTGTTTTCCCTAAGAGTATGGCAACATTATTTGTATGAATCAAAAGTTCAAATCTTCACAGACCATAAGAGTTTAAAGTATTTGATGTCACAGAAGAAGCTAAACATGCGACAAAGGAGATGGGTAGAGTTGATAAAAGATTATGATTGTGTGATTGACTACCATCCTGGTAAGGCTAATATAGTAGTCAATGCCTTAAATAGGAAGGGAAAAACAATAATAAATGATATGGAGATAAAAGAACAAGGAAGTGTAGTGGAATTGAAGAAGATGGGCTTGCGGCTAAGTGTAGGGCCTGAAGGATCACTATTAGCTTAGTTAAAGATCCAATCTGTACTTCAAGACAATGGTTTGGTAGCTCAAGAGGTGGATGGGAAAGTAAAGAAGATCAAGGAGATGGTAAACCAAGGTGTAAAGACAACATTTGAAATGTTATATGATGGGCTAATATTTATGGGTAGACAAATTTATTTGCCTGATGATAAGACTTTGAAAGATGAAGTATTGAGAGAAGCTCATAAATCCCGATTTGCTACTCATCCTGGAAGTACAAAGATGTATAAGGATTTAAAGGAATACTATTGGTGGCCAAATATGAAGAAGGAAATAACATATTTGTGTCGAACTGTGGAATCTCTCAGCAAGTAAAGATAGAACATTAAAGACTTGCAGGGAAATTACAGTTATTGCTGATTTTATAATGGAAATGAGAGGATATTTCTATGGATTTTGTGACAGGATTACCTAAGGTAAAGAAGGGGAATGATGCCATATGGATGGTTGTGGATCAATTGACAAAATCTGCTTTGTTTTTTCCTATGAAAATGACTGATTCAGTGGATAAGCTAGCAAAATTATATGTAAATGAAGTAATTAGACTTTATGGAATGCTAGTGTCGATAATATCAGATCGGGATCCAAGGTTCACATCGAGATTACAACCTAGTTTACAACAAGCATTGGGGACAAAGTTGAATCTAAGCACAACATTTCATTTCTCAGACGGATGGTCAATCTAAAAGGACCATTCAAACTCTTGAGGTCTTGTGTGTTGGAGTTTGGAGGAAACTAGGAGGATCTCTTGCCATTGGTGGAGTTTCCTTATACTAATAGCCATCAAGCTACTATTAGTATGGCTCCATATGAAGCATTGTATAGGAGGAAATGTTGTACCCTAATTTGTTGGGATGAAGTAAGAGAAATGAAGCTTTTAGGACCTGAAATGGTGCAACTGACAACTGATAAGGTGAGGGTGATCAGAAAGAGGATGAAGGAAGTCGAGATAGACATAAAAGTTACGTAAATAATCAAAGAAAGCCTTTGGAATTCCAAGTGGGGGATAAGGTATTTTTGAAGGTGACACCTTGGAAAGGCATCATTCGATTTGAAGTAAAAGGGAAATCAGCTCTAAAATATATCGACCCCTTTGAGATTAAGGAAAGAATCAAACCGGTTGCATATCGATTAGAGTTGACTGCATATTTGGATAAGATTCACAATGTGTTTCACGTATCATTGCTGGGAGAGGCTAAGATAGACCCCTTACGGGTATTGCCATATGTTCCTATGAAGATTAAAGGGGATCTAACCATGGAAGCTAAGCCTTTCAAGATTTTGGATCAATATGTGAAGGTGTTAAGGAACAAGAGAGTTCCATTTATGCTAGTATTGTGGAGAAGCTCTCAACTAGAAGAAGAAACATGGAAAAGAGAATCTGACATGAAGGCGACGTTTCCGTGTTTATTCTCCAACACAAGTATGTAACTTGAATTTCGAGGATGAAATTTATATTAGGAGTGGGGAATGTAAACCCCAAGAAAATAAGGTTGCATACAGTGCAAACTAACTAAATGGAAATAAAGCGAAGAAATTCATGTATAGGGTTAAATAAAAAAAATGAGAATTCATAAATTTTTAGGATATAAATTTCCAGGCGAAATATTTCGAGACATTATAAATTAACCTGGAAATGTTAAGGATTGGATTAAATTAAGGGAAATAGGCTAAACTAAAAGTTCTGAGGTGGAGTTATTAAAAAAATGAAACTTCTTTTATTTTCTTTTATAACTCCACCTCAGATATATATCTATATATATATATATATATATATATATATATACACGCACTTGAAGAAAATAGGACACCATAATAATTACCGAGTAAGATGTTCTAAATATGATCTTATAATTCATTTTAAATTTAATTATGAATTGATGCTTTGATGTTGAATTATAGATTAGGGTTCTTAGTCTTGAATTTGAGAAAAAGTATCAATTATTAAAATTAAGTTAGTTTATATGTGATATGTCATTGGTGGCGTGAAACCATGATAATTTACCCAAAAATTATAGTTTGTGAATGTTTTGTGTGAATGGAAAGGGGTGACGAATCTAGACAGGCATGTCTCCTGAATTTTGGTGAGATTTTGGGTAGGAGGATAAGGGAATTAGGATATGGTTTCTTATATAAATTGTATTTTTGGATGTTAGCTAACTAAGGAAATTAGTCTTGCTCAATTTGAAGCTACAAAACTCCAATTATGGGTCACCAACCGAGACTGGGTCATGACTGGCTTTGTAAAGCAATAGAACTGATTAGTTGATGAGCAATTTTGACTATCTTAGGGGTAGAATTGGGTTCTCCTCTAATTCAGGGGACTTGTAGTCTCATGTCTTAACTTTATAACGCGATCAACCTTACTTGAAACGGAGTCCGAGAACTCCAGATATAGTTAAAAATCAAAGCAGAGGTCAGAATGCGACCTCTGCATATAGCAACGGTTCAAGATAGTAACAGTTCAATGCCTAGACAGTAATGATTCAAGATAATAACGGTTCAATGTTTAGACAGTATTGGTTAAAGACAGTAATAGTTTAATGCCCAAACAGTAAGGGTTCAAGATAGTAATAGTTCAATGTCAAGACAGTAACGGTTGGACAGTAATAGTCTAAGGTCTAGACAATAACAATTGGACAGTAACAGTTCAAATATAAAGAAAGAAATGATAACTATGGTTAGATAAATAATGACAACATTAATGGGTGTAATGAGAAAAACGTAAAATATAAAGAAAAAAATGATTACAAGAAAGTCATATTAGCTGTTGATATGATTGTTATAAAACATATCCTTGAATAAGAAAAATTTATGAGATGAGCCTGTGATTGCAGAAGGGACCAATGATGTGGTGCAACAACAGTAGCAAGGGATCATGAGTAGAATTTTTACTGCAAGTAGGTGATTCTCACATATACTTTCTAGTTAAATTCCATGATTTAATATGTTATTGATATGTTATGTGAATTACCGAATGTTGAATATTATGGCAAATGAGAAAATTTTATGTATTGATGTCGATATTTTGAATAGTAGTCAAAGTGAAAGGATGTTGTGTGAATTGCCAAGTGATGAAATTATCGCTGACAAATGAAATATGAAAAGTGTGATATGGGGCGTGAAATAGCATGTATTAGATCCTGGGTAAGGGGATCGCCTTGTTTTTACTAGCATGCATTTAGTGTATGTTAGGATCCCAAGTAAGGGGATCATCATGTATTGACTAGAATACATTTAGTGTATGTTAGGATCCCGGGTAAGGGATCAATATGTATTGACTAGCATATATTTATGTATGTTAGGATTCCGGGTAAGAAGATCAACATGAGATTGTTGCTTTATCCCGAATATAAGGATGATACATGAACACTCTATTTTATCCAAATCTATAGAAAAATTTGCTCGGCCATTTAAAACTTTATATTAATTTGAACTAGCTACTATCATTCTCATTTATCTAGACTTTTTAACTTATCTAACAACTTCCTAAAATTAGGTGTTGTACATGTTTCATAATATGCAACCTTGTAGGATATTTGTCATGAAACCTAAACATAAGTTTCAATCTAGTTTTTTCTAGTAATAAAAAACTAGCATACTTCTATATTTTCCACCCCAACCATTAAATGATTTACACAATTTTTTGTTACATTTTCAACCTTAATCTTACTATCAAACAAATGTCCAAACTATGTTTTTGCATTGATGTTATCCAACCAAACTAGAGTTGCTTTGTCAACGTCATCGATATCCTTCAAAAAGGACTCATACTACAAATTTGTATAAGCTTTTGCATCTCCAAACTATGAAACCCATTGTTCTTTATATTAGCACAAATATGTCTTGTACGGTGTCTCTGAGTACAACTTCTGGTACAACTTCTGGTGTCTCTGAGTACAACTTCTGTTTACTGTGCGTTCTTGGTTTGTTTGAATTGAGCTAAGAAGATTAGTTTGGTGTTGCTGCTTCTCTTCTGGTTGTTGTGCCTTCGTTTATTTTTTTAATTGAGCAAATTTAATTGCATTTTTGTGCTGCTTCATGACCTATAATGTGTGTTCTTTAATTTTTTTTATTTTTTACTTGAGCTAATAATTTTAGTCTTTTGTGCAACTGCATTGTCTTTTAGAAGGCAACATAAATTCTTGAATATATGTTTTTGGATGAATGTGAGTCAAAATAAGAAAATTAACGTGGTGAAGTATTTAAAGAAAGAAATTAAAAATTCCAAAGATCTAAAAATTATATTGAAACACTAAAGGTGTAGAAAAATAAGAGGGATAAATTTTAACAATATTTAAAAAAAAAACTTAACTAGGCACAAAATAAATAAAGAGGGAAATAAGAAAGAAAATTATACAAATTAAGAAAAAGAAAATTATCAAAGCCTATGTTGGCCTGGACTAGGCGTACAATGAAGTGACCATTGGCCAAACTTGGATATGCATTAGGCACCAAGCTACAAGGGAAAGCTGGAATGGATTTTAATACATGAACCAAGGAAATTACCTTATATTCAACTTTCTTATCGGCTCTGAGCTTTTCAATTTTACGTTGAAGTCCTTCCCTAACATTGACTTCCTCAACAACCCAGCCGTTAACCCTTTTTTTATAGTTGCATCTGATAGAGGGCAGGGTATTAATATATAGCAAACTAAATTAGTAGTGACACACATGTATATAATCCTATCCCAAGTTTTAAGAGAATAATATAAACAAAAATTTATTGGATTTCACCTAATTGATTATAATCCTAGCTAATTTGCTGAGTCACATAGGTTACATTGAATCAAATTCAGATACTCTTAGTAATCTTTAACTAGGGTAATTAATATGTACCAATCTTTAAGCTTATTTCAATTTTTTCCTCTGTTTTCTGAGAATCCAAACAGCCATAATGGCGATGACGATTTTCTTTTAAAGAAGTAAACAAAAACTGAGTGTTATGCACAATTGAAAATAATGGGTTTGAATTAGTTTTCATGACAAATTGTAACTCGTTCTGGTTTACTTGGAATTAACAGGAACATTCTCATTCAAATTAAATGCATAGTCAATGTTTGTTGCTAACCACACAAGTTTTGTAAATGCATAACATTGATTGTTTTTGTATTGGTTGAATCCACGGTTATATATGTCCCACAATGTAATTGATATCATTGATTGATTTTAAACTTTTGTTAAATGTTTTAAAAGATATCATGGAAGGTCCTGAATCTTTAGATAAGGCTGCTTGGACTAAGGAAATGTTGTTTATATTTTGTGATATATGCATTAAGGCCATTGATATGAAATGAGACCTAATACTCATTTCGATAAAACGGGGTGGAAGTTTCTTATTGCATCATTCAAAGAACAAACTGGCCATGCATTCACTAAAACACAATTGAAAAACAAATGGGATGGATGCAAAAAGGATTGGAGGATATGGAATAAGTTAATAGTTGAAACTGGTGTTGGCTGGAATAGTGAAATACGAACAATTGCTGCTAGCGATGAGTGGTGGAAACAAAAAATTCAGGTAACTTCCTCGTCATCCTAACAATTTTTTTTTTTTGTTGTCAAATTTCAGAAAAAAAAAAATTACATGCTCCTTCATTAATTGATTTCATTTATATATAGGAAATTAGAGGAGCAAAAAAATTCAGACATGTCGGTATTGAACCGGCATTGAAACATAAATTTGACATAATGTATTCAAACATTATCGCAACTGGAGAGTTTGCATGGGCTCCTTCGTCCGGAGTACCTGCTGAAAGTGATGTCAATCCTGGTATAAGCAATGCCGACATTGATCGTGCTGATTTGGAAGAAGGAAGCGGTGATTCGGAGGAAGATGTGATTCCAGATTTCTAGACTGACATGGCTCGAATGGTTGGAGGGATAAATATGTCTAGCAGCAACAACACAAAAAGCGGTGGTAAAAGAAAAGACCGAGATTATTATGATGGGCGTGGTAGAAAGAAGAAAACAGCTGGAATTGGTGTTCAGCTGCTGTCAAGGTGCAATCATCTACTTGAGAGTATGTCGACTAAGAGTGATTCGACTTCTGTGAATATGGATCGCGAAGGTTGTAGTATTCCCAAGGTGATGGCTGAGCTACACTTAATTCCTAGAATTTCAATTGAAGATGAGTTTCATGACTTTGCTATGGAGTATCTTAGTTTAAGAAGGAAAAGAGAAATGTGGGCTAGTGTGGGTGATAAGCAACAGAAGTTTAAATGATTGCAATGAATGTATGCACGAACTAAACGTGCTTAGCTGACATGGTATGATTTAAGTTTCTTAATTGTTAATCAATTAACTATGTTCAAGTGGTGGTATTTATACATGTTTATTTTTTTAATTGCAGAATAATGGGATGCCAGTTTTTAAAAGAGTAGTTTCCATTTCCGAAGTTTGTCCGAGACATTGTATTATTCGACATTTCATGTTAAGACATATGAGCATATCCATTTGCGGTAATTTTTTGTACTATTATATTTATTAAACTGCTTTTCGGGAGTTAACGTACTTGTATGAGAAATTGCTGGTTTTAATGTTGTATTTTATCTATGAATTACAATGTTCAATGGTTTAATGTTAAATGGTTGACCCTTTAATGGAATTGGTTGTTCATTTACCTTCAATGTTTTGTTCCTTGTATTTTTTTATTTGCTGCCGTGAGTTCTGATGGGTAATACATGTTGCTGTGTTTCTTTCCTTAGCTGTAATTTTTTCATTTTGTTAGCTATTGTGAGCTTGACATGCTGCTTGCTGGTGTTTCTTTCCTTGGCTGTATTTTTTTCAATTTGTTAGCTACTGTGAGCTTGATGCTGCTGGCTGGTATTTTTTTCCTTGGCTATATTTTTTTCAATTTGGTAGCTACTGTTAGCTTGACATGTTGCTGGTTGGTGTTTCTTTCCTTGGCTGTATTTTTTTTCAATTTGGTAGCTACTGTTAGCTTGACATGCTGCTGGCTGGTGTTTCTTTCCTTGGTTGCATTTTTATCAATTTGTTAGCTACTGTGAGCTTGACATGCTGCTGGCTGGTATTTCTTTCCTTGGCTGTATTTTTTTCAATTTAGGTAGCTATTGTGAGATTGTGAGGTCTGAAAAGAAACCCCTTTTGCAGTTACTGTTGGTGTTTTTTGCTTTGTTGCCGTGAGGTGTGATGGGACTATACATGCTTTTGGTGTTTCTTCCTTTTCTGAAAGCTTGGTGTTGCTGCTACTTTTTTACTTTTAACTGTGTTTTTATTTCTTTTCTGTCGTGGGGCACTTCACTAACAGGAGTTGAGATTGTAGAGAACAAAACCTTTGAAAGACCACATGTCAGAATGGTGTACATATATGAGCTGTAAAAGTAACATTATATGTTACTTTTACAGCATATACATGAGAATGTACTTGTCTTGACATCTGAAAAATTGTAAAATAGATGTAAACAACATTGAATTTTTTCTATATAAAGAGGAATGCTTGCATCATATTTTTCACTGAACTATCTTTCTTCATAACAAGCTTCTCAAACCTCTCAATTGCATTTTATACAAGTGGAATACTCCTTTTTTCTTGGCTTTACAGGTATGGAAAAAACTTAAGTCGCACCAACTCTTTGATAGTTTTTTTATTGAATGATATTTAATTATTTAAAGTTTTTTTATTGACAACATAGAATTTTTTTTCTTGTTTACATGTAATTGAAGTTATGGATGATCAACGATTTAATGTCATATTTAATGAAGATTTCGATGGTAATTATGATAATGTAATGAACCGCATTGTAGACCAAATTAATTATCCTAGTTGTAAAGGTAGTGGTGCCTCAGTTGATGGTGCCGGAGATGATAGTAATGGAAACGACTCCGACGATAGTAATGATGATGACGATGACGATGACGATGACAGTGATGGTGACGATGCATTTATTATAAGGAGGCATTTTAATAGGAAAAAATTAATTATATGCACAGTTGGAGCTATAAACATGTATTATATTAATTATATGTTTAAAGAACCATGTATGGTTTCGTATACCACAGGGATGTGTTGGTTGACGGAGGTTTTAAGAGGGCATTGGAAACGAAGTGTTAACATGTTTAGGATGGACGCAACCACTTTGTTGAGTTTGTGCACTGAATTAGAAACACACCATGGCTTAAAATCGTCAAGAAGAATAAGCGTTATTGAAAAGGTGACAATGTTTCTATTTACAATAGCAGTTGGGGTGTCAAATAGACAAGTGCAGGAAAGATTCCAGCATTTAGGTGAAACTATTAGTAGATGTTTTAAAAAAGTGCTTAAATCATTACATTTGTTTGCTGTGGAAGTCATAAAACCAGAAGATCCACAATTTACGAGCACACTAAGAGAAATTGCTATGAATCCAAGATTTATGCCACATTTCAAGGTAAGATGAATTTTTGTATAATTAAGTAGTTTAATTAAGTTGTTCAAAGGAGTATGAAATATGTTATAAATGTTTATGAGTACTAAATGTTTTTGTGGCTTGTAGAATTGTGTCGGTGCAATTGATGGAACACATATTCGTGCCTGCATACCATCTGCAAATCAAATTCCATTTATTGGAAGAAAAGATGTACCAACACAAAATGCCATGGCTGTATGTAGTTTCGACATGCAATTCATGTTTGTGTGGGCAGGATGGGAAGGCAGTGCACACGATACATGTATTTTTCTTGAGGTTATTGACAATAGCAATATCCAATTTCCAAAACCTCTGGAGGTTGTGATTTTGACTAAATTGAAGATTTGATAATTGAAGGAATATATTTTTTTTAAAAGTTTTTTTTAAATTACAATGTTATTTTTTTTAGGAAAATACTATTTGGTTGATGTTGGATATCCAAACGAGTATGGATATTTGGGTCCCTACAAAAGCGAGAGGTGTCACTTCCAAGAATTTAGACGTTGTGGACAACCAATTGGTCGGAAAGAAGTGTTTAATCGTGCACACTCGTCACTACGTAACGTGATCGAACGTTCTTTTGGGGTATGAAAACAGAGGTGGAAAATTTTACAAAACATGTCTGCTTATCCATACAAAACACAAGTTGAGATTGTAGTTGCATCAATGGCACTACATAATTATATTAGAAGGAGATCGCAAGATGATGCAGTTGATATTGTTCAGCCTTCGGTCATTCAAGGCTTACAGAGGCCTTCACGTATGGATTTTGTACGCGATGGAATTGCAAATAGTTTGATGGAACAATAAAGGAGTACATTAATGTATAAGGATTTTTCATTTTGTTATGTAATCATAATTATAAAAAACCTATGTTTTGGAATTATATATATGTGTATATATATGTCCTTTTAATTAATTCAAATCAAATATAAAAAACAAACCATATTACGTGTTTGGGAGTGTGGTTGTCGTTGCTTTTCGAAGTGTTTTTCACTAAAAAAAGCATGCCAATAATATTTTTTTTATTTTTTAAAAATCATTTTTGATATCAACACATCAAAATGATTTGAAACATCAAAAACATACTTATTCAAAGCAAAAAAAAAATTAATTTTTTTGAAAAGTGCTTTTTGAACCACAGTTTTACCAAACACAAAACTATTTTTTTTCTACCACAATTTCAACCACAGTTTTTTAACCAAACATAAGAAATTACTTTTTTTTAAAACCACAACTTCAACCATAGTTTTAACCAAACACCAATTTTTTTTGAAATCAACCTCACAAAAAGTACTTTTTATTAAACTACTTTTTTCAAACCGCAACCATAAAAGCTACCACAATACCAAGCACGCTCTTAAACCTATTGGGTTTGGCGGCCATGCCACGCCCAACAAACTTGGACACCCAAGTTTACTTGAATAATAATAATAATAATAATAATAATAATAATATTGTAATAGTTAATTGTAATTGTGGTGGTGGTGATGATAGTACTAACAACAACAACAACAACAACAACAAGAATAATAATAAGAACATACTTGACCAAAGTTTACTTGCTGATCTGGGTTATGTTTTTTTTTTCCCTTTCAAAAACAATTTATAAAGAAATGGGACTTTGAGGTTTTATTGGTTTGTGTATAGAGATGCATAAAGAAAATCTCTATATTTTTTTTCTTTTCGTGCTCCTGATTGCTAGCTTCTTGAGTTGACTTTTTAGTTGAGCATGGGATTAAATGGGATTTAATTAATTTGTTCGATATATATAACGATTTGATGGGCTTCTTTCATTTCCTCCTGTTGTGCGATCATTTTCATTAGTGAAGTCAGTTATATCCCATGTGTAAATTTTCAATATATATGTTTATTTGTCAATTTTATTTTTATGTTCAGTATATATGTTTTTATGTTCAATAATATGCTCAATAATATCAGGTGGCTTAGATTCGTTGGTAGGGAAATGTTTAGTGAAGTTTACACTTGCAACTTGTTGGGTGGGTATTTGGAAGTTATAATGATGGTAATTGTTTTTCACACCCTTATACACTCCTTCCACATTGTTCACATCGGCATCCTTTTTCCCAGTAAAGCCTTTCTTCTCAGTAGGCTCTGACATTCTCCCTGCTCTTATCGCTTGTTCTATTCTCTCAGCGATAGTTACAGCATCATAGAAATGCTGAGCTGAACTACCCACCAGGTGTTCAAAGTATGGAGATTTAAAAGTGTTAGAAAACAGAGTGACCATTTCTTTTTCTAACAAAGAGGGTTGCACATGCGATGCTTTTTCACGCCATCTCAAAGCGTATTCTCTTACAGTCTCTTTGCTGCCCTTCTCCATGACTAACAAGCTTGACCTGTCCGGGGCTACCTCCATGTTGAATTTATACTGCTCCACAAAGGCTTTTACCAAATCTTTCCACTTTTTGATCTTGGTGTTATCCAGCCTTGTATACCAGCTTAATGCCGATCCAGAAAGACTGTCTTGGAAGAAATGGATGAGAAGTTTCTCATCATTCACTACTTCTGCCATCTTATTGCAATAAGATTTAAGATGAGTGACTGGGCATTCAGTTCCAGTATACTTGATGAATTCTGGTACCCTAAATTTTCTGGGTACAACTACATTTGGAACTAAACACATTTCTGCAGCATAAACAGGATCATATAAGTCTGCCCCTTCTACTGCCTTCAATCTCTCTTCTAGAGCGGTCAATTTATCATAATCGACATTTTCAGAGAATTTCATCCTTTGTGGGTCATCAGTTGCCAGATTTACATTAACTGGCACTGGTGCTGGTGGAACATTGGCAGTGAACTGTTGTTCAAATGAAGAGGGATTAGCCCCTAAATTTTGAGACGTGAATACAATAGGAGCTACTGGCATAGATATCGATGGAGTTGCAATTGCCGGCTGAGTAGAGGTACCTTCCCCAGACTTGGATACTAGGGCCTGCTCGAGTAGACTTGTAAGTCGTGCTATATCATTTTTCATGTTCTCCAACTCTCTTTGATAATGAGCCTCTAGGTGTGCCCTTTCTTCGTTCTCCATTATCTTCCTTTGTTGTCGAGTGTAATGAATTTTATGGCCTTTTGGGGGACCTATATTTCAACCTGAGTGAATGCAAGTAAACTAAATGAAATGCACAAATGGATGCAAAATGCCATATGCTTTATGCATGCTTATTATTGGTTTCAATTTTATTTTTTTTAACTTATGACGAGGAACAGACCAGATCAGATTCTCTTAAGAAAGTTCTCACTGAGGACTCCAAACCTACAGGGACTTGAACCGATTTAGGGGAGAAATATGATGCTATATTCTGACGGCAAACAATCTCCTTCATCATGTTGGTTCAATTCTGATCTGGTCAAAAATTCCTCAATAATAATGGTTTTTTTTTTAATTTCACACTTCCTATGAGGATCGGTGGAGATTTAATGAGAATATGAAATATATATGAACATGTATGTTAATGCATTGACATTTGTTTGTGTCCTAAAACGTATATCGTAATTGATATGATCTAGCTCATAAGATTTGGCTCAGTTGATTCTAATCTTAAAGATTTTCTTTGGTTCTTAGATTGCCCGAATTACCCATGGGGTAATCGGCCTCTTAACCTTAAACAACATGAGTATGGGAAGAAAATTCCACAATACCCGTTGCATAGGGTGAGTTACAATCCAAGCAAAAGTCCAAATGAGCATCAGTGGACATAAGTCACACTTGCCACCTGAATCTTTCTTTTCTAATCTTAAAAAGGATGAGCTCGGGTCCAGAGCTTTTATGGATTCATCGTGAAGTGTGTGAATACACAAATAAATAACATGCATGTACAATCTAAATAAATTGAAATGATTTACAATTGATATTGCATAAAATAAATAGTGCGAATAAAATAAATGCTCAAAAAAATAAATAGCAATAAAAAACAAATGAAAAGCACACACAAGCAGTTGGTTCAACCCTAATCCCCAGTGGAGTCGCCATTCTGTCGATACACGACGTCGGGCGACGGCTCCGCTCTTTTGTTTATTTTAACAAAAAAGATTGTTTTCTTGGTTGGGGAAATTAAGTTTTATTGGAGTCGCCATCTAGTAATTTGAGGGAACTAGAAATCCCAAATTAGACACTGGTTCCAGAGATTCAGGTACTGGGTTAGTTATGATTAAGGGAAGGTAGACACCACCCTTAAAACATCCTTTCAAAAGAAAGGTTACCCTTACTCGTGTATTTTTATATTTTGATTCAAATGCTATTATATTTTGAGCTTATTTGCAATTTTTTATTTGTAAAATAGTTAACGTCGGTCCCTAAAAATAGGAGACACGTTAAAAATGACATCAGTCCCTAAAAATAGGAGACTCGTCTAAAATATTGACGTTTAATCCTAAAAAGAGATTTACGTCCGAGTTACCAAAACAAAATTTTGGACATAATCCATATTTGTTTGGTATTTAAACCTTTTTATTTGACATCGGTCCTTTTCTATAAAAAGAGACGTGTCGACAAACAATATTTGTTTATAAAAACAAATATTTTGATATCGTTGAGATATGAGTATAACTATATTTGAAAATTGGGCTTTGGACCCACGAATTACGACATAATAGGATGGGTGTTGGACCCGTGTTGTTATTTTATTTTATTTTGTTTTACAACATGCAAGAAAATTTATATACAAAATAAAAAAATATTAGCAATCTAAAAAAAATTACATGGTGACACAGTATAGGTAAAAGACTGAAATACCCTCGGATTTATCAGAAATTTATGAAAATGCCACTGGCGGCGCGTTTGACTCACGCGCGGCTACTGTTGGCACTGGCGAAATTTTTCGGCGAGCTTTCTGAGAAACGAACCGTCGATCCTGGTAGATCTGAGGGAGAGGATTCTGATGGTGGTGGTCTCGACGTCCGTTGATGGCTGACGAGGGAAAATCGACGACTTGAAGCTTCGGTGGCCGGCGAGGATCGCGACCTTTTTCCGGCCAGATGAGGCGGTGAAAACGGTTGAAACCGCCGGGGTTTTGCTTTAAACCAGTGTATCAACCTTTCTGTTGTGGTGCGGAGGATTGATATGGCCGGAAAGTGGAGATCGGATGAGAGAGAGGGAGTCGCCGGCGAGAAGAGAGAGAAGCTCTGAGTCACGCTATTGTGTGAACACGTGCACGGTACACCTGTACTGCAAAACTCTATACGCTGTTGGATCTCGGATGAAATGATCGGATGGCTGTGATTGGCTTGATCTGTAAGTTGATTGAACGGCCCGGATTGTCTGGGTTTGGATCCTGTGTAGGGTGGTGCACCGAAAGCTCGGTACACCTGATGATGTGGCGCAAGAGGATTCAATCTCAGATTATTTCAACGGCTGAGATTTGTTGGGACATGTTTGGTATTTTCCAAATTGTTTTTTTTTTAAATCAATATCTTACTCTGGTATAGAAAAAGCAAAACAAAAATGAATAGTGCCAAATATAAATCAATTCTTTCACTTCTTTTCGTCTCTGCGTCCTCCCTTTTTTTTTTTTTTCTTTCTCTCTTTTTTTTTTCTTCTGGCGATGCTCACTGCCTATTTATAGGCAGTGAACAGTAATATTGATTTCTGCTTAAATTTGCCTAATTGTAAGAAAAAAAAAAGGTAGCCTAACATTACCTAATATGCCTAATATGACAAAAAAGTTTTTGTTTTATTATATATAATAATAAATATTTACATAGATAAAATTAAAAACTCAAATCAGTATTAGAAAAAGCCCGACTCAACCGCTAAAAATCAATTTTAATTATCGAAAATTATGTCGAAACATTAAAAAAAAACTTTCAATGGGTATCAACCCGGTGAACCGGGTTTTGACCACAAAATAACAGTTTTGACCCAAAATGACCTGAAACTCATTTTTTATCCCGGTCGACATGGTTAGACCCGTATCGACCCAGTGAACTCGGTCTTGGCCGAAAATGATGGTTTTGACCCGAAACAGCCCGAAAACTCATTTTTTACCTTGGTCGACATGGTTTGACCCGTATTGACCCGGTGAACTCGGTTTTGATGGAAAGATACAGTTGACTCGAGAAAAAAATATTTTTTTGAATTTTAAACTTTTTTTATTTTTTTGGATTTTTATAAATAATAATAGAAATAAAATAACATTTAAGAAAAACTTGGTGAATCCAAAATTGGGTTACAACAATACTAATAACAACAACAACAATAGTAGCAGTAACAACAACAACAACAACAACAATAGTAGCAGTAACAACAACAACAATAATAATAAAAACAAGAACATGTTTGATCCAAGTTTACTTAGGTCTGATAACAATACCAGACCCAAGAGCCTTGGGTATCTAAGTTTAATTAAATAATAATAATAAAAAAAAGAAGAAGAACAATAATAACAAAGAAGAAGAAGAAGAAGAAGAAGAAGAAAAAGAACAATAATACTAAAAATCACAACAACAACAACAATAAAAATCATAATCATAATAACAATAACAACAACAACAACAGTAATAATAACAACCATGCCGGATCCAAGCACCTTGGGTTTGCCAAACATGCCTGAGCCAAGTTTACTTGGGTCTGACAACGTGTCAGACCCACGTTATATTTGGGTCTAATAAACATGTCCACTTGGGTCTAGCGGCCATGTTAGACCTAAAAGGCTTTGGTGTGGTGGTAAAGCCAAACTCATGCGGCTTGGGTCTGGCAGTCATGCCAAACCCTGAAGCTTTGGGCCTGGCATTTTTGTTAGACCCAAGGATCTTCGATCTTGTGTGGTATCCAGACATAATGAGCTTGGGTCTTATGTATTTGCCAAACCCAAGGTGTTTGTGTGTGACAACCCTTGCATGACCCAAGCAAATAACAAACAAATAAATGACAATTGTGTACTTTAATTGTTAGAAGAGAGAAAAGAAAGAAAAAACACAAACAACTAAAGAAATGTCTCATGAAAAGATAAGATTACCCAAGACCAAGTGTCTTTGGTTTGACGGTCATGCTACGTCCAAGAGCCCTAGGTCTGATCGTCATTCCAACTCAAGAGATTTGGGTCTGGTTGCCATGTCAAACCCTAGAGCCTTTGTCTTGTGACATTGTTGCTAAACCTAAGGGCCTTGGGTCTGATGTATTGCCAGACCCAAGCAAATAATAAATAAATAGATGACAATTATGTACTTTAGTTGTTAAGAAAGAGAGAAAAAAAAATGTAAACAATCAAAGAAATGTCTCACGAAAAGATAAAATGATAAATTAAAAATGAAACTATTATTACAATTTACAGTTAAAGGTCTCTCGATCTACAGTGATTTCTCCACACCAGTTAACTTTTGTTATAATGTAACTATGAACTATCCTTTATTGAACAAGAGTTGTCTCCATGCTCCACGATCTTTCATTTTTTGTTTTGTAATTTAGCATTTTATTTTTGGTAAAACAAGAATAGCCATTTTAGTTGGTTATATAGCTTACCCGTTAAAATGGTTAAAACTAAAAAAAAAAAAGTATAATTATTTTATTTTAGCTTTTCTTTTAGTTGTTGTATTGTAGATGCTCTAACATAGATGTCTTACATCTTAGCAAAACTATTTTTTAAAAAATATATAATATGTTATTAGTAAAAAAAAAAAAAAAAAGCTTGGCCTAGAACTTGGAAGACCTAACAAGTGTGTGATCACCTCAAAAGCTGACATTCTTGTGATTCCTGACCTAATTTGTTTTTTTATTTTTATCATGACCCTACAGACTAGAGAAAATACCAATAATTTTTTGACCATAAAAAAGAAGAAGAAAAGTTCAATGAATAAAAAATAAAATAAATAAATACCCATCATCCAATTTCAACATGGGTAGGCACATGATCCATAGACCGTAGACAAAAGTCAGTCCCGTTGATTAAAAACGAATTAATAATCACAAGAGATTGAGCAAGAAAACATGTCTCTGACCTCTCGCATTCTATTTACTCCTCCCACCACCATTAAACTCTCCCCTTGCCTCCCTCCTCCTTCTGCCTTTTGTCCTCTCAAAACCCCTTCTCTCTCTTCCAACTCTCCCCATCCATCCTTCCTCCGCTTCACCCATATTACAAAGTCGCCGTCCTCTCTATTCGCGAGGGTCTTTTCGTCCTTCAACCCCACTGCCGCCACCACCGCTTCAACCATGGGTGACGCTCCTGATGCTGGCATGGACGCTGTCCAGAGACGCCTTATGTTCGAGGACGAGTCTGTTTCCCATTTTTCCTCTCCCTTTTCTCTTATTTACATTGCTCCCAATGCCTCTCTTTCTTTCTTGGTTCTTATCGTGCTGCTTGCTTTAATTGCTGATCTGGGTTATGTTTTTTTTTTCCCTTTCAAAAACAATTTATAAAGAAATGGGACTTTGAGGTTTTATTGGTTTGTGTATAGAGATGCATAAAGAAAATCTCTGTATTTTTTTTCTTTTCGTGCTCCTGATTGCTAGCTTCTTGAGTTGACTTTTTAGTTGAGCGTGGGATTAAATGGGATTTAATTAATTTGTTCGATATATAAAACGATTTGATGGGCTTCTTTCATTTCCTCCTGTTGTGCGATCATTTTCATTAGTGAAGTCAGTTATATCCCATGCGTAAATTTTCAATATATATGTTTATTTGTCAATTTTATTTTTATGTTCAATATAATTCTAGTTTATAATTAGAGCTTGTAAATTGAAGGATCCGTTCTGTGTGAAATATTTGATGTCAAAACAATAGTAAGTAGTGATAATAAAGGAAAGGATATTTGATTTGAGATCTCACCTTTCTAATGTTGTGGGCTGCAAACTCTTGCATTAGAACATAGACTTTGTAGAGATCTGGTTTTTTTTTTTCAAAAAAATTTTGCTTTCCGAACATTTTAATTCTTGTTATTTACTACAATTGATTGCATAGCATCATTTACAACATACCTAAGTTAGTTTTGATAGTCTTTAATTAATTCTAATTGGCTGCAGATGCATTTTAGTGGATGAGAATGATCGGGTTGTTGGTCATGACTCCAAGTATAATTGTAAGTATAATTTTCGTGTTAAAACCTTTTGCAGATTTAGTATTTGGTAATTTAATTAAATGGATTACAAATGAAACTACCTGTTGCATATCTTGTAATCTTTCCTACCTAAGGCATGTGAGTAGTCTTTGAATGACAAGGCAAACAGCTAACTTGCAGGGTTTTTTTTTTGGTGGATCTATCTTAAAATGCTTGTAGACTAGATTATCTTCAGGTTGGTTTTCTCATAATTCATGCTTTTGAAATCTACAGGTCATTTGTGGGAAAATATTTTGAAGGGAAATGCCTTGCACAGAGCTTTTAGTGTGTTTCTCTTCAACTCGAAACATGAGCTACTCCTTCAGGTATGTGGTCAGTATTTCCAGACCATGTTTCTGGAAAGCGCTGGTTCGAGCCCAGTTTGTGACGAGGCCTTTTTGATTTTGAGAATATTAGTATTTCATTTTTAGAATTATAGGATCTTGCATGTTAATTGATATGCCTAAAGATTCTGTAACCTAATATGACTTGATATGGTATTCGCCTTTTCCCACCTCAATGGAAGGGAATGGATTGCTCTTTTATTGCTTTAAGCATTCTTGCACTCTTAGTTAGAAAATTTTTTGCAAGCTTATACCTTTTATAACCACAATCAAAAACTGTAAATGCCAAGGAGACAACATTCATGTGGAGCTACCCCAATCCATCATCAACCAAATCACTAAGAGAATCCAACTAGATAACTTGCACATTGTAGGAGCTGAAAAAATTAGAAAGACTTTTGCTAAGAAACTGATTTTGTGACTGGAACAACATTTTTCTTGGGTCAGCTTTGTCTTATTCATAATTATTCTGTGAAAATTTATGACAATTGAGATAACATATATTTTTTTTATTATTCTTTTGATAGCAACGCTCTGCGACAAAGGTAACATTTCCCCTGGTGTGGACTAACACTTGCTGCAGCCATCCTTTATATCGTGAATCTGAGCTTATAGATGAGGATGCCCTTGGTACATATTTGCGCATTTGTCCATACTCCAGCATCATCTACTATACATGTTTCACTGGAGTGGGTAATAAGTTCTTTACCTCTTCTTCTTTGTAATTGTCAGGGGTGAGGAATGCTGCACAGAGGAAGCTTTTTGATGAGCTTGGTATTCCTGCTGGAGATGTGCCAGTTGATCAGTTCAGTTCACTGGGGCGTATATTGTACAAGGCACCTTCTGATGGAAAGTGGGGGGAGCATGAACGTAATGTCCCTACTTGATATGGTTTACAGCTGTTTGGTGTTCTCATCATATTTTTCCTTTTTTTCTTGTCAATTTGTCTCATTTCCTTCTGAGTTGGGGACCATTGGTTGTGCTGAAATCAAACTGTGTTTTTCTAAATAATGTTTCAGGCTTTTATTGCTTGTATTTTACAGTTTGATTTCATTGTTCATACAGAATCCTTCCAACTTCCTGTCATGATAACATTTTTCTCTCAACTGATTTGCTGACCTCTTATATCCTTCAATTTTGTAGTTGATTACCTGCTCTTCATTGTTCGTGATGTTAGCGTAAATCCAAACCCTGATGAGGTAGCTGACGTCAAGTACGTTAACCAGGATGAGTTGAAGGAGCTTCTGAGAAAAGCAGATGCTGGCGAGGAAGGTTTGAAGTTGTCACCGTGGTTCAGGCTAGTTGTTGACAACTTCCTGTTCAAGTGGTGGGACCATGTCGAGAAAGGAACTCTAGAGGAAGCAGCTGACATGAAAGCGATTCACAAGCTGACTTGAGGCACGCTGGTATCATCTGCAACTTTATTTCAATAAACTTGGACATGAAACAGTTCCAAACAAGTTCGCATTCCATCTTTGCTGTATGTAACCTTGCTATTTCCTGAAACAACCTCTTTTGGCCAGGTTATGTATTTCTTGAAACTTGGGTTGCGGAAATTGAAGAAATAATGGAAGACAATAAATCAACGGGCGTATTCTGGATAAGTTGAGGTCCTTATTGAGAATCTCTTGGAACGTGGTCTAAACTGTATTTCTAAACAAGTTTAATTTTGTTTTATAAATTAATTTTTTTAGTATTTTTGAATTGTTTTGATACGTTGAAATTAAAAATAATTTTTAAAAAAATAAAAAATATATATATTTATAAGAAAAATATAATTTGAACTGCTATAACAATTCCAAACTCTTCAAAGTTATGGAGCATTATCATTCGTCGTCCCTTATGCCCCTGTATCCTTGTTGAGCGAAGGGCGTGTTTCTTGTTTGATATGGATTGTGGCCATGAGAGCTTCTCTTTCATAAGAATTTCCTCCAGCTCAGGCCAAGACTGTGTCGTATACGCAGAAAACTGTAGGGGTGCGAAACGGGGCATACGATAAATGAATAAAACAAGATCATCCTTTGGGTTCATTGTTTGCGTGTTAGAATTGTTTGAACTTGAGCCTTTAATCAGACAAGGCTATATGCATAGCGTGTTTGGAAATGTTTGAAAATAAGATACCGGTTTAAATCCGGTGTAAATATTAAAGTATTTTTTATTTAAAAATAATATATTTTTTAAAATTATTTTTTACATTAATATATCAAAATAATTAAAAAATATATATAAAAAAATATTTGTTTAAATACAATTTTAATCACATTCTCTCCTCCAAAACATATCAAACTTGTAAAAAACACAAATACATGAAAATTTTTATTAAAGACATCAAAACAAATAAATTTTTAATTAATTTAATATTAAATAATTAAAATAAAAAAAACTACCAAAATCAAATAGAAAATTACCACGCAGACATGCCTAGCCTTTCACAAAACGCGTAAGAGCATCTCCAATGGAAAATGCCATTTTGAAGAGCCAAATAAAGAAAATGGCTTTTTGAATAGTATAAATATAGCTTTTTGTATTATGTGCATTCCAATGGTAAAAAGCTATTTAAAAAAGTCATTTATATTTTAATATATTTCATGTTAAATTTATTTTTATATAATTATGTAACTAATTTAGATATTTTATATATAATATAATTATGATGTTATTAATTATATAATTAATATTAGTAATTTATAAAAATAATATAAAATTTAATGAAATAATATGAAAGTTAAAAGATATAATTTAAAATTAAACTTAAAATTTATTTATATGAATATTTTTAATTTTCAGTTTTATATGTTACTGTTAAAAATTTAATTTTTTAAAAGTAAATTCAAATTCATGCTTTGAAAAAATAACCGCCACCATTTAATGAGTAGAATCATTAGTTTTGAACTTCTTATGTCATCAGAATTTTCAAGTTTTTTATGTTTTTTTTTTCATTATGGTTGTTATCTTTTAAGTTAATTAATCCTACTTATTGTTAATAATTAACCAGAGAATAATTGATTCTTGTTTTTTAAAATTTGAGAGAAGAGTGAGGCACAATACAAAAATTTAAAACTACAAGTTTTTTCTTCATGTATTTAGCATTCCCGTAAAAATGTAAAAATGGCTTTTCAATTTGTAAAAGACTATTTTGACTATCACTTTAACATTCCCGTTGGAATATTAAAAATAAGGAAATAAGAGCCATAGTACATATGTCTCTTTGTTTGGCAGCTCCCTAAGAATCTCTTCGTTGAACTCTACTAGTGCATTTTGTGCAAGTGCTTAGGTGTTCTCAATTGGACTTGTGATTCCACTGGGAACCTGGCCTTGGAGAAGACACCTTTTTGTCTGATCAGGTGGCTTAGATTCGTTTGGCACGGGGTTCTGAAAATGTAAAAAGTGATTTGGCACCTTATTTTCTATTGAAAGGGGGGAAAACACCTTAAAATTTTAATATAAAATCTAGACGCATGGAGCGCTTGAACTTGTACTTGAATTTTAAACAAGCACAAGAACTCATTTAGATGCCCGTTTGTTTGTTTGTTTGTTTACATAGTAGCTTTTGTTTTTAAAATAAATTACACATATTAAATATTTAGTAATGCTAAAATATATTTTATTGTTCCCCATATAAAATTTATTTAAACT
The DNA here is from genome assembly GCA_033617975.1 of Populus alba x Populus glandulosa. Taxonomy (NCBI): domain Eukaryota; kingdom Viridiplantae; phylum Streptophyta; class Magnoliopsida; order Malpighiales; family Salicaceae; genus Populus; species Populus alba x Populus glandulosa. The sequence continues at coordinate 9,664,289 of CM066161.1, forward strand.
ACAAGTTTGTGAAAAGCAACCAAAAGCTGCTTCCTCGCATTCTACAAACAGTAGAGAGTTTCACTCTTTACTCTTCACTTAAGTGAACAGTGAAGAGTTCAACTCTACTGTTCACGTGAACATTGGATTAGTTGATATATCATTAAATATTTAAACATTGGATTAAAAACCAAATATATAAGAATGAATTTCAGATTGTTCTTAAAACTAAAATTGAAAGAACATGTGCCAAAATTGATATTTCAGAAAAAAAAAAAATTTCCATGCGTTAACTTCAAATGGTGTTAGGATGTTCAATTTGGTCCCTCCAATTTCCCCTTTTAATAATTGTTACCTATTCTTTAGGATTTTTATAGTTCGGTTCTACTTTCATTTTTTATTTGTTCGAGTCTTGGGATATTTAGAAAAAAGAGAAAAAGTTACTCGTAAAAAAAGAAGACAAAAGGCTCTTAGATAGCCAAATTTCTACCCCCAATAATTGTAATTTTGGTGTTTTTAGATTCGTCCTTAAGAGAAAGACTCAATGAAGATAAATTTTACATTTCATGATACCCAACAAGGTAGATCAAAACTTGAAAAAAAAAAATTTGTTTGATTTTGATTTTTTTTGTTCAATTAAAATGTGTTTTGTTATTAGTAATGGGTTCCAGAGGTCTATATGATGGTTTTTTATTTTTTTTGATAAAAAAATTGAAATTTTTAATCTAAATATTTAAACATTGATTTTTCGATAACTAAAGCTACCTTCAATAGTCAGAAATTGTTGCGAGCTTACGGTATATTGTTCACATTATTTTTTAAACAAATATATATATATATATATATATATATATATGTGTGTGTGTGTGTGTGTATATGATGTCATCCATCCCTTTCAAAAGGAAAAAAATAGTTGTGCGAGCCTAGCTTCTAAACCCAAACGTGTCTGAGCCTTATAAGTTTAGAGCCCGTTTGGTAACGTGGTGGCTTCCACGTTTCCTGCAATTTCAAGCAACAAGCCGTTTGGTAATTAATAAACGCGTGTTACTGTTCACTGGATCCCACATGCAACTGCGTTTAAAACGCGAGAAAAGAAGAAGCAGCTCCTGCCTGCTTGTTGCGCGTCCAAACTTATGCTACTGTGTGTGAACAGTGGATCATGGTCCACTATTCACTAAACATTTTTTTTTATTATTATAGTGAAGGCATGCATCCACTGTTCAATGGAGCATGCCTCCACTGTTTGCAGAATACTTTTTTTTTTTTTTACCTATGTAGGTAATTAATTTCACTCGTATTGTTCACGTGAACAATAATTTCTTTTTTTAATTAGTTTAAGGTGAATTAAATTTACTCATAATGTAATCTTAATTTTATTCTTGATAATATTTTATCTAATTTTATAGTTCTTGTCGAATGAATTTTGTACGTAATGAAATTGTAGATAGTTTTTTGTTAAAATAATTTTTTTATATATAAAGTGTCATTTATTTCATGATATAATAGCAATAGTTAAATCCATAATATTTAAATTAAAAACCATCAATATTAATATATATATTTTTAAAATTATTTTATAACCTCAATTTTAATATATATATTTTTAAAATTATTTTATAACCTCAATTTTAAAAGCATTCTTAACCAAACACATTAAAACTAGTTTTTTTAAACTTCAATTTCAACCATAGTTTTAACCAAACATCTATTTTTTCAAACCAACCTCAACTAAAAATACTTTTTATAAAACAACTTTTTTTAAACCGCAACCACAATTACTACCACAATACCAAACACACTTAGTGAGGTACACGAGCCCATCTCTTTAGCCTAGGCACATGGTTTCTCTCTCTTTTTTTTTCTTTGTGAAATGGCCCTGATTGTTTTATGCATTTTATAATAATATTTACTTTAAATAAATTTATACAAATGATATTTAAATAATTATCCTATTATGCCAAATTCTTTAAATAATATTATATTTTTTTATGATAATATTAACAATTATTTTTTTTAACAATTATATATGAATCAAATATGCTTATTTTTTTTTAAAAAAGTTTCCCTCATGAATGTTTAATATAAATAAAATATATATTTTTTATTGTAAATGTGTATTTTATTTTTCTCAAATTTAATTTTGTTTTTTGTATTTTTAGTAGAAATTATTGATTCATAATTTTTTTCTTATTAAAACATGCTTTTAAGATTATGATAAGTTTTAATTTTAAAAAAAATACTTATAATAAAAAGACATGTTTTTGTTAAAAAAAACATATAAATAAGAAAAAAGAATTTTGATTAGAAAGATTTATTTTTTACTCCTTATTTCAAATCAATAATTGATTTTTTTTTTCTAATTTCTATTTTAATCACCTTTATTTTTTATACAATAAACCATATATATGGCTAACAATAAAGTATTTATTTAAACAAATAAAATATATGAGTAATAAAAAATAATATTGAGTAAAATATAAATTTTTTCATGGTTTAAATTATTATTTGTTTTTATGAATATCTATTGTTATTTCTATTCAATTAAATTAAAAATTAAAAAACAATACTTGTGTCACTATACTATGATTATTAAATTCTCGTATTAATCTTTATTTAACATTAATATTTTTTATATGAATCATTAAATTATATTTAGGAGCTTAATTCAACGAGGTCATGGCCTTGTTTGGTGTGTTTGTCAAATTTTTTTAGTTTTTATATTATTTTAATGTATTAATATATTAAAAAAAATTACTAACAAATAATAAACAGAAATTAAACCTATTTCAACGAGATCATGATTGATGAGTACCATCACCATTTTCCGCTAGTTTTGACATTTATTTTTTTATTACGGAAGCATATACTAACCCATCTTGACATCCCCTTTTTCAACGAGATCGGGGCCTTGTTTGGTGTGTTTGTCAAATTTTTTTAATTTTTATATTATTTTAATGTATTAATATATTAAAAAAAATTAAATTAAAAAAATCATTTTAAGATGTTTACAAAAAGTAAAAATGAACCGCGTAGGCATCATTTGACGTGACAAGGAGTTTATTGATGGAAGCCATGGTTTTTCACAGCCACATATTTTTCAAGTCTTCCTGGGTGCGCGTGAATAGCACAAGCTCAAGTCCAAATTAAAAATCATTTTCAGATTAGCTTTTTAGAGAAGCTCGTTCATACTAGACAATTACATTTACGAGCTTAATTCAGATCTTAAAATAGTAATATAAAAATAAATTCCCTTGACAATTAAGCTAAAATCTCTAAAATGTCTCTTGGGATTTTAGATAATTTCCTTTTTTTAAAAAAAAAGAGTGTAAAGAAATATCAAATTCGAGGTGGATCAATTTATATTGAAATTAATTATATCTTAATAGTGAAAAAAAAACATAGCATTGAAACAAAATTTTATAACAAGAAATAACAAATTCTTGTTTTCCTATCTTTTAGCTTCAAATTTACTCTTTTTTAGATTCTATTTGGGAACGCGGTGAAAACAATGTTTTTAAAAAATTCAAATTTTTTATTAAAAAATAATTTTTAATGTGTTTCGAATGATTTTGATGCGTTGATCTCAAAAATAATTTTTTAAAATAAAAAATATATCATTTTGATGTATTTTAGCACAAAAAACACTTTTAAAAGCAACCACAACCACACTCTTAAACATGTCCTTAATAGGGAGAGGACATTTTGTGTAATATAGTTATTCAAAAATACCATACATGCAATATCTTCACTTCTCTCAAATCATTTTATTTTTTCATTAATTTTCAATGTGATTTTTTTTTATAAACTACTTGTATATATATTTTAAATAATATAAGAGTTATTTTAATATGATCTTATTTATTTGATAAATTCAAATAAAAAAATAAATTAAATATTAAAATATAAAATTAAATAAAAATATTATATTAAAGGATAAAATTGAAATAAAAATAAAAAACCAAAAGAAATTATTAAAAAATAAAATTTTAAAAAACCAAAAAATTAAAAATTGGGGCCAAGAAACTTTTCTAATATAATAAAAAAAATACAAAAACTAATTTATTATTAATTTAATATTAAATAATAAAATTAAATAAAACCTATAATATAATTGGAAAAAAATAAAATTCAAGACAACCACCGGGCCAATGACTAGAACCCGCGTGGGGGGGCGTACATAAGCAGATCAACCATTGACCACCTCTGCGTGCACGCGCTTTTTACTTAAACTAACTTCTCCTTCCCCCCTCTCAGATACCTATCTGGCTATCTCTCTCTCTCTCTCTCTCTCTCATACACACACAGAGTTTTCAGTGACTGAGGGCGTATTCTCGAATCAAAGGCATCTTTCTAAGCAACCCCCGATTGCAATTTGCAGGTAAAGTTGAACGAACATCCAGATCATGTTTTTTTTTTTTTTTTTTTAAATTAATTTCTTTAAGATTTGATGCTTGTAAATTCTCTTTTCCATTATTATAGCCCGTCCGTTAACTACCTGTCTCAAATCTCTCATTATTGTTATTAAGAATGCTTGGATCTAAATTAGATGCCATAAATTACTTGGGATTTATGTGAGTGAGTCTTTTGTAAGTTAACTAAAGAAATTTATTGAGAATTGTTCTTTTTTTGAGCGATCCGTTTAGACCGATTGCTTTCAAACGAACGATTATGCTGTCCAAGATGCGTATTTCTGATGAGCTTTCAGTACTGGGATTAGTATGTTTGCAAGATTACCATTGGGTATTTCCGTACTAGTGTTCCCCTCCCTCACTGTAATCACTCCATCGCTCGACTTTATTGGTTACCATGTGTTCAACGTTGCAATATAAAGTCCTAGCTTGTTTCAATTTATGATTTATAAGAAGAATGATACAAGTTTTATGTAATTAGCTTATGATCTTGCTCTCTATTGCTGTTCAAATGTTAGGTTTTTACCTTGTGATTTTGTTTTTGTGATTTTGCTCTAATGCGTGCCTCTTCTTCAAGGAACTTGGACTCAATGGCATTGGTTACGACCGCTGAGGTTTGTGACGCAAATCCGCAGCTAATTGTTAGTGGTGAGCTTCGAGCACTCCAACCAATCTTTCAGATTTATGGACGGCGCCAAGTCTTCTCTGGTCCAGTAGTGACTCTTAAGGTGTTTGAGGACAATGTTTTAATTCGTGAGTTTCTTGAGGAGAAGGGTAATGGCAGAGTTCTTGTTGTTGATGGTGGTGGCAGTTTGCGCTGTGCGATACTTGGAGGCAATCCTGTGGTACAAGCTCAGAACAATGGATGGTCTGGTATAGTGGTTAATGGCTGCATAAGGGATGGTGACGAGATCAATGGTTGTGATATTGGAGTGAGAGCCCTGGCCTCCCATCCAATGAAAGCCAATAAGAAGGGGATTGGAGAGAAACATGTTCCTATTACCATAGGTGGCACCAGAATCAGTGATGGAGAATGGCTTTATGCAGATACTGATGGAATCCTGATTTCTCGAACAGAGTTAGCTGTCTGAGCCGCCTCTTACTATGAAGATAGTTCTTCAAGAACGCTTTTATTAATTTTTCTAGCGATGCTTTACTTTTAAACCTATCTTTGGCACTCACATTTACATTCGCTGGTCTATTTGTGATATGTAGATTAGAAAAAAAAGAGAAAAAAGCAGAGCTGTTTCTGCCTTTCTGGTATCATGTCAGCAAAATATGTCGTTGATGTTGCAGAATACTTGTGCTCGGGGATTTATCTGATGGATCTCCTTGTGTTAGATTATTTGATATTTGCTTCTGCCCCCCTCTCCTTCTCTGAGTTTTTCTACTGAATAAAATCTCTTCTCTATCATTATTTTGCGAATCAGAAGGTGGGGAAAGGAGGTTCGACGAACCCCCAGAAAGTTTTTGGGGAAACAAGCAAGATTTTGGTCGTTGTAAGCCATTAGGTTTGGGTGGCAGGCAACAACTACGGCTGAAAACCTACCGGACTGGCATGGCTGCTTCCATGCAGGCGGGCCAACATAGCTTAGGGTAATTCTTTTATTTCTCAAGCCTAGTGGTTTTCGCTGCTCATTGTAGATGCATGACAAGACGACTTCCACATAGCTTAGGTTACAACTCGCATGATTTTTTTCTTATCTTTTCCAACATGGTAAGAAGTAGCATTAAAGTTAAGAAACAAGCTTCTGCAGTCAACTGAAGCAGCAACAAATGAGAAATTGAGCATCTCTTTACATACGAGGACATACATGCATATATCATACACATAAAGATGTACACAAATGCATGCACTAGAGTGCGATTGGGTGGGAGTCGTTTATAAAAATTTACTCATGAACAATGTGATCAAAGGGAGAGCTCTCGGAAACAAGTGTTAAAAGTTCAGATGGGGCATAGAGGTTAGATACCGAGAGAAAATGCTTTGTTATAACCAGAGATTAGTGCTAACAATTGTCTGTGATATGTGATGATTATCTAAAAACATCATACATCGTGTGACGTGGAAAATAAATTAATACCTTAAATAAACGAACAACGTCCAAGCTTCTTCGCATAAATTTTTTGGGAGTATGCTTTTCAAATTTACAATCCCTTAAATATTAAACTGAAATTCAATTAAAAAATTTAATCCAATATTAAAAAATAAAATATAAAAAATTAATTTAAAATTTTTGTTAAAGTAAATAAATAACAATAAAAAAAATGAAAATGATGGAATCATAAAAAAATAATCTAAAAATAATCTAAAATAAAATAAATAACAATCAAAATAATAGAGACTAAATATGATAGATTACAAAAATAAAAGAATGATGGAATTGAAAACAAATTTCAATTCTATAAAATAATTCAAACTAAAAAAAATCAATTAAAATAATAGGGAGAAAGGAAAAAACAAATTGACGAGTTATTGTGAAATTTAGAAGGCTAGCGTGGAGATTGAGGATGAAAGAGAAAAGAAAAAGTAAAAATTCAATCGGTGCAAAATCCAAAAGGATTATATTACACGTGCCACCCAGAGATATAATACCCACCATGATGAATTGAAAAACACCAAATAAAACCATTTTTTATCGTCATTAGCCACTGCAGATGCCGTTTAAACATGACAGAGTAACTTACTTGCCAACGCCTTCAACAAACACGCCAACCACTATTTTTTTTTCTTTTCATTAATTAAAAGATTAAAATTGCCCTTAAAATTATATGATAACAAAAAAAAAACCAAAAGAAAAATATGAATTAGCCCCAGGTTAAGAAAAACTTGATTCCTAGAGCAATTGATTCATTCTATAATGTTATAAAATGTAAAATATCAATAACATCCCTGGACTCACGTATATAATTTTTGTTTTGTCTTTGGAAGCATTTAATTAATTCTACAACATGAAAAGTTTAAAAAATCAATATACTCCTTATTAATTTAACTAAGATAAATGAACCTTATGAAAAGACTATATTACTATCAAGAGGATGAGAGGGGTAAAATAGCAAAATCCAGTATTACAATTTACATAATTTATTAACCAAACCAAACCTAACTCAACCCAATCTAAAGTTTGGCTCACTCTGATTTAAAGACCCGATCCATTTATTATTAACCAACTCCTCCTTTGGGGTGCAATCAAAGGTAATATTTGTAAGTAGTGTTTAAAAATGTAGTTAAAAATATAGTTTTATAAAATTTTAAATTAACTTTTAATATTTTTAGATCGATATGCTGACACGAAAAGTTTTTGAGGCTTGAATTTGCGGTAGTTAATGTGTTGGCCACGGATAAAACAGAATAGAAAGTATATAAGATAGGAAGAAACATTAGTGTAAAGAAGCTAACTAACACCATCGTATCAATCCATCGAATTCTTATCCCTTTTGAAATTACTTATAACTTTTTATCATACAAAAAATGGTTCTCTTTTCAGGAACCAAATCTTACTTTTACTCTTCTCCCATTCTGCCCATTCTCTGCAAGTCCACTGCTAGTAACAGCAACCACAGCCATGCTGCCCATTCTCTGGACGCTGCCTACATCAAACGCGCCGCTCAAATCGCTGACAATTCCGCCGGATTCACCTCTCCCCACCCCAATTTCGGATGCGTTATCGCCACACCTTCCGGAGTTGTCGCCGGAGAGGGCTATCTGTACGCGCAGGGGACCAAGGCTGCGGAGGTTCTTGCGGTGGAGGCTGCGGGCAGTTTTAGCAAAGGCAGCACTGCTTATTTGAATATGGAACCTGGTGATTGCCATGGTGACCAATCCGCTGTCTCTGCTCTTGTTCAGGTTTTACACTTGGGTTTTTAATTGTTTAGTTTGTTGATATGTAAGATAAAGCAATTTAATAATCATGATGATAATTTATTATTATGTGATAATTAGATTTATACGTTGTGACGTAGTAGTTTGATTGATTGACGTTTGCGTAGATTAGGCAGGAATTACAAGAGTTGTGGTTGGAATCAGACATCCTTTGCAGCATCTTCATGGGAATGCTATACGCTCACTAAGAGGTCAAGGTTTGCAGGTTGATGTTGTTGGTGAGGATCTAAAGAGTAAAATTATGGAGGTAAGATTTTTGTTTGTCTGTAAACACCATTTTATTCTCTGAGACAATGAAGCTGTACATCTGACTTTTGCAAATCTACTGCAGCTTCTTTACTGACTATGTCATTTGCTAAGTTGGTCCTTGCTGATTCTATTTGCCAACCATATATTTTTTTTTTCTAGGTTTTGCTAACAATTGCTTTGTAAAGCACAGTTTTACGGCACAGAAGCAAGCTAGTTCCTGGTGAATTAATTCACTCCGGTAGAGCTGGAAAAAAAATTATATTTCACTTAGTCAGCTTATCGAACTTCGGGACAACAATTTATTTGAACAATAAAGTCCAAACATGGTTTTTCCAAAAAATCATCTACGGAGCTCTAAGAACTCGGCATAGTTTCTTGATTAATTGCTTACAGTTCTTTGCCATCAGTGCCAATATTAACTGTATTTTGATGTGACAAGAGAACAAACTGATCGGTTCTTGTCTGGATAATTTGTCTCAAAAAAAAAAAAAAAGACAAAAGAAGAAGAAGAAGGGCAAACAAGAACAACTTCAAATATTCATGGTAACCATCAAACATATTGAGTAATATGATGGATAAGTACAGATTGTCAATACATGCACCCCCATGTCAAGTAGGTTATTGAGTTGCTTGTTTTTTGTGTCTTGATTCAACTAATGGCTGGTGGATTATTAGAGCTTGAAGAAGTACAGTAGGCTTGCTTTGAATTTTGTGAAAAGATGCATATGCATTAGCTTTAGGTACTAATTTTTGTATATGGCATACTTCTTTAAATTTGACAATCATTTGTGTAAACTTGTGAAAGTTAGTGGCACATGCTTTATATATTCTCTCATTCTTTACACTATGTACTCAGGAAGCTCGAAAATCTTGCCTACTTGTGAATGCTCCTCTAATTCATCGAGCAACTTCCCGAGTTCCCTTCTCTGTTCTCAAGTATGCTATGACTCTTGACGGTAAGCATTATGGAGATATAGAGATCTTATTGACTCTTAGGCTAAACCATGCAAACCCCCCTTGAACTATTAGCCATTTTGATTAACATCTTTATTTTTCTGATTTCATCAAACTATAATGTTTTTTATTGACACCCCTTCTGTTATATTCCATCTAACTTAGCTGTTATAGATCACATGCAAGTCTCAGTGTTTTCCTTGTAAGAATACTAAAAAGTCATTAAACCATCGAGGGTTGATTTCTTGATGACAATTTTGTCATATCGTTGTAAATGATGTTTTTAGCATTATATTGGTGGAGTTTATTAATTTTGATGCTTTTTTTTTTGATATTTTGCAACGAAACTTTTGCAACTCACATGTTATTTAATGGACAAATGGACGGACTGTAATGGAAGGGGTGATTTCAAGGGTTGAAATCAGATAAAAAAATTTCAAGGGGTGTCAATAGTAATAGCCAAGGGGGTGCTATGGATTAACCTGATTCTTAATTCCTTTTCAGAATTGAGGGAGAAGTTTAATAATTTTTTTTTTGAGGGTGAAGTACATTATCTTCCAAATTACTTAAACGGATACCTTGAACTTTTGGTAAAGAAGTCTGACAATAGTCTTCGTGGATGCAAATAGGAAAAATTGCCACTACTAGTGGGCATGCAGCATGGATAAGCAGCAAGAAATCAAGGAATCGAGTTTTTGAACTACGGGGTAGAAGCGATGCCATTATTGTTGGAGGAAATACTGTACGCAAGGATAGTAAGTATGATCATTATTTTTTGACTTAGTAATATTTTTTGCTGATTATGTGGTATTAATTTGTTATTTGAATTAGATCCACGTCTGACAGCCAGGCATGGAGGTGGGCATACACCCATACGGATTGTAATGACACAAACATTTAATCTTCCTGAGGAGGCAAACCTTTGGGACATTTCTGATGTATCTACCATTGTTGTGACACAAAGGGGTGCCAGAAGGAGCTTCCAGAAATTACTTGCATCCAAAGGAGTCGAAGTGGTTGAGTTTGATATCCTAAATCCTAGAGAAGTTATGGAATACTTTCATGATCGTGGGTATCTTTCCATATTGTGGGAGTGTGGAGGGACACTGGCAGCATCTGCTATTTCATCTGGTGTGATACATAAGGTTCCTATTTTTCTTTTTTCAAAATTTTTATTTTCTTTCTGAGATATCATGTCTGTGTGCAAGCAGCATTTTAGATGTTCATGTATAATTTGGAAGCTTTTTTCTAGTCTTCAACGAGGCACATTTTTTTTCAAATGATCATCTATAGAATTGAAGCATGGCTAGTCTCTAGAAATTTAATCCAGTGGAGTAGGCACTTTTGTTTTTAATAATGGTGGTACATTCTAAACTGGTCGATTAGTGTGGCCTCATATACAAATAATATAATGTAGTATTGGTTGGGGGGGGGGGGGGGAAGCAGGGGTGTTGATGGGTTTAGAAGTTTTCAACAATTACCCTATCTTGTGAAATGTGAAAATAAAATTTACAATCCTTCGTAGAGTGGGGAGCATGGTTTCTCTCAGCTTAAATGTGTCTCTGTGAATACTGGCATTAGTCAAGTCCTTTCAACTTCAGCTGAATGCCTAACAATCAGCAGTTCATATTTTTTTTTAATTTTTTTTTGACTTCTGTAAAATCCAATGTTATAATTAGCCACTGCCATATTATGTGATGCTTGCTATTTTGTTATATTTGCAATCGAATTTTGTTTTGTTATTTCTTATGAATCTGAAGTGGCTTAGTTTATCTATGTGTGGGTGTCTTCTAAATGTGCCATCAATTAATTAATTTAGCTTTTATTTTTCTAGCTTGATGCAAATGTATCTTACATATTTTCAGTATTTTTTATGGACCAAGAAGTTTAATGCAGATTGTTTGTTTCCCTTAGTTGACCAGTTTTTGAGTAGAAACTTGGATTGGTTTGGTTAACTTTGACAGGTGAGTTTTATTAAGCAATTAACTACATCAGTAGTTTAGTTTTAGTGTTTGAGAGATGCTTCTATTTCAATTACTCTTATGCATGGGCTCACTTTCCCCCAATAATGAGCACAGTGTGTAATACTGGTAATTTGAGAAGTGAATATGGTCCAATGTAACACTTCCGATCTAACACCATGTTGAATAATTGCTTCTAGTTCCTGTTCTAACTTGTCCACCAACTGTTTTCTCAAAAAGTCCAAATAATGGAGAGACGGAGAGTTATATGCTAAAAAATTGTCAATTGACATGCAAGGATGTTGAGAAAAGTAATTTCTCCAACTTTTGCATTGCAACTCCTATAGGGATTTGATTTCCATTAATGTTGTTATCTTACTACAACTCCATTGCAGGTTTTTGCATTTGTTGCTCCTAAAATTATTGGTGGAAAGAATGCGCCATCTCCTGTAGGTGAGCTGGGAATGGTTGAGATGTCACAAGCCTTGGATCTAATTGATGTTTGCTTCGAGCAGGTTGGCTATCATTGAGAAATTTGAAATCAGTTCCATCGTTCTTAATTGGCTTTTATGATTAATGTGTTTGCCATGTGCAATGTGCATAGTAGGAATAAGAAGAGTTTGACAAGGAACTGGGAATGACTATTACTATAATGTCTTTACTTTGTCAAGTGCATATATATGCCTCAGTTAAACTGGGTTATCACTTGATTTCTGGACATTGTTTAACAGCTGACCATCTCTTCCACTGGACTTAGAAGAGAAGACCATGAGTAACAGAAGTGTTACCTGGGCTTGGAGTATAGAGAACAAAGTGTTAACTATTGGTTGTGGGTGATATCTGTTTCCACAGGCATTTCCCAGAGTTTTCTAATAAAGGTGCCCTTGGTACTTTGAATATTTAAAAAAATCAAGAAAAAAAACCTATTTTCTATATGTTACTTGGAACTTTGAACCCAGACATGCATTGTAAATGCATCCAGTATTAGACTAGACCGTTATTAAGTTTATGACAGTTTTATCACTATCCTATTCTGAATAACGAGCATACCAATCAAAAGGCAAAGTGACAGTTTATGACAGTTTTATCACTATCCTATTCTGAACACCCTCTGTCCTCTTTTTTTTTTATTTGTGAATAATTTCTGCTTGATTTATGAAAATATAAGATAGACTTAATATGTACCAAAACAGAACTTTTTGTCACACAATTGATCCTTGTGAGTTAGTGTTGGAAGAGGAAAACAGCAGAAAACAAAAATCACAGCAGAATAATGGCTAAATTTAGGGTAAACTGAAGTTGGAACAAGATAATTAGGGTTTAGGGGTCATACGAAACCTCTAAAATCTGAATAGATTGATAAAATAACAAAAACTACTTTTTAGAATAACGTAGCAGCAGCCAATTTATGTTAGTCTAAGGCCTATATCTCTTTGGACTAAAAGGATTCCTAGTCTTAGTCCTGAAGTAAAACTACATGGCCTCTAAAGGAAAAAAATTAAAAAGTCAAATGCTAATCACATGATCCTAAATTAATTAAAATAATTCAAAAGAGAGCTCCTGCATCACCTTAAAATGCGATAAGAGTCATGAAATGAATATTGCCCTCTACTCTTGTCCATGAAAAATACTTGACCTGACTTTAAAGCTTTGTATTGTTTGTGCCATATCCTTGTCACCTAATATAAGCTATAAAAAATCTCTCCATTTTTGTTTATTGTTTGTATATTGATTATTAGTAGAAGTCATTGTATGTTATAATGCTTTCCATCCAGTTTAATGAGGCATGTGGCAAAGCATTAATTTTTCCTCATTTTTCCAAGTGAGCTATAATTCTTCACCCATCTAACTTCAACTAATATTTTAATACAAACAATTGTTAATGTAAAAGCATTTAATTAGTGAATATTAACCTTTTGGATCAACTGGAGCGTGCAATTATTATGATGCTCTTTTCCCTGAAATGGCTACTTGGCTGGTGAAAGTTTCCTTGATTGCATTGTTTTATATGTCAATTATTTTTGAAATGTCAATGGGAAATAAAATAGCAAGCCAATTGTCTATGGACATTACAATTGAGAAAACAAGCCTTCAAGAATCAGAATGAAAGGAATTAAAAGTATGTGCATATTTAAGCCCTCCTTCTAGTCCTAACTATACTCTGCATGTATGTTTTGCAAAATGTCTATCATCCTCTTGATTATGTGTGCATTGATGCTTCCTATGCTTGAACTACAGGTTGGACCAGACATGCTTATCAGTGGATTTTTACAGCCTGTACCGGACTTGGTACCAGTTATTCCATCAGAGGATGAAACCTTTGCAATTGATCCTTCTATCACCCCTTATGAATCAAGGATCATATTCTTCTATAAAACATGGGATCCTTATGGAGCTTTTTCGAATTTTTCTCCGCATCCAATTCAAATGCCTGATGGGAGTGGTGCATATGCCACATGGTCAAGCGTAGAGCACTATTACCAGGCAATCAACATTTCAGCATCAATCTGTTTTCTCTTTGTCAATCTGTAAAGGCTGTCATATTTTATTTTATTTTCTGAATTTTAGGCACACAAGTTCGTGGGGGTGGATGAACCTATGGCAAAGGATTGTGTTGAGAAGATCAAATCTGCCAAGAGCCCTGAGGAAGCAGCACGAATGGGAAGATCAATGCAGAAGCAGCGCCCAGATCTGGTGAGTTTCCTAGTTTTAACAGAAATTCAACTTGGGCCCTTTTCTGACATATGACTATTTGTAATGGGCAGAAGCTCATTTTGTTATGTTTGCATACTATCTCCGAACCTTGGGAGGAATCAGCATGACACAACTTAAGTAAACTTGAAATACAAGAGTAAAGTATCTCACAAATCTTTTCTTACGTTCTCTCAGCAGTTGTGCAAAACGATTGACAAACATATACCACAAACATATACTAAATACTATATAATTTAGAATTGCATGATAAAAGTTATTAATGAGGGAGACTCAAGTTCCTTGAGCAGTTCACGTGAGGACATTGATACTTGTAGGTTGGATGGTTATGCAATCCAGTATGGAGTGGTATGGTACTTATTAAAACATTAAACTCTTTGCCCTGGATTGTTAAGAAACAATTTTGTGATTTCATGTCCATGATTTTTTTTGGGTACTTTCTAGCTGTCAGCATCTTTTTAGGGAGGAGAGGCTGGGACCTGGATATTATAAAACTCTACAGAAGTAGAAAAAAGGGGCAATTATTTATGAACATTATGTTCTAACATAGGATGCCTGCACACCTATTTCCATGTCTTTCTTCCAATAAGAAGATACTCGTCTTGGGAACAGCATGCATGCTGGAATTAAATACCTTGAGTATATCTGATAGAAGCCAATACTGTGATGAACCAGGTGAGGTCTGACTGGGAAGGTTTGAAGATTGATGTTATGTATAGAGCATTGAAATGCAAGTTCTCAATTTATCCTCATTTGCAATCTATGTTGCTCTCAACTGCTGGATCTGTTCTTGTTGAAGCTTCACCACATGATCTTTTTTGGGGTGGCGGGCGGGAAGGGGAAGGCCTAAATTATCTGGGCAGGCTGCTGATGCTCATAAGGTCAGAGTTTCTTGGTGAGTGCTCCTCACCAAGTGAAATCACTTGCGAAGCTCTATAATATGCAGCGAAAGAAAGCATGTCGAGAATGAATATAGATTGTTGGTGTAAGATGAAGTGTTATCCAAAGTGGTGAGTAAATTCTATTGCTATCATAACTCACGAGTCAATCAGTCCACTTCCCTTTTTGTATGGAGGACGGGTGTCATCATTCAGACAATCTTTTTCAAATAAGATTGGTCAGATAGGTAATTCAGAATAATTTAAAGATTTATAGAGTATTTTGCAATGTTGGAAGCCTGGGAAGTGTTTTGCTAGAACTTGTACTGAATGCCATTTGGCTGCACACACTGAGTTGACATCCGCTCTGTGAATATCCTATTACTTGTCTGAATCTTATCTTCTTTCAAATAAGGCATTTTTTTTTTCGTATAGAAGAAAATAAGTTTGTTAACCTTCGAGATAATGACTTCTTTCCTTTCCCTTTTGCAAAATTAAAGCTCACTTGCGTCAGACCAGTGTGAAATGAAAGCATGGCTTGCCATCATTTTCTGTGTTCATATTTTTTCTCTCTCTACAATGCCGGGGATAGATGTCCATTGTACAAGGAAGAAAGGTTGTACAGCTTTGTGTGGTTAATTCACCATCCAATACATGTCCCTTGAGCTAGCTTGAAGATATCTTTCATTACCGGCATGTCGATCAAGTAGTAAAATTGTTTATGTGAAGTCTTAGTAAAGTTGCTTTGTGGTTAGAACATATAATATACAAATCATTTCATTATCAATCTTTAATTTCTTTGATAAAGTGTTTATCAACTTCCACATGCTTTTATCTATATTGAAGACTAAATTATGAGCAACTAAGATGCTGCCTTATTGTCATATTATACCTTCATGCTTTAGGAGTTAAGAATCTTCAAGTCTTCTAAAAGTCTTTTAATCCACACAACTTTACAAATCTCGAATACAATTGCTCTAAACTTGACTTTTGAACCACTCCTTGGTACAAGACTTTGTTTTTGGCTTCGCCAATTTAACTAAATTCCCTCCAACATGGGTATAATAACGAGATCAATTTGCATTATTATAGACTTCAATATGTAAAACCCATGTTTCTTAAACAAAAGACCTTCCAGGAGTCCCTTAAATGCATGAATTGGTTAGCCATACTTGCTATAAAAACCCTATCTAGGTGTGTGTGAGCCAAAAAAATCAATCTTGAATATACCTTAAACCTAAAAAATCTCATTCCAAGTCAATATTTCAAAGCACCCAAATCCTTATCTCAAAATCATTAACAAGTTTCTTTTCAATCTTTCTAGTTTAACATTATCTCAGGATTATATCATTTACATAAATAATCAAGATAACAGTTTTACCTTTTCTTTAATATTTATACTTGACTTTGACAATAACAAGGACATTTTACAATATTTTCAAAACACTTAAACCATACTCTAGGAGACTGCTTTAGGCTATATAATTTTTTTTTTTTAATATGCAAGCTTTATCTCTGTTAATTTCCTTTTCAAACTTAGATGGTATACTTATAAAGACTTTTCTTTCTAAGTCTCCATCTCAAAAAGCATTTTAATATCCAATTGATATAAAGAAACAATTAAAATTTACCATTGAAGATAATAATACTTAAATTAAGTTTATTTTAGCTATTAGAGCAAACATGTCCTTATGGTCAATATTGTATATCTGAGTGAAGTCTTTTACTATAAACACCTATTTATATCCTACCTTTTTTTTTTGTTGGCAACCAACTACTTTCCAAGTGGTATTTTTCTTCAAAGCATTTGTTTTTTCCATAATTATTGACTTCCAATTTAGATAATCTAAAACTTATTGAATATTTCTTGAAATAAATAATTGAGATATCTTATATGTAAAAGCTCTATGATTATTAAAAAGTTTTTGGTAAGATAAATATGTAGTAGTAAGGTCTATAGATCAGACTCCATTTTTAATAGCTATTGGGATATCAAGGTCTATAAGCTCATTATTACAAGGAAAAATAAATGTAGGAGTAGAAGTAGGAATGCCTGGAATATTCTCGGGACCATCTTTTAGAGAATTTGGTTTGTTCATGTATAAAATAAATATGGGTATCCTTTAATTTAGCAACATATATACATCTGATCATATATGTAATTTAACAACATATATACATCTGATCATATATGTATTGTTGTTATGTACTATAATAATGAATACAAAAGGAGCATTTTCTTAACACCTAAAGCGTTTGGAGACTTGTTAATGTAGCTTTGTAAGCTAAGTTTTTGAAGGAATTCCTTCGTAGCTACTGTAGCTAAGCTCCTGAAGGGCTTCCACCAGTCTTTACTTAGCGTTAAAAGATAGGAGCGGAGTTAAGACTCTCCCACTTATACATATTATATCAAACATAATCTACAAGTGCATTAATTAAGTGATTAAACCGAGACTTGAGATGAATTTTAAAATTTATGTTGGAATAATAAGTCTTCACCTTTCATATGAGTTCTTCTAGTATAACTTGAAGCTCGGGTTTAAATTAATTTGATCCTTTTATAGTAGTTATCCCCTTGTTTGCAATACATTTACACCTGACAATGATTTACTAGTATTTTCATTTGTTTCAATACCATGAACATTCTTTTTTATTTTATTTTAGATTATAATGTTGAGAGAATATTATTGTTCATAATTATATTAGGTAATGGAACATATATGTCCTAAAATCATCATCGTTCCTTTTTTATCCCCTTGAAAATAATTTTTGGTATAATAAGGTTGATTTTCTATATAAAAAAAACATTCATACTTGTATACATTTCTCTAGTTTGAGGTTGTAACATTTGTATCACTTTTTGTTTGGGGCATATTAGATGAAAACATATTTTTCAACTTTATGATTAAATTAGATTCAAATTTGCTTGGTATGTAAACAAATATTGTGCAATTGAAAACTTTTTATTGACAAATTATTTATATTCACGTATGAGGAAAATATTTTTTTAGACAATCTAATTCTATAAGAAATTTCAAAACTCGAGTAGGCATCTTGTTGATCAAACATGATTTTGTTAAAATAACTTCACTCTATAAATACTTTGTAATACTTATAGAAAACATTATGGCACAAGCTAGTTCAAGTAAATGTTAATTTTTTCTCTTAGAAATTCCATTTTGCTGAGAAGTGTCATGATATATAGACCGATGTTGAATCCCTTTTTCTTTCAAGAAATCCCTTATATACTCATTATAATATTTTATCCCAGTATCATAATGAAGTGTGCTAATTCTTGTCTAATATTGGTTTTCTATCATTTGGTAAAAATCTTTAAACAATGTTACTACCTTACATTTTCCACATAAAATAAACCCAACATAATCTTGTGTACTCATCTATGAATGTGATAAACCATTTTTTTTTTTATATATAGATACAATAGTGATTTTTGATGCAACTATCCCAACCAGGGACGAAGGTTAGTGAGGTTTATTATAAGTTAAAACTCTGAAAGAATAAAAATACCATAATTATAGAGAGACCCAAAATATTTATTTTGTATTCATCTATGTCTCCACTTTTCAAAAGGCTATTACAACTTCTCATATAGAGAAAAACTTAAAAAACCCTTTAGGATACTGCATAGGAAAAATAAACTAAAAAAACTATTCCCTTCAAATAGAGAAATAAAACTAGAAAAGCACAATAATATATAATAGGGAAGTAAAAATAGAAAAAAATAAAATTATCTAAGGAAAATATTTATTTTTCTAAAAAAGCTTCTATTTAATCTTCTCGGGTTGGAAGAAAAACTTATCCTTTTAATTATGGGTCATCGCATCATGGGTTTCTAACACAACATTTTTGTATAGGCCCGCATCGTGGGTTCTTAATACAATACCTTTGTGAGGGTCTCCCACATTGGATCCCACTACTAGGATTTTTAATAATAGTAATTGACATAATGGAAGAAAAAAAACACACTAGTTCTTAGATATCCTTTTCTATAGGGGAAACTCCTAATCTCCTTGTATAAGAGCATGTCTTGTTATGCAACGTTTTTCATCCATGGTTATTTATTAGAACACAACAAAAAACCACTAGAAATAATTGAGCTCTCCTTTATGACCTCTAACCACAACCACCATGAATCATTGGGCTCTAATATCACGTAAACAAAGAGTATTATTTGGAAATCAATATATTAGCTTAAATCAAAATAGTTTGTATAAGGTTCCTATTTAAATGAGAATAAGGCATGAAACTAAAAACTAAATCAAATCATATATCCAAATTAGAAATGATTCCTAATTTATATGAGTTGACTAATATCAAATCTATCTACCATTATAGACAACCTAATATAGAATATTTTCATAACATATTTCCAATTCATTTGATATGAGTAGTAGACCAAAAACAAATTTAAAGATGTTGATGATCATACGATAGAAGAGATGAAAGGGGTCAAGGGATTTAATGATAAGATTTTATAAGGTGATCTTAACGTTGATATCAATAATAAATAGTTATAAATTTAAAAAGGCTCTTGAATTGAAAGAACCTAAAATAATGTAGCAACTATATATATATAAAAAGGCCAAATGATATAATCATCTTGAAGAAGTGATAGGTGTCATTAGAAACCAAGGAAATATGAAATTAAAAAAAAAGAATAGATGAATCAAAAGAAGAATAAGGAAGGAAAATGTGATAGACAAATCTAGACGAAGGATCAATGGTCTATAGGCCTAACATGCAGGTATAAAAGGTAATTACATGATCAAATTTCTTTGAATATAATTTAGATAAAGATGTTCCTTATTAACATGAGTAGAGAAGGCATTCGTTAGCTAGCAAGATCTATTTGCAAAGGGAAAAAAATATAAATAGGGCTATTACAAGTTTTATAGGTGGTATAATCATGACATTGGGTACTATAGAACTTTAAAAAAGAAATTGAAAACTTTATTTGGGGGGGGGGGGGAACTTTTAAAGAACCTTTTTAAAGTGAGAATATACATGGTTTGATGTAAGACATGATTGTAAGAGAAAGGATATGAGGAATACACGGAAAGGAAGAATTTAACTAGAAAGGATAGATAGGTCCTAGTTATGTGGATAAAAGACTTAAAATAAGAGATAGGAGTCGAAGTGAAATGCTTGAGAAAAGTGAAGGTATCTTGAAACAAAGGCATAATAGAGTTATCAATGCAATTATTAGTGGTATAGGGATTACAAATGGAAACTTGAAAAACATAAAGACCTATATAAGGTTAGTTATGACCATTAAGTCTAATTTTATGAAACAAAAGCTAATGGAGAAAATATCATTACGAGAAAAACACTTGATAGATGTGACATTCTTATGGATGATATAACAGTAAATACAAATACCATCATAAATTTAATATTGCAAAGGATATTGATTTTTAACGGGGATTAATGTAGATATTTTGTACAATGATTGTTTTAAACAGAGAAAGGTTGATAAGAAAAAAGATTAAGCAAGTCAACATGCTTTTACATATGTTTTCTAGAGAATCAATATTGTTAATAGGTTCAATATTGCTTCCACTTACTATAAAGATCCTAACTATGTGATATAACATGATCCTAATATATTTTCTAGTTATAGAGAAGTTATCATTTGTAAATATCAAAAAGTTTGGCTTTGATTAATGAATGACTATCCGCATTGTTAAAGATGAATTTATTTAGATTATTATTTTATCCAAATTAGATAAAGAATTAGTCAAGTTTATCATATAGGGTATAATGTGATTATTTTTGTAATTATCTAGTTTGTTTAGATAAATTATTTAGGAAGTTCAAATAGGTTTTTATCAAAAAATGATAAATAAAAGTTATCTAAAGATAACTATCAGAGAAATGTTTTTTTTTTTTGAAACACGAATAATAGTCTGTTAAGAACATAACAAACTAAGAAGCTTAAAGATAATATTTATCAAACGTTCCTATCTTTACCACATAAATATTTATATAAGAAAAGATAATATGAAGCATTAAAGAAACAAAAGTATCACTGGGTAGAGCAAAACTTGCATCAGAGCAAGATTGCCCAACCAAGGAGTTACATATAATTTCACAGCATATACTTTTGACACACGAGTGGAATGTGAAGAAATCATTCCTTAAATCACTAGAAAAGAAAGTTTGACACTTAGTTGAGTATGGATGAACCAAGCCTGAAACTCTTTTTAACAATTGGTTCAGAGATGAATGCACTAATTGTAATTGGTATAATAAAGGCCTGAATGTTATATTCATAGTAATGTCTCCTGATAAATTTAAAAGAATCTCCATGTGTCAGATAACCAAGGAAGCTTGAGATATTTTTGAAGTTACTTAGGAGCAAACCAAAACAGTGAAAAACTCCAAATTATAAATGCTAACCTTAAGACTTGAAGGGATAAGAATGTTGAAGGATGAATCTTTCAATGAGTTTTATGCAAAAGTTCTTGATATTGTAAATTTCAGGTTCAATCTAGGAGAAAACAATAGAGGACTCGTGAAGAGTAAAGAAGATTTTAAGATCCCTACTAGAAAGATTTCAACCAAAAGTAATAGTTATAAAAGAAAACAAGGATTTATTTATTAAACGTGTTGAAGAATTTGGCCAAAAGTAGTAGGAAAAAATAGCAAAATACTCAATGAGAGATAATAACTATTATGCATGCTAACATACATTATGAGATACGTGATTACGGTTATGTAAAGTAAGGTATATAGCAAATAGATGATGAACAAAAAGGGTATGCATTTCAGAATGACATATCATATTACTGATATCCTACTCGTCAGCTAGGAAACATATATAAATGTAGGGGGGGTCAGTCCATATGGTATTGACATCCTACTCGCTAGCTAGAAATCAAAATATCATGTGCACATTAGCTAACTACTCTTCGTTACCATGAAGTAGCTAACTATCCTCTGTTAGTTTGGAGTATCTGACAACAGTTTAAATAGGGGTAAAAAGAATTATGAGCTCAAATGAACAAATAACATGGATATAAGGTTCCTGGTTTATCATCAACTTTAAAGACTTGTCAAAGATCTCTAAAAGTGATGCAATATATGATATACCAAATCTGCGACCAGTTAGGAAGATGGTATGTGGAGTATATTAGGAAAGAAAACAATTTAAGGCTAAACATAAGAATACTATTGACATTTTAACCTCAATACATCTTAAATTGTTATATATGGACCTAATAGGTCTAAACTCAAATTAAGAGTCTGAGTGGAAATAAGTATATCATAGTCATTGTAGATGATTATTCAAGATAAACTTGAGCTATTTTGTTAAGAAAAAAGTTATAGTCCTTTGATCTTATGAGGAAATTGTTTAGAAGACTGCACACAAAAAAAATCTTTTCATTTCTAGAATTCACAATGACTATGAAAAAGAATTTGAAAATACTAATTTTTCATCTTTTGGTGATGAACATGGTATGCATCAAGAATTATCTACTCCTATTAATCCTTAGTAGAATGTTATAGTTGAGAGGAAGAATAGAGCCATACAAGAAAAGGCTTGAACTATGCTGAATAGTAAAAAAAGTTATATTATACTTCTAGAGGGAAGTTGTCAAAACCAGTGTATATATTTTGAATCGTGTTGTGGTTAGACCTGGAACAAAACTCATTTCTTATGAGTTATGGAGCAATAAGAAACCTACTGTCAAATACTTCAGAGTGTTTTGAAAGTTTTTGCTATATCTTGAGAGATTGAGAAAACTCATATAAGTTTGATAGCAAGAGTGATATAATCTTTCTTGGATACTCATCACACAACAAAGCCTACAGAGTCTACAACCTATGAACTATAACTATCATGGAGTTAATTAATGTGGTTATTGATGAGAAATTTAAAGGAATATGTCAAGAAATATCTCGATAACATCATTGAGATAACTAAGGAAACCTTATCACAACATGATAAAAAAAGACCACGAGGAGAGTTCTTCACATGTTTCTAAACAATCATGAGAGAAAGAACCTTCTTTATAGATAAAACACAATCATCTCAAGAAAAACATTATTGGGAATTTGGATAAAGATACGAGGTTAATAAAAAGAGTTACCAATCAAGTCTCATATATGTATTATTTATCGCATATTGAACCTAAAAAGGTTGACGATGCCTTACAAGATGAAAATGGATCAATGTTATGCATGCAAAATTAAATTAGTTCACAAGAAATGATGTATAGAAATTGGTTTCATATCTTGATAGTCATAATATAACTAGAACCAAATGTATCTTTAAGAACAAATTAGGCGAGCATGGAACGATCATCAGAAACAAAGCAAGATTGGTAGCATAGGGATACACTTAAGTCGAAGGGATTGATTTAGATGAAACATTTGCACCAATAGCTCATTTGGAATCTATTCATATATTGCTTGCAATTTCTTGTCACTTGAATTTCAAACTATATTAGATAGATGTGAAGAGTGCATTCCTAAATAGAATTCTACAAGAAGAAGTCTATGTAGAACAACCCAAATGTTTCATTAATCATTTGTTTCATGATCATGTGTACTGGTTAAAAAAATCTCTCTATGTTCTAAAACAAGCACTGAGAGTATAGTATGAACGGTTAACAAAATATATGTTAGATAATAGTTTCAAAAGAGAACAAGCTGACATGAAGTTTTTTTTGTAAGAAAAGCTAGTAAATATCTAATTATTTCTCAAATTTATATTAATGACATTGTGTTTAGAGCTACTCATGACTTACTTTCTCATGAGCTTGCTATATAATTGAAATTAGAATTTGAAATGAGCATGATTGATGGGTTAAACTTCTTCCTTAGCATACAAATTAAGTAAAAATAAAAATGTAATTTTTATTTCTTAATCTAAATATGATAAAGATATGGTTAAGAAGTTTGACATGGAAAGAAATAGTCATGATTGTACACCTATGAGTATATCTATCAAAATTAGTTTAGGTTTTACAAGTAAGTGTGTTAATTCTACACTTTATAGAAGCATGATAGAGTCTACTTTATATCACTGTAGTAAAGTTGACATTGCTTTTAATGTGGGTATTTATGCTAAATTTCAATCTAATCCTAAAGAATCATATCTTACAGTAGTTAAAAAAAAATCTTAAAATACCTTGGTGTTATAATAAACTATGGTGTATGTTATTTAAAAGATTCAAACTTGGATCTAGTTGGCTACTCAAATGTTGATTAGACAGGTAATGTCAATGATAGAAAAAGCACTACAGGAGGGTGTTTTTATATTGGTGGTAACATGACAATATAGATGTGAAACAAAATTCAATTTCATTATCTACTGTAAAAGCCGAGTCTATTATAGCAGGCAGTTGCTGCGCATAACATTTTTGGATGAAGAGGATGTTAAAGGATTATGGTTTCTCTCAAGATACTATAACTATTTATTATGATAATTCCAGTAAAATTGGTATTTTTTAAAAATCTTGTGCAACATTCAAGAACCAAGCATATAGATATATAACATCACTTTATTAGAGACATGGTTGAATAAAAAATTGTGTCATTAGAACATGTGAACACCGAACATTAATTGATTGACTTATTCATGAAACCTCTAAATAGTTGAAGATTTTAATTTATTAGTAAAGCCATTAATGTATGTGAAATCTCAAATTCTTAAAAGAGAAAAATTTTATAAATAAAAAAATATATGTGTACATAATTTTGTTTGGGTTTCTATATGTTTTCAGGTTGTTAACATTGAAGCATAAAAGCAAACCTTGTAAGTATACCTAATCTAAACCTTTAAATCTCACAAATTTCATTTTGCTGGGATAAAGGTAAATCTTATGTTAGGAGTGAAAATTATATGTATCTAGGCCCTAACATAAAATTTAACTTTTAAGGTATGTTCACACCTTGCTAGCATATCTTAATTCAAAGAAGAAAAAGATGAAGAATGAAAATTTTAAAGCAGAACTATTGTTTTTCTCATTTACATACTCAAATCTTGATTTGATCATACAAAATATATGTGTTTATAAATAAAGATTGACCAATAAGGTACATATCTCCTTTTAAATTGTTATTATGAGTAATTTTAGGCTAGAAAACTTGGTTACTTTATGTAAGTCCACATCCCTGTCTAAGTGTATAATTAGACACACTTGTGAGAAAAACATGAAAAAATGATGTAGCCTAACTAATTTATGAAACAAAAGGAGATATGGTTGTCTAAGCAGTCAATCTTTTTCATAACATTGATATGTCATCTTAAAAGAGACTATAGAAACATATCATGATGCTTTATGTAAGCAGGAATGAGAGAAAAATGTTTTTTCAAAAGATAATTTAATGATGTCGCTCATCAAAACACGCAATAATCTCTCTCTCTCTCTCTCTCTCTCTCTCTCTCTCTCTCTCTCTCTCTCTCTCTCTCTCTCTCTTGTTTCTTGTTTTAATGCACTCATCTCATGACTTTTCAAGTAAATCTCATCATCTTTACTTGACATCTTCTGATAAATATAAAAGAAAATTTTAAGACAAAGCATATGCTCATCATCCCCATCTTGCATTTAACCCTTTATATATATATATATAAATGGCAAGGATATTCTATCTTAATCTAAAATTTCTTGAGAAAATTATTAAAAAGAATGTCATTACAATCATTTATACACCACTTTTGCAGCACATATTTCTTTCAGTTTATTACTTTATGAATAATGTATTTTCTTATTGTAGGGTTTTTATAAACTAAAAGCCAAGAAAACACCTAGAACCTCTATTTTAAGTTCTTCTAATGAGTAAGAACATGAGACGCATCTCTTGAAGAGAACCCAATCCAGCCTTCTAAAATTTAAAGGATAAAAGAAAATGGCAAAACAATAACTGGTTCCTCTAAATCAATAGCACAACTTGGAAAAACTGACTACTTCATTTCGCCTATTATAGAGATGGCTTATAGAAACAAATTCTCTATGAATAACATACTGAGTG
Organism: Populus alba x Populus glandulosa; assembly: GCA_033617975.1. Taxonomy (NCBI): domain Eukaryota; kingdom Viridiplantae; phylum Streptophyta; class Magnoliopsida; order Malpighiales; family Salicaceae; genus Populus; species Populus alba x Populus glandulosa. Next base: position 9,690,315 of record CM066161.1, read on the forward strand.
AAAGAGAAGTTTTTGTAAGTGATGTTTCTGACTCCATATTTGTGTTCATAGAATAAATCTTTAAGAAAAGAAAATGGGGTAAACTAACTAAAGAAGCACTTACTCTACATATTAAAGTAGTTAGGGAGTTTTATGCCAATTATGAGTCTTTCAATCTTGATGACCACTCCATTACTTCCACTGTTAGAGTTTAAAACCTTAAGTTGTCTTCTACTGATATTATAAAGTTATATGAGCTACATGAAACCATAAATCTTGGCTTTCAATATAAACGAATAGGATCCCTTTTCAATACTCAAATGAGTGATTTTATTGTTAGTTTTACATGACCAAAATAGTCTGCCAAAGCACATAAACTGCCTATGATTACCTCCTTACCGACTATTAGCAAAAAATATGCTAACACACGTTTGGATTATTGAAAAACATACTGAGCTAACAATTGAGAAAGTTGAGTCCATGTATGTTATTACTATTAATGTTCCAATTTACATAACCATTCACTTTATTAAGATAATATAAAAAGCTAAAATTAAGAAGGAAGTGAGTCTAACTTTTAATGAATTGAACTATGATAGAAATCATGGTTAAAGTACCCTTGTATGACACGGAGCCAATAATTAAAATGTATGAAAAGATCTTAATTGTAACTATTGTCAAATCTAAAATTGTGGTTAGTAAAAAATAGTCATATCATGAAGAGCCTAGCTCTTCTCAACATGAGACTCCTCAAACCAACCTCCCTACTCTATCTTATAATATAATAATTGTAAGTACTATAAACAAGTTTGATATTTTTACAAGTAAATAGGAATAAGGGATTGATATAGTTGATAAGTTGCTAACAAATTTGTGATAAGATATTGTGTAGGTTAATGACAGACTTGTTTGACTCGACTTGGACGTCAAACAAATGCATTGGTTTATTGTTCGTGAAGATGAGGAATAAGATTGGTGTCAAACCAAAGAGGTGACAATGGTGTATACAAGGGAGAGGAAGCAAGTAAGCAGCTAGCCAAGCCAACAACCCCGTTAATTTTTTTTTAATTATTCTAGAATTTTATTTTATTTTTTTTACCAATAATAAATATTGAATATCTTGGTCTATAATAACTAGAATATTTGTTTAGCATAGGAACCTCTATACTGAATACTCTTTTTTTTTTTTTTAACGTGGGTGTTTGGGCTATCTTACGTGCATCTTAACTAATTCTACAAGCCCTAAAGTTAATGACCATGTAAGTTTTCAGTGACCTTGAGATTTGTGGGACTCGAACTAGTGACCTCTAGGGAGCAAATCTAAGGTCTGACCAGTTGAGCTACACCCCTCAGGGTTATACTGAATATTTGATGCACTTTGAACTTGATACATATAATTGCATAACGATATCCCATGCATAATAGTTTTTTAATATATTATGAACTATTAAGATGCAACATGTGAAGTTTTTCATAATAGGTTATGAATTGTTTGCATGAAACATGTTAGGAACTAATAGGGTATTGTTGCATAAATATTCTTAATTGCTCTCATGCAATTGACCATCTTTTTCAGTTGCTAGACGAGTTATTTATAATGTTACCATCTTTTTCTTGGCATTATCATTTTCATCTATTAGCATGTTAAATCAACTTTAGAATTCCACGCTTTGCTTGATTTGCGAGGCTATTACTTGCCTTTGCTTATATATATGCAGTTGATCATCTTTTTCAATTGCTAAATGAGTTATTTATAATGTTACAATCTTTTTCTTGACATTATCCTTTTCATCTATTAACATGTTAAATCAAGTTAAGAATTCCATGTTTTACTTGATTTGCGAGGCTATTATTTGCCTCTGCTTACATAAACTATAAATTTTAATCTTATACAAATTGTCGGATAAAAGTTTTTCAATTTAAATCCTAGTACAATTTATACTTCTAATTGTGTGCATCCTCCTAGTAATTTTATGTTTTATAAATATAATTATACTTTAATATTCACCAAAAAAACAACTTTTTTTAATAAGACTTGATTGTTGATTGAAAATGTAAATTTTAATTTCTTGATTGATGGTTAATTTTAACTTTCTTTCCTGATTTCTTAAAAAATACAAAGTTAACAATTATTGTTTTTATTAAATGACATGTAAATATTTATTTTTATATGATAAAATTATAATGAAGGAAAAAGTTAAAAAGCCGTACATGAATAGTAATTAAGCACATGACATCCTTCTCATTGATTATAAAGTCCCATAATTTGATGGTCAAGCTAACTGGCTAGAGATCCAATTGTTTTTTTTTAAAAGAAAGTGTTAAAGCAAGATTGTTTTACATTAATACGTATTTTTTAATCAAATTCCACATATTTAATTAAATTCAGTTTTCCAATTAATCAAAAGACTGACTATTTATGTTAAATAATTGATGAGCCTTTTATTTCTTATAATGTGACAGAGAACATATATATATATATAAACAAAGAAACAAAGAGAAAGAGTAGTTTTCATTGGTGTGTTATAATTTGACCAGGCGTGTAAAGAAAGAAAGAAAGAGGAACGATAATCAAAGATGGCTACGAGAAGAAGTAACCGACCACTTTATTTAGTCATGAGACGCCACTTTGACATTAATTGCTAAGGGGAAGATTGAAGAAAACTTCTAGATAATGAGGTGTATGCATGTATGAATCTACCTGTATAGGGACATGTCTGTGTGCCATCACATGTGAAATGTTTTTATTAACTATTGATCGAAGAAGAAAGTACATAAAGAAAACTCATGATTTATTTTTAATAAGATCAAAACATAATTAAAACAATACACACAAATTGATAAAAAAAATTATGATAATTTACAAAATTAGTATTTCAAATTCTAAGAGATAAAATTATTATTATTAAGGTTTCAGCAGCTACGATGTTGTTTAAAATTATTATTCTAGAGCCTTGAATAACTCAAATAATAGAGACAACTAACTTTTTCTCCCGTGTATGCACTGGAAAGAGTTAAATTTTGTTTAATATAAAGAAGATATTTAAACAATGATAACTTGAATTAATTCGAATTAACTTTATAAAAAAGAAAAAAATAAAACAAAGAAAGTTCAAGGCTCAAAAAAACTAATTTCAAATCATAAAATTGAAAAAAAATAATTTTAAAAAAATAAACATGAAAAAAAAAAACTCGAGTTAACTCATGTTCACTTTACTAACCCACCACTACCTGTGACATAAGATTGTGCTAAGAAAATTATTTAAAAAAAAAATGACCTAGAGAAAAGGATCAAAGATAAATATATAAAAAACATTGAAAAAAAACATGTGAGTCACATTAGGTTAACCTAACGAACCTACAATCCGGGATAACTCTATATATAAAAAAAAGGCATTAAAAAATAATAAATCTCAAGACTTAATAGTCCAACGTCATCAAATGATGAAATTAAAAAAAAAATATTGATAAAAAATTCAAGGCAACTCGTGTTAATATGACTAACCTATGACCCGGGATAACCTAAGAGGAAAGAAAATAGAAAAAATAGAAAGCTCAATGTCCAAAAATCTAATGTAAAATTATTGCTTTTTTTATAAGAAAAACCAAAGTTAAATCAGGCTAATTTTTAAAACAGACAACTTTGATAAAGAAACCGAGATAACCTTACAAAAGACAAAAAATAAATCTTGAACAAAATTTTTAACCATAAAAAATTAAAAACAAATAATAAAACAAAATATCTAATATGGTATAAAAACTAATGCAAGAAGATAATGAGAGACTTAATAAAAAAAATTAAACTAAAAAAAGATATAAAAAAATTAAAAGAATGAGAAATAAATTTGAATAAAAAAACAAATAAATTAAGATGATAAGGGGAAAAAATTGAAAGAGAAAACAAAATTTAAAAAATGATTGAAAAAATAATTAAAAAAATAAAGATAATAATTAGATAAAAATATAAAGAAATAAAACATTGAGCGATATAATGAATTTATTAAAGGAAAAAAAATATGTACGAGATTCTACATTAATTTGTCTTTTATATATATATATATATATATACATATTATTGCAAGTGAATTTGTTTTTCTAACTAATTAAAGACATTATATATAGCATGAATGTTCGTCTAATTTATTTAGGGGTAATTACAAAACATTTATTTTTATACTTTAGTTATTTTTTATATTTTATCTTAATTCTTTTAAAAATTATATTTGAGATTTTATAAGTTCATAACACTATATTTTCTTATTCTAATATGTAAAATAATTAACACAAAATATATTATTTACACAATTAGCATTATTTACACAATTATTATTATATTCTATTAAAAAAATAACAAAAATTAACTAAGTTTTTGGAGAGATTAAAAAGCTATAAATATGAAATTTCCATTTTAACTTAGTTTAGTCAGCATGAATCACAATTTTTTTAGAAACAAATCGTAGATTAATGATTTTTATTTTTAAAAATTCAAAATTTGAGCTTTTTAAAAAGAAGATCTCAAATAGATTTTTGATATCTTTGTTTTTTTGTTGCTATAAATGAAATTTAAAATTTGATCAGTTAAATTTTATTGTTTGATAGTAAAAAACAACAAGTTATGACAAAAAACCTATAACAAAATTGTCATTTAGAATCCATTATTCACTATGTGTTCCCAATCACAAGTACAATAAAGAACCATTAAAACTACTATAAAAACAAGTAATCTTTTCCAATTTACACTATAAAAAGGTTGATCCTTCAGAGAGAAAAGTATTATGAATTAACTAAAAAGAGGCATAAGACTTGAAACAAATTTTTTTATATTATTTCCCTCTCTTTTTGCTAGAAAACAAGTCCTTAAACCAGTTATAATCATCACACAACCAAAAAATTAAACAAAGAAAAGCAAAAAAAAAACAATATAAAGAAATAAAGCAATAAAAAATTTGTTGACAATTTAATATGTCATGGATGTTAACAAAGCTCAATGAAATTGCCAATGAAAATTCCATTCATCGGTAATTTTAAATGAATTAAAACCCAATAGTTTCTCTTCTCCTAGCCATTTTTTCTTCTTTTTTCTTTTAAAACAACAACTTCTCTCTCCCAGTTAATTAGCAAATCTAGTCACCTTTTTTACAAATTCAATCACCCAACCTGTTGATATCGACTTATATGTGTTAGTAGTGTTAACTTCTCTTTTTTAAATCCATTTATTGTCAAGTTTTAATCCACCAAGTAAACAAACCCATCCATTGTTTTTGTAACCCATTTTTGTTTTAAGTTGATCTATTGATATTTGTTTGTAGTATTTATAGTTGCTTATACATTTAAGTGTTTTAAAGCTTTTCTCTAAATAATGTTGTTGAATTAATGTATGATATGTATTTTAGGGTATGTTTGGGATTTGGAGGAAATATATTTTTTTTGTTACCTGATAAAATTGAGTTTGATTTTGTAAATTAGGTGTGTTATAATTTTAAAAAAATGATGGGTAATTTAATGGGTGCCAATTTTATTGTTAAGTTGTAAATTTAAAAAAAATTATGTTTTGTGGAATTGATAATAATTAAAATGTATTAATTTAGATTGAATATGTATTTTGTTGATTTTCTTAGGGCGTTTGATTTTCAAAGGCTTTTGTTTATATTAATATTATATAAAAATACATTACTTAGATTTAGAGTCAATACGAAGGTTTGTAAACTATAATTCCAGTTTGGGATTTGAGATATTTGTATTATTTAAAAAATATATATGTGTTCTTTTATCATATAATAAATTTTGAAATGTGCAAGGTATTTATTGGTTCTTTATAATGTATTATATTTATATTTGTTAAATAATTTTGTTTAATGTTTTTCAAATATGTGTTTATTGATTCAATCATTGCACAAGTTTTTTTTTTTTTATTGTGGTTGTGAGTTTAATGTGAAGAATTGTTGGCTTGAAGATTCTTGATGTTATTAGTTATTGTTGTTGCTGCTGCGCTGCTGTTGCTGTGTTTAGGTAATCATTGTTGGCTTGAGGATTTATAACAACAAATAAAAAAAGATTCAAAACACCGATGGAATAGTTGATATAGAGGAAATTTCATTAGCAACTCTATCAAAATCTTCTTAGTATTTTTTTTTATATATATATAAAATCAGAGACTAAAAATTCTATTGGAAAATTAGTTGTTGATGGAAAATGGGTTGCAAAATCTGTTTTTTAACATGAATATTCCATCATCTATTTCGAATGCTTTTCGACAATGAATTTTCATCAATAACCATCAATAATTAAAATACCAATGAAATTTTTTCCTAAACACCAAGACATTGGTGTTTTCTAATTTTTTGGTAGTGACATCTTGAAGTGTCATGGGTAATTGACTTTTTAAGGGAAGAATATGTTATAAACCTTCAAACTTAAAGTTGTAAGAGCATCAGCATATTGCATGTATTAAATATCACCAACTAGGCATCTGGCTTATTGGTTTCACAAATAATATGCTCATGCTCATGCTCATGCTTTTAAGGCATATGTTATGTTTATAGGTATTGAAATGGGTTTTGACTTGAAAACAAGAAGCTTTATTAAGGAAAAACTCATAAATATTACAAATTCTCTAATTAGGTTGGCTTTATGATAATGTGTTTGCTCTTTTTAGGGTCATGAGTCGGATACTTATTTTTTTTTCAATCTCTTGCGTCTTTGTGAGTCTTTTTACAATGAAAGAGATGCAAATAGAGAAGGGAAAATAGGGAAGGTAATAATAAAGGGAAAGAGATTGGAAAAAGAAATTGACATGTCATCTGTGTATTTATGTTGTATTATATATGAGGGTAAATTCATTTTTTTAGTTTATTTTCAAAATTAAGTTAATGTAAGATGTGAAGTGTAATTTATGAAAGAATTAAAGAACAATAAAAAAATAACTAAACTATATAAGGGATTTTTTTTTTGTAATTATCTCATTTACAATGATCATGGATATGCCTGAGGCATTAGGTATTCATCAGGCATCCATACTCGACTTGACATGATTTATAAAACACTAACATAATAATCTAGAAGAATACCTTTCTACGACCAAATCAAATACACCAAAAGTTTTGGCCTAAATACAAGAATTTTTATAATTAGTAGAGATTAAGAATTAGTATCGAAATTATAAAATACAAAATTTATTAGTATAAGTATCAATACTTGTAATAAAATAATATGCTCCCAAATACTTTGCAATCTATTTAATTGCAATTACTTGAATAATTCTTCAAATGAAAGAAAAAAAAAAGAAGCAAGACTAGAAAGTTGCATAACCATCTTCATTAAGTGGAAAATGAAAGCAATTCTAAAAAAAATAAAACTTTAATTATAGATTTTGAAGTAAAAAAATTCCTTGCAATTATTGTGAGCGAAGTTTGTCAGTGAAACAACATGTTCCACCATAGAAAAATTAAGATTTGTTTGCTTGCCACACTCATCAGCTTTAATTGCATTTGTCTTATATAATCAACTATTTGGAAAGAAAAATCTCTAGAGTGGCCACACTATCTCAGTTGACGATGTCTATTAATTGAAGCTCCAACCTGTTGGTGTTCATACTGATATCTGATGTTGGATGAAGAAATGGAGATTGAAAAAAAGAAATGAGAGGAAGAGAGCAAAACATGGGTAATTAGGTGAGTGGTGATGTTTAAAGTAAATGCGGCAACCCTAAATGCTCAACATATAAATAGCTTTGTATAAAATATAATTTTTTGAAACTTTAAAGTTTTTGTTATTGTTTGGGTAGGGTTTGAGTAGAGTTTCAGGTTGATTAAGATAATATTCGTACCCTATTTGAACTTGATTTTTTGACTTCAAGTATTATCCGAACCTAATTCTAACCTAAAAGGGAAAAAACATTGCTACCCATAAAGTTAGTGTCTGTTAGGTTTGGATAAAATTGTTATTCCGATGTTGAATACAAATTATACTTCAGAATATTCAAGTTATATTTTTCTTTTAAGGTTATTTTATTACATTAGAGTGTTATCTTGAAATTATCATAATTAATAAACTTCTAATTAATAATAATACCACTTGAAATCAAGACATCCATTTGTTTTGTGAAAACTTCTTAATATCTCTATAATTGGGCTTGAGCCTCATATTAAATTATAAGAGTTATTACCATCGGTTAATGAAAGGTTACTATATAGGTTACTATATATATATATATATATATATATATATATATATATAAGCCATAATTTTTTTTTTAAAAAAAGACATAATAGAAAACTAGGAGAAAAAAAGAAAAATAGAAGCCATACAAATGGTAGATTAGAATCTTAGCCAAGTCAACATCCACATACCTTTAAGTCTCAAATCTAATATTTATTGAGAAATGAAAAACAAAACCAAGAAATATTAAGAAGTCCAAGACTATTAAAACATTAACCTAGAAGTATACGAAGACCAAACCTAGTAGAGTTTCATGATCAAACATGTTCCCTTGATATTGGTAATGCCTAAGAGATTTTTGGTCAACCTATAAATAGGAGATATATCAAATAAAAGGCAAAACATATGATACAATTGTTAGAGGCATTGTACAAATAATTTAATATGACAACTATAAATAGGTTGTTTAAAGTTTACTGAAAAAAATATAGGTCAATGAAGATCCTTTTTGAAAGGTGAGTATAATTGTGGCTTTTGTTAATCTTTAAATATTACTTGTCCCTAAAGTAATACAAAGATTTCACTTTATAATCCAAGAACAAAACTAGAATTAAAAAAGGATCCATAAACTAAGAAATAAATATATCAAATGGATTTCTAATTCACTAATTTAGCTGGTCTTTGAAGGCTTAACCCCTACATAAAGCTCGTATAGGATTCATGAAAGTTCAAATTCTAAAATTATTTTACACTTAATGAACAACTTAGGTAATAAAACTAGAACACTAAAGTTGTGAAAGCTATTAGAACTATCATATACACAAACATTGTCCAAAAAACCTAGACTTCTAGAAAAATGATCAAACAAATCTAAATCACTTACTCATTTTAGAGCAACAAGAGGCTAAAACTTTTTAACTAATGTTTTGTTTGTTTCTAGAAAAAAAATAATTCTATGTCTGTTTCTCGTAAAATATTTTATAAGAAAACTAGTCAAGGTAAAATATTTTATAGTTAACCTTCAAACTTAGTTAATTTACTAAAAAAATATTTTCAGCTGATGAAATTTTATAAAATATTTTATGAACAATAATTCACTTCCAATACCATCAAACTATTTCAACCAGCACTTCTATCTTAACACCATCAGCACCACCTCCTCCTCCTCCCCCACCATCACCTTTTCATGCACCACCACCACCATTATAACCATCTCACCACCACTGTTATCACCACCATAACCACCCCCTCCACCTCCTTCTTTTTAATTACCACCTCCACCACTATCGTCATCTCATTACAACTACCTCACGACCACCTCCTCTAACACTATCACTATCTAATCACCACCTTTTCCTCCTCCACCACCACAATCACCTCACCATTACCACTACCACTAAAAAATATTTTAAGAGAATATTTTTCAACCCAAATATTGAAAAATATTTTAATGTAAAATATTTTACGGAAAAATATTTTAAGTGTAAAATAACTTATATGTAAAACATTTTTCATTTGTAATATATTTTATGCAAATCAAGTAAACCTTAAGACTTAGAAACCGTTTGGTAACGTGGTGGCTTCCACTTTTCCTGCGATTTCAAGCAACAAGCCGTTTGGTAATTAATAAACGCGTGTTACTGTTCACTAGGTCCCACATGCAGCTGCGTTTAAAACGCGAGAAAAGAAGAAGCAGCTCCTGCCTGCTTTTTGCGCGTCCAAACTAATGCTACTGTTGTGAACAGTGGATCATGCTCCACTGTTCACTAAACAGTTTTTTTTTTAATTATAGTGAAGGCATGCATCCACTGTTCGCAGAACACTTTTTTTTTTTTTTTTATACCTATGTAGGTAATTAATTTCACTCGTATTATTCACGTGAACAACAATTTTTTTTTGTTTTTTTTAATTAGTTTAAGGTGAATTAAATTTACTCGTAATGTAATCTTAATTTTATTCTTGATAATATTTTACTTAATTTTGTAGTTCTTGTCGGATGAATTTTGTACGTAATGAAATTGTAGATAGTTTTTTGTTAAAATAATTTTTTTATATATAAAGTGTCATTTATTTCATGATGCAATAGCAATAGTTAAATCCATAATATTTAAATTAAAAACCATCAATATTAATATATATATTTTTAAAATTATTTTATAACCTCAATTTCAAAAGCATTCTTAACCAAACATATTAAAACTACTTTTTTAAAACCTCAATTTCAACCACATTTTTAACCAAACACCTATTTTTTCAAACCAACCTCAACTAAAAGTACTTTTTATAAAATAACTTTTTTCAAACCACAACCATAACCGCTACCGCAATACCAAACACACTCTTAATCTAGAAGAATGCAATGCCTAAATAGCAAAGGTAGACACAATGCGTAAATAGTATATGTAAAGGTAAAGAAGCTAAATATTGTCCAATATTGCTCATGAAATATAAAATCCTAATTAGAAAAATATCCTAATGACTTGGCTTTCAAAACAATTTTGACTAAGCGAACAAGAAATTTAAATATAGTCAAAATGGTATATCTTCATCATAATAACAAAAATAATAAAAAATAATTGAGATCATCGTCATAATTCAAAAATGATAAAATCATTCTACATAACAAACAATAGAGGATACAATAATCGATTTGTAAATGAAACTTCAAGAAGTAACAAAAAAAGAAAAGAAAAATCAGTCTTACTTTTTGTAAGTACAATTCTACATGTCAAGAGAACAAAGATTGTTCATCTTAACATTAATGAGATTCCTATTTAAAATTAGGTACTTAATGTTAGGTTTCTCAAAAATCTTAGGTTTCTCAAAAATCTTAGACACATCAAAAACAATAATTTTTTTTAAGTCTCAAGGATATTGTTAGACAATCTAGATTCATTCAGGGTTTGAGCAAACATTAGTTGCAAAATTATATTTTCTTTTAAAAGTTTGATTAACTTTTTCAAGCTTAAGTTGTTGCAAATTACATGTCATCTAAATGTTCAACCTTTAACAGTGATCCATATGAACCCTTAGTAAAAAATATCTTAAAAGTTTTTAGAAAAGAGGGATCACTATGTCTTTGAGTACTAGCTTTTATATGTGTGTTGTTTTATGTGTTTTTCTATACCGTACAATCTATAAGTATTACTCAAACCTATATTTTGTAACATACTTCTCTAAATGATACGTGTCATGACAGTCATAACATTTTATTTATAGAAAAAACTTAATAACTATATAAATAAAAAAATATCAATTTGTCTCCTGAATAATATCATTTATATCATTTTAGAATAATTTTAGAAATTTATTCAATCAAGTATGTACTTGATTTTTCTAGGTCTAGAATTGTAAACTCGTGTATTAATTATATTCTAGCCCTTAATTTTAAAAACTTATTTATAACCAAATCACACTTGATTAATCATCACATTTTAATCTATGACTAATAGTTTTTAATGTGTGTGACATATTAGATTTCAAATATATTAGCCCAAATATAAATTATAATTCTAAATACACTATGATTAAATAAGTTAAACAATTTAGTTTTTTATCAATTTAATATTTGATTGATTTATCTTAGAAGATCAAGTTCACTACCTAACAACATATCATAGTCCTTTAAATATTACAAAAATCATATTTGATTTGACTTAACCTTTTAATAACTAGTTTCTTAGTGTAATTATTATGCTTTCATCATGAGTGTTTCGATTTAGATATTATATCATATAGTGTATATATTTTATCAAATCATGTTTGTTCTTAACACCATAATCATTGATTATTTGAATAAGATTTGAAACTTTATTTTTTTTCAAATCTCATTCCACATTGCGTAAAGATTTTACAATCAATACTAGTCAAGAATATGTGAAACATTTTTCTTAATTCACCTAGGGTGATGAATAATCTCTTCATCATTCAAATACCTTCATATAATTCATGTTATACCTAATACATTCTCATTGTTACCTTTAATTAGTAAAAAATATAGTTAGGATCAAAGTATAACATTCTCTATATAAGATATTTAGAGATCTTAAGTTTAATAATTACTTACATAGCTGTCATGTGAGTCTTTCTATAAACACAAATGATATTTCTATGTAGAATTCTTATGCGGATCAGTTCAGTGTACATGTTATCTGACAAGTACTTATATATTAGTTACATGTATTTCTCATACATTAACTTATAAAAATGCATGCTCTTGTTAATAGATAAAAGAATATAATATATATCATTTTCACACAACTCCAATTAATATCCAGTTTTAAAAGACCATCGACTATGAATATTTAGAAATAATATTTTGATGTAATGTGAATCTCATAATTATAACAATTTTATAATTTTTTTTACAATTTTTTTCCCAATAACTTTATCTTTACTTTAGACTCATTAATCAAACATAAATAAATATTAAACATAAAGAATGCATTTATTAATAATAAATATATTTTGCATGAATAGAGTGAATATCACATGCAACCAACTGATTGGTTATTAAACATATGCACTAACACTTAAAGCATAAATCAATCAAAAGTTGGTGTTGCTTGAAAAAAAAACAAACAAATAGTAAAAGCATAAACAATTATGGCACCATCTAAAATAGGTTATAAAGGAAAACAAATAAAAAAAAGATATAAAGCAAAATTATTATATATAATGATTAACCAAACACTTTTTAAACGATGAGAACATAAATTGAGTTTAATCCATAACTCACCACAATACCAAAGAGATTTTTAAAATTAATTTTCTCAAGTTCAGAAATTTCCAACCAAAAAAAAAAAAAATACTAAAAGAACTAATAAGTATTTATTTCATTAATTAAAATAGAATTAATACAATAAATATTTTTTATTTCAATTAATACAATAAAATGACTAAAGAGGTTTGTTTTTTTATTTATTATTATTTCAATTTATAACTTTAAATGCATTATACGAAATGAAAAATGAACATTTGAGATTTTTAAAGAATAAATATAATCAAACTCTTTTTTTTTTTTAAAAAAAAATCTTTCCCTTTGACCGTCTAACCATTGTTTATATATATAAACACCTATCATGAAAGTATAATGAAGGCCCCGATTCTTACATCATTGATGTTGAATACGAATTATACGTTTTTTTTTTCTTCTGGAAAGGTCAATTTATTGAAATTATCACAATCAATAAACTTTTAATTTCATAAAATAATACCACGTGAAATTGTGTGGGTCTTTTGGCATCTTCCATGTGAAAACTATGGCATGCATTGAGCTGTGAAAACTTCTTGAAATATCTATAATTGGGCTTCAGCTCATGTCACATTGTATGGGTCATTGGCCTCGGTTACTCTTTCGAAAAAGAAAAAATAAATAAAATGAAGGTACCAAAACCTTGAAATATATATATATATATATATATATATATATATATGGAGGACCAAACTTTATTGTATAGTTGAAAGAGGAAAAATAGTAACCTAGGGAAAAAAATAGGAAAAAAAAAAGAAGGAAAAATAAGCCATGATCTAGAGAAAAAAAAATACAGAAAAACAGAAGCCATACAAATGGTAGAGGGGAATCTCAGCCACGTACCTCCAAATCCCAAATCTAAGGTTTCTCAAAATAAAAATAAAAAATCCTACCATATCACAAATGAATAATTTGCCCACTGCTGTCCTCTATTAATTCTACCATATTATTATTATTTCAATTTTCTATTTGTCGCTATACTATGATTATTATTACAACTCATGGGTGATGCATGCACACATGATTATACATAAGAACACATGGCCTATTACCATAAAAAACAGATTTATTAATTAATGATCCAATTTTTATAAATAATGTCGCTGTAGAGATTTAATTTAATTTCTCCTCTCTCTCGCTACCCTTATTAAGAGCGGAATCTGTGCATCTGTTCCTCGTCTTTGATGAGAAGTAGTTGCTATTATTTCTGGTAATTTATGGATCTGTAATCACTCCCTATCTAAAGAAATTCACTCCCTCTAAACCTTCAATCTCTTGGGATTGTTTTGGCCTCTTCTGTGAATTGAATTCAGTCCTTTTTGCTCCCATCAATGAACCATGCTTCTCTAATCTCTTTCGAATTTCTGGCAGCCCAAATAGCTTATTTTTTCTGGGCCTGGCTTCAACAGAAAACGCAACTTGATCTGGTCAAATATTGCTCTTTCGGTGCTTCAGCGAAGATTCAAAGCTTTACTTTTTATTGATTTTGCGTTGAGTACGAACAAATATAATTCTTTTTTTTTAAATTATTATAGATCTCCTTCTTACCTAGATCTGCTCTTTATGAAATATATGTCCTTTTTGTAGCTTTTCTAAGTGTTTTTCTGAATATAGAATGGAAAGGAAGGAGCCCAGATTCTTATCCCTTTTATCAATCTAGCGCTTCTTCATCAACACCCAAAAGCGTCATTGAAAAAAGATAGTAGAAAGCTTTCCGTTCCGTTTGCGTGCTTCTTTCTTTCTTTCTTTCTTTGTGTGGTGTAAGGCAAATCTTTCTTTGTGTCGATTAATCTCACCATTGGTTCTGTGAATTCCGAAAAGGTTCTCTTCAAGATCTTCACCCCATCAGTTCTTACGGATCCGTCTTCTGAAAATAGTGGGTGTGATTCTCTGGCTGGTCTGGAGTGCATATTAAGTATTATCAGGGCCCTCAGGATGGGGTCCTGCTTGTCTGCAGAGAGCAGGAGCCCTCGCTCTGGTGCGCCTTCTTCTCCTGGCTTCGGGGTTAGGAAGAGGAAGAACTCCAAAAAGCGTCCAGGGTCTCGGAATTCTTCGTTTGACTATAGGAGGGAAGAGCCACTGCATAGGATTCCAGGGAGGCTGTTCTTGAATGGTTCTAGTGATATCGCTTCATTGTTTACCCAGCAAGGCAAGAAAGGAACCAATCAGGATGCCATGATTGTTTGGGAGGTTAGCTCTTTCCTCGCTTTCATTTTCGAAGGATTATTCTCATTAATGCTCATAATAATAATAATTTGAAATATATTTTAGTTACCTTTCCTACCTCTGAAAAGTAATTAGAATTTGTTCTCTTCTCGAATGCATTATTCCTATCCTGATGAAGTGGCTAGTCCAGCCAATGCAATACTAATATATTGATATATAATTCCTTCTTTTCATCTGTTCGTCTTTTCTGTGTATTTCTTGCAGAAATATATTTATGGACCTGCATCACATTTTGTTATTTTTTAAAGCAGTAATCACTTCTAGTATCCTTTTCTTCTTCAGCGTAGTAGCGAATCATTGAGTTTTTTTTAACGAAATTTAGCATCAATGACAAAGGAAACGGACACCTCCCAATCTAGTTGCATTTTCTATGTCTAGTTCTCTACAAAAATAAGCTATTTTCCTGTGTCTTGCTTCTCTTTTATTTATTAATTTCCTGCCATGCATGTCTAAAGCCAGATGGTCCTGTTTGTTTCCTTCTACCATAAACTCTCTCTATTTGTTTTAATCTATCCTACCATCATCCTATTATCCTTACTGGGCAAGGGTTCATTCCTGAAAGGTGATTAATTTCTTAATCAATTAATCATTTCCTCGTTGTGACTCTTCTTTAGTTTCATGCGATGTCTCGATCTTGTAAACGAGACATATCCTGCTTCTGTTGGTCTGGATTGATTGTAGTAAAACACTTGCATCATCTGTGGGAGCATGTCAATCTGTCAGGTCATGCCAATATGCACTATAATGGAAAATCTCATCTTTATCTGGTAATTGAAATCATATGATGCGATTGAATAAATCCATCTTCATTCTTGAGTGGTATTGGACTTATTTTTTGTAGAGTTAAATATTTTTACTTTCTTTTGTTCTTTTTAATTTGGATAATCATAGAAGACATCAATATCTTTTGAAGCCTTGCTATTATGCAAACTCTGTTTGTTTGTTTCTTCTTACATGTCATCTGGATTCGGTATTACAGATTAAGAGCTCCTGCTATATCTCTGCTGTGCAATATTGCTGGCCTCTTCTCTGTATTAGAAGCATAATGTTATTTATTCTTTGTGCTTTAACATGAAATCAAAGGGAAAAAGTAAAGAAAATAATAATTATAAATAAAACAAATCTCACTCTTTGATGGTTTGTATGTTTCCAGAATTTTGGCTCTAGGAGAGATGCAGTTTTCTGTGGTGTTTTTGATGGCCATGGACCTTATGGTCATATGGTTGCTAAAAGAGTGAGGGATTCTCTCCCCCTGAAACTGACTGCTCATTGGGAAGTGAATATAACCAGTGAAGATGTTCTCAGAGAGATCAGCCTTAATACCCCAGGGAGCATGAACTCGGAAGATACTTCCTTTATATCTGCTGATGAAGAATCTAGGGCCTCTGTTGATCTTGAAGATGCCGAGAAGCACCCAGAGATTTTCCAGACACTGAAAGAGTCATATCTGAAGGCTTTCAAAGTCATGGACCGGGAACTGAGGGTGCATACTAATATTGATTGCTTCTGCAGTGGGACAACAGCGGTTACTTTAGTCAAGCAGGTTTTTACTCATGAAGACCTTAATGTCAACATATATAGCATACTTAGGATCTTTAAATTTTGTGGCCTTCTTCTTGATCATAATTATTTGATGTTTACGTAGGGTCAATATCTTGTCCTTGGAAATGTTGGGGACTCTAGAGCTGTATTGGGTACAAGGGACAAAGATGATTCTCTTGTTGCTGTTCAGTTGACTGTGGATCTCAAACCAAATCTTCCAGGTAACTCCCCACCTTCATTCTCTCTCCATAATGAATTCTTTTCAATTGTATTTTTTTTTTTTAATCGAGTACACTGCTGGTGTGCTGTGAGCTTTGTAAGGCAGGAATAGTTTGTCCATCACATACAGTTCATATTGTCGAAGGAGATAAATGGCAAATTCATCCTATAAATGGATATAATTTTCTTTTTTCTATTTCAATTGACACCAGGAACTGCAGTAGCATAGAACAGGAAAATCAAGACATGCACTAGAGTACAAATCCCATGCCCTTATGCCTTGACATGGATTATAGACTTGCATCTTCCTATAAATAGTTCAAATGTTACTGATATTCCTTGATTATCTAGATTGCAAATGTAATTGATTTGTGTTTGATCTGTGGTCTATTTCTGAAGCATAACAAGGGCAATTTATGTTTTCCAAACTTGATTGATGCTGAATCAAATTTTGTTCTATTTAATTAATCATGGTCAAGAGAAAAGTTGAGATGGCATAATGATTGATGACCTATGATATCCCGTGCTGAGAATACTTATGATGTAAGAGAAAAGTGGTGCCAACTATGGAAGAGCTCAAGTATATATATGGTGTTAATTGCAAGTGAAGGATGTATAATGGACAAGACAAGGAAGAACTAAATGATCTTGAATGGATACTGGCACTGCATCAGTCCAACCATACTTGAGTGGTCAGATGTCTTATGGCTTAAATGATGTCAATTGTGTGGACAACATGTAGCCTAATATCTGATCTCATCTTTCCTTGGACAAAATTGCAACTTCAAATCTTCCTCCATCAGAACTGGATAAAAGTTTGCCAAATACGGTTGCTTTAACATGTTTGCTACTAGCTAACTTCCATTTCCTTTGACCATTGCTTTTGAACATGCATTTACTTGCTATATGGGCTACTGGTTTTATTGCCCAATCCTTAAATGAAGGTGACAGAGATAGCTAGAGGGGCTGTAATCCATGGTTTTCATTATCTAAATACAGTCTTGTAACTGACATTTCAACACTAATATGCTTAATGCTACTAATTACTGGGTGATGCTTTCTGTTATCATCATGTAATACCTGTGATCTGTGACACAATTACTGTGACTGCATCTAAAATTGAAAACTGTTCTGTAATCTAATTTTCTACTTCTTACTATCACTTTTTAGCTTAAATTGTTTTTTGGTTGCTGACAGTGGAAGCAGAAAGAATCAGGAAGTGTAGAGGACGGGTTTTTGCTCTTCAGGATGAACCTGAGGTAGCTAGAGTCTGGCTACCGAATAATGACTCTCCTGGCCTGGCCATGGCACGGGCTTTTGGAGATTTTTGCCTTAAGGATTTTGGTCTCATCTCTGTGCCTGATATTTCTTACCGGTGCTTGACTGAGAAGGATGAATTTATAGTGTTGGCTACAGATGGGGTAAGTTATTCTTAGACCATCCTCTATTTTTCTGTTTATTCAATGAATTTAACATTGTGTCTCATTTACACGGATCTTTTTCTGTTTTAATTTATTATAGATTTGGGATGTGCTCTCAAATAAAGAGGTGGTGGACATTGTTGGATCAGTCCCATCACGTTCCTCTGCTGCGAAAACACTGGTTGAGTTGGCAGTTCGAGCCTGGAGATACAAGTACCCAACCTCCAAAATTGATGACTGTGCCGTAGTTTGCCTCTTCCTCAACTCCAATGATTTATCGACCGCTTCCAATACCAAGTCAAATGAACAGCTTACATCAGTGGACCAAGTTGACAGTGGCAGGCAGAAAGAGGATGATCTCTCAAGTCCAACCGGTCTTAACCGTGCAGGTACTGTGCGGACTGAGAAAGAGGCCCTCTTAGGAGGAAATGCAGAGGAAGATTCCACAAAGCAAGATGAAATGCAATTAGAATATGGAATAGAGTGGTCTGCTCTTGAAGGAGTGTCTCGTGTCAATACTCTGTTGAATCTACCGAGGTTTGTGCCAGGAAAGGAAGAGAAGAAGGCTGCAGGAGAGGCAAAGACTCGAAAATGATGGAAGGAAGGAGGTATTCTTAATCTTGGATTTCTTAATTAATTTCTCCTCATTTTTATTCCTTGTTTCTGTTTTTGTTTACATTTCTACAGAAGGGGAAAAGATTTTAGGGCCATAAAATGTTGAAATTGGACCGGAGAGGTGGCCCCGGCTATATTAGCGTGTCTGGGAAATTGTCCTCTCTCTAGTTGTGGGTAGAATTGGAATTTTGTGTAAAATCCAACTCTCCTTGTATTTGTCAATTTCCTTTTTTTTTTTTTTTTCCTCTCCTTTAAATTGTGTGATCTGTTGGAGTTTGTCCATGGTGATGATAATAATCTTGTGATGATGAAGCCTCCTCCTTTCGAGGTTAGAACTTAATATTTTTTTTTTGGTTTCCTAGTGGTGGGGGGAAGGGGAGAAAGCAACAGCTATGTTTTTTTTTGATTTCCAGCCACTTAGCCCTATTTGGCTGAGATTTCTTTGAAGGACCTAACCATAAGAACACGATAAGTGGCTTTGTGAGCCTATCAGGCTGCTGCTAGTGTCCTGATCTTAACCATTTCTTTTGACTTGAAATAAATATTCAGGACCCCTTTGATCTCTGGTCCCCAAAACGAGAGAAATGTCCTTCCATTTGTTTGGAAGATAGATATTAAATTATCTTTCATTAGGTTCTCATAAATAAAATAATAAATGATTCTGTAAAACATTTTATTTTGGGTACAATTAAGAGTTTTAATATATATATATATATATATATATATATAAGTTTGGAACTTTGGTTTTCTTGGCTGCAGAGAGTGTTATAATAAATGATTCAATTTTTTTACTGTCTCCAACATGAAAATGGGTGGATTTGCAAGTGTTTCTCTTCGAGGGAGACACTGAGACAAGGATGGGGATTTGCATAAAAAAGAGAGTAAAAATCCTTTAGTTTGTTTCAATTATCGATCCATTATCCCTCCCTCCATTTGTTTCAATTAGCCTTATTATCTTGATAGCAACTCTCTCCACCGTGTGAGTGTCTCCGGCGGATGCGACAACGCCATAGCTTCCTTTCCCGACTACTTGAATTTCATACTGGCTTTCTTCTCCATGCCCGGTGAAAGAAATCTTTGCCAAGCATGATCTGAACAGGCGAAAAGAAAATTGAACAGGACCAGCAATTTATAACAGAAATCCCAAATCTAACCTTAATATATCATGTAAGAAGATAGAGAGAGAGGATAGAAAAAAGTGCTACCTTAATTGCTCGACGGTGAGAGAGGTATGGAAAGAACCAAGCAAGAACATAAACGGGATTTTAATCTAAATTCAAGAGTCTGTTCTTTGTAACCCATAACGAAACGGGCGTGCGCCCATTTTATGGGAAAGATCCCAGCCATGGGAGATTTTTTAACCCGTCAACTAAAGTGTCGAAAATCATCCATTCTTTAGTAAAGTAACACCTCATTTTTACTTTTAATTCTAAAAAAAGTAAAAAATAAAATGACACCAAGTATTGATGATCTGGACCGTTTGGAAACGCAGTCCAACCTGTATTTTTAAAAAATTTAATTTTTTTTTGTTTAAAGTTATCTTTTTTTTAATGTTTTCAGATCGTTTTGATATCTTGATCTAAAAAATAATTTTTTAAAAATAAAAAATATCATTTTGATATATTTTTAAGTAAAAAACACTTTGAACCACAATCACAACTACAACCTCAAACAAACATAAGCAAAGAGAGAACACCGAGAAAAGAACTCGAAAATTGTTCTTGATTTTTGGAAGTTGTAGGTGTTTTAAATCTATTGGGTTTTTTTTTTGTTGTTGGCGAGGATTTATTGCTAAAGTCTGATTTATTGGATTTTTTGTTTTTGTTTTTTTTGTTTTGCTTATTTAATCACTATTTGTTTATTTTTTTGGATTGAGAGAGAGAGAATTTTGTTTTTGTTTTGTGTTTTGATGGAAGGATTTGTACAAGAGAATGGAGAGAGAATTAGTGGGGTTGTTATGGTTATCTTTTAGTTAAATTAGTGGGGTTGTAAATTATAATATTAAAAAACTTGGTTGAAAAATAAAAAAAATAATCAATGATGTTCAGGGTAATTTATCAAGAGATTTAAATAAATATATTTATTTTTCAACACTATCTACCAATCCTTTAAAAATACAAGACGAAGAAGAAGGTGTGTGAATTTCAATTTTATTCCTCAAACTTATGAGACTTCCTATTATATATATAGGCATTGAGATTATTAAAAATAAAATAAAATTATGAGGTATTGTGAAATGACTATTTAAATTTTTTATTTATTGACCAATTTTATTGATACTTTAAAAAATCTGCACCATCAATTCTTTATTAATAATTCAACATCTTATTTTATGGATTTAGTAACTTTAATATAAATGGTATAATAAGATTTAAAACAGGAAGGATTAAAGATCCAATTATGAACCTTAATTTCATATTGAAACATCATAAGATGCCTTTTAAAAATTGGTAATTGGTGTAGATAAAAAAATAATAAAAGAAAAACAAGATGCACAAAAACATAAAATTTTCAAATAAAAAAGGGATCACATAGAAATCCTAATTCATAATTTTATTACTAAATATTTATTTTCAAGTAGTTTGTTCTCTAAAAGGTTTATATCTCTTTAAATAAAATAAAAATAACCTAATTAAACTAGGAACCTCGAAAATAAAGAAAAAACAATAAAAATCCTAAAATACTAGAAAAATTAAAGATAAAAGAAAAGAAATAAAGTCCTAACCAAACCAGGAAAAATAAAATTATTAAGCATATTATTTAAATTTTCTAAACTAAATACAAAAAAGCTTAAAAATAACTAATAAAACAAATAAATTTTCCTAAAAATCCTCCCACTTCAATATTCTTAGGTTAAAAAAAAATAGTTCTCGAGTTTAAATTATTTTTGTCTCAATTAAGAGTTTACAACTCTTCATGTGCTCAACTTTCTATTAGAAATATAATATTTATCATGCTTAGTTGCCCTAACAACAAAACCAATATTTGAAAATTTATTTCATAATTTTTATCTGAAGTACAAAAACATCAACTTTCACTCCATCAATTCTAAAATTCTCCTCAAGCACATGTGAGGAACATCCTTTATAATGTGTTTAATTAAAAAATCACTTCTGAAACTACAACTAGTTTGGTTCTCATCTCATGGACATCATAAATCATAGATTTTACATCTAAATCATCTTTTTAAACATTATCTTCATCATCCTTATCGAATCGCAATGGTTGACTCTAATTCAAAACGGAACTAGAATCATCAAAACTTTAAGTGTCAACATCATATTCATCTTGATCAATAAGTTGCTTTTCTCTACTCATGCTTTTAAAATAGGTTCTCAAAATTAGCTATAAATTCATGATCACTCTTTTCATGTTCCTTTTAGCTTCTCACCCTTGCCAACTAACGAGTTGATTTTGCAATATATTTGTGCATGTCTTCTATGACCAATTCCTAAACATCTTTTTTTAATTCTGTAATTTGTCTCTACATGTCTTATATCACTAGTTCTTGAACATCTTTTTCTCTAGGAAAAACCTCCTCATCCCTTGCTATACAATTACATCATATTCTACAACCATTTTTTTTTATCCATGATTATTTAACAACACACAACAACTAGCCACTAGAAATTGTTGGACTTTGATACCAACTGAAGCAAATAGAAACAATATAAGAAAGACAATAAACATGATAACATAATTGTTTTTCGAAAAAAAATCACACAAAAATCCTCATTCATAATTTAATTATTGAATATTTCTTTTCAAGTAGTTTGCCTTTTTATAAGGTTTATAACTCTTTAAATAAATCCAAAAAATAACCTAATAAACCAGAAAATAAATAAAAGTTCTAATAAAACTAGGGGATTTAAAAATAAAGAAATGCAATAAAAGTCTTTAAAAATCCTAATACGTCAATAATGTTCATGTGGTCTTAGTTTTTTTTACCTCAATATTCTCTCCATTCATCATAAATCCCACTAAGCTGAGAGTCACCATTTTCTCCTTAGGTGTAGTAATAAAAAAATCACAATACCTTTTGAGCATTTTTACGAATACCTTTCATCCAATGAAGTTTATGAATACCTTCCAAGCATTGAACACATTATTCATGTTCCAAAAAGCCTTATACAACTAATTAAACCCTAATTCATAATTTAATTATTAAAAACATTATATTTGTCACGCTTAGTCTCTCTAACAACAAAACCAATTTTAGCGTTAAGAGAATAGTTAGACATTTATTTCATAACTTTTATCTGAAGTATAAGAACATCAACTTTGACCCCATCAATTCTAAATTCTCCTCAAGCACATGTGATGAACATCCTTTATAATGCGTTTCATTAAAAATCAATTCTTAAACTACGACTAGTTTGGTTCTTATATTATGGACATCACAAACCATAAATTTTGCATCTAAATCATCTTCTTTAACATGATCTTCATCATTCTCATTGAATCTTAGTGGTTGACTCCAATTTAAAAAAGAACTAGAATCATCAACAAAAACTTTTGAGATTAAATGTAATGGTTCAAGTATAGGTATTAGAGATGTTTTAATGTAGGATAAAAAACCTATACCGTATTTAAGTGAAAAGCTTAATAGAGAAAATCTAAACTACTCAATATATGATAAAGAGTTGCATGCATTAATGAGGATTTTTGGATACTTGACAACATTAAACTACTCAATATTTTGCCTAAGAAGTTTGTGTTTCATACCGATCACCAATCTTTGAGACACTTGAAAAGTCCAAGGTAAGTTGAATCGCAAACATGTCAAGTGGATGTAATTTATTGAAAAATTCTCATATGTCATCAAATATAAGCAAGGGAAGGAAAATATAGTTGCAATTGCATTATTGTCAAGGTATGTTCTTCTTAATACTTTGAATACTAGAATGTTAGGATTTAGTATGTGAAATAATTATATCCTAATGATACTCATTTTAGTGAAACTTATTTCCAATGTGAACTTGTAGGAACTAATGAGTTTTTTAGACATGATGGATTTTTATTTAAAGATAAAATATTATGTGTGCCTAATTGTTCAATGCATGAATTACTTGTAAGGAAAGCTTATGATGGCAAATTAATGGGATACTTTGGGATTATTAAGACTTTAGAAGTTTCACATGAATATTTTTGTTTGCATAATATGAAAAGAAATGTGCAAAGAATTTGTGATTGGTGTATAACATATAAACAAGCTAAAGTCTAAATGATGCCTCATGGTTTATATACAGCATTACTTGTTCCTAAAAAACCTTGGGTTAATATTTATATGGATTTTAATTTAGGTTTGCCTAGTTTAAGGAAAGGAAGAGACTCCTTATTTTTTTATATGGATAGATTTTCTAGGATGACACATTTCATTACTTGCCATAAAACTAATGATGCAATGAATATAATAAATTTACTTTTTAGGGAGGTAGTTCGATTACATGTTGTTCTAAGAAATACTGTGGCTAATTGAGATTTTAAGTTTTTGAACTACTTTTGGAAGGTTTTGTAGGGTTAGATAAGAACTAAAAATTTATTTCTCACTACTTTTCATTCACAAACAGATGGTCAAGCTGAAGTAATAAACATGACTTTAACTCAATTATTAAGAGCTATCATTCAAAAGAATATTAAAAATTGAAAAGATTGTTTGTCATTCATTGAATTCATATAATCATAGTGTAATTCTACTATTGATTATTTAACATTTGAGATTTTTTTTATGGTTTTAATCCTTTAACACCAATATATTTGATGCCTTTACTTATTGATGAAATGGTTAGTCTTGATGGTAATAAAAAAGCATGGGTGATGAAAAGACTTAATGCAAAAATACAACAACAAATAGAGAAAAAGAATGAGTAATATGTATTTAATGCTAATAAAGGATAAAAATTAGTAAGGTTTGAACTAGAAGATTAGGTTTCCTAAACAAAGGAGATTAAAATTTATGCCTCGACAAGATGATCCCTTTTCAGATCATGGAGATGATTAATGACAATACCTATAAACTGGATCTACTAGGTGAGTATTATCTTAGTGTTACATTCAATATTTTTGATATCTTTTTATTTGATATAGGTGATGATTAAAGGAAGAATCCTTTTAAGGAGACAAATAATCATATAATCCAAGTAACATCATGAGATCCTTAAGAGGTTTCCAATTGGTCCAGTGACAAGACTTTAGAGCTAAGAGGTTCAAAGAGGCTTTCAATGGATTTCTTCAAGACACATGGGCTAAGGTGGGTTTCAAAAAAATATTAAATAATGAAGTACAAGTGTTGATTAATTTAATTTATGTTCAATAAGGGCTTATAGATGGGCATTTAGACATTACAAAAAGATTTATTTAAAAAGATTCAAATTTTCCAATTTTGAAATTTTACTACTATTTTGGTCATACTTAGAGTTATAAAAATAATTTTAATGCAATTCTAGTTGCATTGAAAGTAAACATCCATGACTTTCTAGTAATATATAGAACACCTTCCTATTCATTTAAACAAGAGAGAACCATTCATTTGAATTTGGGCTTTAATTCTACTAGCAGATTATGATAATGACTTTAGTCTTATTTAAATTTGTTAGGATACTATTTTATTTATATTTTAGTTATTATTAGGCATTTTATAGATATTATGGCTTTTATTTGAATTTGTGTTCATTGGATTATTATTATTATTATTATTATTATTTATTAGGTTTATCCATATTCATTAGGGATATCATATTAGACTTAGGATTCTTTCTACTATAAATACTATTTTGTATAGACATTTTGAAGTTAGACTAGAAGACTATTTTAATATATAAATTGGTATTCTTGCTATCTTTTATGTGGTTGAGTGATTCTCATACTAATTTCTTAATTGAGCTTACTAATTAGTACTTAAAAGTATATTTTTATCAAGGTTTTATATCATTATTTTGTACATGAAGTGTCAATAACTCCTTAACTAAAACATGTTTTATAATAACATATCTAGTAATATAAGATACCTTTAATTTATGGTAAATATTCATCTTAAATGCAGGCCTATCACATAAATAAAAGGATTGATTGATGAGTTTAAGTACTGAAATTGAAAGGACAAAGAGAGGGCCAAACTTAGAAAAAAGATGTTGCTTCAGTCCAAACTGGAACACCGTTCGATAATTGGGTCATATCTGGAGCTGTAAATCTCAAATTTAGGTCTACTTCATATAGATTGAAAGATAAGACATAAGCCTTAAAATTTTATGTGGAGTCCAAGATTTAAAAAGGCCGTTTTCAAGTCCAATTTATAGCAACAATGGAGAAGTCCGAATCTGTCTTGTAACCCAGACATTGTTCAATGTTCAGCCCATATCTCGAGTTCTAGAAGTTCAAATGACCTCAATTGTTTTTTCTTGGAAAGATGAGATAATTTCCTAGAACTTTCGTGAGAATAGTTGGTTCAAATTCGGATGTTATCAATGATGTTTTGTTCAAACAAGAAGATAATGATTGTCACCAAGTCAAGATGTGGCCACCCACTCAACAATTAGTTATCAAATCAATAGTTCCAAATTTTGGCCTATAAAAGGAGGCATTTGCCATGCATTTAGGCATCTTGGTTGTTCAGAGCAAGATCATGCTCTTTATTTATTTCTTTATATTTTTATAATGTTTAAGTTTTATTTCATGTTATATTTTTCTTAATTTTTTGTTTATGCTTTACATTTTCTTTACTATACTTATGTTCTTATGTTGTTTATTTATATTTCTCTTCTTCATTATGTTTAGCTAAGTTTATTATGTCAATGTGAAAAGGTTTCACTAATGGTGTTAGAATATGTATAATATAAACTCAACATGAACTTCAATGTTTATATCCAAGAAAGTTTGTTATTAACATGTCTTATTTATTTTATCTTATTGATTCTTAATACCTTGCTTATTAAATGGTTAATCTAGATTTGTGTTGTATAACACCTAGTACAAAAAATGCTTGGCACTTTCATAGCCAAATTGTATGGTATAACCTATACTTGTGCTATGAAAGAAACTTGATTTGTTGTTAACATCATGAATTCATGATAATATTTAAAAGTATGGTTTTACTAAAATAAGATAATTAATATGATCATGTTAAAAATTTATAATGAACTAATTAGGTTTTTTTAAAAAAAGACTAACATGCATGGTAATGTATATGCATACAATATTGGACTAGTTGATAAAAGTTGTGATGCGAACCTCGTGATCACGTGGTCACGCAACCCACACGCAAAGACACCAATTCCCGGAAAGCCAAGTAAATCAGGTTTGATAGGAGTGTGACACAAAGATAACTTGTATCTAGGCACCAACACTATTGGAAACGTCAACCCCCACCCAAAGAATATTGATTCGCGAACAAGAAGTATAAGGATGACGCCACGTAGCCATTTGTTCTTCGATAAGTCGTTTTCAGTTCTTTAGAGAACCAAGAAAGGGAGATTATTCCACCAACATACAAGTGCTGCAAAGAAGTTTATTGATCTAAAAATTGCGTAACCTTACATGTTTGGTTATACGTTTATTTATACTGACTCCAAACTTAAAGAAACCCTAATGGACCCCCCTTAGGTGGACTTATATGAAGCCCACTAACAATTGACCCAAATAAGTAATAATAACCCAAAAACTAAGAAGAAAATAATAAAAATAATAAAAATCTGAAAATTAAAATCCTAAATATGCTAGAATCAAATTTGTGTTGCTGTCCCCTTTCCTTTGATGCCCTTGATTAGCTTGGATAAATTTGCTCATTTGTTGTTGATTTAATTACTTTCCTTCCTATGTTAAGAAAAGCATTAAATAGTCCTCCCCTCTTTAGGAATAAGATATGGCCAACTTCCTTACTTAATTAGGAGAATAAATTGCTGGCTTTTTATCTTTGTAGCATTAGGAAAAAAACAAGTCTAACAAGGCTGGTATTGGGCCGGACATATCAACCCCTTGTTTCACACGAATTGGGCTCTTCTTGGACCTGAACTAGATGAATTAAAGGTTGTCCTTCATGCTCATTAAATGTCTCAAGCCCTTCTAGGTCCATCTTGCTCTATAAGTTTTGAACAAGCCCATTCAATGCTTCTTTGCCCTAGCTTTTGTGATTGGCCCAATTGGCACCTCTAATGGATCGTTGGTATGATTACACTTGGTGTTGGGTTGATCAGCATCATCCCCTCTCTCTTCAAAAGGATTCGACCTCGAATCATCGCCTACATCAAACAGAGTAACATCAGAAACATTAAAGGTAGCACTAACACCATACTCACATGACAAATCAACTTTATAAGCATTGTCATTGATCCCCTCAAGGATCTGAAATGGCCCATCTCCTCGTGGTTGTAGCTTTGATTTCCTATGGGCCGGAAATCTCTCATTGCGCATATGCACCCAAACCCAATCACCGGGCTGAAAGACAACATGTTTACGCCCCTTATTGGCTTTGGTCGCATACACATGATTCCTCTTTTCAATCTGTTGCCGCACACTCTCATAGAGTGTCTTCACCACCTGTGCTTTAGGATTACCATCCAAACTAACCATTTCATCAATAGGTAAAGGAATCAAATCAATTAGAGTTAAAAGGTTAAATCCATACACAATTTCAAATGGTGAAAATTCAGTAGTAGAGTGCACATTACGATTATATGCAAACTCTATAAATGGTAAACAATCTTCCCAATTCTTTAAGTTCTTTTGAATGACAGCTCACATAAGTTATGTTAAGGTCCTATTAACTACTTCGGTTTGTCCATCTGTTTGGGGGTGACAAGTAGTTGAAAACAATAGTTTAGTACCCAATTTTCCCCATAACACCTTCCAAAAATAGCTAAGGAACTTAACATCTCTATCAGAAACAATGCTCTTAGGGACCCCGTGAAGTTGTACTATCTCCCTAAAGAACAAATCAGCAATGTTAGTGGCATCATCGGTTTTATGACATGGAATAACGTGTGCCATCTTTAAAAACCTATCAACAACTACAAAGATTGAATCCCTACCCCGTTTTGACCTAGGTAAACCTAAGACGAAATCCATCGAAATGTCTACCCATGGTTCCTTAGGTACATGTAAAGGGGTGTACAAGCCATGTGGTTGAGTCCTAGACTTTGCTTTCCTACAAGTTATGCATTTATCACATATACGCTGCACATCCTTTTTCATTTTAGGCCAATAAAAATGCTCATGCAACACATCCAAAGTCTTAACAACACCAAAATGCCCCATCAACCCGCCCCCATGTGCTTCATGTACAAGCAATTCACGTATATAACTTAATGGAACACACAATCGACTCTCTTTAAATAAATATCCATCAAGTCTATAAAACTTCCCAAAAGCTGAAGTTTCGCAAGCATTGTAAACATTAGCAAAATCACTATCATCCTTGTACAATTCTTTTATGTGTTCAAATCCTAGAAATCTAGCATCCAAAGTAGATAAAAGAACATACCTGCGCGAAAGTGCATCAGCCGCAATGTTTTCTTTTCCTTGCTTATACTTGATCACATACGGAAAGGTTTCAATAAATTCCACCCATTTGGCATGTTTTCTACTCAACTTACCTTGCCCTTTCAAGTGCTTCAATGATTCATGATCAGAATGTATCACAAACTCCTTGGGCCACAGGTAATGCTGCCACGTCTCTAGAGTTCTTACTAAGGCATAGAGCTCCTTGTCATATGTAGGGTAATTCAAAGCTGCTTCATTAAGTTTTTCACTAAAATACGCAATAGGCCTTTTATCCTGCATTAACACAACTCCTATACTAATACCTGACGCATCACATTCAACTTCAAAAGCTCCCGTAAAGTCTGGCAAAGCTAAAACAGGTGCCAAACAAAGTTTATCTTTCAACAAATTAAAAGCCTTATCCTGTTCATCATTCCATTTGAATCCAACAGATTTTTTAACAATTTCAGTTAAAGGTGTAGCAATAGTACTAAAATCCTTCACAAACCTTCTATAAAAACTCGTAAGTCCATGAAAAATCCTTACCTCACTTACCGATTTTGGTGTAGGCCAATCCTGGATGCCCTTAACTTTCTCCTTGTCCATCTCGATACCTGCGCAGTTACGACATAGCAAAGAAACACAATTTTTCCCATACAAAAGGTACACTTCTTAAGATTAACATATAATTGCTCACTACGCAACACACTAAGTACATTACGCAAATGATCAAGATGCTCATTTAAGTTCTTGCTATAGATCAAAATGTCATCAAAATACACAACAACAAACTTACCTATAAACGCACACAATACATGATTCATTAAACGCATAAATGTGCTAGGCGCGTTCGTAAGTCCAAACGACATGATTAACCATTCATACAAACCATGCTTAGTCTTAAATGCAGTTTTCCACTCATCTCCCTCTTTCATCCTAATCTGATGGTACCCACTTTTTAGATCAATCTTAGAGAAAATACATGATCCATGTAACTCATCTAGCATGTCATCAAGCCTAGGAATAGGATGTCGATACTTTACCGTTATGTTATTGAAGGCACGACAATCAACACACATCCTCCATGTTCCATCCTTTTTAGGCATAAGTAGCACTGGCACAACATAAGGACTCATACTCTCACGAATGTACCCCTTTATCATCAACTCATCTACTTGCCTTTGAAGCTCCTTTGTCTCCTCGGGGTTGCTTCTATAGGCTGGACAATTAGGAATCGAAGCTCTGGGCACAAGGTCAATTTGATGTTCAATCCCCCTTAATGGTGGTAATCCATTAGAGATGTCTTTTCAATTTGATGGCCCAATTGGCACCTCCAATGGATCGTTGGTATGATTACGCTTGGTGTTGGGTTGATCCGCATCAAGTTGCAAATGAAGACAAAAAGTTGACTTTGATAAAATCTTCTCATTAATAACTATGTCAAAATCCATAAGGATTATGTAAACTATAGTTGCATATCATGATTATAAAATTTGACAAATAGATATCAAAATTGCATTCCAATATATATATAACTTGAAGTTTTTCACACTTGTCTCTCCAAGGATTATGTGTCCACGAAGAAGAAATTAGACAACTATGATGAACTTATAGACCTAATAGAACTCATAAAAAATATATAAAGTAACCTGGAACTAGTAATACAAGATTGCGATACCATGTTCAAAATCTTTTCAATGACTTTCCCAAGTCTATTAGGCATAGTACTATAGCCTAAAACCCAACTATCATTGACTTTCATAATCTCTATGTAAAACTTATCTTCTATTTTAGTACTAGTATACCAAATAATAATTGAGCTATTTGTTATCACATAATAAGAATATGAGAGCACCAGAGCATATCAATAAACATTTAATAAGGAAACACTCAATATGGAATGTCTACATGAACTCATCACCATTAAGACTTGATTAATGGTGTCCATAATTATACTTTATAGAAATGATTATAAGCTCTTTTAAAAGTTAAAAAGATAATGGAAAACCATGTTTTCAATGATATATATATATATATATATATATATATATAAAGAATCTCCCAAGCAACATTGATTTCCTCGTAGGCCGATAACATCTAAAAAGAACTAAAAAGGTTCCATTCATGATTGTTTGATATTTTCATATGCTCATAATGATACCTCTTACCACCATACGTACTTAGGTGTTGGCTTCCAAGAAAAATAGAGAATTTATGCAATATTCTTTTCCTGTAGAAAGTGATGTAAATATACCAAACTCTAATAAATTTTGTCTTGTTCATTATAGCAATTGGCGTGATACAAAGGACTATTATGCCCTAAAAAAAGATGGAAATATTGATTTTTAAGAGTTACCTCCAATAATGTTTCATGAAAGAAATACAATCCGAATAAAGAAGAAAATAGATTGACACAACTTACAATGCATTACCTGAGATTAAATAATTTTCAAGAATTGTATCTCTATTGCATAAGCAAATCATTTGAACTTTTCATAATATTGTCTCTCTAATGAGTCCATGTTATGTTTTTATCCATAGTGTTGATCATTTTCATCTCTATACGAAGTCTCTTTGTGATTTCTTTTTAGGAGGAAAATAACTCTTTTGGTTATGAACATCTTCATTTAGTCATTTAAAATTACCAACTCGGGTACAATATGATCTCTATTCGGGTACTAGACAACCTGGCTTGATTTTAAAATATTCTTCAAAAAAGTATTGATCTCCATATCTCCAAATAAAATCTCCATACAAAATCTTCAAATCTCCATACAATAACCTCTCTAAAACATCCATTATAGTATTTTCTCCATGGTAATCTTCATCCTTAGCAAAAGTGGACTTCATGAAATTTCTTCCCTTCCGAAATACAAAAACAAATCTTCATTCAAGCCTAGATGTCAAAAGTCTACACAAATAGTCACTTTACTCACAAACTTAAAAAAATCCTTGAGCAACAAGAAAGTCTTGACGAAAGTTCTCCACAAAATTCTCCATCAAAATGACCTCTATGAAAAATCTCCATTAAAAAAATGTAATTCACATACATGTTCCAGCATACTCTTACTTTATGACATAAAGTAAGAACAAAAAAAAAATTGAAAATGTATGCATTTTCAAAGACTTGAAGGCAAGTGATGAGGGAAGGCCAACGAGGCCTATCTATTGGCCCAATTGAGCTTGAGAGGGGAAAAAAAGAAAGAGAAAGAAATAAAAGAAGAAAAAAAAGGAAAAAAACATAACACCATCAGGCTCACCCTTTGGCTCACTCGAGCCTAAAGGGAAGAAAAAGAAGAGAATGAGGGAAGGATAGAAAGGGAAAAGAAGGGAAAGCTAGAGAACTCGAGGGAAAGAAAAGGACAATAAGAAATGATAAGGGGAAAGGAGGAAGAAGATTACATATATTGACAGACGCATATGCTTATTGCAAATTTGCAGCATATATAGTTCGTAGTTGTTAATGTATAATATAAGATTATGCAGGAACTTGTCCTTCAACATATGTTAGCTTGGTATAAATTAATACAACATCCACAATTGTAACCTTTATTAAATAGGTTTCCTTTTAAAAAATTCATATATAAATAAAAAAGTCCATTTAATTATATAAAAAAAGATAACACAAAATCAGAATATGCGGATATCAAGACCTTAATTATTCAATCCCCCACTTTTTATATTGGCTTCCCATCCAACCAACGACTGAGGAAATCCAATGACTCTCGTGGTTTGTATTCAGGAACAGTATGCCCTGCCCCCTGTGCAAATAGATGAGATTTTATAATTAAACAATAGAATTTGTAGCCTTTCACATTACACGACTTAAATACAACTATTATATTTTTTTTCTAGAGGTGATAATCAACCATATTCAAAATCACTTCATCATATTATTAATAGTGTGCTTGAATGTTTTGCAATTATAATCCAAAATACCTTGGGACTGAGTCTAGGCTACATGTCAACATTGTTGGTGAAATATATTATATATTGTTCATGCCATTCTACATGTCATCCATTTATCATATGAAAAATCAAATTGTTGGTATTTGTTTTTCCCTTTACAATTATGTTCAGATGATTAATTTATAAAGCAGGGTGAGATTTTTTTTTTATTAAAGTGGATGTCCGGACCAGTTTGCGCGCACCTCGACTAATCTCAGTGATCATTGACAAACAAACCTAAGACCTGATCAGTTGAGGTACCCTTTATGGTTAAGCATGGTGACATTTGTTATCATAGATAATGGCACCGAAGGATATACCCTTTAATAACACTTTAATTAACCCTCACTTGGGATATTTTACAAGAAATATAAAAGGTTAACATTAGCTATAAGTTTATGTATTAAGACTTGTTATGATTTTAGCTTTGGTTTGAATGCTATAACAAGTGTTAAATTAATCCAGCTAGTGGTTTAGCCTTTTGTTTAGTTGCAAAGACAATAGCTAACCTTCGGAAGAAGTGTCCTTTATCTTCTTTCTTGAGATTAGCTTGGTGTGATGTTTTAATGATAGGGTTCATGTACATCAAGGATCTTTTCTGGTCGATGTTATGATCCATGTTGTTTATTTAGAATCAATTTGTTTATGTATTTTAAAAATATTTTTAGAAAAATCTAAATTTTTTTATTTGCTTCAAATTAATTTTTATTTGTGTTTTCAAATCGTTTTGATGTGCGTTAATATGCTGATGTCAAAAATAATTTTTTAAAAATAAAAAATTATTATTTTAATATATTTCCAAGCAAAAATAACTTTAAAACACTCATTAACATGTAGATTTGTTACACAAAAATTCTTCAAAAAACTTTTATTAATATTGAAGCTTTATTTTGCTAAAACTCCTTTTAACCAACCATTATAAAAACATTAATTTAATTTTTTTTTATTAGTTGGATTATCCCCTACTATTTTGGTTTTTTAATGAATGACAAGCTTTCATTTTTCATTTTTCATTTTTCATTTTTTTTTAAATCAAGTTTGCAAAAACGCTTAATTTTGAAGTGCATCCGAAAATTATTATCTATGTAAAAGTTGTAGCAAACATAGTGAGGAGATGAGGTTTTCATACCTTGACGGTGAGAAAGGTTAGGTTATTGTCATATCCTTGCAAGTATCTGTAACAGTCAAAATAAACATAAAAATCAGCCACGACGAAAGAGTATTAGTTACACAGACAAAATTAATCTTTTGCCAACTTGTTCGTCCGGAAAAATATTCTATCCAGTAATGAAGCTAAGATGTAGTGTAATAGCTGTTATTTTTAAAAATTACTTTTTTTTTTATTTTTAAAAATTATTTTTAATATTAGTATATTAAAATAATTAAAAAAATAATTTAAAATCTTAAAAAAATCTAAAAATATTTTTCAAATAAAAAACAAACAAATCTTAATTTGAATTTATAACAATTTTACCCGGCAATAATGTCCGAGAGTGTAATAACTGTTATTTTTAAAAATATATTAAAATAATTTTTTTTAAAGATTATTGTTTTATATTAACACATTAAAATAATTAAAAAATAATTTAAAATATTTAAAAAAATCTAAAAACATTTTTCAAATAAAAAACAAACGAATCTTAATTTGAATTGATAACAATTTTACCCGGCAACGTGTTCGTCAGACATCCAAGACCTCCATTCATCTACTATCTTGTATCCAAGTGACCTTGTCCACGCTTGCGTACCAGTGAATGGCACGCACATGTCATGGTCTCCACTGTATGTAAAGTAAATAAAACTTAGATTTTCACAAACAAAGAACAGTAATTACTTCTCTTTTTTTCCCGAAATTGTGGAAACAAAAGGAGGAGAACAGAAGGATTTCTATGAGCAAAAGAACAGCATCCGATATTGTTTATTGAGTATAACTGGAGAACTCCCTCAAACTTAAAAGACTCTTGTATCTGTAAAAGAAAACACTTTAGATCCTTGAAATTGTTATGGTTTAGTTTTAGTTAGAAAAAGAGAATAAGAATCATTCATAAAATAAAAAAAGTGGTAGAATCCAAATTCAAGAGCACTAGCTATGATAATAAAAAACACCAATATTTTACTAAATTAAATGTTATTGCTTTTTTATTAATATGCAGGTGTCTGGATCAGTTTGTGTAAATCTCAACTAATTTCACGGGTCTAGAAATTAACACATTTATATAAGTTTTCAGTGGTTTTGAGATTTGTAAAATTTGAACTAATTTTTTAAAAAATAAATTCAAGATATGACCAGTTAAATTACATATGTCATAGAGTTAATTCAACACTATCTTGATTAAAAAACTTAGATTATTATATTAAGTTTTAAGAATAGATTTTATCAAAGGCTAGTAGTACATTACCTGTAAATAAGGGCTCGATATCCTTGGGCGGTAAGATTTTTATGGTATGGAAGCATGCTTCCGGCGCTGTATGAATTATATTCTATTCTGTCGGAGCATATTTGCCAAGGTCCGGCGATGGATTTCTATCATTTGAGACAAGAAGAACATTAAACAAAAGAAAGCTAATTCAAATCTAGACGGCAGGATCGTGAATTCGGAAACTTACCGGCTCGGCATGAATTGCTTTCCTGACAGATTCATCATTTAGCCATGTAGTTGCAACTTCGTCGTTCTGTTTTACAGCAAAAAAACCAGTAATTAAGAACAAATAGGATCGCAATACAGATCAGTTTCCAGGGCTTGTTGAAAGGGTTTTGAGGTGCTTACAACGCACGGGACACTTCCTTGCAAGGCAAGTTCCGACCACGATGGGAATTTACCGTCCTTTTCAAACGCCCACAGCGGCCATGCACGGCCAAACATCCTCTTCCTCACCTTGAGAGGCCTGTCGGTTGCCCCCAGCTGCTGGAAGCTAACCGGCAAATTTGAGCTTGCGTTTCCTTTTGCATGTTGACCGGACGCTGGATCGTGGTAACAAGGCTCAAGGATGTCATAAATGTTTAGCCCCGAGAGAGCCTGAGAAGAAACCGAGGGCACCAAAATTTGATGAACTTGCTTGAGATGTTGAAATCACAGGTATTAAAAGGGTAAGAAAACATCATCTTACTTTGTCAATTTTACCGATACTATTATAGCAACTAACAGTAACATTTTGATAATTCCCTTTGCAAGCACGTTCAACTTCCTGCAAGAGTTTCCATGATCGGCTGCATTAACTAAGAATGATTCGGGAAAGGTAAACATAATTTAAATTTTTCATTGTATAATTGGAACTATTAGATTTCAATTCTCTAATGTCCCGAAGGAAGGAAGGATATATGACACATCATGTAATACAATATAACTAGTTCCTTGACTTTCACTTTAGTGTGAGCCACACAATTGTTTTCAAAAATCATTAGATACACAAGTTTTTTTGAATCGAAAATTTTATGCAAGCACTTTATCAAATAAATTGATAATCTTTTGTGTAAATAAATAAATAAATTATTAATAAAAACTAAAAGCAAAACTAAAAAATTTGAAAAATAATTAGAAATCAAGATATTTGGTTCATATAAGCAC
The DNA here is from genome assembly GCA_033617975.1 of Populus alba x Populus glandulosa. Classification (NCBI taxonomy): domain Eukaryota; kingdom Viridiplantae; phylum Streptophyta; class Magnoliopsida; order Malpighiales; family Salicaceae; genus Populus; species Populus alba x Populus glandulosa. Next base: position 9,727,214 of record CM066161.1, read on the forward strand.
TTAATTAATTAAATTGATAATTATCTGTGTAAATAAATAATCATTAACAATAACTAAAAGTAATACCAAAAAAATTGAGAGATAATTATAGATTAAAATATTTAGTTTGCAACATAAAATATTTACCTGGATATGTTTACTGAATTTATTTATTAAAATTAATCTTTTATTAAATTAAACGATAATAGAAACATATATATACATGAAAACAATTGAATAAAATAAAATAAAAAGAAAACTTATCATGTAATGTTGCATAAATTAAAAATATCATCTAAAAATAAATATTTTATATATTTAAAGATAAAATTCATCCATATAAAACGATAAACAATTATAGATAAATTAGAATAATATCTTTAAAAATATAAACACAATTGTTTTTTTTTAAAAAACTATATTAAAAAAATCCTACAAAACTCATGGTCTAGTTCATAAGGTTGAGATAAATCGATAAAAAAATAATAAAAATAATAACAAAACAATTTAAAAAATAATAATAATGTCAAATGATAAAAAAAATAAAATATAAACCTACATTAACTTTTCAAACTCGTAATTTATATCATCATTAGACTAAAAGCATAATAAATTATAAAATTATAAAACTTAATTCTTAAAAAAATAAAATTAAAAAAAAAAACAATTAACCACAAAAAGGAAAAAAAGTGTAATTTAACTTTCACAGTGAATAGTCTTTTATATATATATGTGTGCACAGTAGTATTTTTGCAACTCTTCGCTGTCTTTATTAATAGTGACAGGTGAGGAAAAAATAAAATGAAATGTGATTTTCTTACCTCGAAAATGTCGTCCGAGACAAGGCCCATCCCATGTGTAAAGGGGACAAGAGCACTCAACCCCTCAAATTGGCTGCCGGACACTCCATTTCCTATCAGGTAGCCCTGCATAGAGAATTATACCTCCGATTAGCACTTTCACCATTTATTTTTCCCATTTTATTTCAATCGGCCCTGCTTGCATTTTTTTAAATCTGTTTTTTTTTATTTATGTTTAAAAAAATATATATTTTAAATTAATATATTTTTTAATATTTTCAGGTTATTTTGATGTGCTAATATTAAAAATAATTTTTAAAAATAAAAAATATTATTTTTTTGAATATGTTTATTTTTATTTTTCTATTTTAATATTTTTTTCATTTTATTTCAATCACCCTGCTTGCATGTTTTTTGAATCTGTTTATTTTTGTGTTTTAAAAAAAATTTAAATGTTTTTCTTTAAATTAATATATTTTTTAATATTTTCAAGTTATTTTCATATATTGATGTTAAAAATAAATTTAAAAAATAAAAATTATTATTTTAATATATTTTTAAATAAAAATATTTTAAAAAATAATCATACACCTACTTTCAAACATGTTATTACCTTGAAGTTGATAACAGGATCTTGACCTGCCTGTATTCCTGCAAAGGAAAGCAAAGTTGCGCATTTTGTTTAAAAAATACCAACTATATCACCTCTTTTTATTTGTTTTTTTATATATAATTTTGATATAATAATATAAAAATAAAAAAATTGATATATTTTTAATAAAAAATACTTTAAAGAAATACCATGTTACACAAATATCATGTGTCAATACTACAAATAATCGACAGACCTTTCACCACTTCAGCAGAAAGTGTAGGCACGTAAATCCCAGCATAGGACTCTCCCGAGATGTAAAATTGATTGTTGACAAACTCTGGATATAGCTGAAACCACTATATTGCAAAACAAACAAATCTTAGAGCTGAAATAATTAATTAAAAAAAAGAACCCTTTTTGTACAGAATTTCATACGTATTTTTGAACTAGTTTTAGTACATTAATCCTAAATCCACTTCTATAATATATATATATATATATATATATATATATATTTGAATTAAAGATAAGTTGTTTTCTTTTATTTTCCTAGCTGGTCTTGCGTTTGTCGATGAACTTAAATTACCTTGAGGAGAAAATTATGCGTATCAGCAGCCGTTTGCAGGTCATCGTTTATATATTTGCTTTGGTTTTTGGAGTAAGACATGCCAACCCCGCAGGGAGAGTCCAAATAAATAATGTTTGAAACCTATTTAAAATAATGACAATAATATAATGTTAGGAGAAAATATAATTGAACTATAATTAAGAGAATAAGATTGAAAAAAAAAATTAAAAGAATTAAATAGAACTATTAAAGTTATGACCTTGGACCAGCTGTACGGGTTGAGATGCAGTATTGGCAGGCTTCCTTTAGGTTTCCCTTCTTCAAAATTGAATGGCCCTGCAAATATTCCAATGAAAAGGAACCAAGAAAAGAAAATTTAATACTGGTTAATGCATAAACTAGTTTGAGGTTACTCTTAAATATTGAATCTATAAAAAAAAAATCTCAATCCAATAATTTAAACGGATAGGTGAGATTTCAGGATATAATTTATATTATTCTCTAACACACCCCTCAAATAAAAACCATTTGAACTTGAAACTTGTACATGATCACATTACCTTGTGCTTAATTTTTTATCAAATAAATAGGGATAGTGAGGTTCGAACTCGTGATCGCTTGGTCATCAAGGCTCTGATACCATATCAAAGAACCAATTCAACCAAAAAACTTAAGTTATTAGGTGAAGTTACATGATATGATTTATATTATTTTCTAGAAAAGAAAATGGGGATTATATGTTTGTTTGTATGTAATTCTATATTATATAATTGAAGTTCTACCAATGATAAACAAAGCAAAAAAAAAAAAAAGGTTAAACATTAAAATTTTAGCTATCCTATCTTCTTCTTCTTTTTTATTTTTTATTAACGTGAGTATTCGAGTTAGTTTATACGTACCTCAACTAATCTCACAGGTCCTTAAGTTAATAACTATGTAAGTCTCTAATAGCTTTAAGTTTGTGAGACTTGAATTGATAATTCTTATAAAACTTAAAACCTGATCAATTTAAGTACTATACTCTTTAAGATTTAGTTACCCTTGCACCGTATAATAGTTTAGTTAATTAATTTCTTTTAATATATTATATTACTGGCTAGATCATACACAAACACCCGCTAAATTTTGTTTAACATCATTTCTATTAATTATACGTCCAAATCATTTGTTCTTTCTAAATCATATTTTGTATATATTTTCATCAACGTAACCTAGAAATGAAATAAAAAAGGAATTAATTTTGGAGAACAAAACAAAAGATAGCATAAAAAGGAATATAGCTCTATCCACTTTCCTTAGCTCTCCCAACATGGCAAAAAATCATCTTCGCTGCCTATGATGAAAAGATCCTTTCCCCGTCTATTTCTCCTTAACTCGTGACCTCTTCGTTTCTTTCTCTGTGTTAACTTATTATATGATCTAGATCTTAGAATATTGTTGCGGTTGTGTTTAGATCAGACATATGATCCTAGATTGTCCAATCCATGGATGAGACGGACAACGAAAGCAGCTGTCAAAGCAAAGTCTTCTTCTTCTTTTTCCCTCGAAAGAGCTTGTCTTTTTCTTTCTTACACAGTACTTACTTTTTTCTCCAAATTATTTGAAGTAATTTGTAGCTTTTATCATCATCAATATATGGGAAGCATGTATTTGATTTGTGCGCTGTGTGCTGTGTGATGTGTGTGTGCCCACACACACACACGGGGGGGAGTACTTGTTCTTCACTAGAAACCACAGCAGAAAGGCCAAAGCGCTGGGCCCTCGTCTTTGTTTTTGATATCATCATCACAGAACAGGACTGTGATGAATCCTTGGCCTAAATAGTTATTTTGTAGAGCAATTGCACGCGCCACTGAGAGAGAATGGTTCTCAGTGGTGCATGGTGTTGATAGCCATTTGGGCAACTTGTGGTTCGAGTCTCTGAGAGAAAAGACTTAAAAAAGCCAATTCGGTGTGAACTGATCAATCTTTGGACCTAATCCGTCGTTATCGACGAGGAAACAGTTTCTTGTCATAAAGTCCAGATTAATACGAGTAATTAAAAACACCCACGAAAATAAATTTGAAAAACAAGATGTCTCTCTCAGTCTTTAAAAGTTGAGGTTGTGGTGCATTACCATATCCTCATCCTCCCAAACTAGCCAAGTAATTCTATTGGATGAACTTTATAATATATATATATATATATATATATATATATTATTACTATTATTCAAGCCCAGAGAAAATATTAGGAAACAAGAGCCTAAAGGGCTTAATTTGTGATCGTAAAATACTATAAAACCTAGCTACAGACTTAAATGCAATGATATGTAAGTAAATCAATCTAAAATGATGAAGAAAGTATATAAAGGAATGAAACAGAGTAAAATCTTGGTGGTTGATGGACAGAGGCTTACCATGTTCATAAACGAAGCCGTCGAAGCTGGAGCATCCAGGGCCGCCATTAAGCCACAGAACCACGGGATCTTTGGATGGATTTCTCTCGGAAACAATGAAGTAGTAGAAAAGGTTCTTATCATCGAAGGTTACATAGCTACAAGTTGAGATTTGAATAACAGTTAATATTTCTATCAAAACTCGCAGCAGATTCCATTAATCAGTAACACCTCTCTAAGTATGAAACTGGATACAACTAGATGATAAAAACCAAACAAATGAAGGGAAAATTAACTTGCCCTGAGTAGTGATTTGATGGGAAAACGCCATTGAAACCAGGCAATCCTGTGATAAGCGAACCCTTCGGAGCTGCTTCAACTGATGCAAAGTTCAAAAGGACGCAAATTGATATACCAGAAAAAAAGCTCCACTTACCCATTGCCATGATCACACGGACATCAATAATGTCTACCCAAGCCAGGAAGAATTGTTGACATGTAATTCCACTATATATATTATAGGTGGACCACCGGAGAGGAAGGGGGAGAGAACTTTTTTTATATAAAACAGAAAGAGGGTGAGCGAACGAGATGATAAATTCAATGTGAGCTGAAGTGAGGACGTACAACACAAGGGAATCAAAAGAAAACACCTAAGACGGGAGGAGATTGGCATAAAAGGCCAAAAATTGAATAAAGAAGCTTTTATACCAAGTTTCTCTCTCCTTCATGTCGTTTTTTAAAATATATTTTATTTAAAATGAAAAGTTGAAAAGTTTTATATTATTTCAAAAGTTTCTAATGTTTGGTATGAAGCATTATTATATATTTGGAATAACCCTTCAAGTCTAGGAAATATCAAAATGATATAATTCAGATCAAATAAATAACTTTATTAAGAAAACAAGATAAATAATAAGTAGTACGTGTTTTTTACTTATAAAACAAACACACATACACAAATTAAAACAACCATAACTTTTCATACAAAACTCAAATGTATACATGGTTGGACAAAGTGGAAAGATAACATTCTGAACTTGAAAACCATGTAGAATAGACTTATTTTCCAATGCAATAAAGTGGTGAAAAATTCGAGCTCATATTAGTCAATAAAATGAAAACAAATCTAAACTCTTCAAAACTCTTAAACCATTACTGAAGCCTTATTTGAAAACAAACAAACATATTTAAACCATTTTCATTCAATTTACAAGCCTCCAAACTCATCAAAGTTTCAATCATGCTAATTTAGCTTCTTAAAACACTTTTTTGTTATTTCACCCGAGCTCTCATAATTGGACCATCTAAATGCCCATACATATTAAAATCAACACTCGAATCATGACGCATATCATCACCCTTGGGTTGGAAGTAATTTGTCCTCAAATCAGAATCATCAACATCTTTCAAGCAGGTGACAAGTCTTTTACATTAAAAGTAACTGAAACATTATAATCACCAAGAAAGTCAACCTTATAAGCATTATCATTCACTCTTTTAATAACTTAAAATGGTCTATCAACTCTCGACGTCAATTTAGATTTTCACTAGCTTGAAAATCTATCTTTGCTAAGATGAATACAAAGAAGATCTATTGGCATAAATTTGACCATTTTTCATCCTTTATTAGCATGTTTGGCATACTTTGTTTTCTTCTCATCAATATGAGATCGAACTTGTTCATGGAGTCTTTTCATCATTTCTACCTTTTTAACCTTATCCATAGAAGTACTCTCGTCATTTAGAATAGGCACCATATCAATAAAAACACAAGGGTTAAAGTCATACATAACTTCAAATGGTAAAATTTTTATAGGTCTATACACACTACGATTATAAGCAAACTTCACAATAGGCAAACAAAAGTCCCAACTCTTTAAATTTTTACTTATAACAACTCGCAATAAAGAAGAAAGTTTGGTTCATTACCTTGGTTTGTTCATCGATTTGTGGATGACATGCGGTACTGAATAGTAGTTTTGTTCCAAGCTTCTTCCAAAGAATCTTCCAAAAATGTCTTAGGAACTTTGCATCATGATTAGATATAATACTTTTAGGGACTCCATGCAAACGTACAACTTCCCTAAAGAACAAATCAATAATGTTTACAACATCGCCAATCTTGTGGTAAGGTATCGAATTTAAGATTTTGGAGAATTGATAAATCACAACCATAATTGAATCCTTTCCATGTTGTGTTCTATGCAACCCAAGTACAAAATACATGCTAATATTCATCGATGGCTGCTTTAGAATAGGCAATAACATAAATAGCCTATATGGATTCTCCTTGCCCGTAGCTTTATTGCACACAACACATCTCTCAATCATTTTGTGAACATTCTTCAACATACAAGGCTAAAAGAAATGTTCTTCCAGCAACTCATAAGTCCTCTTTTCACTAAAATGACCACTATCACCATCACTATGAGCCTTTCGCACAAGCAACTCCTGTAAAGAACCTAAAGAAATACACATTATGCTCATCTTGAACAAGTAACATCCATGCATGAAAAAACCCATCACAAACTCCCTTAGTACATTCAACAACCACATTAGCAAAGTAGGAATCATTAGTATATTGATCTATCACCAAAATGACCACTATCACCATCACTATGAGCCTTTCGCACAAGCAACTCCTGTAAAGAACCTAAAAAAATACACATTATGCTCATCTTGAACAAGTAACATCCATGCATAAAAAAACCCATCACAAACTCCCTTAGTACATTCAACAACCACATTAGCAAAGTAGGAATCATTAGTATTTTGATCTTCACTTGTTGAAAACCCATCAACCTTTCTTTCAACATAAAATGCAATGCATACTTCATAAAAAAAAGCATCAATAATTACATCAACTTATCCCTTTTTAACTTAATGACATATAGAAATGACTCTATAAACTCTACCCACTTAACATGTCTTCGGTTCAACTTGTTTTGACCCTCAATATACTTCAAGGATTCATTGTTAGTATACACAACAAACTCTTTTAGTAATGTGTTGCCATACCTCTAGAGCTCAAATTAAAGCATAGAACTCTTTGTCATAAATTGAGTAGTTTAACTATACACCATATAATCACTAAAGTATGCAATATGCCTCCTTTCTTGTAATAACACACCCTTAATTCTAACCTCAGAAGCATCACACTTTATCTTAAATGTTGTAGCAAAATCTAGAAGTGTTGAAACAAGAGCAGTATATAACTTCTTTTTACTTTAACTCAAAAGACTTTTGTGCATTTTTGCTTCATCGAAACTCACTTTACTTTTTCAAACATTCAATCAAATGTGCAACTATAGAATTGAATTTCTTCATAAATCAGAGATAAAATGTATCCAAACCATGGAAACTCCTCACATCATAAATGCTAGGTTTCAGCCAATCTTTATTGCTTTTATTTTTTCTTCGTCAACGTTAACCTCACTACTAAAATGATATAACAAATAAAAAAACATGTTCTTGACAGAAATGACACCTATTTAGTTTTCTGTACAATTTAGCACAATGCAAGGTTTCAAATACGACCCTAAGATGCTCCACCTGATCATCAAAAGTTTTACTATACACCAAAATATCATCAGTATACATGATAACAAACAATTCAATATGCTTCCTCAAAACATGATTCATAAGTCACATAAATGTACTAGGTGCGTTAAATAGCCCAAATGGCACTACCATACTTTCATACAACCTGTTTCTAGTTTTAAATGATGTTTTCCACTCATCTTGCTTTTTCATCTTAATTTGATGATAATCACTCATCAAATCAATCTTAAAAAAAAAAACAACAACGCTACACTATGTAACTTATCAAACAAATCATAAAGTATAGGTATAAGGAATCAATACTTAATTGTTATCTTATTAATTGCACGGTTGTCCACACACATTTGCATGGTGCCATCCTTTTTCAGCACAAGTAGGAATAGAACATATACTAAGTAACTCAACATGTAGCCATTCTCTAAGAGCTCACTAACCTACCTTTAAATCTCTGTTGCCTCATCTGGATTACACCTATAGGCTAGTCAGTTAAGAAGTGAAGCTCCCGTTACTAAGTCAATAGAATGCTTAATCCACAGATAAGTGGTAAACCCTCAAGTAAATCTTTTAGAAATACTTCTGAAAACTTTTTAAGCAACTTTATAATATATCTTGGCGATTTCACATTCTCTACTTGCAATAATGGTTTTTACCCTTACTATAAAACAACCCCAATCAAATTTAATGCGTGCATGATGTCTCTTTTCTTGGTTAATATAAGCCGTTTACCCGATCTAACCTTGTTTTGCTGACTTCGTAATTAATCATCTCTAACTTGTTGAGAACTCAATGGCAACAAATTCACCTTCTTCCTATTCAACTTAAATAAGTATATTTTTCTATCTATTGTAGGTCACATCTTTATTAAATTACCACGGATGCCCTAATAAAACATGGCTAGCTGACATCAGAGCCACATCACACAAAACCTCATCATGATAGGTTTTGATGGGAAAAAACACACAAACTTGTTTATCACCTGAATCTGTGTATTCTTGTCAAGTCACTGTGAACTATATTATTTAGGATGTGTAATAGTAGTTAAACCTAATTTTTCCACCAAAGTAGTGGATGCAATGTTTGTGCAACTTCCATTATCAATGATCAATCCACACACCTTATCTTGAATCTAACATCTCATATGAAAAATGTTCTCATATTGTTCTTTGTTAACATCAACTTGTGCATTTAAACTCGTTGCAGTACTACAAATCCCCTTTCGTTGGCTCAAAATATTCTTCTTGTTTATCATTTCCTATCTCATCCTCAACTTCAGTTTCAGCCTCATCACTACTGACTAACTCTCTATGTTTCCCATGTATAATCATAACTCTCTTATTCGGACATTCAAAAGTAATATGCTTATGCCCTAAACACTTGAAACACTTAATGTCTTGTGACCACAAGGATGTTAAGGTTCGATCACCTTTTCTTTACCCTTTGTAAAGTCTAAACTTGTACTCCCCTTACTAAACCCCACTTTCTCATCTTGTTTAGGTGCATTCCATGTTTGTAAAGATGTGGAAATATATTTTAAAGCATTCACTGCTATTATTCCAGTTTGAAAACTTCTTTTTTGTCTCTCTACTATCGTCACAAATTTTATCACATCATCAAGGAAGATATATGGTTGCAACTTAATAAAATTAGCAATACCCTTCCTCAAACTGCTAATAAAGCTTGTTATGGTATGTTCTTGGGGTTCTGTCAATTCATAACATATCATTTTAACTCAAACTCTATCACATACTCCTCTACACTAAAAAAATCTTGTTGTAATGTTTAAAGTTTTATGTATAACTCATGTTTGTAGTAATTAGGTACAAACCTCTTTTTCATCACTCTTTTCATAACCATCTAAGTAGTGATATCCTCCTCATCATCTCTTATCCTCTGAATTGTCAAGTTCTCCCACTATAACAAAGCATAATCAGTAAACTCCAATGTAACCACCTTAAACTTCTTTTTATCCAGTATACACATACCAATCGAACATCTTCTTAACCTTCTCAACCCACTCCAAGTACTCCTCGGGTAAGCTACTACCTATAAATGATGGAACTTTAAGTCTAACTCCATTTGGAGGGTGATTATTATGCCTTCTCAATCTACCCCTTTCATCAGCCTTGTCATCCCCATTTAACTCTAATTTAGCCTCTATGGTAGCATTTCGTTGCACCCTACGAGCTTGTCTTTATTGGAATTATAAATTTCTCCTTTGCATCATTTGCATGAAGGCATTTATCTAATCACAAATTTCTATCATTTCTTCTTGAATCTCGTCATTAGATCCTTACAACCCAATAAGTTGTGCTTATTCCAAAATAATTCCCCTTAGAACTTCATTCCTTTCTCTAGCCATAGTATATCAATTTCCCACAATTCACAAATATATCTGAATAACAGTGTCTTTCAACTCATATCACAAATTCAATAAAAGAATATGAACAACCACCACAATCAGCAAGGAAAAAATCATTCCAATCTAAATCGAAGTCAAAGAAAACAATTTTTTTTAGTCTATAATCCTTGATATTTCTAATCCCAAGTCAGCCATATACAAAGTCTCAAATTAATTATGAAACCATGGCTTTGATACCAAGATGATGTGCCTTAGCTTCCTAACCTGAACAAACTAGCAATCTAATATGAAGAAGAATGAAGATATATTTGGTTATTTGGTTATATGGTTTTTTTTTGTGGTGTTTAGGCTAAAAATTACATGATATGTAATGAAAATAAGGAATATAGTAGTCTGAATGAAACTTTTTGATATGTCGAAGATGCCAAAAATGAATTCCTATCAGGATAAAATGCCACACTCTTTGTAATTAAGAATGATAAGTCTGAATTGTTCTTCAACCAATTCTAGAAATAGAAGAACAAGGAAGAAAATTCTCTAAAAAGAAGTTGAAAGGTTTTATATTATTTTAAAAGTGCTTAACATTTGTCTTAAACATCATTATATACTTGGAACAACCCTTCAAGTCTACAAAATACAAAAATAACATAATTAAGACTCAAATAAATAACTTTGTTAAAAAAAACTAGATAAATAATAAGTAGCACAAATTTTTTACTTATAGAACACAAACACAGACACACAAAAATTAAAACAACCATATTTTTTCATACAAAACTCCAATGCATGCATGGTTGGACAAACTGAAAAAATGATATGTTTAACTTTAAAACCATACAAAATAGGTTTATTTTCCAATGCAATAAAGTGGTGAAACATTTGGGCTCAAATTTAAAACTCCCAAATCATGACCCAAATCTTATTTGAAAACAAACAAACTTATTTGAACAATTTCCATTCAATTTACAAGCCTCTAAACTCATCGAAGCTTTAGTTGTGATAATCTAACTTGTTAAGGCAGTTTGTAGTTGTTTCACCCGAGTTATCATCATTGAACCTTCTCAATACTGATACACATTAGAATCAAACTCTTTCATGTCATGTTAGAATCATAATGCATATCACATTCGACTTCTTGTTCCATTCCACTTATTAAAGAGTGAATAAAAATACATATGGTGAATATTTAATTAGTTAAATAACTAAGTGTAAATCTAAGATAAGATAATTGATTCATTACTAATATATATATATATATATATATATATATATATATCACAATACTATTTTTTTTAAAATACTGAAGAACTAACACTAAAACTTTTGTATTAATTTAAAATCTAGAATAGATTTTTAAATGGTATTGATAAATTTGGTTTGCATATGCCCTCATTTATATATATATAAAATTCAATCAAGAAAGAGAAGTTGCAAAAATGGAAGAAAATAAAGAAAATAAAATCCATCAAGTTGAATATTTACAGGAAAAAATTAAGCAAAACTTTAGAAAAAGGAATAATATATTTGAAATCACCTCTAAGTTTCATTTATAAAAAAAATTGTAAACTTTTTGTCAAGTAAAACACTACCAGAATTCTTATATTTACCAACAAAATTTTTTCGTCAGTATTTATACTATCGTTCCGTCGATAATTAATTTATCGACAGGATCATAGACAAAAATGCTCAGTCGATGAATCTTTTACTGGTAATTTTTTATCTATCATTAATAAAAAAATATTATTACTGATGGATTTACTAATGGGAAAAGCACGCTAAAATAAATTTACCTGCTTCATTCCATCGATATTTCTCTCGAGAAGCTTATCATATAACCGATAAAAATACCGTATGCAATTTCATTGGTGATTATTTAAAAATATTTTTAAAAAATCTATTTAACAAAACTAGAAAAATAATTAAATAATTAAAATCTATTTAAAAATCCTATAAATAAATCAACTAAAAATTGATCTCAAATAAAAATAAATAAATCATACAACAACATTCATACAATTATTAAGAACATAAAAATTTAAAAATAAAATTAAGAAACACATATAATGAAAAAACATTAAAAAAAAAATATATTACCTTAATGTAGTTGCGAGTGAAGCTGAGAAGAAAAAAAAAATCATACCATTTCGTAAGAGGATAAGAGAAAAGAAGAAAATAAAAGGATGTTGATGTTTATAATGTAAGGGGAAGAAGAAGAAGAAGAAGAGGCTCGTCTATTGTGAAATGAGGGATTCTAGTCTTTTTATTAGATCATTTTACCGACGATTTTATCGATGAATAATTAAATATTAATATTTTTAACCATTTCGTACGTGATTCTGTGTGTAATATTTAATTTAAATTTTTAATTTAATCAAAACATTTTAGAAACCGCCAAATAGCACCAACGACTTTTCAATTTGTCGGTGATTTTGTCTGTAATATTTAATTTAAATATTCAATTTAATAAAAAAAATTTCAATAACCCACCAAATAACATTGATGACTTTTCAATTCACTGGTAATTTTATCTATAAAGAATAATAATTAACAGTTCAATTGAGAAATGAACAGTTCTAGAGTTCTTTAAAAAATACCGATGGAATTTTCCATCAATGATTTCATTGGTAATTGACATAATGAACAATGTCAGATGTGAACAATTTACCAATAAATTTACTAATGGAATTAAAACCATTGATATAAATAACATGTCATCTTATTTTTTAGGTTTGTTTTAATTCTTATTTTTTTTATTTTAATTCTCTATAGAATGAAGGAATATTTCTATTGATAAAATTTATTATAATTTATCAACGAAACCATTTTATTAATATTTTTATTTATATTTAGTAATTTTTTTGGTAGAAAAAGTCAAGAAAATGAAAGAAGGGGCCCACTTCTAGGAATCATAAAAATTTCCGCGTCGTTAACGTGCCCCAAACATAAAGAACGCCAATACAAGGAAGTGTTCTTGCAATTTGACTCGTCTTGTTTTTGAGGTGGTGGTGATCCCAATGGGCCACTTTGCAAGACATGCCTGCTGGCAGGAAAGGCAATCTGAAAGAAATGATTGGAGCGTCAAGTCTATGAAAACAAGGGGGGCCCACCTAACTTTCCATTAATTTGGAGCCATTTTCTAAATTACTGGGACAGCCTTTTTGTCCTCTGCTCGAACCTACTCTTTCTTATTAAAAGACGAAAACAATCTGTCACGTAGAGAAATCTATAGACTTTTTAGTATTGTTACAGAGATAATATTCTTTAATTAACTAAATAGTTTTTTTTTGTTTTTTTATTAGATTTTATATTTAGATCCTGTTTGTTTACTGAAAAATAATTTTTTGAAAAAAATAATTTTTTAAAAAATAAATTATTTTTTGATATTTAGTAGTATAATATAAAATAAGTTGGAAAACACCTTTTAATATTTAGTTATGTCATGAAAAATAAGTTGGAAAATAACTTATTAATACTTTAGTTTTTTTCAAGTTTATTAAAATAATAAAAAACAAAACTTATAAATTAAAAAGTTGAATGAAATTTTTTTTATAATTTCATAAATTATCTGAAATAAAATAAATAATAATCAAAATAATAGAGATCAAATCTCAAAAATAAAAAAATTGAAAGATGAAGAAATTAAAATAATAATAATTAACATTTCATAAATTATTTCAAATAAAATAAGTAATAATCAAAAGAATGAGGATCAAATTTGATAGATAAAAAAATTCAATTAAAAAATAATAAGGAAAAAGAAAATAACAATTATAAAAATGAAGATCATAGTTAATATAAAAATTAAATTCTAAGTGATGAAATTGAAAAATAAATATTCAAAACTAAATATATATAACAATCAAAAGTTTGATGATCAAATTTGATATAATCAGCAAATAATATGATATTTTTAAATTTTTCACAACTTTCGAAAAGTGTTTTCCGTTCAAAATAAAAAGAAAACACTTTTTTGAAAATCAAACTAAATTTTTCTTTAATTGAAAAGTGTTTTCTATTAACCAACTTTTCTAATAGCAAACAAACACAGGGAAATTTGAAATTAGTTTCTCATAAACCATTTTTCGGGAAACAAAATCAGCTTTAATTACATTTCAAATCTTGAAAATAACTTGTTTTTATTTATTTTTATACAAAAGTCAATCTCAAAATAATTTTACCTAAACATATATTTGCTAAACATATATTTATTTAATATCTTCTTAATATTTGTTTTTACTTATAAAAAGGTAAATTATATTTTTGCCTCTAGAGTTAAAAAAAATAAGTGAATTTTATTTTTATCTTAGATTCCTTTTTTTTTTCCTTTTTAAAAGTTTTCTTATGAACTTGTTCTTTTCCCTTTATTTTAATGTGACTGGAATATTCTTATAGATAAATGAATGTAATTTTGTAAAGGTAATTGATTAAGAATTTTTGTTGAATAGAAATTGATAAAATTAATATACTTTAATAGATAAAATATTTTTTCCTAATTTTCTATAAACATACTTTAACAGGTAAAATGAATTTCATCCTAAATAATATTCCACCGGTATGCTTTTCTTTTGTTTCAATATTTACTTTACACTAATTAGTGAACAGGCAAGAAAAGCATTTTCTTGAGTTTTTTTTTTTTTAAATGAGTCCTAAGTATTAGATATTGTTCATTGTATAAAGAAGATGAATGTCAAGAAAAGGGATTATGTTAAGAAAAAAAATTCTAAAATATAAAAAAAGAGTGTATAATTGAAAAAAAGAAAAAGAAAATAGAGTTTGTTATCGAGTTTAACTATTTCTACGATACTATTATTTTATGTTAAACTATTATGCTTTTTATGATATCAAATTATATATTATTTAAAAACCCTATACTACTCTATCTTTGCTTCAACCAACTTAATTTTAAAGTAAAAATATGGAATTTCCTAAGAAATTCAGAACTAGATAGTTTTTTTTTTTTAAAAAAAAATTACTTCATATATCAACTTACTCCATGAACTAATTAATCATGAATAGTTAATTATGAAAACATGTAAATTAAAAATATCCTTAAACTAAATAACGATAACAAAAAAAAAAATCCATTTCTATTTTTATTATAAAATATACATGTAAGTATTTCTCTTTTTAGAGATTCCATATAGCGATAGAATTGGATTTTAGAGCTATATACGAGGAAAGCCTTGTGAAGTTAAAAGCACAACCACAATTTAGGCATAAAAAGGACCGGTAAAAGGAGGATTTTACATAGAGAAAAGCAAGGAGATCAACCTTTCTTGACTCCAAGATTGAGAATATATATTTACAGGTCAGATTTCTTTATATTTATATCATATTCATTACTTAATTGGTGAAAAAAAAATTAGATATTCATATTTTATTCATTAGGTTTTGGGTATTCATAAGAAATCATGGGTTAGGTTTGACAATATTCATGTTTTATTCATTACCCATTAAGTAAGGTAACAAACAAAAAAACTTAACTATTTAGGTCAGTTCGAGTTTTACATGTGTTCCTAAAAAAAAAAATTATCTTTTTTCAGACACTAAAAAAAGTGTGCAAATACACTAGAACTCTTTAATGGAAATATAAAAGATCTTTGATTCCTTAAAAAATGGTGATATGTTTGGAACATAAAAAAAAAAAGAGTTATCAATATTTACTTGACATACTTTTGATTTTTCCATTTTTTAAGGATACAAACTTAAAGATAAGTTGGCGACTCTATTTTTCCAATTCTTTCTTTAATTTTTGGAGGTTTGAATTTATGTCAGGTATTGACAACATGACGACTCCACTAGAGACACTAGAGTTAAGCCTATAAGCATGTGTTTTATCTTTCAATGCTTTTATTGTCATTTATTACCGAACATTTATTTATTTTGTTTAATTTATGCATTATTTTATTTATGTTGTTATTATCATGTTTCTTTTTTAATTTGTTAGATTTGATGTGCATGCATATTATTTTATTTACTAGAATAGACATTGAGAAGACATGATATGTCATCTATATTTTTTCATCAATCTTTTCAAAAAATATGAAATGTCGAGACATGTTAAAATTACCATTAATAACATAAAGTTTAAGTCAGAGAAAGGCCAATATGAAGAGGTGGATTTTCTATTAAAAAAATATAAGTCTAAATATTTTTTTAAATGAACTCTTATGAGATAAATTTTTTATGAGAATTTCTTTTGCTATAACTAGCAAATCTTTCCCAAATCGGTCAAAATCCTTATGGGTTTGGTGTCCTCAATGAGAATTTTACAAGCATATATAATCAATCTTGCTATTTGCATTCAATTATATATTTTATTTACTCTTTTTGTACACATGCATATAAAATAGGGATATGAAGAAATATAGGTTGTCCTGTGAAAGTTCAATTTCCCTTGAAGTCCACAACATTAGATTCAGACAACGAAAAATGAAAAACAAAAAGAGATCATAGCTAGACCAAAACAACCAAAGGGATATATAGAGCATAAAACATAGCTAGACCAAAACAACCAAAGGGATATATAGAGCATAAAAGGAGAGGTCACGAAACTCATTATCCTTCTTGAGCGTGCACTACAAGATATACTATCAGGGAAAAAGAAACTCCAACCGAGGGTAAACTCAAACAGAAATACAACTTCATCCTAATATCCTACATATGTCATAAATGTTATTAGGGCCATTTATTTTTCCCTTACCAAACCCGTATTAGGCACTTCTCTAGAATCCCATTTCACAAAGCATTTCTCATTCATAATTGTGTTTAAAACACCACAAGCCTATATTGTTCCAATCATTAACCTCACTGCTAAAAAAACCTAAATGGTCAAGATGGTAAAAGAGCTTGACCCTAAGAAGTTATATGTAATAGAAGAATGACTATGATAAATAAAATGCATAAACCTTTATGATCTAGTAAAGGCAGATGAAATGTGCCTTATGATTATTGTTGTGATATCCAAGAAGTTTAAGGTGCTCGAGTTCATCAATACAGTAACACATAATGTCCCATTATATACCTACAAGTATATTGCAACAAAAGAGCCAAAACAGTCTATGATGAAATGCTTTTAATTCACTTTTTCCATGAGAGCTTAAATGGTGTAGTGTTGACTTGGTACATATGTTTAAATAATACCAAGATCCAAAGGTGGAGGATTTTGGCAAATGCTTTTATAAAACAGTACAAGTTCAATAATAACATAGCTCTATATCATTCTAGTTTGCAAGACATGGAAAAATGACCCAAAAAATCTATTAGAGAGTGCACCTAAAGGTAGTGTAAAGTTATTGCTTGAGTCAACCTTTTTCTATCTAAAAATAAAATGATCTCCATCTTCATGAACACTTTCAAGGCTCCTTATTTTGGATATATAATTTTCATTACTTTAAACCTTTTCTCAAACATGGTGGTTATGATTGAAAAGGTCATAAGATCTTTAAAAGAAAGGAAAATCTAAGATGTGACAATACAACCAGTAATTATTGAAGAAAATGCAACTAAAATAAACATGCAAGTCAATAACATTCAAGAAAATGACTCAAAACCTTAGTCATACCATCCCAAATTTTCTCATCAAACATTTTAATTTTTAAGCACTAGTACATCCCTTTCACTCCTATAATGTCACACCCAACATCGTGACAACCTACCTTTTTTCTTAAAAGGAAAAGGTAACCTATTAGTTTTATAGGGGAAAAGGTCATAAAATTATGTGAAAGTGTCTTCACCTAGTATTATAGTTACTAAAAAAACCTTAATTAGTCAACAGAGTTCTAAGGTAAAGGACTCTTATGCTTGAGGAAAGATACTATCACTCTAAAACATCTTACCAAGCATCTTACCTAAGGTAAGATGCATTGCTAATCTTGTTTTTTATTTATAACAGTTTATTGTGCTTAATCTACTAGTGGTCTGTCTACATGGGTGATAGTAAGTCAACTACTATGAGTAAAACCCTAGATGGATGATTGGTTTAAGCATAACTATTCTAAGGTCTGCTTCATCTTTTCCACTCCCAGTTAATTATCTTTTAATAACATTTGATGAATTGATATGTCTAAAACTGGTTACTCATAATCACAACTTGTGACCAATGGTCTATCAAGCAATGTTAGTAAGTAACCAATGGGATTACATTGGGCTTACTGAACCCATATTTTATCCTAGAAAAGGTTAATGGATAATATCTTGTTAAGGTTCATCTATCCTATAACACCCAAACTCACTCGCAGTTTTTGCTAAATGAAAATTAGTTGCCTAAGTCCTATCAAAACATTAAACTCTATAGTCATTTACTTAGAATGAGATCTCATGACATAAAAGTCCTTTTCAGATCTTTTGGGTTGATCTACTTGGAATGAGACCAAATAACATAAAAGTCCTTTTTGGACTAAGTTTTGACAACCTTTTTAGGGTTCGTTTGCCTTTTAGGTGTGCTAATTAACATTCACCTTTTGATTTAGTTTTATCTTGGTTACCCCTTGTCACTATGATGAACAACCTCATTTAAATTTGTTGTTCACTTGTTAAGCATACATATGAAATTTGTTTTAAAGACCAATACTCTTAATTGTGGTGAGTATTAGGTTTATATGTTTGTGGACTCATTTATTATTTTGAAAATAGATGGAAAAGTGTTACTCCTTTTAGGGTTCAAGGTCATGGCTTATATATGTTCTTTGAACTCTAAAAGTGAATAACAAAACTAGTTTTACTCTTTTTAGGCTCAACACATTTTAAAAAATCAAGAAATGATACTTCTCTTTAATGTTCAAGGTAATAACCAACGTAGAGTTAATTTACCTTAGACACTAAGGTGGGTAGCTAGACCATTAGAATTATTTTGAACAAAACAAAAATGGGCTAATTTTTTTGAAAATTTAAATGTTGGTCCAATAGAGCTTTTATATATGGGGAAAACCTAATGGGCCTTGCAAATTGTTCCAAAACTCAAATGTATAAGGGATGATTTTAACATTTTAGATTGAAAATAGAGAAGAAACAACCTGGAACCATTATTGTTTCAGGTAAAATACCAATTTTGAAAAAAAGTTTTATGTTAACATTATATGGATGGACAACGACACACTATATTGCAAGATTAAAATTGCTTATAGGTTTTGGCTAAATTAATTTAAAAAAGGGAATAAAATAAACTTGGAAGGAAAACTTCTTAGACTCACTAGGCTTGAAAATACATAGATCTTTTATAAATCTACCTTGATTGCCTTAAGGTTATTTATAAGAAAAATAAAAACTTTTTAGAATGAAAATACACCCAACAACTTTAAAATTAAAAGCAAATATAACTAACTAGAAAAAGAAAAGATAAGCAAGGGGCTCATTGTTCATGTTTTAGACAACCATGGTTCTCTAAGAGTGAACATACAACTTTCACAAAAAAAAAAAAAAAAACTAACTAAAAACTGATATCCCATTTAGCTCACATAGAGGTGAACATCATTATTAACCATACATTCATTCTCAATCTCAAAACTAATAGGGCATCATGAACACACACTTAAACATAAATATTTATGGTTTCACAAAAAAACGATAATTATTCTTAGATTCACAAAAATCCATCAACATTCATAGTTTCACAGAAATATAAACAAGAATATTAACATGTATATACTTGGATTAAAAAAAACATATTTATATGTCATCAAAACTTAAAAGCAAAAACAACCACAAAGATAACCATAATATGGACAATATGTATACATAAGTTGTTGGTTGCCAATGAGTTAAACAAAATGGAGTGAGAGGTAGTACTTAGGTTCCTAAGAATCATATCCTCAAGTCCTAACACTAGAATCTCAGAGGAACAAACCCAGAACATACTAGAAACCCATAAACCAAAAAACCCAAGCTTATATTTTCTTCAAGACTCTTAAAATTCCTAGGCTTTATTACTCTCAAACTACAAAAAACCTTGGAATTGCTAACAAACCTCTCTCAGACTCTTTTTTTTCTTCCTATTCTCTAAAAAAAGACTTCCTCAACCCTAAAAGCTGAACCCTTTAAATAGCTGAACAAAGACTGACTTGAGTAACAACCTAAACTAAACATGGACCCTTGGATCGAAACCTCTCAATCCTCACCCTTAGACACATGCAAACAAAATTGCAGGACAACTAAATTTTATACAAGAGTGCAAACCCTCTCACAATGCTCAGTGATAAAATCACTAAGAAAGTAGATAAAGAAAAGGATAAAGAGACATAAACTCTCAAGGTTTTATAGGTTTAAACACACAATGCTCAATCTTAAAAAGGATCATTGTGAAATCCACTCAAACCGATGCCGAAATCAACTCAAATCGATGCCAAAATCATAGAAAATAATGGTGAGGGTTTGGTTGAGAAAAAAAAAAGATAGCTAAGGTTTGATTACATTTTTTTTTCTGGAGAAGAATACAAAGAGATGTTGTAAAGATATATATGGCTATCAAAATAGTATTGTGTGGTTGGTTTAAGTTTTAAATCAACCCTTGAAGACCAACACCTTTTCAAAAATAATACTTATGAAATTTTAAGTTTTCAATCTAGCCCACATTAAAAGTCAAATAATTAAAATCTTTTGATTGGGTCCTTGGCCATATTTAAAACAAGCTTTTAATTTCTCTACCTTTTTTTTTAACAGTCCCTAGGTTTTAAAATCCTTTTAAGTGAAGTTAAATGAAAGAAAATGACTATTTTAGGATCCATGTGATAATAAAAGAAGAAAGGATCATCGAGGGATTAACTCAAATAATAAGAAAGGTATTATCTTGGGATCCATATGATAAAATAAAAAAGGATAATTAAGGGATCCATCTAAATTAAAGGAAATGGATCATCTTAGGATCCATGTGATAAAATAAAGAAAGATCATATGGAGATTAGTCTAAATGAAAGAAAATGGATTATCTTGAGATCTATCTGATCGAAGAAGAAAAGGTCATTTGGGGATCTGTTCAAATAAAAGGAAATGGATCCTCTGGGATCCAAGTGATTGAGGATATTACCTTGAGCATCAAGTTTGATTTGACTTTACATAATATCTTGATTAAGATTCAACTTGAATTTTTTTTATGACTAAGTTGATTCCTTTGTTGTATCCTTTATTGGCTTAAATTTATGACAACCTTGTTGGACTCCACAAGAAATGTTTACATGTAAATCTTTTGTAAAACATTGCATAATAAGCCCTTTTCTCTTTTACAATCCATTTTTTTTCCTTGTTAGCAAGGTTTGTTATTTATAATTTGGCCTTTTTTAGTCGTCGTACTCATTGACCTTACTTGAGTTTGCTTTAGTGTTTGTAAGTCACACATCTAAGGCTTTTTACAAAAATTATCGCCTTTTTAAGTTTGTTATAGGAAGTCTCTATTCAATTGACTATTGAACATGGCTTGTCTCATCTCTTTTATCTTATATCATGAGGGGAATCTTTTGTTGGGCGGAATCCGGCGACCGGTGATGTACTGATAATTACTCATAGGAGGGGTAAGTACACTAAGACAATATTTTACGTGGTTCGACAAAACCGCCTACATCCACGGGAGAGACAATATTATTTAGAGATTAGAGAAAGGATACAATAAATACATGGAGGAGGATCACATCCACTCAACTCCCATCTCACTGCTGCGTATGGCAGCAGCTCCTCTTCCTCTCTATTGCACTCACAACTCTCTCACACATTTAGCTCTCTTTGCATGCCTCTTTTATAGGCAATGAATGGTCATCATGGAGGGGCCAACATGCCACCATTAGTGGCACTAATGGAGCTACCACTTGCTTGGTGGTGGTGGCCACTTGCTTAATGGTGGGGTATTGCCAATAAATGGTAATATCCTAACAATCACCCCCTTTGCCATTTATCTGGGCAATTGTCCTCTTGCTTTTTCAGCACAAGCTTGTATCTTGCAGCTCTTCCAAGCTTACCATTCCGAGAGCGTCTGTGGCCAAGTTTACAGGTACTCGCCAAACCTTTCAATCACCAGAGTCACCAAAGCACACCCTTGCTTACACCAAAGGATCACTTCAACCAGATGGTCTCACACATCACATCTGAAGAGTGTTAACGCTTGTCTCTGGGAACATTCCCCTTCGAGCGTATCAACCATGCTCGGTCCGGAATGATTTATCAAGCCTCACAATAAGGCTTACAACACCCCCTCAAACAGATATTCCAAGTGCGACAGTCATTATCTGAGTATCTCAATATGATCACAAGCCTACCACTCTTCCAAGAGTCTACTCATCCAGGAGTTGCGCCTGCCCTCTGTTCCATCATAAGAACCATGCCTTACTTCTCCGTGAGTCTCTCGCTCTTAGTCGTAAGAGTCCAGGTAGCTCTCCACCTTTAACCATGGGGGCAACCCATTAAAGGTTGATCCATATCTATCTCCATACTCTGAGTATTACAATGACATTACCGAGCTCACCACCTTGACAAGAGTCAACTCGTTCCTAGAACCTGCGCATGCCCTCTGCTCCTTCATAGCAGCCGCGTCTTAATGCTCCACAAGTCACCCACTTATTGTCCAAGGCAAATGTCTTCTAGCTCATTGATCTTTAGCATGGGGGCAATATCCATGAAAGTCAATCCTGCATTTGTCTTCATACTCATCATAACCACTTCATTGGCTATCCATATGTCCACTTATATCTAGCCATCACATCGGCTCTGGGGTTTTTTGAACTGGGGCTCCTATCCTGGCCTCCACACCTTCTCCAAGGTGTCTCCGCTCGTCGTCATGCGACGGTTTGAATCTGGGCTCATATCATGGCCCTCACACCTTCCATCCAAGGTGTCTCGGCTCGTCGTTGAGCGGTCTCATCCTCCTTCATCGGGATGACTCTAGTGGCTTCAAGATTCTCTACCACCATGTGCACTATAGGAGAGATTACTACCACTGACTACATAGAAAGAGAAAGTTATGGTATACTCCTCGCAATCCTCCACCTTGATTTCTATGTTTGGAGCTTCTATGCCTTTCTGCTTGACAACTCCACCTACACCAACTCTCTTTGGTGGCTTCGCCTTTCATCATAGGCGGTCGCCTTTTATCACAGGCGTTTGCACCCCCTCAATTAGGTGCCTCTGCAACAGCTCTCTTTCCATTCTTGTATGCATTGGAAAGGTTTTTTCTTGTTATCTTCATCAAGAGCATAAAAGACTTCCTGTTGTAAAACTTTAACAGTCTTTGCTCTGAGCTTCATCTGGGAACACTTCTTCTCCTTGCACTTGCTGTCTCATTACAGTACCTCATTGGATCCTACGGGTACTCCTGCACAATCTTCGTGTGCCCTCGTGCAATTTCTGTTCTCCAGATTTCTCCCTATTCCTTGCATATGTTTGACAATAGCTCATCCTGTCACAACACCTGTCCAAGTCAAAATAGGGTGACAATCTTTATCCCCTTGCTGTATTTCTCTTCCATTATTAGGGTCTTCATCAATTCTCCCCTCGAGAAATCACAGTCACCAAATCTGCCTTCTTTGGAGAAATCACCACTCCATCAGATCCTTGATCATACGGAACCTAATTGTTCCCCTTGTGTCGTCATCCTGCTAGTCTTCAACCGTTTCATTTCAAACTGCTATATATACGAAAATAGTACCGTATGGATAATCCTTCCACTAAGCAAGTTCCCAGGAAAGATTGAAGGGGTCACAACGGTCCCGCTTAAAACCCAATCTCCTAGACAGAACTTCTTAGGCCATATCTATCCATCGTACTGACTTCCCGTATATACAACCATTTGCTAGCTTTGTTGCGGCTTTCCTTTACAAGTGATCTGGAATATACAGGTTTAATACATGATTTCTCAACATCTGGCGAGACTACCAATGCTTAGATTCGTCAAGATTGGTCTTCGTCAGTTTTCACTCTACACTAATTGTCAACATAATTGGGTCTCTAGAGTGTCCCAATTTTGCCTTCCATCAAGGCATTATATTTCCCCATTTAACAGTTCAGCACATGTAATTAGGTAAACATGTGCACCTTCTTCTTTTTCATCTCCATCGACCTCAATCATGACCCTCAGATGCCTCCTGATCGGGCAATCTCTCTTAATAATTAACCACCGCTATTTTTGGTCTCAAATCTCAACAATCAGACCATACCATTGCATCCGAAATGATCAAATTACCTGGAAACATGTCTTGAATCGTCCAAATCGCACTTCAGACGACTAAGATTTGATCAAAACAATTCTGGCCTGATCAACGGCTCAGATTCACTATCAGATCCGGATGCACGTAGACTCTGCTGCACAGAATCCTTTACCTCGGCTCGGCTCCATTTTGGCTCCGCTCAAATCGGCTCGGCTCGCGGCTGATGACATGGCATGTGGGTCCACTGTGCTGACGTGTCTGCTGACTGGTCGCTGCCATGGCATGCCGACTGTGCATGATGACGCCATACTGATGTCATCTCTATTCGGGTCTGGCATGTGGGTCGGGTCGCCTGGTATTCGGGTTTGATCAGCCTATCCAGGTGAAGAAGACGCGTGTGACGCGTGGCGCGCGTCTGCGCGCATAGCCAGCCTCCTCGTCGGCGCGTGACGACGCGTGTGACCATTTCTGGAGTCCGATTTCGACACGGTTTTCAGCAGTGGCTTCGTCTCTTCCTCTTCTACACAGTGGTATGGTCAAAACATAATTTTGACAACTTTCATTTTTGAGAAAAAAATCAAACATCACTTAAACCATGTGCTCTGATACCAATTGTTGGGGCGGAATCCGGCGACTGGTGATGTACTAATAATTGCTCATAGGAGGGGTAAGCATACTGAGACACAATATTTTACGTGGTTCGACAAAACCGCCTACATCCACGGGAGAGACAATATTATTTAGAGATTAGAGAAAGGATACAATAAATACATGGAGGAGGATCACATCCACTCAACTCCCATCTCACTGCTGCGTATGGCAGCAGCTCCTCTTCCTCTCTTCCTCTCTATTGCACTCATAACTCTCTCACACATTTAGCTCTCTTTGCATGCCTCTTTTATAGGCAATGAATGGTCATCATGGAGGGGCCAACATGCCACCATTAGTGGCACTAATAGAGCTACCACTTGCTTGGTGGTGGGGTATTGCCAATAAATGGCAATATCCTAACATCTTTTTCTCATGATGATGTTCTAAAATTTTAACAATCATATGTTTTGAAAATAGAAATTATTCTGATGTAAGCTTAAAATACTTTGTTTTGAATACAATCCTTATGTAGTTTTAAGGGAAGGGTGATTTGATTTTCCATGTAAACAAGATTATAATTAATGAAAGAGCATGGCTACGTGACCTTTGGTTTTGTGGTGGTTTTGAATTTATGAGACTTGAGGACAAGCTTCAGGTTTGTTGAGGAAATTTCCCTCTATTTGAGCACCCATTTTGATAATATAAATAACAATGAGTAGAATGTTCATAAAGCCATAAATCTTATGAAAAAGTCTTTTATATTGTGTGAGAACACCACTTACTACTTCTAGTTGCTTCCTTCTTGATTAGAAAGGACTTTTATAAAGCATATAATGCAAGCTAAGGTTTTGGCTAAGAAATAAGGGATTTTTTGTGTTCAAAAAGTGTTTTGGGGCCATAAATTAAAGAACACCTATTAACTATTCTAATTTGCTGTATTTTTTTCTTCTTTTATCATATTTGTTTGGCTTGTCCTTTTTTATTTTCTCAATAGGGTATCCCGATTTCGCTTTCTTTCATTTAAATTTGAGCATGCCCCCTAGTGTTTGAATTTATTAAGCACTTTCTTTTGAACTTATCTCTATATTTTGCTCACTTATTGATCTTTCATTTACCTCTAACATGGGGTGTAATCCTGGTCAATGTTTTTTATGAAGAAAATTCATCTAGGCTTAAAAGGGGACCACAAGCGATATAAATTTTTTTAGAGTGAAAATGGTCCCTTTTCATCATTTTAATTACTAGTAGTTAATACCTATAAATTTTAACCTTATCCAACATAACTTATAAAAAAAGGTACCCTAAGGAGTGATAAATATGGTCTTCTCATAATCCTCTTCATCCATCTTGATTTGATTATATAGGAATATATGGAGCTTCTTACAGTATTATCCATAAATATATCTATATAAGGTAAATGAAAATCATTTTTTGAGATAGCTTTATTCAAATCCCTAAATTCCACACATGTCTGATCTTGTTATCCCTTTTAGGGACTTCTATGATGTTCGACAGGAATTGAAGGTATTTAACCACTTCTAGAAAGATGGCATCTCACTACTTTCGCATTTCATCCTCAACTTTAGTAAATATATTGGGCCTCATCCTTTTCAATTTGTACTTGGCTGGGTTACATCCATCTATCAGAGGTAGCCTATGTGTTAAAACAAAAAAAAAATGAGTTGTGAAACCAAAATAACTCCACCATTGCTGCCGATTTCTGAATCGGCAGAGACAGTTGGGCTGTCGATTTTTGAATCGACAGTGACGCAATTTGTGGCTGTCGAATTTTGAAACTGCAGTGATGCAATTTTGCTGCCAATTTCTGAATCAACAATGATGCACTTTTTGGCTACTGATTTCTGAATCGGCAGTGGCACAGTTTGGCTGCCGATTTATGAATCAACATCGTGCAATTTTCGCTAATGATTTCTAAATTGGCAGCAACGTAGTTTTGCTTCTGATTTCAGAACCGGCAGCGGCGAAAATTTTGGCTACCGATTTTTAAATCAACAATGGCACAATTTTGGTTGCCAATTTATGAATCGGCAGTGACAATCGACAACGGCGAAGCTTTTGGTTGCCGATTTATGAATCGGCAGTGGCGCAGTTTTCACTGATGATTTCTAAATCGGCAGCGACACAGTTGTGGCTACTGATTTCTGAATCGGCAACGACGCTGAAAAGCCCAATAAAAATTCATGTTGGATAGGGCTATTCTAGATGAGAACAATAGAGGACATGGCTAGCCTTAGATTAACCCAAATAAGGAATGGGAACAACCTTATCCAGCCTACCAAACACCCCTTTTGCATTTAAGAAGGGTATAAATACATCAAGGAGAGAGAAAGGGGCACTCTTTCCAAAAAGGGTTACATGCTCTTGCCTTCTTCCTTTAAAAAAAAAAAAACAGTCAGCCAACAGCCTTGGCTGAAGTACCTCTCTTCCGAAAACAAAACCAGCAAACCTAGTTGTCTACATCTCCTTGGAACATGGGAGAAGAAGGGAGGATTAAGGAAAAGCAGAGGTGGCCGAAGGCATGGAAGGAGAAGAAGTCTAGACCTCTCACCAAAAGTCGGCCAACAAATACCACTACCGTCGCTGCTTCCCCAAGTAGAAAACCTAGCAACTAGTTGAATGCACATTCTTTGAGTGTTAGAGAGCAAAGGAGAGTGAGAGAAAAACATAAATTGCTGAAACCATAGAGGGAGAGGGGGTGTAACAGACGGTTGAACAGAGGAGGACGAAGAGGAAAAATTATGAGTAGAGGGGAAGAAGCAAAAGAAGAAGAAGACTATGAGTAAAGGGGGAGAAAAACATGTTGAATTCTTTCCATAAAACTACAGAAAACAGTAAGGTATGAACCAGACCTCTCTCCCCACTTGTTCTTGAGACTTTGAGATTAAAATGATGAAGAAAAACCCTAAGTAGATGACCTAGAATCGTTACACTAGCTGCGAAGTAAAATTGGGCTGAAGAATGCATGTAAAATAGGGGTGAAAGGGAGGCCAAATTCCAAAACACTTAACAAAGGAAATGAATAATTCAAATACACAAACTGAGGTAAAAGATCGCCTTGGTAGGGGCTGGACATAATGAAAAACACTATGAGAATAAAAGCAGAAATTATGACCTTGTTAGAACTTTAGACCATGTCAAAGTCAAAATAGAAAACATGATAATGCTATTGACTTGAATTCTTATTGCATTTGACGAAATTGTGTGATAACAGGTTTAAAATAAGGTTATGTGTAGGAGTGTGTGTGTTTCTAACCTTAAAAGCATATTACAGCTGAAACAAGAATCTAATGTAAAAATATGTGCTGGAATTGAATTTGCATGTGTTCATGCTAAAATTGTATGATTCTGCTGGATCTAAAGAACGAATTATGGTGTCACATTGAATGGGTTTTCGCCGTGAACTGTATTGTCGACAACGAATCAGTTTCACTGCCGAACTGTGTTGTCTGGTAGTATGAGTATTACGAAGGATTTACTATTGTGTTTTTATTAAATGTAATGGTGGTGAATGATTGTAGAAGTATTATAAAGGATTTACTATTGTATTTTTATTGAATGTATGGTGACGAATGGTTGTATAAGTATTATGAAGAATCTACTATTGTATTATATTGAATGAAATTGTTATGGATGGTTGTATGAGTATTATGAAAGTTCTGCCATTGTATTATATTGAAAGTTTATTACCACAAATGGTGGTGTGAATATTACAAGTGATATATTGTTGTGTACTATTGAACATTAATTGTCATGATTGGTTGGATGAGTAATACGAAGGGTATTTTATGTTATACTAAATGCTAAACTATTATGGAATGTTTTCTTCTATATTACAAAGGATCCATCATTATGTTATTAAATGTTAAACTATTATGGAATGCTAGTACAAGTACCACAAAGGGTCTGTTATTATGTTGCAGTAAATGTCAAATTGTTATGAATTATTGGATGAACCAATGATTGGATTCGGCTAATGGCATCTGAATGGATGACCGGGACAAATCATTAATTGGCTTCGGCTAATGGCATCCAAATGGATGACTGGGATAAATGATTGATTAGCTTCGGCTAATAGCATCCAAAGTGGATGATCGGGATGAACAAATGATTAGCTTTGGTTAATGGCATCCGAATGGATGACCGAGACAAACGATTGATTAGTTTCGGCTAATGGCATTTGAATGGATGACCGGGATAAATGATTGATTAACTCCAGGTAATGGCATCCAAAACGGATGATCGGGATGAACAATGATTAGCTTTGACTAATGGCACTCGAATGGATGACCGAAACAAATGATTGGTTAGCTTCGGCTAATGGCATTTGAATGGATGTTTGGGATAGATGATTGATTAGCTTCAGCTAATGGCATCCTAAATGGATAATTAAGATGAATAAATGACTAGCTTTGGCTAATAGCATCCTAGGTGGATGACCGAATGACAAATAATTAACTACAACAAATGGCACCCTAAATGGATTATCAGAATGAATAAATGATTAGCTTCGGTAAATGGCATCCTAAATGGATAATCAAGATGAATAAATGACTAGATTCGGCTAATAGTATCCTAATCCGACCGAGATGAACAAATAATTAACTACGGCAAATGGCACCCTAAATGGATTACCAGAATTAATAAAGGATTAGCTTCGGTAAGTGGCAACCTAAATGGATAATTGAGATGAACAAATGACTAGCTTCAGCTAATAGCATCATAGCTGGATGACCGAGATGAACAAATAATTAACTACGGTAAATGGCACCCTAAATGGATTACCAGAATGAATAAACGATTAGCTTTGGTAAATGGCATCCTAAATAGATAATCAGGATAAATAAATGACTAGCTTCGACTAATAGCATCCTAAATGGATGACCGAGATGAACAAATAATTAGCTACGGCTAATGAGACCCTAATTGGATTACCAGGATGAGTAAATGACTAGCTTCGGCTAATAGCATCCTAAGTGGATGACTAGGATGAATAAACGATTGGCTTCGACTAATGGCATCCTAAGAGGATAGTCGGATTTGAGTGTTATGAGTTAGTTTTAAGAACTGATGCGTTCATGTATACTATGTTTTGTATATACTAAGTATATGAAAGAACTATAATGGTTATGCTTTAAATAGAGAATAACATTAGTTCGACTAATGGTATTCAAGATGAATGATCGGGTTTGAGTATTGTAATTAGCCTCGATAATTGAAGAATTATTAATAATGGTATTTACATAAGTAAGGAGAAATGAAAAAATTAAGCTCTTTTGGTCCATGAATGAAATGTAATGTTAATATTGTATTATTATGTTTTCTTAAATTGCCTATAATGCTTGAAATTACATTGTGTTGTAACAGGGACATCATACCAATATGGTGTGTAAGGAAATTTATTTTGTGGCTTACATATTTCGAAAAGAACTATATATTTGCATATTATGGGTGATATGAGTTCTGTATGAACGGGCATGTTAATCACTCAATTAGTCGTTCAACCCCTTTTGTAGAAACTAGTAATGAAAAATTGAAATGGAACACGGATGTGAATATCGAACAAGTTGATATGATGTGTATGAATATTCATATGTGGTATTCATCTAATGAGGATGTCATGTTGTAAAAATCACATGCGGTCAGTATAACAAAAGTACTAGTTGTGTAACTTGTTATTCGACACTCTTGTATGAACTCACGATGATAATGAGATTAGAACAAGAATGTGAATTTATGACTATGTTAATATGATATAATGTAAACCTAGGAGTATGGAAAAAAATAATATTATGGGCACATGTAATGAGAATCCGTTCTATGAGAATGTTGATTTACGTTATCCTACATAGATTGTGCCTTGTTAATGAACAAAATGCAATGATAAATTTGAAGAATGATGTGGTGGAAAAAAAATCAAGAAACCAAATAAAGAAAAAAAAAATTCCAGTGATTTTGGCATTGAAAAAGTCGGGTTGTTACATTATGCATCATAATATTTATGTTTTAATCCTAACATATCAATATAAGACTATGCAAATACATGTGCATATTCCTTTAACAAGGATATTAAGCTACATTTATCATCAGCTAAGATCAACATCTCTATCTTTAATTCTTTCTTAGTACCTACATTTACTAATTTCAATTCGTTTATAATGGGTTTCCAATAACATTCATATTGCAGAAATCAAATAAAGAAAAAAAAATCCAGTGATTTTGGCCTTGAAAAAGCCAGGTTGTTACATTATGCACCATAATATTTATGTTTTAATCCTAACATATCAATATAAGACTATGCAAATACATGTGCATATTCCTTTAACAAGGATATTAAGCTACATTTATCATAAACTAAGATCAACATATCTATCTTCAATTCTTTCTTAGTACCTACATTTACTAATTTCAATTCATTTATAATGGGTTTCCAATAACATTCATATTGTTCAACTAACCTTGTAAATTCCCTAACTTCATCATCTTCCCACTCCTCTTCATCCATGATGATTAAATTTTCATTAAATTTAGGCCAATTATTCTCAATGCAATGATATTGTGTGTGTTTTTATGTAAGTGTGTAAATTAAGTTAGAGCATGAAAAAGGTAAATATATATAAGGTAAATAAAAAGGCCTAGATGGATAGAAAATAAATGATCTCATTAAAAGTTTTAAAAAATAAGGCTAAACATAATTAACATCCTTAGCCAACATTCGAGCCATTATTATTGGTGAGGTAAAAAAATATATAGATAAAGCACACCATAATAATTACTTCAAGAAGATAATGGGGACTTCATAGGCTTCCAGTCTTCTTTAGTATTAAGGTTTCCATCACAATCCCTTTTCTTGTCTTCTTTTAATTTTTTGATAGCAGCACCAGTAAGTCTTTTATTCAAATTCATAAGCTCATCTTTAGGATGCATCAGATAGGTGGGCCAAGAAAATATCGCATGAATGGGTAAACTCTCAATTTGTTCGTTGTTTGGATCATGACCCTCAATATGAGTTATTCTCCTTTCTTTTTTCAATTCAGCAACCCTTTATAATCGTTCTTTCTTAGCTTAAACCCTAAAGCAAAATTTTGGTTAGTGCACTTCATTTTCATCATATTAAGCCTCTCAAGCATCCATGTATCTTGATTATACATTAAAACCAGCCCAAGTTTCAAGAAGCGTTTTAAAACCTTTTTTACAACCTTAGAAATCTCAATTTTCCTTCTTATAATCTTTTTGGGTTCCCACTCAGCATTCATGACTTTGAAGTCATACAGGTTCCCATCCTTGCTCTCTTCCACCTTAATATAAGGAACTAACACATTCTTAACCATAGGCAAGGCTTTCTTAACTCTCATGGTAAACAATTTTCCATTCATCATAAATTTTAGTCTTTGATGCATGAAAGATCATAATCCCTTTTCTTATCCTTTTCCAGCTTGTTTATGGCAATACCATCAAGTATTTTATTCATATTATTAAGCTCATATTCATGCTACATCATATAGGTGGGCCAAGGAAATGTCACAAAATGAGCAAAATCTTTATTTCTTTCCTATTTGGCTCATGAACCTCAATATAAGTCAATCTTTTTTTATTATTATTTTCAATTCAACAACCCTTTGTAATCCTTATTTCTTGGCTTAAACCCTAAATCAAACATCTGGTCTGCACACCTCATCTTCATCATATTAACCCTTTTAGGTATCCTTGTATCTGGATTATGCGTAAAAGGCATCTCATGTTTTAAAAAAACACTTTGCAGTTATTTTTACAACCTAAAAAATCTTGGGTTTCCTTCTTATAATATTTTCAAGTATCCACTTAGCATTCATGACTTTGAAGTCATGCATGTTCCTATCCTTGCTCTCCTCTCCCTTAATATAAAGAATTAAGACATTCTTAGCCATAGACAAGGCCTCTTTAGCTCTCACGATAACCAATGTTCCATTCATTATAAATTTAGCCATTGATGTAGGAAATATCATAATACTTTTCTTATTATGTTCCAGTTTGTTTATGGCAACATCAACAAGTCTTTTATTTAGATTCTTAAGCTTATCTTTAGGCTGTATCATATAGGTGAGACAAGAAAAAGTCACATGAATGGGAAGAATCTCCTTTTCTTCCTTATTTTGCTCACAACCCTTAATATGAGTCGACCTCTTCTTTTTTCTTTTTCTTTTTTCAATTCAGTAGCCCTTTATAATTCTTTTTTCTTGGCTTAAACCCTAAACCAAACCTCTGGTATGTGCACTTCATCTTTATCATACAAACCCTCTCAAGCATTCTGGTATCTAGATTATATATAAAAGGCAACCCATGTTTTAAGAAGTACTTTGCAGCCATTTTTGCAATATAAAAAATCCTAGGTTTTCTTTCATAAGTATTTTTGAGTACCCACTCAATATTCATGACTTTAGAGTGATGTAGGTTCTTGTTCTTGCTCTCCTCTACCTCAATGTAGGGAATTAACATGTTCTTTACCATATAGAAAGCCTTTTCAGCTTTCACACTAACCAATCTTCCATTCATCATAAATTTTATCCTTTAGTGCACAAAAGATGCTACAATACCAACAAAATGTATCTATTATCATCCGGGTAAAATGTTGTAAAAAGGCTAGATATCTAGCACTTGTAAGCTTACTTAGAAAGGTTAAGGTCCAATAATCAGCTTTAGGTTTATGTCTCCAATCACTTACCTTAGGGACTCATTATAAGCTCTTTCCATTATGGTAGTTAGCCTTATATGAGATACAACAACTAGCAATCGATCTAAGACATTTCTAGACAATACATATAAGTTTGACCTATTATTAATAAGAACCTTTGTAATTATATAATATTTGTACTTCATTATGATATACAATGGTTTATTATACCGCATCCCCTCCAAATCTAGATTATTTTTTATTTATATAAAATACAAGTAATTGGTAGCTTAGATCTACCCTACCAGATGTTCTATAGAATCTTGAATGATGTCTTGCAAAACAGAAGCCTCGTTTAGGATCTTTTATAGTGTGTTTCAATGTAGCTTAGAGCTTAAGATTAATAACAGTAGGGAATCCAAGCAAGAGTTTTTTTAAGTTGGTCCAATATACTGTACTTAATATGTTTTTATCAAACTTAGAAATTTAATAGCCTTTTCTTTCACTCACGAGTTTTTTGGCTCATCATTCTTACTCAACTCTTCAACAACTTTACCTTTTGTTTTTCTTTGCTTCTCTAGTTCTTCATAGTGAAACATCTCCCACTTCAGGTCAATCCTTCCACTTCAGCTTGAAAAATTAGGGAGTTCCTCAATATAAAAGGTATAACTATAATTCTAAGGTAGTGCGTCATAACTTCTATTATTTGAACATGCTTATTGTGTCAGAATCATTTTAAAATGACCTTTTATAATTGGATGATACCTACACATCTCAGCCTTCCCCTCTTAGAATGTCACCATTCTTATCTCACATTCAGTCTTGATATCCTTTATTCTCATCACTTTAAAAGCTATCATCGTCTCCACCTCATAATGGAATTCTTTATATAAATGAATGTCATGCCTAAACTAGCAATGATATTTACAATATTTACTAGAATCTTAATAGTCACCTTGGATAATAACCTACTTATACTAGTATATCATATAACTTGTCCATAACTATTTTTTATAATTGTCTCTTTCCCTTTTACCGATTCAACTGTGATCACATTCACTCCTCACTCCTAGAGCCTTAGTTAGGGAGTAGGTTGAAGTTCATATTTGGTGCTTCATTAAAAATTATTCATTATGCTTTGATGAAGTGTAAAATTTTCTCTTAAAGGTAAGACAACCATCAATACTATAACCTTCAACATCTACATGATACTTATAAGTTTGTTTAGGTTTATACCAGTTTATATATGGAAGTTGCAATGGGTTTTAAAGTAACAGGGTGATTTGGCCGATGTTGACTAGCATTTTATACATCTCAAGTAAAGACAAAGGTAAAAATGGTAGTTGCTCTTGGATTCTTTATGAATGTTTATAAAGGCGATGAGTGTTATTATTTTGATTGTTTATTTAGAATGGTTGTTTATTTATTTTTTTTTGTGGTTGGTTTTTAGAAGAGAGGTTTATGAATTTTATGTTAGCAATAGTTGTTAGGTTGTTAGGTGTTTAGAAATTATTGGTATTTTTGTACCCATTACTTTTCTTGTTCTTATAATTTTCATTATCAACATTGTGGATATCTGCATCATTTTTTTTTCTGGTATATTTTTTCTTCTTAGTGGTATCTAATTTGTTTCTTGTCTTTACAACTTGTTCAATATGTTCAGCCATAATCACTTGCTCATAAAGTGTTGGGATATGCTTCCAATAAAATATTAAAAGAAGGGTGCTTTGAAATTATTTAAAAATAGTCTAATCATCTCCTTTTCTAATATTGGAATTTGTTTAAGCTGCTACTTCACGCAACCTCTTGGTATATTCTCGAATCTACTATTTGAATCCTTTCTCCATTTTATAAGTATTATCTATCATAAGCTACATCCACATTGAATTTATATTGTTTGATGAAAGCTTCCACCAAGTCTCTCCATTTATTCACCTTGATGTTATCTAGTCTAATGTACCAACTCAAACAAGTGTCACTCAAACTTTCATGGAAAAATTGCATTAATAGTTTCTCATCGTGTGCCATTTTTGTCATCTCATAGTAGTATACCCGAACATAGGTTATTAGGAATTATATACTAGTGTAGTTTATGAACTTTGGTAAATTGAGTTTTTTTAGGATTACCACATCTAGGAATAGACACATCTCGATCATCTTTATAGGATTATAAAGATCAATCCCTTCCATTGCATTCTGTCTTTCCTTTATTGTAGTAGTTTATTGGATTCAAGATCTTCTATTGTCTTGACCTTTTGAGACTTAATGGGAGTTAGATCTACGGTTGGGGGTACTTGTGCTTAGGTCTCTGGTTGAGTAAAAGGAAAATAAGTTATCAATTGTGATTCTAAAAAAGCACCATTTACCCCCCCAGGTTTGGTGGAATGAAGATGAAATGAGATGCTCTCACTAACAATGCTTATGGTGCTTTAGCCACATATTGTATTTCAATATAAGCCAATCCTTGGCTAGAAGTGCCTTTCCCTGATAAGATGGCTTATAAAGCTCAATCAATAAACAAACAAGCCTAACAACCTTAACTTTAAAGTTGTTAACTTCCTTTTTTCTAGTTGACCATAAATTGGGTTCTCTTTTCACATTTCATTTTTCTTTTGTGTAATTTGTTATTGTAGATTTTGAAAGGGGTTGTCCTTTTAAGGGGCCTATATCTTACCTATAGCGGCAACAATTATGATAAATGATAAGTTCATGAATGCAAAATGAATAAGTTTGTATTTAGACATAAATCATATATTGGATATGGATTTGCCCTTTAAGGGTGATAAATGATAGTCACTCTCATGGATTTAAAGATCAAGAACCCGATGTCATTATCATGCTATTGAGGAAAGTTTTACCCAACTTAACTTAGTGGAGCTTTTTAGCCATACATTCTATTCAATCATGCATAAGAATTGACATCTCAAAAGATTTCTATAGCCTTTCATCGATCTAAAATGTTTATATAAATTGCCAAATTTAGTACAAAATTATTTAAAATATATTACAGAGGAGGAAAGACATTGTCTTTGTTGGATATGTTTTTCAAGAATTCATCTATTTTGCTAAGATTCCTCTGATACCTATATATTTCGTCTCTAATTTGGCGAGATTATAGTCATAACTTATCAGCCTTGATAGCAGCTCCATCAATCTAGGTTTAAAGGGTTTCTAACTTGGGGGTAATGGTTAAATTGGTGTTGACTAAGGTGTTATAATTGATATCCAAGGTTTTAATGTGCTTTATAAGTATCTTTTAGGTGTCCATCATTTACTTCATTTGAGCAACTACTACTTCATTAGTTAAAGTCACCCTATTTTCTACTTGGGTCAATTATAAGTTCAACTTTTCTATTTTAAATTTTTTGGCATTTAGCTCAGTTTTGAAGTTTTTGAAATAGTTATGCACCCCAAACATATATTCTCAACTCCATTTATCTTTGCTTTAGTATTCTTGAGTTAAGTTTTTAACTTTTTTAACTCTTCTACTTTAATATCCAGCTTGGCTTGGATTTTAAGGGCCACTTCCTTTCAATGCTCCACCCTTTTTCTTTGTAGTCTTTCATATCCCTCTCATCTTCTTTTTAGGCATCTTTATATTCCTTAATCATTTACCAAACCTATCCTCTAGCATTCTTTTTGGATTTTGTTTCAGTCTTAGTTGGTCTTCTAGCTTATTTTTCCACTTCTAACTTTTTCTTGATTTTTTATCTAACAACCCATTCCCCTATCATTTATTGTTTTAGAAAGGTTTTGGATGTTTTCACAGCCTCCAACTCATCTTGCAACTGCTCTACCTTTTTTATCAACTTTTTCCTCTATAGATCATACTAGTTATTGGGAAAGATTGTCAGCCCCACATATTCATTTTTTTGCAAATTTATTTCTTTTTTACTTTCTATGATAGTTTTATTCATTTCTTACAATTTGATTTTAGAAAACCTATCCTCTCTTATATCAATTACCCTGATTGAAAGCCTAAGATCTAGAGTTCATATTATGTTTGATAGAGCTAGTAGTCACCTCATTGTAACTTTAATCCTAAATAGCTTTAATTGACAATAACACCCACTATAAGATCTATCTTGGGCTTGTCAAACCATCTCTTTATTTTTTAATAGACAATATTTTTTTTCCCAATACTAGCATATATGGCTAACTCTAGTCTATATCATAGTCTATCAACTATTTTCCTTTGCAACTTTTCCATTCCAAAAAGCCCTCTAGTCTCACGGGTAACCACTATTGCAATGACTTTAGGGAATGAATCATCATTCATTTTTATCTTTTTATCTATAAAATTGATTTGTTGAAATTCTAAAGCCTTATAGATTTGGTTTTTAAAAACTACACGGTTGTTAGTGTAATGTTTCCAAGAGTCATACCACTTATAATAGTACTCTTTTTTTTATTATTATCAAAATGTAAGTACATTTAAAAGATCAAAATAAAACAAGTTAGGGGACCAGTAGGTTCATGTATAAAGATATACAAAAGGGAACAGGCTCCCTAACAAAATAATTACATCGAGCTCATCTAAAAAGGAGTTACAAACCAAAGTAGGAGGTAGTACATGGGGAACCTAATCAGAGAGGAGGTGCCCAACCTAACCAAACAAAATAACCAAAAAGGCACAATAGAGTAACATTACTACCCAGCAGCCAGCCAGAACTACTTCAGACAACAACCCGCAACCTTCACCATACACAAGAAGAGAACCACGATAAAAGCATAGCATATAGCCTTGCCAGCATAGGCTAGCAACAACCAAAGAATAGAGCACCTAGGCAGGAGCAACAACTACCATCATCCATCAACATACTTATCATGGACAACAAATAAACAGCAGAGAGAAATGTAGAATCCAAGGAACTATCAACATCCACTACAACATGCATCAAGTCAGGGCAACAAGCAAACCGGATGTTAACCAACCTGGAGATCAAGGTGGTTTTGATCATAGAAATGGAAGATGGTATAAAACAGGACTTGAAACTTACGGAATATCATCTCCATGGAAACACTAGAATTATCAAAAAGCCTTTTATTTCGTTCTCCCCATATTAAATATATTATGAGTCTTAGTGATACTCTTCGTATTTTGGCCTCCTTGTTACACCCTCTAGGACTTAGGCCTCGAATGGCGTTGACTATTGTGACATACATATTAATACGCAATCAAGACTTGATTTCCCCTCACAAGCTTGAAGTCTAGATGCAGGAAAAGAATAAATGAGCATGGGTTTCATCTTCATGTCGACAGAACACACAAGAGGCATCTATTAAAGCAAAACGAAACCGGTCTTTTGTTTTTAGCCTCCCCAATACAGCCAGCCAGAGGATGAAATTATATCTTAGCATAGACCAGGGATACCAAGCCACTTTGTCCCAAGCCACCTTAGCACCCCAAGCTCTGATGAATCATAAGCACTTGGCAAAAAGTGCTCAACATTGGAATACCAACCGGACATCACTGTAATAGCTGCAACTTGCCCCCTATAGCACTCAACCAATTCATCTTTTAAGGAAATGATGGATTTCCACAGGGGAGGAGGTTCAGTGAGAGTGAACCTCCCAGATAGAATAGCTATTCAAGTAGAAGTGATGGATCCATAGAATCCAAATGGAGTTTGTTTTAAGGTTTTGAAAGCTTTACGTGAATCCACACTAGCTAACTTTACACAGAAGGACTCCTTAGTTTATTAGAGGAATTGGATTCAGGAACCTCTTATAACCATATTTTCCCCATCCCTGATGATGAAATAGATAGTTTAGCTAATTGATGTGCCACCCTCTTACCATTCTTATGAGTATCCGCATTTAATTAGAAACTTTAAAATCAAAAGAAGAAATTAGAGCTTTAATATCATCCATAATGTGTCCAATGCTAGGCTCGGGTCTTGTTGGAGCATGGCTCCCACACTGTATGTCTCCGCATCTATTCGGTAAAAGAAAATATACCATAATTGCTTAATCAGGAAGCTCTTGTTCCTAGCCTTGATATCAAGTAAACCCAAACCACCTTCACATTTAGGTAAACATATTTTCTTCCAAGCTACCGCAGCAGATTTATGAGAGTTGATGTTACCCGACCAAAGAAAATTTCTAAAAAAACTGATAATCTGGGAAATAATAGTTCCTGGTATAGGAAAGATACCAAGCTAGAATTGAACCATGCCAAAGAGAACAGATCTTAACAATTCCAGCCTGCCAACATAGGAGAGATGTTTACCCGCCCAACTTTGAACCGTAACCTCTAACTTATAAAGAAGGGGAGAGAATTGACTAGCCAAGAGTTTGTGTGGGCTTAGGGGCACCCCTAAATATTTGAAAGGAAATATACCTTCAGTAAAACATGTATCATGAAGAATAACTTGTTTCAAATTAGCACCAACACCACCAAAATAGATGGAAGATTTGGCTGCATTGATAACTAACCCTGAAGTTTGACCAAAAAATTACAGTTGTTGAAATAATATTTGCACTCATTGCCTATTCCTACATGAAAACAATAGAATATCATCAGCAAAAGCAAGGTGAGATATACCATAAAAAGCACACTTAGGATTAAAATTGAATGTAGCTTTCCGAGATGTTAAAGTGAGCAGCCTAGAACAATACTCCTTTAAATTTTATTAGAAGTGGGATAATATGATTGCCAATGAGCTTAATTTCTTCCTTATGCATTAATTGATCAAATATTTCTTCAATTTTTGATATAAAAAGAATACTCTTTATCTTTAGCTGTTTGGGCACCCTTTACACCTTTTCTACTAGGTTTAGTAGCCTTATTAGGCTTTATTAATACAAAAATCTTAAACGGTCTTCCATCTTTGATTTTAGCTATTGATATGAAATATTGTTAGACCTCTTCAAACACTTTATCATAACAAGAATAAATTAATGAATGTGCACTCAAAATATTATTTAAATATCCAACAAGGAATGTACTCTTTAATGGCTTCTTTTTTGCCTATTTTGCAAGCATCTTCTCATACCAAGTAACATCATTAGTAAGGGTGTATATGTCTAAGTACTTGTTTCTTATGAACCTCATCATTGTATTCCAATGCAGTCCCTCTAGTAGGAAAGTTATGCACTTTTGCATAGTTATAAGTACAGTGTATATAGTTTTTAATGTTCTAAACCATAAGGCATAACTTTCTATATCCTAACCTAGGTCCTAAAATATTCTAGGTAAATCATATAATGTGACCTTTGGTTTGGTCTTGTAAAAGTACTCTAGCAAATTAGTTTCCATTTCCTCTTAACTATTGATTAAGTTAGGTAGAAGTATAGAGAACCAATGAAAACTTGTTTTAGTTAATGATAAACCAAATAGCCTTAGTTTGATAAAATAATAATAAGAAAAAAAGTTGGTTGCACCATCACCATGTTGATAGCGAACATGGTGATGTACTCCCTTAATGATTGGTTATCTTCCTCGAAAACTTGTTTGAAATCTTCAATATTGATTCCTTCAAGATCGTGTATTGTCAACCCATTTAGGGTATGGATGTATGTATACAAGTCTTGTTCTTCATCATATTTTTAACCTAATCTCTTTGAAATTTTAGGCTACTTTAACTATATTTATCTCTCAACTCTATTGTTGATTGACATTAGAGAATTGTTGTGTAAGGGGGTTAAGATTCCTTATTGTAACACAACTTGTGAAGATTAGAATTTTCTAATAGTAGGTTATGGTATGAAATAGAAGTTCTGAAAGATAGTATAATGGCAGGAATGAAATCAACAGAAACAAAACAAGTTTTGAAAGATACACCAAACAGACCCGTTACGACAAAACAAGACCCAATTCAAGAACCTAAAGAAACCGATATCCAAATGATCTTGAATTTAATATATAGTATTTTGATACTAAACAAACAACAAATCAAACTTTATAGGGCGTTATATTATGTCTAGGTACCAAAACCCTTTCTATGATCAGTTTGCGACAGAATTGAACCTCCAATTAAAACCTCCAGAAGCCGATATCAAAATAAACCCAAATTTAATATATGGGGTGATCTAATCCCTAATACAAATAATATGAAGTTTTAATTGATTCTAAGGTGGTTTGCTTATGTTTCACTAAGAGTAGTGTTTGTGCGGCAAAATTGAACCTCGAATTGAAACCTCAAGCAAAAAATATCAGAATAAGTCCAAATTTGACATATGATGCGATCTCACCCCCAATATACTGAATATGAAGTTTAAATTGATTATGAGGTGGTTTGGTTATGGTTCACCAAGAGTTATGTTTCTGCGGCAAAAATTGAATGATCCTTCAAATTTCAACTAATCCCTCTTTAACTCTATTTTTTTTTATTTTTTTTTAATATACTGATATGATTAGAGATAGTAACAAGATGAAATATAAACTTTTTTTTTGGCTTAGATGACACAGACACGAAGAACAAGAAGATGGACGCAAACACTGAAAAACTTAAGGGAACACTAAAAAATAACAGAATGATATGACCTTGTTTCGAAGCCTAGCTCTGATACCAATTGATGTGAATCTCGTGATCACATGGTCACGCAACCCACAATCAAGATTGAGATCTGATCCCAGAAAGCTAAAAGAGGTCTGATAAGAGTGTGACACAATGGAAACCTGCCCCAAGGCACCAACACTAGTGGAATGAGTAGAATGACGCCACGAAGCCAGTTAATCTTTGATAAGTCAGATTCAGTTCGTTCAAGAACTGAAGAATGCAAGAATCACTCTCACACGTTAAACTAAAAAATTCAGAATAATATTCATCAAAGTTGCTGAAATTTTGGCTTACATGAGTTTAAATAGTTCTTGAAAAAATAATCCTAATGGACCCCTTATGTGGACTTATGTGAGGTCCACTCAAAACTAGCTCAAAACCGTAAACTGAAAAGCCCATAACCTGATCCAAACAAGCCTGGGACCCTAGCTCGAAACAAACTTTTAATTAAGCCCAATCATGAAAGAAATTAATAAAAATAACTAATTTGTCATTAAATACCACCAGCCCTTCTTTCCTTGTGTAACTAGGATGAATAAGGAATCCTTATAAGAAAAGGATTCTGAAACATTAATGAATCATTGCCACACTTGTAGATTATATTGCAGTTCATTAAAGATCCTTGTAGAACTATGTAATTCCCAAAACCAGCTGCCACATCCTTGTAGGAAAACAATCCTACCCAAATAGAAAGTCCACAAGTCAAATGGAAGTAAATAACAGAATTCGTACAGCCTCTGTTGACCCGTGTTTGGATGCCTTACCGAACTCCAATGAACCTGAAGTTTTAAACCAAGGTATTAAAACATGTCTAGAGAGTCCATATAAAATATTAGCCCAATCCAACAGTCGGATTAAGAATTATGATTGTTGCCGTAAACCTGGACTGTTGCGCTTTTTACACCAAAATCCGAATCTGACCTTACTTTGGTTATAACACAGGGCTGAACCATATCATTTTATGTTGTCTCCCAACAATCAATAGTTGGAAAGAAATTGAGGTTCGTTTTCACAAGTACTTCTATAAAACAAAACTAGAGGTGACATTGTCTAACATAGCCAAGATAATTTAGGATATATGAAAGTCTATAGAAAGTTATATTATTTGATATTAGATGTAAAAACCAATAGCATTATAGTTATAACAAAGCAAGGGTACGTTAAACTCATTCTAAAAAGAATGCAATGGAATATCAAGAAAAATGTTATAGGAACCAAGTACTTGGATATCTATACCGTTACAAATAATGTTGTTTGATATGAAAAGATGTTAGTAAAAATAAGCAAAAAAAAGTCAGTAAAAGTCATCTATCCAATTAACTATTTGAATGACATTGTAATCACATATTTAAT
The DNA here is from genome assembly GCA_033617975.1 of Populus alba x Populus glandulosa. Lineage (NCBI taxonomy): Eukaryota > Viridiplantae > Streptophyta > Magnoliopsida > Malpighiales > Salicaceae > Populus > Populus alba x Populus glandulosa. The sequence continues at coordinate 9,770,696 of CM066161.1, forward strand.
AATTCACTCAAAATCTAATAAAGAGTTTGAAGAAATCTAATAGAAACTCATATCAACCATGAAGCTTAGACTGAGAATATTGTTTAATATTATTGCATTAAATGAGCCTAAAAAGGCTAACAGATCTTATAGTAAAGATACAAAAGTTACGAAAGTGGTCAAAAAAGAAATAGTACACTTATGACATTAAAAGAGTTGAATTTTTTTTTACCATTTAATACGTTAAGGGAGAATCAAGCTTTTTGGCAACAATACAATTCCTACAAATGATTAGATTAAAGGAATTAAGTACTATAAGTAGCATGACTCATAAAGATATGACATTAACAATTGTGTTGTCTTTAAAATATAGATTTAGAAGGTATTGGAGGCTAGTCATATTCACTTTCTAGAAAGAAAAAAAAACATGAAAGTGGATAATAACCAATTGTTTAAAGTGATAATAGTAGTGGCTACTCCAAAATCAAGGAATCTTTGATAAAGATTAATTACAAATAATAAGTTTTAATCAACCATGGTAAAGGCTAAAAATGGTAACAAATGTTATCACTAGAAAGAGGTACATTGATCTTGACAAATCCGAGTTAACAATAGAAGTTTTTGTTTAAAAAAAAAAACCTTTCTATAAGGTGTACAAATGCCATACCTATCAAACTATTTTTTTTGTTCTAAAGAGGAAGACTTAGGGAGGCAGAGTTGAAAAAATCACAACTCGGTGATAGGCCATGATTTTTAGCGCAAGATCAATTGACATTGAGTGGTATAAATATCATCCATAATAGAAATCACACAAACCTAGTAGTGAAGTTGATGATTCGGTTACAAACCAGTAACATCTCTTAGACCTAGAAAAGAGAAGGAAACAAGGACAGTTGTCCAAAACCTAGATTAGAATAATATAATACCTAAACATGTTGGTAATGGAAGATGAAGCAAAACCATACACCTTACTATAAAAAAAACAAGATTTGGATACAAAGAAGACCAGTCATGTGGTCAATAACAAACTACATCAGGAATCTTTCAAACTATTAACATGAGGTACACAATATCATCCTTGATTTATGCTATATAGGATTGAGCCAAATCCTTCATAAACTAACAGTGTTACGCAACAATTAGTTCCTACTAAAAGTTAGATAACATTGCATTAAATGACCTTAGCTAAAAGAGCGAAGAAGGTTTGTACTCATTTCATCTACTAAATGAGTTTCTTTAGACATCGAATAACTTAACAAACATATTTTTAAAGAAATCTTTAGGAAATTAGGCATAATATCGCTAAGATAATAAATAAATTTATAAAAGGCAAGCAATCACATACTTAGAAAGTGAAAGTTAGACCTAATGCCTAGAACAAACTAGAAATTGATTAATAACATCAATAAGATAAAATTGTCCATCATGTTTGGCCAAAAAGTAAGGAACTTCAACAAAGGAAATAAGCAATACAATATTAGCCTGAGAGACTAATGGCTAAATGATAGGAAAATAAGGCAATTTCAAGTGTTCATTAAGAAGGGGACAGTGATATCAAAGAAACTAAGAAAGTAATCCTAATAATAATAAAAACTACTTATTGCAAAACCAAATGATGGTTGAACAACCTAAGGATAAATTTTTTGTCCATCATTCAATAGAAATTGTTGTTATATAACCTAGATTAGACACCATAAATATCTTCATGGCAAGGAAGTTTAGTTCAAAGCAAAAAATGACATGATTGTGAATGATGATAATTTTTTAGATGAGGAAACATTAGAAGAAGTGACTCATATCCAAGAAAAAGTCTTTGATTTTACGGTTTGCTTAGCAAGATTACAGATTTCACTCTTCCCGCCCTTCGTCCACTTCGCATGCACCAAGGTCTTTGTCTCGTAGTAGATCGCATGTGCTGCAGGATCCCCTTGCTCCTTCTAGAGCCTCCATCCCTCCTAGAACTAAGGTGGTCTTCGCTGATGTCGCTTGTTCCTCTCATGGTGTTAGGGTTTGCTTGAAGGGTAAAAATGTAAATTGAAAAGAGAGAATACAATTTGCTGGAATGAATTATATTATTGATCACATCACGTATATATATACAAGAGCATTTACAGTCATTCCAATGGGTTAGGAATCAATTATTGTCCTACAGTTTATCTTTCTATAGAATCAGTTTTACAGTAGGAATCCTAAACTATACATGTTACCTATTCCTAATAGGATTCTTAACACTCCCCATCAAGTTGGAGAGTGGATAGCCTGCACTCCCAACTTGTAGATCATAGGAACAAAACTTTCTTTCCTCAAGGGCTTGGTAAAGATGTATGCCAATTGATGCTTAGAGTTTACATGTCTTGTTATCACATAACCGTCTTGGACCTTGTCTCTAATGTAATGGCAATCCATCTCGATATGTCTAGTGCGCTCATGAAAGACTGGGTTGGCTGCAATATGCAGTGCAGCCTTGTTATCACAATATAACAAAGTAGGTTCATGATGCATAAGCCCTAAATCCCTCAAAAGGCATCGGAGCCATGTCAACTCACAACATGCTCCTATCATTGCACGATACTCTGCTTCTGCAGAGGAAAGTGAAACTGTTTTCTATCATTTTAATCTCCAAGATATCAATGAAGGGCCAAGGAACAGGCAGTACCCTATGGTGGATCTCCTAGTTAATGGACAGCCTACCCAATCTAAGTCTGAATAAGCCCTCAGTTTGAAATCAGTGTTTGAGGAAAAGAATAGGCCTTGACCAGGTGTTCCCTTTAGGTATCGGACAACCCGAGAGGCTGCTTCCATATGAAGCTTTCGAGGTTGGTGCATAAATCTACTCAAAACATGCACAACATAGGTGATATCTGGTCTTGAAACAGTCAAATAAATCAATCTACCAACCAGTCTCCTAAAACGACACGGGTTTGTGAGCAAATCGCTCTTGTCCAACAATTTTAACCCACAATCCATGTGGGTATCGACAGGGGCTACACCCAATAAGCCTGCATCCTCAATAATTTACAATGCATACTTTCGTTGAGTAATGAAAATTCCATTTTTGAAGGCTGAAAACTCTATACCAAGAAAGTATTTTACGGGGCCAAGATCTTTAAGATTAAATTGACTGTGCAGGAATTTTTTAGTCATAGCAACACTAATAGGATCATTTCCAGTAATCAAAATGTCATCAACGTAGATTAAGAGGGCAATGAATGACTTATCTTGTTGTCTGGTAAATAGAGAGTGGTCGACCTGAGATTGTTTGAACCCAGCAGAGCATATGGCTTTAGAGAATTTTTCAAACCATTGGCGTGATGCTTGTTTCAGCCCGTATAGGGACTTATGAAGATGACACACTAACTGATCCTCCCCTTATCGAAGTAGCCCCAGTGGCGGAGACATATATATCTCTTCTGAAAGATCACCGTGTAGGAAGGCATTATGGACATCTAATTGATGGAGTATCCATCCTCCTGCTACAGCCAGAGCAAGTAGGCAGCAAACGAATACAATCTTGGCAGTTGGGGAGAAGGTGTCCTGATAATCAATTCCCTCAAGTTGGGTGAAACCCTTAGCAACCAATCGGGCTTTTAATCTCTCCACAGAGCCATCGGACCGGTGTTTGACCTTATAGACCCACCGGCAGCCAATCAAAGTTTTGCCCACTGGTAATGGAGTGAGGGACCAAGTGCCATTATGCTGAAGTGCCTGTAATTCAGACTGCATAATTGTTTGCCATTCAGGATGGGCAGCAGCTTCTGAATAAGAACGAGGTTTTGTGATATTGCTGATTGTGGCAATAAAGGAGCGATGTAGAGGTTGATATCTGTGGTAGGAAACATAAGCTGCCAGTGGATAGCGGGTGCCTTTGGGGGGATCGGGTAGGGAGGAGGATGATTGGGCAGTGTAGACATTAGAGCAGACATAGTCACTGAGTTTGGCTAAGGGGCCAGTATGGCGGCTGGATCGACGAGGCAGGGGTAAGTGTGGGTGGTATGGTGGTGTTTATGTCAGTGGAGGGGGTTGGTGGTTCAAGTATGTCTCATTCCAGTAAGAGAGGAGTGGGTGGTGGATTAGGGTGAGCAATCGGCAGTGATTGATTGATAGAAGGATTAGTGGGCTTTGGGTAGCGGCTGCATGTGCGAAGAGAGGTGGGGGGATGGGTAGATTGTGTCTGGCGGGTGAATTTGCGTGGTTTATGATGGTGGTTTTGGCAATGGAAAGGGGATGGAAAGATTGTGATCGGGGGTAATTAATGGGATGGGACCAGGGTCATAATGTGGGGAAAAAAATTGGGTTTGGCATTTGCAAATAGAAAGGTATTTTCATGAAATCGCACATCACAGCTAGTAAAAAAAAAATTTTGATAAATCAAATAATTTGTATGCTTTTTGACCGGTAGGGTAACCGATAAAAACAGAAGGAATGGAACGAGGAGCAAATTTATGAGTGTGGACATTGGTAGCATAAGCTAACATCCAAATACGCGGAGATGAGAAAAAGAAGGTTGTTTTGAATAAAGAATTTCAAAAGGAGTTTTGAAAGAGAGGACATGAGAAGGGAGTCGATTGATGATATGGACAGCAGTGAGGGCACATTCACCCTAAAATTGGAGTGGGAGTTGAGTATGAAATCTCAAAACGCGAGCTACTTGTAAGATATGACGATGCTTGCGTTCCACAACCCAATTTTGTTGAAGCGTGTAAACATAAGAATGTTGAAAATGAGCTCCTTTTTCTTGAAGGAAAGGGCGAAGTGAGAGGAATTCTCCACCATTATCAGTTCGAAGAATTTTAATGTGAACTTCAAATTGAATGAGAACATAATTGAAAAAAATTTCAGGAGTGATTGTGCCTCATTTTTATGTTTCATTAAAAAAATCCATGTGAAACGTGTAAAATCATCAACGATAGTAAGGAAGTAATGAGCACCAGAAAGAGAAGGGTGTCGATAAGGACCCCAAATATCATAATGAATCATTGCAAAAGGTTTTGTAGAGGAAATCACACTAGGATTGAAAGGTAAACGACTTTGTTTTGCCAAAGGGCATACAGAGCAAATAGTGTTGGACTGAATGGAAAAATTTAAAAACTTTTTAGCAATAAAACATGAGCGGGAAGGTGATGTGTGTCCTGAGCGATTATGTTAGAGATCAGTGGATGAGATGGTAAGGTGGCAGGTTGGTTGAGTGATGGTGGATGAAGGGTTGGTCATATTTTGCTTTGTCGCCAGAGCCACCAAATAGTAAAGTCTGTTATGTTGTTTACCCAAACCAATCATCCTACTCGTAACCAGATCCTGCAAAAGACACCAATAAGGGAAGAAAATTATTGAGCAATTCAGGTCTTTTGACAAACGACTGACAAATATCAAATCTACTTTAAATGTAGGTACACATAACACACTCTGCAGATAATAGACAGAATTAAGAGGTAAAGAGCCCTTTGCAACAATTTTAGCCTTTTCTCCACTAGGCAGTAGTACTGAAGGTAATGTGCATTTGTTATGCTTGTCAAAAAATAATTTAGAATAAATATGATATGTTGCTCCGCTATCAATGATCCAACTGCGGGATGTGACTTCAGACAAACCTGGTTTAGATACGACATTTGCATGAGAGCTGGGTCCTTATTTTTATTATCTAAAAGTGATAGGAGTTGTTTCAATTGTTCCTGTGAAATCCTAATAAGTGGTTGTCCATCTTCTGGAGAGGCTTCTTTGGACACATGATTAGCTACCGGATTTTTTGTTCTGAAATGTTTTGACCCTGACCCGTACCTTGTCTTTGGGTGACCCGATGGGTACCCGTGTAATTCATAGCAGGTTTGTATCCAATGACCCGCTTCTCCACAGTGTGAACAATAAGGGCGTCCTCTGCCTCCGCCAGAGCGCCATCTGTCATGTTGAAATCGTCATTCTCCACTGGTATTTTCTGGTGATTTCTCTTGCGATCTAAAATCATGTGACCCATATGAGTGGTGGAATCGCTCCGGTCTCCATGTTCCTGCACCAAAATTTCCAGTTCTTTTAATGTTGTTATGTCGAACTGCTATGGCGGCACTGCTACCAGAACAATCACCTGTAAGCGTTGAGCTTAGGAGACGTTGTTTCTCTCTTGTGAGATTGAGGAGTATGCTTGACGAATTGAAGGGAGGGGATTATTTTTCCGCGAATGGCACTATAAGAATCATTCAATCCCATTAAAAATTGCATCAATTTTTGTTGTTCTTGTTGTGTTCCCTGTATTGTGTCGTTATAGGAGGATAGTTCATCCCACGGTCCTTTCAATTTCGTGTAATATGTAGAGACTGAGAGTTGTTCTTGCCGGAGGCAAGCAATGTCTCGCTGAATTTCAAAGATACAAGGTGCATTGCTTTGGGAAAATCATTCATGTAGATCTTCCCATACTTCATTGGCAGTTAAGTAGTAGATGACACTGTCTGAGATTTCTAGGCAAAGAGTGTTGATAATCCAAGAATGAACCATATCGTTGCACCGAGACCATGCTGCATATTCTTCATGATTGATTTCTTCTGAGGGAGCTTTGATTGTGCCATTGACAAACCCTAATTCATTCTTGGAATTTAAGGCCTGGCTCTTTTCCAAGTAGAATAATTGTCTCCATTTAATGGTTTTGAAATCAAGATTAATCCTGGATGATCTGAATGGTGAGTGAAATAGGGACTTGAGATATTTGTTTTTGAAGAATCCATAGAAAATAATGGAAAGGAAAGATCAAAAGAAAAGATGCTAAAGATTGTGAATTTAGGATCTCAGCCTTAGCTTTGATATCATGTAAATTGAAAAGAGAGAATACAATTTGCTGGAATGAATTATATTATTGATCACATAACGTGTATATATATAAGAGCATTTACAATCATTCCAATTAGGGGTGAGTAAAAAAACCGAGAAACCGAATAAACCGAAAAAACCAGAAAAAAAACCGAAAAAACCGAACCGAAAAAAAAACCGATTAAACCGATTAATTTTTTTCCAAAAATATTCGGTTCGGTTCGGTTTCGGTTTCAGAAACTAGAAACCGGAAAACCCCCAACCGAACCGAACCGGTTCGGTTTGAGGGGTACTATAAATACAAAAAACAATCGCTCCCTTAATACTTCAGCCGTCCTTGTCCTTCTCCTGAGCCGCTCCCTCAACTTACAGTCTCACAATTCACAATTTCAAATTGAAATCAATCCATCTCCATCTACTGGACCACAATCAGATCAGCCCCCACCATCTTCGATTCTCCATCTTTAAACACTAGCCAGCCACATCTTTGATTCTTCATCTTTAAACACCAGCCACCCACATCCCTCTCCCACCATCTTCATCTTCAAACGCCAATCAGCGACTCAGCCACATCCCTCTCCCACCGGCCACCATCTTCATCTTCGAACACCAGTCAACCATATCCCTCTCTCACACGGTCACACCAGATCTTGAATAGTAGAATACACACCACACCGGCACACCGAACCTCCAGAGTCCAACTCCAGATTTAGCGACCAGTCAGGCAGTCACCTCCCTCTCTCACATCCGACCTTGAATCATGTCACACAAGGTATGATATTTTTTTTTCCTGTCAATCTCTATTTTTTGTTTTTGAACATATGCTCTGTTTATTTTTTAATAAATTGCTTAAGAAGAAATTTATGACAGACAATGTGTTTTACTGTTTTTCTTTGCTGAGAAAGAATGTTAATGAATTCATGTTTTATTATTTATTAAGGTCATGAGCAGCAATGAAAAAATAATGGAATCTAGATTAATATCGAAATGAGGGTTAATGTTTATTATCTGTGTTAAAAAAAGGGGGGGTTTCGGTTGATTTTAATTTATCAATTCTAAAAACTGATTTTTTATTTTATTTTATGAAAAGAGAATAATGTTTATATATATATATATATATATATATATATATATATGCTGAGATTATATTATGCTTGATATATATATGTTGTGAGTTTGTATATTGTAATTATATATATATGCTGCTATTATATAATTATATATACATGCTGAGTTTGTATATATATATGCTGCTTGATAAATGATCTTGAAACCTACGAAAACCTTGAGTCAGGTAATTTATTTTAGAAACTTACACCTTTTATTTTTTTATTTATTAATTAAATTGTTTGCAATCATCTAACATGTCTAATTTTTTTATTTTGTAGAATTTGGTGGAAAGTTACATTTAGTAACGGATGATAATTAGTTCAAAAGTTATTTTGATGGCAAAATACTACTTTTTATTTTTACATATTCTAATTTATTTTATCATGTTATAATTTTAGATCTTGATTTTCAGGTTTTGATGTCAATGGTATTATGGAATCAAAGTGCAATGTTTTTGTGATCTTGATGTGCTTTTTGATGGAGATGATGTGCACAATGAAGATTTATGTTTTTTGCATGAAGTATTTTATTTTTTATGGCAATGTTATTTGTTGTTTTTTTAAAACCCTTTTGAAGGCAATGCTTTGTAATTTTAATTTTAATTTGGTGTGTGTGTTATATTTAAACTATGATGCATGAGGAGTCCAAACTCCAAAACATAAATATTAGAAAGACTTACAACGTATTAAACACAATATTAGCACTAATAATTTAATATAAATGAATATTTAGTGACAAGAAATATTAAATATATTATTATAGAATTTTGTAACAAAAGTAGAAAATATTTACATTAATTACAAGCCCATTAGAAAGCCCAAAACAGTCTAAAAAACCCAAAACAACCAAAAAAAACCCAAAAAAACCAATAATACAGGTTTTTCGGTTTTTCTGTTAAAAAAACCGAACCAAACCAAAACCGGTCGGTTTGAACCGGTTCCGGTTCGGTTCCGGTTTGAATTTTTAAGTTTTTTAAATTTTGATTTTGGTTAGTTTTTTCGAGAAAAACCGAACCGAATCAAAAATACTCACTCCTAATTCCAATGAGTTAAGAATCAATTACTGTCCTGCAGTTTATCTTTTTATAGAATCAGTTTTACGGTAGGAATCCTATAGTATACATGTTATCTATTCCTAATAGGATTCTTAACAAAAAAGAGGGACATGCAGAGTAAACCATCTACTACACCACCACCCTCCTTTGCTGCCTCTCGTGGACAAGATGATGGCTTTTTTGGCAGTGCCAGGCTTCCACATCCTTCAAATGACCATTTTGTTGTATCTAGTCCTCTCGGTGTCCACCCGGGTACTGGAAAGCCTAACCCAGGAATGAGCGCAGACTCTTTTATCCCACAAGTTTCTTGGCACAGCCTTCCCCCTGTTCGTCCTACTAGGGTTACTTCTTCGGTAGGATCTGCCTCATCCCCCTCTTTGATGAAAGGCCATGCTCCTTCTGGAAGCCACCGGCGAATCTCCCCTGATAACCCAACAAGTACTTTGAACACACAGTCTCCCACATTAGTGCATTTTATTGATTATGCATCTTCAGCATCTTGTCATTTGGAAGAAACTGATCTTGGTGAACATATGGAAGTGTGGAAGTTCTGCTTAATTGGTTATATATTGCTGGGAAATTCCCAGGTTTTTCAACCTTAACTAAATTCTTTAACAGTTCCTGGAAACATAAAGCAAATTTTACTATGCATGACATTGATTAGCAAATTTTTGCTTTCAACTTGGAACTGGAAATGCTTGATGTTCTTGGTGGAGGTCCTTACCTTGTATATGGCCAGCCACTTATTTTGAAGTTTATGCCAATGTATTTTGATTTTACAACCTCTGATATGGTGCAGATCCAATCTGGGTAAGATTTCCTAACTTACCTCTCAAATGCTGGTCTTCTATCTGCCTTTCAAAACTTGCCAGTATGCTAGGGAAGCCCATTTAATGTGATGCTCCTATTGTTCCATGACTCGGCTTCCGTACACTAGAGTTCTCAAAGAGGTTGACCTGCTTATTGATCTGCCTACCTCTATCAATCTAGTCCTGCCCAATGGTTCATCCTTAACTCAACAAGTCATGTATGAATCCCTACCTCGCTTCTGTAAACTATGCAGAGTTCTTGGGCATACAGCTTCCACCTGTAACAAAGGGACTGGTCACAAGCGTAAAAAGCAATATCATAAAGCTCCTGTTCACTCTGGCTGTTCCAGCCCTTCTACAAAAACTACTGCTGTTGAGAAGCAGCAACCATACAGCGCAAGCCTTCATGATGAACTATCCATCGATCCCATGTCTGCTGAAGTTGCCACAGTTATGGAAAAGAGGCTTGTATCTCTTGGGCGTAAAAGGACCAAGCCAACTAAAGTAGGACATTCTGGTGCTAAACACTTTGCTCCCCCAAATGTTGTACATATCTCTGATGATCGTAATGTTATTACAGATGTAGAGCCTCCTAAGAGGCAATATCTAACTCGTAGCAGAGTTGCTGCGGCCACTAACTTTGGCCAGCAGGGGAGGCATGATAGAGTACCCAAGAACTCTATTGCGGCTGCTTCAAGGCATCGGAGCAGCTCTGAAGATTATGCTGCCTCATCTTCTCTTTGATTTCCTTTGGTTTCTTTATATTTATGGATCTTTATTTGTAAGGAAGCTTGTTCCCTATGTTCTCTTATCGTGTATCTTGTAATGGATTTGCTGTGTTGTTCTTGATCCTGAGCTGATCAAGTGCCTGCTGCCCTTTTGTCATGGTTCCTGCTTGTTTTCTCTTGGCTCTTGAAGTCAAGATTTGCCTGTTGTTGCTGGCAGTGTTGGTGCTTTTGCCTCCTCATTGCTGGATGGTGGTGTTGTTGCATTGCTATCTGCTGTTCAGTCTTGCTAGCTTTTGTAGTCGAGGTTAGCTTGTTGCTGGTGCATTGCCTGCTTCCTTATCAGATACTGCTATAGTGTTACTGGTTGGGTGCTATGATGCTAGTTATGTTGATGCATTACCTGCTTGTCTCCTCCATTGCTGCTATTGGTGCTGCTGGCTGACTGTGCTGCTTTTTGTTGTTCAGCTTAACAGTGTCCATGCCTGCTCCCAGCTTTGTAGTCGAGATTCGCTTGTTGCAGTGTTGCTGGTTGCTAGTTGCGCTGGTGTATTGCCTTCTTGCCTCTCAGTTGTTGTTTAGATTTTTAGGTTAGGTTTTCTAACTTCAGCTGTAGTCTAGCTGGGCAGTTGTGGTTTTCTTTTGTTTAGGGTTGTTCTCGGCTTCTGTGGGAGTTTGTTCCCATACCGTGTATAAGGTAGTATATTCCCTTTTTCTATTCATTTAAGTATATATTTTAACTTGCTGGTTCTTTAGCTTTGTTTCATTTTATCTATAAATTTTTTATATTTGATTAAAAAAAATTCTCATACTAAGGAGGAAAAGGTTAGTAAATTTTCAATCTTGATGCAATAACTGAATGACAAAAACACAATTTAAGAAGATAATAAATTAGAAACTCCTTCTAAAGACAAGTGACCATGATAACACCATATCCATCAAGATTGCTAAAACCTAACCTATTGCCTTATCTCAATAATAACTAAAAGAAAGGCAAAAAAATATCAAGATTGATCGGTCAAAATGACTAATAGAAAAATATGGTGTTTTCTAAGCCAACAGCGGCTATAAGTCATTACCTTAAACTTTTGCAGATCACATCAAATTTTAATGGTGTACTAATGTAAAGAGTTTTCATCAATAATTACGTAGCACTCAACATTGTGCCATTAACCCTAATCAAGATGTTAGGTTTCTTGAAACATGTAAATGCAATGGAAATGCTAAACATTCTAAGAGTTTCAAGGATGTCATTAGACAAATCTAAGTTTGTTTAAGGTTTATATGAAGATTACTTGAAGATTATATCTTATGTTTTAGATTTGATCAACTTTTTTAAAACTAAGTTATCATAAACCACATGTCGTCCAAGTATTCGACTTTTAATAGTAATCCATATAAACTATCAGTGAGAAATCTCTTAAAACTCTTTCTAGAATACAGTGATCGCTATATCTTTAAGTGTTGACTCTTTTTTTGTGTTTTCAGTTGTTTTTTTATTATTTATAACTTATATAGTTTTCTCAACAAAAAATATATGAAGCATATCATTCTATTTATAGGGAAACTTGATAACCTTATAAATAGTAAAATATGAATTTGCCCCATGAATAATATCACATATATTATTTCAGGATAGTTTTAGAAATTTATTCAATCAAGTCCCTACTTGATTTTTCTCGGTCTAAAATTGCAATCTCATGTTTTAATTACATTTTAGTTTTTAATTTCTAATTATTATTATTATTATTTGCAATCAAGTAACTTGATTAATTATCCTAATTTAATTTCTGACCAAGGATTTTTATGTGTGTGACCTATTAGATTTTCTAATATGTTAAGCCAAATATAAATCATAATCCTAAATAAAACAGGATTAAATAAATTAAACAATGTAACTTATTATCAATTCAATAAATTGATTGATTTACATTTGAAGATCTAATACAATGTCTAGTAACGCATCATGATCCCTCAAATATTAGAAAAGTTATAAATGATTTGACTTAACTTTTTAGTGACAAGTTTATCAATGTAATAATATTATTTTTTTTTGAAATTATAACATGGAATGTGTCTACTTTATTAAATCATGTTTATTCTCAACATCATAGTCATTGATTCTTTGAATAAAATTTGAAACCCTTTTTAAATCTCATTCCACCCTGTGTATAGATTTTATAATCAATATCATTCAATAATAGAAGAAACATTTTCTCTAATTCACCTAGGAAGATAAATCCTCTCTAATCACTCAAATAACTTTATATAGTTCATGTTAAACTTAACATCTGTCTATTTTTTACCCTAGATTAGGACAACATATAGCTAGGATAAAAGCATAACTATATAACTTTATAAAAGCTTACATTTCTTATATAAGATAACTTAATGACATCAAGTCCAAGGATCACTTATACAACTGTTACTTGAGTCTTTTCATAGACATAGGTAATCTTTCACATGGAACTCTCATATAATTCTATTCAGTATGCATGTCATTTAACGAGCACCTACATATTAGTTCTAGGTATCTCTCATATCTCAATTTATAAAAACAATTGTTACCTTTCATAAAAGTAAAAACATAATATGTATCAGTCTCAACAACTCTAATTAATATCTAGTCTTAATATAACATTGACCAGGAATATTTAGGAACAATACTTTGATGTAATAGGAATCTAATAAATATAATTACTTTGAATATTAAAACTAAATAAAATATTTATTAATAATAAATATGCTTTTACATTAACAAAGTCAATGTCAAGTGTAAAATTGATTAGCTACGAGGCATTAACACTAACAAAAGATTGGTCGCAAAATGTTTTATAAATAAAATTATAAAGTGGTTATAATTATTAAATTTTTATTGTATTAAATTATTGTTCATAAATGTTTCAAGTCAATGTTCTATTAAGACTGGATATTAATTAGAGATATTGAGACCGGTACATATTATGTTTTTTCCTTTATGAAAGGAAACAACTATTCTTATAAATTGAGGTATGAATGATACTTATTACTAATAAATAGGTGCTTGTCAAATGACATGTATATTGAACTTGATCGTATGAGGATTTTATATGAAAAGATCATATATATCTATAGAAAGTGATCCTTAGACTTGAAATCATTAAGTTATCTTACATAAAAAAAAATATTATGATTTGATCCAACTATATTTTACCTTAATTAAAGGTAAAAGATATTAGATGTAACATGAACTATATGAAGTTATATGAGTGATCAAGAGAGGATCCATCACCCTAGGTGAATTAGGAGAAATATTCCACATGTTCTAAAATAATATTGATTATGAAATTCTTACACAAAATAAAATGAGATTTGAAAAGAGTTTCAAATCATATTCAAATAATTAATGATTAGGTGTTGAGAACAAATATAATTTGACAGAGTAGGCATACTCCATATTCGAATGTCCAAATCAAAACATTTTTGATAAAGTGATAATAATTAAACAAAGAAATATATCACTTGAAGGTTAAGTCAAATAACTTGTAAATTTTCTAATATTTTAGGAATCATGATGTGTAGATAAACATTGTACTTGATCTTCAAATATAAATTAATAAATTTATTGAATTGATAATAAGTTAAATTGTTTTAACTTATTTAATCTTATTTTGATTATAATTCTTATTTATATCTAGGCCAATATATTAGAAAATCTAATGGGTCACATACATAAAGAACCATTGGTAAAAAAATTAACTAGGATGATTAATTAAGTGTGATTTAATTATAAATAAGTTTAGATATTAAGGACTATAATGTAATTAATATAGGAGATTACAATTCTGGATTTATAAAAATCATGGAAATAATTATTTAAATTTTTAAAACTATCTTGAAATAATATATGTGATATTTTTCAGAAAGCAAAGTGATGTTTTGCTATTTATAGGGTAATCAGGTTTTTCCCATAAATAGAATATTATGCCTCATATTTTTAGTACATATTATATGATATAAAAACACTTGCAAACATAAAAAGAAAGAGTTAGCACTCAAGATATATCAATTCTTCCCTCTTAAAAAGAGTTTAGAAGATTTATGATCTAGTGGTTTATATGGATTATTGTTAGAAGCTGAATAATTGAATGATTTATGGTTTACAACAACTCATCCTTGAAGAGTTGATTATACCTTAAAAAGAAGAAATAATCTTCAAGTAATTTTTTCTTAAACCTAAAATAACCTTGAGTTAATCAACTCTTCATTCTTGAAGAGTTTACAACAACTCATTCTTGAAGAGTTGATTGTCTAACAAGGACCTTGGAACTCTCAATAAAAAATTTAATTTGTTGGGTTATGTATATGGATTTTGAGAAACTCAACACTTTGTTGTAAGGGTGTAGACAATGAAAACTCATCTCAAGACATGTCTAATACTAGTTAATCCACTGGAATATGAGAAAATAGTGGATTATCAAGCTTTTCACAACTAAACAGCTAACTTCTCTCCATTGTTTATACTAACTATTCATCCAATGTCGTAGTGATGAATTTACTTGCATTTTTTTCTATAAAGGCATAACTATTGGCCTCTCGAATGGATATTCAATCTTGTCCCACCAAACATGTCAATTTGTTAGTCACTCGAGTACTTTTCTTATCAATACGTTACCAGATACCAAGAAACTATAAGATAAGAACTTAATCTTGAGATAAGATAAGTAACAATCTCATAAAATTAGATGGAGTGTGGGGATTTAAGATTTCGATCCCTATAAAGAAAGAAAAAAAATAGGCCTATAAAGTAGACGAGAGATTGCATGAATTAAAGTGAAAGAAAATAAAGGAAAGTCATAAATAAAGTTGTAAAGAAAGCAATAAAAACCTTATAGAAAAAAAAAAGATAAATAAAATTATACTAAAATTTCATATATGGTACTCGCCATCGTTTATAATGACTATGTGGACATATATATGTTAGTACTCAGTTTAAATTATATTTAAATATATAGATACTAATTTATATAAATATTGGTATCAAGTAAGGAGATTTTATTGAATTATAATATAAAAATAAACTCCTTCTCTATTGATACCATATGAATCATAAGATAATTTTATGACTTTTTATTAGATATTCTAAAGAACTAAGCTTTTTGGTTCTTTGTGCATGTTCAAACTCTCATGGTTGCTCATGACTCTACGTGTTTGGTCCATTGATTCCTCAAATCTCAATATTGATTGTAACTTTTTCAATATGGTTGATTCCATTATACTCAATTGATTTCAACTCTTTTTTTTTATTATTTGTTGTGAATAATCATTGTTTCTCTGTGTTTAACATGTAATTTTTTATTTTTTATTTTTTATTTTTGCAATGAAATCTGATGTCAAGGAAAAAATGAGTTCTCCAGCCCTTCAAAAATATCACAAAGACAAAGTAAAATTTATACACTTTCAAACTATGTTTCTTTAATATTAAATAAATAGTTGCATAAAATGATGCTAATGCTTTCTATTTCATTTATTTTATTTTTAATTGTGACAGAAATTGTAGAAGCAATTGTTTTTCTTGCTTGGTAGGTAAGCTTCTTTTCATGTTGAGTATGTGTTTGATAATATGGTTGAAAGTGTTTTTCATATGATGCTATGTTAGATGATTTTTAATGATTTTAATATTTTGATATGAAAATCATCTAATAAATATCAAATTCAATCCAATTGTGTTTTGAGAATTGTTTAACTAGAATACTAAAAGGTATTGTGATTTTTTAAGATGGTATAAAAAATACTTATTATGGGAAAGCATTAAGTTTATGTTTTATAGCTGGCTTATGGCTCCTTTAGAATAATATAGGGTTAAAAAAATTGCAAAGTGTGTCGACAATAAACCATTATTATTATACCTAGGTTTGGTCAAGTAAATAACCTGAATCACTATATTGTCAGGTCAACTTTCAAGTTATTTGATCAATTCATTTTTTTTTTCAAGTTACTATCAGGTCAACTAATCAATTTTTTTTTATTTTTTTTAAATAAGGAACTAACATGATATTATTATATTTTAATTAGATCAATCAAGTTTGGTTAAGTTAATTCGTTTATTGATTTAATATCAACCCAAGTCTAGGTTAAATCTTGAGTTATCAAATTTTTAAGTCTACTTATTGGATAGGTTGGGTATACAAGCATTAAAAAAAAAAAAAAAAAAAAAAAGGTATGCATAACAGCAAGGTAGCCAAAACCCAGAGCATTGGACTCGCCATACGCTAATTAACAAAAGCGAGCACAGAGACACATATGTATGATAATTACCTAAAGAGTCGGTGCGCCAAATTACCTCCTTCCCTGTATATGATCAGTGAAGGAGGTGATTTTATTTTCTTATTCTTCATTTCAACTAATTTATCTACATAAATTATTTTGATTTTTGTATAAAAATATTATAATCTCAAATAAATATCTTAATATTTAATTTATACTTAATTTTATGTATATTTATTTTTATTATCTAAGATTAAGTAAAAACTAATTTTAAAAAATAAAATTTTTAAATGTAATAAAATCCATCATACGAATCATTATTTTAGGGGGTTAAGCTAAAAAAATTAAATTGATTTAATATATTATATTTTAATATTAAATAAAAAATATTATTTTAATTTTTTTAAAATCAAATATTAATTTTCTTGATTGTTCATATCGCTTAATTAACTGAATTATATAGAGAAAATTTTAATACAATTTAATTTTAAATTTGAATTAACAATAATTTAAAATTATAAATTTAATAACAATTAATTTTCAAAATAATTTTTATATATTTTGATTACAATATCAATCACGATCAAATAATAATAGAAAAAGTTTTCTACAACGTGAGTATATTTTTATGTTCATAAAATTTATGCCCTGTAAGCTAAGAGCGAACTACAAACAAACTCTCAATTGTGACTTTGCTCTCTTCGTCATTGGTTTCATCGACTGGGCCTTTTAGTGCGTCTTTTCTCATCATTCTTCTTCTGCTTCCTCACCCTCTCTTCCCACTCCCGAGTCCTGCCCCCAGACCCAACACGACTCATTTGTCGGTCTCCCCCAAAATACATATCGTAATAAGCTATCTTTGTCTGTCTCCAACTTGAATCACTGGTCTCTCTCTCTAAGCAAGGCAAAAGCAAAAGCAAAAGCAAGCAATGGCTTCTTCACTATCAACCACAGCTTCTGCTTCTATGGTGACCAAAAGCGCCGCCATTTTGCCTCACTGCAACACTCACAGGTTATCCACCCAGTCGTTTCGGCTCTCTCAGAAACCAAAGCTCCGATTTCGTGCTAAGGTGATATAAATCCTCTCTCAATTATTTCTCTTTTTTCTTCATCATCTTCTTCTACTACTCTTTTTCTACCATTTTACAATTTGGGCTTCTGGGGTTAGCCTAATTACTGCTGAAAATGTAGAAAGTGAAGTAGTTGGGATTCTTAAAAGAAAATTGTTTTGATGCCAAGTTAATTTTTGAGTGACTGAAATAAATTTCGAATTTAATTCTATATTTTGCATTATGATTTATTTATTCTCTAATTCTTGATTTTTGTTTCATAGATAACCCATTGAAGAATGGATTGTTGTTTTCGAGATTCTTAGACTTTTGCACCTTCATCTGACTACATCGTCCAAATCAAATAGATTACTATGAACTTGCAGTGGGTTGATCTTTTCAGCTATCAGTTCGTATAGAATATAAACAGTAGATGCTTTAAAGATAACAAGGAGTGAACTTGCTATTCATTCCGTGGTTACTTCTTTTTTTCTTTGGTTATAGCAGTAACGGTATCCTCGGGACTTCTTTGTGCACTGAGACTTGGTCCCTCCTCCGTTGGGTCTTAAGGTGGTCATCCACACTCAGACTCGCATTCACAAGAAATTATTTTCTTGCGGTCTCCCCTAAGATTTGAACTCCAAATGATAACGTGGGAAGCAAATCTTGGTCAAATGCATGTAATTTATTTAAATAAATGATAGATTCATATCACTATCCACATTTTGTCACTAGCATGAGAGCATCAACATTGTAGGTAAATATGAATAAGTTGCGTCAAACATCTACCTTTTTGTTTGTTAGCTAGATTTCCCATTCAAGAGAAAGAATATCCCTTTGATTTAACCACGGTTTGGAAATCGTTTCTAGGCTTCCACCTATAGCCTGTAATGGCATGAATACATTAGTTTTGGGTACTTAAATGTTTTTTATTTTTTTCTGGATAATTTGGTGGGGGTAAGACTCACACTTGTAACCTCCTCTTTTGATGTAGGTGCAACTACCAGTTAAGCTATGCCTTAGGGGGGAAAATCATTGTTTTCAGCTTGCAAATTAAAATATTACATTACATTATTACCCTTTAGTTACATTTCATCAGATATTGGAGCAAAATCATGGTACAAACTATCTCTTGCATGTGTTTTATATGCCTTAGATTGTTAAAAATAGAAAATTATGCGAAGCCTTGGTCAATTTGGAATTTTGATTCAGACAATGGTTTCCTTCCTTTCACTTTTGACGTAAAAAACTTGAGAGGGCACAGATTAATTTACAAACTCACAATGTGGCTGGAGTAACTTTCAAGCAAACTTGAATAGGGACTATATGATCAATATAAGGTTTAATAGATGGGAAGTGTCTAGCTTTAATCGTCACTATAAACTTTCAAGCGAACTTGGGTAGCTGACTATATATAGTCACCATGTTTGAGTCAGGTGCATTATGTTTTGTTGAGTCCAAATGCCCTCTTAACGAAATCTGAAACTACTCGCTGCATTCTAAACTTTGATATAGAGATGTAGTATTGAGAGACTGAAACTGGTTTCCACTACATTGTAGGGTTTGCAGCCTACTCGTAAGGGTACATATTTGGTGAAAGCTCAATTGAATGAGGTAAGCTTCTTTCAATGGTTTTTTTTAGAGGATCTGTTTTCAAATTTTTGTTCCTTCCTGGACAAGCTTTTGGGATCATCTGTTGCCTTCAAGGTTGCTGTGGATGGATCCTCAAATGCTGCAGCCTCAACTCCTGTCAAATCTGAAGTACCATTGCAGGAAGCAAAGGATGCTAAGCCATCAAATGAACCTTCACCTCCCTCTTTGGCTACAGAGGAGTCAATCTCTGAATTTATTTCCCAAGTTTCAAGTCTTGTGAAGTGAGTGACCTCAACATTATAATGATGCATATAATCCTTGTATTATTGTATATGATAACAAATATGTTTTTCATCTTCAATTCAGGCTTGTTGATTCAAGAGATATTGTGGAACTGCAGTTGAAACAACTTGATTGTGAACTTTTAATCAGAAAAAAGGAGGCTTTGCCTTTGCCACCATCCCATTCTCCAGTTGTTATGATGCATTCACCTCCACCTCCACCTCCACCAGTAATGCCAGCAGCCACACCTGCAGCTTCTGCTGCAGCTCCTGCCACAGCTTCTAGTCCATCACCTTCTGCCATATCACCATCTCCTCCTTCCAAATCAGTCAAGTCATCCCTTCCACCACTCAAATGCCCTATGGCTGGCACATTTTACAGAAGCCCTGCACCTGGTGAACCATCATTTGTAAAGGTGTGTTATCTGTACTTAGCTGTTGCGTTTTATTTGAACAATGCTTCCTTTATAATTGATATCTTGTCTATATTGGTGCTCTTTTTGTTGTTGATTCCTTTTAATACAGGTTGGAGACAAAGTGCAGAAGGGGCAGGTTGTATGCATCATTGAAGCCATGAAATTGATGAACGAAATAGAGGTAAGATTTATATTTCTTCTGCATTTAGTCTTTATAGGAGATACTTGTAATACTTGTATCTTTAATATGATGGCTTGTCCTTTGCTTTCTTTGTATTGATGTAGAATGGCTAAAAGAAATTGAGGGGAAATGATGGAAAACCTAGAATCTAACAGGCCAAATCTTTCAATTCTACAAAAGAGCTTTCTGAATCTCTTAAAATTGACAAGAAGATTCTGAAACTTGAATTTTTATTCATCAAACAACTATGTAATACATAAAATAAAGTGTTGTAGGCATACCAAAATCATAATCTTTCCTACCAGAATAAGAACTATAATTTCAACAAAATAAACATTATAATAATAATAAGGAAAAGAATAAGGAGAGGATGTTCTGAAGTATGATTATTTGTCCTAGCTGTGGATGAATTTGAAACTCACCCCAAATCAATTCTTAGTTTGCTTTTTGGAAATGATGTCTGATGGCTTGGAGGTACATTTATTTTTAAGAATGATTGCACGGCAGCCAAACCCTTAGAGAACTTTCAAAAAACTGATAGAATTACGTGATTAATAAAATTACAAGTAATTTGGACATGCTGTTATCCAGCATCATATGCCCTGGTTGAATCAGGAAATCTGATGATACCTGTTCAAAAGCATAATGATATTCTATGTGGGATAGCTTTGGATAGGTGATGATGCATATGAGGGTTCCATGGGATTGAAGAGTGTTTAATTTTGATATTTGAGTTTCAAGTTTTACTCCGTTGACTGTCCCCCAGCAGCATGATACCTCTTTATCTATAAGAATTTCAGAGGCTGTCCATCGGTGTGGTTTTCCATGCCTGTAATTTCTTTCTAACTTATCCTTTTGCAAACTACAGCTTCTTGCCTGCCATCCTCTCTGAGAAGAGAAGAAAAATGAAAATAAATGATGTCTCCTGCTCTCAATGTCACTAATCATTATTTATGGATATCATGATTAGCGATTTGGGAACCATTTTCCTCATTTCTGTTCTTTTTTACATCTCTACCTAACTCTACTGCATTATAATCTGCCCTTCAGGCAGATCAAACAGGAACCATAGTGGAGATCGTTGCTGAAGATGGCAAGCCAGTCAGTGTTGATACAGTAAGTTTCCTTAGCAAACTCTTTCAAGAACAAAATAATAAAGAAAGAAAGAAAAGTAATGTGGATTCATTCATTGCATTTTAGTTTATGCCTTCTTTAAATGGTCCCTTGCAGCCTCTATTCGTGATTGAACCATGAAGTACTATTGTTGAGTAGGCAACTAAGAGAAACAAGTGCAACTTAGAAGGCAAGTGCAGTTGTTAGCAATATGAGTGCAGTTCTTGGTAATGTGAGATACGGCATTGTTATTTTGTGCTAATGTTTTGTTTGAAATGAGCAGTTAGGTAGAGATTAAAATTACTTAAATCTTATGTGAATTATTTGTTACTGAATCTTTATTGCTCCAACTGAGAATAATTTTATCATTCCATATTTGCATATCTTATTCTAGTTGCTAGTTCATCAGTGAAGAATTGTAGGCTGATTAGATCCATACAATTTGGACTGCATTCATTGATACCGTGTTAGCTAGCACTTCTGTATTGTGCTGCCTGCTGACCTCCCTTGGAGTGCTTGTAGCTGGCATAGTACGTGCATATATGCCTTTCATTCTCTGCTCTTGATGCTTTTGTACTGATTTTGAAACTTTTGAACAAATTCATGAGTTCCTTGACCTTCCAAAATTTGTCAACACTCCATGCTCCTCCTGCGCAAATTTTTTAAAAAGAAATATTGATGCTCAGTGGTGAGGTCATATACTATCTGTGGAAGTTTAGGCCAATGGGAAAGGTTATATACATAAGAGCATCATGTATATAAAGCAAAGCCAATAATCGAGTGAAAAGTATTTTAAAAAATAACCGTTGTCACTCTTAAACACCCTCCACTTTGCTGGGTTTGTGGTTTGGTCACAAGGATCTTCTGGTAAATTTAGGATGAATAGTTTAGCTTGTGGAGATGGGTGATTTTCTACTAGCTAGCAAGTTGCTGGCGTATGATCCCTTATGCCTTGCTCTTTGCTTAAGGTCCCAAGCACATTATTATCATCTAGTTACTATTTAGAGAGATAGAAGAGATGGAGATAGTTGAGAAAGAAATGTTTTTGGTTGTGGAGATGAAAGACAACTATTTTAAGGATATAATTTTATTAATATTCCATCCTCCTAAAAGGGAGGAAAGGAGCGAGGGAGACGGAAGACAAAACCTAGGTTTTTTTCCACAAGTATTCCTTTAATTATTTTATAATTTCAATTTTTTTATTTTACTAATCTTCAAATGTGTTTTATACTTTTATTAGACATGCACACCGTGCGTGTTAATTTTAATCTTAAAAATACTTTTTAAGAATGTAATTATTTAAAAATTTTGTTTTTTTCATTTCATCAAATTAATAGGAAAAAATAAATATCTTAAAATAGCCTATAAATTATTTTGAACAATTTAATAATTTATGATAATTAAAAATGAATGAATTAAATTTAATTAATTTTCTAATAAATTGAATAAAATTAATTAATCAAAAGTGGCTTTTATTAAAAAGTATTAGAAGAACTTTTCGTAACCAAACGAGTGAGTTTTATAACACTATGATACAAAATAAATATCATTATCAAAAACATATATAATATAGATATGAAAATTGGTTTTGCCCTTGAAGAAATTGGATTTAATGATGAAGAGATGAAGATTGAATGATAATTAAAAATGTGCATTTGGGATGAAATTATTATGATCTTGTAATTTAAATAACATTAGATAAGCATTTTATTTGATAAATAACATTAGATTGAATGATAATTAAAAAATTAATGCAATAATTTGATTATTTTATCTTCTTAGCAATGAATTTTTTTAACAATGATTACAAATTTTTATAACGTGATTTTGATTAAAGGAGAAATTATCATTTTAAGTTAGTTTTTAAAAAAATAAAGTTTATTATAACCTAAAATGAAAATAATGATCTTTATTTATTATTTTGGCAAGATTCATGGTAATACAAATTAAGTGAAAACTATTTTTTTTTTCTTGTAATTTGTTATGTCTAGTTCTACTCAATCAAACAGAACACAAACATTTATTCTCTTTTATGTACCATTATTAAATATAACTTTATCTTTGCCTTTAGTTTTGTCCTATTCTTTGTTTATTTTTGTGTTTATTTTTTCTATCTCAAAATAGTAATGAAACTAGTTTTTTAGCCTATACTATGATACCAAAAATTAATGCATAATGGCTAAAATACTTTTTAAAATACTTAAATTGTGATATTTTAAATCGATCCAAAATAATAATTAACCTTTAAAACTTGAGATATAGGGTGTGAGATCATTATAAAATTATGAAACTCATATTAAAATAGATTAAAAAAACTTAATTATAATGAATCAAATATTGATGGCAGGAAGAGACCAAAAGAATTCCAAATTTTAGGACATATTTGTAAAACAATATTAATTAAGGATCAATGTAGTTTTTCAAATATTGTGCGGGGAAAAAAAACAGAAAATTTGAGGCAAATGATTTCTTATTGACAATCGGCTATGAACTAGATTTGTTTGAGAAAGGACCACGTCACCACAGCAAGGGTTTGGGGTTTTGTTTTTTTTTTTACGTCTAAGTTGTCGATGGTGGTTGTTGTTGGGTGCTGGTACTGTGGGTTATGGATGCTAGAGTGACTTTTTGTTCCATCTTTCAAATGTTTCTTCTTTTCATTTGGAATGATGACTAATCTCAAACTTAAATTTTTTTCTAGATATCAAATTTTTTTTGTAATAATAAAAAGTTATGGCACTAGATCAAAATTAAATTAAAGAAATAAATAATAAAATAACTAAATTTTAAAAATATCATGATTAGGAAAAATAATAATTATAACAAAAAATAAAATAAAGTCTCATCATTGGACCGAAATTGATCTCAAATATTTCATCTAAATAAGAAAGTAAAAAGAAACACCAAAAAAACAAGAGTAGGGTTACAAGTTGTGAGCAAATATAATAGGCAAAATAATAGACTATATAGACAAAATAAACATTTTCATACGTGATTTTGAGATGTTCAACGAGAAGTGCAATGATTTAAGAGCAAGATTCATGTCCATCAGGAACAGTTTACAAAATCTTGGAAGAACATCCATGAAATTTGAGATGGTGGGCAGGATTTTAAAGTCTTTACTAGGATCCCAAAGTGAAATGATTTAATAAACAAAGTGGATAAACAAGAAATTGATAGCAAAAAAAAGGCACTGCATTTTAAACTTCATACAGGTTAGATGTTAGATGTTGTTCTATTTATAAAAATTCAAAACCATTCTAAAATAAAATTCTAGAATGTGCAACTTTAAATATTGTCATTGAAGATATTTAGACGAAAAAATTACAAAATAAAGATAATGTACTCAACACTTAAAATTTTTTAAAGGGAACAAGTGTTGAATTTTTTAAAATATACACACGCAATAAAAATAATAAATTTAATATATATTTTAGAGTTTCAAAGATCTTGTTAAACAGATCTTAAGTTGTTTAGGGTTTATAAAAAATTACTTAAAGATTAGATATGTTTTTTTCTTTAAATAATTGTTTTAAGGTTAGGTTATCACAAACCATAAATCATTTAAATATTCGAACTCTAATGATCATTTACGTGAACCACCAATAATAAATTTTTTAAATCCTTTTAAGCATGTTTGGAACTCTCTGTATTGAATTCAATTCAAAGGCTTATATGAAATATCATGCTTAGAACCCTTTTAAGTATTAATAATTGAATTACAAATGGAATTGAATCCCTAAATATAATACAAAAGTAAATCAAATGTCAAGCCCTTTAATTTAAATTTCCTAATAGGAGAAATTTAATATTAAAATTAACTTTTTCAAAATACTCATTTGTTTTTTTTAGAAACCTTCAAAGAAATAAGATAAAAATAATGAGGTTAATATAAAAAAAATTAATTGAATTTTATATCATCCAAACATGTGAATTCAACTTATTTATCAATTGAATTCAAATCAAATGCTATAATTGAACTCAATTACAGTAGAGAATTGGTTCCAAACAACCTATTTAGAAATAGAGTTATTATGTTGTTGAGTATTAACTCTTTCTTTTGTGTTTTTCAGAATTGTAATCGCATGTATTAATTACATTTTAGTTCTCAGTTTATAAAACTTATTTACAATAAAGTCACATTTGATTAATCATCCAAGTTTAATTTTTGATTAATGATTCTTATGTGTGTGACCCATTAGTTTCTCTAATAAGTTGGTTCACATATAAATCACAATACTAAATAAAATATGATTAAATAAATTAAACAAAATAATTTATTATCAATTAAACAATTGACTGATTTATATTTGAAGATCAAGTATAATATCTAGCAACTTTTCATGATCTTCTAAATATTAGAAAAGTCATAAGTGGTTTGACTTAATCTTTTAGTGATTAGATTCTTAGTATAATTACTATCCATTTTATCAATAATATTCTGATTTAGACATTATAGCATGAACCGTGTATACTCTATCAAATCATATTTGTTCTCAATACCATAGTCATTGATTTTTTGAATAAGATTTAAAACTTTTTTAAAGTCTAATTCCACCTTACACAAAGATTTACAATTAATACCATTTGAGAATAGATGAAATATTTTATGTAATTCATCCAAGGTGATAAATACTCTCTTGATTACTCAAATACATTTATATAATTCATGTTATACCTAATATTTGTTTGTTTGCTACCCTTGATTAGAATAACGTGTTGTGGGATCAAAGCATAACATTTTCTATGTAAGATAATTTAGTGTTTTATAGCCTATGAATCATTTACACAACCATCACATAAACATTTTCATAGACATAGATGATCTCTTCATATGAAATTCTCATACAGATCAGTTCAGTGTACATGTCATCTAATAAATAACTACATATTAGTTTTAGGTATCTCTCATACCTCATCTTATGAAAATAATTATTTTCTTTCATAAAAAAAATAACACAATATGTATCAATCTCAACAGCTCTAATTAATATCAAGTTTTAATATTGCATTGATTATGAACATTTAGGAACAATGTTTTAACGCAATAGGAATCATGTAATTATAATAACTTTATAATTCCATTGCAAAGCATTTTTGTCCCAACAACTTTATATTTACTCTAAATTCATTAATCAAATATTAGATTCAATAAATATTTGATTAATATTAAAAATAAATAAAGCATTTATTAAAAATTAAATATCTTTACATGAACAAAGTCAATGTCATGTATAACCAACTAATTGGGTACATGGCATTTATATTAACAACTAGAATACCTAAACCCACTTTACATAGACTGTATGGTTAGAGGTTGGATATATCAAAAGAAAGATAAAATCACCCTAAGATATCTTATGCAAGTTGTTACGTCCTTTTATATTGTAAGAAAATCATTTTTCAAATCATCATTTATGTTGAATTGTCTAACTTATTAAGTTTGTATGATTATTAAGATAAAATACAGCCAAACCTTATAGCAAATTAATTTTGAACTTGGGTCTAAGAAAGATCCGATCCTTAATTTTAGAAATGGTATGTGTTAGACCTAAAAGATAATGAAGACTTCAACTTATTCCAATTTATTAAAGCAAAATGAGTTATAAAGTTACACTTAAACTGGTCAAGTTATTATAGTTCTAGTTTTTTCGTTATAGCAAACAAAAACGAATTTTCATTCTAACTAGGTTTGGCTTTAAAAAAATATAACAATAGTGAATACCATGCATATTAATTGAAGTGATGTTTTCATCATCCAAATCTACCTTGGTTGGTATATTAATCGGACCATAAACACCCCACTTGAAAAAACCACAAGACTCAGTTCCAAGCTAATCAAATATTGAAGGGTGGAATTGGAATAAAAATAACTATATAGAAAGTTTCGTGGTAAAAAAAAAAATAATAACAATTAAAAGAGTATGGATCAAATTGAAACAAAAAGTAAATTAGTGGATAACTACAAATTTTTTTATTGAATGGTGAAATTAAAAATAGAAAAAAAAACAATAACAATTAAAAGTGTATGGATCAAATTGTAGTTGTGGTTGTTTTTTAAAGTGTTTTTTACTTGGAAATACATTAAAATGATAATTTTTATTTTTTAAAAATTATTTTTGATATCAGCACTTCAAAATAATCAAAACACCAAAAAATATTAATTTAAAGTAAAAAAATAAAAAAAAATAAAAAAATAAAATAAAAATTTAATTTTTTTCAAAAATATTTTTGAAATGCTCCTGTTTTTAACAAAAAGCAAAGATACATGTACCACTCCTTTTTGTTTTTAATAAAGCATATCAATTTCTATTCATAACTCATTTATAAATAAGGCCTTTTTGTCATTATCCAATAGCAAAACTAAGAAATGTCTCATGGGATGGGATGTTGAAGATTGTGATAATGGTTGTTTTTTAAAATATTTTTTGCTTAGAAATATATTAAAATAATATTTTTTATTTTTTAAAATTTATTTTTGATATTAACACATTAAAATGATCTAAAAAAAACTTAATTTGAAGCAAAAAAAAATCAAATTTTAACAAAAAGCAGATTTAAACTAAATATCAACACCCCCATTGGCTTTTCAATTAACACTAAGAAAACATTCGCATAATACATTTTAAAGATTACATATAAAATCTTATTTGGAAGAAAATTCACTTGAAAATGGAGCACCAATAATATAATAAATGAATTTTGATCAAAGAACAAAATTATAAGCTCAAATTCTGTAAAATAGTTTTACAATATTTAATTAATAAAATCATAAAATAATAGAAAAAACAAAGCCAAATTTACTTTTAATTGACCAATAAAAAATTATACTTCATTTTTTTATTCTAGAAAAAAAAAACTTGAACATGTTAAATTGTTAATTTTATAATTTAGAAAAATAAAATTAATTTAATATTAAAATCAAATTTACATTTATTGTATGTGATATGTACTTCTGTCTCCTCCATTTTTTTGCGCTCTGGTTTAACTATCTCAATATTTAATGATACTTAATGTGTATTATTACCAGTTTATTTTTTTATTTTAAAAAAAAATATTTTTTTTAATATTTTATTTACTTTAAATTATGTTTTTTAGTGTTTTTATATGTTGATGTCAAAAATAATTTTTAAAAAATAAAAAAATATTTTTTTTTAATATATTTTTAAATAAAAATATTTTAAAAAATAATATCCTCTATATTTCTAGACATCCTCTAACCTCCTTGATAAAAAAAAAAAAAAAAACAAAGAGACAATCTTCATATTGTACGACCAAGTCTTTCATACCTGTCCTTGCATAAACTCTCTTCTCACTTTTTTTTTTCCCCCTTCATTTAGGGGATCCAAACCAAATAAATTTAAAATACATAGTAAGTTGATTGTTGATTTTTTTTTCTTTTTTTGAAATGAACTATATATAAAATATGTATTCATTATAATTTAGTGAAGTTGGGGTATTTGATGATTTTAATGGTCGAAAGTTTAAAGAACCTCATTGAACTTTCTTTTGCAATTGTTTTAGTTGAATAAAATTCATAATAATTTTATTTTTCATGATTTTTCTTCTCTTTTTAGTAAAGGGTTTTTTTTTTAATAAAATTTTGTATATATATGTTTAAAGATAAATGTTTTAGGGAGTCAACTGATATTCTAACCATATGAAGAGTAAAATTAAATTAACTTTTGATATAAATAAAATATTTTTAATATTTTACCGTTGTTATTGGTCATTTTATATTCAATACAACCATTTTAAACATTTGTAAGCATAACATATTAACCATAATATCAAATAATAGACTCAAAATATTTATAGTATGAACCATTTCATTTCAAATCATAGAAGGTAGATCCTATCATAGTGATATTGAGTGATTAACAAAGTACCAAATAGAAAAAAGAGGCCACAACATCGAGTAAATAAAGATTCCGATTTTTGTCAATTGACCCCACCTTGACCGAGATTTACCCCATTTTCATTAGCTTAAATTTAAAGTTTTTTTTTTAATCATGTTAAAAAATAATATAAAATTATATCTAAATAATTTACCACTCATTGATGAAATGGTTTAAAGTTCGAATCTTACACCTAATTCTTTCTAATTAAAATAAGGTTCCAATATAATTAGAATTAAATTTCAATAAGATAATGTTGAAGAAATAGGTGTGTTAGAGCATGCTTCCAAAATACGGTGTTCGATGGATGGCATAGGGGACGAGGCAAATCAATCAAATCTCTTTCCACTCTTTTAATCATGTCTTAAGTTTTATGTCCAAGCCGTCATGTTGCTTTTTCTCTCTTCTTTTTTTCTTTTCAAAACATGTTGAGAGCTCTCCTCCTTTGTCCCGACGTGAAGGAGATGTCCCTGAAACGCTCCTACAAAAAGGAAAACACGCCCTGTCAAGTTTGAATACAGCCCTTGGTAGACATTTTGTTTAATAAATGATCATTTCTCCTATATTTTAGTAATATCTAGCTAGTATGATAATTATCTTTTAAAATGTGTTTTTCATTTGTTGCACACAGCACACCCATCCACGAGATTCCAGAAAGGGGTTTTACGATGAATTGAATCTTTGATTTGTCAGCCATTGTCAGCATCACATTTTTACAAGAGAACAATGACCAAACAAGAAGGTTTTCAGCCACTACCTTTACTGTGTCGTCACGCTCTTCGCCAGATTGCGTGGCTGGTCAACATTGTAACCCCTTAGAACAGTCAGATGATATGCCAGTAACTGCACCAAAAAAGGGAAGTCAGGTTTGCTGACGCATCTGGTAATGCTTAATGCAAATAGACAAGATCTAACAGATTTTTAAAGGAGAGCATATGGATTGTTATGAATGAAAGGAAAAAAAGAAAATATTAGGTTCTTGCATCATATATACTTCATGCATCACAAAAACATGCATTCATGACCATCATTTGACGATACTGATTTTCTAAAGGAAGTTCTGAGTTAAGATAGGCCGCTGAAAGACGGTATCTGGCAATTGGCACATAAATCAACCTAAGCAAGTCATGGCCCGAATGGCAAGGATAGAAGCACAGGCATCATGCTGTTTCTGTCAGCCCATCTACGTGCAAAGGTGATACGGCCCGCCCTTGGAGCCACAGATTGAATGGCTAGGATATAGATACTACTTGACATGAGATGCCCTTGCACAGCATACTAAATGTCAAGTCAGTGAATTTAGCTACTGATTATTCTGAATTAAAGTGGACTGATTATTCCTAATCAAACACACGAACATGCATGCACATGTATACATTCATTTATGAACAAATGCCAACGGTAGTAGGAATACCTGCAATGGAACTATATTAATTACAGGTTGAAGACAATCCTCAACCTGTGGAACTTCAATTACTCTACCAAATCCTCCAGGGCATGCAGACATAGCATCACCTTTTGAACACATGACTATTAAGCGACCTTTGCGGGCATGAAGTTGCTGAATGACTGACTGTTGCTTGCTGTCAGACCACTAAAAGGAGTCAATATCAAACACATGAAAAATATTTGATGAGGAAGCATTCAAAACGTACAAAACAACAAACCTGAAGCAGGAATCACGAGTAGCAATGACAATAATAGTAAGATTCTCATCAACTAGTGCCAAGGGACCATGTTTCATTTCACCAGCAAGCATTCCTTCACTGTGCATAAGTGCTACTTCCTTAACCTTTAAGGCACCCTCCAAAGCCGTTGCATAGTTGTATCCTCTCCCAAACACAAGAAGAGACTGCTCCGCAATCAAAAGTTTTGCAAGATCCTTCATTTCCTGGTCAAGCTTCAGGACCTCCCTGACCTTGTCTGCAAAAAATCAAGACTTGAATATATAGTTTGGGACGCAAAAGGGTAGACTATGACAATATGTGGAAAACAAATGAACATAAAAATCAGAAACTTACTTGGCAAGTCGAATAGACCATCTATTATAGCCTCTCTTCTTGTTTGACTAGAAATTGCATCACCTCCGATTGCTAGGGCTAACATGGCCATCACTACTATCTGACTTGTGTATGCCTGTTGATAACAGTGATAACATGGTTAGGCACTGATAGTAAATGAGATGAACAAAAACAAATAAATTCAAAGCCATCACCTTGGTGCTTGCCACGCCTATTTCAGCGCCAGCATTTATATGAACACCACAATGTGTATGCCTAGCTATTGCACTGCCAACAGTGTTTGTTATGCCCACACACAATGCACCATTTTCTAAAGCATATTCCAACGCATGTAATGTATCTGCAGTTTCACCAGACTGGCTGACAAAGACAGCTGTATCTTCTCTGTATATAGGACCTTGACGATCCAACAGATCACTTGCAATTTCCATAGTGACAGGGACACCTATGTTTTTATATGCAGCAAACCAGGAAAATTGAAAAAATAAGCACTACAAACAAGATTATGATTTTGCAAAATTTACTGTGCTAAACAAGACTCACCAGAAAGTTCTTCCAGGATGGGTCTAGCAGCTAGAGCAGCATTATAGCTTGTACCACAACCAATGAAAACAATACGTCTACTCCTTCTAATTGTTTTAAAGTGATCCTTGAGTCCACCTAAAAGAACAGTCTTGGCTTTGCAGGAGCCTCCACGTATAAGCCTCCCACTCATGGTGGTTTTTAGAGATTCTGGCTGTTCATGGATTTCTTTCTGCATGTAATGTTCATAGTTTCCTTTGTTTATTTGTTCAACTTCCATCTCAAGAACAGATAATGCACGTTGCACTGATGCAGGTCTAGAGTGGGAACCTCCATGTCTTCCCTTGTCATTGTCAAACTTCAGGATTGACACATTTCCATCCTGGGACAATTATCAACATTGCAGGTTACAAAAAGAAATTGTCACTATAACAGGACTACTTAATTAGATTGTAATGAATCCAGGAGTCAATTTTCCAGCATATATTGGTTATTTTGACCTATTATTTACACGGTAAGTAACTGCGTATCTCAAGGAAAAAGTAGAGACATTTTTAAAGAAGAAAGTACCAAGTCATGACTCTACAATCCAAAGACACATGCATATTATTGCCAAGTACATTCCAGTAAATTATGTATTTGCAGCATCACCAAAGCATATCTTATCTAGAAACGAATATTTGAATAAAAGCTGAATTGATTGTTCGAGGAAACAGGGAGCATTCTGCCTCAAATCAACTTGGTTCTAAAAAGGGCTTTAATGAAGTAACAGAGTTTTAAGGGTGTTGGTGAATGAACAAAGAATTGTTTACTAACTGGATGTTTCAATGCTTCGAAATTTGTCCTGATTAGATGATGAACGAAGCAGAAGGGCATGCATTGATTAAGAGGTTGAAAGGTTGATAGCATCTTTTACAAACTATCTGCATGAAGCTGACTCTTTTATCTCCCATATCCTTAACTGGGGCATCATATATCTATCACTTCATATATGTACACCCAGTTTTTATGTGGATGAGCTAAAAGCAGAAAGAATAAAAATAATGCACTCCAACTTAAAGAGGACAGCCTAATGCAGAGAAAGGGTGAAGCAACAAAATTAAATTGGTTATTGGTCAAAGTTTCGATGACCTACATCTAAAAGTGTAAACGGCCTTGTCTTTCATTCTTTTCAAATAGATAGATGATGAATAAATCATGGTATAAAAGATTTCAAAGACGTAGACCTTGTTGATGAATATCATGCAGCAACAAGAGGGGAAACAACTACCCTGTCCTACTAAGAAAAAACCCCATCATATGAAAATCAAACAAGATCCTTTGATGTGCTGGAACAAACACGAAAGGAGAAATAAAAAGGAGACCATGATTGCAGGTACCATATATACCACAAACTCAACCATAAGGCCACAATATCTAATCTTCTGAATAGATGAAAGATAAGCTCTGTAAAACATGACCAAAAAATAACCACGAAGTCAGGGAGGAAAGAGAAAGAGGGGGGAAAGTTAAGGAGACAAACAGTTAGGGGTAAGAAAAAAGTAATCAATGGCATTGCTAATGTCATCATAAATACTCCTTCATCGAAAGCACCTGCTCCAAAAATATATAGGTGATCTAATATAGGTATTGAAAACCATAACAGTCTCAAGTTAACTGTTAACTTGAGTTAAACAGCTCTATAAGCCATCATATATCTATTAAAATTAATAAAAAGTTGGAACTTTGGTAGGCATCGTTATGAAAGGCGCTATTGAATCTGACAACATAACAGTAAAGCACATTTTTTATGTATAAATGTGAAGAAATGAGGTGGTATTGAAAGTACTAATTCTCTTGTCAGGCACATAATCAATTACTTGAACTTATAAGATTTTCATCTTGCAAAGTCAATTAAGCATTCATCTGCAAGAATATGTTAACCCAAAAAAACAAGAAGAGGACGAAGAAGAATATCTTAAGATCAGTATCATGAAGGGCAAAAGATATCGACCTAAAAAAGAGAGAAAATATCGGGAAAACATAACATAACAAGAGAATTAAAATTAACGAAGACAAAGGAGTACCTTAAGATGAACTACTTCACCATCCTCAATCACCAAGACCTTTTTTGTGTGCTCAACAATAGCATGAGCATCACTGGACAGAAACAGCTCTTTTGGATGGTCATTATTTGAGAGGAATTTAGAATCATGAAATGTTGGTCCGCTGTTAAACTCTTCATTTAATTCCTGATAGAAGCCCAACCGTAAGCTAATATTAACAGAAGCATGAAGCTGATACAAGCATGGGACAAGATATAGTAATGCCAATAATCCAGACTTTCCGATCCATCATGAAGAGTAAACCATCAACTAATCAGCTAGCATAAGCTTTCAATTATAGGTTGTTATTTTTTCATGCTTATTTATACTTTGAAGTCAAAGATATCATCTAATTTATGTCATCATCGCCTGAGTATATACAATACGGGATATAGGAAACCTTAAAGTATAGTGGAAGCAAATTTATGTTTTCACAAAATAAACAAACATAATTTTCCATCTTTACATTTGTATTTCTAATGAGCCAAATTTGTGAAGCAGAATAGCAATCCTAAAGGTCAGATAAAAAAAATAAAAAATAAATGGAAAACCATGAATGCAGTTATCTGAATGCAAAATCTATAAAACAAAGGCTAGTCAAATTCAAACTTCAAGACAACGTACATCCTCAGTTTTTCATTACATGAACAAATTTTGATACCAGAATTGAGCCCCTCTAAGTTGTCTTAAAGCAAGAGCACATGCACTAACTCCCAAATGCACATGTTTCACAGATTATCCAACCAAAAGAATGGCTATGGACAACCAATCAATACGTGTATTGGGAAGAAAAATGAAGAAAACAATTCTCAAATGGAATAGTTACATATTTTTTTAAAATCATGGCTTTAACCCAAATTTTTCAGAGTACTAACCAGAACCGGTAAAAAAACATTTGTACCCAAGAACTTATAGATTCAAATTTCTAGGGAGAAACTAGTGCTGTTAGAAGCTTGTATACTTCCATCAACAAACTTACTTTAACACCCAAGAGCAGTGGACTTCCACGTTTGCATGCAATTAACTCATTTGGATAATGTAGGCTCTTAAAAATGAGGGCATAGGCTCCTTCAAGATGCCTCATGACTTCAAGCACAACTTCACTAAATGTGACAGTATGAGAACCTGCAACACAAAATGGAACTGAGTAATTTAATGTCACCTTAAATTTCACTTCAGAAGAACTATAAATGTCGCAAAGCTTTTTCAGACAAACATGAAATCAATTTCCTAAAAATCACTGTCATAAGTAACAAGATGCAATCAAATCAATTCTACAAAAACTTTCAGAGAAAGTTTGACTTTCATCTAATTGGTGTGTACTCCGGATGGCATGCAGCAATACTACAATGCCTTGGGAGATGATAGGCCTTAATGAATAAATAAAGCACAACAAACAATATAGAATAGCCCCATCACCAACTACAATGTAAAATCATTTTCATGTCCATGAAAATTGTTGGCAACAAATAATAGTTTTTTCAGACATGCTGTATTAACGGGAAGGATTAAACATTCTTCTGTTTTGATACTATATCATTTGAATTAGTAGAAATTACAAGCTATCACTACGATGCTCTTGCGGGCAATAACATTCACACAGCTATGAAGAATCATAATTCTATACAGTTATGCTCCACTACAACAGAGAGATCTTGTTTCAGGTTGCTATAGGTTATAGCAACTATATTAATAGGACTTTCACATCCTCTGAGCAGTTTGTATGAAAAGGATTCTGGTACCTCACTTCCTTTAAGTAAATTGCATTAACAAAGTATTAGCCTTGTTTGATAAATATTCACAAAATGAAAACTACCTTCTCCTTCATTTGCTTTGTCAAAGACAAATTTTGCAAGCTTCGGTATTACTTCTGTGTCGGTTTCAGATTCAAAGGTGAACCCATGTCGAATAAGTGTTTCCCTTAACACCTGAAGATTTTAATAGTGAAGTAAGAATTCAGTATAATTTTACTGGTATTAAAAATACCGCCCACTTCAAAGCATATAAGTAATCATGTAGCACATTTATATGGTTAAAAAAATGAAATGAGCTATGAAATTTCAAAGTACAGGAAAGGATGGAGGAGCAAAACAGAGCGCCAAAAAGCAGCAATTAGAATGGCTAATTTCATCTATAATGTTACAAGGAAGCACCGGTATTTTTTTTGGTACAATCTACAAGATACAACCTGAAAAATCCAGTACTTGTTGAGCTCTTGACTCAGTGAAGTAGGACAGGTAAGAACAAAGATAAAAGAAGCCAAATCCCCTATAAGAGAGGGAAAGGTAGAGCAAGTAAAAAGAAAACCCTAAAGAAAGGCTAAACCCCAACAGAAGAAAACCCTATAGAAGAGGGTAAATCCCTATCTCAAGGGCTGAAGGATTTGAAAGAAAACCCCGTAGGAGAGAGTTCAAATAAAAAGAAGAAAAAAGACTCAATTCTGAGTTTTAATGCATCATCATCATTCCCTCCTACAAAGTATATGGTCTTTATATAGACACCAAGAAAACCTAGTATTTTAAACTAAATATGAAATAAAATTCATAATAAAATTCTAAACATACCGAATTACAAACAAACAAGTAAACTTTCTTGTTCTTATACTGCAGAACTCAGCTATGTTTCTAAACAGCAATTCTGTCCTCAAAATATTCAAATATAATTGCTAGCATCATGTATTAAGCACTAGCAATAATTGGCAACAGGAAATGAAAAGAAAAAAAAAAACATAACAGAATGTTTGAGAAAGATTTATTGGCAGTTTTCAGGTGAGAGCGAGAGAGAGAGAGAGAGTTCACAAACTAAGAACTTTTGTGATTTCCTCCACTTAATTCACATCACCATTGCCATCACCACCAACAGTCCTATCAACTGTGGCACTGTTAACACTAATACAACTACGTCTTGTCCAGCCAACCTCACGTTCCAGTCACCAAATAAAAGGGTGTAAAGGGGGGGAAATTGATACCACTGCAAAACCACTAGCAACACTACAGTTATTTCTTTGCCTGGCACCATACTCCACCATCAGCCAACAATTATGAGGTTCATAACTAGTCAACAATCACTCAGTCTCGCCTACGCCTCCAGCAATCTATCCATTGCACACAAGCAATGCTAAGACTAAGACAATGTTGAACACCCGCTACCTTATGATCTCAATCAACACCACCACCAGTTTTGCCAGTAACAATTTACCTCCTCATTACTTTATCCACATTGTCTGCATGTTTTGACACAATTTACAGGAAAGCTATCATGAAAAACACAAAAAGAACAAGAAACTAGGGGGGGGGGGGACAGACATATCAGAACAATCGTATACATCTGAAGGAAAGTGGGTTAGTAATAGAAAAGGGTTTCCACTCTTCCAAGCTAGTCCCAAAGCAGCCTCAACATTAATTATAAGTTAAAAAATTGGACCATATGCATAAATACTACGAAGAAAGTCTGCTAGAAGACTAAGACTGGTCATTTGAGCAGATAACGCTTTAGGAGAAAGTAAATGAAACTCGAGACTAACAAATCCTAGACTATCTGAAACAAGTCTATAGTTTCTCACCAAGGATACCGACCACCAAAATTAATTACTAGACTGAAATATACAAAACCGCTGCCAATTTAAGAGGGTGTATAAATGAAAGCTTTTGACATTGGCATCAAATTTATCAGAGCTTGATGCCTAACATTATACATGTATTTCTCACGTAAGCAAAGAGAAACAGAGAAAAGTGGACATAATGTGCAAGCCGAAAATATGACACAGCTTTATCAGCCTGATCACATAACAACAACTCGTACCCTTACCGAGGACGCTTCCTACAAATATCTCTACGTAAAAGGAAATATAAGTGTTTATGTAACTTCAACTTACATCAATATCATTACAAAGATATCATTTCCACTGTAATCTAGAGAGGTACATCACCATTGTGGGTGATGGTGAGGAAAGAAACAATATCTGGTAGCGAAGGCTTAAGCAAACCTGATAATTAGTTATGACGCCATTGTGAACAACAAGGAATTCATTTCCATCACCAGATGTTTGTGGATGGCTATTCCTTGGAGCAGGCTCTCCATGAGTAGCCCAGCGGGTGTGTGCTATTCCAGCATGGACACAAAAGGATTCTTCCAAATCTAAACCCATGGCATCAGCCTCTGGAAATACAAAAGATTAAAACAATGAGTTACTTCGAGAATTTTGGCTAGTAAAGTAGAGCAGTCCATCATGTGCATGCGTGTGCAGTTGGCAAGCTGGTTAAACCCATTTTTAGGAAATAAAACATAATATGACTTCCTTGTTTCTCGACTTCACCCGACCAGTTGACTCTATACGGGTGGGTGGGTACAAGCTCCGGACTGGGTTTTCCGCAAAAATCATAAATAAAGTGCACGTCTCTTTCTAAATCCATTCCATGATCAAATTAGATCAAGGGTCTCTCGTAAATCAATCAAAAGAAGAGAGAGAGATGGAGAATTGGTTACCTTGATAGACAGATTTGACAAGGGATTCGATGTTTCCTTCCTGACGGAAAACAAGAGGTTGGTTGTGATCAATGGAAACCCCGGCGGAATCATATCCTCTATATTCAAGACGCCTAAGTCCGTTGAAGAGAATTTGGAGAATAAATCTCCTCTCCCTATTGACGTTGTAATTCAAATACGCAAAGATCCCACACATCCTTTCCTTTCTGTTTTTGTTTTCCTGGTTCAAGTTTATATAGAAAGACTTGACTTTTGACTTTTCTCTTTGTTTTCCTCGTTTAGATCCATCTCGGTGTTTTCCTCCTCTCTCAATTTGTTGAAATCCTTAATCACCATTGCAAAGCCCGGTCAATCAGCCAACCGTAGGAAAATAAGTTTTTTTTAATAATATTAACATAACTTAGGACTAGAAACAAGATAATATTAGTTATAAATAAAAGCCTCTTCGTCGGATTCGTGTCGGTCTCAGAAACTAGATCTAGACTCGACTCGATCAAACTTTAGATAGATTCAATTTAAGCAATCATGAGACAAGGCAAATTATAAGTAAATTAAACGTGCAAAATGGCATATCTTAGTGAATGGATAAGCTAGCCTATTTTGAATTTCACGTGTAAAAAAAAAAAAAAAAAAAGTAGGCTATTGTCAGCATCATCATTGACCAAAGATTTTTTTTAGTAGCTTCCAAACAACAAAGATAAAGATATTATTTGAGATAACATTTATATTTTATTTTATTTTATTTAAAAATGTATTAAATAATATTTTTTATTTTTAAAAAAATTATTTTTTATATCAGTATATTAAAATAATTTAAAAATACCTAAAAAAATTAATTTGTAACAAAAAAATTCAAATTTTTACAAAAAAAAATTTTAATTGCTAAAACAAACAAGACCAAAATCAAGTGTTATAATATTTTTAACCATACAGAAAGAAATGTTCACAAATGCACATGGATTCAAAAAATTACTTATTACCCAGTGAAGTTTAAATCAAAGAAATTAAAAGTTTAAAGAATAAACAGCCACTGAAATTAATATAACTAAGAACTCAATTATATAAAATACAAAACTAACATGGATCGATTAAAAGGCATAAGTAGCATGTTAGGTAGCCCACTTGAAAGCTGCTCGTGGCGCATGGGATATCTTTGAGGATTCATTTGACGTCACCATAGCGATGTCTAAAAGCTCATGGCCAAGCAATCTTGGACAAATTGGCTCATGTTTGATAATAAGACATAATAAAAGGGGATTGATTTTTTTGCTAGTATTTTTCCTCCCCTCCCCTCTCTCTCCATGTGTGCCAAGGCTAAGGTATGGATGCATATATAGTGGTGTATAGGTCAATCATTCTTGGATTTCTTTTCTTTTTTTTCATTTTGTTTCATATGAGACCTAGGTTGTATAGCCTAACTAAGTGTGTTTAGTTAGAAATAACTAGAAATAGTTAACCCGATTGGGTTGACCCGATCAGGTTGACTCGGAAACAAACTAGACAAACAAAACCAAAAGAGATTGAACTTCATATACACATAAAAACTTAAAAATCTTTTGGTCAAAATAGATCAAACACACAAAAGACAAAAAAAAAAAAGAAAAAGAACATTCATAAGCACCTCTATAAACACAAGTCTCAAACCATACCAGATCTTGAACAATGAGGGGCATGGTTTTATTTGCAATTATGCATAAAACAAGAATTAGGGATTCATTTGCTTCAAGGGTTAAGGGATTCGTTTGCTTCAAGGGTTATCAAATTAACATGATTTTGCCAAAATAGGTTTCAGTTTAAAAATGAAACCCTAAGATTAAAACTCAGTAAAACATGTTATTGATGCATCAAGCTCCTATATTATTTACTAACAATGACAGATAAACATACATAAACTGAAATTTAATCATAACAAGCTCTAAAACTAGTACCTAAGGCAAGATTCATCGGATGAATCTATAGAAATCAAAACCTAGAAAACCCAGAAAACTAAAACAAACCGAGAATGACCATTTTAAGCCTCTAAAGCATGCTTTTCCTATCCCATAGACCACATCATCAATGATGAATATAATTGGGACAAAAAAAAAACAATACTCAAATATTACATTGATTTTCAATCCCAAAAACTACCAACTCAAAACAAAAGGCATACTTGAACAACCTAACCTTTAAAATTCATCTTTTGTCATTCCAAAAGACTAACCACAAACCCAGAACATGGAACCATCCCTTCATTAATAGAAAATACCCTCCTCTTTGCTGCAACTTTTGGCATTCATCAAATCAAAACAATGTGCAATATAATGTTTAAAGGCAATCATTAATATGTCAAAACATTTAAAACTTTGCATTGAACACAAGAAATCAATCCTAGCTTAAAAATAATCAAATCTAAATCGATTTTTGATATTACCTTCCATTTCCTTATCTTCAGGCTTAAAAGCTGAAGATTCGAAGTCCCTTGTGGATTGAATTTCTTGCACCTTAGCAAAAGTTTATTTCTTCTTCTCTTTTTTGCTCTCTTTTTATCCTTTATTTTTTGCCTCTCTACTCCTGATTACCTTTCAATTTATAGGCAGATTCAGAGCTTATAAATGGGTTTGTTAGGGTTCTAAAAAACTAAAACTACGCTAGTTTTGCCACATAATCAATAGTTTTGGGTTTAGGTAGTTTTGTAAGAAACTTAAAGGCCAATGTGCAGTGTTTTTGACCTTTAGATCTTGATAGGAACCCTCTGAGGGATCTAAGTGGGAACACACGAAAGAGTTAGATGGTTATCTGCAAATGAGTATCTTAGTTAAGGCTGACTAGGTTGGTCACTTTTATGGTTTCATCAAAGCAACTCTGATATCAACGTTGTCTGAGATCACATGAACTCAGTAGACGAGGTACATACCTTTCAATCAGATCTATTCTTGCTTAATTTAGAGGTTTATAGCTCCACACTCAACTGTTTGAAAATGT
Organism: Populus alba x Populus glandulosa; assembly: GCA_033617975.1. Taxonomy (NCBI): domain Eukaryota; kingdom Viridiplantae; phylum Streptophyta; class Magnoliopsida; order Malpighiales; family Salicaceae; genus Populus; species Populus alba x Populus glandulosa. The sequence continues at coordinate 9,812,015 of CM066161.1, forward strand.
CCACTCAAATAGCATGACAACTGAAACTATAATGATGACTGACTAGAGATAAGATGTTGTGGAGAACAACGAAAAATATGGGATGTAAACGTTTGATTTTAAAGATATAGGGTTGTAAAGGGGGTGTTTCTTAGTTAAATATTGGTGGTTATGACCTTCGAAGTGGTTAGAAATACCACATTTATTCCTCTAAAAGTGCCTCCTCGATCAACCAAAAACTAAAGAAGAAGATTCACAGTATCTTGAACGACACTGTTTTGGTTAAACCCTATAGATTAAGGTTTTTTTTTTTTTTTTATCTAGGATTTGGCAATTTTCAATGTGATCCATATTTTTCCAATTCGTTTAATTTTACCTATAATTCCTTCTAAACTCTTAATTTTACAAGTTGGTTCTTGATCTCTTATTTGTTTAATTGGACCCCTAAATGACCATTATATTCTTAATTTTCTTCAATATGACCCCTGATTTAATCGATTTCAGCCCCTAAAGTCGTGTACCTTTTGCAAGTTGGTCTTTGGTTCAAGAATTGTTCAATGAAGTCCTTAATTGCTCACTAGACTTGAAATTTTATATAATTAAGCCCTTGATTTAACAAATTAAACTTTTCAAAGTCCAATTTCAGTCCCCCAAACTTCAATTTGTTTCATTTAACATCCAAATTAACTCCAAAAGCTTATTTTCCTTGTGATTAAGACCTCAATAAATTTAATTAGACCTTCTAAATTTCAATTGAGTCCTTAAACACCAAAATAAAGCATTTTTATTATTGGCCCCTTTGTCAATCAAAATTTAAATTGCTAATTTTGCCAAATCTTGAACATTTTGGTCTATCAACTTTTACTTGGCATTTTGGCCTTTCACTAACAAACTTAGGTAGTTCTTTTTAGGCCTTTTTCATGTATATCCCTTGTAGAGATTTTTTATTTTTCTTTTTCACTATTTTTGGTTTTTTTTTAAAAAAAAATAGGCAGCAACAACAATTCTTATATGTAATTTGAAAAATTATGCACAAATCTAACTAAACAAATCAATAAGCATTGCATAAAGAAATGAAAAAAAAAGACTCATCAACAATAAATAAAAATAAAATTGAAAAATCTAAGAGATAAATGTTGATCAAGATCATTAATATTGCAACACGAGTAATTTACGTGGTCGTGCTTAATGAATTTGTTTATCAAAATAAATTTATATTAGAAACTGATATACACATAAAAGTTATTAAATAAAATAAAAGATAAAAAATTACTATGCAAAACCGGATATATTAAAAATCTTAAAAAATAATCAATATTTACAAAAAAACAAATTTAATATATATAAAATTTTAGAAAAATTTTAGATGAATCATACCAACCTCTTTAAAAATTAAACACACATAACATCATTAAAAAATAATCACAATCTAAAATGGCCAAATAAGAGAAAAAAATATAGAAAAAAAATATTAATTAAATCATAAACCCAAAAAGTTATTTACAAAATACATGTAAAATAAGACAATAATTAAGAAAAAATTTATTATTTAAAAAAAAAAAAAAAATTAGGCCAAACATGTAGTTGAGCTTTGCTAAGCTAAGCTTAGCAACGGCCTATCAAGCAACAGCCTGCACACATGTCTTTATTTTCTTTTTAAAGTTAATGGAGGAGGACGATATCCACCCCAACGATTTTATAAAAAATAAAAAAACAAGGAATTGTCATCATACGAAACATCTCTTGCATCCAAGTTTCAAACGCAGCGTTTTAACTTTTACGCTCACAGGAATCATACACGAGGACTGAGACAAGCACCCTCTATTCCATCATTTCATCGTCTCATTTAGGGTTTACTTCACTCCCCCTCCCCCCTCTCTTCCTCCACAAAGCTATGTCAAGATCCCATTGAATTGAATTGAATTCTCCAAACCCTAAAAGAAATCATAACTCTTTTTAAAATATAAAATAAAGACTGAAAAAAAAACATGTCAACAACTCTCCCTCCCATGGAGTGTTTGTATGTAACTGAAGAATTTCTCCGTGAATTGAAGGGCGGAAACCATAGCTTCCGTCTCCCTCACCCTGTGCCTATTCTTCGATTTCTCTACGAGCTCTCCTGGAACTTGGTACTACTATTATTTATACTCGCTTTCCAATTTGAGTTTATTTTTACTTGAATATGTCTCGATTGATTGTTTTAGGTTCGAGGAGAACTGCCGTTTCAAAAGTGCAAAGCGGCTCTGGATTCTGTGGAGTTTGTTGATAAAGTGTCTGCCGTAGGGCTGGGTTCGAATTTCGCTGATATTATTACTCAAATGGCTCAAGATGTTGGTTTTTTTTGGCCCCTCTCCTTTTATGATCGAGTATATCAGAGTTAACGTGAATTTGACTAATTTGTCTTCATATAGCTATAACTATCATCGTTATTGTTTGATTTGCTATTTTGTATTGCTTAATCTACACTGTGGCTTTGGAACCTAAGTTTTTGATCTCTTATTATCTGTGGTAATCAATGATTTTTATTATTAACTCATGTGCTTGACTGATTTTGCAGCTAACAATGTCTGGAGAGTACCGTTCTCGTCTCATAAAGTTGGTTAGTATTGATAATTTTTAAGGGCTTTATTTGTATGTTTGATGCTCAAATTTCTGGTTGTTTTTGTTGCGTGGAAATAACTGCTCTATGCTGCTGCTATTTATTTTAATGTTTCCAGTTATCTGCTTTATACTTGTGAATCTCACATTGCTTAGTGCAGAACATGCTCTTTAATTTTGTGTTCATTTTAGCAGTTCAACCATAGCATTCGTGTTTGGAAACCCTCCAAATTTAGTCTTACAACATATGTGAATTTCACTACTAAATGTTTCCCTCTTATTCTAAAGCATCATCTGCTATATACTGATAGTGCCATGCTATGATGTGTATTTGGTTACCTGTTCTTGTCCATGCATCATTTTTTGGTTTAGATGGAACATATATGAGAATCCTTAAGGAAACATAAGTATTGCTTGGATTGTCCTTTTTCAGTATATGATGCCGTGGGGCTAGTAGGGTGGTGCCTTTTCTATTTAGTTTAACATGTGAGTCAAATGCTCTGTTTGTCTAGTCTCTTCTGTTTGTTCAGTGTGTGTATGCCATTTATTTGTTAACATAAACATGCAATATACCTTGCACAGTACTGAATTATTTATTAATGTGTGGGATAACCTATATCTTCTTCATTTTTTGATATTTGGCTTTCCATGCTTCTCCCCCATTTGAGTGTTACTATGCAGTCATTATTTAATATAAAGTCCTTTACTTCTTTTCAGGCAAAATGGCTGGTCGAATCTGCATTGGTCCCATTGAGGTTTTTCCAAGAGCGTTGTGAGGTGGATCTTTTGTTCATTTAAAATGTTTTTGCTGCTCATCATTTCATAACACTTCTTTGGTCTCTCATTAGACCTTAGTAAAAAAAAAGTTTTTTAAGCACACGTTTTCTGTTTGCAGGAGGAATTTCTGTGGGAAGCTGAAATGATAAAGATAAAGGCTCAAGACTTGAAGGGCAAAGAGGTGAATTAATTAAAATGTTCACTAACACAAAACTATTGTTTTGAATTTGTAGCTATTACTTTCATCAACTTTGGGTATATCCAGCCCGGGTTCTTCAGTAAACTTAATTCCCTGCACATCCTCTGGACTTTGTTTCCAAACACCTGATCTGATCATTGAATGTTGATTAGCATATAGCTTTTTGCTTTTCATAAATAACAAGAAATTATGTCAATGTTTGGATGAGTTAATTGATCTTGCACTTGTTCAAATGAAATTTGAGGAAGACATGGAAGATCTGTTTTCGCGGCTGATGAGTTAATCATTTTATTTTTTTCGACCATGATAATCACTTGAAGCAGTTTGCATTAGAGTTCTATGAGACTACTTAATCCTGCATGCAATTGATATATTTTTCTATTGCTTTTAGGTCAGGGTAAACACACGTCTTCTTTATCAGCAAACAAAATTTAACCTTCTCCGTGAAGAGAGTGAGGGCTATGCCAAACTGGTATGCTAAATATTTGATTCTTTCTTTGCTCTTTGTAAAGTTTTCAAGTTAATTTGTTGATCGTCCTTTTATAAGTGTATGTCAATGGAGGGAGCATTTGTTGCAGTTAGTCATATCACTACATTATTGCTTCGACCCAATAGATTTTTCTATGCAAGGCACATTTGGCTCTAAAACTGTTTGCTCTTGGGTTCTTTGATAACTGTATTTTTAATGGTGCAATAGTTCATCATCAGAACTGTGTTTTATGTTTCTAATAACCAAATGGTTTGCTTGCATGAGAACAAATCATGTTCTTACTGCTGATAGTGTATCCCATAAAGTTTCTTTAATTTAATCCTGTATGCCACCTTGGAATTGGAGTGACAAAGCAATTGCGACTTGGCAATTTGGACAGTCTAGACTGTGCATTAAACATAGTGAAAAATCATGCTTGTGAGAAAGTTGTCCAAGTGAAGAATGGTCAAAATATGGCTGTTTTATTAGATGAATGAAAAATGCGTCGGCTCCATTTTTTCTTGATAAAGGACTGCTATTTGAAAACAAAGAATTAAAAAAATAACATTTCATTACTTACTTGTGCTTTACCATTTATGTTTATTTTGCTTTGGGACATTTCTCAAGATGTGTTTGTGTCTACGTCCACAAAATATTAATATCTGAATTAAAAGTGTAGCCTATGTTTGCATGTATATATTTTTGGAGTTATAGCAAAAATTTCCATGTGGTTAATGTTGAAACTTGAGATTGTGTTTGTGTCTGTAAAACCTAGGTGCAAAGGAAATATTTCTTAGCATCTGTTTATTCAGTCAGTCCTAGCTTAGGTAATGCGCCTTATCATGTTACCGACAATTAGTTGCAGCCAATCAGCTACCCTTTAGCTATATTTATGGTAACAAGATCTTAATTTTCTCTTAGTCTCTTCTACTTGTTTTTCCCTCTGTTTATTTCTGTTTAACAAGTGGGCTCTTGTGCAGTTTTTTTGTACTAGCTATTTTTGGGGGGATTATTTTCTTGGCCTTTATCTCTTATGTAATAAATGATTGGAGCATTTTCTTGAGCTGTATGGATATTTTGTTTTGCTTGGAATGTAGCTTTTTATTTGTGATTTTCTTTTGAGCAATGTTTGTATATATATTACATCAAACGTTAAATTACTTTTGTAAAATTGTATCTTGACATGATCAAATTGGGGTGTCCTTTTTTTTTCCTGATCAAGTAAATGAAAAATATTATTTAAGTAGATGAGGCTGTAATGCTGCATCCCTGATGAGACTACTCTATGCGATAGAAACAATTTTATGCATCATATTCTTGCTGTTTTTGGTCAGGTTTGCATGATTTGCTGCTTAGTTATAATGCTTTGCTTGGTCATGCTTAGAATTGGAGTCTTATATCAAGTGGAAGTCTGCAAGGGGCAAATCTTATTGGGTCAGAGCCGAATTTTAAGATTAGATTATTTTTTACCACCTATATGATTGATAGAAGCTGGGATGGCTTATCTTTAGTTTTGGTTTGGTTTGTTAAAGTTTGTCTTTCTGTCTTCCATTATAAAGCACATGCACTTGTCGAGTTATTCTCTACATGCCAATTATGTTCCCTAAGTGATGCAGACAACAAAAAAAATCATGATTGATGTCCTTTTGTATAAAAGGGTATTTCTGTAATTTTCAGATTTGCTGGAAAATCTGGAAAAAATGTCTAGGCCTAGGTTAATTTCTATTTAGTATTTTATTAGTTCTAAAGTAATTAGCTTTATTAGGTTTTTCCTCTTCCAAATAGATTTCTTATATAGGAAAATAAGTTCTTGTTGGACCAGGAGTAGGCATCTCTATATAAGGTTTATGTAGTCTAAAATAAGCCTTTTATTATTTCAATGACAGTTGATGAATAAAATTCCAGAAATATGCTTTTGATTGCGTGACCCAACCTCCCCTTAGGTGTGACTCCTAAGAACCTAGGTGAAAAGCATAGGTTTTTCTATCCTCTAGGTGTTACTCCTATAATCAATCTACATCCTTCTTATATTCCAGCATAAATTCACAACGTTACAGCCCTAAACAACCTCTAAAAAGTCAGATTCAGAACAGCCTCCTAGGCTGCCCTACATTAGTTGGTATTAGAGCTTCAAGATCCTAGGATGCGTTCTACTTCAATTATGGTGACTGTCTGTCAGCGAATTGAATTCTAAGTGTGAGAGCATTATGCAAGCAGTTGGGCAAGAGTTAAGTCTACAAATGATAGGATGGATGCAATGGAAACATCTCACAATGCTAGGTTTGGTAGGGTGCAAGTAGCATTAGATAGTTTGACAAAGGCTGTTCTAAGCAAGTGTCCTGTTGAAACAACCCCTAAACCTAGCACTGAACTTGGAAATTGAGGTTTGCTAGGGTTGGCTAATGATCAAGCAACAGATCCCAATGGCATGCTGAATCATGGAAGAAGGTACTGAAAATCTTAATCAGCAACTTGAGAAGCAAATCAGCAAGCTGAAACTACAAAATGGCATGCAAAAGAGATAGAGCAACCTGCTTTTGTTGACAAGACAAAATTGGAATTATTTTCCAAAGGGTAGATTCTACAAGAAACAAATGTATTTCAGATTGACAATGACTTGGAGAGTGAACGAGAAAAGGCATTCTCTAATCAGTTTATTACAAAGCTTAAAGAAATATGTGTTACACTTGATGTAGCCAAACAAAAGAAAAATGATGATGAGCAGAATGTTAATGAAAGCAAGGATAGCAAGGACAAAGTGCAACTGGCAATGCAAATGGAGTCATTGTTCATGATTTTGATTTTGAAATTTATAGTACAAAATTCATATTATCATTACTATCTCCTACAAAGTGGTTCATATTTAATGGAGGTCACTGCACATTATGTGGGTTTTGCTACATCGACACTTCAAAACTCGAGGTTGAGTTTCTGCCAAGCAAGGGCGCAGACTGCAAAGGAAGGAAGATTAATATCTTTTTGTATAGAAGGGTATTTCTGTAATTTTCAGATTTTCTGGAAAGTCTTGGAAAATTTTCTAGGTCTAGTATTATATTAGTTCTAAAGTAATTAGCTTTGTTAGTTTTTTCTTATTCTAAATAGATTTCTTATATAGGAAAACAAGTCCTTGTTGGACTAGGAGTATAAAGGTTATCTAGTATTTTAATATTTTACTGACCGTTGATGAATAAAATTCCAGCAATTTGCTTTAGATTGTGTGACTCAAATCTCCCCTTGTGTTTCTATCCTCTAGGTGTTAATCCTAGAATCCATCCACTTCCTTCCGCATATTCGAGCTTAAATTCACAACATAACAGCCCTAAACAACCTCAAAAAAGCCAGATCCAGAATAGCACAGTAGGCTGTCCTGCATCATTAAGCTTTTGGCTAGCTGTTTTCACTTGAATTCTTTTTACTCAATCTATTTAGGTATGGTATGGTCAGATAACTTTATCGGTTCATGTAGAACAATGTAATAGCAAAGATAGAAAAAGCACAATTCCCTATAGGAAATGGAAAGATCAAGCAAGAAGAAACAATAACCTATAGGTGAGGGCAGGTCCCTATAGGAGAGGGCTAAAGAGTTTGAAGGAAAAGCTGTTGGAGGGGGTTAAAAAAAAATAGAAGAAACGATATTTAGATTCTGAATCATCATCAACATGTTCTCTCTTCCCCCAACAAAGGATATGGTGCTTATATACACCAAGAAACCCTATCAACCTAAACTAATAAGAATAACAAAAAAAGAAGGTCTAGCTTGTACAGTAGGAGAGGGTTCAAATAAATAGTAGAAAAGATACTCAGATTATGAATCATCCTTATGAAATATTACCTTTTAACAAAAAATAAATTCTAGAAAGCTATCAAATAATAATAAAATTTTAAATGTACTAAACTAGCAACGAATGAGTGAGCTTTCTTGTGCCTATACTGCATCATTGGTCTAGCATGTACAGTAGGTCTCGTTATGATATTTATTGTTCAAGTGGATGTGCAGGTTACTCTTCTCTATCAAGGTTCTGAAGATACAACTGAAAATACATCAGCAGCGACAATAGGCATCATTAAGGTTTTGACTTGGGCTTGCATTTTTTGACTTATAATTTAGCTTGGACCGACCCTCATTTCTCTCACATCTTATTAATGCAATCTCTGCAGTCATTGATTGGTCATTTTGATTTGGACCCAAATCGTGTTTTTGACATTGTAAGTTGTTCCTATTTGTTACTTTCATACAGTTCACTTTGTTGTACTGATGCAGAAATTGATAATCAGAGGTTAATTGTTGGATTGCAATTATTTCATGATCTTCAGGTTTTAGAGTATTTTGAACTTCAGCCTGATAGCAATGTCTTTTTGGAATTGATACCCATCTTTCCTAAGGTATGAATCATTGTTATTAAGGTTGGCATAAATGTTCAAAATTTAAATTATGATTAAATAACACACAAGTTCAAGTTGCTCATACCTTTGATTTTTTTTTTCTTCAGTCGCATGCATCGCAAATTCTTGGTTTTAAGTTTCAATATTATCAGCGAATTGAATTAAATAGCCATGTCCCTTTTGGGCTCTATAAGCTTACAGCTTTGCTGGTGAAGGAAGAGTTCATTGATCTTGATAGCATGTAAGTGGCTTGCCCAAGCTTTTATTCTATAGCACAGTGATTCCTTAAAGTTCTGTGATCATTGATTACTTTAATTCTTAATACTTGTAATGTTTCAAGAACTGTTAGTTGTCAGAAGTTCTTTAGCTGATCATCTAAATTCCATCAATATACTTAATTTGCTAGTTGCCAAAAAGAGAAACTTAACCTGTTATTTTTATGTGAATTGATTAAATGGAAATAATGTATCCATTTAATGATTAGAATTCATTGGGTGTAAGATTGGAATTAATTTGCAGATAGTATTGATGGTATTTTAGTCATTTTTAATTTTATTTCAAGTGCTTTCATGGTTACCAGCTGATTGTGATTTCATGGTTCCTTATGCTTAGCTGTGTTTTTGTGTGTGTGTGTGGCATAGGATAGTGTTCTTTCTAGTCTAATGAGTGAATAATCAACAAGAAAATGAGTGCGCTTTATCTTGAAGGGTATTTTATTTTCAGTTATGAGGATGATTTATTTCTTGCTGAGTATCTTGCATCTTTTTTATCTATAGGATACTAGACTAGGGTCTTTATAGTCTTGCAATACACCAAAAAGTAAGGATTGCAATGGGTACCCATGGTTTTGGATGGTAGGATGACCATAACCTATCCATTACCCATCAGTTAAGGAACTTGGATAACAATATCCAAACCATTGGATTTCAAATATCCATTTGGTTAACTGTTATCCATACACTTATTTTTTCAAAAAGACTTAATTCAGTGCGTGATTTTTTATTTTTTAAATCAATAATTTTAATAAATTGGTCAAAAATATTATTAACATAGAATCATATTATTAACAACAACTAAATAAGTTAAAAAACAGAAAGCAGAGAGCTAGAGATTGTTTTAGATTTAGAGCTTGTGAGCAGAGTTAGTGAGTATTTATAAGTAATGAAAAAAAATGTATTACAACACATGCACGCACACATGAATGTGGGAGCGTGCGCGTGTGTGTTTGTCTGTGTTTTAGATCGGATATGGTTCTCATAACTGCAAATATTTTCCAGTTATAATTGTATTTGTACTTAATGTGTGTGTGTGTGTGTCTGCGTTTCAGATTGGATATAGTTCAGGTTTCAATAGCATGAAAACCACAACCACAAATATTTTTTCAGATTTTATCCAAATCCAAACCAAAACCATTTTTTACCTAAAAAACCTATCCATTTGGATTGGATTGGATGGATGTTCATCGAATTGCCATCCTTATCAACAAGGCATTTTAATCCGCATTGCTTAGCCAACCTTTCATTAGATATTGCTTGTAGATCACTCAAGGATCCCTACTTCTAAGAAAATATTCGTAAATTGAATGCACATTTGTTCACTTGGGATTCCTTCATTCATTAGATTTTCTAGGCTGTTCCTAGGAGGCAGTTGTGAGTCATGTGATGTTCGATTGAGGTTGGTTATGGTATTGTGCCTGACAAAATAAGAGCCAAAATGTTCAAGTAGTAACTAATCAGGCTTATCCTAATTGATAAGTCAACCTGAACAGGATCACATTCATTTACCTATATTAAGACATGTACTTAATAATTTGTTCCTTTTATGATGAAAAAAACCCTTCACTGATCAAACAGCTGATTTCAGCTGCTAACTTTGGCAATGTGCATCAGATTTTTGCTATGAGAAAATACTGTTCTGTTTGTGATATGTTACCTGTTTCTTCTTTGTACAGCGTTCTGAAGTTCATGCTGTGCTATGCCTTAGTTCATGCCTCTATTTTGTGCTGCAGCATTTTTTTTTTTTTATGTTTTATATTTTGTAATTTGATCATTCTTTTATTTTGCTTTGTTGTATCAATTGGTTATTTGATTGTTTTTATATTTTTATCTTTTTAACTAATTTAATTTGCTCATCATTGCAGATGTGCACATTTACTTCCCAAGGATGACGAGGCTTTTGAGCATTATATTACGTTTTCTTCTAAACGGCTGGATGAGGTATATTGCCATATTCTTATTGTTCCTTATTACAGTATTCCACTATATCTTTCTGCTTTCAGTTTTGTTTTTTGTTTTTAATATTTTTTACCATCATGTTCGATGTATTTGTGTATATCCATGGTTTGTAGTGAAGGCTTTACATGTTCCTTTTCTGTTTCTTTGACGTGCTTTATGTGCTTTGTTTTATTCAGAGTATGCTTAGTCTTAATCCTGTCATCTGTGCATTCTTGATTTGATTTTCTATGCAAATTTTTGCAGGCTAACAAAATTGGAAAAATAAATCTGGCTGCTACTGGAAAAGACCTCATGGATGATGAGAAACAAGGAGATGTGACCGTAGATCTTTTTGCTGCCTTAGACATGGAAGCTGAGGCAGTAGCCGAACGATTCTCTGAGCTTGAAAACAATCAAACTTTAGGCTTGCTAACTGGTTTCCTTTCTGTGGATGACTGGTAGGTTTAATCTTGACATTCTGCTCTAAGGAAAATATAATCTGAGTCAACTATAAATGGTGCTTTTTTTTTGGGGAGAACATTTTAGCCTTATGGAGGAGGACAAAATATTTTCCATAGGACTGCCAATTCTGAATATGTTTATCACAATCAACATACCAATTTAACTACCACTGACACCACATCACCACCACCACACAACAACAACCTCTCCCTTACCACCAGCAGCAGCACCACCCTGTTACAATCATAACTACCATTGCAACTGCTTCTTTAACACCTATACCTTTATCACCAACGCAACCATGCCCAGACCACTACGATCACCCCACTATCACCATGTTACCACCATTACTTCACAACTACCAATGAAAATAATATATTGTTCAAGAAATTGTTTTCCCTATATATTCAAACAATAGAAAACAGCTCTTTCTCCAAGATCCAGGAAAATGTTTTCAGCAAAACAGATGCAATATAAATATCCTGAATTACTTAGCTAATTCCCATTCATAAAAAGTTTTTGCTTTGAATTGATTGCATCACACCTAATTGGAAATGTAACAAGAGGAATTCTAGATATCATAGCTCAATGAGAAAAACAAAGGTACATGAACATGAAAGTTCTCCAGTGATGTTGCAAGATTACATTTGAACTTGAAATTGGATGATGCAGTTCAATGGACTGTCACCTATCCCTCCAAGAAAATTTCATGAAACATATTCAACAAAGTGAAAAGTAAAGCTTTAAAGGTCCAAATGGATAAATCTTGTCCACCTGGTTTCTTCTCTTCATGCAAGTCCATCCATGTCTACCACTGATCTGCCACTGTTTTCTCCGAATACCATTGTCATCATTGTCAGTTGGCAACTGCTTCGATGTTTTCCACAAATGACATTGCATTGCTGAGGAACTTTTTCATGTTCATGTACTTCTGTTTTTCTGTGAGTGATTTCCAGAGTTGTTCCTGTTTCTCACTCTCTTCTAATCGAATCGATGTAGTATGATGAAGAGATGGCTCTCTGAATGTCTATCATATTTTCTTTTATTAACATTCTGTTTTGTTATTATTTATGGAAATAACTCCTGCTTGTGGTGGCTTTGCTATTCTCTGCTTATGATGTCTCCTGGTCTCCATTCTATTGATTTAGTCTTCGTTTTGTAATTACCTAGAAGACTTTTCCACTGCCTTTTCTCTTGAATGGTGGTTCTCATCTGAAAATATACTAAACCTTTGATTTAATATGGTCTGCAGATTGTAATGTTAGCATCGTTTTCCTTCCTTCTTTCTTTTTGTTTGGTCTTCTCCCCTTTTGCACCATGATTTTTATTGATTGAATAAATTTTGGACTCCTTTTAGATGTTTGGTAGATATTCTTGATTTCAAATATACCATGTCAGTTATTTTTGCCAATGTTTGTTCCTGTAACCTACTTTGCTATTTAAAACTTATGGTAAAATGAAATGTCAAGTGATGTTCTTTGGTTTCTTTCCTTTAGTATTGAAAATAATTATTTTCATCCATGATTTGATCCCTCCTTTTTATTCATTGTTTAACTATCTAAGACTTTTCATTTATATAATTGAGTTTGGGGGATTGGATGAAAAGAAGGAAAAGAACATGAGATAATATATTTTCATCCATTGTTTCTATGTTTTTTCTACTAGGAGTTATCTTAGCCACTGAGGTTGCGTTTTGACTCTAGGGTTATGAGATGAGATTATATTGTTTGGTGTTAAACTGTATGTGTAGTTTTGGGAGTTTTTGTTTTGGTACTGTTTCCAGCTTTTGATGCATTTCACCTTTTTTGTTTTTCAACAGAGATATTTTGGTTTTAAAAAAATGGTCTCACTAGTAGAATGCCACTAAGTTCATTTTTTTCATTTTCTTCTTATTTTGCTATAATTATTGCTTCAAATGAGTGTCATTTTTATACTCCATAAAAAGATGATTTCTTCCAGCTCAAACATATGGATATTTTTGTTATGTGACACAGAAATGTACTGGTAGAACACTAGTTTAATTGTAATGCATAGCTTTTTTCCCAAGGTATCATACTCACATGGCTTTTGTTTTGTCAGGTATCATGCCCATATACTTTTTGAACGTCTCTCTCCTCTCAATCCAGTTGCACATACTCAAATATGTAATGGCTTATTTAGGTAAAATTGTGGATTTATTTTTATATCTGTGTTCATTGTAAAACAGGCACAAACACACACACCTTATAGTCTTTGCGAATGTGCACTGAGGTTACTATGAAAATTTTTAGAATCTAAACAAAGAAGTCTCTTTCTCTGTTCCAATTATTTCTGCCACCCATCAGCGTGGAAAATTAATGAAATTTTATTGTTTGTATTTGATGTGATATATTTTCAGGCTCATTGAAAAGTTGGTCTCATCAACATATAATATTATTCGTCAAAAACATATTCAAAGTTGTGGGTCACCAAGAATTGCTGGTATTGATGCTATGGGCGTGACAAGCTCTTCAGGCCATGTCTCTTTCATTGATCTTCCCAAAGAGTTTTTTCAGATGCTTGTCACTGTTGGACCTTATCTTTACCGTGATACATTATTGCTGCACAAGGTGCATGGTTTAATTTTTAATATTTGGTGAATTTTTTCATCTACATTGTATTTGTTTTATTTTAATTTTTTTTTTGGTTTCTTTATGGATAGGTGTGTAGAGTGTTAAGAGGTTACTATATGTCTGCACTTGAGCTTGTAGATAGTGGTGATGGAGCTCTAAATGGTGAACTTCTTATTCCTGGAAATCGAGTTCCTCGTTTGCACCTAAGGGAAGCTAGGTCAAGGGTTGAGGAAGCCCTTGGAGCATGTTTACTTCCTTCTTTACAGTTGGTACCTGCAAATCCAGCTGTTGGGCAGGAGATCTGGGAAGTAATGAATCTCCTTCCTTACGAGGTTGGCCTTTCATTATAACTGTCTTTTGATAATTTCATTTTTGATGTTGCTTAAGTTTGACAGATAATACGGCTAAATTACTTCTGTTTTTACCAGGTGCGATATCGTTTATATGGTGAATGGGAAAAAGATGATGAGCGGAATCCAGTGGTTTTGGCTGCAAGACAAACAGCCAAGGTTCCATATGCATATCTTAATTTACTGTTGCAAGCTTGGTGTTTTAAGATAATCATACTCTATTCATTGTTATTTACTGGTGTTTGTTGTATGTTTCTCTTTGTTATCATGCAGTTGGATACTAGAAGGATATTGAAACGGCTTGCAAAGGAAAATTTGAAGCAGCTGGGTAGGATGGTTGCAAAATTAGCTCATGCTAACCCGATGACTGTCCTTAGAACAATTGTTCACCAGGTGCTTTTTTTCTTTTATGGAAAATGCTGCATTTGTTGTCATTGATCTGTATTTCATAAATCAAATCTAAGGTAAAGTTATTTGCTGGATTTTTGGCATGCAGATTGAGTCGTACAGGGATATGATCTCTCCTGTTGTAGATGCTTTCAAGTATTTGACTCAGGTTTGCATTCTCTCTTAATTTACAATGACTTCTCCTTGAGCATTTGAAATCTGAAGTCATACTTAGCCATAAAAGCTTCTTGCATTGGACCTAATGATCTTCTCTACTTTTACACGGCCACAAACTTTTTCACTGTAATCTTACAGTTTCATGTAATTTTTGCTGGAAAAAAATATTTAATTTATGTTCCAATAACATGATTTCTTTTAATTGTAGACATTTCAAATCTAATTTTTGAATCTGTTAATCAATTAAGAACTAGAAATGTTGGAATCATCTATCACTGGTGTAGCATGTCTTCCTAGCTGTAGTTGGTGTGTGAATGTATCTGTACGTGCAGCCTTTTGAAGTTGAGAATCTTTTTTGGCTTTGTCATTTCATTTTCCAAAATAATGCTTCCTCTCTCTTCAATTGATATTCATGTTTCTAGTTTTCATTCTCTAATTTTTCCACCGCAATTTATCATCTCTATTTCTTGAAAACAGTCCATGTGAAAGACGGACCTTCGTTTCCTTTTGTCATGTAATTCAGGATTGGAATTTCATTGTTAGTCTTAGTAATCTTATGTTGTGAGATAGGAGATAGAGTTCACTTCCTGTCACTGTCCAGGAACATAGTTTGACTTATATCAGAGTAGTTGCTATTCACTTTCTTTCAGATAGGAAACAGACATAGCTGATTGAAATTGTGCTCTTAAAACTGACCAGTAGCTTTCTCTATTTTAATGTTAAATTAGAAGTAGAAGATTGGTAATACTGTAATTGACAAAAATGGCATGAGTTATGATGCCATCAAAGTAATAAAAAAGAAAAGAAAGAAAGAGGTATTGATAAAAGAAAAGGTCTTTGGTATATTAAAAAAAAGAGGTTTCTGAAGTTGATTGTTTTGGTTTTGAAGACAACAGTGATGATATTTTGTTTTGAGGAGGAAAAGATTTACTTCTTGCTGAAGAGACAGAGAGATGTACCATCCATTTAAATAGGAGGGAAATATTTGCAGATGTTTTCTTGTGACTGCACAGAGTGTATGCAAAGTGTTTGATGAAAATTACATATTTAGCCTTGATTAAAATTGTTTACAAAATAAGAGACTAAGAATATTTGTATGTATAAAAAATGCGGGCACAATGCTAACTTGCCTAAACTAAATTCAGCTATGGATGTGTCTGGATTTGGCATCTATGGGACCGCCACCCAATTTGTACATCCACAACTTTACATAGAACAATTGTGTTCCTGGTCATTAATCTGAACAGCAAGAACACTGACAAAAAAAGCCTGATTCCTGATCTGTTGACCCTTCCAACAACGTTTGCAAAATTAATGAACAATTTGCATATCCTTGTGTATACAATTATTTAGGGATGCTTATTGACAGTCATTTCAATATATCTCTTTATCCGTGCAGCTCGAGTATGATATTTTGGAATATGTTGTTATTGAGCGGTTAGCGCAAGGTGGCCGTGATAAGCTGAAAGATGATGGCCTTAATTTGTCAGACTGGCTTCAATCACTGGCTTCATTCTGGGGTCACCTGTATGTTTACATTTCCTCTTTTCCAAAACACTGCTTTTTTTTTTTGTGTGTTTTTCTACTTGTAGAATTTGTATTGCCCCTCTGTATCAAAACTAGAGCCTTTAACAAATATGGTTGCTTAGCAGATGAGAATTCAATGTTGAGAGTCTATTAATCTATTGTAAAGGTTGGATGTCTTGCTGAACTTTGATATGCACAATCATAAGTATGTGTTTGGTGTTTTCCCTTTTGGTTTCTGGTTTTTGTATCTGCTTGTCAACTTTGTTTTATTATATTTTGCATGAGTTATATTGGAGTCTATCTGTGTGTTAAACTATTCTATTAAGAGCTTTAGGTGTATCTTGGGAAGCTTTTCATCAGTTTCCAGGTTTCAGATTTAACTCAGCAAAAGCAGGATAACTGGAGCTGAGGTTGTTGTGGACATTGCAGATTTTCTGAGTCCCTGATTTAGGAGGTTAGCACAATTCCAACATGACTTGGCATTGAATAGGCACTAATCGGAGAAATCTATGGGATTTGGAGATGGAAACAGTCGAAGGTTGTTGGAATGGGAAATGATATCCGAGTAAGAGAGTTAGTTGGCAGATAAAAAACGAAAAAAAGAAGAAAAGTGAAGGGTAGTTGGGATTACATTATTCAAACTTGACAATAATGTTATTTCTTTGACAACTTTTCAAGTTTGATGTACTTGAGATTGGAGGTGAAAAAGACTATTCTTACTTTGATCATTGAGATTCATGAGTGACCTTGTTGGTGGTTATTTTATGAATCAACAGTGGAAATTTACAATAAAGCTGGCTTTGTGCTTGGGGGTTGGTCGCCTGGTTCATTGGGATTGCATTATTCAAACCTCCATTTGGTTCTATTTCTTCTATGTCTCTTCAAGAATATTCAGATAAGATTGATGACTTAACCTGTTCAAAGAAGGGCTGTTTCTGTGTCAGAGGTGGATATTTCAGTAAAACTTGCTACTAGAGTTTCTAATGCAACTTGGAATATTGGTGACTGTAATGAAGACATTATTGGAAAATGGTAGCAAGCTAGTACCCTGAAGTAAGAAAAGGGACGGAGATATACGGTTCATTGTTGAAAGGTACTTGATGTTGAAATACTCTTTAAGTTGCAGATTTTGATTGATGGTGGAATGTATGGAAAGTCTCTTGCATGCATAATTGTGCTATTTGGTGGGGTTTTCTCAGCGAACATGTAAATGGCTAGGAATTGGTGTTTAATTGACTGTCCTCCTGAAGAGCTTATGTTTAGGTATGGTCTGAAATTTGAAGGCAGTTTGGTTCTGGATATTTCAGATTCTTGTCAGACTTGTCTTCTCCTTGATGCTTCTTTCAATGAATGTTTCCAATAATGTAACGTGGAAGCAGTATATGTTTTGGTCAGAACTGATGTTCACTACATCCTACCAATGTGAGTCCTGCAGAAGTGCATTGTTGTTTTAAGAGACGAGTGTTCTGAACAAGGGGAGAGAGCACTCTGTTTTGATTGTGGCTGCATTAGCTTGTATTGGCGATGACATTAATGTTCTCCAGGGCTCCACAATTTCTTCATGATTATGGAAGGCGTGCATAGCTAATTTGGAATGCCATGCGTGGCGTGAAGACTTTTGAAGTAAAATCAAACTTTGTGGAGGTGACACTCAGAAATTTGTCAGAGCTCTCAAGTTGCCTGGCTGTTCAGTAAGACATTGAATGGGGGTAGTTCACTTTAGTCCACAAAACTTTGCTTTTCTTTTTATTGATTATAGTGCATGTGCATAGGCTGCTGGATATCTTTGATATGCAAAACACTTTTTAATTCTGGAAAGGGAGTGTCATATCAACACATGCATGTTCAGAAATATTAGGCTGGCAATTTTTGGGGTTGCATAACTGTCTTGACTCCCTTTTCTTGTTAGAAGTTCTGGCGATTAGAACCTGTAGTTTATTCTTTATTCTTTTTCCTTTTAATTTCTTTTGTTGTGTCTTTGTCTAGTCATCCAACTAGGTTGGTGGGGAATACTGTATGGGGGTTTACTGACATGTCTCAGAGAAGTTTTCTGTGCCTCTTTTTAAATTCCGTGCTTTGCGTAGTCACTGGATAAATCATCAAGTACCACTGTCATAAAATTGGGTTGCACATGCTTAATATTCCTCATGTTATTTTCTTAATACTGTGCTAAACCCATTTCAGAGAGAGAGAGATGGGAGCAGGGAAGGTAATGCTGCTTTGGCTGTTTTTTGATAGACTTCTTGTCTAGATTACAACTAAGGGAGATCAATTTTTTTTTTTTTTTTGTATTTCCTGAGAGCTGCTATAAAGGATGTGTTGAATGCTAATGAAGTGTCATTGCTACCTCTGGACATCTTAGCTATAGGAGCATAGTTTGCTAAGAAAAAATCAAACCTCTTGAGCAGTGGGGACAATTCATCTGTTCATATCAGACTTATCAATTGCTTTTCTGTACTTTTCTAATGATTGGTGGTTCTGGTCTGTGATTGTGATCCTTATCCTCTTCAGTTGTCTTTACTGTGCCAAATTAATAAACTTTTCGAGGGATTTAAGTGGTTCTGTTCATTTTTTCACATTGACCTTTTCTCCCTTTTTATTCCTCTCCCTCTTTTCATGGTTTGCCTTCTTATCCTGTCTGAGCATTTCGTTCTCAAAGCTCTTCTTCATGATGTTATTGTGGCCATTGCATGGCTTAAATAATCTTATAAGCACAAATCTGTTCAGGGATACTAAAATTTATTCCTTCTGTGTGGTCATGGTCAGTATCATTCATGCTAGTTGCATGCTTTCATTCATACACATATATACCAAAACACAAGCATCCAAATCCACATGCTCCAATTTTGTATTTTTAGAATGCCCTCAATTGGTTGTTAAATGTACACATCTTGTTTATTTCCATCCTTTTGGAATCCTGTTTTAATAGACAAGCCCTCATCCAAGGTGCGTGTATACTACATCCATCACCTCTATTCTTATTCTTGCATATATCCTATGCAATCCAGAAGGCTGATTCTTTTACCGAGTAGCATTTTATGAGTTTGGATAAGGTCTGAGTGAAGTGATTGGTGTGGCCTTTTGGGTTTGGTTCCAATTCCTTATGAACAGAAATTTCACTATAGTCTGGCAGTTGACAAGCTTAGTTATCTGTAGCAGATAGAGGAACTGGGGGAGGTAGGATGTAAATGATTTGGTTGACTATGAGAATAATCTTTAGATCTTGAGGTGAAGTCAACAGAGATTTTGGTCATAGAATCAGAGTTTGAATCAGGTGACTGGTCTGCGGGATATGCTTGTGGTACATAAGGATTTTCTTTAAAGTTATGTATATTGTGTCCGTGGATAAATAGGAGGTTTGATTGTGGCCGTGTTGATTTGGTAATCTACCTTTTAGCAAGGTTATATCATATTTAGTGTAGATGTATTTATTCACAGCTGGTTTTTCCTTAATTAACTCATGATTCTATTGTGGTTTCATTTTGTTCTCATTCTTCATTACTGTGCGTGCCTAGGCATCCTCAATATTCACTTCTATTGTAATGAAATATTGTTTCAGTATCAAAGTTAATTGGCGACTTTGGCCTTTACTAGATTGTGATGGGAGCTAATTACAAGAATCCTGTTGATCTACAATGCTCTTATCAGTTAGGCGTGTATCACATGTTAGAGTGTCTGAATGTTGTTTGTCAGAACATATCTTAATGATAGCAGTGCTGCATAATAATAATTTGGTATCTGTCTTGGATAATTTATATTAATAAAGCAAAGAGTAGAGATGTAATAAGATACAAGACAAGCAGAACAGTTACATGGTCACTGGTAAAGATGAGATTGTTGGTTGACCATCTGGAGCTTGTAGCATCGATATGGATAAATGACTTTGATGATTGTCTTAGTTTATTACGCTCATGTAAGCTGAATGTGCCATCTCTTCAATCTTCAAAAACACCAAGTTCAACACCTGCTGAAGTTACGTGACAGTTGATTTCCCATTTTAGTAGCTTTTGAATTTATTTGAACTGCTATGATACTACACTTATTTGACATAGTTTCATTAATAAATTAAAGATCAATTCCACTTGACTATTTCCCACCTCAGCTATGTGCAATGTAAAATCATCAAAGCCTTTCATAATTTCTTAAGATGATTGCTTTTGCTAATTTCCTAGTCCACTTATTTTATTTGCACTTAAATATTCATCAAGTTTAATTGGTGCAGTTATTTTATCTGGGCTTTCTCTTGTTGAGATCACTTGTGGCTGCTTCTACTAATTTGGTCTCTTATATTAGCTGTTATGCATTTAAGAGATGCTCAATCTGTTGTATGATGCATTAATTTCCATACTTGTTCATAACATGTTATGAAGTTCTGGTGTTCTTGTAGTGATTTGATGAAATGCTATCCCTTCCTCTCTGTGGATCATGATGATGATATACTTTTTTTTTCTTTGATTTCTTTTACGTTATACAAATAATATTGTTGATGAACTTGGAACTTTATGTAAAGAACTACCTCTTCTTCTTCTCCTTTTTTTTTTGTTTTGTTTTGTTTTTGATAACTTGAAATTGCATGAAGAGAGTTTGTTTATTCCCAGGTGTAAGAAGTATCCATCTATGGAATTGAGAGGCCTTTTCCAGTATCTAGGAAATCAGTTGAAAAAGGGCCAGGGGATTGAGCTTGTTCTTCTGCAGGTTTCATTCAGATCTAGAAGTTACAAAATTTATAACTTATAATTAGACGTCCAGTTGCCTATTAATAGTGGAGTCTTATGATTATGTCAGGAGCTTCTTCAACAAATGGCAAATGTTCAATACACAGAGAACCTAACAGAGGAACAGTTGGATGCAATGGCAGGGAGTGAGACTCTTCGATATCAAGCTACTTCTTTTGGTGTAACCCGAAATAACAAGGTCTCAATGCTCCCTTTAAGTGTTCCAAGCAACTGTAGCAAGTTATGTTTCAATAAGTTGATTATTTCAATGGAGGCACATGCCTGAGTAAAATAGTGGTTTAGTTTCTTCCTGAATAAAAATCATTTGTTTTTTCCTTTTCTCTGAGATTTATTTTTTAATTAAGACAATGATCTAGCTTCTCTCTGTGCACTAAAATCAACTAAGTAAATCATACTTTAGTTAACGGTATTTCATTATATACTACCTCTATGTTCTTATATATTATCTGGAAACATTTATGTGATAGACAAACAAAAGTGAATGATATTGATCCCTGTACTCAAACCCTCTACTTTGGGATTGAGGATTCTGAAGCTTATTCTAATGTTACACATCCAAGGTTATGTGATGTCAAAATACCCTGATGTTGGGCTAAAAGCGTTTCTTGTGACCTGGTGATTTCATCAACACTGTTGCAGAAACTAGTTTATTGAAATACAAGTTCCATTTGGAAATGTAGGATTTTCTTATTTGGGCTTTGGGGATTCCATTTGTTGATGCTTGAAAATCATGACAGATTCTTCAGTTGCCTAAACTTGCTCAAAGAGCAAATATATGCTATCAGATTAAGCTAGGCATCCTAGGGTTCCCTCGTTTGCCCTTGCTTGCTACATATTTCTGTAGGTAGTGTACTGTGGTTATGATTTAGTTTACATTTCCTATTGTTGCTGAACTTGAGCATATATCTGCAAGCTACTTGAGCATGAGATTGTTATTGCTAAGCATGGGAGTTTTGACTCTGCAATATTCCTTTTCACTTTTACACCAGAGACATTCCCAGACCGAATTTCCAACACATCAGGGCAACTTACAAGCTATGTCTAATTTATTCTCTGTGCAGGCACTGTTCAAATCTGCTAACAGGCTACGAGACTCATTGCTTCCTAAGGATGAACCAAAGCCAGCGATCCCCCTTTTGTTACTTATTGCCCAACATCGTTCTGTGTAAGCAGTACAACTTTATTTCTGATATATTTGCTTAAAATAATGGATTTTTTTTCTCAAGGATATTTTCTGAGAAGAAAACATGGAAATGGTGTAGGTTGTGAAGGATGTTTATTTTTTAAACATGGATGATTTTTTACTCTATCCTCTTTATACAAATCCTTTTCCACCAAGTGCAACATGTATCTGAATATTCTTGTGTGCATATTTGAAATGGGTATATGTTCCTAATTATTTCTTTTTGCATCTATTCATGAATGTTTACGCAATTTGGTCCTCTTTCTTATTTTAAATCTTTTTCTGTTTTAATGTTAAAATTCTTGAGTAATGTTTGCTGTCTGTCTTAGCTTTTGACATGCTCTTTTCCACGGGATGTGCTTGATGTTGGTTGGAGTGCTGACTGTTCATATATTTTTTTTTCCTCCAGGGTTGTCATAAATGCGGATGCACCTTACATTAAAATGGTCAGTGAGCAGTTCGATAGGTGTCATGGAACCCTTCTTCAATATGTGGAATTCCTCTGTAGTGCTGTGACGCTACCCTCAGCATATGCTCAGTTGATTCCCTCTCTTGATGATCTTGTCCACCTGTACCACCTTGATCCTGAGGTCTCTCCTTCCTTTCTCTCTCTATGTGTTTGTATTGTTCAAGCCTCTAATTTTTCTGTATTTTGGTCATTGATTTATCCTATTGTTTGCTTGATCATTTATAAATTACATTTAGAGTGTTGTTTACTGTGCAGTATTATTTAGTTTTTATGACAGGTATCCTTATGCTTGTACATAACTTTAATCTTCATTTCTCTGTGCATTTTAGGTTGCATTTTTAATATATCGCCCAGTCATGAGGCTTTTCAAGTGCGCTGGCAGTTTAGATGTTTTCTGGCCCTTGGAAAACAATAAAACAGTAACTAATACAAGTGCAATCCTTGAGCCTGAAGCCATAGAATATTCTGGCAGAGTGATTCTGGATCTTGGCTCTTCCCATAAGTCTGTAACGTAATGATCTTGTCTTTTACTTTGTTTTATTCTGTAGCATTTCTTGGCCTGTGATTCTTTTTCTTACACTAACTTGTGTGAGGAATACCTGATAAGAAACAATGATTTTATGAAGAAAGTTACTTTTATAGTAAAGAATAATCATATATCAATGGTATGTAGGTGGTCGGATCTTCTTGAGACTGTGAAAACCATGTTGCCTTCAAAAGCCTGGAATAGTCTCTCACCTGATCTCTATGCAACTTTTTGGGGACTCACGCTTTATGATCTCTATGTTCCTAGAAACCGTTATGAGTCTGAAATTGCCAAGCAGCATGCTGCTCTTAAAGCTCTGGAAGAGCTTTCTGATAATTCTAGTTCAGCAATTACTAAAAGGAAGAAAGAGAAGGAAAGGATTCAAGAATCTCTTGATCGTTTGACTAGTGAGCTCCGTAAACACGAAGATAATGTTTCATCTGTTCGTAGACGACTCTCTTGTGAAAAGGACAAATGGCTGACTTCCTGTCCTGATACTTTGAAAATCAATATGGAGTTCCTTCAGCGTTGTATTTTTCCCCGTTGCACTTTCAGCATGCCAGATGCTGTTTATTGTGCCATGTTTGTACATACTCTTCATTCACTTGGCACTCCGTTTTTCAACACAGTAAACCATGTTGATGTTCTGATATGTAAAACATTACAACCTATGATATGCTGCTGTACTGAATATGAAGCAGGTAGACTTGGAAGGTTTTTGTACGAGACATTAAAGATTGCTTACTACTGGAAGGTATTGACAACTTCATGGTCCTTTCTGTTATTCAGATTTATTTTTGCTTTCACTAATTGGATTTTGTTTCATAAAGTAAAAGAAATTATTCTTTTCCTAAATTAAATTATATGAAGTGCACACGGGAGTGTGCTTGTTTGAATTTAGCACTTGTGTTTGATTGAAATAACCATTTGTTTGCTTTTCTTTTTGCCTGCACCCTAACTCAATGCTCTTCTTTTCTTTTATTGAATGCTTTGCTACCAGAGTGATGAATCTATATATGAACATGAGTGTGGAAATATGCCTGGATTTGCTGTGTATTATAGATTTCCAAACAGCCAACGGGTTACATATGGTCAATTCATTAAGGTTAGTTCTTGAGATGGAAGTTGTATTTATTTTTTTCAACTGGTTGTCATTTTCACAAACTGAAATCTCTTTCTGAATATTTCATCATCTGGATGACTTTGCATCAAGTGTTGATTCTTTATCTACCTTTCTGCATTCAATTCTATTCATCTACATAATGCATTGTTCAGCCTTTAATGCACTTTTCAAACTGAGCTTACTGGTCTTACTTTTCTTAAGTTCATACCTGGACGTGTGTTAAATTGGGGACTAATTTTTATGTAGGATCCCCATACTGAAACTTGTCATGCTCAGGAAATCCTGAAGTCATCTTTAAGTATCCACTAGTGCTAATATGTGGCATTAGTTGAAATCTAGAAGTCTTAAGGCCTTCTAAATGATATTGATTCTGGTTGCAAATCCTCTTGGGAACCGGAAAAAGTTTAAGCTTTAAATTAGTTTCTTGAGATTTTTTTTTATGAATGGTCACTATAGTTTTTATATTTTCTTCATTGATAATATTACATTGAAGATCATTTTTGTTTTTATTCCACTTGACCCATTGCTGCCTCTTACTTTTCCCTTTTTTGCTGGCTTTTTCTTACTCTCTTGTCTTTTCTTGATCATTTTCCTTTGGCCAAGTTCAACCTTTTGGTCAGTCACTACTGATATTTAAGGCACAGAGATATGTGATTTATTGAATCATCTGTTAAAACCGGATATTATGTGTTTACTTTTATACCATAATTGGGTATTGGTCATATTAGTGGTAATTGTTTATTCATTTTATCTGCTCTTTTGGTGATAGGTACACTGGAAATGGAGTCAGAGAATGTCTCGGCTATTGATTCAGTGTCTGGAATCATCTGAGTACATGGAAATTCGAAACGCTCTTATTTTGTTGACAAAAATTTCAGGAGTTTTTCCAGTTACTAAAAGGAGTGGTATTAACCTTGAAAAACGAGTAAGAGACGTCAAGAAAGGAGACCTTTATTTATCTTAATTTTATGGTTTCAGAACCATAACTTTAGTTCTTTTCCTTTGTCTCCTTTTCTATACAGGTAACTAGAATCAAAAGTGATGAAAGGGAGGATCTCAAAGTTTTGGCAACAGGTGTTGCTGCAGCTTTGGCTGCTAGAAAGGTTGGTGGGATTCACTAGTGAGTTTAGCTTCCCTTGCTACATATTTAAAAAATTTCTTGTTATTTGCAGCCTTCGTGGATTACAGATGAAGAATTTGGCATGGGATATCTTGAAATAAAGCCTCCATCTGCTGCATCAAAATCTTTATCTGGAAATGTAGCTGCAGCACAAAATAGTTCTGCTCTTAATGTTTCTCAAGGTGAACCTGCTGAGGGAAGAGCACCTCTCACTGGAAGCCAACATGGAGATCCTGGGAATTCAACCAGAGAGCAGATATCCAGAGCAAAACATGTTGATGGGAGGTCAGATAGAACAGACAATGTCTCACATTCGAAATTTGATCAAGGGCATCAAAAATCCAAAGGTGGTTCATCAACCAATGGGTCAAATGCTCAGTCAACTGGTTCTGCAGCTGCTGTTCATGTAGGAGCATCAAGATCAGCAGAAAATCGAAAGGGGGTGGATGATTCATCAAATAGAACATTGGAGGATGGCACTGTCAGAGCTGCTCCAAAGAACTTAGCGGAGTCTGAGGTATTGTCTAGATTGTTTTCAATATGGTACGTAGACAAGTTTATATAGTGCGTCAATGAAGGCAATGTTAAACATTCTTATTGAACAGTGGTAGTGAGAATTTTTTTTTCTTGTGTCGAGGGAAAGAAACAATACCTTTTTTCTGTTGAAATAGACACGAGGTAGTGATTTTACAATTTGGGACCCACAAGATATTTATTATTTCTTGAATCCTTAAAAGGATATATTATAATTTACCTTTGGCTGATTTTCTTTTTCCTTCTCTTTATTGACAGATGAAAATTTCCACAAAGCGGCTGGTTTCCAAAACACCAAAGCAAGATGTTGTAAAAGATGATAATAAATCTGGAAAAGCTGTTGGCCGAACTCCATCCTCATCCACAAGTGACAAAGACATCCAGGTTCATTTATCAGAGGGCAGGCAAGGGGGTGCTGCTAATGTTTCTTCTGCACTCACATTGAATGGTAATGCAGTTTCAACATCCGGAAAAATCTCTACTCTGTCTACAAGAGCATCTGATTCTTATGGTGCTGAATCGAAGTCAGATAGTGGACTTAACAAACCTATGCCAAAAGCTGAAGCAACTGAAGTTGCTGATGTGCAGAAGCCACCTCAACTTGTTCATTCTCCTAGGCATGATAACTCTGTTGCTGCTTCAAAGTCCAGTGATAAGTTGCAAAAAAGAGCGAGTCCTGCTGAAGAACCTGACAGATCAAGTAAACGGCGAAAAGGGGATGGTGAAGTGAGAGATTTAGAGGGTGAAGTTAAATTCTCTGAAAGAGAGAGGTCCACAGATACTCGATCTGCGGATCTTGATAAAGTGGGAAATGATGAACAGAATAAGCATAGGAGTACGGATAAACCTTTGGATAGGTCAAAAGATAAAGTTAATGATAGATATGATAGGGATCATCGGGAAAGATCAGAGCGTCCTGATAAATCCCATGGGGATGATAGTTTAGCTGACAGATCGAGAGACAAATCAATGGAAAGATATGGAAGAGAGCGTTCGGATGAGAGAGGGATGGATAGGGGTACTGATAGGAGTTTTGATAGACTAGCTGACAAAGCCAAAGATGACAGAAGCAAGTTACGGTACAATGATACATCTGCTGAAAAATCTCAAGGTGATGATCGTTTTCATGGGCAAAACTTGCCTCCACCACCACCTTTACCTCCTCACTTGGTTCCCCAGTCAGTCACTTCTGGTAGAAGAGATGAAGATGCTGACCGAAGGTTTGGAACTACCAGACATGCCCAAAGGCTTTCTCCTAGGCATGACGAGAAAGAACGAAGACGATCAGAAGAAAATTCCTTGGTTTCACAAGATGATACAAAACGAAGAAAAGAAGATGATGTTCGTGAGAGAAAGCGAGAAGAGCGAGAGGGGTTGTCAATTAAGGTATGAATTAGCTGCTAACTTGTTGATTCCATTTTGATTCTAAATTAAGTGGCCATTCAACACTTAATACATGCAAGATTGGACTGAGTATGAAACAGTTGAATCCGATTTATCATTTCTAGGAATTGCAATGACATTTAATAGAGGACAACATATACCTGTATAACTGATATTTGTACTTTTGTTTTCTTTAGTTTCTTATAGTCGCTTGCTCTTCTTTGTGATAGGAGGTTTGTTTTATTAGCCACCGGCATAATTGAACTGTTGCTGTCATATGGTATTTGTTCCTCCATGTTTTGGCATATTGATAGAATGCTATCTTTTATGGTCATATGGACTCTGAGCATTAGTGCATATAAGTGAGCTGTTTTAATGTCATAGTTTCACTTGTAATTCATAATTGTTTTAGTTTGCTTGTCAAGCAAATTTTTCTCATTGGGGCCGTGTTGATGTATGATATTTCTTGTGGTCTTGATAACATACCCATTGTTGGACTCCATAGTTTTTGGTGTTTGGCTCTCTTTGTAGCCAAATGGCTTCAGTCATCTGTATCATGAATAATTTCTTTTGTCCTGGTTATTTAGCACTTTTTGCCGAGGGCAACACTCTGCTTAACATGTTCTACCTTGTTTGAGTAGAGACCATATAAATTACAAGTTCATCTGATCGCTTCTTGGCATGGATCATGTTTTGCATTTTGGTGCTTGTTGGTTTGAATTGGACTCTTACCGACTTAGACAAGCAAGAGATTCTCCCCTGGGTATTTATACAGCCGTGCTCTAATTCATCCATTATGTGCAAATGCTTTGACATCATAAATTTGCGAGTCTGAGTCTGGAATGATTTACACTGTATGAACTACAATTGTCAATTTGGATATTGTACCATTTAAAGATGAAATCATCCAAGAAAAATAAGCCTTGAATATTATCCAAACTATTAAAGAGAAATAGATGATGATCTATTTTTATTTTTTTAGAACTACTAGATGCTGTTATTCTCTTATTGTTCTCTTTGTGTTTAGAAGAAGAAACGTTTTTGCTTATATCTCTTAGAGTTGCTAATTTGTAGGTGGAAGAGAGGGAAAGAGAAAGGGAGAGGGAGAAAACCCATCTCTTGAAGGAGGAAATGGACGCTGGTGCAGCTGCTGCTAAGAGACGGAAAATTAAAAGAGATCATCTGCCAACTGGGGAAGCTGGTGAATATTCTCCTGTTGCCCCACCACCTCCTCCCCTTGGTATTGGCATGTCACAATCATATGATGGTAGGGATAGGGGAGATCGGAAGGGGGGCACGATTCAGCGTTCAAGTTACTTGGAGGAACCTTCCATAAGGATTCATGGTAAAGACGTAGCTGGCAAGATGGCTCGTCGTGATGCTGATCCGTATCCTTAAAATCCATTCTTTAGTAATTAATAATGCATGCCATCATGTGCATATTCAATTGAGGGATCTGGAAGTCAGTAAAATTGTTTAAATCCCTGTTCCCTGTCCGCTGCAAATTGTAATTTGTGATGGGGTAATTTTTCAACAATATGCTGTACACCTTGCATTTTGCGTTTAGTTGTGCACTGGCTTGTGGACATAATGTGCATTAGGCATGCAGCATTACAATGTTGGAGTTTTGCTGTCAAGCTAGCTTGTGATGCGAATACAATGCATGCTTTGCTATTTCTTTGAAGATCGTTGTTTTATATTGCAAGTCCTTAATCAGCTTTTAGAATGCATGACCGGGAATGGGATGAGGACAAGAGGCAGAGAGCTGAACAAAAGCGGAGGCACCGCAAGTAGTGGATGGGCCATAGCTTGACCGGGAATGGATGTGCTTGATTGTGTGAGTTCCTGTTCTTAATTCTTTTATCCATTTAATTCTACCACAGTTCAAGGTTTTTGCCAGTTGTCTAAAGGTTCATGAATGGCATGTTAGATTTATGCCCTTTTTGTATGCTATTGTAAAAGTGTGAGCTATGTAGTACAGTGAAACTTGCCAATTCTCTCCTAAACTAAGTGTAAAAATAAATTTTGAGATTGATTTTCTTGCTTCCTATCCCTTCTATGTTTGGTGATGCATCCAATATGCACGAAGAATGACAAGTGCTGCTGTTATAATGGTAGTCTATGTTTGCTTCTAGCTGCTATAATTGGTAAAAATGGAGAACCCTTTTACTTCATGATTGCTGGTGGACACGAATGTACATGATTAGTGAGTCACATTGTTTTTTCCATGCTAGTAGCACTGCCGGGTAAAAGGGTTCCTGCGCCGTAATCAGTCACCTCTATCCATCATTTCCTTTTGCAACCAAATTGAGCTGTTTTTGTCTGAATGCATAATTAGTGTGTTTTAGGGCTTTATTCTTTCTTCTATTTTTTCGTAAAAAGAAAGAAGAATACAAGGGAATATTGGCGCTTCTGTAATCAATAATGTTAAAAGATTGTGGAAAGTAGCGGCCATAAAGAAAACCTGATTCGTCTTAAAGAAAACCTTATATCAGAGGTAGTTTTATATTCTCATGGTTTGTATATGAGATCCCATTGGTGTTTACTTGTTCTTGAAGATGCAAGACATGAAGCAATCTACATGAAATATTCCGCAAAACAAAGAAAGAATATGGATAACTTGTTCTTATGGAAGAGTGCTTCTGCCACCTCCCTATGCAAGTCATTTTAATGACCTAGAAAGCTGAGGCAATTTCTCTTTGATCGACAGTTGACGTGCCCATCAAAAAACTCCAGCACAGGCTCTGGATTACCTCCCAACAAAGGCAGGGCATGTGATTCACAACAATGAGGGTGGTAACATTTCGCACCTCAAATCCTTACACAAAATACGCCAACGGATGTTTACACTATTTAATACATGAAATGTTGTTACCTACCACGAACAAATCATATTAAATGTAATTTACCCTTGGTACTTGGATTATTTTGTATGCATGGGTTGCTCCAGAGAAACGACATTAGAGGAAAAGAAAAGAAAAGAAATATCCATCACAGGCAGTTTCTTTCACTGTAGGTTTAAACTATTTCATTTCCACCCGTACAACATTAAATAAGTACACACAGAGGAAGAGTAATTATTTCGAAGCAGAATGGTTTACACGAGAGGGAATAATAGAAAGGAGATTCAGCTGGCGGATCTGACACCCTCAATGGCAATAACTAAATTATCGAATTTGGCCCCGGTGACTTCCTTTACGATCTTGCCTTGCTTGAGAATCTTGAAGGTCGGTACTACCTTTATGCCAAGCTCTTTTGCCAACGGCTGCCAAAAATTATCAAATTCAGAGGGTGGTCTCCCAGGTTGTGTTTCTCGTGTGTGTGCATGTCATTAAGCTTCGATCAATAAGGTATGGCAGCTACTTACCTTGTTTTCTTGGTTGCAATCAAGTTTTAAGAACACAACATCATCATACTTCTGGGATAATTCCTTGTACTTTGGAGCTATTAACTTGCAAGGTCCACACCTAAAAATCACAAGGAACAAACAAAGTCAACACTAGTAATGGGAACCGAAATGGAAGGATTGAAGCAAGTATCAATCCAGAGATGTGATCGGATTATGCAATCAGTATGAAACACGCGATGGTTTTTCTTATAGCTAGTGGAATTGCTTGACAAGCACCACGTCCCATGAGATGTGGCTAGCTCAACGGGGAAAGGATTAATGAGCATGGTGAGGGTACAACGCCGGTGCTTAATTGCATTGAAACACATGCTATATCCAATTAAAACTCGATTCATTTTCATACCAGTCAAACGGCGAGCTGCTCTTGACTCTCAGAATCAAGCTCAATCTTAAAGCCAGAGAGTTGAATTCTTGACAAGGAGTAGTATAATCTGTATGAACATCTAGATGGGCAACCAGTAGGAGTACATATATACTACTATGAAGAGTCGAAGAGCAAGTTGATTTTAAAAGAAGAGATAAGAAAAACAAACATAACATACGTATTACCATTGGGTGTACATGTCGAGGACGACGGTCTTATCCCCGGCTGAGTTAACGATGGCCCAGAAGGTGTCCTTGGTGACCTCAGTGACCTGTCCAACAGCGGAAGTGGGACCCGCCGTGTCCAAGCTCGACCTCACTGTAGAAACCAGGTTTCTGCTGCCATTCCTCTTGATCACATTCTTTTGCCTTGACGATAGCTTGCAGTAGGAGGAGAGATCCTTTGTGGGGGTAGAGGAGTATTGGGACGTGATGGGGTTTGCAGGAGAACCGGCGAAGGATGGCGAGGAGCGGATGGAGGAAGTAGGAGACAGTGTGAACTGGATCGAAGCCATTGTTGATCAGCAAATGACTCTGTGCTGTGCGACTGTGTGTAAGTGATCTAATAATAGCTTGTGGACTGCTGCCGGTGGTGGAAATTTCTATGAGTTGCAGAAGAAAGATGGGAGGGAGATTGACGGAAATATGATTTTGGGATTCCTGTAGACAATATCTTGGGGGTGTTTATGTCCGTTTAAGGCAAGAAAAGAGAGGCTGGAGACAGTTTGACTTGAGACACACCAGAAAAGAAAAAAAAAATAGTTTTATCTATTTTATTTCTCGATTTTGAATGACAGAATTGACCTCCCAGTTTCCAGCTCCATGTCATTTCATTGAGAGATTGGGAGCGGGTAAGTTGGTCATCTTGTAAGTAAGCGCAAGAGACTAGTGGCTGTTAATTGAATTCGAAAAAAGACAGAAAATTGAGGATAGTTTAGTCATTAGCCTCCGGATATGCTCGAGATAATTAGGGTAAAAGAAAACGTATGGATGATAATAGAAGGCAAATCTGATTTTTGTTTAAATATAAGATTTTGGAAAAACTTGTGATTCCGAAAAATTGGCAATTGAAAATCTAAATTCTCTCCAGTCTTTTAACAAATGAAAATTTAGTTTTATCTTTATCCATAACCTCATAAGTATTAAGTCGTTGATATTTTAAGATGCGAGTATCTTTTAATTAGTTCAATTTATATAAGAAATTCAACTAAATTATTAAAAAAAACTCATATTAAAATAAAAAAAACTAGTACAAACCACATAATTTGGTATAGTTTGGTTTTCTATTTAAAAAAATTGAATTTATCCAATTGAATTTTTTTTTAAAAAAGGCTTTAATGTAATGAGCCTATACTTTTATTTTTTATTAAAAAAATCAGTTGAATTCAATTACCTATTTAAAAATCCAAATTTGTTCAAGGATTTTTTTTAATTATGCTTTTTTTAAGGCTTTAATGTAATTGGCTTAAGCTTCTTCCTTTTTCAATTTAAAAGAAAATTAGTTTGATTTTTTGGTTTGTCAAATTATAACACATACTAAAAGGCATTAGTGTTTTATTATGAATTGCACTGTGCAGTCCACAGTAAAACACTGATGCTTTAGTTTTTTTTTTGTCATGCAAGTTTAATATTATTATTAATATTATAAATATTACTCTTGAGTCAGGCGTTACAATCAAACCTAAGATTTTTGGGTATAACTTTGCAAAAATACCTAATACTTTTAGATCTTAGCTTTTTTGAAATACAAAAAATAATTGACTCGCGGCATCGTACGGGTCATGTAGCCTTTCACTGTGGCAATTCACTGTGAAACGCTGGCTGTTTTTTTTTGTTTTGTTTTTTAAGCTATTTTTTTAAGCTATTTTTTTTTATGCCTTTAGCTTTTTTTTTTTTTTGCTTATTTCTTTAATTTTTTTTCTTTAATTTAGTTTGTTAATGTTAACATTTTTTTAATTTATTTATTAGACTTTTATGATACTGATCTCAGGTTTAACATGTTAACTTGGTTTCACGAGTTAACCCGAATTTTTTTTCTTTTTAATTAATTGTTTTTGTTTATTTTAGTTTGTTAATGTTAAAATTTTTTTCTATATAGTTATCGGACTTTCATGACACATATCCCAGGTTTCACGAGTTAATTTGGTTTCATGGATTAACCCATCTATTTTTTTTTAATGTTAATTTTTTTTATTTAGTTATCAGACTTTCATAACAAGGATCTCAATTTTAATAGGTTAATCTGGTTTGACGAGTTAACCTGGAGGTTTTTTTTTTTGCTTTTTATTTTATTTTTAATTAATTTTTTTTGTTTACTTTAGTCTGTTAATGTTAAATTTCTTTATATTTAGTTATCAGACTTTCATGACATATCTCAAGTCTGACGGGTTAACCTGGTTTTACAGATTATCCCAGTTAATTATCCTTTTTTTTTGTTTTTTTCTTTTGTTAATGTTAAATTTTTTTTATTTAGTTATCAGACTTTTATGAAATGGAATCTGGGTTTAACGAGTTAACCTGGTTAGACAAAGTAACCCGAAGTTTTTTTTTTTGCTTTTTTTTTTCTTTTTAATTAATTTTTTCGTTTAGTTTAGTTTGTTAATGTTAAATTTCTTTCTATTTAATTATCAGACTTTCATGACACATATCTTGGGTTTTACTGGTTAACCTGGTTTCATGGGTTAACCGAGTTAATTCTGGGTTAACCTGTCAACTTTTTTTTTTTTCTATTTAGTTATCAAATTTTCATGACATGAATCCCAGGTTTGATGGGTTAACCTGATTTGAAGGGTTAACCTAGTTAATTCAGATTTTTTTTCTTTTCTTCATTAATTTTTTCCTTCATGTTGTTTTTTTCTTTTTAATTAATCTATTTAATTATCACATGATCTTGCAGCCAGACCCATATCCAAGACCCTTGGATTTGGTGTTGTAGCTAGACTCACTTAAACTTGGGTCATGTAAGTTTAATATTATTATTAATATTATAAATATTACTCTTGGGTCAAGCATTGCAGTTAGACTCAAGGCTGTTGGGTATATCTTTGCAAAAAAACCTAACACTCTTAGATCTTAGCCTTTTTTTATATTTTTTATGCAAGAAAAAAAAATTAACTCGTGGGTATGTCTTTGTTTTTTTTTCATTTTCCTTTCCTTTTTAAGCATTTTATTTTGGATTGCACTTAAACAGTCTTTTTTTGGCTTTTTTTTATTATTTTATTATTTTTTTAATTTACTTTCTTGATATTAATTTTTTTCTATTTATTTATTAGACTTTTATGACATGAATCCCAGATTTGACGGGTTAACCTGGTTTGACAGGTTAACCTAGTTGATTCAGATTTTTTTTTCTTTGGTAGTTTTTTTCTTCCTGTGGGTTTTTTTCTCTTTGCTTTTTTTTTTCTTTTTAATTAATCTTTTTTTTTAATTTAGTTCATTAATATTAAATCTTTTTTTATTTAGTTATCACACTTTCATAACACGGATCTCAGGTTTAATGGGTTAACCTAATTTGGCAAGTTAACCCGGTTGGTTTAGATTATTTTTTTTATTAGTTTGTTTCTTCCAATTTCATCTTTTAATGTTGTATGCAGTCCACAGTGAAAATGTTGATGCCTTTATTTTTTTCTTCTTCTTTTTATGCCTTTTATTGTGGATTGCACAGTGGAGTCCATGGTGAAAAGGCTTGATGCCTTCTCTTTTTTTTTTTCTTTTTTTTTCTTTTCAATTATTTTTTTTTAATTTATTTTGTTGATGTTAAAGTTTTTTCTATTTAGTTATTAGACTTTCAAGATATGGATCTCAAGTTTGACGGATTAAATCAGTTAATTTATTTATTTTTTCTTTTTCTTCATTAGTTTTTTCTTCTTATAGGTTTTCTTTTCTTTTCTTTTTATTTTTAATTAATATATATATATATATATATATATTTTAATTTAGTTCATTAATATTAAAAAAATTTTATTTAGTTATCGACTGATGCCTTTAGTTTTTTTTCTTTTAGTTTATTTATGTTTTTATGCCTTTGACTCTGGACTGCACAGTGCAGTTCACAGTGAAAAGGCTAATACCTTTTGTTTGTTTTTTTTTTACTTTTGAATTAATTTTTTTCTTTTAATTTGGTTTGTTTATGTTAAATTTTTTTTCTATTTAGTTATAAGACTTTCATGACACGGATCTCATTTTTGATGGGTTAACCCAGTTAATTCATATTTGTTTTCTTTTTCTTCATTAGTTTTTTTGTTCGTATAAGTTTTTTCTTCTTTATTTTTCCCTTTTTAATTAATTTTTTTTTATAATTTAGTTTGTTGATATTAAAATTCTTTATATTTAGTTATCAAAGTTTCATGACACGGATTTTTTGTTTGACAGGTTACCCAATTAATTTAGATTTTTTTTCTTTTTCTTCATTAATTTTTTTCTTTCTATAGGTTTTTTCTTTTAACCCAGTTAGTTTTTTTCTTTTTGCTTTTTTGCCTTTTTTATGCCTTTGACTGTGGATTGCACAGTGGAGTCCACTGTGAAAAGGCCGATGCCTTTTGTTTGTTTTTGATTTTTTTCCCTTTTAATTAATTTTTTTTGTTTATTTTAGTTTGTTAATGTTAATTGTTTTTTCTATTTAGCTATCAAACTTTCATGACACGGATCCCGGGTTTGATAGGTTAGCCCAGTTAATTCTGGGGTAACCCGTTAATTTTTTTTTTCTATTTAGTTATCAAATTTTCACGACACGAATCCAATGTTTGACGGGTTAACCTGGTTTGAAGGGTTAACCCAATTAATTCATATTTTTTTTCTTTTTCTTCATTAGTAATTTTCTTCATGTTGGTTTTTTTTATGTTTTTGTTTTACTTAATCTATTTAATTATCACACTTTTATGATACGACCTTGCAGCCAGACCCACATCCAAGGTTATTGGATCTGGTATTGCAGCCAAACCCACTTAAACTTGGGTCATGCAAGTTTAATGTTATTATTAATATTATAAATATTACTCTTGGGTCAGACGTTGCAGCCAAACCCAAGACTCTTGGGTATAGTTTTGTAGAAAGACCTAACACTTTTAAATCTTAGCTGTTTTTGATATTTTTTATGCAAAAAAAAGATTGTCATGCGGCATCACGCGGGTCATCTAACTAGTCTAAAACTAAAATCAATTGATTTTTTTTTATATTTTCTAATCATTTTTTTTTTGTTAATTTGATTTCTTCGTTATTTTGCTTACCCTTGACCATCTCCTTATGTCATGGTAATCAATTATACGTGGAGGCCATGACATGGTAATCTAATGTTCATTATATATATATATATATATATATATATATATATATATATATATATATATATATGGTCATTTACTACCCACACTATAAATATATTTTCAAAATTTAGAGATATCTTTGAGTTAGCTTATACAACAACAAAGTCTAAATTGCCTTCTCAACAATGTTATATGAATGCATCCTCCAAATACGTCGAGTGCTTTTAGAAAGCTATCCCATGGATGCTATCCAAATTTCGAATAGAAGTCAAAGAACGCTATGAAGTCTTTATATTCATCAATAAAATAGATTCGACATGTATCCTTATGATTGAATAGATACAAATAAAAAAATATCCTTAATTGGTACACTAATTAGTATGGCTATGCCAGTACTGATGCTTCCTTTAGTCCCTTGCATCGTGTGTCCGTATTATATTCTTTACTTTACCTCCAGCTATCTGGCATAAAGACAGTATAGTTAAGGAAATCCAAAATGTTTCTCTTATTTATACCTTGCAGTCTCAAATGTTGTCTAAGTTTTTCACTTTTATATGTCATATGTTGACAAGTGGGAGCATTGTTTTAAAGCGTAGATGGCTGACGATAAACTTGGGACCCGGCTAATTCAAGGTTTGAATTGGTCCGAGTTGAAGAAAAAAATGAAAAAACAACTCGGACTAATCTAGTCAAAATTCATATCACCTCATGACCTAATCAATCCGAAGCAAACCTAGTTCTCAACCTGACTTGGTTATCCTTAAACCCGTAGATCAACTCCAAGCTTCACATTTACAATATTTTGTACCTTCTCTAAATATCTCGATAATAAAGCACGATCGACTTGGTTCTTTTTCTACTTCACAAATCAATTCTTGTTGCATCGCTTCACCTCCACTCTTAGAAAAGAAATAGAGAGAAAGAAAACAAAGTTAGTGAGTTGATACTCGGGCTAGTGAACATAAATTATAATTTGTGGGAGGCTCTAATTTCTGATGGTGTTGTATGGAGAAGTTACACAAAATTTAATCGTGAAAATCAATTGTCACAATGAGAAACGAAGAAGAGAGAGTCAAGATTATATGGGATGAGATTTTATAATTTTAAAGTTAATCTAATTAAAGAGCTCAAGAAGTAGATCTGTTAGAAATTATATCCATTGCCACTTGAAATAACAAGTAAAGCTGAAAGAAAAAGGAGAAAGGGGCGAAGGGTGGTTATTAATAGAACATGGGCTGATAAAGGATAAGGAAAAACTTTTACCTAAAATATATGATGTCGTAGGAGGTTGGGTTTTAAATTTGACCTTGGGTTAAGGTTAAAGTGTAAAAATAATATTTATTAAAAGTTAAATTAAATCAATTCAGGTTAATCTAATTTGAATTTCTTAACTCATAACTTGAGTTTTATCAGAATAAATTTTATAATTATAAATTGGAGAGAGAAGATATTGGTTAGTTGATAGCTTTCTTAAGTTACTTAAACATTATACATTGTCAATCTTAACTCAAAATATTTCTTAAATGATATTTTCAGGATAGTAGCACGCAATAATATGATGAGCTATATAATACACAAGTAAAAATCATTATCCAAAACCAAGAAATGTTCTGTACTTCTCTTTTTTTTTTTATATAAGAGTTGACCTCTCTTCTTTATGAATAGCAATCACCTGGACATATTTATTTATGAGAAAATCAACATATTTAATTCTTATTCATCTTATGTTCAATATTTTTAAAATCTATTTAAATAAATTCATTATCTTATACCTTTCTTTAATAAATAGTTTAAGATATTAATAAGAATTTTAATGTGATTAATTTTCTTATTAAATTTTGAAAAAATATTGTCAAATTTATGTTAAATAAAATTTGTTTTTTTGGGAAATAATCAAATTAGATTTGATTCAATAAAATTTTCTTATTATTTTACACTAGCTAATAACTAGAATTGAAGCATGCAATATTATATGGAATGTCTGCCGCTTCATTTCCATGATTAAGTTAACATTTAGCAGAATCAAACATAACATTCTTTATATAATACAACTTAGTGATATCAAGTTTAAAGATCATTTACACAATTGTCACGTGAATCTTTCTATAGACATAGATGATCTTACCATATGAAATTCTCATGCGGGTTAATTCAGTGTTCATGTCTTATAACAAACACCTATATATTAGTTCTAAGTATCTCCTATATCTTTGTTTATGAGAACAAACGCATCATTTCACAAAGAAAAAAAAACATAATATGTATCGATCTTTATAGCTCTATTAATGTCTAGTATTTAAAAAAGTATTGACCATGAATATTTTAGGAACAATACTTTGATGTAATAGGAATCTCATAACTATAATAATTTTATAATTTTCTTTGTAAAACATTTTTTTTGTCCCATGGACTTTAATCTTTACTTTAGATTCATAAGTCAAATATTAAATTAATTAATTTAATATAATATGAATATTAAAGATAAATTAAGTTTTTATTAATAATAAATATATATTTACTTGAATATAATAATATCACGTATAATCAACCGATTGACTACAAAACATATTAAACTAACATGACATGTGTTTTATTTTTACATGTTTATAGATTTAAAATTGAATGCACTTCAGCTTTTTTTAAACAATTTGTTATGTTTTGAACACTCTTGCTATGATAAACTAAGTTAATACACGTATGAATTGTGTAAACAATGAGTAATGAGGCAACTTGTTTTGTTAGAATCTTAAAGTTTATCACTTAGGTTTTGCATGGAATAGAAGTAAGAAAAGAAATATAGGAGCATGTGCTTTTGGGGCTAATGTGTTTCTTTACCGGACTTCCAAGGAATTTAGATGAACAGCCACCTGATTTTGTTTTCCAGTTACGAACGTTGGCAAGTCAATATACATGCATGCGTGGTCAGTAGATAATTGCTTTCTTTCTAAAAGAATCGTTTCTAATTAAACCCAGTTTTCATAATCTGCAGAAAGTAGAGAATGTAGGCTGCTAGTTCTTCTTTTAAGTAACATGATGATCCAACGGTAACCTTTTCTTGCAACCCAAAGTTTCTAATTTTTCCCCTTTATTATATAATAGAATTCTAATATAGGATATTGTAATCATTACAGTTACTCATGTATCTATCAGAATATAATTCTAATATAAGATGTTATAATCATTACAATTATTACAATATTCTACCTTTATATAAATAAAAAAATTGACTAAGACACTCAACACATTTTATTATTCTCAACTCCCTTTTAAATGCTTAGGCTTGTCAGTCCAGCTTATGCTGCGAAAAGAAATAGAAAGATAACCCAATCGAGAGAGTTCATCATGTGGTTCATAATTGTCAGTGGCTACAGTTTAGGGTTTCTTAGTATATTTGTCTGCGTTTATTACTTTACTGTCATGAGTTTTGATAAGCCAACATGTACTTTCATGATCTGTAAAATAAGAAAAAAAAAACGTTTATTCCTCGAAATTACGAGTGTAATTAATAGGCTTCTGCAATGCAAAATCTTGTCCTCATTTACCTGCAATTCAGTTCTGAGAAATCTAAACAAAAGAAAAATAATTTTGTTTGCTCATTTCGTTACTGGAAGTTCACATCTCAGCAGCAGAATTTTTTCTTTCTTTCTTTCTTTCTTTCCCCAGTTTTTCTCCTTACATTTTCCTTGTTACCATGATGGAAAAAAAGAAGCTGGACTGGTAGTTTTCTTGAATCATAATGTATTGGCAAAGCAAAATCTTCTTTTCCTTTGTCCAGGTTATGTTATAAAAGGAGACTAGAAATTAAGAGAATACATTATTTTAGTTTTGTCCCGCTAGCTTTTAATAATATTTGTAGATTATGTATATATATGCATAGGAAAATAAAATGTAGGTCATTAATTTAAAGTCACATAAAAATCACATAATATTGATATGCATTAAAGTTTATTTTCCGCGATCCAATATTTTTATAATCTTAGATTTACTGTAGAAAAATGGAAGGAAAGACATAAAATCATAAGTCTCCAAGAGTTTGTACATAATACATGCTCAAATTGCTTATATGATGAATTATTTATTTTTGTAAATAAAATTCGAGGTTTTTAGATGTTAATATAGAAATTGGTGGATTAGAAGTTTTTAAATGGCTTTTTATCATAAGTCTTTTTTTTTTTTTTACATATTTTCATGTTATCTTTTCTAAAAAAAAACATTTTTTTTATGACATTACATGTTTTTATATTGAGTTCTTATAAATTCTTTATAAAATCCATTAAGATTTGACATATGTTGAAAGGTTTATTGGACCGACATTCCAAATCTTTCAGAAACCCTTTTTTTTTTCTAATGAAATAACATCATGTCTAAAATATTTTGCCAATCACTCTTGGTATTTAAGGTAAATTAAATATAAGTTGTTATCTTGGATATTAAGTGGAGTAGCCCATCTTTTTATTTCAAATAATAAAACAAGTCTTATAAATATCCAAGTCCAATATTCACCAAACAATTTGAGAGTATTGGCCTCTTTAATAATTTCTCACATATGAATATTGATAATTGGCAACAATAAAAATAAAAAATCGGTTGAGATCATTCATAACAAAAAGTTATTGATTCATTTATTTTGATGATAACTTAGATGGAGCTACACTAAGTTGGTATAATGTATAGATAAGAGTAAAATCTAAAAACAAAAAGATTTGATTAATGCCTCAATCTGTTAATACAAGTTCAATTTTAAAGTAACTCGGGATAGGATCAATCTACATATTAGAGAAAAAAAAAAGCTACATAATCTATTAGTGAGTATGTTTAGAGATGATGGGAAGTTGTTACTCAGGTTTATCCTCTTTTAATGAAAAAGAAGGATCTTTATCTTTGTTAATAGTTTTAAGATATCTTATTGTAATTATCTGATAATTAATTTGTCATCCAATTTCACAGTCACAATAAGCATTGCTAAAAGAGTTGAATAAGTTGTGAAATTTAGAAAGATTGCTAAGTCTATTAAGACTAGCTTAAAAAAATAAATTTGATAAAAAAGAAATATAATGAGACTCACCAATTAAAAGCCACCAATTACCAACTAGAAGGAAGATAAAATAATCAATATTGGCCAAATTATTCTTATATCTAACCTAGGGGTAACAACAATTAGTTTTCATCCAAAGTTAGGCCTTTTACAAATACTTCTTTAGTCCTTATAATCAATGTGTCCTTGTTAGCTCCAAGATACCAGCAACTTATAAATAGTTAGCCAAGTTCTTACTATCTAAACAATCAAGGAAATTGACAATACCATGATCCATTGTCATCTCTTTTCATTTTTGCTACTCGATATAAATTGGGACTCTAATCATTTAAAAGAAATATGAAAAAACGAAGTTACCATCTAGTTTTTAAGGATAAGAATCATAAAATATGAATTGGCTTAAAAGATTTAAATAAGAGGCTAGTTATACTTAAGAGGAGATATACATCACCCTTACCGCATTCTTTCTGAGGAAAGGTTACGTTAGCTATATATTTTCCATAAATTTGTTTTATGTATACCATTAATTGTCTATATTATTTCAAAACTTATTGGTAAGACATTTATTATTGGTCGATGTCCATTAAGTTCGCATTAAACCCTTAATCAATAGTCTCACAACTTGACTTTTTTTTCTTTTTAATTTGTTTTTAGTTTTACATAATAGAAAACATCGTGTTAGGCCCACATTGATGTTTGAAACAAGTACACCTATCAGCCTAGCTGTTAAAACCAACTTTAATCAAAACGTCACCGACTAGACAAAAACTTAATGAAAACTCATCAATGCATTTTGGTACTCATTTTGGGGTTAAAAATCATGTGTTAGATCTACATCAATTTCTAAAACTAGGATACTCTTTGACCTAACCATTAAAGATAAATTGAACCAAAACATCGCCAACTTGATGAAAACTTGACAGAAACTCATTGGAAACTTGTTAATGCATTTTTGAACTCATTTTAAGGTTGAAAATAATGTGTTAGGTATATGTCAATCCCTAAAACCAGGAGACTCATTATCTTTACGATTTAAAATTAAGTTTTATCAAAATGTATCCAACTTGACTAAAACTCGATGAAAGCTCATCGATGTATTTTTAACTCATTTTAGAGTTAGAAACCATTTGTTAGGTCTACATCGATATCTATAACTAAGAAACTTATTGACCTGAATATTTAGAAATTTTAAACAAAGAACAATACAGGGGAAAACAAAAACACAAACCACATGGGGAAATACTTTAGGTTTCACGTAGACTCGCAACATTTAAAATCATGGTATTATGATGCATATCAAAAGCTAGGTATAACTTAACGCAAAAGCATCTCAGAAGGGCTGAAATGAAATATTAAACATGAACCAAAATATTTATTCCAAATAGGGTATGGGTTTATACCTTGATGAAGGTTGTTGTTGTTATTACAAAAAGGATGCAACTGTTTCTAGATTTAGAGCCTTAAAATGACCATATTTAGAGTTAGGCTTTCACAAAAGTTTCGATCTCATTCTCATCTTTACAAATCACCTAAGCTTGATTTATTATGAATATAAGTCTAGATGTAGGTTAAAAACCAAAATAGAGTTTAAGTTGTAGTGAGCTTCTATACAAATTTAGACTTTTTCATTTCTTCTATGTTTAGAACTTTAAAATAGTAGGATTAGGTTTTGAACTCTTTATAAAAGTTTTAGTCCCATATATTAACTTTCTAAAAGATAAAGAAAGCTTGAAAAGGAGGTGTTAAGCTCTAACTAGAACTAAAAAACTAAATAGTGTTTTGATTTGATTGGACCAGTTTGCCTCTTCCAAATTAAACCTTTCTTGGTGTATATATTTTTTTGTTTGTTTCAGCCTCCTTTTCATTCTTTCTAATATTATTGCCCGTTTATAAGCCTTAAATAAGGATTTAAAACCTCTTATTCAACACTTAACCTT
Organism: Populus alba x Populus glandulosa; assembly: GCA_033617975.1. NCBI lineage: Eukaryota > Viridiplantae > Streptophyta > Magnoliopsida > Malpighiales > Salicaceae > Populus > Populus alba x Populus glandulosa. The sequence goes on from CM066161.1 coordinate 9,855,206, forward strand.
GTTTGTAGAATTAATGTTTACCATCTAACTCTTTTTACTTTTACAGTGATGGTGTTGTTGGTTTTAAAGGATAAATAGGGGTGTCTTTTGCTTGGTTTAGTTGTAAGAAAAAAAGATGAAGAGCTATGCTTTTTATGGTTTGATCATACAACATTTACAGCTAAAAAAATATGTTATAATAAAGTGTTATTTTATGGACAATGTTAGTTGCATGAGTTATGATGTTATATCTTTTGGCATGCTTTTATAGCATGAAAATAGAGTGCAAAGATTGAAGTTTTGATAGAATATGTAACACAAAAAAAAAGGTGCAAGGATTCATTTTTTTACTTGATTATACAAAATATGCAACAAAAAAAATAGGATGAAGACTATGACAATATGACAACAGGTATAAGGATTGTATTATTGGCATAATTGCAAGATAAAAAATGGATTCAAAAGTTGGGCTTTTGGTTGATTTTATAACTGGAATAAGAGACAAAATGGTGTGGTTTTTGAATTCTTTTCTCAAATGGAATAAGGGATGAAATGGTGTGGTTTTTAGCTTCTTTTTCTTTAGCAATAATAAAGGGTACATGAGTTGTATTTTCATGATAAATGGTACAATATTTAAACAATGAAAAAAGGTTTGAAAAGGTATTCTTTTAGCTTTTTTTTTTAGAGGTAGAAACATAGATGAAAATGTGAGTTTTTATGGCTTGATTTTGAAACAAATAACAAAGGGATGGAAAAGGTGCACCTTAACATGATTTACAATAGATTATGAGCTTTAAGGGTGAATTTATGGCTGCAATCAGTCATACAATAGCAATGGCGACGAGAGAGGGAGGTGCATGAGTTTTGGTTTGTTCTTATGAGAAAATAAACATGAGGTTTTTATTGTGGATGTGAGAAAGAAAAATAGAAAAACATTGTCGTTTCTTCTTAAAAAATGGTAACAAAAGGATTAAAAATGTGGAATAGCTGAGAATTGACCAAATTGTGTCAAGAATGCATTTTTCATGGAAACTTTGAATTTTTTGGTTTTTTTTTCTATTTTTAAACAAAGTAGAAAAAAGTGATTGAAACAATGGATTAAAATCACGATATGACATTTATGATATTGAAAGAATTGCTAAACCATATTAACTCTATTGGATAAATCACTATAATACCAAAAATGTAGTCCCGCTATCATATCCACATGGATACAAACCTAAGTATAAATGTGATGACCATGCTAGGTTGGTAGATAGTATATTGAGTATTGTCAAACTTTTAAGAGAAAAGTTTAAATACTAACTAAACATAATTGGATTTTATTTGAAGGGAACTAGGAGTGATCATTTTCGGTTCAATTTAGTTTTTATATAAAAAAAATTACCAAACCAAATTTAAAAAAAAAAAACAAATCCAAAACTGAGTCAAACCGATCGGTTTTGATTTGGTTCGGTTTTTTTAGGACCAAAACCGATTCAAACCGGTTTAGCTTGATTTTGGCTCGGTTTTTTTTTCAGTTTGGGTTTGTTTTTTTTTTGTTTTAGGCTTATAAAACTGAACTGGCTGGTTTTTTCAAAATTTTAATTGGTTTAATCATTTGTTTTCACAGTTCAGTTTTTTTTGTTAATTTTTTTTCCTGTTTTCTTGATTTTTTGGTTTTTTTGCTCACCCCTAAAAAGAACCTATATAGTTTTGCCTAACACAAGAACAAATTCTCTTCCAAACTATATAATTGCCATCATAGATCATGTGAAGATTAATGAGCATGGAATAAGATGGTATTATGAGTATGCAATGAGATGATGTCAAACTTTTTTAAATTTTGCTTGTAGAAACAATTTATTTTCTTTTTGATTTCATATCGGATAAACAATATTTTTTAATGGTATCATTTTTTATATGACATTTTCATTTATCATAAATCAAGAAATATGAGCTTAAAAGTATTATTTGACATTTTATTTTATCTATAAAAGGATCATATATAAATGAAAAATGCATTTATAAAATCTTTTAAAATAGGTCCAATTCCAAAATTGTTTGGGTCACTAATGAATTATTATTTTTATTTGAATTTTTTAATTTTTGTTTTATTTTTATTTCATTAATGAATTTATCTTTGTAGATTTGTTTGATGGAGAAAAATAGAATTGAACCTTGGACTAGATTATATTTTTAAATTATATAGTTTGGCAGGTATATATGAGCGTAAAGCACATATCATTATTATCTTGACCTTTTTGTTAATAGTTTTTTTTAACTTGTATTTTGTTTATATGATTTGACATATGGATTTTGGCCTAAATTTTCAAATCCAAATTCACTTTGTGTTTTATTAGGTATGGGCTCACAATTGAGTCACCTTGAACACCTAAATAGACCATAATCAAGTCAACCCTAACACCTAAATAAACCAATAATCATTGACCATCTAAATGAACTAGCCATGAATCAGCATCAATCATAAGTAACCTTTAAATGCATCACTATAACAGTAACAACAACAACACACGATCATAGGCATTGACCTTCTCTCTCTCTCTCTCTCTCCCCCACGCTTTGCCAACCATAATGTAACACTTTAACTTTAAACGTTTGGATCCATGTATTGATAATAGTAGGCTTTACATGCCACAATGTCAATAGCCAAGTTTAGCATGCTTTGAGTGTAGTTTTATCCATTTTTTATACTTTATGTTATCTCTATATTTTTATGTATTTGTGATATTTCAAAGTGTTTTATTGTACCAGTGCATGAGGTTTTAAAAGTTAGAAATCATTGAGAACTTTAGAGGTTAGGGCAGAGATCATCATTTAAGACTTATAAGGAGTAATAATGTAAGGTTCAACATCTTATAATGAGGCTTGAAAGGTTGAAAGTGTTGATATTTGAATTATACAAGGCATTATAATTTGCTCTTAGTGTGATTTTGTTAATAAGTGTTTTTTGTGCTTGATTGGTTTTGCTTTAAAATATATTTTTATGAAGTTATTATTGGATTTGACCTATGTACATTACCTTTATTGCACCAATTCTAATATTGATATAAAAATCATATTATTTGATATTAAATTCTTGCTTAAAATATATGTTTGTTGTCAAGTTATTTTCATTGTCATTGCCTGAATGCTTTCATGTTTTGTTGGTTTTTTTTATACCTAATCCATGACACAACCAATTTCAGGTTAATGTAGTTAGAATTAAAATTGTGTGCATGTTTGTCACTGTGTTAGTTTTTTTAACATGAAAATCATTTCCCCTTAAAACTCTAACTTTAAAATTACTTTCATGTAATGTTGTTTATATTCATTTGTTGCAAGTGTGGTTTGTATTTATTTGGTTTTTTGTGCCATATTTTGTCAAAAGTAATGTTATGCTAAATTGCTTGCATTTTGTTATGCTAAAAATATTCATTCATGTACTGACTCAATAAGAATGATAGTTGTTCACTACCAAACATGAAAAAAAAGGCTAAAATCAATCATAAAAAGTCAAATTGATCGAGAAGAGTTCTTATGATTGTAACCACTTTATAATTTTCTTTGCAAAATATTTTTGTTACAAGAATTCTATCTTTACTCTAGATTCATTACTACAAAATCACCATCATTAATCAATGGATATTAAAGATAAATAAAAGTATTTATTAATTATAAATATATTTTTCATCAATAAAGTTAGCACCACATGTAATCAACTGATTGGCTAAATGATATATACACTAACATGAATTGATTCTTAAATTGTCAAATAAAGGTCTTATAAAAGGCCTTCCACATCTTATGTATAAAAAAAGTGATATGTTATGCATGTCAATATACGAAGCAAGTCAAGAACTCTTTCAAGGTTAATAATCAATTTTTCACTAATCGTGCACTTTAACTCCTTTATATGGACTTATTTGGTCCTATGCATGTTTCAAGTCTTCGTGATAAAATTTTGCATTTATTATTGTTGATGATTATTCTAGATTTACATGGGTTTTATTTCTTTCTCACAAGGATGAAGCATTTGAAGCTTTCTCAAAGTATTTCAAAAGAGTTCAAAAAAAAAATTGTTTTATTTGCAAAATTAAAAGTGATCATGATAGAGAATTTGACAATCTTGCTTTTAAAATAGTTCTAACCACAAATTTTCTACTCCTAAAACTCCATAATAAAATGGAGTTTTATAAAGAAAAAATCATTCTCTTTAGGAAATGGGAAGAACTATGCTAAATGAGTATAGTTTGCCTTAGTATTTTTAGGAAAAAGCCATAAACACTTTTTATTATATTTCAAATCGAGTTTTCCTTCGATCTATTTTACATAAAACTACATAAAAGCTTTAGTTTAAAATAGAATTTAATATTTATTATTTTAATGTATTTGGATCAAAATGCTTTATTTTCTTGGTCATTCCTCTACTAGTAAAACTTATAAAGTATATAATCAAAGAACTATAGTAGTTTAAGAATTTATACATGTTGTGTTTAATCGAAGATGTTGGTGTAGAAGGTATTTTTGATAGGTTAAACCTAAATGAATCAAAAGAAGACACATATAAAAGGAATGGTAAAAAAAATATAACCTCAATTAACTCCTCAAGAACATGATCAACATGACATAGAGCAAGCTTCACAAAGTGTTTCCAAATCAATTTGAAAATTAAAAGGACTTTAACAAGATTCAATAATTAATTACCTATCAAATGGAGTTAGGACATGATCTTCCAAGATAAATCAACTTGGTAATGTTACTTTCATCTCTAAACTTGAACCTAAAAGTTATGATAAAGCCTTGTAAGATGAGTATTGGATACTCTCCAAGCAAGATGAGCTTAATAAATTTAAAAAAAAAATATGGGAATTTTTTCCTAGTCTAAAAAAAAACATTCCATTATTGAAACCAAATGAGTATTTCACAATAAACTTTATGAATTCAGTGTTGTTCGAAACAAGGATTGCTTCGTTGCTCAAAGATACAAATATGAGGAAGGAATAAATTATGATGAAAATTATGCTATAGAGAAAGAATGGAATCTATTTGTATATTACTTGCATTTGCATGTTTTAAAATCTTCAAGCCTTTTCAATTGGATGTGAAAAGTGCTTTGAATGGAATCTATATGTATGTTGCTTGCATTTGCATGTTTTAGAATCTTCATGCCTTTTCAATTGGATGTGAAAAGTGCTTTCTTAAATGGTTAAGTCCTAAAAGAATTTTATATAGAACAACCTTTTAGTTTTGAAAGCCATAATTTTTCAAACTATGTTTTTAAGTTTAAACAAGCTTCTAAAGCTTGGTACGAGAGACTAAGTAAATTCTTAATTTTAAAAGGTTTTAACATGGGTAAGATTGATTCAACATTATTTCTAAAATACAAAAATCATAATTTAATTATCATACAAATTTATGTTGATGATATTTTATTTGGAGCTAATAACAAATCTTTGTGTAAGGAATTTGAACATTGTATGCATAAGGAAATTGAGATGACAAAGATGAGAGAATTAGCTTTCCTCCTCATATGTCAAATCAAACAAGAAAATGATGGTATATTCATCAATTAAGCTAAATATAACAAGGAGCTAATAAAAAAAAGTTTGACTTGAAATCCTTACGTTCAAGTCCTACACTAATGAGCACAACTATGAAACTTGACAAACATTAACAAGGTAAAAATATGGACTTTAAAAGATATCGAGGTATGATTGATATCATACTCTATTTAAGAATTAGTAATTCCGATATCGTTTTTAGTGTTTGTTTATATGCTAAATTTAAAACTAGTCCTAGACAGTCTCATATTCGTGTTGTTAAATGTATTTTTAAATATCTAAAAGGAACAATTAGATTGGTTTTTTGGTACCATCTTATGAATAATTTCTATTTGACTAGTTATTCAAACTCTTACTTTACTGGTTTCACAGTCGATAAAAAAAAAAAAACACTAGTGGAATTTGCCCATTCCTACAACATGCATTAGTATCATCTATAAATTTGATTAAAAAAACCCCATCCAATACTTTTAGACCAAGCACATAAAAAATAAAATTATTGCATGGTTGCATGCATACGTAAAATTTTTGAATAGTTTGCACATCCATGCAAAATAAACTAAATGATAAAAGCAAGACAAAGAAAGAAATGTCATTTTCTTTTCGGTTTTGAGAAATGTTATTGCTAGAGACAAAACATTAGGGTATGACAAAATGTTTTTCCAGCTGAATGAAGAGTAATAAATTGGACATAAAAAAACAGGTGGTTTTAATTAAAAAAAATTAAAAATAGGCTCTAATTAAAATAAAATTAAAACCATCATGGACAAATGGGCAGCCTTGAAAACACAAAAGAAAAAACTCAAGTTGCTATAAGTAGAAAAGTATAAGATAATTCAAAAATTCCAAGGTTGAGTCCAAAAACTTGTTTTAAGCATAAATCGAACCTATACAACTATAAATATATTTATGCACATAAAAAAAAAACATTTGAACAACTCTAAAATCATGGATTGAGCTTAAAAGCCTCACTAGAAAATCATGTATTCTAAAAGTAAATTTTAGAGCATTTGATCTTTAATTCAATAGAATTGTTAAAAGAAAAACCAAATACAAATTGTATGAGGTTAGAAAAGAAAATAAAGAAAGCAAAGAAAAAAAGGCAATTACAATTTTGTCTATTTCTATGATTAAAAAAAAAAATTCTAGATATAGTGTGATAAAAGTGAGATGTACTCATAATGTTTCTCATATCTTGGTTTACTAACTGAAATACTTTTAATGAGAAATTATTCATATGAATGAGAAATATAATTGTTTTTTTAATTTTTTTGAAAAAAAAAATGAATTCTCTAAAGCACTAATAAAATCAAGAGATGTGCAAAGCCAAAATGAACACAACTATGAGAATTAATAAAGAAAAACTCTAGGAAGAAAACTACATGAATGCTATTGTCTTGGTTTATACAAAGAAAATAATCATGATATAATGTTAACTAATTAACCAAGTAAATTTGATAGTATTTTTATAGGGAAGGTTCAAAGCTAAAAGCTGCCTATTATAATATAGTGATTGTCCAATTTATTTTCTTTCTATGATTCATTACATCTTGGTATGTTGGTTAGTAATTTTCATTTACGTGAATGATTGTTGAAAAAAATAATTTTGATATGGTATTTATATACTGTCTAAAACCTTTCTTTGATTTATATATTGTCATATTCATTGATTATGTAAATTTAATGAATTATCAGGAACTAATTCTTATTAATCTTGAATTAATTGTATTTCATTGAATTTTTTCAAATTTAATAAATTGTCAGGGATTTGTTATTAAATTAATTATTTACCACTCAGATTCATTATTTATGCAATTTAATGTATTGTAGGAATCTCTAATTAATTTTGAATTAATTATGTTCCATTGAATCTTACCAAATTCATTATTTTGAGAATTCAATAATTAATTCCATTTATTTTTGAAATATTTATACATCCCTAGCGGGTGAAGAGACTTCATTCTTAAAAGTTAGATAAAAGTAGAAAAAAGAAAAACAAATAGAAAATTTTTATTTTTTCTCTTTGCCTTGTTTGTTGTTGTGCTCTCCTGTTGAAATCCTAAAAGGCAAGTTGTAATGAGACTACGAGTAACTTAACCTTAAATATATAAAAAGTATAATCTTGACAATAACTTTTTTTTCTTGTCTTGTTTTTGGTTTTGTTTCGAAATTCTATCATTTTACAAGTATTTTATACTTATTTTTTATTTAATATTTTTATTTTTATTATCCTATAAATATATTTAATTGTTTTTACCAAACAATTACCGCAACAACGAATTCAATGGTTGATGCACGTAATTTATTGGTTTAAGAATTAAAATACCTTTATAGACCACACACCCATCCTCCATAAAACAAAATGCACGTAATTTAATGTTGATGCATGAGATTCTTTTCTACCACGTAACCCATGAGCAAAACTCTTCATCTAATTAATGGCTCTTCTTAAACTTTTACATAAGATTCTATACTTCATATTTCAGATTAAAATTTCATAGTCATCTAAGATTAAGAATGTTTTCAAATCCTAGAAGTTATTGTCCAAAATTTACAACATTTTTCTATTTGATTTAGATTTTTTTTATTTGGTTTAGAAATTTATTAGAATTATTATTATTATTATTTAAATCTTTGTTTAAGACTTTTTCCTAGTACACAAGTAGCCTAGAAGAAATGTAGCATTGAGTTTTGATTTAAAAAATTATTGAGTAATAAAGTCTTTGTTAGGTGGCCCTATTCCATATAATTCTATGTTGGTTGTGCTGTTTTTTTTTTTTTTCCATTGACAATAGCTATTATCAAGGATCAATGATTCCGAGTAATTAGTTGTCGTGTATTGTTAAATAACTATAACTAAAAATAATGATCACATAACATGATATGCTTGTTTAGGAGATGAAAAGAAGGTTCTCTCTCCGGAGAAAAAACATTCGATAACTAGTTATAAAATATATACAAAGAAAAATTAATATTTAACTCGTCGACTAGTGATGATAAAGTTATAAAAACAAGTTGAAGAATTACCTCATCAATTAATATAGATTAAGAAGAAAAAATTAGAGAAACAAACACAAGTCTTGTTAATGGTAATATAAAAGATAATTTAAAAAAATTTGTTTGGTCTTTATAGTACTAAGTCTCTAGTTGTGTTAAAGTTTGAGAATAATGCTGTATGAATTTTGTGTATGGTTTTCATTGTAACTCTAATATTAATTATGTTGCTAGGGTAGATAGGTATGACACTAGTAGCTCGAGATTTCTAACAAAAATATTGAACATGTAAAAGTTGAAAACTTTTAATTTAACATTTATAATGTCGTGTAAAAAGAATAATTCGAATTCGAGAATAATTTTTTTTAATTTAAATAGATCAATGCATGATATTTTTTTCTATCTCGTAATCTTATGTTAATAAATATAACTTTTAATGTAGCTATTAGATTAATTTAAAATCTTGTCAAAAGATTCTAGAGATAATATTTCGTATAAAGTTATAATTTTGTAGTAATCTAGGGAAAAAAAACTTTCAAAAATGCTCAAAAATTACTATTTAAGATTTGAAATATTTTTTAAGATAATTTCAGATTATTTTTTAAATTTGATTTAAATCTCTTTTATTATTTTTAAGCTTTGTTTTTCTTATTTGCCTCCAGTTTTTCATCCTAGAAAATGTGATTGCTCTATTCTGCAGCTCATAGATACATATATATTATTTTACTAGTATTATTATTTTATTGTTATTATTATCACAATCAATGTTTTAAATTACTATAACCAATACTTTTTTGCCATCATTTCATGATTCTTATTATTATATACAATAAAAATATGTCATTTGGTTATTGATTCTTATATTTTTTGTAGTTTATAATATGGTTTTATATTTTGAGACTGATTCTATATAATAATTTTTCCCTTCACACATTTTGTCAAAATAATAAATAAATAATTTTCATAAAACCAAGGAACAATTCTAGTTTTAATGTTATTATATAGTTTTGATATAAATTTTAAAAACTAAAAAAAATATTACTTTTAAAAGGGAAAAAAACAATATATACCGTACCAGAGGACAAACGCTAACGACCAAAGAGAAACGGCGGTCTTAACATAGAAGTCCAGATGATCGAGACAAAGGAAGGGGAAAAGTCAAGACCCTGTCGGTTTTTCTATTGAACTAAAAAAATTCCATCTTCATAAAATGCCTTTTCAGTCTCCACAAAAGAGAGGCACGCCAATGAGACGACTCGTTGAAAAAAAATTATACAGAACAAATATACCTAAATTCAAAACCCCATCCTATTTCTATATTTATTAATTCATATTTTTTTTCCAGATTTGTCTAAGGCAGTTTAATTCCTCCCATCTCCTTTTGCATTTTAATAGTATATAAAAGAAAAGTATTTTTTTATTATTTTTTTCTTGACTTCAAATTAATTTTTATATATTTATAAATTATTTTGATGTGTTATTAATATTAAAAATAATTTAAAAACATAAAAAATTTATTCTAAAAATTTATTATATTTCTAAAAACAACCTTTTATTCCTATAGTTAATCCCCGTAGATTTCATGTATGTTAATGACATAGAGGTACTCTTAATTATTAATTAATTAATTTTTGAAGCTAAAAGGATTTACCAGTTAATTGTTTCACGGAGCATGAAAAAAAAAAAAAGAAGAAGAAGCGAAGGACAGACTACAGAGAGTAGTTTCTATAAATAAATAAATAAAAGTATTCAGTTTATTTATTGTTCGTCTAAAAGCTTGAACGTGCCCCTTGCCGGTGAAAACGCGCTTTTTCTCCTCACGTTCCTTGTTTCCTCTTCTATTCTCCTCCCTTTCAATTCTTTTTTCTCTCTCTTACAAGAATCCCAAACCAAAAAAAACAAAAGCAGAAACCAAAACCAAAGGCAAAGCCATTAATTCCACCTCCCCGAAACTACAGCAACGACATTCTCTTGGCATAAGATAAATAAAAGGACATTCTTTCTTTGTTTTTTTTCTTAGAAGGTGGCGGTGGCGGTGGCGGTGGCGGTGGCGTCGGTGGCAATGGATCTAAGGAGATTGGTGGCGTTGTTAATGGTACTGCTGGTGGTTCAATTGGGTTTGGTTTCTTTCTCATTAGGAAACGTGGTTTTTAAGGTCCAGCATAAATTTGCCGGCCGTTTACGCAACCTCACTGAATTTAAAGCCCATGATGCTCGCCGTCACAGCCGCCTTCTCTCCGCTGTTGACCTTCCTTTAGGTGGCAATGGTCATCCTGCTGAAACTGGGTTTGTTTGTACCTTTCTTTTTTGTATTAATCACTTCCAGCTTGCTTTCTTGTTTTTTTTTTTTTTTGTATTATGTATATGTATGTATTGTTATGATTATAATAATTTGGTATTAGCGTTTGCTACCTATTTATCTGATAGGTTGGTCGGATTTTGTTTTGGATCCGAATTTAAGATCGGTTGAATATTTTTATTTTATTTTTTTGTGGGGGTTTGCTGTAGTTTGTTTGATTTTACTGTTGCTTTGAATATTGTGGATTGATATATGGTTCTTCATGATATAATTATTGTATCTTTTATTCTGGCTGCTTATTTGGTTTACTTCGTTCATTGGTTTAGCCTTTACTTCTCGAAGATTGGGCTTGGCAATCCAGCGAAGGACTATTATGTTCAAGTGGATACTGGGAGCGATATTCTATGGGTGAATTGCATCGGCTGTGACAAGTGTCCCACAAAAAGTGACCTTGGTGTATGCTTCTTCATCATTGTGATTGTTTTTTTTTTTGTTGTTGTTATATATGTCTTCTTAATTATGCAAGGACTTCTATTTAAGAATCGCCTTCTTTTCTGTTATTTTGTGACAGATAAAATTGACACTGTATGATCCAGCCAGCTCTGTGTCTGCAACAAGGGTTTCTTGTGATGACGATTTCTGTACTTCCACATACAATGGCTTACTTCCTGATTGCAAAAAAGGATTGCCCTGCCAATACAATGTCGTTTATGGGGATGGAAGCTCAACTGCTGGATACTTTGTGAGTGACGCGGTGCAGTTTGAGCGAGTCACTGGAAACCTACAAACAGCATTATCAAATGGGACTGTTACATTTGGGTCAGTTGCAGTTCTCCTATTATAATGTGGTTTTGTTGTGCTCAACATATTTCAAATGTTGTGTCTAGATTTTGAAGGACTCATTCGCGTCCAACTTTTAATCTAGCCTAGGAAATGGATATTGGAAATGGAAGGACAATGTATGCACCATATGCAGCTTGACCCGCATAATTTTTGTGGGTGGATTTGAGTAGCTGAAAGCTATAGCTTGAGTTCATGCTAGGATGACCTGGTTTGGGGAGCTGTTTTCTATGAATCACTTGGCTGAGGCGCAGCTTATTTTAAAACATATTTTAACTGAATGTTCAGTTATTCACGTGACAAAACTTCCAGTGACAAAATTTCCAATCATCTATACACGAGTTATTATTATTTTGAAAAATATTGATATTCTGAATCATTTAATAAAATTAGTAAATTACCGAAACAGAATTCACCTTCTGCCTAAATTCCTAGAAACAAATAATTTTAGCATATCCATGCTTGTTTAAGTTTTTTTTTTTTTTTTTTTTTCTGTAGTTTACAAATATATAGTGTCAACTGCTTCTTCTTTCACTTACAAAATCTCTCGTCTAACAGGTGTGGAGCTCAACAATCTGGGGGATTAGGTACATCAGGTGAAGCACTTGATGGAATAATTGGGTTCGGGCAAGCAAATTCATCTATGATTTCACAACTTGCTTCAGCTGGAAAAGTTAAAAAAGCTTTTGCGCATTGCCTGGATAATGTAAATGGAGGTGGAATCTTTGCCATTGGGGAATTGGTCTCACCAAAAGTGAATACGACTCCTATGGTACCAAATCAGTATGTGGCACTATCTTAGTATTTATTTATTTTTCTTTTCTTTCATATAATTACAGTTATGGTTGATGCTGTGGTTAGTTATCTACCTTCCATTGATATTGCCAACTTTATATGCATATAGAGAGATCAGATGATAAGAAACAAAAAATTTGCAGAGATAAAACGTGAAATAAATAAAAGAAAGAAAAAGAGGGGAAAAAATTCATGAAGTCACCAGACTAATGGTGAAGGTGGTATGTTCTCTCTCTTTTTTTTTTTGTTAGAGAGGTGAACCACATTATTGTTCATTCAATGTGTATTCCAGAGACAGTATCTTGGAAATAATAAAACTCATCTCACATGATGAGTTTAAGAATCTATGTTTTACTTAAAAGAAAATGATGCAATGAACTTAAATTGTGCATTATCTGTCTAGGTCATGGGTTACTTTAAATTTCAAAGTGGGCACTTCTGGTCATCATGTGGTGGAGAAGACAACATTCTGTAACAAGTTTATTTAAGGCCAATCCGGATGTCTATTTAATTAAATATTTTCTTTTTATAATGATTTTATAGGATACAAGACAGCACCTTGTCAACGCCACTGAAGTGATTACTCATTATGAGCTTCTTTTTTCTTTTATGCAAAGAACTTGCTGCATTTCTCTTGTTCACTTTATGTGAATCATGTTACAAGGTTTAGTTTTATTTCTTCATTTAGGATAGGTCTCACTAATATTTTCTTTTCTAATTATATGTTCTTCGATAATTTTAGGTCACATTACAACGTTTATATGAAGGAAATTGAGGTGGGTGGTACAGTTCTAAAACTTCCAACAGATGTATTTGATTCCGGAGATCGGAGAGGAACAATAATAGATAGTGGTACTACTTTGGCCTATCTTCCAGAGGTGGTTTATGATTCAATGATGACTGAGGTTCCATGCTATTCCTTAACCTTCTTATATTGTTTGTTTGTAACAATAATTTGGACTTACATGGTTTTCTTTCTCATCTCTTTTTGTTAATTAGATCAGGAATCATCAACCTGGTTTGAGTTTACATACCGTCGAGGAGCAATTTATCTGTTTTAAGTACAGTGGAAAGTAAGGATCCTGCAAAGTGTAATTACTCTTTCGAAATTTAGGTTTTAAGCACTTATTGTTAGCCTATATTTAACATGGAAACTATGATTGTTGCATTTTTTAAAAAAAAAAAAGTTCCAAGTTCAATCATTCATCTAGTCATTGTCCCGACCCTCTGAAAGTACATTCTTGTTGTTTGTTAAATCCATTTGTGGGGAGTCATTTAGATCTCCATTCAAATGTATTTTGTAATATCCGGATATAGTTCGTTGGTTGCTGTTAGGAAGTAATTTTCAAACTGTTAACCTTTGTTCTTTAGTTTGTTGACCCTTTTTGCTTTTATACCAAGCTGCTGATTTAGCATTTGGTTGTTGCATTTCACCTCTCTTCATCAATTATGTGTAAGATTTCTCAATTTTATTTTTTCACCTCTTGCAGTGTTGATGATGGATTTCCAGACATCAAGTTTCACTTCCAAGACTCACTTACTTTGACGGTGTATCCCCATGACTATTTGTTCCAAATTAATGTTAGTAGAATGGTTTGTTACTTTAAGAGAATCTTCATGTTCAGTGCATCATTTTCATTATCTGGTGGTTTTCTTATAAGTTTTTTGCTTAGGAAGTATGTCTAACATGGAAGGGGATGTTTTGTTTGAATTGAAAAGTAGTTCTAGCTACTAAGATTATATTTTATATTTTATTGCATCTATTATTTTTCTTGTTTACTTTGTAAGGCAGAGCAGGGATTATTTTTTGAGCTATCTCTAGTTCTGGGATAAACCCATTTCTGCTGCATGACCAGCCAAATATTAGAAAATTCAGATGCTTCATACCAGTCAATTAAGAAATTCAACCATCTAGGTGGTGGCCCAGTGGTAAGAGCTTGGGACCAAGAGGTTTGCTCCCTCTATGGTCTCAGGTTCGAGCCCTAGGTTGCTCATATGATGGTCACTGGAGGCTTACATGGTCGTTAACTTCAGGGCCCGTGGAATTAGTCGAGGTGCACGCAAGCTGGCCCGGACACCTACATTAAACTAATAAAAAAAAGAAATTCATATCGGTTAATTCTTGAATGAGGTATTCAACTCCATAGATGAATTGGAAAAGAAATCTATTTTAGATAGATTTTATGATGAGTCAATCATGTAAATGCAATTGTAATTAAATTTCCCCATCTGTCAAGTGTGATTTAGAAAAGATATTGGTGGAATTGCAGTTACATAGCATGGGTTTTAGTTTTTGGATTTGAAAGTGAAGTAATTAATTGTGCACATGTACAGGATCATCTATGTTGTTTTCAACCAACTTGTAGAAAATGTTTTACCGTTGTAGATTTCATTGGTTGTGATAGGTTGATAGGTTGTGCGTGACAAGTGTTTGAACTATTTTTATTAATATTCATAATAAAGGCAGAATCATATACTGTTTATGACCAGCCAAACATTAGCAAATATCAGATAATAAACTTTAGAAATTGAATAATACTGGTAATTAATTGCATGTTTCATTTAGTCAGTCCTCGGTAAAATTTGCTGTGGGCGTCCTATTATCTTTTTTTAGATTCCCAAAATTTAAATATTATTTTCAGGTCATCCCAAAGGAACATTGCTTGTTTGAATCTTAGTTTGGATATCGCCGAAAATAACTGTTTCCCAGCCAAAAGAGTTGATATGTTATTGTCATCATCTTTCCACAGGAAGATATTTGGTGTTTTGGGTGGCAGAACGGTGGGATGCAATCAAAGGATGGGAGGGATATGACTCTTTTAGGAGGTATGGTCTTTGATTGGTTCTACATGCAAACACCCTCCTCTTGTGCATTGTGTGTCACTCAACCTGCTCGATAACTTTATATATTCATGCATCAGACTCTTCCCTGTATGAAAATCATAATCAATACCACTTGTGTATTAATAAAATTACCGAGGAGCTGAATATACCCGTCTAAATCTCTCACCCCTTACAATTGGCTGAAGACTCTGGATATTCATCAATTATGAAGGGAAATTAACTTAGTACTTAGCAATCCAACATTCAGTTTTAAATTTCAATATTGCTCTTACTTAGTGCCCAACAACGTCTTTTGTTTTTCTGGGGTCAGTTGCACTTCTTTGGGGTCAATTGCATAGATTCTGAGTCTTCTAGAAGAAATTGAGACACTCAGATTTAATTTTTCTGGAGCTGGGAGTAATTGATGGTCTAATAATATTTGTTTTTACATGATGCTGAGAAAAATAAAAAGGTCCATACTTTTTGGATTATTTGTCTATTAACTACATCAATTGTTTCCTAACGCAGATTTGGTGCTTTCTAATAAACTTGTATTATATGATATCGAAAATCAGGCCATTGGATGGACAGAGTACAACTGTAAGTATCGTTTGCTGTTTTTATGAGCTTTAGTTTTGATTCTTCATTTGTGTAATTTACAAGCGACCTATTAAAGTAAATAAAGAAATAGATAATCATGTATTTAAATATGCATTTTGGCAGAGTGGTGTCTGTGCCTTGCTTTTAGGCATGGATTACTCTTGAACCCCACATTCCATGTGATATCTTTGCGTAGGCCACTAGAGGCCCAGTTTGGAGAAGTGATAAGTTGTCAAGGAAGGAGAGGGGGCAAGAGGTAGACCTAAGATAGCACGGGGTCAAGTGGTACTGAAGCATTTAAAATGCTTTGATATTGAAGCATTTAAAATGCTTTGATATTGAAGCAGATGTGCTTTAAAATCCAGCTATATGTTGCAAAAGGATCCATGGAGGCAACATAACTAGTCTGGTATTGAGGCTTAGTTGTTCATGTGTTTGAAGCAAGTGTTCTACACTTTGCATTTTTTTTTCTTAAAAATATGCTGATAGATCTAAGGACTGGTTAAAAACTCAAGTGAATCAGGATAAATAGGTTGTGTTTTTAATCTACAAATTAGACAGATGTGCAAAAGAAAACGTCACGGATTCAGAAATTAAGAGGAAAGATGAATTGATTGCTACTTCATCGGTGTGGCTTATCTAATCAATCTAAGTAGAGAAATTTAACTGTAAAGATGTAAAATATCTTCAGTTTATATGTCGATCATTTGTTATGTCCGTTGTGTTTTTTTATCAGCTCACAAAGGGTTATTAAATGCTAAAGAAATTATTGACATGGAATCAAAATGGGTGCCATTTTTTCTGTAGGATTCTGTTTCTTTGATGATATTCATCCGATGTTTCTTTATTTTTCATTTTCTATTAAGTATGGCCTTTCTCAAACTATGCTATGGTTGCTATTAGGCTCTTCAAGCATCAAAGTGAAGGATGATAAATCTGGATCAGTGTATTCTGTTGGTGCTGAGGATCTTTCATCGGCATCTCCCGTTCGAGGCGGAAGAATTGTAACGTTTTTGTTATTACTATTTGCTATGCTGCATAGATTTACATGATAAGTGAAACAATTGGAACAACATTCTTTGCTTTTGTTGTGTACTATAATGTAATCAAAAAACGCGTGCTGGGTATAGTTCATTCTTGAATATCTTTTCCTCTTTATCTACACAAAACGTATTCTTTTGTTCAATTCTCCATTACATTACCGCCAGTGGATGAAGTTTTCGAGTATTGTGTTCTTGCCTTGTGTCTTAAAATGCACTTCTGTAAGCATATCATGGAATGAATTATTTGAGGCTAGTGTGGGGCATGTGCCCTTTTATTTCACAAAGCGTCATTTGCTGTCTAGTTGTCTGCTTCCCCTCAATGTTTTACATGTTTTGTGGTCAACTTTGGATGCATGCCTGAGACCCCATTCACTTGTATTCTTTCAGCTCTGCATTCGTTTCTAACATATTAAAAGTGTGTAACTGTGGTTGCGGATGTTTTTTAAAGTATTTTTTATTTAAAAGTATATTAAAATAATAATTTTTTATTTTTAAAAAATTATTTTGATATTAACACATTAAAATAATCTAAAAACATTAAAAAAAATTTTATTTAAAATTAAAAAAAAATTAAATTTGTTCAGAAACGCAAAACGGTAGAAGTCTCCTTTTTCTCAGAGAACGGTGGCTTGGACTTTACTAATTCAGCCAGTTATATTGGGCAACTTGTCATTTACTAATTCAGAACCGGTAAAAAAAAATCCGAAATAAGTTAAGTATTTGATGAACTGAGTGATAATTCTGTTTAAATAAAATTGGAAGATTTATCCGTTTCCAGCTCCAAAACAGAGGGAATGTTCTCCTTATTTAACAAGTTGTTTGGGACCAGCTGACTTCTACACTGGCTGGGGTTGGATGTTAAAAAAAAATATCATCTCCAAGTTGACTTGTTTTAATGGATCAATTAGGTCTTGAGTTGATTTTTTTTTATATAAAAAACGTTTGTGTAAATTATCTTTTAAAAAAATAATATTGAAATAATATCATTTGATTAAATATGTTTTTTTAAAAAAATATATATATATATAACACTCAAGTTCGATTCATGATTAATTCATGGCCAGAAAGAATTTAATCACTGGTTTTGAGGAGGTGAAATAATAATAAATATTATTTTTTATAATATTTTTTGTTTTGAAATATATTAAAAAAAATTAAATTTTTTTTTATTTTTAATATTAATATATCAAAATGATATAAAAATAATAAATTTTATTTTGTGTTCAATTGAATGTTAAAAGGCAATCTTGATGACTCGATTTCTTACATGAAATTATTGTACAAGAACACTTTACCAGCAGCTAGGCTGCCATTAGATAATATACTACTTTCATATTTTGCTCCTCGTTTTAATGGAGAAAGAGCAAGAGATAAGAGCCGGGAGAGGTAGAAGAAGATGAGAGAAAAAAATGGGTCCAATAATTTTTTAATTAACGGAGATGTCTTTGAAATGTCAAATCTATCCTCGTAAATGGAACCATAAAACTACTTAGAATTCACTTTTGATATGAAGAATACTTTATTTTATTTTATTTTTATCATCAATTTTTTTATGCAATTTCATCCTTTAAATATAGTTGAGATTTCTTTCAATTTAAATGCTCTCACGTGTACGAAATGTCAAGGAATATTCTGATGATGAATTACACATCAATTTTGCAAAATAAAACTTCAATATGGTTAAAATAGATATTAAAGGAACAATGACTAACTTAACAAAAATTAAACCATACCCCCATTAAGATTTTGGCATAGAAAACTTCAATTTGATCCATGAAGTTTTAGCTTATTTATTATTTGGTTTTTGATGTTTTAGCAATTCACTTTTCAATCCCAAATTTATTTTGATTTATGAAGTTTATTATTTGATCCTTGTAGTTTAATATATTAAGCTCATCTACTTTTCATGATCGATTTTAACTTATTTATAAGCTCCCGAAAACATTTATAAAATAATAAAGAATGGATAAATAAGAAATCATGAGGATTTTATTCTGATAAAAATAAATAATGATTAGAGGGATTGTTTTGAAAATAATAAGGGAATTTGACCAAGTTAGTATAAAAAAGGGTATTATATTAGAAGAAGTTTAGGAAAATAATAAAATAATGAATTACAGGAAATGTGGGGCAAAATTTTAAATTTTGAAAACTTCCATCTCTCTTTTATTTCCTCTAATGCCGCGGCAACACATGAAAAGAAAGAGAGGAGAGCATGAAAAATTTCAAAACAATTCTTGTGCAAATGCTTAGGGAAAGACCGATTGAGGGTTAAGGTGGGTTTACAGAAGGATTAAACACAAGAAAACATTAAGATTAGGGAGGATTTGTAGAGAGAAAGAAACTGTTTAGAGGAGAAAGTGAAGAAAGGAGGAGAGAAAGATAGAGACATGGAAAAAACCTAAATTGGTTTCTGTTAGAAACTCAAATTACAACTCAGTTTGATGTTTAGAATATATTTATGTCAATTTGAATAAAATTTCTTCATTTTCATTATAATTCTTTCAAAATTGTAGGTTCTAGATGGAAAGCTGGAGAAAATGTAAATTATCTTGAAATTGGATTTCTAGGATCATTATAGGATCTAGAATGAATGAATTTATGATGAATTGATGAAGAAATTGGGGGATTAATGAGACCCCAAGTAGTTGGCTATGTGTAGAGGAATGAATAGTAATTTTTCTTAATAGCTTTTACAAATTGTGTTGTAATTATGTTGTGAATGATGTGAATGATGATTTTTGAGTATTTGATGTTATTTTACATAATGATGATGAGTTTAATGAATTGAGAATTTAGTTTAATTAAAAAAATTGTTAAACAAAAAAATAAGAAAAATCATTACTAAC
The DNA here is from genome assembly GCA_033617975.1 of Populus alba x Populus glandulosa. Classification (NCBI taxonomy): domain Eukaryota; kingdom Viridiplantae; phylum Streptophyta; class Magnoliopsida; order Malpighiales; family Salicaceae; genus Populus; species Populus alba x Populus glandulosa. Next base: position 9,874,971 of record CM066161.1, read on the forward strand.
TAAGAAAAATTATAGAAATCAACAAGTTCATGTTTTTTTCTTAAAAGTCGACCAACAATCATAGTTTTAAAATCTGATCTGGTCTGGCGGATTTACTCGAGACCCAGCCAACCCGAGACTGGAACCGGGCCAAGTTGAAGAAAAAACAGGGAAAGAAAAAACTTGGTGTGACCCAGCAAACCCTGGTCAAAAAACCAGTTGTAACCCATTGACTTTTTTTTTTTTTTTTTACTAAAACGACGTTGTTTTGATTTTTTAAAATAAATTGACTCGGAAGACCTGGTGACCCGGTCAAAACCCAGAACCCATGTCCCTGAACTAGGCCGGGTTTAAAAACTATGCCAAAAATGATGAAGGGAGAGACATATTAAAAGTCGACCAACAATCATAGTTTTAAAATCTAATCTGGTCTGGCGGATTTACTCGAGACCCGGCCAACCCGAGACTGGAATCGGGCCAAGTTGAAGAAAAAACAAGGAAAGAAAAAACTTAGTGTGACCCGGCAAAACCTGGTCAAAAAACCAGTTGTAACCCATTGACTTTTTTTTTATTATTAAAACGACGTCGTTTTGATTTTTTAAAATAAATTGACTCGGAAGACCTGGTGACCCGGTCAAAACCCAGAACCCAGGCCCCTGAACTAGGCCAGGTTTAAAAACTATGCCAAAAATGATGAAGGGAGAGACATATTAGTCACTTTTTAAGTTAGTATGGGGATTTTATCAAAATATGATATATGGTGTAATTAGAATATAAATAAACAAGGATAGATAGAGATAAAAGTATAGTGAAATAGTTATGTATAGTTAATTATTTAAATAATTAATAAGAAATTTAATTAATAAAGTTATATGCAATATATAACTATTTATGTTAGAGATCGAAATAGAATATTGAGAATGGAAAGTTAAATATAATAGTAATTTTTTTATTATTATTAAATCCATTAAGGGTAGTGTTGATTAATGAGAGAATTAATTCGTTGGGGATATCTTGACAGCTATGTCACTAACCCGAGTTAGAGGAGAAGCTTCTAACATAGCAGGTAAGTACGCAACACTTGTGATATGTTGCATTATGTTAATGTTGTTGTCAAAAAATTTATTCATTTGTTCTGAAAGGAAGAAAACAAATGAATGATGGAAGAAAATCAAACAATTGAAAGAAATATTTTATTAGCCGTTTAAGTTAATCTCTGTAACTTTTCTTTCAAAACTCTTTTGTTTGATTTTGTATAATTTAACAGAGATAGATGATGTCGGATGGCTTTTTTATTTTTCTATTGTGTTTGTTGTGTACAGAGTCTAAGTATTTATAATACAGTTATAATTAAATCACTCCTACTAATTTGCTATACAAAATTCAAAAATAAAATCTAAAAACATAAATTAAGGCATTTAATATAACCGAAAATAAAAGTCAAAATTATTGTCATGTCTTCTCCGCTTGTTGCTGCACAATCTTCTACGTAATTAACGGATCTCAATTCAATAGATTTACTTATGCAGCTAACGTGTTGGTCATACAAAAAAAAATAAAAAACTTACAATTATGAAAGTTTCCTACAGGTTCAGATGCTGCAATTTTTACACTCCAAAACAAATGTAGGACTGCTATATGAACTCGGATCCTAGCAGGGTGAAAGGTCGCTGGTCTTCGATTTCGTCGCGGAAAAAAGTTAGATGTCATGGCACCACAAGGTTCGTCAGGCTGTTTTTTGGATCGTTTGATCATTCAAGCAAAGCCGGAAGTTCCATTTTTGGTGATTCCGGTGGTGGTTCAAAATGGGCTAGATGAATTTACCCTCAACAGTTGCACTTAGATCTCATTTGTGCCTTGTGGTGGACGATGTGGTTCTATTGGATGGAAGGAAGGATCTCAAGCAACGTTGTCAAAAACGTTTTTTTAACACGACACGGAACATTTAATTTAAACTCGACTTGTAAAATCGAATCGTAAAATCGTAAAATCGTAAAATCAGAAGTAAAATTTTTTAATAAAAAATCGTAAAATCGGAAGCAAAATTTTTTTTCGTAAAATCGCAAGTAAAATATTTTAAACAATACAAATATCCAAACATATTAAATGACATAATTCAAATAAAATTGAAATAAACAATACAAATATCTAAACATCTTAAAATACATAATTCAAGTCTATTCCCACTTGTAGTTTTTTTAGAAGCCATGTATCCTACAATTCAAGAATAATTTGTTTCTTGCAGTTCAATCATTTGTTTAAGAATTACAATTTACAAATATGCATGTTGTATCCTACAAAAATACATTCACAAAATAAGCAAGTTGCAACCTCCATTTTTTTACCATCCATGCTAAAACTAATATTCGAAGTTTATTACAACCATTATTACATTCCATTTTTTTTTCTTCTAATCATTATTACAAATTTCCAATCTGCCATTTTTTTTTCTTACAATCATTATTAAAACAAAAAACCATCATTCGAAGTTTGTTTCTTTCATGCTTCCAATCTGCCATTTTTTTTTTCTTACAATCATTATTAAAACTAAAAACCATCGTTCGAAGTTTGTTTCTTTCATGCTTCCAATCTGTCATTTTTTTTTTCTTACAGTCATTATTAAAACTAAAAACCATCGGTTCAGTAATCACCGATTCACAGCAGTCTACACAGTCTTCGATGGGAACTGATCAAAATGATTCACGAAAACGATAATCACATTACATTCAGCAGAAAACGATAATTCACGAAATCAAAAAATCACAGAATCATATAATCACATTACATTCAACTGCATCTTCTTGCAGCAAATTACATTCAGCAGGGCTTCGGTTCAGTAATCACTGATTCCAAGACTACCAAATCAAGCAAGATCAACAGGGCATTCGGTTCAGTAATCACCGATTCACAGCAAACCCAGACGATGAACATAGATTCACAGCAAACCCATATAATTTTTTGTCTCTAATCACCGATTCACCACCATTAGATAGAAAAAAACAAAGCTTGGGTTCCCAATTCGTACCTTCGTCTCGCTCTGGAGTGTGAGACAGAGAGGGGATGACTGGAGTCCAGGGAGGTGACCGTGTGAGACAGAGACGATGAAGTCACTGACGAAGCCGCGAGACAGGGACGAAGACGAAGGGGACGGACAAAGACGAAGTCAAGAGACAGGGACGAAGACGAAAAAGACGAGGTCGGCTGCTTGGGCACTCGGGTGGGATTTGGGAAAGAAAAGGGATTTGGGATTTCATAATTTTCAATGTTTCATTTTTAATTTTCAGCCTTCGCAGCACAGGAACTTTTGACAAACTCGGAAAAACGTTACGTTTTTAACGTTTTTTACGAGTCAACCGGGTTTTTTGCGAGTTTGACCGAGTCAACCCGATTTTGCTGGTTTTCGAGTTTTAACCCTGATTCTACACGTTTTCTGTATTTAACTCGTAAAATCGAACAATTTTACGAGTTAAAATGCATTTTTAACAACCATGATGTCAAGTGTATTCCACAGGAATTGCCCTCGCTGCATACAAGCCTGATTTCTGGCTGGACTGGTTCTTATAAAGCCAGCAAGTTTTCCAAAGAAGTTCAAGCCTGCTTTTCCCGCAGCTTATGACTATCCGACGGGTACAGTTACTTGCAAAGGAGTAGATAAACTATCAGATTGCTTTCTGCTGAAAACACAAATAAGATCGATCTAGTACAGGAAATCACTCGGAAAGGAAGCACATTGTCCATCACAAAACATTACGTTTTAATTTGTTGACAATTCCCAGATGACGTGACAAGACAAAAAAAACTCAATCTTTGGCGAAAAGGTGCCGGAATAAATGGGATATGGTTATATAATGAGTTCAGGGAAGGTTGAGAAAGAAAAGGGAGGGTTTTTATAGGGTTTTTGGTGTGCGAATTGCAGATAGGCACAGTATGAGAAATGGGATTTGGTTATATACACTTCATCTCCACGATCAGCAGTCAAGAACTTGGTTAGGCATCGACACGCGCTTCTGATTTGGTTAAACATTTTGCATATTTGTTTTCTGAAAAAATCACTAAACGTCAATTGGTATGTCCTCGGCAAAGGACCTTTCACATCTCCAACAGATGTCTTGCGTTCTCTTAGCAGAAAATAAAAGCACAACGAATGTTAGACATCGTCAGAAAGGCCGTCTAAAGACCACCCAACCCATTCAATGCGTCTTGTTGCTAGCCTTGACTCGTATGCTTTACACATGCAAAATCCAAGCGAGTTGGTATATTCTCTCCAAGTGACGAGACAGGAGCTCAGTCAAAGTTTGCTCCTGTCGAATTCTTAATTGCGGAAATCCACTCTAAAGCACAGTTAATTCCACCATGTCAACGAGGAAAATAGGCTCGCGAACCCCTACAGATAGACATGCGTTAGACAGGACCACTGGAAGAAAAATCCATGAGCAGATTTAAGTCTTGTGATTCGTCTAAACCCTGCAGCACCGTCCAAGCACCGTCAACCCGTTGGCACCTTAAGTTACTATCACTGGTTATTAGACTCTTCTTCAGCTGGTAAAAATTTGACAGTAAAATATAACTGCTGGCAAGTAGCTGAATTTTTAACCACTTTTTTTGACGTTATAATGTACAGGAGGAGAATCAACGGGCACCTCAGCCACTTGAATGTCATGGTGGATTTCTATAAGCTTAACCTTGTGTTCACCAAGCACTAACAGAATCTAACAGAATCTACCAGAAACTACATTTCTTGCTTCAACATCTCGGGAAGCAATGAAACCATCTTTAACTTGTACAGAAAGGAGGAAAATGTGATGAACGCAAAAGCACCTACATTTCTTTCAGTCTTGGGATTTTTTAAGGCAGTTCAAAAGGCACATGCTCAGGAAGCCCCAAAATATCTGACAAATTGGACAGACAATATCGAATTCAGCTGCATCTCACAGCCACTGGATTCCTCTTTATGGACGTTTATCTAGAATTTACATGTCTTGACTTTCACTTCAGTTAAGGAAACTAGATTACTAAGCAAATATAAAACGAATAAACACGTACCAGCTCCATGCTGTGCATCCCAATTCAACTTTCCCGGACCCAAAAATAAAGATTGTGAGTTTGTTTTTTCATGGGAAAAGAATTAGTCAAGGCAGCATGCTCTACACCACCAGTGGCGTATAGCCATTCAAGCCAACTTATAAACTAAATAAAAGGTCAGCACCTTTCTGTAGATAAGCTCCTAGCTTTGGTATGGAGCAAGGGAAGTTATATCTACTGGGCTGCGCGCGCACATGCTTGTGTGCATGTGTGAGGTGGAGGGAGATAGAAAAATGCATCACCCCCAAGGACAGTTATACATTCACTGTTGAACGAAATCGAGGGATTATATATTCACACAACAATGATGTACTTTTGAGATTGCACACAACGCACATTCATACTGAACCTTCTCTCCAAGTAATAATCCATACGTGAACAAATATAAAGCTAAAATGGTGAGCCAATTGACGTCGATGACCAATTTGATTATGGATCAATGACAATAATGAAGAGGGAGCAGCTTTGAAATTCATGTAGCATATGCATAACTAGAAACATAAAAACTTGGAAAACAGTTCAACTCATACCTCTTAAACATAGAAGTCAAGAAAATCTACGAAGTAGTTGGTATCCACGATATTAGCAGATAACTGTCAAACTCCACTAAAAGTATCAGAAAGACAGAAAATCATACATAAGCTTCAAAACCACAAGTTTACTGACCTAGGCAACAAACACAAGTTTCCATACCCAACTGCTCAACAACACAATCTTAGTACCGATCATAGCGCCTGCCAAAGTGAATAAAGGGAGCCATCAGTAACATGCTAGAAGGATAAACAGTTAGCATTAAAGCAACAAAGACAATCAAATAGTCCACATTTCGACCAAATATGCTAACATTTTAACTGAATAGTTTCAGGTAAGTATAATATCTGGGGTGCTACAGCAATTGACCACAATCAAATTCTGAACAGTTGATACTACAATAAAAACAGGACTGTCAGAGTGGATTAGGTGCATGACAAGGAAACAACTTCAGTGACCATAGATCTAAGCACTCAAGCCAAGTAATTTGAATCAATAACAGTTGAGAAATCATTTTTTTTGCAAAACAAAACTTCTGCAACAGGAAGTCCAGAGCTTTGACATTTCTCAATGCTCCTCCCAGAAAATTTCTTTGTTTAATGGAGAGGTGAAGGGAAAAAAAATAATAAGGAAAATTAAGAGGCTCAGGGAGAAAAGGAAATGAGGAATTAATTTGGATCTCACTTACAAAATAGGTTTTCAAATGATAACAAGAATTTATTTCCCCATCGAGCATCTTGGGAGATACCAAGATACCATCTTATGAGTTGTTCCCTTACAAGCACAGCTAGGAATCATTTCATTCTATTCTCAATTTCAAAGTGGAGCGTGCAGGTGCATAACAATAACTTCTCACGCACATAATAATTGCTTGAGCTCTAGTGTTATTTTTATTATATTTAAAAGCTTAAACACATTTATCCAACTATAACAAAAAGTGGAATCAATTTAAAAAGATGAATAGTCACTGATTAAAAAGAAAAGGTAAAACAACAAACAACCAGCCAGACACAGGGGTAAATAACAACCTGTGGTGATCATAATCCCTAGAATGTTCCCTGGACCGAGAACGTGATCTGCGACGACTTCTTGGATCATAATTGCGGGAGCGCTCTGAACCTCTGTCACGTTCGCGATCATATCCACGATCCCGGTCATTATACCTGTCACGATCTCTGCTTTTTCGATCATACTCTCTCCCCCGGTCACGGCTATCTCCCCGATCTTGATCCCTGCTTGGTTCTCTATCACGATCTCTACTTCGTTCTCTCGATCTAAATCATGATAATATCAGCAATTCAATGGTCAAGGAAAGAAGAAAATTGCAATAAGAAACTGGATCCATCAGATAGTAACTCAAATAAGTATACCTCTGATCATCATGCCGGTCACCCTTGCGGTGCTTGTTTTCCTGGAAAATTAATTATGAAGAATGAACTGAAAACCATTCTTTAATAACATGAAATATCATTTCATTTGATATAAAGACAAACCCAAATGGGAAATGCCACCAGTTTAAGGAGAGGAACAGCTATTCCCAATTGCAAATGTCTCTACTTGAAAAGTTAAACATTGTTTCACAATAAATTTAGCACCCCCAACAAGCAGTCACAACACCACCCAAAGGCCCAAACAGGAAAGCTCCTTAACGATAAGGAACATGTACCGACTCAAATGCAAGCACACATGCACCAAGTAGAAGGGACACACATCATCGAAACAAGACCAATGTGCTTTCAAAGGAAATTTAACGTAAAATAAATGGCACAAGTTAAAGTTACCTTTGCTTTTTTTCCCTCCCCCCCCCCCCCTTTTTTCAATTCTTTCAGTAAATTGCAACTATAACAGCCAGACCACATCAATAATTCATACCACCACAATTAACCCCAGTTTTAGGATACAGCTTGACAAGATAGACACACTCAAGTGATATTCTCCAACTAAGCCGCATAAATAAAAGGAGGCTCAGCTTATTAAAGACAACCTTTTATTCTGCTTTCCTTAACTCACCAAATTGAAATTTCCTGTAACACTTTGAACAAGATCCACACATTCCTTCACAAAAAGGGTCAGCCAAAAGCAGATGATTTGTTATCATAAAACCAATTCTTTTATCTTTTGACAAGATAAATACTAGGATGCATCCAACATCTTTGATTGTCCAAAAATGACCATTTAGCATGCATCACGTCCATCCACATTACAGATTAGACAGTGTTTTTGCATTTTTGACACCAATACACCAAATGTCTTTTTCAAAGAGTTACATCCCTATCAAAGTTCAGCAGCTATACCAGATTATAATAAGGAAAAGGGGGGAAAAACTGAAAACAGATTATTCTTCTTCAAGGTCAGAAAACTCACAGATCAAATACTAACTGGGAATCTCTATAGTAGAATGTGAAACATTATACCAGCACCTGAGCCAACATATTCACAATACCAACTTAAATACATCCCAAAGAGGTAAAACAACTATATTTATCCCACATAGCACAGCATGCCAATTCTAGTTATTGTTTTCAATTTAATGCCTAAACTACAGAGAAACTTTGAGCTTATGATTTTCGTCAATAGAAAATTGGAGACCATAAGCAATTAAGATGGTGTTGATATGTTCAACATTTTGCACAATTAATCTGAAAAATGAAACTATGAAAGACAATGGATCTATTGGTAAATAGTACAAGCAAGCAATTTTTTCATTTTGCACACCTGAAGCTCAGTGAGTTTCTCACGAATTTGCATATAGCCTAAATGAAGCTTCCCTCCAAAATGATCTGCAAGACGTCGGTCACTGAAAAGAGCAGAAAGGCATTTCATGAAGATGTCAAAAATGAAAAGAAAGCGCATGCATAACATGTTGCCACATAATATTCTAACTATATCATGGTCTACAAACATACAGAACAAAAAAAAGACGCACATTCTTTAGCTGCAAAAGTTATCCTCGTAAAACTGGGCCCAAAAGCCTGCTGGTAACAAGGACGTATATAGTCGGGTCAAAAGATGAACCACTTGAAACCCCAAATACTATTTGTTTCCCTCAAAAAGAAAGGAGAGAAAAGGACTGCACTTGTTTGGAGAGATAAGATCAAAATTATACCTGTCATATACGCTTAGAAAAGCTCCACAAATGTCACAAACACGTAGCTTCTGATCGGTCTGAAATTAAAAAAAAAATAGGAGATAGATATGGTGAATTAGAGGACCCAAATTACTGAGCATGGACGGAGCTAAATACCTAAATTCTCCCAGATTGCCACTATAAAATGGAGAAAGGATAAGCTCTATGCTTAAGAAAGCACATTCTGAAAAATTGCACCTCAATGATTCTTAAATTTCCATTAAGGCAAGAAACACAGTGGAAAGTTCCCATTGTGCTCAAATTTCAAACATTTTCATGCTGATGACAATGCATAAATGAACAGATTATGAACTTTAAATATGCATATTTCAGACTGGATTTGATGGATATTTAAGTAGTTTCACATTGCACAAAAAATTTTGAGAGAGGTACACAAGCCTAAGCAGCCAAATTGCCTTTGATGTGTCAAGTAACTCAAGATATATTTTCCTAGCAACATGTCAGGTATCAAATTGCACAGCTCTAACTTTCCTTTTGATGTTTGTAAGAGATTCAATGATTCTTGGTAGACCAGTGTCCATTTAATTTTTTCAGTTTGTTTCTTTGGCTTTGGAAAATAACAAAATAAGGTTGAAATCAGATGATTAAAACTATGGTAAGAATACTCACAATGCGCACATCAGCAGCAGTATACTTGGTGGAATCTGCAGTAGGTTCCTGCCTGGCAGGAAGCTGAGGAGAAAGGAAGTATAAGCAGTCAAAATACACCATAGAACTAAAATAGACCAAGATGGATTGAAAGGAGCAGAATGAGAGAGACAATAAAACAGAGGGACAAAAACACCATGGTCAAAAGTAATGCAAGCCAAAATCTAAAAATTAAAAACCTTCTTAAGTGCTTCAGCCTCTTCCAATGCTTTTTGAGCTTCATCTACCATTCCTTGCTCACCTGAGAGAATGTGTAAGAGGTTGAGAACTGCATAAGATAACCTGGAAATAAAAGGGTAATACATACAACATTGTTTACCCAGATCTATAAAATGCACACAGGACACTGCGCACATGCACAAAAACATAAATCATATAGCCTACTAGATTTTCATGGTTTAATAAACTATAAACAAAAAAAAAAACCTCCAAACAGACATCTATATCTGAAAGATACCAGCATAGTAGGCCAAAGAAAGAGGAAACCGGGTGCATATTGACATCATATTGACAATGGGTGTCAGGTAACCTAATAATACCATATTTTCCAACTGGTTATAAAATGCCTGATGATGTTAAGAAATATAATGAGCAAAGCTAATTACTGGATCCTATTTCTTCTCGATCTTTCTATATTTTTTGAACTTTTTTTTTCTATTTTGGAAAGAAAGAGAATAGGAGAAAAGGGAAACAATAAAAGAATGGCGGGTAATATGGAGAAATGACTACTATTGCTTTGAAACTCACAAACACAATGGGAAACATGCACAGAACATAATATGTTGTGTTAACTTGAAGCATTTAATGAAACCTAAAAGACAAACAAGTATGAATGTTAAGAGTCTTTACCAAGATCCTCAGCTTTCTTCAGCTTCTCATTTATCATCTCTTGGGTGCGAGGATCAGGAGTAGGTAATGGCATGGGTGGTGGTGGTGGGGGGGCCAGCATGGGAGCTGGTAAAGAAGCCCTGTCTTTATTGAAGGCCTCCAGAAGCAGTGCAGACTGCCACAAGATTGCCACATGCATAGAAGCCAAAATGAGATTCAAGTTCGTGGAATTGTTTTTCTTATGGAAAAAATTCATATAAGACTATGCAAAAGATAATGGTGGGCCCAACAAACAAAATAGATGCTCTATACCTGCTTCTCAGCTCTTTCAGTTCTGAGTTTTTCCACTTCTTCCAAAACTTGAATTTTAAAATCTGTTTTGCCTTCGAGATCTGCAGATTTATAGCAATACGTATGTCAGTACAATACCAATACAGGCAGATTAAAACCCAACTACACTAAAATTTTCATGTAACAATGGAAAAATCCATGCACACTATCCACATCAGTTTGTAATATGTGCTAAAAAGATAGCCAATATCCCAAATAAAACAAAAAGGTAACAATTACAACAATTATACAACCACTAAACAAGCTATTTCAATAAGCTGCACAACCTTATATAATTATTTCATACTTATTCAATGTGTACATCAACAATGTTCTAGATAATTGCTAATTGGTAAAATTAATGAATGTCAACAAATGACTAAACTTTATTCTAGCTGGTTAATTCTCTGCATAAACTTGCTCAAGACAGGAAACTTCAAAATAATTATCATTCTGGCTGCATGGAAATGGTTACTGGATTCTAACATTAACAAAAAGATAACAATCAAACATATTTTGTAGCATCATCAGCAAAGAAATCCTAAAATAAAAGATCTCAAACTAGTTCTATTAAATAAATCTCACCATATTTGTCAACTTCTTTCAGCTTCTCTTTAATCAGCTTCGACAACTCACTTACCTCAGCATTCTGTAATTTAGAAAATTCAAATTATTTAACAAGAAACATGGGGAATTAAATAAAAAGAGTGATAATGCTGCCATCACCTGTGTAACCTCAGTGACTGAAATCGCAATAGCAGCCTTGGCGTCTTCATCTTCAAGACGCTTAAGTGCTCTACCGATTTTCTTATCACATTCGACAATGAGCTTATCGATAACATTCTCTAACTCTAACTCGTAGTTATCAACACCTTTTGCCCTCGATTCTTCATATCTAGGGATAAATCTTACACTTTTATTATACATAAATACATATATATTCAACATTGGTAAATGAAAATTTAAAAAAATATATATGACATGAAAGTGAGGCGTACTCTTTCCTCAGCTGCAATGAATGGACTTTCGGGCATGGTCCCATATCCATTTTCTAAAAAAGAAAAAAAAAAAAAAGAGAGATGTTATGTTAGGGTTTTAGAAATCTAAGAGAAGGAAAATAGGAAAGATTAAATAGAAGTGAAAAACAAAAATATAATACCGTTAATTGGAAAAGCTCGTGAGGGCAAAGGCCAACCAAGTACAAGCGACAAACATCACGATCGTAGTACTTGCGATTGACCTCTCTTACGTCGCCGTTTCGATTTGCTCCCATGAGCACATCCAGCTGTTTCCTCATCGCATCCATCTTTGGTTTCTCCAATCTCCACTGAGACAGACAGACAAACAAAGCAGCAAGCACTGCTTCTTCCCTCCCTGTTTGTTGAGATCGAGGGAGAGACTCGGGACCTCTAGGGCTTGGGTTTGATTTCTTACTTATCTATCTTTGGTTAAATTACTGCTGCTGCTTTTTGGTAGATTATACCCTCGTCGTCTGAGGTATTTATTTACTTGACCGGCCTCATATGTGACTTGTTGGTTTGTGATGGGCAGCGTTTGAACCCAGCCAAATTATGAACCGGTAGAGATCTAGGTCATTGGACCAACCAGCCAAGGTTGATCCTGCCTTGTATTTTAAGACTTGTTTATTTTTGTATTTTAAAAATAATTATTTTTTTTTATTTTAAATTAAATTTTTTTTATGTTTAAATATATTTTGATACAGTGATATCAAAAATAATTTTTAAAAAATATTATTTAAATATATTTCTAAGTAAAAAACATTTTGAAAAGCAACCGCTACCACGTTCTTAAATAAATGTGTTTGTTCTTAGTTTAAAATGTGCTTTTAAGAATTTTTTAAATTGTTTTTAGATTATTTTGATGTTTTAATATTAACAATATTTTTTATCAAAATATATTTTTAAATAAAAATATTTTAAAAAATAATTGTTATCGCATCTCAAACATTACTTATATGTTAATATTATAACAAATGTGTTTTATTATATCATAAATTTTTAAAACAAAAAATACAAATATGCTAGTTACATTTGATGAAATAAATTAAAAATATATGTATTGATAAATTGTAAAAGACTTGTTAATATTAACTAAAAATACAAGAGTGATTTGCTTGTGATATACTACAGGTAGGATTTTAAATTCAATTTCAACATAAAAATATAATTATATTATGAATATATTTTCATGTATCATAATCTTTTTATCTAATTTTTTTTATGTTGACCTCGGTTGACTTCTATAGTGGGCTTGATTCTTTTAGTCCTTCATTTTTTTTTTTAATATTTTATATTTTAAAATAAAAAGACTCTTTATATAAAATAATTAATGATTATTTTATGGATAAATAAATACGAACCAAATATGTAATGTCTTTTTAAAATAAATTACTCAATAATATTCAATGGGAATAAATTTGGTTTTTTATTTTTTATCATAAATTTTTATATAATCTTTTAAAATTAATTATTCTTTGATTTTTTTGTATAGTTGCATAAAAATTATCAAGATATTATTTTTTTATTAAAACTTACTTTTAAAATTATGATAAATTTTTATTTAAGAAACCAAATTGTTAATAATTAAAAAAGGCATGTTTGTGTAAAAAATAAAAAGAGATACATAAATAAGAAAAGAGAGTATTGGCCAAACAAATCTTTTTATCTTGAATTAAAACTAGTTACATGACCCGCGCGATGCAGCGGGTCTTTTTTTTCATATAAAATATCAAAAAAACTTAAGATTTAAAAGTGTTAGGTTTTTCTGTAAAGTTATACCCAAGAGTCTTGGGTTTCACTGAAACACCTGACCTAAGAGTAATATTTATATTATTACTAATAACATTAAACTTGCATGACCCAAGTTTAAGTGAGTCGGCTGCAACACCGGACCCAAGAGTATTGGATGTGGGTCTGGCTATAAGGTCGTGTCATAAAAGTGTAATAATTAAATAGATTAATTAAAAAGAAAAAAACAAAGAAAAAAAACCAACATGAAAAAAAAACTAATGAAGAAAAGGAAAAAAAAATCTAAATTAATTGGGTTAACCCTTCAAACCAGGTTAACCTGTCAAACCTAGGATTCCCATCATGAAAGTATGATAACTAAATAGAAAAACAATTTGACGGGTGTTGCTACCCAATTTTTGACCCATGTTTTGATATATTTTCAAAAAAATCCAAAAAAATTGAGAAAAGCAAAGAAAATCCAAAAATATGTTTTTAATATATTTTCGTCATTTTAGCATTTTCAACGTCGTTTAAAAAGAATTTAAATTGTCAAAAGATTTTTCAAACGCGTTCGACTTTTCACGCGTAATTTTTAAAATCGTTGATTTTTCGTATTTTGAGTCGACGTTGATATTGCTCGTTTTCAAAAAATACAAAAAATAATAGAAATCAAAATTTACAAAAAAGAAAGAAGTTGAGGGACCAAGTTGAAAAACCTAGCAACATTTTTGCCTATAAATACTGGTCTTTAACTCAAACAAAGGGGGGGGTTAATTTTGGAAACACAAAAAATATACAAAAAACCTAAACCTAGTCTCTTTTTTGAACAGCAGCCGCCCCCCCCTCTGGTTCGAATTTTTTCCCAGCCGCCGGAGCCAATTCATTTTTTTCTCCCCCACACAGCCCCTCACCCGAATTGAATTTTTCTCTTTGGAAACCGGCCAAACAGCCCCCCAAAGCACCCGGATTATCCTTTCTCCCTCACCAGCAGATCCAGCCGAAACCCCCTTCCTCAGCAGCGTTTTCTTCTCCTCTCAATAGCAGCGCCTCCACCCAAATCAACCCGCAGCTCCGGCGCTTCCTGTTGAAGACGATCGCTACTTCCCCAGCTTGGACCCGTGGGTTTCTTCTCCTCCGGTCGCCTCCAGCAGTCCCTATCTCCCCGTTATCTTCCCTCTCGGCTTGCACAGAGCCGCCGCTCCTTCTCCCCTCCGCCGCAGTCTCCCAGCTTCTCCACCTGACGAACCCGAAGCCAGCCTCGACAGGCCTTCACCGAAGCCGGCCACCCTCTCGCAACACAAGTCCCCCCCTTCATTCGGCCTCCAGTAGCAGCGACCGGCTCGCCGAACACCAGCAGCAACACAGCCGCCGTCAGACCTGCCTTCACCACCTGAAACGGAGGAGGAGAAGACACCCACCACCGCAGCTGGGTATCACCGGATCTGCAACCAGACGCAGATCTACAAAAAAACAGATCTAAGAAATGAAACAAACAAATTAAAATCAACTGCCTGTGTTGTTTTTGGGTTTCTTTGCAGGTCGTCGCCGGCGTTGGGAGGCTGAGAAGAAGAAGTCGATCAAGCCCCCTACTGTGGTTTTTTTCAGGTAGCGCGTGAACCCACGCGCCGCCAGTGACGGTGGCGCGTGGGGAGACGCGCCGGAATTGTTCATGCGGGTGCAGAAGTCCTTCCCTGCAATTTCGGGAGTTTTGAGGGACCATTTTGTAAATTTTAAAGTTTTAATGTAATTTTTGTTTATTTATTTTAAATTTGTAATATGTGAATGTAAAAGAAAAAAAAAGGAAAAGAAAAGAAAATAATAATAAAAAAAAAGGGATGTGTGTGTTGGTGTATTTTTATTTATTTAATTTGAATTTGAATTTGAATTTGTATTTGTATTTGTATAGTGGATGTAAAAGAAAAGAAAAAAAAAAGAAAAGAAATAAAAATAGTGAAAGTGTATGTGTGTGTTTGTATTTGTTTTATGAATTTGTTCTTTTATTTATTTCTTTATTTTTTTTTAGGATGAAATTGCAAATCTATTAAAGAAGAATTTAATATTTTGATCGGATCGCGGTTGAGAATTATTAACTTATACGTAAGTGATATTTCTAATTTCCGATGAAAAGACAATTATTAAAACTTCTTTAACACATCAAATTCACGAAGCAGCTTACCTCAGGTAGGGTGCGTTAGGGGTGCTAATACCTTCCCTAACCACAACCAGTCTCTTACCCGCGAATCTCTGACGAGACCAGTACATCCGGTTTCCTAGTAGCCCGCAATCAATTACTAGGTGGCGACTCCAGCGAACCAAATTCAAGCAAACGCAATAAACGAGATTTAAATCGCCAGCCGATGCCGCGCGCTGATTTTTTTTTTGGGGTGCGACAACGGGTTTACCTAGAATTAACTGGATTAACCCATCAAACCAAGTTAACCCGTCAAGCCCAGGATACGTGTCATGAAAGTTCGATAATTAAATAGAAAGAAATTTAACATTAACAAACTAAACTAAACAAACAAAATTAATTAAAAAGAAAAAAATCCAGGTTAACTCATCAAATCCGGGATCTGTATCATGAAAGTCTGATAACTAAATAAAAAAAATTAACATTAACAAACTAAATCAAATAAAAAAAACTCATTAAAAAAAAAGAAGAAGAAGAAGACAATTATATAATAATAATAATAATAATAATAATAATAATAATAAGTGAAAGGCATGGGGAAAGCTGCAGTACTTTCCCGACGCCTTTTAAAGTATTTTATAATTGCTGAAACTCTTATAAATATTTATTTTGATTATGTTAAGTTGTTATTCAAATTATCATGTTGTTAATATAAAAACAAAATAGAAGTTTTGTTAATACGTATATATGTGTGTGTGTGAAAGAAGAAAGAAAGAGAATTTCAACTCAAAAATATTTTTTTCTTTAAAATTTAAATTTTTACAAATTTTTATTTTATTTGTCATAAAATTAAGTAAAAATAAATTTTAAACATACCCTCTCAATATATTGAGCATTAATTAGTTGACTCGTGCTTCACCGTGAATCGTATCAAAAAATAATTGCAACATAAATAAATGTGCAAACGTTGATAATATGTTTTCATATATCTAAAAAAATATAACTATAAATTGAAAGTTTAATGCGTATGCTTAATAAAATTAATCGAGAATTTTATATATATAAAAGTTGATGATGCTAACCAAATATCAAGTTGATAAAATAAAAGATAGATATAAATTAAGATATCTCATCTCGTGTCTCAAGAAGCACTTCAAATTATTTCTTCAAACTATACATCAAAACTTTTTTTTGCAAGAATAGCACTAATTTAAATCCATCAAAACAAATTTATATTATACTATAATTCCTCCATTCCTTATCACAAGTTTTTTAAAAAAAAAAGAAAAAAAATTCAGTTTAACTCATCAAACCAGGTTAACCCATCAAACCCGGGATCTGTATCATGAAAATCTGATAACTAAATAAAAAAATTTAACATTAACAAACTAAATCAAATAAAAAAATTCATTAAAAAAATTAAAAACAAAAAAAAGAAGAAGACAATTCTATAATAATAATAATAATAATAAGTGAAAGGCGTGGGAAAAGCTGCAGTACTTACCCCATGCCTTTTAAAGTATTTTATAATTGTTGAAACTCTTATAAATATTTATTTTGATTAAGTTAAGTCATTATTCAAATCACCATGTTGTTAATATAAAAACAAAAACATATGTTTTTGTTAATACCTATGTATGTGTGTGTGTGAAAGAAGAAAGAAAGAGAATTTCAACTGAAAAATATTTTTTTCTTTAAAATTTAAATTTTTACAAATTTTTATTTTATTTGTCATAAAATTAAATAAAAATAAATTTTAAACATACCCTCTCAATATATTGAGCATTAATTAGTTGACTCGTGTTTCACCGTGAATCGTATCAAAAAATAATTGCAACATAAATAAATGTGCAAACGTTGATAATGTGTTTTCATGCATCTAAAAATAAACAAGTATAAATTAAAAGTTTGATGCGTGTGTTTAATAAAATTAATCGAGAATTATATATATATATATATATATAAAAGTTGATGATGCTAACCAAATATCAAGTTGATAAAATAAAAGATAGATATAAATTAAAATATCTCATCTCGTGTCTCAAGAAGCACTTCAAATTATTTCTTCAAACTATACATCAAAACTTTTTTTTTGCAAGAATAGCACTAATTTAAATCCATCAAAACAAATTTATTTTATACTATAATTCCTGCATTCCTTATCACAAGTTTTTTTTTTTAAAAAAAAAGCTTTTCAACACATGTTGTTTATTCAATAAAAATTAAAAGTAATAAATAGAATAAGTATAGATCTAATGATCTAAAATAACGATAAGAAATGCATCTTCATAATTAAAATCCTCTTTATCTTATTAATGTGAACTCTTTTTACAACATCTTTTTATCACAATTATTAAAATTCAATTTTTGACCCCTCTCAAAAAATATATATTTCAACCAAAAAGACAAACAAAAATATTTCAATCAAAACGAGATATTTCAAAAAAACAATTAATTAGAAAAATAGAATTATGGATGAAGATTGTTAAGAAATTGAGAGAAAATGGTTCACACTAGCTAAAAATTAAAAATTAAAAAACTAAAGGCTGATTTGAGAAATATACCAATATTGAGGAACTATTTTAATGCATTTAGAGATGAAAATGAAAGAAATATTGAGAGAGAGGTTGAAATTGGCTGAAAATAAAAGAATTGGACAACCAAGGACTAGAATTAAAAAATGGCAAACTTGGAGGACTTATTTTAAAAAAAACTCTCCTTTTTAGAAAAATGACATATTAAAAAAGACAAAAATTAAAAATTAAAAAACTAAAGACTAATTTGAAAAATATACCAATATTGAGGGATTATTTTAATGCATTTAGAGATAAAAATGAAAGAAATATTAAGAAAGAGGTTGAAATTGGCTGAAAATAAAAGAATTGGACAACCAAGGACTAGAATTAAAAAATGGCAAACTTGGAGGACTTATTTAAAAAAAAACTCTCCTTTTTAGAAAAATGACGTATTAAAAAAGACAAAAACAAAATCTTAAGTGAAATGGTGCATTTCACTTAAAAAAGCTCAAAATGATGTCATTTTATGTATGGACACAAAATAACTCCTTCTGTAACAAACATTTATGCAACTGTTGCTTTGTTTTTCCCATTATTTTTGCCTTGCTTTGGCCACACTTTCTCTCCCTGCTTCCTATAAATACCAAACAACATGACATTCTCTTCCTTTACATGTGTACTCAATTTTCAATTAAAACATTACATGCTCTAACCCTGTAAAACCGCTAAAAAATGTTGCAAAAAGACCATCAAAAGCATGTTTGGCTAAAAGGATATAGCCATGGTGGATAATTAAGATTAACTCATGAAACTAATAGCCATAATCATTCAACCAAGAAAAAGTTTTAGGAGCTTAATACTTGCCTATAAATATAGGGGGAAAGTAATAATAGGAGCCAAGCTAGAGGGAAAATGCCAAGTTTAAGAGGGAGAGAGAAGCAAAAAAGAGTTTAAGCTTAGAGAAGTGAGGGTAGATTGGGCCAGAAGGTAGGAGAGGTGAAAGAAGAAGAGAAAAAAACCAAGAAAAACCTAGAAAAAAAGGAGAGTTTTAAGCTAGAAATAGAGGTGTTTTGAAGCATGAGGCACTAAAGGGAAAAATAAGAAAAATAAGAGAAAAGGAGGTACATAAAATATAAAAAGGAACCTGAAGTGGATCGAAAAATACATCATTAACACGCTACCATAAAAATAGGTGATCAAGTCCTTCTTCCTTCTCTTTTTTTTCCCAGGAGGTTTATGCATGATTTACTATTCAAAACACAAAATAATGCACATATTACTATTCATGCATGGTTAGTATTCACTCATGCATTTTTATTTTATTTTTATTTTATATTTAACTTTATTCACTTCACATTAACATTATCTTTATTTTATAAAATTGCATTTTTGTCTTTTTCCATATGTATATATGTGTAAATATTTATTTTTGAAAAGGTTACAAAACCATGTTGACGAGTTAGAGCCAATTTTTTAATTAAACTTTGGCTTTAATAGTTATGTTGATGTTTCTCATAGCTTTTAATGACCACCATAAGCCTAGTGTGGCATTTTTAACCTTCAAACAAGTTCAAACAAGTTCAATAATGAGTTGACATATTTTTTAATAAGTTAGTGTCATGTTTTCAAAACTTGAATTTTTACTACTAGGTCGACATGTCTCATGGTTTTAGGTACTAACATAGACCTAGCATAACGTTTTAAAAATAAAGAAAACAAGGTCGATAATAAATCCACGAGTCTTTTCTGGATTAGGATTGACATAGAAGAGGACATCATATTCTTTTCAATTTTTTTGCTTTGTAAATAATAATGATAATAAAAAAGTCAAGAAATATAAACAAATAAAATTTAAAACTAAAAAAATCATCAAGTTACGAGATACTTTATTCAAAGCCCGACATTAACTAAATGAAAATCCACCAATAATAAATGACTCACAAATAAGTTAGAAAAATAATTTAGATAGTAAATGATGTAAAATAAATTTAGAAGAAAACACAAAAAAACAAAATGCAACCTTTCATCTAGAAGGATGGGATAAGGTTGATTTTTATATTTTCTTAAGTATAATCAGCTATTTACTCAAATCTTTATAAACAATGCATGTTTTATAATTCTTAGTCTATTTAAAGGAAGTAGGTGACAATTTCATTTTTCATTTTCCCCTTTTAATGTTGGAAGTTCTATTGTTCATATCGGGTGTGACAAGAATAATTGTTTTTTAAATAACAATTATCATAACAATAAAAGCAAGTTTTAGTAACAAACAAAAAACTTATGTTTTAATATTTTTTACACAAATATATTAGAACATAAAAGAATAATATATTGCTCGCTCACTACCACGAAAACAATTTTGAATTTTTTTTAACTAATCATACGGTTATTAAAAAGGCTTTCATATACAAGATAACAAATAAAATTATGGAACCAAAATGTATTTTTCATCAAAACCTGCTTCTGTGATTCATGTAATGTTTTTATAATGTAAATTAAAATTAATATCCTAAGAATAATTTTACTTAATTTAATTAAACAATTTAGAATTGAAATTAAAAAGAAGAAGTTATAGCCAATTTCTTCCCTAAACAAAGTAGGCCAAGCGCGCTTGAAAAGCTATGAATACATATTTTGATTTTTTTAATTTAAAAACACAAAGATAATATTTATACTTAATAAAAATAAATGTAAAAAAAATATATAAAGTGATAGACCGAGAAATAGTTGTTAATTCAAATTAAAAACAAAAATAGAAAGCTAATCATTCTCCTAAAATCGTAAGACATATGAGTATGCAAATATTTGACTCTACCTTTTCTTTTTAATTTATATATTTTAATTTATTTTATCTTATATATTATTTTTTCTTACTAAGAAAAAATGGTTTTTATTTCTATATACATCATGAAAATATAGTTTATTTCAATCGTATATGAAAGGAAAAAAAGATAAATTATAGTAATCTCTTTAAGACATTACAAAAATATAAAAAAATTATATAAAAAACAAAAAATATTTAAAAAGGGTGAACCAAACTGATGCAATCATAGATTTAACACCAAGAGATCAATTAGAAGTTCTATTTGCTCTAGTCATAAGACTTGGAGAAAAGAGATTCAAAGAGGCATTTAATGGATTTCTTTAATATACATAGGTAAATGTGGGCTTCAAAAGGATATCAAAGAATAAAGAACAAGCCTTGATTAATATGATTCATATTTAAGAATGACATGTTGGAGAGCATCCAGACATTACAAAAATATTGGAATAAGAAGATTTAAATATGCCAGTTTTGACCTTTCGCTGTTGTTTTGGCTATAACTAGAGCTATATAATGAATTTTGATGCGATTTTAGTTGCGTTGAAAAGTAGGCATTCATATTTTTACAGTGATATATGTTATACCTTTTAATTCATCAAGCCAAAGAGATAATCATTCATTTAAAGTTGGGCTTCTATTTTGCCAACAGATTACAAAATTCAAGTTTGGTCTTATTTTAATTAGTTGGACTATTATTTATTTATCTTTTAGTTTATTTTAGGACCTTCAACATTTAAGATCTTATTTGGGTTAGGTTTATTTTACTATTTTAGTTATTTTAGGCTTTTAATATGTTAAGGTATATTTATCAAGTTCTAGTCTATTAAGTCAAATTAGGGTTAACTTTCTACTATATAAACCAATTGTTAATATTAGTTTTCAGTTTATGATTTTTTCTCTAAAGTTTCTGCATATTGTTTGCTTTATTTATTTTTACGTGGTTGAGTAATTTTCATACTAAGTTCTTGATTGAACTTAGAAACTCTTTGAAGAATTGATCAACTTTGTTGTGATTTATACTTTTTGTTCATGTCTTATTATAGGCGTAAGGTGAGAGTGATCAATTGTATGTAACTTTGGTTCTCTAAGTCAATGTTCTTATTGGTCAAGTTGTAAACTTTTCTTCAAACCTTAAATTAGCAATCTAAAGGACAATTTTGCATTAGTTTGGTACATAGTTTTTAAACCCGGCCCGGTGGCCAGCCCAGTCCAAGGCTTGGGTTTCGAGTTTTGACTGGGTTGCCCAAGTAAATCCTTATTTAAAAAAAATCAAAACTACATTGTTTTAGTAAAAAAAAAAAAGAGCAAAAGTCAACGGGTTGTGACTGGGTTTTGCCGGGTCACCAGGTCAACCCGTCGGGTTAGCCGGGTCACACCGGGTCATGACCTTTCCTATTTTTTCTTTAATTTGGTCCGGTTCCATTCCCAGGTCGACCTACCGGGCCGGGCCGGGTTTCAAAACTATGGTTTGGTATCAAAGCATGACTAATTTTTGGTTATATCTCTTTAATTTTTATTTTTACAAGTAATTCTAGGGTTTTCTTTAGGTCTTGCTCTATTTAGGGTTTTCATTAGATTTTTCCATATCTAGGGTTTGTTTTCTTGGTTTCTTTCTCTCTAGGGTTTCAACTAATACAAAAAAAGGAAGAAAAAAGTCGATTTTGATATGGAAAAGTCTTAAAGTTGCCAAAACATTACATGCAAAACAACAAATTGTGTTTATCTTTATGACTTAAGAAATTTGGCACACATATAAAAAGAAAAAAGAAGAAAAAAGGATCAAAATTGCAATCTTGAAAGGATTCTTGGGGAAGAAATTCAAAAATCTTGGATCTTGCATGAACTAGGGTTTAACCGAAACTTGTCTTGGGAACTCTTGGTGATCTTGATTGATCTCTTGTAAATTTGGGTAGAATAGAATTATCTTACATCAATTTCTTTAGTTTCTTGCATTGTTTTCTTTAATTTTATAGTTTTTGTTGTTTCATAATAATAATTCTTGCTTTTATTTCGTGCTTTTGTTTTCATTATTATGTTTTCACTAATTTATATTGCTACTCGTAATTTTAACCTTAAGTTTCATTTTAAAAAGTTTGAATAATTGTTGATTATTTAATCTTTAAACATTAAATAAATCATTGCATAGTTATGTTAATTGTTCGATAAGTTTCTAAATTATTTTTAAGAATCAAAGTATGGGAATATAGTGGTAAAAGACATAACGAGACTATTAGAGTGAAAAACCTAATAAGTTATATGAAACACAAGAGGAGTGAATTTTATTGTGAGTATAAACTTGTGAGGTTTATGTAAGAAAAGAAAAAATTCCATTGCTACTAACCTTTATTTCGGCTATAAACAATATTTTCAAAAAAATTTGAACAAAAAAAAAAAAAGAATTATGGAGGAAAGACATGATAGAATGAAAGCTATTATGGAGGTATTATGGAGGTTTGTGTTTAATTGCCATAGGCGTTAAAAAAAAGGTTAAATTGGTTGTGGTTGAATTCATTGATTATGCAATTAGTTGGTGGGATCAAATTGTTATAAGTAAAAAATGTAATGGAGAAAGATCAGTATAAACTTGGAAGGAGATAAAGATAATCATGAGAAAAAGGTTTGTACCTACTTATTATTATAGGGATATCTATAATAAACTACAAACCTTATCTCATGGTTCTAGGAGTGTGGATTAGTATTTTAAGAATATGGAAGTAACTATGATAAAGTTAATATTTTCGAGGATATAAAAGCTACAATGGCTAGGTTTTTGAGTGGATTAAATAAAGATATTGCTAATATGGTGGAATTATATTATTATATGAGGATTGGGGATATGATACTACACATGGCTGTAAAAGTGTAGAAGCAATTGAGGAGAAAGGGTAGTGCAAAACCTAATGGATATTTAGGTTTTTTTTTGGTTGGAAGTCAAATTTTTGGAGAGAGGGTAATGCACATATGAAACCAATAATTACACCTAAAGTAATTGAACCTTTCTTTGTTAAGAAGCAAGTTCCGACTTTGGAGGAAAAAATAGAATGTATTGCTCAGCCAAAGCATAAACAAAAGGTTTTTTCGATATCAAGGCTTGGAAATTATACATATGAATGTCCAAATAAGATAATTATGGTTATAAAAGATGATAATGAGGTGGAATCGGCTAGCGAGGATGGTTTGGAGGGGATGGCAAAGCTTGATGATTGTAGTGATGTGGAGTATGTTATGTAAGGAGAAACTTTAGTTATAAGGAGATCTTTAAGTGTTCAGGTCAGAGTTTTGAAATCTAGCTTGGTGGTCGGCCTGGCCTAAAGTTCGGGTCATGAGTTTTGCCTTAGTCACCGGGTCACCTGGGTCAACTATATTTTTTTATAAATCAAAACGATGTTATTTTGGTAAAAAATAAAAAAACAGTCAACGGGTTATAACCGAGTTTTGTCGGGTTACCTCAGGTTGTGACTTCCCCTATTGTTTATTAAACCTGGTTTGGTTCCAGCCCCAGGTCAGCCGGGTTCCTGGTCAACCCACTGGGCCGGGTTTTAAAACTATGGTTTAGGTTTGTGAAGAGGATATAGAGCAACAAAGGGAGATTATCTTTTATATTAGGTTGTATATTGATAATAAGATATATAATATGATAATTAATAATGGTAGTTATAATAATATTACTAGCTCAACTTTGGTTAGAAAATTAAACCTGAATACATCTAAGTATACTAAGCCATATAAGCTTTAGTGGTTGAATGAATGTGAAGAAGTTAGGGTGATTAAGTAGGTTTTGGTTTCATTCATAATAGGGAAGTTTAAGGATGATGTTTTATATGATGTTGTTTCTATACATGCTACACGTCTATTGTTGAGGAGACCTTAACAATTTGATAAGAAGGTAAAAAATGATGGGTTTAGAAATATGTATACTATGGAGAAAGATAGAAAGATTTACACACTTGCTCTATAATCACCAATGTAAGGGTATGTGATTAGTACTTAAAAGTGTATTTTTATGAAGGTTTTATATCATCATTTTGCACTTGAAGTATCAATAACTCCTTAACTAAAGCATGCTTTATAATAACATACCTAATAATATAAGATACCTTTAATTTATGGTAAATGTTCATCTTAAATGCAGGCCTATCACATAAATGAAATGATTGATTGATGATTTTAAGTATTGAAATTGAAATGACAAAGAGAGGGTCAAACTTAGAAAAGAGATGTTGGTGTAGTACAAACTAGAACACTGTTCGGTAATTGGGTCATATCTCGAGTTCTAAATGTTCAAATGACCTTAATTTTTTGGACAGATTCGGTAAGACATAGGCCTACAACTTTCACGTGGAGTCCAAGATTTAAAAAGGTCATTTTCAAGTCCAAATTATAGCAATAATGGAGAAGTCTGAATCTGTCCTGCAGCCCAGACACTGTTCATTGTTCAGCCCATATCTCGAGTTCTAGAAGTCCAAATGACCTCAATTTTTTTTCCTGAAAAACTAAGACAATTTCCTATAACTTTTATAAGTACAGGTGGTTCTAGTTTTGATGTTAGCAATGATGTTTTGTTCATACAAAGAAGATACGAATTTTCACCAAGTCAAGAGGTGACCATCCACTCAACAATTGGTCATCAAATCAATAGTTTCAAATTTTGGCCTATAAAAGGAGGCATTTGTCATGCATTTAAGCATCTTGGTTGTTCAGATCAAGATCATGCTCTTTATTTCTTTCTTTATATTTTTGTAATGTTTAAGTTTTATTTCATGTTATATTTTCCTTAATCTCTTGTTTATGCTTTTCATTTCCTTTACTATACTTATATTCTTATGTTGTTTATTTATGTTTAGTTAACTTTATTATGTCAAGGTGAAAAGGTTTCACTAATAGTGTTAGAATATGTATAATATAAACTCAACATAGACTTCAATGTTTATATTCAAGAAAGTTTGTTATTAACATGTCTTATTTTTTTTATCTTACTAATTCTTAATACCTTGCTTGTTAAATGGTTAATCTAAATTTATGTTGTATAACACTTGGTACAACAAATGCTTAGCACTCTCATAGCTAAATCGTATGGTATAACCTACACATGTGCTATGAAAGGAACTTGATTTGTTGTTAACATAAGTTAGCATCATGAATTCCTGAAAATATTTAAAAGTATGGTGTTACTAAAATAAGATAATTAATATGATCATGTTAAAAATTTATAATGAACTATTAAGGATAAATCATCCGATTGGAACCTCCTTTGTGTGTGGTTTCCAGTTGATTAATAAAAAGAGTTTATACTATATTTATTTTTAATACTATTAGTGGATCCTCTAACCTTGACAATTATTTTTATTATTGTTGAATCCTCACATTAATTTTACATCTCAAAGTCCTCTTTAACTTATTATTATTATTATTATTTATAATTTATATAGTTAACCTCCTTGTGGTTCGACCTCGGTCTTGCCGGGTTATTTATTACTTCGACACTCCTACACTTAGGAGGAGACATCAATCTTTTAGTCGTGTCAGTACGAGGATCAATTGAAACTTAAAAAAGCTAGGGGAACTAAACAAGAATTTATAAAAAAAATAGTGAAGATGTGAGACCAAGTGAAAATAAGGTGAGTTGTGAGTGTGAAATAATTAGGGGGGAAGTCTCGAATTAGAAATGGGTTTGAAAATTTCAAAAAAAAAAAAAAACACGGGGAAGGCTGAGA
This sequence comes from Populus alba x Populus glandulosa, assembly GCA_033617975.1. Classification (NCBI taxonomy): domain Eukaryota; kingdom Viridiplantae; phylum Streptophyta; class Magnoliopsida; order Malpighiales; family Salicaceae; genus Populus; species Populus alba x Populus glandulosa. Next base: position 9,901,452 of record CM066161.1, read on the forward strand.
GTGGAGAGAAAATGAGTTGAGAGAAGAAAGTAAGGATGAGAAAAGAAAAGCGTATAGAAAATTAGGAAAACACCTTAATTTTTATACAAAAGTTGGGCTTCAATTATGTCTACAGATTACAAAATTCGACTTTGATCTTATTTTAATTAGTTGAGCTATTATTTATTTATTTATTTAGTTTATTTTAGGGTTTGCAGAATTTAAATGTTTTTTCGGGTTAGGATTTATTTTATTATTTTAATTATTTTAGGTTTTTAAGGTGTTAAGATCTATTTATCAAGTTTAGATCCATTAAGTCAAATTAGGATTAGCTTTCTACTATATAAACCAATTGTTAACATTATTTTTCAGTTTATGAAATTCTCTCTAACATTGTCACATGTTGTGAGCTTTATTTCTCTTTGCATGATTATGTGATTCTCATACTAAATTCTTGATTGAACTTGCAAATTGTTTGAAAGATTGATTAACTTTGTTGTGATTTATATTTTTCGTTCGCGTCTCGTTATAAATGTAGGGTGAGGGTGATCAATTGCATATAACTTTGGCTCTCTAATGCAAAGTTCTTGTTTAGTCAAATTACAAACTTTTCTTCAAACCTCAAATTAGCAATTTAGAGGACAATTTCGCATCACAAATAATCTAAAAATAAAATAAGAGATAGAGTTTTAATTAAAACTTAAATAAAAAATTAATGAAAAATAAAAAGCTAGAAGATGTTGAGCTTTATAGTTGAGGCTCGTGCACTTGACCAGATACTTAGGAACGTACTTGTGCCTAGGGTTGGAATCCTAAGCCTACATGTTTGAGCTGATTTTTTTATGGTATGGGTGTCATTCATTCTATATATATGTTTTTTATATATTGGATGACAAGTCTTTTGCTATGACAAACAACAACACAATAAAAGCCTTTAGAAACTTTTTTCCAACCATAAAATAACCTATAATCTCTTTAAAAAAATAAAAAATAACATAGTAAGAAAAGTTAATAATCCAATTTACTTTTCCCATCATTTTGATAGGATAAATTCAACTCCATTGAACTCCTCTCAAGAATTCCAAATTATTAATACTAAGATCACCCGGTAAATTGATATTGATATCCAACAACTTTCTCAATTCTAAACTTTTATTAGTGGTTTTTTTTTCATCTTCTAGGAATAAAAAATAAATAAAATAAATTTTTAAATCAAAATGTAAAAGTTTCAAATTAAAAAAACCAAAACTAAAATTATAAAAATTTTATAAGCTGCAAATAATAAAATTAAACCTTTTTCTAGTAAAATTGAGCATCATTTTAATATTAAAATATTTTTTTAAGATCATAATCACTTTATAAAAAATAGATTAAACTATAAAGTTAAATTTTTAATAAATATAATATAAAAAATAAATTAAAAATAGTTGTTTAATAAACAAAAGGATAAATAGGACAAATCATTGTGATTTGTCTGCGGTGAAACCAATAGCTCTTTTAGATTTTTGTGTTTGTTTTGTTTTTAATTTAATTTAACGAGCTTATACTAGAAAGCAAGAGTGAAAACTCAAAACCAAACAAATTCAGCCTCTCCGAAAGCAAGCAAGGAAAAAAAATGGAGAAGGCGGCATGGCTACGAGTATTCGCTCTGTTACTCGTAATCTCACCTCTTCACGCATTCCAATCGGATGAACTAGACGAAGAGTTCGGCCTCGAGGGAGGGAATCTTCAACCTCATGAACGAATCCCTGATCCGGTCGTACCCACCAGATCAACTCCCAACCGAGTGAAGTATTCGGATTCAGATTCGGACTCAAAGATCCAAATAACCCTTGAACACGCCTTTGGCGACTCCGATTTCTTCCCTGCTGCTACCTTCTCTGCGCGCCTCAAAACGTGGAGTCACGGTGCTCAGGTTTGCTCTTCTTCTTCTTTCCATATTTATTTTTCAAGATCTCGAGAATTCTGAAGCCCAAATCCATTGCTTAACTGATGCAGACACTAACAAAGCTGCGGTTTTCAAGAAATTCTTTTACGGAGGTGGAGAAACAGAAATTCCAAGTAATCCCGACATCTTTGTAATATTCTTGATGTTTTTGATTTCGCACCTTGCAAGTTATTTTGATTTTTCTTTTATATTTTATTTTGCAGAAATTGCTGGAAGACGATGAGTTTTACAGGATAAGATTGCCTTCCAATGTTTTGAACCCTCCTGGAAAGGATTTTGTCATATCATCTGTCAGAGCTGTAAGTTGCCCAAAATTATTTTTTTTTTCTTCTTTCTAAAGCTTTTTGGATGATATTGGAATTATTTGTACTCTTTGTGATTGCTTGCTTAAATATGCAAGATGAGCTGACACTTTAGCCTATTATTTCCTCCCTTTTCGTGTTTTTTCAAATTACTAATTTCTATTTGAATAACAAACCCCCTTTTATGGACCGACTGTCCTAGATCATTAGGCATATCAGGCGAGCGCTGGTATGAATAATCAATCCTCAATTATTGTTGCTTATGCCATTAAATTGTGAAACCCTCAATCTTTAGCAGAGGACTATATTTAATGGTTACTATATTGTCTTTCTCAAATACTTTTCTAACAAAAAGCATGAGTCATGTCTATTCCAGTATCTCTGGATTTAAGGCTTGTGGGCCCTAGAACCAGCCTTCACCTTACATTAAAAGAAAAGGAAGGAAATGTGAAAAGAATTCAAGGTTCTGTTCTAATTACTTCACATGGCTTTGGTTTTACCCGGAACTGTTTGTTTTTCCTCTTGTTGGTCTCTGCTTCTCTCCCCTCCCTAACATGCAGAATTTGCTGATTTTGATTGTTGTTCTTTTTTTTCTTTCCCGTAGTTGTTGTTTTTGCTGATATCACAGCTTTGGGTTTAGACCTTTGGACATCTCAAATGCACTCTGTACTGAGTTTTCAAGTCATATCTTCCTCTATTGCCTGAGTTTCCTTTTTTCATGATTTTGTTAAGTTCATATCTAGCCCACAAAAGCTGTATCTCTCTCTCTCTAAACCCATTGCTGCTTTTTTAATACTTTCCTTGACACAAGTTGTAATTTTGAAAACAATTTTTTTTTTTTTTTTTTTTTTGCTGTTGGTTGCACAACTTGAAAGAAACTGAAGGGTCTTGTTTCTGGAACAATCTCAAATTTGCCATCTTCCCCTCTTTGCATGTAAGTAAAACCAAATGGATATGTGTCGCTAGAACCCCAAAAGTCAGATAAAAGGGAAAAACAAGAAAATAACATTAAAGCAATGTATGCTTCTTTATTCATGTATGTTTGTCTAGTTCTGCAAAAGGCGTTTTGCCTCATTGGGTCTGGAACCTTTTCAAGGCTACTGGCTTGGGATATAGAGATCTACAGCCCCAAGAGTTTTCTTTAGTCTTCAACAGCTTTCTTTAATACTCTCTAATGGTTAGCTATTCTTAGTTTTATCTGTTTTCTATCATCCTTTTGTCTTCATATGTTGGAAATAGTACCGCTAAATCGTGCTGTTCGGCTTGCAATAGACATTTTTTGTTGACTGAATTTTAACAAAGTTATAAAAAATTAGTTTTATCGAAGCAATGTTTTTAGATGCATCCTTTAAACCTTTCCTTTCCTTTTTTTGTGATTTCATTTGTTCTCTAGATGGGGATATTTGATTGCTTGTATGATTTTGAATTCATGAAATGTTATTTGCTTATCCATGCTATTCCTTAGTGAAGCTCAAATCTTATGTAGTAATGAAGAAAAAAGCCTATGCTTTGGACTTAAGATTACCAAAGTTTTTTGCAGTGTGAAATTGTAAATTTGAAAATTCAAATAAAAAACAGGCGATTCTTCTCTTTTCAGTGCTATGGGTGTAAGGCAGTAAGGCATAATGGAACACTGGGTACCAAGACTCTAAATGCTTCTGAAGGTCCAATTAATGAACCAATTCATCTAACCTCATATAAGCTGAAATCTCAAAATGTTAAAGTAGGCCTCATGAATCCTCATTTTCAATTCTGTGCTGTCTAATGCTGCTTCGTGAAATTCTTGGCAATTAAATCCTGAGCATATCTAGCATCAATTTCACACTACATTTAAAATTTCAAATCCTAGGTTTAATGACCTGGGAAGGGTTCCAGAGCTGGCTATAGACGTGGCACCAAATTATCATATATCTATGCATATGACACTCACCCCATACCTTGCACACCTTTGTTTATGTGTTTCTCTTGTCTAATGATTATTGCATATGGAAATTCCAATTCAATATAGCTCTAACTCTCATTATTTTTCAACTACAGAGATGTCTTCCACGGGATGGCTTGGATGAGCACTTTGTTATACACACGGTAATCTTCGGCTCCCTGATTAATGATTCATGCCTGCCTTTTCTCTTCAGGAGTTTGTTCTGTTACATGTTTCACATTTGAAGTAAATATGAGTTTACACACACTAAATCTTTCGCATACATTTTTGTCTTCAGGAGTTTCTTCTATGACATGTTTCCCTTTTGAAGTAAATATGTATTTTCATGCATTAAATCTTTCTCAAACATTGTTGGACGCTGTAATCCTTTGTTTTTGCTTTCAGTCTTTGCTGATGAATATACACCTGTGCTTGCATATGATCTTATTTGCATTAATTTTTAGATTTTTCTTGGCTTTCGAATTCAATGAACTATCCAATTGTGCACTGAAATGGAACCAGAGAGTCATTAACCTTAGTTCGCCTACGATCCTATCTGACTAGAGTGAATGTGATATTGGGCTATGCTTTAATTTAAATAGGTCAAACCATGCTACTTTTTCAATATATTTAACACATTGAATTTTTACTCGTCATTTGTGACCTGGCATGACCTTTCTTACCAATCTATCAACTCAGGTAACATTAGATTTATGATTCTTATAAATGGTAATTAATTTTAAGGAGCTTAAGAAAATAAATTGTTCGTTAAAAACAATTTAGTTTCTCAATCAAACAAAATCATATTGCATGAGTATGAGATAATTTAATAGTTCACTGAAGCTATTGTTTAAAAAATGTTTTAGGTTTCATGCCTCTCATATGTTGGTGTGCGTATATGATGGTGTGCATGGTATGAGATATGATTAGTGAGCCGCTTTTACTTCAATAGAAAAGTGGAAGGGCTGTCTGCTTTTTGAGCATTTTTGCTATTTTGGCTGAGATTCAGTGTTTGTCTTGAGTCGAATGCTAGGGTTTTTAAGCATCAAACATTGTCCATGAATTTTTTTTGCAAGGTAGAATGACACTTTTGGTTCCTTTCTGTAGTTGCTACTGTCTCTGATTAGATTTCTTTTTTAGTTTGGTTTCATTCTCCCAGTGGTGCTCTTAGGCTCTGAGGGAGATATGCTACACCGTTATAAGAATGTTTACCTTTTAGTACTTTCATCCTTTTTCTCTTTTTATAAAATTAGTTTCTATCTTGAAAAATAAGCAGGTAAAGTTAGTCTTTGAGGAAATTTGAGTACTTAAAAAGAAAACCTAATCAAGGGATTTTCAAGCTACTAATTCTCCTCTCATGATGATGTGAGCATATGAGGTAACCGTGTATGTGGGAATATGCTATGTATATCTTGTTACTGCCCTATCTTAAACCAGGGATATAAAAACATACTTCAGTTATCATAATAAAAGGGAATATTTTTTTCTCTGCAATGTACAAGTGTATTTCATTATCAGAAAGGTGTTATTATTCATCTTTTGTTGCAGGAAGGTGTTAATATCTTGGCTGTCAATTATGGTTCCCCTGGGGCATGCCCCTACCCACGGCAATTGAAACTTGTAAGTTAGAATTTCTTTTTCCTTTTTCTGTAGAGTTTCTTACTGTAACAAAGCAAACTACAAGAACTAATTTGCTCACATAGACAGAGGACTTTACTGAGACCATAATTTGAGCATCAGGATTGTTTTTAGAACTGGAAGCATATAGTTGAAGGGAAAGTTCATAGCTTTCCTCCCTTTTCCTCCTAATTGAGCCCTTTTCTATTCGAGAATTATACTACTATTGCTAAATATCTGAAACACCTACAGATAGTTGAAATGTTGACCTCCTGGCCATACAAATTGTTGCAGCTGCATTCTCAAATTTCTTGATTATGAAATTAGGCCCTGTTTTTGGTGGCTTCTTTCTACAGAGATCTTGGGAGATGCTTGATTGTTTGTGTTGTAGCCTACCAAGTATCCCATGATGAGTACCCGAAGCATGCTCCTTCCCTGCCAAAACACTAGTTAATTTTTTACTTTTTTCCTCTAAGATGTACCTTGGGACAGCCTCAGTATATTCGTCACTGCCCTCCTCATAGCATTTTTTGAGTCCTTGTGTGCTGAGAAGTCATATGCTCGCCAAGCATTCCATTCATAGTGGATCACATTTTTCATGTTATTTTGTCCCAATGAGAAATTTCCTTAATCAAATTGACAAGGAACCAGTGTTGTCAAAAGGCACTCAGGCTCTCGCTTAAGCGCTATAGGTGAGGCCACAACACTTTATTAGCCTCAGGTGATGAATTTCAACGATACGTTGCCTAGGCGAGCACTTAGTGCCTCAGGCATGGCACCTTTTAGCACCTTTCACATTTGACAACACTGTTACTACTTTTAATTATCTTATTTTGTTTTAAGGGTGAAAAATATAACTTTATATGACTTAAGGTATTTTATATTATCTTTTGATTTTATTTTCTACTATCTAATCTTAACTGGGAGAATATATATATATATATATATTTTAGATTTATATATTATATTATAATATCATACATATATTTTTTTGCGCGCCTTTTGCCTTTGACAACACTGCAAGAAACCTCTGGAATATATGAGGATTGATGGAGGTTTTGAGGGCATATTTAACTTTTTCCAGTTGCATAATCTCTGATACAGATGTTTATGTCCTTTCTGTTTTAGCCTGCAAAGTGGTCATTCAACTCTCATACGGTTTTGAAGAATAGCGAGCAGGCACCGAGGTAAAATTAAGTATTTGCATAATTTTCTTTGCACTATGCATTTCTTTGCACTCTGCATTTCTGAGACATGCCCATACACTGTTTTTTTGTGTGGTATTTTTTGAAGCGAGTCTTGAAAGATGCAAAGAGAATTTGCTTCTGGTGTGCTTTGTTTATTATTTATCACCATGTTATAGCAATTAACTTTCCAAATTGTAAAGCTAATAAACGTTTTCTTTTGAACTTAAACTGTGGTCCAAAACACTTAATTACAAAATAACCAGAAAAGAAATAGGAGGTCAGCCAAAACTGTCGTGTACCCTTGTGACTGATTTTATTTCAAGAAAATTCCACCTCCCTTTCCTTTGTACTTTTTTCTACTTATTTGTCAAGTTCTACTTATTCGTAAAGTTCTACTTATTCAGCACTGTCCTAAAATTTTTGTAGTTAGAAGTATAAAAGAAACAAAAATATAAGGTTACCAAGGGATATGAGACCACCCACTGTTGTGTAGATTGCTTTCCTTGTTTTTGCATTTGTTGTTTATACTTGCTCTGCTTTCTTCAGAACTCCAATATTTGCTGAAGATTTGCCAGGAGAACAAGGAGAGGGTGTAGACGTACCACCACCAGAAAGGTCCTTTTGGGCTAAATATGTAAGTATTCTGCTAGTTGATTGTTTTTTGGACACTGCAAATTTTTATACGGAAGCTCAGTCATGGTATGAAAGAAGAAAATTTTAACCTATGGAGGTTCATTTTCTCAGTGGATGTACTTGATCCCTCTTGGACTCATAGTGATGAATGCCATGACCCAAGCGATGAATATGCCCGAGGAACAAGCTACTGGCCAATCAGGTGCTCAGCCAGCTGCAGCAATCCAGCGTGGGCCCAGTCCTGCTGTGAGAAGACGATGATGGGGTTAAATTGTCCTTCCGACAGGCATGCGTTCAATATCCCAATACCAGTGGAACTTACGATGGGATCTTAGATTTGCATCTCTTGCATGGGGACTGCAAGTTTTGTAAATTTTCTAGTCACCGATTCTTATTTTCCATTTGAATCCATGTTGTACTTTAGGAAATTTAACGTAATTGTCGTGCAGGGAAGGCTTAGGAATTACTCGTAGAGCAGTGTCAAATTTTATGGTTGATTTTAACATTTTCTTTTGCAAACGATCCAATCACATACAGAGCTCGTACTACTGCATTATTATTTGTTGCCCATTTGATTTTAACATCTTCTGGCATGCTTTTGGTTTTTGTCCGAAATAACCGAATCAATGGAGGGTCGTTTTTGGATGCAATGACTCGTTTATGCTATCGAAATTCTCTTTTAACGAAGGGACCATAGAGATTTCTTCATCTATTTGCATTTAACATGTTTCCTTGTGAAATCCCAGTGATTTAGCACATGTTCATGGTAGCAAAATTGTTGCTAGAAAGGGTATTTAATGCATGGAGTCGAAATGTTCTGTGGGGAATACGAAGGGGCAAAAACTGGTGCCTTCGCTGTAAAATATATATTTTTTGGGGCCTTCTTGAGCATCCAATACCATGGAGTCAGAATTTCTAGTGCCGTCTATGTTCTCCTCCCTCGCTACACGGAAAGGGATAATGAACTAACTTCCCTAAATAAAGACTCTTAACTTGATTGAATTGAGTTGATTTAAGGATTATTTTAATAATTAAGTTAAAATAATGTTGGTTTGTAAAGAATATAAAAAAGTCAATGACCAGCTTTTAATCAAGTTAATCTAGGTCATGAATCAACCTGGAGGGTATTTTTATTTTATTTTATTTTTTTTTTAAAACCTGACTGATTTGGGCCTTGGATTAACATGTTGAGTTAATCTAGGTTTTACAACAATGTTTTTTATTCTTGCTCTAAATTTATATTATTGCAAGTTTTATTAATATACTAAATTATTTATTATTTTTAATATAAATCTAGAGCAACTTATTTTGATATAACAAATTTTATTGAAATAATTTTTATTATTAAAATTTAAAATTAATTCAAATAAAAAACGAAATATATGAAATTTTTAAAATTTGAAGATTTTTAATTGCTTCATTATATATTTTAAAATAAATATTTTATTGATGAATAATATTTAAAATAAAAAACTCTTTAATTAGAAAAAATATAACACCAACCAATTTGTTTTTGAAGAAATTAAATTTTGTGACAGTAATGATAAAAATAAAATAAAATTGAATATCCTGATTACATTTTTTTAAAATATGAATGCAACTTCAATATTTAACATATATTATTTGTCAAAAATTTAATTGTCTAATTAAGAATATTTTATTTTATCTAATAAATAATAAAAGTAGATTATGGAATGTGATAAGAATAATATCATCCATGTTTAATTGTACATTGTTATTTTTTATTTAGAAAAATCAAATTTAGTTAAATTCATATTCCTAAATAGTCGCATTTGCTTTACTTGGCTATTAATTTTATTATTTTTCTATAAATAGAGAAACATTTTTTTTTACCAACTCCAATATAAATAGTTTTCTCTTGTAATTCATTTTTTAAGCTTTATACTTTTATCTTAATGCTTTTGTTTTTAGTGTAGTTCTTTTTTCCTTAGCTTTCCGTATAAAACAATCTTCATAAACCTTTGTAATTCATTAGATTTTTCAATCTTATAACCTTAACCATATGATATCTTTGGTTCTGATTATTGTAAATTTATGACTTTATTATTTCTTACTTTTTACTAGTTTGTCTAAAAGAAATCCGTATATCCATTTGATAATACAAAAATTCATCTCCTTTTTACAAGTTGATTTCTAGATATCATTTTCAGTTACTCTAAGAAAATTCAATTGGACATAATCTTTGTATAATAATAGTAATGCAATAAACATCCACGGGACTACCATGTAAAAATACTAATAGTTCATTATCAAATAAGAGAAGGGATAGTAAAATCAATAATGAATAGTGGAATCAACTAGGTTGAAAGAGTTCTAATTAACAAGGAGGATTGATTAACCAAGGAAAAACAATCTACCTCACAAGTTTGAACTTGTATAAAAAATAAAAAAAGTTTAATTCTATTTAGAGGGAGAGTTCTTAATAGAATAACTATTTAGAATTCACAAGATTAGCAAAGGATTCATATGATATTAATATAAAAGGGGTTTAGTTTGTATTAAGATTTAATAAAGTCTAATGATCTAATACCAATATTAGTATAGTATTAGAGTTACATGTTTAGATAAGATTCAAACTCTGTACTAATATATAAAAGGTCACATAGTTACTGTAAATAATGATCAACCTATACATGCAATTGCAAAACAAATTTATTTTTGTTTTAATTTTTATTTATTTCCTTTATAGCTTTATTTACTGTTTCTCTTTAGTTCTTGCACTTACAATTATTGCAATTCATCTATTTTTTTCTTCATAAACTCCTTTTTTTTTGTATGGTGTTAATCAGGATATATTACCTTTTCTTAAGATTCAAAATCTTATTATTACACATTCTGCTTGATTTTACAAGGTCGTTACTTGCCTTCTCTTGGGAATAAATTCTTATTATGGAGTTTCTTCTCTTGAAAGGTAGAAATGATTAACTAGTAGCATAAATAATGCTAATATTATATGACAGATCAATAAATCGACATTTCTCTAAAAACTTAATATTTAATGACAAGACTCAAATATTTTTTCCATTCACAAACAATTATGTGTCCAAATAAAAACACAGGTATACTCGTTACTATTGCATTGGATAAATAATTAGTACAAGAAATGAAATAGGTTAGCTTTTTGGCCTTAAAGAGCTTGGCAATCTACCATCTCCCCAGGTTCTAGTGGATCAACCAATACTAGACGTGCTTAGAGATAAGTCTTCATATTATCTTTTAATTCACCTCTACAACATTGAATTGTGTTTAGACATATCCTTAACGCCTTTATCTAACCCTTATATTTCAATCGATTCTAACAGTGTCATCACCACCAACCACAGGTAGAGATATTAATGTATTTATGCCTCTTACATAACTATATGCATATCTTTTATTTGGATCTGATGGCATTAGAAGATGGTCATAACCAGCTGTAACAAATACCAACTAATTAGCCATGATTGCTCTTGAAGAAGCATATTATGTTTAACTTATAAATCTCTCTAATGTTATATAAGGGCTCTTCAAATAGAGATAGAGAACATAAAAAATATGACCTATCCTAAGAATATTATAATGGTCAATCAAATCATGTAGGCTATCGCACCTGCCATTGTGATAGCCCACCCTTTTTTCTAACAGAAAAATGCTTTTTTTTTTAGAGGGGAGAAAAGGTCTTATGTTATAAAAAGAAGTCACTACCTATTATTATGATCATTAAGAACTCTATCTGGTCTGCAAAGTTTTAAGGTAAGGCTAGTTATGCTAGAGAAAATATACTATCACCTTAAAACATCATACTTGAGGTAAGTTGTATTGCTACTTATCTTCTATTCCTAATGGTTTATTATGCCTAATCTATAATGGTCTTTCTACATGGGTGATAATGAGTTTACTGCAATGAGTTAAGCGTTGCGTATAAGGTGAATGGTTAAGCCTATCCATGTCATGTTTGATGAATTGATATATTTACAACTATTTACTCCTGATCATAACCTGTGACCCATAACATTTTATCAAGCCATGCTAATAAATAATTGGATGGATATGTTATCGAGTTCATTAAAACCTGACCAAATCCTTGCTAAAAGTTTTGTTTATGCAATGATGGCTAATGAGTAATAACTTATTGAGGCTCATTTATTCTATAGTACCAAGGTTCACTCGAATCATACCGAATGAGGTTTCATACCCTAACCCTAAATATCCAAATAGTGATCATTATAAGTTCATCTACTTGGAAATAGGATCTAGTGGCATAAATATCCCTTTATAGATTAAGTTTAGGCAATAACCTTTATGGAGCCATTGGACCTTAGTTGTGTTATTATGTTTAACAATCACATTGAAATTTTTATTTATAGTGTTACCCTAAATCAATGTTTGTACGCACCGGTTACAAAGACTTATGTATGTACAAAAACTGTAAGTGAACAACTAATTTTATTTTCACCCTAATCATTAGTATACAATCTTGAGGTTTTATAAAGAAAATTAATACTCTCAATTGATACATGGGTGTCATTAATGAATATTAGACTAAAATGCTTACAAATCATGAAGACTTATTTGTTGTTTGAAAACAAAATGAATAAGGTGTTACTCCTCCTTAATGTCTAAAGCAATAACTTGTTATAAATCCATTACCCCAAACACTATAAGTGAAAAAAAGACTTAATTTTTATAAAAAAAGGGAAGGAATTGTTTTTTTTTTAAAAAAAAAAAACAAAGGGAATGAGGTGTTACTTCTCATTAATGTCCAATGTAATAACTAGCTATAAGTCTATTACCCTAAACACTATTCATGAGTAACAAAGGAAAAGTGTATGTATGATTTAAGAGGAAAGAGAATTTTTTTAATAGTTGAAATGTCGGTCCATATGGGTTTTTAATGTTGACTAAAACCCAATGGACCTTGTAAACTTGCTCGAAGGCCCAAATGCATATATGATGTTTTTTTTTTGAAAATTGAGAGGAGCAACACCCTTGGTAGTTTTAAATTCAAGATAGAAAGATATAAAGCATAGAAAATAATGATAAAAAAAAATGCCAAAAACATAAAATACAGGTTGCAATGGGTCTAGACCAAAATACAATTTCAATAAAAAAATGTTTTGAAAATGACTAGACTAGGTAAAAGATAAGTCTTTTAAAAGACCTACTTTGGTTGAGGTTTAGGGTTAACTCAAAAACTAAACCAGAAAAGACAAGGCAATAAGACCACATCAACAAATATTGCTTTAAACATACAATAAACATGATAATTAGTCATAACAATATATAAGCTTTTGGGATATGAGCATATGAGATAAAAAGGGACATGTTTTATTCTTCAAACTACGAGTCTTAACAAAAACAAATTATAGTAACATACTTAAGGTCAAACAGACACCAAGCATCGAGTGATGCTCTTAAGCATTGAAACATTAAAACCAACACAATTTTGAGCCACCTCTTCAACAATTCAGAAAACTGTCACAAGTTCTAAAACAAGTATGATACCAATGGTATCCCAACAAGTAGAAATGCTAAAAAAAAAAAACCATAACACTTTTACAAAAAATTAACCAAAGTCCTATATGGCAATATGTAGTTAATAAATAAACCCATGACAGTTCAAACAAACAAATTTAAATGTTTTTGCAGGTCAAAATACAAGGCAACAAAACATAATTGCTTATAAAAAGATATTAACATCATTCCAAACGTACAAGGCTACATATTTAAAAATGAAAAACAACAAGCACATAGAAACTTAAAGAAGTAACAACATGAGTAACAATTTATACTTAGATGGTCTAGCAAGGATTTGGTTGGAATGACTGTAAGGTAGGCCTCTTTAATAGTAATGATCTAATCTCCTTCTCCCTTTTCTTCCCTACTTAAGAGTTGATAAAATAAAAACTCAGAACCTAAAACCCTAAGTTTCCCTTTAGTTTACCTCACTTTATCTGTCACTACCTTTAATTATTGTTTTTTTTCCCTTTAATGTTATTGTTAATTCTTATTATCTATTTGCCTTTTCTTTTTTCCTCCCTTTTAAACCTTAAAACCAGGGTCCTATTTATAGAGGAATATGAAACAACTTAGGCTTAAGACTTAGAAGACAGGAACCCTAGGGTTTCTAAGTATAAATCTACATTGTTGGGGCTTAAAACAAAAATAAGGACCATATATTTTGGTAAAAGAGCACAAAAAAGGACAATGAAAATTACAATTAAAAAGTAAAAGATAATGAGGTTAAACTTGTTGCTATATAAAGAGAAACAACTAAATACAAAATGATGCCAAGATTATAAGAGAAAAACACTTAAAATAAAAAAAAATAATGCCAAGATAAAAAAAAAATGACTCTGGTTAGTGAGGTTTACTTGAGAAAATGACAAAGGTGGTAGGTATGGTTTCTAGTTTTTATCTATCAAGAAAAAGACAAAGCTTGGTCTCCAAATATCAATGTCTTTTTAGATTTAACCCTTCACAAGTTTTAATTATATAATATGGGATGAAATAAAAAAAAAAATAACAATTCAATTGGGTTCTTGGTCACAATCCAAAGCACCCTTCGACCTTTTTTTCTACTTTTTAAAATAGTCCTTGGATTTTTAAACCTTTAATTGGAGTTAATATTAGTTATGAAAATTAAAAATATATATATTCAATTAAGCCTTTGATTGAATTAATATGACCTCTTAAATTATGTCAATTTGATAACTTTGGTCCTTAATCATTTAATTCTTTTAATTACAACCAATTTTCTGTAATTACACTTTTAATGTGCCTTAAAAATATGTCTTGTCTAATTAACCCTGAGAAATTTTGACCAACCTAATTTTAAAATATAAATATTTTTTATGTTTCTTTGTTTGTGAAAATATATTAGAGGTAAAAAATAGATACAATATAGGCCATATTCGACTAGTTGACTCATATATAGAATGATCTACATTATAATAAGTCTGGTAATTCATAGACATGTACATCTAAGAGGCATATCCCAAAAACTTCTACAATCACAAGCACTCTATTAGGGGAGTTTGGAATGAAACATCTCATATAGGAGGATACTTCCTAACATATCAAACACAACAAGAAACATGACCTAATTTGGGCATGATAACCCCTTATATGTCAACTGTTTTGTAGGTATATAAATAAACACATACTGGTCGGTTGTTGGAATTGTCAAAATATAATTATGACTTTACAGTTTAAATCACATTGTAAAAAAAAGTATGAGTGGAAAGAACATAACATTTATATCAAGTTATTCTCGATTTTAGAAGAAAAAAGAATATATCCAAGTTTCAAACTTTCAATATTAATTTTTTGTTGAACAAACCTCATGCTTTATGAGATCAATGCCAAGCATTTACAAATGATAAAATCAATGCGTCTTCTATTTTCGAGGACCAATGTCAAACTCTCTTTTTTATTGAACAAACCTCCTTTCAAGGGATTGATGCTGAATTTTTCAAAAATGATCAATTCGATGTATCTTTTATTTTTAGGGATCGACGTCAATTTTTTTCAAGATAATTAAAAATAAAATAAAAAGAACAATTAGGATAATTAATGACAATTAAAAAGATAAATTTAGGAGAAAATACATAATAAGGGTAACCTTTTATAGGAAAGTTGTTGAAAGGGTGACATTATTTTTCTCTTAAGCATAATTAATCCTTTTACTTGAATCTTTCAAACTAATACTATCTTTCAAGATCCTTAGTTTCCTCTAATTACTAGATGGCGACTCTCAATATCAACAATATACATTTAGGCCCCTGTTATAATGTCCACTGAGATATGACACCATTATATATATATATATATATATTAAGTGAGCAAAATGAGACATGAAAAATATTACCTTGATTAGAGACCAATATAAGGTTTTTTTTCGTGATCATATATGGATAGTCTCACAATACGTATTAGCCTAAAATAAAGCTAGGTGTGAATTCAATTATTTAGTGCTAAGCATGAGAGTGTTTAAAGAACTCATATTAGACCCTTTAGAAATGACCATATCAAGACTTGTAAAATATTTTGAGAACTACATATTCTTAGTTTTGTTGAATTTGAGTGAATGAATCTCTATTTCTCACCATGTGAGTCCTTAAGAACAATATTTTTAGAGTTTGTTCTCAATTAACACCCTTAGCTACTTTTGGCTATATCATGAAGCCATGAAGGTGAATGATCAATGTTTACTACTTCAGTATGTCATTTATGATCATGATTGATTCGACCTTGCGGGATCAATGTTTTCCATTTTAACATGTCATTTACGATTATAATTTTTTTGACCTTATGAGACATCGCTAAGAAAATAGTTTATCCTTATGATATAATTGGGAAGTGAAAATTTTTTAATTATATTGAGATACTATTGTTGACAAATTTTGTTGCTACTAGGTTTACAACATAATTATGAGTACTATATCAATAATATGCTTATGAGGTTAATGAAACTCCTGTTGAAGGACTTGAGTTATTAACTTATGTAATTTATAAAAGATCTAAGACACTATGAGTCACTATATTTTTTGGGTTAATATCTTTATGATGGCTCCAACAAGTTACCCGTGTAGAGATTCTAAAATTATACGAGACTTAGCAGTCACACTTTTCATTTATATGTATGAACAATATTGATTATAAGGTGATGTGAGGTATAAGTTATGAAAGGTCATCCTAACCACATGCAAGTGAGAGATGTTGGACTTTTTGGGTCTATTTTGTATTTGGGTGTCCATGGTTAGGTCTGACCCAAATTGGATTAAAAGAAAAGAAAATGGAAAGTCAAATTGTCAAACAATTTGACATAATAAGAAGAAGTTTTATCTTATTAGGGTGAAAAATCTCCCAATTATCCTTATTTAATAAGAAGAGTTAATTCTCTTAGTAGTGACAATTAAAAACTAAGAGAATGTTTCTTTTATAAATGGTTTGAGTTTTTGAACAACAAAAACAAGCTAGAGAGTTCAAGGTGAAAAGAGATTCTACCTCATACAAAAAGCTTAAATCAATATTGATATTGAAGAATTATTGAAAAGAGGAAAATTGTTTTGACTTGTGTTGTAAAAAAAAAAAATCATTGGTGGTTCCTTTGTTGACATGTAAAATAATATGTTTCAATTCCGATTAATATATTTTTTTTCGGAGCTTGAAAGGATGTCCAATTAACTCCTTGCTTCCGCTATGAATATATGTTATTTTTCAAAACTTTTATTTTTTTTATTATTCTTATATGATATTGACTTAACTTTTATTTTTTTATTGGAATGAATGTATGATTTATGTATTTGAATCATTGCATGAATTAGGTTCGGATAAGGTAATGAATATCTAAATAGATACCCAAAATTCAATTGAATTGGGCTTAGAAATCCAAAATCTCTACCTATTAGATTTTGATTTAGATATAAAATATGATTTTAGATTTAGATATGAATAATATCAAAATTTAGCACGTATAATACCATTCCTAATCACATCATTAAAGTAAGTTGGTTGTTTTTACTGGTTCTAGTTTATGATATCCTCACAACAACTCTTTCACCATATTTGTTACCCTTCGTGTTTTCGCTGCATATTGTTAAGACATGCTTGAGTAATTATAAGGCGTGTGTGACTGTTGGAAAGAATTGAGATAAATAAAGTAACGGCAATAAGAAAAAGATGAAGAAATTGGAAGAATAAAGAGAGTGTTGTGGCTGTCGGGTGTTGTTCAGAAGCTGCGGTAATGGTGAGAAGAATATGATGAAAAAGAGGGAAGAAGAAATGGCGTGTCTGTGAGACTGTGACTGTTGGTTTTCTTCGAGGAAAGGAAAGAAGACGTAGTAATGGTGGGAAGCAGAAGACGAAGAAAAGGTTAGAGAAATAGAATGAAGAAGAAGATCAGCTGATGCAAATAGAAAAGGCCCTCCCTCCCTCTTGTCTGTGAAATCAAATACAAACGTAGAAGGAAAGTCTTTTAAAAGCTCAAGATAGACTTTCACCTATCAGGCTATCACACAATCACACAATCACAATGGAGTTGTAAATAGAGGAAAGAGTTAAGAAGATGCAAAAACAATTAATTAGGATCTCTAGATATATATATATATATTCTTCAGAAATGAAAATCATACAACAATGAGGAAAGAAAAAGCTGCCCCCACCCCACCCCACCCAAAGGTAAAACTGTGGCTTTATTTTCACATTCCCAGGTATTGATAGCGTTGTCCAAAGAGAGAGCTGACAATTTGAAAGCCTCTTCAAAGCTCATCCTGCATGCCAGATAAAAATAATCATGTGGGGCCGATAATATTGGACCATAAAGAAGAAAGAAACACTTGCAATGATCAGATTTCCAAATCCAGGAGTCATCCAGCAATGTGGACAGTAGAGTGAAATAGCTGAACGATTCTCAGTATACTAAGCATTTGTTTTGACAGAAGTAACTATGTAAAATGTGGGAATCTAGCGATACAAGTCAATTGAAAGTGTTTTGTATTTTGATTTAATATGCTTGAGAAAGGGAAATTCAAGGCAAGATTGATTCTTACATGATAATCATCCATGTCCCGGGAGTAATGCTGCACAAAATGAAACATTTTGATCAGAATTAACATCTATGTGTAAAGCCATGCACTCATAACTAGACACGACAATCATCATAAGGTACACAATAAACACCGAGTGTTTCAGAAAAATCATCAACATCAAAAACATCAGGTACTTTTCAGAGGGTTTTAACAACTATAAAAATCCAGGAAAGAGCCGATCGTCTTCAGTAAGTTTAATCGACATAGCCATGCAAGTAGTAAAAGGAACAATGGTTCTGCTCACGAGCGAGTCGGGACAATGTTACTCTTGTAAGAAAGTATAAGGAAATCTGAATGACTAGAAAAAT
The DNA here is from genome assembly GCA_033617975.1 of Populus alba x Populus glandulosa. Classification (NCBI taxonomy): domain Eukaryota; kingdom Viridiplantae; phylum Streptophyta; class Magnoliopsida; order Malpighiales; family Salicaceae; genus Populus; species Populus alba x Populus glandulosa. The sequence goes on from CM066161.1 coordinate 9,919,939, forward strand.
ATTCTAAGCACATAGATTAAAAAGATTCAAGCATGTAGCATGTATACCCTTCTGTATTTATCTCTGTGTCTATCTCGGTAGCGTCGATCGTATCCTCTTTCTCTTCTTCTCCTTTCACCTTCCTCTCTTGCTCTTTGAGCTTCCTGTACATGTAAATTCTCGAATTACTTGGATATATTTGATTATGGTAAAAAGCTTATTGATGAAGCTCGGGTAATGTTATGAGCAAATAACCCAGCAAATTACCTCATCCTCTCGAGCTTTTCTAATTTTTTCTGCTTCCTCAAAGGCCTCCTTTTCAATCTGAAATTACCAAAGAAAAACACAAATTAGCCACCACTCATCTTAAATGTAACTCCACAATAATAGAAGCCAGTGTTCTCCGGAAAGGGCCAAAGACTGACACACCTCCCTGTTAGCCAAAACTTCTTGAACCACTTGTTTTGCATACTCTGGATCATCACAGACCAGAATATTGTCATAAACTGAGCCAGCCTTCACCTGCAATGACACCACATAATATTACAACTCATCTTAGAAATAACAAAAAATCACATGCTGTATCATAAAGATAAAACTCGTATCTAAATCAACAAAAAAGATGCTTAATCCTCACCTGCCAAACATCAATGCCGATGTATTTTATTGGCTTAAGCACATAAAGATCAGGGTCATCTTCAAACTCTGGTGACATTTACAAAGAAAGATATAACTAACTCTTTGTTGGTAAATTAACTCTGAGGAGGTAAGTTTTCAGGCAAGCATTACAGTTATTTACTTTCCATGAATGGCTGCATAAAGAATACCTGGATTATCAATATAAGGAATCTTCCATTTCCCTTTATAATTTGGGTTCTTGATTCTCTGTAGATAAGAAAACTTTATTAACAATGAGAATATGCATTTAAACTTTTTAACTTCTACCATCTAGAAGGCCAATAAACACACCTTGAGTTTCCATGGTCCTTTATATGCTGGATTTGGTATCTTAGGTGATTTCCATAGACCACTCTCCTCTTCATCCCAATCATCAGGCTAATCAGGGAAACAAAATGCAACTATTAGCTATATTGATATATTCTGTTTTCCATAACAGTACTGCATACTATTAAAATAAAACGCTATTTAGGTGAAGCACATCAATTTTACATATGGCTCAGCATCAAAAGGCCAGGGATCATTCATATCCTCGAACTTCATCCAGACATTAACCCGTAAGTAACCCACTAACCTGTTTTGCTTTGGGGTCGGGAATCTCTTTTGGAATTGAATCATATCCCTGCATTATCAAGATACCCGAAAACAGGATTAAGTAATCTATTCACTACAATTACAATAACATCTTCTGTAAGAAAGAAAGAATAAAAGTTTTATACCTCAGGTTTGACATCATTAGGATCGTCAATATATTCTCTATCATCCCAGTCCGCAGGCTGTTAAAAATGGGAATGAAATATGTCAGGATGTATACCCTCAAAATCTTCTAGCTATGGTGGAGGAGGACAACCCGATAATATTGCAATTTAACATTCTAATTCTTTAAGGATATGGAATCTCTTTGTATCAAACCTTTTTCGCCTTGACAGCTTTAATTTTCCGGGGAGGAAGTATATCCCAGTCTGTATACATGCTTCCAGAATCCCTTTCTCGACCATCAATCAGGACACTATAACTTGCATCAGGCCTAAGAATAAAGGTGTAGAAATGAGTTAACTTGTCTGTTTCACATTCCAAATCTTTCCTGATTGGATAATTCTGGCCCTGGTAGGATAGTATGACATGCAGCTTCTTTGTCTGACTGCCACATATATCAGGTCCAAACATAAAGCTGCAGAAAATAAAATTTGATATCAATACAAATTTGTATGATAGTGAAACCAACAGGCAGGAAAAGAGGAAACAAAACACATTTCCGAGCATGAGGAAAGTTGACTAAAACCTTCAGAATACATGAAAAGGTAGAAGGTGTCTGTCAAACCTACAATAGCTCTAAAATATTTTGACACTGACTTCATAATGTTAAGCCATACAATAATCTTCCGTGTTGATATTGATTCTTTGTTTGCTTATTCATTTCTGCTCCTTCCCATGTAAATGGTTGAGAGAAATTAGAGATGGATGGAATTTATAATTCTTATTTTACCGAAACACATTTCTGCACAATTTATCTTTTTGTAAAGTGAATGTTTGTGATATGTGTGCAATTTGTACAGTATACAATTGAGAATTAGTTTGTGTTTGGTGTTGTGATAGCTTTTACAATTGCGGTTAAAAAAAGAGGTTTAAGAAGAACTCTTGTGGTTTTAAAAAATATATGTTTGATTAAAACTGTTGTATATTCAAAATAAATGAAAAGCATGTCTTCATGAATGAAAAACAAGTTATTCTAGCTTTTACAAGAAGGTTTGAAACGCAATCATACATGGAGCCCAACCAAATGATCGATCCAATTAACTTTTTTTCACAATGCAATGTATCAAAATGGGCAGCTTGAACACGAAGATATCTTATGAAGTACCACAAACAGATATTTGATCCATGTCTCAGATGAAAGAGAAAAGACATGAGGTGTAGATAATGTGAAATGAATTCAATAAGATTCAAACCTGTATGGAGTGTCTCCACCAAATTTCTTCTGGTTCACGAATCCAGAGAGAAGCTTGATGTAACCACCACCACATTCAATGTCCTGCTCAAGCCTTATAGAATACTGGAAGACCAGTGTTCTGTTCTTGTTGCTGAATTCCGGTATCTTTGCAGATATGGCAAAAAACCTGGCATCAGTAGTTGTCTGAATACCTACAAGATATCCAAATCAAGAGGTGAATAATCATCTACAAACAACTGATTATTGTGAAATAAAAGGATTCACCAATTAAGAAACCAACTGAATTCGACATGCCATCATATATTCTTAAGCAACTGCTAGAATGTTCAAGGACAACCTTGTCAATAAGGTTCCTGAACAGCATAGGTGAAATACACGCAAGAAGAACAAGTCAACTATTTTTCCTGCCACAGTGCCCTTTTTTGTGCTCTAATGGCTTTGTACTTTGCAAAATGAGTATGTAATTCATCAAATCCTATATGAGCAAAAGTAGAAAAGACGATACCTTTGTCATCTGGATCTCCAGGCCACCTTCCAGCTTTGTGTTTGAAAGAACCTGCCAATCCTTCACTCCTCTTCCAATCCGATTTAACCCAACGGCTCTCCCAACCATCTTTTTCCAACACAAAATTACACTGATTAATACCAACTCTTTGCATAACAAGGTCATCTTAAACTACGAACAATCACCGAATTATTCTCACACTTAAATAAGTCTTTTAATTAAGTAGGGGAGGTTCTTTTAAACTCTGCAGTTTACAATCACTTTAGTTGAAGTCAACTCAGATAGCCTGTTGACTTCATTTTTATTTTTAATTTTTGCCCAGAAAAGTATTCACTGATTGCAAAACAAACAACACCCTCAAATGTAAGATTTTCTTTTCTTTTCTTTTCCATGAACAATTCTCAGCCACCAAATAGAAAACAAGAAAGAAAAAGAACATTTTACTTCAAAAAAATTAAAATAACACCACTTTACACCAACAAAGGAAATCACAACTTGAATTTACAGTAGAAAGAATGAAAGAAGAAGGGTATCATTATTATCCAAATCCCACTTCAAATCCTAAAATTATTTCACAATGACAGCATGCAAGACCCCCAAAGAAAAGATAAAACAGTGAATGACGAGTTCAACGGTTAACTAGAAGCAGCTAGCATTAGGATTGGATGCTAGCTGGTGACATAGCAAAACAGATTAGTGAAGAAAGGTGGGAAGAAATTAAGAAGAAGATACCTTCAAATCTCTCTTCAAAAATGATCTCTGAAACTGAGAACTGAATGACGCATAGGAATAACAAAACTTTAGTACCGATAGCTAATGCAAAGCCCGTCATTGCGGAAAGGCTGCTCAGTGTAGTCTGCCTGGGCTTCGAAGCTCCAATTATAGAAGGACCCTCAAATTACTGCCCTTTATATTCTATTTATTCACGGCTTTGCCATCCCATGCAATTATGTATTTGTCTGACTACTAGTCTTGCCGTCTTAAGTGGGAGAGGTGGTGTGGATGTCGTGTTCGCGGGTCTAGTGGCTCATTAATGATTATGATTTTTTTAATTATTTTGAAATATTAACGTTAAAAACAATTTTTTAAAAAAATATATTATTTTAATATATTTTTAAAAATAATTTAGACTCAATAATGTGTAATTAATTAATAATAGAGTCCAATTGATTTTAAATTATAATTTATATTCAACTCTTAAAATTTATCTCGTATTTTTAAAGTTTTCTAAATAAAATCATAGGTTATATTTTATCTTAGGTTTGTGAATAGAAATGGAAAAAAATAAAACAAAATTTATGCTATTTATAATCCAATCCCTTATCAAAAACTAATTAATTAATTTATATTGTATAAAAAAAAATCAAATAACCTCTTGATTAGAATTGAACATCCTTATTTTTTCATCTTATCTACTCTTTTTTTATTCTTGAATAAAGAAAAAGTAAATTGGAAAAAGAAAACAATTTGACGAAATAACTAAGTTTTAAACATATTTAAGAATAAAATAGGGATTAAGTATATGGTTTTGGAAACCAAGAGGACCAATTGATTAATTTTGTTTTAATACAGGGAATAATTGATAATTAACTCGACGTCGTCTAGTTGGATTTTACAAATTTGGGAAATTGCCCTGGTTTTGCTTGATTAATTACAAGGTGGCCCCACTTTTGTTTGCCATGTTTATTGTTGCTGGCCAATCAGAACTGAGCAGGACGTTGCATTGTCCAATTGTATCCTCTTTTTTTTCTTTTTTCTTTTTTCTTTGTTTCCTTCACCTTACTCTGTCGTAGTAGCTTTCTCAGGTCAACTTACATACTGTTCAAGTCAGCACAAATGGTTAGTGAATCATTTTTAGTATACATGGGCCCGCTATGTGAGAAATAAGAAAAAACGAAAGATTTGAGTTATAGCCCGTTCAATTTTTAATAACTTCATGATAAAAAATTGGCAGCTATAATAAATGATTTTAAAAAAAAAATAACATGATAATCTTGAAACAAATCTTTGAAAATACATAATTGGATAAAAAATACACTAAAAACCCTTACTCGACTCAATCCGAGATAATGTTATAAATATATAACCTATATAATAAGGGTCGAATCAACCAGAATTAACCCACAAAACTGATGAATCAAGTCATGAAATTGAGATAATTTATTAAAAAAAATTAAGAAAATTACAAAGCTAATTAAAAAAAAACTAATATTGAATGATAAAAAAAAACAAAAAGTAAAAAAAAAAGATATTGTCCCCCTTCAACATTGTAAATTGAGTCATTAAATTAGAAATATCATATATAAAAAAACTGCAAAACACAATCTCTAATAAATTAAATATTAAAAGATAAATTATTACTATTATTATTATCATCATCATCATCATCATCATTATCATTAATTACTACTACTATTGTTGTTGTTATTACTGTTCTTATTAATAATTGGTAGTGTCTAACATTATAAATGATTGAGGGGTTGGTAAGAATCATTGACACGTTGATGATAAATAACAACTGATCGAGAAAGATATTCTTGAGTTGCATAGAAAATAATTCGTGTTTGTATTGTCAATGACTAAAAATTACGATGCTTGCATAAAAATTTATACATGTAAAGAATTTATTAAAAAATATATCAGTTAATCATGAAAAATACTGTGTACACATGAGGTGTTTTTTTAATTTACTTAAAAAAAAAGTATGTGTTTTCAATAAAACAATTCTTATTCTTGGTTAGTAAACACGTTTTTTCAATTTTCTGTTTATATTTAATTTTTGTGGAAAACTAAACAATTTTATAAACCTCAAAATCTCAATTGTCTCCTCAAATCACCTGTTACGCGTTTATATGATTTCCCTCGAATTTCCGTGAATGTTCTCCTTCCCTTTTCAGGAGAAAGCATGAATGAAGAACAGAGAAGGAAGGAGCTCATTTCCAAGAAACTGCCAATAAAGCCAAGATTTGTACAGGAGCAGCCCATTTCCTGGGCAATGACTGATGTTGTAATTTTATTGAAAGAAAGGGCGATTTTCTAAAAGGGTTGTGGGGAGAAAGACTTGGGTCGTCCCCAGCTTAGTTGACCGTCATTTTCATTGACCTTTTCTTAGTCTTCTTCTTCCCTTGTAGCTTGGAAGGAAGACACCAAAATGATGCATTGAGAGATGAATTTGGCCAATTAGATTTCAGGAACCACTCAATTAGCCAATTAGATTTCAGGGACCACTCATTAGCCAGTCAAGTTCATCACATACATGTCAGTATACCATCCAGTTTGTTGATACTCTTGGAGCACCTGGGGCAATAAAAAAACTAAAAATCTGATTAAATTTAAAAAATTAAAAAAAAAACCAAACTATGAAAAAAAACTGATTAAACCGATTAAAATTTTAAAAAAATCAAACTGAATCGAACTTAAATCAGAAAAAACCGAGCCAAACCGGAAAAAACCGAGCCAAAATCGAAAAAACCAAACTAAACCAGTTTGAACCGATTTTTTTCCTAAAAAACTGAATCAAATCGAAACCGGTCAGTTTGAACTAGTTTTTGTTTTTTTAAAAATTCAGTTTGGTTATTTTTTTTTATAAAAAAATCAAATCAAATCGAAAATGATCACCCCCAATCAGAGGGATAATGATTCCAATTTTGATTTCATAAATAAATAATATGATATATGAGTTTAATTGAAAATAAAAATGGATGGTGTTATCATATAGACTAAAATAGTTATTTCTAATGTGTTTTGAGTAGTTTATTTAAATATTAAAATAATTAATTTTTAAATGTGAAAAAAAATATACTAAAGAAATAGATTATGCCTAAATATTCATGACTTTATTTTTTAAAAAATATAAGTCTCAAACTGTTAGTTGGTTGATATTACAAATTTTATAAATAAAATAATGACACAAAACTTTTTAAGTATCAAATATCATTAATTATTGCTAATACTTTAATATTATTTTATGGTATAAGGACTCCATTATTAAATGTTTGTGTTAGAAATTAAAAAAATATGGTAATTATACATATTCACAAGTTAGATATTATAAAATATATTATTTAAGAAAAAATATGTTATAAAGTCCAACAAATACTGAAGATGCAATAAAATCTTTAAAATATACTTTTTATTTCTTTCTTCTTTATTTTTGAAATATTCCTTAATCTTATTATTTTGAAAGAAACATTACAAGGAATTTTTTAAGAAACTAATATTAAATAGTAGTTAAAACACATATTCATTAGGCTCTTTTAGCCTGGGGATAACAAATTATTGAGTGGAAATAGCACCACCCATAAAAATTCTCAATAATGTGTCATTAATGTGTTTGTTTCGTTACTCAATGATAAATTTAATTAATGAGATATTTAATCAATGAAAATATAAAAATATTATTTTGTCCAAATTTATTATATTGTTACTGTATAATTATATTAATTGTATCAAGTAAATAATATATATACCATTAAATGACTTAATATATTATATTAATTATTTTGGTACAAGATTAAAATTTTCGAGATATAAATCAATTGTCCAAATTCATATTTTAACAAATAAATATAAACTAATTATCTAAAACATTTGTGTTATTACCACAAAAAATAAGGATGTATTAGTTGTCATAGCATATTTCTTGCCACTAATTTTTTAAACATTTTTCAAAATAACACAAAATATTTTTTGTTGTTGCTCATTTTTTGACCCTACGTGCTGGAGATTATGTGTATCCCTCTTGAATCAAATGCAAAAATTTAGTTCATGGTTGATGAAAAATTGACAAAAGCAAAGAAGAAATGAATGTTTTTCGAACTCTGTTTCAGTTGTTTTCTGCTCTCTTTATCCTTCACTTTCGTTGCCGAAATTATCAGGATTCTTAGATTAATTAGGAGTCTTCGTGATGCTAAACTCGTCCGTTCTTTATCTGGTCTTTAAATTTGGATTAATCCCTTAGAATTTGCAATAAAAAATGATTATGCTATAATATCAATTTTGTTCTAACTTAAACTTTGATTTTGACTTGGTTTTGCGCAATATTTGACTATCCCAGCTATATTCTGTCATTCATGACATGTTAAAGAATTGATTTGCATCTTTACTGGGTCCTAAGGCTCACTTTTCTTATGTCAGACTTTCATTTATATGGGGATGCTCGACATTGTCAATTTTTCTAATCAAATTAGGAGATCGTTTTTACCAACCAGATTCTGTCCTTCAAAACAAATTTATCTCACTTTGAATCCTTCATGAAAGTTATAGTTTTGTACTTGTAGATTAATTTGGATTTTTGAATTGCCTGATTTTGATATCAAAAACTAAAGATATTTCCTTTTGAATAACTAACGTGAAAATAAAGAATCCTACCGCGAAAAGGGTTCCAACCCGATTTTTTTTGCAATTTTGTTTTTCAAAACGATTTTATCTCATTTTAAATCCTTCATGGAAGTTTTGGTCCTATACATGCTGATGAATTTGGGCTTTTGAATCACTTGATTTCAATATCATAAGCTCAAGATATTCTCGTTTGAACATCTAGTGGAAAAGTAGAAAATCCTGCCGGAAAAAGGATTCCAGCCCGAGTTTTTCAGGTCTTGATTCAAGGGACCCGATTTAATATTTTAAGGATTTATCAGATTAATTAAAGACAAATTTCAAACTTGGGAAAGTGAATCGGTTTCGTTGGAGGAATTAAAAAAAAAGGGACTGGATCAGAAAACGTCATAATAAGTTTTGTTACTGATCGCCATGTTGGATTATATTCTGCTTCTCTTCACAAGAAAAAAAGCTACCGTTTGAGACTTTGCAGCATGAAACAACATAGAAATTAATTAGCATGGTATTGTTCATTTGTGTTTTGAACAGTACCCCTCCCCATATGCAATTATTTCCTTTTCTCTTCAAATTCCTGCTAGTTTCCTTTATCATCGCGCTTGATTTTTAGAGCTACAGACCATGTTTTTTTTGCCTCAGTCCAAAGGAAACAGTTGGTGCCTCATGGTCCCGGCTATGGAAGGACAAAAAGTAGTTGCACCATCCTCTAATTACTGGAAAGAAATCACTGGAATCAACTAAATATCAATCAGAATATTTTGGTTTCCTATTTTGCTTTATTTGATCACCCGAGATCACATCCTATAATTAATGTAATATTTGTTTCCTAATAAGAGCCATGTATAGACTATATATATGTAAATAGTACTTAAAAGTACATTTTTATCAAGGTTTTATATCATCATTTTGCACTTGAAGTATCAATAACTCTTTAACTAAAACATGTTTTATAATAACATATCAAATAATATAAGATACCTTTAATTTATGGTAAATATTCATCTTAAATGTAGACCTCTTATATAAATGAAAGTATTGATTGATGAGTTTAAGTACTGAAATTGAAAGGGTCAAACTTAGAAAAGAGATGTTGGTACAGTCCAAACTAGAACACTGTGAGGTACTTAGGTCATATCTAGAGTTGTAGATCTCAGATTTATGTCTACTTTATATGGATGGAAAGGTAAGACATAGGCCTACAACTTTCATGTGGAGTCCAAGATTTAAAAAGACTGTTTTCAAATCCAAATTATAACAACAACATAGAAGTCCGAATCTATCCCACAACCCATACACTATTTAGTGTTCAGCCTATATCTCGAGTTCTAGAAGTCTAAATGACCTCAATTGTTTTTTCCTAGAAAGATAAGACAATTTTCTAGAACTTTCATGAGTACAGTTGGTTCCAATTCTGATGTTAGCAATGATGTTTTGTTCAAACAATAAGATAAGGATTTTAACCAAGTCAAGAGTTGGTCACCCACTTAACAATTAGTCATCAAATCAATAGTTCCAAATTTTGGCCTATAAAAGGTTGCATTTGCCATATATTTAGGAGCTTGGTTATTCAGATCAAGAACTTGTTCTTGCTCTCTCTCTTTATATTTTTTGTAATTCTTAAGTTTTACTTTCATTAATATCTTGTTTATGTTTTTCATTTCCTTTTCTTTACTTAGTTAACTTGTATCTTATTTATGTTCTTATTTTGTTTATTTATGTTTATCTCTTTCATTATGTTTAGCTAAGTTTATTATGTCAAGATAAAAAGGTTACACTAATGGAGTAAGAATAAGTATAGTGTAAACTCAACATGGACTTTAATGTTTGATACTAACATGTTTTGTATTTGTTATCTTGTTCACTCTTAATACTTTGCTTGTTAAATGGTTAATCTAGATTTGTGTTGTATAACACTTGGTACAATAAATGTTGGGCACTTTCATAGCTCAACCGTATAGTATAACCTATACATGTGCTATGAAAGGAACTTGATTTGTTGTTAACATAAGTTATAGTCATGAATACCTGACAATATTTACAAGTATTAGCATTATTCGAATAAGATAATTAATGTAATCATGTTAACAATTTATAATCCGATTAGAACCTTCTTTGTGTGTGGTTTCCAGTTGAGTAATAAGAGTTTATACTATACTTGTTTGAAATACCATTAGTGGATCCTCTAACCTTGACACTTGTTTTTATCATTGTTTAATTCTCACATTGATCTTCTATCTCAAAATTCTCATCAACTTCTTCTTCTTCTTCTTCATTATTATTATTATATTACTATTACTATTACTACTACTACTACTACTACTACTATTATTACCATTAATATTAGTATTATTATTACTATCACTACTACTACTACTACTACTACTACTACTATTATTATTATTATTATTACTATTACTATTATTGTTATTGTTGTATTATTATTATTTATAATTTATACAATTAACCTCCATGTGGTTCGACCCCGGTCTTGCCGGGTTATTTATTACTTCCACACTATTGCACTTAGGAGAAGACATCAATCTTTTGGTCGTGTCAAGTTTTTAGCACCGTTGCTAAGAGGTAAATTCTTGTACAAATTATAGTATTTATTTTATTTTCTCTTTTCTCTTTTATTGTATCTAACTTTGTTTCTTTTGTTTTGTTTCTTTTTTTTTTCTTCTTCCTTTTATTCTCTTTCTACACATGCATGAGTGTTTGGTCACGTACATTAAGTGGTAGACTTTGTAGGGTATCCTCATCATTTTCAGAAAATATAGTCGAAGAAGATAACTAGTCACTTCATAATGAGAATAATAAGAATAACCGTGTTAGAACACTTAGAGACCATATGAATCCCACAAGAACAAGTGCACCCTCATGTATAGTTTTCCCTCCTGATGCATCTCATTTTAATTTTAAGCCAAGCATTATTCAACTTTTACCTTCTTTTCATGGCTTAGATCTAGAAAATACATACTTGCATTTGAGAGAATTTGAAGAAGTTTATAACACCTATAATGACTTAAATTGTAGCATGAGCGCTAGCTAGAAGCAGGAACTCCTAACCTCCCTACACTCGGCTTGCCCTACCGTGGAATGCCATTAGATTAAAGCTTTTTCTTTTTTCATTAAAAGATAAAGCTAAAACATGGCTCAAAATCTTAGGTTAGGATCCATTCCTGTTTGGAATGAAATGCAAAAACAATTTTTAAAGAAGTTTTTCCATCTCACAGAACCAACTCTTTCAAAAGATGAATCACCACTTTTACTCAAAAACCAGGTGAAACATTTTACCAATGTTGGAATAGGTATCGAGACATGCTTAATGCTTGCCCTCATCATGGTTTTGAAACATGGAGATTGATTTCATAATTTTATGAAGGGTTAACACCTACAGATAGGCAAATGGTTGAATTGATGTGCAATGAAACTTTTGAAGATAAAGACCCTAATGAAGCAATGGAGTATCTAGACTTGCTAGCTGAAAATGCACAAAATTAGGACACTACAGGCACTTATGAAGCACCAAGTAAAACCCAACCTCGTACATCTAGTGGAGGTATGTATAACCTTCAGGAAAATCATGACCTCCAAGCTAAGTTTGCATCTTTTAGCTAGAAAAATCGAAGCACGAAAATTAAAAAAGAGTGGTCAATTAAAATCTGTTCAAGACATTGTGTGTCAAATCTATGAAACAAATGAACATGCAACTAATGATTGTCCAACTTTGCCTTCTTTCAAGGAATGCCTCCATGAACAAGCCCATGTTTTAAACAGTTTTCAAAGGCCCAATCATAACCCATACTCATAAACATACAACCCTAGTTGGAGAAACCACCCAAATTTAAGTTGGAAGAGTGCTAGTAATAATGCACAAACTCCATAGCCACCATTTCAAGCACATCATAATTTTCAAAATTCTCATGGATATGCACCTCCTTATGCTCCACCTCCTAGAAGAAATCTTGAGGAAACATTGCATGCATTCATTCAAAAGCAAGAGGCAATCAACACTCAACTTGCTCAAAGCATGACAGATTTTAAAGATACTCTTGCAAAGTTAACAATTGTTCTTAGTTTCTAAGAGAAAGGTAAGTTTCCATCTCAACCATATTAAAATCCAAAAGGGCAGTACAATGCAAATGCAAGTAGTTCTGGAAGTCAATACATGGATCAAGTCAAATCACTCATCACTCTTCGTAGTGGTAAGGTTATTGAAGAACTCATTCTTGAACCTTGTGAGAAAGATGATGAGTCAATCGCTGAGGGTAAGGAAGGGGTTGAAACTGAACATTATTAAGAAAAGACTGATTCTCCGCCAGCACTTCCATTTCCTCATGCCATGACCAAATAAAGGAAAGTCAATCACAATTCTGATATCCTTGAAACTTTAAAACAGGTAAGGATCAATATATCTTTGTTGGATGCTATTAAACATGTACCTTTATATGCTAAATTTTTGAAAGATCTATGCATTGTGAAGAGAAAACTGAATGTGAAAAGATAGCATTTTTAGCCAAACAAATAAGTTTTATTCTTCAGAACAATAATGCTTTGAAATATAAAGACCCTGGTTGTTCTATAATTTCTTGCTTTATTGGAGAACATAAAATTGAAAGAGCTTTACTTGATCTTGGAGTATTGTGAATTTACTTCCATATTTGGTTTTTCAAAGTCTCAATCTAGGTGAATTAAAACCAACTTCTATAACTCTTTTACTTGCTGATAGATCTGTAAAAGTGCCTAGAGGAATAGTTGAGGATGTGTTAGTACAAGTTGATAAATTCATTTACCCTGTAGATTTTATTGTCTTTGATATACAACCTGTTGAAGCATGTAATTCAATTCATGTTATTTTAGGATGTCCATTTCTTGTAACTTGTAATGCATTGATTAATTGTAGGATTGGATTGATGAAGCTATCATTTGGAAACATGACATTGGAGATGAACATTTTCAACATTTGCAAGCAACCTGAAGATGATAATGATTTACAGGAAATGAACTTTATTGAAAAATTAGTTCATGATCAATTTCAAACCACTTCCAGTGAAACTGAGATTGATGAATCTAACAATTTGTAAATGGTCTATTTTTAGGAAGAATCAAAGCCATGTAATTGGAGACCATAAATTGAATAATTGCCACCATGATCAATTGAATCCATACCTTCAACTGTTCAACCACAAAAACCTGATTTGAAGCCGTTACCATTCAATCTCTAATACTCATTTTTAAGAGAAAATGAAACTTTTCTGATATTAATCTTTTCAAAACTTAATGCACATCAAGAAGGTAAGTTATTACAAACTCTGAAAATGCACAAAAATGCATTAGGATGGACCATAGCTAACATCAAAGGAATTAGTCCTTTGATTTGCACACACATGATTTTTTTAGAGGACAATGCTAAACCCTCTAGAGAAATGCAACAAAGACTTAATCCTAATATGAAAGAAGTAGTGAAAAATAAAGTCATTAAGCTTCTAGATAATGGAATCATTTATCCTATTTCTAACAGCAAATAGGTAAGTCCTACCCAAGTTGTACCCAAGAAGTCTGGAGTCACTATGATAACAAATGAGAAAAATAAGTTAATTCCAACTAGAACTATTACTGGTTGGTGCATGTGCATTAACTATAGGAAACTTAATTCAATGACTAGAAAATATCATTTCCCTTTACCTTTCATGGATCAAATCCTAGAAAGAGTTGCAGGTCATGAATTTTTTTTGGTTTCCTAGATGGCTATTCAGGTTATAATCAAATTGAAATTGCATTGGAAGATCAAGAGAAAACTACTTTCACATATCCATTTGGTACTTTTGCATATCAAAGAATGCCTTTTAGATTATGTAATGCAACAGCCACATTTCAAAGATGCATGCTTAGCACATTTGTGATATGGTTGAACATTTTCTTGGATTTTTATGGATGATTTTTCTATTTTTGGTGATTTATTTGATGATTGTTTAACTAACTTGGAAAAGATTTTAAACAGGTGTGAAGAGAAGAATTTTGTACTGAATTGGAAACAATATCACTAGTAACAAACGGCATTGTACTTGGTCACATTGTTTCATCGAAAGGAATTGAGGTTGACAAATTTAAAATCGAGTTAATTGCTAACTTGCAAACACTAAAATCTATTAAAGATGTTAGATCATTCTTAGGACATGTTGGTTTTTACAAAAGGTTCATTAAAGATTTTAGTGTAATATCTAAACCATTGTGTAACCTTCTAATAAAGAAAAATGTTTTTAGTGGACTGAACAATGTGAAAAAACCTTTGTTAAACTTAAAGGTTTGCTTACTTATGCTCTTATCATTCAACCTCCTGATTGGTCACTACCTTTTGAAATAATGTGTGACGATAGTGATTATATCGTGGGTGCTGTCTTGGGATAAAGAAAAGATAAGAAACCTTATGTGATTTACTATACAAGTAAAACTTTAAATAGTGCTCAAATGAATTACACTACCACTGAAAATGAATTATTTGCAATAGTGTTTGCATATAACAAGTTCAGATCTTATCTTGTTGGCTCACCTGTTGTCATTTTTAGTGATCATGCAACATTAAAATATCTTCTATCTAAGAAAGATTCTAAGGCTAGATTGGTGCGGTGGATTTTGTTACTTCTAAGGCACCAAAAATATTGTTGCAGATCATTTGTCAAGATTCACAACAGATTCGAGATCTGACATCACACCAATCGATAACTACTTTCATGATGAATCTTTATTTTCTGTCTCTACAATGCCTTGGTTTGCTAATATTGTTAAGTTTCTTGTTTTAGGACAATTGCCAGCTCATTGGAGTACCCAAGATAAAAAAAAGTTTTTGAACAAAGTGAAAAAATTTTATTGGGATGACCCTTATTTATTCAAATATTGTCCTGATCAAATATTTCAAAGATACATTCCTGACAGTGAGGTAGATAGCGTCATTAAATTTTATCATTCCAATGCATGTGGGGGTCATTTCTCATCAAGAAAGACAACAACAAAAATCTTACAAAGTGGATTTTACTGGCCCACCATGTTTAAAGACTCACATGCATTCTGCAAGACTTGTGAAAAGTGTTAAAAGTTGGGATCTATTTCAAAATGTCACATGATGCCTTTAAATCCTATTCTTGTCATTGAAATATTTGACTGTTAGGGTATAGATTTTATAGGTCCATTTCCTCCATCATTTGGTTTCTTGTACATATTAGTCACAATAGATTATGGTTCAAAATGGATAGAGGCAATTCCAAGTCAAAACAATGATCATAAAACAGTGATAAAGTTTTTAAAAGAAAATATTTTCAATCGATTTGGAATCCCTCGAGCTATGATAAGTGATGGTGGAACACATTTCTGCAACAAGTCATTTGAGTCTTTAATGAAGAAATATAGAATCACACATAAAGTTGTCACCCCTTATCACTCTCAGATGAGTGGACAGGTAGAACTTGCTAATAGGAAGATCAAATAGATCTTGGAGAAAATAGTGAACCCTAATCGGAAAGACTGGTCTTTAAGACTTGATGATGAACTTTGGGCTTA
Organism: Populus alba x Populus glandulosa; assembly: GCA_033617975.1. NCBI lineage: Eukaryota > Viridiplantae > Streptophyta > Magnoliopsida > Malpighiales > Salicaceae > Populus > Populus alba x Populus glandulosa. The sequence continues at coordinate 9,935,943 of CM066161.1, forward strand.
TAAAACATCATTAGGTATGTCACCTTATAGACTAGTCTATGAAAAACCTTATTATTTGCCTGTGGAACTTGAACATAAAGCTTATTGGGCTATTAAAGCTTTCAATTCAAATCTTGATGATGTTAGTCGGCTGTGAAAATTACAAATAAATGAGCTCGAGGAAATAAGAAATGATGTATATGAAAATTCAAGATTTCATAAAGAAAGAATTAAAAAGTTTCATGACAAGAAAATACTGAGAAAAACATTCGATGTTGGTCAAAAAGTCTTGCTTTATAATTCTCGACTCCATTTATTTCCCGGAAAACTAAGATCAAGATGGAACAGTCCTTTTATTACGAACCATGTGTATCTATATAGAGCCTATGATATCGAGAATCCAAAGAATGACAATGTTTTCAAGGTAAATGGACATCATTCAAAAGTTTACTCTTATAATTTTTCAGTTGAACATGACTCTATTGAATTGGGTGATCCTATATATAAATATTGATTTTCTTTTCCTCGCATTGTTTTTGTGTTTCTTTTTTTTGTGATTTTTGTTTTGCTAGTTTCTCTCACCCCCGTCAAATGGTGGATAACGGTACTCTATGACTTAAGTCGATTCTTTCAGTTTTCCATAATAACTGATATTTGTTTATATATTTGTGCAATTCTTTGCTCTTACCCCTTTTCTTTGAATCTCTCCTCCAATTCTCGTTTGAAAATGGACACCACTCTTGAAAAATTGAAAAAGTATTTTCCCGTTCTGCCTCAGAATGCAATTACAAAAATTTACCATGCTAGATGTGCAAGATTGAGGTTGTTAATGAACCATGGAATTTCTGAAGATATTCGCTGGCTAATTGAAGCAAACGTCCTATTATCAGGTGAGTCCTCCAATTCTTTCATTTCATACATGCCTAGAATAGGTAAAAGCACTTTTGCAAAGAAACGTCGTGCAAAACGACTGAAGTCTGTCACAGATGTGCCAGATGGACTTGTAATGCAACATGTCGTTTTTTAGAAATGGTATCTGTAAACCGTGAAGATAAAATAAAATTCATTAAGGATGGCCTGAGTAAGGGGTCTTTAGATAATCTTCTATTGACTTTTGAGACGCACCCTAGTGGAGATGTGCATCATGCAATTCATGATTTATGGCCACAGTTCCATAAAGAACATGCTAGACATAGTCTTGGGAATCTGACAAAAAAAAACCTTATTTGCCAGTTTTTTAGACAACTAGATGGAAAGCCTATCCCTAACCTATAGAGGGCGTTTAAGCTGTTCTTGGACGTAAACCCAATGAAAGATATGAGCCACAATCACAACTACCTATACATACACATGCTTTTTCAAAATAAATAAATAGAGAAAGAGAGAGAGAGAGAGAGATACTACAACTAGTTTTTATATAGGTGGTATAATTGCATTTTTAATTTCTCATCTATAAATTCTTCTCTTCCTTCCCTTCATTTCTACTCAACCTATCCATTCATCAAATATAGAAGTGTGTAGAAATGGCAAGTTCCTCAAGGCATCATATAAGAAATATTTGTGTTTTTGGTGGATCTAGTCCTGGGAAGGAAATAAAGTTTTTAGAATTAACAAATCATTTTGATCAGGTACTAGCTGAGAGAAAGATTCATTTAATGTATGGGGGAGTCAGCCTTGGGTTAAAGGGGGGAAGTGTCAATAGCTCTATTTTTAGGAGATAGTCAAGCTTTAGGGATTGTCCCAAAAGCTTTAGCACAATGGGACATCATTGGAAAAATAATTGGAGAGAAATTACAGGTCTCCACAATGTTTGATCGAATGAATATAATGTTTAAACACGTTGATGCCTTCATTGGTTTACCAGGTGGTTTGGGCATATTGGAAGAGGTATTTCATATTTTCTCTTCGGCCCAACTGCACATTCACCATAACCTCATAGGTCTGTTAAATGTTAATGGTTTTTATGATAATTTATGGTCTTTTCTTGACCAAGTTATGAAACAACAATTTATAACATCTTCGGCACGACAAATCATAATTTCTGCTGCTACTGCTGAACAATTGATTCACCAACTACAATCTTTCATCCTTGTAATTGATCCCTCAATGAGTCGCATAAATTGGTCAACTACAAAAAACCGTAAAAAGCTTAGATTGAATTTGAGCCTTTGTTTGTGAAACCTTGTGTCTTTTGGTTTTATTAATAGCATATTATTTTGTTTTGTTATTTCTTATATTTATTTAATGTGTTTCAGAATTGTCAGTGTTCTTTGTTTCAGGTGATGTCTTCTATACTATATCTTTTTACCTTAGAACATTGAGGATAATGTCTCATTTTGGTTGGGGGGGGAGGGTAGTAATTGATATTTTCAAAAAATAAAAATAAATTTAACCAACTGTGTTTTCTATTTCATAAACCAATTGCAAAATTGTTGTTACTAGGATGGTAGAGTAAAAGAGTTCTTTTGACTTTTGAAACGCATCTTAGTAAACATTCTTAACAAGATCTCTCAGAATACTTCTTGAAATATTCAGGTTTACAAACTCTTGTATTGTTCTCACTTGATTCTGCTCATATGCTCATTTAACAAGTATTCTTAAATCTTCATTTTCACACACACACTTTAACATATGATTGTGGGTTGCATATTGGATTATTACATTATTTATGTTCTTTTGTTAAAGGTAACAACTAATGGAAAGGGATAGTATATAATTTGCAAAAACAAAAAAAAAATGATAAAAAAAACGTAGATAAGTTTGGTTTCGTAACCTCCCTAACTTGAGTAATTAAGCTCAAAAGGGTGTTTTAACACTTAATACCTTAAAGTCAACTGACTTGGGAGCTATTGACCTGACGCTTGTTACATGGGTTGAGGAGTAAAGCTTAAGGGAATCAAACATTGCACTATCTACATATCAATATCTGCAACCCGAGTTACTAAGATCGTAGAGGTGTCTCAACACCTAATGCCCTAAGACCAACTGGTCTGGGAGTCATTACCCGAAAGCTCTTTACATGGGTTAGAGATGCATTGTGTTTTAATTTATATGTATATATATATATATATTTGTTTTAAAAAAAAAATAATAAGAAAAAGATAATAATCATAACCCAAGGAAGTTAACCTTAAACATTAGAACAAAAAAATTTTTTTCTTCCAAGTAAAACCCCATAACTATGTGCTGATATATTGAACACAAAAGGAAGGTTTATTAATATCTTGTTTAAGAGGTATTGCGTAGATATATAAATTTAATGAGTTTGTTTATCTGAATAGATTAATAGAAGTTGAATGATAAATGCCTTATTTTATGGAATTTGCAAATTGTTTTTCTATTTTAACGGTTTGATTACTAGGGACTAGTAATAAGCTGGTGGGGGGTGTGATTAGTACTTAAAAGTACATTTTCATCAAGGTTTTATATCATTATTTTGCACTTGAAGTATCAATAATTCCTTAACTAAAGCATGTTTTATAATAACATATCTAATAATATAAGATACCTTTAATTTATGGTAAATGTTCATCTTAAATGCAGGCCTATCATATAAATGAAAAGATTGATTGATGAGTTTAAGTACTAAAATTAAAAGGACAAAGAGAGCACCAAACTTAGAAAAGAGATGTCGGTACAGTCCAAACTGAAACACTGTTCGGTAATTGGGTCATATCTGGAGTTGTAGATATCGGATTTAGGTCTGCTTTATATGGATGGAAAGGTTAGGCATAGGCCTACAACTTTCATGTAGAGTCTAAGATTTAAAAAGGCCGTTGTCAAGTCCAAATTTTAGCAACAACGGAGAAATTTGAATCTGTCCTGCAGCCCAGACATTGTTTAGTGTTCAGCCCATATCTAGAGTTCTAAAAGTCCAAATGACCTCAATTTGTTTTTCCTCAAAAGATAAGACAATTTCCTAAAACTTTTATTAGTATAGTTGGTTCTGCTTCTGATGTTAGCAATGACGTTTTGTTCAGACAAGAAGTTAAGGATTTTCACCAAGTTAAGAGTTGGTCACCTACTCAATAATTAGTCATCAAATCAATAGTTCCAAATTTCAGCCTATAAAAGGAGGCAATTGCCATGCATTTAGGAGCTTGGTTGTTCAGATCAAGAACTTGCCCTTGCTCTCTCTCTTTATATTTTTTGTAATTCTTAAGTTTTGCTTCCATTAATATCTTGTTTATACTTTTCATTTCCTTTCCTTTACTTAGTTAACTTGTATCTTATTTATGTTCTTATTTTATTTATTTATTTATGTTTCTCTCTTTCATTATGTTTAGCTAAGTTTATTATGTCAATGTGAAAATGTTACACTAATGATGTAAGAATAAGTATAGTGTAAACTCAACATGGACTTTAATATTTGATACTAACATGTTTTGTATTTGTTATATTGTTCACTCTTAATACTTTGCGTGTTAAATGGTTAATCTAGATTTGTGTTGCATAACACTTGATACAATAAATGGTTGGCACTTTCATAGCCCAACCGTATGGTATAACCTACACATGTGCTATGAAAGGAACATGATTTGTTATTAACATAAGTTATAATCATGAATCCCTGGTACTATTTACAAGTGTTAGCATTATTCGAATAAGATAACTAATGTAATCATGTTAACAATTTATAATTCGATTAGAACCTTCTTTGTCTGTGGTTTCCAGTTGAGTAATAAGAGTTTATACTATACTTGTTTGAAAAACCATTAGTAAATCCTCTAACCTTGACACTTGTTTTTATCATTGTTTAATTCTCACATTGATCTTCAATATTAAAATTCTCATCAACTTCTTCTTCTTCTTCTTCTTCTTCTTCTTCTTCTTCTTCTTCTTCTTTATTACTACTACTATTACTACTACTATTCTTCTTGTTATTATTACTATTAATACTATTAATACTACTACTACTATTATTATTATTATTATTATTATTATTATTACTACTATTAATATTATTATTACTATTACTATTACTATTATTGTTATTATTGTTGTTGTTGTATTATTGTTATTTATAATTTATACAATTAACCTCCCTGTGGTTCAACCTCGATCTTGTAGGGTTATTTATTACTTCAACACTCCTGCACTTGAGAGAAGACATCAATATTTTGGTCATGTCAATATGCCTCCTCTGCAGACCTAAAGGAGGAGGGGGGGAAGAGCGAGGCGGGCAAAACGAGGAGAAATAAAAAGGGCAGGAAAATGAAGAAAAAAAAAGACAACGAGAGGAGAGAAAAACGCAGATAACAGGGGAGAATAGAGGGGGTTCTATTTCATTCTTTAATAGCTGTGAAAGACAGAAAAGAAAAACATAACAGAAAAGAGGAGAGGGAGAGAAGAGAAACGAAAGCAAAACAAACCGAAAAGAACAAAGACACAGGAAAAGACCAAATGAACGTAGACAACGGAGGATTGAAAAAAAAAACAAGAAGGATTGACAGCAAACCAAGTAAGTCGTGTCTCTTCACTCCTAGTTTTTTTCTTTTTTTTTTCATTTTAAGTGATTGGCACTGTGCGGAGATAAATTTAATTAACTCCGCACTGTGTAGTGCCTGTATGAATAATTCACGCATGCAACCCGCAACAGTGCCAGTAGGGTCACTGGCTTAGGCCAATGATCCTGCTAGGTCTGCTGTGTTAAGCCCAGCCACATGGACCGAGCTGGACCCAACAAAAAAAAAAGGAGTAAGATTGTTGATTTTTTTTTTCATGTATTTATTTTATGGGTTTTTCATGTAGTTATGTATGTCTAAAAAATATTTTCTTGTGTGTCGCATACAGCCAATACCCTAAAATATTTTTAACATTCCTCCTTTTATATATATAAACAAATATTAGAAGTTTTGAAGGGTCAATTTATAGGAATTATTTACTCATAGTGATGCGAACCTCGTGATCACGTGGTCACGCAACCCACACAAAGACACCAATTCCCGGAAAGCCAAGTAAATTAGGTTTGATAGGAGTGTAACACAAAGATAACTTGTATGTAGGCACCAACACTATTGGAAATGGAGATCCCCACCCAACGAATATTGATTCGTGAACGAGAAGTATAAGGATGACGCCACGAAGAAAGTTATTCTTCGATAAGTCGTTTTTCAGCTCTTTAGAGAACCATGGAAGGAAAATTATCTCACCAACACACACACACAAAGTGCGGCAAACAAGAAGTTTTATTAATCTGAATTGTCTAACCTTACATGTCTGGTGATGCCCTTATTTATAGTGACTGCAAACTAAAATAAACCCTAATGGACCCCTTATGTGGACTTATATGATGCCCACTTACAATTAAACCCAAATAATATAATTAAACCAAAAACTAAGAAGAAAATAATAATAAAATAAATAAATCCAAATTTAAAATCCTAAATATGATAGGATCAGATTTGTTTTCCTTTAGAAGTCCCATATAAGCTAGGAGAATTAAATCTAAAGGTGGAATTAATTCTGAAATCTTCTTTCCTTTTTGTAGCTAGGATGAATAAGGAATCCTTGTAAAAAAAGGATTCTGAAACATTTATGAATCCTTGCCACACTTGGAAACTATGTTGCAGCCCATTAAAGATCTTTGTAGAATTAGGAGATTTTCAAAATAAGCTGTCACATCCTTTTAGGAAAGAATCCTAGCCAAATAGAAAGCCCACAAGTCAAAAGGAAGTAAATAACAAAACCTGTACAGCCTCTGTTGACCCATGTTTGGATGCCTTGATGAACTCCGATTGACATGATATTTTAACCCAACATAGGACAACATGTCAGGAGACTCCACATAACATTTCAGCCCGATCCAATGGTAGGATTGAGAATTATGAAGATTGCCGTAAAACTGGATAGTTACACATTTTACGTCAAAATCCGAATTTGACCTTGCCTGGATCGTATCACATAGTTTACCTATGATAAATTTGTTGCATAAGTAGTTAATAAATGAGTAGCTTTCTATAATGATATCGAGTTTAAAAGGTAGTGTGAAAAGTACAAGAAATATAATAAGCATATTTTAGGGGATTTTTATGACCAAATAGGCTAACCCTCTATAAAAAAACCCTCATAAGGAAAAGGGAAAAAAAGAGAGAAAATATGTTTCTTGTAAGAGACATAAAAAAATATCCTTTTAAAATGAAGTTTTCTAAAAAAAAAAAGTCTAATAAGAAATATAAGACTTCTTCTTCAGGAGTTAAAACTTCTAAAAAGATTGTTCCAATTTGCTATATATGTTGCAAACCTGGATATTAACAAAATAAATACAAGGAAAAAAAGATTAATTCCCTTATAATTGATGAAAGCCTCAAGAAAACCCATTGCGCAATTCTGATTAATGAATCAGAAGGTGAAGACCTAAACCTCATAATAATTTAGAGATATGATTCGTCATTTGATGAGTTGGATTCTAGCAATTCTACTTCCTTTAAATCACAAACTTGCAAAAATAATTGTGATTTTGATGGTTGCATCACTAAAAGCTTTTTTAGTATTAGTATAAAAATGCTTATAAATGAAGAAAGTTTTATGTTAGACTTTATAGATAGAATTCAAGACCCAAAATAAAAACAAGATCTCCTTGAAGCCTATCTTAAAACCATAAATCTTAAACACCATATTGCTAAGGCTTATCGAATATCAAACTACAAGCATCCATATCTATCATGTCAAAATAAATCTCACTTCACTTTTCCATGGAAAAAAAATACTTTATAGTATTGGGTTACCCTTATTTCTACTATTAACTTAATCCACTTAATTTTATATAGGTTATGATGTGGTTATAATGACAATTTAATTTATTTGTGGTCTGTTTATCAATAATATCTTCATAGCTTCCATTATCAATAATCAAATCATTAGTGCTTATATATTTATTTGAATGCTTATGTGAAATTCTTGTAAGAAACATGCATAGATGTTTAAGTTAAATGAAAATTATATACAAAGTCGAGGCATGCATAAAAGTTAAGACAAGTAGCTCTACTTAATGTATATGAAAACATATTATTGGCATTTATATGTTGTACAAGCTTTATGATGATTTAGACAAGATTTAAAATAATATAATCATTTAAGGAAATCGTCAAAAAAAAAAAACATGAAGTGATGCAATCATGGTTTTCAACTTCAAACAAAAAACTTGACACAATAACAACTTTCAACTTGAAAGATCAAAATCTTGTAAAAAAGGTTTGCCAAGTAACTTTCAATTTGTTTAGGAATTATTTTATATACCTATAAAGCCTAAACAAAACTAAAAGTCTAATTGGTCTAATACCTAAATCGGTCTAGTCAATTTTTCCAGAAAAAATGTCTAGCCAGAATTTTTCCAGTATTTAAATTAGCCTGGTGAATTTAAAATACAGGTCATTGTTTTGAGAAATAGTTTAATCTTTTTCCAGAAATTATAGAATTTTCCAAGAATCTCCAAAATAGTCTAACCAACTTTGATAACAAACTAATTGATTCTACAATGGATAGAAATATTTTGAAAAGTCAGCCCAACGACTAGTTTGATCTTTTAGCCTTATAAATACAACTCTCTTCAGGAAAATGATTAAGATCATCCAATGAAAAAAAATATAATAATATCCCTACTCTCATACAACCACTTACAACCACTTACAACCTTTGTTATACTTTTGACTCATCCAAAATAAGGTTAAAGTGTTTTTGGAAAAACTCTTTCAAGTACTTGATTTGTATTCCATTCAGCTTTATTAAGAGAGTAATATTGTGGAAAATTTAAGTGAGACTTAAAAACACTTGGGAAAACCTTATAAAGACTATTTAAGTGGTTTAATACTTGACCATCTATAAATAGTATTACTGGGAAAGGTTTCAATCTTTAACTTATGAAAAAGATTGTGTGAAGATTTGATCATCAAAAACAGACTATTATTTATGGTGAATTAGGTATGAAATAATCTATTTTGCTTTGAATCCTCAACAACCTTTGTTGTTAGCAACATCTTCTTAACCCCATGGGATTGTCTCTTATCATCATCATCATACTTATACAAATCTTCTTTATAATCTCCATCAACATGACTCTCCCTCATCTTCAAAAGGTTTTTACTCGTGCTATTTATCGATAATGATGATCAATTTCTATCTCTTAGGTTATGGTGGTTTATCTTGGTTTGCCAAGTCTTAACCATCTACCATCATGTTTGTCTTTGCCAACACCCTCCATATAAACAAGTTGGTGTCTATGAAAAACTTAACTAATTTCTCAAGCCATAATATTCACAGTTAATTATGAGTTATTTAGGGCATTGTAAAGGCTTAAAAGGAAACGTAAAAAACTCTACCATAAAGATTTGATCAATGAGAGCATTTTATAGTAGACTTAACTAAGTAGATATATCAATTACAACGGGGAGGTGAAAACAAGAACCGTGAAAAAGAGAAGAATATATTTGAATATTCACCTTAAGGTAGTTATGAAATCATACCTATTTCTAAAAATAAAGATTAATAGTACACAATAGATTGATATCATTGATAGAGTTATCATTTAAAAATGGTATACCTAAATCACCTTTGTAACAAAAAAAACAAAACTCAGACTAATTGTTAAAGCTTTAGTTGATTCAAAAACTTATTTAAATTACATAGTTGAAGGACTAATATCATCCAAATATATCTAAAAACCCATTCAAGTTCCCACTGCTGCTAATACATGGACTCTACTAATTTAGTATAAACTCTTTAATGTTGTTATTCGTAAAAATTGAATTTGAATCTCAATGTCTTTTATCATGGTTAAAAATCTTCCCCATGAAAAATTCTAGAAAATTCTTCTTTGTATACATTATTTCATATAACACATCTTGATGAAACTAACATCATCACCATAATAAATAGTCACTAAATACATTTCACCTTTTTCACTTAACTTGTTCCTCACTCTATCAACACCCATCTAAAACGCAAAGAAAAATTTCTTTCCTACCTTTAAGAAGAGGTAGGATGCAATCACATAGATGAAAAGCTAAAAGAACCTGAAGTGTAATGGAAAATTGCCCAAAATCAAGTTATTTTAACCAAGAAAATATATGCTCCCATCCATAATGCCTTTTAGGATAGAAAAGGATATGTCCTTAACCTATCTTATAAAGATGGGTTTGATGAAATACACATCCCAACTAAGGCCATTTCTATTGCTATGAACCCTAAGCATTCAGACCTATACCAAAATAACATAAAAGATATTTTATCTAAAGGCCTAATTAGGCCTTACCTCAACTCATAGAGCTACCTAACTTTCTCTGTTAAAGGTATTGTTGGGCTAGAATAAGGCATCTGATACGACCAAAAGATTGATGTCTTTTCCCAAGTGCAGGAGTGTCAAAGTAATAAATAACCCGGCAAGACCGGGGTCGAACCACAGAGAGGTTAATTGTATAAATTATAAATAACAACACAACAACAACAATAACAACAATAATAACAATAATAATAACAATAATAATACTCAGTACGTGGCGTTGTTATACCTGAGAATGATCAAAAAGATCGGGTCACAGGTTTCCAGCCTATATACTGAGTTTATGAAAAGATCAAAGATATATATTATATAATATAAACAGAATGTAAGTAATAATAATAATAATAACAATAATAAAAGCAGAAGATGAAGAAATTAATGAGAACTTTGAGATGAAAGATTAACGTAAGGATTAAACAATGATAAAGACAAATGTCAAGGTTAGAGGATCCACTAATGGTACTTCAAACAAGTATAATATAAACTCTTATTACTCAATTGGAAACCACATATAAAGGAGGTTCCAATCAGATTATAAATTGTTAACATGATTACATTAATTATCTTATTCGAATAAAGCTAATACTTGTAAATGTTGGCAGGCATTCATGATTATAACTTATGTTAACAACAAATCAAGTTCCTTTCATAGCTTAGGTGTCGGTTAAAACATACAGTATGGGCTATGAAAGTGCCAAGTATTTGTTGTACCAAGTGTTATACAACATAAATCTAGATTAACCATTTAACAAGCAAAGTATTAAAGTGAACAAGATAACAAATATAAAACATGTTAGTATCCAACGTTAAGTTCCATGTTAAGTTTATATTATACTTGTTCTTACACCATTAGTGTACCCTTTTTACCTTGACATAATTAACTTAGCTGGACATAATAAAAGAAAGAAACATAAATGAGCAAGACAAGAACATAAATGAGAAAGAAGTTAACTAGACAAAGGAAAGGAAATAAAGTGCATAAACTTGATATTAATGAAAGCAAGACATAAGCAATACAAAGAGAGAAAGCAAGAGCATGATCTTGATCTGAACACCAAGATGCCTCAATACATGGTAAGTGCCTCCTTTTATAGGCCAAAATTTGGAACTATTGATTTGTTGACTAATTGATGAGTGGGTGGCCACATCTTGACTAGATAACAATCCTTATCTTCTTGTCTGGTCAAGACGTCATTGCTAACATCATAATTTGCCCAGAATCCTCAGGAATGTTCTAGGAAATTGTCTCAGCTTTCCAACAAAACAAAGATGAGGTCATTTGGACTTCTAGAACTCAAGATATGGGCTGAACACTAAATAGTGTTTGGGCTGCAGGACAGCTTCGGACTTCTTCGTTGTTCCTTCAATTTGGACTTCAAAACGACCTTTTCAAATCTTGGGCTCCTCATGAAAGTTGTAGGCCTTTGTCTTACCTTTCCATCCATATAAAGTGGACCTAAATCCGAAATCTAGAGCTCCAGATATGATCCAATTACCGAGCAATGTTCCGGTTTGGACTGCACCGACATCTCTTTTCTAAGTTTGGCCATCTCTTTGTCCTTTCACTTTCAATGCTTAAACTCATCAATCAATCATTTTATTTATGTGATAGTCCTGCATTTAAAATGAGCATTTACCATAAATTAAGGTATCTTATAATATCAAACTTGTTATTATAAAACATGCTTTAGTTAAGGAGTTATTGATACTTCAAGTGCAAAATGATGATATAAAACCTTGATAAACATGCACTCTTACAAACTCTCCCTTTCTCTCTCTTTCTCTCTTTATTAATTATTTATTTTGAAAAAGCATGTATGTACAGGTAGTTGTGATTGTGGCTCACATCTTCCCTTGGTTTTACGTCCAAGAACGGCTTAAACGCCCTCTATGGGTCGGGGATAGGCTTCCCATCCAGTTTTCTTAAAAACTGGCAAACAGGGTCTTTTTTAGTCAGATTCCCAAGACTAAGTCGATCATGTTCTTTATGGAATTGTGGCCATAAATCATGAATTACACGATGCACATCTCCACTAGGATGCGTCTCAAGGGTCAACAAAAGATTATCTAAAGACCCCTTACTCAGGCCATCCTTAATGAATTGTATCTTATCTTCACGGTTTACAGATACCATTCCTAAAGAACGACATGTCGCATTACAAGTCCATCTGGCACATCTGTGACAGACTTTTAATCGTTTTGCACGACGTTTCTTTGCAAAAGTGCTTTTACCTGTTCCAGGCATGTGTGAAATGAAAGAATTAGAGGACTCACCTGATAAGCGGACCTTTGCTTCAATTAGCCAGCGAATATCTTCAGGAATTTCATGATTCATTAATAACCTCAATCTTGCACACCTAGCACGGTAAATTTTATTAATCGCATTTGGAGGCAAAGCGGGAAAATACCTTTTCAACTTTTCAAGAGTGGTGTCCATTTTCAAAAGAGAATTAGAGAAGAGATTCAAAGAAGGGAGAAAGAGCTAAGAATTGTACAAATATATACAAATATCAGTTATTTGGGAAACTGAAAGAACCGACTTAAGTCACGGAGTACCGTTATCCGCCATTTGACCGGGGTGAAAGAGAGACTAGCAAAACAATAGATACAACAAAACACAAAACAATGTGAGAAAAAGAATCAATCTTTATATACAGGATCACTCAATTCAATAGAGTCATTATCAACCGAAAAATTGTCAAAATAAACTTTCAAACGATGCCCATTTACCTTGAAAACATTGCCATTCTTTGGATTCTCAATATCACAGGTCCCATATGGATACACATGTTTCACAATAAAAGGACCGCTCCATCTTGATCTTAGTTTTCCAGGAAATAAATGGAGTCGAGAATTATAAAGCAAGACTTTTTGACCAACATTGAATGTTTTTCTCAGTATTTTCTTGTCATGAAACTCTTTAATTCTTGCTTTATGAATTTTCGAATTGTCATATGCATCATTTCTTATTTCCTCAAGCTCATTTATTTGCAATTTTCGCAGCTGACTAGCATCATCAAGGCTTGAATTGAAAGCTTTAATAGCCCAATAAGCTTTATGTTCAATTTCCACAGGCAAGTGACAAGGTTTTCCATAGACTAGTCTATAAGGTGACATACCTAATGATGTTTTATAAGCAGTTCGATAAGCCCAAAGTGCATCATTAAGTCTTAAAGACCAGTCTTTCCTATTAGGGTTCACTGTTTTCTCTAAGGTCTGTTTGATCTCCCTATTAGCAAGCTCTACTTGTCCACTTGTCTGAGGGTGATAAGGGGTGGCAACTTTATGTGTGATTCCATATTTCTTCATTAAAGACTCAAATGGCTTGTTGCAAAAGTGTGTTCCACCGTCACTTATCATGGCTCGAGGGATTCCAAATCGACTTAAAATGTTTTCTTTCAAAAACTTTATCACTGTTTTGTGATCATTGGTTCGACTTGGAATTGCCTCTATCCATTTTGAAACATAATCTACTGCGACCAATATGTACAAGAAACCAAATGATGGAGGAAATGGACCCATGAAATCTATACCCCAACAGTCAAAGATCTCAATGACAAGAATAGGATTTAAAGGCATCATGTGACGTTTCGAAATAGATCCCAACTTTTGACAATTTTCACAAATCTTACAGAATGCATGTGAGTCTTTGAACATGGTGGGCCAGTAAAATCCACTTTGTAAGATTTTTGCAGTTGTCTTTCTTGATGAGAAATGACCCCCACATGCCTCAGAATGACAAAATTTAATGACACTACTTACCTCATTGTCAGGAATGCATCTTCGAAATATTTGATCAGGACAATATTTGAATAAATAAGGGTCATCCCAATAAAAGTTCTTCACTTCGTTCAAGAACTTTCTTTTGTCTTGGGTACTCCAATGAGCTGGCAATTGTCCTGAAACAAGAAAATTAACAATATTAGCAAACCAAGGCATCGTAGAGACAGAAAATAAAGATTCATCAGGAAAGTAGTCATCGATTGGTGTAATGTCAGATCTCGAATCGGTTGTCAATCTTGACAAATGATCCGCGACAACATTTTCGGTGCCTTTCTTGTCTTTGATTGTGATATCAAATTCTTGAAGTAACAAAATCCACCGCACCAATCTAGCCTTAGACTCTTTCTTAGAGAGAAGATATTTCAATGCTGCATGATCACTAAAAACAACAACAGGTGAGCCAACAAGATAAGATCTGAACTTGTCACATGCAAATACTACTGCAAGTAATTCTTTTTCAGTGGTGGTGTAATTCATTTGAGCACTATTTAAAGTTTTACTTGCATAGTAAATCACATAAGGTTTCTTATCTTTCCTTTGTCCCAAGACAGCACCCACGGCATAATCACTAGCGTCACACATTATTTCAAAAGGTAATGACCAATCAGGAGGTTGAATGACAGGAGCAGAAGTAAGCAAGTTTTTAAGTTTAACAAAGGCTTCCTCACAATGTTCAGTCCATTCAAAAATATTATCCTTTGTTAGAAGGTTACTCAAGGGCTTAGATATTACACTAAAATCTTTGATGAACCTTCTGTAAAAACCAGCATGTCCTAAGAATGATCTAACATCTTTAACAGATTTTGGTGTTGGTAAGTTGGCAATTAACTCGATTTTAGATTTATCAACCTCAATTCCTTTCGATGAAACAATGTGACCAAGTACAATGCCGTTTGTTACCATAAAGTGACATTTTTCCCAATTCAGTACAAGATTCTTCTCTTCACACCTGCTCAAAACCTTTTCTAAGTTAGTCAAACAATCATCAAATGAATCACCAAAAACAGAAAAATCATCCATAAAAATTTCAAGAAAACGTTCAACCATATCACTGAATATGCTAAGCATGCATCTTTGAAACGTGGCTGGTGCATTACATAATCCAAAAGGCATCCTTCGATATGCAAAAGTACCAAATGGACATGTGAAAGTAGTCTTCTCTTGATCTTCCAATGCAATTTCAATTTGATTGTAACCTGAATAACCATCTAGGAAACAATAAAATTCATGACCTGCAACTCTTTCTAGGATTTGGTCCATGAAAGGTAAAGGGAAATGATCTTTTCTAGTCATTGAATTAAGTTTCCTATAGTCAATGCACATGCGTCAACCCGTAACAGTCCTAGTTGGAATTAACTCATTTTTCTCATTTGTTATCACAGTGACTCCAGACTTTTTGGGTACAACTTGGGTAGGACTTACCCATTTGCTGTCAGAAATAGGATAAATGATTCCATTATCCAGAAGCTTAATGACTTCATTTTTCACTACTTCTTTCATATTAGGATTAAGCCTTCGTTGCATTTCTCTAGAGGGTTTAGAATTTTCCTCCAAATAAATCCTGTGTGTGCAAATCAAAGGGCTAATTCCTTTTATGTCAGCTATGGTCCATCCTAATGCATTTTTGTGCATTTTTAGAGTCTGTAATAACTTACCTTCTTGATGCGCATTAAGTTTGGAAGAGATTATTACCGGAAAAGTTTCATTTTCTCCCAAAAATGAGTATTTGAGATTAAATGGTAACGGCTTCAATTCAGGTTTTGGTGGTTGAACACTTGAAGGTATGGGCTCAATTGATCGTGGTGGCAATTCTTCAATTTGTGGTCTCCAATTGCATGCCTTTGATTCCTGAAAGTAGACCATTTGCAAATCATCAAATTCATCAATCTCAGTTTCACTAGAAGTGGTTTGAAATTGATCATGAACTAATTTTTCAATAAAGTCCACTTCCTGTAAATCATTATCATCTCCAGGTTGCTTGTAAATGTTGAAAATATTCATCTCCAATGTCATGTTCCCAAATGATAGCTTCATCAGTCCATTCCTACAATTAATCAATGCATTAGAAGTAGCAAGAAATGGACGTCCTAAAATGACAGGAATTGAATTACATGCTTCAACAGGTTGCGTGTCCAAGACAACAAAATCCACAGGATAAATGAATTTATCAACTTGTACCAACACATCTTCAATTATTCCTCTAGGCACTTTTACAGATCTATCGGCGAGTAAAAGAGTTACAGAGGTTGGTTTTAACTCACCTAGATTGAGACTCTGAAAAACTGAATATGGAAGTAAATTCACACTAGCTCCAAGATCAAGTAAGGCTCTTTCAATTTTATGTTCTCCAATAAAGCAAGAAATTGTAGGACAACCAGGGTCTTTATATTTCAAAGCATTATTGTTCTGAAGAATGGCACTTACTTGTTCGGCTAAAAAGGCTTTCTTTTTCACATTCAGTTTTCTCTTCACAGTGCATAGATCTTTCAAAAATTTAGCATAGGAAGGAACCTGTTTAATAGCATCCAACAAAGGTATATTGATCCTTACCTGTTTGAAAGTTTCAAAGATTTCAGAGTTGTGATTGACTTTCCTTTGTTTGGTCATGGCATGAGGAAATGGAAGTGCTGGCGGGGAATCAGCCTTTTCTTTGCAATGTTCAGGTTCAACCCCTTCCTTACCCTCAGAGATAGACTCATCATCTTTCTCACAAGGTTCAAGAATAGGTTTTTCAATAACCTTACCACTACGAAGAGTGATGACTGATTTGACTTGATCCATGTGTTGGCTTCCAGAACTACTTGCATTTGCATTGTATTGCCCCTTTGGATTTTGCTGTGGTTGAGAAGGAAACTTACCTTTCTCTTGGAAACTGAGAGCAGATGTTAATTTTGTAAGAGCATCTTTAAAATCGGTCATGCTTTGAGCAAGTTGAGTGTTGATTGTCTCCTGCTTTTCAATGAATGCATGCAATGTTTCCTCAAAATTTCTTCTAGGAGGTGGAGCATAAGGAGGTGCATATCCATGAGAATTTTGGAAATTATGGTGTGCTTGAAACGGTGGATGTGAAGTTTGTGCATTGTTGCTATCACTCTTCCAACTGAAATTTGGGTGATTTCTCCAACCAGGGTTATACGTTTGTGAGTATGGGTTATGGTTGGGCCTTTGGAAACTGTTTAGAGCATGGGCTTGTTCATGGAGGCATTCCTTAAAAGAAGGTAAAGTTGGACAATCATTGGTTGCATGCTCATTTGTTTCACAGATTTGACACACAATGTCTTGAATCGATTTTAATTGACCACTCTTTTTCAATTCTAGTGCCTCGACTTTTCTAGCTAAAGATGCAAACTTGGCTTGGAGATCATGATCTTCCCTAAGGTTGTGCATACCTCCACTAGATGTATGAGGTTGAGTTTTACCTGGTGCCTCATAAGTACCTGTGGTGTCCCAATTTTGAGCATTTTCGGCTAGCAAGTCTAGGTACTCCATTGCTTCATTAGGGTCTTTATCTTCAAAGGTTCCATTGCACATCAATTCAACCATTTGCCTATCTCTAGGTGTTAAACCTTCATAAAAATGTGAAACCAATCTCCATGTTTCAAAACCATGATGTGGGCAAGTATTAAGCAAATCTCGATACCTATCCCAACATTGGTAAAATGTTTCTCCTGGCTTTTGAGTGAAAGTGATGATTTGTCTTTTGAAAGAGTTTGTTCTGTGAGATGGAAAAAACTTCTTTAAAAATTGTTGTTGCATATCATCCCAAGCACGAATGGATCCTGGTCTCAAATTTTGTAGCCATGTTTTAGCTTTATCTTTTAATGAAAAAGGAAAAAGCTTTAATCGAATGGTGTTCATGCTACAATTTGAGTCATTATAGGTATTACAGACCTCCTCAAATTCCCTTAAATGCAAGTATGGATTTTCTAAGTCTAAGCCATGAAAAGATGGTAAAAGTTGAATAATGCCTGGCTTAAAATTAAAATGAGATGCATCAGGAGGGAAAACTATGCATGAGGGTGCACTTGTTCTTGTGGGATTCATGTGGTCTCTAAGTGTTCTCATACGGTTATTCTCATTATTCTCATTATGAAGTGATTGATTATCTTCTTCGGCCATATTTTCTGAAAATGATGAGGATACCCTACAAAGTCTACCACTTAATGTACGTGACCAAACTCTCATGCACGTGTAAGAAGAGAATTAAAAGGAAGAAAATAAAAGAGAAGAAAAAGAAACAAAAGTTAAATAAAATGAAAAATGAAAAGAGAAGATAAAATAAATATTATAATTTATACAAGAATTTACCTCCCCGGCAACGGCGCCAAAAACTTGATACGACCAAAAGATTGATGTCTTTTCCCAAGTGCAGGAGTGTCAAAGTAATAAATAACCCGGCAAGACCGGGGTCGAACCACAGAGAGGTTAATTGTATAAATTATAAATAACAACACAACAACAACAATAACAACAATAATAACAATAATAATAACAATAATAATACTCAGTACGTGGCGTTGTTATACCTGAGAATGATCAAAAAGATCGGGTCACAGGTTTCCAGCCTATATACTGAGTTTATGAAAAGATCAAAGATATATATTATATAATATAAACAGAATGTAAGTAATAATAATAATAATAACAATAATAAAAGCAGAAGATGAAGAAATTAATGAGAACTTTGAGATGAAAGATTAACGTAAGGATTAAACAATGATAAAGACAAATGTCAAGGTTAGAGGATCCACTAATGGTACTTCAAACAAGTATAATATAAACTCTTATTACTCAATTGGAAACCACATATAAAGGAGGTTCCAATCAGATTATAAATTGTTAACATGATTACATTAATTATCTTATTCGAATAAAGCTAATACTTGTAAATGTTGGCAGGCATTCATGATTATAACTTATGTTAACAACAAATCAAGTTCCTTTCATAGCTTAGGTGTCGGTTAAAACATACAGTATGGGCTATGAAAGTGCCAAGTATTTGTTGTACCAAGTGTTATACAACATAAATCTAGATTAACCATTTAACAAGCAAAGTATTAAAGTGAACAAGATAACAAATATAAAACATGTTAGTATCCAACGTTAAGTTCCATGTTAAGTTTATATTATACTTGTTCTTACACCATTAGTGTACCCTTTTTACCTTGACATAATTAACTTAGCTGGACATAATAAAAGAAAGAAACATAAATGAGCAAGACAAGAACATAAATGAGAAAGAAGTTAACTAGACAAAGGAAAGGAAATAAAGTGCATAAACTTGATATTAATGAAAGCAAGACATAAGCAATACAAAGAGAGAAAGCAAGAGCATGATCTTGATCTGAACACCAAGATGCCTCAATACATGGTAAGTGCCTCCTTTTATAGGCCAAAATTTGGAACTATTGATTTGTTGACTAATTGATGAGTGGGTGGCCACATCTTGACTAGATAACAATCCTTATCTTCTTGTCTGGTCAAGACGTCATTGCTAACATCATAATTTGCCCAGAATCCTCAGGAATGTTCTAGGAAATTGTCTCAGCTTTCCAACAAAACAAAGATGAGGTCATTTGGACTTCTAGAACTCAAGATATGGGCTGAACACTAAATAGTGTTTGGGCTGCAGGACAGCTTCGGACTTCTTCGTTGTTCCTTCAATTTGGACTTCAAAACGACCTTTTCAAATCTTGGGCTCCTCATGAAAGTTGTAGGCCTTTGTCTTACCTTTCCATCCATATAAAGTGGACCTAAATCCGAAATCTAGAGCTCCAGATATGATCCAATTACCGAGCAATGTTCCGGTTTGGACTGCACCGACATCTCTTTTCTAAGTTTGGCCATCTCTTTGTCCTTTCACTTTCAATGCTTAAACTCATCAATCAATCATTTTATTTATGTGATAGTCCTGCATTTAAAATGAGCATTTACCATAAATTAAGGTATCTTATAATATCAAACTTGTTATTATAAAACATGCTTTAGTTAAGGAGTTATTGATACTTCAAGTGCAAAATGATGATATAAAACCTTGATAAACATGCACTTTTAAGTACTAATCAGCATCCTGATGCTAGTAATTATTTATAAACCTTTAAAGGAGGTCCTAAAATGGATCGGATATTAAATTTCTAATAAGGAAGATTTGCTGAAAAAGCATTATAAAGACAAAATATTCTATAAGTTTGATATAAAATCAGGTTTTTAGCAAATACAAATCAATGAAACAGATAGATACAAAATAAAATTCACAATACCATTTGGCCACCACAAGTAGAACACAATACCTTTTGGACTAGAACATGCTTCTTCTAAGTTCCAACAAATCATGCATGAAATCTAAAATCATTATTAAAGATTTATCACATTTTATATTGATGATATTGTAATTTTCTTTGAATTCATGGATCAACACTTTAAACATCTCAATATATTATTTAATTCTACAAAAAGGCAGGCTTAGTTGTATCATCTAAAGAGAAGATTATATTCTAACCTAAAATAAGGTTATTGGGACATCATATTTATAAAGGACTATTTCAGCTTATTAATAGGGCTATCTAATTTAGTGATAAGTTCTCATATGAAATTATGGATAAAACATAACTAAAATGATTTCTTGGATTCCTTAATTATATGTGAGATTTTTATAAAAATGTCATCCATAATTGTAAGCCTTTATTTTGCAGGTTTAGAAAAGAATGTGCAGAATGAAACTATTAATACATCACTGTAAAAAAATAATAATAATAAATAGCAAGGTCAAAGCTAAAGAGCTTCCTTGCCTTTCTATTACTAATCCTATTGTTTTTAAAATTGTTGAGATAAATGCCTCAGAACTAGGTTTTGGTGGAACTATAAAGCAAAGAGTTTATGATAAAGAACAGTTAGTAAGATTCACTTTTGAACTTTGGAATCAAGCTTAACAAAACTATTTCACGATTCAAAAGGAAACCTTATCAATAGTTTTGTGTATCTCTAAATTTAAAAGTGATCTTGTTAATTAAAAAAAAATCTTATTGATAACTAATTAAAAATATCCAAAAGAAATTCTAATAAAAGATGTAAAGAATATGACCTCTAAACAAATATTTGCTAGATAAAAAAAACTCTCTTTTTATTTGATTTTGATGTGTAATATATAATATATCAAAGGAGAAAATATTTGTCTTCCTGATGTTTTTAATTAAAGAATTCATTTTCTAATTAGAGAATTCTTATAGGGATCACAAACTAAAAGCAATTTAAAGGTCTTTAGAATTCAAGAGATCTCCAAATCCTTGGCATATTAAAGAAACACATGTAGTCTATTCTAATATCTGAAGAAGCTTATGAGCTAGCTCTTCCTCCAATCAACGATAAAGAAATTTATATTTGTTTCATTCCATAAATGTTTCTAGCATTTTAAGATTGAAAGACCTTTGATTCCTTCTTCAACCTCACAAAAGGTTGCGACATTGCACTTATCAAAGCACTTTCTACCATTACATGATCAAAAATGGGCTATTTATTATGAATAGCTCTTATTAGAGACATGATCAATTTTTATCCAATAAATTCCTAAAAGTAAAAAAGATTGGGCTTATTTTAAGCTCCTAATTAAAGGAATTATTACTCAAATAGGGCTTAATTCTCATATCTTCATATTTCTTACTAACTATTAGTTTTTACCCAAAACTTATAGTTATTATGACTATATCAATGTCTAGAAAGGAGCCCTGACATATGATAACATTGTTGGGAAGTATAGTTGGTCCATTTAGTTTCAGCTATCTTAGAAATCTCAAATCTTTTCATAATGGTTTCAAAGCTAAAACTCTAAATGAGGAATCTTCCGAATCCAAATGTCAATTTCTATGAAACTTTATTTGGAGAAATATCTTAAGGCTAATAAGTTTATTTTAAAGTTGATTAGTTTTGTGAGCCACTTTCAGGCATATTTTTTAAACCCGGCCTGGTCCAAGGCCCGAGTTCTAGGTTTTGACTGGGTCACCCAAGTCAATATCTATTTTTTAAAAAATCAAAACGACGTCGTTTTAGTTAAAAAAACAAAAAACAAAAGTATACGGGTTGCAATCGGGTTTTTTGACCTAGTTTTGCCGGGTCAAATCATTGGGTCAACCAGTCACACCGGGTCATGATTTTTTCTATTTTTTATTCATCCGGGTCATCCGGGTCCCGGGTTGACCCGCTTGGTCAGGTCGGGTTTCAAAATTATGTTTTCACATCCCCTAGATAGTTAAATAGGATTATCAAGTCTCATCTCAAAGTGAAGTCTAGTTTATCTTTACTCACATTACCTTAATCCTTATTAGAAAAAAACTTATTAAATGGTGGGATAAATTCAATTTCTTAGATGATCTAGGTATTTTTCATAGAGAACAGCAATTCTCTACACAAAGCTCAAGATCCCTAAACTTAAAAAAACTTTGTAAAGACCTTCTTTCTTCATCTTCAAAGCAAGAGCTAAATAGATCTTTGTTTAAAGCCTTTAAAGAGATCAATGAGCATAGTTTGTACTAAGACTATCAAAGATCCTTTAGAAGATAATAATGATGTCATGAAAGAGCTTAGCACCCACCTCAGGCATAATTGATGCCCTTTAGACTTTTCCGATCTTATCAAGCATGTGACATAATCTTTTGCTTTTCTGTAAGATTGTTAGCCACTTGTTTAGGTCTTATCTTTTTTTATATAAATTCTTTAGCCAATTGTTTAGACCTTATCTTTTAGTTTAGTAGTTTTAAAGACCTTTTTAATTTGTAATGGACATCAAAGAATTAAAAAATTATCTCTTCTCTTATAACAAAAAAAAAATCTCTCTCAAAGAAGTCTCCAACATTTTCAATATGTAATTGAAATGCAAGTTAAACCTTTCCTTCTTTATTTTAGTTTTTTATACCTCTTAGTTTTCATCAGTTTAATACTTGTTGATCTTTAGATTTTGGAGTGAAAATAGCACCATCCATAAAAGACCTTTCTAAAATAAGAAGCTAGCTCCCTTCTAAAAATAAAAAATAAATAAAATAAATAAAAAATAAAAAACTCCTTCTCGAGCATCACAAAAACCGACAGCCTAACTTCTTTTAAGGTAATTGAAGTTAAAAAAAACTCACTCTTCTCTAAGTAGAAGAGATCATTCCAGATGAATACGGAACCAATATTGTTAAAAAAGAAAGTTGACTATTAAAATCTTACAATTTTACGTGTCAATATGTATCTAACATGTCAAATCAGATTAAAACTAAAAAACTAGTAAACACGGTCAAACACGTTTAAACTTGGTAAAATCAGTAAAATCAAACCGATTTTACGAGTTTGAAAAAAAATATAAAATTGTGCATTCTGATAATCTATACTTTAACATTTTCATTGTTTTAAATTTATATTTTGCAAAAGTTGTGCAATTTGATAATCAAAGGCTTGATTTTGACTATAATTATTATAATTTTTTTAATGATACAAATTATTTGTGGTTTTTATTTCCGTAAAATTAAAATACTCATTCATTCTTCATAATTTTTTATGTAAACTATAACATATCAATTGATATATTACTCTGTTTTAGCTGGCAAATATATAAAATAAAAGTTATAAATTGACATGCTTGACCTTTTGAGTAATTAATATTAAATGATCTAACAAAATTTAAAATGACTCATTTATTGTAAATAGCAAAATAAATGAGTCGATTTGTCTAAGAACTGAAGGAATGTAAATAAAATAAAGGTATTTAGACTTTTCTATTATTTATTTTATTTTTATTTTAATTGTGTTATATTATTAATTATTACTTGATTGAATTTGTTAATATATAATTAGTTAAAATATTTTATTTATAATTTTACAATTCAAATTTATATTGTATATTCCATATAGTGTGAAAATCACATTTTTGACTAAGGAACCAATGAATCATTACATTATTGTTTTTTTGCATTATTTTGGCTGACATTTTCCAGTGTAACTTTACTTCTTTTTATAATGGTCCAGATCCACTTCACTACTTTCTATATTGGTCTGGATCGCAAGTATCCTAGGCCTTGAAAAATAAGAAAAATAAGAATTGAACATTTAGTTGCCCTGAAATACCGAGATACACATTTTCTCCATCGTAGGGAGCATTTAATCAGGAATGTCCAAGCACCTAGATGGGTAATGACCTCCATATAATTTTATGCAAGATATCAGATAGACATGGACAACTAGTGTCAACCAGTAGTTTGGTTCGTTGGACCATACAACTACAAGTCCCTTCCACTAGAAGAGCAAGCATGCCAGTCACATTCTGAAACAATCCTCTTCAACCAGAATTGAGGAAAGATAAACCAACTCGAACATGGAAAAGTAGGTACCAAAATATGATGTTTAACCTGCAGCTAATCACTGTAGCAAATGAAAAAAAATTGGGGCGATAGGGCTCACAATGTACCCTACTTCGCTTGAGGGTGTGAAGATATGAAGTCAATGGCAAGACTGATGGAATTGATCTTGTCTGCTTCATTATCTGGGATCTCAAACTGAAACTCTTCTTCAAGGGCCATCACAATCTCCACACTGTCTAGACTATCTAACCCAAGATCATTCTGGAAATGGGCATTTGGTGTAACCTACAAAAGTGAAAAATAAATAACAAGCAAAATCAGATCCACATAGAAGATGGTGTTATGAATCTACAAGTTCTTTAGCCCCCCGCCCTTTGTAGCAATGAAAGCAAGTATCCAATGAGAAATTTCAAGTGAGATTCTTTAGGAAGAAATGTGGGAAAATACTATGTGCTAAGAATAGCCTTTACATTTCTTAATCAAATCTCAGTGCTGTATTCCACCATAAGGAAAAAGGGGGTAAAATAATTAAGAAATATGAATGAAGCCTCTACAACAAAGCAATAAAAAAAACCATGCCAAAAACTCATTTATCCTGGCAACAAAATTCACCAACCTAACACACCAGTTGAAATGGGGTGAAATAGCCAAGGATAGGAAATCAAAACAGCGAGCCCATGTTTGTGCAGAAAAATATCTGGATAGAGTCTCCAACATAACTCAAATTCCTAAATTAGACATGCAACCTTCATGCACTACTACAAACTAACTCAACAAATTCTAGGGCATCAAACATTCTATAAAGATTCACCACATCCATTCAAAAAACAAAGTTCTAGTTGTAATGAATTAACATGAGAAATTGCTATGCCATCAAAACTTTTAACATAGCAACATCGTCACTGACAATGATGATGTAGAAAATAATGCAATCTAAATCTCAGACCAGAGATCATTTGGTGCAAGAACCCAATCTATAAGCTGGAACCCATTAATAAATCAGGAATTTTCAAGGTATAGACACTTTGATTCAAAGAACATCATTATGACTGAGACTGGGTGATTATGACCAGCTGCACCACGATTCATGTAGCAGACTACTACAAGCGATTTTGAAAATAAAAAGTGGCAAAGAGAGCAAGGACAGACCCACGTCATGGTGCAAAAAACAAGCTTAAAGGTAAGGACCAGTGGCAAGTAGTGATCCAACATTGTGCTCCTTCGTTTTGGGCTAATATTCTTTATGTGATATTTGCAGATCAATTTTCTTCTTGACAACAGACTGGTTGAAAAAAACTTATTATCACATAATTTTGAAGATTGAAGATAAGAAGACCCTACTACCTCAATTCAGAAAAGTAGGTCAAACCTAAACATGAATTTAATCTAGAATGCCAAAATTCAGCTCAAGTCAGCACTGATTGCCTTGATTAACTCAAGGATTACACGAGTAATAAAATAAACATTCACATAAAAATAAAAGCACTATATCTGTCTTGGAAAATCAAGATGTACTAATCTTCCAACACCATTTTAATGAAGCTTATAATTTCTCCATGAAGCTTTTGCTCTTCCGTAGCAAATACAGAACACAGAGCTCTACTGCACATTTGCATCAGATTGTCGACTTTGCAATGAACCATAAAATCAAAACAGCACAACAGAAAGTCTTTCAAGTCACAACACAAATAAATCAAACTGGCCTTTTGTTTGGTTCCTAAAAATATTGGATTAAGGACTTGAACGGTCCGAAAATCATAACCCTAAACCCATTTAGTTTACACTTGTTCATTTCTATTGAAATTGAAAACATATTAGTACCCATTTCACTTTCAGCTTCCAATCATAGCCCTAAACCCAAAAGAATAAAAAAATGAAGCACCAACACATCTAATCTATTATTATTTAAAAAGTAGCTGGTATTAAATCTGATAAATATTTAATAACATCATTTACCTTGGAAGGATCGACTTTCTGGAAGTTCTTGACAACATTGACGACTCGATCGGTGACCTCAGACTTGTCAAGGAAGGTGCCTCTAACTTCCTCGGAGAAACGGCGGCGTATGGAATTGAAGGAGAGACCGACGAGGCCGTTGTTGTTCGGGTTTCGCGTGGTAGGCATGGCCTGTACCTTCACTCTCAGGTACTTTAGCAAAGCTACTCTCGCCGCCATTTTACTCCTTTTCTATTCTGCTCACTACTACAAATTTCTTCTTCAGTTCTCTCTCACACACACTCTTGCCTCTCCAATCAAATAAGCAAATATTTCAATCGGCTGCTTTCTTACGGTGTCGTATTTGTCGGAAGATAATTGTTTTTTCAGGGATTATCTTTTTCTATTCTATTCTCTTCTTTTTTTTATATAAAACAAAAATATTATATTAATTATCCGAAAATCTAAATCCTGATCGACACCGTTTCCTATTTTTCCTTTTCTTTTATAAAATTATTCTTCTTTATTATTTATTATTTATTGGTTATGCTTTCTCAAACCTCTGTATATTTTAACTTTTATCTCACTAAAGAAATAGTTTGCAAATAAATGTTTTTTTTATTTGGTTTAGTTTTTTTTGTTTATAACCTATTTAAGAGTTTTTTAAGTTAAAAATAAAATTATTGAGGTGCATTGAGTGCTTTTTTGTTGAAAAATAATTGAAAATAAACTTTTAAAATAAAAAAAATTAAATCATAATTTTGTGATCACAATTAATAACTAGAAACTTTACTAATAGATTATATGTTATTTACCACAATAAATGGCATGCCATCACATCATATTATTTTTTTAATTTTTAAATAAAAAATAAATCAGTTAATATTTTGTCTATCTTATTAAAGGTTTAGTGTGCTAGTATGGTTTTGTAGGCCTATAAATCATTGTTTGGGAATATAGTGTAAACTATGTTTTTTAAAAATTTAAATTTTATTTTTTTATTAAAAATTAATTATTATTTTTTATGTTTTGGATCGTTTTGATGCATTGATCTCAAAAATAATTTTTAAAAAAATAAATACATATATTATTTTGATATATTTTAACACGAAAAGTACTTTGAAAAATAACCACAACCACACTCTAACATGTATTTGAGCCTTTTTGTTTTGAAACAATTGCTCTCGCCAACCTTCCAAGCATAAGCACCTAATCTTTTTTTTATGTTAGCCCTTTTGTATTTTTCTTGAATTTTAATTAAAATTCATTCTAAATAAAATAATTAAGATTATATTGAAAATATTATTCCATTAAATACCATTTTATTTTTCTAAGATTATAGCATTTGTTTTTTATATATTATCAACCATTTTGTTAAGTACTAATATGAACTTAATATGCAAATTTAAAAAAAAAAGTGATTAGGAATATTTAATATGAAATTTTATTTTTTTTCCTTAGATTAATTTTCCCCCCTATAATTTTATGTAAAAAATAAGATATTATTTTTTATATGATTTAATTAATTCTTTTTTTAAGATGATGATAAGTCTTTTTATAGAAAAAACAAAGCTTCTAATAAAAAAAATATATTTTTAGTAAAACAAAATGCATTAATAAGAAAATATAATGTACATTAAAGAGTAACAATTTTTTACTACTTATTTAAAATTATTAGTTTTTTTAAGTGCTTTAATTTCTTCACTTTTAATTAAAAAAACATGCTAGTAATAAAAATACATGAATAAACAAATAGTAAGTAATTTAATAAAATAATTTAAAAATAAATAAATCATACTATTTCATACAAACATCTATTTTAATTGTAAAAGAACTAACTAAAAGTTGTTTTCAAAAATTACTCCTCCAATGTTAATAACTAGTATATACCAAACATATTTCTCAATAATTAACCATGCCATAAGTTACAAGAAGTCTTCTATTAAGTTGGCTTTCTTAGTCACACTCTTAGTTTTGATAACTAAGTAAGTAACTCAGAGTTAATTTATAACATAATAAAAGAATATATTAATATGATGAATGTATTTTTAAATATATTTTAAATTAAAACACATAAGTATGTTGTTTATGCATAACAAAATAAATTAAAAAAAATAAAAGAATTGTTAATTCTAATTAAACACTAAAATAAAAAGCTAATTTCTCTAAAGTAAAAGAAAGATACATATAAAAATATTTAACCTCAATTTTTCATGAATCCTTAATTACTGTAACTAATTGTTTTTCTAACTCTAAAAATATTTACAAATTTATGATCAAAGCCTTATATTCAGCTTAATTATTGTTATAGGAAAAATTAAGCCAAAATGATAAGGTCATCTTATGACTTATTAAAGACACTATTACCAATCCTACACCAGCTTTATTCTTTTTCTTTTCAATCCATAAAGTCAAAATACCATAGCACAAATTATGTAACAATAATATTTATATCGTGTTTCAATTCATGATCGATCTCGAGACAAAAGTGATTCACTAAGAAATCAGCTAAAGCTTGACCTTTAATTGCTTTTTTATGGTATGTAATAAAAATCAAACTCAGAAAATGCTAAATCTTACTTACCAATGTAACCATTTACTAAATGTTTAGCTAGTATATACTTTATTAAGTTTGTATGAAAATTTTATACACATTAACTAACAATATATACCAACAAGGTTTTACACAATTAAAGTATAAAGACAAATAAAGCTTTTATATTGAAGTATTATGTTATTTAACAATTATAACAAAACAATTGTGACAATAAATAACCTATTCATATTCATTTTTATTCTCCATTACTAGCATGCTACCAATTGATCCTTGTATAGTAAATAGGTATAGCCTAAAAGGCTTGGTAGGGATAATGCTAGTGGTTTGCTAAATAAATATTTATTTTTCTAATAGCAGTTCGGTGCTTTTTAGCCCATAAAAAATTATCTTCATCATTCCTTTTTAAGAGTCTCGTGACTGGCCTAATCTTTTTTATAATGTTTGATATGAACCTCTAAAGGAAATTAATTTTTCTAATAAGATGATATAACATTTTCTCATTTTATATTGGTTATTCTTCTATTACCGCCCTTATATAGTTTTTCTCCAACTTTATTCCAATTTCATGTATAAGAAATCCCAAGAAGTTTCCTACCTTTGTATTAAAGAATATTATAGTGAATGCATCTTAAAAATTATACTCCAATGCACTCAAAACATAACTAACCCATATGATTAGTTTTAGATTTTAGTTTAACCATAATATCATTGATGTAGATCTTTGTGATATGGTTTTATCATATCGTAGAAGGTCAAATTCATGGTCTTTTGATAAGTAGTGCCAGCATTATTTAGGCCAATTGACATTACTAACCAGTCATGCATTCCTAGTGAGCCAGAACATTTGAAAATAGTCTTTGATACATTATCCTTTGTAATAAAGAAATGGTTATAGCCTGGATACTCATCCATGAAATCGAGGATTTTATTGCCAACTATTGAATCGACCAACATGCCAGTCATGACATTTGATATCATCCTTTAGAGTTGCAAGATTAAAATTTTTAAATTCTATTCAAATTCTTAACTTGCCATTCTTTTTTAATACTAGTATGATATTCAAAATCTATTTAGCATAACTTATTGGCCTAATGAATCTAGATTCTAAAAGATGTTCAATCATGTTAGAAGCCATTATTTTTTGAAGGTTGACTATATAGCTTAAATCCTAGCTTGATTGGTAATAAATTCTCAACCAAGCTCCAACCTAACCAAGTCAATTTCATTATAGTTCCAAGCAAGATAATTCTTATAAGAGTGATGATACCAAATTCACACGATAATCTTTTACTAGATTTTCATTTATATAAGTTGGTTTAAGCTTATTTTTAGTTCCTAACTTTACTTCAATCAAAAGGTTTGAATTTCATCATTTCCATCATCCATCTTAGATGGTATAGGAGGAAGATTTCTTATATCAAACCTTTTTCTTTTTTTTCTTTTCTTGATTTTTTTATGGGATCAAAAATGGGTAACAATAAATTGGATAAGTTTCCTTTAATGGCTTTTTTTTTTCTCTTTCACCTAGCATCTTGTCATATCAAGCAACATCATTTACATAGGTATAAATATTAGTACTTTTGGTTCCTACGAACCTCTTTATTGTATTCCATTGCATCTTTTCTAGAATTAATTTGATGTGCTCTTACTCTATTATAATTATAATACACTTGGTTTCGACATTCCTAAAGTAAAGTACGTAGCTTTATACAGACTCTCCTAGTACCCAAAATTCTAGGCTAGACAGCTATTATTACCTCTAGTTATATTCTGTAAAAATGATGCTGAAAATAAACCTTCATTTCCTCCTAACTATTAATAAAGTTAGATGGTAATGTGGAGAACAAGTGGAACACAATTTTGGTTGATGAAAAACTAAATAGCCTTAGTTTCATTAAGGATTAACAACATTATTACCAAATTGAATTACCATATTGATTAGTCAATTTGGTATTATTTTCTCTCATTAACTCACCATCCTCTGTAGAGGATTATTTGAAATCAAGAATCTTAATTCCTCTAGGCATTGGATAGAGTTGATCAACCTTTTTATGGTATAGATGATTGCATAAAGGTTGTTTTGTATATTCAACATCTAGCCCCATCTCTTGTAAGTGTTGGGCAAGTTCCATCTTATCAATCAATTCCCTATAGTTGTTAGTCAATAACATATATTTAAGGTGTAGGAGGATTAGCATTGCCTCATTTCAAGACAATATGTGAAGTATTGTATTTTCCAAGTATAGATTGGACTATCTATACATAAGGTTGTTGAGCCATATAAATAGCTTAAGGTTACCTATACATATATAAAGTAGGTGACACCTTATGCTCCAATGTTGCTAAGGTTGTTGTTGTGTTTTATATATAGGCATGTGATACCCAAAATGTGATTAGGAACTTCCATACATTTCTATTAGAGTAAATACCATTGGAAGATACCTTGGTACTTGCCTTTTAGGTATCTGAGAAAAAATTATAGAAGATCGATTCTGCCCCAACTTAATCTAAATGGTCTACATGATTTTATTGACTAATACAATATGTTATTATGGTAGTCGTGTTTGTTATGTTCTTTATCTCTAAATGGATGTCTATTAAATCAATATTAGATAAGTGTTTTTGTTTATAAAAGAATTGTCCTTCAAGAGGAGCCACATGTGGCTTATTAGGTTTGGCAATATTGGTTGTGATCATTTAACTACATCTTCAATCCTTAAAAATGATATGCATGATGTTGTGTTGAAGGTGTAGAAACGCTAGTGTACCCTCTAGAACTAGTGAAGGCAATGTTGTTGGGAATATTAGTTGACTTATACATTGCATATGAGCACTATGACTTTATCTGTGTGCTGTTTTTTAAGGGATTTAGATGATAAAGAACTATCTTGTGGCATGTCTAATTGAGGCTTTCTAGTTAGTTCTTGTATTGTTGAGAGGCAATCAAATTATTCATGACCATGAGATTGAGATTTGTAGTTTACATGTATTGATTTTTCTTTGGTCATAATGATGATGTTTTTACCATAATTTTTTTTCATGATTATTATGTGTTAAAATAATAAGTTTATCCCATTTTAAGTGTTAATTTGTTGAATTGATAGATAATCTGATTATCGATCACATATTAATCTGTTGATTAAATGTTGAATTATAGATCAATTATGTTATTTGTGCTTGATTTTTTCCTTTCAACAAGGAGAACCTATAATTAGAAACCTCCTCCTAAACAAAGGTTGATAGCAACCTCACAAATTAAATAAAGTGTGAAGTTCTAAATTTGATTTTAACAAGTTAAGAAGAAATAATGTAAAAAACTAATCTAGATAAAAGAATAAAGAAGCGAGAAAAAAATAAAGGAAAATTTGTAAGCAAAATCAAAGATAAGAAAAGCAATAAATTGTGATAAAAGATAAATAATGGACAAGTTACATGGAAATAAGTAAATAAATTGTGTATATAGGGTTTACTATTAGTTTTTGTAATTGGATGGTCTTTTTATATAATCCTACATGAATAACAATTAGTACCTATATACAAATTGTTTATAACAAATTAAGAGCTTGAATCTTTATTTCTATCAACACATCTTCTTTATAGAAATCACATATTTTCTAACTAATTTGCTACACTTGCAAGTATAATTTACTAAAAACTTCTATTTAGAATAAGATTCATAACTTCTAACTTTTTTAGTCAATTAAGACTTCTAGTTTTTTGGTTGATCAATTTTAGCTATATTTTTTTTATTTGAAAGTTTATAGATATTATTTATATTTAATCGTATATATAAATGTTTGTTTTTAGAAAAACTTGATGTTTATTCATATAAAAATTCACATCCAATTAAATAATTTGTGTTTAGTTTGGTTGCATTCTTTCATATGATATTTGCTGCATCGGCAACAATATTCAAGATTAATCATCATTACAACTGGATTTTTGTTGAATTTGAAAATTTGATGAGTATATAAAGGTTTTATTCTTTCTAGTAACAAAACTTAGTTAAAATATGAGGCACAGACCACATTCCTAATGTCATGTTGATATCAGTTCCTATTCGGGACATCTTCTATCCTATGATATTCCATGTGCTTGTAGCATCCATGTTGTCATAAAACAAACAATAAACATAAGCAACAATATATATCATCAAAGGAATGAATTGCAATTTGCGACAAACCTGTTGTTTGCACTTCACACAAAACGTAATGCTCAGAAATTTTGCTGTAGAGTTTCAAATGATAAGACACAGGACATTCAGAATCGATCAAGTGCTTGTTATTACTAAATTTGTCTCAGCAACAAAGCTTGAATATGACAAAATGGTAACTCCATATTCACAAGACAAAGGTGAATTACAAAAAGGATTAGGCCATTGTGCTATTAAATGAAAACATACATCATGTTTACAAACACACCTAGTTAAGTTGCAATTTTTAGATTAACTGAAAGGTACAGTAAGAAGCTACATCCTAGTTAAATTGGCTTTGTGCATTTCTTTTGAGAATGTCCTAACAAATGACAGCGACCACATTGAACCACCCTCTTTGGGCGTTTAAAGTTTTCTACACGAAGAACCTTCTTTTTTGGCCTGCCGGGTGGTCGGCGAGTTTTGGGTGGGCGTATTGTAATGTCAACCTTGGCACCTCCACCTTCTGTTCCCTCACCCAGTTCCCTCCACAGGCTCTTATCAGGAATAGGGTTGATCATCTCTGAGTATGTCTCCCGGTAACTTGCAACAGTGAAGCAAGGTTCAGCAAATAAATGAGCATTTTGCCCACAGGAAATAAGTGCTGCAGCAGCATGTGCACATGGTAAACCATAGAGCTGCCAACGACGACATGAGCAGACACGGCTTCTAATATCCACAATATTTGTTCGCTCAGTCGACACAATCTCAAACTCCACCTCATTTGCACGAAGCACTTGATAGCAATGTGCATCTGCAATAGCCTCTAAAATCCGTTTCTCAGCAGATGGGACAAGAATTGAGGTCCAGCTCATGCCAATGTCACGACGATTGCTAAACCAAGATGTCAACTGATACCGAATATGCTCCATCATTTGAACAATTGGGAGCTCATGGCATTCAAGGGCCCAATTATACAATAATTCTGTAACCCCCAGCATAAAATGGCCATATCGCATACCTTCAAAATATGCAACAGCCCAAAGCCGGGGAGAGAAATGTTCAAACCAAGGTATAATATCTTGTGAGATCTCCACCATCTCAGCGATCTTGCTTTCGAATTCAACTGCTGTGAGGGCATAAACTGCATTCCAGAAAATATTCACTAACTTTGTGTTCTTAAATGTGTCACGGAAGTTTTCACTAACATAACGCAGACAAAATCCATGGAATGCACTGGGAAAGTGTGTTTCAACTGCCTCTACAATGCCCTTATGCCTTTCAGACAGTATGGTAAGTCTAGGCATGTTGTCAGTATTTACTCCAAGAAGCTTCCGCAACTCTGACATAAACCACATCCAATTTTCATCAGTTTCCTCATCAACAGTAGCAATGGCCAAAGGAAATAATGCATCATCAGCATCAACAGCTGCAGCACAAAGTATTGTACCCAAGTATTTTCCTTTAAGATGTGCTCTGTCAAGTTCCAGAAGTGGCCTACAAGCATTTACAAAGCCATAAATAGATGCACGGTAGGAGATAAAAAGTCTTTGAAAGCAATTTTCTTGTCCGGTGGCAAAAACAGATGCAATGCTTCCTGGGTTGGTTTTTCTTATCTGCTCACAATATGCAGGAAGAAGGCGAAACCCTTCTTCAAAAGTTCCATGAAGTGCAGCCATGCTGCGCTCCTTCCCACGCCAGGCTTGCATATAAGAAACAGCAACCCCATGCTGGTCACGGATATCTTCCAGTATTTCCTTCGGTTTGTATTGTGGATTGTCTCGAATGCGTGCTTCTACAGACCTAGCAACCCAACCTACTGATGCTTGCTGATGGTGAAGGTTTTGAACTCCTTCACAAGTATGCTCTCCATGTAAGGTTCTAATTGAAAAGGTCGGAACTCCAGGACATTTTGCAACATGGACACGCCATGGGCAGCCTTCTTTAGAGCACTTGGCTATAAACCGGCTTCGATCTGATTTCACTATCCGAAGATCAAAATGCAGCGCTATAGCAATATCTTTCAATGTTCTTCTGCAAGTTTCAACATTAGGAAACTCTTGTCCAATGGTCAAAGCATGTTCTGACAATGCAAGAGCAGCATCAGGCACAGTTAAAGCAAGGTCTGCCATGAATCCACCAAAATGTGGAGAAACAACTTTAGTTGCTCGATAGGCTTCCCCTCGTGCTAACACGCAAAATAACCAGTTTCAAACTTGTATTCTTCAAATGCAGCTAGCACATAAAACCTCCAACAAAATATGGATTCGACAATAGAAAGACAAGAATAAGGAAATAAAAAAGAAGGTAACTCATGAAATTAAAACAGATGAACGCATTAAAGGAATAACTAACTTCCAAACAAATAACTATATCAGGAATTTAATAAAAATTGAATGGAAAGGAACATGTTAATACAATAGACCATCAGAAGTCATTACAGTTTTTTCCTCGTGTTTATTTGAAATAAGGAGGAGTAAATTCATTCATTGTGCTACATATGGGGTGGTTGATTTGCTCGGCATCAATACATACATACATATATGCAAGTGTGTGTGTGTGTGTGCGCGCGTGCACATAAAAATGTAAATAATATCTAGAGTAAACAAAAATGAGAGAAAATGAAACTGAACAAGAATTTTCGACCATAAATGAGTACAGAAGCATCTTAATTCCCTCAGGCTAAAAAAAAGGGTTCTTTTCTTTGGAGAACCAATGCCAAATTTCAATGAGAATAACTTATTTTCTGTAGTGAAAAAAAAAAATTCACTTACAATCATCATGTCTTGCCAGTGAGTTAAAAGGAAAACATTCTCAACCAGACACTTGGCCCATGTATCAAAGGGAAAGAATTGGTATCACTAAAGAGAACATTGTCAGCATTAAAGGCCAACAATCTAATGATGGAGATGAAACTCCAGAAATGTTCAATTTTTTTATGCATTCTCTGTTTCTCAATTTTCTCCCAAGTTTGCGTGTCAGATTCAAATAAACTTAGCTCAAAGGAGCTTAAATTAGTAACACAGTCAACCAATTTCACCAGCACATTCCACCGATAATAAGCAAATTGCAACAGTAATATTCCCACGTGATAAAAGAGGGTACAGGAAAAAAATTTGGCATGCTTTGATTAGCCTCAAAGAATAATGGTTTTCTTGAAAGGAGCAAAAGAAACCTTGCAGAGAAAGGGATGGGAATTGGAGCTGAATATCCACGTCCCTAAATTGTCTTTGACATAAAACAAAAATAGTCGAATTCAATTTTGGCAATTATGGAAAATACTTGTTTCGTTCGAAAACGTTCATGTAAAAATGGATGGAAAAGCTTCAGAACAAACCCATATCTTCAAACATTTTTGGCTGTGTGCGCGCAAAAAGAAAAGATCATACAAGGAAAAAAATGCCAAGCATAAAACTAGTTCATACAATAAAAACATAGCCACTGATTCCTTTACCTTGTTTCAAACCTCCCCACTTGATGCTAAGTAGTGGCACATTGCAATCCATTTTTTAGAACCTACTTAGTCTAAATTCTCTAGCACTATAGGTCACATTAGAGAAATGATGTAAGACCAGATCATGGGAGCAGACATTGACAACAAACAAATAATAAATAAAGTCAAGACTAACCTACCATGGGTTTCTACTGCGGTAAGCAAGCAGATGAGAGGTGAAATCCCAATAATATGTCAGCTACCGGCATCCATCCATGGCCCTCGAATTAAAGAAAATAGTCTGTCAAAAAAGGATATCTTTCTCAACTCTAAGGGACTCTCAACTGGGACGGAGACAGAAACCTAGAAAAACAGAACACCCAATCTTTCTCAACTCTGAAGCATCGACAAATTTTTCAACATAAAAAAATAGCTGAAAATTTTTATAAGAGAAGACACATTATTTACCGATGATTTTTTTTTATGTTTTTTTTAATTGATAAGTTGCACGGGCCTAGCCTTTTAAAATCATGAGTATCTAGAACTTTTTTATTTTTAAAAGCTAGGCATATGAGCTTGGCTTTTCAGACTTAAGCGTGTTTATACTGTCTTTTCAAGCCAGGCTTGATTTTCTTGGCCCATTGAGTTTTTTTTCTTGTTTAATAAGAATTAAACTTTCATAATAGTATTAACAATTGTTTTATAAATAATTATATATAAACTTAATATGATTTTTTTAAAATATATTTTTAATAAATATTCAATAAGGATAAAATATCTATTTTTTATTTTTTTACTATAAATATTTTATATAATTGTTTCTCAAATTAATTATTGATTTATTTTCGTGTACGGTCACATAAAAAATATCAAGATATGATTTTATTTTTTTTATTCAAACTTGCTTTTAAAGTCATGATAGTTCTTTTTATAAAAACCAAAAACATGTTGTTAATAAGAACTACATGTTTTCATGTTTTAGGCAAAATATTAAAGATAGACATAAATAAAAAAATGAAGTTTTAACTAAAGAGATATTTTTTAATGATTTAAATCATTATAATTCTTATGAATATTTATTTTAATTATTATATAATTAAATAGAAATAAGTTTTGAAAATTGATCATGATATTCCCGTCACAAAAAGTATTGATCTTAGTGTTATTTTGTTTGTTTTAAAGATTCAATAGTGACTGTTTGGATCTTAAATTATGTTAGAAAGATTAGATCAAAATTAACCCTACTTATTGTTGTTAAGTGTTAGAAGAACTTCAAAAAAATATTATGAATTGATACCACTTTTATAACAATATATTTAAAATAACCAAGAATTTTCTACATATTTAATTAAAAATACATTACATTAAATAACAAATCAATCTAGTTAATTAAAAATTTAAACCCCTCTTTTGCATAATTTCTAACCTTTTATTTTGAAATTACGCTACAGAAATTGGATCCAAATTAGAAATATTTATTTTCATAATTTTTTCTTCTTTCTCAATCATGTCCAATTCTTGTTTCTCATGACTTTGTTGAATCATCATAGCTTGTTGTTGTAACATACTTTTTTCTGTCGTGTTTCTTCTGATCCTCAATTTCAACTGGAGTATCCCTGAATTATTGTAAGAGA
The DNA here is from genome assembly GCA_033617975.1 of Populus alba x Populus glandulosa. Taxonomy (NCBI): domain Eukaryota; kingdom Viridiplantae; phylum Streptophyta; class Magnoliopsida; order Malpighiales; family Salicaceae; genus Populus; species Populus alba x Populus glandulosa. The sequence goes on from CM066161.1 coordinate 9,974,000, forward strand.
TTTGTTATAGTTGTCTCCTCAACTTTATCTTTTCCTTATTTATGTTTAAGTCGTTCTTTTGCAGCCTTCTGACCAATTGGTCTATCTTGATAAATCAACGGTTTACTATCTTCTCCTAAACTAATAGAATCAGGGGTAGATAGAACTGATGAAACCGAACTTGCATTGACATGACTTTTTTTGTTTCTTGTTTGACCTTTGATGTTGACTTGCACACTCAAATTACCATTTGAGTTTTTTTTTCTTAAGATAACCCAACAATGTTCTAGTTGAAATAGTTTGTCAATGCAAGAAGCATACATTTATCGAGCATCATTAATCTAGTAAAAAATTAGATAAATTAAATAATGTTAAAATATGTGTTAAACAATTTAACATGAAAATGAATATTAAAATTACCCTTGATTCTTTGATCATTCTACTTTGCTGATGATTTTCAATTTGAGTAACAAATCCAATAAATTTATCGACTTCTCTATTTATTTCTTGTCATTTACTTGAGATGCTTATTTGGGAACGATTATTCAAGTTTCGTCCATTCTCTATAAAGTAAGCATATACTCGAGCCTAAAACTGTTTTGTTTGTTGTTCAACTCCTATAATGGGATCTTTGCTTGTATTTAGCCATACAGAGAGACAAGTAAACAGTCATCCTCTGGTGAGAAGTTTTTACTTCTTTGTGATTTTTTTTATTGTATGGACATTTAAATTCGAGTATGTTAAGTCATCAATTAATTTATTAGAATTACTTGGTTGAGAGAGAATATTTTCTGACCCACTCATAAGAAAGTTGGTAAAAGAGCTTGGAAAATTTGAATTCATCTACATTTTAAAAAAAAATCAAGTTAAAACCTTATAAGAGAGTGTAAAAGAAGCTCACATTCAATGTCTAGCAATTTTGTAGTTTCCATACATGTGAATTAATAAGAAGCATTGCCTCCTACTTGTTCTAACATTATAATCTGACCATTTTTTGGAACTAAAAAAGAATTGATATATTGGTTTAATTGCATTCTCAACAAGACAAAATATAATTGACCTCAAATGAAAACAGACAATCAAAAATAAATTTTAAATATATCACTCTATATTTTTATCAATATCAGCTACCATTATTACTTCCTCTCAATTTTGTCAAAGATAACAACATAAATAAAAATTGTCTTCCTTAACCTATATAAAAAACATAAAATAACAAATAAATAAAAATCATCACAAATATCAAATTAACAATAAAAGGTCTAAAAAATCAAGAGATATAAAAAAGAGAAAATAGAAAAAGCTTTTAAACAAGCATATCTTTTAATTTCAACTAATTAACACAATTGATGTTATTAATTAACCGGAGAATAATTGATTCTTGTTTTTCTAAATTTGAGAGAAGGGTGAGGCATAATACAAGACTTTAAAATTTACAAGTTTCTTTCCTTCCTCTTTTAAAGAAAAAAAAATTGTTCATTTTCTTTTACTATTTCTATAGAAAAATGTAGAAATGGTTCTTCAAATGATGAATAGCTATTTTAGTTATTCATTTGCCTGAGCCGTTAGAGTGAATAAAAACAAAAACAAAAGATAAAAGTGTAATTTTTTAAATTTGCCTCTTCATTTAGCTCTCCAAGAAGGTGGTATTTGATTTTTTAAAATGTTTTTTTTTTAATATATAAAAATAATTTATATTTTATTTTTTAAAAATTATTTTTAATATTAATACATTAAAATAATTTAAAAACACTAGAAAAATATTAATTTAAAATAAAAAATAAAAATTTCAGATATTTTAAAAATATAAAAACAATGACTTTACTAAGTTTTTGTGGAAGAAGGTATTTTTGAAATTATTTTTTATTTAAAAATATATTAAGATATTTTTAAATGTATCGATTATTTTTTAAAGTATTTTTTATTAACATATAAAAACACATCAAAATTATTTTAAAGTTTTTTAAAATTATTTTTAATATAAACACATCAAAATTTTTGAAAATACCATAGAAATATTAATTTGAAAAAAAATAATTTTTTTTAGTTTTTTTAAATTATTTTTGATAGAAACACATCAAAATTTTGAAAATATTATAAAAATAGTAATTTGAAAAAATAAATAATTTTTTTAAATATTTTTTAAATAAAAAACAATGAGTTTACTAAGTTTTTGTGATGGAAGGTATTTTTGAAAATTATTTTTTATTTTAAAATATATTAAAAAAATTTATTTATTATTTTTTTATGGATAAATAACACACGTCCAAACATGACGTAAAAGGCACATGTAATTTTCGGCAGATGGTACGGAGGGCATCAAAATCGAATTAAATTGTTTTTTAAAAGAAAAAGAAAAGCATCTGATTGCATACAAGTGGGAAAAGGCACTAAGGCAGAGATAAATTTGGAAAAATGCAGGTGGTTCTAGCATCTCTTGCAAGTACCTGGCTCGCAATATATGTTGGCCTTTTGTTCGCTGGCCCCACCATGATTTCCTGCGTCGCATTGTACCTTTATAAACTGTTCTTCAACATTTCAGTACCTTTTCTTTATTATTATTATTATAACAATAGTTAAATGGCGGAGTGAATTATTGTAGATTAAGAAATATGATTTCCTGCGACGCATTGTACCTTTATAAACTGTTCTTCAACATTTCAGTACCTTTTCTTTATTATTATTATTATAACAATAGTTAAATGGCGGAGTGAATTATTGTAGATTAAGAAATATTTTATTATAGATTATAATTATAGTTTTATTTTTTATTTTTTATCTTTTTATGAGTGGATAATATTTTTTTTATTTTTTTCACAAGAACAATCAAGTTTTTTCAATTTCCAAACAATTTTAGTATTAGAAAGGATAATAAAAAAGCTTTGCTTTTGAGGGTATTTTGATATTTTTAAATGAATATTTTATGTAATAAAGAGGACCATGAGGACATCTTAGTATTTTCACATTATACTTTATATTTTTTAATCAAAAAGTTGGAGTGTGTTTCACACGCCCTAGCAAGTGGGCGGCGCCTGCGCTATTAAGAAGACACGTGAAACACTTTCCGGTGGCCAAATCTGCACATCCGTCGTATCACTAGATACATAGCCGTGCCCTCTTTTATATGGAGCGATGCGTGTAGACTTATCATAGTTGGATTCCACCGGTGATCGATTGTTCGAGCTTTTTTTTTTTTTTTCTCTTTCTTCTCGCAACTGAATGCACTATTATCCTATCTTTATTTGTTATATATTTGGGTTTGACATGAGTTGCTAGACCTAAGCGCCTCGGGTTTGACATGAGTTGCTAGGCCTAAGCGCCTCGGGTTTGGCACCATGTATGCCGTCTAGCAAGCCCAGGTGCTTAGGTTGGCATAATTGCCAAACCTAAGGAGCTTGGGTCAGGCAAAGCCGCCAGATCCAAGAGCTTTGGGTCTCGCATGGCCATCAGACCCAGACTTTTGGGTTTGGTGGCCAATGTCTCTTGGGTTTCGCATGCCACCAAACCTGGGAACTTACCAAAAAAAACTAAAAAAATAATAATTATGATTTCTGTTTAGATATTTCAAGGATAATTTAAACTTTTTTTTTTTTTACAATTAATTAGAATTTATGTTTAAGATACTTCAAGGATAATTTAATTTTTTTTTTATATAAAAAATAGAAACAAATTTAAAAAAAATATTATTTAGGATATTTCAAGGGTAGTTCAAATGTTTTTTTTATAAAAAATAAAAATAATTATAAAACAATTAATTAGCATTTATGTTTAGGATATTTCAAGGGTAGTTTAAATTTTTTATATATAAAAAATAGAAAACATTTTAAAAAAAAATTATTTAGGATACTTCAAGGATAGTTTAATTTTTTTTAATAAAAAATAGAAACAATTTATAAAAAAATTAATTAGCATTTTTGTTTATGATACTTCAAGGATAATTTAATTTTAAAAAACATTATTTAGGATACTTTAACGGTAGTTTAAATATATTTTTTATAAGAAATAAAAATATTATAAAACAATTAATTAGCATTTCTGTTTATGATAGTTTAAAGGTAGTTTAAATATTTTTTATATAAAAAATAGAAATTTTTTAAAAAAACTTATTTAGGATACTCTAAGCATAATATAAATTGTTTTTATAAAAAATAAAAAAACTTTATTAAAAAACTTAATTAGCATTTCTATTTAGGATAATTTAATGGTAGTTTAAATATTTGTTTTATATATATATATATATAAAATAGAAAATATTTTAAAAAACTTTATTTAGGATACTCCAATGGTAGTTTAAATGTTTTTTTTATAAAAAAAATAGAAAACATTTATAAAAAAATTATTTAGGATACATTAAGGATAGTTTAAATGTTTTTTTTATAAAAACTTTATAAAAAAAACATTAATTAGCATTTTTATTTAAGATACTTAAATGATAGTTTAAATATTATTTTTTTTGTTTTATAAAAAATAGAAAAAATATATAATTAATTATGATTTTTGTTTATGATATTTCAAAGATAGTTTAAATCTTTTTTATAATAAATAAAAAATATTAAAAAATGAATTATAATTTCTATTTAGAATACTTTAAGGATATGTTACATATTGTTTTAAAAAAAAATTATTAAAAAATTAATTAGACATATCTGCCAGAACCAAGTCGCTTAGGCTTAGCACGACTGCCAAACACAAGTCTCTTGAGCCTATCATGATCACCGATTCAAGTCACTTAGGTCTGGCATGATTGCTAGATTTAAAGGGATTAAGGGTGTGTTTGGTATTGCGGTTGCTGTTGTGGTTGTGGTTTAGAAAAAAATGTTTTATCAAAAGTACTTTTAGTTGAAGCTGAGTTGGAAAAATAGGTGTTTGGTTAAAACTGTGATTGAAAATGAAGTTGAAGAAAAAATAGTTTAATGTGTTTGGTTAAGAATACTTTTGAAATTGAGGTTATAAAATAATTTAAAAATATATATATTAATATTGATGATTTTTAATTTAAATATTGTAGATTTAACTATTGCTATTACATCATGAAATAAATAATACTTTATATAAAATATTTTTTATTATTCCATGAAATCATTTACAATTCCATTATGTATGAAATACATCTGACAAGAACTATATTTTTCATAATTTTTTGAGCGTGTAATAAAATTAGATAAAATATTATCAGGTATAAAATTGATATTACAGTGCGAGTAAATTTAATTCACATCACAGTGCAAGTGAATTTAATTCACTCTAAACTAGGTTTTTTTCATATAAAAATAATGTTAAAAAAATTAACCTGAAAAAAAATTGTTCACGCAAACAATGCAAGTGAATTGCACTGTTCATTGTTTTTTAAGTAAATAGTTTAGCTGTTTTGTACTGTTCACATGAACAGTGTATAAACAGTGCAAGAAACGCAATAATTCCTTGCTTTTCTTTAACTGTGTTTCTAACGCAAAAAACATGTGGAATCCATAAATAATAAATAACTTTTTTTTCATTACCAACGGCTGCAAACTGCGTTATAATTAAAACACAGCCGTAGCCGCGTAAACAAACGGTCTCTAAAATATTCTCTATACTTTTAAATTTTTTTTGACATTTGAAAGAAAAATCATTATTGAGTGCAGTCTAATATACTAGTTTTTATTTATTTATGTATCTAATTAACAATTAACATTAATATTAAAAATTAAAAGAAAAAACTTAAACAATTCTTTTTTACTATGTACCTAAACATTGTTGACTCGTATAACATTATTTATTAAATTCATTTGCACTACTCATTACCTATTTTTTTTTTTATATTTTGATGCTTATAATTTTTAAATTTTATATTTTGGTTGTGACACTTTATTTGTGTCACTTTTCAATTACTACATTTGAAAAAGGAGAGAGAAAGAGAGGCCAGAGGGGGGGTTATTTCTTCTTTCAAATTCATGGATACATATTGTAAAATTCATTCGAAAAAGAGGGAAATTAGAGTGTGAAAGGGTTAGACACAAAATTAAAACGGAAAATTAAGTGTTTTGGTGGGTTTTCTTAGGGATAAATTAAGGGTCGGGATTTTAAAAAATGGAGAAGAAGGGGATTGAAGAGGGCTTTGTTTCTCTAGCATCCAAAACTTGTAAAACCATTCAATTAAGGTAATAAATGCCTCCAAATAGATTTATTGCATTGAGTTTGTGATTTTTTTAATGAATTGAAGATGTTAGGCTTATTTAAAGATGAAATTGTGTTAATTGTATGATGAATGAATATTATTATTGTTGATTGATGTTTATAAGCATGAATTATTATCGGGTAATGATTTGATTTCAAAAATAAAAGGGATAAAATTCCCTCTCTTATTGTCTTGAATTTCAGCTAAGAGGAAGAAATTGTAAGATTAGGAATTTTGACGTAATTGATTAGGATTGTACGAGATTATGATTAGTTGAATATTAATTGATGGGAAAAGAGTGGAAAATTTCAAAAGCAAGGAAAAAAAACAAATATTTAAATGAATTCGGTTAAATTATCCGAAGGCTAAAAATAGATTAATTATAAAAAAATGAATCAGATTATTTAGGTTAAATAATAAGTAAGTTGTATAAAGATGTATCAATTAAAAATGAAAATAAATGGAAGAAAACAATTGACATTATACATGACTAGAATGAGAATTCTTGATGTGAGTAAATTGAGAATTTAAAATTTATATGAGAATGAAATTTATTGGTATTTTGTATTGATTTTATTGGCACAAGAGAGGTTGTAGGACCCAATAAGCAATAAGGGATCAACTCGCATGCATAGAGATCGGGTAGGTATTCGATACCTTGAAGGAAACTAATAATTTTTTGAAAAGGAGTTCATTATTTTTTTTAATTGAATCTTATTCTAAAATGAAAAAAAAAATAAAAAAATTAGAGAGACTAATTCCCTGGTTAATGAGAATAATGTCTTGTTTAATGGGTGCTTCGAGAGATTAATTCATTGACCAATAGGTGATTGAAAAAATTAATTCACTAGTTAATGGGTAATTGAAGAGACTAATCTCCTCGGTAATTGAGGTTAATGCCTTGGTAAATAGGTAATTAAGAATAAAAAACCAGACAATTAGTAAAAGATTAAAAACCTGATTTAGGCTAGAGGTGAACTTAGTATGTTCATAGAATTGGGACAAATTGCCCTTTTATTCTTGAATCGAATGTTGTAGATTTAAATGGAAAGTGCGGTCTTAGAAAGACAACCTATATTTCCTAGAAAAATAACAAAACACAGATTATAAATAAAATTGTTTAAGTGATGATAAAAAAATAATTGGAGATTAGAGATGGATTTAGCCTTTTAGGAGGGTGATGGAAAGTTCAGATCTTGATTTGTTAATATTGGAATTGCATAAAATTAGTTTAATAATGAGTTCGTTTAATAACTTTGATGAAAAGAAAACTTTTTTAATTTATCATACAAAGAGCCTTTAACATTGTCTTTATAGAACATCACAGTCTTCAATTTTGTTTTAGCTTCTCTTCTTAACACCCTAGCACTCGACACAAATCAAACAAGAGTTCATTGCATCTTCTTATATAAATAATCACATCTTGTTTTCTCTATCCATGTTTTTGTTAATGATACATATTTTCATGTTTTAATACCCCCGTCTGTTATCTTACTACATCAATCTAAATATTAAACTCATTAAGCTTTTTATATAAATAATGATATATTTTTTTATAAATAATCTCAATCTTGTCCATTCATGTATCTCATAGCCAAACAAGGAGGGAGATCGGCAACAATAAAGACTTAGGTTATCCCTTTAGTTTTTTAGCAGCCTTTTGATGTTGTTATTAGTGGCATTGTTTATGATGATTGGTCAGAATTTTGTCAAGGAGAGGAGACACTCCTTTGAGTGGTGGTTCTCAAGATAATAACTAAAATAAAAATGCAAAACCTTCATTTTGCTAAGAATAAAGTAAAAAATACAGCAACGAAATCTTCATTTTGAATCAAGGGTACAATAAAACAATACAACCTAAGGATATAATTTGAGAGAAAAAACAAACATGCACACATGAAAAGCTAGACAACAAATCACAATACAAAGAAAAGAAGAAGAAGAATGTTAACACTGTTTACAATACAAAGAAAAAGGTATTAATGAAAACTGTTGTTTCACGCAAATCTTCTCGAGTCCCACTGAAAACAAAGGACAAAGGGTCACCGAATAGCTTGAAAAGCAAAGGGAAGCAACTGGAAAAAAAAAAACATGACAGGGTAAAACGATGCCATTTTGATACCAACACAAACAGGGTAAAAGAACAATTTCAAAGAGAGAAAAAAATAAGAGAAAGGCCAGCCAACTTCTCTGATCAACAGAGCATGAAAGAAATCCTTGGAAAACAGGCATCAATGGTTATAAAAAAGACGAAACTAAAAGTACATGGGGGTACATTCAAAGGTGTGTTTGGGAACGTGATTTTAACTATTTTTTTTTAAAATTAAAATTTTTGGGTTATGTAAAAAGTATTTTTTATATATTTTTAGATTATTTTAACGTATTAATTTTTAAAAATAAAAAAATATTATTTTAAATTATTTATAAATAAAAAATATTTTAAATTATAATTGTTAATCTGTCCTTATGGCTTTCTAAAAACTTTGGAGAAGATATATAGTCATTAAATGGAGAACGATGAAATCTTAGAAAATCGAGTAAAAATGACGAAGAGAGGAAGGAAAAAGAAAGGGACAAGAAAAACATCGGATACAGGAGCGCATTAAACTTAGTTTTTGCGTGCAAGGAAAAAGTCTAAAGTCAGCTTGTAATTTGGTCGCATTCTAACCTTGTTCTTTCTATTTTAAATTACGAGGAGAGTAATTTACAATTAACTCATTTAATTTGTTTTTGTTAATATTGATTAAAAATGTCTGAGTATTAATAATTATTTTTTAAAATATTTTTGACTTGAAAAATATATTAAAATAATATTTTTTATTTTTTAAAAAATATCTTGAAATCAACACAAAAAATAATAAAATATTAAAAAAATTAAATTAAAATACAAAATTAAAAATATTTTAAAATACAAAAATAATCGAGTTGTGAGATCTTATTTTTTGTAACATCCATTTGGTCGATAAAAGGACACGTCTTTGAGTGTTTTTTTCCCTTTTTTTCTGCGGGGGTTGGCGCCTGGCGGGGTTAGGTAGTCCCTTCAAATAGAGAGAGAGAGAGGAGAGATTCAAGAGAACCTTCACCTTTTTTCCTTTCCTTCGCTTTCAGTATATTAATTAGCATATCCAAAACTCTTGAAGCCAGACGGAAGCTTTACTCTTTCTCTTTCCTGTTCTCTTCTTTTTTTTCTTCAAATTTGTTCCTGGTGTTAAAGAGAATTATGGTGCCCGATCCTGAACAGCCCACGCTCTCCTCCCTTGGAAAGGTTTCCTATTTCTTTCTTAATGGCGTTTTTACATATTAGTAGTTGATTGTTTGGTTGCTGAGAGAAATTGAACGGGACGATTCCTTAAAATAACTTTTTTTAACGAGTCAAATTCGAGGTTGGATTTTTCGTACTTATAAATGAATTCCCATTGCTTGACTGGGAAACCAAACTGGATAGATTGAACTAAGGTTATTGTTATTATTGTGATAACTATGAATTGCTGAAAAGGGCTTGTGGTGATCAGGTGGGGAAGTCCTCGGGAGAGATTGGTGGTGTAGAAGAGCCTCTTCTTAATGGGGGGATTCACACTTCAGAGAATTACTCTCTTGCTTCTGCAATCTTCCCGTGAGCCTTTATTTTATCTCAGTTGTGATGTGTTTTTCCTTTTCTTTTCATTGGTTTTTGAAACCATTGTTGTATGCTATTTGCTTGCTTCATATCATGCATTGTCCGTCACAATTGTCAACTCAACACTCTTAAAAACCATGATCATAGTATTTGATGAATGGTTGCCCATATCTGTTTCCCAGTCTGCCAAATGCATAAACTCTGATTGTGGAATTAAGAGTATTTTGTTTTTCCTTCTATCCTGTTGAATTAAAAAGGATCGATAGTTTTGTTTTGAAATGTCTTGGATCCCTCTCTCTCTTTTTTTGGTTTTGTACTTCTAGTGCTTCTAAGTCTGTCTCCATAGCTGATATTCAGTGGCATTGGGCTGCTTTTGAATGAGGTATTGTTTCTTCTATCATAAAAAAAAGGTGTTCTGGATTCAAATAAGCCAACGTTTTGATTCCAGAGTTCTTAGTTTAGTACAGAATTGTAAAGATTGAAAGATGCTAAATCTCGTCAATTGAATTGAATATAATGATAGGGGAAAATAGCATTTTAAGATTTCCTATCTCGTTGACACTTGAAACAATTCCTCTGACACTGACCTTTGGTATCACATTTTTACCTCTTAGGAGGTGATTTTTGTCAGGTTATTCATACGCCTTCAAAAATATGTCGAGACTTGTTGTGCTTTAACAATATCTTTAAAAGTTTCTTTTAGATAAATAACAGTTTGTAAAACATATTTTCTACCACCTGTTACTTTAAAATTCTGAGATAAAAGGGTTGTCCATCCTAGTCGGTGATTTTAATCTGGTGTGGAAGGGCTAGGAGGAAGGAACTTTGGCTTACATGCTGAGTTGCGGGGACAGAGTTTGTTAACATAGTTGTATGGCTGAGAATGTCAAGATGACAGGAAGGAGAAAAGGTTGCTTTTGGATATGGTGAGACAGTGAAGAAGAACAAGAGAAGGAAACTATATGCAGTGAAGGGAAAGGAAGGGGAAGGCCTGGTGGTACTCAGATCTAAACACTCAACTTCAATTTATTCAACAAAATACTAATCCCAAGAGTGCATCTCATTTGTTTATTTTTCTAGACATAATCCGTTGAACATAGTTTTCCTCTTTAACATGCTAAAACTAAGAATTTGAAAAGTAATGAATATCAGCTACAGTTTTAACATACATGTCACTGAAACAAGGGAAGAAAAGATATTGGTGATTGAACTTATGATATCATCGTGCTGTTTTTGACCTGCAAAGAGATAAGTAATTATATCGATGTTGACTTTGAACACTTTCTATGATCACCTTGAGTTCTGTCACTTGTACTGAATAAGTTGTGGCTAACAAATTATGTGGTCATTATTTCATTAGCATTTTTCTACCCTGTTAGTACTTAAGGAGTGTCTTATTTTTCTCAGGTTTCTATTTCCCGCTCTTGGAGGACTGTTATATGGTTATGATATTGGTTCTACATCTTGTGCTACAATATCAATACAGGTGTGGTTTTTCATGAGATTAGTAGGACCTATGGAAAGATACTTCTTTGGTGCACATCCATTTTTTTCCTAGTGTACACTGACTTGTTCCTATATGTATTCAATAAAAAGTACGGTCCAATGGCCCAACAGATCTATCATTAAGACTTTCTAGATTGAAGTGTTGCGATAGTGATTGGAAGCATACAATAAGCCTCATCGCATATCCCACTGTGTCTTGGAGTAAAAGAGCAAAAGGGATTAAAACTAATCAAACTTTTTCTTTGATTGTTCAAGGTATTAGAAATAGCGAACCTTTTTGTCTTCGCTTTCTAACCTGTTAATTCCTTTTCTTGTCCTGCAGTCAGCCACGTCAAGTGGTATTTCATGGTACAACTTGAATTCTGTGGACATCGGGCTCATTGTGAGTTTGTATTGACTTTTATTCATTTATTTCATAGACTGTGACTTCTTGCTGCACCCCCCCCCCCCCAATGCACACACATGCGCGTGCACTGGCTTCTTCTCCCTCTCAATCCCCACCAAATCCTGAGTTGATCAAATTTCTGTTTTCTTTTTTTAGAACAATTACTTCTGTTATAAAACGTGGCCATTTTTTCTTGCAGACCAGTGGATCACTATATGGAGCTTTGATTGGCTCTGTCTTGGCCTTCAATATTGCTGACTTTCTAGGTTAATTGTTTTTCATTTTTAAGTGACAAATATTAGATCAGTGATAATATCCTTTTCTTGCTTAAGTTGAAATAGATTAATTTAACTTGAAGGGAGAAGAAGAGAGTTGATTCTGGCTGCTTTCTTATATCTTGTTGGAGCGCTTGTGACAGCCCTAGCACCTGCCTTTGCTGTTGTGGTGATTGGGCGGTTTGTATTTGGTATTGGAATTGGATTGGTAAAACACACTATGCTCTTCTCTTTTACATTATGCATACCTCCCAAAATATTATGCATGCTATTAATGCTTATAATTAAAAACAAGAGTTCTATTGCAAACTTAACCTAGATTTATTTGTATAGTCATGTATCTTTATGTAGAACTTAATCTTCGGTTTCTCTTCTTTTAGGCAATGCATGCAGCTCCAATGTACATTGCTGAGACAGCTCCAAGTCCTATACGTGGTCAACTTATCTCTCTGAAAGAGTTCTTCATAGTACTTGGCATGGTTGTAAGTTCTTCGCGTTGCTTTTAAGGACTTGGGATATTTTCCAGGGCTTACATTCTTTGGTGCCAACAATTGCTGTTCCAAGAAACTTTCTGAGTGAGCTTCTATATATTTGTTTTAAAAGATCAAAATGGTAAAGAACTATATTTTATGCAGGGAGGTTATGGAATTGGTAGTCTATTAGTTGATACTGTAGCTGGTTGGCGCTATATGTATGTAGCCAGTACACCTTTGGCTGTAATCATGGGAATTGGAATATGGTGGTTACCAGCATCACCTAGATGGCTGCTATTGCGTGCCATACAAGGAAAAGGCAGTATGCAGGAGTTAAGAGAAACTGCAATATGTTGCTTATGCCGGCTTAGGGGTGAAGCTATTGGTGACACCGCTCCTGCGAAAGTAGATGAGATTCTTGCTGAACTCGCGGTTGTTGGTGAAGAAAAAGAAGTTACACTAACAGAAGTTTTCCGAGGAAAATGCTTGAAAGCCCTCACTATTGGTGCAGGGCTAGTTTTGTTCCAACAAGTATCTCTACTACCGAAATGATATCATATAATATTCTGAATCTATTTCATTATTGCTTAGACAGAATGTATGTTCATGACAGATCACTGGGCAACCAAGTGTGCTGTATTATGCTGCATCAATTCTTCAGGTACTCCTTTGATTATGTAGTATACTATAGGAGTATCAACACAGCTTTATCTTTCACTTGGCCTTTAACTTTTGTACTGATTTCCTAACCCAATATAATATGATAGAGTGCAGGATTTTCAGCGGCGTCTGATGCAACACGGGTCTCAATACTTATTGGTTTATTTAAGGTACATTCTTTCAATATATGAAGTGAAAGTACCTATCACAAGTGCAACTTACTAAGTATCAGATATCAGAAATTAGAAAATTTCAGGCTAGACTACAGGATAGAATTATAATTCTTTTTGGATGACATGATTAATTGCCTTTTAAATCACGGGTATGGTGGCAGTGGTGCTTGTGGTCATGGCATCACGAGCCATTTTGGATGTTCTATAGCAGTCGTGGACACTATAGGCATGGATTGTTAACATGTTTTAGCAAGTTGTTTCCATTGTGCAGATTTCTAAGTAATTTTAATAGAAGGCAATTCTAATGGTATAAATGAATAAATTCCTTTGTTTTACATGATGCTAAACTTTTAGCTATTTAGTTTAATTACATGCTGATTTACAAGATTCTAAAAAACTTTAGTTAAAAAAAAAAGAGAGTACTGCAATTGAAACTTTTCCAGTATAAAAGCATTAAAAAAAAAACCAAAGAATATTCTACTAAAATCTTAAACCAAAACACTTAAAACTTTCAAGTCCAATGAATGTGATCACTCTGACTGTTTCATAGCAGTTGCAATGACCACATAACAGACATTACAGATGTGATTCTGAGATTCCTGTTCTGTTACATATTCTATTTTTGTACTTGATTACTCTTTTTAACTGTATGTAATGGAGGCTTCTTGTGAGTCAACTCTTTGGAACAAAATTTTCAACAATTCCATAAGTGCTGCTACTCTTTGTTTGGCTTCCATAAGGTTGCATTTATGGAGACCACAACTTTTGTTCTATGAGAGAGTAAAAAGAGTGGTGGCACTAGTTTTGTTCCATGTTTTTTGTGCTTGTGCACGTGTACATGCATGTGTGTTCTAGCTCTTGTTTTATTGCTTCTAATATTGTAAGATGGATGTTTAATTGCAAGGTTGTTTATGTTTCTCACTGATGCAGCATTATAATCTCCCATAAATCTGGATAAAACTTTTCATACATGTCTCTTCAAAGTTTTCAAGTATGGTATGCATGGGTCTGGTCACTGTTTTTGAAGAGGGTAGATAAATTGTTTGAAGGCTTCACATTACATAATCTCCTGTGCATCATTGCTGTACTTGCAGAATTTTATTGTTACTATTCTCCCTTGTAACAAACTAATCATTCAAATTTTGTAGATTCTCCTTTTGAATTGATGTCATGCTGTCATTATTTTGAAATTAGGATGGGCTTTTATTGTGTGTGTATTCTTCCAAGTGATGTGTAAGCATGTTTTCTGTTCTAAAGGTAGTCATTTTCTTTCTCGGGGAATTTTCTGAGATGGGGTTTTCTTTTTGTAGTTAATCATGACAGGAACAGCTGTTCTTGTCGTTGATAGACTTGGAAGGCGACCTCTACTACTCGGTGGTGTTTCTGGAATGGTAAAAAAAGGCTGCCCTGTCTCTCAGTTTTTTTGTTATTTTTTATTTTTTTTTCCTATTCCAAGGCTGCACCTGCAAGAATGCAAAACCCACCTGTTTGATGAAACATGAGATTTTGGGGGTTGGGGGACGAGCCCAATTACTGGTAAGAAAAAATTCAGGCGTTTGTAACTGTGCTGAACTACATGCTATATTTCCATGACAGGTTATATCTTTATTCCTCCTGGGATCATATTACATTTTTCTGGATAATGCACCAGTTGTGGCTGTTGTTGCACTGCTGTTGTATGTTGGATGTTATCAGGTAGTCAAGCAATAAGAAAATTTCATCCCATAATATTCTGCTTTCTTATGTCTGTAATTTAAATTATCGGTTTGAGTATGTCCACACCCATTGGGTTAGTACGAGGATCATGACTATAATTGTGGGAATAGAACTATGTTTTTTTTTTAAGAAATATAAACCCTGGTAAAGAACCAAGAGATGGGGGAGACTTAAATAAAGGTAGCCAACATCTGAAACCATGTTTGTTTGATTAGTCAATTATAAAGCCTGTCTACTGTCTTCCATTTTCTAACTTGGGTGATCTGTATACGCCCAAAGTCATTACAAAATTCAGAAACCAAATCCTAATGTTAATAACATCATAGAATAATTTGAAAGGGGTAATTTTGAGGAGGAAAGTAGAATTAGGTTCTTGGTAGAAGTTACTTCCACTACTTAATCGGAGAGAATAAAATTCCGAAAAACCACTTGAAATCTTGAGTTACAAATATGAAACCAAATAATCAGATGTTCATCCATGACTTCTTGCTCCATTCTTCACCACATCTTTTACACAACGGCTGGTAATACCATTGCGAGTAGAGTTTTTTGCTATAGAAATGTCAGGAAACAGTTGATCTCATTTACATCCTGCAAATGTCGAATCAGAACAATTAGTCTAGGTAGGAGCAACAGGCCTTTTGTCCTTGTTCATTTTATATGGTTTCAATGCTTTATAGATGCCTTTGGAACACATTCATAGTATAAACTATTAGTGTACATATGATCATAGCAATTTGGTCAAGTGTTAGAGGATTTTTGGGTTAAGACAACTTTAGTTCCTGGAAAAGAATGGAAAGAATTGCCACATTTTGTGATTTTCTGCATGTTGCTCCATTTTAAAAAAAGTAATTTCGGTGATTAATTTCAGCAATTTGTTTTAAGTTACATCAGAGCACATGGTTTTTTCCACTTTCTGTCTTCTTGGTTTATGAATTTTTGTTTCAAATATGTTATCTTATAGTGTGCCTCATAACATTGTTTTTGCAGTTATCCTTTGGTCCTATTGGTTGGCTGATGATTTCAGAGATTTTTCCCCTACGCCTAAGAGGGCGGGGGCTCGGTATAGCAGTGCTTGTGAATTTTGGTGCGAATGCACTTGTGACATTTACATTTTCCCCTTTGAAGGTACACAATTTCAAAACCTTTAAATGTTCCCAAAGATATTCCACTTTAAATTACTGTAAATGCCATTTTGGATACAAAGTGTGGTGATAAAGTACAAAAACATTATCAAAGAAAGAAATGAAATATATTTTTGGTGCCAGTTTCTGGCAAACTTGCTATAATCACTAAATTCCTGTAAGCTGCAATGGAAAATTTATAAGTAGTTTCATTGATTTTCCTTTGGATCTGTTATCTTATGTGGCGTGGGGGTTGCATTTCTCTAGCATGTGCAGCACAAGCATAGATCTTTTTCTGAAGTCCCCATGCTGGAAGTGCTTTTCTTTTCGGACAGTAAATAATTCACAACTAAACATAAAAGCAGTGACTCTTTAAAACTTTTGATTGAGTATTATACCCTTATTTCTTTACTTTTCTAATACAAATTCTAATCTATCTAAAAGAGTTTTTATCCATCTATTTAAAATTTAAAGCAAAATGTTTTCTTTTGATGCTTAGGTTCTACTCCTACAAAAACTAAATTTTACAAACTGACTTATTCTATTCCACATCTGATCTGTTTTTTACTTTCTAAGAAGGCATGGTGAGTACTCTAGTCAATAAAAATAACTTGGGGAGAATTCATTAAATATTTGTATATGTGATGTACTTTACAATAAAATAATTAGTTTGTTATTTAACACATTAGTATTATTGAATTTCTTTCTGGAGATCATATAAAGGATTTGTATGTGATATTTTTACAATGTTAAAGAAAATGTGATAAAAATGTTCAAAAAAAGTTTAGATTTATAAAATTAATTCAATTTTTTTTTTTTAACTTTGAATAATACACATGCGTATGCACAGGAGTCTTTTGAAAAAATGCCTTGTGGTGGTACAAGTGTCAGTAAATAGGATATAAAAGAAATCGGAGACTAGTATCTATAAATGCAAGATGTCTTTGAAACCCCCAAATGATCCAGAAACCAGTAACTACGGAAGTAGAGAATTGACATGATTATCTACTTGATCGTGATTATTGATTTTTCAAACCATTAAATGCCTGGTGTTTCTTTTTCTAACGTTTAAATTAGGGTTCAGAGTATCTATTGTAAGGCCACTCTTGACTTCCAGAAGTGTTTGGAATTGGATAATCAATACAGAATAAAGAAAACCATGTCTTTATCTAATTTAGTATATAAAACCATTAGTGAAGCAGATGATGAAATGTGGAAAAATATACATATTAACATAGCTATGCATTGACCAAAACCAAAAATATTTTTGAAATTTTGAAGTGGTAGAGGTTCGCTGCAAATTGTCTGTAGTGACTGCTTTCTATGGCTCTACAGCATGTTTTATTGGATTTCAATTTTGCAATTCGTAGTCAGAAAAAATTTCTAGGAAAATGCTTATAGCTGTGCTTAGGCCTGAACATAGATGGGTAACAATGTGAGACTACACAGACAAGAAAACAGTGACCATACTGGAAGTCAGTCAGATAAGAAGAAGATACTTCCTCGTAATGGCCTTGTGATATACAGAGAAGGCTGAAAACACTAACAGATGGAGTGATTTGGTGCAAATTAATGCTTTTGAGGGGTTTGAAAAGGGCACTAAGAATTAGGCCTTAGCTGTGAGATATGACATGATTTGCACGAGCAATCGAGATTTTTGATTAATGGGATTTTCTATCTAGCTTGAATTAGCTGTGACAAAGCTTTGAAACTTTACCTGATTAATTATCGAACATATATACATATATATATATATTGTTTTGAAATAGATGTTTGGAAGGCTTTGTTTTCAAAAAACCCACTGCATGTCCATCATTTGTTGTATTTGCCTCCCACATATGGTTTCTGTTTGGTTGCTTGATATAGATAGACTTTGTTTTCACTATGTTGTTTCTTATAGGATTGCATAATTTATGTAAAAGAAGGTTTCTGAATCTTGTCTAGTTGCATACAGTCATGGTTCTAGTGAGTTTCTGAAAAACATAAGGTTACAAGGTCACCTTTTCTAATTAAATATTGAAATCTTCTTCTGTTTTATACGATGAATGAGTGCCTGAAACGCGAAGTCCTTTAACTGCACATTCAGAAGTTAAATTTACAACATTTATTTTAGCGAGGGTGGTATAGCAAGGAGCCTAATGATCTTATAAATCTGGTTGCAGGCATTGCTGGGAGCTGGGATTTTATTCTATGCATTTGGAGTGATAGCTGTGCTGTCTCTCCTTTTTATATTCTTCATCGTGCCAGAGACCAAAGGGCTCACTCTCGAGGAAATCGAGGCCAAATGTTTATAGATTTTGAGGTGGTGGCTAGGGTATCTGCAGATCCTTTTGCATATGCAGGAAAAAGGTATACCGTTTTATACTGTACTCTGTCCACGCAGTGTTGTTGCTTACAATGACACAAATCAACAGATAAGCATAATCCTTGATGATATTCGCATGCTTGTGGTTTGAATAATATATAGTTTAGGTAATGTATCTTTCTACTTTGTTCACTGTATCCTCTTGCTAAGAATATATCTTTTTTTTAATTATGTTGTCTAATCATAATAACTTCTGAACTAGAAAAATTGAAGAGGGAGTCAACATTTAGTGCTTAGAGAAGACTAACTATTCTAAAAGGATGCATAGATTCTAGAGGGAGAAAAGAGAGGAGTTGATTATGCTTAAAAAATATAAAGTAATAACTTTTTCAACAACTAAAGGAATCTTGAGATTGATTGACATGGTAATTTGTACTTTTCATTGCTTTCTACTCGTTTTAAACTTGTAAAAAAGTACAATTTATATTTTAATCTAAAGGTTATAATACAGTCTTTTATGTTTAAATAAAAATAATTAATAACAAATATATTGTGAGAATTCTTCACTTATATTTCGACAGAAAAAAAATCCATTAATTATAATTATCGAATAAAATAATAAATCTACAAACAAATCACATTACATATTAGTGATACAGTGTCATCGAAATACATATTATTATTATTCAAACTTACATCTAGTAAACACACACTAGTAACTTAAATATTTTTAAAGATACACTGGACCACTTTATATAATGGAAAATGGCATTAAAGTAAAATGCTAAATATAAAAAATGCTACTTGGCATATCAAATTCTCTCATTTTAAAGAAGAATTGGATTCCTAGGTTTGGGAGAATCTAATATCTTGTGAAATTTGAGGTTCTTAGAATTTGACTTTCCAATTACATGAATGTTTTAATCTCAAGTATACATTCCCTAGGTCATCTTCATTAAACTTCTAAACAAATTAGATTATTGATTCGCGTTTAAGTATGAGTCGTGTTCAATTTTTTAACAAATAAAAATATTTAGATATTATTTTTTTTTTCTAATGGAAAAAAATTTAAATCTTGTTATGATTTACTTTGTGGGTCCAAAAACAACATGAGCAATCTTAAAAAATAAAGTTTAACTAAAAATATTTTAAAATAATATATATTTTTTTAATATCAAGATAATAATATATTTGATTGACTTGGATAAACCCAGGTTAATAGGTCAAATTCGTAATTCAGCTTATGATACTATGATAATCTCATAAAAAGCAAATAAAAAAAATATAAAGCCTAATTCACAATCAATTTAATGTTAAATGATGAAATTATTTTTAAAAATTAATTAATAAAAGACTTGAAAAAACAATCCAAACTAGGGGTGTTCAAAAAAACCGATTAACTGAGAAAACCGAAGAAAAATTAACCGAAAAAACCGAACCGAAATGAAAAACCGATTAAACCGATTGTCAAAATCATAAATTTTAACAGGTCCGGTTCGATTTTGATTTTGAACCAAAAACCGGAACAAACCGAACCGGATCCATTAAAAACCAAAAGTTACACATATCTGAGGTATAAATAGTTAAATTGTAACCTAACCCTAATAATTAATGTAACCTTCTGTCTCTCACAAAAGCAGCCGCCCCCCTCTCAATTAATTTCTAAACCTCCTTTCCCGTTTCCTCTCAATTAATTTCTAAACTTCCTTTACCAGTTTCCTAATCTTCCTCACAATTAATTTCTAATCTTCCTTTCCTGTTTCCCAATCTTCCTTTCCAGTGGGTTTGTTGAATGAGCTTTCAATGCAAATGTTATATTTTTCAACTTCACATACAAAAATTGATATCCAATGATCTTTGTCACTTCTTGTATCTTTTTCTTGTTTTTATCTTTCCTTCCTTTTCATTCTTAGTTGTCTTTCTTGTGGTAAGTATTTGTGGCAATGGTTGAGATCGATGGGACTAACGGCAATGGAAACCATGAAGGAGTTGTTTTGGATATTAAAGATAATTTTCCTTCATCTAGCTCCATCAAGAAAGTTTCTGTCTTGAATTTCTATGCCTTTCATGCAAAAGGTGCTGTAAAATCCATCTTTTATCTGTGCTTGTGTCTTCTCCTTGCCATATGAAAAATCTGGATGATGGGATTAGGTTTCCCGGTTTTTTACCAAAAAAACCGGATTTAACCGCACCGGTCTGGTCCGGTTTGAACCGGTTTTCGGTCCGGTTCGGTTAATATTTCACAAAATTAATATAATTCGGTTCGGTTGGTTTTTTAAGTCTAAACCGAATCGAACCGAACCGTGAACACCCCTAATCCAAACTAACTTGTCAAACTTGTGACTTGGATCATAAGGCCGATATAATCTCATAAAAAATAAATCGAAACAAATTATAAATTTTAATTTCCAATCAGCTTAATGTTGAAGGATGAAATTAAAAAAAAATTAATTAAAAAATAAATATAAAAAAATAACCTAAATTAATCTTCCAAACTCATAAACTGGGTTATGAGACATAGATAGCCTCATAAAAAAAAAAAAACAAATGACTTGATTTAATCCAAATTAACTTGTCAAATCTATGAATCTAGTTATGATATTGAGTTAATTTCATAGAAAGCAAATAAAAAATAATTATAAAGTTTAATTTTCAATTGGTCATGTCAGACCCAATGTTGAATGATGAATTTTATATAAAAAAAATGTAATTAAAAATTTACAAAAAAAATGAGTCAAGACAACTTGGATTAGCTCGTTAAGCATTATTCTTGACTCATAAGGTTGAGATAACTTTATAAAAAATAAACTAAAACAAATGATAAAGCCTAATTCCTAATCAAATACAATATTAAATGATAAAATTGAAAAAACCAATCTACTAAGCTAACCGGGTTAACCCGTCAAATCCGCGACTGAAGTCATGAGATGAGGGAACCCAATAAAAAGCAAATCTAATGTTGAATGACCAATTATCCGAGTCATGAGATCAAGATAACTTCTTAGAAAAAAAAACAAAAAAAAAACAACCCGATTAAACCAGGATAAAAATACCAAAACTATCAACTTTAATTAAGAGATTAATATATCCTCATAGAAAAAAAATTAAAACAAATTATGAAACTCAATTTTTAACCGATCTAATAATTTTTATTAATGAAATTGAAAAAAAAATCAATTAAAAATACAAAAAATAACTCAAGTCAACTCGAGTTAATCTGTTAAACACTATTCTCGGGTCACAAAGCTAGAATAACTTAATAGAAAGCAAATAAAACAAATAAAGAAATTTAATTTTCAATCAACCCAATATTAATTGATAAAATTAAAAAAAATATATTTAAAAAAACTTGAGTTAACCAAGTTAACCTATCAAACCTGTAATATGTTGTGAAAGTGATGTAAACTAATAAAAAAATAAATTTAATATTAAAAAAACACATTGATGAAAAAATTTGAAACACATGAGTTTAATGGGTTAAAATTTATGTCCTGGAGGTGACTTTTAACCTTTTTTTATTAAAATTTATTTATATTTTTAAACTAAATTTTTTAGTATTAGTTATATTAAATATTTATTTTTTTAAAAAAAATTATTTTAATATTTTTTCAAACAAAAAAATATTTTTTAAAATAACCATTACAGTATTTCCAGAAATCCTCCTCCAATTGAGACAAAATTTGAGTTCTGCAATGATACATTTTAAGAGCTATCTATTTCAAAGATGCGAAGCACTTTCTTTGTATTAATTGTTTGAATAAAGGGAAGAAAGAAACAATTCTTGTGTAAAAGGTTTTGATTGAAATGTTTTAAAAGGAAATATCAACATCGTAAATTAATTGCTTGAGAAAAAGAAGAACGATGAGAGATGATAACATCACATATCAAAGCATAAAATTTATCTCATAACAAATATAAGATTTTTTATATAAAAAAAGTATTTTTTAATGAAATTTATTTTCTATTTATCATAAAAGAAAAAAAGTTATATCATGATATGATTAAAGTGGAGTTCGCTGCGCATTGCAGCAGTAGAAAATGCTAGCATTTTTTAAAATAATATTTATATTTAATGAAATTAATGTCTACACAATTGTGGATATTCAAATAACTTGTACATCTCCACTAATTCTATTAAATGAAATTAAAATCTCCAATAAATATTATATTAGCAAGTTAAAGTCTACATAATTGTTAAAAATTAATGTGGAATTGAAAAATACAATTCAATATATCAACATATATTAAAGCCGAAATTACTGCTTCTATATCCTAATCCTCACCCACCAGATCATCTCTGATCAATCACTCAACCACCATCTCTTCCATCCTAAACAACCATCTCCGCCGCGGTGAGCTTCGCCCATGTTCACTCACATCCACCAATAAAGCCATCAAATTATTAAATTTTTTCGGTATTAAATACATTTGTTTAGAATATTTTTTGTCAAGTTAAATTTTCTTATAAATTATCTCTTATTTATTTTTAGCAAACACAAAAATTTTAACTAAAATTATTGTTTCAGTTATTTTTTTAAAAGTAATTTTTTATTATTGTTATAGCAAGTTAACAAAAAAAATATCAAAATAATATGTTTATATTTAATGTGTAATTGAAAGTTAAAAAAATTACAAATATGATAAAATCTAAAAAAAAATAAGAGTAAATTTTTAAATAAAAATTTATAATAATATTTAAAGATTATGACAAAATGAAAGAGGAAGCGGATCTCGTAAATTTCTTCCGGAGTGAAAAAAGAAAAGGATGCAAGAAATGGGAAAGAAAGTGAAGGGAAACCTGTCGTCTGTCGAAATTTAGAAAATATCTGCACCCAGCATCACACGTGCAAACCAGTTCAGTTACAACTCAGAATTGTTACCAAAAAATAAAAAATAAAAATGATCCAGTGTTTATTAGAAACCCCCAGTTCGTACAATACAGCACTAGCTATTAATGTGCCACGTATGAGTAAAAGAAACTGGTTGCTTTTTGACGTTGTACCACTACCATCCAGAATAAAAGCCGGGTGGGCTCCACCAAAAAAGTGAATGGGCCCATATTTTGTATGTTTCTGTTTCCAATACATTATCTTTCTAGTTTATCCATGTGTGTAATTAAAGATAACTTAAAGTTTCTTCACATGAAGCCTTGCCTAAATTATCTTAGATCGCTAGCTTATAATAAAGTTCTCAATTAAAATATAAGTCGACGAATGACCAAGAAAAGCGTGTTTTGTGGCAAATACATAAATTAATTATAGATACAAATCTTGAAAAATTATTTCAAGAACGAAAAAGGAAAACCTCTCAACACACAATGTGTGGTTAGAAAAAGTCAAAGATGAACAACCATTTAGAATGTAGTTCAATGATAATAATTTAAGATTAAAAAATTTACTTTTCTTGTAATTTTAAGTTTGAATTCTACGGTTATTAATATGATAACCACTAGAAACTTATATGATTATTAATTTTAAGGCCTGTAAAATTAATTGAGATACATATAAACTAGTTCAAATATCTATATTAATAAAAAAAACATCAAAAATTAATAATAGAAAAACAATTGGATTGATTCTGATTTTGAGTAAGCACAAATGGTAGGATATCCTGCAGAAGGAGTCAAGAACTCAAGTGATGCAATATTTTAATCAGAAAGAGGTAATTAATTAATATATAGAGCAATAAATGAATTGTATATTATCAAACACCACTTTAGGGATTAGACCAGTAACAACATTGTAGGCGAAGATTTCAAAGAAAATAAAAATAAAAATAGATGGGTAAAGACAAACCTCTTGTAGCTAAATATTCTAGGTAAAAGAAGGTGTTGACTATTTTGATATTATAATATAGTTTAAAGTATTTATGGATATTATATATTTTAGGTAAAAGAAGGTGTTGACTGTTGACTAATGATTTTTAAAAGAAGGTGTTGAAGGATTTTGCTAATATTTCATGAAAAGTATAAAATTCATAAACGATGTATAGAAAGGCAACTCAAAAGCTTTGTGAAATTGATACTTACTTCAATCATATGCCTTGTATACTAGGATTGTGTACACAAGACTTTAGCGCTACAGTAAGCATGATATCATGGTTCATATTTATTAAAAGTTTTGTTTATTTTTGTATTTTAAAAATATTTTTATTTTTTTTATTTTATTATTTTTTATATTTTCAAATTATTTTGATGTGTTAATCTTAAAAATAATTTTAATAAAATAATAAAATACTATTTTAATATATTTTTAAATAAAAAATATTTTAAAAAAATAACTGTAACTATATTTATAAAGAATATGCAAAGTTTGATAAATTTAAGAAGCATTTAATTTTTAAATTAATGAAAATTTAAGAAATTGGGACCATCTTAGAATTAAATATAAAAAAAAGGTATGGTGGGGGCCGGTTTGTGTCTCGATCAGACTTTTAACATTGAGAAACATGTCTTGATTTTAGACATTGAAGTTTGAAAAAATATCAATATTAATTTCGTATGATGTTCTAGATTGGTTAATATATACTTGGATTAAATGTTCTTAGTGCAATGAAAAAACAACTAAATTATTGCCCTAGATTTAATTATTTGGTATTCAAGATTTGTAAATATTAAAAACAATTGAGAATGTGTCCATAATCCAATACTAAGATTCTATTTATTTTTGTGTTTAAAAAATGTTTTTAAAAATTATTTATTATTATTTTTTAATTTTAAATTAATATTTTTTTCAATATTTTCATATCATTTTGATGTGTTGATAATAAAAATAATTTTTAAAAAATAAAAAATAATTTTTTTAATGCATTTCTGAGTAAAAAATACTTTTAAAAATAACCGCAATCACACTTCAAAACACGCTCTAATACTTCAAGGAGATTGACATGGATTCATTACTTTTTTTTTTTTGGTATATGGATTTTTTGATAGATTCTTGTATTATAAAACACGCATCGTTATAAGTAATTGGAATACCATGAAAAAAAAAAAATTAAAAGAAATATCAATGGTCAAAACTAAATCCATTTTAGGCAAAATCCACTCTAAAGGTTTAATGAGAAAAAGCAAGCTATATATATACGTGATTGACATGAACACTAGGGCATATAAAGTACTTTAGTTTGGTCTAGTAATTATGGGTGGTTGAACCTAATATTTTTAATGGAGTTCAAATGCTCGATAATGAACATATGCTTGTAGCACTATGGCAACAACATGACAAAAAAGAGCTTCACCTATATGAATATACAGTTGTAGCTTTTTCATAAATATTCATAAAAACTAGGAGGAAGCAGGAGGTGAAAATATATAGCACTCAAATTTGGTGAATTTCTCAAAGAAAAATGTAATTTAATGCGCATATCTTTTCTATTTTGGACATTAATAAATCATGGTTTAAAGCTTAATTAATGCTATCGATCATTGATTTAGTTCAAGTCTTGAGAAGTTAAAAAAATTAAATGTTTAATTTAAAAGTTACCATTAAGATTAAAACTATGTGTTTTAATACCATAATCTAAGTGGAGAAATGTAACTTAAGGCATAAAAAAAGTTTTGAATTCAAGGATTAGATTATAATACCAAAAGAGCCGAGGACTAAAGTGAGAAAAATTAAAAGTTTGAAGAGGTATTTCAGAACATTTAGTTGAATTATTGTGAGGACACGTAGAGCATCATGTTTAAGTGTTTTTTACCTTATTTATTGATATCATAATTGTCAAAGAATATATGTTCAAGGTTTCAACTATATTAGATAGGTTATTTTTAGATTTTTAGAAATCTCATGTTGTTAGAAACTTACATAATTATTAATTTTAAGATTTGTAAGATTAATTAATGGAAGTGCATACAAATTACTCAAATATACTCGTTAATCTTAAAAAAAGTTACTTTTAGATTACCTTATCAAGTTTTCTTTACAATTTTTTATTTATTTAGAAAACTAAACAAGTTTTAATATTTAATACTATTAGTGTTTTTATATTAATTTTGATAGTGTTTTTTTTTTAATTTTAAACTTAATATATATCAAGTATTTTGTTTGATCGGGGAAAAGAACTTCAAGAGCAGCGCTCTATACAAGAATAGGGAAGATAAATGACATTTCACATAATAAAAAGGTAAATGTGTCGATAATCTAATATTAAGATTCTGTTTATTTTTGCGTTTTAAAAACGCTTTTAATTTTTTTTTCTTTACTTCAAATTAATATATTTTTGATATTTTCAAATCATTTTGATGTGCTGATATCAAAAATAATTTTTAAAAAATAAAAAAATATTTTTTTGATACATTTCTAAATAAAAGATATTTTTAAAGACAATCACAACTACACTTTCAAATATGTTCTAATACTTCAAAGAGATTGACATGGATCCATTACTTTTATTTATTATTATTTTTTTTTTCTTTCTGTACATAGATTTTTTTGATAGATTCTTGGATTATAAAACGCGCAACGTGACAAGTAATTGGAATACTATGGAAAAAACAATAAAATTAAAAGAAATATCAATGGTCAAAACTAAATCTTTTTTAGGCAAAATCCACTGCAAGCTATATATATACGTGATTGACATGAACACTAGGGCATATAAAGTATAGTTTAGTTTGGTCTAGTAATTATGGGTGGTTGAACCTAATATTCTTAATGGAGTTCAAGTGTTCGATAATGAACATATGCTTGTAGCACTATGGCAAGAGCATGGCAGAAAAGAGCTTCACCTATATGAATATACAGTTGTAGTTTTTTCATAAATATTCATCAAAACTAGGAGGAAGCAGGGGATGAAAATATATAGTACTCAAATTTGGTGAATTTCTCAAAGACAAATGTAATTTAATGCGCATATCTTTTCTATTTTGGACATTAATAAATCATGGTTTAAAGTTTAATGCTATCAATCATTGATTTAGTTCAAGTCTTGGAAAGTTAAAAAAATTAAATGTTTAATTTAAAAGTTACCATTAAGATTAAAACTATGTGTTTTAATACCATAATCTAAATGGAAAAATGTAACTTAAAGCATAAAAAAGGTTCTGAAATCAAAGATTAGATTATAATACCAAAAGAGCCAAGGACTAAAATGAGAAAAATTAAAAGTTTGAAGAGATATTTCAGAACATTTGGTTGAACTTTTTATGGCCTATTTGTTTCTGTGTTTCAAAAGTGCTTTTGAAAAAAATTAAATTTTTTTAATTTTTATATTAATTTCAAATTAATATGTTTTTAGTGTTTTTAAATCATTTTGGTGTGCTGATATCAAAAATAATTTTTTTAAAAATAAAAAACATCATCGGCATGCTTTTTGACATGGAAAGTTATTTGAAAATCAACCACAACCACACTGCCAAACAAGCTCAATTCGATATATAGAGCATCCTGTTTATGTGCTATTGACCTTATTTGTTGATATCACAATTATCAATGAATAGGTTAATTTCAACTATATTAGACAGGTTATTTTTAGATTTTTTAAAATTTGAGGCTACTAGAAATTTATATGATTATTAATTTTAGGGTTCGTGAGATTAATTAGTTAAGGTGCATATAAGCTATCCGAATATCCACGTTAATCTAAAAACACAGTTACCTTCAGATTTATCAAGTTTTCTTTACATTTTTTTCATTTGTTTAGAAAACTAAACAACTTTTAATATTTAATACTATTAGTGTTTTTATATTAGTTTTGAAAGTGTGTTTTTTTTTTTTTTAATTTTAAACTTTATATCAAGTATTTTGTCCAATCAGGAAAAGAACTCCAAGAGCAGCGCTCTATACAAGAAAAGGAAAGATAAATGACATTTCACACAAGAAGAACAGAAATTAAATATAAATTCGATCTTTCTGCATAATTCTATTTAAATAAGTTATGTTCCTCAATAAAATCTAAGACGAGAAACTTAAGTTGACGTTCGGCGAAGAAGAAAACAGGAAATGGACATATATATCTTACAATATTTAGTATGATCTCACTATGGATCTGTCAACTTAT
This sequence comes from Populus alba x Populus glandulosa, assembly GCA_033617975.1. Lineage (NCBI taxonomy): Eukaryota > Viridiplantae > Streptophyta > Magnoliopsida > Malpighiales > Salicaceae > Populus > Populus alba x Populus glandulosa. The sequence continues at coordinate 10,002,365 of CM066161.1, forward strand.
ACTTGCAACCCTAGAGGAGACGTGTCCATGGTTTTGCCGTCGATTCGGATACAATCCTCGTTCAGTGCTTGTAGGGTTTCCTTCTTGTAAATGTATCTACTTGATGCCCACAAGAAGACCCCCAAATTAAGGGCAGATATAGCTAAAAGGAACCCGTAGTAATAATCCAGGTGGGAGTCATTCAAGTTGTTTCCGATCCAACTCTTGCCTCCTCCGGTCCCTGTAATCTTGTCCACCATTGTTACTAGAAAGCTATTCAAGAAGTTGCCGACACCGATCCCGCTAGTGAAGAATGTGGTTCCGAGGCTTTGCATGTCCTCGGGAGATTGATCGTAGAAAAATTCCAGCAATCCGATGGCGTTAAAAACATCAGCGATTCCCAGAAGAACATACTGAGGCAACAGCCAAAATATACTCATGGGGACGATTTCCTTTGGCCCCGCAACGTGGTGCGTTCTTATGACGTGCATTCTTCGAACTTCAACAGCATAAGCCATTGCAATGGCAATCACTTGAATGGCGAATCCGATGCCCAGCCTCTGAAGTAACGTGATTCCCCTCGGGTTTCCGGTCTTCTTACGCATGAATGGTACAAAGAAACGGTCATACATTGGGACGGAGAGAAGCATTGAAAACGTCACAAAGCTACCGAGTGAAGCTGCTGGAATTTGGAAGTTTGGGCCCAAGTTGCGGTCCAACGTTGTCCCTTGTTTCACAAATAAAGTGTTGATCTGTGCCCATATGGTACTAGGGATTAATGTCACCAGCCATATCAGCATCATTCCAAAAACGAGCTTGACTCCTTCCACCTGCGTCACTGTGCATGATGATGATGATGATGATGGGTTTGAGGTATCTGCATTATTGCTGCCATCTTTGATCGCAGCTTTGTCCAAGCACCTGACCACACAGTTTTGTATTTTACTCTGTTTAGTTCACAAACACTTGATTATAACCAAACAAATGTATAATTGTGGATGGTTTGATTAGCAATGAGCTCCATTGAAGTCAAAATTAACAACTAAACAAATATTCTAGTATTTGAACAATTTGCAGGGTCTCAATTGCGCGATGACTCCAAGTCATTGTTCGTGGATTTGCTTTAGAGATGGACTGAATACTTTCTAATGCAATGCACTGGAGGATTCCACCATTGTGTTTCACATATAATTTTGGCTGGACGGTAACCAGTGGTGGGGCATGGGGGCGCACCACTGCAATGTACGTGACATAATTTTCCTGTATCAGAAACAACTTGACTAGAATGGTGACCATTCATTAAAGATGAAAAAAAAGGAATACTGTGAACTATGCACATGGAAAGAATTTATTGTAACGAATGGCTACCAAGCCACGAGGACGCCCTGCTTTTGCCTTTGGCACAGCAGATTTCCTAGTTAGGCACATGAATTTGAGGGGTCCTCTCCCCACCGCTCTTGCAGATGCATTAAAAGGCTATACGGTTTTTTCTGTATTTTTATTTATTTTTACTACAAAGTGGGACTTCGAGATGAAAACATCCTGGATTAAGGAAGCGTGTTAATGTCATTTGATTTACAGCTCGGTGCCTATAAAAATAACCTGTACTGACTGCTAAATTTGATCATGCCTCAAGATTCCATGAACTAATGAAAAGATTCGTTTCTAACCATTAAAACTAAACTGAAAGTGTATTTTTACGGTCTGATAAGTATAATATTAGTCAATACATGCATCAGAAACGTGCAATCTTTTTCACATAAAATTTCTGATTAGCATGAATGTACGGGCAGTTATACTGGTATGATTTAGTCTGACAAATTAACTTGTATCTACTATACAGCTCACCTCAACACTGGTGTGTGGTGGACCTGCCGTTTTCCGGTTTGAATGTAATATTGCAGGTCAAACTCCTGAAGCTCCGAGGGACTGTTAGGGAGCTGAAGTTTCCTGTTGTTAAAGGCAGCAATGAGGACTTGAAATAGCTCCCTTGCAGGGCTCTTAGTCTTTCTAACTTTATGCCTGTAAATTGGTGTCCCTAGATAGAATATAAACAGGGATAATAAAAGACCAACTGCAGGGATACCATACCCTAAACCCCATCCCAAGTTCTCTTGAATGTACACTAGGCAGAGAGTGGCAAACAGAGCTCCCAAAAAAGAGCTAAACATCCACCAGTTAAAGAATGAGACCTTGAGCTTCTTTTCGTGTGGGTTATAATCATCGAACTGGTCTGCACCAAAAGTTGATATGTTGGGCTTCGTCCCTCCCGCCCCTATTGCTACGATGTAGAGAGCAGAGTAAAAGAATGCGATTTGCAAAGGGGAGGCCTTATTGCAGACTCCATTTGTGCATGTTGGTTTCATGAACTTGAAAGAGACTGCCATTGTCAGTAGTATCATTCCCTACACATAAACTTGCAGGTGATCAGTTCAGTTCCTTACTCGAAAACACACAACCTGTTAATTATAACGAATAAAATCTTATTAAACACGAAAGATGTTAGCTTGACCTGCTACTGTATCAGGGGCAAGTAGCCTTGCACCACTGGTCATGAAACACGAGTTGGAATTTAATGCAAAGAGGTGTTTTCTTTTTGTTTTTAATCTGCAATTGTAATATGCTCAACTACTGTTTTTTTATTGAAGAAAACAAAAACTGGAGTCATTATAATCTATCTGAACAGACATTTCAATAATTAATCGTTGGCATAACCTGGTCATGATTAGAACAAATCAATGAACGGGATAGCTAGCTACTGCTCTTCGTGGGACTAATTTAAATCACACACTTGTGGAGGTCAGAAATGCAGCTCGGTGTTCATGATACAAGCCAATAAATCGAACTAGCAATTCATTGACCCCACAAGCAAAAATCACGAACCCAATTGGCCTTCGAAAGTAGGTGACGCCAAAATATTTATGGCCCCAGCAAATACTCAACTGTGTTTGAAAATTATAGCTTATGAATATATAGCGAATCACAAGGGATATTCAGCTCTAAATCCTGCCAAATTGCTCCTGGAATAAGTAGACTTTCTAGTGAAAGACAATGATTAAAGTTTGCTTAGTGGAGACATCAATTGATTGATTGATTGATTAATTAATTAATTTACCATTGCATAGATAAGAGATGACACAGTGAACGTCCAGTATCGACCCAGGTAAGTATCTGCTATGTAGGCGCCGAGTATTGGTGTGATCCACACTGCTCCTGACCAGTTATTCACATTCCTCACCGATGCAACCGTCTCTTCATGGAGTTGGGTGGTCAGGTAATTCACCAAGTTCGAAGCTACTCCATAGAAAGCCATCCTCTCAAATGCCTCATAGCCTGCCAGTCAAATAGCTAACATGAAACCAAACTGTACGTGTTGAATTCTCAAGCAAGTCATATAAAAATACAGGTAATTAAAGAGCTTCGATGATGAGCAAAAACAAAAGAAATTGGTGAGAAAAACCCTGTAACGAATAAAGGTTTGTGAAAATAACTATTAGCTAGATAATATTTAAAAGCAAAAAGTAAGATATATTCGGTTTTCCTTTTGATCTCTATGTACTAGATTGTAATCAGTGACGGATTCGATTCTCCATCATACGCAGCCATTAATTTTGCTAAAGCTATCGACTACAGAGGAGTTAGAGCGGGCAAACAACTTTGAACATTACCTGGAACGAGAAGAAGGTGTTTCAATGAAGACACGTTTGTCTTGCAAGTAACGATCAATTTAAACAGAAGGGTTGCAAGCAGGAAGAGGAAGCTTACCAACCAGAAAAGCACACGCTTTCCATTTCCCAGTTCTGGAGGCTTGGACAGGACGCCCACGGAGATCTACAGTGCCATCTTGGGTGCAGCATTTGGTATCCATCAAAGAAACTTATCGATTGGAGGTTGACAGCAGCGAGAACAGAAGATATCGTAAGAGCAAGAGTGTTCAGGGTTAGTAGAGCTTGTAGCACTTTATATAGGCCAAATTGGCCAATTGCTCCCTTTGTTCCGAGAAATAAAGCGCGCATATTACCGTCACATTAATGTTTTGTTTGAGCAGTGCTAACCCAAGAATGCCCCGAACCCAACTTCCGAGAAAAATAAATTCGGAGCACTTAACCAACCATGAAATTAGCAGCAGGCATCTTGGCGTCTGGCTTCTCGATCTCGTAAAAGTTGGGTCTGATATAATAATTATTTATCTATGCTTCGATAGGATATGGTTTCATATTCTCGGAAGTGGGTTGGGGGCATTCTTGACTTAGCATTGCTACAATAAAAAAAGAATGTGTGGATATGATGCATAAGTCCATACAATGAGTGCTAGTAGTATAAAGTATTTCTTTTTTGAAAATTCTACGCAAGTTATGCATTTACAGGTTAGGAATGTTGGGCATTGCCGGCTGGTCAAACAAATATTTTCAAGTAACTAACAAGATCCATAAATAATTAAGGTAGTTATAAAATATTTCAATCAAATTGCTACTTTGTTTTTTATTGTCATGAATGAAAGCAAGAAACCATGTTTACTAATTTTTTTTTTTATCTCATGATTAATTAACTTATCAATGTTGGTAATGGGCTACAATAATGTAAATGGATAGTTGAACTTGGTTATGTCTAAGAATCATATGAAAAACATGTTTTTTATTAGATTTAGGAGACATCTTTAAGTTAGCAAAATTGTATGAGAAATGAATATTTAGAGGTTATGTTGCGTATTTGTATTAATTTTTTTTTGTTTGCAAGAGTGATGAAGAAGAAGATAACAATGTTAGAATGTAAGAAAGATATTTTTTGCTAACCTCATGATTCATGGACATTTTGTTTTCAGATAAGAGTAAATGTATAAAAGGGATAAAAACCGGATAAAAGTACAAAATGGCTTACCCTAAGAAGTATAAATTCCTGTTACCTAGGTCAAATTGACCAAAGGCAACCGAAAAAGAAGCAAAAGTTAAAAGAAAATCAAAAGTGAAAATAATAGATTGCCAAACAAACAACTGGTTGACTGGTCGACCAGTTGTTCATACAAAAACCTAGAAAATAATCGATTGGTTCATCTAGATCACACAACCAATCGACTGGTTTCTACAAGATCACAGAACTGAGAAGCAGCAGAAGCAATAAAATCTCAAGGCACTGGAAGGCGTTAGATGGACCTTGGGGCAGTTGAGATCTGATACCTTGGTTCAAGCTCAAGCAAACAGGATCAAACGAGCTCAAAGTTCTCCTTACATACATTCTAATAGGGTCGATAGATCTAATGGAAGACTCAGTTATTCCTCTTATACCAGATGAAGTAAATCGTGGCTGAGAGGACTAATCGGGCAAGTATATGCAAAAAATCCCTTTTCAATTGTGTGTATGCCTACTATAGTAGAGGTCACCATGTCATGAAAGGCCAATCCAAAAGGGTCCTGTTTGTGATAGCACCCAAAATTGAAGTAGAAAAGGAGCACTAAAAGAACAAGTGGTCATGTGTCTGAATAGATGACCCACAAAGGATATACTTATAGAAGTGAGTTAGAGGATAAATGAGTGTCTTAGAATGAATACTAGGAACTAAAGAAAATGGTGCTTAGAATCTGTAGGTCCAAGCTCTTTAAGAATCTCGTATGCTGAGTCAATGGAGAGCCTCCTTGAAAATTGATCTTTTAAGATATAATGATTTGGAAAGGCATTCATGGAGTGAAAGTAAGTTGAATCCCAAATAGGTTGAAGCTCTAGATTACCCGATAGAAAAGCCAAGTACCTTCCCCTATAATGTTTGAGACCTTGGCATCCCAAGGTTGCTTAGAAGATGATAACACCATAAAAGCCAAGAGGTTGTAGAACCATTGCCCATTTGGTAACCAATAGTATAACCACAAAGAAGTATTAGATCCATCACCAATGCAGGAGACAAACTTCCCTCTACAACAATATCTGTTAATAAGAATCTTCCTCTATGAACAAGAGGACACTAAAAGAGGTTGGACATACTAGAAATATCTACCTCTAAGAAGAACACTATGGCCTTTAAGACTGGTGATTTGTCTTAAAGGAGTCTCCAAACGTGCTTTAGAATAACTACTCTATTCCAAGTTTGAACCCTCTTAATTCCTAGGCCACCTTTCTTAAGAGGAAAACAAACATATGCCTAGGCGACCTTAGCCCCTGAGTGTGAGAGAGAGCATCATTTCCGAAGAAAGGCAATGAGGATACCCTCAATCCTCTTAATAATAGAGCAAGAGAGAATAAACATAGAGGACCAATATACCTGGATGGAGAAGAGAGCGAATTTGACCAGTTAAAGACGTCCAATATACATAAGAAATTGAGGTCCACAACTTGATCATGAAGAGAATATGCTCCACCAAAGGCATGTAGATGGTGTGTGTCAGTTTAGTATATATCAATAGGATGCCCAGATATCTGATTGGTAGGGAACCCTGTTTGAAACCCAAAAAAGTCTACAAAGAGGTCCCAAGCTCATCATCAACTCTTGATAATGTCTACTTGACAACCCTGTAAAATCATCCAAAACCCTCTTTATAATCCTAATCGAGTCCATGTCTACTTGACAGAAAATCATAAAGTCATCTATAAAGCACAAGTGATTAATGACAGTCTTCTCACATCGCTGGTGATATCTAAACCTCAGGTTCTACGAAGTCTCTAAAAGTATACCTCCTAATCCCTCCATAGCGAAAACAAACAAGTAAGGAGATAAAAGGGTCACCCTGTCGAAGACCTTTAGAAGATGGGAAAAAACCATAACTCTCCCTGTTTATGGCAAAAGAGAAAATAACTATACACATGTATACCTCAATCCATACAACAATGGCACCACAAACTCTAATCACCTTTAAGCTTGTAAGGATAAATTACTAATTAAACTTATTGAAAGCTTTCCTTATGTTTATTTTCAAAGCACATTTAGGTATAGGACTAACTAAGTGATAATTATGCTTAAGCTCTCGAGTCAACAAGATAGCATCCGATATTTTCCTATCTGGAATAAAGGTAGTTTGAGTAGGACCAATAACATCTAGAAAAATCCCCTTCAGCCTACTAACAATGACTTTAGATATGTATTTGTACATCACGTTACAACTTGAGATATGTCTAAAGTTATTCATAGTGATGGGTGCCTCGATCTTAGAAACCAAAGCAATCATAGTAGCATTAAGTTATTCATAAATAACTTAATACTATCAAAGAACTACCTTACAACAACAATGAAGTATCTACCAATAATTTCCCAACTTCTTTTAAATAACAAGGAGGTATATTCATTTGGACTAGGGGCCTTTTCATCTGGGATGAAAAATAAAGCTTCCTTAATCTCATCAGTTGTGATACATAATTCCAAAAGGGGGGTTATGTCAGGTGGAATTCTTCTATAGAAGAAATGAGAAGCACCTTTGAAGTGATAATTTACGGGTGTAAAAATTTACCTCTAGAAGTAACAAACTACCAGCTAACCCAGACCTTGTTGATCCTGTCTCATTGGTCATCTAATGGATTTTATTCTTGACCTTGTTGATCCAAGTTTAATCATTGAATCTAAGATCTCTGCTTAAAAAGCTTTCTTATCCTTAATTGAAAGAACTCCCTAACAAGCTCTTTCTCTACCCATTGATACTCATCAGATTAAGAAGAATCATCAAGAAGAGTTTGTGTTGCGACCCATTTAGTCTTTGCCTCAATTACACAACTAGAGATGTGAATAGTATGTAGGTGATCCAAAGCCTTTAACTTAGGCTTCGACAATCCAAGTCTTTTAGTAAACCAAATAGAAAACCAACATGAGTTACCAAAGATCCAATCTGGCTTCTCAAGAATAGTACCCCTATTATGCTGACCATTGTTCCAAGTGTATCTCAAGCCTGAATAAGGAACTCTAATCAGTTCCGTTGCTTAGACACAACTACCAAAATCATTCATATCACAATGCTAAGTAGGATCACCTCACACTTATAATAGAACTTAACATATCATTAAAGTCTCCTAAAGTAAGCCATGGTATATATTAAGATGCAGTACCTCGACACTTCAGGTAGTCCCAAAGGTCCTGACACCCTAGACGTGTATTGAGACCATACATAAAAGTGACAATAAAAGAGCACCCATCAATCAAGCTATATACCTCATAGGTTATCCTTTGTGGAGAAGGATGTAATAAAATAACACTTTATGCCATCATATCTCATCTAACCAGAATACAACAATTAATATTAATTGATACATTAGGAAAGAATATGCCATAAAAAAGGATTTATAGCTGCCTCAATCCTCATATGATTAGATGCACTCTTAGTCTCAAGTATACCTACTAAGTTAAGATTATGATTCTTAATTCGATCATTTACTACTTTATATTTTGATGAGCCATTAGACCTCGAATATTCCAACTTCCTATATTATACATGGGTGTAGGAAATAGAATATAAAAAACAAAGGAAAATAATCAGAGGACCTGAAGCCCTTTGTTTTTTTCTTTTTTTACCTTCTTCCTACTTTATCTAGTTTCATGAGTACTAGAAGGATCAAGTTTACTTGTTTCACTTGGTTGATAAGGTGTTGAGGTAGAATTCAAAGAACCCTTGATCGGTGATAAAACACTAGCTTTACTATTACTAGTGAAGGTAGCATGATTGTTCTCCAAACATATTTTGATTTCAGTGAGTAGGTGTTGGTCCTTCTCGAGAGTTAATATGTCATGATTCGAGTCAGCTTTTGACCCCTCATCATCATTCAACTTATCCCTCTTAGCATAAGTAGGTTCGACTGTTTCAGTAGCGATTTGTGGTTTTAACTAGTTAACTGAGTGCTCTCATGTCTCAACCAGCCAACTAGTTCCAAGTATAAAACCTCCCAGGGCTTTTGTTACGTTCAACCGGTTGTTTAGTTCTTGGCAAGTCTGAACCGGTTGACCAATTCCACCTGATATATATGTCTGGATTATTGATTTTGTTGCAGCAGCAGCAATTGAAGGGCATTTAACCCCATCAACAATGATAATTGGTAAGCTACAGTATTATAGAGCATCCCCTAATTTTTTTTCTATCTTGATCATGTATTCTACCGATAAGGTTGGAGCCTTAACTATTGCCCTGCATGAATGACCAAAAACTTTGCAAATCTCACATACTCTTGGCTTCCATTTGTTATCAACCATAATTGTGATAGGATTCATAGATAACCTACATCATCGTAGCTGAAAAATATGGACCAAAGGTAGTGAAACATTTAATTCAACAATACTCTAACAGAGTCAAGTCGGGTGCCACCAAGTGTTTGTTCATCACACTCGCAACCATGCCTAGGTATGTCTCATTCCAAATTGAAAAAGGTAGACCCTAAAGGCGAACCTATACAGACACTTTCAAAATCTTGTTTTTGTCAAGAATAAAATATGGGTGTTATAGTTAGAGGATAATGAATTTCCCACCATTATATCCATGGTCCCCTCCATAATTGAGTTAACATCATCCTCACTCTTAAAATGAAAAACCAAGAAACCTTATGGTGCTGTCATTACACTCTCAAGGCCATAATTCTTCCATACTCGAAAAGTAATAAAATTGGCAGCATGATAGGCCACCTTCTAAAAACAGTGACATTTCCAGGAAAAAACCCACCAGACATTGGTTCTATTTTGATGCTATTTCATCATTGATATTATCCAGAATGTTTGTGATAATGTTAATCTCTTACTGTAGAATAGAGGCTATCTTAACACGAGTTGTAGAGTTGGAGACCTTCACTCTATCAACCCATGAAGTGTTAGGGGCATGGTTGTGGGTGGTGGTGTTCTTGTGAGCCAAGGTGGCAACTTGGGTGGGGGTAAGTTAGGTTTTTTTTAGTGTTTGTTTAAGGGTAGTCTTGGTGTTTGGAAGAGGTTGAGGGATGGTTTTGGTGGTGGCACTGGTGTTTGATGTGTTGCGAGTGGTAGTGAAGGGTTTTTTGGTGGTTATAGTGTGGTTGACATTTGGCTGTATGGGTAACCAATCAATCATTTTTTGGGTTTTTTTGAATTGATCGACCAATTCTTGTTAGTCATGTCTGGGTAGTAAGTTCAAAGAGGCAATGCTTTCAATACAGTTAACATGAGTGAAAATCCAACGGTCCAGTTTAGGGTATGCAAGTATAACATAACTTATACAAAAATAAAAATAATCCAACAATTAGATTAGTTGTGATCTACAAAGGACCAATCTGACCTGAAATTTGGTAGTGTCCAGATTGAGAAGAAAAAGATTTTTCAAACTTTTTAGAGTCTTTTCTCCACCATTCAGAACCAAGAGGACATCTAGGTAAACCTCCTTTTGAAAAATAGAGCAGATCCAATGGTGAACCGGGGGGGGGGGAACAAGTCGACGACTATGGCTACCTTGAACTCAATTTTCCTTGAAATATTATGACAAAAATATCTTTCAAATAGTGCCAAATAAACAAAATTTGTTTGATCACTATTTATTGTAAGGTGTGGCGCTCAACATATCTACAAATAAGTGAAATCCAACGGTGGCTAGAGGAGTTATGGCTCTGGCAACACCATCTCTCTCTAATCTCCCTTTCAAACCTTCACTTTTTAGAAGCCCCTTTTAGATGTTGTTCATAGAAGTTTTATATAGCCATGAACCACACCAACATGCATATTGATAAGGGAGAAATTTAAAAAATTAGTGTAATACAATACTATTATACATGATTTAATAACAATTATTTGGGTTTATAAATTTTAATGGGCGGTGTACTATTCAAGGAAAAAAAAAGAGAGCTTATCATGTGTGCCATTCATTTGGCATAAACGTTGATGTATTTAGGGTTGAGTGTGTTCTATTCAACCTTGGGCCCCTTAGGGTAAGTGTGCTTGGATGCATAATACCATAGGCTTAGAAGGGGATCTCGAACCCATCATATAGTCTCATAGTTTATGAGCTAGTTAGATCAATTAGGCTGCAACGAAGTTGTACCACCTTAGTTGCACTTCTAAATAGTCGTGTCATCTAAGTTGGGCCTAAAATTGCATTAAGTAGTAGCATGAACCTACCTAAAAAGAGATGAAATGTATTCGAGTTCGGTCAACTCAGGTGCACCCTTTATCCAATCAATTTTTAGGTTTGAGCCAACCTCTTGCTCTACATCTTGGGCATAGATTGTGCCTTGTGTTCTGCATCTTTGAATTTAGGTTATACCTCATGCTCTATACCTTTAGGCCTATGCTGTGGGAAAAATTTTTGAACCCATCAACTGTCCCCATGTCTTTATAATGGAACAACATAAATACTTTGTTTTTTTTCTTAATGTTCATGATTATGCTTGCCCCATATATGATTGCTTACACAATTGCCTTGTTGTTTAGGCATCTTGTCGCTTTGTAGTTTAATTTTCATGTCATTTTATTATTTATTTGAATTTATGATAGATCATGTGGGGAGTCGAAAAGGATAACATATAGAAGTGTGAGATGAAGTCAAAGGCTTGGTGTTTGATAGAAATGATGCCATTAGTTTTGTTTTTGCCACATGTCCAAGTAGTGAGGCTTATGGCTGAAGATTATAGGACAACATTAAATTCACCTTTAGTTGTATATAATTCCTCTAACTCACCTATAATTGTCACTTTTTACATTCGCAAGACATATTTTTTCTCTTTCTTTGTGTTGAGTGAGTTTTTATGACACCAATAGTTAAAGAACTTTAAAACCTCATAAATATCCATCAAACCTGTAAAACCCTTTATAAAGGTCATTTTATTTATTTTCAAAGTACTAAATTTTTTTTTTAAAAGGATGTTGCACTTTTATGAAAAAATTATTATGGATATTGGTTTTACTGTCATGGTAGTGGGGTTTTTTTTTTGTTTTTGCTAGAATTTGTTGAGCTAAAATCAAGTAAGGTCAATATTCTCTTTCTTTTACAACAACTTTAAGCATGTTAGATCTAAGTAGGGTATCTAGTGGATTTAGGGCTTCCCCGAGTGGGGATGCTCGAAGAGACCCTGAGAGTGAAGATGGGGCAAGAGAGCCTAGAGCCCTTCTTTGGGTTAATGATAAAATTGAGAAAAAAAAAACAATGGTTTTTTACTTTGCGTGTTTGATTCTTGCAGGATTTGCCAAGAAAAGCAGCGGTGACAAAAGTGAAAAGAAATGGGTCTGGAGGGGTTTAGGAACCCTTGTTAAACTAGATGGCTTCTAGGAACTATTGGAGGATGATTTACTCAACATTAATCTATAACACAAGTTGCACTAATTTTGACCTGATTGTTAAGTGAGTATTTAGATTAATTATCATTTAGAGTGAAGATAAAAATAAAACAACCTTGGGAACAAATATGGCATGATCAAATAATTCATGTAATCTCCTAAGTGCAGGAGTGTCAATGGAATAAATAACCCAACAAGACCGGGGTCGATCACTAAAAACAATAACATGTAAGCCAACAAGATAAGATCTAATTTTTTCACATGTAAATACTACAACAAGTAATTCATTTTCAATGGTAAAGTAATTCATAATTGTTTAAATCATATAAGGTTTCTTATCTTTTATTTGTCTTAAGACAATACCCATAGCATAATCACTAACGTCACACATTATGTATCCTAAAACAACACCCACAATATAATACCCCTTGTTACCATGAAATGAAAAATTTTCTAATTTAGCATAAGATTCTTTTCTTTACACCAACTCAAAAACTTTTCCAAGTTAGTTAAACAATTATGAAATGAATCACAAAAAACAGAAAAATCATCCATGAAAATCTCAAGAAAACATTCAACCATATCACTAAATATGTTAAGTTACACAATCAAAAGATTGATGTCTTATCCCAAGTGCAGGAGTGTCGAAGTAATAAATAATCCGGTAAGACCGGGGTCGAACCACAGGGAGGTAAAATTATAAAAAAATGAAAAGGAGTTGAAGAGAACTTTTGAGATGTGATATTGATGTGAGTATTAATCAAAGATAAATTTTTTTTTTCAAGGTTAGAGGATCCACTAATAGTATTAGAAATAAGTATAGTATAAACTCTTTTTATTAATCAATTGAAAACCACACACAAAGGAGGTTCCAATCGGATGATTTATCCTTAATAGTTCATTATAAATTTCTAACATGATCATATTAATCATCTTATTTTAGTAACACCATACTTTTAAATATTGTCAGGAATTCATGATATTAACTTATGTTAACAACAAATCAAGTTCTTTTCATAGCACAGGTGTCGGTTATAACATACAATTAGGCTATGAAAGTGCCAAGTATTTGTTGTACCAAGGGTTGTATAACACAAATCTAGATTAATCATTTAACAAGCAAGGTATTAAGAATTAGTAAGATAAAAAGACAAGACATGTTAATAACATACTTTATTGGATATAAACATTGAAGTCCATGTTGAGTTTATATTATACCTATTCTAACACCATTAGTGAAACCTTTTCACCTTGACATAATAAACTTAGCTAAACATTGTGAAGAAGAGAAACATAAATAAACTAGATAAGAACATAGTTATGATGAAAATAATAAACAAGAGATTAATGAAAGTAAAACTTAAACATTACAAAAATACAAAGAAAAAAAGCAAGAATATGATCTTAATTTGAAAACCAAGATGTTTAAATATATAGAAAATGCCTCCTTTTATAAGCTAAAATTTAGAACTATTAATTTGATGACTAATTATTGAGTGAGTGGCCACCTCTTAACTTGGTGACAACCATTATCTTCTTGTCTGAACAAAACATCATTTCTAACATCAGAATTTGAACAGATAGTCTTCATGAAAGTTCTGGAAATTTGTCTTAGCTTTCAAATAAAATAAGAATGAGCTCATTTTGACTTTTAAAACTTGAGATATGAGCTGAACACTGAACAATGTCTGAGCTACATGACAGATTTCAACTTCTCTTTTGTTGCTACAATTTGAACTTGAAAACAACTGTTTTGAATCTTGGACTCTTCATGAACGTTTTAGCCCTATATCTTAGCTTTTCATCCATATAAGCCAGACCTAAATCCATGTTCTACGGGTCTAATTATGATCCAATAACCGAATGATGTTCTAGTTTGAATTGAACTAGCATCTCTTCTTTAAGCTTAGCTCTCTCTTTGTCTTTTCACTTTTAATAGCTAAACACATCAATCAATCCTTTAAATTATGAGACATGCCTGCATTCAAAATGAGCATTTACCATAAATTAAAGATATCTTATGTTATCGAACTTGTTATTATAAAACAAGCTTAAGTTAGGGAATTTAATGATACTTTAAGTGCAATATAATGATATAAAACCATGATAAAAATGTATTTTCAAGTATTAATTACTAAGCATGCATATTTGAAAGTGGCTAGAAAAACAAATAGTTACAAAGTGATGTCTTTTATATGTGTGATTTAGCTTTGTAGAAATAAATGAATCGGATTTTTTTGCACATGGACGTTTACATGAATATGAAAAAAGTATCATTAAAAAAGTCACCACTTAGTTTTATTAATGACTAAAACTAAGAAAAGATATGTACTAGTTGATACGATCAAAAGATTGATATCTTATCCCAAGTGCAGGAGTGTCGAAGTAATAAATAACCTAGTAAGACCGGGATCGAACCACATGGAGGTTAACTATATAAATTATAAACAACAACAACAACAACAACAACAATAATAATAAAGAAAGCTTTGAGATGTGATATTAAAAACAATTGTCAATGTTAGAGGATCCACTAATGGTATTATAAATAAGTATAGTATAAACTCTTTTTATTACTCAACTAAAAACCACACACAAAGGAGGTTCCAATTGGATGATTTATCCTTAATAGTTCATTATAAATTGTTAACATGATCATATTAATTATTTTATTTAAGTAACACCATACTTTTAAATATTGTCAGGAATTCATGATGCTAACTTATGTTAACAACAAATCAAGTTCCTTTTATAAAACAGGTGTAGGTTATACCATATGGTTGGCTGTGAAAGTGCCAAGCATTTATTGTACCAAGTGTTAAACAACACAAATCTAGATTAACCATTTAACAAGCAAGGTATTAAGAATTAGTAAGATAAAAAGATAAGACATGTTAATAACAAACTTTCTTGGATATAAACATTGAAGTCCATGTTAAGTTTATATTATACCTATTCTAACACCATTAGTGAAACCTTTTCACCTTGACATAATAAACTTAGCTAAACATAATGAAGAAGATAAACATAAATGAACAACATAAGAACATAAGTATAGTAAAGGAAATGAAAAGTGTTGCTACCCAATTTTTGACCCATGTTTTGATATATTTTCAAAAAAATCCAAAAAATTGAGAAAAGCAAAGAAAATCCAAAAATATGTTTTTTAATATATTTTCGTCATTTTAGCATTTTCAACGTCGTCTAAAAAAGAATTTAAATTGTTAAAAGATTTTCAAACGCGTTCGACTTTTCACGCGTCATTTTTTAAATCATTGATTTTCCGCATTTGAGTCGACGTTGATATTGCTCGTTTTCAAAAATACAAAAAAATAAGAAAAATCAAAATTTACAAAAAGAAAGAAATTGAGGGACCAAGTTGAAAAACCTAGCAACATTTTTGCCTATAAATACTGGTCTTTAACTCAAAAGAGAGGGGGGGCAATTTTGACAACATCTAAAAAAAAATACAGCAACCCTAAACCTATCTTCTCCTATTTTTCTCAAGGCAGCCGCCCCCCACCCTTGACATTTTTTTCCTCCCTAAACCGGCTGTTACCCCCTTCAGCCAGACCCTCTCACTTTCTACCCAAAGAAACCGCCAGCCCCTCATTTTTTCGAGCTCCCCCAAACAGCCACTCATTTTTTTCCCTTTTCCCTGACCCGGCAGCAACATCAGAGTTTCTCAGCCGCTTCATTCTCCCCTCTCATCCGTTCCTTTTCATCTCCATCAACCCGGAATTTTCCCTCTCAGCTGCAGGAGCAAGGGACGAACCGAACGGAGACCATAGCAGCCTCCTCTGCAATCTTCTTCCTTCCCCGGCCATCGCTGCTCTCTTCTCTTTCCCTCTCTCCCACCAGAACGACCCGAGCAGACCCAGCTTCTCCTTCACCGCAGCTTCTCCCCTCAGACCCGTGGGTCTCCCTCACCTGGCCGACACCACAGATCTGCCCGTCTTCTGCCTCCCGCAGCAAAGACGACCCAGCAGCAGCTCCTCCACCACGCACGGCTGCACCCGCAGCTCCGGCCTCCAGCCTTGAGCCACTCCTCACTCCACAGCAGGTCGGCCATAGAAGAAGAAGGAAGAACAACGGCTGGAAAATAAAACGGAAGCAGATCGAAGACGGCGGAGAAAGAAAGAACTAAAAAAACAGATTTGAAAAAAACTAAGAAAAACTTAAAATCGACTGCCCTGGCTGTGTTGTTTCTTTTGGATTTGCAGGTGAAGAGATCGAAGAGAGGAGGAAGCATTACAGCCCCCCCCACGCAGCCTGATTTTCGGGGCGGCGCGTGGGCTCACGCGCCGCCAGTCACGGCGGTGCGTGGGGTCCACGCGCCACTACTGTTCATGCAGCCCAGAATGCAGCCCAGAATTGTTCCTGAATTTGTTTTGGGTCATTTTTGTAATTTCCAAATGGTTTAATGTATTTTTTTGTTTAGTGTTTAGTTTTTATATTTTTGTAATGGGATGTACAAAAGGAAAAGGAAAAGAAAAGAAAAGAAAAGAAAGAGAAAATAATAATAAAAAAAGGGATGTGTGTGTTGGTGTATTTTTATTTTGAATTTGTATTTTATAATTTGTATTTTGTATTTGTGGATGTAAAAGAAAAAGAAAAGAAACAGAAATAGTGAAAGTGTATGTGTGAGTTTGTATTTTGTTTTATTTATTTGTATATATTTTTTTATGATAAAATTGCAAGGACTAAAAAAAGAATTTAATATTTTGATTGGATCACGGTACAGATTTATTAACTTATACGTAAGTTGTATTTCTAACATCCGATGAAAAGACAAAATTTTAAAACTTTTTTTAACACGTTCAAAATCACGAAGCAGCTTACCTCAGGTAGGGTGCGTTAGGGGGGCTAATACCTTCCCTAACCACAACCAGTCCCTTACCCGCGAATCTCTGATAAGACCAGTACATCCGGTTTCCTAGTAGCCCGCAATCAATTACTAGGTGGCGACTCCAACGAACCAAATTCAAGCAAACAACAACGAGACGAAAAATCGCCAGCTGATGCCGCGATTTGATTTTTTTTGGGGTGCGACAGAATGGCGACTCCACTGGGGAAGGTATTTTTTCGATTATTGGACTAAGCTTTGTGTATTTGATGTGTTTGAGTTTTTGCATTTTTATCTTTTTGTTAATATTTATTTCCATGCATTTTATAGAATTGTCTCATGCATCACCTGTATTTATTTTTAAAAGCACACACAAGCTTCTAGGTTAGGTGGGGAACTAGCGATCTGCCCTAAGACTATTGGTCAGGGTTCAGATGCGTGAAACACCCAACTCATATCTGAGTGCCTGCTTGGTAATGGTGGGTATACGTGCCTTAACCATTTCTTGCAATGCCCCCATACTGTCTTTACGAAGAACGTCACTGGGCAGATATGAGACCCTTTTGAGACTAGATAGAAACCTACCCATGTTCACATAATGAATAGAACCTGTCCTTAGGTTGTATGTGCTATCGTTTTTTGCATAAGGGCAAACCCTTCTTGAAGCATCTTGACCTCAAGACTTGTGGGTGACACATTGGCCGTTGCTCCGAAAATTTTCATTGTAGAGTTTGGGCAAAAATCACGATTCTTGTCCATCATACAAGAGTTACGACCATATTGTCACCTCTCGAAGGGTGAGTTCATCATATAGACTACATGTTCATACATTTATCATGCATGTACCGGGCTGAAAGGTAGGTCCCCCACACAAGCTGTGCTGCACGTGATTGGAGAAAAAATGATGGAAGTGAATAAAGGAGTCAGATATAGGCTCATTATCAGATTAAAGTTGAGAGCGTCAAAGGTGAAGTAGCTAGACTCAGATCTGCTCGAACAAGTGTTGAGCATCAAATGGAAAGAGAATATCTGCACAGTCTTCTATGGGAACACTGCTTGTCCACGTCCAAATTGAAGCTGCCTCTCTTTTTCAGTCATGAACAACAACAACAATGCCTTCAGTCATCAACCAATGACAACTCTGATTCCTGTCCAGTTGCGCTGTTAAGTATTCATCGCCTCCACGTCATCTAATGGAACCAAACAACTACCGGTCTCCTATACATGGCGCATTAGTCTTCTTGGAAGCTGCCCTAATTATGAGCTTAATTCCATTTCAGCAGCACATGATGTTGGTCTGAAAAACCATGATTAGACACTGAATTTCTACATGTGGCACGAGCATAAACTTTGTAGTAGACAGAGGAGTCAAGCCTCGTCTGAAAATATGAGTAGTAGTCAAACTTCAACGTGGCAGAGCTCTCTTTACAAAAATCTGTCGATGATGCTGCAAGTTGAGAGTGCAAGAGGGGATTTACTAATTGCATATGCTACAAATATTTCTCTCATCGATTTCAACGTGAAGAAACTGTAGCAGGTTGAAGAGCCAGACTTGGTTTGAAAAAACGGGAGCAGACATCAAAATTCAACGTAGCAGAGATCTCTCGACATGAATCTGTTTGTGGATCCACAAGTGGGAAATCCAAGAAGGAATACAGTAGTTTCAGATCATCTATGATTTTCCTCCAACGGTGTCAGTATTACAACGCAAAAATAGAGAGAAGAGACATGCCCAGACTGAAAAACATGAAGAATACTGAAACTTCAACAGAGCAGGACTTCCTCTATAGGTGTTTGTTTGCTGCACTGTTAGTGAGAAATTGAAGAGGGGACAAAGGAGTTATAGATTCATCAGGTGCTCTTCCAATAGAGACAATGTGTGATTCCACACGTCGGTAGTGGCGATACTACAAGTTTCTGGGCGCTGCCAAGATTACCAAGCTGTTAGAAAGTTTTCTAACAATCCTCAACCAACCATAGCAACATTGGAAGATTGAAACAATGCTGTGAGGATTTGCCGAAGAATTGAACAAGCTATGAAGAGAAGAAAGATTGAAGGATCTGCCATGGATTCTAGAACAATGATGAGAGGTGAATCAGGAGATGACTTTGACAGTGTGAACCCTTAATTATGTGGTATAGCCAGGTCTCACGGCATCATCAATTGCTCAAAATATCTTTGCCAAGATGGGACATTCCTCTGCCGTTTAAGTTGTTGACCAGCATCCGCAAGATTCCAGAATTTTGCTTGACTCCGACAAATTCCCATGCAACCACCAATTTCTCAGTGGTATAATCCAGATAAGAGATGTGATGTCATGGTGGGGTCCTCAACCATTTCAAGTGAACAGTTTCAAAGAATTGCAAGAATGAAGTCTGAAAGTTGGTGAGCAAGAGACAGGTGGAGTCGTTGAAAAAGGGTGTCACTGGCTATATTGTTCCCCGAACAACTTCAGAATCACATGTGATCGAAAATGCTTTGCAAAACACAGATATTGCCAGAAAAGCTGATTCGAGAATGGTGATGAACAGTCAATCATATTGTTATGGAATTCTGCATTTTGTTTTGGGATCACATCTCATCCTTCAACGAAACATGCCTTGCTTTTGTCTCTTTGTTGTTTTGAAATCAACAGATGTTTAACATTTTATTCTGACAAAATGTTTGATCAAACTCCAACATGCAATAAAGGCTAATCAAGTCTGAAGATTAAAAGTGTTTTGATTACAGAAATGACTCGATACTTGAAAATGACATGAGGTGACTAAACAATTTTGAACTCATACCTTTTGAAACTGAACCACACATCATATAGCTAAGTTTTAACAGTATGCATAATGACATGTAGTGGATTCGGTAGTCATGGACTCGTGAATCATGATTCTTACAAGTCCCAATCATTACACTGGATGAGGTCAAAATTTATCGGTTCTAACCGACCTTGCTTGAAATGAGAAAAGGCCATCTTTGATATCCCTTCACTTTCTAAAGATTATATCCCTTGCAGTCCCATTTTGAGCCTGGTAAAATATTTTCTTTCAAAAAAAAAAAGAGAAACCCTGACTAGGATCACACCCCACATTGGGGGTAAATGAGAGATATTTTAGAGACATTGATATAATTAATGGATAAAGGGGAAGGCTTAGAACAAAGGTCCAATGATTGAGAGAGAGCTAAAAGAAAACACATAGACTGGGGGCATATAAGAAAATTTTGAGGAAGGCTATGAAAAAAAAATAAAAATAAATAAAGAGAATGAAAAAGGAAGTTGAAATTGCCCTCACTCAAATACAAGTCAAAGATAAAGGAAGGAGAACGCCTATCAAGTCTATGAAGAGCAAAAGAAATTTCAATCAAGGAAAGACACAACAAAAGTCAATACCAGAAAAAAAGACTAGGGTGTAAACGTAACTTTTGGTTTCTATTATAAAGCCTATGATGCTATCAGATGATTGAGGTTGATTATTCATCAAGGAAAGGGGGATTTGGATTATGACTTATGTTAAGAGAATTCTGATATTTGAGATTAACAAGGTTATATGTCACTTTCTCTACAATGACGACAAGAGAAAGAGAATCGATGAATAATTGATGTTGATCCTAGGTCTTTGAAACCCTCAAACACCTTTTGAGCCTTTGAAATTCCTTTCTTTCACAGCCATGAACCATAGCCTGCATTACATGCTTTTAAAAGTCCTTTTTAATCAAGCAAGCAATTTGAATCGATAAATGGCTCTCTCAAAACTTGAAGAGCTTTTCCATAAGGGTCGTGACTTCATGAATTAAGCTATTGGTTATTATGCATGCTGATAAAACAAGTTATAAGAAGAGAAACAACCTTTCTTGATAAAGCCTGAGTTTTGACTTGAGCATTTTGTTTTTGAAATTCAAAAAAAATAATAAGGTCACCTCATCATAGACTATCAAATGATATACCCAATATTAAGGATTCAAATCGATACAAAGAACCATGGAAAAAGCCATTTTTAATCCTACATTGGGTCAATTTCTGTTTTCAAAATGCATGACAATCAAAGGACTATATATTTTGAATAACGTGTGTTGGGTCTTTGATCAAAAAGCTTGATTTTCAAAAGATTTTCAAAAAGGACATCTCTAATTTCATTTCAACCAAACTAGACTTTGAATAGACATGATCTCTGAAATATGAGAGTTGATTCCAGAACAAGGAAGATTATCAAACACAAAAGAACATTGATTGAGTATGCAAAATCATGGATAGAAATGACATTGACATTGAAGTCCTCGACACTCCTTGAAAAGTTGAGCAGCTGGGGGCAATACAGTAGACCTTGAAAAGAAAAAAAAACAAGCAGTGCTCAGATCAGCTATGAGGCAATGATTAAATGATGAATTAGTGAACTGAAGACAATGATGTTCAAAGAAAGATAATCAATGAACGAGCACATTCAGATCATGCCGGGGGCATTGTCATTCCAAAATGGCCCATGCTCCAGTGAACCCTGTCGGCAATGGAGAAACAAGGATGTACTTGAAGGACACTTTCATATCATCATCTTTTGAAACATGGCTTGCAATCGATGAAGATACACAGATGAATGTAATTGAATGGTGAAAAGATGCACACCACCAAGACTGACTGTGGAACAATGCTGCACTTAAAGGACTATCTCATATTGTCATTCTTTGAAAAATGGTTATAGACAGAGGTTATCACACAACTGCACTGAATGAATGTTGGAAAGGCACCCACCTCGAAGACTGATTGTGGGACATCTATTCTGAAGCTCAAATGCGCACTTCACCGCATGAATATGGGTGATAACATGAACATCATTGATGATGCCAAAGCAGGTATTTTCATGATCTAATTTGACAAGCTAAGAGGAATCCATAGAGAAATGCATCGCGCTTACAATGATGAGCTGTTTACTGCAAAGCATGAGATACATGTCTGGATGACTTGGCAGTTCCATGAAGGCTGGTGACCATACACACTTGAATGGTGTTTCAATCGAAAGCAAGTTCATGATTGATTAACAAACGTGATGGGTGTTGGCATGATGCACACAATCAATCAGAGGATAATTTCTCAGAAGAAGCCAGAGAGAAAATCTCTCATGATGAATCAAGCAGTACTACACTTGGGGGCAGGGTCAAGCTTCATGAACGATGCAAGCAGTAATTGTCGAAGACAGCCCGGGATGGGCACTGCATTTACAGCTGAGTGGATGGCTAACACATGAATGAGCCAATACATCGGAAAAACAAAGAAAGCTTTGGGATACAAACAAGGGCACCCTATGACGATGGAGCATCAAAGAGGGGGGACCTATTATTTCAAATCAGGTAAGGATGCATGCATATCATCTAACCTCAAAAAAAAAAAAAAAAACCATTTGCACAGATTTTTGAATTGTTACAGGAAAATCCTTAATGAGGTCCAGCAAGATGGTGGAAAGAGAAAGAAGCATTGTGGTGATGATAATAAAGAATCGGTTTTGATCATGGAATAAAAGGACGATGGGATGAACCCTACCATTAGGAAAATCCCAAACAAATGAATAGATCAACCTTGCAACCGGGAAGCCTCGAGTTTTCAACCCTTGCAGTCAGGAATCATCGAGTTTTCAAACCCCATGATCGGGAATTATCAGGAAGCACCAAGTCTTTCAGCCCTTTCTTCTGTCATCCCTTCAGAACTTCGCCAGGTAAGCCCTATTTTTCACACTTGTCATATCACATTCTTTCCATCTGGGTAGGTCACCCATCATAATGAGACCATTTTTGTTCACATTCTTTCCACCTGGGTTGGTCACCCATGACAATGAGACCGTGTTTTTCACATTTTTTCCATCCGGGTAGGTCACCCATGACAATGAGACCACACTTCATCATATTTTTTCCATCTGGGTAGGTCACCCATTACAATGAGACCACACTTCATATTTTTTCTTTTTTTTGGGTAGGTCACCCATTACAATGAGACCGCGCATCACATTCTTTCTATTTGGGTAGGTCGCCCATCGCAACGAGACCCCCTTTTCATATTCTTTCCACATGGATAGGTCACCCATTACAATGACCACACTTCTTCACATTGTTTCCATTTTGGGTCGGTCACCCATACAATGAGACCATCATTTTTCTGGGGTTAGTCACCCGTACAATGAGACCAGCATTTTTCTAGGGTTCGTCACCCGTACAATGAGACCAGCACTAGGGTTCGTCACCCGTACAATGAGACCAGCACTAGGGTTCGTCACCCGTACAATGAGACCAGCAGCACTAGGGTTCGTCACCCGTACAATGAGACCATCATTTTTCGAGGGTTAGTCACCCGTACAATGAGACCAGCATTTTTCGAGGGTTAGTCACCCGTACAATGAGACCAGAATGAGGTCGCCAGATGGGATCTCATGTAGCTTTGGTTAAAGGGAATCGCCAGATGGGATTTCAGGTTAACCGAGTTACGCATATTTCGTTCCAATTGAATGAGGTCGCCAGATGGGATCTCATGTAGCTTTGGTTAAAGGGAATCGCCAGATGGGATTTCAGGTTAACCGAGTTACTCAATATTTTCGTTCCAGTTGAATGAGGTCGCCAGATGGGATCTCAGGTAAACCCAATGTGTGGGCAGGTCGCCCGTGAAAATAGACTATTGGGAGAGTGTGGGTCGGTCGCCCGTGAAAATAGACTTGAGTGAGTATGTATGGGCAGGTCGCCCGTGAAAATAGATTTGAGTGAGTACGTGTGGGTAGGTCACCCGTGAAAATAGACCAGAGTGAGTATGCGTGGGCAGGTCGCCCGTGAAAACAGATCAGTGTGAGTGTGTGGGCAGGTCGCCCAAGATAATGAAATCATTTTCCTTTTGTTTTCTTTACAAAGCTTACTATGCAAAATTTTGAAGAGTTTTGCTTCGTAAGCATTGTGAAGAGGGGGCATCTGTTGCTACCCAATTTTTGACCCATGTTTTGATATATTTTCAAAAAAATCCAAAAAATTGAGAAAAGCAAAGAAAATCCAAAAATATGTTTTTTAATATATTTTCGTCATTTTAGCATTTTCAACGTCGTCTAAAAAAGAATTTAAATTGTTAAAAGATTTTCAAACGCGTTCGACTTTTCACGCGTCATTTTTTAAATCATTGATTTTCCGCATTTGAGTCGACGTTGATATTGCTCGTTTTCAAAAATACAAAAAAATAAGAAAAATCAAAATTTACAAAAAGAAAGAAATTGAGGGACCAAGTTGAAAAACCTAGCAACATTTTTGCCTATAAATACTGGTCTTTAACTCAAAAGAGAGGGGGGGCAATTTTGACAACATCTAAAAAAAAATACAGCAACCCTAAACCTATCTTCTCCCATTTTTCTCAAGGCAGCCGCCCCCCACCCTTGACATTTTTTTCCTCCCTGAACCGGCTGTTACCCCCTTCAGCCAGACCCTCTCACTTTCTACCCAAAGAAACCGCCAGCCCCTCATTTTTTCGAGCTCCCCCAAATAGCCGCTCATTTTTTTCCCTTTTCCCTGACCCGGCAGCAACATCAGAGTTTCTCAGCCGCTTCATTCTCCCCTCTCAGCCGCTTCATTCTCCCCTCTCAGCCGTTCCTTTTCATCTCCATCAACCCGAAATTTTCCCTCTCAGCTGCAGGAGCAAGGGATGAACCGAACGGAGACCATAACAGCCTCCTCTGCAATCTTCTTCCTTCCCCGGCCATCGCTGCTCTCTTCTCTTTCCCTCTCTCCCACCAGAACGACCCGAGCAGACCCAGCTTCTCCTTCACCGCAGCTTCTCCCCTCAGACCCGTGGGTCTCCCTCACCTGGCCGACACCATAGATCTGCTCGTCTTCTGCCTCCCGCAACAAAGACGACCCAGCAGCAGCTCCTCCACCACGCACGGCTGCACCCGCAGCTCCGGCCTCCAGCCTTGAGCCACTCCTCACTCCACAGCAGGTCGGCCACAGAAGAAGAAGGAAGAACAACGGCTGGAAAATAAAACGGAAGCAGATCGAAGACGGCGGAGAAAGAAAGAACAAAAAAAACAGATTTGAAAAAAACTAAGAAAAACTTAAAATCGACTGCCCTGGCTGTGTTGTTTCTTTTGGATTTGCAGGTGAAGAGATCGAAGAGAGGAGGAAGCATTACAGCCCCCCCCACGCAGCCTGATTTTCGGGGCGGCGCGTGAGCCCACGCGCCGCCAGTCACGGCGGTGCGTGGGGTCCACGCGCCGCTACTGTTCATGCAGCCCAGAATTGTTCCTGAATTTGTTTTGGGTCATTTTTGTAATTTCCAAATGGTTTAATGTATTTTTTTGTTTAGTGTTTAGTTTTTATATTTTTAATGAACCAATTACCGAATAGTGTTCCAGTTTGTACTGCACCAACATCGTTTTTCTAAGTTTGGCCCTCTCTTTGTCCTTTCAATTTCAGTATTTAAACTCATCAATCAATCCTTTCATTTATGTGATAGGCCTGTATTTAAGATGAACATTTACCATAAATTAAATGTATCTTATATTATTAGATATGTTATTAGAAAACATGATTCAGCTAAGGAGTTATCGACACTTCGAGTGCAAAATGATGGTATAAAACCTTGATAAAAATGCACTTTTAGGTACTAATCACTAGTGATAATAGATTTGGCTAAAGAGGCAACTTGCTTTTAGGGAAAGACCAAATCCACCTTAAAATTGCCTCCCAACAAGTTACTATGACTTCTAGCTTAGCGATTCATTTTAACTAAGTCTATTTAGTCCTTACTTTAATCATGTTTGTGTGTTGAATGTTTAAGGTAAATCTACATTTCTAAAACAAATGGGTTTTGAATTAGGTTGTAACAACATTTTTCCGATGGTCCTTTGATTTTATTTGTCATTTGATGAAATTTTATTTGATTTTCTAACTTAGTTGTGTTATAATTGAAGAAATAATGGGTACCAATTATATTATGTCAGTTTTATTATTAAATTGAAAATTTAGAAAAAAATGATATTTGTAGAAATGAAAACAATTAAAATGTA
The DNA here is from genome assembly GCA_033617975.1 of Populus alba x Populus glandulosa. Taxonomy (NCBI): domain Eukaryota; kingdom Viridiplantae; phylum Streptophyta; class Magnoliopsida; order Malpighiales; family Salicaceae; genus Populus; species Populus alba x Populus glandulosa. The sequence goes on from CM066161.1 coordinate 10,028,386, forward strand.
TTAATTTAGGTCGAATAAGTTTGAATTAAATAAATTGGTTAATCTGAGCCAACCCACCCGACTCGTGGCCTTAACATTGCCCTAGGTCAAAATCAGGTTAGTTTAATAACTATGTTTGAGAGATTCTTTCTACTCAAGAAACAAAAAACAATTCTAAAGAGATTTTATACTTAAATTGAATGAAAGAAATGTCAAAACAAATCTAACATCAATTTTTTTTTTCAAATAGTGTAAATTGTGTCACTAGCAATAACAAAGTCACCAGATCTACAGGTAGTTAAAGGCTTGTCATTCAAATACAGAAGCTATGAGTACAATCAATTAACATAAAGACTCCTAAGGTATCCTTTGAATGAAAATAAGATTCTCTAAACATAACATCCTAACAAGTACTAAATCCTTGATATGATCCAAAATGATGCACAATTAGAATATAGTAGTATGAAATATATTATTATGAGGGTAGGAATATTGTAGAAGAATTTGGTAGTATTTACAACAAATCCAAGCCATAATATTTGACTAGATTACTACCTTTAGGTTGGTGTACGATCTTCTTAAACATGAGTGTGACCTTGTTATGTTAAAAACACAACCTTTTGTTTTTGCATGGTGTACGATCTTCTAAAATTTTAGCCTTTTTGTCATCTATGTAACAAACACAACCTTCTGATGACTTCCCCTTTTGTTTTTGCAATCAAAAGGTTGTGTTTTTGACATAACAAGCTCACACTCATGTTTAAGAAGATCGTACACCAACCTAAAGGTAGTAATCTAGTCAAATATTATGGCTTGGATTTGTTGTAAATCCTACTAGATTCTTCTACAACGTCCCTACCCTCATAATAATATATTTCATACTACTATGATTCTAAGTAGATCTAACAATCGCTCTTTCGTGAAAATACCTTTTCTCTTCTATTGTCCCTAATGTAATGAGATGGTAAATATAAACAACTTTCTCTTGCCTTAGCTTGTAGGCATGACTGATGGCTTGCCTTTCCATTGATGGGTTCTACATAATTTCTAGCAAAACCACCCTTGAAGCGCCGACAAGATTTAACCCTTCAGAATAAGTCCTAGTTTATGTGAGCATCACTTTTTCCTTAAAATTTGCATTGTTAAAAATACTTAATCATTGTTTGACATTCATCTACTTTAAGCTTTTCATGCATATAAAATACATATTCTCTTGGGATCTGACTAAACTTTGACTTAAGATGCTTGATTACCATGAAAAAGAGGATTATGATTAAACGGTGTTGAATCGATTTTGATGTGATATTTTATTGTGAAATAAAATTAAAATTGTATAAGACATTTGTTAGTGCATTATAATGTATTCCATTTATATTTTCTTGATAATGTTTTATGTTTTCTTGGAGATGTGTTTATTATTTCAATAATTCCAAAAGTGTTTTTCTTTATTGTGGTTGTCGGTTTAATGTGAGTAATTATTGGCCTAAAGATGCTTCTTCTTGTTGTTGCTGTCGTCGTTGTTGTTTTCAATGTTGTTTAGGTTGCCTAGGAGATTATAAAAATTAAAAAAAAAAAACATAGTGAAAACTCTAATGGAATCACCAAAACATTTCATCAACATTTTCATTGGAAACTTTTGCATCTATTTCATCAGAAAGTTATAAAAGCTCTAAGCATTTTTCATGGAATAGAGAACTGAAAATTATATCAAAAATTAATTCATTACAGACTTGCCAAAGGAAAATGGGCAATACAATCAAAGACAATTTTGCTCCAATAATCCATTGACATTTTTGTTAGCAATGTAAGTTGATAAAAATGTTGGTGTAATGACAATTTCGAATGAGCAACTTGCCAACAACATGTTTCTATCAAAACTTTTATCGATAACTCAAATACAAACGAGATATTTTCCTAAATATTGATGAAATATTTCATCGGTGTTTTCTAGTTTTTTGGTAATGGAAGGATATAATAATCGAGAAACCTCATTATCTAAGGGAAAATTAGTCAAGGGTCATGATATCTAAGAGATGAAATAAGTAAGTAACATTTTTTATGGATAAATAAATAGATAATGAGAAAAAAAGATAATAGATCTTGTCCTTGGGAGACATCAAACTAAAGAGAGCAAACAACAATATCAACATACAATTAGACACACATTTTAGAAAACAACACAAGCAAGAATAATTTTCAAAAGAAGAGGTCAATTTCACATTCAAGGTAACACTCTTTAAATGCATCTCAAACCAAATAAAACCATAACATATTCTAACATAAAATATCATCGTGAACCACCATCCCTCAATGATCTTTATATATATATATATATATATATATGCAAATGAAACAAATTCAAAAAATAATCAAAAGGTTTGTAAGTGCAAAAACAACATTGATGTAAGTACAAAAACCTAAATAATTATATATATTGCTAAATAAAACAAATTCAAATAAAAGTTTGAAAATGATTTTAATTTTGAAAAGATAATTTAATTGATGTAATTGAAAAAACAATAATAAGAACCTTGCACAAACCAGGTTTTTGAATTTTAAGCCAAATATGTGATGTAGAAAAATCTGAATTGAACAATTTTAATTCATTAATTCAAAGGAACCACATTTAATATCAAAGCAATCTGATTAGTACTTGATTAGTACTTAAAAGTGCATGTTTATCAAGGTTTTATATCATCATTTTGCACTTGAAGTATCAATAACTCCTTAACTAAAGCATGTTTTATAATAACAAGTTTGATACTATAAGATACCTTAATTTATGGTAAATGCTCATCTTATATGCAGGCCTATCACATAAATAAAAGGATTGATTGATGAGTTTAAGTATTGAAAGTTAAAGGACAAAGAGATGGCCAAACTTAGAAAAGAGATGTCGGTGCAGTCCAAACCGGAATATTGCTCGGTAATTGGATCATATCTGGAGCTCTAGATTTCGGATTTAGGTCCACTTTATATGGATGGAAAGGTAAGACAAAGGCCTACAACTTTCATGAGGAGCCCAAGATTTGAAAAGGTCGTTTTGAAGTCCAAATTGAAGGAACAACGAAGAAGTCCGAAGCTGTCCTGCAGCCCAAACACTATTTAGTGTTCAGCCCATATCTTGAGTTCTAGAAGTCCAAATGACCTCATCTTTGTTTTGTTGGAAAGCTGAGACAATTTCCTAGAACATTCTTGAGGATTCTGGGCAAAATATAATGTTAGCAATGACGTCTTGATCAGACAAGAAGATAAGGATTGTTATCTAGTCAAGATGTGGCCACCCACTCATCAATTAGTCAACAAATCAATAGTTCTAAATTTTGGCCTATAAAAGGAGGCACTTACCATGTATTGAGGCATCTTGGTGTTCAGATCAAGATCATGCTCTTGCTTTCTCTCTTTGTATTGCTTATGTCTTGCTTTCATTAATATCAAGTTTATGCACTTCATTTCCTTTCCTTTGTCTAGTTAACTTCTTTCTCATTTATGTTCTTGTCTTGCTCATTTATGTTTCTTTCTTTCATTATGTTCAGCTAAGTTAATTATGTCAAGGTGAAAAGGGTACACTAATGGTGTAAGAATAAGTATAATATAAACTTACATGGACCTTAACGTTGGATACTAACATGTTTTATATTTGTTATCTTGTTCACTTTTAATACTTTGCTTGTTAAATGGTTAATCTAGATTTATGTTGTATAATATTTGGTACAACAAATACTTGGCACTTTCATAGCCCATACTGTATGGTTTAACCGACACCTGAGCTATGAAAGGAACTTGATTTGTTGTTAACATAAGTTATAATCATGAATGCCTGCCAACATTTACAAGTATTAGCTTTATTCGAATAAGATAATTAATGTAATCATGTTAACAATTTATAATCTGATTGGAACCTCCTTTATGTGTGGTTTCCAATTGAGTAATAAGAGTTTATATTATACTTGTTTGAAGTACCATTAGTGGATCCTCTAACCTTGACATTTGTTTTTATCATTGTTTAATCCTTACGTTAATCTTTCATCTCAAAGTGCTCATTAATTTCTTCATCTTCTGCTTTCATTATTATTATTATTTACATTCTGTTTATATTATATAATATATATATTTGATCTTTTCATAAACTCAGTATATAGGCTGGAAACCTGTGACCCGATCTTTAGATCATTCTCAGGTATAACAACGCCACGTACTGAGTATAATAATAATAATTATTGTTATTGTTGTTGTTGTTGTTGTTGTTGTTGTTGTTGTTGTCTTGTTATTTATAATTTATACAATTAACCTCTCTGTGGTTCGACCCCGGTCTTGCCGGGTTATTTTTTACTTCGACACTCCTGCACCTGGGAAAAGACATCAAGCTTTTGGTCGTGTCAAGTTTTTGGCGTCGTTGCCGGGGAGGTAAATTCTTGTATAAATTATAATATTTATTTTATCTTCTCTTTTCATTTTTCATTTTATTTAACTTTTGTTTCTTTTTCTTCTCTTTTATTTTCTTCCTTTTTATTCTCTTCTTACACGTGCATGAGAGTTTGGTCACGTACATTAAGTGGTCGACTTTGTAGGGTATCCTCATCATTTTCAGAAAATATGGCCGAAGAAGATAATCAATCACTTCATAATGAGAATAATGAGAATAACCGTATGAGAACACTTAGAGACCATATGAATCCCACAAGAACAAGTGCACCCTCATGCATAGTTTTCCCTCCTGATGCATCTCATTTTAATTTTAAGCCAGGCATTATTCAACTCTTACCTTCTTTTCATGGTTTAGAACTAGAAAATCCATACTTGCATTTAAGGGAATTTGAGGAGGTCTGTAATACCTATAATGACTCAAATTGTAGCATGAACACCATTCGATTAAAGCTTTTTCCTTTTTCATTAAAAGAGAAAGCTAAAACATGGCTACAAAATTTGAGACCAGGATCCATTCGTGCTTGGGATGATATGCAACAACAATTTTTAAAGAAGTTTTTTCCATCTCACAGAACAAACTCTTTCAAAAGACAAATCATCACTTTCACTCAAAAGCTAGGAGAAACATTTTACCAATGTTGGGATAGGTATCGAGATTTGCTTAATACTTGCCCACATCATGGTTTTGAAACATGGAGATTGGTTTCACATTTTTATGAAGGTTTAACACCTAGAGATAGGCAAATGGTTGAATTGATGTGCAATGGAACCTTTGAAGATAAAGACCCTAATGAAGCAATGGAGTACCTAGACTTGCTAGCCGAAAATGCTCAAAATTGGGACACCACAGGTACTTATAAGGCACCAGGTAAAACTCAACCTCATACATCTAGTGGAGGTATGCACAACCTTAGGGAAGATCATGACCTCCAAGCCAAGTTGGCATCTTTAGCTAGAAAGGTCGAAGCACTTGAATTGAAAAAGAGTGGTCAATTAAAATCTGTTCAAGACATTGTGTGTCAAATCTGTGAAACCAATGAACACTCAACAAATGATTGTCCAACTTTGCCTTCTTTTAGGGAATGCCTCCATGAACAAGCCCATGCTTTAAACAGTTTCCAAAGGCCCAACCATAACCCATACTCACAAACGTATAACCCTGGTTGGAGAAATCACCCAAATTTCAGTTGGAAGAGTGATAGCAACAATGCACAAACTTCACATCCACCGTTTCAAGCACACCATAATTTCCAAAATTCTCATGGATATGCACCTCCTTATGCTCCACCTCCTAGAAGAAATTTTGAGGAAACATTGCATGCATTCATTGAAAAGCAGGAGACAATCAACACTCAACTTGCTCAAAGCATGACCGATTTTAAAGATGCTCTTGCAAAATTAACATCTGCTCTCAGTTTCCAAGAGAAAGGTAAGTTTCCTTCTCAACCACAGCAAAATCCAAAGGGGCAATACAATGCAAATGCAAGTAGTTCTGGAAGCCAACACATGGATCAAGTCAAATCAGTCATCACTCTTCGTAGTGGTAAGGTTATTGAAAAACCCATTCTTGAACCTTGTGAGAAAGATGATGAGTCTATCTCTGAGGGTAAGGAAGGGGTTGAACCTGAACATTGCAAAGAAAAGGCTGATTCCCCGCCAGCACTTCCATTTCCTCATGCCATGACCAAACAAAGGAAAGTCAATCACAACTCTGAAATCTTTGAAACTTTCAAACAGGTAAGGATCAATATACCTTTGTTGGATGCTATTAAACAGGTTCCTTCCTATGCTAAATTTTTGAAAGATCTGTGCACTGTGAAGAGAAAATTGAATGTGAAAAAGAAAGCATTTTTAGCCGAACAAGTAAGTGCCATTCTTCAGAACAATAATGCTTTGAAATATAAAGACCCTGGTTGTCCTACAATTTCTTGCTTTATTGGAGAACATAAAATTGAAAGAGCCTTACTTGATCTTGGAGCTAGTGTGAATTTACTTCCATATTCAGTTTTTCAGAGTCTCAATCTAGGTGAGTTAAAACCAACCTCTGTAACTCTTTTACTCGCCGATAGATTTGTAAAAGTGCCTAGAGGAATAGTTGAGGATGTGTTAGTACAAGTTGATAAATTCATCTATCCTGTGGATTTTATTGTCTTGGACACCCAACCTGTTGAAGCATGTAATTCAATTCCTGTCATTTTAGGACGTCCATTTCTTGCGACTTCTAATGCATTGATTAATTGCAGGAATGGACTGATGAAGCTATCATTTGGAAACATGACATTGGAGATGAATATTTTCAACATTTACAAACAACCTGGAGATGATAATGATTTACAGGAAGTGGACTTTATTGAAAAATTAGTTCATGATCAATTTCAAACCACTTCTATTGAAACTGAGATTGATGAATCTGATGATTTGCAAATGGTCTATTTTCAGGAAGAATCAAAGGCATGCAATTGGAGACCACAAATTGAAGAATTGCCACCATGATCAATTGAGCCCATACCTTCAAGTGTTCAACCACCAAAACCTGAATTGAAGCCGTTACCATTTAATCTCAAATACTCATTTTTGGGAGAAAATGAAACTTTTCCGGTAATAATCTCTTCCAAACTTAATGCGCATCAAGAAGGTAAGTTATTACAAACTCTAAAAATGCACAAAAATGCATTAGGATGGACCATAGCTGACATAAAAGGAATTAGCCCTTTGATTTGCACACACATGATTTATTTGGAGGAAAATGTTAAACCCTCTAGAGAAATGCAACGAAGGCTTAATCCTAATATGAAAGAAGTAGTGAAAAATGAAGTCATTAAGCTTCTAGATAATGGAATCATTTATCCTATTTCTGACAGCAAATGGGTAAGTCCTACCCAAGTTGTACCCAAAAAGTCTGGAGTCACTGTGATAACAAATGAGAAAAATGAGTTAATTCCAACTAGGACTGTTACGGGTTGGCGCATGTGCATTGACTATAGGAAACTTAATTCAATGACTAGAAAAGATCATTTCCCTTTACCTTTCATGGACCAAATCCTAGAAAGAGTTGCAGGTCATGAATTTTATTGTTTCCTAGATGGTTATTCAGGTTACAATCAAATTGAAATTGCATTGGAAGATCAAGAGAAGACTACTTTCACATGTCCATTTGGTACTTTTGCATATCGAAGGATGCCTTTTGGATTATGTAATGCACCAGCCACGTTTCAAAGATGCATGCTTAGCATATTCAGTGATATGGTTGAACGTTTTCTTGAAATTTTTATGGATGATTTTTCTGTTTTTGGTGATTCATTTGATGATTGTTTGACTAATTTAGAAAAGGTTTTGAGCAGGTGTGAAGAGAAGAATCTTGTACTGAATTGGGAAAAATGTCACTTTATGGTAACAAACGGCATTGTACTTGGTCACATTGTTTCATCGAAAGGAATTGAGGTTGATAAATCAAAAATCGAGTTAATTGCCAACTTACCAACACCAAAATCTGTTAAGGATGTTAGATCATTCTTAGGACATGCTGGTTTTTACAGAAGGTTCATCAAAGATTTTAGTGTAATATCTAAGCCCTTGAGTAACCTTCTAACAAAGGATAATATTTTTGAATGGACTGAACATTGTGAGGAAGCCTTTGTTAAACTTAAAAACTTGCTTACTTCTGCTCCTGTCATTCAACCTCCTGATTGGTCATTACCTTTTGAAATAATGTGTGATGCTAATGATTATGCCGTGGGTGCTGTCTTGGGACAAAGAAAAGATAAGAAACCTTATGTGATTTACTATGCAAGTAAAACTTTAAATAGTGCTCAAATGAATTACACCACCACTGAAAAAGAATTACTTGCAGTAGTATTTGCTTGTGATAAATTCAGATCTTATCTTGTTGGCTCACCTGTTGTTGTTTTTAGTGATCATGCAGCATTGAAATATCTTCTTTCTAAGAAAGATTCTAAGGCTAGATTGGTGCGGTGGATTTTGTTACTTCAAGAATTTGATATCACAATCAAAGACAAGAAAGGCACCGAAAATGTTGTTGCAGATCATTTGTCAAGATTAACAACAGATTCGAAATCTGACATCACACCAATCGATGACTACTTTCCCGATGAATCTTTATTTGTCGTTTCTACGATGCCTTGGTTTGCTAATATTGTTAATTTTCTTGTTTCAGGACAATTGCCAGCTCATTGGAGTACCCAAGACAAAAGAAAGTTCTTGAACGAAGTGAAGAACTTTTATTGGGATGACCCGTATTTGTTCAAATATTGTCCTGACCAAATATTTCGAAGATGCATTCCTGACAATGAGGTAAGTAGTGTCATTAAGTTTTGTCATTCTGAGGCATGTGGGGGTCATTTCTCATCAAGAAAGACAACTGCAAAAATCTTACAAAGTGGATTTTACTGGCCCACCATGTTCAAGGACTCACATGCATTCTGTAAGATTTGTGAAAATTGTCAAAAGTTGGGATCTATTTCGAAACGTCACATGATGCCTTTAAATCCTATTCTTGTCATTGAGATCTTTGACTGTTGGGGTATAGATTTCATGGGTCCATTTCCTCCATCATTTGGTTTCTTGTACATATTGGTCGCAGTAGATTATGTTTCAAAATGGATAGAGGCAATTCCAAGTCGAACTAATGATCCCAAAACAGTGATAAAGTTTTTGAAAGAAAACATTTTAAGTCGATTTGGAATCCCTCGAGCCATGATAAGTGATGGTGGAACACACTTTTGCAACAAGCCATTTGAGTCTTTAATGAAGAAATATGGAATCACACACAAAGTTGCCACCCCTTATCATCCTCAGACAAGTGGACAAGTAGAGCTTGCTAATAGGGAGATCAAACAAATCTTGGAGAAAACAGTGAACCCTAATAGGAAAGACTGGTCTTTAAGACTTAATGATGCACTTTGGGCTTATCGAACTGCTTATAAAACATCATTAGGTATGTCACCTTATAGACTAGTCTATGGAAAACCTTGTCACTTGCCTGTGGAAATTGAACATAAAGCTTATTGGGCTATTAAAGCTTTCAATTCAAGCCTTGATGATGCTAGTCAGCTGCGAAAATTGCAAATAAATGTGCTTGAGGAAATAAGAAATGATGCATATGACAATTCAAAAATTCATAAAGCAAGAATTAAAGAGTTTCATGACAAGAAAATACTGAGAAAAACATTCAATGTTGGTCAAAAAGTCTTGCTTTATAATTCTCGACTCCATTTATTTCCTGGAAAACTAAGATCAAGATGGAGTGGTCCTTTTATTGTGAAACATGTGTATCCATATGGGGCCCGTGATATTGAGAATCCAAAGAATGGCAATGTTTTCAAGGTAAATGGGCATCGTTTGAAAGTTTATTTTGACAATTGTTCGGTTGAAAATGACTCTATTGAATTGAGTGATCCTGTGTATAAAGATTGATTCTTTTTCTCACATTGTTTTGTGTTTTGTTGTATCTATTGTTTTGCTAGTCTCTCTTTCACCCCGGTTAAATGGCGGATAACGGTACTCCGTGACTTAAGTCGGTTCTTTCAGTTTCCCAAATAACTGATATCTGTATATATTTGTACAATTCTTAGCTCTTTCTTCCTTCTTTGAATCTCTTCTCTAATTCTCTTTTGAAAATGGACACCACTCTTGAAAAGTTGAAAAGGTATTTTCCCGCTTTGCCTCCAAATGCGATTAATAAAATTTACCGTGCTAGGTGTGCAAGATTGAGGTTGTTAATGAATCATGGAATTCCTGAAGATATCCGTTGGTTAATTGAAGCAAAGGTTCGATTATCAGGTGAGTCATCCAATTCTTTCATTTCACACATGCCTGGAACAGGTAAAAGCACTTTTGCAAAGAAACGTCGTGCAAAACGACTGAAAGTCTGTCACAGATGTGCCAGATGGACTTGTAATGTGACATGTCGTTCTTTAGGAATGGTATCTATAAACCGTGAAGATAAGATACAATTCATTAAGGATGGCCTGAGTAAGGGGTCTTTAGATAATCTTTTGTTGACCCTTGAGACGCATCCTAGTGGAGATGTGCATCGTGTAATTCATGATTTATGGCCACAATTCCATAAAGAACATAATCGACTTAGTCTTGGGAATCTGACTAAAAAAGACCCTGTTTGCCAGTTTTTAAGAAAACTGGATGGGAAGCCTATCCCCGACCCATAGAGGGCGTTTAAGCCGTTCTTGGACGTAAAACCAAGGGAAGATGTGAGCCACAATCACAACTACCTGTACATACATGCTTTTTCAAAATAAATAATTAATAAAGAGAGAGAAAGAGAGAGAGAGAGTTTGTAAGACTACAGCTGGCCTACATATAGGTGGTATGATTGCATTTTCACTTTTTCATCTATAAATTCTTCTCTTCCTTCCCTTCATTTCTACTCATCCCATATATTCATCAAATATAGAAGTGTGTAGAAATTGCAGGTTCCTCAAGTCATCAGATAAGAAATATTTGTGTTTTCGGTGGATCCAGTTCTGGGAAAGAAAAAGAGTTTTTAGAATCAGCAAATCATCTTGGTCGGATACTAGCTGAGAGAAAGATTCATTTAGTGTATGGGGGAGGCAGCCTTGGGTTAATGGGAGGTGTGTCAATGGCTGCATTTTTAGGAGGAAGTCAAGTTTTGGGGGTTGTCCCCAAAGCTTTAGCAACTGGGGACATCATTGGAAAAACAATTGGAGAGGAACTACAGGTCCCAACAATGTCTGACCGACTGAATACCATGTTTAGCCATGCTGATGCCTTCATTGCCTTACCAGGTGGTTTGGGCACATTGGAAGAAATCTTTCATATTTCATCTTGGGCCCAACTGCACATTCACCATAAACCTATAGGTTTGTTAAATGTTAATGGTTTTTATGATCAGTTGTTGTCTTTCCTTGATCAAGCTGTGGAACAGGAATTTCTAACATCTTCGGCACGACGAATCATAATCTTTGCTGCTACTGATGAACAATTGATTGACCAACTACAATCTTTCATCCCTGTCATTGATCCCTGCATGAGTCGTCTAGATTGGTCAACTAAGGAAAGCCGTAAAAAGCTTAGATTAGATTTGAGCCTTCATCTGTGAAACCTTGTGTCTTTTGGTTTTATTAATAGCATATTATTTTGTTTTGTTACTTCTTATGTTTGTTTAAGTATGTTTCAGGTTTGTCATTGTTCGCTGTTTCAGGTGATGTCTTCTATACTCTATCTTTCTACCTTCGAACATTGAGGACAATGTCTCATTTTGGTTGGGGGGAGAGGGTAGTATTTCCAAAAAAAAAAAAAAACTAACTTGCTAACTGTTTTTGCTATTATTAAAACCATTTGACAAAATTGTTATTAGGATGGCAGAGTATGGAATCAATTTTATTGACTCTAGAGACGCATCTTAGTAAGTTTCATTACCAAGGTCTATCATAATACTTCTTGAAATATTCAGGTTTACAAACTCTCACATTGTTATCACTTGATTCTGCTCCTATACTCATTTAACAAGTATTATTAAACCTTCATTTTCACACACACACTTTAACATATGATTGTGGGTTGCACATTGGATTATTATATTAATTATGTTCTTTTGTTGAAGGTAACAACTAAGGGAAAAGGATAGTATATAATTTGCAAAAAAAAAAAAAAAAAAAATGAAAGAAAAAGAAAAAGAAAAAAAGATAGTATTGATGATAATAAAACGTGGATAAGTTTGGTTTCGTAGCCTCCCTAACCTAAGCAATTAAGCCCGAAGGGGTGTTTTAACACCTAATACCCTAAAGTCAACTGACTTGGGAGCTATTGGCCCAAAGCTTGTTACATGGGTTAAGGAGAAAAGCTTAAGGGAATCAAACATTGCACTATCTACGTATCAGTATCTGCAACCCGAGTTGTTAAGCTCGTAGGGGTGTCTCAACACCTAATGCCCTAAGATCAACTGGTCTGGGAGTCATTAGCCTAAAACTCGTTACATGGGTTAAAGATACATTGTGTTTTAAGTTGTATGTGTATATAAATAAAAAGAAAAAAAAAGAAGAAAAAAATAATAATAATAATAATCCCAACCCAAGGAAGTTCACCTTAAACATTTGAACATAATATTGTTTTCTTCCAACAAAAGCCCCATCATCTATGTTTTCATTGAGCACACAAAAAGAAGGTTTATTAATATCTTGTTTACGAAGTATGAAGCAGGAATATAAATTTAATGAGAGTTTGTTTAACTGGATAGATTAATGGAAGTTGAATGATGAATGCCTTGCTTTGTGGAATTTGCAAATTGTTTCTCTATTTTAACGCTTTAGATTACTAGGGACTAGTAATAAGCTGGTTGGGGGGTGTGATTAGTACTTAAAAGTGCATGTTTATCAAGGTTTTATATCATCATTTTGCACTTGAAGTATCAATAACTCCTTAACTAAAGCATGTTTTATAATAACAAGTTTGATACTATAAGATACCTTAATTTATGGTAAATGCTCATCTTATATGCAGGCCTATCACATAAATAAAAGGATTGATTGATGAGTTTAAGTATTGAAAGTTAAAGGACAAAGAGATGGCCAAACTTAGAAAAGAGATGTCGGTGCAGTCCAAACCGGAACATTGCTCGGTAATTGGATCATATCTGGAGCTCTAGATTTCGGATTTAGGTCCACTTTATATGGATGGAAAGGTAAGACAAAGGCCTACAACTTTCATGAGGAGCCCAAGATTTGAAAAGGTCGTTTTGAAGTCCAAATTGAAGGAACAACGAAGAAGTCCGAAGCTGTCCTGCAGCCCAAACACTATTTAGTGTTCAGCCCATATCTTGAGTTCTAGAAGTCCAAATGACCTCATCTTTGTTTTGTTGGAAAGCTGAGACAATTTCCTAGAACATTCTTGAGGATTCTGGGCAAAATATGATGTTAGCAATGACGTCTTGATCAGACAAGAAGATAAGGATTGTTATCTAGTCAAGATGTGGCCACCCACTCATCAATTAGTCAACAAATCAATAGTTCCAAATTTTGGCCTATAAAAGGAGGCACTTACCATGTATTGAGGCATCTTGGTGTTCAGATCAAGATCATGCTCTTGCTTTCTCTCTTTGTATTGCTTATGTCTTGCTTTCATTAATATCAAGTTTATGCACTTCATTTCCTTTCCTTTGTCTAGTTAACTTCTTTCTCATTTATGTTCTTGTCTTGCTCATTTATGTTTCTTTCTTTCATTATGTTCAGCTAAGTTAATTATGTCAAGGTGAAAAGGGTACACTAATGGTGTAAGAATAAGTATAATATAAACTTACATGGACCTTAACGTTGGATACTAACATGTTTTATATTTGTTATCTTGTTCACTTTTAATACTTTGCTTGTTAAATGGTTAATCTAGATTTATGTTGTATAATATTTGGTACAACAAATACTTGGCACTTTCATAGCCCATACTGTATGGTTTAACCGACACCTGAGCTATGAAAGGAACTTGATTTGTTGTTAACATAAGTTATAATCATGAATGCCTGCCAACATTTACAAGTATTAGCTTTATTCGAATAAGATAATTAATGTAATCATGTTAACAATTTATAATCTGATTGGAACCTCCTTTATGTGTGGTTTCCAATTGAGTAATAAGAGTTTATATTATACTTGTTTGAAGTACCATTAGTGGATCCTCTAACCTTGACATTTGTTTTTATCATTGTTTAATCCTTACGTTAATCTTTCATCTCAAAGTGCTCATTAATTTCTTCATCTTCTGCTTTCATTATTATTATTATTATTATTATTTACATTCTGTTTATATTATATAATATATATATTTGATCTTTTCATAAACTCAGTATATAGGCTGGAAACCTGTGACCCGATCTTTAGATCATTCTCAGGTATAACAACGCCACGTACTGAGTATAATAATAATTATTATTGTTATTGTTGTTGTTGTTGTTGTTGTTGTTGTTGTCTTGTTATTTATAATTTATACAATTAACCTCTCTGTGGTTCGACCCCGGTCTTGCCGGGTTATTTTTTACTTCGACACTCCTGCACCTGGGAAAAGACATCAAGCTTTTGGTCGTGTCAGTACTTAAAATTTCTTTTTTTATCAAGGTTTTATATCATTATTTTGCACTTAAAGTATCAACAACTCCTTAACTAAAGCATGTTTTATAATAACAAATCTGATACTATAAGATACCTTTAATTTATGGTAAATGTTCATATTAAATTCAGGCCTATCAAATAAATCAAAGAATTGATTGATGAGCTTAACTATTGAAATTGAGAAGGCAAAGAGAGGGTGAAGCTTAGAAAAGTGATTCTGGTTCGGTCCAAACTGGAATACTATTCAGTCATTGGGTCATATCTGGAGCTATAGAACTTGGATTTCAATTTGGTTTATATGTCTAGAAAGCTAAGACATATGCCTAAAACATTAATGGGAATGCAAGGCTCAATTCTACTGTTTGGAAGTCCAAATCTTAGCAACAACGAAGAAGTACGAATCTGTCCTGCAGCCCAGACACTGTTCAATGTTCAGCCTATATCTTTAGTTCTAGAAGTCCAAATGACCTCAATTTATTTTGTTGAAAATCTGAGACAATTTCCTAGAACTTTCATGATTCAAGTCTGTTCGAATTCTGACGTTAGCAATGGTGTTTTGTTTAGACAAGAAGATAAGGATTGTCACCAAGTCAAGATGTGGCCACCCACTCAACAATTAGTCATCAAATCAATAGTTTCAAATTTTGTCCTATAAAAGGAGGCATTTGTCATGCATTTAGGCATCTTGGTTGTTCAGATCAAGATCTTGCTCTTGCTCTTGCTCTTTTTATTTGTATTTTATAATGTTCAAGTTTTATTTTATGTTATATTAATCTCTTGTTTATGCTTTTCATTTCCTTTACTATACTTGTATAATGATGTTCTTATCTTGTTTATTTATGTTTCTCTCTTTCATTATGTTTAGCTAAATTTATTATGTCAAGGTGAAAAGGTTACACCAATGGTGTAAGAATAAGTATAGTATAAACTCACCATGGACTTTAATGCTTGATACTAACATGTTTTGTATTGGTTATCTTGTTCACTTTTAACACCTTGCTTGTTAAATGGTTAATCTAGATTTATGTTGTATAACCCTTGGTACAACAAATACTTGGCACTTTCATAGCCCAACCGTATGGTATAACCGACACCTGTGCTATGAAAGGAACTTGATTTGTTGTTAACATAAGTTATAATGATGAATGCCTGACAACATTTACAAGTATTAGCATTATTCGAATGAGATAACTAATGTAATCATGTTAACAATTTATAATCCGATTGGAATCTTCTTTGTGTGTGGTTTCCAGTTGAGTAATAAGAGTTTATACTATAATTATTTGAAATACCATTAGTGGATCCTCTAACCTTGACAATTGTTTTTATCATTGTTTAATCCTTATATCAATGTCACATCTCAAAGCTCTCTTCAACTTATTATTGTTGTTGTTATTGTTGTTGTTATTTATAATTTATATAGTTAACCTCCATGTACTTCGACCTCAATCTTGCCGAGTTATTTATTACTTCGACACTCCTGCACTTGGGAGAAGACATCAATCTTTTGGTCGTGTCAAGTTTTTGGCGCCGTTGTCAGGGAAGCAAATTCTTCTATAATTATAATAATTATTTTATTTTCTCTTTTCACTTTTCATTTTATCTAACTTTTGTTTTGTTTTGGTTTGATTTGTTTTGTTTCCTTTTCTTCCTTTTCTTCTCTTCCTATACGTGCATGAGAGTTTGGTCACGTACATTAAGTGATAGACTTTTTAGGATATTCTCATTATTTTCAGAAAATATGGCTGAAGAAGATAACCAGTCACTTCATAATAAGAACAATGAGAATAACCGTGTTAGAACACTTAGAGACCACATGAATTTTACAAGAACAAGTGCACCCTCATGCATAGTTTCCCCCCTTGTGCATCTCATTTTAATTTTAAGCCAGACATTATTCAACTTTTACCTTCTTTTCATGGCTTAGATTTAGAAAATCCATACTTGCATTTAAGTAAATTTGAGGAGGTTTGTAACACCTATAATGACTCAAATTATAGCATGAACACCATCAGATTAAAGCTTTTTTCTTTTTCATTAAAAGATAAAGCTAAAACATGACTACAAAATTTAAGACCGGGATCTATTTATGCTTGGAATAAAATGCAACAACAATTTTTAAAGAAGTTTTTTTCGTCTCACAGAACAAGCTATTTTAAAAGACAAATCAACACTTTCACTCAAAAGCCAGGAGAAACATTCTACCAATGTTGGGATAGGTGTTAAGACTTGCTTAATACTTGCCCTCATCATGGTTTTGAAACATGGAGATTGGTTTCATATTTTTATGAAGGGTTAACACCTAGAGATAGGCAAATAGTTGAATTGATGTGCAATGAAACTTTTGAAGATAAATACCTTAATGAAGCAATGAAGTACCTAGACTTGCTAGCTGAAAATGCTCAAAATTGGGACACTACGAGCACTTATAAGGCACCAAGTAAAACCCAACCTCATATATCTAGTGGAGATATGCACAACCTTAGGGAAGATCATGACCTCTAAGCCAAGTTTGCATCTTTAGCTAAAAAAGTTGAAGCACTAGAATTGAAAAAGAGTTGTTAATTAAAATCTATTCAAGACATTGTTTGTCAAATTTGTGAAACCAATGAATATTCAACCAATGACTGTCCAACTTTGCCTTCTTTTAGGGAATGCCTCCATGAACAAGCCCATGCATTAAACAGTTTTCAAAGTCCCAATCATAACCCATACTCACAAACATATAACCCTGATTGGAGAAATCACCCAAATTTCAGTTGGAAGAGTGATAACAACAATGCACAAACTTCATAACCACCATTTCAAGCACACCATAATTCCCAAAATTCTCATGGATATGCACCTCCTTATGCTCCCCTTCCTAGAAGAAATCTTGAGGAAACATTGTATGCATTCATTGAAAAGCAGGAGACAATCAATACTCAACTTGCTCAAAGCATGGCATATTTTAAAGATACTCTTGCAAAATTCACATATGCTCTTAGTTTTTAAGAGAAAGGTAAGTTTTCATCTCAACCACAGCAAAATCCCAAGGGGCAATACAATGCAAATGCAAGTAGTTCTTGAAGTCAACACATGGATCAAGTCAAATCAATCATCACTCTTCGCAGCGGTAAGGTTATTGAAAAAACCCACTCTTGAACCTTGTGAGAAAGATAATTTCCTCATGCCATGACCAAACAAAGAAAAGTCAAGCAAGTTTTTAAGTTTAACAAAGGCTTCTTCACAATGTTCAGTCCATTCAAAAATATTATCCTTTGTTAGAAGGTTACTCAAGGGCTTAGATATTACACTAAAATCTTTGATGAACTTTCTGTAAAAGCCAGCATGTCCTTAGAATGATCTAACATCTTTAACAAATTTTGGTGTTAGTAAGTTGGCAATTAACTCGATTTTAGATTTGTCAACCTCAATTCATTTCGATGAAACAATGTGAGCAAGTACAATG
The DNA here is from genome assembly GCA_033617975.1 of Populus alba x Populus glandulosa. Taxonomy (NCBI): domain Eukaryota; kingdom Viridiplantae; phylum Streptophyta; class Magnoliopsida; order Malpighiales; family Salicaceae; genus Populus; species Populus alba x Populus glandulosa. The sequence goes on from CM066161.1 coordinate 10,046,338, forward strand.
CCGTTTGTTACTATAAAGTGACATTTTTCCCAATTCAGTGCAAGATTCTTCTCTTCACACCTTCTCAAAACCTTTTCTAAGTTAGTCAAACAATCATCAAATGAATCACCAAAAACAGCAAAATCATCCATAAAAATCTCAAGAGAACGTTCAACCATATCACTGAATATGCTAAGCATGCATCTTTGAAACGTGGCTGGTGCATTACATAATCCAAAAGGCATCCTTCGATATGCAAAAGTACCAAATGGACATGTGAAAGTAGTCTTCTCTTGATCTTCCAATGCAATTTTAATTTGATTGTATCCTGAATAGCCATCTAGGAAACAATAAAATTCATGACCTGCAACTCTTTCTAGGATTTGATCCATGAAAGGTAAAGGAAAATAATCTTTTCTAGTCATTAAATTAAGTTTCCTATAGTCAATGCACATGCCAACCAGTAATAGTCCTAGTTGGAATTAACTTATTTTTCTCATTTGTTATTACAGTGACTCCAGACTTTTTGGGTACAACTTGGGTAGGATTTACCCATTTGCTGTCAGAAATAGGATAAATGATTCCATTATCTAGAAGCTTAAGGACTTAAATTTTCACTACTTCTTTCACAATAGGATTAAGCCTTCGTTGCATTTCTCTAGAGGGTTTGGCATTTTCCTCCAAATAAATCTTGTGTGTGCAAATCAAAGGGCTAATTCCTTTTATGTCAGCTATGGTCCATCCTAATGCATTTTTGTGCATTTTCAGAGTCTATAATAACTTATCTTCTTGATGTGCACTAAGTTTGGAAGAGATTATTACCAGAAAAGTTTCATTTTCTTCCAAAAATGAGTATTTGAGATTGAATGGTAACAACTTCAAATTAGGTTTTGGTGGTTGAACACTTGAAGGTATGGACTCAATTGATCATGGTGGCAATTCTTTAATTTATGGCCTCCAATTACATGCCTTTGATTCATCCTGAAAGTAGACCATTTGCAAATCACTGGAAGTGGTTTGAAATTGATCATGAACTAATTTTTCAATAAAGTCCACTTCCTGTAAATCATCATCATCCCCAGGTTGCTTGAAATATTGAAAATATTCATCTCCAATGTCATGTTTCCAAATGATAGCTTCATCAGTCCAATCCTACAATTAATCAATGCGTTAGAAGTGGCAAGAAATGGACGTCCTAAAATGATAAGAATTGAATTACATGCTTCAACAGGTTGTGTATCCAAGACAACAAAATCTATAAGGTAAATGAATTTATCAACTTGTACTAACACATCCTCAACTATTCCTCTAGGCACTTTTACAAATCTATTAGCAAGTAAAAGAGTTACAGAAGTTGGTTTTAACTCACCTAGATTGAGAGTTTGAAAGACTGAATATTGAAGTAAATTCACACTAGCTCCAAGATCAAGTAAGGCTCTTTCAATTTTATGTTCTCCAATAAAGCAAGAAATTATAGGACAACCAGGGTCTTTATATTTCAAAGCATTATTGTTCTGAAGAATAACACTTACTTGTTCTGAAGAATAACACTTACTTGTTCTGCTAAAAATGCTTTGTTTTTCACATTTAGTTTTCTCTTCACAGTGCATAGATCTTTCAAAAATTTAGCATAGGAAGGAACCTGTTTAATAGCATCCAACAAAGGTATATTGATCCTTACCTGTTTGAAAGTTTCAAAGATTTCAGAGTTGTTGTTGACTTTTCTTTGTTTGATCATGGCATGAGAAAATGGGAGTGCTGGCAGGGAATCAACCTTTTCTTTGCAATGTTCAGATTCAACCCCTTCCTTACCCTCAGAGATAGACTCATCATCTTTCTCACAAGGTTTAAGAGTGGGTTTTTCAATAATCTTACCACTATGAAGAGTGATGACTGATTTGACTTGATCCATGTGTTGGCTTCCTGAACTACTTGCATTTGCATTGTATTGCCCCTTTGGATTTTGTTGTGGTTGAGACGGAAACTTACCTTTCTCTTGAAAACTGAGAGCAGATGTTAATTTTGCAATAGTATCTTTAAAATCTATCATGCTTTGAGCAAGTTAAGTGTTGATTGTCTCCTGCTTTTTAAAGAATGCATGCAATGTTTCCTCAAGATTTCTTCTAGGAGGGGGAGCATAAGGAGGTGCATATCCATGAGAATTTTGGAAATTATGGTGTGCTTGGAACGGTAGATGTGAAGTTTGTGCATTGTTGTTATCACTCTTCCACTTGAAATTTAGGTGATTTCCCCAACCAAGGTTATACGTTTGTAAGTATGGGTTATGATTAGGCCTTTGGAAACTGTTTAAAGCATGAGCTTGTTCATGGAGGAATTCTTTAAAAGAAGGCAAAGTTGGACAATCATTTGTTGAGTGTTCATTGGTTTCACAGATTTGACACACAATGTTTTGAACATATTTTAATTGACCACTCTTTTTCAATTCAAGTGCTTCGACTTTTCTAGCTAAAGATGCAAACTTGGCTTGGAGGTCATGATCTTTCATAAGGTTGTGCATACCTTCACTAGATGTATGAGGTTGAGTTTTACTTGGTGCCTCATAAGTACCCGTGGTGTCCTAATTTTGAGTATTTTCGGCTAGCAAGTTTAGGTACTACATTGCTTCATTAAGGTCTTTATCTTTAAAAGTTCCATTGCACATCAATTCAACCATTTGCCTATCTTTAGGTTTTAACCCTTCATAAAAATGTGAAACCAATCTCCATGTTTCAAAACCATGATGAGGGCAAGTATTAAGCAAGTCTCGATACCTATCCCAACATTGGTAAAATGTTTCTCCTGGCTTTTGAGTGAAAGTGATGATTTGTCTTTTGAAAGAGTTTGTTCTGTGAGACGGAAAAAACTTCTTTAAAAATGGTTGTTGCATTTCATCCCAAGCACAAATAGATCCTGGTCTTAAATTTTGTAGCCATGTTTTAGTTTTATCTTTTAATGAAAATGGAAAAAGCTTTAATCTAATGGTGTTTATGCTATAATTTGAGTCATTATAAGTGTTACAGACCTCCTCAAATTCCCTTAAATGTAAGTATGGATTTTCTAGGTCTAAGCCATGAAAAGAAGGTAAAAGTTGAATAATGTCTGGCTTAAAATTAAAATGAGATGCATCAGGAGGGAAAACTATGCATGAGGGTGCACTTGTTCTTGTGGGATTCATGTGGTCTCTAAGTGTTCTCATACGGTTATTCTTATTATTTTCATTATGAAGCGATTGATTATCTTCTTCGGCCATATTTTCTGAAAATGATGAGGATACCCTACAAAGTCTACCACTTAATGTACGTGACCAAACTCTCATGCACATGTAAGAAGAGAATAAAAGGAATAAAAGAAAAGAAAAGAAAAGAGAAGAACAAGAAACAAAACAAATAAAAGTTAGATAAAATGAAAAGTGAAAAGAGAAAATAAAATAAATATTATAATTTATACAAGAATTTACCTCCCCAGCAACGGCGCCAAAAACTTGACACGACCAAAAGATTGATGTCTTCTCCCAAGTGTAGGAGTGTCAAAGTAATAAATACTATGGCAAGGCTGGGGTCGAACCATAAGGAGGTTAACTATATAAATTATAAATAACAACAACACACCAATAATAATAATGATAACAACAATAACAACAACAACAAAAATAATAGTAGTAGTAGTAGTAGTAGTAATAGTATTGGTAATAATAAAGAGGACTTTGAGATGTAAGATTAATGTGAGGATTAAACAATGATAAAAACAAATGTCAAGGTTAGAGGATCCACTAATGGTACTTAAAACAAGTATAGTATAAACTCTTATTACTCAACTGGAAACCTCACACAAAGGAGGTTCAATCATATTATAAATTGTTAACATGATTACATTAATTGTCTTATTCGAGTAATGTCAATACTTGTAAATATTATCAGGTATTCATGGTGATAGCTTATGTTGACAACAAATCAAGTTCCTTTTGATGCAACCATATTATTCGATAGTTTCACCCATATTTAACTAGTGTTTTACATATATTTTATATATAAAATGCCTTGACATTCTTTGTTTTACGTTTTGAAGGCACTTTTGGATGAAAGATGCAAAAAGGAGTAAATTGGAGGTAATTGGCACATTTGACCTTCAGTCGATGTTTTGTTCAGAGCGTGAGCTCTAAAGATCGAAATGAAGTGATTCCAATGGAATTAAAAAGCTAACATCCATACCTTTCTGTAAATCTAAGACAAGACAATAATATAAGGAAGAGCATGGAAATTTCAGCTTTCAAAGTCAAATCTCACAATCTGCCAGTGTTGACCTTCGGTCATTCCGACTTGAATATCTGGAGCTACAGAAGTCCAATTGATGCAAACTCAATTTTTTTGGATTCTTGACTCAAATTAATATAAACGCTCAATAGTTCATCTAAAAAATATTTCACATGAGGGAGATATGATTTTTCCAAGATGGCAACTGAATTCTGCCAACAAACAGGTTTCGTGAAGAAACGAGTCCAAATTACATTCCGAAGCATCTAAACCAATATCCAAGTTTTTATTTCAGCAATTTAGCTCCTCTAAGTTAAATCTTGAAGATTTCATGCAAGACTATTTCTTCTTTTTTAGAAAAATAGTTATTGAAGTACTTAAATGTAAACAATTTACTTAAGAGAGGACTATTTTGTAAAATAGAGACTAGGGTTTCATAGGATATAAAAAGAATGAGAGAAGAGAAGGGGGGTAGCCAGCCAACAAGAGGAAAACGCCCCCCTCCTCTAAGAAACCCGAAATCATGCATTCCTCCATCTTTTTGATTAGTTATTCTACAAACATGCAAGGCTAAACTCGTTTTCTTGGTTGCAAGGACACGAAAACCTTTGGATATCAAGAACTGTGAGATTTTTTTTACCTTTTCTTTTCAGTTTATATGATGAATATGTTTGTTCTCCTATGCTTATTTTTTCTACGATTGTTTATTTTAATTTCTAGAGCGGACTCTAAGTTATTATTGTAGACAAGTTATTGCTAAGTTTGATATCAAAACCGGAGTTATGGTATATGAACTTGTGAAGTAACTGAGTTTAATAATTGTGGTGGATCTACATTATTAATCTTAGGGAGAATATTCAATCAAATCAAATATAGACTGCGGACAATTATGTTTTCTTGATTAATCAACTTATCTAGTGCGGACACTGTGGTTGTTTGATGATTAGGGTTAGTTATACGACGGATCCGTTAACTAACCAATATTAAAAAGAGCTAAATATTCAGAATATAAATTGATGTTTCATTTCCATGATCAGTTTTGATTTCTAAAGTTGATTTGTGCTTGCGACCAAGGTTTGTTCTCTTGATAATTTTCTGATTTTATTAAATTTTGTTTGATAGTTTTCTATTTTCTTTTGCTTTAGCCTAGATAACGTCCAAACCCACCCCCGCAAATTGCATATCATCTAGCATAAAAATCTGACTTGAACCTTCCTCGTGGGATCGACCCCTTGCTTGCTCTATACTATCTTGTGTGTTGTGTTTGAAGCTAGGGTAATTAATTTGTACGATCGTGACATCGCAACACCTTTCATAGCACAAGTGTAGGTTATACCATACGGTTGGGCTATGAAAGTGCCAAGTATTTGTTGTACCAAAGGTTGTTCAACATAAATCTAGATTAATCATTTAACAAGTAAGGTATTAAGAATGAGCAAGATAATAAATATAAAACATGTTAGTATCAAGCATTAATGTCCAAATTGAGTTTATACTATACTTATTCTTACACCATTAGTGTAACCTTTTCACCTTGACATAATAGATTTAGCTAAACATAATGAAAGAAACAAACATAAATAATCAAGATAAGAACATAATTATATAAGTAAAGGAAAGGAAATGAAAAACATAAACAAGAGATTGATATAACATCAAATAAAACTTTAACATTACAAAATATAAAGAAAGAGAGGAAGAACATGATCTTGATTTTAACACCAAGATGTCTAAATGCATGGTAAATGACTCCTTTTATAGGCCAAAATTTGAAACTATTGATTTGATGACTAATTGTTGAGTGGATGGCCAACTCTTGACTTGATGAAAATCCTTATCTTCTTGCTTGAATAAAACATCATTGCTAACATCAAAATTGCAACCACCTATATTCATGAAAGTTCTAGGAAATTGTCTTATATTTCCAGGAAAAAAAATTGAGGTTATTTGGACTTCTAGAACTCAAGATATGGGCTGAACATTGAACAGTGTCTGGGCTGCAGGGCAGATTCAGACTTCTCTGTTGTTGCTATAATTTGGACTTGAAAACAACAATTTTAAATCTTGAACTCCACATGAAAGTTGTAGGCCTATGTCTTACCGAAACTCTCCAAAACATTGAGGTCATTTAGACATCTAGAACTTGAGATATGACCCAATTACCGAACAGTGTTCCAATTTGGACTGCACCAACATCTCTTTTCTAAGTTTAGCCCTCTCTTTGTCCTTTCAATTTCAATACTTAAACTCATCAATCAATCCTTTTATTTATGTGATAAGCTTGCATTTAAGATGAACATTTACCATAAATTAAAGGTATCTTATATTATTAGGTATGTTATTATAAAACATGCTTTAGTTAAGGAGTTATTGATACTTCAAGTGCAAAATGATGATATAAAACCTTGATAAAAATACACGTTTAAGTACTAATCAATGTAGTTCTTTAGGAATGATATCTATAAACCGTGAAGATAAAATACAATTCATTAAGGATGGCTTGAGTAAGGGTTCTTTAGATAATCTTTTATTGACTCTTGAGACGCATCTTAGTAGAGATGTGCATCGTGTAATTCATGATTTATATAGATGAGAAATTTAAAATACAATTTCATAAAAAAAATGCTCGACATAGTCTTAGGAATTTGACTAAAAAAGACCTTGTTTGCTAGTTTTTAAGAAAACTGGATGTGAAGCCTATCCCCAACCCATAGAAGGTGTTTAAGCTGTTTTTGGATGTAAAACCAAGGGAAGATATGAACCACAATCACAACTACCTGTACATACACATGCTTTTTCAAAATAAATAAATAAATAAAGAGAGAGAGAGAGAGAAAGAGTGTGAGACTACAACTGGCCTATGTATAGGTGGTATGATTGCATTTTAAATTTCTCATCTATAAATTCTTCTGTTCCTTCCTTTGATTTCTACTCAACCCATACATTAATCAAATATAGAAGTGTGTAGAAATGACAAGTTCCTCAAGTCATCACATAAGAAATATTTGTGTTTTCGGTGGATCCAGTCCTGGGAAAGAAAAAAGAGTTTTTAGAATCAACAAATCATCTTGGTCGAGTACTAACTGAGCGATAGATTCATTTAGTGTATGGGGGAGGGAGCCTTGGGTTAATGGGGGTGTGTCAATAACTTTATTTTTAGGAGGTAGTCAAGTTTTGGGCATCATCCTCAAAGCTTTAGCAAAAGGGGACATCATTGGAAAAACAATTGGAGAGGAACTACATGTCCCCACAATGTCTGATCGACTGAATACAATGTTTAACCATGTTGATGCCTTCATTGCCTTACCAGGTGGTCTGGGCATATTGGAAGAGATTTTTCATATTTCCTCTTGGGCCCAGCTGCACATTCACCATAAACCTATAAGTTTGTTAAATATTAATGGTTTTTATGATAATTTGTTGTCTTTTCTTGATCAAGATGTGGAACATGAATTCCTAACATTTTCGGCACGACAAATCATAATCTCTGCTGCTACTGCTAAACAATTGATTGACCAACAATAATCTTTCATCCCTGTCATTGATCCCTACATGAGTCGCCTAAATTGGTCAACTAAGAAAAGCCGTAAAAAGCTTAGATTAGATTTGAGTCTTCATTTGTGAAACCTTGTGTCTTTTGGTTTTATTAATAACATAATATTTTGTTTTGTTATTTCTTATATTTGTTTAAGTGTGTTTCAGGTTTGTCAATGTTCGATGTTTCAGGTGACGTCTTCTATACTCTATCTTTCTACCTTAGGACATTGAGGACAATGTCTCGTTTTGGTTAGGGGGGAGAGGGTAGTAGTTGACATTAAAAAAAAAAAACTAACTTACTAACTGTTTTTGCTATTATTAAAACCATTTGACAAAATTGTCATTAGGATGGCAGAGTAAAGAGGAAATTTTATTGACTATTGAGACGCATTTTAGTAAGTATCCTTATCAAGGTCTATCAGAATACTTCTTGAAATATTCAAGTTTACAAACTCTCGCATTGTTATCACTTGATTATGCTCTTATACTCATTTAACAAGTATTATTAAACCTTTATTTTCACACACACACACTTTAACATATGATTGTGGGTTACACATTGGATTACTACATTAATTATGTTCTTTTGTTAAAGGTAAGAACTAAGGGAAATGGATAGTATATAATTTGCAAAAAAAAATAAAAATTGATTGATAATATTGATGATAATAAAAATATAGATAAGTATGGTTTCGTAGCCTCCCTAACCTAAGCAATTAAGCCTGAAGGGGTGTTTTAATACCTAATACCCTAAAGTCAACTGACTTGGAAGCTATTGGCCCAAAGCTTGTTATATGGGTTAAAGAAAAAAGCTTAAGGGAATCAAACATTGCACTATCTACGCATCATTATCTACAATCCTAGTTACTAAGCTCGTAGGGGTGTCTCAACACCTAATGCCCTAAGACCAACTAGTCTGGGAGTCATTAGCTGAAAGCTCGTTACATGGGTTAAAGATGCATTGCGTTTTAAGTTGTGTGTGTGTGTGTGTGTGTGTGTATAAAGAAGAAAAAAAGATGAGAAAATAATAATAATAATCCCAACTCAAGGAAGTTAACCTTAAACATTAGGATATAATATTGTTTTCTTCCAACAAAAGCCCCATCATCTATGTTTTCATACATTGAGCACATAAAAAGAAGATTTAGTAATATCTTGTTTAAGAAATATGAAGCAGAAATATAAATTTAATGAGAGTTTGTTTATCTAGATAGATTAATGGAAGTTGAATGATGAATACCTTACTTTGTGAAAGTTGCAAATTGTTTTTCTATTTTAACGCTTTTATTACCAGGGACTAGTAATAAGCTGGTTACGAGGGGTGTGATTAGTACTTAAAAGTGCATTTTTATCAAGGTTTTATATCATCATTTTGCACTTGAAGTATCAATAACTCTTTAACTAAAGCATGTTTTATAATAACAAGTCTGATACTATAAGATACCTTTAATTTATGGTAAATGTTCATCTTAAATACAGGCCTATCACATAAATCAAAGGATTGATTGATGAGTTCAACTACTGAAATTGAGAAGACAAAGAGAGGGTGACACTTAGAAAAGTGATTCTGGTTCGGTCCAAACTGGAAGTTCGAATGGAGAAGTCTGAATCTGTCATGCAGCCCAGATATTATTCAGTGTTTAACCCATATCTTTAGTTCATAAGTCCAAATGACCTTAATTTTTTGTTGTTGGAAATTTGAGACAATTTCCTAGAACTTTCATGATTCAAGTCTGTTCGAATTCTAACGTTAGCAATGATATTTTGTTTAGACAAGAAGATAAGGATTGTCATCAAGTCAATATGTGACCACCCACTCAATAATTAGTCATCATATCAATAGTTTCAAATTTGGTCCTATAAAAGGAGGCATTTGCCATGCATTTAGGCATCTTGGTTGTTTAGATCAAGATCTTACTCTTGCTCTTGCTCTCTTTATTTGTATTTTGTAATGTTCAAGTTTTATTTTATGTTTTATTACTCTCTTGTTTATGCTTTTCATTTCCTTTACTATACTTATATAATTATGTTCTTATCTTGTTTATTTATGTTTCTCTCTTTCATTATGTTTAGCTAAATTTATTATGTCAAGGTGAAAAGGTTACACTAATGGTGTAAGAATAAGTATAGTATAAACTCAATATTGACTTTAATGCTTGATACTAACATGTTTTGTATTTGTTATCTTGTTTACTTTTAATACTTTACTTGTTAAATGGTTAATCTAAATTTATGTTGTATAACCCTTGATAAAACAAATAATTGGCACTTTCATAGCCCAACTGTATAGTATAACCGACACATGTGCTATGAAAGGAACTTGATTTGTTGTTAACATAAGTTATAATGATGAATGCCTGATAATATTTACAAGTATTAGCATTATTCGAATGAGATAACTAATGTAATCATGTTAAGAATTTATAATCCGTTTGGAATCTCCTTTGTGTGTGGTTTCTAGTTGAGTAATAAGAGTTTATACTATACTTGTTTGAAATACCATTAGTGGATCCTCTAACCTTGACAATTGTTTTTATCATTGTTTAATCCTTATATCAATATCACATTTCAAAGCTCTTTTCAACTTATTGTTGTTGTTTTTGTTGTTGTTGTTGTTGTTGTTGTTAACCTCCATGTGGTTCGACCCTGATCTTGCCGGGTTATTTATTACTTCGACACTCTTGCACTTGGGAGAAGACATCAATCTTTTGGTCTTGTTACAATCCAAACATGTACTTCCAAATTTAAATTTTTTATGTAAAAATCAATTTGCCGGTATTTCAGAAATAAAATTATCTCATCATGAAAAATAAATTTCAACATAGATTTAAGCTGAAGAAATAAATAAGGACACCATAAAAACAATTTGCATCAAAATACATAAATTTTATGCAAGCATGAAAGACAATTCAATAATCAAACATGCACACAACATTAAATTCAAGTAGCTAGACATAAAAAAATTAACCTTGATATGTATTCAAAATAAAAAATAAACCAAATGAAAAACAAACATACATGAACACAAAAAATAATAATTAATTAAAACACATAATTTTAAAAGAAAAAATATATTTTTTGCATAAAAACAATATTATGGAATGTATATATATAGGAAATATTATATGACTACTTTAGTGTTGTAATCTCTACGTTAATTATCGTATATTGCCATGTATGTATAAATAGAAAATGTTGGCTAACTAATAGGTCAAGCCTCCTATTACTCTTCAACTTGGTATTAGAGTCTTAACACATTAAAACTCATCTCTCCCTAATGAACTTTGTTGCTGCCAACTTCTCCCTCCACCAGATCGATGATGTAGCACCGTTGACTGGCCACACACAAGCTGCTATCGGTGGCTCCTTCCCACATTAGCAGTGTAACAACCCAACCTTTTCAAGGCTAAAGCCGCTGGATTTTTTTTTTTTTCATCATCTCGACTTATTCATCATTTCCATTTTTTTTCTGTTCTATTCTCGTATTACCACGAGTTCATACATTATCATTCGTAATCCATTTCAATATTTAATTACTAGTTTTTACAAAAGGAATCGAATGACTAATTAAGTGATTTACATGTTCGTTCATGCAGAACTCATATCACCCATAATATACGAGTATATAATTCTTTTTCGAATGTGTGTGCCACGAAATGAATCTCCTGATGCCCCATATTGGTATGATGTCCCTGTTCCAACACAAGGTAATTTTAAGCATTATAGACCATTGAAGAAGTATAGTAAAACAAGATTAAAGTCACATTTCATTCATGGACCAAAAAGCATAATTCTTTAATTTCCCTTTACTTATGTCAACACAAACACCACCGTTAATAATCCGTCAATTAACGAGACAATTTCAATACTCAAACCCGATCATTCCTCTCGAATGTCATTAGCCGAATTAATGTCTTTCTTTGGTTAAAGCATAACTAGTAGAATGCTTTCATATACTTAGTATATACGAAACGTAGTATACATGACCACATTAGTTCTTCTTAAAACTAACTCATAAACTCAAATCCGACAATCCTCTTTGGAGGCCATTAGTCGAAGTCAATCATTTCTTCATCTTGCTATCCACTAGGGTGCCATTACCCGTTTCTTCTTCTTCTTCTTTTTCTCTTCTTCTTCTTCTTCCTTTTCTTTTCTTTTTACATCACGGTCATCCCTTAGGATGCAATTAGCTGAAGCTAGTCATTTCTTCATCCTGATTATCCATTTAGAATGATATTAGCCAAAGGTAGTAATTTCATTATCTCGATTATCCATTTAGGATGTCATCAGTCGTAATTAATCATTTGTTCACCTTGACTATCCACCTAGGATGTTATTAGTCGAAGCTAGTAATTCATACATCTCGGTTATCCATTTAGGATGCCATATACCAAAGCTAATCATTTATTCATTCTGGTAATTCATCTATGGTGCCATTACCATAGCAATTCATTTACTCATTCTGGTAATTCATCTATGGTGTCATTACCATAGTTAAATTTGCCATTTACCAAAGCTAATCATTTATTCATTTTGGTAATACATCTATGGTGCCATTACCATAGCTAATCATTTATTCAGCTCGATGATCCCTTTAGGATGCCATTTATCGAATGTAAATCATTTATTCATTTTGGTAATTCATCTATGGTGTCATTACCATAGTTAGTCATTTATTAATCTCGATGATCCCTTCAGGATGCCATTTATCAAACGTACATCATTTATTCATTTTGGTAATTCATTTATGGTGTCATTACCATAGCTAATCATTCATTAATCTCGATGATCCCTTTAGGATGCCATTTATCGAATGTAAATCATTTATTCGTTTTGGTAATTCATCTATGGTGTCATTACCATAGTTAGTCATTTATTAATCTCGATGATCCCTTCAGGATGCCATTTATCAAACGTACATCATTTATTCATTTTGGTAATTCATTTATGGTGTCATTACCATAGCTAATCATTCATTAATCTCGATGATCCCTTTAGGATGCCATTTATCGAATGTAAATCATTTATTCATTTTGGTAATTCATTTATGGTGTCATTACCATGGCTAATCATTTATTAATCTGATAATTCATCTATGATGTCATTACCATAGTTATCCATTTAGGATGCCACTTACCAAAACTAAGCATTTATTCATCCCAATCATACTTTGGATGCCCATAGTCAGAGCTAATCAATTGTTTACCCCTGACATCCCTTCGGATGTCATTAGCCAAAACTAATTAATCGTTTGTTCCGGTCATCCACTGGATGCCATTAGCCGAAGCCAATCAATCGTTTGTTCCGGTCATCCATTCGGATGCCATTAGCCGAAGCTAATCAATCGTTTGTTCCGGCCATCCACTCGGATGCCATTAGCCGAAGCTAATCAGTCGTTTGTTCCGGTCATCCACTCGGATGCCATTAGCCGAAGCTAATCATTGTTTTATCAAACAATTCATGACAATTTGACATTCCTTGCAACATCAAAGTAAACCCTTGGGGATACTTGTACCACCGTTTCCTAGTAATTTATCATTCCGTAACACGATGATAGATCCCTTTGTAATGCAAAAACCAAACATCCCACAACAGTTTAGCATTCAATATAACACAACACAACAGTACCCTTTGTATCATTCATCCAACCATTCTTGACAGTTAACGTTCAATGCAACATCATAATAAATCCCCAGTAATACTCACACCACCATTCGTGGTAATTAACCATCAATACGATACAATGATAGGTCTTTCATAACACTCATACAATCAATAAATGATAGATCCTTGGTAACACATTCATCACGATTACATTCAATATAATAAAATAGTAGATCTCTCATAATACTCATACAATCATTCATCACCATTACATTCAATAAGAATACAAAAGTAGATCCTTTGTACGACACATACTACCATTCATTAGTAGCTCAAATTCATAACAGCCCCCAACATCACATTCGGTTTAGTATTCATCACAACTCAATAAGATGTTCACCTCAAAAGGGTCAGTTTAGAACTCTAACATTTTCACCATTGTTTCAACATTCATTAAGAACTTGTTCGACATTTCATAGTCATTTCGACAATCATCAAGAATTTAATCCAACTCTTCTTCGTCATTTCTTCTTACAACAAGGATTTAATAACATATCATCACAAATTAACCATTTCAAAACATAAACATCAAAATGAGAAAAAGGTGGAAACCACCTACCTGCTCCACTTGTGGTCTGTCCTTGTCCTGGCAATGGTCCGATTCCGGCCACAACACCTAAGACACCAAAGACCACAATCAATTCATTTATATGTTCGATTCACATTCATCCCACTTATTTCAAGAATTCATATGTTCACATTCAAGTGTTCCACATTTTACACCATCATACTATGAGATTGTTACTAGAATTTAAGTCATTTCTGCCTTGTAGAAATCGACAGCGAGGAAGTTTCTGGCTGCCGATATCTGAATCGGCAGCGACGCAGTTTCAGGCTGTCGATATTGGAATCCTTTTTAATGCCTAAAAACATATATCCATTAAATCAATGAACTCAATGTCCCTTCATCCAAATTTCAAAACTTCCCTAACACATTTTACAACACAATTAATCTATAACAACACTAATAACAAGAGCACATTTTACCATTATATCTTACATAAACCCTACACCCACATAATTCTAATTTCATCAAAACATGTAATTAAATCAAGCTTCCTAAATGTTTTACTAAGACTAGCAATAGATTCAAATAGAAACAACTCATCCACCTTTGATTATTTCCTTGAACTCAACGGTCAGAATATATATCATTGTGTTCTGTACAATATATCTCAAAATCAGAATCATCGAACGGTTGGATCTCCATAGATCTGAATAAAACCGAACTAACCTCAAAATGGGCGAGCTACTGTTCAACATGAACCAAACCTTACCGGAGAGTGCGTTTCCGATCTCCACCGTCCAGAATGTAGGTAACATCTAGATGCAGCACATATCCAAAAATAGGCACGATCCAACGGTGGAAGAGAGAGACATCGGCCGGCGACCAAAACTGCCCTGCAGGTATATTTCCTTTTGTTTTCCAGGACACTTCCGATGATGATGGCTGCTCAATGGATTATGTTCCTTCAAATCCCTCCGGTCCGTTTATATATGAGTGTGAGAAGAACCATATATCCAAATATCAACATGATCCAACGGTGGATGCAAGAGATATGGCCACCGAAGCATTATTGGTTCATCCAAATCCTGCACCTCTATGTAACCGAATTCTCTATTGTCCTCCCTTCATCCAAATTTCAAAACTTCCCTGAAAATGGACGAGCTACTGTTCAACATGAACCAAACCTTGCCGGAGAGTGCGTTTCCGATCTCCACCGTCCAGAATGTAGGCCACACCTAGGTGCAGCACATATCCAAAAATAGGCACGATCCAACGGTGGAAAAGAGAGAAATCCGCCGGCGACCAAAACTTCCCTGCAGGTATATTGCCTTTTGTTTTCCAGGACACTTCCGATGATGATGGATGCTCAATGGATTATGTTCCTTCAAATCCCTCCGGTCAGTTTATAGAGGAGTGTGAGAAGAACAATATATCCAAAACGCAACATGATCCAACGGTGGATGCAAGAGATATGGCCACCGAAGCAGTATTGGTTCATCCAAATCCTGCACCTCTATGTAGCCGAATTCTCTATCGTCTCTCACCCCTTTTCGTTTTTCTTTCTCTCTTTTCTTTTTTTAATCTGGTGGCCTTTGCTGTTTTTAAAGGCACCATTGTTTTACTAATTACCTTTATGTCCCTCATTTATGTATTTATATATTATTTGTTTTTTTTTTCATGGAAACCATCCGGTTTGTTTCTGCTTAAATCGTTAGTCTTTACCAAACTCTCATTGGGATGATATCTTTCACCAATGTAGGAAAACATATTAATAGACTTCATGCAAAATTCCATCCCAATCCAACGATTGGATTGAGAGCTCTGCTTTCTAATGTAAAATTGGTCAGTTTATGACTTTTCGTCAACTATCCAAATTTTCTTGTTCAATCTTCACATAAAATAATATCAATTATCCTTCTAAACCTTTAAGGTCATTTTATTATTTTGGAATATATTCATTTTGTCATTTCTCTCATTATTTTATTCATCAAAACACGTTACCAGTTTCTTTGTCTTTATGAATTCTAAAACAAAATTCATTTTATGGAGGTCATCCCCTCCATTATATGTCACTTTCAGTTTTACGTTTACATGGCAGGTTATACATCCGCATATTTAAATCATAAATTTTCTAGGGTTTCACATTCTTCCCTCCTTCAAGAAATTTCATCCTCGAAATTTAGAATTTCTACTTATATTTGTTAATATTATTGGGTACTTTCAGGATCCATCATTCAAGCCTATTACGATTAACATGTAATTCTTGTCATTGTCATAGTTTTCCAATTTCATGTTGCACTCCTTACAGTTTAACAACTATGATTTATCTTAGCTATTTAGTGTTTCAATATAGGAATACTCATGGTTCCTATAATTTCATACTTAACTACTTGTTCATACCATCGTATTTTCACATCCTAATCGTATTTAGAGCCCACCAAGTAACACTCTGTAACCATAGTTACTCAACTTTTGTGCACAGACACTTGTAATATTAAGTATTAACTCCTTAATCAACGTTTATTTACGTCTCATCATTAATGCATATTAGATCCCTTCACTCCCTAAATTCATCTCTTTTCTAGTTTCCTTATTAACTATGTATTTCTACTACCACGTGTACATACATTGCACACTCGTGACCTCCTCAACGACTCTTATAGGTAGCTTGCCAATTTATTTATTTATTTATTATCGTGTATGACGGTAACTTAGTGTCTTACTGTTAACTCATAACATTTCACAACAGGTATTACATCCATGTTCATGTTTTTAACCATTTCTCCTTTATGTCTACAAAGATAACCACGCCTACGATCCTTAATTCATTCTTGATTTTTAGGTGGATTCTCGTAAGGCAACTTAATAATGCTTTTTATAACCAATTTCCAAGTCTTTACCTCATATCTACAACGCCAGAAAATAAACTTGTATTGTCCATTTTGTTATGTACCAAACTAGTATTCCTTTACACTTCAAGATAAAGTGTTGTCAATTAGAGCAAGGGCCTAATATGCAAGGTCTCACTGCCATCTTAACATAATTATTTATTAAGGCATTAATCACAAAACAGTCCTGCCTCTATCCATACGCAATGTCAGAAGTTTGAATCGATAGCATTTACATCAACACTTGATTATGCCTAATCAATCATATATTCACTCTAATATTAATTCATATATGGTTTCATCCCATCCATTCATATTTCATCAAGACAACACACACCTTTGTTACATTATCATTTTATTAATATTTCAAATTTATTTTGTTCATGAACCCTTTACTTCTATCTAACATATTATCAAACAATGGTTACACATTTATTATTTGCTACCGATACCACAATCACGAAGTAAAAGCTCATTTCCTAAGTTACCGACTTCTTGACAACCCAATATCACTTCCTTAATTATCACACTTGTGGTAACTAGGTATATATATAAATATATACATGCCTAGTTCATTCTATATCAAGATACACGATTCATTATACTTTCCATGCTTAATAAGTCTACTGAATCACAACCGCGCTCTGATACCAACTGTAACGACCCAACCTTTTCAAGGCTAAAGCCGCTGGATTTTTTTTTTTTTTTCATCATCTCGACTTATTCATCATTTCCATTTTTTTTCTGTTCTATTCTCGTATTACCACGAGTTCATACATTATCATTCGTAATCCATTTCAATATTTAATTACTAGTTTTTACAAAAGGAATCGAATGACTAATTAAGTGATTTACATGTTCGTTCATGCAGAACTCATATCACCCATAATATACGAGTATATAATTCTTTTTCGAATGTGTGTGCCACGAAATGAATCTCCTGATGCCCCATATTGGTATGATGTCCCTGTTCCAACACAAGGTAATTTTAAGCATTATAGACCATTGAAGAAGTATAGTAAAACAAGATTAAAGTCACATTTCATTCATGGACCAAAAAGCATAATTCTTTAATTTCCCTTTACTTATGTCAACACAAACACCACCGTTAATAATCCGTCAATTAACGAGACAATTTCAATACTCAAACCCGATCATTCCTCTCGAATGTCATTAGCCGAATTAATGTCTTTCTTTGGTTAAAGCATAACTAGTAGAATGCTTTCATATACTTAGTATATACGAAACGTAGTATACATGACCACATTAGTTCTTCTTAAAACTAACTCATAAACTCAAATCCGACAATCCTCTTTGGAGGCCATTAGTCGAAGTCAATCATTTCTTCATCTTGCTATCCACTAGGGTGCCATTAACCGTTTCTTCTTCTTCTTCTTTTTCTCTTCTTCTTCTTCTTCCTTTTCTTTTCTTTTTACATCACGGTCATCCCTTAGGATGCAATTAGCTGAAGCTAGTCATTTCTTCATCCTGATTATCCATTTAGAATGATATTAGCCAAAGGTAGTAATTTCATTATCTCGATTATCCATTTAGGATGTCATCAGTCGTAATTAATCATTTGTTCACCTTGACTATCCACCTAGGATGTTATTAGTCGAAGCTAGTAATTCATACATCTCGGTTATCCATTTAGGATGCCATATACCAAAGCTAATCATTTATTCATTCTGGTAATTCATCTATGGTGCCATTACCATAGCAATTCATTTACTCATTCTGGTAATTCATCTATGGTGCCATTACCATAGCAATTCATTTACTCATTCTGGTAATTCATCTATGGTGTCATTACCATAGTTAAATTTGCCATTTACCAAAGCTAATCATTTATTCATTTTGGTAATACATCTATGGTGCCATTACCATAGCTAATCATTTATTCAGCTCGATGATCCCTTTAGGATGCCATTTATCGAATGTAAATCATTTATTCGTTTTGGTAATTCATCTATGGTGTCATTACCATAGTTAGTCATTTATTAATCTCGATGATCCCTTCAGGATGCCATTTATCAAACGTACATCATTTATTCATTTTGGTAATTCATTTATGGTGTCATTACCATAGCTAATCATTCATTAATCTCGATGATCCCTTTAGGATGCCATTTATCGAATGTAAATCATTTATTCATTTTGGTAATTCATCTATGGTGTCATTACCATAGTTAGTCATTTATTAATCTCGATGATCCCTTCAGGATGCCATTTATCAAACGTACATCATTTATTCATTTTGGTAATTCATTTATGGTGTCATTACCATAGCTAATCATTCATTAATCTCGATGATCCCTTTAGGATGCCATTTATCGAATGTAAATCATTTATTCATTTTGGTAATTCATTTATGGTGTCATTACCATGGCTAATCATTTATTAATCTGATAATTCATCTATGATGTCATTACCATAGTTATCCATTTAGGATGCCACTTACCAAAACTAAGCATTTATTCATCCCAATCATACTTTGGATGCCCATAGTCAGAGCTAATCAATTGTTTACCCCTGACATCCCTTCGGATGTCATTAGCCAAAACTAATTAATCGTTTGTTCCGGTCATCCACTGGATGCCATTAGCCGAAGCCAATCAATCGTTTGTTCCGGTCATCCATTCGGATGCCATTAGCCGAAGCTAATCAATCGTTTGTTCCGGCCATCCACTCGGATGCCATTAGCCGAAGCTAATCAGTCGTTTGTTCCGGTCATCCACTCGGATGCCATTAGCCGAAGCTAATCATTGTTTTATCAAACAATTCATGACAATTTGACATTCCTTGCAACATCAAAGTAAACCCTTGGGGATACTTGTACCACCGTTTCCTAGTAATTTATCATTCCGTAACACGATGATAGATCCCTTTGTAATGCAAAAACCAAACATCCCACAACAGTTTAGCATTCAATATAACACAACACAACAGTACCCTTTGTATCATTCATCCAACCATTCTTGACAGTTAACGTTCAATGCAACATCATAATAAATCCCCAGTAATACTCACACCACCATTCGTGGTAATTAACCATCAATACGATACAATGATAGGTCTTTCATAACACTCATACAATCAATAAATGATAGATCCTTGGTAACACATTCATCACGATTACATTCAATATAATAAAATAGTAGATCTCTCATAATACTCATACAATCATTCATCACCATTACATTCAATAAGAATACAAAAGTAGATCCTTTGTACGACACATACTACCATTCATTAGTAGCTCAAATTCATAACAGCCCCCAACATCACATTCGGTTTAGTATTCATCACAACTCAATAAGATGTTCACCTCAAAAGGGTCAGTTTAGAACTCTAACATTTTCACCATTGTTTCAACATTCATTAAGAACTTGTTCGACATTTCATAGTCATTTCGACAATCATCAAGAATTTAATCCAACTCTTCTTCGTCATTTCTTCTTACAACAAGGATTTAATAACATATCATCACAAATTAACCATTTCAAAACATAAACATCAAAATGAGAAAAAGGTGGAAACCACCTACCTGCTCCACTTGTGGTCTGTCCTTGTCCTGGCAATGGTCCGATTCCGGCCACAACACCTAAGACACCAAAGACCACAATCAATTCATTTATATGTTCGATTCACATTCATCCCACTTATTTCAAGAATTCATATGTTCACATTCAAGTGTTCCACATTTTACACCATCATACTATGAGATTGTTACTAGAATTTAAGTCATTTCTGCCTTGTAGAAATCGACAGCGAGGAAGTTTCTGGCTGCCGATATCTGAATCGGCAGCGACGCAGTTTCAGGCTGTCGATATTGGAATCCTTTTTAATGCCTAAAAACATATATCCATTAAATCAATGAACTCAATGTCCCTTCATCCAAATTTCAAAACTTCCCTAACACATTTTACAACACAATTAATCTATAACAACACTAATAACAAGAGCACATTTTACCATTATATCTTACATAAACCCTACACCCACATAATTCTAATTTCATCAAAACATGTAATTAAATCAAGCTTCCTAAATGTTTTACTAAGACTAGCAATAGATTCAAATAGAAACAACTCATCCACCTTTGATTATTTCCTTGAACTCAACGGTCAGAATATATATCATTGTGTTGTGTACAATATATCTCAAAATCAGAATCATCGAACGGTTGGATCTCCATAGATCTGAATAAAACCGAACTAACCTCAAAATGGGCGAGCTACTGTTCAACATGAACCAAACCTTACCGGAGAGTGCGTTTCCGATCTCCACCGTCCAGAATGTAGGTAACATCTAGATGCAGCACATATCCAAAAATAGGCACGATCCAACGGTGGAAGAGAGAGACATCGGCCGGCGACCAAAACTGCCCTGCAGGTATATTTCCTTTTGTTTTCCAGGACACTTCCGATGATGATGGCTGCTCAATGGATTATGTTCCTTCAAATCCCTCCGGTCCGTTTATATATGAGTGTGAGAAGAACCATATATCCAAATATCAACATGATCCAACGGTGGATGCAAGAGATATGGCCACCGAAGCATTATTGGTTCATCCAAATCCTGCACCTCTATGTAACCGAATTCTCTATTGTCCTCCCTTCATCCAAATTTCAAAACTTCCCTGAAAATGGACGAGCTACTGTTCAACATGAACCAAACCTTGCCGGAGAGTGCGTTTCCGATCTCCACCGTCCAGAATGTAGGCCACACCTAGGTGCAGCACATATCCAAAAATAGGCACGATCCAACGGTGGAAAAGAGAGAAATCCGCCGGCGACCAAAACTTCCCTGCAGGTATATTGCCTTTTGTTTTCCAGGACACTTCCGATGATGATGGATGCTCAATGGATTATGTTCCTTCAAATCCCTC
The DNA here is from genome assembly GCA_033617975.1 of Populus alba x Populus glandulosa. NCBI lineage: Eukaryota > Viridiplantae > Streptophyta > Magnoliopsida > Malpighiales > Salicaceae > Populus > Populus alba x Populus glandulosa. Next base: position 10,068,055 of record CM066161.1, read on the forward strand.
CGGTCAGTTTATAGAGGAGTGTGAGAAGAACAATATATCCAAAACGCAACATGATCCAACGGTGGATGCAAGAGATATGGCCACCGAAGCAGTATTGGTTCATCCAAATCCTGCACCTCTATGTAGCCGAATTCTCTATCGTCTCTCACCCCTTTTCGTTTTTCTTTCTCTCTTTTCTTTTTTTAATCTGGTGGCCTTTGCTGTTTTTAAAGGCACCATTGTTTTACTAATTACCTTTATGTCCCTCATTTATGTATTTATATATTATTTGTTTTTTTTTTCATGGAAACCATCCGGTTTGTTTCTGCTTAAATCGTTAGTCTTTACCAAACTCTCATTGGGATGATATCTTTCACCAATGTAGGAAAACATATTAATAGACTTCATGCAAAATTCCATCCCAATCCAACGATTGGATTGAGAGCTCTGCTTTCTAATGTAAAATTGGTCAGTTTATGACTTTTCGTCAACTATCCAAATTTTCTTGTTCAATCTTCACATAAAATAATATCAATTATCCTTCTAAACCTTTAAGGTCATTTTATTATTTTGGAATATATTCATTTTGTCATTTCTCTCATTATTTTATTCATCAAAACACGTTACCAGTTTCTTTGTCTTTATGAATTCTAAAACAAAATTCATTTTATGGAGGTCATCCCCTCCATTATATGTCACTTTCAGTTTTACGTTTACATGGCAGGTTATACATCCGCATATTTAAATCATAAATTTTCTAGGGTTTCACATTCTTCCCTCCTTCAAGAAATTTCATCCTCGAAATTTAGAATTTCTACTTATATTTGTTAATATTATTGGGTACTTTCAGGATCCATCATTCAAGCCTATTACGATTAACATGTAATTCTTGTCATTGTCATAGTTTTCCAATTTCATGTTGCACTCCTTACAGTTTAACAACTATGATTTATCTTAGCTATTTAGTGTTTCAATATAGGAATACTCATGGTTCCTATAATTTCATACTTAACTACTTGTTCATACCATCGTATTTTCACATCCTAATCGTATTTAGAGCCCACCAAGTAACACTCTGTAACCATAGTTACTCAACTTTTGTGCACAGACACTTGTAATATTAAGTATTAACTCCTTAATCAACGTTTATTTACGTCTCATCATTAATGCATATTAGATCCCTTCACTCCCTAAATTCATCTCTTTTCTAGTTTCCTTATTAACTATGTATTTCTACTACCACGTGTACATACATTGCACACTCGTGACCTCCTCAACGACTCTTATAGGTAGCTTGCCAATTTATTTATTTATTTATTATCGTGTATGACGGTAACTTAGTGTCTTACTGTTAACTCATAACATTTCACAACAGGTATTACATCCATGTTCATGTTTTTAACCATTTCTCCTTTATGTCTACAAAGATAACCACGCCTACGATCCTTAATTCATTCTTGATTTTTAGGTGGATTCTCGTAAGGCAACTTAATAATGCTTTTTATAACCAATTTCCAAGTCTTTACCTCATATCTACAACGCCAGAAAATAAACTTGTATTGTCCATTTTGTTATGTACCAAACTAGTATTCCTTTACACTTCAAGATAAAGTGTTGTCAATTAGAGCAAGGGCCTAATATGCAAGGTCTCACTGCCATCTTAACATAATTATTTATTAAGGCATTAATCACAAAACAGTCCTGCCTCTATCCATACGCAATGTCAGAAGTTTGAATCGATAGCATTTACATCAACACTTGATTATGCCTAATCAATCATATATTCACTCTAATATTAATTCATATATGGTTTCATCCCATCCATTCATATTTCATCAAGACAACACACACCTTTGTTACATTATCATTTTATTAATATTTCAAATTTATTTTGTTCATGAACCCTTTACTTCTATCTAACATATTATCAAACAATGGTTACACATTTATTATTTGCTACCGATACCACAATCACGAAGTAAAAGCTCATTTCCTAAGTTACCGACTTCTTGACAACCCAATATCACTTCCTTAATTATCACACTTGTGGTAACTAGGTATATATATAAATATATACATGCCTAGTTCATTCTATATCAAGATACACGATTCATTATACTTTCCATGCTTAATAAGTCTACTGAATCACAACCGCGCTCTGATACCAACTGTAACGACCCAACCTTTTCAAGGCTAAAGCCGCTGGATTTTTTTTTTTTTTTCATCATCTCGACTTATTCATCATTTCCATTTTTTTTCTGTTCTATTCTCGTATTACCACGAGTTCATACATTATCATTCGTAATCCATTTCAATATTTAATTACTAGTTTTTACAAAAGGAATCGAATGACTAATTAAGTGATTTACATGTTCGTTCATGCAGAACTCATATCACCCATAATATACGAGTATATAATTCTTTTTCGAATGTGTGTGCCACGAAATGAATCTCCTGATGCCCCATATTGGTATGATGTCCCTGTTCCAACACAAGGTAATTTTAAGCATTATAGACCATTGAAGAAGTATAGTAAAACAAGATTAAAGTCACATTTCATTCATGGACCAAAAAGCATAATTCTTTAATTTCCCTTTACTTATGTCAACACAAACACCACCGTTAATAATCCGTCAATTAACGAGACAATTTCAATACTCAAACCCGATCATTCCTCTCGAATGTCATTAGCCGAATTAATGTCTTTCTTTGGTTAAAGCATAACTAGTAGAATGCTTTCATATACTTAGTATATACGAAACGTAGTATACATGACCACATTAGTTCTTCTTAAAACTAACTCATAAACTCAAATCCGACAATCCTCTTTGGAGGCCATTAGTCGAAGTCAATCATTTCTTCATCTTGCTATCCACTAGGGTGCCATTAACCGTTTCTTCTTCTTCTTCTTTTTCTCTTCTTCTTCTTCTTCCTTTTCTTTTCTTTTTACATCACGGTCATCCCTTAGGATGCAATTAGCTGAAGCTAGTCATTTCTTCATCCTGATTATCCATTTAGAATGATATTAGCCAAAGGTAGTAATTTCATTATCTCGATTATCCATTTAGGATGTCATCAGTCGTAATTAATCATTTGTTCACCTTGACTATCCACCTAGGATGTTATTAGTCGAAGCTAGTAATTCATACATCTCGGTTATCCATTTAGGATGCCATATACCAAAGCTAATCATTTATTCATTCTGGTAATTCATCTATGGTGCCATTACCATAGCAATTCATTTACTCATTCTGGTAATTCATCTATGGTGCCATTACCATAGCAATTCATTTACTCATTCTGGTAATTCATCTATGGTGTCATTACCATAGTTAAATTTGCCATTTACCAAAGCTAATCATTTATTCATTTTGGTAATACATCTATGGTGCCATTACCATAGCTAATCATTTATTCAGCTCGATGATCCCTTTAGGATGCCATTTATCGAATGTAAATCATTTATTCGTTTTGGTAATTCATCTATGGTGTCATTACCATAGTTAGTCATTTATTAATCTCGATGATCCCTTCAGGATGCCATTTATCAAACGTACATCATTTATTCATTTTGGTAATTCATTTATGGTGTCATTACCATAGCTAATCATTCATTAATCTCGATGATCCCTTTAGGATGCCATTTATCGAATGTAAATCATTTATTCATTTTGGTAATTCATCTATGGTGTCATTACCATAGTTAGTCATTTATTAATCTCGATGATCCCTTCAGGATGCCATTTATCAAACGTACATCATTTATTCATTTTGGTAATTCATTTATGGTGTCATTACCATAGCTAATCATTCATTAATCTCGATGATCCCTTTAGGATGCCATTTATCGAATGTAAATCATTTATTCATTTTGGTAATTCATTTATGGTGTCATTACCATGGCTAATCATTTATTAATCTGATAATTCATCTATGATGTCATTACCATAGTTATCCATTTAGGATGCCACTTACCAAAACTAAGCATTTATTCATCCCAATCATACTTTGGATGCCCATAGTCAGAGCTAATCAATTGTTTACCCCTGACATCCCTTCGGATGTCATTAGCCAAAACTAATTAATCGTTTGTTCCGGTCATCCACTGGATGCCATTAGCCGAAGCCAATCAATCGTTTGTTCCGGTCATCCATTCGGATGCCATTAGCCGAAGCTAATCAATCGTTTGTTCCGGCCATCCACTCGGATGCCATTAGCCGAAGCTAATCAGTCGTTTGTTCCGGTCATCCACTCGGATGCCATTAGCCGAAGCTAATCATTGTTTTATCAAACAATTCATGACAATTTGACATTCCTTGCAACATCAAAGTAAACCCTTGGGGATACTTGTACCACCGTTTCCTAGTAATTTATCATTCCGTAACACGATGATAGATCCCTTTGTAATGCAAAAACCAAACATCCCACAACAGTTTAGCATTCAATATAACACAACACAACAGTACCCTTTGTATCATTCATCCAACCATTCTTGACAGTTAACGTTCAATGCAACATCATAATAAATCCCCAGTAATACTCACACCACCATTCGTGGTAATTAACCATCAATACGATACAATGATAGGTCTTTCATAACACTCATACAATCAATAAATGATAGATCCTTGGTAACACATTCATCACGATTACATTCAATATAATAAAATAGTAGATCTCTCATAATACTCATACAATCATTCATCACCATTACATTCAATAAGAATACAAAAGTAGATCCTTTGTACGACACATACTACCATTCATTAGTAGCTCAAATTCATAACAGCCCCCAACATCACATTCGGTTTAGTATTCATCACAACTCAATAAGATGTTCACCTCAAAAGGGTCAGTTTAGAACTCTAACATTTTCACCATTGTTTCAACATTCATTAAGAACTTGTTCGACATTTCATAGTCATTTCGACAATCATCAAGAATTTAATCCAACTCTTCTTCGTCATTTCTTCTTACAACAAGGATTTAATAACATATCATCACAAATTAACCATTTCAAAACATAAACATCAAAATGAGAAAAAGGTGGAAACCACCTACCTGCTCCACTTGTGGTCTGTCCTTGTCCTGGCAATGGTCCGATTCCGGCCACAACACCTAAGACACCAAAGACCACAATCAATTCATTTATATGTTCGATTCACATTCATCCCACTTATTTCAAGAATTCATATGTTCACATTCAAGTGTTCCACATTTTACACCATCATACTATGAGATTGTTACTAGAATTTAAGTCATTTCTGCCTTGTAGAAATCGACAGCGAGGAAGTTTCTGGCTGCCGATATCTGAATCGGCAGCGACGCAGTTTCAGGCTGTCGATATTGGAATCCTTTTTAATGCCTAAAAACATATATCCATTAAATCAATGAACTCAATGTCCCTTCATCCAAATTTCAAAACTTCCCTAACACATTTTACAACACAATTAATCTATAACAACACTAATAACAAGAGCACATTTTACCATTATATCTTACATAAACCCTACACCCACATAATTCTAATTTCATCAAAACATGTAATTAAATCAAGCTTCCTAAATGTTTTACTAAGACTAGCAATAGATTCAAATAGAAACAACTCATCCACCTTTGATTATTTCCTTGAACTCAACGGTCAGAATATATATCATTGTGTTGTGTACAATATATCTCAAAATCAGAATCATCGAACGGTTGGATCTCCATAGATCTGAATAAAACCGAACTAACCTCAAAATGGGCGAGCTACTGTTCAACATGAACCAAACCTTACCGGAGAGTGCGTTTCCGATCTCCACCGTCCAGAATGTAGGTAACATCTAGATGCAGCACATATCCAAAAATAGGCACGATCCAACGGTGGAAGAGAGAGACATCGGCCGGCGACCAAAACTGCCCTGCAGGTATATTTCCTTTTGTTTTCCAGGACACTTCCGATGATGATGGCTGCTCAATGGATTATGTTCCTTCAAATCCCTCCGGTCCGTTTATATATGAGTGTGAGAAGAACCATATATCCAAATATCAACATGATCCAACGGTGGATGCAAGAGATATGGCCACCGAAGCATTATTGGTTCATCCAAATCCTGCACCTCTATGTAACCGAATTCTCTATTGTCCTCCCTTCATCCAAATTTCAAAACTTCCCTGAAAATGGACGAGCTACTGTTCAACATGAACCAAACCTTGCCGGAGAGTGCGTTTCCGATCTCCACCGTCCAGAATGTAGGCCACACCTAGGTGCAGCACATATCCAAAAATAGGCACGATCCAACGGTGGAAAAGAGAGAAATCCGCCGGCGACCAAAACTTCCCTGCAGGTATATTGCCTTTTGTTTTCCAGGACACTTCCGATGATGATGGATGCTCAATGGATTATGTTCCTTCAAATCCCTCCGGTCAGTTTATAGAGGAGTGTGAGAAGAACAATATATCCAAAACGCAACATGATCCAACGGTGGATGCAAGAGATATGGCCACCGAAGCAGTATTGGTTCATCCAAATCCTGCACCTCTATGTAGCCGAATTCTCTATCGTCTCTCACCCCTTTTCGTTTTTCTTTCTCTCTTTTCTTTTTTTAATCTGGTGGCCTTTGCTGTTTTTAAAGGCACCATTGTTTTACTAATTACCTTTATGTCCCTCATTTATGTATTTATATATTATTTGTTTTTTTTTTCATGGAAACCATCCGGTTTGTTTCTGCTTAAATCGTTAGTCTTTACCAAACTCTCATTGGGATGATATCTTTCACCAATGTAGGAAAACATATTAATAGACTTCATGCAAAATTCCATCCCAATCCAACGATTGGATTGAGAGCTCTGCTTTCTAATGTAAAATTGGTCAGTTTATGACTTTTCGTCAACTATCCAAATTTTCTTGTTCAATCTTCACATAAAATAATATCAATTATCCTTCTAAACCTTTAAGGTCATTTTATTATTTTGGAATATATTCATTTTGTCATTTCTCTCATTATTTTATTCATCAAAACACGTTACCAGTTTCTTTGTCTTTATGAATTCTAAAACAAAATTCATTTTATGGAGGTCATCCCCTCCATTATATGTCACTTTCAGTCTTACGTTTACATGGCAGGTTATACATCCGCATATTTAAATCATAAATTTTCTAGGGTTTCACAAGCAGACCCCTTTTTTTGTAGAGCAGAACAAAGGTTCCTCTTCTCATGTTATGGGGACCTCAACTCTAGCCATAGTTGCCTTATCCAATACTCAGCAAGTTATTTCGTTGAAGCTTACGAACAACAATTATCTCTATTTATGAATGCAGATGAAGCCATATCTTCTTGGTCAGGGTCTCTTCTACTTTGTTGATGGCTTCATGTCATATCCTCATTCTCATATAGCTAAAATTGATAGTTCTACTAGTTCTTCTCCACACATCAACCCTTTTTTTCTTTGTTGGAAACAACATGATCAACTTATTTTGAGTGCATTACTATCTTCTCTTTCAATGGATGTACTGCATCTTGTGGTAGATTGTTAGACTTCTCATTGTGTTTGGTGTACTATTGAGCAAACTCTCGCCTTTCCGTTTAATTCTCTCATTATGCAACTTCATGGGTTCTTTCAAGATCTTCGGCAAGGAGATGTTTTGGTTGCTATGTATATACAACAAGAAAAATCCTTATTTGATGAATTGGCTACTGTTGGCTAGCCAATGTCTCATAAAGATTTCAATCTCTATGTGTTTCGTGGCCTTCGTGGTGAGTTCAAAGACTTGGTAACCAGCCTCACGACCAAGGTATGAACTCTGTTGTATACAAATCTTCATAACCATCTCCTTACCCATAAGTTTCTTCACAAGACTGCCTTTCATTCCATGGTTGTCAGCCCTCTTCTGTTGCCCACACCGCCTCTGCTACCTTCGGCCAACCTTGCCTAGTATCAAAATAACCCCAACTTTAGTCATAATAGAAGTTGTTTTCGTGGCACTTAGTATCCCAACAGCAACACCAACAACCACCAACACAAGTCTGATTGTCATGGTTTCCAGGGGCCTACTAACACCAACTAGAAGTAGAGCAACTGGTAGTAGAATAAAAGGAACTTTAGCTCTTCATAGTGGTCTCCTCATTGATCCTTTGAGCAAAACATCAAGTGTTAGCTTTGCTTCTCTTTCGGCCACACAACCCTTCAATGCTCTCAGTTTCACAGCAATAAATAGCAGCCGACTGCCCATCTTGTTATTGGTAATGTTTCTATTCCTATTTGGTTCCTGGACACTAGTGTGAACCAACATGTTACGCCTGATCTTATGAATTTGACCAAGTCTACACCATATCTTGGTAATGATCATTTGTATGTTGGTGATGTTAAGGGCCTTTCTATATCCAATATTGAACATATTATGCTATATACCTTAAAACACACATTTACCTTATCTAACATTCTTTATGTTCCTCATATTACCAAGCCATAATTTATGTTCAGAAATTGTATCAGAGAACGATGGTCTCTATATTTTGTCTAGGTCTTCTACCATGTCAATCCCTCAAGCTTACTGGTCTCCTTACATTTCTACAACTATTAATATGTGACATCGTTGATTAGGTCATCCCACTTCCCGTATTTTTAATTTTTTAACTTTAAAAAATAAAATAGCTTGTTCGCTAGGCAAGTCATCGCGTTTGTTGTGGAGACCTACGGGTCACAAAACTACACTTGATTTAATCTTTAGTGATGTTTGGGGCCTCGCTCCTATGTGTTTCCCTAATGGTTTTTGTTACTTTGTTATTTTTGTTAATGCGCATTGACACGATCAAAAGATTGATGTCTTATCCCAAGTGCAGGAGTGTCGAAGTAATAAATAACCCCGGTAAGATTAGGGTCGAACCACATGGAGGTGAACTATATAAATTACATATATATATAATAAAACAAAGAGCTTATGAGAATTTTATGGTATATAGATGTAAGGATTAAACAAGGATAAAACAATTGTCAAGGTTAGATAATCCACTAATGGTATTTCAAATAAGTATAGTATAAAATCTTTTTATTACTCAACTAAAAACCACACACAAAGGAGGTTCCAATCGGATTATAAATTGTTAACATGATTACATTAGTTGTCTTATTCGAATAATGCTAATACTTGTAAATGTTGTCAATTATTCATGATGTTAATTTATGTGAATAACAAATCAAGTTCCTTTCACAACACAAGTGTCGATTAAACCATACAGTAGGTTATGAAAAGGTCAAGCATTTATTGTACCAAGGGTTATACAACATAAATCTATATTAACCATTTAACAAGCAAAGTATTAAGAGTGAATAAGATAATAAATACAAACATGTTAGTATCAAACATTAAAGTCCATGTTGAGTTTACATTATACTTATTCTTACACCATTAGTGTAACCTTTTCACCTTGACAAAATAAACTTAGCTAATCATAATGAAGAAGAGAAACATAAATAAACAACATAAGAACATAAGTATAGTAAAGGAAATGAAGAGCATAAACAAGAGATTAAGAAGAATATAACATGATCTTGATTTGAAAACCAAGATGCCTAAATGCATGGCAAATGCCTCCTTTTATAGGCTAAAATTCAAAAAATTGATGACTAATTCTTGAGTAGGTGACCACATCTTGACTAGGTGACAATCTTTATCTTTTTGTTTGAACAAAACATCATTGCTAATATCAGAATTTGAAGATAGTCCTTACGAAAGTTATGGGAAATTGTCTCAGCTTTCCAAGAAAACAAGAATCAACGCATTTGGACTTCTAGAACTCGAGATATAGGCTGAACACTGAACAGTGTTTGGGCTGCAGGACAGATTCTGACTTCTCCATTGTTGCTACCATTTGAACTTGAAAATGGCACTTTTAAATCTTGGACTCTTCATGAAAGTTTTAGGCCTATGTCTTAGCTTTCCATACATATAAACCAGACATAAATCCAAGTTCTAGAGCTCCAGTTATGATCCAATAACTGAATGGTGCTCCAGTTTGAATTGAACTAGCATTTCTTTTCTAAGCTTAGCCCTCTCTTTGTCTTCTCAATTTCAGTAGTTAAACTCATCAATCAATCCTTTGATTTATGTGATAGGCCTGCATTTAAGATGAATATTTACCATAAATTAAAGGTATCTTATATTATGAGACATGTTATTATAAAACATGCTCTAGTTAAGGAGTTATTGATACTTCAAGTGCAAAATGATGATATAAAACCTTGATAAAAATACACTTTTAAGTACTAATCATACATACAAAACACTTATGGTATAATCCTCTTGTTTTGAAATTTGATGTGTTTTTTACTTTCCATCGTTTTCAAGTTTTTATTGAGCGTCAGTTTTCAAAAAAAAAAATTATTCAAATTAATTGGGGTGATGAATATCGTAATTTAAATAGTTTCTTTTAGAATATTGGTATTAATCACCAGTTAATTTGTCCTCATACTCACGAGCAAAATTGCACTGTTGAACATCGTCATCAATATATTGTCAAAATTGGCCTTACCCTCCTAGGACAATGTAGTGCTCCATTACATTTTTGGAATTATGTGTTTTAATCATTAGTGCATCTTATCAATTGCATGCCTACTCTTATCCTCTAAAACCAATTCTCGTTTAAGTGTTTGTTTCATCGAACTCTTGATTATGGTTTTCTATGTACTTTTGAGTGTCTTTGCTTTTCATTTTTGCATTCATATCATGCTTATAAATTGGATTTTTGTTCATATCTATGTGTGTTCTTAGGTTATAGCTTTTCTCATCTTGGTTATCGCTGTTTTGATTTAGAAACTCAACTTGTTTATGTCTCCTATCATGTCTAGTTTCATAAAGATGTGTTTCCTTTTGTAAAATCTAAATAGATAGCACAACACCCCCATACCTCCTCACATCATATCCATCCTACTCATTTGCCAAACTTGATTACTTCTCTAATTTTCTCCTTCGTTGTACCTCCGATCCACCATACTAGCAAGCCACCCAACCAAATAGCCCACTGCCTTACCTTGTCTACCACCATCCAATAGCCCCTCAACCCTACCCTTATGTTATCATCTGTTTGTTTCTCTAATGATCATTTTGCAGGTACAAGCTCTCCTTCTTCAAAGTTTAATTTTTTAAGTCTACTAATGCATAGACTCTTGGTTCTGCTGCAATCTCACCTGGTCCTATTGCCATGAGCCCCGCATCTCGGTTTGGTTCTCTAGCCAGCCTGAATTTAATTGTTGAAATCATGTTAAGTTTGGGAATTTCATGATGTGATTGTTGAATTCAATATTATGTAAATGATTTCAATCAAAACAATGGTGAAACACACACACACACACACACACACACACACACACATATATATATATATATATTATACAATCCAATAAATTTCACATCTCTCACATCGAGAATAACCTTTACATCTTAAAAAACCACTGAAAAAAAATCCAAAATCTTACCCTCCTAACCCTATTACAAATTATTGAGCGCCAACCTTATTTCACCATAAAAACTTTAACAAATGTATCATATCTTAGGCATAACATAATTATGTGATCCAAGACTTCAAATATTATAAACTTATTAAACATATCACAAAATAAAATACAAAATGTAAAAGGGGATGAAAACACTCTTCACAAACCATTAGAAATTCAATGTAATAGTAGTTGCATATAGGTCATATGCCATGACTATTGCTAATGCGCGAGACCACTCACTAAAGGCTATTGAGGTGCTTTGAGTTGATACACACACACACACACACACATACATACATTCTATACATTCTATAATATGCCCCCTCAAGCTGAGAGTGGAGGATTGACCTGAAGCTTGTAACAAAAAGTAGTAAATGATGTAGCAAAAAGCAGCTTAGTAAAGATATCTGCAAGTTGATCATGAGAGGAGAGAAAATGAATCTGAATTTCTTTCTTCGCAACCCGATCTCATACAAAATGATAATTCACCTCAAAATATTTAGTATGAGTATGAAAAATTGGATTCGCTAAGAAATAAATGGCTCTAAGGTTATCACACCAAATGGTAGGAGCAGAGATAGAGGGAACTTGTAAATCCATTAACAATTATTAAAGCTAGATGACCTTAACAATATCGTCTGTTAAGGCTTTATACTTAGCCTTAGTAGAGGAGTGAGCAACTATGTGTTGCTTGCCTGACTTCCATGAAATCGATGTCTGACCAACCATCCATAGATTTGTGATCATCAATACTATCGGTCCAATCTGTATCCATAAACCATGTAAAGTAAAGGAGGAACTACGAGTGATATAAAAACCATAAGATGTCGTACCCTTTAAGGTAGTGTAGAATACGTTTAACGGTGGCCCAATGAGAATTTGTAAGAGCATGCATAAACTGACAAACTTTGTTACAAGCAAAATAGATATATGATCGAGTGAAGGTAAGATATTGAAGAACACCCATGATTTGACAAAATCGTGTAGGGTCAGAAAATAGATTATCTGGCAGTATGGTAACTTTTAAAGTAGAGACTGGTGTATCAACAAGTTTGCATGAAGTCATACTAGCTCGAGTAAGGATGTCAAGAATATATTTATGTTGCCGCAACATTAAACTCAGACTTATGGATTTAACTTCAATACCTAGAAAATAATAAATTGTGCCTAAGTCACGAAGCTTGAATTCATAACTCAGTAACTATATTAGGCGATTGAGCATAGCAGAGTTGCTACCTGTAAGCAGGATATCATCACCATACACCAAAAGATAAAATATTAGTATCATCAGACAAGATAAACAAGGAGGTGTCAACCTTGGAGGTGTGAAAACCAATAGAGAACAGAAAATCACTCAGATAAGTGTACCATACCCTCGGTGCCTGTTTTAAACCATACAACGACTTGTGCAGTCAGCACACATGAGATGGAAGAGCAGAGTCAACAAAATCTGGATGTTGTTTCATGTAGACTTCTTTAGTAAGAATGCCATTGAGAAAATCATTATGAATATCAAGTTGATGAATCTTTCAATTACATGAAACCGCAATGAAGAAGACTAATCTAACAGTGGCCTGCTTAATAACTGGATTGAATGTTTCAGTGTAATCAATGCCTTGTTGTTGGGTAAAACCTCTAGCAACCAAGCATGCCTTATAAAACTCAATACTGCCATCAGCACGATGCTTTATCCGATACACTATTTGACTGCCAATAACATTCATCAAAGGATGAAAGGGAACTAAAGACCAAGTGTGATTAGAGTGCAAAGCCTTTATTTCATCACACATAGCATCATATCAAAACACATACCTATCAACATTAGAGAATGCAATGGGTTCAAAGGTTGGAGAGTGCATTACCCGCTATGAAGCAGGAATAGCGGCAACAGAAGCAACTAGATTTGCTATCTTCGGCTACAGCAGTTGAAGAACCATTGAATGTATGCTGACCTAGGGTGGCAATGCAAGAAGAGATGGTGGCAAAGTGGTATCCCGCTACAATGGATAAGAGGATAAATTAACCACCAGATTCAGTCCACCCAAGTAGCAAAGGAAGAGTCTGCCACAAGCAAAGGACTAGCAGTAGAGGCAGAACCTATAGCAATTTTGGCACTAATAAAATAAGGAGAAGCAAAATAGGAACAACAAGTTGATCCAACACTAGCAGAGTTGTCATGCTGGAATCTAGAGGAAACTAATCTATTAACTATATGTGCAGCAGAATGGTTAGATAAACATGCATGTGGTGATGGGAAAGGTAAGGGTGGGTGAGTAGAGGTAGAAGGGTTATTTTGAGAGGCTGTAGGAGTGAAACAATGGTGAATGTAGCACATTTGAGAGGTTGGCAATGATGGGTGGTATGGAAGAAGAAGAGGAGGATTGTGCAATCTATTCAGATCTATCAAACAAAAACACATGTTCATGAAAACAGATATGACGAGATGTAAATGCGTTGAGATGCAATGTCAAGACATCGGTAACCAAGGTGAGATGAGCTGTAACCAAAAAACATAGATGGAGAAGAAAAAAAATCTAATTTATGATTATGATAGGGACATAAAAAAGCAAAGCAGAGATACCTAAAAGTACGTAAAAATGATAATTGAGAGATTGTTGAAACATACAATCAGACGTAGATTTATTTTTTAGGACAAGAGTAGGCATACGATTTATAAGATAAATAGAGGTTTCAAAAGCATAATTCAAAAATCATAACGGTGTTTTACATTGTCCTAGAAAAGTAAGTATGGTTTTCACAATATGCCTATGACGATGTTCTACTGTGCCATTTTGTTCATTAGTGTGAGGACAAATCAGACGATGATGAATACCAATGGTTTGAAAAAAAATGGATAGTTTTTGGTATTCACCGCCCTAATTAGTTTGAAAAAAATTGATTTTTAGTGAAAAGTGACGCTCGTTAAGAGTCTGAAATTGATGAAATACAGAATAAACATCAGGCTTGATAACAAAAGGGTAATACCATATATATTTTGTGTACATATCAACAAAGATAAGAAAATGACAAAAACCATCTAAAGAAAAAATAGGAGCAGGACCCCAAACATCACTAAAAATTAATTCAGGTGGAGCAGAAGTTTTATGACCCATAGGTCCTAAAGACAAACGAGATAACTTTTCTAATGGACAACTTTGACATTGAAAATTAAAACACTTGTTATTACAAATAATCTTATTTTTCAAGACTAATAATTGAAAAATACAATAAGTAGGATAACTAGCCTACGATGCAATAAATCAATAAAAGCACAAATACAAGGAGACTAATAAGCTTAAGGAACTGACGTGACGGAAGACTTGGTCAAAGCATAGAGACCATCTTTACTTTGACTGGAGAGGAGTGCTTCATTGGTGTTGAGATCTTTGACATAAAACATAAATGGGTGAAATTCAAAGTAAACATTGTTATCAAGATAGAATTTCTAAACAAAAAGCAAATGTTTCTTAATATGCGGAACATGAAGAATGTTAGACAAAGTGAAAATACGATGTGATGTATGTATTTTAATATGACCAATATGAGATATGAAAAGTCCCTTACCATCACCAATATGCAAATTATCAATACCAAGATATGGTTTTGAAGCAGCCAAATTTGCAAGATCAGGTGTAACGTGTTGATTAGCACCGATCTTCGAAAACCAATTGGCAGTACCTGTTGAGGAGACATTACTCAGTGCTAGATTTTCACTAGGCTGCTATCCATATCCATGGTGCTGAAGTTGAGAAAAGTGAGGGGCTATAAGGCTGAACGTTTGGTATAAATGGCAACGTGTATTTTGCCTCCTATTGCGTTGCCAATTTCACTGTCAATTGTCTTTCCTTTTATCACTGTTGGAGGGTCCATGGAAGCTGCAAAATTTTGGTCTGGATGCAGCAGACTTATTCCCTCTGGTGCTGAACTGGTTGGGTCGCCATCCTCCATAAATACGGCTCCTGTTTTGACCAAAATTTCTAGAGGACTAGTGTTGTGAAACAAAGGCTGAATGAGGGGTGTTAACTGTGGGTAGCAAAGGGGCATTAATGGTAGCCAACCCCATAAATGGAAGGGATGTCTTGTGAAGAAATTCATGCGTTAGAAGATGAATATGAAGATCGGCATATGATAGGGGTTTTGCCTTGGCCACAAGGCTTGTTACTAACTCCTTAAACTCTCCTCGAAAACCATGAAACACATCCAAGTTAAAATGTTGTAGCGAAATAGGCCGGCTAGCAGCGACTAACTCATCAAATAATGACTTAGCTTTTTGCATAAACTGAGTTACCAACTCATCACCTTGTCGAAGATCTTAAAGGGAGCCATGAAGTTACATAATATGAGAATTGGACGTAGAGCTAGAGCTTGCTCAAATGTGCGCCAAACAAAACTTGAAGTTTAGCAGTCAACAACAAGATAAAGAACCTTCATGGATAATGAAGAAAGCAGAGCACTTAGAATGAGTTGGTCTTGTTGTTTCCAACGAAGAAAAGAATGATTTATCTAAAAAGAGGTACCATTAGCAGTAAGTACATGTGAAGAAGAATTTGAGCCATCAACAAACCTAAAAACTCATTGGCCTAGGAGATACAACTTCATCTACATTCACCAATATAGATAACTGATGTTTGTTAATTTGAGAGAGATGACTTGGTGAGTATGGGAGAGGGAGACAATGGTAACAACAATAGCAGAGGAAGGCTGCAATAGAGGAGTGTTGTTTGGGTTGAAAAGAGTGTGACCACCATTTAATGGTTGTGGCCATGACAAAACAAAAGTAGATGAAGATATTGGTGTTACGATAGAGGAAGAAACCGGGGGAGGCAGCGAGCAGCTGAGAAGAAGAGTCCATTGCAGAAGGGAAGAGAAATTGATTTAATTTGTTTAGGGTTTTGATATCAAGTTGAGATTAATAAAATGACTTAAGTTATCTCTTAGCCAACCTTTCCAATTTATATGTATACGGCAGTACACGACAGTAATTGTAGGAATCACAATATTGGAATAATCCTACAGTAATTCCTACACACACACACATTCTATAATACTTAAGATCATCTATAAGTCTCCCTTATCTTCATTTTCTAACGTTTGGTGCACTTCTCCTTCCTTGTAGAGCGAGATCAATGTAAGGAAAGCTTTGATTCTTTCATTGTTATCAATGTCCTATTATGTGAGAACTAATAAGTGTCATACATGGATTAGATAAGCTATATTTGTGGCTACTAATTCAATGATGTTTGGTGATTGTTGTATATTGTGAAGGGCTAGTTTTCCTCAAAATGGTTGTTGTCGGTGGTGAGGGGTTTGTTTCTTGATTTAACTTATACCAAGATTGTTCTTTTGGTGCAATTGGCTTAGTATAAAAGGTCCTATTTGAAAGAAAAATGCAGGTCCTATTTGCTTAGTATAAAAGTTGTTGCTTTTACTGATCATGCAACTTTGAGGTATCCTTTGAAGAAAAAGGAATCCAAACCAAGATTGATTAGGTGGATCTTTCTTTTACAAGAATTTGATCTTGAGATCAAAGAAAACAAAGTTGGCAAAAATCATGTAGCTAATCACTTGAGCCAACTGCAGACAAAGGATATACAAACCAAAACAGTAAGAGAGACATTTTCAAATGAGCAATTGCATGTGTTACATTTCTCTCATGACCATGCTATGCTGATTTGGTGAACTATTTAGTCACCAAAAAATTCCATTCAGGTTTGTCTAAATCCTAAAAAGACAAGTTACGAGCTGATACTAAATATTATTTTTAGGACACTCCTTATCTGTGCAAATTTTATGCGGATCAAGTAGTTTGATGATGTGTACCACAAGATGAATTTCATTCCATTCTCACTTTTGGTCATTCTTATTCTTGTGATGGGCATTTTAGAGCAAAAAAACAACTCATATGGTACTTGAAAATTGTCTCTATTAGCCTTTTATTTTTATAGATGCATCACTTTTGCAAATCATGTGAAAAATACCAAAGAACAAGTAATATCACTCATAAGAATCAAATGTCTTTAACGAATATTATTGTAAGTGAAATTTTTTATGTTTAGGGTATTGATTTTATGGGTCCATTTTCTTTTTCTTTTGGTAATTTTTATATCCTTCTTGCTATTGATTACGTGTCCAAATAGATTGAGGTGAAAGCCACACAAACTAACGATGTTAAGGTTGTTTTAGATTTTGTCAAGACTTATAATTTGACAAGTTTGGAATCCCCAAAGCTATCATTAGTGATCGTGACACTAATTTTGCAATCGTTCAATGGAAGCATTACTATGAAAGTACCATATGACTTATCGGACTTCCACAACCTACCATCCTCAAACAAATGGCCAAGCTAAAATTTTAAATTGAGAAATCAAGTCCATTTTGGAGAAGACAGTGTAACCTAACTGGCGAGATTGGAGTCTGCGACTTGGTGATGCGCTTTGGACTTATCGGACTTCTTATGAATCACCTATAGGAATGTCACCTTATAGGATGATTTATGAGAAAGCATGTCATCAACTAGTGGAACTTGAACACAAAGCTTTTTGGGCCATTAAGCAATGCAACTTTGATTATGATGTTACTAGGATTGGAAGGAAGTTATTGCAAGAGTTGGAAGAGATATAGAATGATGCCTACAAGACTGCAAGGATTTACAAAGAAAAGGCCAAGCATGTTCATGACCAGATGATTACAAGAAATGAGTTTCATATTGGAGACAAAGTCCTTCTTTATCATTCACATTTGAAACTTTTTCCTAGAAAGTTGCGCTCTTATTGGATTGGACCCTTTGTTGTTTCTAATGTTTTTTTCTAATGGTGCAATTGAGATTACAAGTTTAGAAACAAAGAAAGTGCTCAAGGTCAATGGGCATTAATTGAAAACTTATTTTAAAGGTTGGACGACAGAACTCATTGCTTCTGTGGAGTTAGCTGAAACAATTTATAAGGCTTGAGCATGCAATGTGTCAAGCTAATGATATAAAACAAAAGCACTTACTAAGAGGCATCCAAACAAAAATAAAATAGATTTGCTTTCTTTTCCCCTTATCTTGTATTTTTCGGATCTTACTTTATGCTTGTCATTCTCATACATTAAGTATTAAGTTTTATCTATTGAACTCCCATTGATTTATGAGAATATGAGTATTATGAATGAGAATTGGTTGAAATAGTTAAAAATATAAATTGAATGAATGAGTGTGCATTTAAGTTTCAAAGTTTAATCTGTTTAGGGATTTACTTTGAAAATATGCCATGTTTACTTAATAGTATTGTACCAATATAAGTTTTTGAGCCTTCAGCATTATATTCTTTGACTATGCTTTCTTTCAATGATATATATCTCTAGAACTTGCTTCATATCTTGTTGAGATTATATTCATATTGCACGTGTACATGAAGATGATAAAGCCACTAGGAATTTTAACCACTTAAGTCAAAAAGTCAACCTAAAGCATATTATCCTTAGTGAGCCCTTTTAAACTTGTTTATCTTTTATTTGCTTTACCCATGTTGTAAGCCTTAACTTCTTATATGTTTTCCTTTTCTCCTGGTCAAGGATTAGTATAGCATAGACTTGTTGATCTCTCATTAGATTATGGTTGGAAATTATATGGAAAAAAAGTGATACTTTATTAAAAGAATGGGTAAAGTTGACAAAGGTAGACCATTCAAAAAAAAAGTTAATCCATTGTGTTCTGAAAGTTTTATGTTGATGGAGCTTGAAATCAAAAGAAGTTAAGTATTGGTGCTTAAAGATGGTGAATTTGTGTGCTTTGATGAGATATCATGTTTCATCCTTTAGTTTTAACATTTTCTTTTCCTTTCCTTTACCTCACCTTAACCTTAGTCCCATTACAACTGAAACGTAAGATCTTTTTATTCATGTATTGCTTGTAATATTTTAGTAATGGAGATAAGATTGAAGAGCAAGCTTATGGTATAACATATTCATTGAATGAATTAGAGAGATTTAAGCATATAAGCCCTACACACATGAGTGTTGGAGTGTATATCAATAACAGGACCTATCACTTTGACATGAAATAGATTTCATTTAAATTGTAATGATTAATTGAGTTTTGAAGTTCACATGTAAATAAATTAATGAAAAATTATGTTTTTATTCTTCTTAATTGTATTCTTGTTTATAATGCTTGTACTCTTGGAAATGGATGGGAGATTAAGAGATTAGTCATAGTTATTTTATTTATTTATTAATGGTTTGAACTTCCTTAAGTTTGATTTTATCTTTCTTTTCTCGAGGATAAATTTTATGTTTCTTTTCTCAAGGATAAGCAAGAGCTAAGTGTGGGGGTATTTGATACAACCATATTATTCGATAGTTTTACCCAAATTCACTTAGTATTTTGTTCATGTTTTATGTGTAAAATATCTTAATAATCTTTATTTTATGTTTTCAAGGCACTTTGGATGTAAGATTTGAAAAGAAGTAAATTGGAGATAAAATTCTGACAATGTTCCAACACGTGTCGAATATTGGTAGATTTGACCTCTGATCGATGTTTTGTGTAGAGCTTGAGTTGTAGAAGTCAAAATGACATGATTTTAGTGGCATTAGAAATATCACATCCATACCTTTCTACGCATATATGGCAAGACACATTAAAAATGGGGATGTAAATCACAGCCTTCAAAGATAAGGGTTGTATTATGCCAGTTTTGACCTTTAGCATTCCAACTTGAATATCCTGAGTTAAAGAAGTCCATTTAATGCAAACTCAATTTTTTTGGATTTCTGACTCAAAGACCTATCAACCTACCACATTTCAACAGTAAAAGAGCTCATATGAAAGATATATGATTTCTAAGACAACCTTTAAATTCTACTAGCAAACAGGATTTGTGAAGAAACAATTTCAGCTTACTTAAATTTAAATTGTTCACTTTGGAAAGGACTATTTTTTTTTTTAGGAGGATACAAATGGATTGGAGGGATGTGAGGATTAAGCAAGGGATGTGGAGATTAGGGTTTCCTAAAAATAAAAAGAAAAAGAAAAAGAAAGAGGAGGCGGCTAGAAAGAAGAAGAAAACTCAGCTCTATTTTTCTTAGTTGAAAGGATACAAAAACCTTTGGATTTTAAAAATTATGAGCTTTATTCTATCTTTTCTTTTCAGTTTATAAGATGAGTATGAATGTTTTCCTATACTTATTTTCTATGATTGTTTAGTTTGATTGTTAGAGCGGACTCTAATTTATTATTTTAAACCAATATACTACTAAGTTTTCTATCAAAATCGAGTTATGATATTTGAACTTGTGAAGCGAAAAAGTTAAATAATTATGGTGGATCTATGTTGTTAATCTTAAGGAAAACATTCAACTAAATCGACAATATATTACAGACGATTATGTTGTCTAAGATTTATCAACATATCTAGTTCTTAAGGCTTCTATTGAATTAAATTACTAGTGTGGACATTGTGGTTGTTTAATAGTTAGGGTTAGTTATATTATGGATCGGTTAACTGATTAATATTAAGGAAAAATAGATATTCAGAATATAAATTGATGTATCGTTTCAGTGATCAGTTTTGATTTTTATAGGTGGACATTTACTTGAGACCAAGGTCTTTCTCTAGACAAGTTTCAGATTTATTTAATTTAGCTTGATTGTTTTATTCTGTTTACCATAGTATAGCCTAGATAACCTCAAAATCTCCCAACTTTGAATCATCTAGTATAAAGACTTGAACTAGATATTCCTCATGACTTCGACCCCTTACTTGTTTTATGCTATCTTGTTTGTCTAAACTAGGGTAATTAATTTGTGTGATCATGAAATCACAATATATTCATGTAGATCATGAATATAAGTATGATGAGCATGAGTCACAGTACATGCCTACCAAACCCGCCAACACTTTTGTCCTACGATCGCAAAATCAACAATGATCAGAAGATGTATTTGCTGACATTATAAGAATATTTGAATATTTTTGTGTGATCATGAAATCACAATATATTCATGTAGATCATGAATATAAGTATGTTGAGCATGAGTCACAGTACATTCCTAGAGCATGAGTCACAGTACATGCCTACCAGACCCGCCAACATTTTTGTCCTACGATCGCAAAATCAACAATGATCAGAAGATGTATTTGCTGACATTATAAGAATATTTGAATATTTTCAATTTATATCTAATTTAATTAAAATTAAATGTTATATTTTCAATAAATATAATTTAAATTATGATGTAAGATGAGTCCACTATTTACTATCGCACACATTGGCAGATGCGACTACATGAGCGAATACAGCCATATATGGTCCAGGCTAGTTTTCTGTATGTTAATTGTCTTGACCACATCAAACATGACCACAACTTGATCCATGCACTGATTAAGCGATGGAGATATGAGACATACATATTCCATCTTAGGCATGAAGAGATGACACTGACACTACAGGACATGACATTTTTTCTTGGATTGCCTATTGATGGTCAGGCAAGTATGAATAAAAAAAATCTAAATAGCAACGAATCGCTGGATATGATAGTTCAGACTATGGGGGTTACACTTCATATAGGGGGTGTTTGCAATTTATATAGGTATGAATAAAAAATCTAAATAACTATTTAGATTTGAATGTTTCATACATAACAAATTGTTGGATATGGCAGTCATCTCCCACTAGGATGTAAGTATTGTGATGTTATTTTTGCAATTAGATACATTTATAATGTGTTCTTGAAAGTTTGAAAAAAGCAATTAAACTAACGTGTTTTTAATGCTAGATGGTGTGATGGATGAGTTTTTAAAAATAATCCAGCACATGTGCTTGTATTTTATCGGAGCTAGCTCGATAGAAAACAAGTTATCCAATTATTTTTGCAATTAACTACACTGAAGTATTATTGTTTGATATTTATTAATCTGCAAGTCATATGGATGCCTTACTCGAAAGAAAGATTTGCTCCAACTGGATGCCTTAAAGGAATGAATATCTAGATAGAGTAATAAAACAGTTCGTCTACAAACAACATCGATATCAATACGAGTGATGCTTTGCATGCCATTACTTGTAGAGGTAAAAATTATGGTTACGAATGGTCAGGTCAACATAGTGCTTATCTATCATAATGGAATGCATAGAGGAATGAAATATTTATATAGATGCATCATATAATTACTGAAGAGGAGTATATGATTTAGAACATGAGTATAACATGATGGGTCTACTCCAAACTCGAGTAGGTTTCTCCACTTTGATATATGCAGTATGAGCAACATGTCCAACAAATTCAATATCACATAAATAATAAAGTCTTTTTATTATTAATATATGTTAACCATTGAGTTTTACATATGTATCTTTTAATTTAACATTAATGTTTTATTAATGTTAGGTTGGCTTCTTGCTATGGGAGGGTCAAGAGACTGCATCTTATTTTCATAGTATTTGTTGTAACCCATTTTTGGGTCCCCACATAAAACATAATAAAATACAAAAAAAATCAAAAACATATATTATCAAAAAAATATAACAGTGAAAAAATGCCAGAGCGCCCTAAAAATGTTCAAAAATTGATTGAGGATGTTCAAAAATATAAAAATTAATTTTTGACAATATATCATTGACTGATGAGAGCCCCGATGATAAAGAAAATTCAATTTCAGGAAGAAAAATGCAAAATTAGAAGTTTATGGACTCAATTAAATTTTATTGAAGGTTTAATTGCATTTATGAAGATTTTAATTGCAAGAAAAATTGATTTTGGAGTTATTTTGGGCTTTAATTGGAAGACATTAATTTTCTGGGGTCAAATTATAATTTTTGGAAGTTTAATTTGGTCAAATCAGGGGCTTAATTGCATAAATATTGAGGTTTAATGGCCAATTAGGGACTGAATTGAAGAAATCCGAGACCAAGGACTAAATTGTAAAACGCGCGCAAATGGAGGGCCGAAATTTGAATCTGACGCGTTTTGGCGCCAAATCCATTCAAATAAAACGACACCGTTTCATGCACTGTTTATATATATATATAAAAAAAAAAAAAAGAACCCAAAACGGTGCCGTTTTGAACGGCACCATCATCTTCCTCCCCTGGACGCGTAGAGAACAAGGGAGAAGAATCGTTTTTTTCTTCTCTTTTCGCCTACTTTCTTTCCCGGCTTTGGCGCAATAAGACGCCCACAATTCACCCACTTGCCTGGCTTTTTTATCTGTTGAAAGGTAGTGGAGGGGGCGGTCAACAGTGGCCGCCCCAGCACGTTGCCCTCCCCTGTTTTCCTATAAATACAGGGGAGGGCCGAGAGAAAAAAAAAAAAAAAGGAAGAAAGGGGGACCGAGAGAGAGGGAACAGAAGAGAGGGAGAAGAAGGAGAAGAGAAGGGATAACACAGAAGAAGAAGAGGGAGAAGCAGCAGAGGAGAAAACAAAGGAAACAGAGGAGAGAGAGAAGGAAAACACAGAGCCACCGCCGGCCACCCCACTGTCAGCGTCGCTTCCTGTCGCCACCAGCAACTCCGCCATCGACGACAGCCACCACAGGTCAGCCCTCAACCCCTTATCTCATTTTACTATTCATCTTCTTGCATGCAGAACGTGCACTGTGCACGTTCTGCAAACCATGAATTAATTGCCCGGTTACTGTGCATGTGCACAGTAACTTGGCAAATTAATTCACTGGTACTGTGCACACAGTAACCTGGTTACTGTGTGCGCAGTAACCAGCCATTTGGGCCTGGGCTGGGCGTCAGCCAGCCCATGTAAATGGGCCAGGTTTGGCCCAGCCCATGCAATTAGGCCTGATCCGGCCTATTTTTTTTTAATTTTTTTTTATTGTTTTAAAAAATATTTATGATGTTTTCATTTTTTATTTATGTTATTTTTATTAATATCGGGTAGTATTTTTATGTCGAAAAAAATACAAATCGGGTATTAAAATACCCGGTTTTTTTGTCACAAACTTTCAAAAAAATACAAAAAAATTAAAAAAAAAACATTTTTGTGCATACAGCCAAGTGTCTCAAATCTAAAATATCATATCGTATTTTTCATGTCAAAAAACAATATTTTAGCATGCATTTTGGCTTTAATAACCAGTTTATTAAAGTCAAGAGAACATTGGCCAAAATCTCAAAAACAACAAAATATTTTATTTTGTTTGATTTTAGTATCAAGGATTATGAATTTATATGTAAATCGTATTCCTGATAAAAAAAAATATTTTTTCTTTTGACGACTTCGAATAGTTAGTTTTTTACCCGATAAAGATAAGGATCTCCTTACAGAGGAGGACTTTTCTTAAACCGTAAACGAACCAACAATTCAAAAACCACAACACGATTTTAGATTTTAACAGACATTAAAACAATGCAGCCTACCTTAGGTAGGGCGTAGTTGGGGTGCTAATACCTTCCTTTTACGCAACCAGTCTCCGTACCCGATCTCTAACGACCAGTTAAGGTTCCTAGTAACCAGAATACTAGGTGGCGACTCCCAGTCCATATTTTCACTTGTAGAGACAAGAATTCCTTGTCTCTCCCTATTTCCAAGGAATAAATATTCCGATTTTTCCTTGAGGGTGGACGATCGCCGCGCCGCCGCACACGTGCGACAGTATTGATGAAAAAAGTGAAGTTCATACCATACCATCCTGATGGTTAAATGTTTGTCACACTTGACTTGAAACCTTTGGAGAGAGGCTAACTCTTGATGATGTTATGGCAAAGGACAAGGCCACTCAGGCAGGAGCACGAACTGGATCCAGTCATGCTACTTATAATTAAGCCTAGATCATCTAGTAGACGACGTAGACATAGAAAGATAGATGAGTTATATTTATATATTTTGGGATTACTTGAATATTGTATTATTGAATTATTTTTAATTTGTTTTGAATGTATATATGTTTCTTTTTTCTTTTTCTTTTTTTTTGCATTCCCATGCCTACTTGTGATTATGAAATATGAGAAAATATTAAGTTTAGTTAGAATATGATTATTGGTGCTATTGAGGTTTTTTTGTACGTTTTTTAAGCACGACAAAATTTTGGGAATAGTTTCTATATAATGATAACTCTGTCCAAATTTTGAAAAAATTGAAAATATTTAACTCTCTAAGATCATAAAGTAAATAAAATCTCTAAAAGGTCTCCTTAAGGATGTTGTTGTTCTAAACTACGACATTCGATCAAATTTTACGTTTGAGACATTTGATTAAATTTCACAATTCAAAAATGCAAAATTCAATCAAATGTCATGGTTCATAACAACAAATTTTGATTAAATGTCGAGTTTTTTAAAGGAGAAATTTGATTAAATGTCGTGGTTCAGACCAAAGTTTCAAAAGACTTTCCTTTATATTTTTTTAATATCAAGTTATCGACATGATCAATTTTCATAACCTGTAAATAAAAATGTAACATATTCTATCATCTTGGACTTCCATATTATCATCAACACAAGAACAACTTCTTTTTTTTCTTCCATATTTCCTCAAGCAAGTCAATTATTATATTATTCCAAAATATTTCAAGTAATGGGACAAATAAATTAGTTACCACATAAAATCAACAAATATTCATATTAATGCAAAAAGAACCTAAAACTTAGTGTATACAATTACATTCATATGGGTTTAAAAGAAACTAATTATGATAAATCATCCAAATTTAATTTATATTCGTATGCTAGTTTGTTACAAAATTATATTACATAATAAAATATGCATTGATTTCACAAAATTAAAAAATGTGATATCCATTACTTGTCACGATGCTATGAAATACCTGAAATTTATATAATACTCAACATGATTAATTTATAGATAAAGAATATTTACTATTATTAGTTTTACATGTAATTACTCCCGATTCATATAATTCACATGATTTAATGCAATATCTTCTCTTAACAAACCAAAACTTGTTCATTTCTTCATTACAAATTTCTCTAATTGCCCATTAACCAATGAACTAGTTCCAGTAATTAGTTTATCTAATTTTCTATTAATTAGGAAATTATCCCATTTTCCAGAGAATCAAAATCTTTATCTACCTAATAACTAGGACTCTATCCTTATTAACTAGGGAATCAATATCTTCGTCTTCCTATTACCAAGAGCTTCAATGAGTTAAATTGATTCCTTAGTTGCTTCAACACGCAACCCAAACCTTTCTTTGATGCGTTCTTGTAAACCATAAATCCTTCTGTTTTCGAATGAAGTGCTAACACTATAGCAGACATAAGCCTTCTTTTTAACTCATAGAAGCTCTTCTCACACTCTTCAGTCCACTCCCACTTTGTCTCTTTCAGAGTCATTCAGGTCATTAGAATAGCTATGTTTGAGAATCCTTCCATAAATCTCATATAATATCTCACTAACCCGAGGAAACTAAGAATTTCAATACCTTCAACAAATATGACATACCGTAAGAAAACTACCTCCTTCCAACAAAATTCACATTTAGTTTAGCACACAACTGATGTTCCTTCAAGGTGTGTAATACTTGTCTTTGTTATTGCCCATGTTCCAAATATGAGCTAGAGTAAATCAAAATAAGTTATAAGAGAAGTACCAAGTATTACAATAATAAAGACTTCCACTTCCCTTAGCCGGAGATAATCCTGGTATCTCCTTAGGAAATACCTCTAGAAATTCCCTTACTGTGGTAAACACATTATTAATATTAACATTTTTGCTTAAAAAAGTACTTATAGTAATCACTTTTTTTTCTACCCTACATGGATTCTTCCCTTGTTTCCCTACAAGTTTATGTGCAACAAATAAGTGTGTCCCCTCAGAATCAAATAACACATACACAGGTAGAGAATTTAACTATAATGTACTTGTTATTACATTGGGGGCGACCCTACCCCTTCCTATATCATATACCCTGAGTCTTAGCATCATGAGCACTATCAATTTAAGCCCTAGACCACCTTCTACTGCTGCTAGCCTCTAATTGTGTCTGTCTAGTATGTCTATAGTGACTAATTGACATTAACTCTAAGTGCTATTGCTAACTCTGAATAAACTCGATCCTCCGATGATGGCTTATTTGAAAGTGTCATTGACCCCCCTACAATAATAGCACCTTTAGCCTAAATATCGGTAGTCCTACAATATAGCACAATCTTGACAATACAAAACAGTCTCCTGGATGTTTCTGCCCACACTGAACACATCGTGGATAGATAATTGTCTTCTGCTTCAAATACCCTCTGATGGAACTACCCTTTATGTTCAACTGCCCTTCAATTGACCTCACATTGGCACTCTGAGTAGACCTAATTGTCACTCCTCCCCCTTTCCTAAACTGATTAAACTATGTTTTTCCCTTCTTTAGAAAAAGGGGTCTACCCAAAGGATAATCCACATCCTTCCTTTTCCCAAACCTAGACTAGCCCTTTCTTATACATTCTTATAAAGCCTCTACCATCTCAATAAGTTCTTTGGTTGTGTCAAACTTAAATGTAATCAGCCCTTTACCTCAATTCCTATTATAATCCATCTTTTAACCTTTTCTATCTTGTACTACTCATATTCAAGCACCGACAACTCTCCTTCTACCAAAGCTAAAAACTCTTATTCTTTCACTTTACAATGATATGATGAGTAAAATTGACTTTTAAACTGTATCTTAAATTCAGTCCATGTCAATGTTCCTGTAGGTCTCCTTGATTTTACTCTATCCTACCAAGATCATGCCCTATTTGATTATAGGTGTATAACACGGTTCACTCGTAGATCCTATGCTACCTTTATTTGATCCATGATATTCTTAACTATACTAAACCATCCACTTGCAATCTCAGTGTACAACTTCCCTAAATAGGGTTCACACACCAACTCTATTATGCTCTTTATATTTTGCACCAATTTAACTACATTATATGTAGAGGTCATAATTATTGGTGTTGTTCTCTCTACCGGAACTATAACATTTGTCACAAATGGTGTATTGGGCATTGCTTCAATCACTGCTCTCCCTTTCTAATATATGAATATAAGGTCAATGTGTATTGCAGGTGTTCTTGTAGGTGTTGCTATTGCTAGTGGGGAACTACTCTCTATCTCTCTTCACTCGACCTCACAAACTGTGACACTCCCACCTATCTAGAGACAACATCATCATGGAGTTCAAAAGCCTCCCCCAATCTCAATCAATGAGATATCATTGGCATGTGAGAGGCAATATCCTCCAAGGGATCCTCCTTTTGCCTCTCCACAATGCTAGTATGTTGAATTTATCCCATACTAGTGGAGAATCTATCATTGTATCTTGCCTCGTACGAACCATCGTGATACAAATCAACAATTTTCAAAGCTTCATTCCAATTCCTGAACCCAGAACACAGCTCTGATACCAACTATAGTAACCCAAAATCTTATTTTATCATATTTAATGGAACATATAGTATTATCATTTAAAGTACAAGAATTTTTATTTTTTATTATTATTATTATTATTATTATTATTATTATTATATAATTCTACCAAAGTTTTATAAGAGTTTTATTTATATATTTTTAATACCAAGTTATGAACTGAATCAATTTTCACAATTTGCAAATAAAATTTCAACATTTTCCTATCATCTGGGACTTCTATATTTTTATATTACCATTAACACATGAATAACTTCCTTTTCTTCTTCCATATTTCCTCAAGCAATTCAATTATTGTATTATTCCAAAATATTTCAAGTAATGAGACAACTAACTTAGTTACAATATAAAACCAAAAAAATATTCATATTAATGCAAATCAAACCTAAAACTTGTCTACATAATTACAATCATATGGGTTTTAAAGAAACTAATCAAGATACATTATCCATATTTAATTTAAATTCATACACTATTTGGTTACAAAATTATATTATATAATAAAATATGCATTGATTTCATAAACTTACCAATGTGATATCCGCTACTCGTCACAATGCTATGAAATACATGAAATTTATATAATACTTAGCTTCATTAATTTATATATAAAAAAGAATATTTACTATTACTACTTTTATATGTAATTACTCCTAATTCATACAATTCATGATTTAAAAATGCAATATCTTCCTTGCCAAATAAGCACTTGTTCCATTTCTTCATTACAAATTTCCTAATTTCCCATTAACAAAGGCACTCTTTCCAATAATCTCGGTGACTAGTTTCTTTAATTTCCCATTAATTGAAGAATTATCCTATTATCTAGGGAATCAAAATCTCCATCTACCTATTAACTAGTGCACTAATCCAATTAGCCAAGGCATCAATATCTTTATTTGCCCATTAACCAGGGTAAGTAATTTCTTCCAACAATTATCATTTATTAAATAAGGTCATTATACAGTGAAAGAAGACTTATAAACACAATTAAATAATGCTCTAGTTTTACAATGTTGAGCACCTACTTAAAGTCTGGTCGCGTGAACTAATCCCATACTACTGGGTGAGTCCTATAGTCTCTCCTATACAAATAAGAATAATATCATTTTTTTTTAACTCAATTGATCATCATTTTATTCTTAACTTAAAATAACTTAGTACAATTACATAGCTTTAAGCTAATCCTTATTTGAAACATAACTAAAAAAAAAAATTTGGTTTAATGCATAGTTTGTTTCTTTTGAAAGTTAAATTAATGCTTCACTAAAAGGAAGGAAACTCATTTTTCTTTCATCGACTCATCCAAGACTATTCTTATTGCAACATCAAAATTATTTAGCCAAATTTAGTCCAACCTTCTCTTGGTTTTTATTTTTTATCTATATTCTTATAACTTTGATTTAAGTTAAGTCTGTTTCATTGGAAAGATATCATCCCTTACTTCAACTTTCATGTAGAACTTGTTCCAATTTTTTGTCCTTTTTTAGTCCTAAAATCCGACTAAAAGTTGGATGATAAAGATGTCCATATTTCCTATTTCTTTCTTTTGACATATAACAAAGTATTTTCATTTTTTTTTCTCACCATTCAATAGAATTGTTTCTCCTCTATGTGATTTATAACATCATTGACCCTATCATCTTACTTATCAAATCATTTTCTCACTTCCTTCTATAAATAAATAAAATTCTCTTATTAATACACATTTATTTCTTTACTTTCCTTCATTTATAAAACAATCAACATAACATGAAATTCTTCATAATTCACAAAAACTTTGAAATTTACTTAACACAAAGTATAACCAACTTTCCATTACAATTCAAAACACAAAATTTATATTTCTTTTAAATCCATTATTTACATTTAACACGTGCTAAGGTAGAGATACCCAAACAACATTCATGCAATTATTTGAATTTTCTTCAATTTCCCTTTATGGCCAACACTAAGATGATTCTAAACCCTAGGATTGGTTCTAGAATAGATCAATTTGTTTTAGTTGTTTTCATCCATTTCAATCCAAATTACATTAAACAAAGCCAATTTCTCATTTCCCCCAATTATACTCATGAATCTTAATCTAAAATTTGCAATC
The DNA here is from genome assembly GCA_033617975.1 of Populus alba x Populus glandulosa. Lineage (NCBI taxonomy): Eukaryota > Viridiplantae > Streptophyta > Magnoliopsida > Malpighiales > Salicaceae > Populus > Populus alba x Populus glandulosa. Next base: position 10,098,978 of record CM066161.1, read on the forward strand.
TACACATCAATTTCTAATTGTAATCAATCTAATTTATATTGTCAAGTTTAAAACCACTTATCTGGTGATAAAGTGAGTTTCAATCCTTAACTAGTCAAAAATTTTCCGACACTGAATCTTTAATCCATTTGGTCGGCCTTTCTCCACACAATTTCCAAATTCCTTTCGTCTTTTTTCTCCCTTCATCATTGTCTAGAAATTGTTCCCTAACTATTTAGGCTAAATCATACTCAAATCCCTTCAATTTTGTTGTATTTTCTCTGATATTTTTAGTGAAAAAAGCATGAAAGTCCTCCCCCTCTTCTTTTTTTTTTGTTGACAGCCATTTGAGAGAACTTTTGGGGTTTTTATAGTCAAAACTTTAGGGTAATTACACATTGACTCATTAGCTTAGTTTTTTTTTCCCCGTATTTTCTCTTTTCAAACAACTTGTGCTACATACTCATGTTTCTTTTAATTTTTTCACTTGTTATTTAAGTCAATATATTTGATTTGATTTAATCAATTCCATCCTTAATTTAATATTTTAATATTTAGGAAATTTTAACCGAGCTTTTACATATGAAATTGCCTATTTTAGGGATGAACATCAAGTTTTTCCTAAATCGATGAAATCATCTATTTTAAAGATTAACATTAACTTATCCTAGATCAAAATCATTTTTTTAGGGATTAATGTTAAAATCATTATTTTGAGGGATTAACATTAAAAAAATTCATTTATCAATGAGTCTTCTATTTTTAGGAATAACATTATTGTTTTATGAAAATAAATTGAGAATAAAATTAGAAATAAATTTGGACAATCAATAGTGGGCATGGAATAAATTTAGGAAAACACGTAGTATAAGTAACCTTTGTTTTGGAAGGATGTGATTACGGTGATGTCAATCTTCCCTTAAGCATAACCGACTCAGTACTTGAATTTCTGGAACCATTGTCTATTTTAGGATTCTTAATTTCCTTTCATTACTAAATGGAAACTCTATTATTTTTATTTTCCCCTTTAATTTCAGAGAGTCTTGTATTCATCACAATATGATAATACTCCTAACTTTTTGAGAATTTCTAGACTTATAATTAATGACCTATATTCGGCTTAATTATTTGTGTAATAAAATCAAGCCAAGAGGGTAAGTTATTGTATGACCTCATAGGGATATAATGGCCTTATTTATATAGTTAAAGAGTTTGAATCATAATTACAAAGGAAATTATAATAATATATAGATATTGGTATCAAATAAACAATATTATATCATTATACAAACTAACTTCTCTTCTATTGATACTCTAGTTAATCCTAGGCTAATTTGTCACTTTTATTTATTTATTTATTTATTTTATTAAGGACTCATATTCTGAATAGAACTACATCTTCTAGTTATCAATGTGTGTTCAAACTCTATTCGATGATCAATTTCTCTTAGTTGATTGTAACTCCTAGTCGCTTGGTTGGCTAGTTCACTCAAATTGTTTTGGTTGACCAAGGTCTCTTACAACTTAGTTGATTCTTCTTATTCAAAATCAACTTTAGCTCTGTTCTCTTGGTTTGTCATGAACAATCATTGTTATCTACTATTAACACGTGCATGTTTGTTTTAAGTGTAAATAACAACTAGTTATGACCATCATACAACGTCATCTTATCCATAAAACAGATACACATATAGTTGTATATAAGGAACTAATACACAAACATGCCCATATATGGTGTGGTGGGGATGATGTAATAACCCTCGCATAATTAGGATGTGATCATACAAGATAAACAATAATATACTACAAAAGTATTGTAATATTTTTTTAAAAACAAACACAACCTTGGGCGACTCATGTCCACCCAAAACCTTATCCTTAATTATTAATAATATTTTCATTTCAAATAACACAAATACATCTTTTGATACATTGCCATATTACAGAAAATGATCTTAAAATAGTATAACATCAAAATAAAGAATAATATTATTGAGAATGATAGTTCATAATAAAAGGAGTAATATTAAACCATAATAATTATATGATATGTTTGGTACAATCCTTCAAGATTATCAAATAAAATAAACATAGAAATCCTACAGCTAAACATCATGTCAAGCCATCTAATGTCGTGGGGCACATGATGAACCTGTCAAAAATTAAACAAACTAAACAATAAGAATAATAGTTATATTTCATAACACAATATTAAACATTAGATATTCAATAATGGAATTCTCTTACATATACCTATGCTACTTACAAAACCTTTAGTTTCTCAATGTAGTATTACCCTTATTTACCATACACATCTCTATTAACCATCAGTCGTAACATTGTAATCTAACATGTAAATTCTATTTTTAACTTACGAGTTATTCATATAAATCTAGGATTCTATATATAGCACCTAGTCCCTAATCTTTTGGCCAACCCCTTATATAAGGCATAAGTTTATAATGGTTTTTCTTATACTAATATCAATTTGTAGCCTCAGACATAAATGTCTCCACTCCAAGATCCTTTTTAATCATCCTTTAGAGGTCCAATAATATACTCAACAAGTAGTCCTTGATCACCCATATCTATTCCCAAAATGTATACCCATCATCTTCATGGTCTTTGTTCATGCGGCTGCTTATTATTCAACACTACTACTTGTGGCTGGTATCTTAACTTAATGATCGAGTCCTCATTCCTTATGGTCGACCTATAGTATCCATTCAAAGCCCTACACACGTGTTTGGCTCCCATTTTCACATACATATTTATCATTTTCTTCAAATACCATAAATTTAGCCTCACTCATATGACAGGCTCCCATGCTCAAATATAACTTTAACACGTCCTTCAATGACTAATAAAATCATCCACACTTATGTGGTAGGCTTCCAAGATTATATTTCATTCATAATCGTTTCCAACACAAGTTCACCAACTAAGTTCCCCTCTGCAGGGTTGGTTTTCACACAACAAGACAATCACTTGACAAATTTTCATAATTCACCATTCCAAGCCCCACTTATATAGCCAACTTCTATACACATATACAAATTTAAAGTATACACCTTAACAAGACTTCACTAGTCTTTTAACAATCCCTTACTTTAGATAAACATCTATTATTGAAGTACAACTTAGATATTAAAACTCAATTTAAATGCTGATAATTTAAGAGGTTGAGATGACAAACACCTACATACTCCTTTTACTATTCATATCCCGCTTGCTTGAGAACCCGCAATCGATGTTTCTCTTGCATCATAATACGCCTTACAACACTATCACTTCTTAAAAATATAAAGAATGCTCACTATTTGTTTTCCTTATTATTGACCATATTCTTCTTTTCTTTAACAATTTTGGTTTTCCTTTCTTTCATTCTAGACTGTCTAAAGAAAAAACTATTTTTTTTCTTATTATTCTGCTCGTAATAAAAGCTTGGGGTTTTAAAAATAACCTAATTGAAATCGACGGATGCATGACAAACTTTTCGGGGACACTAAGTGTATGCCCAAATGTAATTCAATGTTGTAAGGTGAGTGTGCATACAAGTTTTAAAGTTTAATTAGTATAGGGATTGACTTTGAAAAAATATGTCATGTTGACTTTATAGTGTTATACCAATGCAAGCTTTTAAACCTTCAACATTATATTCTTTGATTATGCATTCTTTCAATGATATGTATCTCTAGAACTTGCTTCATATCTTATTGAGATTACATTCACATTACATGCATACATGAAGATGATAAAGGCAATAGGAATTTTAACCACTTGAGCCAAAAAGCCAACCTAAAACATATTATCCTTAAAAAGCCCTTTTGAGCTTATTTATCTTTCTTTTTTTTTGCTTTACCTATGTGTAAGCCTTAATTTTTTTTATGTTTTCCTTTTTTTCTTGGCCAAGGATTAGTAGAGCATATACTTGTTAATATCTCATGGATTATGGTTGGAAATTTTATGAAAAGAAAAAAATTAGTGATACTTGATGAAAAGATGGGCAAAATTGCCAAAGGTGAAAGAAAAAAACAAAAGAAAAAGGAAAAGAAAAGTGTTCTTTTGTGTTCTTAAGATTTATGTTGATGGAGCTTGAAATCAAATAAAGTTAAGTATTGATGCTTAAAAATAGAAAATTTATGTGCTTTGATGGGATATCTTATTTCAAAAATCATTTTTTTTTTAGAATGCTCGACTTCCTTTGGTTTTAGCCTTTTATTTTTCATTCCCATTACAACAAAAAAAAAAAGTAGGACCTTTTGATTCATGCATTGCTTGTAATATTTTAGTAATGGAGATGAGATTGAAGAGCAAGCTTATGGTAGAACATATTCATTGATTGAATTTGAGAGATTTAAATACATAAGTGTTGGAGTGTATATCAATGAGAGGACCTATCAGTTTAACATGGCATAGATTTCATTTAAATCTCAATGATTAATTGAGTTTTGAAGTTCGCATGTAAATAAATTCATGAAAATTTATGTTCTTTATCCTTCTTGATTGTATTCTTGTTTACAATGTTTGTACTCTTGGACATTGATAGGAGATTAAGAGATTAGTCATAGTTATTTTACTTATTTAATTTAAGTTTGATTTCATCTCTCCTTTCTCGAGGACGAGCAAAAGTTAAGTGAAGGGGTATTTGTTGCAACCATATTATTTAATAGTTTTACCCATATTTACCTAGTATTTTGTCTATGTTTTATATATAAAATGTCTTGATATTCTTTGTTTTATGTTTTGAAGGCACTTTTAGATGTAAAATTAAATAAGAAGTCAAATGGAGATAATTGATATATTTGACATCTGATTGATGTTTTGTGCAGAACTTGAGCTCTAAAGGTCGAAATGAAGTAATTCTAGTGGCATTAGAAAGCTAACATTCATACCTTCTGTACATATATGGCAAGAAAAATAAAAAGAGAAAGAGCATAGAGATCACAGCCTTCAAAGACAAATCTCGCATTCTGCCAATGTTGACCTTTAACCGTTCCGACTTGAATATCTTGAGGTATAGAAGTTCATTTGATGCAAACTCAATTTTGTTGGATTCCGACTCGAAGACCTATCAGACTGCCACAATTTAGTAGAAAATAAGCTCATATGAGAGATATATGAGTTTTCTAAGATGATATATGAATTATACCAGCATATAGATTTTGTGAAGAAACAAGTCTAAATTACATCCCAAGCTTCCAAACCGACATTCAAGTCTTTATTTTGGCAATTTAGCTCCTCTGAGTCAAAATTCAAAGCTTGAAGATTTTATGCAAGGTTATATCTCCTTTTTAAGGAAAATTATTATTGAACTACTTAAATGTAAATTGTCTACTTAAAAAAGGATTATTTTTCTAGAAAAGGGATTAGGGTTTCCTATGATATAAAAAGAAATAGAAAAAGGAAAGCGGCATCAGCCAACTAAGAGAGAGAAAACATGCATTTCCTCTACAAACCTAAATTCATGCATTCATTTTGCTTTTTGATTGGTTGTTCAACAGACATCCAAGGCTAAATTCTTTTTCTTGGTTGCAAGGACAAAAAACCTTTGGATTTCAAGAACTGTGAGATTTATTGTACCTCTTATTTTTAGTTTATATGATGAATGAATATGTTTGTTTTCCTATGCTTATTTCTTAGGATGTTTATTTTAATTGCTAAAATGGACTCTAAGTTATTATTGTCAACAATCTATTGCTAAGTTTCCTGTCTAAACCGGAGTTGTGATATATGAACTTGTGAAGCAACTAAGTTTAATAATTGTGGCAGATATACGTTATTAATCTTAGATAGAACATTCGATCAAATCAAACATGGATTGCGGACAGTTATGTTTTTTTTAGTAATCAACTTCTCTAGTTCTTAAGGTTGTCATTGAATTAAATTACTAGTTGACACGATCAAAGAGTTGATGTCTTATGCCAAGTGCAAGAGTGTCAAAATAATAAATAACTCGACAAGACCGAGGTCGATCCACATGAAGGTCAACTATAGAAATTAAAAATAATATAATAAAACAAAGAACTAAATAGAACTTTGAGATGTGAGATTAATGTGAGGATTAAACAATGATAAAAACAATTGTCAAGGTTACAGGATTCACTAATATTATTAAAAATAAGTATAGTATAAATTATTTTTATTACTCAACTAGAAACCACACACAAAGAAGGTTCTAATCGGATGATTTATCATTAATAATTCATTATAAATTTTTAACATGATCATATTAATTATATTATTTAGTAACACCATATTTTTAAATATTATCATGAATTCATGATACTAACTTATGTTAACAACAAATCAAGTTCCTCTCATAACAACGATGTCGGCCGAAGACAATGAAGGATCTAGCATTTATTGTACCAAGTGTTATACAACACAAATCTAGATTAATCATTTAACAAGTAAGGTATTAAAAATTAGTAAGATAAAAAGATAAAACATATTAATAACAAACTTTCTTGGATATAAACATTGAAGTCCATGTTGAATTTATATTATATTATACATATTCTAACACCATTAGTGAAACCTTTTTACCTTGATATAATTAACTTACCTAGACATAATGAAGAAAAAGAACATAAATAAACAAGATAACATAATTATGATATAAGTTAACTAAGAGTAGTAAAGGAAATTAAAAGCATAAATAAGAGATTAATAAAAATAAAACATGAAATAAATCTTGAACATTACAAAGAGAGAAAACAAAAAAAAATGATCTTTATCTGAAAACCAAGATGCCTAAATGTATGGAAAATACCTTTTTTTTATAGGCTAAAAAGAACTATTCATTTTGTAATTAACTATTGAATTGGTGGGCAATTATTGGCTTAGTAGACTTGGTGGTTTAGGTATGGATTTGTTTTCTGGATTAAATGGCATTGTTCCAATCAGAATTTGACAAAGTGGTATTCATGAAAGTTGCAGGAATCTGTCTCAGCTTTCCATCCAAAAAAGAATGAGCTCATTTGAACTTCTAGAACTCGAGATATGGACTGAACATTGAACAATGTCTAGGTTATACGATAAATTCGGACTTCTCTTTTGATGCTAAGATTTGGACCCCAAAACAGCATAATTGAGTCTTGGACTCTCACGAATATTTTAAGCCTATGTCTTAGCTTTCTATCCATATAAACCAGACTGAAATCCAAGATCTACAGCTCTGGATATGACCCAATGACTTAGGCTCCGTTTGTTTCCAGGAAAGTGAATTCCTTTTGGAAAGTGAATTCCGGGGAAAGTGAATTCCTGGAAAGTGAATTCCGGGAAAGTATTTTCCAATGTTTGGTAGTGTTATGGAAAATAAACTGGAAAACACTTTCCAGTGTTTGGTTGTGTTATGAAAAATGAACTGGAAAATAATTTATTAATGAATTAATTTTTTTTTCAAATTTATCTAATATATATAAAATATTTAATCACTTACAATAAAAAAAAATGAAATCTAAAATCTAAAAATGTATATATCATATCATATTCCGGGAATTCACTTTCCTGCCATCAAACACAGCCTTAATGATGTTCCAGTTTGAATTGAATCAGCATCTCTTTTCTAAGCTTAGCCCTTTCTTTATCCTTTCACTTTAATCAATCCTTTGAATTGTAAGATATGTCTGCATTTAAAATGAGCATTTACCATAAATTAAAACTATCTTATATTATCAGACTTGTTATTATAAAACATGCTTAAGTTAGGGAATTTAATAATACTTTAAGTACAATATGATGATATAAAGCCTTAATGAGAATGCATTATTAAGTATTAATCACCAGTGCAGACACTATGGTTATTTGATGGTTATGATTAGTTATACAACGGATCTGTTAAATAATCAACGTAAAAAAAGATAAATATTCAGAGTATAAATTGATGTTTCGTTTCCATGATCAGTACTGATTTCTGTATGTAGATATTTACTTGTGACAAAGGTTTATTTTCTTGATAAATTTTGTTTTCTTTGATTTAGCATTTATTTTTCTTTCTGTTTATTATAGTCATGGATAACTTCACAATCCCCACCCGCCAATTACACATCATATAGCATAAAAGTTTGAACTAAAACTTTCTCGTAGAATCAACTATTTGTTTGCTCTATACTATTTTATTTATTTAAGTTAGGGTAATTAATTTATGCAACTGCGATATCAAATTTTTTTTTTTTTAGGGGTTAACATGATCTTATATCTAAAATATCAGGTTAATCAAATTAAACTAAATTAAATTAATTTTTCTTTTAATTTTATTATTATAAATTATCTCAATCTCATATTTTATATCACATAATAATTAAATTAAGTCAGATTTATTAGAGTTATCATAGTATCACTATTAAACGTGAGCCGATAATAATTATACCGTAGAGACTTTTGGCGTATGGGGATGACACATTGAAACCTTGATAGAGACGTCATTTCACATCGAAGGACGTAAGACCAAGGTGTTACTAACGATTCAATATGTTTTGAAAATAAAGCTTGAGAACACCAATGACAATGGACCGACAGTATTTTCTAGGTGTAGAAAAATAGAAGCCAACAAAAACCTGAAATGAGGAAAAAGAAATTAAAACATCTAGGGCTCAGATATCATCACAAAATACAAGACTGAAGAAAAATGTTTTACATTTTATATCAAAACAACTATATAAGACTCATATATATAGTATCAAACTTAGACTTACAAGGAAAATAACTATAATTAGTCATAAAAACCATGATCACCTATGATTAATTATAATACAAGATTACAATAATAAATATAAAAATAGTTACCCATAATTGATACAAGATTATAATGAACATATACAAACTAAATATAATCTAATATTACCTAACAATAATATTTTATTAAAATATCTCTATCTTAGAAGGTGTGACCGCACCTTTCTTTACACACCAACCCACTAAAAAATGACACCCAGCCAATCAAAATTAAAAAGATGTTTTAAATTGAGTTAAAATATTATTGTTTAAAATTTAATTTTTTTTATTTAGAATTATTTTTTTAGTACTTTTAGATTTTTTTTTATATTGATATTAAAAATAAATTTTAAATAATAAATCAATATTATTTTATGTATTTATAAATAAAAAAATATTTTAAAAAACGTAACAATATTACACAGACTAATAATCTAACGCGTAACAGCAATATTTTTACCATTACCGGGGTAAAAAAAAGCTCCTTACCTATAAAGAAAGTTTCTTGGATAAGACATTCTATATTAAAAAATATATATATATATATATATATATATATATATATATATATTAGTAGCAAATATCATGAGGAAGTTATTTAAAATTAATAATTTATAGGAATTTGAAGTTCTTCAGCGGATCTTTAAGTTTTTTCCCTGAAAATCTTAAATATTAATGTTTTACTTCATTGACTTAATGAATTTTTTCCAAAATTATTATCAAGATGAATTTCGTGTTCTTTTAGGCCTAGCTGAAGCAAACACTTTTATTTCCGCATGTATTTATGGTATTATTAAATGATAATATCAAAAAATAATGTTTAGAACACAATTATCTTTTTCTTTGTTAGGTTTTTTTGTTTTTTATTTAAAAATTATACTTTAGTTTTGTAAAATTAATACTTGATAAATTATAAAATGATATTTAGAATTATAAATACGTGATGTAATATATATATATATATATATAAAACTATAGAAGAAAAATAGGAACCATCACAAAGTTTTTTTTATTTTATTTTTAATTTAATCATTTTATATTAAGTTAATTTAAAATTAGGTTTGATGTTTTATTTTGGTTATTATTATATGGGACTCTCGTAATATTAAAAATAATTTTTGATATTGAGTTAATGCTAAATTTGACAATATAATTCAATTTTATTAATTTAAACCAATTAAAATTTTAAGGATATAATTTTAAACCATAACAAATATTCTACTTTTTTTCTTCTTTTGAAAAACAACATATTTATGTTAATTTCCTGACTTAATCATTAATTTAAATTAACAAATTTATTATTATTTATTGTTATAAAGTTAACAACACACCCAGGAGAAAAAAATGCTTCATCCCAATCATAGCATGAAAGAATCAAACTAGTATAATATAACACCTAATGGAATGTCCATAGAAATATAGGTTTTGTCCAGTTGTGCTGTGCTTTTCATGAACTGAAAGAACAAACACTAATGCGCATTTTGCAGGGAAACTGCTCCTCAAGATAATCAAGAGCAGTGGTCCATATATTCCTTTATGCTGTCCAGTTTTTATTACAAATAATGATGGTTCTTTTGGAAAATTTTAAAGCCGCCAATGATACATCACGCTAACGATTTTGATTAAAAACCTTATTATCAAGAACAGCAATTTGAATGTGAAATAGGATTTGGAGTTGCACGTAATTGAGGGCAGACGGCAAGCCCAAAACCTAGCAGGCTAGCCGTAGGCATGCTGGGGTGCCCTATTCATCGTGCCACAAAAGAAAGGGACTGGAAACAATGAAGGTGTCAAGTTTGCCATGCGAGTGTGAGACAAGCTTTTTGACAGTAATCATCGAAAGCCCCACCAGCAGAGGTTGCGGTAAGGCTTTCTGTCAAGTCGGTGTCCAATGAGGGTCGGATTATCATTAAGAGAGCTTGGTTGCTAGCGATTGGCTTCACAAATTCTTGCAAGTAGGCTATTGCTTAGTTGTCTTGCTCGCTCCTGTGTTGTTGAATTCGAAATCTTGGCTAGTACAACCAGAAAGGGATCGCCATGGCCTGAAGTTCATCTTTCATATGTGTAGACCCTACAAAAACTATGGCTGAGAATGGAGCTCAAAACTCATGAAAAATTAACTACGGTTCTTGTTTTAGCCCACAATTTGATGCGTGGTGGACTGAACTTTGTCATGCGACATGGATCACGTCCTTCCTTTTACGACAAGAAGTTCCTATCTAATGTTTCCTCGAGTTGATGATTCTTCAAGGAAAGAAGACACTTACGCTTTGATTGTCCCTAGAATTTTGTTTTTATCAAGAACAAATATGTATCTTGCTTGTTAGAGAACGAGTTCATTGGACGCCATGGTTAATTTGGATGAGAACTCATCTGGTATTTACCTTCTACCTATGGAAATCTCATGAGTGTAACTAGTTCTTTGACCTCATGTTATCAAATTATCTTATATTAGAGACCTTATCAAATTACATGCAGAGCCATATGAAGATTTGTGAAAATCTAAGATAGGGTTTGTCTCTTCTGGTAAAGGAAGCTAATGTTATTGGCCACTCATTAAGTGGATGGCTGCAAAATCTATACACATAGTGGGAATTGATTTTAGAAGGGTTCTCAAATCGTAGGATAGTTACATTCTAAGCTCTGTATATATATGTCATCGCAGTTATGATGAAGGGACCGAATAAGCATGGTAACTTTGGGAAAGGTTGCAGGGAATCTTGATTGATTTTTCCTAGACATTTTGAATGCCATTGGTGTGCTTATTTTTATATGATTTTTATCTACAGTACTAACTTCCGATTTTATGATAGTTCATCTTCCTTATCTTCATTTTATATAGTATTTATTTTTATTTACATGTAGAAAGAAATAAATTCAAGAAATCATGAGCTTTAAAGTGAAATTACAGCATTCATTCCTAGAATTCTACTTATACAATATCTCTAATTGGATTGAGACTTAAGGTTTTGAGAAAGCCCATTTAAAAGTTAATTAAATGAGAAAATTTATTTGAAGATATCTGGTTTGACGTGTGTACATGTTTTGAAAAAAAAAACTAAATTGTGTATTGTAAGAATAAGGAAATTTCCTTACCAAAAATCTAGAAGTTGTAAATCAGGTATAACTTTCACTAGATATATCCAAGTTAACTACTTTTTGTGTCAAAAGAACTCTAAGAGATAATTTTATAACTTTTATGTGTATGACTTTCTCCAAATAAGTCTATCTAATAAAAAAAATAGAGCAAGCTAGGGGTCAAAATTTACCAGTTTTGAAAAGAAAAATCAGGAAACACATAAAAGGAGATGTTTGGACATGAAATATAGGAAATCCAAGAACAGGCCATGACCAAAGCTATTATGTAAACCCCTTAATAAAAAAAAAATAATAGTAAGGGAAATACTATCTTAAATGAGTAAATTGCATATCTGAATTAAAAAGGTGACTTTAGATTTGGGGAATTTAAAATAAATTGTTCTATGTTAATTTAAAAACAGAAATACATAAAATAATAGGAAATAAAAAATAAAAAAAAGCAGAGAAAGACCAAAAGGAAGAGATAAAAGGAGGTTAGAAATTTTTTGGGATATAATTTAATGAAATTCAATGTAGTCAGTTTAAACTCGATATTAAAAATGTGTCTGAATCTAAAAAATATGACCCGATAAATATAAAGGGTACAATGTAAACTCGTAGCCTAAAAATTGATAAACTAGAAATAAATATGAAGAATTCTTATGAATTTGGGGAGAAAATATATAAAAAAGTAAAAGAAATTTTTAAATAACTTAATGTATGGTTTTACAAGCGAATTAATGACATAAATCACTAGTATAAGCCCTACATACAATCACTCTATTTTTAACTTGAAAGGGGATGAAATTTGAGGAAAATTTGTATTATAAATAGGAATAAAAATCACAAATGAATTATTTTGAAAATATTAATCATTTAATAAAATAAAATAAAAAATTTTAAAAAATTGGGAAATTAGCGTAAAAACTACTTGTTGTCTAGTTTTACGCTATTAGGCATAACTATTAATTTGAATGTTGGATTGGGTTTAAATTTTACGAGGAGTCTCCTGATATATTTTTCTATCTTACAATATAATTTCAAGCAAATCGAAGATCGAGAAGACTTTATGAAAAGACTAACAGATGGATAATACTAAAAAATAACCTATGGACTCATTAAGGGCATTCTTGTCATTTTTCCAAATTCTTTTGTTTCCCTACAAAGGCCGACGTTCAAAACTGGAACAAAAGGAAAGAAATTGTAACCTCTTCATCTTCTCCTTCTTCATTCTTTCATCTTTTTATTTAGGAGTAATTTTATGGAAGGTTGATTTTTTCAAGTTGTAAGTGTGAGTATTGATCAAAACACCTAAACACCACACTTAGGAAGCATCTAGAGAGAGGGGTGTAGTTATGGAAGGTTGATTTTTTCAAGTTGTAAGTTTTATTAGGATTTAAGTAATTTTGTTAAGGAATATTTTAGTTAGGTTTCTTGGTGAAAATTTGGGGAAAACATGATTTTGCTTAGAATTGAATAAATTAGGTTGTAATGATGTAATATCATGGAAGGATTTTAAATAAATCATAGTGAAATTAAGAGCTATGTGGCCAACCAAGTATGGAACAAATGAAGGATTAGTTTAGTTGATGTAATTGTTGTTGTTTGGATATAATTGATGTGTATAAATATGTGGATGATGATTTAAGACAAAATTTCTTGTTGTATTGAGTTATAATGAATTATTAGTGTGCCCTGAGCTTGGGTTTTTTAGATGACAATGAGGAAAACATATTGATGTTGGTGTTGTGTGTTTCTGAAGAAAATATAAAGAATTATAGTAATGTTAATTATGATGAGTATTGGAATAAAAATTAAAGGAATGAGAGAATGAAGTTGACCATAGAAGGATTTTTAAGAAATTAAATCAATTTGCTTGTATATGGTAATGTAAATGGTATACATTTATATTATAAAAATGTATGTGGATGAGTTGTTAGTTGGTGTTAATATGTATAAGTAGCAAATGATATTATATGTTGTGTTAAATGCAAATGCATTAGTAATGGTAATTGAAGGAAATTTGAATAAGAAATGTAGAGAAATCATTTGTGATGATGAACATCTATGAATAATGGTTAGTGACTAATGAAAAAAATAAGAAAGAAATTAAAGATTACATTATATGAGGATTATATAGTTAGAGGGAGAGTAATATGTAAGGAATGAGTGAATTATGGAGAAATATGGGTGATAACATGGAATCTATGTTGTGAAAATAATTGTAGGAATAAAAATGTATGTATTGTTTGTTGGCATTGAATTCAACATGTTAAGTAATTAAATAAATAGTAATAATAATAGTAAAATTAGTCATGGTAATTTCTCAGTTAAATCGGTTTTATTTCTATGTTTTGAATAATTGGTAGAAACTTGAAAGGAAGATAAATTAAATTAGTAAGTGAAATAGAGAAATAAAAATACAAGTTGGGAATGAGTGAGCATGTTATGTCAAATTTATTTTGTTGGGTTAAGTTATATTGGATCGAATTGAATTGGTTGATATGTGTTAATAGTAAATATGAAATTATGGAAGTGTGGGAAATTTCATATTAACTATTAAATTGTTGTGCATGATGTACTGACCATTGAATTGAAAATTATAATAATGTGAAAATTTAAGTGAGGATTTAAATGAATAACATAAATATTGTTTTGTGGAGTGTAATGGGAAATTGATGTTTGAAGTGTAAGTAGAAAATGAATTAATTGTTTGAAATTCTAGATGTATGATATTGAAATTTCTATAGATAAAATTTTAAGGGGATTGACCCTCCCTCGCTTTTATAATTATGTATACATGCTTTTATAATTGTTAGAATTGAAATGGTAATTAAATTGTCGAGTGTATTATTGTTGTTATTGTTAATAGAAGGCATATACCTTTGAGATAAAAAATTGATATTTAATTTGTAGTTAATCGTATAAGCAATAATGTATGGTACATTATGAGATGTGATTTGTCAAGATGAAAGAAAAACCTTGTATATATTACTTTTGACCGCAACAACGAAAAAACCTTGTATGTATTACTTTTGACTATAATGGCAGAATTGATATGCAAGAGTTATTATTGACCACATAGACAAGATCTAATGTATGATCTATTACTTATTTAAATAGTAAAAATCATGTGTAATTCGTATTAGACCACCACAACAAAAATTAATGTCAGAAAAAATATATATGATGAGAACTTTAAAATAACTAACTTGTGAGATAACTAGTAGGTGAGCGGATATTGTTGTGGAAAAGGTGTTTGACACCTTGATACCTTATTCAACAAATTCATTATGTCAAATAATGGATAAATACATTAAAAGTGTTATGTACTTATTTTTATATTAATATGCGTGAAACTAGTTACCCTGGATAATGGGACTAGTGCCCTAGTTAATGGGCAATCAGAAAAACTAGTTACCCTGGTTAATGGGACTAGTGTTGTTGTTGATGGACAATGAGATAAACTAGTTACCCTGATTAATGGAACTAGTGTCCTAGCTTATGGGCAATTAAAGAAACCAATTAATTTAGTAATGGAACAAATGCCTAGTTTAGGCTAGAGAGGGCATTGATATGTCTTTAAATTGTGCTAGTTGTATTGATTTTGTAAGATTAAGAGTAAAATAAAAAATTATATGTTTAGTAATTGATATGATAAATATATAAAAAAGATAATAGCAAATAATCATTGTGTATAAAGTTGATTGTATTTATATTAAATAAATTTTCAACTAAAAAGGGCTATGGTATTCTCAAAGATAGATTTGAGGTTCGGGTATTATTAGATGAAGATTAAAGAGTAGGATGTATTTAAAACCACATTTAGGACCCAATACGGACACTACAAATTTTTTATGTTACCGTTTGGGTAAACAAATGCCCTAGCACTTTTTATGGACCTGATGAACCGGGTTATCCAACCATACCTTGACAAATTCATGGTAGGGTTTATCGATGACATTTTAGTCTACTCAAACTCCTTTGAAGAACATGAATGGAAAATAAGACAGGTGTTGGAAACTATGAGAAACCACCAATTATATGATAAGCTAGATAAATGTGAATCCTGGTTGGAAAGGGTAACATTTCTAGGACACATCATTTTTGCAAAAGGTGTCTTCGTAGACCCCTAGAAGGTTGAATCAATCCTAAAATGGGAAAGACTAACTAGGGTAACCAAAATATGTAGCTTCCTAAGACTTGCAGGATAATACAAAAGATTTATTGAGGGGTTTTCTTTAATAGCAACTCCTTTAACGCAATTGACTAGAAATGATAAAAGGTGGGTATGGTCAAAGGAGTGTGAAGAAAGCTTTTGATAACTGAAAAAGAGGCTCACCACCGTTCATGTGTTAACACTCCCTTTAGGAATTGAGGGCTTTGTGGTTTATAGTGATGCCTCAAGAAAAGGGCTTGGTTGTGTCTTAATGCAACATGGGAATATAATCGCCTATGCATCAAGATAGTTGAAGACATATAAGGAGAATTATCCAGTACACGACCTTGAGTTGGTTGATCTGGTATATGCCTGGAGAATATAGAGACATTACCTCTACAGGTCCCAAGTTCAAATCTTCACCGACGATAAAAGTCTGAAATATTTGATGTCGCAAAAAGAATTAAATATACGACAAAGAAGATAGATAGAACTCATCAAAGACTATGATTGCAACATGTCATGACTTGATGAGAAATGCGAGTTTTTACAATTCTAGCCTTAGTTACGAGCATGGGTGGCCATATTTTTCCCCTTTAATCACTATGTATTATACCTGATTCAAGAGAACACTCACATCATTTTGCACCTTAACACTTTCCCTCTCTTAACAAGCTAAAAACAAACATTAATCATCCTTGAAATTGCTAAAAAAAACATTGTCCTATTTGGCCAAAATTACAAATAATTAGGACACTACCCTTAACCAACTTGCAAACCAAGCAAAAGAGGAGCATGAGATGCAAAGAATGATTGGTTGTTCCTTAAAAATCAAGGGTATCCATCTTGCTAACTCAAATGCCTAAAAACTCCCATCTTTTCCTATAAATAAAACTCAAAACTCACCTAAAGGTCCATGAGGGGAAGAGGAATAAAGAATCGATATAGATAAATGAGAAATAGACAAAGGGGAAAAAAGGCATAAAGAACAAGAAAAAAAAAAAGGAAGATGAGGAAAAACACAGTGTGGAAGAACATCATCGCAATGGAAAATAAATATAAGGAAGATAGAAGAGAAGATAAACATAATGAAGGGGGGGAAATATAGTGTGGTTGAGGTAGAAACAAAAGGAAAAGGAGAGAAGAGGGAAAGAACGAGAGGAAAAAAAAAGTGAATGTGTGTGAGAGTTTTAAATATTGTCCTCTTCATGTTATTATATGTTTCTATAGCTCGTGTTAACATGTGGTGAATGAATGGGGTTTAAAAGAAATCATAAGTTATAGTCATACAAAACTTGGTAAATGGAACTCTATTTGATTGAGGTAAATTTGATAATAGTGAACATGATTTTTCTACTTTATATTTATATAATCATAATACAGGAGGAGCATGTTTTGGGTACGATTTCAATGGAGTGAAGGTTTGTCAAGTTAGTATGTTTTTCCTTTTTATTGGCACCATGTGCTTGCTTTTTTTTAGTATGTAAGTCTATTTTAGGGATTCCTCGAGGGTTTGTAATTGAAAAAAAAAGTGACTTTCCTTTTTTTTTAGTTATATTTGAAACCTGTTGCATGAGATGTGTGCATAAGAGTAGGGTTTTATGAATATTTATTTTCCTTAAAACATTGTTATTGCAATTAAAGTTGAGAGTTTTGAAATGTCTTGAGACAATGTACAGGTGTTTTTTTAAGTCAATTGTGGACTAGGTTTTTCATGAGATAAGTTATGCTTTGTGATGGAGAGAAAAGGAAAGTATCTAATGGTTTTGTTTTGGATTGCACGTTAATAACACCTTCTCTTCCTTGTTTTGAAATATGTCTCCATTTAAAAAAAAAATTATGACATTCATTTATGGAACATGAGTGTCAATCAAGAGTATTAATTTCCCTTTCATATAATATCCATCGATGACACATAAATGTCAATCATGAGTATTAATTCTTTATTCTACCTAATAAAAACCACCCAATTATTCTCTTTCGTGGCTTGATAAACTATTAAGAGTTACAAATCATGATCTGGAGTAAATGGGCATAGACACACCAATTCACTAAACAAATTGGTAGTGGTAAAAAAACAGGATTTTGGAATGGATAGGCATAAAACCTACCCCGAGTTTAACTCATCGCAGTGCACCCATATAGCTAGACCATCAGTAGATTAGGCACAATAGACTATTTAGAATAAAATACAAGAATAACAATGTAGCTTACCTCAAGTAGGATGTTTTAGGATGATAATATCTTTCTTTTAGGATAATCAAACCTTTACCTTAAAGCTTTGAAGATCAATTAAAGTTCCTAGTAACTATAATACTACATGGTGACTTGTTTTTTTAATTTTTACCTTATTATACCCATACATAATGCTTTTTTTTTAGATTCGATATGATTTCGGATGTGACATTTAGTGAATAGCATTATGAGCTTATATGGGGTCATAATGACACAACTCTAAATTTAAAGATAATAAGAAAGTTAGAATAATGACTTATGATGGTTCATTTACCCTGATGAGAATTCACTGATAAACTTTTGTTGAATGATTTTTGTACCTCCATCCCCTATGACCAAGCAACAACTACTAAGGATTCATCTACTCGAGGGCTCGATCTAGAGATGCCTAAAATGACATAAGTTGTTCCATTAGGCATGCCAATATTGATTGATTAAATGTCAAGTTGTTGATTGATTATTGACTTCTCTATCCATATATTATTTGTTATTTATTCCATCCTTCTAATGAAAACAAACTATAATTAAAAATTAAAAAATTTCAAGTAGAGGTAAATATTAGTCTAACAAATCAAGTAAAGTGCAAAGTTTGCTTCTAAACCTCAAAAGGCTAAAAAAACAATGGGTAACATTAAAAAAAATAAACAATTGTGAAAAAATAAATGGAGTACTAAAAGGTGAAGAGAAACCGTAAAGAACAGCAATAAAGAACAAAGATAAATTATAGAAAATCTTATTAATAAAATTACATGTATAGATTTAGCCATCATTTTTATTAATAAGATGATCTTTTTATATTTTGATAAAAATTGAGTTTAATATAAACTTCTAATACTAATCCTATATATATTGTTTATAACAAATAAAGAGTTTGCATTATGAATTCTAATACAATTTAAACTCTAATTTATGAGGCATGTCCTTCTTGGTAGTCATATCAACCCTAACTATTATATAATACTTGCTAATTTAATATATTGAGAACTTTTTTTCATAATAGAACTTTATATTCTAGTTAATCACACAAACTTGTATTTGTGTGATTGATTGTATTTTCTTGATCGATCATGACTTCTAACTATTCTAATCAATCATGACTTCTAATTTCTTTAATTAACCCCTTCCTATCTTTCTTGGTCAATTTGAAACTTTCTTAAATTTAGTTAATTTTATCTCTTTTTTATTTGGTAATTACAACTATTATTCTTATTTTGTTCAAGGACAATGTTTGTTTTTAGTGTAAACAATATCAAATTATTAAAATTAATCTACAAATTTGTATGAATAATGTACATTGAGGATATGAATTCAATTATTTAAAAGTTTATGAACTCAATTATTCAAAGGTTTGCTTCATTTGAAAAGCTAATTAATCCTTGAAAGCAACTCTAATGTTTTTTTAGGAATAGCATTATAGCTTTGGAAAACCATACATTTCAAGGTGTGATCAAATTTTAAAAAAATATATACATGTATGAATTAGTTGGCAATTAATAATACTAGTGACATGTATATAGGCAAATGTTAATATCACTCTAATTTTGATGACTTAGAAAGATCAAGGTTATTCAAGATTCCATAAAAGGTGTCTAAAAGAACCTTTTTCCCTTTAAAAATGACATTTTAATTAAGATTCGACTCATCATTAACTCAAAAAACAATTACAATGGGGTTAGGGTTGGTTTAGTAACATGTTTTGGGAATGTTTGAACGTAATAAGAAACAATAAGTGTGATATTAAGTTGCTTTATCAAAAAAGCTAATTAGAGAGGGAAAAACACTATTTATTCTCTCACTGTTTATTGAAATAGTGTAATTATTATTTTACCATTCTAAAAAAAAATGAACTAGTTATTATAGGTAATATGGTTTATTCTCAATGTTCATTAGTCATTATCAAATTGAACCTGGTGGACTCGATCTTTTCACATTTTCAAAGTACAATGAAATGAATAGATTACTCTTAAAAGTAAAAAAACTTATTTAACTGGCATCTATGAGATTTTTTGTATTTTCATCCTTACTTTTTTAGTTATAATCAAGCTGACTTAGGAATAATTTGATGTTTTAATAAATATAAAATATTATAGTTTAAAAACCAAAGTTAGTTGGCATGTGCAACGCATGCATCACCATGTGGGAGGCATCAATGATCTTCTAGCGGCGTGTGCAACTTCTTTCAGCATCCAAATGATAGCTTCCTCAATGGCTTTAGAAGCGTCAAGGCATCTCATTTTGCATAGGGTGGTGCATGTCGTCATTTATACGATGGTGTATCAACAAAAACCTATTCTTTCTTCTTTTTCTCTTCTCTCTCTCTTCCCCTCGAAGCCCACACTGGCCATTTAAAATTTTAAAGTTGCCTTGTCATTAACAATATTTCAACTATGGTCCTTATTTTTTTATTTATAATATTTGTTCTTGATCCTTTTGTTAAATTTCAATTTATTTTCAATTTCATCCTTGAATTCATAATCATGATTTGTTATTTTTTCAAATATGATTCTCATTTTTTTGAGTTTTATTTTTTCGTTTTGGATCCTTTTGTCAATTTGATTCTTTTTTCCAGGTCCCCCCTTCAATTCAAAATACTATGTCTTCTCATTTATTTTTATTTTAAAGTTGGTCTTCATTCTTTAATTGCTATTTTTTTTATTTTGGATTTTTTTGTATAATTGATTTTTTTTTTCTCAATTTCATTCTTCGACATTTGATTTGTTAGGAAATAAGCTTCGTGGTTTTTCTAGATGGGGTGCTTTCAATTTAGTGATTCGGGTTATTGGTTTAAAAAGTTAACACAGGTTGACATCGTTTTTATCTCATTTATTATTATTTTTTATCATTCAACGTTGTTTATTTTGAAAAATGAGCTTCATGATTTTCTTTAATTTTCTTTTAATCGGGTTATTCCAATCTCATTACCTGGACAACAGGTTTTGCTAGTTAATTCAGGTTTTTTTTTTCTCTTTTTTTATATCCTTTTTAGGATTTTTTTTTCATTTTTCCTTCTATTATGTTATCTCTTTAGCATGATAGCTTGTGAGATTTGGTGGTCTTATTTGAGTTTGCAAGTATTTTATTTTTTAAAAAATTCTTTTGTAGACAATTGTTTTGGATTTCATCATTGTACACTTAGATTGTTAGGATTGGCCATTGTTATATATATATATTGCTTCCTATGAGGTTTTTGTTTGGGAGTTTGTCATACTAGCTAAAGTTGACTCGAGATACTTTATTTTGTTTTTTTTTTCTTCCAATAATTTTCTTTATACTGAGTTATCTTAAAATTCAGCTTTCTAATTTTATTTTATTTTACTATTGTTCTTTTTTTTTATAGGTATCACTTCTGAAGAAAAAAAAATTGATCCATTTATTATCATTATTTTTTTTATTTTATAATTAAATAAAATTATTTTATTGAATTCACTAGGTACATGACTCGAGTTATAAAAAAATTTAAAAAAAAAAATGTTAGCAACACTTGAATATTATTATTTTTACATTATAAAAAATCAGTTCGGGAAAAGTAAATCACGTTCAAGTTCAAGTTGATATTGATTGAATAAATAAATAAAATATTTTCTTTAATCTTAATTGTAGCTTGGATTATAGGCACATGATTGTTATGACAAATATCAGATAAACACATGTTATATAGTTTTCTCTTTTCTTTTCATTTGTCTCTCCCATCTATTAAAATTATTGAGCTATATATATATACCTATACTTGACTCAACATCTGCTTAATTCATCATCAGTGTGTGTGAGGTATAACAAACAAATTAATGAAATGTTATGGCTCCTTGCAAGTTTCTCATAAGTAGCTTGTGCTTCTCTTATACCTGATTGCAGGCTATCACCAAATTACTACTCAACAACGTGCCCAGAAGCGTTACCTATAGTTGAGCATGGAGTTTCTGAAGCTATAAAATCCATATGTTGGCAGTAGAATGACTTGTATCGAGCGTCCAAGACCATTACCATGCTTTGATAAGAAACACCAGTCAACCTATTCCAGTATCAAAATTCATATACAGGAAGCGGTCCATCTTTATGCTTAACTGGAGTGGCTGTCTGCAGTAGATATCCCATAGCAGCTGTCGTTTCTTTTGAAGGAACTGAAGTAGCAGAGAAAAATCATTACCATCCCATGAAATAGATGGAGAAAGAAAAAAGGAGCAAGGAAATTGTGAAAGCTTTCAAGATGTTTTGCCAGTCTCGGAAGCTGGAGCTGCAACATAGTTCCACTAGAGATTTGAGTGTAGGAACAAAGAAAAAGAAACTCAAATGACCAGCAAAATGAAATACATCTGAATCTTTACACGTCTTGTAAGCAGAAAAATCACGCCCATCAATTCAACTCAATGCAAAGTAGAGCATGGGAAATTGCAGAAAAATCAATCCAATTTCGTTTCCTCAAACATTTTCCTGTGCAAAGGATGAAGACACTCTATTGCCTAAGAAATCTTCCCTTTGTACAACCCGACATTGCCAAGCATTTATCAGTAGAGGCATTTACAACAGAGCACGTGAATTAGCTATTATTCTATCTGCACATATAAAATCCTTGGTAAGCTGTGACTTGATTGCTCATCCTATACTCTAGTATATACTTCCCCTCAGATCCAATCAGTCCAACTCATTGCTTGAATCAACCTCCGCTTCTGACAGTTCAAATGCATCGATCTCAGCAAAGTAAGCTCTCTGCTGCTCAATAAATTCTTGTGGCAGCGCATGTTTCTTCTCATCTTCATCAGACAGTTTCAGTTTCCTACGTTGTTTCTGTGATAACATCGCCAGGAGTTAAGAGTTGAGCCAAATTTTTCAGCTTGAAATCAATTGGAAACAGTAGTAATGACAAAATAAATCATTCTTCGTAAATCTAAAAGGTCCATCAACCATGAGATGAAAGCCTTCTTACAAGATTTCAGGTTGCAGAACTAACAATGATTTACTTAAGAATGGTGAAAACAATGCCTAAGTCAATGAGAAGAAGTACAGACTACAATGATTTCCCAACCTTTTTGTGATGAAATGTACACGACTTCGATGGATGAGTAACTCCACCTTCATTCATTTTATCCCTACAATGAAGGCTTTTGTTAATGAAGATTTCAAGCAAGGTTAAGAAAGCATGAAGTTATAACAGGGCATTTGGCTCTCATCAATCTGAAAGATCTCTAATGACAGAATATGCATAGGTGTACATACGAAAAATCATAATAGAGGAATACCACATGCAATTAAACTAACTA
Organism: Populus alba x Populus glandulosa; assembly: GCA_033617975.1. Lineage (NCBI taxonomy): Eukaryota > Viridiplantae > Streptophyta > Magnoliopsida > Malpighiales > Salicaceae > Populus > Populus alba x Populus glandulosa. The sequence goes on from CM066161.1 coordinate 10,122,402, forward strand.
GCAATATTTTTATGCAACAACAAAAAGATTTTCTTAGTTTAAACAGTAATTGCTATTACATCTGCTAAGATTTTAGTTCATGGGAAGCCATGAATTATGACTTCAAGGCTTGCCACACTGTAGCCAACCAATATCAAAGTCAAAGGAAAACAGAGCTAAGATATACCATGTATTAGCATATGTAGTTTACTACACCTTCATCAACCCGAGTTAAAAAAAAAAAAAAAAAAACATTTTCAGCCTTTTTGACCCGTTTTACCTCCCACTTTTTTCAGTGTTTCACATTACTGGAAACCATATTGCCAGAAGACCACATAGCTCTAGGAAACAAGCAGCTAGCCAGTTTAAAAGATGTCAGTTCACATTAAATACTAAATCCCACGAAGCCACCACCCATCAACATTCTCAGAAGTGAATCAGTAGTAACAATTCCATCACTCATTTCATTTGAGAGGGGAGTAGTTGCGTTTCCTAATAATGAAAGTCTGGTTAGAGGCTGCCAAACAAATACTACACTTTGCCATCTCTTCTAAATACAAGCCTCACTAAATTGCTGACTCGTTCGTCATAGGAATGGTGTAATTAGCTGGTTGTTAGTACCCCTAACATAACAATCTCTCTCTGTGTCTTCATCATTGTTATTCTACTTCATGTTAATGACTCAGTTTTGAAAGGGTAAAAAACAAATAGCGAAAGAAATTTACCAGGCGAATTCAGTGTAAGGTGCAGGAGCGAGACTTGTAGGCACATCAATTGACTTCCCTTTACTCTTGTTCCTTTTAGCTGTTGCAGATTGTCTCCGAGTGTAAACTGAATGCGGCTCAAAAATCCCATCACCAACAACACCTAATTATCTCGGATCACAAAAACATAGACTCGTTACCTCTCAGAGTCCAATAAATAAATAAATCCAAAAAAAACCATCAAATTTAGCAAACGAAAACAAGCTCCACTATGTTACTGCATCAGAGAGAAGTGGTAAAAACCCAGGCAAACTAGAATTCAATAAAAAAAAAAAACCTAGAAGTAATTCCAACAAAATAGCAACTAAAATGACAAAACTAATAGAGACTTGTCATTATTTATAGACCTAGGTAATTAATTTAGAAAGAATTGGAAAACCCAGATTCCCAAATGAAAGAAGAATTACCAGGAAGAGAAGACGATTGAGGTGGTGTAGTGGAAGAGAAAGGGAGCAGAAGGGCTGTGGATTTTGAAGCAGCGGTGTTGTGGGTGGACCCAGCATTGCTTTTGCGAAGGGAAGAGGAGAGAATGGGTGTTTTCTTAAAAGAAGAGATGTTGCTATTAGTAGATGAAGTTTGAGAAAGGTTTGTGCAATCTGCAAGTGGCTTTCTGCCTCTTTTACCATTATCATTACTCATAACTGCTGCTTCCATTGTTTTCGAAGGTTAGCTTGCTGCTGCTTCTAGTAGTATCAGTGGAGGAGCATGTTGACTGTTGAGAATAGAGATGGCTAATTAATATCTAAAAATAATACAGCTGCCAGGGCTATTTATGCAAACTGGAGGAGAATGGAGATGTGTAGACTCAAGCTCCATGATAGATGGATGGAACCAGAACCACAGTCCATATGAGTGGGTTGGCTCAGATCCGACAATACTCGGGCTGGCCCGCTCATTTTCACAGAGATGGCAAGGCGACTCTGTGAAAGTGTCTCCGTAATATCTGTGAAAGTGCAAATTATTTCAGTGAAAGAAAAAATCATATATAAACTCATAAATCTTTAAGGATAAACATATTTTATTCTCTACATGTTTAAGAAATGTTATGATTTTCTCTTATGATTTAATTTTTTTTCTTTGTTTGTACCAGTTTCGTGAAGAAGAACGGATGAAAGGCTAGAAGGGAAATTCCTAGGTAACAAAATATAAAATATTATTCATTATAAAAATATAATGATAAAATTGCGCTTCAATCATAAGATTTTTAAATTAGGTATTAGAAGTAAGGTGATTTTTTTACCATAATATAATTGTTTCTTATAAATTATAAAGGGTTAGATTAATTTTTTTAATTTTTTTTTAAGTAAACTTTTTAATCTCTTACAAATTATAAAGGGTTAAATTAATTTTTTTAATTTTTTTAAGTAAAATTTTTAATCTCTTACAAATTATAAATGGTTAGATTAATTTTTTAAAATAAAATTACTAATTTAACCCTAAAATAAAAAAATAATAAGTTATCTTTTTGAACACGAGTGTTTTAGACTTTTTTATGTTTTTAAAATAGTAAAATTATTTTATTATTTTTAGTTTCATCCCTTTTATTTTTTTATATTTTAAATTTGATTCTTGATTTTTTAATTGTTATTTTTTTATTTGGGATCATTTTTTAAATTAGTTTTCTTATAATTTTATCCTTCTTAAGTTTATTTTTCCTATTAAATTTGATTTTTATTCTTTTGATTACTATTTTTTACTTTGAAAAAAAGATCAATTTCATTCCCCTTTCATTTTTTTACCTATTAAATCTGGTTCTCATTTTTTTTATTGTTATTTTTTTTTATTTGGGATCATTTTTTAAAAAAAAATCTTACAGTTTCATTCTCAATTTTATTTTTCCTATCAAATTTGATCATATGTTTTTTAATTATTATTATTTTTACTTTGATAAAATTTTTAAATTTATATTACATTAAATAAGATGGGAATTAATCTTCTTGAAAATGACAAGTGTAGGATTATATACAAGTTGCAGGTTTCAGAGATTAACCTATATTTAGGAGGTTCGTCCTAGCTCGCTCGGTTTTTATTCCTTTCTTCATTAGCATTTATTCAATTGGAGACTAGGCTCCATCATTTTTATTTATATGTTTTCTAAAGAATTTTTCTCTAATTTTTTAAATGATCGAGTTATCTCAATTTCTTCTATTTATAATTTTAAAAAAAAAATATTTGGGTAATTTTTTAAATTGATGTTTTTTTTTTCAATTTCATTCTTTAACATTTGGAATGGTTATTTTTAATCATTTATAAAATTAAATTGTTTTTCCAATGTCATCCCCCTTTATTTTTCTAATCTTTTAAGTTAGGTCTTTATTCTTTTAATTGCTATTTATTTTGTTTAAAATAAATTTTTAAATAGATTTATTTTTTATAATTTCATCCTCCTTAACTTTTTTTTTCTCTATTAAACTTGATTTTCATTCTTTTGATTGCTTCTTCTTACTTTGGAAAAAAAATTAAATTATTATTATTTTTCTAGTTTCATCCTTCAACATTAAATTATTTAATAATTGAGCTTCTCTTTTGAGTTCGGGTCTAGAATTTCAAGATTTGCAAGTTTTAGCGGTTAACCCATGTTTATGGGGTTCACCTAAGTTTACTTGATATTTTTTTTTAGTTTTTCAAGTTTATATATTTTTTAGTTTCATCTTTCAATATTTATTCAATTCGAGATAGGGCTATATTATTTTTATTTTTTTCTTTCAATTGAGTTTTTTACTGATTTTAAGAATGACATGAGTTATTTCGGTTCTTTTAATTTGTTGTTTTTTGTTTAATTTTCTTTGGCTAATTGTCTAAATTGATATTATTTTCTGATTTCATCCTTCAATATTAAACTTGATGGGAATTGAGCTTTTTTTATTCAACCTAAGTTTAAAATTTCATGGGTTGCGAGTTTGAAACATTAGCTTAGGTTTAGAAAGTTTGTCTAAGTTTGCTTGTTTTTTTCACTAGTTTTCAAAGCTTATATTTTTTAAATTTCATCTTTCAACATTTATATTATTAGCAATTAGTCTTTATTCTTTTTTGTTTACTGTATATGGGATCTTTTGTGAATTTTTAAATTAACTTGTGTTATCTTAGGTCTTTTCATTTATGGTTTTTTTAGTTTACTTTGGCAAAGTTTTTTAAATTGATATGTTTTTTTTTTTCAATTTCATCCTCCAATATTATATTGATAATGAATTTTATTTTAGTTTTATCATTCAAAGTTGAGGTTTTTTTATTTTTATTTTTATTTTCTTTGTATTTATTTATCCTGATTCTATAACTTAGACCACAAGTATGGTGGGTTGGCTCAGTTTTTTTACGGTCATTAAAAAAATATATATTTTGTATATTTCTTCCTTTGACATCAAGTTATTTTAAAATTGAGTTTCATAATGTCTTTTGGATTGTCTCATTCATATTATCTAGGTCGTGGAGTTTGGTTAGGTTGTTATGTTTTCTTCATATTTTTTTGTTCTTTTTTTATTGATTTTTTTTAAAATTTAATCCTTTTATGTTGGATTTGAACTTCGTATTTTTTTGTGTTTATTTTTTATCGGATTATCTCAGCCTTATGATTTAACTTTTATATTTAGTATGTTTGCTCAGGTTGGCTCAGGTTGGGTTTTTCTTCTTCTATTCTTCCATGTTTGGTTGGTTGGAATTTTAGCTCCACCATTTTTTTCATTTCTTCAACCATTCTGTTTTTTTTCTGTTTTGCACATTACCATGATTTTTTTTATTTGAGTTGGTTCATTTACTGTCGTTGTTTGTTTTTTATTATGTAATTAATTATACCAATACTTTTTTGCTCGGCTGTGTCTATGCCTCAACTCCCTTTTTTTTATTCTTTTAAAACATGTTTGCGTCGCGATAACACCTTTTTTACTTATGAAAAAAAATCGTTTCAGTCATACTACACAAATTTAGTATTCTATTATAAAATTAAAATCACTAATAACAGGGGTTGCAATCAAACAAATAATCAGTGTAGATATTAGATTTAGGGCTTAAAGAAGTTTATATATTGGAAGATATCAAAGCCCTTTCCTTCAAAGTGCGTGCTACATACATGTAAGCATGTTTTTTATAACATTTAATATATGTTAATTATAATAATATCCCTTTGTAACTTTTAAATTTATAATAAAATTAATGTAAAATAAAATCTTATGAAAGAATTATGTTGATTTTGCTTTTAAGGCAACAAAATAATTATATTATTTAAAAAAAAAGAAATGAAAAGACCTTATAAGTAGTAGACATTATATTTTTATAGGGTTAAATTGGTAATGTTACCATGCAATAAAAAACAAAATAACTAATCTAATGTCATACAAAGTCTAGTCTAAAAGTTTTCTAGGTCAAGGGTAATTTTGTTAAATAACTATTCTAATCAATCAGTGATATGTAAATAATGAGCTAAAGTGGAAGAAAAAATCTCCCACGTTGACATGTACTTCCACTTGTAAGAGAGCACGCAATACATGAATCGTAAATGCAAGTTTTTTAACTATGACTCTAACTTACTTACGGTAATAAAATTGGAATAATAATTTTTTTTAGAAGTATTTTTTATTTAAAAATATATTAAAATAATATTTTATATATTTATTTATTAAAATTTATTTTTGATATTAGTCCATCAAAATAATTTAATAACACTTAAAAAAATTAATTTAAAATAAAAAATTCAGTTTTTTAAAAAAGTATAACATAACAAAAAAAACTTAAGGAAGCGTTTGGAAACGCAGTTTCAACCGCGTTCCCACAAAATTCAATTATTATTTTTTGCTAAAATTTAATACGGTTTATATGTTTTGGATTGTTTTAATATGCTGATGTCAAAAATAATTTTAAAAAAATAAAAAAACATCATTAACATGCATTTAAACATGAAAAGTTATTTGAAAAGCAATCACTACTACACTGCCAAACATACTTTAGTCACTTGCTTTCTTCTTAATCAAAATAAATAAAAAATAGAAAAACAATGATCAAAGACATGAAAGTATGCTTGGTCAAATTAAATACGTAATTATTGAGATAATTATTGGAGACTCAAATAATGGATATACCATCATGATAACTTATATGATCTATGCAGGATTATACATGAAAGATTTATTTTTTGACTCTCTTTTTAGCCTTATGTCTCTTATCACTAGAAGGTCTTTCTCCACTAGTAGTTTTTTTGAAAAATCCCATTTATTCTAGTGTGGATGACAAGCAGGTCTATATTTTTTAGTTTCAATAAGACTCCTAATAAGTATTTTCTTTATCTACTCTTATCTAAAAATAATCAAGTTAGGCAAAACTAAAAAATAACTCTTCGCATGCAAAATTATAAAGAATTCTTTTAAGATCAAACAATTCCATAACACCTACGACCTCTTGATGGGCCAAAGTGGAAGAAAACATTTTCGACGTTAACATGAACAATCTTGTGAAAGAGCACTTAATACATGAACAATAAACATGACAAATGTTTTAGTGGTTTAGCTGGTTTATATTTATATTTTATAATTGTAAATTTAATGAAACTAAATGGCATAGAATAATAAATAAACTAAAAGAGAATAGTATTTTACTATTTCCTTTGTTGTATCTCAAGACTCAATTGCACTTTGATTGCTATATTGCAACTAGGTAGTCTTTTTTTTTCCTTTGTAAAATTATATATTACAATCACTGGAATTTTTTTTAATTTCATTCATATTATGCTCACACTTTTTTTAGACTTAGAATTTGTTTTTATTTCACGTGCTATATTGTATTTTTAATTTTTTAAAAAAATATTCAAGGATTGTAATGGATAATCTATTTTGCAAAATAGGATTTGGTTTTATCAACTAAAAAAATTGAAATAGCAAGAGACTAAATTTGATATTTAAACAAAAAAAAATTGTTATACTCTGTTATGTTCATGGGGTGCGCAAAAATACAATTTGATCCCTAAAGTGTTTGTTTTTTTATTTTTATTTTTAGTCTTTATATTTTGAGAGCTTGATGTTTAAGTTCTAAACTTTATTTGTTTTACGTTTTAATTTTGAAAATTTAAAAGGAACGAAAAGATTGCTAGAAAAAAGCATGAGAGAAATAAAGTGATTAGTTGATCATTTTCTAGCTATCAAAAAAATTAATGTTAGTGTAGTAAATTTGTTTTAAAAAGAGAGATTCAATGGAGATAATATCTTCTTTGAAAATGTCATAAAAAATAGTTAAGATTTATAAAAAAATTAGTTTAATTTTTTTAAATGATTATAAGCTATTTTTTAATGGGTTTATTAAAATTTATATGAAGTTTTTTTTATATATTTCAAAGAGAAAATAAATTGAAAATTAAGTTTTTAAAATTCAAAAACTTGAACTAACTTTTTGTCTATCTGCATTGTCCTGTATATATAAAAAAATAGTTGTTTGCCCATTGAAAAAAAAAAAAAAAAACATGCATGAGGGCATGGCTTTTTTAGCCTAAATTGTTTTTCTAGGCCAAGTACGACAACTTTTTTCTTTGCTCATGAGCATCTTATCTTTTTATATAGTTTAAATTAATTTATATAAGTACCATTTAAATATTTAAATGATTGTTGAATTATATCATTAGAGTTTTTTTATGGTGGTATTATTAATAATTATGTATTGGTATAATATGTAAAATTCTTAAATAACTTGCTCGTTAATATTAAATGAAAATAAAATATTTAATTTTTATTATAAAATGTTTACTCAATTGTCTTCAATATATTGTTCTAATTTTTTTTCTTATAGATTAGTATAAACAGTTGATATATAATTTTTTATTTTTTAAAAAACCTTTATTTCACTATTATAATAAATTTGTACTTAAAAATTAATACTTCTCGTAGACAAAAAAAATGATGGTTTCGAGGTGATGCCTTGCAAAAAGACCTTCCTCTAAGTGAGTTTTTTTATTAAAATAAAAAATAAATTCATAAATAAAAAAATTATATTTTTTAAATCATTATAGTTTTTTTTAAAATATTTTTTTATTAAATAAACTATCCTGTGTTAAAACCGAAAAACTACACGAATCAAGAAATAATAATTGAAAAAAATATATGTATCTCTCCTTCTCCTTCGTAATTTTATTCATTTGTTTATTTATTTACAAGAATGTTTGTTTATATTAACATAAAAACGAAATTAAAAAAATAAATTCTAAAAAGTTTTTCACGCCATGTGTCGGTAAAACTGAAAACAAAAGCTCAAACCTTTTCGCTTTGAGGTCAATGCGCTGCACCCACCCATGAAGAGGAGTACGATGATTGTCTTTACCATGTGCCCATATCTCTGAGCTCCTAGATTTTAATGGAAATCCAGTGGCACCACCAGGGCGTCCAGACATCACGTGCGCACGTGTTCCTAAAGAAAATAACCTCCAGCAACAAAACCAGGTAGGGGAGGGAGCCTCTTGTTTATAGTTTCAGTGTTCCAAGAAAAGCGAAAGCAGTTCCTCTCCATTACGATCAAAACCAGGGGGCCGCAGCAAGAACAGTAAAGCTCGATCATATTTCAAGTTTTCAACACCACTCACCCTTCTTGTCTATAAATACAAACCGCCATTTAACCTTGTTTACCACGGCGCCGCTCCCACGCAGTCTATCCACTCTAGTTTTCTCCGGTGTATCGATAAAAGAGGTGCAGATAAGCATGAAGATGGAGGCAATTCAGTCATGGGTTTCAGAGCACAAGCTTGCTAGCATTGGTTAGTAATTCCGGTTGGATCATACCAGCCATGTCCTGCTTTCCCATTTCGTTTGGTTTTGTTTGCTTTCTTTCCTAAACAACTTGTGTGATGCAGGAACGCTATGGGCAACTGCAATCGGAGGTTCACTGGCTTATACCCGAGCAAGAACACCTCTGGTCAAGCCAAGTCTGAGGCTTATACATGCTAGGTGCGTTGTGTTACACCGATATCTCTCTACACAGTCGTCTTGTTTTTCTACCATGTCTGTGTGAAACTAATATTCATGGTTCTTCTCTGGAGGCCTGCAGGATGCATGCCCAAGCCATAACACTTGCAGTCCTATCGGGTGCGGCAGTCTACCATTACTATGAAAAGCAAGGAGAGAGTGCTGCTCCTGGAGTCTCCAACGTGCCTAAGTAGTCAAGAAATGTCCATGGCTGTAGCAGCCTTCTACTGCATGATCAGCTTTCCTTCAAGAGCTAGCTGCGGGATATTCATATTTACTACTGGTCGTATGTAACAAAATTTGTAATTTTCGTCCTATATTAATCGAATGAGGGAAGTACGATCGTAATCGTTTTGATGTAAATGATTAATCACCTCAATAATAAACTTTCTTTAGGAGTATCGTAACTGTGGTGTTTTCACGGCACAAACTCTTTCAGTGATCAGCAGGTCCACAAATGTCCTCCTAGAGAATCTGGAGGCAATCAGGGGGAGAATTATCAACCCAGACAAGATGTATAGGGATGGAATAAGCATGAGAAGCCAACCGATCAACACTATGATTAGCATCCCTAAACACATGAAGTAACTGAACTTGCCATTGGCGTTGCAGAAGCTCTGTAATGGCTGCCATTACTTGACTGTAATTACCGTGATCAGGGTCTCCTCTTTAAGTGACAGCCCTAAGAACATGGATGGTTGATTCTGGTGTACGGCCACAGCAACGGCGCCAAGTAATATCATCACAGAGATGGCATTTCAACCTTACATTAGTCAATAATCTCCCATTTGCATTCAACCATAAAAAATGAACGATTCCGTTTGGGGTACTAACACTTCCAGATCAGGTTCCAAAGTCCACTTTCTTCATCTGTCAGTATCTAACAAGAAATTATATGCAGACTTTGTCGTAAGACAATCATTATTAGGAAGCCCCATACAATCCGGTCTTCACCGGAATTTGGATTGGGTGGATGAACGCCGGCGATTTTTAAACGAACTGCATTCGATGATAAATCTTTAAGCATGTCCCAACACCAATTGCTAGAAAGAGTTACTAACACTTCCAGATCAGGTTCCAAAGTCCACTTTCATCTGTCAGTATCTAACAAGAAATTATATGCAGACTTTGTCGTAAGACAATCATTATTAGGAAGCCCCATACAATCCGGTCTTCACCGGAATTTGGACTGGGTGGATGAACGCCGGCGATTTTTAAACGAACTGCATTCGATGATAAATCTTTAAGCATGTCCCAACACCAATTGCTAGAAAGAGCCATATAAGCAGAGACCTTCCAGGACTGTTGCTCTCATGGAAATGGAGATGAGAGGAGACAAGATTAGCCAGCGGTTCTACTCCCTGAATCCAGACATCAAACCAACCGAATAGAATGTCCATCACCCAGATTCTATTTCATAGCTCAGCATGAGGAGTTCCACACCCGGTGAAAGTGTTCTCGATCACACCTGACATTTGTGCGATCATGAAGATATATATAGTTTGTTAAAAAGTAAAGATGTCAGTCAATTTGTTTTTTGAAAAAAACTAAGAAAATGTCTAGCATTAGTTTTTAGTTCTGTTGCTTACATGGCTAAGGAAAACCATGTCACCCAAGTATTCCCTTATAAGGACATTACCGTTTATTTTTTAATTTATAAGAATTTTCAATTTTTGTAAGAAATTAGTTTAAGAATAATAAAAACAGAAATAAAATAAATGAACATGGTCTTGAAAAATAATAAAGTAAGTAAATAGTAAACATGAAAAAGCCTTGTTATTGTAGCCAAAATTAGAGGTGTTTATTTTCGATTCAGGTCGTTTTTTTTTTTTTAAATAATCAAACTGAAATTTTAAAAAAAAAAAAATCAAAACCGGTTCAAACCGACCGGTTTCAGTTCGGTTTGTTTTTAGAAAAAAAACCAGCTCGGTTTTTTTCAGTTTGGATTCGGTTCAGTTTTGTCGGTTTTAGGCTTATAAAACCAAACCAGTCGGTTTTTTTAAAATTTTAATCGGTTTTTTTTACACTTCGATTTTTTCTGTTATTTTTTTTTTCTCAATTTTTCAGTTTTTTAACTTACCTCTAGCTAAAATAATTTCAGATCCCGACCAACATTGGCATATCATTAAATAATCACATAAAGTTACAAATAGGAGCGAAATCAAGCATGTAAGGATGATTGATCAAATAAATATAACCATACAAATTTAAAATTAAGCATGTGAACTTAACATGTTTCTTGTATTAATTTTGTTGGTTATTTTAATTTTTACATGCGTAGAAAAATTAGAATATTACTAGCTTCATCATTGGCAGAAAATATAAAAAAAAAGTTCATTGAAGGTTTTTATACCGAAAAAAACTAATATATTATGTAAGATCACCTTTAACCACTAATTATTAAAAACTTAAAAATTTAAATAACAATATAACAATAATGAACAACAACAATAAAAATATAATAACCTTAACTATTAAATATTCATCCATCATGAATTAAGCAAACATAAGTCATAAAATTTAATTGAAGATCCTTTTAATATATCAAACAAAATTAAAGGTCTCGTTAATTTTTTTCAATTTAATCCAATTGGAACAAATTAGAGTTTAACTATCACCCAATATTTGTATGAATTGTGTCAAGAACACCAAATTATATATATATATATATATATATATATATAAACATTAACAAATTATTGTGAAACATATTAAATATAGGGTGATAATTAAACTAGAAGAATAATGTTCGACGGTATATATGTCAAAATTGAAAGATCAGGGACATAATAGCTCGAAAAACTACAAGTCTATAGACATATTTGCATAAAAAAAAAAAAAGAAGAAGCTAGAAGTAAAAAAGGATGAGTGAGACATGTTGAAAAGAGCATCTAAGGAATACTCGTGGTGAATGAAAATGTTGTGGTGGTTAGATTATTTTGTTCCAGTGGCAGCAAAATCATCTTAAAAGGATGATCATGATTGGTCGGTACATAGCACGGTCAATGATGTCATATCCTACTATTATTCTTTTTATTTCTAATTTATTTTAGCCTAGGTTTTTTATATATCATTGTGGTTATATGAGTGCTTGTAGTGTATTTATATGGTGTGTAGGTAGGTTTTTCAATTTTTTTCCTATCATAGAGGATATCCAAGAGAACTAAAATGGTGAAGAGGAATAAAGAAATCACCATCTAGTTTTAAATGCAACTAAAACATCTAAGACTAGTGTTGCAAAAATTCCAAGATAATAGATTGATTGTATCAAAGTAAATATTAAATATGCAATAAGATATCTTAACAAAAGTAAGTTATTTCACATTTGTTTGACTTAAAGAACAATTTTCAAAGTCATGTTTTCATGACAAGTTATCTAATTTATTATGAAATAAAATGACTTGTGGATTCATCCTTCAAAAAAAACCCAATTCTTCACTTTTAATGATGATGGGCTTTGGATAATTGAATTATGCTCAAACTCATTTCAATTTTGTTGATATGATAAAATAATCTTAATAATTGATCATCCTCTACTATTTATAAATTATTTGCTTATCATCAACATGTTTTTGGTTGCCATATCTTTCTTTGAACAATGAGAAATTACAATTAAAAATTTAATTTTGAATAATTAAACATGATATGGAATTCTAAACTTGAGCCTGATAAGTTTAGAATAAAAAAAGAAAGAAAAGGATAATGCCAAAAGAAAAAACTAAAAAGAAATATAAAGAAAAAAATATTGGGTTTTGCTATCATTCATCTTTCTAAAGAAAAAAAAGTTGTAAATTACAGTAAAAGAAACAAAACAATAAATGGAAGCAAGCTATGAATTAATTGTAGAATAAGTTATATATATGGGTTTTGCTATCATTCATCTTTCTAAGTTGTTGGATGGCCTATTTATATTGTTTTAGAAATAAAATTTCACAAAAAAATAAAAAAATATTAATTCTATACAAATTATTTATAGTAGATAAGAACTATATAATCATCATCATAATATAATTTATATTTTTTATACTCACACACATCCTTCTGTTAGTGGTATATGTTTGTATCAATCTATAATATCCACTAATTATCTTGTTAATGGCTCCTTTTTTATAGGACTTGATATTTTTTTTCTTGGTCGATGATTGAGGAGCAATCTTAACTTTCTTTATTGGTACAAACATGTATTCTTTTATTTAACTAGTGTTTTTAATCAAATAATAAATAGTTGTTTATTTTTTGTAGACGCAATGCATATGTATTCTTTTATTTAGAATAAATAAAGAAATATTTATACCTTTTAGCACTCAAATCAATTTAAAAAAAGAAGAAAAAAAGATCATGGATGCACTTGCAAATGGGACTGGAGAATATCTTGGATCATACCAAGAAGAAATTCCATTAAAAGAAGATAATAATATCACATTGGATGACCATGTGAACCTTGAATTATAAAAGAAATTCATCATGATGTGGCCTGGTATTGCCAACGTATATTACATTTAGTGGTTGCATATAATGAAACAATACATCGGCAAATAATGAAAATGTCCAAGGCAACACAATTATCTAACATTCCCACCAGGCTGAATAATGAACTAATTACTAGCTTCTTCTTTTTTATCAAAGTTTTGTAATATATTCCAACACAACTATAATATTTTGTTAAAGAGAAAGAAGAAATAAACAGAGTTTTAGCTTTGTAATGCCTTGAAATTTCTGGGGGTAAACTTCAGCTTTCCAATTGTTACGTTCGTGAAAAATGTCTACATAAATTCTCTACAATCAAATAACGTGAGACATCCGAATAACACCCTTTCGTTATTCCTAAGTTGATAAATACCTCCAATAAAATACAAGGAACTCCCAATGCAGTGCTGGATTCCTCTTTTATGTAATCCAGGAAACGCCCGATAATCCAAGCTCTGCAAGAGGAGGGTCAGGTTAAAATTGGGTGATATCCTGTGACGTCATTGTTTTGCAACCACAAGCACGCGAAGTATTTACTACTAGAATGCCTTTAGTTTTACTTGTTCGAGTGCCGGCATCACAGGCATATTTCACTTGAGTCTATCCATCCTTAGCCTCTCCAGCTCCTTTACCATTTGCCAGTGCTCCAATGAGAGTGAGGTCTCGCCAAAACTGGCAGAAATGAGGCGGCCCATTGTCAGCCATCTGCAAGGAGAAGAAAGACTCGACAGGTTTAACAAAACCAGGATAAGGATGCGGAGAGCTAATAATATCACGCAATAGAGCTCATGACCTGCTGAAGTCTTGGCTGCCTAAGCTTCGATCCGCTTGCCTAGCAGTAACCAAGTCATTTTCTACCACCTGTGAACCAATAGCAATAGTTTCAATGCTGAACGATGATGCTCGTCCTCTTATATTCTTTTCAACTCTGTTCTGCTTTCTATGCTTCTTCTTTTTTTCACATTTGACAAGGCCCGTAAGATAATACCTAGATAACCAGGTATAGACTAGTACCTTGAAACCAGGTACAAGAGAAGACAATCAAGAAGGCCTTGAAATAATTGCAGGTATTCTGGGTATGGGACAGCGGGGTGGCATTTAGTATATGTTTGCATAACTTCTACGCTAACCACTAAGTCCTATCTGAACCTCGTGTATCAAGTTATTTCTGTTAAAATATAACCTGGAAGAAAACGTAAAGCATGCCCTTGAAATAGGAAGCACCAAGTGTGGGCAAAAACTAGCACCCTCGTGCTAGCAATGCAAGTTACAAAATGAATCTAGCACATACCTTCTGCATTTCTGGAGAGATCAAATGAGGCATGGATCTAACAGTAGCCAAGTACCATCTCCAAGCTTCCAGGACTTCTGCAGGCACAACATCTGAGGGACCTGCCGAAGAAGGCTGGAATGGCATAATTATATCAGCTGGCATGATGTTTGATTTCCCCTCTGACAATATTAGCATTTGGACATCAGCCATCATCTCCATCTTGTAATACTTAAAATCATACTCAACCTGAGACAAACAATTTCTTGATAGTGAGTAAACTCATTATTCCCAATGATGTGCAAGTGATTATAATATTAAGAGTAGGCCTTTTTAATTAAAAGAAATGATTACAACAGGAAGTCACCCTCCTAGGAGACGGGCACAAACAATCAACCACAGGAAGTCACCCTCCTAGGAGAAGGGCACAAAAATTCAACCGGAACATTCCAATCCAATTAACTATCTACTAATGAGAACACTTCACAAATGATCATCACCTTTTGCAACTCTGTCAGGGATTTTAGCAACCTTGCGTTCTCAACCCCAGCAGAATTGAGGGTTCCTGTTTCCAAACATGTCTCATCAAAAATTAAGTGTGAGCCCTCAGCTAGCTGTAGAACTCCAGGTATCAGCCTGAAACATCAAGCATGTTAGACTGTCAAGCACTATCCAGACATTGGTGGTTCCAGTATA
The DNA here is from genome assembly GCA_033617975.1 of Populus alba x Populus glandulosa. Taxonomy (NCBI): domain Eukaryota; kingdom Viridiplantae; phylum Streptophyta; class Magnoliopsida; order Malpighiales; family Salicaceae; genus Populus; species Populus alba x Populus glandulosa. The sequence continues at coordinate 10,137,506 of CM066161.1, forward strand.
ACATGCTACGTAAAGGACAACTGATTTGCAGTAGCAAAATTTACAAATTCACTACCTATTTATTTGATAATCCTTTTTGGGAGCAAGAGAAGCCGAGTTGAGATATTCCACAGTCAGGGGTATGCATTTTGTGAAGGGAAGAAGATTCTTGATGACAATACTTAGTTTAGTGCCAAATACAGATGCGATCTCTTTGCTAATACAAGTAAGGTTCAAAGAAAGCTTCCCAACAGCAACATTATCTGCTCTGGCATGTACCTGCTTAAGAAAACTTGTTACTTTACAGGCCAGAATTACCAGATGTGGGAAGAGAATAGGTCCACAAAAGATATGGAATACACTAAAGAAGTAGAGTCAACATAGATGAACTATAACTGAAACCGTGAGAATGAAAGAAAATCATTTACCCTAGACAGAAGATGCAACAACATGAAATGAGCTGCTACCCCATCATTGCCAAGAATGGATGTGAGATGCCTCAACAGTGCTTCCCTTGCCTCTTTGACTAAATGGGGTTTTGGCTGTAGGATCAAAGACAAGCATGGTTAAGAACATGTCTACAATAGGTATGATATAGTATGATTAGAAATACACAAGAATCCCATTAAGTACAACAGAGAAAAAGCATATAGATAATTAATCAATCAATCAATCATATGAGAGCAAGTTCTATATAAATCACCTCTGTCGGAGGGGAGTTCTGCAGAAAGTCATAGGCTGTGAGTTTCCTATGAATAACACAATGGAGGCGTGGCACCTGCACCAAAAAAAGAAGGGAACTAATGTAACTACATGTTGCAAATCAGATATCATGTGGAGACAACAAACAGAACAGTTTCGACAAGAAATTTGGCAACAAAATGATAAATTACTTAAGCACCACACATGGTATCTCATGGAAGCGTATATGTAACATGTGAAGTAGTCAGAATCAATAACTATTCTATGAGATTGGATAAAACAAAATCAGTTTGTTAATGAGAATTTGTGGCAGCATCATCAAATTCTAATGTCTGCTAGTATTAGAATGTTGGTAGATACAGAAAAGCAAGCTATTCAGATCAACAGGAGTAAATACCTTGTTAGGTGGCAAATTGACAGACACGTCATCACCAAGACCATTAGAGAACTCATCCTGATCAGCCTTCTCTGATAGAAGTTCAGAATCAAAAGTGAGGACCCCGACAAATTCAAAAACATCATTTAGCTTCAACTCAGACTCTTGAGAATCATATATCTGCACACAAAATATAAAAAATTAAAAAATAGCACCTTTCAACATACTTTATAGATACACCAGAGATTGAAAAGAATAGAGCAACTATACCTTTACTAGACAAGGAAGAGAATCTCTATCAACATCTGGGAGAATAACATGGCTTGAACAAGGCCCTTCATTTTTAGGATCCAGGTACTGTGAAGATGAGGGGTCCTCTCTCTAGCAAAGGGGAAAAAATGTCAGTAACTCTTAACTCTGAATTCAGTAGAACATAGCAAGTGCATATTATTTAATGATTTGGATCTAATCCATCAGAAAGAGTGATATTTTGCAGACAAACTCAACAGATTGGAAATGCAAGACTATAATCTACTGAATTACATAAAACTGAGATTAGAATCTTGTTAAGCCTGAGAGGCCCAAACTGAAAATCTAGAGCAAAACTCATGCTTATTTTTTTGCATTTTATTCTTCAGAACACAAGGCTTTAGATCTCATCAAAATTTAATATTTGCCAGTAATTAATTGATTACTGTGTTCATTTGGCAGTGATGCAAAGCAATGGGCAAACCATGACGTAACAACATAATGCTTTGAAGAGAATGATGGCAAACAAAATTGGATGAACAAGCTACACTCTAAAACTCAATAAATTCAAACCAATATAGAATACTTTTTTTCTGAGCAATCATACAATTCTCAAAGTCTGTTTTGTTGCACTAAAATTTGAAACTAAAACAAACTAAACTAGATTATTAAAACATTGAATGCAAAATCATTGCTTTTCCTTTCTCACTCATGAAACGCAAACAATCATATTTCTTATCTACAAAGATAAAACAAAGAGGCAAAGAGTGTTACACTAACCATCCTTTTCGCACTAGGAGAATCTTCAGATTCATCACCTGAGACCTGTCATTCAACAAGGATGTTCAAGATAACATAATAAGGACACACCTCCAAAACACAGGTTTCACTTTCAGAATTCTTACACAAAGGACTACTACGATCAATCAAGTAGTGACTATCACATTGTGGCTCAAAAATCTAATCCAGCGTGAATGGTAGAGTTAATCATCATAATAAGAATGCTACAGCTGAGATGAAAATAATCTACATTGAACAAACTGGTGTAAAGTTAATGGAAGTTGATGAACAAACTGGAAACTATCGAAACTACCTTTCCTTAAATACCAATTGTGAGATTTTCGACCATTTGGACAAAACTTTGTCAAAGGAAAAAAATAAGGACAGGAATTAGAGATAGGAATTACAGGAAAATCATTGTGATCCACAGCTTCAATGTCCATTCTCCTACGCTTATCTCTTTGTTCAGAAGTTGAATCCATGCACATATTTACCGCTACCTCAGAAGTAGATTCAGCCCACGAATTTAATCCCGGAACCTAGAGGAAGCCAGCAAAAGAAGACCTCAGAACAGTCCAATCATCAAGTAAGCTTACAATCCCACGCAGAAGCACTCTTAACTTCTCATTAAAAATATATGTATATAACTAATCAACACATCCATGTGCTACACTAACAAAATGAAGCTCGGGACAGAAAATGCAGGGAAAATGATGTGTAGGAAACTTACCGGAACACAGTACAATAAACGACGCTCCCAGAGACGCATATCAGGCGAGTTAAGTTCCACGGGGCATTGAGAGATATCCATGAATTTGTTAGTCCTCCAAACTGAACCATCCTTCAAAAACACGACACACACACACAAACTACTTCACCATTTTAAAAAAAGGACAGTACGACATGATCACATCATAGAGATTAAAAAGAAAACAATTTATACCTTATAAGCACCAACATATAATTCATTTCCCAACATGTCTTGTATCATTCCCCGAAACCGAACTAGAGTGTTCGGTTTGATACAATTTACTGTTGCGCCATTAAGAATTGGAACCTACATTGTCGAATTACTACTGGTTAACACGTATTAATTAAGCATTTAATTACCATCTACGTAATTATAATTTAAACTCGAATTTTAGGGATTTGAAAAGTTGTGATTGTGTTTATTTACCTGGGAGAGGCGGGCTTGGTCGAAGAGGAAGTGGCGGAAGAGGTCGACGGCGCCCCAATCTTTGCCATCGAAGGAGGACGGGTCTGATCCGGACCCGATTGTCTTGTCAAATGTTAATCGGACGGCTCCGAGAGGGTTTGCGACGAAATCGTACATCGGTCCCACCATTTTCTGATCTGAATTTTGTGTTTTAGTTTCAGATCTGTGGAGTGTGATACTGGCTTCGCGCGCTAAATGATGATAATAATGAGATTTTCCCGCCAATTCTTTAGGGGTGGGTTTTTTCCCGCCATTATGTTAGGTACAGACACGCTAGCCCTAGCTCCCCCCGCGCTTTCTTCTTTCCTTTCTTTGTTTTTTTTTAGTTTAATTTTGTCTTCGCTAGGGAAAGCAATCTCGAGCCCCCTATTTTCACCTTTATATTTATATTTAAACATATATATTATTAACTATGATGTCTTGTGAAAAAAATTACAATGATATTTAATTTTTATTAACTAGGTAATTAGATTAGACTAAAATTCTTTTTAAAAAAAGAATGTTTAGGCATACACGCGGATTAGGCCTTGGACAAAATTAGAGAGGCAGAATCTTGATTTTTTTTTTTTGGAGGTTAATTTGTAAAGGAATTAAGAGGGTTTTGTGGGTTTCTGGGTAGGGATTTTTTTTTAATAAAAAATAAAATAAAATAGTACATTGGATCATACACTTCATAGTGATTTTTGAACGATCCTAAAAAGTCAAAATTACAGGACTAGAGGAGTAGTCTTATTAAAGTTTCATAATGTTGTGTCATTCTTTGACGTGAGAACACTCCACCAAACCCAAACTATAAATATAGGCAATCAAGACAACTTCTGATCTGCTGCTGCCACCCACTAATCATCATCAAGGGACACTAAAGGACTGCCATTTAAATTTTTTATAGCCCAGCTGTCTATCTTTTTCATATTAGTAATTTTATTTTTTCTTTTTAGTTTAAAAATCTCTAAAATAATTTCATAACACCTAGTATTATAATTTTAAAACCCGGTCCGGTGGTCGGTCCAATCCAAGACCCGGGTTCTGGATTTTGACCAGGTCAAAATTTATTTTTTATTTAAAAAAAAAAAAATCAACCAGGTTTTGCCCGACATCGTTTTAGTAAAAAAAAACAAAAAAAAATAAAAGTCAACGAGTTTGCGGCCGGGTTTTGCCGGGTCAACCGGGTTCTGGATCGACCGGGTTTGACCAGGCCAATTCCCAAGCGGGTTTTGGCCTCCACCCGGACCGGTCCCATGCCCGGGTCGGCTGGGTCCCGGGTCAACCCGCCGGGCTGGTCCAGGTTTTAAAACTATACCTAGTATTAATATAAATAAAGATATTTAGTTTGTAGTGGGATAGAATATATCAAATTTATATTCTCACAAAAAAAATTATAAGTTAAAGTTGTGTATGACAATTCTATTCTGCTTTAATTTTAGCTTTTTATATTATTGTTTTTTTGTTTGTGTTTTCGTCAGCAAGCTATGTGCTAGAATAACTATGTTTGAAAGAGATACCAAAATATAAAGTACTCGTGTCATGTGAGATAAGGATGTATCTCTTTAAGAAAGAAATGTCCAATAACTGGTAGTAGAAGACAACTAATAATATAATCAGGGGTAATTATTTTCAGTTTAGTTTTGTTTTTATCAAAAAAAAATAATTAAATCAGTTTTTTTAAAAAAAAAACCGGTTCAAACCGACTGTTTTGATCTGGTTTTATTCGGTTGCTCTAGAGCAAAAACTGGTTCAAACCGATCGGTTCTGATTTGGCTTGTTTTTTCTGGTTTGACTCGGTTTTTTTCCAAGTAGTTTTTTGAGTTTTTTTGGTTTGGGTTCGATTTTATTTTTTGGATTTTAGGCTTATAAAACCAAACTGGTTGGTTTTTTAAAAAGTCTAATCAGTTTTTTTTTACGGTTCAGTTTTTTCAATTATTTATTTTCTAGTTTTCTCGATTTAATCAGTTTTTTTATTTTTGAGCTCACCCCTAAATATAACATAATGTTTATAAAATAAACTTCATATTTTTTTTTTGCTTTCTACAAAATTATTTTAGTCTCATAACCCAATTCATGAATTTTAATGATTACCCTCGTTAACTAAAGTATTTTTTATCTTGTTTTGTAATTGCTATTTTTTTTTCAATTTTATCTTTCATCGTTTGAGTTGATTGAGAATATCAAGCTTCGTAATTTATTTTAATTTATTTTCATGAGGCTATCTCAATTTCATGATCCAAGTCAAGGGTATAGCAGGTTAAACCAGATTGACTTGAATATTTTTTTATCCTTCTTTTAATTATTATTTTTCAATTTCATCTTTGATCTTTTTTTCAATCTCTTGACTCAAGTCATGAGTTATGATAGTTAACCTAGTTGATTCGGGGTTTTTTTAATTCTTTTTTGTGATTATTTTCCCCCCTTTAATTTTATCATTTATCATTTGAGTTGATTGAAAATTAAATTTTATAATTTATTTTGGTTTGCTTTCTATGAGGTTATTCAGTCTTATGACTTGAATCTAAGGTTTGGTAGTTTAAATCAGGTTGTCTAGAGTCTTCTTTCTATTTTTTTTTAATTTATTATTTTTTTTCAATTTTATCTTTCAATGTTGGATTGATTGTGAATTGAGTTTTATAATTTATATTGATTTTCTTTCTATTGGGTTATTTCGGTTTCATAATTCAGGTTTGATAGATCAAACTGAGTTGACTTGGGTTTTTTCTTGTCTCTTTTTAATTGATTTTTTTATTTAATTTTATTTTTCAACATTGGATTGATTGAAAATTGACTTTTAATATGTTTTTTAATTTATTTTATATCAGGTTATTATGGTCTCATGATTTGAGTTGTAGATTTTACATGTGAACTTGGTTGACTCGAGTCGATCCAAAATATTGTTGTCTTGAATTATTTTCAGTCAAATTATGGTTTTTTTTTTCTAGTTGTCTAGATTGCCTATGGTTCGTAAAAGTTTTCAGATCCCATCATATAAATCTTTAAATGATTTTTTTTCCTCTTGAAAACATTGAATATTTTCTTAACTGTTTTTAAAAATCGATATGACTTGTAACGTAATAAGAGAAAATAATCTAGTATTTACTAAATGGAAGTAATCAAACTAAAACTTAGAAAAATAAATAAATTATATGTTATCATATTTGTATTTTGATATCTTATTATATTTATTTTCATTTTATAACCAAACTAAATTTTCCTTTAAAAATATATAAAAAACTCTTTAATTTAAAATTATAACAAGTATTGCCGTGCAGTCCATGCGATAAAAAATGAAGCTCCCACTCTCTCTCTCTTTAAATTTTATTAGTTTTGAGAAAGCGAAATATGAAATTCTCTTGTAACAATATGAAAAATATTGTTTCAATTTCTAACCATGCATGTAAAAATATTATGAAATTTTCTGTAACAATAAGCATTTTAGAAATTCTAAATCTGTGATGCGTGAGCTTTGTATCTCCTTGATATTAATAATCATATATTGAATTACACCAATCTTCTATTTTACTCTGAGTATAATTATTTTACATAATTTAAAATAGAAATAATGAAGTATTTTAATAGGAAGGAAACGAGTGCTATAAAATATAGTAAAATAATAAATACATCAATTCCAAAGTGCATTGCTTGCGGATACAACAGAGGCCTGCTCGCCCAGTAAACTCTCCTTACAATGTGCACTACTCGAATACTAGATCACACGACAGACTTCCATCAGCAAGCTAGCAGCAATGGCTCCACAGCCAAAAAGGGTCTTAAAAAACCATCATTGTTCTTGACGCTCGCTCGTATGCATTCTCCAGATAAGGATGTAAACACACATGTAAGCCAAGATGGGCTAACAATTTGAAAGAAAAATTGACCAGAATGTCGAAGACAAGTGATTGTAATTATGCCATCTAGTGACAGGTCCGTATAACAAAGCTAACCATTCCTAGTTTGTGGAAAAAAAGGAAAAAGCTTCGCACAATCAAGAATCCAAAGAGAGCTTTTCAAGCTCTTTTACACCATGACTAGAAGCTTTCTTCATTTCAAGGGCTCTTTTATACGGAGGGGCGATTGGGGGTTGTACAGGATCCAAGCTCTGATAAGTGCCATCGGCATCTTTTGGTAGTGGATATGATCGGTCAGAGTCATAACCACTAAGGTCCCCGCAAGCTAGAAATGGAATATACACCTTACTTGCCCCTTCTAACCACCCGCTACTGCAATCTGCCATCTCAAAAATACAAAATACGAGTGAAGAAATAACACCATGTAAACAAGATATCTTAGCACAAGTCCCACTGCCACAATTTTGAAACTTCCATTAAGCAACACAACAGCCATTCTATTAAATATTATCATATGATCAGATGCCAAACTGGTTTCATGCAAAGCCATTATATGAATAATTTTTCTTTCATTCTCTGCCCCCATAATCTACTGGCCTCAACGATTGCAATTAAATGTCAACGCTTGATCTAAAAATTTTGGTTGGCTAATCATCTAGCATGTGGTCAAGAAGACTTAGAACGACTCGAACAAGTTTTGATTTCAATAGTTGTGTGCAAGTTGTGTCATTGCAGAAGGAAACAAAATAACAATATATGTATAAGGCTGGGGGATTGTGGTTGGTTATCAATCTCAAAAGTTAAATAGTGATCAACAGAGAGATGATTCTTTAGTGGGAAAAAAAAAGTAAAATGACGTGCCAGGAGTTGATGCACCAAAACCTGTGCCAAATAATGTACTCTAGCATGTCAATAACAGAATCTAAACATACATACACACATGTATCTGAAAAAAAAAAAATATTACATTACCTAGGTCATCTGCACCAGAGGGGCTTCCCACCTTTTCCAAAAGGCGATGCAAGTGTTTCGGATCAAATCCCTCAGGAGGAGAGTAATTCTCACAAACTGCAAATGCCTCTGCAAGGAAAGGGAAGGGAAACCATTTATTACTATCTTAAGGTATAATGCATAAACTAGTCATGCAGCCTGGTGGATGGCACTTATGATCATCCACTGGTTTTCATGTCATCATGGGTCAAATCTGTGGCAGGATTCACCTCTACCCAGATAAGGTTGATGTTCCACTTGGGTGGGGTTGCTATTCCATTAAGGCATTCTCAGCACATTTTGTTTATGTTTTATCTGTTTTTTTCTCCCTAAGAAAGAAAATCCACTCTAACGGTAGCAGGAATTCCTCGGTTATTAGAGTTACTTTACTGATCAATGCCAGGAAATGGATTTTTTACGGTACTGGGTGTGGTAAAATTGATATTCTGACAAGATATGCTCTTGAATTACTTCAGCTAAGACATTTAAAAGATACAGAAAAAAACAAACTAGCGAGTGACACAACAGTCAACAAAGGTACTTACCTATGCTGGAATTGCGGCTACTTTTTGGCTTGGCAAAAGTCACCACAGGAAAAAATAATTTGAGCTGAAACAGGGAAGAAAATACAAAAATTCCAAGTAAGCAAACAATAACTACATTCTTGGACATTTATAAGGAACAAGCATATAAACCAAATGAATAAAGTGAAAAATGTCTACATCTTTATACGACTACAAGCACTTTATTTTGACTCAGGGGATATGTGACCCGATTTTAAAGAGCCTACTTGCATTTTATCTCAAATTAATCCAGGAGACTTAGTTCTAGGTTTGGTTTGACGGGTCTACCATCATTGCTTTTGTTTATTTATCATCTAAAATCAAGTAATGTTTTTCTATCTTAATGGAAAACTCATCTTGTCAACTGCAACCTTATTCTCACATAATGAGAATTTCAGTACAGTATGAGGAAATAAAAGTACTAGCAGAAACAAACCTTCAACTTGAGTGTTGAGGGTTCATTTTTTTGTAACTTTATCAGATCTCATGAGCTTATTCTTAAAAATTTGGTACATTTAAGAACAGCATTTTATTCACCTGGCAATACAGAAGACTTGTATCTTTTCCACGAAATATCTTCGCAATAAATTTTCCACCTTCTTTGAGTACATGTGTGACAATTGTTAAACCCTGCAGAAAGGTAATCCAGCCACAATCATTCTAATACAAACTTCACCAACATTCAGAAACATCTACAGATGCAAAAGCCAGCAAGCAATCACGTAAAGGACCTGGTTTCACATGCAGGAATAGTGACAGTGCAAACAGACCGAACATTAGCAAAAGAATGAGATAAAAAAGCAGATGAATGATAGTAGTTGAGTTAGAATAACTTTTATGATGAGGATTTGAAACACTTGAATGAACTCTATTGTCCTACGATTGTAAGCACCTGCCAAAGTCAAGACGGTTTAATTTTCCATTATTTTCTCCAGACTTTTAGCTGCAGAAAGCAAAGAGGATTTTAATTGCAGAGGTGCAACTTGGTTGGGTTTTGACTGATTTCTATGATAATTAAGAACTCAGAGGGTTCCCTTAGTAGCAACTATCAAGAAAAACTGAATCAAACAAAATATAGTCCTCAGTTCTGTTCAGACTGGTTAAGGTTCAAATAACATATAGGCTTTCAGTGTCAGTACAAGGAAAAAAAGGTTTAGGATACTTGTGAACTTAAAAATTACAAAACCAGATACAATTTCTTAAACCAAAGCTGACTGGCCTGACAATAGGCCAATGCTTTTGAGTGTTCAATCATTATAAAGCACATTCTTTCAAAGTAAATTTAAAAGACACCATGCTAGCCATGTCATGCTTTATGAACACCGACATATCTTCATGATTAAGCTTTATCATGTTTTTGCTTAATTGCATGCCAAATTCTTCACAGTTTCCAACTTTTAGCTCCTTTTCATCTGATTTCTCATTGACTTTCAAGAGTTGAGTGAAATCACCTCTTGAATCAAGAACGGTTAAGATGGCTCACTAATATATTCAGATCCCAAAAACCAATGGCCAATTTATACAAGTTAGTTCATGTAAAAGATCTAGTACTTGACACTAAAATCAGATATGGACTAAAAGATATGAGATTTCCCAAAATGATTTGGAATATTTATAAAGGTTTGCCACTTTACTGTAAAAGATCATATGTAAATCAAGGTTTGATTTTGTAGGGTTCTTGACATCCTTAATAACTACAAATGAGCATAACAAGAACAGCTCTTACCGCTAGTATGAGTTGAGACTGAACAAATTCATCCATGTCATGGAGTCCGGTAACTACAAATTAGCACAAAATAAAACTAATTTGAAAAACTATAAGAAGTTTATCACCAATAATTTAGTGAATAAGGGGATTATAATACAATACAAAGTTAGTGCAGGGCCAGAAGGTTATTTACCATCAGGGGCACCATCACACACAACCAAGTCAGCCTTGCTGCCATCAAAATGTCTAATGACCTGTAAAAGAGTCAGTAAAGATCCTTTGAAGAATTAGCTATCTGGTGTGAAACAAAAATAAACACTAAGTACAGTGATGTACATAGAAAGCCAGACACATCCATGGTTATATGTACACGCCTATTTACATGCACAAGCATTCCTGCACTCACCTGACGGGGACTGAAACAATAGATGGAAGTTGAAAAAAAATGTATGGATCCATCTACTTGAGGATGGCTTGCAAAATAAATATGAAAAGAATGGCCATTCTACTCCATATGTAGTGGATACACCCAACTTCTTTTAGCATTTACAATGCCCATCTAAGCATTCATTCAGAAAATTCGATTCAATGGAGAAACATGGTAGTAGCTCCACATGCTAATTACAAGATTAGTAAATGGAGTTTGCCACCAACTTTTGCTAACAATCAGAAAAACGAATTCCAAGATAATTTCTAATGCTTAATTAGAATAAAAACTTCTGGACATGCTTTATTATAATGAGAATGAATTATTCTGAGGAAGCCACGAACACCATCACTCTACCACATAAGATAAACATGATGGAGAATTTGAGGTTAAAAACCATCCTCACCACTTCAGCAGTTCGGGCATTGGTAATATCACCCTGCACTTGGATAACACCTTCAATGGGAGCCATAGGTTGCAAATCAATGGCCACAATAAGAGGAAGATCATTATCCCTGCAAATCATGATGCAGAAAGTTATTGTTTCAATAAGAATGCAGAAAGCAGGAAGAATTAATTTCAATTTTGATTTCTGTTTCTTTATTTCTTTCTTTTAACAAGAATTATTTCTGCTTCAATATTTATTATATATGATGAGATTGTGCACACAAGAGACGTTAATAACCCAAGAATACAGGCTTAGAATGAATAAAACTTCAAAGTGTATAAAAGCCACAAACAAATTTTTTGTTTCTAACAAGGTTTTTCCACTGGAGGGTGTCTACTGAGCATATTCCATCACAAGCATTCGTGAGCAGGGAATGAATGGAAGTCAAAGTCAGTACTCTGTAACTTAAGAAACATGCCTCAGTAGTTGTATCTAGACAAGTTATCAAAGAAAAAACAAACGGTAATCAAAACTAAAATACAGTTGTAACACATCCAATTGGAAGTGGGTTTTACTTGCCATACTGAATCAAAACAGATTGAAGGCGACACACATAATGAACTTCTAGCCCCTGTAGGATCATTACTTCCATCCACATATAATAAGAACTTAATAGAATCTTTAGAACACGAAGGCTACCATCATGTTAATGCATGTATGGGAAAATGAAGTCCTTATAAACAAACACAACTTACTGCTATAATTTTAATTTTAACTTATATAAAAAAAGTTTAAATAATAATGAATGCAAGAAAACACATAAATTAAAAGATCACCTACCTTGAATCAGGTGAAAGTTTTGCTGGTAAATATAGTTTACGGCTCAAAACCTGCAGATGGGGAGTGTGTACATCACAAGCTAGCCAGGAAATTCAAAGAAGAACAAACGCTAAGCAGCAACATATAAGGTAAATGTAAGGTCTGCTGTTCAGGCATATCAACAGTTAACAGCCCTAACATGCTAATGAAGAACATCTTTAGCAACTAAAATTAGGTAGATTTTAGCGCACAACCAGAAGGTTAATGGTATTGTCATAACTATTATTCAAATCAAATATACATACCTGACTCCAGCTACCAGGTGCAGCACATAAATCCACCACACGCTTCACTCCTACAAACAAAAAAAGAGCCAACAAAATAAAAAAAATGGCTTAAAACTGTTTCCCGTAAACAAGTACTGTAAAAACAATGAACACACCTTCAAAAATATTGAATTCCTCATCTATCTGAATGAGCTTAAAGGCACTTCGAGCACGCCAACCTTCTTCTTTTGCTTTTCTATAGTATATATCCTACAAATTTTATTTCTTGTTAGTTTTCTCCAGTGACAAATGTATATAACTAGCAAGACAAAATCAACTTGTAACCAAACTCAAGTATACCATACCCTTTTATCCCTTGAAGCTTTCCCCATAATCTCACAATCCAATCTCTGTAGACAGACCGACCGCTAAAAAACGGGAAACGGTGGCAACCAGCAGAGATGGTTTTTGGTGGCGGAGCCTCCACTTCTTGTTGGGGTGAATCGGGTCAGGCGAGGCACTAATATTTTTTTTCATTACTTATTAAGTATTGTCATCGTTGATGACCTAAGTAATTCCTTATCGTTTGCAATTTCTGATAGACAGAACACCCCTTAATTTATTATTCTTGTCACAAACAAGTCCATGTATTTATGGACATGAAGTGCCAAAAATTCCTTTTATCTCATTTTTGGTATTATGTTCTAATATTTTTTTGTATTTTTAAATTATTTTGATATATTAATATTAAAAATAATTAAAAAAAATAAAAAAAATTATTTTGATACATTTCCGAGTAAAAAATATTTTTAAAAACAACAACTACCACATTTCTAAACACCTTTTAAGACCTATTTGAAAATATGGTAGATATTATTTTTCAAAGTATTTTTTATTTAAAAATATATTAAAATAATATATATTTTTTTAAATTAAAGTATAATATTAACACATTAAAATAATTTAAAAATATAAAATAAATTAATTTAAAATAAAAAAAATAATGTTTTTTTAAAAACACAATTGAACTGCACGTGCTAACAATTTGGTAAATTATGTCCTTGAATTTTTCTTTTTAAGGAAACTGTTTCTCCATTTGGTAAGCTTAAACACAGTTAAGCAAGTTCATTTTAAGATTTGTACATGAAGCTACTAATTTGGACAAAACTAACTCCAATGCTGCTTTACTGCTGCTCCAACCTTCCTTTTATTATTAAACATAGTCTAATGTAATGCATCAAGTATGGCATCAAACAAGTTGAAATAATTCAAGTTGCCTTCATGTACGACAACATTGCTAGGAGCGAGGGTGGAGCCAGTAATTTTTCATACACTGTGCTATTAAATAAATATATAATTTTTTTAAAAAATAACTATTAATTCATGTATATAAATTTTTAAAGTTAACATTACAGTTTTAATTCAAATACATTATATAAAATATTAAAAAAATTAAAAATACATAAAATTAAAGTAAAAAGTAAAAAGAAACTCACTATTGAAGTTACATCATTCGATGTTTTATGAAATATAATTAATTTATAATCAAATCTGAATCGATATTATAACAACCCCTCAACTAAGATAAAATAATAATCTCATGTCAACTGAAAAACAAAATAATTAATTTTTTTCCATCTCTCAATTCATCCTTTCTTCACTTGATTCTTCTTTATATTAGAGTTTTATAAGTTATACTTTGTAAATTTATAAGGTTATTCTCTTACTTTTTCTATTTTTTTTCCTTGGATTTTTTTTATGTTTTCCCTTTCTTCTCTCTTTCTCTCTTGCCTTTTCTTTTCTTTCCTTTTCTATTCTACTTCTTTTCAGTCAGCAACATATATAAAAAAGGAAGAGCTTATTTGTTTTATTTTTTAATGGCAAATAATTATTTTATCCTTAATGAGTTGTTTTGCTTTTATTTGACAATTTTTTTTTGTTAGCATTACCAAGCTCCGTTCATTCTAAAATTTTAACCAGATTTTATTCAATATATTTTAAGATCCCTTGTAAAATTTCAGCTCAATTTAATAGTCGGATTGAAAATTACGTTCAATAACGTAAAACTAGTCAAATTGTGATTTTTCATTAAATTTCTAAATTTCTTCAAAAATTCTGAAATTTTAATCCAAGTTAAAGTATTATATTACAAGGCTCTACGCAAATTTGTAAATTTTTTTGATAACTTAATTAAAAATTAAAAATTTATTTTATATAAAACTAGTCAAAAAAAATAGTGATAAAATTTTACCCTGGGCTAAAGCCCACCCTAGCCCTCAGCACAGCTCCGCCCTTGGCTAGGAGTGAACTACGCATAGTCTAATGTAATGTCACCAGAGGTCGTAAAAGTAGCAATAGAAAATGGTGCTCTGTCAAAAGAACAATCTCATCTCAAAAAATCACTACTATATTGTACTTAATTTAATTAATTTAATGAGGTGGTGAGATTGAGATTCTCAACTACTTGATATTTAAATTATTTCAACTTAAAAACTTAAATTATTATATAAAATATTAAGATATAATTTATATTTTTTTAACACTATTTAAGTAACATGTGATGGACACCATATTATTCATAGTTTCTAATTAGAAGGCTGCAACGTATGATAAATACGACACACCATTGACTAACATGGCTACTGAGGTAAAGGCCTTAATATGGTGTCAAAAGACTCCCAATGTGTAGTGCATTGTGTTATGATAATGAAGAGAAAAGAGACCTACCTTTAACAACTCACCTAACACATTAATTAATTCAGTAGAAGAATTAGTGCCACCGAAAGAGGAAAATGAGTTGGAATGCCTTTCCATTTCCCTCTCAATCTTGCCTATAAATAGATACCAAAAAAGAGCAACAATATGAGCAGAAAACAAGAGAGAAACATGAAGAGGTAAAGAGAAAGAAGGGCTGCCAAGGGTAGTAGCCTTTGCTGCCTTGTGGAACAATATGTGTGAAAGAGCATGGGAGATGAGTTGAGTGAATGTGATCCTCCTTCTTTATAGATATGTATCTATATATTTTCTTTAATATCTAATAATATTGATTGCTCAATGGATACAGATGATTTGTCGAACCACATTAAATATTATATGTGCTTGCTTCGCCTCCAACAAGCATTAATCAGAACACCCACGATCCTACCAACAATTGGTATCAGAGCATGATGATTAGTGGTGTTTGATCTATGCCTAGAAATGAAAGTGGTTAAAATATGTTTTTGGGCATAACATTGTGATTTAGATGATTTCAAACTTGTTTCCAGCTAATTTGATTGTTCCATATGGAATGACATGTATGACCTTTAGATGTCTTCTCATTAGGTAACCTCTCTTATTAAATCATTATTACCACTTTGGTTTAAAAGTCA
The DNA here is from genome assembly GCA_033617975.1 of Populus alba x Populus glandulosa. Lineage (NCBI taxonomy): Eukaryota > Viridiplantae > Streptophyta > Magnoliopsida > Malpighiales > Salicaceae > Populus > Populus alba x Populus glandulosa. The sequence goes on from CM066161.1 coordinate 10,153,176, forward strand.
TTGTGATGATCGAAGGGGATGAAAAAAGAAAAGTCATACATGCTAGCCCAGTTATATGTGTTGAATTGCTAAATGGGGAATTTTATTTTCCTTAAAGGAAGGCAAAAGTGAGATACTTTAAACACCCGATCATGTGAAATGTGGAAGATTAAGGGTATTAAGTGGAAAATAATGAAGATTAATATTGACAAATCTAAAGCACTGTTAGTCTCATTAGATGCTGAGAAATAAGGTAGATAACCAAGATATTCCAGATCATTTGTAAAAAAAGTTGCAACATAGGTAACAAATGGTTATATATATAGAAAAATAGTACAATCAATAAATATGGTCTATGAAGTTCTGTCTAGAAGATTGAGTTTTAAATGGGATCAGTGTGATCCCTCTAATCTTTCTTAGAAACTTACTTAGTTGAAGGATTATCCATACAATACTATTTGCATATATGTAGTAGTTTGTAATGAAATAGTTGAAAACTAGTAAGATGATGACATAAAAGAACAATTAGGTTCCTCATGTTCAAGGATTTGATGGAGTAAGAGATTTCTTTAGAAAAGCTTGATCAATGATTGTGATTTCTCGAGGGTAGAACAAAAGAGAGTCATTGATAATGGAAGAGAAATATAATAAGATAGAGATAAAAATTGATACCATATTTTAACTGGGACATGTGTTGTGACATTATAAGATGATGTCAAACATAAGTGAGGAATATAGAGAAACCAATTGAACAAAAATTACACAAGGGCATATGAAGATTATGTAAGAGTACCCATAGAATCAAACGTGGTGATGTAATGAGACAAGAAGTGCAATAGGTTGAAGTGGTCCTAATAAAGCTCAAGAGTAGAGACTGTATTAAGGCTGTATAACAATACATCAATGAAAAGACTTTATGTTAATGATGAAAACAATAACGAAGACTTTTTTGATGATGCAAGGATAAAAAGATGAGCTATTGCATAGGCGCTTAATTAAGGGAGTGCAAACACCTATAATAAAGGTAAAGACACCAAATAGCTAATTGATGTAAATAAAATTATCAAGCATACAGAGTGAGCGGGTGCAAGTGTGATAGTGAAAAGTGCATAAACTTTAAACATAGAAATTGAGATGGAAGATTGCGAGGAGCATACCATAACTCTATCTTTATGTATAAATAATGGCATCAATCTATCCTATAAGTACACATAATGGTAGATAATTTTGGAGCCATTTTGAGACATTCTAAATGAAAGAGGTTGCAACCATCTCATGATAACGAGTGAAGACATCTTACGAGAAGGTGTGAGGGCTATGATATAAGCCCAAGTTTAGATCACCCCATAGCTGATGTTATGGTAAAATATGAGTGGACAAATGTATGGATATCCAAGGAATGACTATAATGAGTATAAAGACAAACGCTGAATTGATTTTCATGGATATTGCCTATCATATTAAAGATTAATAAGGTAGAAAAACTTTTGCTCTTGACAATAAATGGATGATTTATGGAGCATTAAGACATGACTGCTAGATATGAGCAGAAGACAGGTGCAGGTTCTAGAAACAAGTTGAATTTTTTTAGAGTGGTAAGCTCGGTAATGACGTTATAATTCTTATGGTATAAAGACATGTAGATAAATCTTTAATGATAGAAACAAGTGATAGGCCGAAACGCCAGAAACTTAGCCCGGCAAGAACCCGTCGTGCCTTAACCATTATCATATACAGGAAACAAAAATGGTTTGAATGCTCCCTTCTCTGTGGCATTTGAATGAAAGCTCAGCTGCTACAGAAATAATGACATTTAGGTTCACTTTTATCATCAATGATTATGAAGCGTCTCTTTAATTGGGGATATGTGAAAATTTGATTCTCACTTCACAGCCAAGAGGAAGATGGTTCAGACATATAAATAAATTGCTTCATTATGAGTCTGTAATACAAGGCAATATCCATAACTATTGAAAGAAAAATTCACTCAGTACCATCCCCTCTCATCCTGAGAAAAGTCTGGTGAAAAAGTTTCCAGAGTTGGCCTTCTCCATGCATTCTACATGAACATATCTTCCCAGCTTGTCCACCTGCCTTGGATCACCGCTAGTATCTTTCTTACAGACCTTGCACGTTTTGTCGACCCAGCCTTCTTCAACATATTGCCCGTCCACTGATTTCATGATATAAATAAAATTAGTGATTTAGTGTAATTCATCATGGTTAACTGCAGAAAAAAGAAAGAAGTCCCCACTGCTGATAATCTGTCCGATTTAATTATAAATTGGTCTTTAATCTTGAGTGGCAGCCACTTCATGCATTAGTTCTGGTGATTAAAATGGGAATTGTTGGCGTGCAGGTAAGAAATTGAAGCGTGGAAAAAAGTGAACCAAGAAGAGATGCAGAACCGTGACCTTCTTGCATTCTTTTACTCAGTTTGGTTCAATTCTCCTTGAAGAAATATGATGATAAAATCTGAACAAAAAAATGAAGTCCAAAATGAAAAGAAACATACCATCAACGTAGGATTTAAAGAAATCCTTGTATGTCCCTCCGATTTTTCTTCTAAGAGCACCATACTGCAGATAATTAGAAACCAGTCACCATACACTACACAACATGGACTATTCATTAAATCCAAATTATCTACGATGAACCAATACTAAATCTCTTGTATCAACTACAAGCTGCGTATCGTGCAACGCATTTTGAGTGAGAAATGTTACAATACCTGTTCCCTTGTCATTCTGCCACCAGAACTGGTGTTTTCTCTAGCCTCCTCTAGAAGCTCGGCATCCTTGGCAGACCGAACTTGAGAGAAATCTAGAGCTTCAGCTACACTGCTAAACAAAGATTGCTTGCTCTTCTTGGGCTCTTCCTCGTTACCACTCTCTGTTTTAGCTGAGATTTTGAAGTTGAAGCTCTTGCTAGGCCTATAGTTAGACAGGTTCTGAGCTACACCAACATGTGGAGGGAAACAGTTCCGTGAAGGTGACAAGGGAAGAGTTCTTAGTCCCATTTTTCTTTTCTGAATTGTATCCCGTTCCACAGCTATGAAGGTTGCTTTTATATCTCAGTGTGGCTTTGTCTGGTCTGCTAAGCAGAGCCACTTATTTACAGCAAAGTGCAAACTGCGCGTGGAATGGCTGCCACTCAAAAGACTTGGTGGTCAGAGTGAAACTACGTGGCCCTTTGCCAAACGAACAAAAATGAGAGGAGTTTTGCACTTTGCTGCTCAAAGATGTGAATTATTTTATTAAGTATCTACTAACCAAATTGTTTCCTCTCTGCTCTGAAAATGAAAGCAGAATCTCTCTCTACGCACATGTGTTTGTGTGTACGTGAAAAATATCATTATAAAATCAAATATTAGTGGTTAGCAAGGATTAGGATTTTGCATGTGTCTTGTTATCTTTTCGATGATTCAAAGAACACCAAATTCCTGGTAATAATTCATTCCTTATTGAATAGCAACCACACAACAAGATTTAATGCAGAGGTTGGCACTTGAAAAGTAGTTTTTCTTCTACGATTTAATCCTCACCCTTTTTTCCTCTCTAGAATCCGGCCATCCAAACCTAACAAACCAAAACTTTACCCCAAGAAACACTAACTGTCATCCTTTCAAGACATCCCGTCAAATCTTCAACCTATTTCGAAGTTGTTTCTAAATCCTTCTCTATTCTGACCGCTGCCCTTGATTTCCAGCCGGTTTAGAAATACCGTGTAAATTATGTTCTCTTAAATTTTAATTTTTTATTTAAAATATGTTTTTTTTCATGTTTTCAAAATATTTTGATATACTGATTTTAAAAATAATATTTAAAAAATAATTTTTATTTTATTTTAATACATTTTCAAATGAAAAACACTTTAAACTGTTATCGTTACCACAATCTCAAACACACATGAATTCATCTCACCCATTCCACCTTTTTATTCCCCATTTTCATAGTTCCTCTATGTCTAACTTCTCTTTTTCATTGACTAATAATAAACCCATTGATGTTGAGATTCTCTTTTAGGTTTCTACTATTGATTCTCTTTTGACTAATTAGGTTGACGGGTAAGTATTGTAGATATCACCGTTATTAATTAACAATGTATCCAATGGAATATTAAAATTTAAATGAAGATTTCACACTCATACCATTTAATTAAAGAAAAATCAATAGTAGAAATTTAAATAGAAAATATTGGGAAATAGTTAGAGAGATTCAAATGAATCCAACTCTTTTATTTAGTCATCTTTTAGGTTCATTTTCCATACTTTTCCATTTTGTTACAACTGCTTTATATAATAGCTTGTATTGTTTCCAAGAAAGAGGAAATAAATACCTTATCTTGTCTTCTTATTCTAGTTCTAGAGAAAACTAAATGGTGTGCAACACCAACTACCAAACAGTGCACATAAGACTGAGTGAAACGATGCGCATGAGACAAGTAGCTTAGCAAAACGGTGCGCAATATAGGCTTTACTTGAAACAACCATGATATTTAAATTGAAATTGCTAACATATTCTTCTTCTTCTTCTTCTTATTCTCCTCCTCCAGTTACCTGTGACAATTCTCTCCTAAGAAAAAAATCCTTGTCCTTGAGGCTAAACAATGAAAAATGCAATGCTAATTCATTTGTGAACTCCCAAGTAGCATCAAATGGTGGTAGTCCTTTTAAGTGAACTAGAACTTGGGTCACAACTTTGTTCTTTTTCCATGCAATTTGTCTATCTAATATAGTTTGTGGTTGTAGGTCAGGTGCTTAGGAAAAGACTAGAAAGGTAATTTGTACTACGTGATTACCCATGTGTTTCTTAAGCTATGACACATGGAAGATGAGATGAGTTGTAGCTGAGGATGTCAATTCTAGCTTGTAGGCCATACTGCCAATCTTAGCAACTAACTTTTTATGTTGATCTCTGAATTGTTGATTGTTGCTGATAAGGTTGTAGCTTCAAATATACATAATATCCTACTAAAAAGCATCTTTCACTTCTTTATCAGTCTGCTAATTATGTCATTCTATTTTATGCATGTTGAAGGTGAACCCTAACCTTTTTAATCATGTCTTCTCTCCTAGTTAATGCTTCATCAACTGATTCTACTATAAAATTCTTAGGAAAATAAGGAACATGTATTGGAGGAGGGAAGCCATACAACACTTTATAGGGTGTTAGTTTAGTAGTAAAGTGAAAATTGGTATTGTACCACCATTATGCTAAAGACAACCATCCTATCCACTATTTTGGACAATTTCTAGTCATGCTTCTCAAGTAATTTTCAAAGCATTTGTTAACTATCCCAGTCTGTCCATTAGTCTGTGGATGGTAAGCAGATGACTAGAATAAGTTAACCATATGAATGCTAAACATCTCCTTCCAAAATCTATTATAAAACACTGGATCTTGTAACTCACTATAGATGTTGACAACCTAAATAGTTTGTACACATTGTCCATAAATAATTTAGCAACATTAGGCGCTGAATAAAGATGACTTAGGGTTATGTAATGTGCATATGTATTGAATCAATCTACCACTACCATGATGACATCTTTCCCTTCAGATTTAGGTAACCTTTTCATAAAGTCCATACTGATATCAATAAATGGAGCATATGGAACAGGTAGGGGTTGTAAGAGTCCAAGAGTAGCCACATTCTCGTACTTATTCCTTTGATAAATGGTGTATTCACGCATGAATTATTGAATGTGCTTTTATTGCCCATTCCAATAGAATAAACCTCCCATCTTTTTAGAAGTAACTGTCATTCCAAAATGCCCTCATTGCTGAACAATGATACAATGATATTAGTTTATTTTGCAATTTAGAGTCATTACCTACCACCACATTTCCTTTCCTGTTAAGGTGACCATCAACTCAAGTATAGTTGGGAAGTGAGTTTGAAGATGTTCCCAGATCTTGAATGATTTCTTATATAAAATAATCCTTTAACTGGTAGAATCCCTTATTCCATTGGAAAATTAAGAAATTTATCTTTCCTTAGTCTTTACGGGAACCAACTCTCTGGTCCCATCCCTTTTTCTATTGGAAACTTGACAAGCCTATCGGAGCTTTATCTTTGGGATAACAAACTCTCTGGTTCCATTCCTTCTTCTATTGGAAACTTGACCATGCTCATTAAAGTATCACTACAAAAAAATAATCTCTCTGGTCCCATCCCTTCTTATATTGGAAACTTGACAAGCCTATCCATACTCTATTTTTGGGGTAACAAACTCTCTGGTTCCATTCCTCAGGAAATTGGGTTGCTAGAGTCTCTCAATGAACTTGACTTGTCAATGAATGTTTTAACTGGTAGAATCCCTTATTCCATTGGAAAATTAAGAAATTTATCTTTCCTTAGTCTTTACGGGAACCAACTCTCTGGTCCCATCCATTTTTTTATTAGTAACATGAAAATGCTCACTAAACTTTATCTAAATCAAAATAATTTATCTGGTTGTGTTCCTTCAGAGATAGGACAACTTAAATCCCTTGTGGGCTTGAGATTACATGAGAACAAATTTCACGGCCCATTGCCCACAGAGATGAACAATCTCACCCATTTGAAGGTATTGTCTTTGGGTGCCAACGAATTCACCGGTCATTTGCCACTAGATTTATGTAATGGAGGAGTATTGGAAATCTTTATTGTTGCCTACAACTATTTCTCAGGTTCAATCCCGAAAAGATTGAAAAACTGTACTAGTTTACACCGACTAAGACTTGATTGAAATCAATTAACAGGAAATATTTCTGAGGTTTTTGGTGTCTATCCACATCTAGATTATATTGATTTGAGTTACAATAATTTTTATGGTGAGCTTTCTTCAAAATGGGGAGATTGTCGTAACATGACAAGCACTGGTGGAGATGGTAGACACATTCAATGCATAAATTTCCTTGCTAAAGATCCTGAAAAGGGTGTTTATTACCATGTTTCATTTTTCTTTTCTATACTCTATCTCATAGTCATATCCTAGGAGTTTGACAAGTCATATATGTTAAGCAGGGGTGGTCATTTTCTAGTGTAGAAAATACTTAAGACTCGTATGGTCTGTGCAAATTTTAAAGTGTCTTCCTCATAAATAGTGCTTCCACTTAGTAACTACATATAGGATATCCATCATCTCTCTCTCTCTCTCTCACACACACACACACATACACACACACACACACATGTTGACATAACTTGTTGTTTAGGACCCATTGAGTTATTGATAAAAGCAATTATATGCCCTTCTTGTATAAAGACTGCTCCCATTCCAATCAAGGAAGCATATGTTTCTACCACAAATATTTTGTTCAAGTTAGGTAAGGTTAGTACTAGAGAATTTGTCATAAGTTTTTTCAGCTGATTAAACATTTGCCACAAAGCATACTCCCTGTATTTTCCTTTCAAGTCCCTTGCAAACTAACTTGTAGACCATTTTCTCCCTATTAGCAATTTGCATATCATTGGCTTTATAGTGGTCAACTTACACTATAGTTTAAAAGCCATGAATGTGTTGAGGAAGTTGTGGGTACTTTCTGAGTTAACTAGAATATATAGGGCTTGTTTCTCAATCTTATTAATAACCTTCATGATATGAAACCCTATGGTTCCTTTTAAGGCATTCAGAGATATATAGGGTATAACATGTTAGGTTCCTATATACCATACACATAATAGAAATAATAAAATAAAATTATTCGGGAGTCTTTAGGATCCTATTATAGAGATTTAGAGTTGTTTAGGGATTTATTACATGAAGATTTATTTTTCTTTGGTTTTGAATAATTCTTTAAAGGTTGGGTTATTACAAACCACAAGTCGTCTAATTGTTTGGCTTTCAATGGTAATCCATACGAACCACTAATGAGCAATCTCCTAAATTGCTATCCCAATTTAATTTCTGACTAATGGTTCTTAATGCGTGTGACCCATTAGGTTCCTAACATATTGGTCTAAATATAAATTATAATTCTAAATAAATAGAATTAAATAAATTAATTTATTATCAATTCAATAATTAATTAATTTATATTTAAAGATCAAGTACATCGTCTAACAATGTGTCATGATTTCTAAAATATTAGGAAAGTCATAAGTGGTTTGAATTGACATTTTAGTAATTGATTTCTCAGTATAATTATTATCCATTCATTAATAATGTTTCAGTTTAGACATTTTAGCATGAAGTGTGTGCCATTTCAAATCATATTTGTTCGCAACATTATAATTATTAATGATTTGAATAAGATTTGAAACTCTTTTCAAATCCTATTCCATTTTGCGTAATAATATAACAATCAATACTATTTGAAAACATATGAAACATGTTTTCTAATTCATCTAAGGTGATGAATAATCTTTTGATCACTCAAACACCTTCATATAATCTATATTATATCCAATGTCTGTCCATTTGTTACCTTCACCAAGATAACATGTAACAAAATCAAAACATAACACTCCCTCTATAAAATAACTTAGAGATCTCAAGTCAAAGGATCATTTACACAACTATCACATGAGCTTTTCTATAGACACATATGATATCTCTATATTGAATTCTCATGTGGGTTAGTTCAATATACATGTTTTATGACAAGTACCTAGATATTAGTTTTAGGTATACCTTATACCTCAACTTATGAAAACAACTACTTCCTTTAATAAAGGAAAGAACATAATATTTACTAGTCTCTACAGTTTTAATGAATATATAGTATTTAAAAGAGTATCGACCAGAAACATTTTAGAAACAATGCTTTGTATAATTTTTTTTACAAAGCATTTTTGTTCCATGAACTTTGTCTTTACTTTAAATTTATTAATCAAATATTAGATTCATTAATCTAATATTGTATGAATATTAAAGATAAATTAAGCTTTTATTAATAATAAATATATATTTATATGAATATAATAATGCAACGTATAACCAACCAATTGACTACATGAAATACTAAACTAACATAACCTTCTTTATGTTAACTTCTTCTCCTTGATCATCCTTTTCAGCAACCTCATCATTTTCTTCCACAACGTTTAAGGAACACAACCTCTTATTCTTACATTTATGACCACGAACAAATTTTTCACTGCACAAAAAACACAGGCCTTTTAATCTCTCCTATTTAAATTCCTAGTTCTTGATGGACTTGTTAGGCTTAACAAGGTTTTTATTGTTTTGGGTTAGATTAGTTGGCCAGTTGGTAGGATTAGGCTTAGGTAAGCTAGTTTTTGGGGTGAAAAGGTTCTTTGTGGTGTTTTATGGTTGTGTATTTCTGGTTGGATTAGAGTGATTATTGATAGGGTTTGAAAGTTTGCTAGAATATCTTGAGGGCTTTATATAAGTTAGGGTGTTAGCTTGTAGTCTTGATAGGTTATAGGCATGCTTGAGGGTTTTGGGTTCAAACATCTTTACTATATTTTTAATCGCTTCTTTAATAACTCCTAGAAAAATCATCAATGCTTGTTTCTCACTAATCTCAGCCTTGTTTCTCACTAATCCCAGCCTTGTTCTTCTGAAGGGTCTTTCTATCCCCAAACCCATAACAAATAGCTACTACATTTTCCTCCCAACTCACTCTTTGGTCCTTTAAACTCTTTATGAAATTTTGATACCAGTAAAGAGCAATGCTATCCAAGTAATAAGATGTAATTTTCAGTTTCTCACAATCTTTAATCATTTATATGTTAAAATACTATGCACATTTATATAGCCATTTATGCACATCTTCTCCCTTAAATATTGTTTAGGTATATTTGCCTTGTAGGTAGAAGTTCTTTCTTCATTCATAGGACTTGCCCTATAATCTAACTCTTATTGAATAAAAGCATGTTTGTCTTTTCCCTAGTTGGAACTCCTTGGAGTTCGAGAAAACTTATGCAAGATAAGCTCCACTTGATGTGCCATACCCCCAATTAGGTTTCTTATATCTCCAATTTGAGCTCCATAACTTTCTATGGTATTATGCAGTGTCTGACTTTGATCCTTCAACAGATTAACCAAATGCTTATGCTTTTGGTTGGTTTCTTTTTCACAGTATCAAAGGAATCCTCTAATCATTTCAGATCAGCTGCTTAGGTGTTAGGTGCCATGCTTAGGGTTTATGGAAGGTCTACTCTGATACCACTTATTGCAAGTGAAATGGAGATATCACCAATTAACAATATATCCAGTGGAATGCTAAAATTTAAATGAAGATTTTACACTCACAAAACACTCAACTCAGGAAAAATCAATAGTAGAAGTTTTAAATAGAATACATTGGGAAAGGGCTATAGAGAGATTCATTTGAATCCAACCTTTTCATTTATTTATATTTTAGGTTCATTTTTCCATGCTTTTTCATTTTGTTACAACTGCCTTGTATAACAGCTCGTATTGTATCCAAGAAAAGAAGAAATCACTACCTTTGTCTTCTCATTCCAATTATAGAGAAAATTAAACGATGCGCGACACCAACTACCAAATAGTGCACAAAAGATTAAGTGAAACGATGAGTTATAAGTTTAGTGAAATGGTGCGTATAAGACAATTAGCTTTGCAAAACGATGCATAACATAGGCTTGGCTTGTAACGATCATGATATTTAAATTCAAATTGCCAACATATTCTTTCTTTTCTTCTCTAGTCATATGTGATAGTGAGTTATTGGGGCATGCGTGATTCATGAAGGAAAAAATAGTGTGGTTACTGATGGAGGATTGCATTGTTAATGAAGTGATTGAGATTGTGGTGGTGACCGTTAGAAAGACAAAAAATGTGATTATAAAAAAGCAAATCGAATAAAATCCTATAAAAAACAAATTCTCACGGACCCCATTTTAGAACAACAATAACATCCTTGATTTCAACAAAACTAATAAGAGAAGTCTTCCTAGTAGACTTACCCTCATCTATCATGTCAAAGATCACAACTTTATAATTTTTTTAGCTAACCCACCAACCATTCCTTTTAAAAATGGATCAACAAGAACTATTACCAAGTTGTCTTAAACATATTCTATTTGGCTTTAAAAAATTAATTAAAAACACTAGGTTAAATTTTTATTTGAGTTTTTAAGGATTTGCTGATATTTATATTATATTATACCAGAATGAATGTAAATTACCATTTCATTTAAATTAGAAAATTAAGTTGTTTTAAAATGTAAATTGTGTTTTTTTTAAATAAAGGTAAAATACATTGTGATTTTAGTATAATGGGATAATAGTGTATTTAAATGAGCTTTTGCTTCTGTTTTTGAGTGTTTTTTTTAAAGTATTTTTAACTTGAAGAAATATTAAATTGATATTTCTTAAAAGTTTTTTGATAATTTTAATGTGTTGATGTCAAAAATAAAAAAGAATTTTGAAAAAATATATTATTTTGATGTAATTTTAACAAAAAAAAAACATTTTGCACTTAATTTCACACACTCGCTAAAACAATGAAAAACAGAAGAACAAGTATAGAAGCTATCAAGCCATACAAACGGTTTTCATATTTCTATATCATAATGATTGTACAAATCTCCGAGTAATTTCATTTTTCTATGTCACAATGCATTTGATTGTTAATGACACATCATTACAATTCTAAAGAGTTACTTGTTAGTCAACATGCACACTTTTCCCCTCTCTACTCTTCAGTTTAGCTCTACATAAAAACATGCAGACAGATTACTTGCACTGGAATCTTACACAATATAAACCATGCCAACCTCCAGAAGGGAGACTGGTGGCACCTTGAGCGCCACATCTGGCCCCCGGCAGTTCCGCCTGAGAAAATTGTAACCAAAATTAAGAGCCAATCTCTTCAGAACGGACGAGCCTTGTTTTGCTTGAACATGCGAGTGCCCTATTATAAATGCAGTACCAGCTTGTTGGGCTGTTGACAAATCTTCTAGCTCTCCTTGCATCTGCAAATCCATATCAGCTGATGAATGAGTTACAGACTCATCATCAGTAGCAAACCTCACTCTTCTTTCTGCTACCCCAACAGGTTCCATTTCAATAACATCTGTCACACTGTCTACTGTTGGGAAACCACCAGAGACACTTGCTGGCTGCACACTCTCCTCGACCTCGTAAGGTGGTATGCTGGAGAAAGAGACAGTTCCAATCACTGCCAATCTACACTCAGTTGATGATTCATTGGATAGAGATGTGTTGTCTTCGGGAAATGAGCAAGTCCCGTGCGCTCGATGCCAATCATAAGTGATGAAATCAGCCAATCTAGCAGCAAGCTCTGTTTCAAAAGAATCAACATCCTGGTGCACGTCACGATATCCATAACGGACAATGCACCTGTAAGACCGATGTGCTTGAGGACCCACACGACCAACAAGATACCTCTCCGCAGGGGGCACGTAAGGCACAGGAACTGATTTTATGCACACAAAGACAAGGACACGGTGGAAGGCTGGGAGGTTGGTGACAAAGCGTGAGAAGTTAGCAGGGATGCCAGAGGTGAGATCGGTGAAAACTAAGCCAATGCCGGGGACCCTAGCAATTCCCAAGCTTGAACCCAAGGCTAAAAGCCATTCTAGTGATACCTTGTTGTGGAGGTCAAATTCATATTTTTTAATGGTGGCATAATGCCAAATAAACATGATGGTCATCAGAATGAGGGCTAGAAGCATGGGGAGCCATGCACCCTCGGTGAATTTGGTAAGTGATGCTGAGAAGTAAAGCAATTCAACTGAGCCAAAGAAAAGTAGAAAGGACAGCGCTACTATAGGGGGCTTGTGCCAACAAAGTATGATAACCAGGGAAGTAAGGCATGTGGTCACTAGCATCACTGTCATCACTGCTAACCCTGCAATAGATAAGAACAAGACTGTAAAACTCCAAGTTCAACAAATCCCTCAGTACTAATCTAATTTCAATGTTGAACTTCAATAATAATGCAATATAATAAGGCTAATGCTGAAGTTCGACTGACAAATTGAAAGAGTGATAGGCTTGCTGCAGAAGATTTAAGCTTAAAATTGACGTTGTCCTTCGCAAGTATCAACAGAAATGAACTTAAATTTCCAATCTAACAAGTGCATATGTTAAAGGTTAGAAAGTTAAATGGTACAGCTTACTTCTCTATAATTAAAAATAAAATTAAGAACCTTGGTAGGATTAGATGGTGAAACTTGCCTGATGCATTTCCCATGTGCTTTGTGTCTCTAAATCCAATGGTCACAGCAATGCAGAGGATCATGAGCATCCAATTGATCTCAGGGATATAAATCTGTCCGTGTATCTTGTCAGAAGTGTGAACAACCTTCACTCTTGGGAAACAGCCAAGCGACTGGCTCTGGTTTATGATAGAGAATGTTCCACTGATGATCGCTTGGCTTCCCACAACAGAAGCAAGAATAGCTATTATGAGAACTGGTATCCTTAACTTTTCTGTTACAGAAAATTTTGGAATTATTTATTCTCCCCGATAAGTATGTATACTAGTGAAGTACAAGCGCACATTGAAGAAATTGACGAATTGAAATCTTGCATTTTCTTTTCCAGATTCCCCCCCCCCCCTTCCAAGTGCTACAACCTCACAATTCATTTCGATCTGAATTAGCTTGCATATCGTAGTAATTCTGCTACCAGAATACTAATTCTTCCTTCAGCCAGCATTTCATTAATTACATGCATGTTCAACATTGCAATTTCCTAAGAAAGGAATAATGAGACGTACCTGGGACTGAAATATAAAAGCCAATGTGGTTTGTGTTGTCATGATGCTGTGACAAATAGGCAGCTTGCCCCATATATGCTAATATAAGTGCTGGATAAACCAGAAAGGTGAAAGCAATCTGAAACGGGTTGAAGAGTAGCATATTTTATCAGCATTGAGCACTGACTTTATTGACCAGACAAGATTCTGGAAGACTATAAAGTGTCAGACTTACTTGAATTGCAGCATATGAGAAGTGGCCAAGATCAGCAAACATTGCCTCTGAGCCTGCATACACAGTCACACAGAATATTGGTACTTGGTAACTGAATTATGTAAAGAATGAATCATTCAGAAGTTCTTTCCTAGAGTATGATCCATCAATTTTATATGATGGAAAGAAGACTATGAGATATTATTTTATTGGCTTAGCAAGATACAGCAACCACGGAGCATGGTGAGCTTAAAATTGGTATCCAGTCAAACACACAGGCAGGAAAAAGGCAAACAAGAACCTGTTATGCACAACAATATTCCACCCAAAGACATCCACCCTCCTTTCTTTGTTTTCTTCAAGAACTTGAACATGTAATATGGAGAAAGAGCTTGATAGACATGTGGGTTCCAGTGGATTATATTGTAAAGGCCAAGGGCACTGATGCACAGTAGCCATGCCACAACAACTGGCGCAAAGAGAAATCCCACCCGATGCGTGCCATAATGTTGAAGTGCAAAAAGGCACACCAAGATGAAGCAAGTGATTGGAACTACTGCATCTGCAAAATGAGTGACAGAATGAGTCCTTGCAATATGAAATAAGACTAACAATAAAATGGCATATAAATAATAATCTCTAAGTTCTACTTAATACCTTTAATTATGTATATGTCCTAAGCCATCATGTACCATTTTTTTTATAATGAAAATTAAACTGGAAATGCTAATACTCCTGTAGGAAAATAAACAAAACTACTGACTTTCTAGTGAAGAAGAAACTCTATTGATGACATCCAAGTTTGTCTTATATATTAAAGAACTTAGCCGTTTCAGAAAGACATTTATTGAAAATTATTACACTGTCTCACTTGGTGTTGAATTGAGCTCCTACATTCCATTTATAAGATGTATCCCTCCATTCTCTGATGCCTGCCTGCCTATGCAGACATAAAGAGAAGGATACCAAAATTATTCATCCAGAAATTTAACAGTGCGATGCTGAAGAAAATAGAGACCAGAAGATTCAATATTACCATGGATTCTTTTAAGTGAACTGATGGAGTTTTCAAATAAAAAGGAAAAAATCAGTTAGTGCGGACAGCGATACATTATTATAGTATTGGTTATATCCCTTTCCGCTATTGCAACATAATATTGATAGCTACTATCACTTTGAGTTCATCTTAGGAATTTGATTTACTCCTCCAATTCACCCATTTCAACTCTGCAACAATAAGCATAACATTTTAATCTACCAATTTCATATTCTCACTTGCATAGTTGCTTATCTACATGGCCTAGAGCAAAATTGTAACAAGGACTAGAAAGGGATAAGATATTGGGGGAGACCATCAATCAAGACCACAAGATGGGCAACTGAATGGTCCCACAACTTCAGGCCAACTTGTTCACCAACAGAATCAAAATGAGCATCAATCAACTTGTTCTTTATCATTCACAGTGGGCCTACACAGACGCCTTACTCTGAATAATTAAATCACCTTGGTGACATTTGCAAATGTCCCATGTCCACATAAAACCAAAGCCTCTGTTTGTCTACTCGAGAATGATCATGTAAATAATGGTTCAGAAAACTCGGTTATATACAATCAACTAGCATGAAATAGTCTGCTGTTTTTGCAGACAATTAACCTACTCCCATTACAGCATATGTTTCTCCAATGTATTTGATTTGGCAACATAAATCTATTTTTTATGTTCGAGTATGGTCTGCTATTAATGACTCTGCATAAAAAATTTACATGCTTTGACTCAATTCAGCTAAGAAGCTTACATTGATGATGGTTGTTGGACATGGAAAGCTCAAGACCAGACACTGCAGAGAAGACTGCAAACAAAATATTTTAGAATAAAATGCTAGTCAATGAAATGAAAGTGATGCTAAATCGTAATTAAGTGCTACTGGAATGAATTTTACCAGAAATTGCTGGAGTGAGGACTCCATCTCCAATTACCATGCAAGTGCCAAGAAGAACCAAGATTAGCAAAGCAGTGTGCAAGCACTTATGCTTCTCAAGGTACATTTTAACTCTTGAGCTGTTTTTCTTCTCCGGCGCGTTCTCTAGTTTGTATGTGGAGAGTGCTTCATCTGCAACCTGCCTGTTGGGCAGAAGGCTAACTTTTGCATGCCGGCAGATCAATGAATACAACGCAAAAGTACCACCTATTAGGAAAATCACAAGTATATATATATTAAATTAATCGAAATAAGAATAAAGTGATTTTGATGATTGAGTGATACAATAAAATGGCATAATTGATCACACACACCCTCTCCATTGTCATCTGCTCGAAGGACCACAAAGACATACTTGAATAAGGGGACAAGAGTGAGAGTCCAGAAAACAAAGGACAAAACACCGAAGATCTCTTCATTAGTATCTGAATGTTGAATGTCTTCTGCAAATGTGCTCTTGTAAACATAGAGAGGGGAAGTGCTCAAGTCCCCATATACTACTCCAAGGCTTTGGTAAGCCAAAAGAAACAATGTCTTCCACGAATCCTTCTGCAATGCAATTTCAGAAACAGTACTCTTAGGTAAGTCAAGTGGCTGAAGCTTATCAAGTGACCAAATTTAATTGAATTTGAGTCTTAAGATCTTATGCCATATTAAATGGTCTAAATTCCAAAATTCCAATTGGCAATGACTAAATGCAACTGAAAGTAAAGATCCAAAAAGTTGAGCTCAAAATGCAACTACACGCCTTTGAAGTATCCCAACACTTGCCATGCCCAAGATCCATGGCTCTATGCTGCCTTAATCTTCACACTGAATGTTTTGCTGCTATTGGAAGAAGTTAACTGTAGATCTGCAGGGAAACATATATTTTGGTTGAAAACACAGTACAATAGAAAGAGAAATTTGTAAAAGCAATGTAAAGTTTATCATTAATGCAATTTGAAAGGGCAACCATGCATATCAAAGCTTTAACACCCGGCAGTCCCATTCAGTACCCTTTCCAGAAAACCCACACGCCATCCATACCCTCCATCACATCCTCACCAAACTCTTTTGAAAATGAGAAAATCTTGATGTGCAATTTTTGTTTACTCATCCAAGTGACACCCGCCTCCCAACTTCTGGTAAGAACTTGGAAACCAGCTAAAAAATTGAAGCTCAACTTGTTCACCGGAATTATTGAGAGAGAGAGAGATTGATTCACAAGGGTCCCTCTTCTAAAGCCCCCACTCGTTTAATCTTACAAACAAATAAAAGGGACAGAAACTGATACCTGACTGTTTCTTGTAATTTAATCAAAACTAGAAAGTTAGTGCAATGCCTTATATTGAACAGCACAGCCCAATACAGACAAAGATAGAAGGAGATTAAACAACAAAAAACAATACTTAACTAACCTCCTCAAAGTTAACAATATACTACTCACTACAGTGTTTATTAACCTCAGAGCTGCTGCTGCTGCTATATTTCCACATGGAAAAGGAAGGGAGCACTAAAATGTTTAGAATCTTGAAAGATGGCAACCAAAAGGCACCATCACGTGATTTAACGTCAGTCATGTTTGTAGCCATCACTTCCCCCACCAACAACTGTCCACAGAAATAAAGTCGATATTTAGGACCGTATAACAATATGCCCCACACAGTTTCCCTCCCTCCCTCCCTCTCTCTTCTTTATGTTTTTGTCTGTTGATTACAAGAAAGAAAACCTTTTCTCGAAATCGGACCTGACCTACCATAACAGGCCTTTTAAAAATCTTTTGCTTGCAAAATCTTTGAATTAGGCTTTGCTAAGAGGGGCAAAACAAATGAAAGAAGGTGAACTGTTGCTATAATGGCTATTAATTAATTAAATAAAGGGGTTTTGCAACTGATTCAAGAAAACATAAACAAAGCCAATCAGAACAATTTACGTGTTCAAAATAAATCATCACCAAAACTAACCTCCACAAACCGGCAATCAGAGACAAACAAACCCTTGTGAGCAAGTAAAAAACAAGAGCTGAGGATGGCATTTATCTTCAAATTAATGTACTCATGATCACCAGCAGCTCCTTTCATAACTACTTTTCTAGCAAACATCAGCTCTTAGAAAACGTTGACAAGCTCAGCTTTTATTTGTTTATGTTTTCTTCCTAATTAAACCCCGCTCACCCGCTTTTGGTAGGTTTGCCTATTATACGATAAACAGTCATTTGCAGTTTGCTTCATCTCTCTTCAAGCCTTTTTGGGTGTTTCTTGATCTTGCCACTGACTTTCCCTCTATTTCTGGCTCTTGCACAGCTCAGTCTTCACAAATCTATAACTACCCCACCCCGTAAATACACGACACGCATTTTTCTTGGTAAACTTAACATTGGAGAAATTAATATTTGCATGAAGAAACAGAAAATATACATAGAACTAACAAATTTACCTCCGTTTTCCACGATATAGCTAGCTAATTCGAGCTTCTTAACGGCACTCTATACGTATTGATTTCTTCTGAACGCTCACATTGCCTTGACAGGCTATGCATTATACGGATATTATCAATGATGAACATGGGGCTCTTCACTAGCTAGCTTTGATATAATAGTAACTGGCCATTTAACAAAATAATTAAGATCTATAACGCAAAAGGGAGTTAGAACATGTGAAGCAGATTTGTAAGGGGGGTTTTTGGATGGATTTGAAAGGTTAGAATGAAAGGACAAAACCTGTGACCAACCGACAATGGCGAATGTTGCTCAGTGGAGACTGTGTAGTGAAGTGAACGTGAACATTAAGAAAGTAAAAATAATAATGGCAGAAGCGTACAAAATATAACGTGGGCCGGACAATACATCGCAACGTGAAAATCCCAGAGATTCTCAATTAGGAAGCCACCTTATTAAAAATGCTTCTAATCCAACAATTAATTCTTAATAAATATAATTAATCCATCTTTCTCTAATCACTATGATTGAAGTTAGATCTAACCAATGGATGAGTTTGAGATCGGATGATATAACCTTTTTCACTATTAATTTAGATAAAGAAAATTTATTTATTTATTTTAATGAAAGAAACCTCTTTCCCATGTCATGTAATTTAGGTCGCTTGCATGTTTAAGGTTTAGAGTGTTTGTTTGTGTGATAGGATTATTTTTTAAAGTATTTTTAATTTAAAAATATATTAAAATAATATATTTATTTTATTGTTTTAAATTTTTTTTAATATTAATATATTAAAATAATTTAAAAATTTAAAATTTAGCTAACTTTATTTAAAATTCATACCTAACAAAGGCTAGGTGTCGGCTATAAAAGTATAGCCACTGCCCTATGAACCCAAATAAAATTGATAAAGCGAACAAATCCTCTTCATTTGAACATTGATGACATCATAACTCCCTGAACTCTACGAAAGACAACAAGATGTCCAAGCATTGACAGGAGAGCTACTCTGAAATGGGGCTTTATGTAATGTATGGAAATTAAAAGAATAAAATTAATCATTGGTCATCATCCTCCATGGGCTTTTTATAGCTTAAAACAAACACACAGGCACATCTAGATATCGTTTGGCGTTGCGTTCTAAATAGTGTTTTATCAAATTTTAATTTTTTTTTATTATTAAAATTGAGTTTGGTTTATATTTTTTGAATCGTTTTGATGTGCTGATGTTAAAAATGATTTTTAAAAAATAAAAAAATATCATTAACATATATTTCGGCACGAAAAGCTATTTGAAAAGCAACCGCTACCACACTGCCAAACACACTCATAGTATATCACACCCATTCTTTTATTTATTTTATACTTGCCTTTTCTTCTTGCACTTTTATTTTGAAATACAAGTAAATCAAAACCAAAACATAATTTTGTAAAAACTTTTTAAGCTAAAGGGAAGAGACAACAACAATTAAGTTTAACAATTAACTTGAGATAATTTAATTGGTCAGGTTTTTAATTTACTTTTCTGGTCACGAGTTTGAATTCTCTTAGGATCATTTAAAGTTTATATTGTTATTAATTATAAAACCCGTAAAATTAGTCAAGATACGTATAAGTTAACTCAGACACTCACATTAATAATAATAAAAAAATTTAACAATTAAATAAATATCTATATGAGCATGGTTTTAGGCTCGAAATCAAAGTAGAAACATTAAAAAAAATATAAAGCAAGAAACAAATGAAAACGGGTATAAATGCATTTGTATTTTTATAATAAAAATGAGATTTGGACTACCAAGTAATAACAGGTGGCCTTGAAAACACAAGAAACATTTAGAAACTTCACCTTCAAGATGGAAAACAAGCTGCCCATGAGTCTACGAGCAGGCCGTAATTCCAAATTCGAGTTCAAAAACCTATTTTTAAGCGGAAATCGAACCAATGCAAGAACATGAAAAGTATTGAAGGTATAAAAATTTCAAAGATTCTCAACATAGCTAAATTTAAATTTAAAGAAATTTAACATTTTTTTTAATGAAAAACGCAATCTTCTAGATTTTTAGATTTTAATTTTTTTTTTTAAATTTGAAAATTTGAGTGTCAAAAATAAATGATGTGGTAGCCTAGTCTATGTAATATTTTCTTTAATAGTAATGGAGACAAGAAGATCCATGAGATCTAGTTTTCATATTTTTGTGAAGCTCATTTAATTGATAAATTGCTTTGATCACTATCCAAAGCCACATTAAAAGTTTAATCTTTTATAAATCATTGCTTAATTTCTCTGGTTTTTTGTTCAATGGTAAAGAATTTCCACAAACCGAGTCCCCTCCCTGAGTGATCCTCCACATATGTTTGGTGTATTCATAAGAATTTAATAAATTCTCATTGATACTATTCCAAAGGTTTGAACTTAGAAAGTGAAGGAATGGATCATACATTTAACTATTATAAAAACACTACAAGATTTTACAGTTTTACCGACGACCATATTCTGTCGGTGTGTGATTGAGAGTTTGTCGGTAAATTATTTACCGACTAAATTACCAACGGAATATGCCCGTCGGATTACCTTTTGTCGGTAATTCCACATTCCGTCGCTATATCGGTCGGAAAAAAAAAAACACGTACCGACGGAAAGTGCGCGCAAAAAAAAAAAATTTCCCGCTTGGAATATACCGACGGAAAATACTCCATTGGTGAAATTGTAATTACCGACGGAAAAAAACCGTCGGTAAATTGGTCGGTGTGTGTTTGAGATACCGACCGAATATATCCGTATGTAAATTTGCCGGTACGTTTGGCAGCTACTATCACATGCCGACGGACTAAATCCGTCGGTAACTCTGTCCGTGAGTGTATGGAATACCGACCGAATTTATCCGTCTGAATATTCGTTGGTGATTTCCAATGTCGACGGAGTTATTCCGTCGGTAAAGACTTGTGTAATTGTTTTTTTTTAAAAAATTTGTTTTTTTTTAAATTATTTAAAATACATAATATAAATGATATAAATTAATGGTAATACAAACCAATTATGCAAATAAAATTCATATTAAGCATCAAAAATAAAAAAATCAAAGTTAAATAATATTCATTACAAAATGAATGTGTTTCAAAAACACATTAAACGAAATTTTAAATGTAAATAATGTTTATTAAAAATTAATATAAAGGTGGAGGAGGAGGAGGAGGAGGAGGAGGAGGAGGTTGGGGGTTAGACGACTAAAAAGGATTAGGCGCACATGTTCCACCTTGTGCCATGCTCATGACCATTTGACGAAGCTCTTCATAGGCCGCTCTTTGTTGTTCAGACTCTGCTCTGTGTTGTTCGTACGCCACTCTTTGTTGTTCTTTGAGTTGTGTGTACGCCTCTGATAGGTGGTCGCACTTTTGCTACAAGGCCACGAACTCCTTAGATTGGGAGCTCGATACTGATTGGGAGCTCCCGACGGTTGAAGCAGTATTGGCCGACCGCAAGTTGGCGGCCGTAGTGTTGGAGAGCCCGTAAACCCGATTTTTATCGGGTCCACCTGACGATCCAGCCTCCATCCACAAATCCGGATTGAATTCCGGATGGGTCGAAGGATCGTCCCCGTATCTCTCCCTCAACCGATTATTATAAGTCTCCTGAAAATAAAAATAAAAAGTAATCATCATATTCAATTCAATAAACATAATAATAACTTACAAAATAAAATGGTTGAACAAATATACCACAAACTGTTGAGCACGGTTGTCAACGAACTGTTGCGTCCCCTTTTGGCGGTCTTGACTCCGCACGTGCGTCTCCACAAACAGCTCCATAGGGCTCGGCTCACGTCCAAGAGACGTAGCCTATAATGAAAAAAATTTATTAACAACAAATTAATTGAACGATATATTTCATTGAAATTAATCTTACCATCCGTTTCGCATGTGCAGTAAACGAAACGGAGCCGCCGGTGTGCGTTGTGACCGAGCCATGAATTAGCCGATTTCGGTTGCCAGCACTGGACTGTGAGCGTCGTGTGAACCGCTCAGACGTCACGTGCTGAAGATAGTGCGGCCATATATCTTCCGGGATGTATATCGGTTTGAAATCCCTCCAAACCGCAACATCGTTCCAGCCTTGGAACCCCTTATCCCTCGCAGTTTGTTTTTGCCTTTTTTGGGTATTGTACTAAAAATCACGCAACTTAATTCACACAAGCAAAAATTACATTTCGAAATATAAAGTTTTATGTAGAAAAAAAGTTGTATTGTTTTCGATGTTACCTAATTGCCGCGTGATTTTCCCACACCCTCCTCACAACAGTGTTATGTTCATCGTCCCAGCAAAATCGATGCTGTGTATAAAAAATTAATTTTTTAAAATGTTAATAATTTATTTACAATTATATGTAGAATTTATTAGAAATAAGCTGAAAATTATATATTAACACGAACCTCAAATCTGCAAAACTATGCATTGATTTGAGGCATCCATTCAGGATGTCTGGATATCTGACTCCATTGAAACAATGGAATCTCCATCGACGCTTTAAACGCCGATGATATTACTCGGGCGGCCTCAATGTTTGTGAACCTGAAAAGAAATGAAATTAATAAAATAGTGATTACTTCATAAATTATGTTTTAAATTAGTTTTTTTTTTTTAAAAAAAAAAACTAAAACCTTAACAAACTTACATTGAAAGATCTTCCTTCCATTGTGCCTCGTACTTGCGGAAACAAAATAATCAACCTTTATCTACAAGATCATTCAAACCAATGGATTCATTTTCACTAGGAAACTCATCAAAGTAAGCTTTCAAACGATGTCCATTTACCTTCAAAACATTATCATTCTTTGAATTCTCAATATCAAGGGCCCCATAAGGATACACATGTTTCAAAATAAATGGACCGCTCAATCGTGATCTTATTTTTTTTAGGAAATAAATGGAGTCGATAATTATAAAGCAAAACTTTTTGACCAATATCAATTTTTTGACAATTTTCACAAGTTTTGCAAAATGCATGCGTGTCCTTGAACATGGTGGGCCAATAAAATCCATTTTTTAAGATTTTTGCAGTCGTCTTTCTTAATGAGAAATGACTCCCACATGCTTCAGAATGACAAAGTTTAATGACACTACTTACCTCATTGTCAGGAATGCATCTTTGAAATTTTTTATCAGGACAATATTTGAATAAGTTAGGGTCATCCCAATAAAAGTTCTTCACTTCATTCAAAAACTTTCCTTTGTCTTCAGTACTCTAGTGAGCTGACAAATCTCCTGAAGCAAGAAAATTGATATTTTTGGCAAACCAAGGCATTGAACTAAGAGAAAGTAAGGATTTATCAAGAGAGTAATCATCAATTGGTGGGATGTCAGATGTCAAATCTGTTGTCACTCTTGACAAAAGATCAGCATCAATATTTTTGTTGCCTTTTTCATCCGTGATTTCTTACTGAGAATAAATCATTTGCAAATCTTCAGATTCATCCAACTCAATTTTACTCAAAGTAGATTCAAGTTGATCATGAACTAATTCTTCAATATGATCTACTTCTTGTAAATCATTATCATCTCCAGGCTGCTTACAAATGTTGAAAATATTCATCTCCAATGTCATGTTTCCAAAAGATAACTTCATAAGTCCATTCCTACAATTAATCAATGCATTAGAAGTTGCAAGAAACAGACGTCCTAAAATAACAGGAAATGAATTACATGCTTCAATAGGTTGCGTGTCCAAGACAATGAAATCCACATGATAAATAAATTTATCGACTTGTACTAACACATCTTCAATTATTCCTCTAGGCACTTTTACAGATCTATCGGCAAGTAAAAGAGTTACAGAAGTTGGTATTAACTCACCTAGATTGAGACTCTAAAAAACTGAATATGAAAGTAAATTCACACTAGCTCCAAGATCAAGTAAGGCTCTTTCAATTTTATGTTCTCCAATCAAGCAAGAAATTGTAGGACAACCAGGGTCTTTATATTTCAAAGCATTATTGTTCTGAAGAATGACACTTACTTGTTCAGCTAAAAAGGCTTTCTTTTTCACATTCAGTTTTCTTTTCACAATGCATAGATCTTTCAAAAATTTAGCATAGGAAGGTACCTGTTTAATAGCATCCAACAAAGGTATATTGATCCTTACCTGTTTGAAAGTTTCAAAGATTTCAGAGTTGTGATTGACTTTCCTTTGTTTGGTCATGGCCTGAGGAAATGGAAGTGCTGGCAGAGAATCAGTCTTTTCTTTACAATGTTCAGATTCAACCCCTTCCTTACCCTCAAAGATTGACTCATCATCTTTCTCACAAGGTTCAAGAATGGGTTTTTCAATAACCTTACCACTGCGAAGAGTGATGACTGATTTGACTGGATCCATATATTGCCCCTTTGGATTTTGTTGTGGTTGAGATGGAAACTTACCTTTCTCTTGGAAACTGAGAGCAGATGTTAACTTTGCAAGAGTATCTTTAAAATCTATCATGCTTTGAGCAAGTTGAGTATTGATTGTCTCTTGCTTTTCAATGAATGCATGCAATGTTTCCTCAAGATTTCTTCTAGGAGGTGGAGCATAAGGAGGTGCATATCCATGAGAATTTTGGAAATTATGGTGTGCTTGAAACGGTGGCTGTGAAGTTTGTGCATTATTGTTATCACTCTTCCAACTGAAATTTGGGTGATTTCTCCAACCATGATTGTATGTTTGCGAGTATGGGTTATGATTGGGCCTTTGGAAACTGTTTAAAGCATGGGCTTGTTCATGAAGGCATTCCTTGAAAAAAGGTAAAGTCGGACAGTCATTGGTTGCATGTTCATTTGTTTCACAGATTTGACACACAATGTCTTGAATAGATTTTAATTGACCACTCGTTTTCAATTCTAGTGTCTCGACTTTTCTAGCTAAAGATGCAAACTTGGATTGGAGGTCATGATCTTCCTTAAGGTTATACATACCTCCACTAGATGTATGAGGTTGGGTTTTATTTGGTGACTCATAAGTGCCCGTAGTGTCCCAATTTTGCGCATTTTCAGCTAGCAAGTCTAGGTACTTCATTGCTTCATTAGGGTCTTTATCTTCAAAAATTATATTGCACATCAATTCAACCATTTGCCTATCTTTAGGTGTTAACCCTTCATAAAATTATGAAATCAATCTCCATGTTTCAAAACTATGATGAGGGCAAGTATTAAGCAAGTCTCGATACCTATCCCAACATTGGTAAAATGTTTCACCTGGTTTTTGAGTGAAAGTGGTGATTTGTCTTTTGAAAGAGTTGGTTTTGTGAGATGGAAAAAAACTTCTTTAAAAATTGTTGTTGCATTTCATCCCAAGCACGAATGGATCCTGACCTAAGATTTTGTAGCCATGTTTTAGCTTTATATTTTAATGAAAAAGGAAAAAGCTTTAATCTAATGGTATTCATGCTACAATTTAAGTCATTATAGGTGTTACAAACTATAAGTGGGATTCATGTGGTCTCTAAGTGTCCTAACACGGTTATTCTCATTATTCTCATTATGAAGTGATTGGTTATCTTCTTCGGCCATATTTTCTGAAAATGATGAGGATACCCTACAAAGTCTACCACTTAATGTACGTGACCAAACACTCATGCACGTGTAGAAAGAGAAGAAAAGGAAGAAGAAAACAGAAGAAAAAGAAACTAAACAAAAGAAACAAAGTTAAATACAAGAAAAGTGAAAAGAGAAAACAAAATAAATACTATAATTTGTACAAGAATTTACCTCCCCGGCAACGGCGCCAAAAACTTGACATGAACAAAAGATTGATGTCTTCTCCCAAGTGCAGGAGTGTCGAAGTAATAAATAACCCGGCAAGACCGGGGTCGAACCACTGAAAGGTTAATTGTATAAATTATAAATAACAATACAACAACAACAACAACAACAACAACAATAATAATAGTAATATTAATAATAATAATAATAATAATAATAATAATACTCAGTACGTGGCGTTGTTATACCTGAGAATGATCTAAAAGATCGGGTCACAGGTTTCCAGCCTATATACTGATTTTATGATAATAATAGTAATAATAAAATAGTAATAGTAATAATAATAATAATAATAATAATAATAATAATAGTATTAGTAGTAGTAGCAGTAGTAGTAGTAATAATAATAATAATAAAAAGAAGAGGAGGAAGAAATTAATGAGAACTTTGAGATGGAAGATTAATGTAAGGATTAAACAATGATAAAAATAAATGTCAAGGTTAGAGAATCCACTAATGGTATTTCAAACAAGTATAGTATAAACTCTTATTACTCAACTAGAAACCACACACGAAGGAGGTTCCAATCGGATGATTTGTCATTAATAGCTCATTATAAATTGTTAGCATGATCATATTAATTATCTTATTTACGTAACACCAAACTTTTAAATATTGTCAGGAATTCATGATGCTAACTTATGTTAACAACAAATCAAGTTCCTTTCATAGCACAAGTATAGGTAATACCATACGGTTGCGCTATGAGAGTGCCAAGCATTTGTTGTACCAAGTGTTATACAACACAAATCTAGATTAATTATTTAACAAGCAGGGTATTAAGAATTAGTAAGATAAAAAGATAAGACATGTTAATATTAAACATTATACTATACTTATTCTTACACCATTAGTGTAACCTTTTCACCTTGACATAATAAACTTAGCTAAACATAATGAAGAAGAGAAACATAAATAAACAAAACAAGAACATAAAGAAAATACAAGTTAACTAAGTAAAGGAAAGGAAATGAAAAAGCATAAACAAGATATTAATGAAAGCAAAACTTAAAAATTACAAAAAAAAAATAGAAAGAGAGAAATAAAGAGCATGAACTTGATCTGAACAACCAAGCTTCTAAATACATGGCAAATGCCTCCTTTTATAGGCCAAAATTCAGAATTATTGATTTGATGACTAATTGTTGAGTGGGTGGCCAACTTTTGACTTTGTGAAAATCCTTATCTTCTTGTCTGAATAAAACAAAACTGCTAGCATCAGAACTGGTCCACTTGAAAACATGAAAGTTGTAGGAAATTGACTCAGCTTTCCAGGAAAAAAAAATGGAGGTGATTTGGACTTCTAGAACTCCAGATATGGGCCAAACACTAAACAGTGTTTGGGCTGCAGGACAGATTCAGACTTCTCCGTTGTTGCTATAATTTGGACTTGGAAACGACCTTTGTAGATCTTGATGAAAACATGAAAGTTGTAGGCCTATGTCTTACCAAATCTGTGTAAAAATGTGAGATCATTTGGACATCTAGAACTCGAGATATGACCCAATTACCGAACAGTGTTCCAGTTTGGACTGCACCAACATCTCTTTTCTAAGTTTGGCCTATTTACCTTCCTGCAAAAACTTAACTGATAAACTGTCCATTGCATAAAATAATAACATTGCTTAAACAATAAATATTTTGTTTTACAAAATACATCATCCATAATCTAAATTACATGTGAAAAATGGTTTTACAAAGGGCTTCATTTTGATAGTTAGTCGGAATTTTCTTCTTCTTCCTCATCAATTGAATTGTCATCATCTTCATCGCAATCTTCAATATGGATATCATCTTCTTCATCGACATTTTCTTGTCCGCTAGAGCTCAGAACAACATTCAACTCCTTTCCATCAATATCAACAAGACTATCATCGAGAACTCGAAAATTTGAATTTTCTTCCAATTCAATTGAAGGAGCAACTCGATATGGTTCAACCAACTCACGAACTTGAAAGACTTCAT
Organism: Populus alba x Populus glandulosa; assembly: GCA_033617975.1. Classification (NCBI taxonomy): domain Eukaryota; kingdom Viridiplantae; phylum Streptophyta; class Magnoliopsida; order Malpighiales; family Salicaceae; genus Populus; species Populus alba x Populus glandulosa. The sequence continues at coordinate 10,181,171 of CM066161.1, forward strand.
CTCGCACACTTGTGTTTTCATTCTTATCCTGAACAACCTCGACACGACCCCGTGGTTTCATTTTTAAAATGGACAACCAATCAACTCTTAATCGATCCTTTCTAAATGAAAGGGTGTATGTGTAATAAACTTTTTGACATTGCTTTGCGAAAACAAAGACATCGTTTATGTTGCGGAGTCTAGCTTTTGAGTTGATTTCGACCAGACCATGGTGTGGATCAACTCTGATTCCTCTGTCCGTCATGTCATACCAATAGCATTTGAATAAAAACACTTTATTCTGCTCGCTATGATATTGCAGTTCGACGACATCTTCTAATCTACCATAGTAGTCAACTTCTAACTCACTACTTGTGGATCCTTTAACACAAACACCGCAGTTGTATGTCTTTCTTCCTTGCCCGTATTCTTCAGTATGGAAAACATATCCATTGAAAAAATACCCGTTGTAGCACTTAACTTTTCTGAGGCTTAGTGAAGACAATGACTTAGGCGCACTCCTTCCCATTTGATAAACCTTGTATATATGTAATTAAATGTACATTAATAAATGGTAAATGAACGAGAATCTCGTAATGACATGCATACGTATAGTAATTTTGCAAGTTAGAATGAGTTTGTGATAGTGCTTACATGTGTTCTGAACCATGTGGCAAATTGTTCATCTTGTAATTGAAAGATCTGGGATTCGGTCAACTGCGAGTTATTGGAGAGCAAATATTGTTGATGTCACCTGCAAGTTATAATGAGTGTATGATATTACAATATATAATTAATAGTATATTATTGACAAAGTTTAATTAGTATTACACATACATAGACTTACTGAATAAATGGTCTCAGCTCATCATAGTTAAATAGAATATAGTTGTGTGCTTGTTTGAATTCTATTTCCGACAAATATCTTCCTCTTACGGCATTTTTAGGTGTGGGTCGTCCAGTATTGGAGAATATTGATAATTTCCCACTGGAAGGCACTTCACCGCCATCGTCATGCCGTGGAACGCGATTGATTCTTGTTCTCAGATGAGGTTCGAAATAGTACGAGATAAATATTGATATCTCTTCAACAATATAGGCCTCACTTATCGAAGCCTCAACATGCGCCTTGTTCTTAACCTTTTTCTTGAGATTAAACAAGTACCTACATTGAATTACAATTCAAGTATTTCCAATTATGAAAAACATAGAAAAAACTTTTAGATATGAATTCCATTGCAACTGTAATATCTCACCGTTCAAATGGGTACATCCATCTATACTGGACCGGTCCTTCAGCTTTTGCCTCAAACGGTAGATGTATAGGGAGATGCTCCATTGAGTCAAAAAATGAAGGAGGGAATATCATCTCAAGTTTCCAAGTCTCGATGATATTCGTTTGAAGCCTCTCAATGTGCTTAACATTCAACTTGCTGGAGCATATATCTATGGAGAAATGACTGATCTCCCTCAGTGCATCCCATATTCCCTTTGGCAACAAATCATGAAAATCTAATGGGATGAGTGTTTGCATAAAAACGTGGCAGTTATGACTCTTCATTCCATACAATCTGTAGTCCTCTATGTTAACAAGCCTTGATATGTTCGATGCATGTCCATCCGGAAAACGCAGACTCTTAAGCCATTTGTAGACTAGCAGTTGTGCGTTTTTCTCTAACACGAAGCTTGTCCTTGGTTTTGAAACCCGTGACTCCTTGTAAACACCCAAACGAAAATATATATATGTCTATATATATATATATTTAAAGAGAAAGAGAGAGAGAAAGATGGTGATGAATGCAGTTTTCGCTGCCGATGCAGAAATCGGCAGCGACGCAGATTTCGCTGCCGATGCAGAAATCGGCAGCGACGCAGTTTCGCTGCCGATTCTGGATTGGGCAGCGACGCAGTTTTCGCTGCCGATGCAGAAATCGGCAGCGACGCAGTTTTCGCTGCCGATTCTGGTGTTGGCAGCGACGCAGATTTCGCTGTCGATGCAGAAATCGGCAGCGACGCAGTTTTCGCTGCCGATTCTGGATTGGGCAGCGACGCAGTTTTCGCTGCCGATTCTGGATTGGGCAGCGACGCAGTTTTTGCTGCCGATTCTGGTTTTGGCAGCGACGCAGATTTCGCTGCCGATGCAGAAATCGGCAGCGACGCAGTTTTCGCTGCCGATTCTGGTGTTGGCAGCGACGCAGATTTCGCTGCCGATGCAGAAATCGGCAGCGACGCAGTTTTCGCTGCCGATTCTGGATTGGGCAGCGACGCAGTTTTCGCTGCCGATGCAGAAATCGGCAGCGACACAGATTTTGCTGCCGATGCAGAAATCGGCAGCGACCCAGTTTTCGCTGCCGATGCAGAAATCGGCAGCGACGCAATTTTCGGCTGCTGATTTCTCAATCAACAGTGACGCACAGCTGGGAGGGAGGGGTAAAACTGGTTTTAGATAAACCAAACAAGGATAAGGACACACCTAAACCAACCCCCAAACAACCCAATTCATTTGATGGGTAGTATAAATACAAAGAGGTGAGAGAGAATGACTCATCTTCTTCCCAAACCAGCAGCTGCATGTCATTCTTCCCTTCCCCTTTCACATCAAAAATGTGAATCAAACTAGTAGAGTGTCTTGTGAGCTTGTGAGGGAGAGATGAGACCTTGAGAGAGGAGTGGGCAGCTGCATAGAGGAGAGGAAAAAGAGTGCTGGAAAACGTGAGAGGAAGAAGAAGGAAGAGAACTAGCAGCTGAAGAGAAAAGAATAGTGTCAAACCTTCCTCAAACTTAGTTAAATTCAGATGGTATGAGTCATGGAACTCCCTTTCCTCTTCCCCTTAAAATCAAAAACGAAAATGAAGAAGAAAAACCCTAAGGAAAAATTGATCTAAGACCTAAGCCAACTATGGGGGAAACTGAAATTAACTAGGAGAACTAGCAAACAGAAGTGAAATAAAGTCAATTTCAGAACATCTAACAATTATGGTAGAAGCTGGCTTTAACTATGGGGTAGGCCAGCATGCATGTGTGTGTGTGTTCTGCTGAAATTAAATGTGTTCTGTTGTGATGTTGCTGCTAGAATTAATGTGTTCTGTTGTGATGATTGTTGCTGCAATTAATGTGTTCTGCTGTGATGTTCTTGCTGGAATTTAATGTGTTCTGCTGTGATGTTAGTGCTGGAATTTAATGTGTTATGCTGTGATGTTCTTGCTGGAATTTAATGTGTTCTGCTGTGATGTTAGTGCTGGAATTTAATGTGTTATGCTGTGATGTTAGTACTGGAATTTAATGTGTTCTGCTGTGATGTTATTGCTGGAATTTTGTTGAAGAACTATGTGCTGAAATTGATGGTTCCGATTTGTGTGTTGCGTAGCGAAATTCTGTTTCGCTGCCGCAACGGAACCTCCTGCAGCGAATTGATATTCGCTGCCGATTTGTGTGTTGCGCAGCGAAATTCTGTTTCGCTGCCGCAACGGAACCTGCTGCAGCGAATTGATATTCGCTGCCGATTTGTGTGTTGCGCAGCGAAATTCTGTTTCGCTGCCGCAACGGAACGTACTGCAGCGAATTGATATTCGCTGCCGATTTGTGTGTTGTGCAGCGAAATTCTGTTTCGCTGCCGCAACGGAACCTGCTGCAGCGAATTGATATTCGCTGCCGATTTGTGTGTTACGCAGCGAAATTCTGTTTCGCTGCCGCAACTGAATCTCCTGCAGCGAATTGATATTCGCTGCCGATTTGTGTGTTGCGCAGCGAAATTCTGTTTCGCTGCCGCAACGGAACCTACTGCAGCGAATTGATATTCGTTGCCAATTTGTGTGTTGCGTAGCGAACTGGCAGCCCGCAGCGAACCAGTTCTCGCTGCCGAATTCCTACAATAAGCCTCCTAGGCAGGAATGACTTAAATGCTAGTAACAATCTCATGTTATGATGGTGTAAAATATGGAACACTTGAATGTGAACATATGAACTCTTGAAATAAGTGTGATGATGAGTATGATTCAAAAATAAAATAAATACAACTGTGCTGATTTGTGACCATTGATGTCTTAGGTGGTGCGGTCGGGATTGGACCATCATCAAGACAGGATCGACCCACAGGTGGAGCAGGTAGGTGACTTGCACCTTCCTTTTTCTTACGTTGAATCTTGAAATATTTTAACTTGAGTACTATCATATTGTTAGAACTGATATTAGATTGTTGAACGCTTAAATGATGATTAAAGATTGATTAGCTTCGGCTAATGGCATCCAAACGGATGGCCGGGACAAAAGAGTGATTAGCTTCGGCTAATGGCGTCCGAAGGGATGGCCGGGACAAAGAATGATTAGCTTCGGCTAATGGCATCCGAAAGGATGGCCGGGACAAAGGAGTGATTAGCTTCGGCTAATGGCATCCAAACGGATGGCCGGGACAAAGAATGATTAGCTTTGGCTAATGGCGTCCGAATGGATGGCCGGGATGAAGGGCTGATTAGCTTCGGCTAATGGCATCCAAACGGATGGATGGCCGGGATAAAAGAGTGACTTCGCTGCCGATGCAGAAATCGGCAGCGACGCAGATTTCGCTGCCGATTCTGGATCGGCAGCGACGCAGATTGCGCTGCCGATTCTGGATCGGCAGCGCGACGCAGATTTCGCTGCCGATTCTGGATCGGCAGCGACGCAGATTTCGCTGCCGATTCTGGATCGGCAGCGACGCAGATTTCGCTGCCGATTCTGGATCGGCAGCGACGCAGATTGCGCTGCCGATTCTGGATCGGCAGCGACGCAGATTTCGTTGCCGATTCTGGATCGGCAGCGCGACGCAGATTTCGCTGCCGATTCTGGATCGGCAGCGACGCAGATTTCTGCTGCCGATTCTGGATCGGCAGCAACCCAGATTCCGCTGCCGATTCTGAATCGGCAGCAACGCAGATGCTGCTGCCGATACAGAAATCAGCAACGACGCAGATTCCGCTGCCGATTCTGGATCGGCAGCAATGCAGTTTCTGCTGCCGATTTTGGATCGGCAGCGACGCAGCCTTCGCCATGGATGGCCGACACAAATGAATGACTAGTTTTGGCGAATGGTATCCGAAAACTTGTGTATCTATATGTACTACTAGTTGTTGTAGCAAATACATGAAGAAATTAAAATCGTTAATGTTTTATTTAATTGCTAAACCGTGAGTTACCATTCTTATTATTATTAAATATTTGCAATTTCTTAAATGTTTGTACTGCTGCAGGGACTTCACACCAACGAGATGTCTAGGAAACCCGATACACGGGAACCTATTTTGCAAGGAATTATGTAGATGTATCTTAAATCACAATGTATTTTGTATGGATCAATGTACTGAATGTATAACTTTTATTAGATCCTTTTTGTTTAAAATTGTGATGACTATTAGTAGGAGAAGACTGTAAACTCGTGTGTATGTATATATTTTTTAAAATGAACTTCAAATCAAGCAACCTTAATATTACGTGTTTGTGTAAGATTCACTTTGAAATGAAATGTTGATTGTATGGATTGTATTTCGATGATGTGAGGATTTAGATTCATTGATTGCCGGCACCATGTGGATTGAATGCATAAAAAAAAAAAAAAATTATCGTGTTTTGGGCTTGGAAAGCCGGGTTGTTACACTCCTCATAAACCAACTCTATATTTTTACGGTTACAGTATAAAGCTATATCCAATCTAGCCTTCATGTTGTCCTTTGTCTTCCCCTTCACATCCATGACGGTGTTGAAAATATTCTCAAACACGTTCTTTTCGATGTGCATGACGTCAAGGTTATGGTGGAGAAGATTGGTCTTCCAATACGGAAGCTCCCAAAAGATACTTCTCTTTACCCAATTATGGGTCAAACCAAAACCAGGAAACTTTTGCTTACCTGATTAAAGGCCAAACACAATGTCACCGTACTCTTATACAATATGATGCAATTCTTCACCAGAAAGACGCGGGGATGCAACATCTTTTTCAACTCTACTAACAAAGAAATCTTTTATGTTCTTTCTGAACCTGTGATTAAGTGGCAAAAAGCGACGGTGACAGTAAAAAAAAGAAGCTTTACCTCCATTTGCTAGCGTGAATGCCTTGTTGTTTTCCATGCAGTATGGACATGCGAGTTTCCCATACGTGCTCCAACCAGAAAGCATTCCATAAGCTGGAAAATCATTGATAGTCCATATCAAAGCCGCCCTCATAAGGAAATTTTGTTTCCTCGATATATCATAAGTTAGAGCTCCAGAGGACCACAACTGCGCTAGCTCATCTATCAACGGTCGAAGACAAACATCTATATTCCACCCCGGGCTGCTTGGACCGGGTATGACAGTAGATAGAAACATGAACTCCGGCCTCATACACATTCCCGGTGGCAAGTTATAAACTATGAGTATGACCGGCCAACAAGAATAGGGAGCAGCAAATGACCCAAATGGGTTGAATCCATCTGTACACAACCCAAGACGGACATTCCTTGATTCAGCAGAAAAGTCAGGATGCACACTGTTAAAGCGTTTCCACGCTTCCCTGTCAGAAGGATGCACCATCACACCATCAACTGCATCGTGTGTTTGGTGCCATGTCATATGCTCAGCAGTCCTTGGTGACATAAATAACCTCTGCAATCTAAGTGTGATCGGAAAATATCTAAGTTCTTTATACGCCACTAGAGTCTTTCCCCTGCCAATTCTGGGTTTGTAACGGGAATGCCCACATGTCATGCACTCGGTCATCTCAGTATTTTCAAGGTAGTATAACATGTAGAAGTTAGGGCACATGTCAATTTTTTGGTATCCTAAACCGAGGGGTTTCATCATGGACTTCGCAGCATAGAAGTTCACTTTGAGCCTGTTCCCTTCAGGTAAAATGCTTCTTGCCCAATCAATAATTTTGTCATACCCGGCCTCACTCAACCCGTGATCTGACTTAATGGTGAACACCTGTGCCACGGCCGACAATTTACTATGGTTTATGCAGCCATCCCATAATGGTTCGTCAGAATCTTTCAACAAATCAAAAAACCTAGCTGCCTCTGCATTAGGTTCTTCTTCTACGATTGGACATTGATTAACATTACCTTGATTCATTCTCATTGCATCCATAACCATGTTTCTGTAAGGATTAGTGTTGTCATTTTCCGCTTCATGCACGTTGCTAGCACTAGAAGTTGACCCAACCATCGTTTCTCCCATTCTCTTATTACTAACAAATACCTCTCCATGTGCATACCAACACTCGTAATCCTCCACAAACCCTTTATGTAGAAGATGCATCATTACAACATCTAGATGTAGAAACTTTTTATTTTGACACTTCCTGCATGGACACCTAATACCGCCTCCAGTAAAATTTCTAGGAATAGATGTTGTGAAATTAATAAAACCCTGAACCCCGTTACAATAATCCATCCTCCGCAATCCTTGGGGTGAATCTAGATACATCCATAAACGATCATCCATGACTTCTATCGAACCTCTATAAAATATGATGACATCATGTATATATTAATTAACTAAGTTAGGTAAATAAACTTGTAAAAATATTACTTTACCTCGAGATTATCCAACAAACCAATCACAACTTCTCATAAATATTAAATATTCATTATCATTTATCAACGTCCATACAAATTAATTAATATATATATATATATAAATTAACAGAAATTACCACTCTGCAATACCATCGATAAAACTTTAAAAGGACCCATTAAGCAAGATATTAATTATTTCAAAACATAACATGTAATTCGGTAATTCCACAAAGTTTTAACAATTTACAAACAAATACAATCTTACAAAATCTAAAACAAACCACAACAAGTATCAAATTATACATTCATATACTAGCTACAAGTTTGTTTGAGAAATAACAATAAAATATGTACATCTACTAACAAAAATACATATACTAAAAAAACAATAAAATTAACATTTAAATGTTAAAATTTTAAAAAGATAGAATTACTTACAAAAATTGATAAAATCCGTCGGTAAATCAGAACACGGATGCTGTGACCACAAAACTTCAAGAAATACAACTTGTTGTACTGAGATGAGGAAGATTTTTGTTTGGGGGCGAGGGGGGGCTGGTTATTTGCAGATGGGGAAACTTAGGATTAGGAATAAGAAGGAGAAATGGGGGAGGAGAGTGTCGGTAGAGTGGCCATATATTCACTTTTACCGACGGAATAACATCGTTGGTGAATATGTCGGTAACTCCATCGGTAATTCTAAAGGTAAATAGACATGTCACCGTACGGACCTGCTTTTCAAATCCCTCGGTGATTCCGTCGGTATTTTTGATGGTGCACCGGTCACGTCACCCGTACGAATCTGGCATTTCAAATCCGTCGGTGATTCTGTCGGTATTGTTGACGGTGAACCGGTCTGATCACACGTACGGGTCCTCGATTTTGAATCCGTCGGTGATTCTGTCGTAAAAATCACCCTCCAAAACCTCCGCACCAACTACCCGCCCTTTTTTGATTAATTTAGAACTTTGCGGTCGAAATCACCGACGAAATATTTCCGTCCGTAATTCGGTCGGTAATTACCGACGGTTGTGATTTCGACCATAAAAATACCGACAAAAATATTCTATTGGTGATTCCGTTGGTATTTAGTGAATTTCTGGTAGTGAAACCTCTTAGGGTTGTTTAATTTTTCAAAACAAAAAAATGATGTTTAATTAATTCATTCTTAGAAGAGTGATAATTTTCATCACCACATTTTTTTTCTTCTAAAATATAAGAAAGATATTACAAAAAATAAATTTAATCTAAAAAAAATCAATTTGTAAAAAAAGGAGCTTGAAAAAAGGCATAGGCTACATAAGAGTGTTTAGGTTACGCATTTGGCTAGGTTGTACAACCTAGATATATGTTGTTATGAAAAGAATCTAAAATGAGAAACCCTTGAATAATCGTTCTAAGACACCATTGTATATACACATAGACCTTGAACATTGAAATGAGAGAGAGATAGAGAGGAAAACCCTTAAAAAAACTTCAGTCTCTTTTCTCTTTTGTAAGCCCTTCAAAGTTAACGTTGTTGCTCCAATAAATCTCATCACAAAACACATGCTCACCCTAAGAATCATCATGCCAAGACGTGAATTCAATTATGAGGCTTTTCTTTGATTGTTATTATTTTTATCTTTATTTTTTTATTAATTTATTTAACTTAGTTGATATCTTCTATTTATTTTCCCACTAACTATGTTAACAACATTAGAAAGTCATGTTTGAATGGTTTGTTAATTTATTGGGCTTTGTAATTGCATTAATTTAGATCCATTTCATCAATAATTTAAGAAATCGAGATAAATAAAAAAACATTGACATGAACTTGTTAAAAGAAATTTCCTTTGGTTAAAAATATATAATGCCCTTTAGGTGTTGTTTGAGTTTTCAACTTGAATAAAAATGATTGGAAACTCTACGTTTTAAACCACCACTATCTTATTTATTGCCTATATGTCTGGTGTAACAGTATAACGACTTCACTAAGGATTTATGCGGTTAAGCCTTTTTTTTTTTCTTCTTATGGAAATTTTCTTTTTATGCTTATAGCTTTCATGTTGATGTTTCATTATGCTTTTCTAGTCTTCTAGTATCTTGTTTTGTGGGTTAGGTGTGAGATTGTTAATGATTTCTCTCGTATATGATCTATTAACACATGTTACCCATATTTTTTTTTCTATCTCTATGGTTGAGCTTCAACTAGGATTTGATAGCAAGTATCATGGGCTATACGTAGGTCTAAGCTCACATGTATTCTTAAGGTCTTTAACTTATATTGGAACTCGTCTTTTTTCATAAGCTTTTGTAGGATTTAATACCTTTTATCATTTATTGCTTGTAAAGTAGGATTAAGTAACCTTACTAGTAACTTGGACAATCTGAACCAAGTGTAACTTAATAAACTTAGAGCTTATTCTATAATTGAACCTTTTAGGACAAAAAGAGATGTATTTATATGCATTATAACTCCTTTTTTTTTTTTTTAGTTTATATCCTTATATGGAACTTTACTATATCAAAAGAGAATCTAGTCAAACATGATTTAGTGAGTTATAGAGTTGAGTAAAAAGATATGCATAAATAGGTTAGGATAAGTTACATGAATGATGTCAAAGGGTTATTATTATCAAATTAGGATAAGCTTACTCAAAAGAACCAATTATTTTTCGTCTAAAGGTATAGGCAAATAGCTATGCTATTAAAAATAAAGGTTCAAATGTAGGCTTTTTAGAATTTGGCGAAAATTTAGAATCCTGAATACAGATATTTCATGTTTGGCAACAATATACCTAACTCTAAATATTTAAGAATACCATGTATTATTGGAGCATTTGTTGAACTCACTAGCCAACTTCGAGAGGTAATCTTGGTATGGCCTTTGTTTCTCTTCTTTAGTTTTTCATTCCTTTTTCATATGGTGGATAATTAGCAGTGAATCTCCATAAACATCAAGTTTTCCAACTCTTAGCTCTAAAGTAGCTTCTAGACCAATGATGCAAGCTTCATATTTGGCCGTGTTATTGGTGTATTCAAACTACAACCCCACCAAAATAAGCTACTACTTCTTTTCTGGAGAAATTATCACTACTCCAGCCCGATTCCTTGATACATTCATTGCTCTATCAAAATACATGGTCCATCAATCATTTATTTCACCGCTATCCTCAACTGCTAATACATCCTTATCAAGAAGATTAAAATTCAGTAGTTCATAGTCTTCCACAACATTATCTACTAAATGGTCAGTAATTGTGCTTTTTTTAATTGCCTTTCTTGTCATGTAAATGACATTTTATTTTTCCAATAACACTTGCCATCTTACTACCTGGCTTGACAAATAGGGCTTTTCACAAATATATTTGAACAAATCTAATTTTAATATCAACTAGGTTGTGTAGTCCAAAATATACTATCTAAATCTTTTTGCACTCCAAATCAAAGCATAGCATAACTTTTCTATTGTGGTACACTAGGATTTACAATTATTAAACTTTTTGCTCAAGTAATAGATGGCTTGTTATTTCCTTATTGATTCATCATGTTGGCCCAACATGCATCCCATAGTTGTTTCTGTCACTATCAAGTATAGGATCAGAGGTCTTCCTAGCACATGGGGTATTATCAAAGACATGTTTTTTTTTAAAATTCTATTGATCTTGTCAAAAGCTTCTTGGTAATAACTATCCTACACCCTGGATTTTTCTTTCTAAATAATTGGAATATTAGCTCGCAAGTCGTCATAAGCTGGGATATGAATTAGGTTATGTAATTTAAACACCAAAAGAAACTTCGTATGTCTTTCTTTGTCTCGGGCGTTGGTATATGTTGGATTTTAAACGCCAAAGGAAACATTCTTACTTCTTACTCCTTTTCAACCTTTGTTTCCTAAACTCATTCCTTGTTATCGCATTTTAAAGTGTTGATGTGGAGGTTATTATCTTCAACCTTTCATTATTAGATCTAATCACCTAAGCAGGTATTCGGAAAGTTGTTCAGAGTAGTGGGATTGTTAACTCTTATTCTTTTAACTCCCTTCCTTCATTTTTTGACATCATTGTTTCCTTCTTGATCATGATAACACGCCTATACTCATCCTTCTTGGGCTTATATCCGATCCTCAATTTCTAGTCAACATATTTTAATTTTATCAAATTAACTCATTCTAACATTATGGTGTCAGGATTAAATTCAAAGGAAATCTCATGTTTCAAGAAGCAATTAATTGTCATTCATGCTGCTTCTGAAATCTTTAGCCTTATAAAAAACCATGCTCTCAGAAACCCACTTAGGATTCACTATTTCAAAAACATGAATATTTCCATCCCTGCAATCTTTTGCCTCGATGAATGGTACAACCGTATTTCTTATCATAAAAATTCTTTCTTCATCCTTGACAGTTACCAGGATCTAATTTATGATGTATTTTAAGCACTGATGTAATGAGAACGCTACCACTTCAGCCGTGTGGATCAAAGATCTTCCTAATAACTTACGATAAAAAAGATGGATGCCCATCACTTGTAGTGCCACTAAGAACACTTGCGGCCCCGTATACAACTCCATTTTCAAGGTCTTAATTATTTGTCATGGTAAGCTATCATACACCCTCACCGTTATAGTACTTGGCCTTAAGTGTGATTCATCGACAAACATCTCCATCAACATGTTTCTTGGTAGTACATTCAATACATACAACTTTATTTCCAAGGTCCCAATTATTTGTCTTGGCAAGCCATTATACATCCTCGCCATCATAGTACTTGGCCTCATATATGATTTATCGACAGACATCTCCCACAACATGTTTCTTGGCAGCATATTCAATGTTGAACCATTATTGATCAATACCTTGCATATCAAGATATCTTTGCGTCGTACTGTGATGTATACTAGTTTATTATGTTAAGTACCATTGAGATCCAATTCATCTTTGATGAAGTAAAGATAATTCAAGGCCTAGATTCTGCCCATCAAGTGTTCTATAGTTTCTTGGTTGATTTTCCTGAGGCACATACACCTCGTTTAACACCTTTTGCAGAGCTTTCTTATATGGCTCAAAGCTCAAAATCAATGATAACAATAATATTTTAGCATGAGTTTTCTTAAGCTGCTTAATGACACTGTACTCACTATGTTTCATTAGTTTTAAGAACTCATTGGTCTCTTCCTCAATGACAAGATTATTTACTTCCTTTAGCAGATAAACTATTTATTTCCTTTTAGCTTCCATTTTTTCTCAAGTTCTTCTAGGGTAAAACACCTCCTGCTTGAAAAATAAGCACTAGTTGCATGCTGTAAAAGGAATACCTATAGTTATGTGGCAGGGCCTTTTAACTTCCCTTACCTGCGATTGTAGGTTTAAACATAATCAATTTGGGCAATCCATATGTAGAAAATTGTACCTCGTAGACTTTTTTTGTTTGTTTTGCTAAGTTAATCTACAATGGACACCTCTCTGCTCGTTGCCTTTTCAATTCTAAGAGTTCATTGAGTTAGCACCCGTACCATCTCATTATAGAAATCTTCACATTGGTTGATCACATGACCTTCTTCTTGGTGACACGTACATAAATCTTTGCTTGTTAACCTGTCTTCACAACCACCCTTTTTGTATCTAGCTTCTACCAATATTTTATAAATCCTATTCAGGGACACCTTTAAGCTCCTCAAGCTTTTAGTCTCCAATGTATTTACGGATTTGCTACCCATAGTATAATTAGGTAGTGAATTTGTATTCATAATTGGAGTCTCATTAAATGTTATCCATCCGGCTTTGATTAACTATAGGAACTTGTTCTTGAAAGACTTACGGGTGTTAAATTATATTCAGCGATGCTGACGTGATACTTACAGGTGAGTTCTAGCTTGTACAAGTTACGATAGGGTGGCTACAGTAGCGCGGGTGGTACTAGAGCTACATGTGCAATGTTCAATAGCTTTTGGTACTTCTTGCTCAAGGGTAGCAGTAATAAGGGTGGTTGTTCTTGGGTTATGTGGTAATTTTTTTGGGTTGGTTTTTAGCTTGGTTATTAACTTCGTTATTTGAGGATTCATGACTTTTGATAGGAAAAAAGTGAGTTGAAGTTAATGTTGGCAATCTGGGATGAATGGTTTAGATGATTGTAGTTTTAAAAATGGTTCATCTTGCCTCTATAGCTACCTTTGATATGATTAATATTTTTCTTCTTCCCTTTAAAGACCTTTTTTCTTGGTAGGCAAGGAGATTCTACCACTCCTTATCCCCTGCTTTATACACTCAGCCACGGTTACATTGTTAGTAAATTGTTGGCTAAACTACCTATCACATGCTCATAAAATCATAACCTAAGTCAATTTGTAAATAAAGTGATCATCTTTTTATTTAAAAGTGGGGATGTATTTGTGCACCCAGATCCCTCCATTATTTAGTATACTTTCACACGTTTTTTTTTTATCTCTCTTCTTTAAAAGAGACATACTTGATGTATCAAGAGAAATATCCATATTGTATTTATACTGCTTGATGAAAGGATTCATGAGGTCCTTCCGTCTTTAAATATTTATGCTATCTAGTCTCATGTGCTAACTTAACATTACCCACTCAAATTGTCTTGAAAGAAATGCATTAGTAATTTTTCATCATGCACTACTTCAGTCATCTTATTGTACTAAGAATTGAGTGGTAGAGGACTGAGTTCCGATGTACTTTATGAACTTGGGTATATGAAATGTTTTTGGTACAATCATGTTTAGAACTTGACATATCTTTTTGGCTTATATGGAATCATACAATTCCATACCTTTGATAGCCCTTACTATTGCTTCTAACGCTGCTATCTTATCATAATAAATTTTCTTATAAGATTTGTTATGTGAGATTCATTACCAATGCAGGTATTGTTGACTATACAAAGGCTATATTACATTAGGATTCCTAACCCTGTCCAGTCATCCTTTCTTTAGGATGAATTGTTATCTAAGTTTGGGCAAAGGTCAAAGACCAATTAGACAGGCCTTCACCAAAGATGTTTTTGAGCATTTTTTTGAGCAAGCTAGTGATGTGAAACATATTAATCTTCAGGGAGTCCAAGACCTCTTAGAAGTGGGCATAGTGGCGATTGCATTCTTTATCTTCCATGTTTCTTTGTCGAAGTCGATGCTTATGTATGGATTTGGGCTTTTTGGTTACCTATATTTCAACCTAGACATGCATACATGACCTATATTTCTCTAACATTATATGTTTAATATAATGTCAGTATTTTACAGTGTAAGTCTACAACCCGATATAGGTAAAATTGTTATAAAAAAAAGATTTTTTGTATTTTTGAAATAAGGAAATTTTTTTGAATTTTTTTTTTGAAATTTTAGAGAAAAACCTGGTATTTTTTATATTGGGTCAGTATCTTTATTGTAAGTTTATAACTCGATATTAGGTCAAATTGTTGGAAAAATACACGAAGGGCCCATAATTATTTTGAAAATGGTCTTTGAATTTATTTAGAATTTTTTTGGAAATTATTTGAGCTTGTTCGGCAAAAGCACAAAAAACAAAACATTGCTAGAAAATTAGTAGGGCAATTTACCAAACACGGCCTTAACTAAATAGAGGCTTAAAAAATATCTTAAGGTCATGTTTGGCAAACACGGCTTAAGAACAAAGAGAAGCATTTTTCTTGTGGTAAAAAATAGGCTTGCCAAACACGCCTTTATGCTCGAAATGGGCTAACCTTAACCACGTGGGATGAACTTCCTAGTCCAAGCCTACAAAAACAAATTAGAATGGGCTCAACCCAACCACATGTGTTGGGATTCATGGCCCAAGGCCCAAGAACAAAAACACAACCTAGAAATAAAACAAAACAAGTGAAGATTAAACACGAGGTTTTTGCTGGAAATTCATGAACAACACGAAGAACATGTTGAAGAACCCAACAACATGAATTTCATTACATACCAGATCATGTCAAATTAAGGGCATTAGGACATGTAAAAGCAACACTCAAACAAGATTTTGGGGTTAGATTAACACAATAAACAACCAAATATCACAATTATTTGATTTTATAAAAAAAAATACAAAACAAAGAATCGAAGATCAAGTGCCAAGATTTCAATGTTTTTAAGATTTTTAGATCCCAGATTAGTGATCAACAAGCATACTTGCATATGTAAAAGCCAACAATCAATAAAAAATACATAAAAATAAAAAAACCTAAGGCAATGTTCATCTAATGAATGTCAAACCAAAAACCAAGAAAAACCCAGAACC
Source organism: Populus alba x Populus glandulosa (assembly GCA_033617975.1). Taxonomy (NCBI): domain Eukaryota; kingdom Viridiplantae; phylum Streptophyta; class Magnoliopsida; order Malpighiales; family Salicaceae; genus Populus; species Populus alba x Populus glandulosa. The sequence continues at coordinate 10,196,921 of CM066161.1, forward strand.
GCCCAGCAAGAGTTTAGCCCATAAACAAGCCTCAAGAAGCTAGGAAATAGCCTAAACTTATCAACCCTAACTTAAGCATGCTCAACACAACTTGCTTGAACAATGAAAATAATAAAAAACATAAAATCAAAAGTAAAATAGCAAGCACAGTCCATATCTTCTATATCAACCAAAACCAATTTTCAACATTGTTTTATTGGCTATTTTTCACATTCTTAACCATAAATAATATGCATTTAAATTAAGCAAACCCAGTCAACCACTAAGAATAACCTAACATAAAAAACAAAACACCACTTTTTAATATATTATGCACTAAGCCTTTACTAAACATTTAGAATCATTAAAACATGTTAAAATATGTTTTAATTTGCCATTTAACACTCCATAAACTATCTTAAACATCATACCAAACATCGAACAAAACCTATACATGTAAAACCCCGGATAATATTATTGATATTAAAAAAAGTCAGGATTATGAAAAAAAAAAAGAGGTTAAAGAAATGATGTGGGCTAAAGTATGTGCATGAAAAATAAATAAATATATATAATAAAATAAAATAAAAATTTAGGGACATGGACGGTATAAAAAAAAGGGAGAAAGCTATATATATATATATAAGTGCAAGTGTGTGCGCGGAAGAAAACCTGAGGACATGGATGGTATTTTTTAAAAACTTAATTATATATATATATATATATGTGTGTGTGTGTGTGTGTGTGTGTGTGTGTGTGTGTGTGAGAGAGAGAGAGAGAGTGCAAGTGTGTGCTGGAATGAGAAAGAAAAAAAAATAAAAAAACCAAACTTACCTTTCAAAGAGGAAGAAGAAGCATTCGGCCAGGAGAAGGGTAAAAATAATTCAGGCAAGAAAAGTTCCAATACAAAAGTGTTAAAGCTTTGGCTATTGTTTGGTAAAGTGCCTTTACATTTTTAGATAAAATTCTTGATGAATAAATACTTTAAATTGATTGAACTTTGTGAAATGAAGAATTAGGGTTCATGATAAATTTTTTAACATTGGACAATATGTATTTTTTTTATCTGATTGAATGAGGTTGATATATTAGAAATTATTATGTAATTTACTTGAGAAAATAAGATATGCGATATAATGAATTAATTCCTGAATGAATGGGATTAGTGCCCTGGTGAATAGGCGTTGTAAGAAATTGAATCCCTGGTTAATAGGATTAATACCCTGGTGAATGGGTAAGTTGTTGAACTAATTCCTGATTTAAATGGAATTAGTGCCTTGGCAAATGGGCGAGATGAATAATTAATTCCCTGGTTAATGGGATTTGTACCCTGATGAATGGGTGAAATGTTGAACTAGTTTTTGGACTGATGACAACCGTGCTTGTTGAATGGACTGGTAGAAAATTAGTCATCTGTTAGTGAATGTATTGCCGTGTTAATTGGGTGATAAGAATAATTATATTTTGTTGATGTAAAAAAAAATTCATAGATTATTCTGAAATTTAATTGATATATAATGAGCAAGTTAATTTAATGATCTTTTGACTAAAATTTACAAAAAGAAAGGAAGAAAGAAAGAAAGTAGAAATAATTTTATAAATGTCTATTTCTTTTTATTTGTCTAATTGAATTATTGTATTAAATCTATTTTTCAGGTACATCCCCCTACAGGATTGAACAGTAGATTAGTTCCTTATATTTTGTTGGTTATCATGTTGTAATGAACGAATTTATCCTTTTGTTATGTAATATAATGCGTCTACAATTTATCGAAAGCTCTTTGCGTAGTATCTATATTTTGAATTTCTTCTTTAATTATGAACTTATTTCAATTACAATTTCGTTAATGATCTTTATTTATAAATCTTTGAATTATGTAATGTACTTCAGTTATCGTTTTTAGAATAATTTTTTTTAGATTGCATCCATGAAAATGTGGGATATTGAATTGTTTAGACATATGTGAATTTAATTATTGAGAAGTTGTGATGTAATGAAAGGAGGATGTCCTGGATGATAGGACAAGTATGAGATTTGTTAATTGGGGATTGTGGAAGAAGAGTCGATAACTTGGTACCTAATAATATAGAGGAAACTCTGCCGAAATTTTTACTGATTATAGAAGAAAAAAAAATCCCTTATCTTAATTGAATTATCATGTCCTTGCTATCTGTTTTGAATGCTAATGTTGGGGTTGTTACATTTGGTATCAGAGCCCTAGTTTGGGTTCAGGAATTGAATTGGAATCTGATGAGTATCAAATTGGTTCAGGGTAGTGCACATAAGACAAGGTGAATGGCAGATCGTTTTCCAGCACGGGAATTGGGTCAAGATCCCGGGTTCGAACATAGCGAGAGAGAGGATTCTTTGAAGGATTCAGCCTCTCACATACCTGCAGCGCCTCATCTAAGAGAGGTGCCTCCTCCAACAACAGCAGTGCCAGCGACAGCCCTTACACCATATTCTGATCCGGTGTCTATAGCCCAAATTGTGAGAGCTGTAATAGAGACGATGCCTCAATTACTAGTACCGACACCTCCAGTGGCACCAACAACACAGATACCACAAGTTGCCCCTACACCGGTGGATAATGTGGTTACACTAGTTTGGGTAGTGAAGAGTATGCGGGAGTTGGGATGTGACTCATTTTCAGGAGAGCCTGATGCTGAGATAGCAGGTAGATGGTTACGTACGGTGGAGGACATTATGGAACAGATGCGGGTGATAGAGGATTTACGAGTAAATTGTGCCACCTACTTACTATCAAATAGCGCACGATCATGGTGGGATACAGTGCGATCTAGGAGGCCTGCGGGGTGTTGGACATGGACAAAATTTAGAGTTCAGTTTGAGAACCAGTTTTACTCATCATATCATCGGAAGATGAAGGAACAAGAGTTTCTAGCTTTGAGGCAGGAGGGTATGACGGTACTTGAGTATGAAAGAAGATTTCATGATCTTTCCATGTTTTCTCCACAGTTTTTCCCACCAAACAATACATGATTGATAGACTACGTGATGGATTACGTCAGGATTTAAGACAAGGCCTAATAGCACTTAGATTTGGGACAACCAGAGAACTTATAGAGGCAGCACAAGCTCTTGAGGCATGTATAGTTGAAGGGCAGCAAAGTTAGACAGAGGTGGGTAAAAGGAAGGATATCGATTTTTCCTCAAGTAGACCTCTTTTTTCTAAAAAGGGTAAGGGATAGTTCAGCCAGTTTAAGAGGAAGGGAGGAGCAGTATCTAGGCCTATTCAGAGTACTGGTGCTGGGACTACTAGTAGACAGTCTTCTTTTCAGGGAGGTTCCACTGGAGGGACACCAGGATTAAATGCTTTATCTTATCTCCAATGTGTTCGGTGTGAGCAAAGACATCCAGGAGATTGTTCAACGACACCAGGACGATGCTATATTTGCAGGGTTGAGGGGCATAGATGGCGTGATTGCTCTTATTTAGGTAGAGGATGTTACTATTGTGGAGGACAGAGACACATCCGTAGAGATTGTCCACGGAGAGTTGAGTTCATACAAGGGCAGAGACAACAGACCCAAAGCCAGCAACAATCTGTCACTGTGGATAGATCTGGTAGACCAGCACAGTCAGGGGCTAGTGGAAATAGAGGTCAGCCTAGGATGCAAGGTGACAGGACCCAGAGCAGAGTATTTCATATGACACGGGAAGAGGTCAGAGTCGCCCCAAATGTAGTAGCAGATACTTTATAGTTAAATTCATTACTTGTACATGCATTGATTGATCCTGGGGCTACCCATTCATTTGTGGCTAATAAAATTATGGGGAAAATAGGAAAAAGACCTAGCAGGGTAGAAAGAGGATTTATGATAAGTACTCCTTTAGGTGAAGTTGTAGTCATTCATGTAGTCTACAAGGGAATTGGGATTAGTATAGATGGGCTCGAGTTGGGAGTAGATTTAATTCCCTTGGAATTACAGGATTTTAAAGTAATACTAGGTATGGATTGGTTAAGTGTATATAAGGCTCAAATGGACTGCTTTGCAAAAACGGTGACTCTCCAGGGACCGAATGGAAGGAGAGTGATTTTTAGAGGGGAAAAGAATGTTATACCGAATTGCATCATCTCAGTTATGACTGCAAGGAAGATGGTTAAAAAGGGATGTGAAGCTTACCTTGCTTACGTGTTAGATTTGAAAGAAAAAACTGGAGAATTGACAAACATCCCTATAGTGAGAGAATTTACAGACGTGTTCCCAGATGAATTACCGGGGTTACCACCAGATAGGGAAGTGAAAGTTTCCATTGATGTACTACCCGAGACCACACCTGTTGCTCAACCACCATATAGAATGGCGCCTGTGGAATTAACCGAGTTGAAAATTTAGCTACAAGAATTACTGGATAAAGGATTTATCCGTCCAAGTAATTCCCCCTAGGGAGCTCCAGTATTATTTGTAAAGAAGAAAGATGGGACCCTTAGACTCTGTATTGATTACAGACAATTAAATAGAGTAACAGTAAAAAATAAATATCCACTCCCGCGAATAGATGATTTGTTTGATCAACTTAAGGGAGCGAATGTGTTTTCGAAGATAGATCTCATATCCGGGTATTATCAATTAAGAATAAAAGAACAAGATGTGGTAAAGAATGCATTTAGGACTCGGTACGGACATTATGAGTTTCTAGTAATGCCGGCGGTATTTATGGACTTAATGAATCGGGTTTTTCGTCCTTATCTGGATAAGTTTGTGGTAGTATTCATAGATGACATTTTGGTCTATTCCAATTCATATTTGGAACATGAACACCATTTGAGACAAGTGTTATCAACCTTAAGGGAGCATCAATTGTATGCCAAAGTAAGTGTGAGTTCTGGTTGAAAGAAGTAGTTTTTCTAGACATGTTATATCAGCTCAAGGAATACTAGTAGATCATAGAAAGGTTGAAGTAGTGTTGAAATGGGAGAGGCCTACAAATGTGACTGAGATTCGTAGTTTTCTTGGATTGGCAGGATATTACAGGAGATTCATTGAAGGGTTCTCCATTATTGCTATCCCGATGACTCGACTGACGCGGAAGGAGACAAAATGGGAATGGACCGATGAGTGTGAACAAAGTTTCCAGGAGCTGAAAAAGAGACTAACAACCGCACCTGTGTTAACACTTCCATCTGGGACTGAAGGATTTGTAGTTTACAGTGATGCTTCAAGGAAAGGATTGGGTTGTGTTTTGATGCAACACGGTAAAGTGATTGCCTATGCCTCAAGACAATTAAAAACTCATGAGATAAATTATCTGGTGTATGACTTAGAATTGGCAGCTGTTGTATTTGCTCTCAGAGTATGGAGGCATTTTTTGTATGGATCCCGAGTTTAAATATTTACCGATCATAAGAGTTTGAGGTATCTAATGACACAAAAGGAATTGAATATGCGGCAAAGACGTTGGGTGGAGTTAATTAAGGATTATGATTGTGTAATAGAGTATCATCCGGGAAAAGCAAATGTGGTTGCAGATGCCCTTAGCCGAAAAAATAAGATGATAGATGTTGTTTTAGATGACAATGATGAAAGAGAATTGCTTGAGTTGAGGAAGTTAAATGCTAAGGTAGAAGTTGGACCTAGAGGTTCTTTAATTGCCCAATTACAAGTAAGGTCGATACTTCGGGATAAAGTATTAGAAGCATAACAAAATGATGCCAAAATCGGCAAAATAAGGGACAGTGTGAAGTTAGGAGTTGGGACTTCCTTCCAAATCCTGGAGGATGGAATGGTAGCATTTGGAAAACGAATGTATTTACCTGATGATGAAACACTAAAAAGAGAAGTGTTGCAAGAAGCACATGAGTCTAGATTTGCAACTCATCCTGGGAGTACTAAAATGTATCAAGATTTAAAAGAATGTTACTAGTGGCCGAATATGAAGAAAGATGTAGCTGAATATGTGGTTAAGTGTGGTGTATGTCAGCAAGTAAAGGTGGAGCACCAGAAGCCTGCAAGGCCTTTACAGCCATTATTGATACCTCAATGGAAGTGGAAAGACATTTCTATGGACTTTGTATCAAGTCTGCCTAAAGGGAAAAGAGACAATAATGCTATTTGGGTCATAGTGGATAGATTGACCAAGTCTGCTCTCTTCTTGGCCATGAGAAAGACAGATTCGATTGATAAACTGGCACAATTATATGTAAATGAGGTAATAAGATTGCATGGAGTGCTAGTGTCTATAGTATCAGATCGGGATCCTAGATTCACATCTCGATTATGGCAAAGCATACAACGGGCCTTGGGGACAAGATTGAATTTAAGTACAGCATTTCACCCTCAAACTGATGGGCAGACAGAAAGAACAATTCAAACCCTGGAAGATTTGTTGAGGGCTTGCATATTAGAATTTGGGGGCAATTGGGAGGATCATCTACCATTGGTAGAGTTTATGTATAATAACAGCTACCATGCAACTGTAGGGATGGCACCGTATGAAGCCTTGTATGGAAGAAAATGTCGAACACCATTATGTTGGGAAGAGGTAGGGGATAGGAAGTTAAATGGACCTGAGATGGTTCAAATCACCATAGAAAAAGTGAAAATCATAAAAGACCGAATGAAAGCGGCTCAAGATAGACAAAAGAGCTATGCAGATGTTCGAAGAAGACCTCTTGAGTTTAATGTGGGTGATCGAGTATACTTGAAGGTTGCTCCCTGGAAACACATGTTAAGATTTGGACTGAAAGGGAAATTGGCCCCAAGGTATATTGGTCCCTATGAAGTCCTTGAAAGGATTGGATCGGTGGCTTACAGATTGGCCTTTCCCTCACATCTAAATAAGATCCATGATGTATTCCATGTTTCGATGTTAAGAAAGATTGAAGTAGATCCATCTCGAGTCCTACCACAAGTTCCTTTGGAGATTGCAGGAGACCTGACTCTGGAAGTGAAATCAGTGAAGGTGCTGGATTATAGTGAAAAAGAACTGAGGAATAAAAAAATTCCTATGATTAAGGTGTTATGGAGAAGTTCGCAAATCAAAGAAGTAACATGGGAAAGAGAGTCCGAAATGAGAAGGAAGTATCCTGAGTTATTCATAAATACTGGTAAGAATTTAATTTCGAGGATGAAATTTATATAAGGAGGGGAGGATGTAAAACCCCGGATAATATTATTGATATTAAAAAAAGTCAGGATTATGAAAAAAAAAAAAAGAGGTTAAAGAAATAATGTGGGCTAAAGTATGTGCACGAAAAAAAAAATATATGTATATAATAAAATAAAATAAAAATTTAGGGACATGGACGGTATAAAAAAAAGGGAGAAAGCTATATATATGTGTGTGTGTGTGTGTGTGTGTGTGAGTGAGTGCAAGTGTGTGCTGGAATGAGAAAGAAAAAAAAAAATAAAAAAACCAAACTTACCTTTCAAAGAGGAAGAAGCAGCATTCGGCCAGAAGAGGGGTAAAAATAATTCAGGCAAGAAAAGTTCTAATACAAAAGTGTTAAAGCTTTGGCTATTATTTGGTAAAGTGCCCTTACACTTTTAGATAAAATTCTTGATGAATAAATACTTTAAATTGATTGAACTTTGTGAAATGAAGAATTAGGGTTCATGATAAATTTTGGGGAAAATTATAATTGATTGTGAAATTGTGTTAAGATTGTTTAAGTGAGTAGAGAAAGTAGAAAATTATGGTAATTGAAGCAAAATTTTAGGTGTTCTTGAAGAAGAGACTTTTTGGAAAAATAATAAGAAGAAGAATAAACTTTAGGAATTTGAATAAGATGATGAGATTGTGTAGGAAAGAGATGATATTAATGTTAAAGAGAGAATGTATCATGAAGTTTTTTTGTTTACCTTTAATTTAAATTTTGGTAAAATAAATTTAACTAAATACATTTAAAGAATATATATATATATATATATATATTGTTTTGAATGATGAAATGTTGTGTGTTACAATGCGGAAAATGAAAGAATAGGAAGGAAATTTACAAAAAAGAAGAAGGAAATTTTCCATGTTTCTCTCTAAATTTTATTTTGGCAACTGAAAGGATAATTGGAAGGATTTTATTTATGGAGTGTTTCGATATGGAAAGTAGATTAATAATGTGATATACATGTTATTTCAGGAGAGGCTGCCAGGCCGACAACACAGCAGGGAACTACGGCTCGAGCTCAGTCGTTAGGTAATTACACGATACCTGAAATTAACATTGGACAATATGTATTTTTTTTATCTGATTGAATGAGGTTGATATATTAGAAATTATTATGTAATTTACTTGAGAAAATAAGATATGCGATATGATGAATTAATTCCTGAATGAATGGGATTAGTGCCCTGGTGAATGGGCGTTGTAAGAAATTGAATCCCTGGTTAATGGGATTAATACCCTAGTGAATGGGTAAGTTGTTGAACTAATTCCTGATTTAAATGGAATTAGTGCCCTGGCAAATGGGCGAGATGAATAATTAATTCCCTGGTTAATGGGATTTGTACCCTGATGAATGGGTGAAATGTTGAACTAGTTTTTAGACTGATGACAACCGTGCTTGTTGAATGGACTGGTAGAAAATTAGTCATCTGTTAGTGAATGTATTGCCGTGTTAATTGGGTGATAAGAATAATTATATTTTGTTGATGTAAAAAAAAAATCATAGATTATTCTGAAATTTAATTGATATATAATGAGCAAGTTAATTTAATGATCTTTTGACTAAAATTTACAAAAAGAAAGGAAGAAAGAAAGAAAGTAGAAATAATTTTATAAATGTCTATTTCTTTTTATTTGTCTAATTGAATTATTGTATTAAATCTATTTTTCAGGTACATCCCCCTACAGGATTGAACAGTAGATTAGTTCCTTATATTTTGTTGGTTATCATGTTGTAATGAACGAATTTATCCTTTTGTTATGTAATATAATGCGTCTACAATTTATCGAAAGCTCTTTGCGTAGTATCTATATTTTGAATTTCTTCTTTAATTATGAACTTATTTCAATTACAATTTCGTTAATGATCTTTATTTATAAATCTTTGAATTATGTAATGTACTTCAGTTATCGTTTTTAGAATAATTTTTTTTAGATTGCATCCATGAAAATGTGGGATATTGAATTGTTTAGACATATGTGAATTTAATTATTGAGAAGTTGTGATGTAATGAAAGGAGGATGTCCTGGATGATAGGACAAGTATGAGATTTGTTAATTGGGGATTGTGGAAGAAGAGTCGATAACTTGGTACCTAATAATATAGAGGAAACTCTGCCGAAATTTTTACTGATTATAGAAGAAAAAAAAATCCCTTATCTTAATTGAATTATCATGTCCTTGCTATCTGTTTTGAATGCTAATGTTGGGGTTATTACAACACATAATAGATCATATCATAACCAAGCATTTGAAAAGATCAAATTAAGTACCAATTGCATAAAAAATAATAAGTAGCTAAAAAGAAAATAAATAATGAACATCTAATGCAAATATTATTAAGCAAAATGAAAAGAGTGAGTGTTTGCTAATTGAGTTTCACGCCATCCTCAAAGTTATAGATATACCTTCTCCAACAGAAATACCTCTTCATTAGGGATTTCTAAACCAAGTTTGGACTTTTAATGGAGGATTATGGAAGGTTTTCTATTGTTTTTATGGACTAGTTAATGATTTGGCTAAGTGTTTTATGGTTTTGTAGTGTGGGAGTGTGTAGTTTCTAAGTTTTATCTTTCCTTCCATGGCTTTTGACATGGGTTTTTAAAGGGAAATAAGGATCATCTAGAGGCCATGAGCTGGACAGTCCTATCATTTGATGTCGAAGAATGAATCTTAGTCATCCATTGAGGCTGGGGATCAACCTCTCAACATTTGAGAGCTGATAAAGGAAGTATATTGGTTGATTTTTGTTAGTTTATGGCAGGCAAGAATAATTCGGGTGTGAGTTTTAGGCTCTTATAGCAACACCTTCAAGGCCGCAAAAGAGTCTTTGTTTTGTTTTTTTAGGTAGGAATACATTGTCAAGGAATAAGGGAGGTGTGATTGTTATTTGGTGTTGGGGGGGGAGATGAGAAGGGTTTTAGGCCTGGAAGGTGGCAATAGAACCATGCCCTCTTGAGGCTTTTTAGAAAAAGAAGATCAATAGTGGCTAGACGACTCGTCCTATAGCCCTCTTATTATTTTTTTTGTTCATGACTAAACAAAATGGTGTAGTTTTGGTTAAAACGCATTGTTTCATTTAAATGAAATGATGTCGTGTTGATAACACTTGATTAATTCGGGTTTTAATTTTTCTTTTTAATTTAAGCTCTCAATCTTTTGAATTTGTTTAATTAAACCCTCAACTGAGTCTGATTTTAGAAATCAATTTAATTTTACCCATGTGAAGTTTCAAAAGGGCCTTTTGATTTTAGCACATTTTTTTAACATGATCCTTAGTCTTAAATATTTTCAATTTCATTTTCAATTGATCTTTAAACTTCTGATTTCTTTAATCTTACCCCTATTTTCAACAGAATTTGTCCCGACCTTGCGTGCCTTTTGCAAAAAAGTCCTCGGTCTTGAATTTCTTCAATTTAACTCTTAATTGGTCCCAAACTTTGATTTTCTTACAATTTTACCTCTGGTTTCATCTAATTGAATATATAACATTATATTCACTATTTGACCTTAAATACTAACTTCCTTACTTTTTAAAAGAATTGAATTTATACAATTTCATTTTTAAAAGAGTATACAAGGTATGAGAGGTAGAAAGTCTACAAGAAAATTTTACAACAACTTATGTTATCAAAGTTATACGTTTAGGGGTGTGAAAAGACAACAAGGTGTTGGGAAGTTATTTTATTTCTTAAAAGAAAAAAAAAAGAGGAATCTCTAAAAGTATGATAAAGAGGTGTTTTGAGAGATTCAAAGGTTTGAGGAGTAGTGTGTATGTTAAAAGTGAGTATGTTTATTTGTGTTCAAAATTAAGTTCTCTTGCTTTGTTTGAATCCTATCCTTTCTTTGTAGCCCTCACCTTAGCTTGGCACTATAAGCCTAATACAAACCTATTAATCCTTAGTAACATTGTTATTCTACATTAGTGGAGATTGATTTGAAAAGAAAGCTCATAGAGTTTAAAATATCAATTTCATAACTAGATATCAATTTTATATTTACTTGTTTTCATAAAAAAAAAAAATCATCCAATGAGCTAATAATGAAGTGAAAATGATAGATATGCATGAATGAGAGGGTTGATAATGAGGTATAATTAAGTTTGAAATTAACTTTTAGATTTGTATGATATTGGATGATTCCTTTAGATTATAAATTTAAGGCAACCTTTGAGGCGGGAAACTTTATGAATTAAGTTGTTTTCTTTTCTTTTTTTTTTTTAGTATAAACGATAAGTAAGTTCTGGGGGTATTTGATGTCTTTAATTTTTATATATTTTTATAATACTCTTACATTTAATTTTATGCTAGCTTATCTTCAATATCTTTATTTTATATAATTTGTATTTATTTATTCTTAATTATATAGGGAGCAATAAATTCATGAAAATATTGAATGTTTATCTTTGATCTTATTGCTTATATTTTTCTAGCCAATTCAATCATAATAAAACCAAGAAATAATTTATGATTAAAAACTTCCTAGATTAAAAACCATTAGTTGAGCGAAAAATATAGATGCTTTACTATAATTAGTGTAATTTTATATTAAAAAATACAAAGAATTCAAAGATTTTAATTTACATGGAGATATGTTTAATTATTATGTGAAAATATTTCTAATATTATTCAAAAAATATATATTGAATAATTAAGTGATTTGTTTTTATCAACATGAAGAATAGAATTTTTTTAACAAGAAATAATAAATTACATTGGATTAGCTAGATGAAATAAGAACCTCTATATTTATTTTTATTATCTCTACGACCTTAAGTTTTATTATTTGTTTTTTTAATTTATTTTTTTCAAATATTTTAGTTTCATTTAGGTGATAAATTAATTCTTTTTTTAATTTCAATTCTAAATAGTAAATATTTTGATAAATTTCAATACTAATTAGTATAATTAGTCCTTGTGAAAAACTTTACCACTTGTTACTTGCAAATATTATCATACTTTCACCAATTTTTCTATATAAGCAAGCATTCCCAGGTCTTCACAGCACTCTAGAAAACTTCATTCTCTTCTAAAGTTTCAAAATTTATAATCCCATTTCTTATACCAATATTTTTTAAGGATACTCAATTTGTAAGTTTTCATCAATTTTATACAGAAATTTATTTTTATAATTCAAATTTATTTCAATTATAGTTTCATCTAGTACTAGTTGGCTTTGTAGAGCAATTTATTTTAATTCGATTGCATTCATTTGCATTTTGGTGGTTGACTTTATTATTCGATTTATTTTTTATTTTAATTAATTCATATTTATTTTTTTTATTTGCTTACGTTTTCAACAAATTATATATATGATTAAAATTATATATCCATCCTATTAGATTTATCTATGGTGAAAAAAAAAGTTACAATGATTTAATATTAAAAACAAAAAACATAATAAAATAATACATCTATTAAATGGCATGTCACCTTGAACCATATTTAACTAGTAATAAATTAATTTTTTTCATTATAAAAATTAATTAATTAATTCTAATATATAATATCTAAATAGATAAGAAAATAAATTGATGAAATTTAAAAAAAGATGAAGACGAAAACTTATAAAAACAAATGTCACGTGAACATGTACCACTATACAGGCCTAGCTAGGTTGGAGGAAAGGAGTGGAAAGATGTGTTATCTATGAATTTTTTAATCTAGAATTTCAAATCAATATATCTTCCAATTCTGATAATAAAATAATAAAATAGTCCAATTTTGTGTTTCCATCAATTCCTAGAGATAAGATCTTTTATTCGAAGGCTGGTACATTTTGTCAACAATCATTTTCTTTCTCTTTCCCATCTCTCTCTTCTTTATTTTTCCTTCTTTTTTTTATTTTTTGTTTTTTACTTTGTATTTTCTTTGTTTACGTAGATCTAAAGGCGGAAAATAACCCGGGTAAGATGGATGGTCGAGATTGTTAGGGAAGAGTATAGTTTGGAATATCAAGAAATTTATGAGGACGTAATTGAAAAAAACACATCAAAATTTCCCGTCCTCGTCTCTTTCGCGTGTCCCCTCAAAAAAGAGGTAGAAACATTCCCTATGAGATAGAGATAATTTAGGATTTTCTCGTACCTATCCTTTCCATGTTGGACTTCGAACCAAATGCTAACCTCCGATGCTTGTTCTTGTGTCTTTTTCTCTGTACAATGTCGTTTTGTTTGTGTCATGGTTTTGAGTTTCCTATTGCTTTTGAGAACGGAAATTATATTTTTTAAAATTATATTTTTTTTTAATTTAAAATTATTTTTTATATTTTCAAATTATTTATTGGAAATGATAGCGAATGGGACTATTCTCGCCCTTTAAGAAAGATAAGAGAGGGTGCGACGATACCCAGATAAATACAAAAAAATATTATTGTTATGTGTTAATATTAAAAATAATTTTTAAAAAGTAAAAAATATATTATTTTAATATATTTTTAAATAAAAATATTTTAAATTTTAATTATTACCACACACTGGATTTTTGATAGCAGAAAGAAATAGAAACTAGATTAAAGGGGATGAGTTAAAAAAAAAAAAATAATAACCCTAACCTTGATTACTATACATTTGCTAACAACTAGTTGGGCTAAATGATTAAGACATCGTCAAAATCAAAGGAAACAAATTCCAAATACCTTCAATAATCACCTGAATTACCTTTTACTAGCATTATCCACTCACATGTTAACTGTTTTGTTAAGACCAACACGAGAGTCTAATATCTAAATCGATACCATTTACCATATATCCCTGCTCATCGCTCCTTGTTGGGAAAAAAAAAAAAAAAAACGAAATTGCTGGGTTTATGATTTTCGTTCTTGCAGAAAAGAAAACCACACATCATGAAGCGTGCAGTTTGGTGATCTAAATTCCGTAGCTATCCCTTTCTAAGGGAAAGAAAAACAATAAAATAAGAGCAATTATCATAAGCCATGATCACTTGTGAAAATAATCGAGGGACTTTCTTTGGAATATGTCCACACAATTGCAGACCAGGTATGCCCCAGGGAAATTATATATAAAGAGAGTGAGTTTCCAAAAAGTGGACTCGGTGACTATACTGAGGAAAAAAAAACAATAAAAATTAGGCTGAAATCTATTGATTTGCCATGAGGATAACCTAGAATCAGCTGTTTGACCAAATCCTTGTTAAAATTTATTATATTTATTAAAACAGGTGAAGAAAAAATAGTATAATATAGCTATACAAGGAACAAGATGGAGCAGAGATTCAACCAAATCAACAGATATAAAACCATATGTATAATGGACAAAAGAAAAGGAAAAAGAGAAAAACACCGTCAAGGAGATAAAGAAGAGCCCAGCTCTCCCTTCAGTGACCGATACCTGGGCTTGGAACATCACCATACCTTCTGTAGTAATCATAATCTCCTGAATCGTCTTCCATATCTGCATGCTCTTGTGTTCTTGTTCCTTCATCAACATGGCAAGCAAGAGTACAACTCACGCCAATCCTGGAAGCCACTTTGCTTTGAAACATGAAAAAAACAAGAAACACTACCATCAGCACCTGAGCAGTGGACATGAACTCCCTCCTCGCCATTTCTTGAGCTTAATAATCTTTAAAACCAAGGAGAAACACTTTTGAAGGAGGTTAGACAACACCAACCCGAATTATTTATAGGGCATTCTCATGGTGGAATAAGTTTTAGAAAAGTAAAGTAGGTTTACGAGTTCATTAATGTAGGGTCAACATGAACCTTTTTTTTTCCTTTCGGTAATGAGCACTGACTGTTTATATTATATTTACGAGGGGAAAATATATTACATCTTCACAAACCTCATGACTGTTTTTTGACCTCAGTGCTATCCATGATAAATATATAGGATTGTCGGAAAGACCTTGAATTTGAAGGCTTTGTTGACGATGATCTCCATGAAAATTATTGTATGTTAATTGTTTTAACAAATGCAAGACTTGAGAAGGTGCTAGTATAATCAAATACAGAAATTCCTGTGATTATTCATAGAATTCTTCGTCTTCACACCTCATGATCATAAATGCGACACCGAGTTGCCCTAAATTTCATGGCATGTGAAATTAACGTACCGTGAAGTCAGAGCTTAATTAACAATAATAAATCTCCCTTGATTGAAGGTGTAAGGAGCACAGGTGCTTGAGAGTAAGTGAGGAGATACTAAATAAATTGACATTTGGGTCTTTGGAAATGTTAGAACTTTAATATCAAGATAATAGCAAATGGTAACTTTCATGGCGCATGTGACATCGGTTGAAACTTGTACACTTATGGCTTTCAATTTTCTGGTTTTCCCGACAGGATTTAACCTCATTCATTATTGTCCGGACAAAAGAGACCCTATTTAACCTGTAAATGGCGATAGCCATGGCAGGAGTTGCCGGAGTTGCTTACCATGCTCAACTCTCAGCAATCTTTTCATTCCATCCATATTCATGTAGTGCTCTTCAGAGTTAGAATTAGGATAGAATGAAGCTTTGAATTAGAATAGAATTAGAACTATGATTTAAATCAAGTGTAAGACGAGATTTGCAACATTTTTTATTGATCCAAAAAGGAAAAGAAAGTTATTCCATGCCTTGCTGCTGGATTAGAGCATAAACTAAGAGTAAAGATGTCAATATCGGGATCAATCACCAATTCGCCATGTTCATATGTCCCCACAAAATGTTGAAATTTTGGTGGGTCTTTGTCTTTCTTCTAGTTGTTGGAAAGTAAGTTTAGGGTTACATATATTTTATATATACTTTTGGTAATGCGGCAAATTAGACCAGTGACACTGAAAGATTTCTTCCTGGCCATAGTGTCTTGTCAAGAAAAGTAAAAACCTTCTTTTTCTTAATTGATCTCCACTTGCCATGCATGTACCAGTCTTATGACTTTAGTTTGCACTAGCATTTTGGATCATTTGACAATTTACAGGCGTCATCCTTGCGTCAAATGCGTCCAAATTAACTGGCCATTGTTAACACTGCAATAAATAGAAAGCTCGCAAATTAACTGGCCGAGATTAGACATTAACTTTTGAAAGAAGAAAAAAAAAACTAACGAAAGTTACGGAGATACAAAATATTATAGATTGAAATAGTATATTTATATCACTATTAGAAAATTCAAATATAAATATTGATAAGATTTTTTCTTTTGGTAAATGATAATAATATTTACCAATAAAATATATATATATTTTTTATCCTTTATTATATACCGATAGAATTTTTTTCGTTGATGCATGCTATAATATTATAATTGAAAATGAAAAAATAAAAAAATATATTATTATTACATATTGTATTACCAACAAAATACACTTATCACTAATATATATTGGTAATTTTTAAATTATAACCTAGCAATTGATCAAGTCTCAATTTTTCTTGCTCATTTAAAAAAGCTTCCATCCCCTGGGTATCCTTTTTTTTTTGAGCTAAGAAGATGT
The DNA here is from genome assembly GCA_033617975.1 of Populus alba x Populus glandulosa. Taxonomy (NCBI): domain Eukaryota; kingdom Viridiplantae; phylum Streptophyta; class Magnoliopsida; order Malpighiales; family Salicaceae; genus Populus; species Populus alba x Populus glandulosa. The sequence continues at coordinate 10,213,466 of CM066161.1, forward strand.
TGACCCAACTTGCAACCACCACCTATCTAGTATAATAAAAGATAATGAGCACATATTAACCATGAATAATAAAAGTGTTGGCCTTTTCTAATATTTTTTTATCATTTTCCCCTTCTTTTGTTTCTTTTAGTTTTCTATTTTTTTAAATTAGTCTTTCTATATTTGCTTGATTTTAAATTTGTTTTCATAATTTTTTGTGGCTCGCTTTCTATAAAATCATCAATCTCAAACAAATATCCCAACATTTGGTTTGTGATTAATTTTAAGAGGATATATTTTTGTTATCGTATAATTAAATAAAAAATAATTTTAAAAAACCAAAGTTATTAATCTCAATGAAATCTATCACCTAGATTGTGGATTTGATTAGTTAATTCATGTCAATTCAATATTTCAACATCTCAATATTTAAGTCAAATCACTCTTTTTACTGATATTTTAAGTTGTTTTTAAATCTGTTAAGTTAAATAAATCACGTCGAGATAGCTTTTATATAATTTAATTTTAAACTTAAGCTAGACAAAAAATTATATTGGTAGATTTCAAGATTGATGCATTGGACAAGTTTAATTATAATGCCAAAATATTCCTTTGACTTGAACATGTTTCTTTATGTTCAATTCTTTTTTTATTATAACAATAGCTAAGTACAACCATTTAAACTAGTTTTTATACTATATTGATTTCATTGTAAAATGTTTTAGTTTATTACTATTTATATTATTTGTGTTACTCTACGAGGTAGGATTTAAGTTAATTTATAATACTAAAAAAGAAGTTGTTAATATTATAAATAAAATTTATGAATATTATGAAACTTTTTTTAATTAAGAAATAGAAAAGTTAGTGTCTATTCATAATAAGATAAATGCAAATATATGAATTTATAAATAAAAAAAGATAAATTTAGAGACTAAATGCTAAAGGGGAAGTTGGTCTCCCTTGTAAGAAGCAAAATATAAATGTAGATGCAAATATTTTACTTTAGTTATCATTTTTAATTTATCTCAAAAACTAATGCTAGTGACTCAGTATAAATGGTTTTTGTTTTCATAAATTCTTCATGCAAATACAATTTTTTATATAAAATTGTAGAAGAACAAATTATAGATAAATTACAATAATTTATTTGAAATTTTATAAAATTTAAAAAATAATTCAAAAGATTAATTACTATTTAAAAAAATATTAAACTATATATTTTAAAAAGGAAAGTGTTAATTAAAATTTAAATAAAAAATATATTGACAAATAAAAAAAAAAACTCAGGTAATATTAAGCGTGGCAAGCCAGGCCCCCACCTAGCTCTAGCTAAGAACGAAAAAAACCATGTCTGCTTACCTAAGTTATTTAATTATTTATTAAGATAGAGTTGTTAAAGATTGAAGTGAGAACTTGATAATTTTTGTAATAAAAAAAGAAAGATAAATACAAATATTTGATCTTATGTTGTGGCATATATAGTAATTAAAATGGATATTAGTTAGAAACACAATGATCTAAATTCTGATTAAAAAAATGTATTTTATAGTCAAAAGCCTCTGTTTTATTCATGTATTTTGTTGTTTTTACAAAAAAAATATTTTTTTTATTAACATATGGTTTACTGAGTAAAAATAAATATAATTAAAATAAATATTTAAAAAAAATGCTGCAGATTTAAAATATGAAGGAAAATGTATTTCTTTAATCAAAATTCTCTTTCTCTTTTAATGTGTTTCTTTTTATGATAGAAATATTTTTTTTTATCAAAAGCATTATTTTAAAATAAAAAAAATTATAATAATCTTAAAAGCAAGTTTCAATAGAAAGTCAAGAGTAAATAATTTTTATATGAATGTATTGAAAAATATAAGATTAGTAAAATTAAGAAAAAAATATAAAAAAAATAAATAACCAAGTAGATATTTTATTTGCAATTAGGGGCTAGATTGAAATAAATTATAAGAAAAAGGTTGAAGTTGGCCATAAATAAAAGAATTAAAAATTCAAGGACCACATTCGAAAAGGCATCAAACTTAAGGGGCCAGTTTAATGAAACAATGCGTTTGAAAACAAAAAAGAACGCCAAAATAGAATTGTTCTAAGCATGGAGAGTGGTTTCTTCCCCCTCACGCATGGCAGCCTTTTCTTTCTTTCTTTATTTATATGATTTTTAGCCGACTTTGGCAATTGTTTTGTCTTCCACGGCACCTAAAAATACAAAACAACAAGTTATTCTTCTCTTCTGTATATTTACTTCATGTTTAACCAAGAAATACATTCTCTGTCCGTCTAAAATCACTGAAAAATGCTTGGACAAAGTATACATGCTCTAACCCTAAAACATAAATGAAGGATTAAGTTTGACATAAGGTACCAACACTACTAAAAAATATAGCAAATAGCAATGGAAAAGCGATGAAAAAATCAGTAATTTTTAGCATAAATAATAATAGAAAATTTTCATTAGTAATTGCTCACTGACGGAATGTTTTTTATCGGTAATGTTTTATGAAAATTTGACAAATCATTCATCAAAAAAACCATGTCGGCTAATCTTTTATTTTTAAAAATAGGCATCAAATTTTCCATGAATAACTTAGTTGACAAGTCTCATATCTTAAAAGATGAACATCAAGTTTTTTTCATTAATGGATTAGGCAACGAGTCACCTATTTTTAAAAATGGATTTTTTTTTCATGAATGGACTAGTCAATGAAACTCTTAATTTTAGGGATGCGCATCAATATTTTTAATGAATGGCCAACTCGACGAGTTTTTTATCTTTAAAGCCAGTGTCAAATTTATTGAAAATAAAGCTTGAAAAATAATTAGGATAACCAATGGAATGAAAATAATTTTTGAAAAAAACACATAGAACATTTAACCTTTAGTTCAAAAAGATGTGGTAAGAGTGATGTTTATATTCTCTTAAGTATAACTAATTCTTTAACCTAATCTCAAAAACTAATGCATAATTTAGGATTCTTGGTTTTCTTTAATTAGTAAGTGGTGACTTTTGTTGTTACCCACTTTTGACTCTATATAAAAAATAAAAAATAAAAAGATCCAAAATACAAGAGGATATACATAAAAAAAAAACAAAAAAGGCCTAGAAGATTGTCCAAGTTTGTGGTGAAAGATTAAAATGACAAGTGAAAAAGTCAGAGGAATAAGATTGGGAAAACTGATAACTCAATTGTGATAGGCAAAAGGCCTATTTGGTGAAAATATTTTTATTTGAGATTAAAAAATATATAAATTTGAATAGGTAAGGACTCAATGAGAATTTTAGAAGGCTTAATTAATTTTATTGAAGACTTAGCAAGAAAGATTGATATTTGAAGTCAATTTAAGCTTTAATTAAAAGAAATTAAAATCTAAAGGTCAATTTAAAATTTTAAAGAGTTAATTTGATCAAATCAGGGGTTTAATTGTATAAATATTGAAGTTTCATAGGCAATTAGGGACTTAATTGAAGAAATTCAAAACCAAGAACTAAACTGAAAAAAGTGTGTGATTGTAGGGGCTTAAATTGGCCAAATCAATGGTCAAATTAAAAAAAAAAAGTTTAATAGTCAATTTAGGGTTCAAGTGCTCAATTTAGAAAACAAGGACCAAGATGAAAATGGTGCAAAACTTTGGGGTTGATGATTGAGTTTGGTGGGGGTGAAATTACATGAAATTAAAGTTTATAAGGCAATTACAAGTGAAATTAAAAGCAATTAGAAGAATAAAGACTAAAATGAAATATGTCAAATCTCAAATTAAAAACCCTAATTTCTAGGTTTTAACCTAGACGACGTGTTGCTTAGTCCTTATTTAGCTTCTTATTAGATAGTTTTAGCTAGACGAGTAGACACTTTTCAAGCAAATAAATATGGCGTTTTCGATCATCTCTATAATTGTAACCACCACCATTCAACTAAGAAACACGCCCTCTACCAATATCATATACTCTCATCAAACGTTTACATCTCATTTTCTTTAAAAAAAAAAAAAACTCAACAATATCTTGTCTTCAATCAACCATGACTATATTTCCAGATTCAATGTTAATCAGCTTGGCATTTTTAAACAAATGAATGTGGAGTTATTGACAAAAAAGTATACACCCCCTCAAACAAGATCAGGTGGTCTTCGATGATAATGATGTTAGAGTTGCTCCAATGAAGCCTTGAAAGTGGTCAACTCATTCATTGATAGTTGTGATACACATTTCATAAAATCACTAATCTTTTTTTAATGTTCACACTTCAAGCCTTATTAGTGGGTTCTTATCAAAGGTTGGTCATTTTTCTCTCAAAATCAAAAGGTTAGAAACAAACTATTTGGTCTCCAAGTTTGGAAAACCACCAAAACCTCTAAAAACCAAGTTTGTTGTAAAATCACCATTGAAAAACCAGTATAGGTATGGAGCTTATAGCTATAAAATGTACTCCAAAAACCTCTCGTTTTGCTCAAAAAGATATGGTTTGATCAATCTACATTTAAACCTACTAAAAACTAACAAAACCATATAAATACCCCTAAAATAAAAAATAAAATAAAATAAAAAAAGTAAAAACATGGAGAAACACGCTATGAAAAGATCCTGGTGTGAAAGTTCAAAAGTCTAACATAGAGGGTCTAACAAGTTTTGGAAGGAAAAGATAGTGAAAGGAAAAAAAAAAAAAAAGAAGGAAAACATCAGTCCATAGCCAACAAGCTTAGAAAAAGTATAACCATGTAAAAGTTCAAGGGTCCATGTGGCCTGCCTATTCATATATATATTTTTTTAATGTTTAAACCTCTTTTTATGTTGTTTAAGCTCATCTTACATTTTTAAATTGATTTTGGTGCTGGAATAATTTGATGTTTTTTGACTGATTATTCTTTTATATTGGATATATCACCAACCTAAATTATATTTCACTTTTAATCTATAGCATTTGTTTCTCTCTCGACATATATCCTTTAAAATAGAGGAATCAATAACCATCATGAGCATATTCTTATGGATACTAAATAATATAATTTAATCACTTTTATTGTAATAGCTATAAAATCTCTATATATCTATTGACAGGAAAGTTATAGAAGGGTTCTCATTAACATTTCTCTTATATAAACTAACTATGGTATAAATTGATTATATATTACTAGATTTGTAGAAATAGGTTGTTGTTTGTGCCTAAACCTGCCATAATGCCTCTCTTCACCTTGATAGAGTGATGTTCACTCCTAGCTTGATTAATGCCATGTATATATGGCTTAGAACGAAAGGTCTTAAGGCTATAATTATATTCTAAGCCAAGGTTCTATTATCTTCAAATAGGCATTGATTGTTTATTTAAATCTAGAGACCTACACACTTAGTAGAAGAAAGAAGGATACATGTTCTTTTTCGATGGGAAAATTGGTTTATTTCTTTTACATCTTTACTAGAGTGTTATACTCTAGAGTCGCTATTAACAACTCTTTAAATTAATTTGTAAGAATTTATATGAAGGTATGATGTTCCTTACCTCCCAAATATAAGCTTTTAATTAAAACCAAATTATATAGATTAATGGTGTGCATTCCTTATCTGAATATGGAGTTGTTGTTTAACTTGAACTAAACAACACTTCATTATTTTGGTTGATGGGTATCCTAAACAGCTGAATTACTTCAAAGATTCTCTAGCACTTTCATTCCTTGCAAAGTGTTGTTGCATTATATTCAGCTAGTTGATGTAAACATTGGCAACACTAAGCTATGTTGGGATGAATTTTTTTCATATATTAAGATTGACATGCTTAACTTGTAGATGGAGTCTCTTTCTCCCTCCTTTTCTCTCTCTCAACATCTAAAGCAAATGAATTTTATTTTGGTATAGAATAAGACATTCTTCTACCATATCTTCTAAAGCATTGCTAATTATTAAATTAGCATATTAGGATGCAATTTGTATAGTTTTGGAAGGAGTGATAAGGAAAGATTTTAGTTATGTAAAACTTAAAGATGTTATTTTTTGTGTTTGAAGGAAGAAGTAAACTTAGGGTTTCTCTTTTTCTAAAAATCTTTAATTTTTTGTTGAAAACAATTAGGGATTTGTTTAAGATGATTAAGGGTTGAGTATTAATTGAAGAACTTATGAATTAAGTGTAATTTAATATTGCAACTCTTGAATCCTAAGCATCGTGCTTAAAGCTAAAAAACATTTTATTTTAAAATTATTTAATTGGTTGATATGATAGATAATGAAACATGATTGATATTTTAGAGGAGCAGTGCTCGATTTGCCATGTCATTCATGGTTGATTTTTAGATTAATTTAAAAATAAAATACTAGTTGATATTTATTCATGTATCTTAAATAAATGAATATGAGAGACATTTTTTATATCAAAAAAATACATCCACATGTCATGTGATTAAGAAAAACAATTTTTTGTTGTTAGTTTTCAAGCAAACTAGCAAAGAAAACTAAAATTGATCATTAACCAAATAACGAGCAATGAAATCGACCATCAACCAGAATATTAAGATTCATTTGGAGATTAATAATCAAGTCCTATGAAGGAAAAAAAAAAGAGCATTTAATAGGTTAATTAGTGTATATTATTGATTGACACGAACATATACATTGCCAAAAGAATATGTGTGAAAAAAAAAGAGAATAAAATATATTAAGATTGAGATTATATAGTTTTTATATACCCTAACATCTTGTATAGGATTAGACTTTTATGTTTACATGAGATTTTATCTTTATAACATTATATAAGTCATCCGATAGTTGAAGACAATGACTAATCTTATATACGTAATTTATTCATAGCTTTCTACTATCTATTTCTTTCCTTTTCTTTTTCTTATTAAAATTTTTTTATTTTTGTTATCATTTTTTCTTACAACTTTATTTATTTGCTAAACGGTTTTTTTTTTCTACTTATGTTTTTGACATTAATCCTCGTTTATTCTTAACATGTTTAAATTAGGTTTAAAACTCCACACTCCATTTTAATTTGTGAAATTGTTACCTATATTCACTATAAATTAAGTTACTAGTTATAACTTCTTTTTATATAAAAGAAGAAGTGAAGAACATGTAGCATATTGAATCAATGATCGGATTGATTATGGTAGATGATCACTTAACAAATTATCTTATCAACATCAGCTTACCGTTAAGTAATGGCAACATGTTATAAAAAGTGAACATCCATCCAGGAGATGTTAGGTGACGTACTAACACTACATTGGGACGCAAACTGGATGGAGAGATCACATTTTTCTTGAATAGATATGAAGCGTAGAGACTAGAGAGGTCACGTTAATAAAATATAAAAATTCGATCCACCAAGTCTATACGATATACATGATTGTTATTTTCTCTTATAAAATAGATTATTCCCGCAAGTTCTTCATATTTCCGAAGATATTCTGGACAGCTCAGCCATCTACTACCCCGTCACTTTGTGTGTATGTTGTGTCCGAGTCAAAGTGATTCAGTCAATCAAGCATCCTCTCTGTTTTGGTTACAGAACCAAAAGATCATAAGATTGATAGAAAAGAATTTTGTTTGATTACATGAGATTAATGGGAAAGAAGATTACTTGTTACTTTGTATTGTTTCTATTAGGTTCAAGTTTATCATGGGTACTTAAGGTGGCATTTGCAGGGAGCATAGCTCCTCTTTTGGAGGGATATGAGGAAGGGAGTTATGGGTATAGCAGATCATTCAATAACGTTTTTTCTACTTCAAATTATGGGATTTTCCAGCTCAATAATGGATTGGCTAAAACTCCTCAGATGGGGTCTCTCTCTAACGCCTTTTTCCTTCACTTTTTCTTTTTTGTTTTTTAGTATGTTGGGAGTTGGATTTTATTGGATATCTAGTTTTCTGGGGATGTACAGGTCTTGGGTTTTGCTTATAATCGGGAGGGACTTTTTCTCTGTAATTTACTTCGCTGATGCGAGCGGGAAAACTGTCATTTTGTGAAATTTTATTTTGTGTTTGATTTTGCATGGTTGTGTGATGTGGGTGTTTTTGCAGATGGAATAGCTGGAATTTCTTTGCCTGCAATATCAATGAAACCGTCATCAAGGAAACAGGTGCTTTTGTTTTCCATTTTGTCGATACTGATGCTTGCTCATATACATTACTTGCATTTATGGTTCTTTCTGTGTTAAGATTATTGAGAATTGACTTGAATCAGAAGTTGGGACTAAAATTGCAGTTGAGTGCTGATAATTGCTAGCAAATTCCAAGGAAGTTGGAACATAGTATTTCCGTGTGCTGCGTAACTGGTGAAAAATAGAAAACTGTTCCTCTGGCTGGGTTGGTGTGTTAAAAATTAGAAATCTGTGTTAATACTGTTACCCTGCATTTTGTAAAATAGATTAGACTAATCATGCATTAAAACTCCTTTTGCTTTCTTGAATTAGTGAAAGTTTGCTTTTGTAAATTGATGCCTACATGTATAAAAGATATTTGAACGTGTTATCCATTACAGCTCCATGGGGTTTCAAAATCAGATTTTAAAGGATCTTAAAGATTGTGCATATCTCTTTCTTCTTTGGTTGAAAACTACACTAAAAATACTGACGTTCACTTCCATGCTTAACAGCTGATGCACTTATTTCAACCGGCTTGGCTGAGTTGGGTTATGTGTATGTCAACATAGGTATTCATCCAGCATTTTCACTTATTTTCCTAAACTTCTTATTTTATTATGTTATATACTTATCTCAATTCATTCAATGCAGATGATTGCTGGTCTTCCACAAAACGAGATTCAAAGGTCAGTTGTTTTTTTTTCTTTCTTTCTGTTTGCAATCTTGATTGGTCTAATTTGCCTATGAGCTATCTTATGGCTCACGGGAACAAATCTCTATCTTCTTAGAAGATAAAACAGGTGCTGTGCAGAATAGACCCACAACAAAAGGAAAGCTATAGTTCTATCTGTGTAGCTTAATAAAGCCTTCTTCTGCACTTCAACAAAATCTATTAAATAAAAAAGTAGATATAAAGAAATATCTCTGTGGCTATTTATGTGAAATTTTATGCACCTGCTACAAGATCAACAATTCCATGAGATCCCTATGAGCTATCTTATGTTTCATGGGAAGAGATGTATATACGGTCACTACTGTTTACTAGTTTTATTGATCTTTTTGCTTTTACCTTCATTTTTCTGTGAGATTTTGAATTTCTGCTTTCAATGGTACCAGAAATTAATAATTAAAAGAAGACCCTGGTCCCAGTCTAATATCAGTACTTTCTTCTTTCTAGGAATGTGTTTACTGTCAATATGATCCTACTTTGTGCACAAGAAAGGAATGAACTGATGAAGCTTTGATGTTGCTAATAATGCCAAGTTTCTTATTATGACTTCTTTTCTTTCATAGGGTCAACTGATCCCTGATCCAAAAATCTTCCCATCAGGAATTAAAGCTCTTGCTGATTATGTTCATGAGAAGGGCCTCAAACTTGGCATTTATTCTGATGCTGGGTAGGATGAACTCTCTTCAGCACTTGCTTGGAGGCCTTGAAATTAGATCATAATAAATGGGCACTTATTCTATAACCAAAAGTGTGTTACTGCTATTTCAGTCTCCATTCACTCCTAGACTCACCAAACTCATTTTTATAGGGCTTTTACATGTCAAGTTCGACCAGGATCGCTTTTCCATGAAAAAGATGATGCAGAACTTTTTGCTTCTTGGGTGAGTTTCTGTGTCCCTTGTGATCAAATACTTCTTAATTTTCTTGGGGGTGTTTGTTTGTGCATTGGAGTTGAACTGCTTTTTGCTATTGTATGTAAATGAGGAGTCAAACCATCATTAAATATAATTATTTCAAGAATAATAAATAGTGGAATCGGCTAACATCTTGACTCATGAGTCATTGTTTAAAATGTTTAATTGATCTTCTACTTGCTATAAAATTCATCAAGAATCATAGGAACGAATGGGCTTTAAAACTAGTTGGACATTCATTTCATTGCCCCTTTCCTGCTGAAGTATACATATTCTGTGTCTAGTCACTTACTACATGTGAGGTTTCATTAGTTATTACATGGTTTTTCTTTTCTTTATTTTTGACAGGGGAATGTTATTTTAAGTTAATGATTTATTTTATGTCCTCAGGGTGTAGATTATTTGAAGTATGACAACTGTTTCAATTTGGGCATCAATCCAAAAGAAAGGTTTTATCTCCTTCTCGGGGTCATCTATCTGCTAAATAATCATCATCATTTACCTATAGGTTGATCTTATGTGATCTGATCTTTTCCAGATATCCACCGATGCGTGATGCCCTAAACTCAACTGGACGCACAATGTTTTATTCACTTTGTGAATGGTAAACCTTGTACTTTCTTTACTTGTGTGATTGTCCTAGTTCGCTGTCACATTGAGTGATTTTAGCCCTCTTGTTTTGGTTTTGACAGGGGAGTAGATGACCCTGCATTATGGGCTGGTAAAGTTGGAAATAGTTGGCGTACAACAGATGACATCAATGATTCATGGGCAAGGTTAAACTTCTGACTCCAATGCTTGGTATATTATCCGTACAGCACATATCATGCTACGTGTACTTCATATATATATAACTAAACTTTTTGGTTATTTAAGCTTTCTTAGCACAAGTCCCTTTGTCATTCCTAACTGAAAAAAGGAATGGTCCTTTCTTATTGAAATCTTAGAATTACTCTGGAAAAATGCTTGATTTCCACTAAATGAAGGAAAAACAAATAAACCTAACTTTACAGTCACACGTTCATCTACCAGCAGCCCTGTAATTACAATGTGGAATAAAACAAAATCATATTGCTAAAGGATGAATTGTAAAGGCTTACCAGGATCATCAGTTCTTTGGCACTAAATCATGTCAAATATACCCTTTTAAAAGAGTGAGCCCTGGTTTAGAAACTTGGTTGAGAATTCTTCAATAGTAAACCATTTCAGATCAGAAGATCTTTTGGGTAAAATATGACATTTAGTTATATTGTTCACTCCCATAGCTATAATATAAACTATTCAAGACCAGAAGATTTTTGGAGCAGGGTCTACTGCAGATGTTCAATGCTGAAATAAATACTTGAGGTTCCTGTAGCATCTACTATTGCAAATTAAAAAAAGTTAAAAAAACATGGTTAGACATTGATATCAAGCCTCATTGCATGTTTTTCAATTTTGTATTGTCTTCAGTTACATGAATTCACAAAATGCATACCTTTAAAGGATTCTTTTTTCTGTGGACTAATGCAGAGTTTAAATGCCTGCGTGCATCATATCCTGCTGTTACTAAATTCCCATCTCATCCTAAGATCTTGAACATATTTTGTTAATGACTGTCTAAGACTGTTTTAGAATAGAAGTGTTGGAAATATATGAATTTCTTATCTATATATTGTTTGTCAGACTGATTGAGTTATGTTCCTTGTTGTTAAGCATGACTACCACAGCCGATCTGAATGATAAATGGGCATCCTATGCTGGACCTGGTGGATGGAATGGTAAAAATGAGATCTTTGTGAATATGATCACATGAAAGTTTTGGCATAGTGCTTCAATAGATTTGACATATTTGCCATCTCATTTTTTTCTGGTCAGATCCTGATATGTTGGAGGTTGGCAATGGTGGTATGACTTACCATGAGTATCGTGCTCATTTTAGCATCTGGGCCTTAATGAAGGTCTCTCCTCCAAATTATGTTTCTTTATCCTAATCTGGCTTCAAATATATGTTCCCCTTTGCAAGCCAGAAAGATAATGTCCACAATTATTAAGTTGTTTGATTTTCATCAAGTGTTACATGAATTTTATCAAGATAGCACTTCAGATGGAAAATATCATCAACAGAGCTCACCAACTGGAAAAGTCATCTAATTCATCCCATGTTGTTCATGTTAATGTTTTTTTGAGTCGGATGTGAGTTGTGTGGTTATTTATAACATGCTTAAGTTTCCTTTTGACCCTTGTGTCATATTCCTTTTGACCCTTGTTTACATGTTAATGTTTTTGTCATAAATGCATTTATCAGCTGTGCTGCTCTGGGAACTTCCTTCACATTCCATGTCAAGGAATTTTGCTTCATTTTGAGTTTGCATGAACATAGTGTCATAACTGTATGCTGGGTCTGACTTTGTGTCCTTAATAAACTTATTGCGAGCTTGGTTGTGCAGGCCCCCCTTTTGATTGGTTGTGATGTAAGAAATATGACTGCGGAAACTATTGAAATTCTAACCAACAAGGAGATCATTGCTGTAAATCAAGGTGAAGTCCATCCTCTCTCTGTTAGTTTGTTGGGGGCTAGGGGGTGTGTTCCAGTTTGTTGTTGGTGGTAATGGTATTATTTTCCTATCATTTCTCTTCAAATTATTCTGTCTGGAAATTAAGCAAGGATTTCTTTTACAGATCCGCTAGGGATTCAGGGAAGGAAGGTTTATTCTACCGGAACTGATGGTTGCCTACAGGTCCTGCTCTCTCACACCAATTTATAGCCTATTCAACCAATATTTTACATGAATTATGGACAAGTAATTGAACGTTTCTGGGTCAAATTTACATTTCATTCTGTATATTTTTTCCAATTGAAGAGGAATTTTATCCACTCTTGCTTGGGGCATCAATGGAAAAGAATCTTCACCCACTCATGCTATCTATAAAAGTACTAAAGATTGCTTGCTGCAAAAATAAGCAGAAACAACATCATAGTTTGTAACGTTTTTGGTTGACAAAAATTTATATGGTAAAATTTAATGTCATACTGAGTGAGTTTGTTGACAATATTTCTACTTAACAAGCTTGTTTTTAACCATAATTGTGATCGTGTTTTACAGGTCTGGGCAGGTCCTTTGTCTGGCCATCGCATAGTTGTTGCTCTCTGGAATCGATGTTCAAAAGCTGCAACTATCACTGCTGGATGGGATGCACTTGGGCTCGAATCCAGCACTAGTGTCAGTGTAAGAGACCTGTGGCAGGTGAGGAAATTGAATCTGGAACAGGTTTTTGATATTAGAAGACCTAAATAATAGCTTCAGTGATGTTTTAGAAACTAAAAAAATTTCAATATTGCCTAATCAGGTAGCAACTGCCACTTTGCTGCATGATCACCCTCAATCATGTTTAGGAATCTTAGTTTATTTGCTTGACTTTAACCCATGCCAAGACTTTTGCAATTCTTCAAGATTTTTAAGTTTCAACATTTCACATGGAACATTAATCTTTATTGGGTTTATTAGCTACTGTTTATTGAGCATTGACTTTTGGTGTTGATCTGTTGTATAGTTAAACACCAACTATCACCTGTCGCCTGTCGCTCTGGCTTCATGTCCATTTTGTTCGTACATTTCCTGTAGTTTAACTTGGTGCGCTTTAGGCAATATGCATCAGTGTGACTGTGAATTCTAACATTTCCATATGAACACGTCCCGCTATAGAATTGCTATAAAATAAATTAATTAATTAAAAAAAAACCAGTTTCAGGCATTCAACAGTCCATTTTTCTCAGTTATTTGTGTCTGGGTCTCAGATTGTTCTTATTGAGTTCTTAAGACTTGCCTGAGCTAGTATTCCTTCTAACTTCTAATTTTATGCTCACTTGGCATCCCTTTTCGCTTGCAGCGCAAAGATATCATGGGAGATGCAGTGGCGTCATTTGGCGCCCGAGTCGATGCTCATGATTGCCTAATATTTATCTTTACTCCTCAGTCAGTGTACCGCTCTGAGATTTAGTTTCTATATGGACAACAGTGGTTGAAGATCGTGGGGTGATTTTGCTCTCCCGTGCATGGCAAGGAATGTAAGTTGATCACATAGAAGAAAGTCCTTTTATAGCCATATGTAAAGCACTTGTGGATTGTGAGTAATCAAGTGTGTGACCCTGTACAAGCTCGGGCTGCAACTTTGTAAAGATATTGTGTGGACAAAAATAAATAACTGCTGTCCTGCCCTACAGTACTATTGTTCGATAACAATTGTGCTGGGAATATTTTTCATTTCACTGGTTCAAATAGGTTCATATTTGATTGAGAGCTCTGAAAGATGAGCTTATTTGATCAATGGTTTGTTGTGTTGTGCTGTTTGATCTTTTGATCTAAAATGACAAATTATTAAGGGTATCAGAGGTTGCAAGGGTTTTTTTTTTTAAAAAAATAATAATATAGTGATTTATTGTTATTCAATAGTAAAGAAATGGTAAGAATACATGTCTTTGCAAATAGATCATCATTAATGTTAATTCAAAAGAAAAAAAGAGAAATGATCACATTAATATTAGTTGAAAATAGATAAAAATATTACAGAATTTATTAGGATTTTAGTAACTACATTCTTTTGTGCTGCTAAAAGGCAATTTTTGAGATTTATTTTTATTTAATTTGCGATAATCAAAATAAATGTTTTTAAGAATTCTAATTATTAGATGGAAAATAAACTGATACGTTTTAGTTGTTGGAATATGATCGCACAAAATCTCTCTTTTCTTACCTTTTTTGTTTTGAAAGTTTAGGGACTGAAACATGAAGAAAATGAGTTTTCATAACTAAATCATAAAGTATGCAAACTATAGGGATCAAAGTGTAAAGAATTGATAAAAACAGGCAGAAAAATATGAAGAAAATATTATTAGATTATCCCTTTTTGTTATATATAAAAATTACATATGCAAATGCAAATGATACACTGGGGCAAGTCATCGATTTTGGTTTTTTGTCATTCCATAAAATTCATAAAGATATAAGCTTTAAAAACTCCTCGCCGAATGCTCCCTAAACAGTAGAAAAAGCTTTAGCGAGGATGAGAGAGGATAGAAAAGTAACCATTTTTTCCTGACAGAAATTCCTATAGAGTACCTTAGGTTTTTCAAAAGAGGTGGAAAGGATTAGAAACCCATCCAAGGACCCTCAACAAAAATGCTTCCATTATTGGGGTTTGACAGAAGGAAAACAAAAACAAAAACAATACTGTATTTCAAGCCTTCCCAGGGCAGCGTTATTTCTGTGTAAGCAAGGATCCATGTCAGGTTAGGTATCAGCATTTCTGTTGAGCTGTAGTTCCACTCTTTTACTTAAAATCTCCACATGTGAGTGCCCTGGTGGTCAGAGAGGGGGGAAGTCTGTATCATTCTTCACTTGAAAATGTTGTCTGTGAACCCTGTAGTGCACCAAGCAGTAAAAATGAAAAGCAGAGAGAATTTATATCATCATCAAAACCTTAATGTGATAGAGAATACCATACATTTTCTCAGGACTCTCCACGAACCCTTGTTCCTTCTGCATTTTTTTTCTCTGGACAGCTGCCATTCTATCCATAGATGTTAAAACTCCTGAATCTGCTTGCTTCTTCGCCACTGATGAAGGCATTCCTGGCAGTAATGGTAAGGATCCAAACTGAATATTCCCTAAGGTGGCAGAACAATTCTTGGCCTGGCGAGCCTTTGTGGTGGTTTGATACGAATGATGGATTTCTGATGACATGGAATTCTCACTGCAAGGAAGAAGTGGGAATTGATCTAGTGAAAGATCGAGGCAGCTGCTATTCTCACTCTTCTCCGTCTCTGGTGAGATTTGATCTGGTGAAATATTAAGGCAGTTGCTATTCCTACTCTTCACCGTCGTTGGGGAATCTTCAGCATGGTCACTCTTTCTAGGTGATTTCAACAATGGTCTATGACTAGAATCTGGATTGCTCATTGTCATCCATAATAGAAAATCTTTGTAACGATTATGGCACTGCAAAATTCAAGCATCTTCATTCAGTGACTGATCATTCATTTTGTTTTTATTGCAGCAAAACTAAGTCATTTGGTCATATTAGCAAGAAAAACAGCAGAGTACAGATATACCATGTCAGGGATGTAGGTGCCTGTTCCTCTTGACTTCCTCATTGTATCAATACCAGAAATAGCCACATGGACTTGTGAAGTATAAGGGTAACATTTCTGCCTTGGGAAGAACACCTCTGTGCCTCTTTGAGAAAAAATATTCTGCTTGCTTTGCAGCAACTGAGGCAGCACATCCCTAGCACTTTTCTGCTTGATTTGTGAAGGTGATGATGGAGAACTGGGCTGAGGAGGTACAGGCAATGCATAACTGTGATACCACTGGCCATGTAGGAGACCACTGTAATACTTGTCATAGTCTCCATTGAGATCAGACGCCTCCGATCTTCCAGTACCAAATGCAGGGACAGGAACATCAGCATCAGGCCTTTGACCCCTACCATTTCTGTCCAAAGTGTTCATAAAGAACTTTTCAAGTCTACCACCCATTGCTTCTCCTGGTAACGCAATTATTTCTCCAAGCCTTTGAGCCCCATAAGAAAGGGCACCTCTTATTCGATGAAAATTTCCTAGTAAGAAATAGATGGGTCATCATCAGCTAAGTATTTACAGTAAGTACTTAACAGACAAAGTGTCTACACTCTCCAAACATGTAAACAAACCTAGAAATTAATTCCACCTTTTAGGTGCATATAAATATAGCAAACAATATAATCCAAAGAATATACATGAACATACTATTACTATGTAAATATATTATTTAAGATGGAAAAATGTAATAGAACATCAAACTTTCTTACTTCCACTAGCAGGGACATTAATATTCCAACATTTATTGTGAAACGAAATTATTTTTATTCCATGACTGCATGGTGTGAACTAGTTGTCTATTTTCAGAATTTAATGTGTAAAATGCTATCCCATTCATGGTACCAATTACTCCATGTCACCATGGAAAGTACCCATGGAATAGAGAAAAAATTCCCAAAAATCAGAGTCTCCAAATTTTACAGATACCATATTCAATCCCTTAAGCTCTAGATTTATAGAACAATATCCAAAAACAGCTGCTTCTATACTGTTAAACATACCTTTGTTAACACTACGTCCTAAGTTGTTGCTGCTCTTAAGAGGATCCACTATGTTGAGATGCTTAATGGGAAATTCATGGGCACCATTCTCAAGTTCTTTCATCTGAAATGCGAACTTGTCTCTAAAGTTCCTCAGAAACTCCTGACTTATAAGTGACTCGTTCCCATTGTTATGTGTTGAATCTGTTAAAGAAAAAGGGGGAAACTCAAGTAATCAAGTGAACAAATAGGATGCTATCAAACACAATTAGATGCTCACCAGTTTGTGGGAAGGATGATATGGGAATGGGGCCGTTTATACTGACACAATAATTGTCCCAATCAAAGGCGCTATAATAATCCAAAAATTTGTAGAGGACCTGCAAACATAACATAAAGTTAGCTAACTTGTGAATTTGCTGATGCAAAAAGGAAATGCTGAGATGAAAAGTACTCACCGCTAAAGGATCAGGTAGAGATGAATGGAAAACATTAATGATATTCAAAACCAAGATTTGTAATGCATATGTCGAGATCAAGCCATGGTGTGCACCAAGAATTCGGCTCTCATAGAAACACCATGCTTTGATCAAGATAATGCTGCGTTTGAAAATATGATCTTGCCCAATAAGTTGATCAACCTGAGAAACAATTAGCATCAGAGAAGTCAAGCATGTACTGGATTCTGTTACAATTGAAGACTAATTTCATATGTGCAGAGAGAGAGACAGAGACAGAGAACTCACTTAATGGATGACGCAAGGATTTGGAAGAACCCACACACAGAAAAGGGGGGGGGAGAATTACTTAATTTTAAAAGCTCAACCATCAGATTGTTAATAAAAGCCGAGAAAAAAAAATTAGGAAGAATGAAATGGTAATTTTTACAGAAATGTTGAAGAGTTCTTATGCAAATAAAGAAAAAAAATAAAGTAGAGAAACAAAAAGGAATGTTGATAATGAAAAAGGAAAGATCCCAATCTACCAACCACATGATAATAATAAGAACTGAAAAGTGCAAAGAACAACAAAAGGAAACAAGAATCAAAAGACAACTATTGTGAGGAGGAGAATCCAGCACAAAAGAAAAAGGTTCAAGTCTTGATCTTACTTATAGTAAGACCACTTTGGTAAGCAAAATAAGATTATATTACGTAGGCATGATTGCTTACAAGACAAAACAATGGATAGAAGGGATAGGTCAACGGTACAGGACCTTAGCTATTTGATTTGAGATAGAATCAGAATAAAGAGCACTATTCTAAGATGCTGGATAGAAGATAAAAAATAAAAAATAAAATAAAAAAAATAAAATAAAGGAATCCTTTACGAGCAGAGATAGGAGTTTCAACACCATCAAAATAAAGCAGAATTATGATATAATTGTGGTATGCTCAGTAGAATGGACTCACGTTTATGTTACATGTGAAAGGCTCAATACAATGACAGATTGTTTATATGTGGGCCACATGGCTAGTATATTTATAGAAGAAAGCAAGTTTCTGAGCGATTCTGTGAGTGAGGGACAATGTAGGATCATACCTGCTCTAAAAAACATAGAGCAGAGGGCCCTGCCATTTGATTGAAAGAGATGTCAACGGAGATATTCTTCACAGAACATTTTACGAGCTTAACCTGCAATCCAAATTCACAACATTGAAGCAACATACACAAGAAAAGAGCTCCATTTTGATTCAGGAATCATTAAACATTACTTCATTTATGATTAAGGAAGAAGGTCGTTATCAGAACAAAAGGATAATGATTTACTTTTTTATTCACAGAAAAAAATAGGAAAAAAAATTATAAACAGTTTCTACTTGTATAAATCGAATGGAGCATGGTAATTGTAGATAATTAAATTCACAAAGGAAGCATTGCTAAAAGAAAATGAATAGTGCAAGCTACACACGATAATGAAAAGTTTTGACCTGAAAATGAACCTATTGCATGAAAAAGAGCCTTCTGTTGATTGATATGGTAAGTAGAACAGGATAGCAAACAGGCGTATTGTGAAACTTAAAACGGAACCTAGTATAAAATGTGTAGTTATACGGATTAACGTAACACAGTCATGTGGATCACCAGAAGTCACTTCAAAATCATATAATAAGATAATATAGTCCCATAACTTGTTTTCAAACATCACCTTAACTCAAAAATGAATACTAGCAACTGAAAATATTACAAACTGGGTTACTCTAGCCTAAAATATTACTTATACATGCAATCAAAGGATGAGATAATTGTGTTTTATTTCAGAATAGTTGTTTCCGTTAAATTAACATTTCAAATTGAAAACGTCCCACGTGTTTGAACGGAGATTAAAATTGAAAACCACTAGGAGTGAGGATTTATAGTAACTGTGATTTTCCCACAACTTAACATAGAATTCACATTTCAATTAGATAGTAGATACACTATTGAGAGGCTCTCTTACAAGAATTTTCAAGAAATTAACTAGTAGCAGAAACATTAAAACTCCATTGAAGCCAGATTCCAAACTCAGGCTATAATGAATTCTTTCTTATTTTACCAGCTACCAAATTAGGAAACATATGAGAAATTTGATCTTGTACAAGTTGGAATGAATGGGTTGCGGAATTCAAGTTTTCTTGTTCACTTCTACCACCTCCTTGGCAAACAAAAAAAATGGTTCTTATAAATTACACCGACTATCCACTAGGTTTTAGACAAATATACATCCTTCCCTCGTCTCTCTGAAATTGGATGAGGTTCTGCTCATACTGTTATCACATATGAGTTGATACAAGAAAATTGGATGAATAGGGTGTGGAGCGTAACGGTGTCAATAGTTGTGGTATCACAATTAATGTTAGCAGAAAGCAAGCTGCATCATTTGCCAAGATTCAAGAACTGCTTTTCAGATTTTTTTGACTGCCTCAGATCATCATTTAACATTGTAACAAAAGCATGCAGCCTCATAGACATCTACTCCAAAAACTAAACATATATGCACATATGCGCACGCTCACACATTAATACACTCACAGAATACGTGTGTGTGCTTGTGTGCGTGTGAATTGTGCTGGTAAATTTATTATGATGATCAAATCAGTTGTCAGCTGAATTTTCAAGGTTGGTTTTAGAGACTTAACCAATTGAAAAAAAGCTACAATTCCATGCACAAAATTCCAAAACAAGAAAACATATTATGCTTGGTTGATATGATCTTGGAGAAAATTAAATATGTTCTTGTTTGTAAGTTTTCCAAGAGTTTTTGGACATTATTACACAGATTTTTTCAATAATGATGAATAAGATTGCAACGCAGTATTTGGTGTGGAGAAGCATACTATAAGTTCCATATTCTTGGAGTACCTAGAAGTAATTGGAAACTAAGTATTGTGAAGAGAGGATTTATTGACCACCTAAATTTATACCGTCATAATCAACAGTATCAGCTTGCAAGTACACAATCAAGCTCTTGTTATACACGATAGTTAGATAAGGCAGGATAAGTAATAATCTTTTTCAGCTTTCGGACACAAGCACATTACAGCAACAGCAACAACAACATAATCATAATCATAAATGCATAAACAAATAGCTCACTGTGGAGTAACTGAAAGAATAGGCAATGAAAGACAGCTAATGTGCTGAGGGATATGTTTATGGGTCTAAGTATCATCTCAATATTTGACTAGAGCACAAAGTCATCACTTTTAAAGTATCGGAGTTGAAAAGGTTAACCTGAGCGTGAATATATTGGACATCATTTACTTGGAATTCAGGGTCGAGTTCTTCACGTTGGAGGAGAGTGCAGACACCCCTGGCTAATTCTTCCTCCATGTTTTGGTGACTGAGGACCATCAGATCAATATCTCCATCTGGAAGATAGGTTTTCAGAGGGACCGAACCAAATGCAAAGACCTGTAAAAATGGCAAGCCAATGCAAGATAAGTTGATGTTAATTTAACTTCAGGGAAAGATTGCTGCCAAGAGTCCAAATCAAGAAAAAGCAGTCATAAACATGAATTTTGTATATCTGCACAAGTTGATGCATTAAAATTCCAGATCCACATGAAGAATCAAGCAAGTGTACATGAAAGCATCAACTTTCAGATCCAAAGAATAAGCATCCAACTAGGTGGCATTGCCGAGAAGATTAAGCAATTCTACATGTAACACTACTGCAAGCTAGTTAAACTGAATATTAAAAGACGGACTCGTATAAGTAACTCTGAGATTTTCAGGCTAAACATTCATTACAACATCCTGACAGGCTACAGCAGCATCTATATGATGATATGTGTGGACATTGCTAGTTTTTCCATGAAGAAGAGTAGTCCCTGATGAGGATGCCCATGTCATAAATTAGTTTATTTCCCATTCCGAAAGGAAAACATCAAAAGAAACTTCTGACAGGCACATGACTGTGCATACTAACCAGAAAAGGAACCACAAATTTATACTTCTATGCTTTTACAATAAATGTTGGGATAAAACAAAAAAAAAAATGCAGACTGCTTTGTTCAATGTTTCTGCCAAAAAGAGAAACATCTAGAAAAGGTAGTGGACGATTCTCACCTCAACTGTAAAATAATATTTAATTAAACTCTGAATATAATCGATAACTTCCATCCTTTTATGCTCAGAAGCAAAAGTAGGTTGAATGGTATATAGTATCTCTTGGGTCCTTTTTTCAGCCATTAGCCAGAGTTCTGGATCAATTTGCAATGGGTGTGGACCAGGTGAAGAGGAGGAAGAGGTGGAAAGGGAGGAAGGTGATAAACTCCTTTGAAGATTTCCCATATCCAGATTGTGAAATAGATGCTTCAGTTCCAGGAAAAGCAGCCTAAGAACACTCACCAAAGCAATGCCCTATTGAAAATTTCAAATCTGACTACAGATAAATCAGTACTGCAAAACACTGAAAGCAAAAAAAAATTGAAAATTTTCAAATACGAGGAGAAAAGTTTCGAGCAGAAAATAAATGGAGTAATAGAAGCCAGTATCAATAACAGATTAGGGAACCCCTGGTGAGTAGTGATAGAGAAAACCAGAAAAGCATTAAAAATAAACCAACTAAACAAGAAATTGGCACCAAGCAGAGAAGAAAACCAACAATTTCAACACTTCAGGACAAGTTGAAGCTACTTTCATATCGGCTTCAGACTGTGGCACTGCGTACCATTTTCTGAAAACTTTTCTCAAGCCTTCTTATATGAACAAAGAAGAGAAGTTCCTCACTAAAGAAAAAATCAAGAGCAACCATAAAAAATGCTTTATCTAAAATATGAAGCATGTTCTGGTAAAATGAGAAAAGGTGCCAGGATTTGAGAAAGGAACTCTAACATAAATGAGATAGCACTATCAAGGAAAATAATTTCTCTCTCCAAATATGGATTGAAGTGATGAGCACAGAAGTGATAATAACAGAAAAAAAATGTTCCTGCTCCCACCTCTCTCCGTTCCTTTTCAACTTGAAGGGTAACTCGGCAAGTGGATTCGTAAATGAGCATAACTAAATTTAAAATGTCAAAGAGATTAAATAAGTAAGAGATCAAATAAATCCTCTTGTTGATGGGATTTCCTGCTATCCAAATGTAAAATACATGAGTCAGGCTTCACAGCCAAAAAAAGAGTCTTGCCCGTCATAAATTTCCCGAGATTCTCTTGACAAAGTGGCTTCTTCTTCATTAATGGGCCAACATAGAAAGTAAGAATGTTATGATACTAAAGTTGTAGTTTCCATGTTTGCACATTGCGCATTTAGTGTTGACCAAAAATCAATTTTTATACACTTCTAATTATATCTCACCTAATACCTATTTTTCTAGTTCAAACTATCCAGTGCTAAATGTTTTCACATCTTCCAAGATATCGCCTATTAATTACATTCATTGCATAGAGATGCAATACTAATCAACTGAATTAATTTTCTAGCCTTTTTTGGTAAAATTACCAGATACCTAGAATAAAGAAAATTATACAAGTCTATGAGATGTTTGAGAATGTTATTGCTTTGGATTCACGGAATTTAAATAATTTCCGTGACCAAAACTAGAAATCAGAGTTGCATCTGTAGAGCTCAAGGCCCCAAATGTCTCAGGATGACCTACAAGTATGTAGCTAGGACCTTATTCATGAAGTCAATACAGACAAATTTTGGATGTTTTGAGTACAATAACCATATAACCAGAATATATCCACAAAAGTATCACAGGAACCAAACATAAAAGAGCATTTCCTTTCAAAGCGATTATGTCCATTTCCAATTACAGCACCTAGTTTGAGTGAGAGACCATCCTGAGTATAGATGATAAATTGGTGAACCATAATAATTTGGCCATTATTCAGACCTAGCAGTATAAGGATGCCCAACTTTGAGATCCAGACACATTGATAGTCGAGAACATTCCATAGTATTAAACAGACCTAAATTAGATTTTGCGCCTGTATGTGCCTTTTAAGTTACAAGGCAAATCCTCTCTCTCTCTCTCTGTGCAATGAAGAGCGCTTTGTAATTGAACCAGGAAGCCTGACACAAATCCCCATCCTCAATGACATGTGTTAGACACAAGTGGTTGAGTCATGCAACAGATGTTACTTTATCTAAAAACTAGGTCGACCTTGTGAATCCAAGAACTAGAGTGCCCTGGCGCAACTAGTCACAAGCTATGGAGGACTTGTTGCGGTGCTCCGAAAGGACAAAGATACCCAAAAAAAGAGAGAGAGAGAGAGAGGTGTTACTTTAACTAAATGAAGACATGATAAAAACTACATGGTGAAGATTTTAATGAGAAGATAACCTCCTCATTGGCTAGCAAGCAACCCGAGTTCTACAATTCAAATGTTTGTCAATCCAAAGGTCTGCACAAATGGTTGGCATAGTTTCGAGCTCTAGTAGCAGAATTTGCTAAGCTCAACTACGTGCCATTCCTAGATCAAAAATTGATATAATAGCTCACAGCGTTCATAACCAAATTGAGCAAATATCCCACTGTACCTTTTCAGAAGTAAGCAAGCAAACATGATGCTGCAACCATAGCTATGTTGAGGCATCTTCTGCAGTTCTACCGAACAACCATTATGCTTTTTATTCCTTAGCTTATGAAAATCACAAATTATCATGCTGGAATGATTCTTGCACACAATAATCATGGGAACTGTTTGATGATATATCCCAGCTTTAAGAACCAACCCACCAGGCCAAATTCTTCGTAAAGTCCAGCAGTCACAGTAACAATGTGGGTATTGACCATGTGGGACTTACTGATTCGGGAAAAGACAAGCAAATTGGTGAGGAAAGGAGAGGAGAGAAGAATGGTAAAACGGAAGGAGGAGGCGAAATAACTGCTCTTATACTATCACCATATTTTAATGAACCCTAAAACCGTATTAGGAATAAATTTCTAAAATAGGAAAACTAGAGAAAATTGCACCAAATAGTAAACATAAATAGGAAATAGGAAAAGCAACAAAAATCCTAAATTCTCTAATAAACCCAATTCGTTGGATAGACAAATAACAAAACCCAGCAGTTTTTATTCCCTCTCTATCTGTTAGAATATACTAAAACTGAAAGCAGCAGCAGAAAGACTATTCAAACTTGGGAAGAAGTTCACCTTGATAAGAAGATCCAAAATGGTTTCTTTCTTCTCTTTCGCTTTGCCTTATTGCTTCGATTAACTTCCAAATCTTTCTTGTCCTCACTGCTGCTGCTGCAGCAGCACTCATGCATGTAGTACAAAAGGCACATCATCTCCGTTCAAAGTCTCAAACACAGAAAGAGCTTTTACACAACCACAGGGCAAGCCCCAGCCCCTGACCTTTCAGTTCCCTGACTGAAAGCAAGACTTAGACAGCCCCAAACCACTAACTATATTATAGCACTACTCCACTACCCAGGGCCAGAGGTTCCAAAAGGAGAGGGGTGATGATGACGTGGCAACATCTTGGTGGGGCGAGCTTCATCAGTTCAAAAGAGATCTGGACCGTTCATCTGTACAGTTAATTAACTGATCCATCTCACAATGTGGAAACTCCACTAAAAGTAAAAGTACCCATAGACCCCAAAACTGTCCCTAAAACCAAAATTCAACACTATAAACCACGGATTAATGGAATATACTGCCAATCGGAGCTCCAAGGCGGAGGGGGCCTCAATCTTAGAGACCGGAGAGACCTTCTTTCGCCATGAAGTGCAAAAAGTAGAGACTCCCGTCTTGGCAGCATCCCTGTACAAGCAATCCTACGGAAAACTGTCGTCGATAATTTGTAAATGTTTAGTACAATTCAATGTGATCAAGATTTTAACGTAAACATAAAATTACCCATTAACTTTAAAACACATGAAAGAGAACAAGCATACGAAAAGAATAAAAATTTACAGGTTTAACAAAGCATGCTATAACCGAATTACATATAATATTTTAAGAATAAAATAAGCACTAAAGTTTTGAATAAAATGTGTGCAGAAAAAGCTTCCTCCGATGCTCCCCTCCAACCTTCAATTATACAAGATTATTTATTTTAATTTCAAAACTTTTTTACAAAAGCCAAAATTCTCAAAAAATAAAATTGTTCAAACATATTAGTGCATGTGTTGATTAAAAATATTTTTTTAAAATCAAAAAATATTTTATAATTAATTTGAATCCGGGTATATGGATGTGGTTTAAGCTCAATGATCACATAACTTAGAATAAATATTCTTTTTAGTCTAATTTTAACTTTTCACCATTATATAAGTAAGTCATTTGATACAATCTTTCAATGTAGAAATACAATGCTTTTTGGATTTTAAATTTTACCAATCAAGAATTATTTAAGATAAATTTTATCTTTCACTAACAATTAGTTTTATGGGTGTTAATATTTCATGTTAAATATTTATAATGGAAAATATTTTTGAACAAAGTCTTAACCTTTTTATTTTTTTATAGATAAAAATACTCTACAAACTAGTTAAGGATTTTAATGACCAAATCATTAGGTAGCTCCAAACTTTTAAACCTTATTCTTTCCATACTAAAATTTAATTTGAAAGGATTATTATTGTAATATTATACACATGCGACAACATGCTTGAAAAGGTATGGTTTAAAGACAAAAATGATGCTTTAACATCCTTTAGGCTCCTACTTCTAAGCAAAACCTTTATATGGTGTTGAAAGTTACTGAATTGTTTTCAGCAATTGCTAAAATGGGATATTATGAGATTATGGTCTATTTGTCTAAAGAAATAGGATTTCTAGGAATCAAATATGATATACATGGTTTTAAGTTTCGGTTCAGTCTGGTTTTCACCTAAAAAATAACCAAACCAATTTATTTATTTATTTTTAAATCAAAACCAAAACCGAACCGAAATCGATTCAAGCCGACCAGTTTTGATTCGGTTCGGTTAATTGAAAGGAAACACTGGAAAAAACCGATTTCATCTTGGCTAGGCATATCGAGCAGGTTTTTCTGAAATTGAAAATAAGAAAGCTAGAAAGAACAAGTATCAGACAAAGATTTGGAAAGAATAATTCTCACAACATCTATGACAATGGTCGTAGCATGAGCATACTATGGCAAACCAGCAACCTTGTAAATAAATATGGGAAATATATATATAATAGATCTACAGAAATTAGAAGAAAAGTTAATAACTGCTTTGAGCAATCTGATAAATCTTTTTCTTGATAAGATGAATCTCTAAGAACTCATGCATCTAATAGTGAGTGACTACATATGTCAATTTGATTTTAAAAAAAGTGACAAAAAGATTGAGAGATAAGAGATGAAGATTGAACAAAGGGGGGCTCCATGGTTGCTGTTAGTTGTTTAATCCATTGACTCGGTCAATTCTGCTTAAAGGACAAAAAGATTGAGAGATGAGGATTGAATGGGGGGGCCAACTCCAGATTGAGAAATGAAGATTGAGAAAGGCAATATTTTTATAATGAGGGTGACAGCTAGGGTTTAAAAAGTAGATGGGGGAAAGGTAGGTATTTATAGCATCACCGATTTTTTTTATTTATATTTGAACTGATTTGATTCGGTCTGGTTTATTCGGTTTTAGCCTTTTAAATCCGAACCGAACCGAATTGTTTTTATTGAACAAGGGGTCCTGGTGAGCCAAAATTAGCTTAATGCTTGATAAGATGAATAGATGTAATTAGTTATGCAAAAATGGTATAATATAATTGTGAAAAACATTTGAATGCTAATGATGAGCCGAAGATGGCATAACAATTGTTTTGAATTGATGAATTGCATTAATGAGCTAAGGGAGGCATAATATTTGTTTTGAAATGATTAATGGTATTAATGAGTTAAAAGACGACAAAACACTTGTATTGAATAGATAAATGATGTTAATGAGACAAAAATAATATAATATCTACTTGAGATTGTTAAATTACCTTAATGAACACTAATTGACATATGCACGTTGAGAATTGAAAAATGATATTGATGAGCCATTAATGACATAGTGGATATTGAAATGAACTAACAAAATTGGTTGGTCAAAAATGACATCATGGTTTTTGAAATAAATATGTTAAAAGGAACAAAAAAAAATTAGTTTTGATTTGAGACGTGAGATTCCGGTGGGACAACAAAAGTAAGACTTGAAGCGGGAGGATCACCAAATCACCTGCCTCTTCTCTTTTTTTTTTTCCAGAAAAAGTATTTTATCTAAATGTCTATTTATATGGATGAAATATATGAAACTGCATTCAATGAAAGTTATGAATGTAAATTATATTATTGTGGAATTGTTGTGAAGTGTACAAGTATACAAATATACGAACATTTATTCGGTGAAGATTATGTTAATATGGATTTGTTATAAGGAATGAGAACATGAGTTTATTCAAAAGTATGCAAGTATAAATTTGTTATGAGCTACGGGAAAATTAATATAGAACACATATATAAATTCAAAATAGAAATTGTATATAAACAATTCTTTGGTAATTATTTTGATTTGTCCATAATCAATTGAGCTACTTATAATGGTGCCCAATGAAGGATAGCTTGAAGCCTTGAACATGGGATTGTTATATAAAACAAGAATATAAATTTATTATGAAGCATATAATAATAACTTGATAAAATTAAGTTGGTCATATAAGTGGGGATTATCATGTGTTAAACTGACAGCAACGACAAGATCATTATGTAAAATTCAAAATGGTTGCAATGGTGAAATTTGATAACATAGATGTTAAGTTGGCTGCAAGGATAAAGATTGATTAATTACATGTTTAAGTCAGCTATTTGGACGAAAACTTATCTATTTTATATGTTAGTCGACCACTTATCTATTTTATATATTAGTCGATCGTTTAGATGAAGACTAATTAATTATATGTTAAAGTTAGATGTTTGGATAAAGACTTGTCTATTATATATCCTAGTTGGCTATTTGAACATGGACTAGTTAATTATTTGTTAAAGTTGGTCATTTGAACAAAAACTTATCTATTGTATATCCTAATTGGTCGTTTGGACAAAACTAGTTAATTAAATGTTCAAGTCAAATATTTATATGGAGACTTACATGATTTTATGTAAATTATGCTTATGAGCAGGAAAATAAATCATGTGAATATTGCCTACTAGATAGGAAAAATATTATTATGTGAATATTGTATAGGGTAGGAAAATTGTATTATGTGAATATTGCTTGTAGGGCATGAAAAATACTATCATGTGAATATTGTTTATGGAGCATGATAAATACTATTAAGTAAAAATACACCAACAAAGAGGGAAAAAAATGATATAAAAAGAAATAAGTTTTTGTGGCAAGAGTTATTATTACGTGAAATTAGAATCGACGCAATGATAAAATTAACATGTGAGATTAGAATCAACAGCAACAATGAAATTTAACATGTGAAAAATTGAATTGACCGCAATAGTGGGATGAATTGACTTTGACAATGAAATTTAATATGTAAAATATAAATCGATCATAATAGCATGTCTAATATACTAAACGTTAATCTAACTATGATGACAAGGCATATTATGTTTTAAAGTATGAGTTCCGAGAAATTAAAAAGAATTGGAGATTATGGATGATGTAGAGTACAAGTTTGAGTACAAAAATGGATTAAATGAATCCAAAAAAAGGTTGATTTAAGTATTAATTAAGTGTATGGATGAAATTAATAAATCTAGAATTGTGATGAATGAGTTAAGTGAATGAATGGGATAAATAAACCCATAAAGTTGATTTAAGTATCAAGATAAATGTATGGATGAAGTTAAGGAATCTAGGAAAAAAAATTGATGAATTCAATCATATGATTGAGGTA
This sequence comes from Populus alba x Populus glandulosa, assembly GCA_033617975.1. Lineage (NCBI taxonomy): Eukaryota > Viridiplantae > Streptophyta > Magnoliopsida > Malpighiales > Salicaceae > Populus > Populus alba x Populus glandulosa. The sequence goes on from CM066161.1 coordinate 10,242,562, forward strand.
TAATATGAAGTTTGTATAATAAGGTGGATAGATGATACTAGTTATTTTTTAGTGTAAAACATGATCGTTGAAAGAAATAAATGAATATGATCATTTTTAAACAATAAATCATGATCATTGAAGCGGATCCATGGTATAAAAGTTTGTAATAATGGAAGGTGGAAAAGAAAATTATGCATGCATTAAAAAAGATGGATGAGATTGATTGGTAACTACGGTGTATTAATAGATATAAGTATGGTAAAGAGATGATTGTGATATTACATGTTTTGAATAGTGAGATAAGGGTTACGAACAGATAGTTATAATTGTAAATTGAAGGAATTTTGGTTGATACATCTAACAATAAAACTCATGTGATGTGATAAAATTTTGAAGGCTCTACAAAAGGATATTGTAATGGAAAAGATGAAGACGTAGAAGGGGTATCATTTATGTGAAAAGAAAAAAGATGTATCCTCGAATAAAAAGAAAGGAATTTATTTGTAAATATTGTATTGTAAAAATACCCTCAAAAAGAGATCACCAGTAATGGATTGCCTTTTGATTTGTTAAAGATATTATGGTGATAAATATATATATGCAAAAACTAATACCGATATGTGTTATAAAAACTGAGAAAATAACCATTGAAAATTAATGAATCTAACATGCTTAATGTATATGTTATCTCTTATGGATTTTTACAAGTACAATTTAACTAGCACCTCATACATGATGCTCAACTTTCGGTTTATTTAGTTTTGTAATAGGTAGGCTTTTGTATAAGTTTAGTGATGATGTAATATGCATCTAAAAAATTTCTTTTTAGGTGATGTTTTTCTTTTCTTTACAAACTTATAATACAACATCAAAAGGAAAATGTTTTTTTTAGTTGTCTTGGTACCATAAATTTTGTATAGAAAGAGTAGTTGTCATAATCCATATTTTTACTCCCATTTTTGAAAAAATAAAAATTTCTAAAAAATATCTTTTAGATGCAATCAATCACTTTATGGCTAGTTCATAATTTTTTACACAATTATTTATTTTATTTTGTATGAAAAGTTGAGATAAAAAAAATGAAAACCATAAAATATGAAAAAACATTAGGGGGTGAAATGATGAGCAAGAGAAAAAAAGACTATAATGATGAAGGATCAAATAATATAATAGAATATCATATAAATGAAGAAAAAAATTAATAAATAAAGATTATTTTCTATAAAGTAGAGATTTAAATAAAACTAGAAATATTGTAGGAAGAGATATTGCATGGTCAAGAAAAGGAAAATTTTAAGTAATATTTTACCACAAAGTTTTCTAATTAGAGATTTCATCTAGGAAGGAAAGATCAAAATCTTTTAATTTTTCAAGCTTAATTTTTTCTAGTTTTAATAGGAACCCAACGTTATAAATTAAAACTTGATGAAAAGAAACAAACAAAAATATCCTATATAAAAAAAGGACCAATAAAAACTCATTTTACAAAAAAAAAACAATTACCCCCACATAAAAAATGAAAGATGAAAGAAGAAAAACAAAATACTTTATCTCTTTGCTAAATCTTATACTTTTCGCTCAGCTACCATATTCAATTTACCTGCAATCAATTAACCTATCCATTTTTCTTCAGATCCACCATCAATTTGACAAATATCACCACTATCCAACCCAAAATCATCGTTTAAAATAGTACATCCAACTTTATTTCTTTGCAATTTTACCTTTTCAAATTATATTAGCATGATTTTATGTGTTAAAATCTTTTTTTCATTTTGGAGCATAAAACTTCATTCTGGTCCTTAAAGTTTCATCTTATGTGTTATTTGATCCTTATTATTTTAGCATTTTATGTTTCAACCATAAAATTCTTTTTTTCCCATATACTTTAGTGCTTGGGTGTGGAGAGAAAGTCATAAAAAAAAAATAATAAAGAGAGAGAAAATCATATAATTTAATCACTAAAAAGATCAATCTTAGTTGCAATATGTTTGTATTTATGAGAGAAATTCAAATGAAGGTGACGTTTTCTTTTAATCATGTGGAAAAACATAGATTGGAGTTCATAATTTTATTATTTTTTTAATTTTTATTTTTTAGAGTGATTAAAGGGTAATATGAGATTGGAAATGAGTTTATTAAAGTTTGTATTGTGTTTTTTAGACATGTGAAAACAAGTTAAAATTTGAATTTTTAGAGCTCAAAAACTTAGACCCTCAATTTTAAAGTCATCAAAGATGATTGAAAAATTATATGGTGCATGATGAATTGTATGTGTTATCTAACTTGCTCAAACCTTTTCATTCTTAGCTAGGCAAGTATCCTCGTCTTTGTAGGCCTAACCCAAATTTTTTATTTTATTTTTCATTATTATTATTTTTTTCCTTTTTTAAAAAAAAATTATTTAATTTAATACTTTTAAATTGTAATTAATCTTTATAATTATTTTTTAATTTTATAATGTTTCAATAAGATTATTGTAATTTATATTTAAATTTGTTTCCTCTTATATTTTATGTACATAAGTTATATTTGCATTATGTATTTGTAAAAGCAAAAACTATATGTTCATGGCAAGTAGAATTAACCTCCAAAATAAAATAAATAAAAACGCGTGAAAGAAGTAAATTATTTACAATGTGCAATAATCATTTAATTTTCCTAGGAAGGTTAACTTTTCACTAGACCCTCATTTTCTAATGGAATATGTATGAACTTTGATGACTTCAAAAGGCATCATCCAAAACGACATCATTTTCTAATGGAATATGTATTATGAGAAATATAACAATAGCCCTTCATCTTACATTAATATCTCGACCCTACAGCTTGTAGGTAGTTTTAGAGTGAAGAAGACAAATGAAAGGGGAATTAAACAACAAAAATTTTGAGTAAATATTATTTTTTTTCTTATTTATTGATAGTAGAGATACTATTATAACAAAGTAAAACAAGTAACATCGAGATCAGGTTATCATGTCATTCCGGATTTTTCACGCCAGATTTCAATAAAGATGTTCCGGATTTATTTCGGATTTTATTATCTAGATAAGTAAAGAGACATAAAATTTTAAAAATTAACCAAAAAAAAAACATAAATATTATCATATTCATATGATAAAATTGACTTCTTGAATGAATAAATTCATCAAAAACCAAACTTTTTTAATGGATTAAATTGAAAAACTATGGGAGGATGAATAAATCAATTTTGATGGCGAGAATAAGCTTCATGAAATCATCAATCTATTAAAATATGTAGTTAATAACTTCCACTACATACACCACACCATACAGAAATTAATATTTGATTTAGATTAAAAACTTATTTTTTTATAATTACTTTTAAGTTAAAAACCCCATTTAAATAAATCTAGTTTTGACCACATGCCATGGATAACTTCGATATATTACCATTATCTTAGCTGTAGCAAAACAGACAGATACGATTTAAATGAAACTCAGAAACAAGGGATTCAGAAAGCATTCTCATCCGTCAAAACTTTGACAACCTAAAAATAATTCACAAGTCTTAACAGTAAATACCGAAACAAATTCATCTAGTTCAAACAGCTTGAAGCAGAATAGCCAGTAGAAGAGTTTGATTTGATTCTCTAGGCACGAGCAGGAGCTGCACCAGCAGGACGAGGTGCTTGCCCAGGTTGACCAGGCTGCCCAGGTTTTGGCATGTCATCCTGAGATATGAAACACAAGAAATAAGTTAAATAACACGACAACAAGGGAGATATGGTTGCTTTTTAAAAATATTTCACTTACAAATTCATTAAAATATCATTTTTTGATACTAGCATATCAAAACAAATGGAAAACTTAAAAAAATATTAATTCTAGGCAAAAAAAAAGAAAGAATTCCGGTCTATCTCTGACTGGGGAGCAATCCGCAATCCCAAAGGGGCTAAATTAACAATATAATTTGCTAGGTTTGGCTTACGATCCCACAAGTAAGCCCAAGAAGGCAGCCACAAGAAAGTTGTAAATACAGATACACAAACAGCCACATTCACATGAGAAAAGCTAAAGTACTATACAACGTAAAATAACATGGAGAAAATGACTTTAATTTAATGACTCGTCTCACTACATCCAATGCTTACAAATCAAAAAACAAAAACCTTGAATCAAGAACGCTTGCAAATGCATCTATATGGGATCATCTACACAATGGATAACCAATAATACTTGGCAATGCACTATTGTAAATGACAAGCAGAACAATAACATATTGAAAAAGGATCAGTTTCAACGAACAAGATACAGACCTAAATAAGGGATTATAACCATTAAAATTACAAGGCACAAAATGATCTACTACTATAATCAACAAGTAAACCATCAATTTCTAAACATTTAAAAAAGAAAAAGAAAAGAAAACCAAATCCATAAAAAAAAACAAATTAAATACGCATTTGTAGCAGCATTGCAAATTAATAATGATAATGATAATTAATTAAGCAAAGAGATGAGAAAAAGGTACCCTGCGTCTAATGAAACGCTGTGGGGGCTCCCTGTTCCTGCGCTCAGAGCGAGAGCGAACCCTCACAACACGGGAGTGAATAGCACAAGAGACACAGTACTGCATCTTGACGTACAGTTTGGGCAAGACATACCCTAATACCACAACAAAGAAACAATAAAGTCCATGACCAAATCGAGCAAAGTAAAACATGATTAAAAACTAGTTTAGCTAGTGATTTACCATCATAAACACAGGATTCTTGAACATCCCTGACAGCAGCTTGCTCCACTATGTTCCTCACGAGAAACCTCTTAATTGCCTTGTCCTTTTATTTATTTATTTATTATTCATTAAAATCCAAAATAGACAGACAAATCAATCAGGGTCTTTCTGAAAATAACGATTCACAGAGCGAATAGACAAGACAAGATAGAAATTTCGTGATGTACCTTCGGGCAGCATTTGCCGCAGTTGGAGCATCGGATGAACTTGGTGTGTCCACGGCCGTGCTTGTTGCGGCCTCCATTCCTTCGCTTGAATGTCTGCACCAATTCAAAAAATAAAAAATAAACAGATCGTTAGAACAACAAAGCGGACAGAGCTTGTCTGGTTGCTGGAGGTGGCGGTAGAAATGAGATCCGTCGAACTCACCATGGTTGCTGGCGGTTGTTGGTGAAGAAGGCAGCTTAGGGATTTAGAGAGCTGGCTCTTCAGCACGGCTGCTAGGGTTTTTTTGTTGACAGGAGATGGTACTCGTTGCAAAGGGGGCTTTTTATAGGTGTCAATGGTTATACCCTCGCTATGCACTGGCCGGGCCGGTCTAATTTGTGGGCCTAGAGGCCTTGGATTCTTAGGTGATTTTACATGCCCTTCTTTGGACACCCGCCCAATTGCTCTGTCCTCATATTCTGTTTATTTTAGAATGTTTAATAAACCATTTATCTATTATTAATCATAAAAATCGATTTTAATTCCCTTGAATATATATATATTCTTGTTTTGATTTAAATTATTATTGGTATTTATTTTTTAATTAAATATTAAAAAAGTATCATATAATTTAATTTTTTATTAGTAAAAGGGTAGATTGAATAAAAATAAGGATGTAAACGTTATATAATTTGTTTTTGTACTATCATAGATTTTTTTAATAAATAAAGGATCCTATGATAAAAGTTGACTTAGAATCAGAAATTTTTTTTTCTTTTTTCTGACCTTGCTGTTAAAAGAAAAATAAATATATTATGATTTAAACTTTCAATTGATTGGAGTAGAAACAATTAAAAAAAACACATTGCAAGAAATTCTGATTTAAAGTTTCATAAAAAAATATGATTAAAATTTTAAAATTTTATTTTTTATATTTACACATATGGCAAAAAAGGACCCAGTTTATATTATTAATCTTTAACATGTGACACACTAATGTTAGTTAAATTTTAGATGTTTCACTAATGTTGTGAGTTAGATTAATTTTTTTAACATAAAAAAGTATAAGCAATGTCAATGTTTTTTTAATAAAAAAAGATGTTACAAGTTCAAAATATAATGCATATAAATAACATCTTTTTTAAATATTGATGCGATAACATATTATATGATTTAAAAAATATATATTAAAACAATGACATATATAATTGATATGGATTAATCTTTAAAATTTACAACATGAGTTATTATAAAACCCATGATAACTTAATATTAAAGGATAAAATAAAAAAATGATTAAAAAAGACACAAAAAACAACTCAAGTTAACCCAAACTAACCTCTTAAACACACAATCTAACTTATGAGATTGATATAACTTCATAAAAAAATAAAAATAAAATTACGAAGCTTCATTTTCAAAACATCCAACATTTAAGGTTGAAATCAATTAAAAATAAATAAAATCATGATACTGGGGTAATTCCACAAAGAGCAAATTAAAAAAAGTTATGAAAATCATCTCCTAAACAACCTAATATTGTAGTCAATCAGTTAATTATATTTGACATTGACTTTGTTCATGTAAATATATTTAATTTATTAATAAAAACTTGTTTATTTTTAAATTTAATCAAATAGTTTATTGATGAATCTAGAGTAAAGATAAAGTCTTTAAGATAAAAAAAAATTTTGTAATGAAAATTATGAAGTTGTTATAATTATAAAATTATTACTGCATCAAAGCATTGTTTTTAAATGTTCTTGATCAATGCTCTATTAAGACTGGATATTAATTAGAGTTGTTGAGAACAATACAGATTATGTTCTTTATATATATAACAGTTGTTTTTATAAACTAAGGTACGAATAATGCCTAAAACTAATATATAGGTGCTTGTCAGAAAACATGTACACTAAACTGACCCGTATGAGAATTCTATATAGAGAGATTACTTGTGTTTATGAAAAGGCTTATGCGATAGTTGTGTAAAAGATTCTTAAACTTGGGATCGATAAGTTATTTTATATAAGATTGTTATGTTTTTATTCTACTACACATTGTCCTAATCAATGATAATAAATGAGCAGATATTGAGTATAACATGAACTATATGAAAGTATTTAAGTAATCAAGAGAGGATTGGTTATCCTAGATGATTATAAAAAATATTTTATATGTTCTCAAATAGTATAGATTGTAAATCCTTGCGCAAGGTTAAATGAGATTTGAAAAGAATTTCAAATCCTATTCAAATAATCAATGACTATGGTGTTCGGAATAAACATGATTTAACATAGTAAACACACTCCATATTATAATGTCTAAATCAAGACATTGTTGATAAAAAAAATTAATAATTATACTGAGAAATTGGTCACTGAAATGTTAAGTCAAATCAATACTTATGGCTTTTCTATTATTTTAGGAATCATGACAAGTTGATAGATATTGTACTTGATCTTCAAATATAAATAAATCAATTATTGAATTAGTAATAAACTAATTTATCTAATCATATTTTTTTTAGGATTGTGGTTTATATTTGGAGCAACTTATTAGGGAACTTAATGGGTTACACACATAAAAACCATTGATCAAAAATTAAAAATGAATGATTAATCAAGTGTTACTTGATTTTAAATAAGTTTTAGAAATTGAGTAGTAGAATATAATTTATATAGGAAATTATAAATATTCTAAATTTAGAAAAATCAAGTAGGGAATTGATTGAATAAATCTTTAAAATTATCTTGAAATAATATATGTAATGTTATCCAGGGGCAAATTAATATTTGATCATTTATATGATTTTTAAGTCTTCTTATAAATAGAAAGTCATGCCTTTTATTTTTAGTAATAGAGTATAATATATAAATACCTAAAAAAAAAAAGTTAGCATTTAAAAATATATCAATTCTTTTATCTTTAAAAGATTTAAAACATTTTTCACTGTAATTGTCTAAATAAACAAAAGAGGTAAGGATACAATCACCATAAATCATTAAACGAGGGGTAAATTATATAGATGATAAATGCAATCAATCTACCAATAGGTTTCTTCAACATCACTCGGTAAAACATGCACTCGTAAGGTGTTTGAAATTGAAGTTATTGAACCTGCTTTCATTAAAAATATTTTAAAAAATTATTTTTAATTTTTTTTTGTATTTTGAAATTGTTTTGATGTGTTGATATCAAAAATAAATTTTAAAATATAAAAAATATATTATTTTTAATATATATTTTCAAACAAAAAATACTTTGAAAAACAATCTTTACCATACCATCAAACACCCTTTTCATGATGAATTTGGACCCTTCATCTGATTCAACTTATTCATAAACAATCTTACAACCCAATTGAAATAAACTTGGATCACCCTAAATTTAAAAATGACACCCAGGAAATCTGGAATCAACATCACCATATACATGTAAATTAAAATATATCCTTCTTTCCAAGGTGATGCATGGCATTCACTGTAAAATGCAACTGTAACAGAACCATATATCATGTGCATAATCACATAAATCTAGTGTGAATAAATCCATGAAAGCAGTAAACGAGTTAAATCCTTTACTGATGCATGTTTCAATGAACACTTTATGCCCTTCTAGTAAAAAGAAATACTCACCATTGCTCATGAAAATTAAGAAAATAAAATCGCTTCTTCTTGCATTCAACTTGTATAGTTTTTACATAATTTGACATGAACACATGCTGCGAAGTTAATTATGTGAAATGCATCAAATTACTACAAGAAGCAACCGAGGTCACTCATGGCTCTGATCTCTGGGATCAAGGGCAACTATTTCTTTCATGACTTGAGCTTTGTCTGCCTCGAAACATTCATCCTCTTTATCTGTCTTGAAATCAGCGAGGAAACGAAGAAGCTTGCTCCTGTTTGCCACAAGCACGGTGACGACGTCGGAAGGCCTATTTTGATTTGCAGCGAAGAGCTTGAAAACACGAAATGCCTTTATCCGGATGCACTTACTTGAATCCCTGAGGAGATTCATAACAATCCTCAGATTGTTCCTCGAGCTCACGTATCGAGCCATCACAGCTGAATTCGAGTGATCCAAGAGCATGTGTCCCAGCAGCTTGGTAGCTTGCATTCTTGTGAAATAATCAGAGGATTCCAGCAGTTTCGAATTAAAATCCGCAAAGAACCATTCATAGTTCTTAGAAAGAAATTCAGGAACTAGAGAATATTTGTGCCTTGTCAATAGTTCCTTGAGAGTTAAGGCGGCATCTGAGGCAATGTCGAAATACCGAAGCTGTATATAATCAAAAAACTTCTTCAGGTGTGCCGGTGATTCAAGAACATATCTCGCAGCGCTCTGGTGACGCAGACACGCCCTTAGCATTTCACCGTATTGGATAGCCATGTCCATGTTTCCACAACCTGCAACCAAAAGATCAAGAACATCTGTATTTTTCTCCTGGTATTCTGATGCAATCAACCGGGACTGAACTTTATGCCGTAGTAGATTTGCAACAACTTGAGTGGCATCTCTCTGAGCCTCCAAGGTCAATTTCGAAAGACAGACGATGAGGAGAAGAAGTGTGTTCTCTCTGAAGAACTCCTCTGTCAATTGTGCACAGGCTCTTGAGACTGCAGAAGACTCATCATTGCCATAAGCAATTGACTTCAAAGCCCTGATGTTATTAGCCAGCGCCGCCGCCGCCTTCTTTTCTTGTTTTAAACCTGCCTCCGTCTTCTTCTTCTCTTCTTGTTTTAAACCATGATCAGAACTAATACACAACAAGAGCCTCTGAGTTTCTCGTACTATTTCGACAGGAGTAGCCTTAGTTTTGTTCCTAAGAAATATATGAGAAAATCCCATTTTGATGTCAAACGGGGTGAGGCAAATGAACTCGCAATCAAGCCTTTAACAATGATGGACAAGAAAGAACGAACTCCATATGGATTGCTTCACCGACTCTCTTATATCTTGGAAATAGAGACCGAATTGGACACGAATTACTTTTTTTTTGGAACCTACGTGGAACCTTTCTTAATCAAGATTGAGTTCCTTACATCCACATCCGATCCAAGAACACTAACATACTAATTTTACAGCATATTAATTTTGTGTATTCTTAATTAATCATCATTCTTATCATGCATTCATGATTATAAATTAAAATTTCACTAAGATTGGTTTTCTCAATATAATATTTTAATAACAATTATTATATATGTTAAAAGTTGAAAATAAAACTCACAATCGAGCCTTTAACAATAGCGAACAAAAGAGACCGAACTCCATGTGGATTGCTTCACCGACTCCCTTATATCTTGGAAATAGAGACCGAATTGGACACGAATTACTTTTTCTTGGAAACCTACGTGGAACCTCCCTTAATCAAGATTAAGTTCTTTACATCCACATCGGACCCAAGAACGTTAACATACTAATTTTATAGCATATTAATTTTGTATGTTCTTAATTAATCATCATTTTTATCATGCATTCATGATTATAAATTAAAATTTCATTAAGATTGGCTTTCCCAATATAATATTTTAATAACAATTATTATATATATTAAAAGTTGAAAATAAAACTCACAATCGAGCCTTTAACAATGGCGGACAAGAAAGACCGAACTCCATGTGGATTGCTTCACTGATTCCCTTATATCTTGGAAACAAAGACCGAATTGAATGCGGATTACTTTTTCTTAGGAACCTACGTGGAACCTCTCTTAATCAAGATTGAGTTCTTTACATCTACATCGAACCCAAGAACACTGACATACTAATTTTACAGCATATTAATTTTGTATATTCTTAATTAATCATCATTCTTATCATGCATTCATGATTATAAATTAAAATTTAACTAAGATTGGTTTTCCCAATATAATATTTTAATAACAATTATTATATATGTTAAAAGTTGAAAATAAAACTCACAATCGAGTCTTTAACAATGGCGGACAAAAGAGATCGAACTCCATGTGGATTGCTTCACCGACTCCCTTATATCTTGAAAATAGAAACCGAATTGGACACGGATTACTTTTTCTTGAAAACCTACGTGGAACCTCCCTTAATCAAGATTGAGTTCTTTACATCCACATCTGATCCAAGAACACTAACATACTAATTTTACAGCATATTAATTTTGTATGTTCTTAATTAATCATGATTCTTATCATGCATTCATGATTATAAATTAAAATTTCACTAAGATTGGTTTTCCCAATATAATATTTTAATAACAATTATTATATATGTTAAAAGTTGAAAATAAAACTCACAATCGAGCCTTTAACAATGACAGACAAGAGAGATCGAACTCCATGTTGATTGCTTCACCGACTCCCTTATATCTTAGAAATAGAGACCGAATTGGACGCGGATTACTTTTTCTTGGGAACCTACGTGGAACCTCCCTTAATCAAGATTGAGTTCTTTACATCCACATCCGACCCAAGAACACTGACATACTAATTTTACAACATATTAATTTTATATGTTCTTAATTAATCATCATTCTTATCATGCATTCATGATTAAAAATTAAAATTTCAATAAGATTGGTTTTCCCAATACAATATTTTAATAACAATTATTATATATGTTAAAAGTTGAAAATAAAATTTGGTGATCTATCTATTAATATAATGAATAATTGCCATGAACATGGTGTTTGATTCTTGATTTCTTGATCAATATATTATATATTCTTTCTATTTTTTTTAAATTATAATAATAATTGTGGTTCAAAATATTTTTTAAAAAACAAATATATCCAAATAATATTTTTTAGGTTTTATCTCATGTCGGCACCTGTAACCCAAAACCTCGGCAAGGGCCATCTGATGATCTGCCATTGCCAGTTTCTCAACATGACTACAGTATCAGAGAACAGTGTTGTGTATAAAAACTGTCAACTGCCAACTAAATTTTAAAAATTTCACACATAAACTTCAAATGACATAATACTATATGAATGCAGAAGTTTGGCACAATCATGCAAATTTCAACCGAAACAAAATTTGAACTGCATCGTTATACAACACAATAACCATTCATTAGACATTCTAACACCGTTGAGATTGAAGGAGGAAAGAAAAGGTTTCTCAAAAATCAGAAGAATGCTAAAACATCAACCGAAGCATTAGCTGCAGCGTGTTTATAACTCGAGTTTTAAAACAAGGTCCTGCCATCTTGGTGTCACCTCCTCGAAAATGTATGTTAAAGGAGAAATTAAAACTCCGCTGCCTCCAATCTGCATCAAAATAGATCAAGCTGTAAAATTAACCAGGTCTTGCCTGTACATCAATTGCTGAGAGCATTTGAAAGGAGCTTCACATGAGTTGTTCTATTAGTCACTTCAAAGTCTTATCAGTTGAACATGGAATCATATGCTTTACCTTGGGAAATACTAGACTGGAGATAAATCCGTGGTTTAAATGGACACCATCAATGCAAAAATTTGAAATTCACAGCATGCGATAATTGGTATAGAGAGAGATACATTCAAACATGCATGATGGTAAGAGTTGGTTTTACTTTTGTATCTACTGGCAAGCCGAGTAATGGGCCCAAGAGCAAGCGCTCTCTTTTAACACTAAAAACAGAGTCAGGATCCCACTTTATGTGTAGGGCTTACCTCTCTAAGTTGCTGTACGGACTCATATAATGCCTTTTTGGGAACACATATGACTATGGCATAGAAATCTGACACAACCTCTCCATCACGCTTGCAGAAAACTGGACTTACAGTAGGTCCCTGTAATTGAGAAGGTTACATCTGAGCTAACAATTTAAAAAACCAGGAGTTAGATAAAAGGCATGCATCTTAGGATTATTGCCTTGAAGCCTTGGTTCTGGGTCTGAGTGCTACTGCATCCCTTTCAGTTGAGCCCCCCAAGGGTTAGATGGGGTGCAGGACCAACCCCTACCCCACCTCCCAAAGAAAAGCTTTAGAATGAAGGCAGTGAAAAACATGGTTGCGAAAAAATTTGGATATGCTAATAAAACATGTTGTGGTTGTTTTGTCTGAAAACTAGATATAGGAACAACAACAACAATGATGATAATAAAAACATGGTTTCTGTCTCAAACCTCACCTGCAACCCAGACAAAGATGGTTGGCTCAGTACTCGAGCAGCCACTTCTTCTGTGCTACTTCCTCTCATGTTTGCAGTCACCTGCCATGAAAGTGTCAAAACAAAAATAGGCTCTATTTGTGTGTGGTGGGGGAACAAGAATAGAGACATTATATCCGCACCGTGAACTGACCACCTGCCCTCAAATGCGCCTCAAACCTTTCAAGAATCTCTTTCGTTATGCCCCTCACATCTTCCCGTTGGATCAATGATTTTCTCGTAGCAACAAGAACAGCCTGTAGAACAAGTGAATTTTTTAAGGCAAGACATCACGTGGCAAAGGCACGATGTAAAACCAACAGCATGATCACCTGCTTCTAACCTACAAGATCACATGCTTGGTAAGGTCCACATGGACTTGTTAACTTACCTGGCTCTCCAACACAACCCCGCCTTCTATTTCTTTCAAGTTGTTCTCTTTCAGAGTTGTTCCACTGCTCACAAGGTCCAAAATAGCATCAGCTATCCCCATCTAATATACAATATACAAGAAAAATAAATAACCAATGTAAATACATGGAGATCCAGCATGAACATCATTGCTCAAGTAGCAAAAGATACAAGCAAGAAGCAAGTAAACATCAGTGCAACTCAATAGGATTATTGTTTATGTTATTAAAATAACTTTTGTAGATTAAGAACTGAACCATGACTACGGTACATTCCATTGGGCCACAAGTTCTTTATCCAAGAGGATGTCAAAACAGGAAAAGTGAAGTGAGAATTTCCATTAATTTACACACTAGGACTGCTAGTCAAATGGCCAAGTTTCCTAATATACATTTATTAATAATATACATTTATTATTAGTTTCCTAATAATAAGACAGGATGACTGCTTGACGTTACGTTAGAAGATAAAGAGGAGGAAGGTAAAGGAAGAAAGAAGTTGGAATGGATAAAAGGACAATGTATTACAAAGTCCCACGTATGAACAGTGGCTACAGCATCCTGCTGTATTATTGTCCATCAAATTACATCCCAAACAGGTGAAAATTTTGGTTGGCCTAGAAAAAAAAGACAAAGCATTCCTTTTCTTTCATTTTTTTTCTTTTATTGTCAAATGCACCAGACCAAAACAAAGACAGGACTTCCGAAAGTCTTTTTATTATATAAACATCAATCGAACTAATAAATAAATTCAAATATCCAAGTCCCAAAAAATCATAAAAGAGACAAGGTACAAAACCTCATGCAAAAGAAACGAAAACCTAAAAAAGGAGGGACTTTTTTGTTTTTATCTTATTCAATTTAGAAATCATAATGTTGGTAAAATTCTATATTGACTTTTATTATTTATTAGGATTTTTTTTCTCTTTTAAGTATTAGAGTTTAAGCTCAAAACTAATATAAATTGGTTTGTTTAGTTTATTTTTCAGAAGATTATAAAATTGTTATTAATTAATAAAGAGATTGTTCTCTATCTCTTCTTTTGTAGATTACATACAGCATATAGAGTTTTTCTCAAGCCCTTTTCATTCAACCCTTTCCTGATTTCCTTTTCAATCCTAATTAATCTACTTTTCGGCTATGTTAGTTGGTATCAGAACCCAAGCTTTTCTAATTAAATTGTCATAATTGAATGTGTAAAGGATGTTTTCATGATTGAGGTTGATTTTCAACTAATTATGGTTGAAGAGATTGGACACATCCAAACCTATGTTATTGGATTTTTATTTTGTTATTGGGCTTAATTTATGTTTTTTTATCTTATTTAGTGTGCTATAAACCCAATTGTTGGTTGTGATTAGGTTTTCATTGTGACCATTTATACATAATTTTTCTACATTATGGACAACTTCTGATGAATTAAGAAAAATCTGTAAACTTTTGTTCTTCCTCTATTTCCCTTCTCCTTTTCCTGCCTTCTTCTTTCTCTCTTTCCCTTTTTTACTTCTCTTCAAATATTTATTGTCCCACATCAATTTTGGTATCAAAGTCAAGTTTTCTTTGTTTTCACAACTGAATGATCCAAAATGAAATTAAATAAATAAATAAAAGGTAGCCACCACCTTACTTCCCAATAGTATCACCAGCACCACCACTGTCTAAAAGCTCCATGCCATCTCCACCGAACCAGACCAAATATTCCACTGTCCAACAAACCAAACTCCCAGGTCGAGAACCCCTTCACCAACCAACATGATGCGGGACAATAAAAGAGATGAAAAGAAGAGAGAGAGAGAAGAGAAAAAGAAGAAGAAAACGCCAGCAAGATGAGTAGAAGTGAGAAGAGAAAAGGAGGAAAAGAAGTATGCAAGTTTTTCTTAATTCATCAAAAGTTGTCTTATATTGTACAAAAATTACATCTATATATTATTACAACCAACAATTAGATGTATAATCCCCTAAATAACATGTTTAAAAAAAGTAACATAAATTATATCTAATAATAAAACCAAATAAAATCCAATAGCATAGGTGTGGATGTCCTAATCTTCCAATCAAAGAGTGATGGGTTGGGCTATCCTCCATCATCTTCAACCATAAACGTGTGAATTGTGTTAGGTTTGGTGTCCCCACCAACTATTTCAGGGTTGAAAAACTTGACTCCATCAAGTATAACTCCAGGTGGCTCCAATATTACTTCTAGAGATCAAGATCAATTTGTTGCAATATATCTCTAGGGAGGATCAACGAATCCTAGCTCTTGGATATAACAATCCACTTCGGACTAAACTTAGATTACTAGAGAGACAACAACATCGAGTTTTTCCAATCTTAAGAGATTTGGTAAGGGATACTAGACCTAAGACAGTTCACACACATATATGGTCAAAATCAATTAAGAATAACCCAGCCTATTACTCTATGCTTGGGAAATTGAGCACATCCAAACCTATGTTATTGGATTTTATTTGGTTTTATTATTAGACTTAATTTATGATATGTTTTGACTATAATCTTAATTATTAGTTGTGATTAGGATTTTAATTGTGACTATTTATACATAATTTTCTATATTATGTACTAACTTTTGATGAATTAAGAAAAATCTTCAGACTTCTCCTATTCTTGTCTTTCTCTTCTCTTCTTCTACTCCTTTTCTTTCTCTTTCCCTTCTTTCCTTCTCATCAAATTTTTATTATCATGCATCAATTTGGCTCTAAAAGACATTATGTTCAAGAACTGACAATTAAGGAACTAAAAGGACAAGTTGAGGATCTAACTCATTGCTTGGTGGATAGGGATTTGGAAGATCGCAAGACAGATAATCGCAACTTCACCTCCAGATTTGAGAAACTATATCACACGCGAAATCGAAGAAGAAAATCTCGTGTTGAAGAGGATTACCACAAATGATGCAGGACAACACTAAATTAAAGAAAAGAAAAGGAGAAGAAAAGGTGCAAAAATAAGAAGGGAAAGGAAGGAGAAGGAGAAGTCAACAATTTTTTTTTTAATATCAAAGATGTCCATAATATAAAAAAAATACATATAAATAGTCACCACAAAAACCTAACCAAAACCAACAATGGAGCTTACAACCCATTAAATAAAATATCCAAAAAAATAATAAAAAATAAATATAATAATAAATTAAATGAAAGTCCAATAAAGTAGGCTTAAATGTGCTCAATCTCCTAACCAAAAAATAACAAGTTAGGCCATCCTTTTTCATATTCAACCATATATGTGCAAATTGTCCCTAGTCTATTGTTCCCACCAACTCTATTGGAGTTGAAAAAACTTGACCGGTCAATTATAGCTGTAGGCAGCAATATTACTCCTAGTCATCAAGATCAATTTGTTGCAATGTATCTCTAATGATACAAGTATAGTTTGAAGCAGGTCATGAACTAGGATTCACTAAAGCTCACCATCCCTAATGATATTTTTCAAGTAATATGTTTTATTTCAACATTACATGCATCAAGACACCTATATCAATCAACTTGAAGTTTGTATTGTTCATTACTTGAATTTATTTTGTGATTTCAACGTGCAAATCATGAACTTTACGTGCAAAAGACTCAACAAGATGAGACATCTTAGCATGAGAAGACATGGAAAAAAGACCTCTAGGCTTTCTATGTTTTGAAACCATAAACATTGTATGACTGAAGATAATGCTTTGATAAAACTACTATATATAATGATCTTGCAACTTTTATCTCCACTATTAATGGAGGTGTGAAAAATAGCATTCACTCTTAAATCTTCGATTCCCTTAGGTTATGTTGAGATACATCTAATTCCACCTAACCTAGTTGTCCCAAACTCTATGATGTGTCGTTGAACCTGAGAAGATTTGAATCAAACAAAACCTATCCTCCTTTTCCTTGTCAAGAATCAAGAAGCTCAGCATGACGTTCAAAATCTATGACGTGCTAGATGTCGTGCATAGGAGGTAAGGAATCATGGAGCTCAATAGAACAAATATCTTAAAACTCTTCCAACACCACCCTCACCTTTTCAGCAGTTCCACTATAGAGTTTCTTAAATCTTCTCTTACAACTAAAGCAAACACAACTCTTACAGAATCTCCTTCTCAAACTCATTTGGACTTAATATGGCATGTCCCTTTTCTTTCACATTTCTTCATTTAGGTTATGAAAATCCTCAGGGAGGGGCTTACAAAGATGATCACCATAAGCATTTTCCAAATTTCATTGTCATGAGAGGAAAGGTTGAAGCATTCAAAGACTAACCTTTTTAAGACAATAATAACAACAACCAAAATGGCTCAAGCAATAAAGGACAATGCACTTGCTAATGAAAATCTAAATAGATTCGTAAGAAAGGATGGTGCAAGAATAGATTCTTGAGAGAGGATTGTGCATGTCGTTGAGCTTCTCCAAACTCAGATAGAATTGATGAAAAGCAATGATCTTAAAGATCTTCTATCCTATGGCTTTGCTAATAATAGTAAATTGATCATCAACTTGTTAAGGACCTCTTTAGGGATGGCCATGGGCAAATATTTGTTTTTACTGCAACTCCAACTCGGA
The DNA here is from genome assembly GCA_033617975.1 of Populus alba x Populus glandulosa. Lineage (NCBI taxonomy): Eukaryota > Viridiplantae > Streptophyta > Magnoliopsida > Malpighiales > Salicaceae > Populus > Populus alba x Populus glandulosa. The sequence goes on from CM066161.1 coordinate 10,260,535, forward strand.
GTGTTAATTTGCTTGCTCACACTGTGATTATCAAAGGGACTTAAATTTACAATCCAAAAAGGGAGAATGGCTAAACTAAGTTTGTTGGATGTTATGCAAATGTTGGTACTTACAAGCAACCTTAGTGTGATTCATATGGGAAAGGGATTGCCATCACAAGCCATATAGTACTATATTTCCTTAATGAATCAACAGCTTCCCATTGAAAGTCAATTCATATCCTATCAGAGTGAACAAGTTTGGTCTTGCAACTGGAAAACAGTTCAAGGCAAGTGCAAGCACATGGTCTTACATAACATATTTTGCAAAGGGTTTAATTTCGATAGCAAAGGCAAACAAAGATTTTGCAATTCATGATGCAAAGGAAGGGACAAGCTTAAATCTCTTCCTTCGCCATTTTCCAACAAAATGTGCAATTTGGGTTATGACCAAGTGGTACATGATGTGGAATTGCAGAAACTTCTAATAAGATGGGAGCAGACGGTCCCACACTTTGTGAAGCTTTTGATGTAACTTGTTCAGCATGCCTCGCTAACATGGTTGTTATGGCTCTTTTTACAAGGCATAGCTTTTCCACATTGTTGCTATTGATGCTATAGATGATCACCCTAGTTGTTTCCGCTACCCAAGAGGTAATGGTGTTATTGTTCAACTGCCACTAAAACACAAAGGCATTCCCCTTGAGGTTGGAAAAGGTAGGATATTAATTGAGGGGGAAAGAGTGACACTCTTAGGTTATGGTGTTGTCAAGATCACTCTTGCACACAATTCAAATGATTTTGATGTTAGAAAGCGTCACAATTTGATATTTATTAATATTTTCACAGTTGATGTAAGGATTAATAGTCTTGGAGTAGAATTTGCAAGGATGCCTAGGTGAGGTAGTGATGGAAGCATTGCAAAAGGAGGATTGTAAAAGGTGCAACAAACAATGAGATGCAACTTGGCCTCTATTTCAGAAGTCGTGACATTATGGAGTCAATGATAAAGCCCAAGTGGTTTGCTAACTACCAGGGTATGGCAAAGCAGGCTCTCGAAATGGATTGGGACTAGATCATTCATCTAAATTGAAGGATGTCACTTTTTTGGTTGTTTTTGCTGTTGTTGGTAGTGTACGTAGCGTGAAGGTGAAGAAAATTGAAGGCGAGCCACTTTTAAATGCCAATGCATTGAAAGCTTTGATCCTCCTAAGGTTGGTGTAGCTCCTTGGTGGGCATGATTTTGATGAATTTGGAAGAGTTTTGATTGGATATCCTTGAAATTGAGGTAAGAACAACTTGACCTCTAAGACGAGTTCCTTCGAGCCCAAAAAAATTGATTCAGAAGCGTTTTTGAAAAATAAATATTTTTCTTAGTTTTTTTTTTTTTTCTTCATTTTAGGAACCCCAATGTTGGTGAGATAATATATTAACTCTATAATTATTTATTAGGATTTGTTTTCTCTTAAAGGTTTAAGCCTAGAACCAATATGAATAGGGTTGTTTAATTCATTTTTAGATTGATATTTTGATGAATTAATAAAGAGAATTTCTCTCTCTTATAGGAGATTATCTATGAAGTTTAGGATTTTTCTCAAGACCTTTTTATTTAACCCCAACTTAATTCCTAATTAATCTAGTTTCCAACTAAGTCAATAATAAATCTTTGAACATAGCAATCTAGGGATAAAATAAGGTAGCAGTGACTAATATATTATAAATTCTCATATAAATTTGAAGTTCCTTTGCACTGGACCAAGACATGCATTATAGGATAACTTTCCCCTGAAGAACTAATTAAACTTCCAAATGCAATAACGGTATTTAGTGTGCTTGCAATCAACCATTCTTATAAAAATCAGTTTTTTTGCTCTAGATGAGGATATGCAACATATGGTCATTTTTTTCTTTATGGACTAATTATAACTTGCAAAAATGGATGAAACAAAATTAGACAAGGAAAAAAATAAAGTCTCACCGCAGGAGCAGCTTCCAATGCTCCGTCAGCAGTTGAAAATGTCACATGCGTGAATCCATTATCCTTCATAAATTTAGGACCCAACTGTATATAGAGGCAAAAGGAAACAAAACCAAATGGAAACTCTTAATTAGAAGCTAATGAAAAGGAATAATTCCTAGAATGTGTTAGTCATGATATGTCTAAAATGAACCCACGTACATGACTGAAGCCAGTAGCAACACGAAGAGGTTTTTCAGTTGTCCATTGAGGCATTTGTGCTAGTTCCCTTAGTGAATTTATATTTTCAAAAATCCCATATTTGGGAATCTATAAGAAAGGAAAGCCACACAATAAGAATAAACAATGGCAACTATGAGCAAAATCAGCATTTAGACGTTGAAGTTTGTTGGCTTATATTGAGAACATGATAAAATCTTACTGCAATGGATAAACGGCATTCCCCATATCCAAGAGCATCATGAACAATGATAAGATCTTCATTTCCCTGACAAAAAGTTCAAAACTGAATAATGCATTCTTACACAATCATAGCAAGAATAAAGAAACAAGAGATCAGTGCCAGAATGATTCAAGGTAAGAGAGAAAAAAAAAAGTGTTACTACAACGTACTCTCTTCTTAAAGGTAGAGATTACAGCATTTGAGTTCACTAGTTAAAAGAAAAACACAATAACAACTGAATTTTGTAACAGATGCCATGCATTTGAGAAATAGATAATACCGAGCTCTAAACTTCCAACTAAACTTGGTGATGTCCAGCACTGCAGAAGCAGTCTATAGGCTCATGGTAATGTCTAAAGCCTGTGTGGTACCATTTTGCAAAGTATAAACTTGATCTTCTTTTTCTCTGTTTTTGGGATAGTGATTAAGTAGACAAAAGGAGAGTTCTGAACCAAAAGGCATATCAGAATGCAGTAGGTTTTGAATACATTTCAAAAACCATATTTTTTGGAATTCCAAGATATATATAACCATTGTTTTTGAAAGGCAACAACAGTAACAACAAACTCAATATCCTTCATGAATAGTTGCAGATCTGTTGACTTTAAGAAATCATAAAAAGCATATACCATGTTTCCGATATTCACAATTTAATTTGTGGAATGAACTATGTATCTGGGTTAGCATATGATATCGCTAACATGAGCAAAATGACGAACAAACCTCTCAAATTAGTAATCATTTAATAGTGTGATGTCAGCTAGTTAGTGCTTACCAGTCCGAATTCGCTGAAAGTATCAAAACCCACAATTCCAAGGTCCAAATCTCCTGATAGCAACTTTCTTACAATGTCTTTGGGTCTTTGGAACCAAACTTCCAAGTTGGTAAGCTTCACAACAGCCAATAGTAAGCAAAAATAATTGATAAAAAACAGTCATTTTCAATTCAATCCAATGATTATAGATGATAAACCTGAGGAATTTCTGCAACGTATTGTCGAGGATTCACATGCTTCACAGATAGTTGACAATCCTAATCCAAAAACAAAACCAAGAAAGCTCAAAATAAAGTGACGGATGGATGGGTAAATAATTAAGCAAATAAGTAGATAATACCTTGAGAAGATCAAGAGTGTCAGCAGCCATGCGTCCTTTGCTAGGCAAGCCTAAACGAATCTCTTTCCTGTCAGAGACTGTACTTCCATTAGTAACCGACGATAAGATTTGAGATTGCTGCTGCTGAGACAAGCTACAACAAACAGCAACACTACTAGTGTGGCCGCCGAAACGGAGTCGTCTTTGTCTCTGAGAATAGGGGGAGACGCGAAAAGAGAAGGAACAAGGAAGAGGGATGGAGGGGGAGAGAGGGGAGGGGCATTGTTGCAAATAACAAGGCTGCTGGAGTCTAGACAAAGACATGACTGGTTGGTAATTAGCTTGTGTAAAGGGGAAAATAAAGCTGAGGCTGAGGCCGCTGCTATGGCTGATATGATTGAATTTCAACGGAGCAACAGACAACAAAACGGAGTATGCTATTAGCAGGGTTTAGGTTTAGACTGTGGAGCGGCCTCCAGTTTGGACTAGCATGGTTGGTTGAGGTTTTCTCGGGCAATTTATTTTTTATTTAAAAATATATTAAAATAATATTTTTATTGTTATTTTTAATATAAAAAAATAATTTTAAAATATAAAATTATTAAACTACGTGCTTGTGTGTTTTTATACTAGTTAACATTTTTATTTTTTAGTTTTTTAAATTTAAGAATTGCTCTAAAAAATGCATACAGGTAATCTTAAAATATTATAAACCATTTAATATATAGTTATTAAGACAATTTTAGAGTATGAGAGCATTTCCGCTCGGACGAGCCAAGCTAAATCCGTAGAGCTATAATAGCCAGCAACGAGTGAACAGAAAGCATGGCATCGTTGTTCGTCAGGTGGGTAGCTATGCCGGCAAAATGAACAGTGGCTGGTGGTGCGAGAGAAGGTTTGGCAAACATTTTCTCTCCCGAATCCCTCCCGCGCAAGCAGAAAGTGTTTAAGCTCACTTTCTTCTCTCTGATTCAAAAATCCTAACCCCTAATTTCTCGTATCCAAACCCTAACCACAATGAGCTACGCAGCCTACAGGATGATGCACTGGCCAACCACCATAAACACGTGTCTCTGGTTTCCTAATTCATTCTCGTTTTGAGGTTATTTTTAGGCTGTTTATTTTTTATTTTAAAAATAATTTTAAAAAATTAAAAAAAAATTATTTATTTTAAATTAATATTTTTAAATTATTTTGATTTGGTGATATAAAAATAATTTTTTAAAAATAAAAAATTTTTATTAACATATATTTTAACATAAAAAATTATTTAAAAAATAATTATAACCATATTACCAAACAGCTTTATCCTATCAATCTCGACCCCGAGCTTAATTGTTACTTTTGGTAATGTTCTTAACCTAGCCTTAACCTAGCATGATAATATATATTATTTTATTTTATTTTGGGATCGATTAAAAATTAAAATTTATTTATTAAATTATTCCTATTTCAATCCAATTACAAGTTTTTGATAAATTTAATAGATGATTTATATTAACTCAATTAAAATATGTTATTTGATATAAACTTCCGATTGACTTAATTTTTTTCTAGAATATCTCTATGCAGCCCTGTCCAGGTTCAAATGGTTTCAGGATCTGTACCAAATATACTATGGTCTTCTATTGGAACACGGATCAGCACAATACTCTATGGAGAGAATTTCCAACGTACAGCCACCGTGGCACTCTGTTTACCCGGTAGAGTGTAGACGACGAGCTGAATCGCCAAAGCTTATATAAGAGAGACTGTAACCATTATAATAGTGATTTTTTTGAAGTATTTTTTATTTAAAAATATATTAAATTAAATTAATTAAAAAATACCAATTTATTTAAAAACCCTTGTAAATGACACTCGGTGAAAAAAAAAAAAAAAACATTCGCATAATCGTAAAAATATATATATATATACAGCGAGACACTCATCAAGCCACCATACCGAGTGGCCCTATGTACCGCAAACAAAAGCAAATAACGAGCATAAAACTGTATAAATGCCCTTCTGCCGTCTCATAAATAAAGAAGGTTCAACGTTCGACAGCGGAACAAACAGGAGTAAAAGGTTCAGAATTATTCTGGTTTTCCATAGTTTCGATACACCAGTAAACAACTCAGCAACTCATTTTATGGGGAGAAAGAAAAGGATCCTTAATATAAAATACATTCTGCATCAATTTTTATTCCTTCTAACCAGACAGGCTATGAAGCCACACCTGTGTCCAAAACCAGTGCAGAACAGGTGTGCTTGGACTTAAGAATGTTCTTTATCGTAAACTTCACCAGCATACTTCCAATTCATTACCTTCCATATGTTCTTCAGATAATCAGGTCTGGCATTCTTGTACTGCAGCATGGAAAATAAACTTCCAGGTCATGTAAGTGAGAGTTGCAAGCAAACAAAAGGGCGTTTAAATTTGCAGGTAGCCTAAACAGGAAAAACAGTTATGGCGATGCACAAGGAGGCAGGCTTTCACTCGCATTATTATGAAGGTGAATCTAATTGATCACTTGAAACGTTCTTCTATCAACATAATAAATTGAGGGAGGAGATGATTGCTTGCCATTTTTTCCCTTTTCTTTTCCAACATCAAGAACCACAAACTGACTGCAATTTGATTGACTAGTGAGCTCAACATTAATGTAAGGTAAATCTTCATCATGGATGATGGGTGTGGCTGTGGGTGATGCTAAAAGATTGTTTAGGTATAATAAATCAAGTCCTGGTTTCATGTTTTGATTTCAATAAAAAAAACATCAAAATAACTGCTGCTTTAAGAATGATGAGAACACAAAATGCAAATCGGTCACAAATCTAAGGGTTTGGAAAAAAGAATACTAAACACTCATTTTGTCACCAACATGCCCTTATCCCATGAAAATAGCATAGCCCAAGGAAAATTAGAAACTTTCACCTTTCCTATTGTAAGCAGATAACAAGTTTAGTTCATTTCTACACTCTACCCCTCATGCACACTTCCAACAAAGAGGAAATTGTTTTGAAATTCATGATGCTCGCTAACCAACAAGTTTATTTAAAATGAACTCTCCAACAAATTCTATGGCAGCCAAAGCTATATAACACATTAAGCTCCAAGGTGGGGGATAAAGATTAAATCCAACCATAATCAAAAACTACTGTTACAGGGTCCTCCTCTCATCGCAAAGAAATAAGAAGTAAGGCATCACAAAGTGACCAGAATGCATAATTTGGACAAAAGTTTTACCTGTAAGTAGTATGCATGCTCCCAAACATCAATTCCAAGTAATGGAACTAAGGGTCCTTTAGTTACCAATGGATCCTGTGACAAGAATCATAAGCATGATTAGATCAACTAACACTACCAAACAATAACAAGCATCTGCAGACTAAATAGGTTTGGGGGCATCTATCTCTTCTAGAATCTAAATCAGATATGTAAAACAACCAAGTTCAGCACTTGCACCGGGAAGTCCTTTCTAACTTGTAAAAGTTTGATAATTACAGAACTCACAAATAAGCAGGAAATAAGATGAATGTTTAATCATTAGTCCAGCGCAAAATTTATTCTCCTATCAAAAAGGACAAGGATCTTATCCAAGAAGAATCATAGGAAAAAATTTACAGCATACGGAAAAAAAATTAGATACATGTTTAATCATTGTTGTATTGGAGAATCATATAAATTAGAGTTCTTTTTCTATCTAGGGTTCTCATAAGGAGCCTATGCTTTTGACTTAGTATGATCAATGGATAACAGTTTCGACACAGCAGCAATTTATGAAAATTAATATTCATTATGAGTTGACTTTATAACAAAATTTGTAAATTTTACTTGATTTGCTGTTGTCTCAACCACAAGCTTCTTTGATTCTTTGTCCAGGCCAAACCACTGCAACAAAAGAGAAGTGTGTAAGGAAGTCGCAAACAAGCATATTATAATTATAAGGAATACTAAAATTGAAAACCATTAAAAATTGAACACACTGAACTACTTACCACCCATCCAGAGCCCTGTAGGGCAGCACCCTCTGTGCTCATTTTTTGAATCAATGCATCCAAAGAACCAAAATGTTCATCAATAGCCCAGCCCAAGTTACCATGTGGTGAGTCGCCACCTCTTTCCTGCCATATAAAAGCATTACTGTTAGGTACGGAATCAATAGCAAGAGCCAAATATATGTAAATAAACAATAAAACTTACAGAGACAGGAGAGAGATTCTTCCAGAATATTGAATGGTTGACATGACCTGCATGAGAATAATTAAGTCAAGGATGCTGATAGAGCAAAACTAGCATGGATGTCAACAAACAAAAGTTTCAGTTTTAATCTATTCTTGTTTAAGTTTTGAAAATCATATTAAGTTGAACAACCTAAAGATGAAGCAATAACCACAATAAAAGGCAATACATAAAAAGAAATAATTTTTTTCTACAAATTGACAAGCAAGACCAACTTCCGGCAATATTAAAGGTTATATTTGTTTCCTTTCATAACAAAAATTCTACTACTAGAGGTGGATCTTTCCTAAGCAAAAGCAGAAGAAAATATATTAGCAATCTTTTCCTTTCCAATCAAACTGAAACTATTAGGTGATCTTTGAAGATGGTGATTCTTAGAATCATGCATTTAAAGGCATCTCAACAGTGTTCTCTGCTTAGGCATAACAAGAAATTTTTAGAACCATGCCCAAATACCAAGTTATCAATACTTTCCCAAGATCCGCCTAATTGAGTGCAAAAGGCAGAAACTTGTAGCATCAATTTTGAGCAGAATTAATGAAAAGCTGCTAAATGAGACGGAGTCATTATCAAGTAAAACAAGCAACATTCTTTATCCCTCTCTTTCCAGATTTCAATTTTCTCGCATAACAACGTAGCGGCAAGCTGACCCAAGAATACTCTCACCCTTAAAATCCAGTAAACACTTTGAATAAATTCAAATTGTACCCTAATTAACAAAAAAAGATTATTTACATTATATGGCCATTCAAGCAGCTCTCCTTCTCTTTACCAAACAAATTAAATTATTAACGAATAAACGCATCAAATTTAATAAGTCACAAGTCTAATTTATCAAAAAGAAAAAAAGTTGAACCTCCGCCGTTGAATTTGATAGCGCTCTGCAATTTGACAACGGCAGAAGAATCGCCCTTTTCCATGGCATGATGAAGTTGTTCGACCGCCTTATTGTAGTTGGTGACGTAAGTCTGGTGGTGTTTCTGGTGATGGAGCTGCATAATCTCCCCGCTAATTGCAGGCTCCAAAGCTCCATAATCGTAGGGAAGATCGGGCAATGAGAAGGTCTGCAATCCACGGAAATGAAGCTTGAAGCTTGAGGTGGAGGCTAGGCCTAGGGATTTCCGACAAACGAGAGAGCGGAGAGCCATTGGAGAAAGTTTGTTGACAATATGATATTGTACTCCTACAAGTAACTCGTAAAGTGAGAGGAAATGGGAGGAGTGGAGTAGATTGGAGTTACTCTTGTGTGTGTGTATATATATATATTGGGTGGCGGAATCTGGGTGCGCATCCAGCGGCGAGCATGGCTTTAATAGCTGGTAACGCGGCCGGATTTCTTAATTTTTCTAAAAAACAATTATATATATATTTTTTAAAATATTAATATTAATAATAAATTTTAAACAATAAAAAATATTATTTTAATATATTTTAAAACATAATCACTAAAATCTTATTAAATTAGCTTTATAACTGATAGAGAATAATCGCAAGCTACATCAAATTATGAATTTTTTTATCTATTTAATTTTGATTGTTTCATTTATTAATTTTTGTTTTTGTTTTCAAGTATTAATTTTATTATTTAATTTCAAATTAGTATTACTATATATATATATACACACACACTTCCATAAATCCCATAAAAAATATTATATATATATAATATTAATCACTTAGAAAAATAAAGTAAATGATCAATGTTTGATATTTCTAAAAAAATAAATCAAAACATTAATAAACATAACAAGAAATTGCTTTTACGTGGAAATGAAGGAGACCGGTATTTTTGTAATTGTAGACAGGTGTAGGGGTGGGTTTAAGATAAAATTATGCTTATTCATTGTATTTGGAGCGAGAAACGGCTACAGCGAGACAAATGAAGGTGTACAATTTCAAATGCAAAGACTAATTAGTCTTTAGTCTTTGCATTTGAAATTGTATCTCAATGACTTTTAAAAATATATCTAGTTTTAAAAAATATTAAATTATTTTTTTTCATTATTTTTTTTATGATTTTTATGTATTAATATAAAAAATTAAAACAATATTTTAATTAATTTTTAAGTGAAAAACACTTTTAAAAAAAAATTACAACCAACACTTAGAATATAATATGTAAGAAAACAACAATTATCTCGTGATCACGTAAAATATAGATTCTATAATAATTTAAAATCACAATGAGTTAATAAAAGTATGGATGAGCATAAAATAACTACAATTACATCAAACTATAAAATTAGTTTAGATAATTAATTATTATTTAAACTAATATCAAAGATATCAAAAATGTGAATGATTGATGATACTAATTATAAGAAATTATAAATAATCAGTAATGAAACATATATCAATCATAAAGTAAAAGGTTATATTAAGTTCTCAACAATCAGATCCCAATCTATCACTAAACCTTTTAATTTTATACTAATCAAAAGACAAATGATGTTTATACCAGCAATAAATCATATTATGATTTTTAAAAGTCACTTAACTGTAAACATATAAAAAAGATTATTCTAAAACATAACTCTTAAATAATCCATAAGGAACTAAATGTAACATTAAGAAATAATGTCATATAATAATATATTTATACACACACGGTTAATGAATCGTGTATCAATGACGAACAATCAGTTAAAATTACATCAAATAATTATTCATAAGATGTCATGCCCACACGATGCCACGAGCTTGTGTGTTATTATGGGTTTGTGGAAAAAATCATAAAAAAATTATATGGAGAAAAACTGTTACAATCCATAATATTTTTAAGAAAAAAACTATAAAGCTAAATTCTCAACCAGCTCATTATTAAAAAAAAAATTGACAAAGTTATTTTTAAAAAAATCAGAAAAAAAAATAAAAGGGAAAAAAACCAAGCAGAGAAACATTATAGCAATCTACAGTGTTTCATAAGAAATTATAAAGTTGTAATTCTCAACCAGCTCAATATTAAAAATAATAAAATCAAGAAAGATAATTTTAAAAAAAAAATCATAACAAAAAAATTATGTGGAAAAATGTTGTAGCAATTCACAATGTTTTTAAGAAAAAAAACTACGAAGCTAAATTCTAAACCAGCTTAATGTGAGAAAAATAAAATCGACAAGGATAATTATAAAAAAAAATCATTTAAAAAAAAACCATGTATGGAAACACTGTAGTAATCCACAGTGTTTTAAAGAAAAAAAACTACAAAGCTGATTAGTACTTAAAAGTGCATATTTATCAAGGTTTTATATTATCATTTTGTACTTAAAGTATCAATAACTCCTTAACTAAAGCATGTTTTATAATAACAAGTCTAATACTATAAAATGCCTTAATATATGGTAAATGTTCATCTTAAATGCAGGGCTATCACATAAATCAAAGGATTGATTGATGAGTTCAAGTATGGAAATTAAAAGGACAAAGAGAGGGCCGAAACTTAGAAAAGAGATGTTGGTATAGTCCAAACTGGAACATTGTTCTGTAATTGGGTCATATCTCGAGTTCTAAATGTCCAAATGATCTCAAAGTTTTACACGGATTCATTAAGACATAGTTCTACAACTTTCATGTTTTCATCAAGATCTAAGAAGGCCGTTTTCAATTCCAAATTATAGCAACAATGGAGAAGTCTGAATCTGTCCTGCAGCCCGAACATTGTTCAGTGTTTGGACCATATCTGGAGTTCTAGAAGTCCAAATGACCTTTATTTTTTTTTCCTGGAAAGCTGAGTCAATTTCCTACAACTTTCATGTTTTCCAGAGGACCCAGTTCGGATGGTAGCATTTTTGTTTTATTTAGACAAGAAGATAAGAATTTTCACCAAGTCAAAAGTTGGTCACCCACTCAACAATTAGTCATCAAATCAATAATTCCAAATTTTGGCCTATAAAAGGAGGCATTTGCCATGCTTTTGGGGGTTTGGTTGTTCAAATCAAGTTCATGCTCTTTATTTCTCTCTTTAATTTTTTTTTTTGTAATTCTTAAGTTTTGCTTTCATTAATATCTTGTTTATGTTTTTCATTTCCTTTCATTTCCTTAGTTAACTTGTATCTTATTTATGTTCTTGTTTTGTTTATTTATGTTTCTCTTCTTCACTATGTTTAGCTAAGTTTATTATGTCAAGGTGAAAAGGTTACACTAATGGTGTAAGAATAAGTATGGTGTAAACTCAACATGGACCTTAATGTTTAATATTAACATGTCTTATCTTTTTATCTTACTAATTCTTAATACCTTGCTTGTTAAATGGTTAATCTAGATTTGTGTTGTAAAATACTTGGTACAACAAATGCTTGGCACTCTCATAGCCCAACCGTATGGTATTGCCTACACCTGGGCTATGAAAGGAACGTGATTTGTTGTTAACATCAGTTAACATCATGAATTCCTAACAATATTTAAAAGTTTGGTGTTATGTAAATAAGATAATTAATATGATCATGTTAATAATTTATAATAAGCTATTAATGATAACTCATCCGATTGGAACCTCCTTTGTGTGTGGTTTCCAGTTGAATAATAAGAGTTTATACTATACTTGTTTGAAATATCATTAGTGGATCCTCTAACCTTGATATTTGTTTATCATTGTTTAATCCTTACATTAATATTTCATCTTAAAGTTCTCATTAATTTCTTTATCTTCTTCTTCTTTTATTATTATTATTATTATTATTATTATTACTACTACTACTACTACTACTACTACTACTACTACTACTACTACTATTATTATTATTATTTACATTCTATTTATATTATATAATATACCTCTTTGATCTTTTCATAAACTCAGTATATAGGCTGGAAACCTATGACCCGATCTTTTAGATCATTATCAGGTATAACAACGACACGTACTGAGTATTATTATTGTTGTTGTTGTTGTTGTCGTCTTGTTATTTATAATTTATATAATTAACCTCTCTGTGTTTCTACCCTGGTCTTGCCAGGTTATTTATTACTTCGACACTCCTGCACTTGAGAGAAGACATCAATCTTTTGGTCGTGTCAAAAGCTATATTATCAACCAGCTCAATATTAAAAAAATAAAATCAACAAAAACAATTCTGAAAAAAACAACACAAAAAAATAAAAAAAAAGAAGAAGATAATTTTGGAAAAAAAAATGAAAAAAAAAACACGTGGAGAAAGTTAAAGTTAAATTCTCTACTAGCAATCTACAGTGTTTCACGAGGGAATCTACAGTTGTAATTTTCAACCAGCTCAATAATAAAATTGATAAAGATAATTTTGAAAAAAATAATAATAAAAAGAAATATGTGGGGAAAAATTGTAACAATCAATGGTGTTTTAAAGAAAAAAAACTACAAAGCTAAATTTTCAACCAGCTCAGTATGAAAAAAATAAATTCGATAAAGACAATTTTGAAAACAAATCGATTAAAAAAAACATGTAAGGAAACACTATAGCAAGGAAAAAATTATGTGGGGAAACACTGTAACAATCCATAGTGTTTTAAGTAACTACAAAGTTAAAATCTCAATCAGCTCAATATGAAAAAAAAAAATTAACAAAAAAATTCTGATAAAAAACAAAAAAAAAACATGTGGAGAAACACTGTAGCAATCCATAGTATTTTAAAGAAAAAAATTAAAAAACTAAATTCTCAACTAGCTCAATAGTAAAAAAATAAAATTAACAAAAATAATTATGAAAAAAAAATTGATATATATATATATATGGGGAAAGCTAAAGCTCAATTCTCAATCAACTTAATATTGAAAAATTAAATTCGACAAAGATAATTTAAAAAACAAACATGTGGGGAAACACTGCAGTAAAACAAAAACTATGTGGGGAAAACACTGTAGCATTCCACAATGTTATTTTTAAAAAAACTATGAAACTAAATTCTCAACCATCTTAATATGAAAAAATAAAATCGACAAAGACCAATTAGAAAAATAAAAAGAAATAAATCATAAAAAGAAAGAAAACAAATTATGTAAGGAAATATTATAGTAATCCACAATGTTTTAAAGAAAAAAATTACATAATTAAATATTCAATCAATTCAATATTTAAAAAATTTAGTAAAGATAATTTTGAAAAAAAAAACAAAAACAAAAAAATTCAAAAAAAAAACATGTAGGGTGCTTTTCCCACGCGTTTTAGAGTTGTTGAATGCATAAACTTCAAATTAAAAATAGTAGTGAGATTTGTTTACCATTGTGATAACTTTACAAAATCAAGTGCTACAATGGAATTGTTCAAAGAAAAAAAGGACTACACGGAAAAGGCTAGTAAAAATAAAAGATGGGTGTAAACTTTGAATTCCATGCAATTATAGTCAGGTCAGTGGTTTGTTTTTCAATTACTGTGAGTGTTTGTTTTAACTAGTTTTTATATATTTTAACTAATTTTATAAATTATAAATTTAATAATTAATTTTAAATGAGAATAATGAGGTTATAAAATTAGAGTTATTTATCATAGTAAAAAAATTAAAAAAATAACACTTGACTTTCTTAACTTGTTAAATGAACAAGCAAAAATTAAAAAAAATAAAATAAAAAAGAAAGAGAAAAAAGATAATAAATTAGTTTATTTTATGAAACCTTGGATGTTTTTCCTTCTAAATTTGAGCAAATTTATAAACATGCTTAATATGCCAACCTCATCTAAGCTGAAATTCAGTTTTTATATAATAAATTTAAAAATAAGTTCGTTTGTAGTCTTAAGTCATGTTTGTTTTTACGTTTTAAAATATTTTCAAAAAAAATTAAATTTTTTTTATTTTTTTTTAATTCAAATTAATATTTTTTTGATATTTTTTGATGTATTGATATTAAAAATAATTTTTTAAAAATAAAAATAATATTATTTTAATATATTTTTAAATAAAAATACTTTAAAAATAACTATAACCTTGCTTTCAAATACAGTCATTTAATAACAATAGAATAAGTCATGGTTTCTGAAAGAAAGAAAAAAAAGAATGCAATGAATTATTATTTATTCTTTTCTTTTGTAGGAACCCGAAACCTCCAAGTTCTCAAGTTTTGGAGCCTCGGATTCGCAATCAAGAATATGGAATCACTTGTGGGAACCAGCTAGCTTAGGCACCATAACGTTAAAAATGGTACAGAAATCATTTAAACTAAGATGATGACCCAACGGTATTATCATAAAAATCTTGATGAGATATGATATTAAAAAAAATCATAATCAATGGTTAAAGTGAAATACACAAGCCACCTGAATATAAATGAGACACTAGCTCCTATTGCTTTTTTATTTATAATATATGTAAAAAATATTACTTAAAATAATTTATTTTAGTGACACTAGACTTCTTACTTCTTATAAATATCAAGAATTAATGAAATAAAATAAAAAAATTCAATTTTATATTTTAGCTGAAATGAGTGAATTAAAATCAACAAGATTTGTTATTTTTTAATCGCTGTGTGACATATTTAGATTATTAATGATTTTTTTTATATTGTTAAATTTATTTCATTAATTTCTTTTAATGTTATCAGTATTGTAATAACTCTGGGGTCTTTTTTTTTTCTTCTCCTATCACTTCATAAATCACAATGATGCTTAAATCAAATAACTCCTAAATAAAGGTTTTATAAGACTAAGTTAAACCTGGTTTATTCAAATTTCTTAAATGTATGTTTTTAAATAACTAATAGTAATAGAATAAATTTTAATTCAGTCTTAAAATGCAAGAAATAATTTAGTCTCCATAATTTAAAAAATAATTGATTATTCTCTGCACTTTCATACCCATCAACGCCTTCCCTCCATTTATTTCCACTAGAAAAATATTGAGCTAGCACGCTTTTTCCATTAGTTTTTGTTCGTGCTTGGTGGTCAAATATGCTAATAAAAATACAAGGATTCAGTTATGATTCAAGAAGAACTCAATTTAGCAGTTAACCTATTACCTATTATCAATCGAGACTTTATTATTATTATTATTATTTGTGGATGAAATTTACTAGATTTTGTGCTAAAATGATCTTTTATAGCTAATTGGAGTATATTTTTATATATTGGATTGTGAGTGTTTGGAAATGTGGTTGAAGTCACGTTTTTTTAAAAAAGATTATTTTATTAATTTTTTTTTATGTTTTAAATTTTTTAATGTGTTGATCTCAAAAATAATTTTTAAAAAATTTTAAAAAAATATTATTTTGATGCATTTTAATACAAAAAATACTTTGAAAAGCAATCACAATCATAATTTTAAACAAATTTGAGGCATTTAAAAATCATGAACAAATTGATTTAATATTGATTGAATCAAGGAAAAAAATTCTTGAACTATCTCTAATAAATTGAATCAAGGAAAAAATTATTTAATATTGATTCTGTATTGGATAAAATTAATAAAATAAAAATATTTAAAACTTAATTGATAATAAAGTAATATGCTAAGGTTAAATTAAGGTTGTTATAGGATATTTGAGAGTGTTGTAATAATTATTTTTTAAAGTGATTTTTATTTTTTTAAAAATATATTTTTATTTTTAAAAATTTATTTTTTAATATTAATACATCAAAAAAATTAAAAATACTAATTATTATTGATAATATCCACTAGAAAATAAGTAAATTTGAAGAAAATAATTTGTAAAATAAGTAACTTTTTTTTTAAAAATAAGATTTTCAATAATTTTATTGTAATTTTTTTGAAAGTTTAGTTTAAAAAATATTAAGTTGTTGTTTTTATTTTATTTTATTTCTTAAGCATTTCCAATTTTCTTAAGCTAGTTCTTTTATTAATATTGACAAAAGTTTAATTGCCAAACATCCTACGATTTTGTACAATTTAACTAAATTTTATAAATAAAAATTAAATTTTGATCAATTTATTTTTACAGGAGCTAATTCCACATTTTGAAGGTTTCTCCGGAAAGAGACCTAAAATATATGCATTTTAGAGAAAGAAAAGAAAAAAAGAATAATATATCTCCACCTGCTATGACTTTCATCCAAATCCAATGTCGTCTGTCTGCTTCAATCCCATAAACAATTTTCAAAACATAAAGTACCAAAAGAAACAAAAGTTAAAACAAAAAGGACAATAATGAAATGAGGGAAGGAACAAGGAAGGAGGTTTCTTCCTTGTAATAAAGGACCCTTTTTCTTTCCTTCTACTGACAGACAGTGTCAGATCCATCCAGGTCCAGGGACGAGGGGACGGACCTCTTTTCTTTAATAACAAAGGTAAGCCCTTTTCGGGTTCTTGAAATTTTTGTTGCAGAAGCTCTTTGATCACTACCAATTGGAACGGGGATTTCATTTGACCTATTTTTTCTTCAGAGATTGAAACAATGGATAATTCAAGTGACGTTATAGACACGGTCAGTGGTAATGGAGGAGGAGACTCAAGAAATGACGCCACAGCTTCAACTTCGTCCGATGCTTCTTCTCCGATAGCAATAACTTGTGGGTATCGATTGTTTGATCGCCAAGACTCGCTTCACCAGCTTATGGGTGGTGGCAAAGGTTTTTTACTCGACTTTAATCCTTTCTTTGATTGCAAGATTTCAATTGGGTTTTCTTGAATGGATGGATGCACTGGGAGGGATACTAAAAATGAAGAAAACTAAAGTTTTTTTTTTTTTTTTGGGGTTTTGGTCTTTGGTTAACAAGATAATGGTTTTACCTTAATTGTTTTATTCTTATTTCTTGGCCGGTGAGGTTTAGATAGAAGAATCTGACAGACGAAAACTAGAACGGTGGTGAATGGGATTTAGGTTTTAGCATTTATAGAATGTGTAATGACAAAATTTATGCTGTTTAGATTTCTGAAGATTGAGCAAATTGATGATAACTAGCTCAAGAAATTATCAGGGAAATGAATGAGTGGGACTTGAATTGAAGAAAAATAATGAGTAAATTTTAGTTTGCATGGCTTTTCTTGAATTAAATGACGAAGCTGTGGATATACCTTGGAGAATTGTTATTATCGAAATGTAGACTGAAGACCATTTCTTTTGTTACGAATTATTATAAACAATTTTTTTTTGTTTTGTTTAAAGATTACCTCTAAATTATGATGTGGGACAGAAGAGATTTGAAGCCTAATAAGAAAGAAAATAAAAAGCTAAGAAGAAGAAGAAGTTGAAGAAAGAGAAGAAAATGCTGAAAATAAAATTAAGAATAGGTTTGAAAAAGTCTAACTTTTTAGATTTTATTCAATTCATTACAAACTAAAACGTAATGTCAAGAAAATTATATATAGATAATAAATTCCTATTCAAAATCAAATTTGGGTTTAAATCCCATTAACTAATAAAATTCTAATAAAATCACATATATTGAAGTCCAATAATAAAGATAAATAAAATCTAATAACTTGGGCTTGGATGAGCCCAATCTCCCAACCAAAGAACAATGAGTTAGGCTACCCTCCATTGTCTATGATCATACGAGTGCGCAAATAGTGTTACAGGTCCAATATCCCCACCAACTCTCCCGGGGTTGGAAAAACTCGACCCCATCGAGTGTAGTTCAAGGCGGCTCCAATAATACTCCCAAAGATCATGATCAAGCTGTTGCTACTGTGATGTCTCTATGATAATCCAAGTATAGTCTGAATCTAGTTATTTAGCCGGGGCGGGGTTTTCAAAAGGATCATCAGGGATAAACTATTGTGTTTTATATTTAACAAGGTCTTTCATGTAAAAAATAGAGCTAACATCAAAGTTTAATTGGCATAACTATTTTGATTCAATCATTTGCAACACTTTGATTGGTGTAACACTACTCACTTGCAATTTATGACTGATTTTCAAAAGACACCGTTCAAGTTTAATCTTATCATGAAATAATCTTCAATATTAAATGCATCATGATACATATGTAAATCAGCTTGAAATTTGTATTGTTCATTACTTGCTTGAATTTGCTTTATAATCTCAATATGCAAATTATAAACTTTGCATGTGAAAGACTCGGATGAATCAGACATTCTAGAGTGAGGAGACATAGGAAGAAGATCTACAAGCTTTCCAGGCTCGTAACTCTAAACATTATATGATTGAGGGTGATGAGTGGAACAAACACTATTTGAAGCTGTAGTTGATATAGTTTGGACACAACCTAGTACATTATGATTATCTTCATCTTTCTCATCACGTGTTAGGGGTAAGGGATCAGAGAATTCAACACGTTGCTCCAAACCTATGATGCACTGGGCGTCAAGCATGAGAGAGTGAGGAGCATGTTGCTCTAAACTTTTGATGTGCTGGATGTCAAGCATGGTGAGTGGGGAATCAGGTGGTTTAAGAGGACTGATATCATGCGACTTTTCTAAGACCATTTTTACTTCTTCGGGCGATTCCACTAAATAGTTTTCTAAACCTTCTTCCTCCACTACTAAAACAAAATTATTATATTCTTTATTAACCTCATTATCAGACTCAATTGGACTCATAGTGTTAATTCTCTCGTCTTGTACATCCTCTTCATCCAGGTTACTAAAATCCTTAGGATTGATTTCATATACTTGCACACAATAATTTTTCTTTTCATCTGTATCCTTATGTTTTTGGATGACTAAGAGTTTAGAGGTGCAATTGATGAAGATATGATCGAAACCTTGATAGTTAACACACTGAACCTCTGAACTCATCTTGGACATTCATTAATGACTTTCCTCCCTTTATCTTCTCTATAAATTTGGGCACTATTAGGATTAAGTCTACGTGAGAAGCACCTAATAAAGAATCATCATTCATAAATTGAGATCTAAAAGGGGCATGATGAGGGTCTTGACATTTTATTCATTGAGTCTTTGCAAGCAACTTCTAATCTTGGACTACAATATAGGCTTGGTCAAGAGTGAAAGCATCTAGGAGCCTGATTTTTTTTTCTAAAATCTTCATTCAAGCCTTAAAAAAATCTACACAAAGTCATAGTTTTATTTTCTCTTATGGCACATCTCATCATGTAATCATTAAATTGTGCTATATACTCATTAACAAACTTGTTCCTTTGCCTCATATTGTTCCATTGGGTAGGTACTTTTCCTATAGTTTTTGTTTCATTTTGGTCCAATCAATTATGGGAGGTTAACCTATCCTCATAAAACAATCCTCAACATCTCCCAATAAAGTTGGATTTCACCAATGAGCAACATCATCTTAGAGAAGTTGTGCCACTTAAATAATTGATCCATATCACGAATCCATATCACGAATCCATATATCAAATATTCAAGGGTCATGATGTTTGTAAAAAGTAGGGGTTTCTATTTTGTTAGGGCTTATGACTCGCTCATCAAGGTTATCGTGTTTAGAGTAACCCAAATGATAGTCATATTGGTGGCACTCAAGGTGAATTTGCCTGCAATGACTATTCTTGTGATATTTATTGGTATTTGGGTGGTTTATCTTTAAACATGCTAGTTATTTGGGTTTGCAACTCCTTTCAAATGGTCCTAAGAGTATTACTAAGGGTTAGATCCACGATAAGTGTAGATTTAAGTTTAAACACTAGATGGTTATGACACAAGTGCACACAACATTAACTTAAAAATAGAATTGAGATCACAAATGATTTTTATAAGTGAACTCACAATAAAAAAAAAAAAAACTGATTCCATTCTTTTTTCAATGTGGAGATTAATCAAGAACAGAAAACACTAGAAAATTTTAAGCATGCATTGCTAGACCCTTAAGTGTAAATGATTAATCAAATAAAAGTCAAACTTTTCAGTAGTTTCGATAAGCTTCACAATTAATTAAAAAGATTAATGACAAAATATAAAGTGAGCAATGATATAAGAGTGTTAATGCAATTAGAGTTTTTTTTAGGCATAGAAGTTACTATCAATGATAATTTAAATAAAAAGTGCAATACTAGAACAATAAAATTCAATGTATCAAAAGGTAAAGTGATTTACTAACCGGATTGCTTGGTGATGATGATAGTCCACTTAGATCACTACTGTCCATGTAGTGTAATGGACCTCCAAATGTATTTTTTTTTTACTATTTTTTTCCCGACTTTTAACTTTTTTTACCTTACAATAAACTACACATTAACTTAAAGAAAGAAAATAAAAAAACATAAAAAAATGTTATGGAATTAGGCAGTAAATTAAGAAGAGAATTTGATATTCTTTATCATGCCCTTTTCCCTTAAAATCTAGGCACCGGGTGTTCTTTTTTTTTTTTTTTCCGTATTTGCAAATCCCTTTATGCTCTACTTGGACAAAACAAACTGTTTCAAAAGACACTAGCCTTTTGCCTTTTGACGAGGATACCAAACAGTTGGCAAAAGATAGCCAAAGTGGTTGGTGGAGTGAAACTTGTTGAGGAAGTGAAGGACGTTGTTGATGATCTGGCGTTTAGGAACTGCTGTGGAGTAATTGGTGGCTTCTGTGAAGGGGTCTACCGTGCCAGTGGGCTGCTGATTTTGTCTGGTGTGCTGGCTGATCTGGCTGGGAAGGATGAATGGTGGCTGCTGTCTGTTGGGAGATCAATTGATGTGGATGTTTTGCACCTGCTGGACAATGGGTTTGGTGGCTTGGTACTGGGTTTATTTATGATAGGAGGCTGTGGGGTTAAGATGGGTGGTGGCTGAAATGTTTTTGTTTGTGACTTTGGGAACTGGTATGTGTGGGGTGTTTTGGGCAATGGTGATGTTGAATCAAATTGATGTTGCTGTGGTGGCTGGGGCGAGGCTGGCTGATAGGTTGATTTTCCGGTGTTGGTTATGAAAAGAGGGGAGGGTTGCTGATTTGACGGACTAGTGGGTGACTGGTTGGTGGTGTGTTGCCATGAGGGGTTGTTGTGCTGGGAAAGTGGCGTGGCTGGTGTCTGTGTTGGCCGGCAGCATGGTGGCTGAGGCTGAAGACTGGCTGTTACAATTGGTGTGTGGGGGTGGCTGGAGGATGAGGAAGATGAACAATAGCTAGGGTTAGGGTGTCAAAGGGTGTTTCATTGGATTTTTTTTCTTCCAGATCTCACCTGTAAACATACAGATTAAATGGTTTTTTTTTTCTCTAGATCAACCGTTGATGACGATCCTACACAATTTCTAGGTTTTATATATTGTGTTGAATTTTAAGGATTTTCACAAGCTCTAATAAATTGATTAACTATAAGAACAATAAAAAACCCGGCTCTGATATCAAAGTTGATACGGGACAAAAGAGATCTGAAGCCTATTAAAAAAGAAAATAAAAAGTTAAAAGAAGAAGCCTAAGAAAGAGAAGAAAAAGCTAAAGAAAAGAAAGAATAGGATTGGGAAAATCTGCAACTTTGCAAATTTTATTTAATTCAACAAAAACTAAAACGTAATGTCAAGAAAATTTTATATAAATAATAAAACCCTAATTAGAATCAAATTTAGGTTTAAAACCCACTAACTAATAAAAATCTAATAAAATCATATAAATTGAAGTCCAAATAATAAAGGTAATTAAAATCTAATAACTAGGGCTTTGATGAGCCCAATTTCTTAATCAATGAACAACATGTTGGGCTATCTTCCATCATCTATAATCATATGAGCGTGTAAACAATATTTTGGGTTAAGTGTCCCACAAAATTAACTGAAATGATTAGAAATTGTTTTACCAAAGGATGTTGGGATTACACCATTTAGTTTATGGCTTGAAGTTGAATGTTAAAACCTACCTTTGCTTGGCCTGGATGCTGTCTAAATAATAGATAATAAAATAATAATATGAAGAATCTTATTCACTTTTAAGCTTCGAAATGATATGAGACACCATAGGCCTCCTCTTGTGGTGTTTCTTAATGGCTCTGCGGCACTTCAAATTGATTCTTTGTAAAGCTAAGGCATTTTCAGTATTTGGCCTCAGCCTTTTTTACTTTATTTATCTTACTTCTAAAGCTCCAATTCTTTGCCATTCCTTTCCTATTGAACTAAGTATTTGTAATCAGTGCCGTGTACTGGGGATGTGTGTTTTCTTGAGTTAGTCTATTTCTAATTGGTTCTTGCTGGTTTGAGCTAGTTTATTTCACCATCAAGGTTTCTGCCTAATTAAAGGCTAAACTTGTTACTGTTTGTCATTATATATGCTAAATTATATGATATTATTGCTGCAGCTACTACTGTGTATGACTTCATTTCATCATTTTCAGTGTTTGCAGTTGTTGTTCTACTAATTTCTTGTTCTCTTTCTTTTATAGCTGCTGATGTACTACTTTGGAAGTGGTGGCATGTTTCTTTTGGTGTCATTATGGTTGCAACTGTATCATGGTTCATATTTGAGCGGTCTGGATTGCCATTCTTAACAATTTGTTCTGATGTGTTGCTGATCTTGATTGTATTGCTGTTTGTCCGTGCCAACATAGCTGATATGATAAACAAGTATGCCTAATGCCATCTACATTTTTCATTTGCAGCTCCTTATTGTTTCAGTTCCAAAACCATTTCTAATTTCACTTTTGTTTTTTAGCAGACAGCTTCAATCGTTACCAGAGTTAGTTTTGTCAGAGGAAATGGTTAACAGTGCTGCAGCATCATTTCGTGTGAAAATTAATAATGTTCTTCTTATGGCTCATGACATTACTCTCGGCAAAGATTTTAGACTCTTTTTCAAGGTCATTGCTGATTGACTTAATAACATGCTTCTTATGCTCATGATATTCCTTTTGGAAAAGTGTTTAGAGTCCTTTTCAAGGTCAATGTGTCATCTTGAAAAGGGTCAAAGATGTAGATTCTATTTTTCAAGGTAAGTGTTGGTTTGCTTAAAGAGGATAAAAGAGTTCCACTATGTGTAATTTTCTATGTAGTAAATTGTAGGCATTCATTCTTAAAGGAAACTAGAACTCTAGAACAACAAAAATTTTTAGGAATTTCAAAATTTTTAATTACTATATACATATGTATATGGATGGATATGTATGTTTGAATTTGTAATTCAAGAAAATGCATATAAAATATGAGTTAACTAAATTTTCTCCAGAAGAATTAATTCGACACTGCTTGATTTAATTGGGTAGGCAAAATGTGCGAGTTGAGTTATGGGGCAGCGAAAACAGACTAGTCGGGACTTGCAAGTATACTTTTAAATGCTCTTTTCCTTGAGCGGACAGTAGGAATATTTGATTGGCAACCTTCTGTACTTTTATAAGTGAAGCGTGCAAAGGTTGCCAGTCTACAGCATCCAGTAGGATCTCTAGATGGTTGAATACAGTCCTGAGAGTCTATCTTAATGAAGTTACAATGTCTTCTATTTGTTTATCATCCCTCTAACTAATTTAATCGTTCATTTGATAGGTGGTGGTCTTTCTCTGGCTCCTGTCTACTGTTGGTAGCTACTTCTCTTTCGTCACTCTGGCTTATATAGGTATGTATGGTGTGTTAGCGTTGTTAGTCTTAGTTAAGTGTAGCTTTTGATTTTTGGAGTTTTTTTGGAAGCCAACATAGTGCACAAGTTTTTGGGGGAAATATCACAGCTGAAAACTTATATAGGGAAATAGCACAGTTTGTTGAGCTGCAGCATAAAACTTATTGAAATTAGCAAAAACTAATTTTGAAAAAAAAATTAAAACCACAGCCCTTGAAAACTTCACCATTGCTCTGTGAATATATTGCAAAATATAGCCTTGTTCTAAACATGGGAGACAATTTTTTATTTTTAGGTTTATGGGAGGTCCTAAAGGCTTGGGCTATACAAATCCACCAGCTTATTAATTCCAATATTTGAACATAAGGCTTTCCAGTAAAAACCTCAAGTTTTATTAAGTTGAGCCTACGGAAGGGCAGATTGAAAATTTAACTTCAGTTCCTTTCAAATCTTCATTCTGTTTTACGAACCAAATTTATTTAAGGCCGCGGCAAGTTTTTTTTTTTAAATTAAAGGCCACTGCAGTAACACAACCGCAACCTTCAATTTGTTTTCAAATTTGAAGGCTGCAGCAGTGACACTGCCACAACCAATAAAATTTAATTTGATCGCGCCAATGATGCTGCTGCAGCTCAACAAACTTTGCTATTTTCTCAAATAAGTTTTCTACTGTGCTATTTCCCCAAAAACAAATTTGGGCACTGTGCAAGTTTCCAAAAAACTGATATTTGGAACTGTGAATTCTTTTGTTAAATCATTTAAAAAAACTGATAAATCATTTATTTCATCTTAGTTAAAACCCTGGATGCCCTATTCCCTTTGCTCTAAAGTTTATTTTTGTGGAAGGCTTTTCTTGCAATATATATGCCTGTTCTTGAACCTTGTGACATTCCTTGAAATTTGTCATCGTGCATGTGGATGTTACCCCTGTCTGGTCTCTCCTTGAAATTGTTTGAATACTTCATATTGTTTGGACCAAAATATTAACATGTTTACCACTGATATTGATAACAGGAACAATCTTATCCATTACAATCCCTGCCTTGTATAGCAGATATGAAGAACGCGTGGATAGATGTTGTGGGATAATCCATAGAAAATTATCACATCACTATAAGATAGTGGATGACAGTGTTATTAGTAGAATCCCGCAGAGTTTATCCAAGGACAAAGACTCATGAGTCTGATGTACATATAGGTTACCGTTGAGCCTGCTTTACAGTTCAGAAGTTCAAACTCTGCCAGATTTCATTGTATGGCAGGCTTCATAGCTTAAGATTCTTGTGAAATTATCTCGTTCACTGTTTCAATTACTGAGATTATTTCTTGTCGCTTAACATGAGCAGCCACACCACTCTCCATACCCTTGGCAGATCAAACATATTACTGTTAGCTTGTGTGAATAGCAGAAGTTTTGAAGCTCGGGTAGTCCGGTTATCTTTTGTTGTCAACTCTGAAGACTTACACTTTTCAATTGGCGAAACCCAACCTTTAAGCCTGAAAGTTCGACACTCGCAATCAAAGAAAACTGGAGCTTTTGAATATGGTGATGGTTTATTGACACACAGCGTCTGTGATTCTCCTTGATCAAGGGTGAATGGAGTTGCTCTAAATTTGGGGACAAAAATATTAAGATCAACAGTTTTTATACTCATAAAAGGGTAACAATTAAGCGGATCAGCTTAACAAAAACTCAACGATTTTGTTTACACTATTATGTTTTTAGAGCTAGTTCCTCGATCAATTATGCACATGATCTTCTAGTTGTATTTGTTCCAAGTCTGAGACAGGTGCAGCATCCACACTTAAGTGGAATCTTGATACTTTCACAAGAGACATAATTGAGGGGTTCCAGAATTACAGGTTCAAAACAGCTTCAAGAGCATCCATGTAACACCCCACCTTACTAGCAAGATATTGTCCGTTTTGGGTCCCACAGGCCCGCACGGGTTTATCCTTGAAGAAGCGAGCCCACCGTGGGGCCTGACTTCCCAAAACGCGTCCCACTAGTCAAGGTGAGCATGCACTTATAAGGCCCTGGCTTTGGACACTCGCTTCCGATGTGGGATATTACAATCCCCCCACCTTAAGACGAGCCGTCCTCGGCTCTGATACCAAATGTAACACCCCACCTTACTAGCAAGATATTGTCCGTTTTGGGTCCCACAGGCCCGCACGGGTTTGTCCTTGAAGAAGCGAGCCCACCGTGGGGCCTGACTTCCCAAAACGCGTCCCACTAGTCAAGGTGAGCATGCACTTATAAGGCCCTGGCTTTGGACACTCGCTTCCGATGTGGGATATTACAATCCACACTGTATCGCATGCATAAATCAGCCAGCATTCGTCTAATCTAATATAAGGTCACAATATATGATAGTGTGAGAGAACCCACAATATTCCTACACGCATTGGTCTGTAACATCAAAGCAAACCATTAATTATGCATCTTCAGTGATCACAAGAGAGGTGCTTGAATCCAGCTTCTGAACAAACCAAGCCTGAGCAGTTCTTTTGCCCTCTCCAACCAAACATTGCAAATTTCATCCTAGAAGAGAACAAAATGCACCTACTAACAGCAATTTCAACCAACACAAATAAGATTTCAAGGCTGAAGTAATTGATCCAAATATTATTTGTGCAATTCTGCTATCAGAGCACAAAAACGTCCAGGGAAGACTGATTTTTCTTGGGGAAATTCTGCAATGGTCCGATTCTCAGATCACGTAAAAAAGCCAGAACAAATTTAAAAGTTGAAGTGATTTTGGATTCCCTAAATCATGATGTTTGATACTGCATATTACCTCTTTCATAACAAAGAAAATTGAATGGTAATTGTATGTTGGTGAGGATTGCACACCCTACTTGTATTCATGTGCTGCCTATATATATAGACAGCATTGTGTTTGATTTAAATTCAGAAACATATAAAATCTATCCTATCTCAACTAAAATACAAAACTTGAATGAAGGATAAGTTAACTGGAATTTAAAAAATAACAACCGACAAATAAAGATTATTGTCCTCTATTATGGCTCCTTATGATAGAGGTCGAGAGAAAAGTCGAATCTTGATCTTGAGATTAAGGGAAATAGCTTAGTAAGAACAACTACAATTTGATAATTAAAAGACATATAAGTAACACGAAAGATCATTATTTTTGACTTGATCTCCAATGAAATCAAAGTCAATGATAACATGCTTTATTCGTGAATGAAATACTGGATTAGAACAAAGTTAACTAGCTCCAGCAATATATCATTGGACAACAAGACAACTTAACACCAAGATCAATTAAGAGATAGTAGGCCTAATTTAGTTTAGCAGCAATGTTAACAGATGAATGGTACACAACTTTAGTGGATTAACGAGCTACTTTTATATGACATAAGCTCTCATAGAAGAAAAGTCATTTTTGTCACTTGCCTAATCAGCATAAAAAAATAAATGGAGACATAAAGGTGAATCATGATAGATTTGCAAGCCATAATCAATTACACTACACAAATAATGTAAAAGATGTTTGAAAATAGCCTAATGTTTAGTTGTTAGACAATGCCTATATTGAGAAGGCTTGTTAACGATAATGACAATATAATGCCTTGTGATTAAGAGGCACTGAAGACTACTAACTACATCTATATGCTTAGTAGCATCAAATAAAAACGAGCTAGAATTTAAAATGAGGGGAGAACTTGGTGGTATTGGAGTGAGAATTGATTTGGCATCTGTCATGTGGGCGAGATATAATGTCTGTGATTTAATGTTTTTGAGAAAGTAACATATCATCTTTGTATGTAACAACTTCCATGCCCAAGAAATACAATAGCAATCTAAGATCCTTTATAGAAAACTATGAGCAAGAATTTTCACAAAGCTATAACCATCTGAGCATTGTCACTAGTGAGAATTAAGTTATGAAC
Organism: Populus alba x Populus glandulosa; assembly: GCA_033617975.1. NCBI lineage: Eukaryota > Viridiplantae > Streptophyta > Magnoliopsida > Malpighiales > Salicaceae > Populus > Populus alba x Populus glandulosa. Next base: position 10,288,490 of record CM066161.1, read on the forward strand.
ATAAACTATGTGATATTTAATGTGTCCATCAATAGTGAGTAAATATAGAGATGTATCAATATGATGATTCTTAAAACCATAATGAATATGAAAGGTGTGAAGTTCATGACACTAGGCTTGAGGAGTTTTTTTAAGGTTATAAATTGTTTTCCTAAGTATACATACATAAGATGAATTATCCTAATCAACAAAACCTGGGGATTGAGTCATGTAACTATTCTATGAGAGATGGCCCTATAGGAATATATTGTTCACATCAAGCTATCTCAAAGACTAATTATGACTCACAACTAGATTGAGAACAACATGAATAGTGTTTAGTTTGACAACATGATTGAAAACGTCATCGTAATCTACTTTTGGATATCAATGAAAGCTTTTTACAACTAAACAATCTTTAAATCTATTAATAGAACCATCATAATTATATTTAGTTATAAAAATCAACTTATTGCTAATGATATTATAACTTGAATAAGGTGACATTAGCTTCCATATTCCATTCCAAACTAGAGTATCACACTCTTTAAATATGGTCGAACACCACTTTATATGTTTAAGAGCTTGGGTCACTATGGTTGGTTCAAGATTAATGGATTTGAAGAGTTAGGTATAAAGACTCAATTTTATAATAGGTTTGCGAATGTTATTCTTTGCTTGAATAGTCATAATATGAGTAGAAGGTGATTCGGTTAAAATTAGGTAATGACTATTTGCAATTTGAGTGGGATTGAGGTTTATATGAAGAGGTAGCAGGTAAGGGTTTATGCAAGATTAAGTGTGATGAAACTTCACATCAAGGAACTTCCATTTCAAATTGAGAAATTAATGGTGATGCCAAAGAACTAATTGTAAATTTAAGTGGTGTTAGAATACAAGTGGTAATAACACTAGGTTGTGGAAGATGGGATTTACCAAAAAATAAGGTGAAAAGAAATAAAGTCTCAATGAACTTAACATGTCTTAATACATTAAAGTAAAAGAATCAAGCACTTTGAGTTAAAGAATAGCCAAGAAAACACAAGGTTTAGAATGTGAGTTAAAGAATAGTCATGTTTTAATACATTAATGACCTAAACTAAGTGACGAGGAAGATGATGGTAATGTTACTTTGGGTTTAGTTGACCATACGAAGATGAAGAGTCTTATAATCCAATAAACCAATTCATAAAACCTCCTATTTCTAATTTTAAGGATGCTTGTGGGTTGATGAAATGCTATGAAAATATTGGGCTTTGAGTTATATGAATTAAGAAATAAGTGTTCAGTTAGAGGTTAGACAAATCTTTTAGTACAAGTCTGAATTAATTAATGTAGTGAAGAGAAGACACATAATACATTAATTAGAATACAAGGTGCAATGTTCAACCACAATTTATGTGCAATTATAATATACACATGAATCAAAATATCAATAGCATTTATATGAATGAAATCATAAGAATTTCAATTTATTTGAGATCTCAAAGTTGATGTGTCTACATACATGTACAATTCATTGGTTATGAAAAATCTTCATTATCTTGATTCAAATTTTATTGCTAATATAGTTTTACCAATTACAATTGGTGACATAAGTATGAACTTTGCATCCAACTAAGAAACAATACAAAAATAATGAGTTTAATGTCTCATATTACACGACATGAGTAACTAAACAAAAGGTTCTTTAATGATTGTTTTATTTGCACGAGGATTCCATTCAAATTCAATCTAGAGTGTTATTAGCACTTCAAGAATCAAATTATGGTATAATTATCCAATGGGGTCACAATAGGCTGGATGATGACAGAACAATATTTGAAAGAGTGTTTTGGTCATTTAGAGTTCTAATTAAGGCCTTGGGTTCTTGTTATCCATTGATAAGTGTTGATAGCACTCACTTATATGAAAAGTATAATGGGAAGTTATTGGTTAAAGTTGGTTTTGGCACGAACAATGAGATATTTTCATTATATTTTGCTTTGGTCAAAAAAGAGATAAATTATAATTAGATATGGTTCTTAGTTTGTATTTGTCAAAACATTATAGTTGGCAATGCCATATTATGTATATTATTAGATATACATATTGCAAATAAGAATACCATAGTAGAGATATGGCATGAGCTGTTTGAATTTTATTGTTTTTATTCACGCCGCTTTATGAGTAACTTTAATATTATATTTAAAGATTCGAGTTTGAAGAAAACCTTGAATGTGATATGTCATGAACCATCAAAGTAAAAATTTGATATTTGGTATGGTACTATGATTAAGAATGACAAATGAATAAAAGAATGGTTAAAAGTTAAACAAAAAGAAAGATGAGCATTTTCATATGATAATGACTACAATTATGTTAATATGGTCATAAATTTATCAAAATTCTTTAATCTTATCATGAATGGTGGTCGTGCATCTCCCATTTCTACTCTATTTTAGTTGACCTTTTATAGGTTAAATAAATATTTTGTTCATCAAAGATTCAAGGCATAAGATTTCATATTTTATGGTATATTGTGGCTTTTACAACTACTATGTGAAATCACAATAGCTTTAAATAAATAAAAAAAACATATATGACAACTCTGTTTAACCATAAAATGTGTTATTTTTAAATGAACACTCCCATAACATAATTGAGAGACTTGACAAACAACTAACATGTATGAAAGAAATTGAAACAAGTGATAAATGGAAAATGTTTTAGCAACCATGTTCACATCTCATTGCAAGTTGAATCTCATAATTAGTTAAATTCACACAATTTATGAATCTTTTTTTTAGTGTTTATATGCTCCAAAATATATATGCTTCTTAGTTTTACCCTATACCCAACTAATAAATACGAGATGAATATATTAAGCTTAAGAGCATATCCAATTATATAAAAATGTAGAAGATGTTAAATAAGATTAGCTTGTATGCATACTGATATAGATGTAAGAGAGGGGTATATACAAAACAAACCTTGCATATGTAGTGAGAGAGATGGCATAACAGAAAAACTTTTGAGATTGAACAATGTATGTTATGTTTTACATTAATGTTGTTTGTTATTATTTTATTTCATTATTGTTAAAATATTGACAACTCATTTGACAAATATATCATATAAGTACACAATGAGTAATGATGCATATGAGAGGTCGCTTAACAAGTTTTATTGATGGTTCCCTCCACCGAAGGGACAATATGAAGATTAATTTTATTATATGTCTTGTGGATAGTTCAGTTTTATATTTGTAAGACCAAAATTAGTTTGCAGACATATAGGTTTTACATCTAATTTTACTTGTGATGGTTATATTATAACATATTTATATTTAACATTATAATAATACTAATATTATGTTATTTGATTGATTTTTATGGTATCAAAAAAATATATTTTTGCCATTATATTAATTCCTCTACATCTATGTATTCTTGTTTTCATCATGGCTATCGATTTTTATAGGATCACTCACCTCCAACATATCATGCTCGATTAATGATTGCTTGGTGCATTGGTCGAGAGATAGAGTAATGAGACCCATATGTTCTATCTATATGTTGAGAAGATGGTGCCCATGCTCCACTGTGTTGTTCTATTACTTAGGTTGCTCATAAATGTTGGTTTTGTGACTAAAAAATAAATGTATAACAAGAAGGAGATATGATGACATTTATTAAGATGCGCATTTGATGGAGTTGTTATTAAAGGAGATTACATCTAGCTTAAATGATTGAAAGAGAATTTCAGGGCCCTACCTTTGGATGATGCCACAAATGAGATGTTGCTTAGGTATGATATAGTGTACCTCATCTACAAGTCTAACTGTAATGTTGTGCTAGTCACATTTTTACTATAACAAGATGATTTTGAGCAGATTCTAATATATAGCTGGGGTTAACAATGTTTGCTTATCTTTATTGCCAAATATTTCATGGATACATGGCTAGAGAGAAATAAGTTGCGGGTTGTTTGATGCTTCTACATATATAATTATTTTAAATGTTTTGATTTATCTAATTTTATTTATACAAAAATACTACATTAAAATGTTTTGATGTCAGATAGTGTGAATTTAAGTGTTTTTGAGAAAATCCAACTTATGTGTGGCCATTCTACTAGGATGACTTAGATACACAACAACCTCATCGGTTATGATTTACAACATGCATTTTATTTATTTTTATAATATTATTTTTCAAATCAAACTTTTATATATCAAGGATATGATACAAGCAACTCATCTAATTTGCATCCAGAGTAACAATATACGGAGGTTAGTGGTCTCAATGCACTATTTTGTTATCATTGAGTTGCATTGCTTGAATCTTGTGATGTGGTAGTTTGGATTGCATTAACATATCCTAAATGATGTTGATATGATTGATGAGTTGCATGTAATTAATCATTGAGATATAAATGACAATAACTGGTTGATAACGCATGTGAATTATATCAACTATTAGCATGCAAAGAGAACACATATCTTTGAGGAGCAACATTCTATCATTGATATTGATGTCTAATATATGCATATAACATATTGCTTTATCACACTAATATAAGACTATATTACAAGGTATCCACGTGTATACTACAAGTTTCATACACCAAGATATAATAAATTGGTATGTATTAGTTGTTTTTTTGTCAACATAACTTAAGTGTCTTTCATATATATATATATTGGTATATATTTTTGTACACATTATGTGATTTTTTTATATGAGAGGGTTATCGAGCCACTAATACGGTTCATGATGAAATTGATGATGTTGTACATGTCATTATGAAAATTATAAACAGCTAATGATGTGTAGGAGAGGTTTGTATATATATGTAGTACAAGCATTAAACATGGTGATATAATAAATTTGTATGCATTGATTATTATTTTTTTGTCAACATAGCCTCAATTTCTTTCATCTATGGTGGATTGGTATGTGTTTTTTTTTTTTTTTTTATGTATTATGTATTAGGTGATGTTTTTGGTATGGGAGGGTCATTGAGCCACTACTATGGCTCACGATGCAACCGATTATGTTATACATTCCATTGCAAACAACTGGTTCACAGCTTGCCTTTCTGTACTTGATATGGTTGAGGAGGTTTCATGTCTGGATACTGTAAATAGCTGAGGATAAGGCAGCTTTACGAGGACAAAGACAAAGACAAAGACAAAGACATACATGATTTCCAAGATGCAATTTGGACGATGCATGAGCAGCAGCATTCAATGAACTACCAAGAACTAGCTAGATGTAGTTAAATTATAGGTATAATTTGTTCAGGTTTACACTTGCAATGAAATAATTTTGTTTTAAAGGATGGTTATATGCTGTAAGATCGCTTAGTTGTGCTACTCGCCAACAAATTTGTGTTATTTCCTAAAAATAATTTGCGAAATGTGCTATTTTCTAAAAGAACAAAAAAAAAAACCCTCTGTTTTGCTCAGTTGTCCGTTCGAGGATGTTGCTATACTGTCTCATTTAGTCGTCATGTGTAAGATATCCATTTGACTGTAACTTTTGGAGAAAGTTGCTGGTGAATTTATGCAATCTGAGGCAATGTCCTCTGTTTTGAACCATGGTGCATGAGCTTCTCTGATTGCTAACAAGTTGATTTCCCTTTTCTTTTTTTTCCCCGGAACAACTTTTAATTCCATAACAATTATGGGAATTGGAAATATGAGACTTTCAGTACTCTATCAGAAGCAATTCTCTCTTCTTCTTTTCCTTTTAAGAAATAAATCAAAGAAGCAACTTCTAATGATCATCCAGGAGAATTTAAATCGGATGAGGATAGAACATATCCCCTTTGCTCAACTTCAATTCCTGAGAATTCTTTTCAGCAGTTTCATCTATGGCAGTAAAAAAAGCAGCACATGCAATGTTTTGAAAACGTTCACCAATGAAATGGTCTCTGCAAACATTTTCTCAACAACTGCTTCTGAGCCAAAGAAAGAATCCTCTGGCCAATACATGCATAATTTGCGTTGGTGTCATCTTCTTCTTTTCCCTTCGTTGATCAAGCATCTTGTTGTTTAGCCTAATCATATATATTATGTTCCTACTGTTTCCGGGGATCTAGCTGATCCTCATCAGAAGGAGCTGGTTTGTGGAAAGAGATTTCAAATTTTGGAATGGCGAACACTGGCATTCCAGTTGTTACAAGCTCAAAACGGTGGAGCGCAATGACGTTTACAGTGCAAAGAATGGCTAGAAATTTGATGATACATAAATGCAAGACGGAATTTTATTCATAAATTAAGTACAAGACCAAAGAAATTAATTAGTAAACAGTAAAACTACACAAATTTAAATGTTCCAACTGGGTTTCAGACCAAATTGGGGACTAAATCTACCAAACCATTAACGATGTTCACGGCCTTGAAATCAAACAGAAGGCGACGAATGAACATTCCCATGTATGTAAACTGTAAAGGAACTATATCTTTCAATTTTATGCTGCATATATAAAGGCCCAGCGGGTGCTAATAAACCACCTCAGCAACAGCCAGACATAGTGGCCATGCCTTTCCTACCCTACCCCTTCTCCTCTCTCGCAAACCATATATAGATGTTATCACACGACAACAATGAGAATTGTTTGTCTTCAAAAGCTAGAACTGGCTGCCTGAAAATGTTTGGCCAAATTGCCAGTTTTCTGGCACGGCGTTGTAGCTAGTCACAGTCCTACCATCACTTGTGGTGACCTGGAAAGAAAGACTTTGGCCATTGAGGTAAGAATTGCTTTGCCAGTTCTGGCCCCAGTTCCTCGACATAGCTTGCCACCCTGTATTAGAACCCTTGATCGACACTGATTGAACATCTCCTGCTCCAGCAACGTTTGTGATCAACACCAGATTAAAGTAAGAGTGCCCATTGATGGTAAACCTTATTCCTCCTTTCTTGACACAGGGGACCCTGTTTGGAGTTTGGACCAAAACAAACTGTGTTAATGACATGAGCTCAATCTATCTGATAATGGTGGATGCTATGTTGCTCCAACGCATGAGCTAGAGCTACCGCAGAGCCAAAGATCATAACTAGCCACCGTATAAATGATCTATAAGCGTATGGAATAAACTAGAACTGGTTCGTTTAATTTTGCAGCATATTTAATTGTAACCGATGGAAGGCACTTGCCAATCTGTTAATTATACAATTGGGTGAAATTATATGAAAATGAAAGTTGAATATCTCAAATGAGAGGTTGATTTTTACCTTCTGAATGAGATTGGTACAATTCCAGCGCTGTATTGAGCGATTTGCAAGAAAGCTGGCTCAGCCATGTCAAAGTGTTGGAGGGGAGGATTACACCAGCCACCGTTGTCATTAGACAAGGCAGAGTTAGGGGGGCAGAAGTTAGTGGCGGTGACGGTGATGGACCCAGGGAGGCACCATTTGGGGTCACTGTCACATCTCATCTCATAACAAGAACCACAGCTCAAGCCATTGTTGAATAGGGCAGTACTAAGTGCTGCAGTGTTAGTACCATACCCTTGACTGTACAAATTGCCATACCCACAAGCACCTCCTGCAATATTTAGTGTATATATATATATATCCATTAAGAGCCAAAACTTTATTTAAAGGAAAAATCAAAGTTGTAATTCACACTCTGAGTCCACTAGACAATCTGTGACATCTTAAGGACTATAGTTTTTGAGTGACATTTGAGCTTCGTGACATGTGCAAGAGTAGAGTACTGTTTTTCCCCCCTTTAACACTATGGTTTGATATATGGACTTATTGGTATAACAAACAATATCTTACATTTTTCATATAAATCTTTTCAGGAAGTGAAATTAGAAAAACCATTCAGTAGAAGTAGCATTATTGCCCTATGAAGAAATTAAGAAAAGTTGCAGAAACATACCCATTGTCCCAGAAGCATCACCCCCGCCATAGAAAGTGGCATGGCCACCTTGCCACCCTCCGTCGTCCCCATAAGTGCCTCCAACGCACAGGTGGAGCACAAACAAGAGAAGAGAGATAGTAGCTGCCATTGTCATTGTTGCTGGTAAGGTGTATCTATCAGGCGAGGAGAGGGAAAGTTTGTGTGAGAAAGACTCGACGCTTGGTGCTAAGGAAACGAGAACATGAACGCTTTATATAGGCAAAGAAGGGGGCGGAGGTTGAGGGCGGTTGTGATGTGGACGTGTGGAGGAAGCTGAGACAAGCTAATAAATTACCATGTTAGATAGCCAAAGCCACCGCGAAAAATACTGAAACTCCTTGTCATATTTTCTTTCAAAGAATCGGAGGGCACATGCAGATGTTCTCAGTAGGCATACCATACAAGCTGACAAGGACCAGAGCCCAAGGACCCCACCTGCACATGCATTCATCTACTGTTTTCTTTTTCCCTGCTTAATTTCTTGGGTTTTTTTTTTTTTTTTTTTGGGGAGGTGCTTGTCACGTATGGGAACGTGGAATTTTCTTCTTAAATTGCCTGGAATTGCTGATCGCGGTTTTCGGGGCTTTGATTGGGGAATTTGGATTTTCAAAGTCCACACAGGTAGGTTGAGGAACTCGAGGGGTCATTTTTTTATTTCATGTTTTTTAAATTTTAGTGGGGGAGAAGCATTTGATATGTTTCATTGAAGGGTTTTTGCTCTACATAAATTCAATTATAGGTGTTGCGATTTATTTTTTGAATTTTCTAATACTTTTTTTAAGAAAAGAGAAAAAGAATGAATATATCTATTAGCTTGAAATGAGAATTATTTCCTTAGAAAAACATGTTTTATTTTCTTAACTCTTCACTTTCCTGAAAAGAAATATATAAAACAAAATAATTCCCTTTCAAATTAAAATAAAGATCTTATTTGATTTATCTAATATTTCATGCTCGTTCATTTTATTATTTTCAATTTTAAAATTATTATATTTAGCTTTTCATGAATAAATCATTTTAGAATAAATAAAAAAAAATCCCTATTCTAGTCTCGTGGATGAGAATAAAGCCTAATTCCTCCACGTAAACACCCTATTTTAGTTTAGTCTCGTGGATGTCAATAAACATAATTAGCAAAACTGTGGACAGTGACTTCAAGAATCATTAGTCGGTGGCTAACATGAGTTATCAAACCCCATCCTGCATTGATTTTATCAAGGAGATTGGCTCTAAATTACATGGACTGAACTTCAACCCAAAATCAACCTAATTTTTTTAAAAAATATTTAGAGTTTTAATATTTTATATAAAAAATTAAAAAATAATCCATATAAATATAAACAAGACATATTATAAATAATAAAATTTAAAATATTATTTCAAAAGGTTTTTATCTTAAAATTAAAAAGATACTGTATTATTATTTTAAGTTGAAATATTCAAATTAAAAATGTTTTTTTATTCCATATTTAAAAACATATTTTTTTTCTTGTGAACATAGAGTATAAATACTGAAGGGTTTTAAATTCCACATTAAAAAAATAAAACACTCTTCTAATATTTATATAATAAATTTTGAAAAGGATTAATAATCAACTACAAAATTATAAAAAAAGTCTCTAGTTAGAAGAAAAAACACATTTGAAAAAAAAAGTCTCTAACGGGTTTTACCGGGTCACTTAAGTCCAGGTCGACCCGGCAGGTCATCCGAGTTTGATTATTTTATTATTTTATTAGTTTTTTACCTTATTCAAATTAATTTAGCCGCTAAATTAATTAAATATTAAGTTGATTTATCGGGTTAGTTTAAATTTAATAACTATGAATACTATAATAATTACAAATTTAAACATGATTAGAGAGGAAAAATAAAAAGAGAAGACGTCGCGATTAATAAATTAATAATACAAAACAATATTTGTCTATATCTGAGGTTAAAGTCAGCAGCACACGTACGTAGTAGATTTTAAATAAGAGGAGATTACACAACCGGACAAAAGTCAACACCCATCAAGGAGATTACCGGTTTATTTCTACAAGGGAACAGTGTAAATAATTAAAAAAAAAAAACCTAGTCAATATTTTGCATAAACTCTTAGACTTTTGAACATGTTAGAAATTGAATGGTTCAATTTTTATTCTTTATTTAGCTACTTATTGGTGGAATTAGAATGAAATGGATTTTTTTTAGAGGCACACGGCAGAGTGCTTTTGAGAAAAAAAAAAAAAAGCTCTTTGTGTGAGCTTTGAAAGAGAAGAAAAATTGGTGAGATATTTGTTATTTTATATATATATATATATTTGTGAGATTTTTAATTTTATTTTGAACTCTTATATTTTTATAATTAAATCTTAATTTATTTTTAGTAAGTAATTTGATTAAACACGTTAAAATAATATTTTTTTTTCTTTTTAATTTCTCAATTCAATAAGAATATTTGATCTACCAATAAAGTGTTAATCTAGCAGTTAAAACATTATTATATCCCTGCAAGGGTGAGAATATAAATTCAATCTCTAGAAAATACATTTATTAGGAAGGACAACCACAAACCCCGAACGGAACTAATATTACCTCTTAAAATAATATAAGAACACTCGAATAAAAACTAAAAAAAAAACTAGGAATATTTGATCATAAGACTTCTTGAAGTGTTTTTCAACAAATATAAAATATTTTTAATAACATAAATTACCGAGCTATAAAATCATTACGTTAATCTTAATTAATAGATTTTCCGAACGAATCTTTAATTAATCGGAGTTGATCAGAAATTTTTTATTTTTGTTGGAAAAACGCAACCGCCTTTTTTGTCTTTTGCAAAGATTTCGTCTTTTACATATATTTTTCTTCTTCTGCCTAAAGGATTCTCATGCTTAATTCAACTTAATTGATTTAATTAATTAATCAATACAGGGCTTGATACGCACCTACCATGTTAGCATCACATGCAACTCCCGCACCCCACGGTCCCTTGTCTTCATGCATCTCTTTCTTATGAAATTTGAGAAGCTTTAATTTATTAGAAACATGTTGTAAGAGAATAAGTAAGTTACTGATTTGACCCAAACACACACTCTACATTTATAAAACTTTGAATAACACAATTTTATATTCCAATTGATATCATATGAAGAGGAAAATGGACATCCTTTCATTATCCAATCTCAGCAAGAATATCCTTCCACGATATCCTTGTATTTGTCAGTTTTACATTATAAAAAACCATGGGACCTCATTTTTCCAGCCATCACAATAGCTAGATTTTAGGATTTTAGATGATGCTCTTTTAATTCTAAAATATAGTGGCCCACACACGTGATCTTTCAATGTGTGCCAGACACATGGCCTGGCCTATTTTTTTTTTTTTTTAATTTTATTTAAAACTAATACATTTTTTTATATGTATTTTTTAATTTTATTAAATTAATTTTTTAATTAATACCCCTTATCTATGATTTTGTTTTTGCTTATCTAGACATTTTTATATAGAGATTATTTTTTAATTATATGGGTTGTGTTTAATTTGTTAAAAAGTTCGTATGATTCATTTATAATTTTTATTTAATGCATTTTATTTAGATTAAATATTTGTTTTATATAATTGTTTGATATATGCGGCCTTGTATAATATTTGTTTTTAATTTTATTAGATAAACTTTATATGTGTGTTGATCTATATTATATATTGATTTTAAGAAACAAATTTATTAAACACAACCTTGTAAATAACATATGTTGCGATATTAAATATTTTGATTTGTCTCTTATTTTTTCCCACTTATATTTTTATTTATTTTTAATGATTTTTTTTTCATTCATTTACACAATATTTCATGATTTATTTAATTACATGCGTGCATAAGTTTTTCAATTTATATTTACGATCTTTTTAATATAAAAAAAAAACACGTTGAAAAATTCTACATGTTAATTTTTTTTAATCATGTATTAGTGTTTTGAATTTAATCCTTATTCTTATGATTTCTTTTTTTTTTTCCTTAACCCTTTTATAAAAGTTTAATTATTTTTAATTTCACCCTTTAATCCAAGTTGAAAGCGTATTGTTTTTTTTTTTGTTTTTTTTTTTTCATTTTCATCCTTATTCTTTTGGTTTCCTTTTGTTAATGTTTTTGTTCTTTTCATTTTAAATCTCAAAGTGAAAATTTATTGTTATCCTTTAATTTATGGTTTTTTTCAATTTTTTTCTATTAAATTATATGATATTATGACCTAGAACATAATTTTGTCATGTTAATCCAGACTACCGCTTCCCTATATATATATATATATATATATAGTTTTGATTTTTTTCTTAATTTATATTTTTATATATTTATTAAAAATATTTTTAAGTTTGTATTTCACTTCTCTTTTATTTTTTCTTATTTATCATTTTTAAATAGTTATTATTTTTAATTATATTGAATATGTTTAATTTTTGAAGAAATTAGTATGATTTATTTGTAATTATATATATATATAAATTAAATTATTGTTTTTAAAAAAAATTATTTCTTATAATATTTTTAATACATGCAGCCTTGCATACTATGTTTTTTCTTTTTATTTTATGTAATAAATCTTATGTGTGTATCGATTTCTATTTTAAATTCATTTTAATAAATAAAATCATTAAACACAATTAAGTAAATAACTTATACTGCAATATTAAATATCATGATCTACATTTGTCTTTTAGTTTTTTCAATTTTGATTTTGTTTAAGGAAAAAATTACAAAGCCAAAAATGGTTTGTTGGGGTGTCTTTTTTCTCTTTTTTTTTTATTGAACTTCAATTTTTTTGTTTTCATATATATTTATTCTCATATTGTGGAGAAAAAAATATTTCAAAGAAAAATCATGTTATTAAATTTTATAAAATCTATGACATGTTTGCAGGTTTAGCTAGTTGACTTGGTTTAAAGATTTGGCGAGTTTAAGTTTTTTATTTTTTGTGCTTTAATTAATTTTTTAACATCTCAGTATTTGGTTGATGTTTGATTTTATGATTGCCTATTTTTTTATCATAAAATTAAATAAAAAATAGTTTTGAAAAAAAAAACAAATTATAATAACACTAGAGTCCATAACTCAAGTTACCCAGTTTATAGATTTGACAAGCTCACCCACTAATTGAATATGTTTTTTTTTCCCTTTAATTGTTTTTAATTATTTTTCAAATTTATCCTTCAATGTTAGATTTGTTTGAAAATAAACTACATGATTTATTTTTGTTTACTTTCTATAGTGATTATTTCTATAGGTTGATGCTCAATTTTGTTACAATATATTTTTATCATATAATTAAAATAATTTATAAAAAAAATTATTAAACTCAATGGAGTCCATGATATGGGTCGTTGGGAGACTAAGATCAACCCAATCTATCACTATCTCAATAATATTTTTTAAAAAATTATTATCTTGAAGTTTTTTTTAAAAAAAGTTAAGCCATGTTTTTAGCAGTCATCAAGATTGCATTTGGACCAATAAAATCAATTAATTTAGTTCGGCTATCTTTCACGCGATTTAATTAGAAATTAGACTTAAGCAAATAGGCTATGAAGCTTTAAAATTGATTCATTAAGTTAGATTTAATTACACCATAAACAAATTGTTCATGTTTTTAACATTTTTAAAAAATTAATCTAACCCACGTCGAGAATCTCAAAGAGGTGGATTTTATGCATTACTTGGGCTCTTCAGGTTTCACTTTTACTTGGATGAGTTTCGACTTAAATAAGTAAATTCTTTTCTAAAAGACAACACCAAATATTGTTCACCTCTTCTTTGATAATAGAAAAACACAATGGATAAACCAAATAATTAGCATAAGCAACATAATCAACAACTTTGCCTTGTACTTACTATAAATGCGAGTATTGTCAATACTAATCAAAGGATGACATAATTGAAACCTATCAATTGAAGTACCAAATGCCCAAAATGCTTCTCTAAATGTTGCCTCATTTCCATCAACCATTTTATGATTTCAGGTGACACTCATTCTCGGATTTGAATCTTTGATAGCTAATGGCATTCTACGCAGGTTTTGAAAGGATTCTTTATGTGTACCCAACACCCACTCCAATATTTTTTGTTTAGCTATACATGCTTTCAATATGAAATGTTATTCACATAATTCCTCTCTTATAGCTTGAATTGTTGTAACAATTGTCCTTATTATATCTATTTTTACAATTGTCAACATTACCTCAATAACGAGATCTAAGTCAATTTGACAATGTCATTGCTAAATAAATGGGTTTTGACATGTGTGACCCTTTTAATTTTGAGATCTCCTATGAATTAAATATCTGGTGATATCCTTCATGCAAATATCATTTATATTCTGGTTGTTTTATGTATTACAATTAAATATAAGTTTTGGTTGAACGATGAACCTTATACCATGTACATCTTGGTTCCATATTAACATTTCTTGTGCCAATGTTTGTTTCTTTACACTACCACCTAATTTAGATGGACCAGCTACTCGTGATGCTTGTATGATCCTCTAACTATTACACGCCCCCCGGGTGAACTCATACTAGAGTTTAATAATCTACGTCTAACATATTAATCCTATTAATGCTTGCAAACCTATACATTGAATTCACACATACATCACTGCATATGGATATACTGACATAACGAGCTTGATTAACCCTAATTTGCAACATCTTACATATAATTTTGACTTCTATTTCAAACATATTCCAATCAAGTTGATCACATAACATTTTAGATAACTTGTTAAGGGATATATCTAATGTAGCAAATAGAAACTCATGGCTTCCTCTATTATAAGTGATACCAAGATCGATATTGACAATGACACCACCATGAAAGCATAGTATTCTAAAATTACTAGATATTCTATCAAACAACACAACAAAATACAAGCGTAATTTATTAATATTTTGGGGTTAATCAAGGTACATACTCTATTCAACAAAAGCATAATAGTAACATAATTGGAGAAAACTTAAATTCATCAAATTTTATCATCATATCAAAATTATCAACCCTATTCATATATTTTAATCAACAAAACCATAATGGTAAGATAATTGACAAAAACCTAAATTCATCAAATTTTTCCATCATATCAAAATTATCAACCCACTTCATATATTTTATGGTTAATTATCTTATTTTAAACATAATTAAATATAATTCTTAATTTAACATGAATAAAACCTAACTCTAACCTTAATTCATAATCAACAACAACCCAAAATCATTGATTATTTTACAAAATAACATAATTATCAACTCAAATTATATTTAATTAACATAATTATAAAAAACCCTATTTTGTGTGTTTAAATCCCTAATTCTATACCTTAACATTTTTAAATAAACAATTAACCAACATCAAATTAGTAAAGGAGAAGTGTTGAATATACTTCCAAATATAGAATATGAGTAATGGTTGTGACCAATGAGGGCTATTTTTGGTCAGAAATAGTATGACCTATGATGGGAGGGGGGTTGATTCATGGTGTTTTAGGTGTGTTTCATGGTGGCGAGAGAGAGGGGGGGTTATTTAATTTTGTTTGGAGTTGCAAGTTATAGATGTCATTTAGGACTCGTTAAAGCATGCTATATCCCTAAATATTTATTCACTATGGTATTTTATTATAATTTTTTTACTATGCTATAAACAAAATAATAAGTTATTAGAAGAAATTTTGGAATATGTAATTTTAATTTAAAGACAGCGGACAATCATGGTCTTACGTTGTTTAAATAATCTATCCTAGACAACCACGGATAAAAATAAGCAATATTTATAAAAATAATGAAAATGCATGTAGAAATAAGAAATATGATAAATGAAAAAGATATTATTCAAGAACAAGAGCAATATTTAAGAAAAAATATGTGAGCTAAATCTCTAAAAAGGCTAGAAATTTGGTCTTCAAAATTAATTTTGATTTTGAAAATAGCCTCTACCCCATCTATTGTCGCCAATATGTCGTGAAGCTCTGAAATAGCTTTCATGATTGAGATTCTGGCTCTAATCAAACTCTAATATTAAAAATTTATAGCCTAGTCAAGGAGTAGTGCACCTAGTAATATTAAACTCGGACTTGCCTGGTAGGTCGACTCGGGACCTGGACTGGTCCGGGCAACTCAAAAGATCGGTGCAAGGAAAAAACCGGCCAAACCTGGTCTGACTCGGGTGACCTGGCCTCAGTCGGGTGAGACCCGAAATATATATATTAACTCACCTGTCTCAGGAAATTTGGGAAAGCAAAAGGAAAGCTAAATTTTTACCCTAATTTCTTTCTTTGTAGTTTGAACAATCAAATTATATTCTTCTGCTGGTTTTCTACTGGTGGCTCTATTGGATTTTTTTTTCTTTGCATATTCTAGCCTCTTACTGGATCTTGTAGAACTTTGCAGTCTGCACCAGTGGTTCGAAAAAGAAGTTGGATTCCACTTTTATAAGCTAGGTACTTCCTCTTTCTGCTTTACAATGTTTTATTTTGGGTTTAATTGTGCTGGCAATAATTTACCATTTTTGCTACTGCAAGTTGATGTTTTATAATTTTATTATCGAGTTGATTCTTTTGCAATATTACAGCTGTTAAATTGAGTTAACTGTTGTTCCTTTCAAGTTTCAACAGTTAACTCTTGTTCGTTCTTTCTTATTTAAGAAATAAGCTTTAATTTAACATATTCACATCCCATCTCTCTATTTTAATTCTTCTTTTTTACATTGATATCTAGAGTAAATATGAAGAGAGAGAGAAAATAACATCGAGTTCTTTTTTGTCCTAGAAAATTAAGATCTTCTTGTCTCTTGGAGATTTAAGAATTTGTTAATGGATTCACTAGCACATTCAGATTTTGAGTGGACAATGTTCAATTTTTAAGAGCTATTTTAAATTTGTTAATAGTATTTTTTTTTGTTAATGATTTCCATTCCAATTCCCAGAAACTAACTAAACAATTGTAGAGAAAGATCATTAAACAGTTCAGACGAACAACATAATCAAAAGATTACCTTGTTTTTTATTTAGACCTTTTAAAATAGGTAGAGTTTGTATGTTTAGAAATTTTTAATTCTGCGTAGAGATGAGTGATTGGATTATGAGTTAGTAGTTTTCAAAAATTACCTTATCTTATGAAATGTGAAAATAAAATTTACAATCCTTCATAGAGTGGGGAGCATGGTTTCTCTCAGCTTAAATGTGTCTCTATGAATACTGGCATTAATTAAGTCCTTTCAACTTCGGCTAAATGCCTAACAATCAGCAGTTCATCGTTTTTTTTGTTTTTATTTTCTTTGACTTCTGTAAAATCCAATGTTATAATTAGCCACTGCCATATTATGTGATGCTTGCTATTTTGTTATATTTACAATAAAATTTTATTCTGTTATTTCTTATGAATATAAAGTGGCTTAGTTTATCTATGCATGAGAGTCTTCTGAATGTGCCATCAATTAATTAATTTAGCTTTTATTTTTCTAGCTTAATACAAATATATCTTACATATTTTCAGTATTTTTTATGGACAAGAAGTTTAATGCAGATTGTTTGTTTCTCTTAGTTGACCAGTTTTTTTTTTATAAGCATTAATGAGGTTGGCTCAATTCCATTAGTATTTGATTCAAATTTTGCTTTTATGAACACTGAAGAACTCAATGCCTATATTCAACCAAAATAAAGATGTTGTATAGAAAAAGTGTGGTTATTCCAATGAGGTCTCGTACTTTACCAATTTTTTTTAATTATATTAGTGTTAAGTGTTCAACATATTCTAAAATCTTTTATTTTCTTTATGTAGTTGGAGATGTTGATTTATGGATTCTAATGCAAAATGGAGTTAAAATGTTGATTAATAGATTCTAATGCAAACTAAAGTTTTCACCTTCTAATCTATTGATGCTAATTAATCATGCTAGTATAAATTTTAATGTGATATTTTCTTGTTAATTATGCTAGCATATATATATATATATATATATATATATATATATATATGTGTGTGTGTGTGTGTGTGTGTGTGTGTGTTTGTTTGTTCCTGACCCAAATCAACTTACAAAACCTGTAATCCGGTCATTTTACCTGGTCAACTATCAAGTCGGGTCTGATAACAATGAGTGCACCTTTATCCTTTCAAGCTAACTTATTGAACTTTTGCCTGTCAATCTATTCATGTAGTCTTCGCACATCCTAATTTTCTTTCATTCCTCGTAAAATGCTATTTTAATTCATAAATATATAGTAAGGTTTACATTTCCATGAGTAATGAAATATTATATTTTAATTTTAGCAACTCACTTCCTTTCTTTCTTCGATGACATAAAAGGGAAGGAACTTAAACGTTATATATATATAAAAAACATGTTTTAATTAAATTCATAAATTTTTAAATTTAGATTTTTCTTTCTAAACTTGAATTTTTTTTTATTAACTGGACTCTTATTAATAAAAAATATACTGTTAAATTTTAATTTTTTTATTTTAAACACCTTCAACTAATTTCTAGCCATTATATGATCATTCCAACATCTTTTTCTCACTAATATATATATTATTTTCTCATTTCTTGTATGGAATCAAAAAATAGATAATAACAAAATTCAACTTTTTTCTCAATGATTTCTTGATAATTTGGCAGCTACATGGAAATATATAACAAAAATTGATATTTCCCATAATGAAAAACGATAGAAAAAAACTCAATCGGATACAATTTATTAATTACTAGTCATGTACCTCCAATCTGTGTACAAGATAATTTTATTATTATATATATGGAAATATATAACAAAAATTGTATTACACATTTGTAGAGAAAAGTATCTCTTAATCACATTCTTTAAACTAATTATATTTAATAATCATACCTCTTCATGTTTTGATGTTATTTTATGAATAATCACATACCTTATATCCAAAATTAATGTATTTTATTATTAGAATTATAAATTTTAAAGAATACAACCGTTGTCGAAGATTACAACAATTCTCTATCAATAGTCGCCGCTATAATTTTTTATTATAAATTTATAATCTTTAAAATAATAGGACGTGGTATAAACCATATATTTTCATTTTCTTATGCCTCTTCGCAGTTTTATTTACTATTATATATAGAAACGTTGTTTTTTTTTTTTTTCATTAGAGTTACAAATTTTAATGTTTACATCTATTGTCAACGATTACTACTCTATTCCGCCATGACTTAGTCGCAGGGACCATCTACAAGATAAAATAAAGAAAGGAAGGACAGTCTAGAACATTGCCTTGGAACTGGACATGAACAATCATTATTTCTTATTAATTTAATGAATGAATGGATTGATGTGGCATACAAGCATTATCAAGGACAGGGGTAAATAACCATTGGTGGCCGTGATAAAACTTCAAATTAAAATATTTGTTATTTTTATGATTTTATATTGTAATCTTATAATTTGATTATCACTAAATTAAAAGTTTATATAGTTATTAATTTTAAAATTCATAAAATTAATCGAAATATACACAAACTGACCGGGACATCCACACTAATAAATAAATAAATAAAAAATGAGGGGTAAATAAAGCTTAATTGGTCAAATTTTAAGTTTATTTTTTAAAAATTATTAATTTAAGTTTTATAAATATCAAAACTATTAAAAATTTATATAATCGTTAATTTTAAAATTTATATAATTAGTTGAGATAAGTAATATTAACATTTACGTGGCAAAGAGCCGTTTTCTTTACTCGGAAAACTGATATAGAAAAGTGCATGGTTTCAGTTTTTTCGAGGAAGTGTCCACCAGCAGCTTAATAACAACTAGGGATCCTGAAGCAGCAAAGCTCTAATTACTGGATTGGTGTGCGATTATTCACAAAAAGGGGCTAATGTTGCTGTTGGCTGGGACCGAAAATGTCCTTCACAAGGGATTGTCTTGTACGTAGTTCCCTCTGGACCATGCCACGGGGGCATTGAACAGTCTCTTTCGAACTCGGTCACAGCTCGGAGCATCCACAGACAGTCCCATTAAGAGTTTCCAGCATGCATGGTGCACTTCAAACTCGGTGTTCACTCCCTCCCATGTGAATTTTAATGGCAGATTGAGAGCTTAGGGCCCCGCTGGCCCTTACAAGGTGACAACTAGTTAGTTATGTTCGGTGCCTTTCTCTCTAATCTCATGTAACTTGCTAACAGCAACAGGATATATGTTGCCTGAGGTAAGAAAATCACCTTTGATTATTAACTATTGCATATACAAGTCCAGTAAACTACGAGTAGAGGTGAGGGAAAAGTAGATAGAAAACAATAAAAAATTTAATTTAATTTATTTTTTAATTTTAAATAAAAAATTTATTTTCTTATTCAAGATCACTCCATGTTTTCTATTTATATTTTTTTCTCTCTCATATAATGCTTTAGTAGGAGTGGCCAAAGCAAGAAAAACTTGCAAAGATCACTTGGTTCACATGTATATGATCGATATGGCATCTAGCAACAAAATCAAAGTCAAAATGTATTGTTTATAATATTAAATCAATATAAATAAAATTGGATCTTTAAGTATGAAAAGTAAAACATTTGATGCCAAGATTTATAGCCACGAATCATATAAAAACCTCAAGTATGTATAGTTTTTCTACCGTTTCCTTTATTTATTTTTTGGGATCATATACTAACCCTAATTTCATTTTTTTTTCAATGAGTTATGAAAATAATTATCTTTAAAATAAAATCATATTACCAAATATTAAATAAACCCAACAAGTTCACATAAATAAAAAGATTATCCAAATAAACACAATAAATTCTATATTGAATCCAATCTGCCCAACAACACTGTCCCTACGACTAGTATATATGCAAACACAAACCCTTTCATAAATTTGATTATACTATAATACTTGATGGGTTCTATAATAACCTTTCAAACAGTAAATCATCACCTTCGACAATAGTTGAAAGAATCAATACTGAAATTTTTAAAACAGCACTACCAACAAGGTAGCTCTGACTTTTTAATTTTTGCACCATCAACCCCTAACCTATAATTTCTAGGATTTTTCTGTCTATTTTAATATGTTGATTACTCACCATATTGCGAGCATTAACTTTAGTTAGTGGGGATGGATTAATGGAAAGTGTTTTTGAAAAAAAATAATTTTTTAAATTTATTTTTATTTTAAATTAATATGTTTTTTATGTTTTTTTAGATCACTTTAATGTGTTGATATAAAAAATAATTTTTTTAAAAAATATTATTTTAATATATTTTAAAATAAAAAACACTTTAAAAAACGACCGATACAACACCCCGAATACCCTATAAGTTGTAAAACCTAGGATCAACGGCGGAGTTGGAATGATATAATAAGAATGGCTAAAACTCAAGATATATTTTATTATTAAAAATTTTATCTATTTAAATTAAAAATATATTATCTTATACTATATTTAAACACTAAAAATACGTCCCTGCCCACCTCCCTATGATTCCACCCCTGCCTAGGATGTAGTGTCATATATTATAATCTTGTAGGTAATAGCTTGGGACATATAAGCAAGTAGGGGGCTATGGAGTTGTTTCATTATTTTATTTGGTTCTTGTTTGAGCTAATTAACTTGAATCATTCAAGGCAAAATATTCACATTAAGAATCATGTCTGGTAGGGTTCCAATTCGTCTACACAACCCTAATTCTATAAATGTAAATCTTATCCTCTATTTCTATATTACTTTATAAACATTGATTAGAAATTATATATAATTAACCTCAATCTCATTTGTTACTTGTCATTTTGATTATTGGTATAGTAATTTGTGAATTAATATTCAGAAATTGAATTATTTAGTTTCAAATACATTATTTTGATTTTATAGCTTTGCACAACGTAAAGACTACATCACTTTAACTTTGATAAAGTGAAAGTACACAAGGTTAATTTTAGTGATCTTAAACTTAGAAAATCTATAAAAGGGACATTATATACTTTATTAAAGCGTTTGGTATGATAAATAACAATAGATTAGGCATAATAATTTTATTATAAAGTTATCTGATGCAGCTTTAGATAATTTTTATTATAACAATAGATTAGGCATAATATAAAAATCAATTTTTATCATGTTTTTAGTATTGTTCTAAAGAAGTAATTTTTGTTCCATTAAAAGGAAATAGTGCAAAGCTTATTCAATTCCCTTTAGAAATTCGGTTATCTTTTCTTCATTTTTTTCTTTGTGACATGTCGGGGGGGGGGGGGGATCCCTCATTTCTCTCCAAAATTGAAAGGCTAGAAGAAGGAATAGAGAAAGGGGTTTCTTGTTTTTGAACATATAATCTTTTTTTTTATGAAATGGAACCTCTAGTGAGGTAGCAAATTTTCCGGTAGAAGAAGATGAAAAAACAGTTGATAGGGAAACGAGATGACACGCTGTTTCATGCAGTGGTAAGAGCTGGTTAAGGAAACGATAGCTGATAAATAATCTTGGAGAAGCTGCATAGTGTTGACTATGATGTTTTCAAAACATAACCAGTCAAGAGAAACTGCTTAATTTATACATTGTTTTAGAGTGTTCTCATGTTGGTATTAGTGAAGGAGCTGATTAAGTACCATGACAATGGTTTGGCTAGTCTCAAGGCCAAGCAAGGTGATTTGAGTAACTACAGTTTTCAATTCTTGAAATTCCCTGGAAGAATGTATGATTGGATTGGGCTTCATGTTGGTTTAATTGCTTCTTGTTTTGTGTTTGGTGGTCGAGAAAGTTTAAGATAGATTTGAATTTGAATTAGTGTGACTGTCTTGTTTTGGTATCCTAATTTTGTCTAATAATAGTCTTAAGGGCACGGTGTTTATTGAATTAGGTAATCTTTTTGACTTGGTTAAGATTAATCTTATGTTTAATCTGTTTGGGTTTTGATTATTTATTTTTATTTATTTTTGGGTTAATTTGATTGGGTCAAAATCAGATCAGATATTTAAAATTTTATTTGGTTTGCTATTTTTTTAATAAAAAAGTTTCTGGTTTAAGGAGGTGTTTCCTTATGCTTGTTTTTGGTAGTTTTTCTAAAGAAAAAAAATAGATTTTTCAAACATAGCCTTATAAAAATATAAAAAACTAAAATAATAAATATAATAAAATGAAAAAATGATTTTTGTCTATTGCATACAACCCAATTCTTATATAAATTGTATTTTTATAAGAAAAGAAAAGAAAAAAATTAGCATTATATTAAAAAATACCAGTATTGTTTTTTTTTCTTTTGCTTTTTTGAAGTTACAACAAGTTTTTAAAATTCCTTAAGAATTTTGTCAATATTTTAATAACCCTTAAAATTTTTAATTCACGAGAATTAGTTGTTAATATTCTAATATAAATATTGGACCTACAAGTACGTTGATATTTAAATATCAGAAATTAACTATTAGAAATTAACTATAAAATTCTTAAAATTATTCTAAATATTCATTAATTTTAATTGGAGTTATTTTTTCACTATAATATACTAGTTGTGGAAAACCATTTTATCTTCTAGGAGACTAGGATATGTAAACTCTGTTATGACAATTATATGAAGTCTTTCAATAAGAATTTATTTGGGTATACAAACCCATGATAAATTTAAAATGCTAGATTTATTTATAAGAGTACATTTTTTTTCTAAGCCATGGACAGATCACCGGTTAGAAACCCATCAAAATTTTTAAATCATATCTACACCATATAATGTAACTTACTTTATGTAGGTTGCGCTAGGGATGTTAATACATGTCCTAGCCACAACTAGTTCTTTATCCTTGAAATTTCTGACAAAGACTAGTACACTCGAATACACTCAAATCTCTTAGCGACCTTGAACCAAATAACTAGGTGATGACTTTTTGACCCTCATCGTTGTGCACTCACTTGCGATAACCTAAGTCACGAGTTTAACATGGTTTTTTTAATATATATATATATAGATATATATATTTGTTCTGTTTTATTTGATATTATTCTAATTCGGCTATAATTTTTATTTTATTTTATACAAACAAGGTTTATTTTTTAAAATAAAAAATATTTATTTTTAAATAACATTGTTGATGTGTTCGACCTTGCATAATATTTTTTATAGTGTAAATTTATTCAGCAAGTTTCATTTGTAGTTATTTTTTAAGTTAATAGTTTTTTAGGGTATGGATTTATCTTTTATTGATTTAAATAAATAAGTTCAGTAAATATAATCAGGTTAATGTCTCATTTTATGTGATTAAATATCTTGATTTATATTTATCTCTTAATTTTTTCATTTATTTTCTTGGTTATTGTTAATATTTTTTTTTTATTTACATAAATAATTATCAATTTATTTAATGCTTGTATATTCACTAAACTTAACTAGCATGGATATTTAGAAAATAAAATAAAGAAAGAAAGGGAAGAGCTAGTTAATTGCCTTGTAACTGGATATGAACAATCATTATTTCCTATTTAATGAATGAATGGATTGACGTGGCAGACAAGCATTATCAACAATGAGCCATTTTTCTTCCTTTGAAAAGTGATGAGAAGAGTGCATGCTCTCAGTTTTTTCGAGCAAGTGTCCACCAGCAGCAGCTTAGAAATTCACATAAAGGGGCTAATGTTGCTGTTGGCTGGGAGCCTGGGACCGAAAATGTCCTTCACAAGGGATTGTCTTGTACGTAGTTCCCATCGAGGCCACCAACAGTTCCCTCTGGACCATGCCGGGGGGGCCTTGAACAGTCTCTTTCCGACACGGTCACAGCTCGGAGCATCCACAGACAGCCCCATTAAGGTTTCCAACATGCACGGTGCAGTTCAAATTCGGTGTCCAGTCCCTCCCATGTGAACTTTAATGGCGGATTGAGAGCGTAGGGCCCCGCTGGCCCTTGCAAGGTGACAACTAGCTAGTTATATGCACAAACTGCGCTATCATCATAGCTTGTTCTTGAGACTTGAACGGATAACATCATGTTCCTTTTGTTCCTCACCATGAATCTTGTTGAGAGCAAACTGATCTTCTCTTTACAGAACCCTATTTTTATCCCACGTGATCTCTTTACCATATCAAATCCTTTATAGGCAGCATCATCATCCTAAAATTAAGAACATAGGCAAGACAGTTCTTCCGGTACTAGAACTCTCTATCTTGATTCCAACAAAAATTACTTTTACCGGCCTGGACAATCTCAAGAAAATGGTCATACCACAAACACTTGAAAACTTTCCCTTAAGAACATAAATCTATATTTTACTTTCATATTTAAGAGAATTCTCTTTTCTTACATGTCCAAGAAAAGTAACTTGGAACCTTTCACCAACTCCATATTGTCTATCCCAAGACTTAGTTTTATTTTTAAACAAAAAAATAGTCACCGTGCTCATCGCGGAGTTGAACTACTTTTTTATGTTTAAATATTAAAAATATATAAAAAATTATTTATGTCAAATATGTAAAAACACTAATTAAGGTTAAGACAATACGGGATATTCCGCCAAACTCGCAATTTATATTATGTGACTGAAATAACTTAATTAAAAATAAAAAGAATTATAAAGCATTTTTAAAAAAATATGTTAACTTTTTTAAATTTGTAACTAGAGTCATTAAATTTGAAGCATCTAATCTAGAAAAATTATGAAGTCCAAATCCAAAAAAATTAAATATTAAAGGATAAAATTAAAAAAAATCTAATCAAACAATTTTTTTAAAAAAAGATAGCAATTCAAAAAATAAAGATCAAAATCACTATCACTGCTATTATTAATAAGTAATAGTAGCATTACTATTAATATTATTAATATTATTATTATCTTAATAACTATTACCACAATCATCATCACTATTATTATTGTTGTTGCTGTTACTATTATTATTATTGTTATTATTACTATCATCACAATAACTATTATTAGTATTTTTATCATCATCATCACTATTTTTCTTCTTCTTTTCTCTCATATCACTATTATTATTATTATTATTTGTAGTAGCAGCAACAATACTGTTACTACCATCACCACCACTATTATTATTATTATTATTATTATTATTATTCAATAGTTAAATTAAAAACAAACAAAACTTCAACCAAAAAGAAAATGACTAAAAAACAATAATCAAAACTAAAACGTATAAATTTGAAATAATAATAACAATGAGGGTCATAGTGAATTTAGCAGGGTAGGAGAGAAAAAAAAAAGGATCATCGGTGATATACTGGTGATATCATCGGTGAATTCAATGGTAATTTCCTTTTTTTTTTCTTTAATAATGCAGATTAACCTCCTTTTTTCAAATTTCATTCCCTTAAAAAAAATATCAAATTAATATTTTTTAAATATTTTTCATGATTTTAATGATATGATAATATGAAAAAGTTTATATATGTATTTAATTAAAAAAATATTTTTACAAAAATAGCATCAAACGCCTTACAAAATAATATAACTTCACTCGTCCTTTAGGGTTGCTTCTAAACCTGATAATGGGATGGATTGCTCAATAGACTTCCGAGAGAGCTGTAGGTAGAGCCTGAGAAGAGGAATTTCACATCCATTGCTTGTCTGTGTTTTCTTTTTCCAAATCACAGCTCTCCCCTCCCTCTTCTACTAGCAAGTCTGCCAAATATACAAGCTGCGAGCAAATGGAAAGAGAAGGACACCTATAATGGAGAAACCAAGGATATTGACTTGAAGTGGGGTAGAACAGATAATTTGGAAACTGGGGTTTGGCATCATCCAAAACAACAAATGCTATGGCAGCATGAAAGCCTGTAGTGTGTTTAGGAGTATGGATATGAATTGAATAAAGTACGAATCAAAGTTTTTTTCTCTTATAAAGACATCAAAATATTTGGATATATGAAATTGAACATAGATAAATCCTCAAGAGATTCTGTAATGAAGTTCTTCACCGGAAATTGGGGGGCATTCAGATCTAGCTCTGCTGCTGATATCAAGCCCCTGCAACTATGTGAGAGGATCCTGTAGCAACATCTCTGGCAAGACATGAGAAGGGGAAGCAGCAATCTCTGGCTATGAGGAGACAAGTTAGACCAGAGATGATGAAACTGTAGGGTTTGAATGTTTAAGGGTCATTTGATAACACGGTTCAAATAACATTTCATAAAAATTGATTTTTTTTAAAAAAATAATATTTTATATTTTTTGATCGTTTACTATAATAATATAAAAAATAATTTATTTTAAAAAAATATTATAGCTATCTGTTGGTGCCATAATTTCTCCAGTAGCAAACTTGAGTCTCTATTTCCTTCTTCAAATGCTTCATTCAGAGCTATATATCAGAGTCATACGACCAAAAACACAGTCAAGAAACTTCCTGTTCTATATCTCAAATGAAAGAAAATAACCAGAGAACAATGGTACCCGACAAAAAAAAAAAAAGGTGCAAGTGGGTTGACTTTACATCTCATTGAATATTGGTGGATATAGACCATAAAATCTAAGCTAGAAAGTACATCTAGTATGTTAGTGATATCTAAAGAGCAAACATTACAGATAGTGAATCAAGTTGATGAAATGCCTGCTAGAAACACCATTATAATTGGCAATGACAAGTTGAATGAAATAATTATTTGGGAAAAAGTATGCTTTGGAGTTACATGTAGCACCATTTTTTGGAGGCATGTGTTACACCAGAACAGCATAACAGCCCCCACTGCATAAAATGCTAAATTGTCTACTAAGAACTTTCCAAGAAAGATACATATTCCAACAATAGAGAAGGGATTGGCAATTAAAGCAGAGCAAAGTAAAAGCATACGGTCACGTAATTCAGCATGTTGTTCCATAGCTTGTAATGGACGCTTAAGCTCTGAGTTCTCAGTAGTCAGACTTGATGTATCCCTCTGAAATGAGAGCACAAGACCAAAAATTAATGGCAGTTTAGAGACTTAGAAACTCTTATTCATAGCCTTCAAAGCATACAATATTTGTGCATCATTGCCAAACCTGGAATGGTGTAAGTTGGTATGCACTTTTCTTTCAAGTTCGGATACATATGATATCGGGCTTTCCTCTCTTTCAAGCGAGCAGCAGACTGCCTATTGGCCATAATCCTAGATAACTGTTCAGAGGAAACTTATAGAATTTTTACTTTTTTATTTGTCTGCATGTAAATCAGATCAATCAAAAGCAATTCCATGATTAATAAAGAATCACTCTTTAGAGTATCATGGACAGGCTACATAATATACTTCAAAAAATAGATAATTTGAGATAAATTAATAAAAATAAAATACCATGAAAAGCTTTCGATAGTTTCCTAGCTCATCGTTGTAAAGTCAAAGTGTTCATATTCAGCAAAAGCAGTAACCTAAGAAATGTTAAAAAAAAAAAAAAAAAAAAAAACCTGAGAAATTAAGGTAGTAAAGCATTTCCCTGGAGTGTTCTTATTCAAACTTCTGGAAGAGATGTATTTGGTCTGCATTTAAATGTATGGCATTGATTTTTCATCGTATAGCATTGATGCAACAGAAACAAATAATTAAAAACATGCTTAACCTTAGAGATGCCAGCTGAAAAATGACAGAACGAATTAGGCAAGCTTCATTGGCTAAGTAGAAAGATGGGATTATGCGAGAGGAAAGGACAGAACTGGACATTAAGATATCAATAAGAAAAACTCATCCACTGTAGGCTTCCGGAGGACCTGATAATGTCAAAACCAACATCCCCATCAGTAATAAGTTTCAGAATCCATTGACGAAATACGCCTAGCAATCACAGTACCTAAATGCATAGAGCGGCCCATGCATGCACTGAATTCTCATTTACTTCCAAAACTACATAATCCATCAATTAGTAAGCTACATCAACTAAACCTCAATCCCAACCAAACCCATCTTGATATCAAGAGATTTGAGCTCCTTCCATACTGCTTCCCTTTATGTTAGCGATTTGGAAGGTTTATTTTTTTATAAAACAAGAAAGAAAAATTAAGCAGCTTGGTTGCAACATTTTATGCTCTCCTCAGGAGCATTGCTTTCTCTAGAAGAAAGGAAGAAAGTTAGCCATAAACTACTAGCCCCCCTGATTCGACGAGATAAGATAAAATTCGAAGGGCAGGTGGGGGGGGGGGGGGGGGGTAAGCAAATAAACAGAATTATTTAATGATTGATTCAAGGCAAAACATGTACATAAAGCAAAAAGAAAGTACCTTTTGGCTTGTTAGGATCAAGAGCCCACAACTCAGCGAGTTTTTCAGGAGCCATAGCTTTTTTTGAGTCAATAGATTCCGTTAAAGAAGACCCATCAACTGAATTGCTATACTTATGCCTCAGCTTCACATTTGCTGCTTTCCCATCCACACATTGAACCCCATTGCCACCAGCATTGTCCTGTTTCAGACAAGATCCAAGTTTGTTAAAGTCCATATAAGAGCAGAAGAAGTCATCAGGAACCAGATCCAATTCATCGGTGACCCGGAATTGGACCTCTGAGTGGACCTGCCTGTGAATAGAGGTTCGAAATGGAAATGCTGAAGCATCTGAGTTGGAGAAATCTTGCCTTCTTTTCTTCTTTTAACAAGGACGGACCAATCTTCCATTCTCTCTCTCACTTTTTAATTTAGAAGAAGAAGAAAAGAGAGAAGAAGGAGAAGAATGGTGGGTTGTCTTCTCCTTCTTGTTCGTGCTTGCTCTGTCACATTGGCATCGGGGGAGGAGTGCAGGTGGGTTTTTCAGCTTCTTATGAGTTTTTGTCTTTGTCGAGAGGATTTTGGTTTCTGCGTTTTTTGGGCATCTTTGCCTTTGCGTTTATATACCAAACCATGAGATTTTGTCAGAGCATGTAAATCCTACGTTCAAATTAAGGTTGCCAATTCCGTTGGTGTTCTATTTTTTTCATTAAAATGGTATGTTTTCATTAGTTTGCCGTTCCAGAATATATATATATAATTTCAATTCAAATCCAAAATTAAATTAATTTAAAAATATATTATTTAAATTTCAAACACAAGTAAAAATATAAGAACTGACTCGATATGACATGATCAATTTAATTTATTCAAAAACAACTTGGATAATTATTAAACATATTTTTTTTATAAATAATATTAAGATGATAACATATTAGATTAATCTAAGTCATAAAACTATAAAATAACCTAAGTCTACTCAAGTTAATTCACAAAACTTGTGACCTACGTCATGAGACTGAAATAATTTCATAGAAAATAAACCAAAATAAATATCAAAGCATAATTCATAATTAATTAAATAAAAAAATAGACATAAAACTTGGGTCAACTAGATTAACTTGTCAAACTAGTGACATAATTATGAGACTAAGATAACTATAAAAAAAAACCACAATAAATTATGAAGTTCAATCTTTAATCAACCTAGTTTTGAGAGATTAAATTAGATAAAAGACATACATTTTTCCATTCTGCTTTCATTCTGCAAAATTTAAAAAAAAAAAAAAGGAAAAAAAAACACTATTTGACCGGAACAGAACGATACGACCAAAATGGAACCGGAAAGTTCCGACTGGAATTTTCAAAACCAGCTAAGATTTTAAACCGGATGGATTTTGTTCTAATTGGTTCTATTTTTTGAACTTGAACGAAATATACCAACCATTCCAGGTGGAACAGAACAAAATTGACACCCTTGATTCAAATGGCAAAATCCCAAGTTCTAATGAAATTATTTCAGATCTCAATTAGTGAAGATTCTTTTTATAAATTAGCATTGCGGTGGATGGAAAATAAATAATCATCTACTGTTTGGTATAATAATAGTAATTACAAGCACTAGATAATTGCTCGTGCTATGCTACGGGTTGGATTAAATTTTTTTTAGACATAAAAAATATTCAGGTGTTGTTAATATGTTTTTTGGTAAAAAAAAAAAATTAAACTATATATCATTGACTTAATATGACGTAGTCGACTTGGCATGTTAAAAAACAACTTGAATGAATGAGAAAAGTGTAGTTTAACTAAAATAAAATCAAGACGACATCTTTTCTAAGTATTGAAATGACAATATATTTGATCGACTTGGATCAACTCGAGTTAACCTGTCAAATCTGTTACTCATGTCAAGATACCCTGATAAACCTATAGAAATCAAATTTAAAAACATTATTAAACCCAATTCTCTTCATTATTAAAGAATGAAATTGAAAATTAAGTTCAACTAAAAAAATTAGTCTAGCTAATTTAGGTTAACCTTCCAAACCTAGATCATGAGATCAAAATAATCTTATGAAAAACACATAAAATAAATAAATTATAAAGCATAATTCACAATCACCCAATATTGAAAAATAAAATAAAAAAGAGACAAAAAATCACCAAAGTCAATAAAACAAACTTGTGATCTAAGTCATGAAAGCACGAAAACCACATAAAACACACACTAAAACAAATTACAAAGTATAATTATCAATCAACCTAATATTAAATGATGTTATTGAAAAAAAATCAATTAAAAAAAAACCAAGTCGACTAATTTAACATGCGACCCAAGTTATAAGATTGTGTTAACCCTCTATAAAGCAAATAAAAAACAAATTATAAAACTCAAATCCAAATCAACCTATTAAATTGAAAATAAAACCAAATAAAAAAAAAAAGGACAAAAACAACGACTTGAGTCAACCTGGATAAACCAGTCAAACTTAGGTAAAGAGATTAGGATAACTTTATAGAAAGTAAATCGAAACAAATTATAAAGTCTAATACCCAGTAAACCTAATTTTGAAGAATAAAATTAAAAATAAAACTCAATTAAAAACTTAAAAAAAACAAAACAAAACTCTCACAACTTTTTATTTTTTAGGACCAAAGTGTACAATGCCCTAGCATTTCAGTGTTCACTACTACATTGAAATGCCAAGGGGATTTATATAGTATAGTAGTAGATAATTGCTCATGCTACGTTGCATGTCGGATTATATTTTTCCTGGATATAAAAAAATATCTAGGTATCATTAATGTGGTTTTTTGTATAAAAAAAATTAAAACTATATAGGTATTGATTTGATGTGACCTAATCAACTTGACATGTCAAAAATAACCTGGATGATCGAGAAAAATGTAGTTTCATTGGAAAAAAAATCAAGACGACATTTTTATTTAAGTATTGAAACAACATGCTAGATCAACTTAAATCAACTCAAGTTAACCTGACAAATCTACTACACGAATCATGAGACCTTGATAACTCTATAGAAAATAAATAAAAAATATTATTCAACCCAATTCTCAATCGACCTAATATTAAAAGATAAAATCAAATAAAAAAAGGGCAAAACAATGACCCGAGTCAACCTATCAAACCTAAGTAAGAAGACTAAGATAACTCCATAAAAAAACAAATAAAAAAATCTAAAATTCAATTCCCAAACAACTCAATGTTGATGGATGAAATTAAAATAGAATTCATTTAAGAAAAGGAAAAAGAACCGAGCCAACCTGGCTAACTCGCAAAATTTGTAACCTAGATCTCGAGACCATAATAACCTCATAGAAAACAAATTAAGAAATAATCATAATCATGAAGTTTAATTTTCAATTAACCTGATGTTAAAAGATGAATTTGAAAAAAAAAATTAAAAAAAACAAGAATAAAAATAAGTCAACATGGTTAACCTATAAAACTCGTAACCCGGGTTATAAGACTGTGATAACTCTATATAAAATAAATCGAAATAAATTATAAAGTCTATTAGCTGGTAAATTTAATGTTAGAAAATAAAATTGAAAGAAAGGTTGAAAACTATATATAAAAAAAAAATTTAAGTTTTTATTTATTTTTGAGGTTTATAAAATGTTTTAGGATTTTAGTATATTTATAATATAATAATAATTATATGTTTTCGAAAGCTGTTCCAAGGTGTTGTCATCATCTAAAAATATAGGGATCCAAGGAGAGGCATTGGCTATGACAAATGAGCCATGGAATTTACTTCCCCTTTCAATTAAAGGTAGAGTGGATGAGTGGGTGAAAGATTTGGTGCTCGAGAATAAGCATAATCTTAAGCAACTAATTGTGCTTATGTGGGATCAGGTACCCTTGTTTTTTCTTTTTTTTTGCCCTTAAAAATCTGCCTTCTTTTTCTTCCTCCCCATGATTCTATAATTTAGCCTTCTGTGTGTCATTCTCTCAGTAATAATGAAGTGAAAAGAAACCTAACACTAATATCTTTCTTCCATTAGGTATCTTCTCTCCCACCTGTAGTCCAGTTTCCATGGTCACATCCGAATAGCGCTTTAATAGCTTCCGTATAATAATCCTCACAAAATATTAAGCCAGCCCTGATCTCTTTGTGTCACCAAACAAATCAATTCTCTCACAGTTAATTAGAAGCAGGAAAAATCTCATCTTTCCTGCTGCTGCTGCTGCTGCTGCTGCTGCGGCAGAGTATTATCTGCCCAAGTTAAGGTAAGCCATGATCATAGTTCTCTTTATCCATGCTGTCATCCTTGGATTAACTTACAGGAGGATTTGTGACTTTGGAAGCCAGAAGATTAGCTTTATATTGGTGAAATAGGGCTCAAGAAAGCTATTCAATTCCCCTGATTTTCTTGTTTAAATTATCAAGAAGATGGTTTTTGTGATGTCTTTTATATCGTTGGAATCTTGACAGACATTGCCATAACTCAAAAGACTCATCTCTCTCTTTTTGGTTGAAAGCAGATCAACAAGAACCAAAAAAAAGAAACCGCAAACCCCATAACTTATTGTTTAGCTTTCACCTCCTGCTCTTGAAGCATCAGAAGCCATATGAACTAGCCTTTAAATTCCTCTGTGCGAAGAAATCCAGGACCAAACACAATTGAAGGCCTTGTTCTATATACGAGTGAAATGAACTCCCTACTTTCAGTCTCCTTCGTGGTTCGATTTGATGCTAGGAAGCACTGGAGCCATGAAATCTCCAGTCTATTTGCATAATAAACTCATAGAAGGTCTAAAGAAATTTCAGTTCGGCTAAGAGGGTATTGGTGTACTTCTGAAGTGTTGTTGGATTGAGTCATGATAATAGCTATGTTTGCTCTACATCATCGTCCACACCGGCTACTCCTGGAGACAGAATCAAGCACACAATCTGCAGCAAATGGAAGCAGGACACGCAACATATACAACAGTGAGGCCAATTTTGATACCAACATGGTGATCATCTTGGCAGCTTTGCTTTGTGCATTAATTTGTGCTCTTGGACTAAATTCTATAGTACGATGCGCCATACGCTGTAGCAGGAGGTTTACTTTTGAGACTCCTGATCAGACTGCAGCACATATGGCAGCAACAGGCCTCAAAAAGAGCGCATTGCGACGAATCCCGGTGATTATATACGGGGTGGCAGGGATACATTTAATCGCTACAGATTGTGCAATTTGCCTTGGTGAGTTCATAGGTGGTGAGAAAGTACGAGTTTTGCCCAAATGTAACCATGGATTTCATGTTAGGTGCATAGACACATGGTTGGTATCACACTCCTCCTGTCCAACTTGCCGGCAGTCACTACTTGAGCAACCAGCAAGTTCTGATGCCACAGAAATTGAAGTTGGGATTAGACATCCGGGACATGATGTTCCTGTTGCTGGAGATCACGAAGCTGGTTGATCCTGCTTTGAAAGTGATTCAACGCCAAATAAAGAACAAGCAAAAAAAGGGTCTCAGTTTCTCTATTGTTTAATTTTTGAGATGTTCAGTTTGTTTGTGTAATTATGCTTAGTGATGTACATATCTTGTCTGAAACTTCAAGTAATGAGCTACGTGGAGGTTTCTGAGGCAATACTTTTTTTGTACAGGCTTTATTAGCAGATAAGAAAATGAT
Organism: Populus alba x Populus glandulosa; assembly: GCA_033617975.1. Taxonomy (NCBI): domain Eukaryota; kingdom Viridiplantae; phylum Streptophyta; class Magnoliopsida; order Malpighiales; family Salicaceae; genus Populus; species Populus alba x Populus glandulosa. The sequence goes on from CM066161.1 coordinate 10,323,176, forward strand.
CCTAGGAGGTTTGCTACTTGCTATGCGTTGAAAGGCCTTGTAATAGTAAATGCACCATACTTTTTGCAATCCAATTTAACAAATTTCTCTCCGAAGTGGCTCTGTTGAGCATGCTGCTTGCAGCTCCTCCAAAAAGTTCAGAGCTCAGGTGGGCATTTCCTAGCCACTAGATAATCTAGATGGGGATTGATTTATGCAGCAACACAAATTGATTTCTTGGAATATAAGATTGGACGTGGAAAAGAACATCTAGTTCATCTGAGCAAATTAGAGGGAGCTGTACTCAGTCAAGAAACGTGTAGTTTTAAGGCAAATGACTTGCTTTTAGCATCCACGGTGAATACATGCCTTTCTACAGGAGTATAAATTAAATTCGCTCCTTGTGATGTTTAAATGTTAATCACATTGGTTATAGATCGTTCTGAATGCATAACAATTTAGAGTTAATTTGTTCTATGATTAGCAATTATGTTTGTAAAGTAGATATATGGGTCTAAGTTTAAGAAGTACTACACAATGGTTAAACAAGTTTTTTTTTTTTTTTTAATTTGACTTTTAAATTGGGCTAAAATTTTATATTTGAAAAACAAGTTATATTTGGATGATGAGCCACGTAGAAGCTAAGACTTTGGTGTTTAGGTCATTTTGGTGGCATGATCAAAAATCAATCAAGGAGTATAAAGTAATTAAGTGGCACATAATATATTAATTTAAATTGAGTCATGAAGTTCTAAGATTTACCACAAAACAAGTTTAATTGGAGGATCGTTTAGACAAGTATGGAGGCCTACTTTGTTTGCTATAGGTAAAATCCGTAAGTACTTTTAATTGGAGCAATAAAATATATAAGATATATCCTAACTTTAGTGTTAAGACAATTTGGATACTTATAGTGTGTCCTGATGACTTTTGAACTTACTCAATTCTCTAGAAATCTTAAGGAAACTGCCTCTCTAGTAATAATAGAAAAATTTAGGCAGGATTAGAAGACACAATTCCATATAAGACAAGAAAAAGGTAGAAAAACCCTCAAAGTTAATAACCAATACTTGGAATGGAGAAACAATAGGTCAATTAGTGACTCATGGGTTCTAGAGAAAGAGAATAAAAGTGATGAAGAGCCGATGGAGAAAATAAAGCAGCTACAAGCTGAATTAGAGCTTGAAAAAGGCAACAATGGCTTTCAAAAAGTAGTTGTTGTAAGAGAACAAGCTGAAAAGGAATTAAAGGTTAAGAAAAAGCTAGGAAAAATAGTTGAAGAGGAAGTTGAGTAAAAAAGAAATGCCCAATGACATATAAGATAAAAGTTGAAGAGGTAGCTAAAAAGGATGCACGTAGCAATTGAAAAGGAAAAGAGAGTTATAAAAATAAGTTTAAGCATTGGGATGAGACTAAATTGAGAGCCCATGTGGAATTGGAAGACATAGTTAAGAGTCAAAAAGGCAAAATACCAAGTTTATAAATACATAAGCTATAATGAAAAGGCTCGATAAAAAATAGTTGAGTTACACATCTACGTCATGAAACACTAGGTTAAGTTGGCTACTAAAAAGATTAAGATTGAAATAAAACAATCTAAAGAGACAGAACCAGAAGAAGGACTGGAGATGATAAAAATAAATAATGGCTAACCAAAAACAACACATGATGAAGTCCTGTAACAAAAATAGATAGATAATTTGAGTACTAATAATGATGTCTTGATCCACTTTAATCTTGCTATCACCATTACTTTAAAAGATCTAGATTAATTACAAATTTTAATTTATTATTTAAATTATATTACATATTAATTATAAAGGGAAATTATCTTTATGAAAATTGATTTATGGAGTATATACCTTTAAATTTGGACTTGACATGAGGATAAGTGGAATATAACTTTTAAGATAATGGATTTTAATACGAATGGATAATTATGTCTTTTAGGTTGTTTAATATGCTGAGCACATTCACATAATTAATGAATTAGGTTCTACATTCCTTCATTAATAAATTTATTGTTATTTTTTTTAATGATATTCTAATTTATAGTAAATTCAAATTGATAACCTATGATAGCTAAGAAAAATGTTATAGGTTTTGTTGGGAAAAAAAAAGTTGTAAGTTATATGTGAATTTGAAGAAATTCAATTTTGTGATTGATAGATTGCTATCTCTAGGCTTTATTATAAGTGCACCAATATACATGTCAAAGATGAGAAGGTTAAAGTCATTAAAGATCATCTACCCTTTAAGTTATATATGAATTGACCATTTTTACAAGCTATTCAAGATGAATTTTAGTGACATAATTACACTAATTATTGAATTCATAAAGAAGAAACCGGATTATAGAGAGGAGGCAAAAAAGAACTTTGCTTTGATTAAAGAAAATTTAGGCACTACTATTGTTTTATCCCTTCAAAATTTTGATAATATATTTGAGGTTAAATATGATGTGTATGCTATAGGTAATGAAGATGTATTATCCTAAGAGAAGAGAAAAATGATATGTTTTAATGGAAAGTTGAGTGAAGTTAAATTAAAATGGGCGTTGTATGATAAGGAATTATATGTTGTTTCAAAGACTTTAAAGAAATAGAAATATTATTGGATGAGAAAAGAATTTATATTGTATTCAGATTCTACATCGTCAAAAGTGAATCAATAATAATATATATGTGAGATGAATAATTTACCTGCAATAACTCTCTTTTTAAAATTGTGTATTAGACAAAGGTCCAAAACATGGTTGTTAATGCTTTAAGCAGGGAAAAAAAAAACCTTATTAGTTACTTTAAGAATAAGATTAGTAGGTTTGGTTGCTTAAAAAACTTACATGGGCATAATGAACACTTCAACAAGTTGTTGGAAAAGTGCAAGAATCTACATGTTAATGATGTTCAAATTTATGATGGGCTTTTAATACAACATAATAATCTTTGCATTTCTCTTTCTTCATCACAAGAAAAGATAATTTAGAATTTACAAGATGAAGGCTTGTCTAGTCACTTAGGATGAGAGAAATTTAATACCATTGTTAGGAAGATGCATTATTAGCCTCAATTAAAATGAGTTATTGTAAGATTATGCAAAAATTATTATATTTGTCAAACTATAAAAATTCAAGCATATAATACATGTATGTATATGCTTTTATTAATTCCAGAAAATATATGTGAGGATTTTTCTATAAATTTCATGTTTGGATTACCCTATACCTAAAGGGGAATGAATTATATCTTTATTGCGATGGATAGGTTTTCAAATATAACATATTTTATTTTCTATATGAAGACAAACAATGCTTTTATAATTGTTTGGGTTTTTTTTAGAAAGGTAATTCATTTACATGGGCTGCTGAAAACATTACTTTTAATAGGAACAATAGATTTTTTAGTCATCTTTGAAAAATATTATGGAGAATGCATGATTCATTCTTGAATTTCAATAACACAGAACATCCATTAACAAATGGGCAGATAGAGTAGTTGAATCAAACACTCGGCAATCTAATTTGGATTATTTGTAGTGACAAGTCAAAGTAGTGTAATGTTAAACTCGTTTAAGAAAATTTCATATACAATAGTGCTAAATATAATATAACAGGTAAAACATAATTCAAATTTATGTATATCTAATATCTTAGTATGCACTTGATCTTGAATTATTGGCGTACAAAGTTATTAAATTAGAATTTTTTTTATAATTTATTAATAATTTTAGGATTCGTAAAATTTTAATTTCTTTTATTTTGATATATGTTGCATCAAATCATTACAAACTCAAGAGTCAATTTCATTTTATACTTTTCAACATAGGTAATATTTATTTTAGGTATCCTTTAGCATTAGTCTTTTTAAAAGTTATTTTTCCTTAAAAAAATATCAAATTGATATTTTTAGATATTTTTTATTTAAAAATATCAAAATCATTAAAAAAACACTTAAAAATATCAAATTAAGACAAAAAAAAAATTGAAATAGAATTTAAAACCATATTACTTTTGTCAAACCTGAAGGCAGATGAGAATAACATGGCAAAAGCATCTGAACACAAATTTAATAGCTATGGAACTAGTATGTCCCCACACGATTCTCTACTAGTAAGTTTTTAGTTCTTTATTACACAATCTAACTAAATGACATGAGATTTTTACTGTGCATCTATTGTTCATCCCCTAGCATTAAGTTGCTCGCACCATTGTTCATAGCTAATATTTTTCTTTTAGGTCCTTCAATTTTTTTTACATTTCAGTTATTGAACTTTATTTTATTTTAATTTCATCCTTTAAAATTATATTAATCTAATTTTATGTGTTGTGATCTATTTTAATTTGCATGTTATCGGGCACTCCATATGTTATATAATATTTTGACATTAAATTAAACATGAAAAAAAAATTAGGTAATTACTAAAAAGATTGAAAGATCAAGGACCAAGTTTAGCATAAAAAACAGCCTTTTTATCTTTATACTTTTCAAAAAGACATGAAAAGGTTCAATTTGATCCTTCAAGTTTTATATTTTTTATATTTGATCCTTATTCTTTTAAACTTATACATTTTAATTAAGAAACTTTATTTATTTTACATCTCAATCTCTAGTTATTATGAAAAGAAAACGAAAGTCATCAAAAAAATAGAAAAAAAAAACAAAGAAAGCTCTTGATTGACCAAATTCTAGCCACTAATAACTACAATAGAGGTGGTGTCGATGATCCATTTTTAAAAAATATACTCAATGGAGTTTATTTCTACTTTTAATGATTTAAAAAGAAAAATAGATCATAACCTTTGAAATTTGATTTTATTTAATTTTAAGTTTTTTATCCCAATAAAATATATTTTGTTGTTAGTAATAGAGTTTTAGAGATCAATATAATATTTATCTTCATATTTTTGGGTTAAAAAGGTTAGAATTTTGGTTATTGGAGTACAAAAATACAGACCCTAATATTCCGGTAATCAAAGCCACCTCTAATGTCAAAGAAATATTACAGACAAACAACATTTTATCTGTTACATTTAAAAAAAAAAAAAAAAACAGATAGACAGCTTTGATATCTTTCCTGCATCCACGCCTTTGGTTTTTTTTTAAAAAAAAATTAAAATGTATCTTAATTTGTTTTATTTGATATCTTTTTGCAATAAATTATATTTAAATATACTTATTAAGATAATATTTAAATAATTACTCAATTATTCCATAGTCTTCTAATAATATTATAGTTTTTTTATAGTAATATTAATAGTTACTTTTTAAATAATTATATGTGATTCTATGCAAAAAAAATTTAAAATTTTGTTCATGAATATTCAATATGGTTAAATTACTTATTTTATTATTTTTTATTGTGAAGTTTTTATATATTGTTTTCAAATTTACAATTCTTATATTTTTTATACACCGGATAAAACTCATGGATTCATGATTTTTTTTTATTAAAAATTGCTTTTAAATTATGATAGGTTTATTTGGAACACAATGTTTCTAATAAAAAAGATATGTTTTTTCTAAAAAGGAAACCATTAATAAGAGAAAAAAAAAAGTTTTGATTAAAGAGGAGCATTTGTTTCCTCCTTAATTTAAATCATTATAATTTTCTTAAATATTTATTTTAATTTTTCTAGTTTTTATTCAATAAGCCATACTACTAAATATAAAATATATGTTTTTTTTAATTAAAAAAAATACATGAATAAGAAAAGAGAATTTAAACTAAAAAAAATATATTTTTTCTTAAAATTTAAACCATAGCCTTTCTTATTATGAATATCTGCTTTTACTTTTATATAATTATATAAAAAATCAAAAAACTCTCCATTAAACAACGTCAAATATTTTATGTGCATGTATTTTTTTCTTCTTACAAAAATTACAAAAAAATATTAATTTTTTTTTATTTTAGTATTTATTAATGTTAACAATTATTTTTATGATTTATTATTTTATATATTTTTATAATTTATTATATTAAATATACCCATTTTCTTTTCAGTTTCTTATTAAAAGTCTTCATAATAAAAAAAAATCATTTATAATACCGTTGTTTATTTCTCTATACTTAAAAATTGATTTAAAATCGTACTCACCGGACGGACTACTAAAGCACCGGAATGATTTCTGTGTGCAAAAACAATTGAAGAGGCCAAGTTCCAAGTCAAAAGTCTTTGTCTTCGCTCTTATCTAGAAAGTCATCGCTAGATACTATTCTGGCCTCCACCTTCCTTAACCCCTTTGCTCTCCGTATGACTATTTCCCTTTCTTTAACACGTGAGCTTGGTTGCCCATAGAAAAAGAAAATAAATAAAAAAAAAAACAGAAAGCCATGTTTTCCAAGCTAGCACTATATATATATATATATATATATATATATATATATATATATATATATATATATAAAACTAAAGGTATATTTATTTTTGTATTTCAAAACTTTTTAAGCTGTTTTTTCTTCAAATTAATATATTTTAATGATTTTAAATTATTTTAATGTACTAATATCAAATTTTTTTAAAAAAAACTAATAATAATATTATTATTTTAATATATTTTTTATAAAAAAATACTTTAAAAACCAATCACCATTACATTTAAAAAATCTCTTTCCATTAAAACCACTTTTCCCTTTCGATTTGATGGCCATTTGAACATATATATGGAAGAGAAGGAATCATGATTTTGTGCTAAAGGAATGGGATTTCAAACTCGTTTCATATCTTCTCTCTCCCCCTTTTAATTTTTTCAACTTTGGTGGGTCTACCATGTTTCCACAATCATGAATTTCATTCATGCACTATTGCAAGATGTTATTATCCAAGTGCCTAATGAGGATACCTGTAGGATGATTAAGAAGAGTTCATGTTGAGCATCATTTCATCCTTGGACCACTCCTTTTGCATCTTAATTCATCCATATCCATCCTTAAGGTGTTTTTTTCTCAATTTGAAGGATTACAACCAAAGAATTCTTGTTTTTTATTAGCTAGAAAAGAATTAAAATCATGTTTTATAGATCCTATCAACAAGAAGTCCACTAACATAGTACTTCCGCCACTAGTAGTATGTTATATAGAGACACCACATACGTACCAATATGTACACTAATATGTGCACATAGTCAGGATAAAGTATTTATAGATTAAAGTATTTTTTATTTAAAAATAAATTAAAATAATATTTTTTATTTTTTAAAAATTATTTTTAACATTAAGATAATTTGAGAATATTAAAAAAAAATTGAATAAATTTTTTTTTAATTCTTTTAAAAAATACTGCTTCGATTATATTCCAACACATGCTTCAGGCTCAAATATTTGACCGCCGTCATCTGCAATTTGGTGGGCATAAGTCGTTATAATAAAGCCATCAAGAATCAGAATTTTGAAGACTAACATCACAAGCCAAGTGATGAAGAGACAAAATGCTAGGAACCTGTAATCACTGTCTGTCCCTTGAGATAGACTTTAAGGTATCCACTAAATTTACGTATGAATTCACGTATACTTGATTGTTAATAGTTGTTTTCACAGCCACATCAAACAAAAACAAATAAAAAACAATTAATTACAAATGTTGCTCTTGCCTTCTGTTTCAACAACGAAATTGGCTGCAGAATCTTGTGATTTTATGTATCAAAACTAGATTTTTTTCCACGCAATCTGTTATACGTTAGGTTAATTTTTTCCAAAAATAACTAAAAGATTATAATTTGAGTAACGCAGGTTAATTTGACTAACACATGACTCTGTATATAAGGTCAGGATACTCTCACATGAAAAAAAAGAAAAATCACAAAACTTAAGGTTTAATAATCTAATATCAAATGTTAGAATTAAAAAAATCAAAGAAAAAAACTAGCATCCACCTAGGTTCACTCTACTAACGCGCCATGATAAAAAGTTATTTTTAAAAAAAAAAACAACACAAAAAGAATCAAAGTTAAATAAATAAATAGAGACATAACAAAAACCATAATCAACACTGGTTAACTTGTCTAAGATGCAACCTAGGATATGAGATTGAGATGCCCTCGCACAAAGGAAAGCCAAAAAAATCACAAAGTTTAAGGTTTAATAACCTAATATTAAAGGCTAAAAATAAAAAAAAATATATCAAAGAAAAAAGCTCAAGTCAACTGAAGTTCACTTTACTAATTTGCTAGCTTTGATATGAGACTAAGATAAAAATATTATAATTTTTATAAAGGACTTGAAAAAAAAAAAAGAAGCCAAGGTTGAATAAATAAATAAATAAATCCAAGTCAACCCGAGTTAATTTACCTAACCTACGACCCGTGATGACCCCATAGAAAAAAAAGCAAAAAAATCAAAATTCTCAAGAGCCAATAACTTAAATTGAAAGAAAATAAGGAGAGACTAAATTACAAAATAAATTAATAAAATATTAAAAAATAACAATACAAGGAATGAGGACTAAAATTGAATGAAATAAAATATTGAGGGACAAAATTGAAAGGATAAAAAAAATAGCATTTAAAATATTCAGGATCATATTTGATATAAAAATAAAATAAAACTAATTAGTGAGGAATAAAATTGAAAAAAAAACCCAATCAAAATAAATTAAAAACAAATAAAGACCAATAAAAATAAGGAGGACCACAATTGAAAGAAAAAATAAATGAGATGGCAACTTTGATTTTTGGCTAGCCATCATGGATTTTATGGTGAGGTGAGAGAAAAAATGGAGAGGAAAAAAACCCCAGTATGGTTGAATCTTCATGAATTTCATTACATGTGTCATCTCATTAGCTGCGCCACCATTAGATTCTTCAGACTACACAATAATTAAATTTTTTTTACCATTGTACGACACTGCATGTTTCTTTCAAAAAGCATGAGTAGCATCAACTTGTCGGCGCTTGCAACAATTTTTTTTTTAAAAAAAAAGATTAGTTTTTTTTTTTAAAAAAAATTATAATGAAATAACCATTATAAAAATATCAAAATACTCTTGGAATCCTGTTTTAATTTTGAAGTCATTTGACTATTTTAAAAGGGAAATGATGTAGAAACCCCTTGTAACCTATTTCGTTATATATATATATATAGGCAATGATGTCATTTAACTGTGTTGAAAAAAAATCGACATCCTATTATAACCCTGGTGAATTGTGTTAAGTCTTGTGAAAAAACCCATTTTACCCTTGAATAGAGACCCATTTGTTTTTTTAGATTGGAGGGTAAAGATATTACGCTGACTGTTTGGGAAAGCTATAAACTGTGTTTTTTTAAAAATTTAAATTTTTTTTAGTAAAAATTTAATTTTTATATATATTTTCAATCGTTTTAATTCGTTAATCACAAAAATAATTTTTAAAAAATAATAAAAAAATATTATTTCAACCGCACTCAAAAAAACACATGTCAAATCCTTTTTAGTTTATATGTATATATAAAGACACACACATTGGATTTGGATCCTTAGCCATAAACAATCTCACTTGCGAATGAACAAAAACATTCCGACAACATGATGCTTCGGTGCGTCTATTGTTTTATAGCCCGTTGGTGGAGCTCATAGGCGAGGATTTATAAAAGGCTCAAAGTGATACTCAAGTTTTTATTGGCCCAAAACGGGTAGAGCAAGCAGCCTCACTCCTTAGCATATTTGACAAAAGATTCAAACATAAGAAAACACAAACATAGATAAACAGCAACGCCCATGATCGCAGACCCATTTTCATTTAGCCAGCTCTGTCGAAATGGCGTTAGCAAGGGAGGATATGGTTGTAGCTGAAACCCCTCTGCTTCCACCCATGTACCATTTCTTGATCATCTCCACAACATTTGCGTTCTCCACCTTGATTTTCGACTCTTCTTTCCCTTCCGTGGCAAATCCAATCTGCGATGGAAAGACGTTATCGTAGCCAGAAATCAATGTCATTTAGCATGCAACAGTCGACAGATAGCAAGCTAGTGGTCCAATGGCCTCTAAGTTCTTACCTCTGCTGTAGGTGATGTTGATGGAAAATAAAATGTGATTATGGAGTTTTTCTTCATGTACTTTGACTGGAAGAATTCAACGATCTTCTCCAGGGCTTCTTCCTCCTCCTCTTCATATTTGTCAGCCTCCGCTAATCGGTCCCTTACCACGCTCTCTAGCTGCACTCCATATTGGGAGCCTTTGATCTCCTTGATCACCACGACCCTCAGGAATTTCTCGACGGGAGCTGGAATTTAAGTTACCAAAAGAGAAGAGATGTTAGCACAGATAATATACCATGTTCCTCGGAGAAATAGTCAGAAGTCATGTCCTGTCCTGGCATGGAGATTAATAGTGACTGCAAAACCATATAATCTGCTGTTATCTTAATTAATTATTACCGGCAATCAGGGCTTCAAAGAAATCATCATTTTCTGCTAGCTCGTTTCCAGGTTTCCCCTTCCATTGTTGCAAGTGGCCAACGATTTCAGGCTCCAAGTAAACTCCAATTGCAGTGAACTTAATTTGGAGAAAGTGTATTTCGATGTCGGTAATTCCTGTTCCAACCAATATCCAAATTAATACAGAACCAGCTACAGCTACAGATCCATCCCAGAAAAACCCACTTCCACCGCTAAATGTTTTAAATATTCTAGCAAATACAGAATCCTTGTCGAATTTATGTACAGGTAAAGGGAAAAAAAGAAGAAGCACAGGTCACTAAGCTAAGACCTGTGTGTGTTCTTATGGCAAGTTTCTTATTAGGCGAGCACATTCTGATCACTCTCCATTGGTTTGACGAAGAAGAGGCTAGTGATTGGAGAAGATTTATTTTCGAAACGGCTAGATAATGTTGGTAATAATGAAATAAATCTAAGCGAGGATTATCCATCCAAGTTTGAGAATTAAATCAAAGAAAAGAGAAAGCAACATCAAAAGTTATACCATGACCAAGCAGAGATAATGGCTTCGTTGCAATTGCAACCTGTGGAGGGAAAGGGATCTCATCAACGTTAACCATTTCCGTGCCCACTGCAACATTTTCCACACAAAAAAACTATCAAATCTTGCAAAAAGGTTATCGGAAAGCAAATAATCAATCATTTCTTAAGAACAACACAAATCTTTACACATAAATCATTTCTTTCTACCCAGGAGCAGTGCCTGAACCCCATGATCACGGGCTCAAGATGGAAGAATATCCTACAAACAAGATACACAGATAGAATGAACTTACTGATCGCTAGGCCTGCGTAGTAAGTAGTAGGGCTTGCTGAGAGAGAGGAATGTGAGGAGAGCTGTGAAGGAGAAGTGTTGGAGCAACTAATTTTTAAGGCTCTTATTAAATATTTTGAGCTACCGCTCTCGATGTTCTTGTTTAAGGTGGTAGGTACGTTGGGGCATGGAGGATTGGTATCTCGTGATCCATCTCCCCTTCTAACGCAGTCCTTCACTTTTGGCCTAATTCTTCTCTTACAATTGGTCACTTTATTATTTCCATTTAGTCAATCTGATCCCTTTACAATATGGGAGCTGAGGTTGATGCTTTTTAAACAGAAATTCTATTACATTATTAGATGATATTTTTCTAGAAAAATTGTACTATGTTATTAGTTATGAAGAAAATTAGTTTTGATTTATAAGTTATATTTAATTTTCTATTATATTATCTCTAATTAACACTTTTTTATCATAAAAATATTATTGTTGGTCTTAATTGATTTTAGAACTATCTTTTGTTTCTTAATGATTTTTAATTTTTTTTTATTAACGTGAGTGTCTAGATCAACTTACTCGTACTTCGACTAATCTTACGAGTTCTAAAGTTAACAATCGTGTAAGCCTCCAATGGCTTTAAAAAAACTCAAATTCATGATCATTGAAGAGCAAACCCAATACCTGACCAGTTAAGCTACCCCTCAGAGTTAATAATTTTTAATCTTATCTGTACATTTGGAGCCTTTATTTGAATCAATTAATAATACTGGTTGACTTCACATAAATCTCTTAGAAAAGATTTCAATTTGGGCTAAAATAATATCGAAGGTTTAATTTTAGCAAATCTCGAAATAGAGGGACCGATATTGGTTTTTAGCCTCATAATTTAATGCTTCACCTACCAACGCTCCCTAGCTAATTTGTTTGTTGTCATGCCAAGATTGCACGTTGCGCATTTACCTTCTCCTTTCTTTTCAAAGAATATTCACACGTCCTCAAACAAGCTCCTCTGATTGAACCCATAAATTAGGTCCTTATTTTTTTTTTCAGATAAGTTTATGTCTTATTATATTTTTCTATAAAATCCTAACAAATATAATTTAATTTTTTTATTATAAAAAACATTACAACAAATTTTTTATAATGTAACTTCATACACTTTTTAGAGCAACGACCGAAAAAACAAACCAAACAAAATATCATAGTATATCTCATGCTTATATTTAAATAATTAATTTAATTTAACTTAAAAAATAAATTTTTTTAAAAAAAACTAAATTTAACAAAGAATAACAAATAAAAAACTTGAGATAATCCAAGTAATTTGTAGAATTAATGAAAAATCCTATAAAAAAATAACAAAACATAATCTTCAATTAAATAAATATTAAAGGATGAAACTGTAAAAACACGAGCTTAAAAAAAAAGGAGAAACAAACAAACCTGGATGAATATTCTAAATCAAGGTTAATCACCCTCGCAACCCTGTGAAATTCTAATTCGAGCTTAATTTTCAACTAATTTAATGTTGAATAATAAAATAAAAAATAATTTTCAAAGTAAAAAAAATAGCAATAAAAAAACGAGGATAAAATTTGATAGAAAAAAACTAATTGAGGATGAAATTATTTAAAAAAATCATTTTTTATAATTATCTTAAATAAAACAAATACCAATAAAAAATTATGGACCAAACATGAAAAAGGATGAGATTGAAGAAAAAAAAATCTAACTTTATAAATCATTTCAAATAAAATAAATAGTAATCAAAGAAATTAAACCAAAATTGAAGAAAAAATATATTGAATGGTTGCCTTAATTTTTGGAGTGTTAGTAAGGAGAAATCAAGGAAGAAAAAGAGGGAAAAAAGGAAAAAAATTTATTGGTGCAAGCCAAAGGTAAGTAGGTCACACGTACTATTTATGGATAAAGGAGTCATCAAGATTATTTAAACATTGTCCCGAAAAATATCGATTGGATGCCAAAAGACCTTTTCACATGTCGACTGAATAGTAAAAACAACCTACAGCCAAGCACATGCAAAGCATATGGTAACTATTTAAAAAATATATTTTTTTTATAATTATGAAAATATAAAATTTCACCGGTCAACTTGATTACAACTAAAAACTAAGTTAAAAATATGAAAATGTAACTAGAAACCAATTAAAAATATATCATTTTAAAGATAATTTAGTAATTTTATTGTACTTTAAAAAAAGTGAAAATATATTTTAAAGATACTAGTTAAATAAATATTTCTTTTAAATATAAGTTAGTTATTTTATTATGTTTTAAAAATATAAAAAAAAATCAATAATAATTAATGGATATTAAAAAAGAGCCACATTACCTCCAATAGTTAGGCTAATATTTTTTATTAAGAATATCAAAATAGTTATTATAATATTTTAATCTATAGTGCATTGAGTTAGGTGTGCATTAAATCCTAATTCCTTTTAGGGTTTTTATTTTATTTGTTATTAATAGAAGGGCTACATATATAACCACGTGGGATGCTAATGGTCATGAATTCTTTAAAATTATTCCGAAATTCATGATAATGCGTGTAGCCTGTTTGTACACAAAATAAACAGTAGCCCTAGAGATGGACTCAAAGAACCATGACCATTAGCAATCCACGTGGTGAAGTTGGGTCCAATCTTGTATGCCTACGACTCGTCTCATAAATGAGTCAAATCAATTCATATATATACCTATCCGCCAACTGCCACGGCAAGAGTAAAACATAAAAACATTTTGGATTGTGAGGAAGGGTAATAGTTATTTTAAAAATGTTTTTATTTATAAATATATTAAAATAATATTTTTTTATTTTTTTTAAATATAATTGATATCAAAATATTAAAATAATTTAAAAATATTTAAAAAATTAATTTTAAATAAAAAATCAATTTTTTTAACCCCGCTTATAATGCAATATTAAACAAGAACTTTCTAGATATTATATTAAAAAAAATTAATATGAGCAATTTTGTTTCCGATACGTAGAATGAAGCATCAAAAATCATAAATAGCCCGTGGTAAGAGATGAGTAACAAATTAATAATGATTTTAGAGTTTTTAAATTATTTGAATGCATTGATATCAAAAATAATTTTTAAAAAATTAAAAAATATTATCTTTATATATTTATAAGTAAAACATATTTTGAAAAATAATTATAACTACACTTCCTAATAATCAATAAAACTTCAAATGCTATCTTGTTTCTTCAATTAATCACAAATTCATGGGACAATAGCACTAAGCAAATCTTCTCTTGAAGCTTTGGCCTCATTTGAATCTTTTATTCCCACATTAGCATAAAATAACTATCGAAATTTTACTCTAATACCAACCAAATTCACTTGCTCCTACATATGGTCTTGTTTTTTATTGTGTAAATATTATATTTAGTAGATAAAGCAATTAAATTGACAATATCTTATATTTTCATGTGCTAAGAAAAGAAAGGAAAATAAGTCTTAAGTAGTAGATTTCAAATCCTTCTATCCTTTTCATTAAAACATCATTAACGTTTCCATGAAAAAAATTTCCTTGTATTTGTATATTTTATATTTAAAATATCACTCTATTAGTTTTTATTTTAATATCAATATTGTAGTTATATTTTGTTATCGATACATCCTTGTATTAATTGGTGAGATTAACATCACTAAATTTGACCATTAACTTCATAGTATAATTGGCATGTGTCTTATGTCTAAAAGATTAGAATTTAGTCATTAAACTTCTTGAGTTTGATAATTAATCTTTAAACTTTTCTTACTTAATTTTTATTTGATTGCATTGTTTTTTTAATTTATTATTGATTTTATTATGAATTTTTGTTTTTTTTTGTTTGGAGGGTTGACTTGTATATGAGAAAGTATTAGATTGACAAATTTTGTTTTTGTGATGATGAATTATCATTGTTAGGTTATTGAAGTGTCTTGTTTTAATTTTGATTTTTTTTTGTTTTTTTTTTGTCATATAGTTGTTGATTAGCCAAATAATTATCATTGTTAGGTTATTAAAGTGTCTCGTATAATTGTTTTTTTTTTTGTAATATAGTTGTTTAATTTTTTTTGTTAGCGTCTTTAAATGACCAATAGTATCTTGTTATAAAATACTAGGATTATTTTAATTTGTTAAAATAATTAATAAAGAAATTTTTAATTTTAATTAGAAAATAAAGAAAAATACTTTGATCATCATATGATATAAGTTTTTAGCAGTTTGAAACATTGGGATCTGAAGTATATTTTTCTTTTATACAAGACAAGTGCATAGTCTGTCACTCAACAAACATATTCTTATTTTTCGTGCTTTTTGTAAGGTTATAAGAGGCCTGACTAGCTTAGATCCTTTGATTTCTACCAAAGCATCACTTTTTTACCCTATTCAAAGTGGTTTTTTTTATTAAAAATATATTAAAATAAATTTTTTATTTTTAAAATTAATATATCAAAATAATTCAAAAATATAAAAAATAATTTTAAATAAAAAAAAATAATTTTTTTATAAAATATTGTTCGCCTCGTTACCAAACAACAACACAAAAGTTAATGGATTAACAATTAAAAATCCTAAAATGAATTTTTACCCATAGCACATTTTCTCTCTCTTTAATATATGTATATCCAGGGAATACACTTTGTCCGTAATTTTATGCTGTTAATGAAGTAATATTATTAAATTTCATGAGCTAGAACTAACCCAAGATATAGTCAATTCAGGATTTTATACTGTTTGAGTTTTTAAAAAATTAAATAAAAATTAATTTGATTAAACTTAGATGATCAAAACTTATTTTGATTTTTTTTTTAATAATTTTTGTTTTTTTAGAATAACAATATTTTTTTAAATTAATTAAATAAAATAAGATTAATCTATCCTACTCTCGTGAGTTGTGACTCCAATAGCAAATCATGAATTGGCGGAATTTAATAACTTTGAGTAAATTCGCAGTACTTATATTAAAAAATCACACATTCACATAGATCAATTTTATTAGTCCCTCCAAAGGCCTTGAATTTTTATGTATATAAGCTAATATGTGCCTTTATTCCACACATAGACTTGTCAATACACAATACAATAGTACATGACTTGCATGTGAAGGTATTTTTAGCTTATATATTATAAAAAAATCATCTCAATTTAATAGTTTCAGGATATAATTTTTATTATGCTTTAACATATTCTTTCAAATTAAAATTTTTTAAACTTGAAATTTATACAGACTTATATCATTTTATGCTTAATTTTTATCAAATAAACGAAAATGGTGAGATTTAAACTCATGATTGTTTAGTTATCAAGGCTCTGATACCATGTCAAAGAATTATTTTAACCTAAAAGCTTAAACTATTAAGTAAGATCCCAAGATATAATTTATATTATTTTGTGACATATATAATTTTTTCATGAATCATTGGTTCTCGCATAGAATTAGTATATTAAAAAATCAAAATTAGCACAAGTTATTTATAATAGTTTCTTGTCGTTGTAAATATTGTAGATCAAATATAACTTTGACATTTACTAGATAAGTCGCTCGTTTTTCGTCGCGGGTCGAGTTAATTTTTTTCTAATATAAAAAATGATTATATATTTTTTCAGTTAACTCAAGATCAAATAGTATTTATTCATCATTAATTAACTTTAGTGGGTCTCATCATTTTCCAATATCATACGATATAATAAAAATATTAATTTTAAGTTTGGTAAGAAACCCTCATTCAAGCAGACAGTCTTTAGACAGTTCATAATCCATAGCCAATGTATTAATAAAATCATCACATGAAATGTGTCTTGTTTGTAGATATGTTGATGATAAGCTTTATCCTCGAAGTTCTTGTCTGTTTGTATATATAATGCCTACACCTTTACTCCTTCCTTAATTAATTAGAGCATATATAGTAAATCACCTCTGCATTTACATCCTTGTCCAGAATCCATGATTCAGAAGCTTGGTATAGAAGAAACTGAAGCCTCTCAAATGAATGGTGTTCTGTACGAGAGTTATGGCACATCCATGGCTGCTCTCAAGGTATATATGGCCTTGTTCTGCGATTTCTTTCCTCTTTCTGGGCCATTGGTTATGATTTTGACAGCGACAACTATCACAGGCACAAAGTTAAATATCCTCACATATAGCTTTAGCTTTCTTCTACATAAATGATCTTACTTACATTTTCATGTTTACAGATTTGTTCATGGGAGATTGCCATACGAGAGGCTAAAGCCTGGCCATGTTCTAAGAAGTCTTTTGCTTAGGATGCCTTCTAATTGAATACAAGTAGATAATCAACTACAAATTAAGCTTTCTTAGTTCTGATGATGATTTTTTTTTCTGGGTTTTATATAATAGATATTCTCAGATGCCAATCAAGCACATGTGGCTGAAGTTCTCAGCAGTTCAAGCTTTGAGGCCCTAATAATCGCTTTAATTACGAAGACATCAATGCTTGTGATGAAATTGGAGTTCGGCTATACATCCAAAAGCCAAATTCTTGACATTATTGAACATCCTTGTCCGTCTAATCCTGTTTGAGTACTTCAAAAAACTCCAGTTGTCTGCAAACCTTTCGAAGATGCATTTGAGCAGGCCTTTAAGCTGGCCAAAATCAATCCTCAAAAAACATGTAAGTACCATTTCAAAAGTACTCAGTAATTCAGGTTATGTCTGGTATGATTTTTTTACTTTAAGGAGAGTTTATAAACATGTTTTGTTAGAAAGGACTTTTGATATAGTTTGTTACAAAATTGAGTCAAATTCTTGAATTAATCAAAAGTTGAAATTTAACTTTCAGCTTAAGAGTTATAACTTATATTACATCTAGGGTACATTCCCACAATGACTCGAAATTAGATTGCAAGGACTCATTTTCCTTTTATCCTAATCAAAAGAGTTTTTTTAGCTTTACATCTGTTATTAACATCTTCTACCAAATATCCCAAGAGATAATTAAAGATTATTATGACACTCTCATCATCTATCAAGATGCGATGTATCAAGGGGTGTAACTCAACTGGTCAGGTCCTGGGTTGGCTCCCCAGAGATCACTAGTTCGAGTCTCATAAACCTCAAGTCTACTAAAAACTTAAATGCTCGTTAACTTCGGGACCCGTGGGGTTAGTCGAAGTGCGCTTAAACTGGTCCAGATACTAACATTAATCTAAAAAAATATACAAGGTATCAAATGGTTTAAGGTAATTTATGTTACAACTAGAGCATTGTCGTGGGGATAAGTCCATCTTTAAAGCAAGGAGGATGGTTTCATGCCATATAGTGATGTCCTTAATAGCTAATAAAACTTGTTTCATGAACGTCTTTTTTAAGAGTCTATGTCAAGTATGATTTATTTTGGCCTATGTCATTTGGTGTTTATTAGAAGTACCCACCTCTTGTCTAATGAAGCAATAATTCTTCATGAATTGTTATAAAAAAACCTTAATTGATGAACTTTTTTTTTCCAAGGCAAAGCAATCCTTAATGTCATGCTCTAATGTCAGTGGAATAGGTAACACTTTTTTGGTACTTATAGTAGGGGTTACCTTTCATAAATGGTTGTTAATTGAAATATTTTCTTTGGATAGTAGTCAACACTTTAATTCGAGTTGCATTCAGTGAAATGTAAAATAGTTTTGAATCAGTAACGTGATTGTATAGCCCAAGTTTTGGCCTTAAAGCCTAGAGGACCCAAAGCTTATAAGTTGAGTGACACGACCAAAAGATTGATGTCTTCTCCCCAGTGCAGGAGTGTCGAAGTAATAAATAACTCGGCAAGACCGGGGTCAAACAGCAGGGAGGTTAACTATATAAATTATAAATGATGATGATGATGATGATGATGATGAGAACTTTGAAATATAAGATTAATGTGAAGATTAAACAAGGATAAAATAATTATCAAGGTTAGAGGATCCACTAATAGTATTAGAAATAAGTATAGTATAAACTCTTTTTATTAATCAACCGGAAACCACACACAAAGAAAGTTTCAATCGGATGATTTATCCTTAATTGTTCATTATAAATTTTTAACATAATCATATTAATTATCTTATTTTAGTAACACCATATTTTTAAATATTATCAAGAATTCATGATGCTAACTTATGTTAATAGCAAATCAAGTTTCATTCATAACACATGTGTAGGTTATATCATAAGGTGGACTATGAAAGTGCCAAGCATTTGTTGTACCAAGTGTTATACAACACAAATATAGATTAATCATTTAACAAGCAAGGTATTAAGAATTAGTAAGATAAAAAGATAAGACATGTTAACAATAAACTTTCTTGGATATAAACATTGAAGTCCATGTTGAGTTTATATTATCCTATTCTAACACCATCAGTGAAACCTTTTCACCTTGACATAATAAACTTAGCTAAACATAATGAAAAAGACAAACATAAATAAACAACATAAGAACATTGGTATAGTAAAGGAAATTCTAAATCTAGATTGATAGCATTTTGAATCGAGATGATAGACATTGCGTTGAATAAATTTATATGAAACCGGTTGTATTATATAATTTGTTTTATGTTCTCACAAGTCGTGACCTATTACGATCAACTCAAAATGTATGTATTAGGGAGCAAGTAATTGTGTTCTTACAAATTATAGGCCAAAACCAAATATTTCGTTTTGTTAATGGTATATACTATAACTTTGTTGAAACTATCCATCGTTACTTTAGAATTGTTTTAAAAGCAGTTTTTAAGTTATCCAAACACCTTATTAAAAACCCAGGGGATACAGTTCCCATATGGATAATGACGTATGAGAACAATACCAATATTTTTATACATTAATTAATTACATCTAGAAAAAAAAAGGTTATAAATTATTTTTTCATGTTTATATAGGATTGTGTGGAAGCAATTAATGGTACCCATGTTCCTGCAAATGTTCCTGTTGAGATTCAAGGAAAGTTTTAAGGTCGAAAAAAAGGAACAACACAAAATGTTTTAGCAGCTATAACTTTTGATTTAAAGTTTATATATGTTTTAGCTGGCTGGGAAGGAAGTGCACATGATTCACGAGTTTTAAGTGATGTATTATCAAGACTTAGTGGTCTAAAAATTCCAGAAGGTATATAATAAAGAATTTATTATATACAATAAACATATAAAATGTCTAATTAGATAAATATAATAATAGGTTTTTTTTTTTAATTTGTAGGGAAATATTATCTTGGTGATGTTGGTTACGATATTCGAAAAGGAATCATTTCTCCTTTTCATGAGGTTCGATATCACTTAAATGAGTTTATAGAACATTCACCAGAAAATGAAAAAGAGTTATTTAATATTTAACACTTTTCATCGAGAACCGCTATTAAGCGAGGGTTTGGTATTTTGAAGAGTTGTTTTAGATCAATTGATGGAAAATCTTTTTGGTCTTATGAAACACAAGTAGATGTTGTCCTTACATGTTGTATTATTCATAATCACGTAATGGGAGTTGATCCTTATGACTTTTTTATGGAAGAAATATGTTCGGAAAGTGAACCAGATAGACGAACAATCAACTTAAGTCAATGAGAGGAGAAGGAAGATAATAGGGAGTGGATAACAAAAATAGAAATGATTGCATCAACCATTTTGAATGATTATAACACTCAAAGAAACTAGTAATTGAGTGTTAATTATATGTGTTTGTTTTTATTATGTCTTGTTTGAGTTTGTATTATCTTTGTTAATTATATATTTGGATTGCTTGTTGACTTTATTATAATTTCTTATGTATTTTATGTATTCTCTTTCAATTATTAATTGTACTTTTTATATTAAATTTATTAAATCTAAATATGGTATGATTTTATTCTGTATAAATTTGTTTTTGTTTTTTTTTTTTGTAGAAATGAGTACCACACATAATGAAAAATGCAAGAGCAAACACTTCACGTGGTCTAAGCCTATGTCTCACATGTTACTTGAGATATCAGTTAAGGAGGCACTTAAAGGAAACAAACATTCTTCCACCTCTAAAGCAGAATCTTTTGTTAAGGTGGCTACATAAATTAGTCAAAAATTCAACTTGCAATACGAGCCTAAGCATGTGGACAATCATCTCAAAACTGTGGAAAAAAATGGGGAATAATAACCAAACTTAAAAATAAAAATGGCTTTTGTTTAGATGATTGTTTAAAGATGATTACAATTTTGAAAGATGTATATGATGAAGAAATAAATGTATGATAAATATTATACTCTTTATAATTTTTATATTTACTTTTGTTTCTAAAATATTATACAAGGAACTAAACAAATTGCATATTCTAAACTTTATGAACAAGCACATCCCAATCATGACAAGTATCTCAGTAAAAAACTTGATATGTACGAGGCAATGACAATTGTTGTTGGAAAAGACATGGCAACCGAAAATTATGTCAAATCATATGTTGATATCAATTTGAAAGAGAACACTGAAGAGCAATCAATTTCAATTGAAAATGAAGGGGAATATGAAGAAACTTCAAAAGAAGGAGACATCTTCCTCTAGTGCACAAAAGAGAAAACATAAGAAGAGAAATCACATGTATGAAGATGATGGTGTTGAAAAGTTGTCTAAAAAGATTGGAGATGTAGCATTTGCAATTCAAAACCTTAGTTAATAAGCTATATACAGAAGTGATGAAAATTGAAAGTTTTGATGAGATCACTCTTGGGGATGCATTTGATCACTTGGTCCAAAATGAAATGTTGGTAAAAGCATTTATGGCAAAAAAATGTTAATTTGAGGAAAATTTAGATTTAGAATTTTGTAAATCAACTCTACTACAGACCTGATTGCTAAGATGATTTTACTATGATAAGAAAGTT
Source organism: Populus alba x Populus glandulosa (assembly GCA_033617975.1). Classification (NCBI taxonomy): domain Eukaryota; kingdom Viridiplantae; phylum Streptophyta; class Magnoliopsida; order Malpighiales; family Salicaceae; genus Populus; species Populus alba x Populus glandulosa. The sequence goes on from CM066161.1 coordinate 10,345,179, forward strand.
TATGTTTGTTATTTGACAAGTATGTTTACTTGTTTAATTTGGTCTAGAATGTTTATGTTTGTTAATTTGAACTAATATATATGTGTATAACATCAAAACTTAATATTTATGCATGACTATGCTTGATGTAAAATATTTATATTTATTTCTTAATGTTTATTAGATATATATTAAAGGAATAATTGCCCATACCTGTAAAAAAAAACAACACTCTTTATCCAAAAAAACCCATCAAAATATTTTTGTATTTATTTATCTTTTAAAAAAATATTCATACAAAAAAAAACCAAATATATAACTCTTACATAATACCATAAACTAATTTGGCTTTCTTCATATGAAAACAAAAAACATATTTTAAGCTTTTAAAATTGAAAAAAATATATTAATAGGTTTTACTTAAGAAATATTTCACAAGGTTATGTCTCTATAATATTATATGACATGTATAGTTATATTTTATAAAATAAGCTATATATGAATATAGGATATAAAAAAAAATTATCATTACATTTTTTAGATCTCATCTTTTATTGTAAGTGATTAAATATTTATATTTAATATTTTATATATATTTATTAGATAAACTTGAAAAAAAATTAATTTATTAATAAATTATTTTTCAGTTCATTTTCCATAATATAACCAAATACTGGAAAGTGTTTTCCAACTTATTTTTCGTGGCACTATTAAACATCATAAAATAATTTACTTTTCAAGAATTCACTTCTTAAAAAAACTACTTTCCAAAAAATAACTACTTTCTGGCAAAAAAACAGGGTCTTAATAGGGTTGAGTTTTTCTAACTCTATAAGAGTCAGTAGAGACACCAAATCTGAGACACGGTTCACACACATGTATAGTTAAAGATGACATAAGATAGCTCAACTTCTACATTGTTTGATTTTATTTGGGTTATTATTAGGCTTAATTTATGTTATGTTTTTTTAATATTTTATTTAGTGAATTATAAGGTTAATTGTTGGTTGTTATTAGGGTTTTACTATTTATATGTAATTTTTTTATAAGTTAGACAATTTTGATAAATTAATTAAAGTAGCAGAGTTACAAACTTCTCTCTCCTTTCTTTGCTTCTCCTCAAATCTCACTTGTTCAGCATCACCTTCCAAGCCATACCTGTGTGCTTAGGTTTTAAAAGAAAAACAAATTAATTTGGATGGAAGAAGCATTGTCGAGTCATTTTTTATAAAGAAAAATTGTTGCAGTCAATACATCATCTGCTTGCTCAATTTTCAGTCACAAGATAGGTTGCAGAAAAATCAAGCTATGATTTTTTAAAATATATATGATGATGAGGAAGAAATCGTCTTGGGAGGGAAACCAAGAAAAAGACGAAATATATTATAAATAAAGATTGAGCTGCCGTGACGACAAACTCAAATCAATAATAGCATAACAGCTACTTCGACGTTTTGTGATTTCGTGAAGACATAAAAACATGTATATCTCACTCCATACCTTGAAAATCTTGATCCTGTCATCGTCAAAGATACAGGGAAGGTTGGTTCTTTTTTATCCAGTCGTTGCTGGCCGAGATATCCCTTCAAGATTACTTTTCTTCATCTAATGGTTGATTATGTATTTTTTTTAATGTAATGTTTCTAATATAATAATAATAATCACCCATTACGTTATAATTTCGAGAATTACATAATTAAATACAAAATATAATGGATCATCACATTAAACGTAAACATGCCATTCCCACTGTAACTTCATCGGCTACCACATCCAGTGGTCAAGAAGGATCAGATATCGTTTCCTGCTATGGCCAGATCGCCATTTCTTGGATAAAACTTCACGGGAAGGCCCATTGCTGGATAAGGCATGGGATCACGAATTATAGGCTCGTCAGGAATGATTTCTTTCCATTGATACTTTGTTATAAAATGATGGATCACCAGCATTGATTCAATTCGAACAAAGTCTGCTCCAGGGCAGATGCGCAGGCCTGCTCCGAAAGGAATATAGGTGTATGGAGGGAATGTTTTAGATGAATTGTCGAATCTTGAGGGATCGAACTTCTCTGGATCTTCAAAAATGCTCTTGTCCATGTGCGTCCCAGAAGCCACCCACAAAACCTGGAATTAAGATGAGCACTCGCTGGTTAGAATTTACTAGAAACCCTCCAGATTTCTATATACTTGAATCCATTATCGAAGAGCTTGAAATGGTTTCCCTCCCACTTCTGTCTCGACTATTTTGTCTTCTGAAACAGAGATGCTTTTAGTGTAGCAGTGAAAAGCAAGCGTAATGACTCTGACATTTGAAGAAAACACAAGTTAATGACTGATGGAGAAGGTAGAAAACAAGTAGGGTTCGCACCTGCCATCCTTTGGGAATATCGAATCCATCGAACTCGATGTCTTTGGTTATCTGTCGAAAGTTGCCAAAAATTGGAGGATAAAATCTCATGATCTCTTGAGCTACTCTCCAGCTATACTTCATCATTTGAATTTCTCTCCATGTGATCTTCCCATCACTGCCTCCTTTAACCTTGATAACCTCCCTTTGCTCTATCAAGATTTCAAAGCACACAGCAAGCAGCTTTGATATTAGCAAAAAGCTTTATACTGTTCTTCTACCTGAATTAAATGGAAAATTTACTCTCTATGCATATGTAAGATAAATCTTATTACCTTCAAGAACCTTGTTGTATATCTCGGCATCTCGAGAAAGGAGCCTCACGAGCAGGCACAAGAGAATCGTGGTTGAATCATGACTGGCCATTATTAAAGATAGCACCATGTCAAGAATCTCCTCTTCTATCAAAGGTTCGTCGTTTTCGTCTCGCAGACTAAGAAAGCTGTAGATGATGTTTTCATTGACATCAACTGTCCCTTCTTCCATTTGTCTTCTCCTTTCGTCAATAATTCTTGAGAGTATTTTGCAGAGGCTAGCTCGAGCTTGCATTGCTCTATGAAATACAGTCCCTGGAATATCCAAGGGAACAGCCCAACACCCTTTAACAGCAACCGAGAATTCTTCAAAGAGCGTATCTTTTTCCTTCCCGTCTGGTATTCCAAAAAAGATATTGCAAGTGATATTGAATGCAATCCTCTTCATGAATGGAACTATCTTTACAGAATCTACTCCATCCAATTCCTGTAAAATTATTGTTTTTTCGTGGTCAGGAGTAGAAGTACTCTGTCTAGGATCATTACAATAGAAACATATTGACAGCTATCGATCACTGAACTACTACTCCTGAAAATCATCAAACATAAAGCGAGTGCTGTATAGATAAGGACAACTTGTGATGTAAGAGTTGAGTTCGATAGGTACCTTGGATAGTTGTTGCTGGACCAGTGAATTTATTTCACCTACAATTTTCTGGATTCTCTCGGGCTTCAAAAACCCAACTATTGCACCCCTGATAAGCTTATGCCTGGACCCAGAAATCTCAAAGAGGCTGTACTTTCCCAGTATGCTGGCAATCGTCTTTGGTTGCTTGTAAGAGATGCCATCACCGCCACTGAACAAAAACCTGTTGCCAGCTTGGCCTGTCAGAACCACCGTCTTGGTACCGAAAATTGAGGTTTTAAATACAGGTCCAAACTTGTCGATGCGTTTCCACATCCATTCATCAATCTTGTCTCGTTTCTGTGCCCTCGCAAGGCTTATAGACTCGCCCACGAGTGGAAATCCCAGTGAACCAGGTGGGAGGTTCTTGCCTGCAAGTTTTGAGGCCTTGAGTTTGTAGTAGAATCCTGCAACAATGGCAAGCAGTGTTGCTAGAATTATGATTGGTGAGGATGCTTTGGATCCAAAAGAGGGGTGCTCAAAAAGAATCATGAGATCCATGGTGTGGGTTTCTGCAACTAAGGATAAATAATGCTTGATTATATAAAATCAAATGGAACGTGAAAAGTCCATAAATGTGACTAAAAAGAGAAGACAAATTAGAGAGGTTACCGACGAAGACTGTGACTCTCGTAAAGTATCAAACACCGTTTGATTTAAGCTCTCTTGACCAGGTCTCATTAATAATTTCGTTTCTTCGCTGTCAAGTTTTAAACTATAGAGAAAGATATCTCTTGGCTGTGTAATCCTCCACCTTCTCTTTTTTTATTTTTTTCATAGGGTGGTTCAGTTACTTTTTAAAAACACTTTTAAAATATAAAAATAAACTTTAAAACTTGTTGGTAGCTGGTATCCAGCCTCTAACAGCTTGATCGTTCAGGTTAAGAAGTTTCCGATCATATTTGTTTATTTAAAAATCAACATTGAAATGATTTTTCCAAGGTTTGAATATCGCCACTTGTTCAATCTTTTCTGCACATTAACTGGGTTAACTCTTCAAACTAGGTTAACACGTCAAACCTTTAATTCACGTCGTGAAAGTTTGATAACTAAATAGAAAAAAATAAATTAATGGGTTAACCAAGAACTAATTGGGCTAGCTCGTCAAACCAGGTTAACCCGTCAAACCCGGAATCCATGTCATGAAAGTTTGATAACTAAATAGAAAAAAATTTAACATTAACAATTTAAATTAAATGAAAAAAATTTATTAAAAAGAAAAAAAACAAAACAAAACAAAAGGCATCAAATTTTTCACTGTGGACTGCACTGTGCAGTCCACAATCAAAGGCATAAAAACAACAACAAAAAGAAAAAGAAAAACTAAAGGCATCAGCCGAGAACTACATAGAAAAAAATTTAATATTAATAAACTAAATTAATTAAATAAAATTAATTAAAAATAAAAAATAAATAGAAAGAAATTTAACATTAACAAATTAAATTAAAAGAAAAAAAAATAAAAAGAAAAAAAAAGCAAAAAAAAAAAATTCCGGGTTAACTCGTCAAATCAGGTTAACTCAATAAACCCGGGATCCGTGACATGAATGTCTGGTAACTAAATAAATAAAAAAGTGAACGTTAACAACTGAACTAAAAGAAAAAAGAAAAACAACAATAAACTAAAGGCATCAGCCGAGAACTACATAGAAAAAAATTTAATATTAATAAACTAAATTAATTAAATAAAATTAATTAAAAAGAAAAAATAAATAGAAAGAAATTTAACATTAACAAATTAAATTAAAAGAAAAAAAAATTAAAAAGAAAAAAAAAGCAAAAAAAAAAATTCCAGGTTAACTCGTCAAATCAGGTTAACTCAATAAACCCGGGATCCGTGTCATGAATGTCTGGTAACTAAATAAATAAAAAAGTGAACGTTAACAACTGAACTAAAAGAAAAAAAAACCAAAAAAAAAAATCTGGGTTAACTCGTCAAACCATGTTAACCCGTTAAACCCAGGATCTGTGTCATGAAATTCTTATAACTAAATAAAAAAAAATTTAACATTAACAAACTAAATTAAACAAAAAAAATTTATAAAAACAAAAAAACAAAAAAAAATTAACGGGTCAACCCAGAATTAACTGGGTTCACCCGTGAAACCTGGTTAACCCATGAAACCCGGGATATGTGTCATGAAAGTTCGATAACTAAATAGAAAGAAATTTAACATTAACAAACTAAACTAAACGAAAAAAATTAATTAAAAAGAAAAAAAAAAGCAAAAAAAAATTACGTTAACTTGTCAAACCAGGTTAACCCGTTAAACCCGGGAAATGTATCATGAAAGTCTGGTAACTAAATAAAAAAAATTAACATTAATAAACTAAATTAAACAAAAAAAAATTTGTTAAACGAAAAAAACAAAGAAAGAAGCAAAAAAAAATCCCCAAAGGCATAAAAAAACTAAAAAAAAAGTTAAAAAAAAAACAGCTTAAATAAAAAAAAAAAAAAAAAACTAAAGTATCGGTGTTTTACTGTAGACTGCACAGTGCAATCCACAGTAAAACACTGATGCCTTTTAGTATATGTTAGAGCATGGTGAAATCATCCTACATTTTGATGAGGATACAGTGGAATACGACAATACCTTCATATGTGAGATCTCTGGAAGAACGACGTGGTTTTGTTTTGCACTTGCTATTGTGTTTGCAGTGTAAAAAATGCAATAAGGTGTTTGATAATTGTAAAAATTACATTTTATATTATGAGGCCCACTAAAAATTTGAGTTTGAAACTCAATTTTCGTGGAACAACTTTTACATGTTTTTTAACTGTGTTTCATAAAATACTATTTGTTTTTGCATTTCAAAAGAGCTTTTGAAAAAATTTAATTTTTTTTTATTTTTTTCTTTACTTCAAATTAATATTTTTTGTTGTTTTAGATCATTTTGATGCACTGATATCAAAAATAATTTTTTAAAATAAAAATATATTATTTTAATGCATTTCCAAGTAAAAAACACTTTGAAAAGCAACCACAACCACACAACTACCAAACATTTTATACATGTTTTTTGCTACACATAAACCTCTACCATAATTTTTATCGAACACATATCTAAATACAACTAGCTACACCTAACCACACTATTTTTAAACTTACTTTTTTAAAATTATAACCACAAAGGCTACATTAAAAATAAACACACTTTTAATCGCAAGAAAATTTCATCATAAAGATTAGACTCTATTCTTAAAAAAAAAATACAACGACCAAATGATAACAAATTTGTAAATTAAAATAATAGATGGGTATTAGATTTTTTTTTCTTCAAAATAACAAAGACTCTAAGTCTTATTATATTATTAAAACATGTAAAAAAATGACATCAATGCATTCAAACAGAATATGTGCACGCATTTTTAATTAGTTATGGGATGATCGTCGAAAATGAAAATAATTTTTATTTTTTTTTGTATTTGATTCAAAATGAAAAATTCAGAAGCTAGTTAATGTATAGCGGTTTTATAGGGTATGTTCTAGGAGTTAATGTGTTTTAGGAGTTTTCTATTTAATTTTTTTTAAGATACTTTTTTATGTGTCACTTTTATATATCTATACCATCTAAAATAGATATTTAAATTTGTATTTTTTTATCTAAAATAAAAATTATTTCACCAATGTGCTTTTTTGTCCATCATAATTGGATTGTCAAATTTTTTAATCTTATACATTTTGGTTCTTCAATTTTTTCACTTGTTATTTTGGTTATTTACTACTAATTTGGACAATCTTCTAGGCTATCTTCATGTATATCCTCTTGTATTTTGAAAAAACAAATTATTATTTTTTTTCTTGATTTTTTATGGGATCAAAAGTAGATAACAACAATATCATTTTGAATTTTCAGCTTGTGTGTGAGAGTGATTTTTGTATTCTTTGGTTCTTGAGAGACCTACACTAACTTATCGAATATTAACTGGTTTTATGACATGATTCAATTTAATTTTAATAGTGCTGCTTTGGGATAGGTTTTCATTGTGTCACGGTCTTATTAAATTTTCTTCGACTTTCTAAAATCCAATTTTAATCTTGATTGTGAGTTACGTGAACACATGATCATGGAATTGAGTCCATAATGATAGATCTATTATATTTATTCTCTAAGCATATTTAAATTCTTTGTAAGCCTAAAATTTGATATTTATTGAATAATATCATTCTAAATTTTCAATTTATATATGAGAGTGATTCTTGGGGGAACACAAATTTTATTTTATTTTTGTATTTGATTCAAAATGAAAATTGATGAGTAAAAATTTTCAAACTAATAATAATAATAATTTAGACTAACTGTTATTCGTGCAGCCTTGCTTCTAGAAAATGAATTGTCGTAGGTCACATTTTCCATGCAAATAAAGAAAATACTATATTTTATGAATTTGACTGGGAAAAAGAGAGAATATAATGTTGTGATATTCCTGAAAGAGAAGAAAAACAAGCACAGAAATTAAGCTTAGTTCCAAGCCTATTTGGTTTGCCCAAGGAGCACCCAACCTTCTTTATAGGGCATTAGGGAGGAGTGGACTGCCTTGTAATTGGGTTTAAGATTTAAAAAATATATTTTTAAAATTATAATTGGAAAGGAATATAGGAAATTAAATGGATTCTTTTAGAGTGTGTTTAAGATTATAATAAAGATTATTTTTTAAAATATTTTTTGTTTATAAATATATTAAAATTATATTTTTTTATCTTTTAAAATTTATTTTTTGAAATTAAAATATCAAACCAATATAAAAACCTCAAAAAATATTTATTTTAAATAAAAAAATATTTTTTCTTAAAAATACAATTAAACAACAAAAATAAACACATCTTTACTCGGTCAAAGAAATATTTCCACCTACCAGAAAGAAAGAAGGGCATGACTCATGTGCAGAGATTGAGAGAGGTCAAGAGCTCTTATATCATACGGTTTGACTCAGGGAGAACTGGAGAACGATTTTAGACTCCGTTTGTTTGCTGGAAAGTAGTTTCCTTTTGGAAAGTGAATTTCGAGAAAAGTGAATTCCGGGAAAGTGAATTCCGAGAAAGTATTTTCCGATGTTTGGTAGTGTAATGGAAAATGAGTTGGAAAACACTTTCCAGTGTTTGGTTATGTCATGGAAAATGAGCTGGAAAATAACTTATTAATATTTTATTTTTCTCAAGTTTATTAAAATAATAAGGAACAAATCTTACAAATTAAAAAGTTGAATGAGAATGAAATTGAAAAAAAATATATAATTTCATAAATTATCTCAAATAAAATAAAAAATAATCAAAATAATAGAGATCAAATCTAAAAAATAAAATAAAAAAAAAGTTGAAGAAATTAAAATAATAATAATTAACATTTCATAAATTATTTCAAATAAAATAAGTAACAATAAAAAAAATGAAGACCAAATTTGATAGATACAAAAATTCAATAAAAAAATGATAAGGAAAAAGCAAATAGCAATTATAAAAATAAAGACCAAAGTTAATATAAAAATAAAATTTTAAGAGATGAAATTAAAAAATAAATATTCAAAACAAAATATATATAGCAATCAAAAGTTTGAGAATCAAATTTGATATAATCAGCAAATAATGATATTTTTAAATTTTTCACAACTTCCGGAAAGTGTTTTCCCCTCAAATTTTTCAGGAAAACACTTTCCTGAAAACCAAGCCAAACTTTCCTTTTACTGGAAAGTGTTTTCCATTAACCAACTTTCCTACTGGCAAACAAACACAAGAAAGTTTGGAAAGTGATTTCTCGGAAACCACTTTCCGGAAAACAAACACAGCTAAATGGAAAACACTTTCCTGAAAACCAAATCAAATTTTTCTTTGACTGAAATTAACTGGAAAGTGTTTTCCGTTGACCAGAATGTATTTTCCGTTGACCGGAAATTGTTTTTCGTTGACCAACTTTACTAATGACAAACAAACACAGGAAAGTTTGGAAAATGGTTTCCCGGAAACTGCTTTCCGGGAAACAAACATAGCCTTAGTTAACTTCGTAGTCAACCATCTCTCTTTTCCATGGGAAAACTCATCTGCAATGTTGACTTTTGCAGCCAGCTTATTTGACAGGCGAGGTAGACGTACCTACTACCTCAAAACGTGGTTTCATCTGTATTTTTTTAAAATAAAAAAAAAATTAGAAAAAAAAAGTTATTTATTTTTATATTTTTAAATAATTTCACGTGATAATATCAAAAATAACTTCTAAAAAATAAAAAAAATTATTTTAATATATTTTCAATTAAAAAATATTTTAAACTCAAATCACTATCGTATATCCAGACAGTAATAACGATGTGTTTGGTTTTCCCGAAAATAACTTGAACTACATGTCGGGACATCCTGATGAAGACAATACAGAGAATTTCACAATATGTTTTAGGAAATTAAATAAGAACTCTTTCTAGAAGAAAGTGATGGTGTTAACTTGAATGAAGAAAAATTTTCGGACTCGTGGAAAATGGAAAATGGGATGCTTTTCATAAATGGTCCCAAGTTAAGAGAAGAAGAAATTAATGCTAGTCATGAAAAAAAACTCTTTCCTCTCACCGTGTAACAAACATTAACTCAAATTAGGGATGTTTAAAAAAACTGACCAACCAATTAAACTGAAAAAACTAAGAATAAAATTAATCAAAAAAACCGAACCGATAGAAAAAACCGAATAAACCAATTAAAAAATAAAAAAATCACCTGGTCCAGTCCGATTCGACTCCAGTTTAAAAAAGCTTAAACCAATTAAACCGGACCATCAATGAAATTTTCTCATCTTGAGAACAATGCTTCTATAGAATTACAATGAAATTCATGCGAGAAAATCTCAGTAGCTCAGTGATGAAGATTAGTCCGGTTTTTTTGGTAAAAAACCGACCTGAACCGAACAAAACCGGTTCGGTTTGAACCGGTTCTCGATTCGGTTCAGGTTATATTAATAAGAAATACTATTTTCTCGTTAGGTTGAATTTTTGGGTTAAAACCAAAACCAAATCGGACCGTGAACACTCCTAACTCAAACCTCCTTTGCTCACAAAAAAAAATAATCTAGTAGAGTGTAGGTATTAAATTTTTAGATTTGAAAGAAAAAACTAAAGTATAAAAAGAGAATAAAAACACTAAAAATAAGATGAGAAAGAGTGTAGAAAAATCTGAAAAATTCAAATTAGAAACTCTTTCTTCAGCTTCCTTTTTATAGTAAATTTTAAAAGTTAAAAGGTTGAAGAATTAATTCCTATCATTATCAAGAATTAAATCTAAAACAACAAAGGGTTCTTTGAGATTAATTTCTCATTTATCATAGTTTGCTTAAATCATGTTAATTAAATAAGTTTCTAGCAATGCCCTGTATGAATGAAAATTGTATCACCAGTTTGAAAATGACTCAAAGATTTGTTTAGAGATACTGATTTGGTAGTTTACTACATCAGGATAGGTAGTTTTTTACTTTAAACCTTTATTAGTTAAATATTATCGAATTTACTCGGCTAATAATGAATGTGATGTCTTAAACTATTCAGCTTTTTATGTAAACTAAGACAATAATACTCACATATCTCTCTACCTAGAGATTTCCTTTAGTTCTCACTATTATATTCAATTTGGCCTTAAACAACTCTTAGATTCATGTATGCTTTAGAGAATTCAACCTTTATTAAAATTCTCAAAGAAACGACCATATTTCTAACTCATATAGATGATTTTTTTTATTAAAAATATTTTGTTATGCTACACTTGGTGTACCAAGATATGAAAATCAGTAAGAGCTTAACTCACTCTTTATCACGTAACAATTAGCACTTATTTCATCATAAGAATAAGCAAGAAATAATGATTTTCTAATGCTACTAAGAATTTTGTATGACTTATTTTTCTATTTGAACCTAAATCTTAGGATCTCCATTCAACTAGGTATAATTACCATCATTACACTCTTTTATCTTTTAAAGACTTTATGCCTATTTCCCTCGATAAATTATACATAAGCTTTCATGACAAACCTTTGGTTAGCATATTCTCAATATTTTCCTTTGACTTTACATAGTCAATAAAACTAATTTTATTTGAGAGCAAGTGATTAACAGTATTATTTCTACGATGTATATGTCTAGACCTACCATTATACGTGCTACTTTATGCCTTTTTAATTGTTGACTAACTATCGCAATGGATGTAAATAGCTGGCATTGGTTCTGACCAACATGGAATATCCTTTAAGAAATTTTAATCCATTCGGCTTCTTCTCCAATTTTATCAAAAGCAATAAACTCTAACTACATAATGGGTCAAACGATATACGTTTGTTTGGAGGATTTTCATGATACAACTGTTCCATCAAGTATGAAGACATATTCACTTATGGATTTTAAATCCTTAGTGTTGGATATTTAACTAGCATTATTATACCTTTCTAGTATTGTTGGGTAACCAATTTATTGTAGCCCATAGTTCAAGGTGTACCTTAATTACTTGAATGCTATTTTTGTTCCCTTCTAATGATCCATACTTGGATTAGTTGTAATTTTACTCTGTTTACTAAATAAGTAAGGAATATCAAGCTTTATGAGGTTCATAATGTATATTAGGCTTCCAATTATTTAAGAATATTTCAATTGATTTATTTCCTTACCTTTATTTTTGGACATGTATACACTTATATCAATTGATGTTTTGATAGTGTTATTGTCACATTTAGAAAACTTTTTGAGAATTTTCTTAACATAATGATATTGGTACAGTAAGAATCCACTAAATGTCTTCGAAATTTATATTTCTAGTATGAAATCTACAACATTCAAGTCATTCATGTCAAACTTGCTAATATTTTTTTAATAGACTTAATCATGTAATCATTGTTGTCTAAAATTAGTATAGAGACATACAATGACATAACTTTTATATATATTTTTCACATAAACACATTTATCAACTTCGTTGATTTTGAACTCATTTGACAACATAACCTTGCCAAATTCTTCATGTCATTATTTAGGTGTTTATTTTAAACCATGTAATAATTTGACAAACTTGCAAACTTTATTTTCTTACTCATTGATAACAAATCCCTAGGGTTATTTCATGTAAATCTCCTCATCAAAGTCATAATTTAAGAAAGCTATTTTTATATTTATTTGATGTATTTCAAGCTTATTAATAGTTGCAATGGCTATTAATATTTATATAAAAGTTATTATTAACACATATGAATATATGTCAAAATAATTCACACCTTCTTAATATCGAAAACCTTTAACAACAAGTCTAACTTTATATTTTTTTTGGTAACTAAGGACTAAATTAAAATAAAAGAGTTTGGATGCTTACAAAATCATCCCTTTAAAACCTGCAACTTTTTCTTTTTTGTTTTGAGGGACTGATGTTTTTCTAATGATCAATTACAGTTCTTTGGTTTTTGATCTCATGAAAAACGGATAAACCCAAACAATCTTTTCCAAAATTGAGCTCGAGAAGAATGACAAAATGTTTTTCTTTCTCCATGAAACCAACATTGAATTCTTACAAATAAATTATCAAATCCCAACCACTAATAAAATAAATGTGGAAGAATCGAGTAAAAAAAAGTTTAAAGCAAAAAAAAAATTAAAAAAAATTGACACTATATAAATCCACATATCAATAGTGTCATTAGCTTTCATCTTTCTTTAAAAGATCTACTTATAGCCTAATGGTTTACTTCTAGAAAAAAGATCCACTAGTTCTTATATATGATTATTCAAAATGAATTCAATTTCGCTTTTAAATTTTCATTTCAATAGGAAACTTTCAAAAAGGACATTGCCTCGAAGTAAGTTTTATTTTCTAACAAATATATTAAAAAAATTAGTACCAAATGTTTTGATTGTATTTTTCCTTTTACTCTACCTAAGTTCAAATTCATCATCTTCTAATTAGTGTTTTTACATATATGTCATAAAAGACTTTTTTATATTTTTTTACTCATTTTCAGTATCTAAATATTATTTTTTGTTTAAAAAACTATTTAGCCCCGCAACGTAGCACGGGTTCAGAGACTAGTATTTACTATAGCATAAGAAGATGAATATATTCTATTGATGAAATTAAATGAGTAGCATGGACAAGATAAACAGGTTTAACCACGGTTACGTGAGATCTTGTAATATATCTAATACAATAAATTCACCTTTGCTAAATCTTGTTCAATTCCATTCATCTTTAGCTACAAAAAGACAGCAAATCAACCCAGTCTGAAATAAAATATATATAAAAAAATTGTTACACGTTATTATTATTTTATACTTAGTTTTATTAAAAATAATGAGATACTAAAATTCAAAGCTTTTGTGTTTTGGGTTTTGCTAATCAATGAGTTTGGAGACTGTACCTGAGGCAGCTACCCTTGCAGTCTCTATATGGGCAAAAAAATGACAGGGAATGGTAGAGAAACCTATAAGTAAGGAAAAGGAAAATAAAAGGAATTAAATTCTCTTGTTTAGTTTACGGAGAGTGACAGTTTTTAACGTAGTTTTGAAATTCGGTACCGTCTGTCAGGTTGATTAAGAACTAGATCAATTTGAGGTTAAAATCAAATTGGGTTAAAAATAAATAAAAAAAAAAATTTGGTGTGATCTCGTTAACTCGGTAAATTAATCTAGTTGACTTGGCAAGATCCAGTCAAAAACCAGGTTGTAACCCGTTAACTTTTATTTTTTATTTTTACTAAAACTTTTAATTTAAAAATAAAAAGAATTAACCGGGACGACCTGATAATCCGGTCAAAACTTAGAACCCGGGTTTGGACCGATCAGGTATGAAAGCTATGGTTTTTAATACCATTATCTCTTTAGAATAATTTTTGCACGTGTCCTCCCCTGCGTCTATGGCCTTTGGATATTTAGACACCTTTGTTGACAAGAATCGTTTGGTCTTACTTATCAACCTTATACGAGGTCGTACTGATACCTGGAGGCTGTAACATTGCGAACATGCCATTATTCCGCTCAACCCAACAAGTTATGGATCACCTCCTTGGTGGGCCGGGCCTGACATATTTGCATTGGGCAATCATGGTTGACTAGACATATTGTTGGGGTTGGGCTTTGGCTTAACTAGTGTTGACTGGACATCTTGTGCAGAAATTTAAGATAAATATCAAATTTGAAAACAAATAAAACAAGTGCACAAATTAAGAAAGAGAAACAAAAAAAACTCTATTTTTGAAATAGGATCAATTTGAGTTTGATCCATGAGTTGCATAAGTATGAGTTGGATTTTTGTAGGATGTTTAGAAGTACATAGTAGTTGCTTTTTAAAGTATTTTTTTATTTGAAAATAAATCAAAATAATATATTTTTTATTTTAAAAAAATTATTTTTAATATCAGTACATCAAAAATATTTTAAAAATAATTTTAAACTAAAAATTCAATTTTTAAAAAACATAGTTTTAATTACATTTCTAAACATTACTTTAAAGTGAATTTTGACCTACAAATAAACTTTGAAAACTTTGTCCATTGGACTGATCTATAAATAAACAATTTACATGCCTAATGTAACAACTCTTTATTATATTTAGGAAAAATATCATCCAGACAGGTAAATATATTGGGGGATGGAGCGTTTTTTTCTCAATAATATATACATATATATAAAAGCGCGTGTTTAGGTGGGAGGTTGGTTTTTTTTAACGAGAAACATTTATTTTTTGTTTTTAGAAAGTACAATCCTTTTAAAATATACTCATCTTTTAAAAGCAAAATATACATGTTTTTCATTCAAAAAAATCGCCATCCAAACAAATACTATATAAATCCAGCTCCGAAAAAATCTAAATCTAAATGGGTGTTTGTTTACACAGCAAACAGCATAAACCAAGCATTTATTAACATTAAAAAAGTAATTTATTGTTTGGTGGGCCCTATAAATTTTTTCATCAAACCGGCATTTTGGACATAGTTGCTGGGAGCTGCTTCTCTTGGAATTCATCTGGACACTGTTCATAATAGCACCCTTGCCAGGTGATGCTAGGTGAATTATAATTCATCTGCAATGCGTGAAGCATTTACCTGACATTGTTCACCTGAATAGTACTAGGGGAATTTTTGTGGCACTGTTCATATGAATAGTATTTATTGGATTGTATCTGACCCGGTAAAAAGAAAATTAATTTTTTAAAAATTGTTTTTTATTGAAAAAATTAATGTTTAATATTATTGAATAACACTACATGAATTAGAAGAATATCGCATGATGACGTAGCATTTGTGGAAATTAATCGCAATTCTAATTTTTTCTGATGATATTTTACCTGATTTTATTGCACGCTCAAAAAACTATGAAAACTATAGTCTTTATCAGATGAATTTCATACGTGATGAAATTGTTAATAAGTTAATGGAATAATAAAAATATTTGATATAAAATATTATTTATTCAATGATGTAATAATGGTAATTAAATTTGTAATATTTAAATTAAAAACCATCAATATTAATATATATCTTTTATAGTTATTTTATAACCTAAATTTGAAAAGCATATTTAACCAAATACATTAAATATTTTTTATTCAACCTCAATTTCAATTATAGTTTTAACCAAATATATATAAATATCAAATTAACCTCAACTAAAAATATTTTTTATAAAATAACTTTTTTTAAATTATAACTACAGCAACTATCAGAATACCAACCACATTCTAAGACTCTCGAATGCTGTATTTTGGGTAATGTTAGGGTCCCATACCTCTCTTCACTTCCTTTTGGTTTCTTTGCTTTTTGGTGTAAATTTTTGGTCTATAAAAGTGAACTCTGTTTTTTTAATCTCCCAAGAAAATCCACCAAAAACGACAACGCTGCAAATGTGAAATGTTAACGATCAACAAGCCACGGCGATCATAACCATGCAATGAAAAAAAAAAGATTCGTTTATTTCCACCATTTTATTTAACTATTATTCAAAAATATTTGATTGCAAAAAAAAAACAAATTAAATAACAAACAAAAAATTTTTATTAAAGAATAATATAAATTATATCTTAGGATCTTACTTATTAATTTAAGTTATTGAGTTAAGATGGTTCTTTAACATGATATCAAAGACTTGATAATCAAGAGGTCATGAATTAAATCTCACCATCCCTATTTATTTAATAAAAATTAAGTAAAAAATAATATAGATATATACAAGTTTCAAGCTTAAAAGGCTTTCATTTAAGAGAGTGTATTAAAAAATAATATAAATCATATCTTGAGATCTCACCTAATAGCTTAAGCTATCGGGTTGAAATAATTTTTTAACAGGACTAAATATTTTTTAATACCTATCCAATTTAATTCATACTATTGAGTTAAAATAGTTCTATGACATTGCTAAAATTTTTTGCTTACCTACCCAATTTAGTTAATGATCGAGCAAAGAAAAATGGTTAAATATTTGTTTTAAATTCAATTCTCAAAACTTTAATTATTTTAAATTAATAAAATTTCATTTTATTTTTTAAAACCTAGCATCAACCACAAGCTAGAAGAATTAAATTAAAAAAAAAAATTAAATGATAAGACTAAAAATAAAAATGAAAGGACTAAAAAAACCTAGATAAATCACTGTACAATACCATTACAATATATAGTGATTCCCCTGTAAAGCTAAAATGATTTTGTCACACCTTTAATTTTTTTGTTTCCAATACATCATGTTCTAGTCTTCAAATGAAGAACGCTTTATATATATATATATTAAGAAAGTGACAGGCTATATTATAAATCATAAAGTTTGTAATCTAAAATCATGAGATTTGTGCATTATTGTAGAACTCAACTCAATAGATTGACGGGAACCTAATTGTGCCACAGTGATTTTTACTCATTATCAAGAGTATATAATGTAAAGGACAGAATAAAAAAAGAAAAGCTCTAAAATGGTTTCCTAGCTTTTTAACTTTTGCTAACGCGGACCTCGTCATGCTGAAATTTTCCACCGCCCAAATCGGGCCCCAAGCCACCGCATGTGTTAAGCACTAATTGTTCCATCCATGATTTTTCCTTTTTTCTTTCACATTGCTCAAATTAATGGTATTGTCAAAGCTTCCCATTTTGTTGTACGAGATTTTGATTTCTTTTTACTATGAATTTTTATATATAAAAAAATACATTCAATTCAACTTATATAAACTCATTGAACTCGCAACTCAGGTCATGAAAAAAAAATTACCCAATACAAAAAAAATTAGAAAAAAAACATATCAGGTCTAATTCTTAACCAACTCAAATGATAAAGGATAAATTTTTAAAATATATATTTTAGCAAAAAAAAAACAATTAATCATAGTCAACCTAAAAAAACTTGTCAAACTCGTGTTTTGAATCATGAGATTATGATAACTTCATAGAAAAAAAATTAAAATAAAATTATAAAGTCCAACTCCGAACCAAATAAATATTGAAGGATAAAACTATAAAAAAAATTAAAAACAAACCTGAGTCAACCCGAGCTAACCTTCTGAACCTACAACGTAGATCATGAGACTAAAATTCTCTCGACATCGCACATTCCTCTTATTTAGGTAACTGGAATAAACCATCAAGTTCGATTTCAAATCAACATAACATGAAAGAATTAAATTGAAAATAAATTAAGTGATCTTAATAAAAATAAAAACCAAATAACTAAATAAACAAGATAAATCATTGCATGATACCATTACAATTTATAGGTTATCCCCTCTAGTGTTAGTGTTACAGTGATTTTTTTCGCACCCTTAATTTTATTTTATTTTCTACCAATATAAAGTAAAAGATAGAGTAAAATTTTCAATTCATTTAAGGAAGATAATCCTTATCTTCGTTAGACAAAGCACACACGAATACTAGTATTTGGCTTTCCCTTGCTTTACTCACAAATGTAAAGTAATCTACAATAGTTTAGAGCTTATCATGTGCTGGAGAATACATTAAACGCTCAAGTAATCGTTTGCAAGCTACCAGCCACGATGAATGCAGCTTCTACGCTTTCCTTTTGTTCTCTCTCAACCCAACCTTAACGTGTATTTTACTTGCAGAGTACAGCTTAAAATCCCTCACAAATATAAACTTTATTTAGATTTATTTTTAAATAAAAATATTTTATACTGTCATCATTGTCATAATCCTAAGAGGCCTTAAAAGCATATTTGTAAATACAGTGTAAATTATATTTTATAAAAATTTAAATTTTTTTTAAAAAATTAATTTTATATGGCGTATTTGAAAATGCAGTGTAAATTATATTTTATAAAAGTTTGAATTTTTTTAAAAAAATTTAATTTTTTTATGTTTTTAAATAGTTTTAATGTATTGATATTAAACAAATATATTATTTTAATTTATTTTTAAATAAAAAATACTTTTGAACCACACTTTTATCACATTCTCCTTCCATGCATGAGTTTTCTTTCACCCTACCAAAATAAAATTATACAAGATTTTGATTTTCTTTTGCTATGGATATTTCATTCTACCGGATTGTTTTTTAAAATATTTATTGTTTAGAAATTTATTAAAATAATATATTTTTTATTTTTTTAAGAATCATTCTTTTGATTTCAAGCCATTTAATTAAAATACACAATTGATGTCAATTCCTAAAACATCTATGGAACTAAAAACAGAAGAAATTCTTTCATGGATCATGTCCCATGACTGCAAGTAGTCTAATGGAAGAAAAGAAACAACGTAATCTAACCTCCAAGCCAGTTTTCACCAAGGGAATCATAAAAAAAAACAAGACTAATGCTAAGTTAAAAAAAAAAATTGAACCAACAATCTCTTGTTACAATTGACTAATCATAATTGATTTTAAATGTATAAATCATTTACATCATAAACCATCACTCTTAATTACCAATGGTTTAGGTGTCAGATAATCGAAACGCCACCGTTTCCAGTCTCAAAGCCCTTGCGACAACCAGCAATTCTTGAACTGAGACCTGGCTGTCTCCCTGAAACTCTGTACCTTCATCAAGCAAAAATGAGTGCAGCACAGGCCCAAACCAGGCCCAGCCCCAACCCTGCTTGTCTTCAGCAAGTAGCAGACAGGCCCACAATCCACTCCTCTCCCTTGCACCACGATCCCCCATGCCCTGGTGATCGCATCTTCCTCCTCCTCCTCCTCCTCACCGTCCTCCAGTTTCTCAACAAAAATCACCCCGTCAGGCAACTGGGTCTCTCTCTTTCCCCATCTCTCCGTCAAGCCCGGCCATTTCTCCTCCGCCACCTCCTTCTCCGTCTTCAGCACCGTCGTTCCACCGCTTTCCTCCGCGTATACATGGACCAAGAGAGGCGCTTCCCTTAAGTTGTTAACAATCTCCACCACAGAATCCCTCATCCATTGCTCCACCTTCTCAAATAAAACTGCAGATTTCTTGTTTCCATCAGAAGAATCGGCTGCCCTTACAATTCCCGGCGTTGTAATACTCTTCATTGACATCGAGACCCTCCCTTTCCTGAATCTTGCACCATCACACAAGTTGCCGGATATCTTGACATTATTACATGGCCACCGATGGGCATTCTTGACGGGATTGTTTTCAGAAAACCGGCAAAGACCATTCCCTTCAAGACGAATGCCCACTGATGCCATCTATGTATGGAGACAGACGGCAAGGAATATAGAAGAGAAGATAAAATAATCGCACAGGGAATTGTAATTAGTTGGTAAGAGGGACGTTAGCAGTGTTGTATCGCAACTGGTGTAATTATAGGCATTTACTCTCCGAATCAGAGTTGAAGTCCACGAGAAGGAAAAGGTCAGGCAAGAAAGATCGGTGGACGGTCAAGATTGATGTGAGAAGTGCAAGCAAGAAGGGTTCAAGAACTCGTGTGAAACTTCCGTATTCTATTGCTAATGTCATTGGCTATTGCCTTCTCTTATAAAGACCATGTCCACGAAGGCTCGTGTCATGTCCACTCGTTTCCACCTCAGAGTCTAATCCTCTGCCTACAAACCACTGAGATCTAATTGCAACCCTCTTGGCTGTCGCTATTTGATTGAATACTAAGATTATGTTTGTTTTGTATTTTAAAAATTTATCTTTTCATTTATTTAAAAAAAAAAATTGATGTTTCAAAGCCCTTTTGATATGCTGATATTAAAAATAATTTTATTTTGATATATTTTCGAGAAAAAATACTTTGTAAAATAATTGATCACATAACTAAACACCAAATAACACTATTTTTTTTTTCTATCTCTATCATAATAATAATTAGAAATTATTTTTATTTAATCTTGTTTTTCTTAGTAGTATAATTGATAAAGAAACTATTTTATTTGTGAAAAAATAAAAAATATTTTTTTGTGAGTAAATGTTTTTTAATATGTATAAAAAAAGAACATAAAAGTATTTCGTCATAAAAATTGGCATCAGCTAAAAAAAAAAGATAAATAAATGCTTTTAATATGTGTGAAGGGTCATGATAGGATGGGTGTAGTTGCTGATTCTGCTAACGGCTGTAGGAAATAAAAAAAACCAAAAAACCAACGGTTGCGTGTTTGGGAGTGTTTAATAATAACGTGGCTCACACAAAATCTAACAGGCAGTTAAAGGCAGTGATTTTAATCAGGGCCGTTCAATTTCAAAAAGATAGGAATGCAACGTGGAGAATGTGGCAGTATGGGATGGGATGCACGCTGGCACGTGGTGGTCTTGCTGCAATTGCATGCAGCATTAATGCTAACACACGCCCATTGGCTCCCTCACCAACCACATCAATCAATTCTTGACACTAGGAATGCCATGTCATCAACGCTTATTTGGCACTTTTTTTTTTTTCTTTCTTTCTTTCTTTATATATATATATATTTCCTGTGTTTGTTTGCTATTAAAAAAATTGATAACAAAAAACACTTTTCAATCAAGTGAAAATTTGACTTGATTTCTAAAAAAATATTTTTTTTTTATTTTGAGCGGAAAACACTTTCCTGAAGTTGTAAAAAATTTAGAAATGTTAAATTTAACTTTGATTGTTATTTATTTTATTTGAAATAATTTATGAAATGTTAATTATTATTATTTTAATTTCTTCATCTTTCAATTTTTTAAATTTGATCTCTATTATTTTGATTATTATTTATTTTATTTGAAATAATTTATGAAATTATAATTTTTTTCAATTTCATTTTCATTCAATTTTTTAATTTGTAAGATTTATTCCTCATTATTTTAATAAACTTGAAAAACATAATGCAATAATAAGTAATTTTTCAGCTCATTTTCCATGACATAACCAAACATTAGAAATTGTTTTCTAACTTATTTTTTATTACATTACCAAATATCGGAAAGTAATTTACTTTCTCGGAATTCATTTTTCTGGAATTCACTTTTCAAAAAAAAATTAATTTCCAGCAAATAAACAAAGCCTGAATTAAAAATATAAAAACTTATTCAACAAAAAGTTTTGAAATAATATAAATTTGTTATTATAATTGAATTAATTGGTGTCCTTGTAACTTTTATATCTTTTTTCTTTTTTCTACCATAGTTTTTTCAAATCAAAACCCAATTAACAATACTCTAAAAGGCATGGGAAAAGTAGCGTTGCCCCGCATTTTAATTTTGGTTGTGCTAATATTTTTATTTTTTTTGTTTTTACATGTTTTCCCCCCATGATTTACTTCTTTTTTAAAAAAAATTATATATTTTTTTCAAATTATTTTTGCTGATTTATTTTTAATATTGAACTGGTTGAGAATTTAATTTTGTCATCATACTTTCCCCGTGCCTTTATTTTCATTGTACTAATATTTTTATTTTATTTTCTTGTTCTTATTTGAAACTTGTAATATCCAAATCCTCTTCCATGTATAATTTAATAAAAAAAAAATTAATTTTATTTGCAAGAGTATTTATCCAAAGTATTCTCATATATTAGAAAAAAAAATCAAGAACAACTCCTAATTAAATTGTAACTTGAAAACACAAATAAATAAAAAATCAGTCACCACTTAGCCGTGTCTTTTTTTCTACTTCTTAATATATTAAAATAATATTTAAAAAAAATAAATAAATTTTAATATTAATATATTAAAAAATTTAAAAATTTAAAAAAATTTAAAATTCAAGAAAATATAATTAGAAATCACGTTTTCAAACACACTCGTACATATAAGCCACGACAACACCTAGTTAGGTCTTTTTTTGACCGTCTAAAACCAACCATTTGAATTGCAACAACACCCAGTCCATAACCACCGAATGCATAATAAATCCTAGTTTTGTCTTTTTCTCTACTGCCGTAAAAACAAAACTAGCATGGAAATCAATAATAACACTTCACAACACAACAACCATCACTCTCCGACCACCAACAGCCACCATCCAAACCTCTATCCAACCCAAACCAATCCAACTCCTCACCGCCGACCAAACACTCACATATAAAATCACATTATCTAATTTTAATTGTAGCATATTTACCGTGCTCAAACTTTAAGAGATTTAAGGTAATATTTCCTTAATAAAAAGAAACTTTAGTATTCTAGTAGTAACTAGCACTTCATATTCCATTTATTTCAATCAAAATAATACGTGATATTTGATAATCACGTATAAAAGTTGATATATATTTTTATATTTTCATAAATAATTTTTATTTTTCTAAATTATTTAAATCATATTAAATTTAATATGATCATAAATTATTACGTGTGACTCAAATTAAATAGATAGAGTGCATGCTTATCATACTCTTAGATTACTATACTTTTCTTCTTCTTTGCATTTCGATGAGACAGTTAACAAATTTATATTATACTTATAAGGAATTATAATTTTCACTTTGTCAAATATTATCTTAAAAAAATCAATTAATCTCATTTTACAATATTGTTGACTGACCAACCTACATTTAAGCTTTATAATATCAAATAAAAATGTTCCCAAACCTAACATACAAGAAGCAAAAAATAAAAAAAATTATACAAACAACTAAAAAGGCTTCGAATATTTGGTGTGACCCTCTTCATATTGCATTGTGGATTACAAAAATGCATTGTGTTTTTTTATTTTAATTGATCACTTTAATTTTTTATTTTTCAATTTAATCCTTTAACGGTAGATTAATTTAGACTTAGACTTTGTGATTAGTTTTAGTTGGCTTGTATGAGGTTGTCATGATATTGGCAAACAAACTTGACACTTAATTGATGCTAAATTTGACAAAATTGATTTCAATACAATGCATTCAAAACAATATAAAATTTAGAGGCCGTTTGTTTACACGTTAAAAATCACGTTTAATGTAAAACGCATGAGGCAAGGGTTTGGTAAAGAAAAAAACACTGATTATTGTTCATGGGGCCAATTAATTTCTGTATATGGAACGTAGGGTTGAAAGAAGCAGCTGAATACTGCCTTTCTTGCACTATTCACGTAATTGCACTGTTCATTACATGAGCAGTGTGCATTAGCATACTGTTCATGTGAACAGTGCAAGAGAATTGTATTGTTCTGTAAATAGTGCAATTACATGAATAGTGTGCATCAGCACACTGTTCACTTGCACTGCGGTTTTTTTTTAGAGTGTTAAGTTTTTTAAAAAAAAAATTAGTTTAAAGTGAATTTTATACTTGATAATATTTTATCTAATTTTATTATATGCTAAAAAAATTATGAAAATTATAGTTCTTGTTTGATGTATTTTGTACGTAATGGAATTGTAGATGGTTTTATAGAATAATAAAAAATATTTTTATATTAAGTATGATTTATTTCATGATGTAACAGCAATAATTAAATCCACAATATTTAAATTAAAAATCATCAATATTAATATATATTTTTAAAAATTATTTTATAACCTCAATTTCAAAAGCATTCTTAACCAAACACATTAAACTACTTTTTGTTCAACCTCAATTTCAACTACAGTTTTAACCAAACACCTATTTTTTCAAACCAACCTCAACTAAAAATACTTTTTATAAAATAACTTTTTTCAAATCACAACAGCTACCGCAATACCAAACATACTCTTGCTCTAAAAGAAACTTAAACATAATTTTCAACCTATTTTCAAGAAAAGTCATGGACCATGAGGAAATAATTGATGGTGTGTGTCATACACGCACCAGCATATTGTGGAAGGTCGTTGTGTCTAGGTAACACATAGGCCTTTCATTGGACTATGAAGGTAGTCTTCACCGGTGCCATTGGAATTATCTTAGTGTTGCATTCTTGTTAGGGTGGCGTATTTATTGAGGAGCGGTCTAGTGTAGCATCGTTGACCTTTTTTTTTTGTTCCTTTCTTTTTTTTCTTTCCTTACATTAATTTCATCTCTTGTCATTTAACTTATATCTTTGATTTAATTTAACCCATTTCATTTCTGGGTTAATATTTTAATATTCAGAATTTTAACAAAGGTTTAACATTATTTTTCAATTTAATCTTTTAATTTTGAGTTGGTTAGGAATTGACCTTTTAATTTATTTCAGTTTGCTTTTCGTGGGTCTATCTCAATCTTATGACCCGAACGTGGATTTGGTAGGTTCACCCAGGTTTACTTTGGTCATTTTGTTTTTGTCATTTTTGTTGATTAATATTATTTTTTTTTCAATTTCACCCTTCACATTTAATTGTTTGTGAATTGACTTTATAATTTTTTTTCCAGTTTGGTTTCTATTTGAGTGATCCTAGTCTTAAAATCCAAATAATAAATTTAGCAGGCTGGGCCGAGTTGACTCAAGATGGTTTTTTATTCTTTTTTTAATTGATTTTTTTTATTTTGTCTTTCAACATCGAGTTAGCTGAGAATTATGCATTATAATGTTTTTTTTATATGGTCTATGACTGGAATCATATTTTTTTTTAAAAAAAAACATACAGTAGCAGTGTCTAAATATTATTTTTTATTGTTAAAAAATATTAGCCTGAAATGCGGTAAAGCACGGGCCATCTATCTAGTATCAACCTAAAAGAGCTATACATTAAAATTGAAAACTTTTTGAATAAAATTAAGCATTGTATAATATTATTAAGATTAAATTTTATTTTTCAAACATTGATTGTAAATTCTATTTTATCTATACCTTACCAGTCATATAATGCTATAGATAATAATATTATATATTTTAGGCTACCTCATCAATAAAATGCATTGGTATTATTACATGGCAATCCGTTACTCATTTAACTTTATTTCTTTTTATTAATTTCCTCCCCTTTTATCATCTGTTTTCTTTTAATGTGAGTTCGATTCTGTCAAATATTATTTGACTTAATTTAGGTGACACGATGACTAATATTCCTCTCATATCATATAAACTTCATTACTTATAAAGGCTTTGGACATACCAAAAATTAAAGATGCAACAACATCTTTAATGGATTCGTCCTTATGGTTTAGACAACATTTTCAAGGGATTTTTCAATTATCAATGGCTTTGTTAAAATTCTCAATATTTATTTCTTCTTGGTTGGTCACCCTATTACCACTTATATTAAAGTTATAATATGAAGAATGAGGACATACAAAATATATATTTGGTTTAAGTAACAAGTTAATCCTATAATATAATAGCTGGACCAACAATCTTACTATCTTCTTAGATTTACTATTAAGACCACTCCCGTTTAGGTCTACCCATTTAAAACAAAATAAAAATAAAAATAAAAATGAACTTATGCTTCATCCCTACCCCATGATCAAAGTCTCTGATATTGGTTTTGTGTGTGTGCTTGTGTTGTCTTGTATTTTTAAAGAATCCAAGAAATTATATAAAATATTAACGAGAATTCCACATGAGTTGGAAATTTAAATAAGGATGGTGGTGTGGTTGTTAACTTTAGAATTGCTATTATTAAATGAAAAGTAATCCATTAATTTGCTTTGAGTTTGAATCCTCGATAGTGAGTGAAAATGCAATTATAAGATATATAATTTTCTTTATTTAGAAATCAATTTTGTTAGAGAAATCATTTTTTTTTTGTTACAATGACCATTATATATTTTTTTAAATGACATGAAATATAAGCGTTTTAAAGAATATATAAATAGAGCTATTTAAATTGGAGTAATAGGTAAAATTGTACCGTGAGCTATTTAAATTGGAGCAATATGAAATAATATTGTGTTACCAAGGTTTTTGAAATAAAAGAAAGAGCTGTATGAACAACAGAAAGCAAAAATAGAATTTTTGTTAATATGCAAGTGTTTTTAAAATATTATTTTTAGCACTAATTTCAAGATAAATTACTGTACCAAATCCTAGGGTATCCATTTGATTTACTTTTGCATATCTTTTTACAAATTAAATTCTATTTGAAATTTAAATTAATATCCTCAAAAAGATCCAAACACAAAAACTTATTTTATCGTTTGAATTAAATTCAATTCACATGGTTTTAAACAAATTGTTTAGTACTGCATCTCAAATAAAGATTGGACATAATTATTTTTTAAAATTAATTTTTTATATTTTTGGATTAATTAATGTGTTGATATAAAAAATAAATAATTAAAAATATTATTATAATATATTTTTAAATAAAAAATAATTTTAAAAAATCTGTTATCATAATTTCAAAAATCCTATTAAAAAATAAAAAGAAGAAGCAGGAGGTGATAACAATGGGGGAATAATGTGGGGGCCCAAACAAAAATCCCTCCAAACATCGTATTTGAATTTGAAAGGAGAAAAACGAAACTCCAAGCCCCCAAACCTCCCTCCCTCCCTCACGTTGTTAGCGTCAAAAACTCCTTAAAAAAATAAATAAAAAGGAAGCACGACTCCTCCATGTCTTCTAGCGCTTGAAATCAGACAAGAAATAAGCAAAAGCAAGCGCGCTCTCTTTCTCTCTCCCTCTCTGTAAATTCAAATCACTAACACATTTCAAAACATATCTTGCCATCCCTCCTCCTCTTTCTGAAACCCTAACTCGCTTCCAATCTCTCTCAAATCCTACTAAAAGTAGATACAGATACCCTTTTTAAAGAAATCAAGATTTGACTTAGCGGGTAGGAAATCTTTTATTACCATTTCTTTATTTTTGCCTTTTGTTTTAAGGTTTTGTGTTAAATTTCTTGATTTTTAATTGGGTTTCAAGATTACTTTTTTAAAAAAGTTTTGATGCTAGAGATCTTAATTGAATAGGGTTTCCAAGAATTTTTTTTCCTTTTGATTTCGGCTTAGGTCTTTGTTGTTATAAGTCATAAATCGGGTTTCAAGTTCTTACCTTTTTTCCTTTTGGTTCAAGATTTTGGTACTAAAAGTCTTGAATTTTGAATTAGGTTTAAGCTAATGGAAGATCGAGGAGGGGATACAGGGAGGTCCAGATCTGATTCCAAGGTTGGTTTCTCTCTTTCTTTGGTTCTTTTGAGAAGTTTTATGTTCCTGATTCTGGGTTGTTTTAGTTGGCTGGTGAGAAGCGGACTAGTGGTGAATTGGGAGAGAAATCAGAAGTTGCTCGAAAAAAGATTAAAATGCGTAATCTTGAATCTGTGCTGAGGTTTGAAGGTAAGGTTTTATTAATATGTAACTTTTTTTTGCTGCTGTTAGGTGTTTTGATATTGAAATTTGTGCTTATCTGGGATGTCAGAATGCATCTATGTACAAGTACAATAGACAAATCTATTCACTAGTAATACTTGTTAGCAGAACAAGACCAACAAGAAACATTTAATTGAAAAAAAATTGCAATGCCTGGACACGTAGAATGGTACTTTAGTTCCACTGTAGATTAACTTGTTGTGGCCCGTTGAACTTCCAATATAAACATCGTTTTAAAGCTGTGTTTTTTCTACTTGATAACGGCACAGAAGTAAGCAGCAATCACTTGAAAAACAAAGAAGACGACGACAGCTTTCAGTTTACTGAAAAGATGTCCCAAGTCACCAATGTTCCAGTAACCTTGGACTTCAATGCTTATCGAGCAGAAAGAAGTGGAAGGACCGCATTATCAGTTGAAGTCACTGCTGCCTCTAAGCCACTGGATCTCAGTAATGAAGCTTGCATTGTTAATCATTTGGTGAGAAAGGATATGGCAGAACATGCTGAACATTGTAATGAAGTCCCATTGCTCAAGAAGCATGAGAGCAAACATGACAATAAATGCGCAACCTCTGTTGGCTTTGGATTGGATCTGAATGCACAGGATGATAGCTCTGTGAACCAGGAACCATTCCACACTCAGAAAGATCATGAGAAGACAAGAGATATTTCTGAGTGTGGGAGTACTACTGGTCCGGTGCAGGAAAAGGATCCATTAAGAATGTGGAAAGAAATGAAGCAAAACGGTTTTTTGTCATCTTCATATGGAGGGATTTCAATTCAAAGTGGTTTTATGACATCTTCTCATGGAGGGATACCAATGGCAAAGCAACGTGGGAGGAAACCCAAAGATGATGTTCTCAAGGAAAAGATGGAACTTGCAAAGAGAGAGCAGGTGGATAGGTTTACCAAGATTGCTGCTCCAAGTGGATTGCTAAATGGCTTGAACCCTGGGATCATAAACCATGTGAGAAATAAAAAGCAGGTCCATTCCATAATAGAGGCTTTGGTAAGGTCTGAAAAACTCGAAAATGGCTGTCTTGAAAGCAAACAAGCATATCTAAACTCTGGAACTAAAGAAAACAATAGTATGAGTGATTCTGGAATACATCGACTCAGTTTTTCTCATGGAAATGGGAGTTCAACTTCTTTATTTGGGAGCAAGCAAACAAGAGGGTACCCTATATCCAACGTGGAGGGTGACTACAGCATGGTAGACATGGTACATGACAGAAATTTTGTTTCACACTCAGCTGCCAGTGAGAATGATGCATTGACATTGAAGTTGCCTTCATCAACTAACGCCTTGGAGGAATCTAGAACTGTTCTGAATGAGGAATCAGCAAACAACGCAAGTGTTTCTTGTCTTTCTGTGAAAGGTGTGTTTAATTCTTTTTTAGAAGGAATTGACAATTTAATATTTGGATATTTATATGTGAAACTGCGGTAGATAGGAATTGCAAGACACTAAGCGTGTTTAGAAGTTGTTTTTCAAAGTATTTTTTTCTTGGGTATACTTTAAAATAATATCTTTGTATTTTTAAAATTTATTTTTGACATCATATTAAAATGATAAAAAAACACTAAAAAAATAATTGAAAATAAATAAAATTTAAATTTTTTTAAAAACATGGTTAAACTACAAAAACAAACACAACCTAAATGAATTGTGTATCTTTATAGAATTAGGGTATTGCTATTTATCACGACATTGAAGTTACACGACAAACTGAAAGCCAAGAACATCTTAGCTGAAAGTACTCTGTTTTTGTACTTTCAGCTGCTACTGTTTCTTCTCAATGGTTGGAACTTCTTCATCAAGACATTAGAGGACGGATAGCAGGTAATGCTTTATAATGTGAATGGTTGTTGAGTATTATTTAGTATGGTACATGATGTCCATATGTTAATAAACCATCTCCTGTACTTTCAGCATTGCGCAGAAGTAGGAAGAGAGTCCGAGCAGTGATAACTACTGAGTTACCATTTTTAATATCAAAAGAGTTCTCAGCTATTGAAGTGGACGGTGCTTATACTATGAAAAGTTCGTCAGAAGTAGTGTCCAATAATGCAACAGCTGCCATGCATCAAGCAAGATGGAGAGCATTGTTTGATCAGTTGGACAGTGCACTTTCTGAAGAAGAGAAACAACTTGTAAGTGTGATTGGAAAGACAAGTGCAATAGGAGAGACTTTTCTTTGTTTCTCATGCTACAAAATTCTACTAGTAATCTAGAGATGTGTGTGTGTGAATTTGACTCAGTGATTCCATGGTGATTTGCGATGGTTTGGTATCAATTTATATCTGACCAGACTAATTCATTTGCCTGAATACACTACACATTTTCTGAATACAAAAGTTGTTTCTTACTTGTAATAGGATTTCCTTTTTTTTAAATAAATCTTCTTCTGCAGAGCTTATGATAGTATAGAAAATTCATTTTTTTAATCCAATTTCTTTCATTAGCTTATTTAGGTGCTTTCTGGTTTGAATTTCAGGAAACATGGTTGAGCCAAGTAAAGGAAATGCAAGTGCACTGTGATCAGGGGCTGCAACATTTGCACTATAATGCAATTTTAGGTTACCCCAGGTAAATTACTTCGCCATTATACCTTTGTCAAACTTGTGGCAGGATCTGGTATAGTATCTTAAATTGCATGATTGAGCTTGTATCATGGATGATGAATTGTGATGACTGAAGAGACATTATCATTTATCATCATTATAAACAATCTGTTTCGTCAACATTCTTTTATTCATGCCTCACCATGTGGCAAATATTCTGCAAGTTACTTCATAATTATGCAGTTTTCCTCAATGTGCAGAACTGAGAAAGCAGATAGCTCGCAGAAGGAATTGGCTGTTAGAGCTGCTGCAGCTTCCATCTATTCAACCTGCAATTTCCTGAGTTCGAAGGAGAATGTATCTTGTTTCTGATCTTATTAACCGAAGTGTCTTCCTCCTATCTCTAATGGTGTTGAATTCTAAAATATTAGCAAACAACTGATCAGTTCTTTAATCTTTGCAAAGCTATGCTGGATAGCAAGCTATATAACATCAAGTTGAGCCCCCATTTTTCTCTCTTTCTTTTTCTTTTTCAAAAAGTAGCCAGAATCATTGTTGTGGTAGATTGTTATAACTCTAGTTGATAAAGGAAGTTTCTGAGAAATAATAAGTCGACTATCAGGTTCTTTGATGTGTTTTTCTCATGGCTCGGTTCCCAGTGTAGCATGAAATTGAATCTCTTTGTTCATGAAACAGTGCTCTTACCCTTTTTTCATGCTTTTATTTTTTCTTCTCTTGTTTTCTTTGATTTTTAGAACAGTGCACGTAGAGAAGACACTTTTTGCATCTCAGTTTTGGTTCTGTTTGTTTTTGCTTTTTAAAAATGTTTTAAAAAATCTTTGGTGTTTGTTGTATTTGAAGGCCCTGCAAAACTACTTTGGCACACCTAGTAAAATTTTAATTTTAATTTTTTTGTTAAAATTTAATATGGTTTATATGTTTTGATGTGCTAATGTTAATAATAATTTTTAAAAATTAAAAAAAATATTATTGGCATGCATTTCAGCATAAAAAATTATTAGAAAATCAACAACTACCATACTGCTAAACACGCACTAAGTTAGTTGAAATTGATCTTGATAGATTGATTCAATTAGCTTAATAAGGGGTTCTTGCTGTGTAGAAAAAAAAATTAAGTTGGATTAATGTTTAATTTTTTTAAAAAATCAATTTTATTATTTGTGAAAAATTAGAAATAGAGGGATTGAAATTAAAACCGAGAAAAATATTAAAGATTTTGTTTTCAAAAACTGTATGTTGGTGCCTTTTTTTATCTTTTTTATTTGATAATTATATATTTTTATCTAAAACTTTATTTTATTTATATTTAAGTTTTTGGGTTTGAAAAATAAAAGAGAAAGTCATTGGTTATCAATATTATAACAAGAAAAAAAAACTCATTTTTGGTGTTCATAAATTCCATTCGACGAATGAAGTTTCAATTAAGGGTTTTTTTCACTTCATCATGATAAAAAAGTATATTGAAGTTAAGAAAGAAAAAGTTTTGTATTTAATTTTATGTTTTTTTCTTTAATGATTTAGAGTTATTTTGGGTTGAGAAATTATTATTTTTTTTAGATCCTGAATGTGTTTTTTAGGTGATTTTAGGTTAAAACATGTTGAGAATTTTTTTTTGATTAAAATCTCACTAGTCAATTTTCTAACCTTCTCTTTAATGGTTAGAATTTAGAAAAGTAGACAATACATCATATGCCTTTTTTTTTTTTTTAAATATATAATAGATTACATGTCATCTGATACTTGAACCAAACAAAAAAATATTAAGAAGCATAGTTGCGCTGGAACACTTAAGGCCCAACTATCCGCCCTTCTTTTAACCTTTTTATTTTCATTCAATTTAAATTAAAATTAATTACAATAAATCAATTAGAAATATGTTCATTAAAATAAATTAATTTAGAAACTTTTTAGAGTAATGTTTATAAAATTTGTTTCAATTGTTACATGTTTTTGAATAAGATTATCTTTTTTTTTTTTTTTGTATGTTAGCATATGTTTTTTTTTTTTGTATAACCCTTCATAATATATTTTTTGAATATATTTTATTCAATTATTTTCCTATATGTGTCTACTTATTACATCACATAATTCAAAAAATGGTTCCAAGAAACAAGGTTGTTAAACCCACCAGGGCCATGATGACCCGTTTGAAATGTTAAACCATATTAATCTAAAACATCTTCACCTCAAAATTGAAATAATAAATTTTAATTAAAAAAATTCAAACATTAGTCAAATGAGGTTTCAACTGTGTCAACTTATCATATTTTGAATTTACACTTTGAATCCATACCCGTACATTAATTGATAAATTAATGTAATTTAATTATTACATTAATTTGTCAATTAATGTACGGGTATGGATTCAAAGTACACTAAATGGTAAATTTAGCATTTCCAAGAATTTCTTAACATTAATTCATTCATTAATTATTTTTCTATTTGATATGTGTAATTTAAACAAAATTGTTCTTCAAATATTAAAAAATGATAAGAATATTTCTATTAGACTTTATATTTTTATTTTATTTTAATGTATTGTGTTAAGTAAATGAACGAAAATAAAATATTAAATAAAAATATAGGATAATTAAAATACATTAAATAATTGTGTGTTTTATATGGTAATGTTTTTAAGTGTTTACAATAAATTCTAAAAAACAAAAAGACGTGAATTGATTAGAGTATTAGATGACTCTTAACAAGTGCTCTAAGTGCACTTTTGAGCCCAATGAAGTCTTCTATATAAAAAAAGATGCCTTGCTAAACTGAAAAGGCTTCTTAAGGTCTCTCATAATAGTTTCAACGGGCTTCTTGAAAGGCTCCATTGAATTGTCCTTTTAATTATTGTGCTGATATAGTAAACTTTTTCAGAAGAAATATTAATTATATTTTTCACTATAGTACATGACTCGTAGTCAGACCAAAGCACAAATTTCTCGTTTACTATAATATTCAAGAGATTTGGATCTCTCTGGTTCTGACAGACTAATGATCAGCTGCTCAGGATAATTTAAACATCATGCACAGAGACTTGGCAGAACAACAAAGCTTGATATGGGATAATCATGTGTGCACAAACATTAGTTAGATACAGACAGCCTCAGTCATGTCCAAAACAAAAATAACATTGTTTGCATTTTAACTCTCATCCTATGCTCCTAAAATTACATTTGCATCATGGCTTCTATTATAATTTACATGGCTTTACATTGGCTAGCAGGGACTGCAAGCAAGAAACTCATCGCGTAAAGAAAAGTTAGTTTTTGAGTATCGGAAACCAACCTGCTATGGTGTGGAGGCAGAATGATGCTACCTCGGTTGTGTATAAGCAAGACTAGAGCCAGTTTGGGGCAATCTTGGTTGATATTGTTTTTGAAGATGGATCATCTGAAAGCTTGGCAAGTGATCGATACTGCAACTTTACACTCTCTGCATTGTCCAACGTCTTCACTACATACCTGTAAATGGCTTTGTATTAGTTACAAGGATCAGTTACTCACCACCACCTTTTATACAAACAGGCCAACATGCATGGTGCAGAAATCTCAACTGAGACATCTTCAATCCTAATGACTAGAGGTTTGCTCAATCATTTCACACCATTTAAGATGTATCCATCACCATATCTGTTATCTCATCCAAGCTGCAAATGTACTCACTTATTTACAGTACTAATCAAAGTATTAACTCATTCAAAACAGATTTTGTTCCATGTATCTCCATATCCATGTAATGACAGCCAAGAAATTCCAAATCAACAATGCACAGATGTCTGATAAAACTTCTTGGTCACAAAACAGAAAATGCCCACAAAAGATAAACGTATTAATTCTCAAGGGAAAGAAAAGAGCAACCGACATCAGTATAGAATTGACCTGAGCAATGCACCAAACCTTAAAACATGCAAAAATTGAAGGTAAGAAAAACAAGAAAGTGACCAACCATCCATTTAAGCATTGCGTTGTCACAACAGCCTCCCGGCCAACAAACCGCTGAGGTGTCCTCTTGTTTCCCTGAATATTTCCATTCATATTGTTAATTTTAAATGATTAATAGACAACGCATACAGGGAAAACTTGGGAGCTTCGCTAAACAACCTTTATAATAACCCGGTCTGTCACAGCAAATGGGAACTGCACACCTCTACCCCTTGGTGGATCCATGACCCCTGAATCGCCATAACCACCTTTGTCCTATAAGAGAAAAAACAGTGGCGATTTTAGAAAAGCTATAAAAGTTGAGGCCACTGCTGCATTCTAAAACCAAAGGGTTGCCGAGGAAACAAATAAAAAAAAATGATGGAGTGGATAATTAAAACATAAAAGAATACTTAAAGAAAGCATCTGAGTTGCAGGGTTTTATAAATCCCCAGTGATTGACACAGTTTTTTAAATTCCAGGCTATTGACTTGTCAACAGTGAAGACATCTCATTGAGAAAATCTACTTCCAGATGAGGAAGAACCATGCAGTTCAGCATGACTGCAATGAAAAGGAAAGGTATGCATTGTTATGCAGTCTGCTCCTATTCTATTGACAATTGTTAAAGAGAATTATGTTAAAAGGAAACCCAGGGCTTGACGGGAACAAACCTGGTCAAACCTCTCTCTCCTCCTTTTGGATGAGCGATAAAATTGTAACTCCTCTTCCCGCTGAAATGCCTGGACAGCATATCTGAGAGCTGTATAGACAGCAGCAAAATGAACAGTTGAAAAGGCAAAGCCAAAGAAAATGAAAGCTGTGATGAACTTGTCATAGTTCTCTTTATCATAGTGACTATAGACTCCCTATATCTTGCCACTGCTTAAAAATACAAAGCCTGCGATTTTTTCTTGTAGGAAGCAGGATCATAAAATCCTACAACCTTCAACAACAACAACAACAAATTACTACTTACAGAGGTTGGGAGCTATTGAGTCTTCTGAAATTGACTGTGAACAACTGTAGCAAACTTTCTGAAAATGCAAGCATAAAACTGAAATCAAAATCATATCATAACAACTGTAAGAACATCTTAGAGAGAGAGAGAGAGAGAGAGATCAGAACGCAACACAACTGTAGATTTCTAAAATAACAGAGTCCAGTGAAAGTAAACCATTTGCACAGAACAAGCAGAGGCGCACAACTTTCAGCATTGCTAAGCAGAAAGCTAAAATGCAGAAACATCTCATATAAGTTGTTATAAAATGAGTGGAAGGAAGACAATTCAACAAGAAGAAAAATACTTCATTCCAGTATATCAATCACAGGGTCAAGCTTGCTCTTCTTGAAAGTCCAAGAAGTGTTATCTCTGACCAACAAAAGTTTGCTATTTCATTAATTGTTGATCATAAGGCCTTGAAGACAGTTATGATACTATTGACAGATTGTCAGGACATGGTTTGTAGCTTGCTCTTGCCCAAAGCAATAAAATACAACTATTATAAAAACCAGCACCTAGAAACATGCATTACCATTAAAAGTTAAAAAAAACTGTACAAGTTCAACTAACAAATTACAAGGACCGCTTAAGGGTATAAGATAGAAAAGTGGCCAATTACAAGGACCAAACATGCAAATAGACGCACTTAAAAGGCAGTGCTTGTGTCAGAGCCTCAACTGAGCCAAAATTACAGTTCGATATGGACATATCCAGACTTCATTATAGTGCTTCTGAAGGAAACTTTATAGTAACAGTGACTAAAGCTGGAGGTCTGTCAGAAGCAGCTTGAAGCTTTGTAGTAATTTTAAAGTTTGCAGATAAAATTCATTGAGGCACACAATTAACGAAGCTCCAAAACCCCCACCCCCTCTCTTTTCTCTCACACTCTTTGATCTGGTACTTTCTCAGTATGAGAAGTTATTCAAACCTCCTATGATAGAGAGTTGCAATGAATGATTTCAAATACCAAAAATTCCTTCAATTGAGAACTGACCATTCTGATAACATGCTGCATTCCACCAGCTCCAAATGAATGCCCACAAGGCAATATCATAGCGTCATCCATTAAAGCTCCCCTGAATCCATAAACCAAAGTAAATAAATTGCACAAGTAAAAACTTTACCAGCAACATGCTTACAGGTAGAATAAAAAAATGGCATGCCAAAACAGATATTCCAAAAACTTCTGATTCGAACACAAATAGTCCATGTCATGCCAAACACATAAAAATCGCATACAAACATAGAAAAAAACAATCAATCTCAAAAACTTACGTAACAGGGTCCGATAAAATAGCCCTTAAAGAATCTCCAGACTCACTCGAAAATGCTGAAATCTCCTTCCTTCCACTAAATCCACAGCCATTTTCCACACCCATATCCTTTCCACCAGCACCAGACCCCCCCGTCCCCTGCAAATACTGCGAATAATACATCTCCCCATCTGCCTCCGCGATCGTCACCGCATTATTCCCTGTTTGCCCCAAGCCGCCGCCGCCACCAATTCCATCTTTCACCATTTCCCCACTAATCCCTAAACAAGCAAGAACAAATAACACCAATAAAGAAGACGGAAATAAAGAAAGCTTTGAAAAAAAAAAAAATTTCTTTCCACTTACCAAAAGAAGAAAGATGCTTGGGCTTTGCATTTCCATTTCCAATTTTGTCCAAATGAACACTATTACTAGCATTACTAATAGTTCCACTACAGTTATTGTTGTTACAGTTAGTGTTTTTGCTGTTACAATCAATAGCAGCAACAAGCACATCAACTCCATTCTCATGATCACCATCACCACCGTCTACGTCATCAACCTCCTCCTCATCGTCCTCCTCATCATCTTCATCATCCTCACCGTCGGTATCATCTCCACTAGTTCCCTGCGGTTCACGCTGATAAACATTCCTCGGGAAATCCTGGTGGTGGTGGTGGTGAGAGGGAAAGTAACGGTCAGAGCCGGCGGTGGAGGTGGCGGTTGCAGTAGTGGTTGAGGAGAAGAGCTTGTTGTCATCGATAAAACCGGTGAGTTCCCGAGTTTTGGGATCCCCGACACGGCGTTGCTGCTGCTGTTGCGGAGGCGGTCCGGTGCAATTGAATCGTAATGGATCGTCTTGGAAGAGGAGTTGTGAATTTATTCCGTTTTGTGGAGAAACTAAAGATATTTCCTCTGTTGACATTTCTCTTTGTTTTTTCTATTTGATTTAAATGGACGAAATCAAACCCTAATTTGAAGGAATTTGGGGGTTTGTTTCCATATGAGAGAGAGAGAGTGAGAGAGTGAATTAAGACAATAGATCATTGATTTACAGACAAGGGTTCAGGGAAAAAAAAAATCTAATTCCAAACACAGATAGGCACAGATACGCTGTCGTTTCACGGAATGAGAAAAACGGTGACGTCTTCAAGATACCGTTGTGGACCCCAAAACTGCCACATAAGTAATTTGAAAGCGAAAGGGTAAGCTAACTAAGCAGCAGCCTCAGTAGGAGTAACCGTAGAGGATTAATTAATTGTGAAAGGAAGAATGAAAGGGAGAAGGAGCCAAGAAAGGAGAGACGGGGTCAACGAGTATAGACTTTGACCTGTAGAAGAAGCTAGTTAAAAAGAGGAGAGGATGAAGAAGAAGCGAAGGGAGCAGTGTCGTGCTGAAATAATTATCTGTAAATCAATTGATTATGAGTAATCAGAGGGTAATGAATCTTCTTCTTCTTCTTCTTCTTCGTGGGTTGATGATGAGTGCTATAATGGGAAAAGGATGCGATGGTTGGGTTTTTGAATTACCTCGGAAATTAATGACAAAAGAATCTCCAGAGGTGATAACTCCATTTCCCTCCCTCTCTCTCTTGTTTTTGGAATTTTTAATAATATGTAGATTTTATTTTATTTTATTTTATTTTTGTTGCAGAGCTCTCCGATTCCTGCACCATTTCAATATTACATTGAAACGAAGGAGAGGTGTTCCGATCCGATAGCTAAAAGGGGATGTCGGGACTCCACTAATAACCTCACTGCTTGCCTTCTTTCGTCAAGTACCTGTGAGTACTCTTCTACTGCTAATCTCGACTCTCTCTCTCTCTCTCTTTTCTTTTCTTTTTGTTTAGATTTTGTTGCCCTAATATCTCAATATTGATTTTGTTCAGTTAATTTTTGTTCAAATAAATAGATTTGAAATAGTTAGAACTACGATCTTGGTTCTCAAACTTGAAAGTGTTCTTCTTCATGTTTTATCTCTCAACTGTTCCCCCTGAGAAGATGCAGCTGCTTCATCTAGTTTATCTAACTTAGGTCTTGTTGATTTATTTGTTTTCTATGAAAAGATTCTTGTGATCTCGTCCAAAGTTCAATTTGACCACTTTCTCATCCACCTGATAAATAGTTTTTGAGTTCGATGAAACCAACCTTAAAGTTCTAAAAATGTTCTTGTAATACCTTTACAGTTCTAATTTCATATGCTGCTACAGTATGTTAATCAACTAGTAGAACGTTTTCAGCAAGTTATGTAAATCTAGTCCTTTTGTTTGCATGGGATAGCAACATATGCCATTCCTTCTTTGCTTGTTGAAGATCATCTTAATGTCTCAACTAATCATCACTTTACAGTTTTAATTTCATATTCTGCTACAGTATGTTAATCAACTAGTAGAACATTTTCAGCAAGTTATGTAAATCTAGTCCTTTTGTTTGCATGGGATAGCAACATATGCCATTCCTTCTTTGCTTGTTGAAGATCATCTTAATGTCTCAACTAATCATCACTTTACAGTTCTAATTTCATATTCTGCTACAGTATGTTAATCAACTAGTAGAACATTTTCAGCAAGTTATGTAAATCTAGTCCTTTTGTTTGCATGGGATAGCAACATGTGCCATTCCTTCTTTGCTTGTTGAAGATCATCTCAATGTCTAAACTAATCATCACTTTACAGTTCTAATTTCATATTCTGCTACAGTATGTTAATCAACTAGTAGAACATTTTCAGCAAGTTATGTAAATCTAGTCCTTTTGTTTGCATGGGATAGCAACTTATGCCATTCCTTCTTTGCTTGTTGAAGATCATCTTAATGTCATAAAACTGATAAGGTCAGGAAATCACCTGGTTTTACAATCATTATTTTTCCCAAGTATTTGGATACATGCTGCATTTATAACTTGTCCTGCAACATTGTCTGCACTACCATTTTGAAGAGTGAATGATAATTCCCAACAGAGAGAGCATCGGGAGGTTATTTTTGCTAATCATGATGGAAACAACATTGTAATGCTAAAATTAGTAGAAATGATCATACATGCCAGATAAATCATTTTACTGTCCCATCTTCCCCCATAAGGGTTTTGTAATTTTCCTTCTTGCATTGACTTAATCTGGCTTTACCTTCAAGCTTGCCTGCTTTAACCATATTGTTCTTTTCTTAATTGAACTGATTTGTGCTTGACTTGACAGAATATGGATTTAGTTTGACTATTGAATCTCTTGGGAAATGGTTTTCTTTTATTATGGAGATTGTTTTCAGTTAAATAGAACATTTGGATTGAACAAATGAAACATTGGATTATCTTATTTGTGATGTTTGATGACTCATGGATATACCTATTGTTGTCTAACCCCAGTCACTTTGGATCCATTCTTCTACCGAATTTGAAAAACTATCACTCCAAGATTCCTATACTCTGGATGTTCTGCTTCCTAATGTCAGATAACCATCACTTTTTCCCTTTCGTATGCCTTTGACTGTGCAATGTTCTGTTTTGAATGGAAAAACATCAATCCAATCTGTAAACAGCTTTTCTCACTACTTGCTAAAGCAAATACATGGCAAATTTTGCTAATGATCACGACGTCATGTTCGTATTGATAAAACTAGAGACAAGACTCTTAGCACAAGGCTGCAATTCTTTCATTGCAAATCTCATGTCCACTTAGATTTATGATGCATTGGATTGGGTTTTTCATCTTTACTGATCATTCCTCATGCCTTACTGAATTTACAGTGAAGTGCTCTCTATTTTTCCTATGTAGCATCCAGGGAACTGTTTCTTCTTGTCCAGAATGATGGAGATGGCATCTTGAAAGTGAATCTTACAATCACAGATATTAAGGTTACTTTCCCAGAGATACAACTATCCAAACACGATGCCAAAAAGGTTCAGCTCGTTTAATTTCTAGCATTTATGCTTTACAGAAGTGGGACATGTCTTGGTGGGAATACATTGGGAGTCTTGTTTGACAACTGATATAATGGGGGGTTGGGTTATAGAGTTGGAAACAAAGAACCGGTTTTAACTTGCAGAAATACTGATTCATGCATAAACAACCCTTGTAGAATCAATTGAGCATCTCCTACATATTGATCTTTGGTCTCTATCTTTTATTTGATAAGTCCTATTGCATTCTTTGTTCAGATTGATGTCTTAGAAAATGTTGAAGGAAGTCCGTCCATCATATTAAAGACAGTAAATGGTTCGTGCACAATTGAAATGGGATCAAAGAAACTAAAAGTCAAATATGAGCCGTTCTTTGGACTTGGCACCTATTTATCCCCCAAATACGGAGCCTACTTGTTTTTGATAGCTTTGATATCTGGAGGGGCATGTGCCTGCTGCTGGTTTCTAAAAAGCTCGCATGTTGATGGAGTCCCATATCAGGAACTTGAAATGGAGCGGCCAGACTCCCATTCAGCTAATAATATGGAAACAACTGAAGGGTGGGATGAAGGGTGGGATGATGACTGGGATGAAATAAAGGAGGTGAAACAGCCAAATGGACGCCAAACAGCAAATGTTTTATCAGATGTCATCGCTTCCAGGAACTCTGATGCAGAAGAAGGGCGCAGAGATTGGGATGATTAGGGGAATAATACAGGTATAGCCTTTCCATTGTCCATGAAAATGGAAAAAAGAAACACGACAGAGATGTTACATGTAGAAAAGTCAAGAAGTCAAAATTTAGTGTTCAAGATAAGTGCTTGAGTTAATGTGGAAGCAGATTGAAAATTAGATAAATGAAAAACAGTTTTGGTACATGAAACGAATTTGTTGATAATTTATTTTAATCCACTAGGGAATATATTTTTTTTTCTTGATTTTTGTTCAGAAAATACGTTTATGAAGAGAAAATTCTCTTTATTTTTCTTATTTCTGGCTTTTTAATTATTGTAATTGCTTTTTAAATGGAGGGTTGGTTGTATTAAATATTTAGTTTGTATTAATCAAGATAAAATAAATTAGCTAATCATGTAAAGAAAAAATAATTTATTTTAAATAACATATCCTTAAAAGAAATATTCGGATCCAACTTTAACAGATGGTCTTTTCTCATTAGTCGTATCAGCTTGAATCAACAGTTGCTTTTCAAGAGTTAGAACACTTAAATGATAGGGCGTGTTTGGAAGTATTATTGTTATTATTTATTAAAATATTTTTTATGTTAAAATATATTAAAATAATATTTTTTAAAATTATTTTTGAAATTAGTGTATTAAAATAATTCAAAAAATAATTTTAATAAATATAAAATAAAACATGAATACAATTATTTTTTTAAAAGCTTTCATAATCCAAGTAGTTTTTATAAAAAAACATATAATCCATGCATTTCTCTTTCGAGTGTATTCGCATGGTGTAGTTTTCAAACTTACAAAAATTATTATAAAATCTGAGATTTCATATTAAATTTAACATTTTAAATTTTCAGCACATATAATTAAACTCACAATTTAAGACTGATAATTTTTTTTAAGAAAATAATTTCATGGAAAATATTTTCCTCTATTCTTCAATTTAAAATAAACACTCCTAAATAGTATTAATTTGAATAAACATATTTCA
This sequence comes from Populus alba x Populus glandulosa, assembly GCA_033617975.1. Taxonomy (NCBI): domain Eukaryota; kingdom Viridiplantae; phylum Streptophyta; class Magnoliopsida; order Malpighiales; family Salicaceae; genus Populus; species Populus alba x Populus glandulosa. Next base: position 10,387,347 of record CM066161.1, read on the forward strand.
ATATCATGAAAAGGGAGAAAATGTTTTAACCTCGTGGAGAAGGGTAAATGTTTTTCTTGACACTACAACTTATAATATTCACCAAAGACTACCACCACCACTCATCACAACCACCATCCATCATAATAACCTATTTTTAACCCTTAATTTTTGTATTTAATTTTATATTCATGATATATATAAAAGAGTTTAAGGAGTGAAATAAAAAGAAAATGAGGACAAGGGGCTAAGGTGATTATGAATTAAAAAAATAATTAAAAGAGATCATACACATTAAATTAAAAAAAGAAAATTTTATTAATTAGAAACCTGTAATCAAGTAGAAAATAATTTAATTGACTAACATTATTTTTTTAGTTTTTTCCTGTTTTGTGGAGGGTTTCAGCAAATATGATTAGGAGACACATACAAATATTGAGAGGGGACTCTTGCAAAAAAATACCTAGCTAGCCAAAAAAAAACATCAGTCCCCTAAATCTCCTACTGTCCAGCCTCCCGCACCTGTTGCCACCATCGGATTCTTACCACAACCGCCAACCACCCACTCCAATAGATTGTCTCTCGTCAGCACTAGTAGCAGCGGCATTCACAGCAGCTCCAACCAAAAAAAATAGCGGCAGTCGAGAAAAAAAACAACAGCAGCATTGTTCTTCGAAGCCATCGATCTCCCACCGTAAAAGATGTTGATTTACATTACCAGTATATGAAGAAAGCATGAGAAGAGGAGTCTATTGGGTTTCAAATATCATACAAATAGTAGTAAATAAGAAACAAAATTATATAAGAGTCTCTAGAATTTCATTAGATAAATTTAGAGTTGTTTAAAGATTATTAAAAATTTAGTTTTTTTCAGTTTTAAATAATTTTTTAAAGGCTAGATTGTCACAAACTACAAGTTATCTAGTTTGTCCAGCCTCCAATAGTAATTCATACAAACTACCTGTAAAAAATATTTTAAATTTCAATTTTAAAGAGAATGATTGTTATGCCTTTAGTGTTAGCTATAATATTGTGTTTATATAATTTTTTTTATCTAATAGACAATCACCCTCCAAATAAGATAAGAGAAATAGGTTATTATTTATAGGAAAATATGAAAAATCCTATAAATTAGTAAAATATCAATTTTCCTCCAGAATAATAGTCATATATTAATTCGGGATAATTTTAAAAATTAACTCAATCATGTCCTTGTTTTTTTAGGTCTAGAAAAATAATCCTTATATTAATTATATTTTATTCCTTAACTTCTAAAATATATTTTAATTAAATCATACTTAATTAAATCATCTCAGTTTAATTTTTTACTAATAGTTTTTAATGTGTCTGACCCATTAGGTTTCTAATATGTTGACCCAAATATAAATTATAATTCTAAATAAATAAATTAAATAATTTAATTTATTATCATTTCAATAATTGATTAATTTATATCTGAAGATCAGGTGCATCATTTAACAACGTGACATGATCCTCCGAATATTAGAAAAGTCATTAGTGGTTTCACTTAACCTTTCAGTGACTAGTTTCTTAATGTAATTAATATTCTTTCATTAATAATGTTTCGATTTAATATTAAAGCATGAACTATGTTTGTCATGCTAAATTATGTTTATTCTTTACATAATAGTCATTGATCGTTTGAATAAGATTTGAAACTCTTTTTAAATCTCATTCTACATTGGCCAAGGATTTCTCTGTCAATACTATTTGAGAATAGATAGATATTTTTTTATAATTCATCTAGAGTGATGAATCTTTTCTTGATCGCTCAAGTACCTTCATATAATTTATGGTATACTCAATGTTTGCCTTTTCGTTACCTCGATTAAGACAGCATGGAACAAAATCAAAGCATGTCATTCTTTATATAAGATGATATAGTGATCTCAAGTCTAAGAATCACTTACACAACCATCACGTGAGCCATAATTATAGATGATTTCTCTATATTGAATTCTTATGTAGGTCAGTTCAGTGTACATTTATTATAACAAACACCTACATATTAGTTCTAGGTATCCATTATACCTCAGCTTATGAGAAAAATTGATTTTTTTTTATAAAGAAAAGAACATTATTATGTATCAGTCTTTACAGCTCTAATAAATATCTAATATTTAAAAGAGCATCAACCATGAACATTTTAGAAACAATGCTTTGATGCAATAAGAATCACATAAGTATAACAACTTTATAATTCCTTTTTGCAAAATATTTTTGTCTCATGGACTTTATCTTTACTCTAAATGCATTAAAATTAAGCCTTTATATATATATATATATATATATATATATATATATATATATATATATATATATATATCATGTGTAACCAACCAATTGGCTAAACGGCATATTAAACTAACATAGTAACCTACATAACTATCCATGTATCTCCTTAACCCCACTGGTGTGTGTCAGAAATGTTCGCAGTCCAACTTGATCACCACGCGCGTCTCTTGCATGTGCTGCCACTATTAAAGTGATGCGAGGAAGTTCGCACATTTCATTTAGGACACTCATTTTAAATTTTATGTTGAGATTGATTACCTAATAATTTTGACCCACCATTATATAAATTTCATAACAAGGTTAGTCACCTCTCAATTAGATCACTTTTAAACTTATCGGTCACGATATTATTTTTATAAAAACTCATTTATTCATTGCAACTTTTATTTTTCAAAAAACTAACCAATTTGATGGCATATTCATTTTTAAAAGCCCAATAATTTGATGTCATTTTCCTTTAAAGATCACCAATATAATGACAACTTCCTTTTAAAAGGTCCAATAATCCATCCCGATGACCTTTTCCTTTCAAAACCCATCAATCTAGTGGTATCTAGTGGTAACTTTCTTTTAAAAAAATCCACCAATCTAATGGCACTTTTGTCTTAAGAAAACAACCAATTCAATGGCAATTTTCTATCAATTAGCACTCCATTTCAAAGTTAAATCCGTTAGTCCAATGACAATTTTCTTTTGACGTTTTTTTTTTATGTTGGTCATCTAATAATTTTAACTATTTTTTAGAATTTCATGATAAGGTTGGTCACCTTATAATTTTAATTTATTTTTAAAAAAAATTCATGTCGAGATTAGTCACCTAATAATTTTGACTCATTTTTAAAATTCTCATATGAAGGTTGATCAGCTAACAATTTAGACCCATATATTAATTCTCATGTTGAGGCCAATTACCTAACAATTTGGACCAGTTTAAATCCTTTTTAGACTTGATTATGAGGTTAGACACCATATAATTTAGATTTATTTAGATTTTATATTAAGGTTGATCACCTGATAATTGAGATTCATTTTGATTTTCCTGTGATATCATTTTTTTTTTCATTTAAAAACTTACTATACAAATCCAAAGGATATTGAGTTCACCAATGTTTTTTATGTCGTAAATATTGTAAAGAAAATGAAGTTTTCAAAACGTATTTTTTACCCCTAATTTTTCTATTTTTTTATTATATATATATATATAGAAAGAAAAATGAGTTTAGGGAGTAACATAAAAAGAAAAAGAAAAAAGGACAAAGGGCTAAGGTTATTAGGAACTAAAAATAATAATGGGAGATTATGTTAAAGAGAAAAAGAAAATAAATTGGAGGATCAAAGAAAATTAAAAAAATATTGAAAGAGGTATTACATATTAAGAAGAGAAATTTTAATTAATTAGGAAACAATTTAATTGCTTAATAATATTTTTTTTCATTTTAGTTTTTCTTATTTGCAGAGAATCACAGGTAATAAAAATAGAAGACACACAAACATTAAGAGGGTACTCTTGAAAAAATAATACCTAGCTATCAAAAGAAAAAGGAGAAGGAAAAAAAGAGAGATAGAAAAGAAGAAGAAAAACACTAATCTCTTAAATCTCATAGTATTCAACCTCTCGACCTATTGCTATCACTAAATTCTAACTTTAACCAATGAACACCTACTTCAACAGACCCTATCCCATCAGTTTAACAACCTTACAATTCATAATAGCTCTAACATTCCATAACAGTAGTAGAAAAGTAGCAGCAATTGAGAAAAAAACAGTAGCAAAAGGATTCTTCGAAGCCTCTAGTCTCCCACCTTAATTAAGTAGTGGTGTTATATCGTCGGTATGAGAAGATAAATAACTTATGGACGTATTCATATGCCTCCCTAACTCACAACGTGTTTCAACAATGCTCGTAGTCCAGCTTACTCACCCAACACATCTCTAGCACATGCCACCACTATTTTTTTTTCTAACAATTTTGACACCTCGAAACTTATTCTAGCTAACTTCCTCAACTCATAAAGGTTAATTTTGTATCTTAATATGTGATTTGCCAAATTTTAGAATTATTTATGGCATATTCATTGGGTTTTGGTTCATGAATGTGTGTTGAATATTGTCATTGTTTGCTTTTGTTTTGATTAATGTTCACTGTGTGAATTATTTTTTGTTAGATTATATTTGTTCACATTAATTGAGTTGTATTGAATTATTTAGTAATATATGAACATGTTTCCTTTATTGTGTAGATATATATTTATGGGATTGTGTTTGAGAATTGTGCTTAATAACAATGCACTCATCATCTTTTATTCGAGAACTAAACTCAAGATTAGGTTGCATGTTATTGACTTCTATCTTTAGATGTTGACTATCATGTAATAAAATTGATGGGTACACATTTATTCTCCTTGGTATGTTATTTTGGTAAAAAAAAAATTATCATTGTGGTTTATTGGCTGTCATATATATTGAGAGTTTGATCTAAGATTAGATGAATCATTCTCAGCTCCTATAATTGAATGTTGATTATTAGATATTTAAATTAGCAAATACAAGTTTATGTTGTTATCATATATATCGAGAGTTCAATCTAAGATTAGATGACTCATTCTCAGCTCCATTCATTGAAGGTTGATTATTGGATGTTTAAATTGGCAAATACAAGTTTACGTCAAGTCCAATGCATGTCTTGTGTCAAGGTGGGGATTAGATCATTTCCTAGTTAAAATCCAAAATCACTCTTTAATTTAAATTTAAAACAAAAACTGTAGGTTAAGGCAATCTTCAAGCATAACAAACACATTTTAAAACAAACAACAATGAAGCTTATATTAGATAGAATAGATATAGTGAATAATTTTTTTCTATTACATAATCATTTCATTATCTAGGACCTTTGAAAGATTCTAATTATCATAAAACTAGAAGGCAACTTTTATTTTTTATTTTACCCTTAACTCATTGTGATGATTATTAATGTAACTATAATTTTCTCATCATCCCACCATGAACCCCTTCCACCACAACATTACAACTATCCCCATCACCACCCACCACCCAATCGTAAATTCACCATCATTGTTCACCATTTTATTATTAATATAATTATTATTTTATCATCATCTCATCATATTCCTTCAACATCACTACCATTAAAATAAAAAGTATTGTCACTGCACCATAGTTAACTTGTTATTAATGTAACAATCATTTCATTATTATTGTTAATATAATCACTACCATAATAATCATCATCTTATGACCACCATCACCATTGTTGATGCTAACGACGACGATATTATTATTAAAATCACCATAATTAATATCATCTCCACCTTTATAATAAATTTCGGTAATTTCTCTTTTCTATTACCATCATTCAGAAACTATAAATAAAAATTAATTTATATTATAAGAAATTGTTTTCTTTAATATATCCAAACAATGAAAAATAACATATTTTTCAAGAAATTATTTTTCATAGAAAAATGTTTTATTTGAGGAAATATTTTTTCAAGGAAGTATTTTCGTTAAACAAACAAACCCTAAGGTAGCGTTTGGTTACTATTCCAGGACATAAAAGACAAAAAATAATGGGAACAAAAATATATTTGGTTAAAGAGATAGAGACATAAAAATAAATTTATCTCAGTAATGATTTTGGAGTTAATTTTTGTACTTTGAAAACAAAAGCTGTAAATGGGTCATGTTTCTAGAGACACTATTTATTATCTTTTATCCCTAAAATATCCTTATAAAAAACTCTTAATTTTAAGATTGTCTGACTAAGACATGGAATAATAAAAGAGGTTATTATCATAGTTTTAAAACATAATCTGATGGTCTACTCAATGTAAGACTCGGGTCACAAGGTCGAGAGAGGTAACTCGGGTTAACCCAAATTATTTTTTTTAAAAAATCAAGTCATTTTGACCATTTTTTTTAAAATAAAAGTCAACAAATTTTTTACCTATGTTTTATCTCAGGTCAGGTCACGTGAATCCTTCCTTTATTTTTTCTTAAGCTCGAACCAATCCAGGCTCTGGTCTCAGATCTACTCCCGAGCTGGTCTGGGTTTTATAATTAGGGTAATTATAATATTATTAATTTCAATACTCAAAATAAATTAAAGTAAAAAAATCTCTAATTATTTTTTAAAATATATAAGTTTGATAATAATACTTATTAATGATAAAATAATTTTTTTTTCTATTTTATTTTGTTTTGCTCACCATCAATTAAATGAGCACTCTATTCTATATACCAATACCAAATATAATTATATTTTCTTCTTATTTTTTGTTTTATCTCCTATTTTTATTGGTTCTATCTTTTATCTTTTATTTTAAGGCTTGCAACGTGGAGACATACGGCTAGTTTTGAAGTAAAACTTACCTTTAAGAGAGCATTTGTTGAGAAGGGCACTTGACTCCTTCCCACGTAGCAATCCAATCATGTATATTCACATAATAACATTATTTTTTTAAATAAAAAGGAAAATAGCATGTTTTCACATTTTGAGAGAATAATATTATTTGAATTATATATATATATATATATATATATAATAACATGTTTTTACATTGTCACCTTTATAATATCAACATTTAAACATTAAGCCTCATTACCAATCTCCTAACTCAAATGGTTAGCTAATTAATTTAATTATATAAACCGATTGATTATTTTATATAAAAATTATAATTTTATGAATTTGTTTTTAAAATATGTTTTATAAATGTTAATAATATAGTTAGATTTATGATAATAAATAATTTTAAATAGTTAGATGTATATTTAGATAAAAATCTATCACGGATAAATTATATAGATAGCTTAAAAAATATATTTATGAATGAGAAAATAAAAACATTAGAGTTGAATAAGAAATGCATGCCATGCGGGTGCAAATTATTTTATATGCGCATCTCAACAAAATAATATTTATTTATTTAATAAAAATTAAATTTAACGTAATGTGAGTTTATATAGATTTTAAGTTTATATGGCTTTGATTTGAAGGAATATATTAAAAAAATAATATAAATTATAGTTAAAACTTCATTTATAATTTAAATTCTTAAATTAAATTATTTCTTTGATACATCCTTGAAATTATTTTTAAGAAGTTTTATTGATGATGGCTTTGGACACCTTTTTTTTCTTTTTTTTAATAATCTGAAGATAACAGATACACACACAAAAAATCGAACACCGAGTACAGAAAAAAGGAAGAAGTCCCTTTCTCCACCATGGCAAAACCTCAAGTGCTGGACACCTTATTTTGTTCTTACTCTTGGACGATAGTTTCTGTAAAAAGCTGCAAAATCCCACTTCATTTCAAGAGAGCATTTGTTGAAAAGGGCACTTGCTCCTTCCCACGTAGCAATCCAATCATGTATATTCACATAATAACATTATTTTTTAAAATAAAAAAGAAAATGGCATGTTTTCACATTTTGAGAGAATAATATTATTTGAATTATATATATATATATATATATATATATATATAATAACATGTTTTTACATTGTCACCTTTATAATATCAATATTTAAACATTAAACCTCATTACCAATCTTCTAACTCAAATGGTTAGCTAATTGATTTATATAAACTGATTGGTTATTTTATATAAAAATTATAATTTTATGAATTTGTTTTTAAAATATATTTTATAAATGTTAATAATGTAGTTAGACTTGTAATAATAAATAATTTTAAATAGTTAGATGTATATTTAGATAAAAATCTATCACGGATAAATTATATAGATAGCTTAAAAAATATATTTATGGATGAGAGAATAAAAACATTAGAGTTGAATAAGAAATGCATGCCATGCGGCTGCAAATTATTTTATATGCGCATTTCAATAAAATAATGCTTATTTATTTAATAAAAATAATGCTTATTTATTTAATAAAAATTAATTTTAATGTAATGTGAGTTTATACAGATTTTAAGTTTATATGCCTTTGATTTGAAGGAATATATTAAAAAATAATATAAATTATAGTTAAAACTTTGTCTATAATTTAAATTCTTAAATTAAATTATTTTTTTGATACATCCTTGAAATTATTTTTAAGAAGTTTTACTGATGATGGCTTTGGACACCTTTTTTTTATTTTTTTAATAATTTGAAATGTTCAAACTAACTTACACGTATTATAATTAATTTTTAAATTCACTAAATACGTTGCAAATCCATTATCACCATGAAAATAACAAATACACACCATGAAGATAACAAATACACAAAAAATCAAACACCGAGTACAGAAAAAAGGAAGAAGTCCCTTTCTCCACTGTGGCAAAACCTCAAGTGCTGGACACCTTATTCTGTTTTTACTCTTGGACGATAGTTTCTGTAAAAAGCTGCAAAATTCCACTTCATTTCAAGTGAGCATTTGTTGAAAAGGGCACTTGACTCCTTCCCACGTAGCAATCCAATCATGTATATTCACATAATAACATCATTTAAAAAAAAAAAGGAAAATAGCATGCTTTTACATTTTGAGAGAATAATATTATTTGAATTTTTTAAAAAATAAAATAACATGTTTTTACATCGCACTTTAAAATTTAAATATGAAGCTTCATTACTACGGTGATTTAATTATATAAACCAATTGAACATTTTATACAAAAATTATAATTTTATAAATTTATTTTTTAAATATGTTTTATGAATGTTAATGATGTAATTATACTTATGATAATAAATAATTTTAAATAGTTAGATGTATATTTAGATAAAAATCTATCAAAGATAAATTATATAGATACCTTAAAAAATATATTTATGGATGAGAGAATAAAAACATTAGAGTTGAATAAGAAATGCATGCCATGGGAGTGCAAATTATTTTACATGCGCATCTCAACAAAATGATGCTTTCTGCTCTTTTGATGTATTTTGTTTTATTCCTTTTCCATAGATTACAGGATGATGGGTTTCGCTGTTAAATTAAACACTCTTGCAATAAAGGTAAGATTGGAGGCTTGATTGGAGGAGCAACCGAAAAGAAGCAGCGCCTAGGGCAGAGGTAGCTAAGCGTGGAAGGGTATAATAATACTAAACAGACATCTTTTGATAATGGAGATACTGTGGTGAGGCAATTCACAAGTACAGCAAGAAAAGAAGAAGTGGGTATTTCAAGGTGTCACTTCCATGGCCAAGAGGCTTAGATATTCCATCCTTGGACAAGAAACAGGATTGTGGAGGGCCCCATGCGCTGCTCCTTGAAGATGATAAAAAAAAGTGTTCCGACGAGCATGAGGTGGTTCTCTTGGGCCCAGCATCATTTATAGAACCTTGAGGCTGACTCCACCACCAGAGTAGGGACAGCACACAGGTTTCTATGATCTGCACATGGCTGTCCAAATTTGTAAAAGAAAAGGTTGTTCTTCCCGGAGGGTGAAAGATGGGTGTGTTTAAAGGTGCATCGCGGTTCTTGAGAAGGGGTAAAGGAATGGAAGAAAAGGTTAAGAACCATGTGAGATTAGCTGTGTTGAAATGAAGACAAATCCAAGAGGAAAGGAACAAATAATCCATTTAAACAAAGTTGATTATGAACAACTGAAGGCGTTGGTTGTCAAAATCCAACATTTTAAAAAAGAATGCTTCTATTCCGACAGCATCATCTTGTGCTGCAATATTCTATTCCCAGACCTTGACACTCTTTTTTTTTCTAGGGCCTCGCTTCTTTCTAGCTGTTGCCCTACCTTTCCCTTTTGTCTTCGTGTTTTCTTTTAGGTTTTCCTGTGCCTCTTCCTGTTTATTCAATTGAGCACTAAGATTACTTGCTTCAAAGTGGTTGCTAAGAATCTTTTCGAGTCGTCGACGTCTCTAGGACACTTTTGACTTGTAAAGAAAGCATTTTAATGCCTCCTCCACCCTTGCTATCATTGGCAACACATGGTTTTGATACTAAGCGAAACAAGCATTCTTTATTCGGGATGTTGAGAGTCGTATTTGCCCTTTGCCAGGTACAAGAAAATAAAAAAACTTGAGAATTTATTCAATCAACCTGGTGACCTCTCCAGCATTGTAAGAATAGGGATTAGCCTTGATGGATTTTACTATGTTCGGTTCCGGTGGGATTGGGATTAAGAACAGTGCAAAACTATTTTGTTAGCACCAACAGGAGTTCCTTACATATGCAAGGGATCTGCATTCTGCTATCTATATCTCTTGAAGATGCTACCTGCTACTGTGCTGGTACCGATGCTTGAACTAGAAGAACAGCTTTTTTGCCCACTTCTCTTACTGATGTGGCATTTTTGCTTCAGGGAGATGATTCAATAGCTGGTCACTAAGGCTTGAAAGCGCAACACCAAACCACAAGACCTGAAAGGCGCATTGGTCTGGTCTGCTATCGATATCAAAGCAAGATTTATAGCTAGGAAAAACAACTGTACGAGCTCAATCAACCAAAGTGTTCAAAAACACCTCAGAATGCACTTAAGTGGTCATGAGCTAAAGATTGTGAAATTAGTCAGGAACCAATTCTACTATCAGCTCACAACTAGAAACAAAATCAAGATACAAAATGCAGTACAGAAGAATTAGTAACAACAGCGCGACATGATATCCAAAGGGGTCCTATATTAGAGCCCGGTGAAAAGGAATCCGGTAATCTAACAGTAACATCGAGAACAAACCACAAACATAAACTAAAAACAATCAGGAGAAGAACCAATACAAAACAAAAGGAAAAAAGAACTCCCAACAACTGAATTTCTCCTCATTGATTAATTGAATAAACCGGATTCCTCTTCCCCGGATAACCCCGTTATAAATCCCATCACTTAATTTCTTAATATGATTCCTGTTCATCCTGAATCCTCTTGTCCCTCTGAAGGACATCTGATCAGGTCTAATATATTAATTACCTCTCCCATGTCTGGCCGGTTTGATGGAACCTGCAATGTGCAAATCAAACCCAACTTCATGACTGGAACCACCTCATCTGCTGGAAAATTCCCCATGAGCCTCCCATCAACACATTCTTCCACCCTGCCTTCCTCCAATGCTCCTCTAACCATGTCACAAAGCACAACCACATCATCTTCCATGTATTCGACGGGTCTCTTGCCAGTAACAATCTCCAGAACCAAAACCCCAAAACCGTACACGTCGCATTTCTCAGTTATCTTTACTGTTCTACAGGCAAATTCTGGTGCCATGTAGCCAAGCGCACTCTGAATTTTGCTGCTTAAAACATAACGGTCTAGCATTGGCAACAGCCTTGCTAGGCCAAAATCACCTACTTTTGGTTCACCTGAACTGTCGAGAAGAACATTGCTTGATTTTATGTTGTAGTGGATAATGTTAGACTGATGCAAATGAGCCAAGCTTTTTGCAGTCCCTAGAATTATGTTGAACCTCTCATTCCATGACAGAAAATGACCGCCTGATCCTTCGTGCAGATGCTTATACAAACTACCACCAGAGACAAACTCATATATGAGAAGCTGCAAGGATTGAGTCCAGTAATAACCTTCAAGTGCCACGAGGTTTTGGTGCCTGATTTTCCCCAATTTCTTAACTTCTCTTTCAAAATCTTCTTGAGACTTGACAAGACTCGAGACAGTGAGCTTTTTGATTGCAACGGGATGACCATCTCTGAGGACAGTCTGGTAGACTGCTCCAAACCCACCTCTCCCAAGTTCACAATCCTTGTTGAGCAGAGCATGTGCTCCTGTGCTAAAGTCAGGCTTTCCAGTAAACATGACAAGTTTTCCAGAGTTGGCATCTGTAGTGGGCGAATCACTAAAGCCATCACCTGCGGATAACGTGAGAGCAGCTGCAGATCGAGATGTTGATGACCGAACACGGAGATTAAGCACGGTGATGGCAATCACACCAACAACAATGACAGCAGCAGCACCAATGGCAATGAGAGCAGATATGCTTAGAATGATTCTTTTGTGACCAGGATTTTGAGGGAGTGAGCCCGGAGTAGAATCAGAAGAAGAGTTTGGATTGAGAACAATGGGTTTGGGAAGGACTGCAGGGCAAGACTTATTGACTGCAGCGCCACAAAGAGATGGATTTCCAGAGACAGATGAAGGTGATATAGTGTTAAAGAAAACTCCTGCAGGTAGCTCACCTTGCAAATTGTTGTGGGAAATGTTAAAGGAGAAGAGATTGGGAAGATTTGCCAACTGCTTGGGTAGGCTGCCAGTGAGGCTGTTTAAAGACAGGTCCACATCTTTTAGGTTTCCAAGTTTTGCTATTGCTGCAGGTATTGTTCCAGCCAAGTTGTTTTGGGATAGGATTCTACATCATTGAAAGAAACAGAAAAAAAAGAATGAGAAAGCTTGTTAGACTAATGAAAACCATTATGCCAGCTTCAACCAATATTAACTTTTCAGGAGAAGAGAAGCAAAGGTCAAAGGACAAGGATCTTTTCGTGTTTTAGAATGCAGACATCATATAACAATGACACACAACGAAAGTATCACATCCTTTTAGTTTAAGCAATAAGCAACTACAAATTCAAATTCTAACAAATAATTGATAGAGTCCAAAATCATAATCTAGAGACTGTATAATCTTCAAACTTATACACCACCAACCCTAACAATAAAGGTATCTACAGCAGCAACTGTCGTGTTCTATGAAGAATTTGAGATCTTGCCAGCGCAGAAAAATATGTTTCTAACTGTTTGATAAAGAGAAATTGAAACAAGATTTATGAACTTGTCTAACTCTAGGCTACCAAATTGAACAAGGATAAGAAAACAAAAAACAAAACAGATAGATCAAAGAGAGCTTACAAAGTCATTAATGAAGAACAGTTCCCTATTGAATCTGGGATTTGCCCCGACAGTGAGTTCCTCTCCAGTCTCAGTTCCTTCAAAGCAAAAGCTCCTCCGATTTCCGTAGGAATGCTACCATTTAGCTTGTTATCACTCAAATCAAGAATATCCAATTCCTTCAAATCTCCAAAAGTTCCCGGAACAGGACCAAAGAGAGAGTTTTTTGACAGATTCAAGAACTGCAAGCTGCTTAAAACCCCGATGGAAGATGCAATCTTGCCAGAAAAATCATTGTGTGATAAATCCAGGACTTGAAGCTTTGGAGCAGAGCTAAATTTTCCACTAAGCTTATTCTCCAAATGCAAGACCTTCTCCAACTTTGAACCAAAAATCCACGTAGGAAGGTCACCACTCAGCAAATTCTGGCTGAAATCCAAAGCCAAAAGGTTTCCACAATTGGCCATGGATTCTGGCAAATTCCCACTTAAACCATTTGCAGACAAATTCAACACCTTCAATACTTGAAGTTTCCCAATTGAAATTGGAACCTGACCCGAAAATCTATTCCCAGAAAGATCCAAAGTCGCCAGGAGATTCAGTTCACCAATCCAGTTTGGAACCTCACCAGTAAACATGTTGCTACTCAAACTCAAATAATCACACAAGCCAAGCTTCTGCATTGTGTCTGGAATGTGCCCAGAAAGCATATTCTCACTGAAATCAACAGACCTCAACAACAAACAGCTTCCAATCCCATTTGGAACCTCCCCATTAAACCGATTCTTGCTTAAGTTAATCCTCCTCAAATTGTTCAAAACTTCAATCCCTTTGGGAATCTCACCATCCAGCAAATTACCAGACAAATCAAGTGACCTCAATCCACTCAAACCCCAAATCCCAGCAGGCAAAGACCCAGTAAACTGATTCGAACTCAAGTTTATAGATGCGAGACTAGCACATGAGCTCAAAGAACCTGGAATCTTCCCTGAAAACTTATTGTTAGCCAAAGAAAGATCCCTCAAAGCCGCACATTCCTTAAAAAAGTCCTCCGATATTGTCCCGGAGAGGCTGTTCTCACTCAAATCAATGATTCTAAGGTTTTCAAGGCGAGTAAGGTTAGGATTGATGCTACCAGTAAGGTTGTTCCTTGATAGAGAGAGCTTGTGTAGGAACTGGAGCTGTAAGAGGCCACGGCCGATCCGACCTGATAGAGACAGCCCATCAAGAGTGAGTTCAGCAACCCGATTGGATCTCGGGTTGCATTTGACACCGAACCAGTTGCAGGGAGTGTCATCATCTTGGTTCCAAGATGAGAGCTTTCTCATTGGATCTTGAAGGTCTGCTTTAAACACAATTAGACCCAAAACATCATCATTTAATGATGGATTAAGGGATCTCACACATTGAAAAGCTAAAACCAAGAACACTAATAAGCTTAGCAACTCTTTTGCCCTTAACATTGCTAATTCTGATCAAGAAACTCAAAAGGCACTACAACCCATTGAAACTTAGATGGAGATAGAAAACAAAGGGAAAGCTAAGAAAAACCAGTGATATATTCTTGGCTTAAAGTGGAAAAAAATGGGCTGTTTTCTTTTCTTTTCAACGGCTAGATTCGAAGAGGAGAGATAACTAGAATAGACAAAGAAGGATTAAATTCAGCAAAATGAGACACCCCTTTATCCCAAAAACTTCTTATGTTGCATTTCTCCCTAATGACCAAACCCAAGAAGTGTTCCTACACAAGGCAACAACTTTTATGGTTCAAGTTTCACAAAGAAGAAAAGGATAAAAACTTGAAGCAAGCAAACAGTTGATCTGAGAACAAAATAAGTTGCAAAAAGCTAGCACATTTGAAGCTGAGTGAACGCTGAAGATGGTTCACCAGATTCCGGTGAAAAAGTTAGGGTTCCGGTGAGAGTTGCCGTGGAGACGCACAGGGAAGAGAGAGAGAGAGAGTTTGGTTAAGGGGTGTGTTGGTGTTTGAGCTGTGGATACTGAGAGAGAGAGAGAAACAGAGAGAGAGTCGTAATGAAGTTGGCGTTTTTATTAACGGGAAAGAGAAGAGAGAGAAAAGACCAGGTTAGCAGGTGGGGGCTATTTAATGAGGTTATGGACACGTGTCTCTTTACATTAGGTGGATGGGCTGTCCTACGTGGCTTTTACACGTAGTCCTTTTCACTGTTAGAAAACAAAAAAGCTGTAGAAAAATGTGAGTGGATGATTACGACCCAAGTAGCCTATTTTTTGTTTTAATATTATATTTGTTTTTGTGTTTTAATATATTTTTAAAAAAATTAAATTTGTTTTAAATAAATATTTTTGTATTTTCAAATAATTTTAATATCCTAATATTAAAATTAATTTTTTAAAAAAATAAAAAAAAATATTTTAATTTATTTTCAAATAAAAACTACTTTAAAACATAACTAACACCAACCTCTTAGCGTTTCTCGTTTTTTTTTTTTTTTCCTTTTTTTAATGTAATGTAATGTATTATATAGTTGCTGTAATAATTCCGGCAGATTGATAGAGAATCTAGGACAGCAATTTCCTCTTGCGTCCCCTGGTCGAAACGGAGCAAAATGCAGACGCAGTCTTCTCCGGCGAAAGAAGCAAAACAAAAAATGGCTTCCATGTAAACAAAACCAAAACATACATCCAAATCTCGAGGACATAAAAGAGGCAAAGGGACTTCCCTTTCAGCTAATAAAAGACCGAAGAGATGGTTGAGCAGCCATGGGATAAGCAGAGAGAGAGAGAGGAGAGAGAGAAGCAATAAAGGAGAGTAGGTGGAATGGTGGGTTGTGTAATAAAGGAAGGTGTGTGAGGTGCTGCTGCTACTGCACACTGCAGAAGGACTGAGAGCGACATAACTTCTGCTTTACAAGCTTTTCTTAAATCCCACTGCCCACGATCCACAGGAGGGTCCCCTCCCCTCCTGCCTCCTGTAATTCTCCATTTTCATTGCAGAGTTACTGTGTCTTAACTCTCATTGCATGTCGACGAACTTCTCTTCTTGAGATTGATTTTGCTCTTGGAAACCAGCTTCTTCCCTGCCGTTAAGTGGAGAGGTCTGGGCTGGCTATCCATTTTTCAAGACCCGAAAGGCATGAACCCTAGAACCATTAAAGAATGCTTGATGGTTTTCTGGTGAATCTCACATCATTTTGCCTGGGAAAAAAAAAAGGCGAATGTTCACCTAACACCAGTGGACAGTCTAGAGATCTTGGTCAAGAGTAGAATTATGAGGGATGCCGTTTCCTTGAAAGCAACTAAACCAGATTTCTCAAAAACTTAATAATCATTCTTATTAAAAACGAAAAACCAGTGCAGGATGTGGTGTCGATTTGCAATGCAAGCAAGCATGTAAATA
Source organism: Populus alba x Populus glandulosa (assembly GCA_033617975.1). Classification (NCBI taxonomy): domain Eukaryota; kingdom Viridiplantae; phylum Streptophyta; class Magnoliopsida; order Malpighiales; family Salicaceae; genus Populus; species Populus alba x Populus glandulosa. The sequence continues at coordinate 10,403,787 of CM066161.1, forward strand.
AGCGACGCATGATGCTCTTGATCAATTATAAGGTTTTTTTTTGCGAACGTTTTGAGTTCGAACCTCAAGAGTACTAGCATGTCACCCCCGCGGTGTCTTACCTGCCTACTGGGCTTGCAGGATATTCAGTAGGCCATGGGATTAGTTGTGGTGCGCGCAAGCTAGCCCAAACACCCAGGATCATAAAAAAATATATATATAAATAAGCGTTAATTTGAGGTTTTGAGATTAACAGGATAGATTATAGATTTATTTTTAAAAAATTATCGATTAAAATCAGATAAATTTTAGAATAATTGAAAGTTTACGTGATGATTAACTTCAAAACATATAAAATTAATTAAAATATACACAAGTTAATCTAAACATTCATATTTAAAAGAAAAGAAAAAAAAAACAGGTTGATTGGTTCGCATCATTCATTCCGGGTAACTTCAATTACATCCCCCAACTACCTATTTAAGCAATATTACCCTCAAAGCATCATATATTTTTCAATTACGTCCCCGCCATCGGTTTCAATTCAATAAACCCATCAAATATAATATCTTTGTTAGGTGTCTTGTTGAGGTTGTATTTTGAATGTTAAAATTAAGCTTGAATACCCTCTAATTTATCACCCGTTACATCACTCATGACAGTGCACTTAACGAATTTATTTTCAAGTTACATCATGAATTTTTTTTTATGAATTAAGTTTAGGGGTTAATTTCGGTATTCAAAAGTGTGTCCTTAACAAGACATGTGATGGAATTTGTGTTCCAAGAAGAGTTTGGTAAATTGGTTTTTTAAAAAACACTAAAAGGTGTGAGGGGAAAGAGCGCTTCCCTCCTTGTATAAGATTGTGGATTAGTGTAGTGTTTTTTGTTTTGTTTTTTTTTTGTTTTTTATTTTATCATTGAAAATTAATTTTATTTTTTAATAGTGTGTTGATTGAGATTTAAGATTGCTAATTTATTTTTTATGTGATTATTACAATCTAAAAAAAAATCTTGACATTAAATTTATGTTCAATTTCGATCTTATTTCAAAACAAGGTTTGCATATCATGTGTCATCTATTTTAAAAAAAAACAAAAAACAAAAGCTTAATGAACACATGTCATCCACCTAGTTTAGAGAAAAATATGGCCCCAATGTAGACTCGGGCCTTTTTTATATGGCTCAGGTGTTTTAGGGCACCTAGGTCAACATACACGACCTGTTTTTTAATTTTTTAAAAAATATATATTTTAATTTTTTTAAAAAAAAAAATATTTTAATGTATTATATGTATATATATTATTTTTAAAAATTATTAAGTTAATTAAGAATATATTTTAGATATTATTTTACTTAATTTTTTATTTGTTCTCAAGTGAGATAATAAATATTTTTGTAATGTTAGAAAAAGGTTTTTTTTTGTGAAATCCATCATAAATATTTTTTCTATATTTTATTCAATGGCTTTATTTTAATCGCCTAATTCTACTATCATGTGATTAAATAAAAAATAGTTTTAAAAAAACAAACTTATTAAATTCATTCGGTTTCATGACTAGTATACCAAGTTTGGCGAGTCAGTTATGATCAATCTAATATGTTATCATCTCGGTATTTAAAAAAATATAATCTTGAAATTTTTTTAGTAAAACCATGCTTTTATCCGTCATCTAGGTTGTCCTTCCACCCGTTAAGTAAACTGGATCATATTAAATCAATTCCTATATAATTTAATTTGAAACTCAAGTCATGTGAGTATTCAAGGTTGACCAATCTAGTCGGACTTTGAGTTCATGATTATTATTTTTTCATGCTATAGGAATACACATTGATATAACATGGACATTCTTTTTTCAAATTAAAAAAAAAAAAAATTGTTTAACATGTGATGCAGCCCGGGCAATTATCTAGTTAAAACTATTAGTCGAGGCAACATTGATGAATTTGGGAAACTTTTAGGGGTAACATTGCTAAAATAAATAGTTGGGGAACCTATTTGAAGCTTCCCTCTTTTTTTCAATCCTTCAACTTGCCTCATTTCGATGTTGCCTCCACTCTCCAGCCCTTCTGATCTGAGAGTCAATGGGCAGGTGGTGGGTCTCAAGTATGTGCCTGCCTTGCTTCTCGAACAAGTACATTCCACTGTGACCTGCACATTTTAATTCCATGCAACCACTAATTCTGGTTGGTCATCGTGTATCACTTTACTTCATGTTTTTTTCTTCACCTGATATACTCTCTTATCTTTTTAAAAGGTTAGATTAATTTTATTTAAAGTTTGTGATTATTTTTTTTAATAAATATATTTTTTAGAATTCAAATTTATATTTTTATCTTTATAAAAATATAATAATATCTTAATCACTAAACTAACATTTCAGTGCTACTTTACTTCAGGGTTAATCAATTACACAGTATCACTTAAAAAAAAAAAAACTACGGAGGCTATACACGTTACTAGCACATTGAAATTACTATTTTGATTTTCTGAAAAAAAACTTTATTGTGCCGGTTACTGGAGGTTGAACATACATGTCTTTTCAATCTTTTTAAACATAGTAGAATGGTTAAATTATTTTTAAAAATAAGATTTAATTAACGAGAATCCAATAATTTATTTTTGTACGGTAATCATGTTTTTTTAATTATAATTAGTTAATTAAAAAACATTGATATTTTAATAAAATTAAATATTATTTAAAAAAGTGATTTGCATGCACTGTACACTTCAGTCCATGTATTGCGTGGCTGCGTTCTTCGGGCAACGCCCAACAACCGAACTCTAACTTCTAAAATGTGTTGGAATCATCTCGGTTGCTTTTCTATTTTGTGATCAACAGACCTGAAGTTTAATAACAACAACTATTTTTTTTACTTGATTTTTCACACCTTATCTTTTAAATTATTAAAGCAGCCATTTAATTTGTTTTTTTTATTTAGATATAATTTTTATTTATTTTATTTTTATTTTAAATAATTTATAAATTTTTTTTTTTATTTTATCCTTCTTTAATTGTTTTGTATGTCAAACTTGATTGCTATTCTTTTGATTATTATCTATTTTATTTGAAATAATATTTAAATTTAAATTTATTTTACGATTTTATCCTCCTTCAAGTTTTTTCTATCAAACTTGATTCTCGGTCTTTTTATTGCTATTTTATTTTTTTTTAGCAAATTTTTTCAATTGAGTTTTTTTTTCAGTTTTATCCTTTAAAAATTTTCTTTACTTTTTTTTTTAAGCTCGTATTTTTTTTTCAATTTCATCATTCATAATTTATTCAAGTGGATATTGAGCTCCGTTATTTTGTTATTTACTTTTTATAGGATTTTTCAGTAATTTTAAAAATAACTCGGGTTATCATAATTCTTTTTATTTATCGTTTTTTGTTAAGTTTAACTTCTTTCAAATAAAATTGTTTTTGAATTGAATTAAGTTAATTGATTAAATATAAGTATGAGATTATAACTTCATGATATTTTATTTGATTTGCTTTACATGTTATTTCTCTAACGGTGTATAATGATTCTTTCAATGTCATCGTATAGCCTTTCACAATACCATTATAATTCTCTTGGCGAGCTCTTTTTTATAATGGTATGATGTCCACAACAAAGCGATATTAAGCCTCTAACAACTTTTTATTTCTTCTCCTCTTGAATTTAATATTGATAACTCATTTTTTACTGTTGATTATTTAAAAAATTGCTTTGTTTGTTGTTAATACCCTTTTTAATCATGTTATTGAATTAATCGAGTTTTTTGAACTCAGTCAAGTTAATGACCTGAGTCTCATATTTTTCTTGTTTCTTTAAAAACAATGGCATCGCTTTAATATCTTTTTTTATGTTAAAAAAGATTTGACCCAACCCATGACTAAGTGTGAGTAAAAAAATCAAAAAAACTGATTAAACTAGGAAAATTAAAAAAAAATAACCGAAAAAACCAAACCGTGAAAAAAAACCAATTAAACTGATTAGAATTTTAAAAAAACCAATCGGTTCGGTTTTGGTTTTATAAGCCTGAAACCAAAAAAATTGAACCGAACAAAAAAAAACTGAAAAAAACCGAGCCAAACCGAAAAAACCAAGCTAAACAGGAAAAAACCGGTTTTTGTTCTAAAATAACCAAACCGAAACCGGTCGCTTGAAACTGTTCGGTTTTTTTTAAAAAAAACCGGTTTGGTTACTTTTTTTTTATAAAACCAAATTGAACCGAAAATGATTACCTCTACCCAGGACATAGCACGAGTCAGCTATTTAGTTAAGAAAATACTATAAGATGTGATACTTTTACAGTGAACCACCTTGTAAAAGCACCATTTATTTTAATAGTACTTTGTTTTTTAAAAAAGAAATAATTGTTTTTTTTTAATTTCAATTTTATATTTTAAGGAATTAGAATTTATGATTTGTTTTGATTTGTCTTTCATGAGGTTATCTCAATTTCATGACTCGGGTCACAGGTTTAACAGATTAAACCGGCTGACTCGGGGTTTATTTCCTTTTTTAATTGATTTTTATAAAAATAAATCATTGCTCAACATTTTATTTTAGTTTTTTTTATATAATGCTATCTCGGTCTTATTATCCAAGTAACGAATTTGACGGATTAACCCGAGTGGACTTTGATTTTTTTAGTTTTTAAAATTATTTTTTTATTTTATCCCGTAATATTTTATTGATTGAAAATTAGAGATGCATGTGGAACAATTTAGTATAGCATAGAAAAAGAAAAATAAATAATTCTCTAATCACTAAAAAAATGTAGTTGTATACTATATAGCTTGTCATCTCTTGAGGGCTTAAAGCCTGTAAAAGGATTGAGACTACGCATGTGGAACATTGTCTTATCACATAAACTGCCATGGTTTGACTTATTAGCAAGCTTGGAACTTACTATGTGGCTGGTGGTATCTTCTTCTTTTTTTTTTCAATATTAATTCAAATAAAAGGTTTGTAATGGTATGCGTTGTTCCCAAATTGCCATCCTAACGTGTTGGGAAGCAGGGCCTACCTACAGCAGGAGACAAAAATATGGACCTAAACGTCTACCCACAATAGCTACAACTCTTGTAAAAAATATGTGTTTTTAAGACACAAAACTTGACTTCCCCAGGGATTCCTTGTTTTGACCTTTGGAAAATGGCGTGTATATTCTTAATTTGAGATGTACAGATCAGATTGCTACTACTGATGCCGCTGAAAATGACATAAAATATATGTTGCAAGCTTTACAATGACACTATAACTTGAAAGTCCTAGCCTTGGTGCCGGGGTTTATATGCTAGACCGGAGTAGAAAGATACAAAAAAATCATGAAAAATTTATAACCACTGTAATTAAGATTGAACTAACCTAAAATATCATGTCAATTTTATTAGTTAGATCATAAAATTGGAATAACAAGATAAAAAAATAAAAAGAACTATAATTTTTTTTAAAAAAACTCGTGTTAATTTTTCAAACTCATGATTATTAGACCTGAAAAACTCAATCTAGAAAAACCATGAACCTTAATTCTCAATCAATCAAATATTAAAGGACAAAATTTTTTAAAAAAAATTCAATTATACAAAAGGATTTAAAAAATGATGATTAAAATTATAATAAAAAAAAATCTTATATTTAAGTGAAGGTTGGAATTGAAAGGAACAATCATTTAGTAAAAGGATAAGAAAAAAAATAAAAAAAATGAGGGTCATCATTGACATAAAAAAATAAATAAATGTTTTGATTGAAGGGTGGAATTGAAAAAAATAATATTATTTTCAACCAAGAAAAGAAATTAAAAATCAAAACAATGTGGATCAAATTGAAAAATATATGTCATTAATTTGAATTGAAAGATGAAATTGAGAATCAATAAAATTTTTATAAAAAAATTAAGATAAAAAATTCAAAATTCAAAAAATAAAAACCAAAATGGAGAACATAATATTTAATAGTTTGGGATTGAATAATGAAATTACAAACAAATAAAAAGGTCAAGACTAAAAATAAAAAAATAATAATATTAAACATTAATAATAAAAAAGTCAAGCTATAATTTTTTTTTAAAAAAAACAATTAATAAAAAGCAAAATTATTAATAGAGACACGCGTCACCCATCAAGAGACAAAACAACTCATACATGTGATTTTACCATGGATATGATATGTGATTTCATGGGAATTTGCCTTGCAAATTCGGTATGAGTTGTATGATCACAGTTTATTCATTTGTGTCCAACCAAAATGATTGGGATTCAAATTGATTCTTCAGTTATAGGTAATACTCCTCTCAAAACAACGTATCTAGCCAGCTAATTTCAATAAAAGAAATAATAAAAACTTAATTGCAAATACGAAAAAGAAGGAAAAATATTCCAATATTCAACTTAAATAAGAAGTTATATATATATATATATATATATTACATTGGAGTCACAGTAGAATCTCCTCTGCCTTAGAAATATGGTGTTGATCATCTCCTTTGTAATTAAAAAAATACAATGGTAATCATCTAATAGATGGTCCAATAGTAATAATTTAGGATTAAGAAATTTACTCCTCTTGTAGTCTCAGGTTCGAGTCATATGATTGCTAATATGATAATCACTAGAGGTTTATATAGTCGTTAATTTCAGAGTCTATGTGATTAGTCGAGGTGAACGCAAATTGATCCGAACACTCACGTTAATAAAAAAAAAAAAATCACGAGTTTGAATTTTTTCAAAGTTATTAAATACTTATATAGCTATTAATTTTATAACTCATGAAATTAAACAAGTATAAATTAACTCGAACAGTTATATTAATTAAAAAAATAAAATTATGCAAAAGAAAGAAGAAAGTTGTGTAGCAGTTGCCCATGCTGTTAAAGCTGCTGGGGTTTGCACAAATTATAAAAATATTCAAAAGGGCAAAAAGAAAGGGAAACGTATCCTCTCTGCTCCCTCCCTCCAAATTGAAAATGGCTTCGCTATTCTCTAGGTGAAATAAAGCCAGACAATAAAACGACACTGTTTTCTTTCTTTTTTATTTTTGTTTTTACCTGTTGTCTTTTTACCCTAGAGGGTCTGAGCTAGTGTATTGGTCAAAATGCACAGTCTGTCAGCTATTTCTTTTTCTTCGAGAAACATTGGTAAATTGGATCGGGGAATATATGGTTTTTAATGCTCTGTGATGGGGACCAATGATTGTCATACACTTTTCAATATTTTCAATTTTACCTCAAGAAAAAATTATTGTTACCTTGATAATATTAATTTGTTAATAAAACTACTCATACTAACTAAATATCATACAGTAAATCTAAAAAACTTTTTAATGAATGTTTATGTGGTCGGTATCACAGTTCAGTATCATTTTTTTTCATTAAACTTTATTTGTTTGTAATTTTATTGTTTCATTTAATGTTGGAGAATTCAAGGTTTTTTATTTCATCATTAAATTAAAAACCAATTTAATGAAATAGAGTTGAAATATATTGGATGAAAAATAATTAAAAGTAAACGAACTAAAGTAAAAACAAAGAATTAATGTGCTTTTCTCATTTGTGCATGAAAAACTTCATTTTCATCCAAAAAATTGGAATCTATTAAAAGAAATTGGAAGAATAGAAGCTCAATTGAAAATTTTCAATCCCAAAAAAAAATTTAAACAACGTCTTATTCAGACCAAAAGAAAAGAAGGTGAGCAACACGTTATTCGGTTGATTGGCCTATGCTTTTTATAGTTTTTGTTGATCGAGCTGACAACTTCAAATATATAAATGTGAAGCTATAGACTTATAGACTGAGCAAGATTGGATTCAAATGAAAGATGTGCATTCTTTTTGCCAACTTCAGGTGGTCTCAGGCGAAAATGACATCAGAATTGCTTCAATGATGCCTCGAAAATGGGCAACCTAGTCAGCTATGACAATGCAACTATTATGCAAAAACCGACCTATTTTTCATGTGTTTACACACAAAGCCTTCTTAATTACTCTTTATTAAGGGTTTATAACACTTCCCTCGAGATCAAGAAGTTAGAAATAGATTCAAAACCCTAGCAAAACCCTATAAATACCCCCTACAGCTTGAAGGCAGATGGGGAGTAGGGAAAAAAAAGAATTTCTTTTCAGATTTAAAGCAAAAGTGGCCAAATTTTATGTTTTTTAAATCAAGAAATGCGGTAGGCCCTACAAATTTCTTTATTCTTTTTTTTTTAAAAAAAATTATCCATTGAAGATTACAAATAATCTTTGCTTTTTTTTTTTTTTAACTTGATGTCATAACTAGATTTTTAGAGAAGATAAAGAACTCAACAACAATAGAGTATGCGAAAACTTAAAGACAAAAAGGATATAACTTGATTTAGAGTCTTACTTTAATACTAACTGATACGAATCTCATGAATACAAAGATCCAGGAATCCATAATCAAGATTGATCATAAATCCTAACAAAGTTAAATTCAGGCTTTTGAATTGAGCTTGATACAATGATATCTTACACCGAGTCACCAAGACTATAATAATAGACCCCACCAAACAATTATAAAGAATCATGAATGAGAAATATGAAAGATACTTTGAAGATTGGTTAATTTTTTGACAAGTCAAGAGAAGTTCTTTGAAGAACCAAAGCAAGAGAAATTTCTCACAATACAATAATAATTACTTAAATCAAAGTTTGTAAAAAAAAAAAAATCAAATACAAGCTAAATACCTTATTCATACCTGGTAAAAATTCATAAAAAATACTAGAAAAATAGTAAAAGAGTTTTATATAAAATAGAAAAGGGAATCCTAAATTAGCTAGGAAACTAATACAATCTTGCATAGTAGCTTCTGCCTTTTCAATGTTCGATTGATATAAAATTTAACCCAATAAAAACAAGGCCTTTGGAATCTTTTGGTAAAATCTCATAACGATCCAAATGTCGAATTTAATATTATGCTTGTTAAAGTAACACTATGCATTTAAAAAAATAAACCTTTAACTACATAAATTAATTAGCCCATGAAATATATGGATTTGACCTTTTTTTGTAGATAGATTAAATTGACTAAAATTTGATTATCACTTGTTGAAAATGTAGCATTTTTAAGATTCATATTGGCCCAACTACTTTAAAAAAGCCTATTAAATATATATTTAAGTTTATTTACCCTTGATCTTGTAATTGGCCTAATTGGATCTTGTAATGGACTTTTGGTGTAGTCCTGATTGTATTTTTAATTCTCAATCAATTCAATATTGAGAGATGAAGTTGAAAAAATAAATCAATTAAGAAAAAATGGGAAAAAACTTGAGTCAACCGAGTTACAAACTCGAGGTCTGGGTCATGATATTAAAATAACCTCATAAAAAAATAAAAAATAATATGAAGCCCAACCCCTAGTAAATCTAATGTTGAAGAATGAAATTAAAATTAAAAAATAGATTAAAAATAGGATATCAAAAAATAACCTGAGTCAACTCGGGTTAACTAACAAAACCTATGACTTGAATTATAAGACAAAGATAACCTCACTTAAAGCAAATCAAGACAAATCATAAAAGCTTGATTCCCAATAAACTTAATGTTGAAGGCTGGAATTGAATTAAGAAAAGAAAAAAAAATTCGAGTCAACTCATTAAACCCACAGTTCATGTCATGAGATTGAGATAATCTCATAAAAATTAAATTAAAAAATATCACGAAGTCCAATTTCAATAAACCTAATATTGAAAGGAGTTAAAATTGATTAAAAAAAGACACAAAACAACGACTCGATTTAACTCGCTAAATTCGTGACCTGAGTCATGAGAATGTGATAATCTCATAGAAAACAAACTAAAATAAATCATAAAGCTTAATTCCTAATCAGTCCAATATTAAAAGGTGAAATTGAAAAAAAAATCAATTAGTAAAAAGAAAAAAAATGCAAGTCAACCGAGTTAACTCATCAACCCCATGGTTTAGGTCATGAGACTAGAATAACATTATAAAAAATAAATTAAAATAATTATAAAGTTTAATTTCTAATAAATCTAATATTAAAGAGTAGGATTAAATTAAAAAAATATATTATTCTAATAAATAATATTTCATAGGAGGCTTACACTCAAATCCCATTATTTTTGTTTTGTTTTTTTGTTAATATATACAAAACCATTCTCATATATGGATATACAATATAAGCTACCTAGGACCATTTCGTTTGATGTGTTCATTTAACCACTTGATTTCTCACTGTTTTTCAAGGACATGCACCAACCTTTTATCTTATAATTCAAACTTCCATACTAACTAACATGAAAAGAAGACAGGTGGTTGAGAAGAAAATGCTAAAATATGCCATTCTCTCACTTGAGAAATGTCCTTTTTTTTTTTTTTTTTTTTGTGGAAGTTGCACCTTGTCGTATGCAAATGTTGACAAGCGCAAACATGTGAGTACTAGCTAACTAGGGCGTGACTCATGATAAATTGTGAGTCCTGAAATTTGTAGTCATAGTAAAACTTGAAGTTATTTAACTTGACAAGTCAATTTAAAACTTGCTTGATTTAGAATTTAGACCAAACTTAAAAATAAATAGAAATTGATTAACTTAATGTGATTTAATTAAAAATTTAAAGTCGACTGGTGATCTAAGGTAAAAACCAAATCAATACTTAAATAAAAAATTCATTTTAAAAAAATAATCAAAATAATGTCATTTTGATTTTTATAGAAAAAATATTTGGATAAACTTGGGTTGACTTCCCTGACGCATGACTTGAGTCAGATTTTAAAATTATGATAATAATTACTTGTATTTTTATATGTCTTAGTTGGATAATTTTAGAATTAATAATTTTTTATAAGGATAATTTAGGAATAAAGAATCATAAATATTGTTTTCAAAGATATATATTTCTATATTTTGTTTTAAAAATACAGAAATTTCAAAAATAAATTTATTTTTTTAATCAAACATGTTTGAATTTTAGGGTAGATGTGCTTGCCTACTGCTTTGCTTTTTTTAATTATCGAATTTAGTTTTGTTCTATTAATATTCCACTTCCACCACAATTTTCTGAAATTTCCATTCCTATAATTTTGAAAGGGTTTCAAAATGTAAGAACTAACAAACAATCCATTCTTCTTATTTTCCTACTATCCTTTCATGTCATCCTCCCTGATGCTATAATATCTTACAAAAAAACACTTGAAATCCAAAAAATTAAAAAATTTCAGAAAAAAATTAAATTATAAAAGCATATAGTTGGCAGAAACATTGTTTACGATGGTACCCACAAAGAGATGTTTTTAAAAATACCAAGAGTTTGTTTTAAAAATATGATATTAATTGTTTTTCAATGTATTTTTTATTTAGAAATATATAAAATAATATATTTTTAAAAAAATTATTTTGATATCATATAATAAAATGATATAATAACTTCAGAAAAATTAATTTAAAATAAATAAAATTTATTTTTTTAAAAAGTATTTTTAAAACAAAAAAATAGATAGGTAGAATTAGAAATACAATGCTAACGAGTCCTGAGTGCAATACTAATGGACCAGATTTATTGTAAGCCCACGAAACCCCTCCCAAAACCCTATTGAAACCCGACCTCACTCTTACCCCCGAAAACACAAAGCAAAATTACACAGGAAAAGAGAGAAGAAGCAAGAAGAAGCATGGGTTTGCAAAGAAAGCAAATAATATCATCAGCTCTTAGCAAGCACCTCTCTTTATCTCCTGTAAGCTCATAAACAACAACCCTTTTCAATTACTTGAAAAAATTTATGATCTCTGTTTTTAATTTTTCTCTAAATTTTAATTACTGCATGGATAATTGGTGATCAATAAATGAAGCACTTTACGATTCCTTAGATAACTGCATGCTAATCTTTTCTTCTAGGTATTTAGAAAGGAAGGTTCCTGGCTTGGAGTGGTAATTTTTGCTCCTTTTGATGCCCATTTCTTTTTTCTTGAATTTTGTTTTTTGCTGACACGTATTTTTGTTGCCCTTTTACTTCAAATAAACTCGTCAAGTTTTCTATATGATGTTTTGACTATGCATCCTATTATTCGTTTCAATTCTTATAAATTTGGTCAATTTTTCATCATATTTTCAGCATTGTTTGGTGATGGGTCTTGATAGGAATACTTTTCTTTTCTGAATGCTTGAAAATCAGATGTCTTGACATTGTTGAATTTGGGAGTTATTCTATTTGATAGTTACTTACTTAACAGCTTAAAATACTTGATTAATGTAGGAAGCTCCTTCAGGTGACCTTGGAGAGTATGATATTAAGAGCTTGTACTTGAACATTTTGAAGTCATCAGGAAAAAGGTCCCCATCAAAAGAAAGTGAGGAGGTAAGGTTTCTTTGGTTTGTTATGAGTACCACAGCTGCGCTACCATGGGATGTTGCTCTTTGCCATGCTTGACTCTTAGGGGTCCCTGTTTGGTTTCTTGATCTAAAAAGTAATTGCTGGTTATAGGTGATGAAATGGATAAGCTTTGCAGAGATTTTTCCAATAGATTCTCCGACATGCTTTGATGCTCTCAGTGGGTTGAACAAAGACTTGGCTCCGCATTCTGTGCTTTTGGGCAATGGATTGACACCCTCTGAAGCTGATATTATAGTTTTTTCAGTAATACATTCATCTGTGGTATGCATTCTATTCCTTTCATGATAAATTATACTTTCACATTTGGTGTCCCAGTCACTAATCATAAAGTTACTATATACAAATTTTATTTCCAGCGTGGATTTTCATTTTTTACTTTGTTGTTGAAAACAATTTAAAACAACTTGGCATGGCAAACTTCAATGCTTTCATGAATCAGTCGCATCCTTTGTGCTTTGCTCAAAATTGCTTTGGTTGCCCTCTTTTTTGAATTTATTGCTTCTCAAATCTGAAGGGAGGAGGCTTCAAAATTCAGAGCGGCAGAGTCAAGAAATATATATATATATATATATATATTTTCCCTGTACAAAAGTTTTATCATATGATAAACACTTTACCCACATGTTTGAAATTCTTCTGACTTTTGATTGGTTATTTATTGGTAGATTGGCCTTTCACATTTAGAGAGGGAAAAGTTGGTGCATGTAATGAGATGGATGGATTACATCCAGGTAAGACCATATTCATATTTTTAAACGTCATGGGAGTTGGGTGATGATGTGTATTAAAAGAAAATTTCTTAATTGCTATCTGTTGACATAGACGAACTATTGCTTAGGCACCAGTTAAGTGATGTAACTATTGAGAGCTGCTTTGTTTAGGTTACTATACTGTGTGTGCTGAGCTTCTGTCTGATTTGATTATCCCTGTCATGTTTGGAAGCTTATTGATTCAAGTAACAGATATCTTGTGGCATGTAATTGACTTGGAGTGTCAAAGCCTCAAAGGCTTGCAGTTTGACTTTGACTACTCTTATCACTGTACATATATGTTTACCATTGAATAACTTTATGCTGAGGGGTCAAGTGGTTGGCTTTTGGTATGCGATTGAGAAACTAGATTCAACTGATAGAAAGAACAGTGAATAGTTTATGGGAAAATTGTTATTTCTTCTCAATTCTGTCAGAACTTGAATCTACATACCTGCACCTGGTAGCCATAGATGTACAATCAAAGAAGAATAAACGGCTCTCAAATTTTTGTGTTTGTAAAATAAATTAGGTTCTTGATTTCATGTTCAAAAAATGTTTAGAGTTAATTTAATTTATTTTTTTGCAGAACAAGGTAGACTTTGGGAAACTATTTGAAAAGGTTTTACTAGAAAAGGGTGCATTCGAACTTCAGGTATGTTATCTTGATATTAATATGCATCATTCTTTTTTACTGTGTTTGTTTTTTTGTAAATGAAGGCAAGAAGGTTTAAGGTTGAAGAGGAATTGATGTATGTGTGGTTTTGGGAATTTGATATTTTCTTTGTGCATCCCATGTCAAAAATTTTAGGAAAGGACAGCTTATTGATTCTAACATGTAAATTCATATTTTAAATGGAATAGTCGCGTGTCTTATTGCTGCCTTTGTTGTTTCAAAGGTTTTTTTTTGGTCTAATTTACTATGATTCTGTAATTTGTAGTTTTGTACACTAATTTGCCACTGATTGAGTTAGAGCATCTAGTGGCTTATTTCTCTGTGTTCTTGATTTAATTCTAGTTGCAGGGAATAAAAGGTGATGCTAAATCAGAAATAGATACAAATGCAAAAAAGACCGTGGAAAACACTAAGAACAAAGAAAAATCAGAAGCAGACCCAGGCATGAAGAAAAGTGATGTTGGGGTATGTCTTTCTTTTTCTAGCTTTCACCCCCCCCCACTTCAATGCCTGTTATTAATGTATTCAAAGTTTTCTTTCTCCTTAAGGCTGTAGTTTTACTGTTTTTCCCGTGCACAACTCTGTCCTGTCATTATGAAGAATCCTGCTGAGTAGCTTCATCATGACAGCAGGAAAAAACATTAGAATTAAGAAAATGTGCACAGTCTATTGAAGTCATAACTAGCATCTAAAATTCTACACAAGTGGTTTATTTGAACATACATCCATGCTTGCATTGATGACACGTGTGCATGCTCTCTTTAAGTTTTAACAAACTCAGTGGCATGGGCTAGAGATTACTGAAAATTAGTGTAGAATTACCTGGCATTAGCAGTACTAAAGTTGGAGGAATGAGTTTCTTGGAGAAACAAAAGCTCTCTAAGTTTAGAATTTGAACAAAAATTGGGTTTTAATAAGTCGATTAACTTTTCTTACTTTCAAAGAATAATTTATCATTAACTTCGTTAAGTTTGATTTTTTTACACTGAAAATTAAGTCCCTAAACTTATCATGGAATCTTGATAAAATATGTGATATAATTCCAAGATTTGGCTGCCATGTACTAGCTCAGGTCTGAACTGCTGAAAACTATCAGGATAAACACAAGAAATGTCAACTATGTGATAACAGCTCCAAAAGAATTTACTTAATCCCACTTAATGTTTTCTTTCTTCACTGATAAATAAGGGATTTCATAGAGCTTCCCCACGTGTAAATTTTATATTTTACAGTTTTACTGGATGATGCCTGGTTTATTTATTCGAGCAATGGTATTTCTCAAGTTGCTTGGCAGTTGGCCTGGTGATAACAGCTCATGACAAGCATAGAAAACTTAATATATTGTACTATATTTGACCTCCCGCATGACTTTGCTAATTCATTTTATTCCAAATTGACTTGTGTTGTAATGGTTAGATAACATTTTTATTCGAACTTTGCATTATTGTGAGTGAGTGCATGGGTGGTCAAACTTCAATAATTCCTAATAAGTGCTTTTGATATTTTATAATTCTTATTTAAAGGTCTTAAAATCTGCTTGGAGACGGCCCTAGCCTTCAATTTTTGTGCATATTGTTGTTGTTACTATTATTTTTTAATCTTGGTGCAATTCTTGCCGAGTATCATGTTGGTGTTTTTGGAACTTATAGAAGAAGTCTACTGGAAAAAAAGAATCTGCTCAAGAGAAGAAGAAACCATCTGAAACAGAAGCAGGTGAGAAAGACAAAGAACTAAGTGTCAGTTTACTGAATATACAAGTTGGCCTTATTCGCAAAGCATGGAAGCATCCCTCTGCTGACAGGTATGCTGACAGTTTCCTTTCTTTTAACCTCTGAGTTTGTACTTCATCATTTTTTTGAAGGAAAATGACCATGATATTTTTAATTTTTGATTAATGATTCAGTTTACTGGTTGAGGAGATAGATATTGGAGATGCTAAATTGAGGCAGGTAGTCAGTGGTTTGGCGAAGTTTTATAGTCCAGATGACTTGACGGTATGATGATTTGTCGAGTTTGATTTAAATAATGTCACTTCATTTTATTCTGCTCTTTGGATTGCTTTTATGAAGTTATGTAGTTTATTTGCTAATGCATTCTTTGGTGTTTGTTTCATCTATAAAGAACCGCCGAGTTGTCTTGATTACAAATGTAAAACCTGGAAAGCTACGAGATGTGATGTCAGAAGGCCTGGTAACTTTTAATTTGACATTTTCATTTTAATCAATGCCTTTTATATTCTATGTTGAACTGGGTCCTCGCTTATATTTCAAGATTCTTCCTTTTCATTCCTGAAACTCTTTGCAAGAAAATAAAACTGGACAATATGGTTAGAGTTTACTGTGTCTTGCTGGTAGAGCTATGCTATCTTCAATAACTGTACAATGGTCAGGTTGTTGTGTTGTGATTGTTTCATCTCAAATGAAAATTATTATACTCATCCAGCTTAAAAAATAGTCTTCTAATTGATCCACTTGTTCATCTTCAATTACACACAGCTTACAAATGGAAAGCAAAAACAAATTTTAAAAAATCTAATTGTTCAATCATGTCAGGTTGCTTGTGATACCAGCTAAGTTTGTAAAATACTTTTGAACAAAGCAATATATCTAACTTCTATGGTACTTGCACTCTAATTGTGGAAAAATGCCAATTTTGAATTTGAAATGACTTGCTTCTGCTATTACATAACAATGTTGTTGAATCCTTAATCATGTTTATTTCTTTATGAATGCTTTTTTTTTTTTAATGATTGAAGTGTTAGTTTATTCTGACGAGTTGCTTACAATGTCTATGTCTGTGCTTTGTCATTCCACTAGAATATCCCCTTTTTTTTAGATTGCAATGACTGAAGAGTGCAGTGATGTCCATATGCATTCTGTAATTCCTAATTTTTCAGGTCCTTTGTGCATCTAATGAGGATCACACCATTGTAGAGCCTTTGCTGCCTCCAGAAGGTGCCAAAGTTGGAGAACATGTGTCATTCTTGGGGTATGTATTTAAAGATTACATGGAACTACATCATAATTGAACCATTTTGACACTTATTGCTTCGCTGTTTTGAATTATTTATGGGGAACAAGAATTTGTACTTTACACTTTAGAAAATGCTATTTGGTTTTCAACACTAATTTTTTATCACATCCAAAAAAAAAAAAAAACGAAGAGGAAGAAGCTGAAACTAGCTAGTCCTGTAATGTTACCTATGCCCTTTGAATATATAGTTTGTTGTCACTACAATATACTGCTATGTAGATTTTACAAAGGTACTGTTGAATTGTCTTCTCATAATCGACAATGCATCTTTTAGAGAGGCAAGGCACCTTTTCTTTTTCTTTTCTTTTTTGATAATGAAAAACATTCTTTTTGTTGCAATGTTGCCATTTTTGGCACTGCCACCATTTGGCATAAATGTGAATGGGAGCAGCCTTGTATAAGCCCACTTATAATCTGTAAATGTCGGAGAAACTTAATTTTCACAAATCAGTAGAGAGAAAATGAGGGGCACCGGTCATTGGTCTTGGAATTGTTTTGACTTTGGGCAGCCAAAGTGCTTTTAAATGACAAAGTGCTGTGCCATTATGATTCTCAAAATTAGGAATAGTGAACTGTGATGCCTAGTGTCTATACATGGCTTATATGCATGCATTTGGCTGCAATAATCATAGTGTAACCTTTATTGACAGGAAACATTTTTTCTGGGCTGGATCTTCTATTATTTTCTCTTGATTTACATATTCAGAAATAAAAAATCTTCTACTGCAATAATGTTTTCCCATGTATAAATGTTAAATGTCTTCATGTAGGATTGACGGTAAGCCAGAAGATGTTCTTAACCCAAAAAAGAAGCAGTTAGAGAAAATAACACCGGTATGAGGTTCAGGCTTAAGTATTTTTTTGTTATAGGTTTATGTTCAGCAAGCATCCTCTTGATATGCACTTGCAGTTTAAATTCTTGAACATTTATTAGAATCATGGTTGTGAATTAGTCAGTTGGATGATGCAGTACAGTTTGCTTTTACCCATTGCAAACAGGTTCAATTAATTACATGATGTGATGCTTGATGCCCCCATATTTGTTTTTGAAATACATGATATATTCATCAAACAATGAACATATGGAAAAAACACTATATTTCTAAAAAAGCATTTTCAATGGCAAAAGCAATTTAGAATAGTCAAATTGTTGATATGGCTCTCTGTTGAAATATAAGACATACCGATCATATTTCCTTTTCCTGTGGAATTTGTAAAATGCTTTGCACCAGCAAGTCATTACTTTAGTCTCTAGCTTGTTTTTGCTTTATATGGTTTCTGAATCGCTAGAAGTTTCAAGTCAAGTTTTTGGGTTGCCTTGAAAGAGCTGATTGGACAGTTCTGATGCATGGTTGAACTGCGTTGTCATACCTAGCCATTAATGTTGTGATCATGAGTTGTGCAATTATTGTCTTTCCTTAAAGTTTGTTATAGGAATCCTAAGAGTATCATTATTTGATCATATGGGTGTTTCATGGGCGCAGAATCTTTTCTCGGATGATAAGGGTGTGGCCACATTTAAGGGAATACCATTTATGACATCTGGTGGGCCGTGTACATCATCCATTCCGAAGGCAAGCATCAAATGATTCCAATGATCAATTGGACCTTAAAAACGCCCTGCGGCTTACCACTTTGAGGTTCACATTCCAACTTTACATGAGAGGATACACTTGTAAACTGTCATTCAGTTGTCTTTTGAAAATATTTAACGAAGTCTTGTTTTAATCAGTTTGTTGACTGTTGTATTAAGTTAACAGCGTGTTTGGCAGTGTGGTAGCGGTTGCTTTTTAAATAGCTTTTCGTGCCGAAATACATGTAAATGATGTTTTTTATTTTTTAAAAATCATTTTTGACATCAGCACATCAAAACGATCCAAAAAGTACAACCGTAACTCAATTTTAGTAAAAAAAAAAAAAAAAAAATTTGAAATTTACCAAAACGCAGTTACAAACGCAGAAACAAACGCTTCTAAATTTTGTTGTCTTGACTCATTAATGATGAATATATCGTGTTAATTGATGAATGCTGCATTTTTGTGGCATAATGAACAATCCGTTTTAAATCTTTTCCAGTGAAGTCCCATATCCTGCTCTGATCGTTCTCAGAAATTTATGTAATCTCCTTCCCTCTCTTTTGTGCAGTACATTGTACTGGAACGCATTCTAGAAAATGGCCAACCATTCTTGATAGCTCATCAATTCCCCTTTCCCAATTTGCTCCATCCATGACAATGGATTCGAGAAGGCAGAGGCCACATGCAAATCTGTGTTGCAGATTGGCTGGCCAATGTGCCCATTACCATGCATGCAGGGAACGGCCACCACACCAGTGGGAACACACACTAGTTCACTTATTTATTGCTATATGGGTTTTCTTAAGATAACCCCGTTCGAGGCAGTATATTTCCTCATTCACTCCAAAAAAACAAAAAAAACAAAAAAAAACCCCTGTTGCATGCTCACACGCTAGAGCTTTGCAAGCAATAAAAAATCCTATATATATATATAGAATGCAAGATCGTTTCGGATTTCAATTTAAAGATGCTTCCTCCATTTTCCCTCTATCTCAGGCATTTCTGAATTGGAAGTAAACCTTGCATTTGTGACTGTAAATCATGCATGCGAAGCTCAGGGCCAGTTATCTCATATCACTCTCACAAAAAATCTTTAGTCCATGACGTTTGAGAACGCAGGAAATCTTTAGTCTCACTGCATCTGTGAATTATATCAAATCTAATATATGAATCATAATGGATTCATTCGGATGATGGTCATGTCAACCCAAATAATGCTGTTTGTTCTGCCCAGCAGGCCCTACGTGGATCTCACGCCACATGGCTTGGATCCAATGCGACAAGCCTCGAGGACATCCCTTGTTCTCAATTCCTTGCAAGACTTTTGAGTGCTTAAAGATGTGTAATAGAATCTTAGCAGAGAAGCATCATCTGATGTTGTTGCCAGAAAATCATCGAGTATTGAATGGCCAAGAAAGGGAGAGGGCTCGGCTACATAATTATGGCAATTGAGAGAAGGAAAGGAAACGTGCATGGCTTGGCGATAAAAGGAAAGGCCACAGATATGTGATTTGTTTTGTTTGTCTTTGGGCACCAAAACAGAGAGAGAGAGCGAGAGAGAGAGAGAGGGAGGGAATCGCATTGGATTTTGTTGTTAATAACACTAATCCTTAATCAACAAAGGCTCCGGCTCTCCATAATCCTGAATTGTCCATGATCAGACTACAAAGATTCTGTACTCCTAAAACAAATTTTAAAAAATTGGCCACATATTTTATAGTCCAAAATGATTATTCTCCAAATCTGTCCAGTTGTGAGATGGAGATTTTATATGGTCAAGAAATTGGATCTTCCAGGAAAAGCTTTGATCGTGTTAACCAATCTGAAAATCATTTCATATCATTTAGGATCATTAGTATTATGCTTTCTGTAGATCCTATGGTAACAAAATCAATGTGTCAATTTTTTCTTACAAACAAAAAAAAAGGAAAGAAAAGAGATGGAAGTAACCAACAATTAGTAGCTGAGTTGGTAAAGTGGATGTGGGTTAAAAGATCATATATGTTTTTTAATTTGATTTTCTTTACCTTCTAAAATTGATGGCCACGGACCACGTAGTATAAGTCTTATTTTACAAGTTTTATTCGAGGTGTAGAGATCTAGTTCAGTACGTGTAAACTGACTTAAGATACCCTCTATATATATAAAGAGATGACCTAAAAAACCTTATATTAAAAACACAATCATGGGACATAATTTCTAAAGTCCCCATAGAAATGAAAGAAATTAAGTGGGGAGGTGTAATTTCGTAACGTGGCATAACCTAGCCATTGCTTGAAAGGATAGTATGATAATTAATTAGGTGTCCATGGTCATGGTAGGTGAATGCTAGTTTTAGCTGACAAAGAAGCTTCAAGTATTTTGCCAAAAAAAAAAAAAAGGTACTGTAGACTCTAGTATTTAATTTTAAGTCTAAGATCAAGATTCAAATCTGCCCTTAATTATTACCTCAACAGTGCCATGAAATACTTTAAAGAAAGTCAAGAGTAATTACACAAAAATTATGGCAATGTGTCCACTGCTGATTTCAATCTTGTTAAGTTAGGCGGTCCAAAATCCATGAAATGCCCGCAGGCAGCTGCAAGGCGAGGCAAAGAAGATCTTGCAGAGAGGATTCGAACACAGATACTGATACTGATTCTATAAAAGACTGTAAGAATGGTGTGATATGGTTCGGTGGGATGATGGAGACTGACTGAATCAAATCCATAGGAAACCGAGAAGGATCACGAAATATCTGTGATCTACTTTGATATTATCCCCCACCCTCTTGCTGTGAATATTTAGTCCTTTTTTTCTCTCTGTAACATTTTGTCTCTCGAGTCTACTCACCTAACAGCATGTTTCACATTCATTGTGCTGTGGGCTTCTCATTCTCACTATAAATACGCATCATAAAACGTTCATACAACTCCTGTGAGTTTGTATCCTTTGTGTTTTAATTGTAAGACTTTGTTGGAAAATAAAGGGTCTGTGTTCTTCAGCCTCTTTGTTAGTTATTTGCTGCAAGCAAAGCTTTTATTACAGTTTCAGTTATTCGTACACAGGCCTCCCTCTTGCTCTACCTCGGGGGAAGAATATGGATGGTGGTGGTGGGTCAAGGGAGAATGTGACGGCGGGGGGAGGATATACGGAAGAACTCCATGTTTTAGCTGTTGATGACAGTCTCGTTGATCGAAAACTGGTGGAAAGACTGCTCAAGAACTCTTCCTGCAAGGGTAAAACCAATCTCACTTTTCTTTCCATTTTCTTTGCCTTTACTTCAGACAAGAAGAACATGTAGATTGACAATGGGCGGAGTTATAAGAACTAATTTGATTTGCTGCAGTGACTACTGCGGAGAATGGGCTGAGGGCGTTGGAGTTTTTGGGCTTGGGAGATGAGAAAAGGACTTCCTTGGAGGATAATGTAAGTTGTTCATGTCATAATCAATTGCATGCGCTTGAGCTGAAACGAAGACAAACAGTAATGGCTGTCTTCATGTTTGATTATCCACACTACAGGTCTCAAAGGTGAATTTAATAATTACAGATTATTGCATGCCAGGAATGACAGGGTATGAGCTCCTCAAGAAAATAAAGGTATCCTTATCGTTTTTGTTTTTGTTTTTGGTGCCCAGTCAGGTCCATAATGCTGACCACATATTAACACTTCTCCTTGTCACAAACAGGAATCGTCAATTCTGAAGGAGATTCCTGTTGTGATTATGTCTTCTGAGAATATCCCAACCCGTATTAACAAGTAAGAGATTGCTATTTCTGATGAACATGTTGTGCAAGCTTTTATTTTTCACCCCTCGCTCACTCTAAGTGATTCACCACGCAAAACAGGTGCTTAGAGGAAGGAGCTCAGATGTTCATGCTAAAGCCCCTCAAACAATCAGATGTGGTGAAATTGAGATGTAATTTGATGAACTGCAGAAGTTAATTATTATGTTAATGGTGGGTTTTGTTTAAGAACATTAGTGATCAAAATTACCAGAGGAATGAAGCCAGACAATGAACAATCCTCCGCAGTCCACATTTTGTTGTCACTAGATGAACTTGGTTTAAGCTAAACCAAATCGATTTTGATTTTGTTCTTAAGTTAAAATGACTTCCTTGCTGCATTTATGGCTTTTACATTTCTGTTTTTCAGGCAGGTGTTGAGCTTTGACCTTTCTGAATGATTAAATAATGGCCTGCTTTTTAGTTCACTTCTGGGCCTTGCACCCATCCCAAGAAATTTTGTTACCCATATCCATCTTTGAATCTACAGATCCTTCTAAACTGATGCTCTTGGAGAAAACCTAAGGCGCCCCTTGTGCTATGAATCATATCTATCTATCTATCTATCTATCTATCTATCTATATATATATATATAAAATCCAATCATGGTCATAATACACTTCTGTGTTGATTACTCTGTTTCTCTGATTTTCCTTGACTACAAAAGGCAAATTTTGGCAATGATAAGTGTAGCATATGCATGATGTTTACAGAATAAAATCAGAGATGGCCTTAACCAAAGATTTTAATAGAATTCCCTGGTTACCAGGCAGCTCTGCCTGGCCTTGATCCGCAAAAACATGTATGCTTACAAAGTCAACATGAATTTTCAATCCAATAATTGATTAACTTATTCTATCAGTTGAGACAAAAAAGCTGCAATGAATGAGGTAACAGCTCTCCAAATCCATAAAGAGCCGGATACCAATTATATAAAGCATAGAACCTTCCCTAGTAACTTTGATTCCTCGCAACCCCAAGTGTTCAGCTTCCCCAGATTCAACCGATCTCTTACACAACCTCCAAGCCTTTTCCTTTTCTTCTCTTTCTCCTTCATGTCTCTATCAAGACAATAAGCATACAGGACTGTGCAAGTACTGAAGCCAAAAATCATGGCAGCTTGATCATAAGATCCTTGCATAAATAAATACGCCAAAGAATCATATAACAACTTCTTTTCTTCATTAACATGGTACAAACTCAAAAACTCAAGATTGGACCAAACCTTAAGAAAAGAAAATGATACAAAATTCAGAAGGAATGGAAATGCTTGTGGTGGTCATGCTGATGTCTGTGGTCATCCAATCGAAAGCACTGCATGACAGGGTAGCAGCTTACAAACAGGCATCTCCCAATCCTTCTAGCTATTGATGACACTGCAAAACAAGGGCAGCAACGAGATGCCATGCGTTTAGGGTTGCCATAACTTCTCCTCTTCGTTTGCTGACCGTGAATATTACCGCCCTTTACTTTGTTCTTCATATCGTGATCACCTAAAACATTAAAGAACCAGCGAAGAATCAGGTCTTACGAAAGATAACAAGAGAAGTGACTAGAAAGGGACAAGAACATGCTCTAGATAAAGAGCAGGTCATGTTTCGTACCCTGAAGATCGTGCATGGCGATGGTTTTGGCTCTGATGGATGGAAATTATCGATGCCTGAGATCGAAATAACAACAAAGTATATGTATATGCATAGAAAGAATGAAGAAAGAACAATAATGGAAGAGAGGGAGTAATTGTATTTAATGAAAGAGCAAGTTGCTGTTTTGTTAGTGGTGGGTGGTAATGGAGAATATTCGAGAGGATGGGAGTGCTTTTCTCGTAAAGACAGCAGAGCTTCGAGGGTTCAATGAAAACTTTGCTATACGCGTGAAAAACGTATCGTTTGCGTGTTCCTGTTAGTGTGTCGAGTGCCCAATTAAAACTTGTCTATGATGTTGTCCTTCTTCTCGAGTTACAATTCAATAATCTCGACCAAGCTAACTCGGTAAAGATAAAATTATGTTAATCTTATTTTAACTGTTCAGATTTATTATTTAAAAATTATTAGTTTAAGTGTCATAAATTTTAGAGCCACTAAAAATTTATATGGTCATTAACTTTAGGGTCTCGAGAAATTAATCGAGATACGCGTAAATTAACTTAAAACACACAGTTAAAAAAAAAAATTAATATTATGCTTTATATATATTTAGTACTTTAATGTCAGATGTTTTCCACACTTTACAATAGCTTATTTGCCTTCATTTCTATTATTTTTCCATTTTTTTATATAGTTTTAAAACTCGGTTCAACCTGACGAGTCGATCCGGGATTGGAACCGGGTCGGGTTTAAAAAAATAAGGGAAATAAAAAATCTATGTGACCCGGCTGACTTGGTAGATTGATCCAGTGATTTGATTGACCCGGCAAGACCCAGTTGCAATCCCATTGATTTTTTTTTTAACCAAAACAATTTCATTTTGGTTTATAAAAAATAATTGAGGTAGACCTGGGTGACTCGGTAACCTAGAAAAAACCTATTATCCGAGTCCTGGACCGAATCCATAGTCAAAATGGGTTTAAAAACTCTAGTTTCTTTTGCCTCTAGTTTTTTCTTTTTTCCCTCTATGATGTAGAGCTTAGGCTATTGTCTTTCATAAAGAAGTTTTGACTTTTGTCTCCTTTGTATTTCTAGATCTTGTTAGTAGTATAACTAAACAAGTGATGTTATCGAATCCTATGAAAGTGATTGCAATTATTTGTTTTGCATTAAAAAGCATGTAGTAAAATTCTAAAAATAAATAATTGATTTTTGACAATAATAAATTTTCATCCAAATCATATTATAAGTGACTCAACAAGTAAATATATTATTATTAAAAAAATTGTTTAATTATGGTTTGTGCTATTTCATTGAAGCATGCTTCTTATATTTTAAGATTTCAGCTTGATATTATATTTGTTAGAATAATTTTGTAATCTGAGTGTCATTTACATGCATTTTTCTTATAATTAAACTAAATAAAAAACTAATCTGAATTGCTTTAAGTTCTTTATTTAGATCACTACTAATTTTTAGCAGCACAGTATAGTAATGACATAAAATATTGGAAGATTGATTGTAGGAGTTGAATACCATGCATACATTTCAGTTTTTAAAATGGGAAAACCTAAAAAAAATCCTCAATTTAGGAACAAACTTTACTTAGTCCCCAAAGATCCCTAGTATATTAATAGATTAATCAATCGGATAGTTTATTAGTTTTAATTAACAAAATCATTAAGTAATCAAATAAAACTCTTTGCTTTATTAAAAAACTATATGAATTTAATAAAATTTCTCTAATCATATGGTTCAAAGCTGGGATATTAAGTAATTCAATGGTTTGTAAATAGAAAAGATAAATTGCAAGAGTTTCAAGCATCTAGTTAGCATTTTTAATTCAAACATGTTGAAAATTCATTGATATTTTTTAGATCTAATTGAGATAAAAATAAGTTGGGACCTAACCTAGGTTGCTAATAAAGGTTAGGGACTCTTAAGTGGCTTGCTAAAAAAATGAAATCATGTGGTGATGAGAACTAACAATTAATATTAGAAGATTCATTATATATGTTGATTGAATTAACTATAAAAATATAAGCCCAGAGGATAAAAAAGACATTTAATGACATGATTTATAACATTCGAGCCCAGCAAATTCTAAAAATTCCTTCTAAGATGTTGTTAAGCAAGAAGTTGGGTTCAAAAGGGAATCAAGCCTTGATTAATGTGATCCATGTGAAAGATGAGGCTAATTAACATGTACATAGCTTTATGTTAATAGTCATAATTTCTAATCTGACTATTTGATTATAGTAAGATTTTTTCAAAAGATTTTAAATGCTTTATTTTCTAAAAAGTTAAAATTTTATAAAAGTTAAATTCTGGAAGGCCTTTCGATAAGGCCTAGAAGTTACTATACAAATTAGGCTTTTATTTGTACAAGATTTGGGCTTGTATTTTATTTTACTTATACTTTTAAGTTCGTTAGTTATTTATTCGGGTTTAACTTTTGACCCATAGTTAATTAGAGTTTATTTTTGTTTCAGTCAAACATATAAATACCTTTTATGTTTGGGATTTGAAGACAAAATAGTTTTTCAATAAAAATTACATGTATACTTTTGCTTTTGGTTTTTCATTGCTCTTTTTAGAACTTATAAAAAAAAAATCATATTTGTGGCATTCTAACTATATATTTTCGTTTCTTGATTCAAATAATCAACATATTAGGGTTTTATAATCTCATTTTAGTTTCTTTAAGCAAGTATTTCAATTATTGATTGGAGGTTCCAATGGTTTGCCTTTTAAATTCATACTAGTTGGTTTCAAAGCTTATCTCTAAAATTAGATTTACTATATTTAATTTCTTGTTTGCAATATTATTCTCTTTTTGTTTCAATATTACATTATATATAACTTTTTTTATATATATAAAAATCACACTAATATAGGATTTGATTTAATTACGCGTGTATTCATCAAAATAGTTAGCACAAATTACTCTAGTTTGTTGTAATATCCTGTAATTTATTAGCATTATAAACTTCCTTGTTCCTTAAACTCAGGAAAAGAAGGTAATTTTTTTATAATTTATATAGAATTTTTTTTTTATGATTCGATATAAATTTTAAAACCAAACCAAACCGAAAATAATTGATTTTTTTTAACATAAATTTTATCACAAAGAGAACATGAATTAATTATATAATTGATAATTAAAGCATCCAATTCAATTTAAATAATAAAAAAAGATTAGTATAATGTGAGATGCTAATATCATTTTTTAAAGTTTGTCTTCAAGAGTTATTTAATTTATATTGAGTGAAAAATGGATTAATTACTGTGACCATAAATAAATAAAAACAAAAACAACCGCTGCAAATGTTGATTTTAACAATATTAAAACTAGATTATATTATATGTGAGTGTAATTAATGCAAAAAAAAAAACCCTAGTTTAAACAATTATGTTTTTCTTTCATTATTACTATTATTATTTATCAAAATCAACTTTGAGTGGCTTATTTGTAACCATTACCATTTAAAACGTCGGCAGCAGGACAACCCATTGAGCCATCACGGCAATACTCAACAATTACACAAAAAAAAAAAAAAAAAAAAAGAGTTTAGTTTTCTCCTATGCATTATAAGGAGAAAAACTGTGAATCCAAGTAGTGTTTTGGCTATTTTATCCTTCATAATTTAAGCCTCCTGACACGCACTCAGGAGTAATATAATATTTTTCATAAGATATATTAGAGATTGCAACATTGAATAGGGGTAAAGGGGTCTTTTAAACTTTATTAGTATAATGCAATGTCAATAATACCCTCAGATGTTGAATTCCCGCCTACACAGGTAAGAGTGTTTTTGGTTTTTTCTTATTCTAGAAACAATGTAGTTACTTAAATGCCCTTTGACTCAAATCATCTTTAGCTAATATTAAGGAGGATTTCAGTTTTTTTTATTATGTTTTTTTTTTGTTAATATTATATGGGATCATGGGCAATTTGATATTTGTATATAATAAATTAAAATAAAAACAAATTGCCAGCATGTGCATTACATGTGCTCGCATGTGGGAGGTGCTTGTGCCTTCGCGCCACCCGTTGGAAGAACACTGCATGTCGGGGTGACATTAGACGCGTCTCGCTGCTCCTTTTATGGTGGTGAGGCACATTCCTTTGTTCCATGCACGGTGGAGCTCCGACAACATGTTTCCCCCCCTCTTCTCCCTCTTCCATCTTGAAAAATATGTATTCTTTGCAAAAGTCAAAAGGATGTGTTATTCATTATTTTTATGGTCATCTTTTTTTTTTATTTATTTATTTGTATCAAATTACAATTATTTGTTTTTTCATGCACCATTTGTCATTTGATTTTTATATCAACTTTGTCCTTTTATTTTATAATATTTTAGGTTTGACCTTCAATGTTTTGATTTTTAGTTTAGTCATTAGTTAGGATCATGAGTTTAAAAAGTTAATACACGTGGACATTGTTTTCTTCCCAATTACATCCTTTGAGGTTATTCGTTATTTTCTTTGGTTTTCTTTTCAATCAAGTTCTTCATGTCTCATGATCTAGGTAGAAGGTTTATTCGGATGGTCCAGGTTTTTCTTGTTGTCGCTTTTATTTTATCCTTTTTGATTTTGTTCTTCAAAATTCAATTCCTTTTAAAATTAAGCTTCTTTTATTTTTTCTTGTTTTGCCTTTTATTGGATTATTTTGTCCACATGATCTTATTCACAGGTTTTGACAATCTTACTTGATTTTATTGGAGCTTTATTTTTTATTTTTTCTTTCTAATTTTATCCTTTAACATTTTAATTTTTAGAAATTGACTATCATTATTTTTTTAGTTATTTTTCTATAATGTGAAGTTATTGATTTTTTATCTATTTTTTAAAATACAATAATAACTCGAGCTTCATTTTTTGACACCATATAAAATTCATCACTACTCGCAGGAAAGCGCAAGTTATCTGTCTCGTTCTGTCTAAAGACAAAAAATAAAAATAAAAATAAAATTGTATGCAAGACCTGTCGTCGGCGCTTATGGATGTTGGCTGATAGGGTTTAAGAATCAGGTGCAAAAACCCTAAAATTATTAGTTTGGGAAAAAAGAAACAACCCTCCCCCCTCAGCGTCTCTCTCCTTTCCCTCATATGGATTCAAAAAAGAAGAAAGAAGACAAGGACAACCAAAAATCAGAAATATTTGCATCATGCTCTTTCTCTGATCTCGGCCTACACCCCTCTCTCTGTAATCAACTCCAAGGTCTCTCTCTCTCATTAATATTTGTGTTCTCAATTTCTTTTGATTTTTTTTATTAATAATTGAATTTGTTTATGTAAATAATTTAAAAAAAACCCAGAAAGGTTGGGTTTTGAAGGTCCGACTTTAGTTCAAGCTCAAGCTATTCCAGTCATTCTCTCCGGCCGTCACGTGTATCCTTCTGTCTTTTTTTTTTTTTTAAATAAAAAAATTCTTTCAACAATTTATGTATCTCATTTTAATTCAATGTTTATATATATATACTTAACTGAAATTAAAATTTATAGACTTGTTAACGCGGCGACTGGTACCGGAAAAACTGTTGTGTATTTAGCTCCGATTATTCACCATTTGCATAGTTACCCTTCGAGAATCGACCGTGAGAATGGAACTTTTGGTATGTGATCTGAGTTTCTTTTTTCTTACTTGAGGTTTAAAATGAATGTGGGATTGTTGAATTGATTATATTTTTGTTGCTAGTGCACTTGTTTATGATTGAATTTGATATGGTTGGTGACAGCGTTGGTTCTTGTACCAACGCGGGAGCTTTGTTTGCAGGTTTATGAGATTCTGCAAAAGTTGTTACATCGGTTTCATTGGATTGTACCGGGCTATGTAATGGGTGGTGAAAACCGGTCGAAAGAGAAAGCTAGGTTGCGCAAAGGTAGGAAATTTGCTTCGGTTCTTCAACCTTTGTTATATGGTCTGAATGCTTACAGTGTTTTCCTTCTTAAAAGCATGGGAGTCGTGATCCTAGTAATCTTGATTAGATGTGTTATACTTGATGCGGGTTTGAGCACTTGGTTGTCCTAGTCAGTTCATTTGCCCTACAACATATCTTTGTAATGGTTTCAATTTAATAAAGTCATTTGTTATAAACTTATGAATGACCTACAAATGCCAACATAGATGCTGTTTTATGTTGGTTGGGCTCTTAAATACTTGATATGTTTCCTTTCAGGTATATCTATTCTTGTTGCAACTCCTGGTCGCCTGTTGGATCACTTAAAGAACACAGCATCTTTTGTTCACACAAATCTGCGCTGGATCATCTTCGATGAAGCAGATAGGTATTCTTTGCAAAATAAGTTGGAGATATTTTATTTTGCCATTATGCATCTCCTATGACATCTTTAACTCTGTTTGAGCATCTTGACAGAATTTTGGAACTAGGATTTGGCAAGGAAATAGAGGAGATACTGGATCTTTTGGGATCTAGGCATATTGGGTCTGAGGGAAATGGAAATCAAGTTTCAAGCCTTTCTAATTTTCAGGGACAAAATCTGCTACTATCAGCTACCTTAAATGAAAAGGTAAATCATCTTGCTAAAATCAGTCTAGAAAATCCAGTTATGATTGGTCTTGATGACAAGAAGATACAACCGGATCAATCAGTAGATCATATTGAAACTGCGGAATCTGATGAAGATGATGGTTTAGGATATAGCAAAGTAAAAAACTCTTCAGCTGGAGATTATAAGCTTCCAGCTCAGTTGGTTCAGAGATATGTGAAAGGTACATGCTCATTAAAGCACATTTGTGAACCTTTCCAGCTGGATGGTTGATTTTGGAGCCCTGATTCAATTTCCATGTAGTGCCTTGTGGTTCACGGCTTGCGGTACTTTTATCCATTCTCAAGAATCTGTTTGAGAGAGAAGCTTCGCATAAGGTATGGCTGCTTTCCTAATTTGTACTTGATTTATTTATTATTCATTATGTTGCTTTCGAGATGCCCTACATACAGGTATTTGAAATTTGTGTGTATTGGTGCTGTTTTAATTTTTTTGTTTTGTCGCCATCACTTTATCCTCTGCAAGATCATCATAGTCTGGTGTGGGTCCCAGCATAATAAGTAATCTCCAATATAGTGAATTGTAATTGAACTGAGGTTAAAATACATGACCAGTGTTTGCAGTAAAGCTAGCTTGGTTTATGAGGTCCAAAATCCAAAGGATACCAGTTTTGAATTTTGTTATTATTGACTATTATCATATGTCCTCTAGTTGAGATATGTAAATTCTGCATTGTTCACTTATTTGGAGCTTATGTTCACTGCCTCCAATCCCGAGTCTAGGCAATAGTTTTGCTCTATAATATTCTCTTGTCTTTATTTTACAATAATTGCCTAAATTTAAGCAATATCAAATTTTTAACACTTAAACCCAAATGAATATTTCTTGCCTTCATGATTACTCTATGCTTGAGATTATGTGCACTGTTCTGTTTACTTAGTTAATTTCTTTCACTAGTTACTGGCTTATTGAGCCTCAACTTGTCAAATCACTCACATACTTATTTTACAGATTGTGGTCTTCTTTTCAACATGTGATGCAGTTGATTTTCACTATTCCCTCCTAAGTGAATTCTGCTGGTCACCCAACTCACAATCAGAAGCAGAACATACAGAGAGGTTCTTGAGATGTAACACTCTTCGGTTGCATGGGAACATGAAGCAGGAAGACCGAAGGAATACATTTCAAGCCTTCAAAACTGAGAAATCAGCTCTTCTTTTGTCCACAGATATTGCTGCTAGAGGCTTGGATTTTCCAAAAGTTAGATGCATTATTCAGTATGATTCTCCAGGAGAGGCAACTGAATATGTTCACAGGTTTTTAGGGACTTCTTTCTCTTGTGGTTATATGCATATTTTCTCGAGTCAACTGTATCTTTGTTTTTGTTAAGATTGGATAAATGGTTTGTTTGAGCTTGATTACAGCAATAATTCATGGTGCAGGGTTGGTCGTACTGCTCGGTTAGGTGAAAAGGGAGAGTCATTGCTATTTCTGCAACCAGTTGAAGTGGATTATCTACATGACTTGGAGAAACATGGTGTATCACTGACAGAGTATCCCATCCTCAAAGTGTTGGGTAGTTTCCCATTATATGGTCAGGTGTACCGTGCCAGAAAGTTTGTTTCTTTAGATTTGCATCCTTGGGTTCTATATTTGCAGAGGGCACTGGAGTCATTTATCTTGTCTGAGGTATGGCTTTCCAATATCATGTTATTTTGTTTTGAGTTGTATTGCCTGCAATCCTTAATATTCTTTTTTGGTGATGCTGGGCATAATCTTCTATCAGCTCTCTGATTGTTTTATATCAAAGTTGTTTAGATCTTTTTTTTCAATCATTGCATTTGGCATTTGATATTTTTTTCAAAGTTGATCGGATCTCTTTTTATAAACATTGCATTTGGCATCTATATTTTTGTCGATTATCTGTTTAATCGCTGCCTCCTTGAGCCTGAGTTTCTTCTTATGCACTTCATAGTTGATTATTGCTTTTCATATCTTTCTTCAGCCAAGGATGAATAACCTGGCTCAGACTGCATTTTGCTCTTGGGTCCGTGCATACACAGCCCATCGTGGTGACCTGAAAAGAATTTTTATGGTGAAGAAACTTCATTTGGGGCACGTTTCCAGAAGCTTTGGACTGAAGCAGCAGCCATCATTGGTTGGACAATCATTTCAAAACCAAGCAAAGAAGAGGAAGAGAGAAGGGAAGCAAAAGGGACTATCAAAGCAGAAAAAGTTTGCTCGTAAAACACGAACCTAAAACATGAAGAAGATAATTTTGAAACATGGCAGATTGATGAGACTACAGACAGATGCCGAGGCTATAACACCGGACATGTTGCTAATTGCAGGCATGCCCATCAGAATTGATTTGCTGCCTTTCATGGTTATTTTGAACTTGTAATTTGCCACTGGGCATGAAATATATCTTATGCATATAGGGCTAATCATGTTTTATTGACTCATATTACAATTCTAATACACACAGGTTATTGTTTTAAACTTTGTGGTTTCAGATAATTTATACGCTTCCAATTTCTTCTAATACATTGTTTACTGTTCTCAGAAACTTGGTGATTCTGACTCCTCCCTAAGCCAATGGCAAACAATTTGGTGATTCGAAATCATTACCATGCCCAATAGAAGAGCCCAAACCAAAAGTTTAATCCAGCACTATCACATCTGATCAATTCCAAAATCAATTGCCTATATGCATTTTAAATGTGGGCTCATTTGGGGATGCTATGTTTGATAAATGGCCGGAAAGTGAAGTTTCAGTCCAAGATGTAACCTCTTGGAATTCTATAGTTTATGGGTACTTCTCATTTGGACATATGAAGGAGTGAATTTGAGATGTGTCATGTATTTTTTTTGTATTTTAATTTAAAGTTTAAATTCATATAATTATATTATTAAATCATAAAAAGATGCAATTGAAAGAAAAATAAAAATTCAGTACCTTTCTCTCGCCTTTCTCCAACTCAAGAATTAAAAAATATACTTTTAGATCAAAATACAATTATTATAAATTTGAGGTGAGCCGTGTATTCTTGCCTTGTTTTAATTTGGAGCGTAACTTTATATAATGAAACCATAAAAAGATACAATTGAAAAAAAATAAAAATTGAAATTAAAAAAAATAAGAAAGAAAGAGCAGGAGGTTCACTATTAATAGTGGCGGACCTCCAACTTCTTTAGTTTTTGTTAAAAACGAGAATGTGAAATTTGTTTTGGCATCCTTTACTAGTACTCTATGTGCTTGTTGTCAAGGTGAATTTGTTAGTTTTGGCCGGCAGGTTCATTGTGATGTGGTTGAGCTGGGTTTGGAGAATAGCCCTTATTTTTGCACTCATTATTTGACCATGTATTCCGAGTGCAAATTAATTGCAGATTCTGAAAATGTTTTTGATCAGGCTTTTGAGAAAAAGATTGAATTGTGGAATGCAATTATCTCGGCATATGTTGTTAATGGATGTGCTTCCAATGTTTCGAAAATTTACAAACAGATGACGTTGCTTAAGATTCCCACTGATTCTCTTACAGTGACAGATGTTCTATCATCTTGCAGTTCGGTTGGTTCATATGATTTTGGTAGTTTGATTCATACAGTTAGAAAAAAAAAAGAAGACCTGTTCAGAGTACTGTTGCTTTACAGAGTGCTCTGTTGACCATGTGCTCGAAACGAGGTAGGCTTGTTTCCAGATTCTGTCTCCATCACAAGTGTCCTTGTGCGCAAGAAAGCAAAAGAGATGATACCATTTGAAGATCTGGTTTGAGCAACATGAACTGATTTGAGCAAGGAAGCAACTACTCTGGTCAGGAGGATCTGGTTAGAAGCAACTATGTTGTCCGGGTTGATCTGGCCAGCAGCTTTCACCATTTGAAGAAGCACGAGGAAGAACAGTGCAGAATATAGCACAGCTTTTCCATTTTGTCACTGTATGACAGACAATGATTATGGCATCAATGTGTACCAATGGAAGAAACTGATAAAGGCTATGAAAATCTTTGTTTCTTCGAGTTTGGGGGACAAATGGAGCCGCAGGATTAGCAACTTGGCATGGCTTGGCTTTCATTTTCCATCGTTTCAGGTTACAAGGATTTAGGAGAAGATTAGCTTTACTCGCAAAGTTATCCAAAACTAAGGTACAATCAATTTCTGAACCCAAAAATAAAAAATAAAAAAATTTGCTATTCCTCGACTGGAAGTATTTACAGCTACTAATTCCCAGGAGCAACAATTTCCAAACTATAGTTTATACATAAAACCCGTTGCATATTGGCTCATACAAGGGAAAGACTATCAAAAATCCATTTATCAAAAATCCATTTATTTACTACACAGGAGCATCATTCTGCATCTGGCTGCTTGGAAATCCTCATTTTCACCAAATTATTCGAGACATTGCTGTGAAAATTGAAAATTTGCTACTCTCCCAGCGATAAAAGCAAGATTCATAACATAAACCAAGAGGAATAAATCTTTTTCATCCACGAGTGAAGACATTGATTCCTCTTGTTCCTATCACGAGCAAAATCAAAACCGAGTATTTGAGGAGCTCAGCAAAGACAAGAAACATAGAAAACCATGAATGGAAGATCGCTTTAGCATGACGACGACCTTATGCAACAGTGACATGTGCTACTAAAGATGGATTATAAACTCGCTTTGGTCCATGCACCTACAGGCACACAAACACAAACTTATGTTTGAGATAACAATAATCAACATCCAAACAATTAAAAATATTTCCACAACTTTTCCAATCAAGTGCATTACATCTCAAGTATGTTTACAAGCCTTGTGAGTTTGCTAATTCAAAAAAGAAGCTGTGGCAGAAACTAATTTACCTACTACATACATTGCAAATTGTTCTACCAGATATCAGTTATATTAAAAGGAGAAACAAAACAGAATGAATATGATGCAGAAAAGAATGATATTACAAATCAAATGTGTGCGCACAAAGTAGCAGATATAACTCACGTCAACTAGGATCTATTCCATTTTAATGTCAACCAGGCACCAGAATTTTGTTTTTTTTACAAAACTTCATTTTGCTTCCTTGTGTTCTCTGTCCCTGAATTACATCCCAGATGAGGACGTCCGGTTTATCCTTTGTGCGCCCAATTTTGAAGCAGCAGGTTTACCTCGGCCTCTACCAGCTACCAATGGTTTGGCCCTTGTAGTAGGCGGAGGAGCAGCGATCGCCGCCCAGGGGTCATCATCATCAAGTGCTGTAGCTGATTTGACATTCAAAGGTCTTGTCGTAGTTTTTGGAGCAGGGGCAGCTATAGAACCCCATAAATCATCATCTTCATCATTTGTCACCTTCACTGTACTTTTTGGTCGCAAACTTGTAGCTGAGGAAGGAGGGGTAAAATTAATAATTAAAGAGACTTGCTGAATATCTCACCAAGAGAACAGATGACAAGGATATGCATCTAATATCGAAGCAGGTGCTAATAGACAGAAAGACATGCTTCTAGGAGAGTTCGTTTGCGTACATCATGAATATATGTTAAAGACAGTCATTGACATTTTCATAGCATAACAATATGTTCATGGAAGCAATTATAATAAAAGAAATAATACTGCAAACAAAGTAAAATGGGATGTTCATAGGAAAAAGTAATGCAGATTTCTCTAAACAAGCAAGTACCCCGCAGAAGTCGTCCCCAATGAAGGTCTTAAACCCATCCCTGGAAGCTCTACAGCAGACATAAGGATTTCAACTTCAGTATAATTGAAGCACTTTAAAAGGCTCCAAGTCTAAGAGTACCTTCAAGCCCAGTATCCAAAATGGTTTATAAAGCAACTCAT
Source organism: Populus alba x Populus glandulosa (assembly GCA_033617975.1). Lineage (NCBI taxonomy): Eukaryota > Viridiplantae > Streptophyta > Magnoliopsida > Malpighiales > Salicaceae > Populus > Populus alba x Populus glandulosa. Next base: position 10,439,855 of record CM066161.1, read on the forward strand.
AAGCCCGGAATTCAAAGGAGTTTCAGAGGGACCACATGAACCCAGTGGTAGTAAAGACTCTAAGGTGTCTCACAGACCTAGGCACGCTAATGTGCTATGGCTTGCTTCAGGACAGCATTAGCAGCTGCAATTCTATGTGGAGCTCCTTCTCCTGGGCTCCACTTGGCCCTGTTGAGCTTATGAATCACGCAGCTTTTGGTATAACTATTAAAGAAATGTGATTGGTAAAGAGCTTGCTTTTAGGAAAAGCAATCAAGGTACAGGTTTATTATGAGAGAAGCATGTCTTCTCCAGCTTGTCTTATAATCAGCTATAGAGGGTGGCTGCTTTACTTATAAGCACTACAAAACAAACTCTTAGTTAACCTTGATTCCATGAGGATTTCACCCACACAAAATGCAAGGAAATTTCTCTTACATGCTAACAGTTCCTATCATGCTGGCAGAAGGGTTTCCATTCTCTACTCATTTATAACCAGCTCAGAATACCCTCAATTTCCCTTGGAATTGCTCCTCTTCCTTGAAACAATGCTTCTATACCATCCCTTTTGATTTCTTGATTTTCTGATAATTCATTAATCCAAACATATAGAAATGCAATTATGCGTGCAGTTGATGACAGAACCATGCAGTTGAGCCAGATCCCAGATGGTCAAAGCATTCAGTCAGAAGCTTATACTTTTTAATTAAGAACTATAATTGTGTGTCTGAGTTATGTGTATGATGATGGTTTCACCTTGCGCTTTATGCTGAGAAACTGGCTGTGAGACCGGCCGCTTTTGAGCTGCTTGAATGTTCACAAGAGCTGGAGAAGGCTTTGGCTCTTCAAAAGATTCAATATCATCCCACCCATCTTTGTCACTGCCCTGCTCTTCTTGAATTCCATTTTCAATTTCTCCCCAGCCATCTGTTGAAGGAGGGGACTCCGGTACAGGTTGATCAGCCAATTCTGTGCTGGAATTTATCTGGACTGCTGCTATACTTGGAGAGTCCATCACTACAATTGCCGTACAAAAACACCATCCGATATTGAATATTATAAATGCATCGTAATAAAAGCAGGCATAAGCAATGATGAGGCAAGCATTGTTGAATCAACAGTGCATTTCACCAACTACTATCAGTGTGCAGTTAACGCTTCATGAGGCATGCCAGAGAACAAAATGGCCATTAAGATACTGGACACTTGGTCAATTGAAGCTCTCCTCCATTTAAACCTATATAAAAATGTAAAACAAGCTATTGAGATATATACCTGAGCTGGCATTGGAAGTTGTGGAAGATAGAGGGGAGCCAGAATTTGCAGGAGCAAGTGGAGCTTGTTCCAAAGGTTTACCTTTGATTGTCAAGGAGCTCATGGCCCATCTGAATGGAAAGGAATGGCTTCAGATCAATACAAAATTCATGGAGCACAAATGTAAGGAGAAATGCTTAAGGAAAATAAAAACTGGACAAAAATATCATTAATGGTTTAGAGTTGCTTTATGCATTTTTTAAATGAAGTTACACACTGCAAATGGAGATGCATCGGTCAAGGAGAGTTAAGAGGATGTTTAGGAGTCCTGCAGCCATTGCAACCAGTGCAATGTAACTTGTAAGCATCTGAACATGCAATTTTGATCATGAAAAATTGCTACATATTCATGTTCACCACTCACAGAAAAAAAGAAATAGATTGATGTGCAATTGATAAAAAATATAGGATATGAGATTACAAAGAAACTCTAATCTGAACCTCTAGGAAAAAATGAATACAACAAAAATGGGGCAGAAGAGGTTCAAAAGGAAAATACAACACACACATACACTTTCAGAATATATAGATGTTAAGACATGCTCCTACCGATGGTAGTACATAGAAAAAACCGCCAACTCAATTGACCAGCTACACCAGAACTTAAATCCCAGTTATGGAAGGACTAGAGTCAAGCAAGAGCATTTTGAAGTTTTCCAATATGACAAATTCAGGAATCACTTACCCAAGTAAACTAGCATTTTCTGGTATTGATGAGATTCTTGTGCTTGCAGCTGTTGTATCTCCAACATTTGTCTACAAATGACCAAAGGGGGAAAATCAAAATAGCTCAATGCTTTGAAATAAAAAGCAACAGTATCTTGCTGGAAGTAAAACAGATCATGGACACATCTAGATTATGGTCATCTATATCATGGAGAGACAGAGTGAAGGATGAATAACAGAGTTTAGTATTAAAAAGGGGGATGTTTTCATCTATGAAGGATGCAGACACCTGACTCTACTAAACGACTTGGAACTTCTTTAACCAACATTATTAAAATGCAGTTTTCATGGAACTGTTATAATAATAATGCCATACAAATCGATGTTTGGTTGTTACTGCAGCACACAGAAAATAAGACATGTGAGTGGCAACTATCATAAACTTCTCCCAGTCAGGGATACTAACAAATCAGCAGGCTGCATATAATAAGTGCTTTGCCTGGGTGAAGCAGGGGCAGGAAAAAAGGGCACTGAATGGGCTACCAATTATGTACTATTACGACCAAGGTTACTAAAATAGCAATTTGGAGCATAAGATCATACGATCTTAAGATTCAAAATGCAGTGACCATGTTACATCAGCAAGAAATTGCAGCTAAGTGAAATCACGCCTGACTTGCGATTCAAAACTGTAAAATCATTGAAATCCTGATTTTAACACCATTTTCATCATTTTCGTTTTCTTACATCTTTAGGACTTTCTTTATATATATTATTTGAAGGAATATTTGAATATTAACTTTTATTTACTAATTTCAGTTGGATTGATTTGCCAAAGCAGTACTTTTAAAGTAATGTTGTTCGAATTTTTTTTTGTTCCAGTAATGTTTTTCACATGCATATTATTTTTTTTTAGCTATTTTTATAATTAGTAAAATCTTATGATTTTTTTACGATTGGAACCTATACTGATCTAATGAAAAAAGCAATGTTAAGTTTGCAAATGATCAGTGAACCACAACAAATATTCACATGAGAATACCATTTCTACATGAGTGCTTTCAAGTATTGACCAGGAAAAGCAGCATAACTTGGTTCATATAAGCTATGGGGTCTAATATCCTTTATAATGCATGTGCCCTTAGTAATCTCTTCAAATTTTTAAATGTCCATATTGAAAACAGAAAGCATATTGAAACAAAAGGAACAGCAATTCAAAAGCATACCTTCTCATGGTATTGCTTCACTATTTGCATAAACTGTTCAACTGCTTGAAACGATTTTGATCGAACATCACTGTCCAAAAGAAAAGCATTTCAGTTCATTTGCAATGAAGGGAAAACACTAAAATATGTATATATCATCCAAAGAAATATAACCTGTCAGGATCAATGGTAAGTACAACAACATTTGGAAGAATCCGAGTTGCGATCTCAGTGACATCATAATAAGAACTAGTGGCACACAAAGCCATTACTCCTGCCATAATACAAGTTTATTTTAGCAGGTGCACAAAACACCGGGATGTAATAGAGTGAAATAATATCTACTAATAAAAAATCAGCATAGACAGTAGAAAATAAAAAGAAAAAACCTTGAAATGTATGAAACCTTCTCCCAAAACAAAGAACTTGATCAAAAGCAAATAAGAAATAAACAAAATGTAAAGTTTTGTACCTGCTCCTCTGGCAGGAGGAAAAGTATCACGCAGTGCACGGACTGTAAAAGCATTAATTAAAACTCTCTTCCTTGTCTGCTTGTAATTCAAATAAACAAGAGAACATTTTCACAAAGAAAATCTAGTAAATTTCTATTAATCAATGATTACAGAAATTTAATAGAATCCCTCTTCAACAAGAGTAGAATGCAATTCTTGACAGGTAGAACTAAAGACAACATGACAATTCAGCGATTCTTACCCCTTCATTCAAGTAGATTGCAATATTCCCAAGTAATATGGTGGTATTTGTTCTAATTGCAGGCTCTTCATCAACCTACAGAAAAAATAAATATATTAAACCACAGACTACACAGTGTAGTAGAAGCATTCCTTTTGCTTCCATATAGAAGGTCAGAGGGAAAAGGATTGTCAATTGAACGAAAAGAATTTCAAACTAACCCTAAAAGAAATGCAGAATTGGCAGTCTAAATAGTAACAAAGTAATCTAAATAGACTTCAGTAGTATCAACAAATAAATTGTGCAGACCTGTAACTTTGAAAGATATTTCAACAAGGAGCCTGAAATAGTACGTTGAGAAAGCTGCAATTTCAGGTCAACACAAAAGCAACATTCAGGAAGGACTCAAAAACCACAATTAATTGTTCACACAAGCATAACACAAAATGAACCAATAAACCTAAAACGGAAAAACAGCAGAGAATAACAAGAACCACATTTGGCCACTGCAAAAGGTATACAGGTACCTTAGGCGCCAAAACCAGCATGGATTTAAGAGTCAATTCACGAAGCAAAGCAGATGTATCAGAGAACCCGGTAGCAACATGAGAGTAAACCTAGCCACATTATTCCAATTTTGAGAGTTACAAATATTATGAAGACCACATTCCAAATAAAAATAACTAGCTTGCTTGAATAAAAAAAACACTAAATCATTTAATCAGTGATGCATACTTGCTCATCGACTACTTGTGCTGACAATGAGTCTCCAAATTGATCCATATGTTGCAGGAGACTAACACGAATAGCACGATCATTGGAGGAAAAAAGTTTCACAATAGTCGGTAACACCTGAAAAAAAATAAATTGGAACTTACCTCTATGACATGACAACACTACGCAAATGGTGACAACATCATGGCACTTCAAGAGAAGCGTTATAAAAGTCTTTAAACCAACCCATGACCCATTAAAAAAAGATAATGTAAAAGGAGGCAAGGAAAAAGACCTTGACACTAAATTCTTCAGCTGAAAGCCAAGAACCCATTTTCAACAACGCGGTCAAAGCAGGGGCAGCAGCAGAACCAAATTCAAGGGCAGAAGCTAATACAGGAAGTAACTGCAGAAACCAAGACGAAAATCAAAAAAGGAAAAAAGTATATAGTATAGAATTCATGTTGACATACACATTAGAATCTGAATTTCCCACCTTTTTCAGTACAATTTGGCGAGGAAGTTGCTCTGCTAAATTTGGAAGTTTGCGGAAGAAGGTGTCCTTCTCAACACTGTCTTTCAAAGTAAGAATTTCCATAAAATGTATGGTGTCTACCAACTTATTCTGGAAGTATTCTGCAAAATCCAATTTTTAAAAAATTTAGTAAGGTACAATGGAAAGCTAAGCAAATTTAGAAGTTAAGGAAACAATGGGAAACAAAACACAAAGAAGAAACTACAGAAGAAAAACAACCAGGAGAAAGTATCTGAACTCATGCAGTCTAATTGAGATAACTTAAGGCCGAATATAATAGCAATTTCCTATAATATGTATTTGAGGAACTATTAAAAACATGAAAGTCAGCTTTCACTAATCCATTCTTAAGAATTTCCAAAATCAGATTTAACTTCTACTTTCTCCTCTCTTCCTGCTGAGGTGGCCAGATCAAATAATGATCCTCAACTCTCTCCAAATGACGACAAGCCACTAAATAAAATAACTTAGAGACATAGCTAGAGAACTCAAACACTCTGGTCAGCCTACCCTATGTTTGTCCATCGGTTACCCAATCATTTTAGTGCAATTATAGATTTGAGTGAAGTCTTCTTCAGTTTACTTTCTGTTTGAAAAGAGGACAATATAAGTCAGCTTAACATTTTCTACTTCTCTTCTGCAACTGCACACACCTGTTGATGTTAATATAACTAGAGAAAATTTGACCTTTAATTGGTTGAGATAGCTACAGTAACTAGACTAGACTAGACTAATCAGCGAAGAAAAACCCCTAAACTCATTCTATAGAGGCTGTTTGGAAAGTAAATGATTGTGGTGAATTCAAATGAATTCATCACTTTTACTCAATATTCATTTTTTGTTAAATTGATTTTTATTAAAATGACTGAAATGGCTTTTAAAAGCCATGATTTTTTAGCACTTTCAAACCTGTGTGAAAGGGTCAGATTTGCTCAAGAATTCAGCTGGTGCAGGGACCCATTTTTGGAAAATCAAAATCCCCTAAAGCTTATGAACATAATCAGGTAAATAAAGAGGGGAGCTAAAAGAAATGTGATCAGCACAATTACTTGTCCCTATATTGTTGGGTGGCCACATTTTCTTAAAAGCCAAAATTATCCTTAAAATTTTATGAATGCAGCATTTTGAGATGGATAAAATAGGAATTTCATCAATTTGTTTCTCCCTCAATTAACAAGCTCTACCTCATTGAATTCTAATCCTTAGAAATTTATACGAAATAAGTATGTTTAGCAAAAATAACTTCAGTTCAGTTGAATTTTAATATGGATCTGATGCCAGACATGCTGCTAGTAGGACTAGAAAGTTCCTCCAAGAATATAAAACTACAATCAACTCTTAATAAGAACTCACCACTATTTTCTAGAAGCTTTGCTGTGTTCATCCTGCGAGAAGGCATAGAACTCAATAGGCGCTGATAATCCTGAAGTAAAGACTGGGGAAGAAGTAGATGCAAATGAAAATAAATCATGAGTTGAAATCAAAGGAATCATCAAGGACATAATAAAACACAGAAAGAAGCCATGAAACAGTATCTAACACTATCATTATTACTAATATATGCGAATAAATTCCTGAAGGCAAACCTTTGGAATGGAAGCAGTGTTACGCAGCTCTTCTGTTTTCCCCAACTTCGTACCAGTAAATAGTTCATATATAAGACATCCTATTCAATTAAAAACAAAAGGAAAAGGAAAACAATCAGATTGTGCGCAGAAACTTGCATGGAAGAAAATAAAAATAGCTAGAGATTATTTTTTCCCCTGCATTTCTTTGCCTTGCCACATGCTAATTTAACCAACTTTGTTTACAAGAGTTGCAAACAATGCACGGTGCATAATGATGATAGATAAAGAGCTAATAGTAAGAAAACTTGGAACATTTTCTCATACTTGATAAAATTGACCCCAAAGCACAAAGCAAACAATGCAGAATGATTGTCTGGGGATCTAATAATCTAAAGGTGTGAGGAAAGATAGAGCATATGTAATGAAGGGAGGGCTGTTTAAGAAGACTAAAGGGAAAGTGAGGAAATCGTTGGGATAATGTGGACTGCGTAGCAGAACATAAGAGTACAGCTTAGGGGAAGTGAAATATAAGTGGCTAGGAATGTGGGTAAATAGCAACGGGCTTCAATAGTTATCATGGATCAACTACAGTAGCATTTGAAAAGGGATCAAAAGATTTTTAAAAGATGACTAAAGAAATTTCAGGGGTTTTATTGAAGAGCTTGTCTTGGCCTCAAAGAACAGAGAGCTTCAAAAGCCATTCTGTTTGTAATATGGGTTGAGAGGCAATCCCCATGTCCATTGGCAAAGTGAATAGACCAATAGAAACACTTGAATAATAGAGTAGCGACAAGTTTGTTATTCCTGTAGAAATGATCACGTTTCGCTAAAAACACAAATTGTTTTAAGTGAACATATATGCATCTTAGATCATGTGTTTAAAAAAAATGCAATATGGTGCCCATGTGACAATCATGGAGATGAGTCTATAGGCCCAGCATCATATTCACATAATCTCCTAAAAAGGATCTAAAAGGAAAATAAAATGAACATGTATTATCTTGTCCCGTTGAAAGGCTGAGTTCTAGTTAATTGAACAAATCAGTATAAGCACGCCCAACACGGCTTTTTGTTGATGAATGTCATTAAGTACAAAGCTAAGCCAACATATTAATTAAGCAACACATCAACAAATGGAGCAAAAGAGACTTACCCAAGCCCCAAGAATCAATGGCCCAAGGAGGAGATTTTCTGATTGCCACCCAATCAGACTTGGCCAACTCTATTGGTTTATATTGTGATCCAATAAGCCATTCAAATTGCTGATGAAAAGAAAAGAAAAACAAGCATACATAGTATGTTAAACCCATCCAGCTATAACCATTGCTAGTCTTTAAAACAAATCCATGTTAAACTATGATAAACAGAAAGGATATCAGCCTTGGTAATTCCTACTCTACCATCCACACCATAGAGAGTTATATAGTTGAGTGATGGAAGAATGTGCTGAAAATTTATAGCATCAGAATAAAGTAAAACATTTTTATCATTGAAAACATGAGGTTACAAAGAACAAAACAGGCTGCATAAGCCTTAATCTAAATTAATCAAAACTCTTTCCTGAAGAAAATAAGTTTATTAGTCAATGTAAATCAGTTGACAAGGAACAAAATTCTCAAAGCAGTTCTCAAGAAGCAATCAGAGTATTCCTACTCGCAAATGCTGCTCAATTTTGAAAATTTAGGACTATAGTACAATATAAGCCTGGTATAGGAGAAACATGAAACTTCCATCAATTGCTCACTTCCAGACACTTGAATTACCAGCATTGGTCCGGTTGCATTCCCATTGTTTCCGTCAAACTCGGATAGAACATCAAAAGCATGCAACTTCCAGTCTAATGTTGGTGTGACAACGACACTGGCCAAACAAACATTACCGTGAACCTGCCATGGTCAAATCTAGTCATAAAGTGATGCACACAAAGAAGAATAAAGAAAGGGCACAAGAAGTTAATGATTTTTTTCTGATCACTTGTAGAGATGAAAATGCTTACAAGTTTACAATCATTATTCAAAAAGCTCACAGCTTTAGCTATCTGGTTCAGCCCCCAAGCGTAATACTCATCCCTGCCATAAAAAGGAATTATGAGAAAAAATTTAAGGAACCTCATTAATTGAAAGGTAATTAAAAGTGAAAGATAGCTCCAGAAAGGAAAAGGGTGGAGGAAACTGGCCAAAACACTCTTGGATAAGGCTTAGTTTGATTGAGAGCAGTTCAATTTCTAATTGTTGTTTTCAACAAGTGTCACCATTTTATGTATTGAGCGTGTCATCTTATGTAGAGAACATCACAGAATGAGAGCAAGGAATTATAGGAGATTGTCAACATCCAGCTAAAAGAAAATGATCCTGAAGTTGTGCCTAGACTGTGTGTTTTTCACTACCAAATCAAAAAGTAGTTATAAATGGAAGTTCTTAGAATGTTAATCTGCATGTCAAAAGAAAATATATTATCATGATAAGGAGAGCAAAAGCTTGTGTTAGGAATTGTTTAATACATACATACATACATACATACATACATATATATATATTATATATATATTAAACAATACATATATATATATATATATATAAAGGGCCACTCGAATTGGAATAGGCGAAATAAGAAAACAACTCCAGCAGATTAGAGCAGTCAAACCTTTGTGTTCCTTCTAAACCTAGTTCCTTAATCTTCTCAGATAGCGGCATAACAGGCTCAGTTACTATATAAATAGTAATTCTCGAGCTAGAACCTTCAACACTTTCAACTTCAGTACTGTGAAGAAATGACAGAATATTTGGATGTCTGACCTGGAAAGAAAGAACAGCAGCTTCATTACGAGTGGGGCAATGGTTTGAATACGTAAATTTAACAATAAAGGATAGAAAAAGCCCTTATGATAAGATTACGAGAGCTTTAAGCAGGTCAAAGATTGTGAACACCTAATTTCATTGCAGTTTGCAGGAGGATACAAGAAGCCTTAAAAAGGTAAAACCTTATCATAAATTATAGATCACAAGGAAGCAAGGATGAAATTGATATGTATCATAAAACAAAATAATTTTAAGAAGCAGCCTAAAAACCTAGTTTTAGGCTGCATTTGGTTATTGTCTCGTAACAGGAAAAACATAAACACAAAAATGTGAAATATAAAAGTAAATCGGTTTCAGGGACAGTTTTGGATTGAATTTTTGTCCTTCAAAAGCAAGAAATCTTAATTGTCTTTGTCTCTTCTATCCCGGACAGTAAACAAACGCTAGACAGGATTAATAAAGGCAGAAATGAAATCAATTTTATAGCAAATAAAAAGAGAAAAGGAAAACTGACAGTACGAAGACGCTTGACACCATTACGAGCAGCAGCTAAATGGGCATCCTGTGCGTTACTTGCAGAAAAAGAAAAGATGGACACCGGAGATCCATCATCATCCTGAACATCAAATCAAAACCAACTGCAATTAAGCATCATAAGTGACAGATAAATAAAGCGAAAAGGAGAAGAGTAAAGGATGAGAGACTCTCACCTTGGCGGAGGTGCCGCGATGGTGAGTCCAGGGGCCCCAAGCGGAGGGATAAGGATCGCCAATATTGTAAGGGAGATCTTTAAGTCCAGTACCAGATGCACCACCTACCACTCCTTTTAAAAATCTCAGCATTATAATTAACCCAGTCACTGGGCTCGAGGACTCGAGAGATCTATTTCTAAACAAATCACAGATAGAGAGGGAGGAAGAGCGAGAGAGAGAGAGAGACTTCTTTTCCTTTCTGTTTCTGTTTCTGTTTCTCTGCGTAAGAGAAGACCTGGGTGGGGAGGGGTGGGGATGGCATCGGCAAAATAGATCTTTAAAAACAAAAAAATTAACAATATAGACATCATTTACTGTTAATTGCTACAATAAAATTATCATTTCATTTTTTATTATATTTATTTATAAAGCTTAGTCATATAAAAAAATAGTATTTGTAAAATTTATTGGGATATTTTGATTAATTACTTTTTTTATACATTAGCCTTAAAAATAAAGATTCAGTATAATCATTCAATATAATCATTCCAAAGACTTTTTTTGGATATTTCTTTTTAGTGGATGTTTGTTTACGCGGTAGCTTCTGTTTTTAAAGCTAACCGCGTAAACCAAGTGTTTGATAACATAAAAAAAACATATTTTCATTTGATGGGCCCATAATTTTTCCCACCAAACCATGGTTTTGCAAAAGCAGTTGGTTGCTGCTTCTCTCCGACTGCTTCTCTTTATTTATCTGGACACTGTTCATAACAGTGCCATGCCAAGTGATGACAGGTGAATTAAATTCACCTGGGCACTGTTCACTCAAAAAGTGAACAGTGTCGAGGTGATAATTTACTTGCAATGCGAGAAGGTGAAGAGAAGCATTACTGTTCACGTGAACAGTGTCAGGTGAATTTGTTTTCACTATTCACTTAAGCAAAATTCATTAGGCCACGTCTGATCCGATAAAAAAAAAATTAATTTTTTTAAAATTATGTTTTACTCAAAAAACTAATGTTTAATATTATTCAATAACACTATATAAATTAAAAGAGCATCGCATGATGAGGAGCATTTGTGAAATTTGATCGCAATTTTAATTTTGTTTCTGATGATATTTTACCTGATTTTATTACACGCTTAAAAAACCATGGAACCTATAGTCCTTATCGGATGAATTTTGTATGTAATGGAATTATAAATAGTTTAATGGAATAATAAATAATATTTTATATAAAGTATTATTTATTTCATGATGTAATAGGAGTAATTAATTCTACAATATTTAAATTTAAAATCATCAATATTAATATATATTTTTAAAAATTATTTTAAATTTAAAATCACGTGAATAAGTTTTTTTTTTTTTGAAAAACCATGAAAATGAGTTTAAATTTTTTTAAAAAAAAAAAAATTATAATGACGTAGCATTTGTGAAATTTGATCGCAATTTCAATTATATTATTGTCGGGTCCGGCCCAGTTAAAAAAAATTCAGTTTTTATTTTTATTTTAATTGTGTTCTATTCAAAAAATTAAAAGGAAATCACTTGATGACGTAACAAAAGATTCAGTTTTTGTTGTTGCGCGCTTAAGAAACCATGAAAAATATAGTTCTTTTTGGATAGATTTCATATGTGATGACATTGCACATAGTGTAATAGAATAATAAAAAATATTTTATATCAATATTATTTATTTCATGATGTAATAACAGTAGTTAAATTTACAATATTTAAATTAAAAATCATTAATATTAATATATATATTTTTTAATTATTTATATAACCTCAATTTGAAAAGCATTTTTTTTTTAACCAAACACATTAAACTATTTTTTCTTCGACCTCAATTTCAACCACAGTTTTAACCAGACACCTATTTTTTCAAACCAACATCAACTAAAAGTACTTTTTATAAAACAACTTTTTTCAAACCACAACCACAAAAGCTACCGCAATACCAAACACACCCAAACTATTTTTTTTTTTTTAGCTTTGCTTTAAGAGTATTTTTGTGTTTTTATATTAATTTTTTTGTTATATTTATGGTGAGATAGGGGTTTTTACCTTTTAACACAAATCTAATATTATTAATATCAAAAGTTATTAGGCATGTTTAATCCACGCAAAGATACACCATCTCTATCTGCACCATTTAATTGGCACACAAGGTGTATTACGATGATCATACCCCACCTTTTACGATGGTTTTACAAAGAACCAGTCATCCTCTTTATAATAGTTTGGCTCGTGTTGATGTTAGAGTTATGATTGTCTTTCGATTGACTCTTCTTTTCTCTTTCTATTTTTATCTTCTTTTTTTTTTTGCCAAACTATAATTTTATCATTCGAGTTAATTTTATCTTCCTCCTTCTTTTTTATTATCTTGATTATTAATTGTTTTGTTTTGAATCATATTTTTTTCTACTACATCCCTCATATTTGATACAATTCAATTTTTTAGAATTTGACACTCATAGTTTTGATTTCTTTTTATTTTATCCTCAATCCTTTTTTTGCTTAATAGTTTTCCCAATTTGATCATTTAGGTCTATTTTATCTCCCAATTTGATCCTTATTCTTTAATTATTTTTGTTTTGTTTTGAATCAATTGCATCCCTTATTTTTTTATTCAATTTATTTATTTTTAATTTGGTCCTCATTGTTTTGGTTTTTTTATTTTATCCTCAATTGTTTTTTATTTTTTTAATTTTATCCCTCAATTTTTTATTTTATTTTATTTGTGTTACAATTTCTAACTTCATTCCTTTAATTTTTATTTTTATTTTTTTTTCAACTTCATTTCTTATATTTTTTTATAGTGAGGATTTAGTTTCATTATCTTTTTGATGTTTGCCTTCTATGGGTTGATTTCGATATTGTAAACTGAGTGACAGGTTTTAAAGATTAATATGAGTTGATTCCAACCTTTTCTTACATATTATTTTTAATTATTCTTTTATTTATTTCATAATTTATCATTATGTTGTCGAGAATTTAATTTCATTAGTTTTTTTAGTATTTTATATAGATTTGTCAAGATCTCATGTCTACGATTATATATTTTATATATCAATTTGTATTTACTTGAGTTTTTATTTTTTCACTTTTTTTTTAACACGTAATAGTTTTTTTTTATTTTCGTTAAAAAATAATTAGCTAATTAAACAAATTTCTTTTTGAATGAATGGGCCAAGCTTCGAGAACCATGAGTACCCCTAGCCTGTTTTCCCCCCCGTACAATTGCATCTTCCCGTGTGTAGTGTGCTTATAATTCAGCCACTACGTTTTATTTTTTTTAGATTATCCTCACATTATAGTCATTGGCTTTTTTTTTCCTTTTAGCTTTTTTTTAATCATTTTTTTAAAATTAATAAATATATTTAGCTTAATTAGGTACATGACCCACAAAGCAGATTTTCTCCCCCTTCTTTATAACACACTTGTGTTGAATGAATATCATTTTCTTATACTATAAGCGGCCAGCGGAAAAGCATGGTTTACACAGTGGAAAGACATGGTAAAATAAAATACACAAAATGGAATGAACTGGAGATAACTACATCAAAAAAATTAAATTAAATTGGTCGTTTTGATTAATTGGGCTTGACTTCCAACCACATCAAATTTTGGGCTGGGCTGGTGAGGGCTTAGGTTTTGAGTTTGTATTGTTGTTGGACCTTTTTTTTTTTATCAAGAAAACAAAACCGTAGCCAATGGAAATAAAAAAGAATAAAAATAAATAAAGGTACAGATCAGCACAATATAAATCATCTTTGTGTTTTTATATTGCGATGTTTATTTTTTTATTTTAAAAATATTTTTTAATAAATTATTATTTTTTATTTTAAATTAATATTTTTTTTTATTTTCAGATATTTTAATACATTAATATTAAAAATAAATTTGAAAAAATAAAAAATATCATTTTAATATATTTTTAAATAAAAAATATTTTGAACCCACCAATAATTCTTTCCAAGCAGCAAGATGGAAGAGCATCTGACCACTCCTATAAAAGCTTTGAGAAGCTTTTCTTGAGCGATTATATTTCCGGCAAAGTCCCATTTTAAAGCAAATTTCATGTCTTTTTTGGACTATCCTCTTCATACAGTTTAATGATAGTTTTTATACTTCAATTATTGGAGTTGTAACATGTAAGGTATCAATTTTCCAACTTTATCCTTGAATTATTATATTTTGAGTAAAAATTCTACCCACTTTTTATTTTATTTTATTAAAAGGACCTTTTAAAAAGTTAGAAAAGATATTCGTTTTTTTTCGTATTTTTAATTGCAACTTTTCTGAAATTATAACAAAAACTCAATGTATTTTCATAAATGATTTTATAAATTCTCGAGGTCAAGAAGTATTTTTTAAATTTCTTAAATATTAAAAATTTGTGAAATTGCATTAAAAAGTAGAGAATAATGTGGAATGTGTTTATACAAAATAATAAAAATAATCACCTATCATTTGACAAAAATATAATACCTTTAATTTTAAAAATCAATGAAGAAATATGAGATTGTTGGTCATCAACCAATAAAGATAGTTATGGTTGGTTATCAATTCTGAGGAGTGTAACTCGATGGGTTAGGTTTTAGATTTGCTTTTTAAAGGTCACAAGTTCGAGTTTTATAAACCTTAGAGGCACTAAAGACTTTCATAGTCGTTAATTTCAGAATCCGTAAAATTAATCAAAATACACACAAACTGGTCTAAACACCTATATTATTAATAATAAAAATAATAAAAAGTTATGGTCAGTCATAGCTATTAACCAAGAGGTTAAGATTTATATTGACAGTCAACAATTAAGTCATATGCAAAACAAAACAGGAGTCTTTAGCAAATTAACTAGTAGATACTATAGTATAACAAAAATATAGAGATTAATAATTTTTAATTTTTATAATAATTTGATTTAATTACAATATTGGTGCATTGTAACAGCGGATTAAAATTCCTCGAGCTGTATGCATTTATTAATTCTTCATATATTGTATGATTTTGGAGTCTCACTTGAAGCTCATAATTAATACATTAATATACATACATATACATATATATATATATATATATATGTGTATATTTGATTTTTATTCGGGTATTTTTATATGTTTTTTAAAGAATAAGAATAGTCTTGTTGGGATTTGTGATATCAATTTATATATAGTAAAACTATGGGAGTAATGGTAAAATAAAAATAAGTAATTTGATCTATTATATCCTTAAATTATTATTTATTTTGCAAATCAAAGCTTGCCGTCAATTTTTTTTTTATATATAAATAATTTGAAAAAACAAACACTGGATGTCAAGCATGCAGTGCTGTCATTTTTACAATTTGAATTTGAACGAACATCATTAAAAAAAAAAAAAAACAAAAACTTCTCCCAAATGTTTTTAAATTGTTAAAAGGACATCAAAATAATGTTTTTATTTAAAAAATTTATTTTAAAGATCAATGCATCAAAACGATCCAAAACATATAAAAAAAATTAAATTTTTTGGAAATATAAATATAACCGCGTTTCCAAACACTCTTAGAGAGTGTTTGTTTAAAAGGTTGTGTATGCGTTTTGTTTAAAATGCAAATGCAGCCTGTTTGATAAAATAAAAACCATAGTTTACTATTCATGGATCCCACAATATTTTTGCGTTCCAAACATAGGAAAAAAAGAAGAAGAAAATGTTGCTTCTTCAGCACTTTTAATGAAATTAATTAGCTTGTTCACGCTACACTGTTGAGTGAACAATGTAGCATGATACATTTTTCATGAATGAATTAATTAGCATGAACAGCTACACTGTTCATGTATGAATTAATTAGCATGAATAGTGTTTTAGTCGGACCGGTTCCGGCCGGATCGGTACAGTCCAAAGCTCAAAATGCATTGAATCGGGTCTGACCCAGTAAAATAAAAAATAATTTTTTTTAATTTTTTAATTGTGTTTTATTTGAAAAACTAGTGTTTAACATTATTCAATGACACTACATAAATTAGACAGAGATCATTTGATGACGTAATATTTGTAAAATTTGATCGCAATCCCAATTTTGTTTCTGATTATAATTTACCTGATGTTGTTACACACTTAAGAAACCAAAAAAACTATAGTCTTTGTCGGATATATTTCATACGTGATGGAATTGTAGATAGTTTAATGGAACAATAAAAAATATTTTGTATAAAATATTATTTATTTCATGATGTAATAACAATAGTTAAATCTACAGTATTTAAATTAAAAACCATTAAAATTTATATATATATTTTTAAAATTATTTTATAACCTCAATTTCAAAAGTATTATTAACCAAATACATTAAACTATTTTTTGTTCAACCTCAATTTCAACCACAGTTTTAACTAAACATACATAAATAACAAATCAACCTCAATCAAAAATACTTTTTATAAAACAACTTTTTTCAAACCACAACCACAATAGTTACCACAATACCAAACACTTGGCCAACAAAAGAGGCACATCTCAAAAGGAACATGAACAACTATGTTCTAGTAAACAATGTTTTGAGATTTAATATTAATTAATTAATTTAAAATAATCAAATTAACCCACCTATGTTAAAAATAAAAAATTAAGTTATTTTAAAACAAGGAAAAACACATATATCACGGAACACATAATCAATGACTAATAAATCAAGTGAAAAGATCGATTTACCCTGACCTCATAACACTTTCATTTTCTTTTCGGGAAAACATAAAAATCATCATGCCATAGCAATGAATAGTAAATTGAGCGTGTGTGCAAAGTAATCGCTACACGATTTTGAGTTTTTGTTAATGTTGAAGCTAATTAACATATCAATTTTCGAGTTTTTGTTAATGTTGAAGCTAATTAACACATCAATTAAGCTATGTATAAATTCAGTTTTCTACAACCTAGACTACCAACAACAATAAATCGAAGTGGTTCAATGGCATGTTTTACCTCTAAACAGTTGAAGTTGTGGTAAAATAAGGCTTGGACTATTAATTTAGTCTGCTATTTCCTCAAACTATTATTTACTTTGTAAATTAAGGGAAAATCAATGCCGTAAGTTTTACAATTTGAAGAGAGAAAATCAATCCAATAATTTTCCTCCTCTAAATGTTTTCGAATTGTTAAACCTAAATTAGCCCAATAAATATTAGACTTTGGGTGATGAAGAGTGTGTTTGGCAGTGTGGTTGCGGTTGCTTTTCAAATAACTTTATGTGCCGAAATACATGCTAATGATGTTTTTTTATTTTTAAAAAATTATTTTTGATATCAGCACATCAAAATGATCTAAAAAGTACAAACCGTATTTAATTTTAACAATTTTTTTTTAAATTTGATAAAACACTATTTAGAACGCAATGTCAAACGGTATCGAAGGGTGGGAAGAGACCGTAGTCATGAAGTCTTCTTGCTTTAATTAACGCGCCAATGATTACGGAGAATCTGGAGGAGGAATATTGGAAACCTCCTCCACAAAGCTACCTCCGAATTAAGAAAACCCAAACGGTAGCAGGAATTCATCACCTTTTCCCTTTATTTATACACGAGTGACCCGACAGCTTCACTGGATGTGTTTCATTCAAAACCAGAATCACCGGGTAAAACTTGGCGGAGACTTTTTTATTTATTTATTTTTAAATGTGTTTTTTATATTTAGAGATTTTTTTTATATTTTTTTATTTGATTATTAATCCATTTCAAAGTTCACTATATAAATACTAAAATAATATTTTATTTTATCAATGTGGGATTTGAAACCTTTTAGTGTGTGTGTATATATTCATAAGAAAAAGTTTTTTTTTTCAATGTGGAATGAAAAACTTTTTTGGTTTAAATACTTCAATTTAAAAGGATAATACGATATCTTTTTAATGTGAGATAAAAAATCTTTTGAAATAATTTTTTAAACTTCATTATTTACAACATGTATAACTTATATTCACATAAATTGTTTTTTATTTTTTTCATATGAAATATTAAAACTTTAAATATATTTTTTAATTTTTCTAAGTTGATTCGATTTGACCTGGATCAACCCATGTAACCCGTGACTCGATCTCTTGACAAGGTCAACCCCTAGGTGAAGTTTGATAACAATGGACACTACAAAGGACCCATGGAGGATTGACTCTTGTTTGCCTATATGGATGTTCGGATTTCTAGGAGTTAAAGACCATTAATGGTCATGACCCATCATCACACATGGCACAACTATGGTCCAGCTTAGGGTTTTTTTTTTAAATAATAATAATTATAACCACAATTTTAATTTACTATTTAAAAAACTTAATTATTGTTTAGTGATTTGGCTTTTTATTAAGTTATTTCAAGAAATGAAAATGAAAATCTAATTTGATTTCATGAAAAAAGGTATTACTACTTGCTTTGGTGGAAGCATGTTTGTTGTTCAAGAGCTTTTCTAGTCATGATAGCTTTTGGTTACTAGTATTTACTGGCCTTATGTTGTTGATGAAGTAGTAGAAACACTTTACATAGAAATGAACTTTTCTTGACCGAGTTTTAGCCCAAGTTGTTCCTATAAAAACAAGTCCCTCATGGAACAAATAACAATCTAATGCTTAAGTTGGTACTTGAGTTTGGTTGATCAAGTGACAAGCAAGTAAAAAATCAAGAGGCTAAAAGATAGTGTTTGGTTATGTGTAGAGAAGCTCTATGTGTTCTCTTTGAGTTATTGAGATAAATCCTCATTTTTCTCTCTCACTAAACTTGAGAATATATAGCCTACCTTTAAAGATATTAGAAACAGCTCACCATGAAAGGTTGCATACTCCATTGTAGTAACTTTAACTGAAATTGTAGCTTGTATAACTAGACCTGATATTAGCTCAAAAACAAGATAATTGACATATGCAATGGTAAAAAAACGAAGAGAGATAAGAGAGAGAAAGGTGAGCTCGATGGGAATTGAAAATCATCACAATCGAGTTACATGGTAGCTCAGTTGACCTAAAAAAATTAGCATGATGTAGTCGAGTCGAGAGATTCAGCCTAATCAAGCCTTGGTCAGGTCGTGCCTAATTAAACTACAATGAGTAATTTAATTGGGTAAGCCCAATCTTAATCTTCTTTTTGGTATCGCTTAAATCTTGTAAACATACATATTGTAAAGATTTTAAAAAGCTAAAGATGAAGAGAAAAATACTTACAATGTAAAATTTTACTTTTATGTATGCATAAAAATGTTGTATTTACAGCTGCCTTTGAATATTTTCTATTTTTTTTTTAATTTTGGAGACAAGTGGTCACAGGGCTTGGAAATAATTGGTCACAGGGACCTAGACACAAGTAGTTATGAGGACCTCAAGATATAATGGAGAATTTGCCATAGGAATTTCAAAGAGACATTTCGTGTTTAGAAACATAAAGATGCACTATTTTTTTTTTGAAAATTCAAAAGATGATGGAGATATGACTCCTAAGATTTATCTTATCTAAGGTAATACATTATCAGGATTGTTTCCTATATATTCATTACCGGATTTAACAGTTTTACTGAAATAATTTTTTACCAGTATCTACACTCACAATCTGTGGGTACATATATTACTGATGGGCTCATGGATGGAAACAACCCATGAGAAACAAATCTCAATGGTAATTTATGGTATGTCAGTGAGTCCGTCGATAATAAATATACTGATAGATTTACAAATGGAAAAAGCGCGCCAAAAAAATTACCTACTTCATTCTATCAATAAATTTAATGTATCATTGACCACAAAAACTGTATGTAATGTCATTGGTGTTTTTATTTTTTCGTTGATATATCCATCGATAAATATAATTATCATTGATCAAATATCATCTGTAATTTATCGATGAGTTAACAATAGCAGCGGCACTTGTAATAATTCTTTTCCATCTCTCTCTGAAATATACCGATAAAGTTGTTTCATCAATGACCCCGTTAGTAATATTTTTTAAAAAATATATTAATTAGAAGTAGAAAAATAATTAAAACAAATTTAACTAATATAAAAATCAAGCATTTGTTATAAATTTAAACATTTGTATGTTCAAATACAATAAATCTAAAATAAAGACGGTGCTAGAGGAGAAGGAAGAGAAGGTTGGTCATTGCTCAGATTGTAGAGTCAATTAAGGGGTGCACATGTACAACCCATTTATAATCTCATCTCCATTACCAATCGACATAATTCTTAACAATCACATTTTTTTTTTATTAAGATGAGCCATCCAAGCCTGTACTCGTTGGTCTAACATCGCCATAAAATTTAGAGTTTGAGTACTTGGAATCGATTGTGAGCATCTAATGATTGAAACACTATGAGCCTCTTGTAAGTTGTCTGATTAGTACTTAAAAGTGCATGTTTATCAAGGTTTTATATCATCATTTTGCACTTGAAGTATCAATAACTCCTTAACTAAAGCATGTTTTATAATAACAAGTTTGATACTATAAGATACCTTAATTTATGGTAAATGCTCATCTTATATGCAGGTCTATCACATAAATAAAAGAATTGATTGATGAGTTTAAGCATTGAAAGTTAAAGGACAAAGAGATGGCCAAACTTAGAAAAGAGATGTCGGTGCAGTCCAAACCGGAACATTGCTCGGTAATTGGATCATATCTGGAGCTCTAGATTTCGGATTTAGGTCCATTTTATATGGATGGAAAGGTAAAACAAAGGCCTACAACTTTCATGGGAGCCTAAGATTTAAAAAGGTCGTTTTGAAGTCCAAATTGAAGGAACAACGAAGAAGTCCGAAGCTGTCCTGCAGCCCAAACACTATTTAGTGTTCAGCCCATATCTTGAGTTCTAGAAGTCCAAATGACCTCATCTTTTTTTTTGTTGGAAAGCTGAGACAATTTCCTAGAACATTCTTGAGGATTCTAGGCAAATTATGATGTTAGCAATGACGTCTTGATCAGACAAGAAGATAAGGATTGTTATCTAGTCAAGATGTGGCCACCCACTCATCAATTAGTCAACAAATCAATAGTTCCAAATTTTTGCCTATAAAAGGAGGCACTTACCATGTATTGAGGCATCTTGGTGTTCAGATCAAGATCATGCTCTTGCTTTCTCTCTTTGTATTGCTTATGTCTTGCTTTCATTAATATCAAGTTTATGCACTTCATTTCCTTTCCTTTGTCTAGTTAACTTCTTTCTCATTTATGTTCTTGTCTTGCTCATTTATGTTTCTTTCTTTTATTATGTCCAGCTAAGTTAATTATGTCAAGGTGAAAAGGGAACACTAATGGTGTAAGAACAAGTATAATATAAACTTAACATGGAACTTAACGTTGGATACTAACATGTTTTATATTTGTTATCTTGTTCACTTTAATACTTTGCTTGTTAAATGGTTAATCTAGATTTATGTTGTATAACACTTGGTACAACAAATACTTGGCACTTTCATAGCCCATACTGTATGGTTTAACCGACACCTGAGCTATGAAAGGAACTTGATTTGTTGTTAACATAAGTTATAATCATGAATGCCTGCCAACATTTACAAGTATTAGCTTTATTCGAATAAGATAATTAATGTAATCATGTTAACAATTTATAATCTGATTGGAACCTCCTTTATGTGTGGTTTCCAATTGAATAATAAGAGTTTATATTATACTTGTTTGAAGTACCATTAGTGGATCCTCTAACCTTGACATTTGTCTTTATCATTGTTTAATCCTTACGTTAATCTTTCATCTCAAAGTTCTCATTAATTTCTTCATCTTCTGCTTTTATTATTGTTATTATTATTATTATTACTTACATTCTGTTTATATTATATAATATATATCTTTGATCTTTTCATAAACTCAGTATATAGGCTGGAAACCTGTGACCCGATCTTTTAGATCATTCTCAGGTATAACAACGCCACGTACTGAGTATTATTATTGTTATTATTGTTGTTATTGTTGTTGTTGTGTTGTTATTTATAATTTATACAATTAACCTCTCTGTGGTTCGACCCCGGTCTTGCCGGGTTATTTATTACTTCGACACTCCTGCACTTGGGAAAAGACATCAAGCTTTTGGTCGTGTCAAGTTTTTGGCGCCGTTGCCGGGGAGGTAAATTCTTGTATAAATTATAATACTTATTTTATTTTCTCTTTTGATTTTTTATTTTATTTAATTTTGCTTCATTTCTTTTCTTTTGTTTCTTTTTCTTCTCTTTTCTTTTCTTGCTTTTATTCTCTTCTTGCACGTGCATGAGAGTTTGGTCACGTACATTAAGTGGTAGACTTTGTAGGGTATCCTCATCATTTTCAGAAAATATGGCCGAAGAAGATAATCAATCACTTCATAATGAGAATAATGAGAATAACCGTATGAGAACACTTAGAGACCATATGAATCCCACAAGAACAAGTGCACCCTCATGCATAGTTTTCCCTCCTGATGCATCTCATTTTAATTTCAAGCCAGGCATTATTCAACTCCTACCTTCTTTTCATGGCTTAGACTTAGAAAATCCATACTTGCATTTAAGGGAATTTGAGGAGGTCTGTAATACCTATAATGACTCAAATTGTAGCATGAACACCATTCGATTAAAGCTTTTTCCTTTTTCATTAAAAGATAAAGCTAAAACATGGCTACAAAATTTGAGACCAGGATCCATTCGTGCTTGGGATGATATGCAACAACAATTTTTAAAGAAGTTTTTTCCATCTCACAGAACAAACTCTTTCAAAAGACAAATCATCACTTTCACTCAAAAGCCAGGAGAAACATTTTACCAATGTTGGGATAGGTATCGAGATTTGCTTAATACTTGCCCACATCATGGTTTTGAAACATGGAGATTGGTTTCACATTTTTATGAAGGTTTAACACCTAGAGATAGGCAAATGGTTGAATTGATGTGCAATGGAACCTTTGAAGATAAAGACCCTAATGAAGCAATGGAGTACCTAGACTTGCTAGCCGAAAATGCTCAAAATTGGGACACCACAGGTACTTATGAGGCACCAGGTAAAACTCAACCTCATACATCTAGTGGAGGTATGCACAACCTTAGGGAAGATCATGATCTCCAAGCCAAGTTTGCATCTTTAGCTAGAAAAGTCGAGGCACTAGAATTGAAAAAGAGTGGTCAATTAAAATCGATTCAAGACATTGTGTGTCAAATCTGTGAAACAAATGAGCATGCAACCAATGATTGTCCAACTTTACCTTCTTTTAAGGAATGCCTCCATGAACAAGCTCATGCTCTAAACAGTTTCCAAAGGCCCAACCATAACCCATACTCACAAACGTATAACCCTGGTTGGAGAAATCACCCAAATTTCAGTTGGAAGAGTGATAGCAACAATGCACAAACTTCACATCCACCGTTTCAAGCACACCATAATTTCCAAAATTCTCATGGATATGCACCTCCTTATGCTCCACCTCCTAGAAGAAATTTTGAGGAAACATTGCATGCATTCATTGAAAAGCAGGAGACAATCAACACTCAACTTGCTCAAAGCATGATCGATTTTAAAGATGCTCTTGCAAAATTAACATTTGCTCTCAGTTTCCAAGAGAAAGGTAAGTTTCCTTCTCAACCACAGCAAAATCCAAAGGGGCAATACAATGCAAATGCAAGTAGTTCTGGAAGCCAACACATGGATCAAGTCAAATCAGTCATCACTCTTCGTAGTGGTAAGGTTATTGAAAAGCCTATTCTTGAACCTTGTGAGAAAGATGATGAGTCTATCTCTGAGGGTAAGGAAGGGGTTGAACCTGAACATTGCAAAGAAAAGGCTGATTCCCCGCCAGCACTTCCATTTCCTCATGCCATGACCAAACAAAGGAAAGTTAGTCACAACTCTGAAATCTTTGAAATTTTCAAACAGGTAAGGATCAATATACCTTTGTTGGATGCTATTAAACAGGTTCCTTCCTATGCTAAATTTTTGAAAGATCTGTGCACTGTGAAGAGAAAATTGAATGTGAAAAAGAAAGCATTTTTAGCCGAACAAGTAAGTGCCATTCTTCAGAACAATAATGCTTTGAAATATAAAGACCCTGGTTGTCCTACAATTTCTTGCTTTATTGGAGAACATAAAATTGAAAGAGCCTTACTTGATCTTGGAGCTAGTGTGAATTTACTTCCATATTCAGTTTTTCAGAGTCTCAATCTGGGTGAGTTAAAACCAACCTCTGTAACTCTTTTACTCGCCGATAGATCTGTAAAAGTGCCTAGAGGAATAATTGAAGATGTGTTGGTACAAGTTGATAAATTCATTTATCCTGTGGATTTTGTTGTCTTGGACACGCAACCTGTTGAAGCATGTAATTCAATTTCTGTCATTTTAGGACGTCCATTTCTTGCCACTTCTAATGCATTGATTAATTGTAGGAATGGACTGATGAAGCTATCATTTGGAAACATGACATTGGAGATGAATATTTTCAACATTTACAAGCAACCTGGAGATGATAATGATTTACAGGAAGTGGACTTTATTGAAAAATTAGTTCATGATCAATTTCAAACCACTTCTAGTGAAACTGAGATTGATGAATCTGATGATTTGCAAATGGTCTACTTTCAGGAATCAAAGGCATGCAATTGGAGACCACAAATTGAAGAATTGCCACCACGATCAATTGAGCCCATACCTTCAAGTGTTCAACCACCAAAACCTGAAATGAAGCCGTTACCATTTAATCTCAAATACTCATTTTTGGGAGAAAATGAAACTTTTCCGGTAATAATCTCTTCCAAACTTAATGCGCATCAAGAAGGTAAGTTATTACAGACTCTAAAAATGCACAAAAATGCATTAGGATGGGCCATAGCTGACATAAAAGGAATTAGCCCTTTGATTTGCACACACAGGATTTATTTGGAGGAAAATGCTAAACCCTCTAGAGAAATGCAACGAAGGCTTAATCCTAATATGAAAGAAGTAGTGAAAAATGAAGTCATTAAGCTTCTAGATAATGGAATCATTTATCCTATTTCTGACAGCAAATGGGTAAGTCCTACCCAAGTTGTACCCAAAAAGTCTGGAGTCACTGTGATAACAAATGAGAAAAATGAGTTAATTCCAACTAGGACTGTTACGGGTTGGCGTATGTGCATTGACTATAGGAAACTTAATTCAATGACTAGAAAAGATCATTTCCCTTTACCTTTCATGGACCAAATCCTAGAAAGAGTTGCAGGTCATGAATTTTATTGTTTCCTAGATGGTTATTCAGGTTACAATCAAATTGAAATTGCATTGGAAGATCAAGAGAAGACTACTTTCACATGTCCATTTGGTACTTTTGCATATCGAAGGATGCCTTTTGGATTATGTAATGCACCAGCCACGTTTCAAAGATGCATGCTTAGCATATTCAGTGATATGGTTGAACGTTTTCTTGAAATTTTTATGGATGATTTTTCTGTTTTTGGTGATTCATTTGATGATTGTTTGACTAACTTAGAAAAGGTTTTGAGCAGGTGTGAAGAGAAGAATCTTGTACTGAATTGGGAAAAATGTCACTTTATGGTAACAAACGGCATTGTACTTGGTCACATTGTTTCATCAAAAGGAATTGAGGTTGACAAATCTAAAATCGAGTTAATTGCCAACTTACCAACACCAAAATCTGTTAAAGATGTTAGATCATTCTTAGGACATGCTGGTTTTTACAGAAGGTTCATCAAAGATTTTAGTGTAATATCTAAGCCCTTGAGTAACCTTCTAACAAAGGATAATATTTTTGAATGGACTGAACATTGTGAGGAAGCCTTTGTTAAACTTAAAAACTTGCTTACTTCTGCTCCTGTCATTCAACCTCCTGATTGGTCATTACCTTTTGAAATAATGTGTGATGCTAGTGATTATGCCGTGGGTGCTGTCTTGGGACAAAGGAAAGATAAGAAACCTTATGTGATTTACTATGCAAGTAAAACTTTAAATAGTGCTCAAATGAATTACACCACCACTGAAAAAGAATTACTTGCAGTAGTATTTGCATGTGACAAGTTCAGATCTTATCTTGTTGGCTCACCTGTTGTTGTTTTTAGTGATCATGCAGCATTGAAATATCTTCTCTCTAAGAAAGAGTCTAAGGCTAGATTGGTGCGGTGGATTTTGTTACTTCAAGAATTTGATATCACAATCAAAGACAAGAAAGGCACCGAAAATGTTGTCGCGGATCATTTGTCAAGATTGACAACCGATTCGAGATCTGACATTACACCAATCGATGACTACTTTCCTGATGAATCTTTATTTTCTGTCTCTACGATGCCTTGGTTTGCTAATATTGTTAATTTTCTTGTTTCAGGACAATTGCCAGCTCATTGGAGTACCCAAGACAAAAGAAAGTTCATGAACGAAGTGAAGAACTTTTATTGGGATGACCCTTATTTATTCAAATATTGTCCTGATCAAATATTTCAAAGATGCATTCCTGACAATGAGGTAAGTAGTGTCATTAAATTTTGTCATTCTGAGGCATGTGGGGGTCATTTCTCATCAAGAAAGACAGCTGCAAAAATCTTACAAAGTGGATTTTACTGGCCCACCATGTTCAAAGACTCACATGCATTCTGTAAGATTTGTGAAAATTGTCAAAAGTTGGGATCTATTTCGAAACGTCACATGATGCCTTTAAATCCTATTCTTGTCATTGAGATCTTTGACTGTTGGGGTATAGATTTCATGGGTCCATTTCCTCCATCATTTGGTTTCTTGTACATATTGGTCGCAGTAGATTATGTTTCAAAATGGATAGAGGCAATTCCAAGTCGAACCAATGATCACAAAACAGTGATAAAGTTTTTGAAAGAAAACATTTTAAGTCGATTTGGAATCCCTCGAGCCATGATAAGTGACGGTGGAACACACTTTTGCAACAAGCCATTTGAGTCTTTAATGAAGAAATATGGAATCACACATAAAGTTGCCACCCCTTATCACCCTCATACAAGTGGACAAGTAGAGCTCGCTAATAGGGAGATCAAACAGATCTTGGAGAAAACAGTGAACCCTAATAGGAAAGACTGGTCTTTAAGACTTAATGATGCACTTTGGGCTTATCGAACTGCTTATAAAACATCATTAGGTATGTCACCTTATAGACTAGTCTATGGAAAACCTTGTCACTTGCCTGTGGAAATTGAACATAAAGCTTATTGGGCTATTAAAGCTTTCAATTCAAGCCTTGATGATGCTAGTCAACTACGAAAATTGCAAATAAATGAGCTTGAGGAAATAAGAAATGATGCATATGACAATTCGAAAATTCATAAAGCAAGAATTAAAGAGTTTCATGACAAGAAAATACTGAGAAAAACATTCAATGTTGGTCAAAAAGTCTTGCTTTATAATTCTCGACTCCATTTATTTCCTGGAAAACTAAGATCAAGATGGAGCGGTCCTTTTATTGTGAAACATGTGTATCCATATGGGACCTGTGATATTGAGAATCCAAAGAATGGCAATGTTTTCAAGGTAAATGGGCATCGTTTGAAAGTTTATTTTGACAATTTTTCGGTTGAAAATGACTCTATTGAATTGAGTGATCCTGTATATAAAGATTGATTCTTTTTCTCACATTGTTTTGTGTTTTGTTGTATCTATTGTTTTGCTAGTCTCTCTTTCACCCCGGTCAAATGGCGGATAACGGTACTCCGTGACTTAAGTCGGTTCTTTCAGTTTCCCAAATAACTGATATCTGTATATATTTGTAAAATTCTTAGCTCTTTCTCCCTTCTTTGAATCTCTTCTCTAATTCTCTTTTGAAAATGGACACCACTCTTGAAAAGTTGAAAAGGTATTTTCCCGCTTTGCCTCCAAATGCGATTCATAAAATTTATCGTGCTAGGTGTGCAAGATTGAGGTTATTAATGAATCATGAAATTCCTGAAGATATTCGCTGGCTAATTGAAGCAAAGGTCCGCTTATCAGGTGAGTCCTCCAATTCTTTCATTTCACACATGCCTGGAACAGGTACAAGCACTTTTGCAAAGAAACGTCGTGCAAAACGACTGAAAGTCTGTCACAAATGTGCCAGATGGACTTGTAATGCGACATGTCGTTCTTTAGGAATGGTATCTGTAAACCGTGAAGATAAGATACAATTCATTAAGGATGGCCTAAGTAAGGGGTCTTTAGATAATCTTTTGTTGACCCTTGAGACGCATCCTAGTGGAGATGTGCATCGTGTAATTCATGATTTATGGCCACAATTCCATAAAGAACATGATCGTCTTAGTCTTGGGAATCTGACTAAAAAAGACCCTGTTTGCCAGTTTTTAAGAAAACTGGATGGGAAGCCTATCCCCGACCCATAGAGGGCGTTTAAGCCGTTCTTGGACGTAAAACCAAGGGAAGATGTGAGCCACAATCACAACTACCTGTACATACATGCTTTTTCAAAATAAATAATTAATAAAGAGAGAGAGAGAGAGAGAGAGAGAGAGTTTGTAAGACTACAGCTGACCTACATATAGGTGGTATGATTGCATTTTCACTTTTTCATCTATAAATTCTTC
This sequence comes from Populus alba x Populus glandulosa, assembly GCA_033617975.1. Classification (NCBI taxonomy): domain Eukaryota; kingdom Viridiplantae; phylum Streptophyta; class Magnoliopsida; order Malpighiales; family Salicaceae; genus Populus; species Populus alba x Populus glandulosa. Next base: position 10,468,535 of record CM066161.1, read on the forward strand.
TCTTCCTTCCTTTCATTTCTACTCATCCCATATATTCATCAAATATAGAAGTGTGTAGAAATGGCAGGTTCCTCAAGTCATCAGATAAGAAATATTTGTGTTTTCGGTGGATCCAGTTCTGGGAAAGAAAAAGAGTTTTTAGAATCAGCGAATCATCTTGGTCGGGTACTAGCTGAGAGAAAAATTCATTTAGTGTATGGGGGAGGTAGCCTTGGGTTAATGGGAGGTGTGTCAATGGCTGCATTTTTAGGAGGCAGTCAAGTTTTGGGGGTTGTCCCCAAAGCTTTAGCAACTGGGGACATCATTGGAAAAACAATTGGAGAGGAACTACAGGTCCCAACAATGTCTGACCGACTGAATACCATGTTTAGCCATGCTGATGCCTTCATTGCCTTACCAGGTGGTTTGGGCACATTGGAAGAAATCTTTCATATTTCATCTTGGGCCCAACTGCACATTCACCATAAACCTATAGGTTTCCCAATCAATGGTTTTTATGATAAGTTGCTGTCTTTCCTTGATCAAGCTGTGGAACAGGAATTTCTAACATCTTCGGCACGACAAATCATAATCTCTGCTGCTACTGCTAAACAATTGATTGACCAACTACAATCTTTCATCCCTGTCATTGATCCCTGCATGAGTCGCCTAGATTGGTCAACTAAGGACAGCCGTAAAAAGCTTAGATTAGATTTGAGCCTTCATCTGTGAAACCTTGTGTCTTTTGGTTTTATTAATAGCATATTATTTTGTTTTGTTACTTCTTATGTTTGTTTAAGTGTGTTTCAGGTTTGTCATTGTTCGATGTTTCAGGTGATGTCTTCTATACTCTATCTTTCTACCTTCGAACATTGAGGACAATGTCTCGTTTTGGTTGGGGGGAGAGGGTAGTAGTTTAAAAAAAAAAAAAATACTAACTTGCTAACTGTTTTTGCTATTATTAAAACCATTTGACAAAATTGTTATTAGGATGGCAGAGTATGGAATCAATTTTATTGACTCTAGAGACGCATCTTAGTAAGTTTCATTACCAAGGTCTATCATAATACTTCTTGAAATATTCAGGTTTACAAACTCTCACATTGTTATCACTTGATTCTGCTCCTATACTCATTTAACAAGTATTATTAAACCTTCATTTTCACACACACACTTTAACATATGATTGTGGGTTGCATATTGGATTATTACATTAATTATGTTCTTTTGTTGAAGGTAACAACTAAGAGAAAAGGATAATATATAATTTTCAAAAAAAAAAAAAAGAAAAAAAAAAAAAATAGTATTGATGATAATAAAACGTGGATAAGTTTGGTTTCGTAGCCTCCCTAACCTAAGCAATTAAGCCCGAAGGGGTGTTTTAACACCTAATACCCTGAAGTCAACTGACTTGGGAGCTATTGGCCCAAAGCTTGTTACATGGGTTAAGGAGAAAAGCTTAAGGGAATCAAACATTGCACTATCTACGTATCAGTATCTGCAACCCGAGTTGTTAAGCTCGTAGGGGTGTCTCAACACCTAATGCCCTAAGATCAACTGGTCTGGGAGTCATTAGCCTAAAACTCGTTACATGGGTTAAAGATACATTGTGTTTTAAGTTGTATGTGTATATAAATAAAAAGAAAAAAAAAGAAAAAAAAAAGAAAAAAATAATAATCCCAACCCAAGGAAGTTCACCTTAAACATTTGAACATAATATTGTTTTCTTCCAACAAAAGCCCCATCATCTATGTTTTCATTGAGCACACAAAAAGAAGGTTTATTAATATCTTGTTTACGAAGTATGAAGCAGGAATATAAATTTAATGAGAGTTTGTTTATCTGGATAGATTAATGGAAGTTGAATGATGAATGCCTTGCTTTGTGGAACTTGCAAATTGTTTCTCTATTTTAACGCTTTAGATTACTAGGGACTAGTAATAAGCTGGTTGGGGGGTGTGATTAGTACTTAAAAGTGCATGTTTATCAAGGTTTTATATCATCATTTTGCACTTGAAGTATCAATAACTCCTTAACTAAAGAATGTTTTATAATAACAAGTTTGATACTATAAGATACCTTAATTTATGGTAAATGCTCATCTTATATGCAGGTCTATCACATAAATAAAAGAATTGATTGATGAGTTTAAGCATTGAAAGTTAAAGGACAAAGAGATGGCCAAACTTAGAAAAGAGATGTCGGTGCAGTCCAAACCGGAACATTGCTCGGTAATTGGATCATATCTGGAGCTCTAGATTTCGGATTTAGGTCCATTTTATATGGATGGAAAGGTAAAACAAAGGCCTACAACTTTCATGAGGAGCCTAAGATTTGAAAAGGTCGTTTTGAAGTCCAAATTGAAGGAACAACGAAGAAGTCCGAAGCTGTCCTGCAGCCCAAACACTATTTAGTGTTCAGCCCATATCTTGAGTTCTAGAAGTCCAAATGACCTCATCTTTTTTTTGTTGGAAAGCTGAGACAATTTCCTAGAACATTCTTGAGGATTCTGGGCAAATTATGATGTTAGCAATGACGTCTTGATCAGACAAGAAGATAAGGATTGTTATCTAGTCAAGATGTGGCCACCCACTCATCAATTAGTCAACAAATCAATAGTTCTAAATTTTTGCCTATAAAAGGAGGCACTTACCATGTATTGAGGCATCTTGGTGTTCAGATCAAGATCATGCTCTTGCTTTCTCTCTTTGTATTGCTTATGTCTTGCTTTCATTAATATCAAGTTTATGCACTTCATTTCCTTTCCTTTGTCTAGTTAACTTCTTTCTCATTTATGTTCTTGTCTTGCTCATTTATGTTTCTTTCTTTTATTATGTCCAGCTAAGTTAATTATGTCAAGGTGAAAAGGGAACACTAATGGTGTAAGAACAAGTATAATATAAATTCTATCAGTAAAGGTCATTGCAATATATTGATGGAAAAATTTCATTAGTGTTTTCATTTGTATTTATCAATTTTCTGGTAGTGATTCATATCGTATCTACTCATTCATAAATTCTTGAAGGTACCATTTAGAGATTAATATTTCTATCTCTTTTATGAGTGGATGTCACTCTTATATGTTGTGTATATGATAAAAGCTGAAGGTGGAGGCGAAGACGAATCTTCACCAGAACTAAAAGAGGGATGAGGTTGACCACATGTACTAATTAGGGCTGCCAACAACTACTCGAGGACATTCACTTTATCCCTCAAGTGAGCTATAACAGACCTAAATTAGGTCGTCTCAGCACTAAGCCAGGCCGACTGAGCTTGAATTTGTTATTGTATAATTGCTTGGATGGTCAAAGATTACTACCTCGATCTTAATTATGAGGAATCAACAATCGATGCATTACGACCCATTTATATATCCCCAGTCATAGTGTTGGAGATATTATAAATCTAATTTCTATCAGGTCCACTAGACGATTCAACCTCCAACCACAAAGCAGAATCGAGTTCTGGATGGGTCGAAAGATCATCCCCGTATCTCTCCTATAATTAGGTGTAATATGTTTCTTTAAAAAAAAAACAATTGTGTTTCAACAAAAAGCTCCATTGGACTTAAATCGAGTCCAAGCATCGTAACCTGCAAAAGAAAGCTATTGTTAGTTAAACATTTTCATATAATAAAACAATTAAAAAAAATTATCTTATAAAATAGAATCTTATCATTTGTTTTGCATACGAAACAAATAGAATTGATCTGTTAGTGTGCGTGATAATAGAACCATGAATCTCCTTAGTCTAGTTCTTCATACTAAACTATGACCTCCACATGAAATGCTCAGACATTACATGCTGGATATATGCATCCCAGATAGCTGTTGAGATACGTGGAGGTCTGAAATCCCTCCACACGACCACGCCTTCCCAACTTGGAAGACCTTTTTTTTTATATATATTTCTTTGATTTTTCTAGGGCCTATAGTAGAATTCATATAACTTGGTTTGTAGAAAAATATTATCAGTTAAGATTACAAAAAATAAAATTTAAACATTTTAAAAAAAATATCACATTTTGAATTCAATCTTACCTATTAGCACTGTTATTCTCTTAAACTCTCCTGGCAACAGCGTTGAAAGCCTCCTCCAATGAAATTTTTTCCTTACACGTCAATTTCATAAAATGATTAGTTTATTAAAATTAAAAAACTAACCAAATTAACTATTAAAAAATATTTATGAACATACTAACCTTTAACTTTCCCAACCAAACATCTATCATAGGCTTTCATTCAAGATTTTTGAAAACCTTACTAAACCGAAACAAAGGCACTTCAATCAATGATTTCATCATCAATGTTATCATACGAGCAACCTCCATATTTGTAAACCTGATTTTTTTTTTGTTCATAGAAATTAATTATTAATTTTTTTTTCATTGTTGCTTATTTTTTTTTATCATGCAAGAAAGGAAAACAAACCTACATGCTGTGGTCAGGCTTTCACTAAGCAATAAACTTCTTAGTGCATACATCTTGCTTATAAGAGACATCCCTTCTCTGAGTTGGCCTCACACTCAACAAACCTACATTGAGAAAGGATGCCTATGCTTGAAATGTATGGCTATGGTCTACACCTAGCGGTTTATAGTCATCAAAAGCATTGCCAAAAGAACAAGCATCACTTCTCTCTAATAACCTTCTTTTCATCATCTAAACAAATTATGTATATAACAAGTTAATAACATTATCATCATATCCTTTTTTTTAAAAAAAAAATTTCAGCACCTCTCTTATACAAGAGACTACCTAAAATTTTTTTACTTGCAAATACATATTAATAAATAAATTCACAAACCAGATGATTTTATTTATGACTAACATTTAATTTAAAAAACATTCCAAAAATTCAATTAACATCTTAACACCTAATTAATATATTTTTATAATTATTGCATATTATTGCTATCTATTAAGACAAAAGGAGACATATGTATGATAACATCTAGAGAGAATATATATATATATATATATATATATATATATATATAATCAGCATCCTGTTTGGCCAAACACACACATTCATTCTTTTAGAAATCAATTTAACCTAATTACATGACTTCACATATTTCCATACACATTTGTACAAGTTTAGCCCATTTCAGGCATTACAACTATACACAAAATCAATCTATTTTCAACAATAATATAAGCACATTTGGAAATTCATACTCAAACACTCATACACATCTTTGGCTAATAATCCATCAATATATATAGACATACACCATTATTTACTTAACAACCACAATACACACATGCATTTTTTCGACTATAATGACCCACTCACATGCTTTCATGACTATCATAATAGTTCATAAATACTCACATTTATGTTTGTCACATTAACCCATATTCATGCATTTTTTGGGTTTTCGTAACAACTTTTATTTTTATATATTAAAATTGTTGTAACAACTTATATTTTTACACATGTTAGGGTCGTTGTAAGAATCTTAAATTCCTCATTTTCAAGCTACAATAACAACCCATATTTTCACACTTATTCAAACATAAACTTTTCATTTCCACGACAACCAATTTCATCTCCACAAATCACTCACAATTTTATATTACGTATTTTACTTTAAAACATGAAATTTCCACACTTCTATACACCACAAAACATAAATCAACAACTACTACTATTTTTGTTAATTTTTTAAATATTATCGATAAATTCACTGACGAATATTAGCAACTGTTATATTTTATTAGTAATTCTGTTTGTAATACTGACACATTATATTTTTTTATAGAAATAACGAGGGAATACTTATTATTATTTTTTTATTCATTGATTTCCATCTATAATTTCCTCGGTATTCACCAATAAAATTTTTTAATAAGTGAATACCAACAGAAATAATGAAGTCATTTTCCGTTGATAAATGATACTATAACTTACTCAATATTTTTTTCATCGGTATTTTTATATATTAACACATGTCTCTTCCTTTGGTACCACTACTAGGTACCATCGCGAATTTACCAATTATTACTTCAATTGCATATAAGAAGTTACAAACTGGATTTTCTTTATGTAAAAAAAAAAGTGGGTCCCTATTGATGCAAAAGACGGGTCGTTAGTCGTTGACAATTCCGTAATTAATTACGTGCTCTTTATTTGCCTAAGAATTTCTGTAGGAAGTAGGACGCATATTTTTCCTATTTCAAAGTTTAGCATAGATCTTAATTAATGATTGATGATGAGTGACAGAAGATGGGAAAGTGGGAATTTCAAGGCTACACGAGGAAAGTTCTTCAAGGTCCAAAACTAACAAAGTGGTCATCGTCTAAACTCACTAAAAGGTTTGAAGTGCATGCTAAGGAGACCGTGACTTGGTCATATTTTCCAAGTTCTAATTTCCTCTTCGTACCGTGTAATAGATACATCAATACTTTGAATAATTACCCACTTTTTCTTCTCTAAGATGAAGTACCTAAGCACTAACACAGAAAGCTCACCGAAAAGCTCCATTATTGCCCCCATTTAAATTTCTTCTATGTTCCCATCAAAGATCATCCAAAAAAGCACTAAAAAAACAACAAGAAACCATGGATGACACCATCTCTCTTATTCTTCATGGGTGCAAGCTAGCTAAAGACCTTGAATTAAACCTAGCGAACTCAGCCAGCCAACCAGAAACTCTATCCAAGTTATGTGAGGAAATCATTAGGGTTTTCGCTAATGCCAGGGAGAGGCTACATGTTCATCAACTAGGCACCACTTTATACTCTCATCCTATGTTGTTTCGTGAGCCACAGGACTTACAGCAACAGCAGAATATTGATCCTATCTTACAGGAATGGCTAGGGACTAGTTGCACATCGGCCATGGAGACGTTGTTTCATCAAACGCAAGGCGTTATGGCTGAGAGGAGTGCCTTGGGATTGATTGAGAGTAAGATAGGTGGAGGAATACAGATGGGATCAGGAGGCCTAGCTATTGAATCAGGTAGCAGATCAGATGTCCAGGCAGTGGATGCATCAGATTCCGGCAGAGGTTCTTCATCATCCGCAAAAAGACCGCGAACAAGGTGAGAGAATTCAATGCTCATGTTCATTTTGATTTTTGCATATCATCAAAACTTCAGTCACTGTAACATTTTCCTGTACGTATTATATATATAGATTACTTGTGTTTTACTTCGGAATCATCCATGTGAACCAATTAAACGTAGTTCAATGTGTTTTACAACTCCCATGCCAATTGCCGAAAGGAAATTGTATGGAAAGTAAATCGTAAAAGCAAAGCCCATTTAACCCTTTTCCCTGGAAAAGAGGGTCGGTAGCAATGTTCGCACCATACATATTGTTTTCTATATACGAAAATGTTGAATATACAGACTCAGGTATGTATATTCATGCATACCATAGACACTATATATTTGTATTCCGTTTTGGAATCATGAAACTAGCTAGAACCTATCTTGATAAAGGAGATGAAGCTTAAGCGGGTCATGATTAACAAGTTCGAATTCGTTTTATTAGGCTAATGGCTATCTTGCTATGATTCTAAATCTGTAGGATTAATGACGATGCCGAGAAACGGACGGTGAGGGTACCTGCTCAACAGTTCGGCAATACTGAAATCCCACCGGAAGATGGCTTCTCTTGGAGGAAATATGGGCAGAAAGAGATTCTGGGGTCAAGGTTTCCGAGGTAATTACAATATTGTGAATGGCTGAGAGGAAATCTTATTCTTTTAGATTTTCTAGAAAACATATATATCTTATATGACACATTCAAATCATAGAATATTAAGATATGTATGCGGCTCTTCTTAGGCATTGAAATCAAGTCTGTTCATAATATACTATTAAACTTGCGTTTTCTTCATGCTAGGTTTTACCTTTCTTTCAGCAGACATTGACTTGGTATACAACCACCTAAAAGATTGAGTCATTGACTGCTTATGGGAAATGGTCTCGCTCTTAGAAAACTCCCCGAGCATATCATTTTCCATTCCATGGAATGAATAGACTTGAGAGAGAGATTTAGAAAAATCAAATTGACCAAGTTGATTAAAATCATCTGGTTTAGGACTCCTTATGCCATTGACGTATGTTCTTTATTTTAACTCTATAATCTGTTGTCCCTTTCAGGGCCTACTACAGGTGCACCAACCAAAACTTGTACAATTGCCCAGCCAAGAAACAAGTTCAGCGACTTGATGACGATCCCTACAGACTTGAAGTAGTATACCGTGGCGAGCACACTTGCCACATGTCTGCCACCGCACCATCAGCTCCACCACCAGCACCGGGAATTACTCAAGAGATGGCCCAAACCATGATTGGTCAGCCTCAACCATCCGCAGCAACTTCTCTAGGCAGATGGGTGGAATTTCGTCTGGGTCCTGGAGGTGGTGCTGGCAGCAGCAGCAGCAGCAGCATGGCTGCAGGTAGTAGCGGCGGTGCGGCTGGTCCCTCCACTGCTGGTCGATTTGGTAAAGAGGCTGATTACCCTATAACAGATATGGCTGATGCCATGTTTAATTCTGGCAGTAGTAGCACCAACAGCATGGAGCTTATTTTCCCTTCCATCTCGGAAGAAAAAAGGGATCAGCCAAGCGACAAAAACAATTGACACAGGAGCGCTAGTTAGTTAGAATGGATGGATTCCCTTTAATTTGCTGTCTCTTTGAGGGGAAAACATAGTTACTCAAATTGACAGGTCAATTCATTAATTAAGGCATCGATTTGAAATTGTAAACATGGCTGTACTGATTCTTCTCTTTCCGTGGGACTTGCTGGGTTAGCGAGTATGATTTTGATAGCAATTTTTTGTTCGTTTCATATTGGTTGATTGCTTCAAGGGCAGGCAAGAAATCTCCTCATAGTAGTTTATGCAAAGATCATCCTTAAACGTGTACATGTTAGTCAGATGTTGGTGTAGACATTTGTCATCAACAGTAGTGTACACTTATCTGTCTGTACTGAAGAACAGTGTAACTCGCTAGCCTCTGTAAGAATAAAGAATACGAGGTTTCTTCCATGCTAATCTTCTACCTTTGGCTTTTTCGAGGCAGCATTGCATACCTTGCTCATTAAGAAATATGAATCACCAATAAACTGTTGATACTAAACCTGGATTAAAATTAATATCATAAAAAAGTGTTTATCTAGGACTTTGTCCTTGTTCATCGCTAACATTCGCTAGCTCGACAGGACGACTGATTGACCAATTAATGACCTGATACGTGTGTCCTAATTTCACATAAACAGTATGCTTCAAATCTTTGAGTATCCTCTTTATCAATTTGGTCAAAATATTGAACCATTAAACTCTAGATTTTGGTTATTTTAAAGCCTCGTCTTTGATTTGTAGTAGAATATTGACCATGTGGTCCATTAGTCAACAAATAGTAGCCAATGCCATGACGACATTTGGCCACCTGATTTCACACTCAATGTTAACTTAAATAAGAAACTTTAACGAAAAAAATGTACATAGTATTAATCTAAATATAGGAAGCGATAGAATTAAAATATTCATTGCATCTATTATTTCGGTTTAGATTTTATGATACTGTAACAAAATTGGGTGAAGAGCTGAGCCTAAGTGACCGGAGAACATTTGGATTCGAATCAAGTGACTCGAAAGTACTTCTAAGGGTCCATGCAATACCGAATGACTTGAGGTCGGGCTCGAGATTGGATCCATGTCCGGCTATCAAAAAAAGTTGTCCTGTCTTATTATTAATATATGTCAAAAGATCTAAAAATTTAAGCTATAATTTATAATAATATTTTATTATTAGACAAGATTAAAAATATAATTTATATTATTTTTTAATATATATTTTTAGATAAAAACCTTTTAAATTTAAAATTTATATAGACTTACATCACTTTATGCTGTTAATTTTATTAAATAGAATTGAGATGATAAGATTCAAATTTGTGATCGTTTGATCAATAAGGCTCTCATCCTTGTCAAAGAACTATATCATCCAAAAGTTTAAATAATTAGATAAGGCTCTAAGATATAATTTATATTATTTTTTAACAGTATATTTATGAAAAATTTAAATCTTCGATAGTAATGTTGCGATGTGAAAATAAAGGTGTAAGTTTAAGATCAAATTGAAAGGATTTGAAAGCTGAATGATCATTTTATAAAATCAATGAAAAATCTCATGTTGAAGTAACCATTTTGTGAACTTGTATTTGAGGTATGAGTTCAATTACTCCTGTCCAATTCTTCAATACTCCCACGAACTGTCACAATCCCAATGTATCTGTGTCACAGGAAGGAAGAATCACCAGAGAGCAAGATTGACATTAAATTTTATAAAATCTTACGTGACTGCAATTTCAAAATTATCTATTAGCAAGTAGTTTTATCACATCTAGCTGCAAGAGGAGGACCATCCTGGAACTCAAACCTAAAAATTGTTATTTAATCCAAATTTTCATGGAGCAGTTGGAACCTTGACAACGCCAAAAACAATTACTTTAAGGTTGTTTGAGAGAGGTCTGTACTTGGCACTGTTTCTAACAGCATTTAATTTTTTTTTATAACATAAACCTGATCCTCATCAAGAAGTGGTCTGAATTTTTCAACCTGTGATGTGTGTATAGAGCCGTGGAGAAGGGTGTGATTGAAACGCACAGGATTAGCAATTGGGCTATTACCTATTTTAAATGATATTTCATTGATCTGTATAAGGATAATAATATCCAAAGAACAAGCCTTCTCATCAAGCAGTATGAAATCGTAACTCAACATTTCGTTTGTTTTTGCTTTGATCGCTTTCCACGAGCGAGTCAAGGGTATTTTTTTTTTTTGAAAGTGTTTATGGAAAATATATTTCAGAAAGTTTTTTTCTGTTTATTTCTCGTAAAATAACTTATAAATAATTGATTAATTAAAAAAGATTTTACAGTTAACATTCAAACATAGTTTATTTATTAAAAAATATTTTTAGCTGATAAAGTTCCATAAACTATTTTATAAATAGTAATGCACTTACAATATCATCCATCTATTTCAACTACCACTTTTATATATCTTGTCATTGCCTCCTTCTCCACCATTATCTCTTTTTTTACCACTACCACAACCACCATCTCACAATCACCACTACAAGAAAGTAAAAAATACAAATGAAAATACCATTCAAAATTTTTTTATTGTGTTTATATATATATATATTAATAATCACAAGTCATGATTAGGAGTAAATGAGCATAGCAATGTCAATTTACTAAAAAATTTAGGAGTGAAAAAAACAACAACTAAGACTTTAGAATGGAGAAGCATAAAACCTATTCGGGGTTTTAACTCATTGCAGTTAACCTATATAGATAGATGACACGACCAAAAGATTGATGTCTTCTCCCAAGTGCAGGAGTGTCGAAGTAATAAATAACCCGGCAAAACTAGGGTCGAACCACAGAGAGGTTAATTGTATAAATTATAAATAACAAGACAACAACAACAACAACAATAATAATACTCAGTACGTGGCGTTGTTATACCTGAGAATGATCTAAAAGATCGGGTCATAGGTTTCCAGCCTATATACTGAGTTTATGAAAAGATCAAAGAGATAGATTATATAATATAATAATAATAATAATAATAATAGTAGTAGTAGTAATAATAGTAATAGTAATAGTAATAGTAATAATAGTAGTAGTAGTAGTAGTAATAATAATAATAATAAAAAGAGGAGGAAGAAATTAATGAGAACTTTGAGATGAAAGATTAATGTAAGGATTAAACAATGATAAAAACAAATGTCAAGGTTAGAGGATCCACCAATGGTATTTCAAACAAGTATAGTATAAACTCTTATTATTCAACTGGAAACCACACACAAAAGAGGTTCCAATCGGATGATTTCTCATTAATAGCTCATTATAAATTATTAACATGATCATATTAATTATCTTAATTACATAACACCAAACTTTTAAATATTGTTAGGAATTCATGATGTTAACAACAAATCAAGTTCCTTTCATAGCCCAGGTGTAGGTAATACCATACTGTTAGGTTATGAGAGTGTCAAGCATTTGCTGTACCAAGTGTTATACAACACAAATCTAGATTAACCATTTAACAAGCAAGGTATTAAGAATTAGTAAGATAAAAAGATAAGACATGTTAATATTAAACATTAAGGTCCATGTTGAGTTTACACCATACTTATTCTTACACCATTTCACCTTAACATAATAAACTTAGCTAAACATAATGAAGAAGAGAAACATAAATAAACAAAACAAGAACATAAATAAGATACAAGTTAACTAAGGAAAGGAAAGGAAATGAAAAGCATAAACAAGATATTAATGAAAGCAAAACTTAAGAATTACAAAAAAAAAAATATAAAAAGAGAAATAAAGAGCATGAACTTGATCTGAATAACCAAGCCACAAAATACATGGCAAATGCCTCCTTTTATAGGCCAAAATTCGGAATTATTGATTTGATGACTAATTGTTGAGTGGGTGGCCAACTTTTGACTTGGTGAAAATCCTTATCTTCTTGTCTGAATAAACCAAAAATGCTACCATCCGAACTGGGTCCACTAGAAAACATGAAAGTTGTAAGAAATTGACTCAGCTTTTCAGGAAAAAAAATGGAGGTCATTTCGACTTCTAGAACTCCAGATATGGGCCAAACACTGAATAATGTTCGGGCTACAGGACAGATTCGGACTTCTCCGTTGTTGCTATAATTTGGACTTGCAAACGGCCTTCTTAGATCTTGATGAAAACATGAAAGTTGTAGGCCTATGTCTTACCAAATCTGTGTAAAAATTTGAGGTCATTTGGACATCTATAACTCAAGATATGACCCAATTACCGAATAATGTTCCAGTTTGGACTGCACCAACATCTCTTTTCTAAGTTTCACCCTCTCTTTATCTTCACAAATTTCAGTAGTTGAATTCATCAATCAATCCTTTGATTTATGTGATAAGCCTGCATTTAAGATGAACATTTACCATATATTAGGGCATTTTATAGTATTAGACTTGTTATTATAAAACATACTTTAGTTAAGGAGTTATTGATACTTTAAGTGCAAAATGATGATATAGAACCTTGATAAATATGCACTTTTAAGTACTAATCAATAGATCATCGGTAAATTAAGCATGAAAAATAATTATAAATAAAGACAAGTGACAATACAACTTATCTTAGGTATGATATTTTAGAGCGATAATATTTTTTTTTTAGTATAACTAGTCCCATATTTTAGATATCTAAAGATCAATTAGGATTCCTAATGATCATAATACTAGATGTCAATCTCTTTTTCTATTTTTACCCAATATTCAAAACATAAAACCAAACATTTGTTTTTATTTAGCTTGTCGTGATGTCGGACATGACAATATTTTTCATCTAAAATAAGTTGATCATATTATAAAATATATATAACATGTTAAATGCTTTCAACCAATCATTTTAATTTAAAAAATATGTGCTTTGGCTTTTAGACTCGACATTGAGATTTCTTAAATTGTATAAAATTTATCATTTTCTACATAAAAATTCCTAAAATCTATAATAGCATTAGAGATTTCCTAGAAAGATTCAACCAATCACCCTATACAACCATCCTACTTCCAAAAAATCAACTATTTTAGCTTGTCACTTTTATTTTGTAAACTACCTTTCTCACGTTGAGTGATTTACTATAAGTGTTTTCAAAATGAGAAAGTAGAATGACTTTACCTAGACATGATTGCATTTATGTTCTTATCTTTTTTTTTCTTTTTTTTTTAATTTTAGAATAAAACTCTCCTTAACTAGATTTATTTTTATAAATATTCCATTAGATTTTATTTAGTAAACAATGCTACTAATAGAAATACATGTTATTGTTAAAATATAAAAAATACATTGAAGACAATTTTAACTAAAAAATACATTTTTTTCACAAAATTCTAATTATTATATTTTGTTTTTACTAATATCTATTTTAATTATTATATAATTAAATAAAAATAGATTTTGAAAAGTGTTTATACACTGTTTTCGGCTTACCGCTTAAAACATCCAATGGGCCAACAGAGATATAAATAAAATAAAGTAGGAGTGCACAGCAGCAGCCTTATACTATGCTCAGGAGTTGTTCACCTCCATTGCTCTTACTGAGGATGCTGTCATCATCACCTCATACCTTAAACCCTAGCCCTACATTTCTAACTCCTATGAAATCGACCACCCAAACCCTTAATTCATCGCAAAATCATAATCACCCTCTACTCTTCTCTAATAACCCTAAGGTCTCTCTTTCAAATTCACACAAATTACTTCAAAATATGACAGTCTCCAGCTGCTTCTCTGGGTCTGCTGGCACAGACCAACTTAGCATTTCGGGCTCATCCGGATCCAATAACTCGAACCCAGAATCAACTCTTGTAGTGGTTTCTTTCTACAAATTCGCTGATTTTCCTGACTATGCTGACATGAGAAAGCCCTTAAAAGAGCTTTGTGAAGAATTGGTACTTTGTTTCTGTCATTATCTTTCTTGTTTTTTTTTTCTTTTTTATTTATGTAGTATCTAATCTTGACGTGTATTTGAATTGTAATGCTGTAAATTTGGGATTTTTCTGTTTAATTGTCTTGTTATAGGCTGTGGTTGCTTCTTAGTTTACTTTCCAAGTGAATGTGGCATGAAGAAAGTGGATCTTTGAGATTTTAGGAATCATTGATGTTGCCTCTAAAAGCAATTATAAGGAATGGGAGCGCATTCAATCTTAAATCTTGCAGTAATTACTGATACTTGCTTCTTTTTAAGGAAAAAAAAAATTCTTTTAAAATGGAAGAATAAACGAATCTGGAATAGGACATGGTAGCCAAACCTGTAGTGTCTGGGACTATCCTTTTTTTGCTTTGAGTTTAGCAGATTTTAGATTTTTGTTTTCTAGGCTGGATAGTATTTACGTGTCTGACCTTGTAATTTGCACTTCCCTTTACATTGTTCTTCTGCTGGTCATGTTCATCCATTGTGTTTGCACCTTGCCAAGCTGATGCTTTTCAGCGTGTTTCAGGTGGGATCATTCTTGCACCAGAGGGAATTAATGGCAGTATCTGTGGGACTTGGGAATCAGTGGAGAATGTTCTTGGATTCATCCAAAGTGATGACAGGCTAAAGGGGTTAAGACAAGTGGAGTCACCTGTTAGTCCCGAGGAGGAAGCTATCCATCATGGACACACAAGTGGTTCTCCTCTTGCTGCAGGGGAAGATGCACCCTTCCGCTGGGATCATGTGAGGGTCAAGTTGAAAAAAGAGGTATTGCTTCATAAACAGGAGAATTTTCATTTTGTTTGGAGAGACTCGTGATTATGGGAGATACATCTCATGTATTGTATAACGAGGCTATTCCTATATTGTTCTTTCTTTATGAATAAGCAGATTGTTACTCTTGGAATGCCCTCAATCTCACCTAATGAAAGGGTTGGGAAGTATGTGAAGCCAAGGGACTGGAATGCATTGATTAGTGATCCGGATACAGTGAGTATAATATAATATTATGTCATTTTTTTTCTGTTGCTTATTATAATGTTTTATTTTTCCCTATCTTAAGATATTTCGAGTGTCTCACACCACGTGCTTGCTTTTCCTATTATTTAAAGAAAGAGGTTGAGTGTAGATACTCAACTAAGACTTACCCTTACCCCGAAACTAGTTAGGGTTGGTTGTGTTTGTGAATTGATATATGGCTAAACTTTATTTCTGTTAATCGTCCACAAATTTTCATCTCAATAATTATTTAGTCCATACACGGTGCAAGTTTTCTTCTTTTTTTGTTTAAGCTAAGTGTTTCTGTGAGTTAGATGATGCTATTCCAATATTTTTAGATTTTGACATGTTTAAAAGTTGGCATTATCTGTTTAAGTACTGTTATTAAATGGATGGATTTGATGTTTTCTGCTTTTTATTCCTTAACGAACAGATAAAAGGCTTGTCAATCTTAGCATTGCATGCTATGGTTTATTGTTCGGCAGCTGTAATTATAACTGCAACAACACACGTGTTGTTAAGCTGTTGACAGATGAAGTCAGGAGTCTTTTTTTTATTTAAATTGTAATGGTGTGTTCCAACCATGTTAGAATTGATTATATTATGCTGATTTTATAGCATTCATGCAAAGCTTAAGTTTCCTACAATAAAAAATTGTTTCTGACTTTCAATACATAAAATCGAACATAATTGATTTTACAGTATTCATGCAAAGCTTAAGTTTACAACAATGAAAATTTGTTTCTAAACTTTCAATACATCAAATCAAATATGATTGTCAAAATTGGATATGATAAGCTCCATAAAAATTAAGTTTAGAATTGAGTTTTGGTGTTTTTCCCTTTCTTTCTTTGTTTAGATTGAGGTGTTAATATACATAGGGCATAGTTGGAGTTTAATTTAACAGTGTTTTCCCACTTTCTACAGTCTGATCTTGTAATTGATCCTATGCATAGGTGGTAGTTGATGTGCGAAATAACTACGAAACTAGAATTGGGAAGTTCAAAGGAGCTGTTGATCCTTGTACCTCAGCATTTCGTGAATTTCCATCTTGGGTGGGAGATGAGTTTCAACATGCAGAAACTGATGAGGTGAACTGTTCTGGTGGAAGCACTGATAAAGAAACAAAGAGCCCAAACAAGAAAATGCCTCAGAAAGTTGCAATGTACTGCACAGGAGGAATTCGATGTGAAAAGGCTTCGAGTTTTCTCCTAAATAAAGGTTTCAAAGAGGTGATTTTCTATTTGAATTCTTTCTTCTGCCATGCATTTTGATGAACTTACTGGTTGATTGTATGGTGTTTGATAAACATGATCTTGTACCTTGTGGTCACATACTAAAGGTGAGCTTTTGATTAATATTATAGTGTGTTCAGGTTTTGGTTTTTAATGAATCCACAAATCATGCACTGTAATAGCAGAGGCTAATTTCCTTTCGTTTTCTAGATTCAGAGTTCAGACTTAATTATACATCTAGTGCTATTTTTGGTTTTCTGCTGAGATATATGTTAGTTGTGTTCTTCACAAAATGCATTACCACTGCCAAACAGCATTAAGTGCCTGCCTTTATCTGACCTCAGTTTGTTTGTTGTGATGTTCTTGCATTTTGTTTGTATTTGAGCAGTGTTAGCGTTTTTGGTTGGGTATTGATATTTTGATCCTTCAATTATAATTGTTTGCCAGGTTTATCATTTGGAGGGTGGGATTCTGAAATACCTTGAGGAAATTCCGAAGTCAGAGAGCTTGTGGGAGGGTGAGTGCTTTGTTTTCGACAAACGAGTCTCGGTGGAGCATGGTTTGGAACAAGGAACTTTCAAGCTTTGCTATGGATGTAAGCAACCGGTTAGTGACGCTGACATGGAAGCACCGGAGTGGGAATATGGAGTTTCTTGTCCCTATTGTCTTTCATCAAAATCTGAAGAAGAGAAGGAGAGGGCAAGAGCTCGGCAAAGGCAGTTTGAAACTTGGGGCGTTATTGGGGGTCCTGATAAGGGTCGCCGTCCCACGTTTAAACCAGATAGTAACAACAGTGATGCTAAACAGCAGCTTTCAAGTGCATTTTAGCAAGTGTGGAAGACGTGATATAACATGGATAGTTTCGATGGAACTTGCTTCCAAAAGTTTCTATATTTTCTCCCCTTGCTGTGGATTGTCTCTCTTCCCCTTCAGAAGCACTTTGTCCATTTCGTCATGAATAAATGTTGAAGAGATGTGGTATGGGGATTTTAGACTGACCATTTTGTTTTGCTGAAAGCATACCAAGGATGAGTTGATGAAAAAAAAAGGCGAGAAAGAAAAGAGAAATTGGCGCAATTTCTTGGGAATGGAGAAAGATGAAAACAATGATGAGGGGTTATTTAATTAATAAGCTAATATTAGGCAAGGAAAAATAATTACAGCCACGCTGTCATAGTGTTTTTTTTTTTAAAAAAAAATTGTGGATGTCCACCCACTAGACTAATTTTTCAAGGTACTGAAGTTAACTGACTTTACTGTCATAGTGTTGTTGCTATTTTCAACCCATGATAAGACTAACAGTATTTTAAAAACACATTCTTCTGAATTATTTAGATTATATTGTTTTTTAAAATAATTTTAGACATGATATGAGTCCATTACTGCCTTAATGTAAAAATAAATTGGCTTTAAAGTCACACTGTCATGGTGTTGTATTTTTTTTTTTTAAAAAAAAAAAAATCAATTTACACGTATTTTAATTAAAAATTAAATTTTTAAGCTTTTGAAATTAACAATGAGATAAACCTTCAATAACCGATCTTACCAATGTTTTAAAACACGGACAGGCCTGGCGGGTCGACCCGGGCCTGGAATCGGTTCAGATGGAGGCAAAAACCCGTTTGGGAATTAGCCCGCCGGAACCTGGTCCACCTGGTCAAACCCAGATGAGACCTGGTCAATTTTTTTTATATATTTCCAATCATTAAACGCCG
The DNA here is from genome assembly GCA_033617975.1 of Populus alba x Populus glandulosa. NCBI lineage: Eukaryota > Viridiplantae > Streptophyta > Magnoliopsida > Malpighiales > Salicaceae > Populus > Populus alba x Populus glandulosa. The sequence continues at coordinate 10,486,973 of CM066161.1, forward strand.
TCGTTTTGGTTCGAAAGAGTTTTCTCGTATTTTGTATTAGCTCCTTCCACAAATGAATAAGGTAAGGCTTCAATGTTTTGCTTTTGAGTTTGTTCGATTCTCTTACTTGCCCAGATAACCATTGATTGGAGAGAGGGATGAATGGATTTTGCTTTTGGCCTCTAGGCATGTCTACACCGCAGGGGGAAGGCGACGACTTCCTTCTACCTTCCATCGGCTTAGAAGTGAAAAGGCGCTTCTGCAAAGACATTAGCTCTTTCAGATATCTTCTGGTTGTAGGGATATTCATACCCCTATCAAGTCTCCTTTGAAGTAGACACCGAAACAAAGGCTCCAAAATTGCCTGAGCCTCTGAACAACCTGATGAACCGCGTTAAATGTGCTTTTCTGGCGTCTTTGAGTTTATGTTATGAGCTGATCCTAGTTCATAGTAAGTAGAAGGTGTTACGAATAAGAAGCACTTTTTTCTCCTTATTAGGAGCTAAAACGGGTTAGAGATTCTTGTAGGGACGAGCTCTTTTGGTAGAATTCGTGGATAAGCCCTAATTTCACTCAGTTTGGCCGATGAATCTGATGTATTTCCCTTTGTTGAGATCAGTAAAGAGCGAAAAAAAAAAAATAGAGAGAGAGCGGGGATATGAAGTTCTCTTAATCTTTCCTAAATAAACTCTATTTAGAAAAATTTATGCCAGTTAATCCAATATTATGTATAAGAAGAGTGTCAGACCAGAAGAGGTTTCACATTCATCTCGGGTTTTAAAAGGTCAAAACGCTAAAAACTAAAGACTGAAAAAGAACGAAGCAATATCAGTTACAATTTGCAAACCTAATTGAAACCCAGCTGATCGCAGAGGACTTCTTGACAGAGGAGCAGAGGACTTCCCGCCGCTTCTTGCCGCTGCCGCTGCCTCTTCTCTTCCTTCGACCTTCGCATCCCGTCCTATTGCACCTGCTGCCTCTTCCGATTAGTATTGCAACTACTCTTTCTTTCATTCTTTTTGTCTCATATCACTGTTAGACTTGGAAATTTTGAAGCATAAAAGAGTGTTTGTGAGTGCAAGGACGGTGAACTAACCCATATCTAGTCAAAGGCATGTGCTGTATTTCATGGACATAAGGATCGTTAAATTGAAAACACAATCTAGGTTTTGCTCGTTTGATCAAAAGCAATTAATTGCGTGGTTAAAGCTTGAATCTTGATCTTTATAGATTAGTTTTTGTCCACGGTTTTTAGCTCACATGATTTAGTATATTACTAGCTATTTTTAGTCCTTTTCATATAAAAGAAAACCCCAAAAACATTCAATACATGTTATGTGGAGTTTTTTTTTTTGGTCAACCCATCTAACCCGTGACCCGATCACTTGACCGGGTCAATGACCGGATCGGGTTTCAAATCTATAGACTTTATTATTATAGTGTTGCTATTATCAAATGAAGAGTATTTTAAAAAAAACATTCTTTGTGAATTATTAAGATTATATTATTTTTTAAAATATTTTTATTTTTAAAAATGTATTGAATTAATATTTGTTTTATTTTTAATATTATTATATCAAATCAAACATTAAAATAAATTTAATTTGAAATAAAAAAATAATTTTTTTCAAAAATGTTTTTATAATGTAAAAATAAATTGGCTTTACATTACATTCTTGATTCAAAATCAAAATTGTTAAATTGTTAACTTGGTCAATGATTACACGCAATTTGCAAGAAGTACACACTTACATTAAACCCAAATGGATTTGGATTTAAGAATTAGGTTTACTAGGTCAAAGTCCTTTCCAATCAAATGTCTTTGATTATTATTTCTAACTATATAAAAGAAGAGATTGATATAAGGCTACGATTTAAAATCGATAACGTGTCTCCTTCCTCATTCATTTATAAGGACTTAAATTCATGTTTAGTCCCAATCCGAAAAGCATAGAGAGCTTTCTTTATTTTCTATTTTATTTTATCAAAGAGTACATAAATAAATAACCGATTACATTGAGACAAAATTGTAATTAGATTGTTCGAATATTTCAGTATGTGATTTTTAGCTTTTGTTTGTAGTAAAATCTTGAAAACAATTTGCTGAAATTAATTACTTTTTTTAACGAGAACCAAGGGAGGAAGAGGTATTACTATTCATTAGAATAGTATTCCCATGAATTTTTGGGATTTGAAGGCAATATAATCTTTTTATCCTGATTGAATGTAGTTTTCAAGCTGTTCAAGGGTAGTTCGAGAACGTTCCTAAAACATTTTTCATATTTTTTTTTATAAAAAAATAATTTTTTTATATGTTTTGGATCATTTTAATACACTAAATTTAAAAATAATTTTTAAAAAATAAAAAAAATATTATTTTGATACATTTCGGTATAAAAATTTTTTTGAAAAGTAACCACAACTACATTTTCAAATATACTCTAATTTTTTTTTAAAAAAAAAAACAGTTAAAACACTTAAAAACACCAAGAATATAAAAAAAGGACTTAAGCTTGGGGTGTTTTTTTGTTAAAATGAAAACAGTTCAAATTAACAAGGCTATCTTTCAGAGGTTTTATGATTTTTTATCATAAATATTTTGTTAATACCTAGTGAACTCAAGATCATTTTTGAATTTTAATAAATATTTAATGTTAAAAAAAACCTTGTTTACGAGTGTCAAGCAGGCTCTAGTAAGTGTTCACCTATGCTTTTTGGATGGGGTATGCGAGGTCATTTAATCACTAAATATTATTTTTTATTGTAAATATATTTCTAGTTTGATGCCGACAATTTTTTTTTTCTCCACCCAAAATTCTGCGCCGACCCATTTAAAATTTTAGGCTAGCCCCTTTAATTTTTTTTCTTTATATTTAGTCCCTATCATTTTGATTATTATTTCTTTTATCCTGAATAATCCATAATATTTTTTTTTCAATTTCACTCCTTTTTAGTTTTTAAATTTGATCATCATTCTTTTGATTACTATTTGTTTTGTTTGGTATCATTTTTAATTTTTTTCTTACAATTTCATTCTCATTAGATTTTTTTTTCTTGTTCATTTTCTTGTTATTTTTTACTTTGACAAGTTTTTAAATTTGATATTTTTTTTCTTTATAATTTCACCCTTTAATATTAAATTGATTGAGAACTACGCTTTTTAATTGAACCCGATTTCAAGATTTTATAGATTGCGAGTTTTAGAGATTAGACTAAGTTTATGAAGTTCATGCTTGTTTTGTTTGGTTTTTTTTATTTTCCTTTGTTTAAGTTTTTATTTTTATTTTTTATCGTTCAACATTTATTCAATTAGAGATTGAGTTCCATTCTTTTTTTTGTTTTTGTAGAATCTTTTGTTGGTTTAGAAAATGACATCAGTTATCTTGGGTCCTTTTATTTTACATTCTTTGTTGGGTTTTGTTTTTATCTAGTTATTTAAGTTTATATTTTTTTTATTACATCCTTCAATATTTTGAATATGTTTTTTAAATAAAAAAAATAATTTTTCTTTAATTTCACCCCCCTTTAATTTTTTTAAATCTTTTGAACTTAATCCATATTTTTTTATTGCTATTTGTTTTATTTAGGATAAATTTTTGAATTCATATTTTTTTATATATAATTTTATTCTCCTTAAGTTTTTTTTCCTCAACAAATTTGGTCCATGTTCTTGTTATTACTTTTTTTTTCTTTGACATATTTTTTAAATTGATATTTTTCATGATATTATCATTTGACATTATATTGGTTGAGAATTAAACTTTTTAACTAAGTCTAAGTCTATAATTTCATGAGCTTTGGGTTTTAGAGATTAATCCAAGTTTGGGAGGTTGTCGGGGTTGGCTTGGCTTTTTTTTCTTTAAGTTCATGTTTTTTAAGTTTCATCATTTAACATTTATTCAATTGAAGATTGGTCTTTTTTATTTTTATTTATTTGCTTTCTGTAGGATTTTTAATTGATTTTGAAAATGATTTGGGTCTTTTTATTTGTTGTTCTTTGGCTAATCAACATTAAATTTTTTAAGAATTGAGTTTCTTTGGCTCCGTTTGTTTGCAAGAAAGTGAATTCCTTTTGGAAAGTGAATTCCAGGGAAAGTGAATTCCAGGAAAGTATTTTCCGATGTTTGATAGTGTTATGGAAAATGAACTGGAAAATACTTTTCAGTGTTTGGTTATGTCATGGAAAATGAGCTGGAAAATAACTTATTAATATTTTATTTTTCTCAAGTTTATTAAAATAATGAGGAACAAATCTTACAAGTTAAAAAGTTGAATGAGAATGAAATTGCAAAAAAACAATTTCATAAATTATCTCAAATAAAACAAATAATAATCAAAATAATAGGGATCAAATCTAAAAAATTAAAAAAAAATGAAAAATGAAGAAATTAAAATAATAATAATCAACATTTCATAAATTATTTCAAATAAAATAAGTAACAATCAAAAGAATGAGGATCAAATTTGATAAATAAAAAATTTCAATAAAAAAATGATAAGAAAAAAGTAAATAGCAATTAATATAAAAATAAGGACCAAAGTTAATATAAAAATAAAATTTTAAGAGATGAAATTGAAAAATAAATATTCAAAACAAAATATATATAGCAATCAAAAGTTTGAGGATCAAATTTGATATAATCAGCAAATAATGACATTTTTAAATCTTTCACAACTTCCGGAAAGTGTTTTCCCCTCAAATTTTTCAGGAAAACACTTTCCTGAAAACCAAGCCAAAATTTCCTTTTACTGGAAAGTGTTTTCCATTGACCAACTTTCCTACTAGCAAACAAACACAAGAAAGTTTGGAAAGTGTTTTCCCGGAAACCACTTTCCGGAAAACAAACACAGCTAAAAGGAAAACACTTTCCTGAAAACCAAGTCAATTTTTTTTTTTGACTAAAATTGACTGGAAAGTGTTTTCCGTTGACCGGAAAGTGTTTTCCGTTGACCAACTTTTCTAATGACAAACAAACACGGGAAAGTTTGGAAAATGGTTTCTTGGAAACTACTTTCCGGGAAACAAACAAGGCCTAAGATTTAGCTCAAATTTAGAAGGTTCGCTAGTATTTACTTGTTTTTGGTTTTTTAAATTGATGTATTTTTTTTTAATTTCATCGTTCAATATTTATATTATACTTTTCTTAACTTATTAAGATACTGCTGTTTAATAAATGTTTTTGTTAATAATAAAAAAAGTTCTGGCCATGGTGTAGCTCTTGTTTGGCAGTGTGGTTGCGGTTGTTTTTCAAATAATTTTTTGTACCAAAATACTTGTCAATGATATATTTTTTATTTTTTAAAAATTATTTTTGAGATCAGCATATTAAAATGATTTGAAAACACTAAAAACATATTAATTTTAAAAAAATAAAAAAATAAAAAAAATTTAAATTTATTTAAAAACACTTAAAAAAAAAGAAAGGTACAGAACGAAACTAAATTTAAGGGAAAGCGCACAAGTCACAAGCAACTCCAGGACTAATAGGACTAGAATGATATGGACCATAATGAAACAAAATGTAAATATGAGGACCAAATTGGGATCAATTTCCAAATACAGAGCAATCCAACGGTGTGAATATAAAGCGTGGTTACAGCGAAGAGACGCTGACAGTGAGCGAATTGACAAACAATTCCTTGTTTCCAAAACTTAATTGATTGAAGAATTAATGGCAGGAGAAAACGCAATGTTCAAGTTCTTGAGTCCCAGACTCCGCCTCCAATCCACCGATATCCAAACTGCCGCCTTTTGGGGCGTCGCCGCCGGCACCACCGCTCTATGGCTTGTCCAGGTATAGATCTATCTCAACTTCGATACGATCTCTCTCTTTTCTTTCATAAATCAACAAGGTCTGATTTTTATTTTTTATTTTTTATATTTTTGGTGGAGAAATAACAAAAAATTAATTATATTTAAGATGGATCTTTTTTATGGATTTGTAATTTGATTTTCTTTTCAAGTGGAAGATTAGAGAAATAATAATACAAACTGGGTGTTTGGGATTATATATTATTTATAGATAGAAGAATGATTAGAATTATGATGGAGTAGTAGAGCCATGTTTTTCTTTTTGTTCATTCTGGTTGCGTTTGATTAGTTAGTGTTTGGTTATTGTCTATCTGTACTTCTCTTCTGCAAGGAAAGAGATCCATTCCAACACCTTTAGATACAATTTACTTTATGTCTTTGGAACAGTTTTGGATTGAATTTGAATCTCTGTGCTTTTAAACATGAAGTTTTTTGGAACTGTTTTGGAGTGAATTTCGGAAGCACTCTGACCCCATTGTCTTTGTCTCTTTACCATATGTTATGTTGTGTTCTGGCATGGCATCAGATTGCTATTAGCTGCTGTTCCTAGTGCGCGCGCGTGTGTATCCATTTGATCAACATATTACACTTCGAGCAGACATTACTGCCCTTAACATCACTTAACTGACCCTGTGCTCAAAACTTTTGTATGAATCTAAGGTTTTGATGTGGAGATTAGAGATATCAGGTTTAGACTATTCTGAATTAAAGAACAATAATCTATGCATAAAACATAGAACAAAAAGAAAAGAAACACTCTGGAATTGATCAAAACTTTGAACCAAGAAAAGTTTAGTGAATGGGATTGTCCTCATTCATTGGCTTGGCATTTATGGGCAACTCCATGTTGTTATACTAATGGGGCTTGTTGGGTCAATCTCAATATGCATAATGATTATAAACTCATCATCTTCTTGTTTTCCTTTCATTTTCTATTGTGACCAAAGGTTTTGTCATTTTTTTTGGTTGAAAAGATCTGTGTCAAGAATTATGATTTATGCATTGACAATTACTTAATATCTAATTCATTCACAACAAAATATTTTCTCTGTGTAGCGGTGAAAAAATATCCTTTTTTAAAGATACTATTTCACCTATGAAGTTAGTTACAGATATCTAACATATTTACACAATAAATTTTTTCAAAGTGGTGGTGAAAGCTTGTAAAAAGTTTTCCATGTTCCAATTCAACCTGATCCATTTTTTCTTAGCTGAACTTGAGCCTGTGATAGAAGTTGCATACTCTATAAAATTGTTCTTATTCAAATAGAGAACACACAAAAGCTTTAGTGTATTCTTTTCAGGCATTAGAATGACATCCTTTCTTAATCTATGCTTTTAATAATTTTGCTGTAATTTGTCATTACATGTGATTAGCTATACCATAATATACTATAGAAAGAAAAAGGATTGAGAGAAAAATGTAAAATTTACTAACAATTGGATAAACACCCCCCCCAAAAAAAAAATAAAATCTAGAAATGTTTTGTGTATGTCAATGGTGCATAGTTGTTTTTAATCTGATTGTCTGCTTGCCCATATAAAATAGAAATGCTCTTGTTTCACTTTTTTTGACGATTATGGATGGAAATGTGCTTTAACTGCTGATTTAAACCTGAGAAATTGTTTATCAAACATTATTGTTAATTATGTGTAGGCTAAGTTAAATATCTCAACAGGTGATGCTTCAATTTCATAAGCAAATGCGCTTTCTCTACTCCAACAAAAAGAAAATGTTTTTGCAAACTATGTTTTGTCCATATTGTCTCTTTTCCTCGATTTATGAACATGGAACCTTAAAGTTTTAATTGTTTCATTTCCAGCCATTTGATTGGATTAAAAAGACCTTTTTCGAGAAAGGAAACACTGAAGAGAAGTGAAGAAGAATCAACTTTCTGGCAACAGCTTTCTGATTTCTTCTTTCAGGTTGCTGAGAGAAACCATGAACAAAGTCGATATGAATAATGTTGTTTAATTTTGCACTTTATTGACGAGTCCTTGTTGGCATTATTCATGACAATGATTTGAGAATTAAACGCTTTTGTTTCTTGTTATATGTACTTTGGCTTGCCCCCCCCCCCATATGCATTGCTTTAAGTTTCTAAATTGCTGTGTGAAAGGTAAGTAGAGTGAAATCTCTCTGAATATGCCAAAAGGAAATGAGACGGCAAGTACCTCTTGAATCATGAGGTTAAGTGTGTTGGGGTGATTCACAGTGGAGAAATTTTGAGTTTCTACTTAATTATAGAAACGTACAAATGGTAGATTACTTTTTCACAGATTTAAATAATGCTGGTGTGAAATTTTATCAGAGTATCCTTTGCCTATGTGGTAGATTAATCAATGTATTCAATTTTTGTTAAGTGGCTTCGCTTTTAGAGAAACTATAATTTGTTCCTTTTTATTAAATTTTGTTTTGTTGGTTTTAGTTTAGTTGCGGAGCTCAAATAATTTGTTTTGTTGGAATACCATTTTATTGATTTCAGAATACTCTTAAATAGAGATAGAATTTTACTTGGAAACAAAGACTTTTCAAAATTTAAAATTTTTGACATTCTCATAAGGATCTTCTGTAAAGTCCCAGTCACAACCATTGACAGTACGTTTGCAAACCATGTAGAGAGATTCTTTTAGACCCTGATTTTTCCTCTCTTCATGCCTCTCTCCTAGAAGTCCTAAGAAATACATAGGTATTATTGAAGCTTCAATTCTTTTTAATTTTTATTTAAAAAATATTTTTATTTTGTATATTAATTTAATTAATTTATTTTACATTTGATTTGATTTATTTTTCTACTTTTATTCAAAGTATTTTTTTTTAAAATACATTGAATGGTATTATTGAAGCTTCAATCCTGCCCATCATAGTTGAATGGTAGCCGTTATCGATAGTCTATGTCTCCTTGTATTGGGAACGAGGGCAATTTTATATAAAAGATTCCACAATGAAAGTTTCACCAACCAATAGACTGTTATCGTGTTCTTTGGGTTTGAATTTTCTAATGAAATGATGGAAATTCATTGGATGGTAGAGTGGGTCTAGCTGCTACCTTCTTACAGTTGATTATTTTGCCTGCTGAAGCTCTTGTTTTTTTTTTTTTTATTGTTCTTTTAATTGTTTGAGCGATAACTTAAAATTTCATTCGTAGCATTGATCTTCAATTTAAAATCAAAATATTCTCAAACCAAAGAAAAACAAATTCTAACGCATAAAATAGTGCCAACATAATTTGAAAGAAAAAAAGTTTGAAGATGAAATTCATATTACAAAAAATTATTGTTCCAATTGATAATCGAATAGAAGTAGCTAGCTATACACTATGAGAAGAGATCTCCCAAACTTATTGTGCAAAACGCCTTGGGCAGTGGAGGGCACTTAGCTGTAAGCTCGAAAGAAATTTTTTCCATTGTAGGCCGAGATTGGGGATTGGGATGCAAGCATGCAAGTGCAATTTTTATCATGTGGACAACCCCCTCTGCTGCTGCTTTTTCAGGAACCGATATGCGGTGGTCTAACACATCCTTCAATGGTGCATGTTGAGCAATCGGTGGCATCGACGATGATGACGAAGATCCTGGTGATAAGAGTGCTGAAATGAGATCGCCTGGGTGCCTTCCTGTCATCACCTCCATTGTTACCACTCCGAAGCTATAGACATCGCATTTTTCAGTCACCTTCATTGTGTAAGCTAGCTCTGCAAAAAAAAAAAAAAAAAAAACTGATTATGCATGGTTTTTTATCAAATAATTAAAAGAAAATACTTTATAATAAAAGCTAAAAAAACACTATATATTATCTTCACTATTACACATTAGTAACTTGATGTTGAAATAAAACTACGCACCTGGAGCAGTATATCCAAAAGTACCTGCAAATGAGGTCCAATTGGATGAGTCAGGCATCAACAGTCTAGCTGTGCCAAAGTCGGAGACGTGTGCTTCATATTCCAAGTCCAGAAGGATATTATTGCTGGTAATGTCTCGATGAATGATCGAAGGAGAGCAAGAATGGTGTAGATAGGATAAAGCTCCACCCATCCCTTTCACAACGTTTAGCCTTCTCATCCAATCGAACTCAATTGCTTGTTCCTCACTGGTTATAATCTTTCTCAAGCTTCCTCTTTCAATGAACTCATAAACCAAAAAAGAATGCTTTGCATGTGAGCAAAATCCATACATTTTCACAATATTTCGATGTCGAATATTTGCCAACACACAAACTTCCTTTTCAAAAGCTTTAAAATCGAACAACTTTTCTGTTTGTGATCGATGAAGTTTCTTCACAGCAACCACCTGTTCTGTTGGCATCACTGCTTTATAAACAGTTCCATATCCTCCTTCGCCAATGCAGTAGTTGGAGTTGAATTCCTCTGTAGCTTCAATGATATTCTCATACAACTTCTTCCCATCATGGTCCAATATCGTGAATATGTTTCGATCTTGTTCATTTTCTGGCTCAGCATTTCTCTTCCTAGCTCTTTTGCAGAGAATGTATAAAGCTCCAAACACTAAAAGCAAGCTTCCTAAAAGAGGGAGTACAATCAAAATCACAAGCTTGTTGCTCTTTCTCTTAACAGTTTTGCTGCTTTTTGGAAGATTGCATGGCTTGAGACCACTGGCGTTGCCACATATACCCATATTATCCCTTAATGCCTCAAATGAAGCGTTGTGGAAGGCTTTGATATCGGGAATGGGGCCTTGTAGCTTATTGGATGATATATCCACAGTTGTTAAGCTTAACATGTCTTTGAAAGTGCTCGGAATCCGTCCAGAAAGCATGTTGTGAGAGACATTGAGAGTTTCCAACTTTTGCAGTTGCCCAAGTTGCCTTGGTATCTCTCGAGTCAGGAAATTGAAGCTAAGATCAAGATCTTGAAGAGAAAGTAGAAAGCCTATCTCACCTGGAATGCTTTCTCTAAATTTATTACCGTTGAGGTTCAGCAACAATAAATTCGAGCATTCCCCAAGCTGTTTTGGAATCAATCCACTCAGATTATTAGATGCTAAATTAAGGAATTGAAGATTGGAAAGCATCTTAATATCTATGGGAATGGCACCTGAAAGATGGTTGTTGTTAAGGAGAAGCTTGTACAACAACTTCAAACCCCCTAAATCTTTTGGGATGGCTCCTTTCAACTGATTTGATGACAAATCTATCAAGCGTAATTGAGTAGCCTTCCCAAGCTCTGGTGGTATCTCACCAGAAACATTATTGTTTGAGATTTTTAGGCTTGCCATGTTACGACAATCTCCCCATTTTGAAGAAAGCTCACCATAAAAATTATTGTAACTCAAATCAATATAATTCAGATGTAGATACACACCAAAAACCTCAGAAATATTTCCTGTTAATTGATTCCAATCAAGCCTTACTCGGTATAAACGAGTACAATTTTTCAAACTTTTCGAGATCGAACCTGAGAAATAGTTGTAGGAAACAGTAAAGTGTTCCAATACTCCTCCATGGCATAAATCTAGTGGCAAATGACCTGTGAATTCGTTTTTACCCAAAGACAATACCTTCAAATGGGTGAGATTGTTCATCTCTGAGGGCAATGGGCCGTGAAATTTGTTCTCTAGTAATCTCAAGTCCACAAGTGATTTAAGTTGTCCTATTTCTGAAGGAACACATCCAGAGAGTTGGTTCTCAAAAAGATTAAAAAAAGTTAAATTTCTTAATTTTCCAATAGAAGAAGAAATTCTACCGGTTAAAACATTACTTGACAAGTCAAGTATATTGAGAGACTCTAGCAACTCAATTTCCTGAGGAATGGAACCAGAGAGTTTGTTACCCCAAAGATAGAGTATGGATAGGCTTGTCAAGTTTCCAATAGAAGAAGGGATCAATCCAGTGAGATTATTTTGTTGTAGTGATACTTCAGTGAGCATGGTCAAGTTCCCAATAGAAGAAGGAATGGAACCAGAGAGTTTGTTACCCCAAAGATAGAGTATGGATAGGCTTGTCAAGTTTCCAATAGAAGAAGGGATCAATCCAGTGAGATTATTTTGTTGTAGTGATATTTCAGTGAGCATGGTCAAGTTCCCAATAGAAGAAGGAATGGAACCAGAGAGTTTGTTACCCCAAAGATAGAGTATGGATAGGCTTGTCAAGTTTCCAATAGAAGAAGGGATCAATCCAGTGAGATTATTTTGTTGTAGTGATACTTCAGTGAGCATGGTCAAGTTCCCAATAGAAGAAGGAATGGAACCAGAGAGTTTGTTACCCCAAAGATAGAGTATGGATAGGCTTGTCAAGTTTCCAATAGAAGAAGGGATCAATCCAGTGAGATTATTTTGTTGTAGTGATACTTCAGTGAGCATGGTCAAGTTCCCAATAGAAGAAGGAATGGAACCAGAGAGTTTGTTACCCCAAAGATAGAGTATGGATAGGCTTGTCAAGTTTCCAATAGAAGAAGGGATCAATCCAGTGAGATTATTTTGTTGTAGTGATATTTCAGTGAGCATGGTCAAGTTCCCAATAGAAGAAGGAATGGAACCAGAGAGTTTGTTACCCCAAAGATAGAGTATGGATAGGCTTGTCAAGTTTCCAATAGAAGAAGGGATCAATCCAGTGAGATTATTTTGTTGTAGTGATACTTCAGTGAGCATGGTCAAGTTCCCAATAGAAGAAGGAATGGAACCAGAGAGTTTGTTACCCCAAAGATAGAGTATGGATAGGCTTGTCAAGTTTCCAATAGAAGAAGGGATCAATCCAGTGAGATTATTTTGTTGTAGTGATATTTCAGTGAGCATGGTCAAGTTCCCAATAGAAGAAGGAATGGAACCAGAGAGTTTGTTACCCCAAAGATAGAGTATGGATAGGCTTGTCAAGTTTCCAATAGAAGAAGGGATCAATCCAGTGAGATTATTTTGTTGTAGTGATACTTCAGTGAGCATGGTCAAGTTCCCAATAGAAGAAGGAATGGAACCAGAGAGTTTGTTACCCCAAAGATAGAGTATGGATAGGCTTGTCAAGTTTCCAATAGAAGAAGGGATCAATCCAGTGAGATTATTTTGTTGTAGTGATACTTCAGTGAGCATGGTCAAGTTCCCAATAGAAGAAGGAATGGAACCAGAGAGTTTGTTATCCCAAAGATAAAGCTTAGATAGGCTTATCAAGTTTCCAATAGAAGAAGGGATGGGACTAGAGAGTTGGTTTATAGAAAGATCAAGGAGAGATAAATTTCTTAATTTTCCAATTTCATGTGGGATGGTTCCAGAAAGAGAATTATTAGCGAGGTCAAGAAACAAAAGATTGGGGAAGGATGAGAAGTTCAAACCATAAAGCGTACCTCTCAAACCAAAACTTTCAAGTATCAATTTGGTGACGCTTCCAGAATTGTCACAGGTGATTCCAACCCAGTTAATGCATGGGCTGATGCCGACCCAGGAAGAAAGGAGAGATTGGCTTTGGTTGTCAAGACTGGCTTTCCATTGGAGAAGAGCCTCAGCTTCTGTATTATTATTACCAAATGGTGAAGTTGGGGAGGAAGTGTGTTCAGCTAAAGCAAAGAAGGAAGAAGAGCTGAATATGTGAAGGAGCAAAAACAGGATGTGGAGAAAGAAGGAGAAGAATGGTTTGTTTAGTAAGGACGTCGTCATGGTGTGTTTTTCAAGAGACATAGGATATGGTTTGCTATTGTACTAGATTAGGCTCTTCCATGGAGAGGTATTATTTATAGGCAGGAAAACATGATATATTGGAATTGTTTTTAATATCATTGATTATTACATCTCTTCTCTAATTAAGTTGAAAGTAACTACTTAGATACATACTCTGTAAAAATTAATTGTACTTTTTTATACAAAATATTTTATCCTCTATAATGACGTGAGACACTTGGAATTTCCAGTTCACCAAATTAAACTATCCTTAAAGTTTTCTAAATAGAAATTCAAATTAATATTTTTTATAATTGTTTTTATTTGTTATATAAAAAGAATTTAAACTACTCTTGAAGCTAAGCCAAAATGTTAATTATTTTTTTTAATATTTTTTATATAAAAAATTAAATTATTCTTAAAGTATCCTAAACAAAAATATTAATTAATTTTTTATGACACATATTTGTTATGGTACTTTACCTCGATGTGAACACATTTTCTTCCCCTTTTAATTTTTATATTTTGTTTTCTAATTTATAGCATTCTAAAAGAATAACATAACTTTAATTATATTTATATGTTATTGGTTTGCTTTTTATATTATTACGGTGTATGAACCTAATAAATTAATCAAAATCATGATATCATGTGTTAGGATCTGTTTTGGAATATAGTTGATATTGTTTTCTAAAATGTTTTTTATTTAAAATATATTAAAATAATATTTTTTTTAGTTTTTAAAAATTATTTTTATATCAGCGTATCAAAATGATATGAAAATACCTAAAACATTATTAATTTAAAATAAATATAAAAATAAATTTTTTTTACAGAAACACTACGTGCAAATTGCTCTACGAGAAAGTCTTTGGCAATATCTATACAAGTGGTCTCCATATGATATGGACATTTCACGAATGATAGATGGCATGAGAATGAGGTTTCTTGAAGGTATAAATCTTTGACAATTCTGTTTAAAACAGATCTTTGTTCAGCAGAGACATTGGAATGGGAGATTGCAAAACAGAGCTAGCTGTAATATTGACGAGCCAGTTCTTTGAACAAAAGTAGACAAAGAAAGATGGTGGAAAGATTGAATGGAGTGTCTAATATCTGCCATTGGAGACTAATAATTTCCATATTTTCCACTGAATAGAGACAATGGAGGGCCAAACTACGAAGAAGAAATTGAGAAAACTATAGATCAGTACACTTGAAGTAACAACCACGGGAACAGAAAAATAAAGTTCCTACCAATCAATTTTTCTGAAGTTCCTATCAATCCACTTGAATCGATTATAAATTTATTTTTATAAAAAAACATTTAAACTATTCTATTCTATCCTTCTAGTATCTTAAATAAAAATATTACTTATTTTTTTATAATTTTTTTTATTTTATAAAAAATATTTAAATTACACTTGAAGTATTCTAAATATTTTTTTTAATAATTTTTTTTATTTTTTATAAAAAATTTAAACTATCCTTAAATAATCCTAAACATAAATTCTAATTAATTTTTTATGCTTTTTTTATTTGTTATAAAAAAAATATTTTAACTACCCTTGAAGTATGTTAAACAGAAATACTAATTAATGGTTTTTTATATAAAATAAACATTTAAACTACATTCGAAATATCCTAAATAATTTTTTTTTATAATATTTTTTCTATTTTTTTATAAAAACAAATTAAATTATCCTTGAAGTTTTCTAAACATAAATTCTAATTAATAATTTTTATAATTTTTTTTATTTGTTATAAAAAATATTTAAACTACTCTTCAAGTATCCTAAACCTAAATACTAATTAATGTTTTTTAATATTTTTCATATAAAAAATTAAATTATCCTTAAAGTATCCTAAGCAAAAATACTAATTAATTTTTTATCACACATATTTGTTATGATACTTTACCTCGATGTGAACACATTTTCTTTCCCTTTTCTGTTTTATATCTAATTTTTTAATTTATAGCACTCTAAAGGAATAACATAACTTCAACTATATTTATGTGTTATTGGTGTCGCACGTGTACGACGGTGCGACGATCGTCCGATGCACCAACCCTTCATGAGGGTGTGGTATGTCTATTTGGCGTGGAAAATATGGTGAGACAAGGAGTTCTTTGTCTCTAAGCTAAAAAATAGACCGGGAGTCGCCACCTAGTATTCTGGTTACTAGGAACCCTTACTGGTCTTTAGAGATCAGGTACGGAGACTGGTTGCGTAAAGGGAAGGTGTTAGCACCCCAACTACGCCCTACCTAAGGTAGGCTGCATTGTTTCGTCTAATAAAATCTAAGTCATGTTATGGTTTCCTATTGTCCAGAATATGCATTACATGTAATGTCGTACCCCGGGTTCTATTGTCCAAACAAAAAAACGAATTAAATATCCGGAATACGCATTACGTGTAATGTCATATCCCGGATGATCAGAGATAAACAAAATAAAAATTTTTTTGTTTTTTTTTGAAATTTTGGCCAATGTTCTCTTGACTTTAATAAACTGGTTATTAAAGCCAAAATGCATGCTAAAACATTTTTTTTTTTGGTGTATGAAAAAAATACAATATTAATTTTTAGTTTTGAGACACTTGGCCATATGCACTGTCGCACCCCCACAAAATTCAAAATTTTCATATTGCGGGTTCGACTGGCGAAAATTTTTTTTTATTTTTATTTGATTTGGTTCTTTGGAGTCGCCACCTAGTATTTTGGTCACTAGGAACCTAACTGGTCTCAGAGATCGAGTACGGAGACTGGTTGCGTAAAGGGAAGGTATTAGCACCCCAAATACGCCCTACCTAAGGTAAGCTGCATTGTTTTATTGTCTGATAAAAATAATAATAAAAAAAACTAAGGTGTTATTGTGTTTTCCTAGTTATTGGTTTGTCTATGGTTCAAGAAAAATCCCCCTCAGTAAGGAGGTCTTTATCTTATCGGGTAAAAATCCTAACCGTTCTAACGTCCATACCAAAATTTTATTAATAATATTTAGGAATACGTTTTACGTATAAATTCGTAATCCCAAATATTAAAAGAAAACAAAAAGATTTTTTTTTTAGAATTTTTGAAATATTGGCCTAGTTCTCATGGCTTGAATAAACTGGTTATTAAAGCCAAAATGCATGTTAATACATATATTGTTTTGAAAATTTTCTTTGTTGTGTGAAAATATGATGTTATAATATTTATGTATATATATTGGAGAGACTAGGCCGTATTTTAAAACAAAAACAATTTTTAGAAAATATTATTTTTTTATGTTTTGACGAAAATCGGGTATTTTAATACTGAGCTTGTATCCTTACGGTATAAAAATACAACCCAATATTAATCCGCTTTTAAAAAATATGCAGAAAAATCAATAACATTTTTAGGGAATTTTTAGAAAATGTTTTGAAAGCAAAAACATTTTTTATTCTGAAAATCTTTGATGTTTTGACGAAAACCGGGTATTTTAATACTGGTTTTGTATCTTTACAGTATAAAAATACAAACCAGAATTAAAACATTTTTGACAAAAAAATATGCAGAAAAAATCAACAATATTTGTTTTAGATTTTTTTCGAATTTTTTTTTATATATATAAATACATTTTTTATATATATAACATATATACACATATATAATAATAATAATAATAATAATAATATAATTTAATAATATTATATTTATATATTAAAAGGGCTGGGCCGGCCCAAACTAAACTGGGCCGGACCCAGCCCAACAGTCGTTGGGCCGATCTCGGCCCAACAGGTACTGGCCGAACTCGGCCCAACAGGTACTGGGCCGACCTCGGCCCAAAAAAAATAATTAACCTCGGTCTGGGCCGGACCCGGCCCAGACCAACAGACGGGGCCAGATCTCTCTGGCCCGGTCCACATAGCTCTGGGCCAGACAACGTCTGGCCCAGAGGAAATAAAAAACGCAAGGGGGGGAATTATTTCCCCCCCGTCCCCTGCATGCAGAACGCCTCTGCATGCAGGAGACGAATTTTAAGAAACAAAAAGAAAAAAAAATGTGCAGGGGGGAGGGCAGCATACCTGGCACGGCGGAGACGACGGCTTGCTGGCGGTGCTGCTGCGGAGACGGTGGCAGCTTGGCTTACAGACGGCGGGTCAGGCGGTTTTCTCTCTCTCTCCTCCCTTCGGGTCTCTCTCTCTCTATTCCTCTCGGTCTCTCTCTCTCTTTTTTTTGTGTTATTCTTTTCTCTTCCCCTCTATCTCGCCGATTCTGTCTCTCTCTTCGGTCTCCTCTCTCTCTCTTTTTTTTTTTCTCCGGTCCCCCCTTTCTCTCCTCTCGGCCTCTCTCTATTTATAAACAAAAAGGAAACGGTTAGTGCGCCTTCAATCACGCAACGGCTGGTCGGCCACTCTTGCTTTCGGTGGTGGTGGTGGGGACGAGGAGAGAGAGGCGGGAAGTTTTGAAACTTTTCCTCTTTTTTTTTTTCGTTTCTGTTGTGTTACAAACGGGGGGAAGGAGACGATGAACAGTGTCGTTCAAAACGACACCGTTCTGCTTTCCTTTTTTTTTTTTTTTTTTTTTTTTGTATATGAAACGGCGTCGTTTTGAATAAAACGCGCCGTTTCATTTAAATGGCCAAACTTCAAATCAGTCCTCCAAATCGGTCCCTGCCCCTCTTGTTGGCCGCCTTTTTCATTTTGGTCCTTGGCATCTGATTTATGCAATTTAGCCCTCAATTGATTAATAAACTTTCAATTTCTTCAATTAGGCCCCTGAACCGAGAAAATAGCAGCCCCTCCATTTACGCGCCTCTTCCAATTTGGTCCCTGGTTTCGGATTTTCTTAATTAAATCCCTAATTGGCCCTTAAACTTCAATTTTTATGCAATTGAGCCCCTGATTTGTCCCAATAAATTCCTAAAAAATATATTTTGGCCCCAGAACTTAAATTTCTTCAAATTAAAGCCCAAATTGACTTAAAAATTAATTTTTCTTGCAATCAAATCCTTCATAAATTCAAATAAAAATCCAATTAAGTCCCAAAAAATCCAATTAAGTCCATAAAAATCCAATTAAGTCCATAAACATCCAAATTTGGGCTTTTCTCCTCAAAATTAAAATTTTTCTTCTCAATAGGGCTTTCATCTTTCAAGAATATACTGTCAAAAATTTAATCCTTGTATTTTTGAATTTCTTGACCAATTTTCTGACTGTTTCCTGAGCGCTTCTGCCTTCTGTTATTTTTTCTAAACTCTTTTGGCTATTTATTTTATTTTTTCGTGGGGACCCAAAAATGGGTTACAACAGATGCCCCCTCTTTATAATACTTACGGAGCATGGGTTTTGCGCAGTAAGTGTTATAAAGATAAACCCAAAACGGAACTCCCGAAACTGATCTGGTCGAAGCTTGATTGATCTGAAACTTTGTCCTTTATAACAATCCTCCTTAGCCCCAAAACCATGATCGAAACTTAGTCACCTCGAGATCCTTATCCAGCGATCCTCTAAATTCTTATTTTAGTTTGATCAACATGGAAATCCATCCGAGATCCCATATGGTGATCTCCTTTAACCTGGAATCCCATCTGGCGATTCCTTTACCCATAACCGATACAAAAAATGTGTGCGTGGTCTCATTATGATGGGTGACCTGCCCAAGTGAAAAAGAGAAAGAGTGGTCTCATTCTTTGGGTGACCTACCCAGGGGAAAGGATGGCCTCATTATTATGGGTGACCTACCCAGGTAAAAAAAAAATGGAGAATGGTCTCATTCTTATGGGTGACCTACCCAGAAAATATGGTCTCATTGTGATGGGTGACCTACCCAGAAAATACGGTCTCATTGTGATGGGTGACCTACCCAGAAAAATATGGTCTCATTGTGATGGGTGACCTACCCAGAAAAAGGAAGAGTGGTCTCATTCTTTGAGTGACCTACCCAGGGGAAGGAATGGCCTCATTCTTATGGGTGACCTACCCAGATAAACAAAAAATGGAGAATGGTCTCATTCTTATGGGTGACCTACCCAGAGAAGTATGGTCTCATTGTGATGGGTGACCTGCCCAGAAAAAGGAAGAGTGGTCTCATTCTTTGGGTGACCTACCCAGGGGGAGAAAATGTGATGAAGTGGTCTCGTTGTGATGGGCGACCTACCCAAATAGAAAGAATATGAAGTGCGGTCTCATTGTAATGGGTGACCTACCCAGAAAAATGTTGGTGAGGGCTCAAAGGCGCACTCGAAAAGAGGTAGGGTTTAGAAAACGCACTACCCGAGAAGTGAGGGCTCAAACAGCGCACTCGAAAAGAGGTAGGGTTAGAAAACGCACTACCTGAGAAATGGTGATGAAATCCCGATCTGACAAATGTTGAAAGCAATATATTATGGTTAATATGCATGTATGTTTTTGTTACCTATCTTGGAAACATAGGTCCCCCTTTCGTCGTAAACCTCTTCACCCTTGTTTCAAGCTTTTCTCATGAAACGAAATATCCTTCATATCCTTTTAGTGAAGAGATCTCTAATTCCTTATGGGGCCCTTTCTTGCTCCATTGAGTTTTGCGCCAAAGGCAAAAATTGGTTTTGTTCATGAAAACATGAAACTTTTGATGCCATTAGCAAATTTTATAAAAGATGCTTTTTTAGAGGTTTTTATTATGATATCCCTTTTGGGCTTGGGTTTACTATGGACCCTTATGTGCATTTCGTGCACCTTTTGCCCCCTAGTGTGATGTGCAAGTAGATTTGATTTGGTTCACCAATTGATGGAGTCCTCCTCTTAGTCATGCCAAAAAAAAAAGTTCTTTTGAGAAAAAAAATGCTATGAGATCATGTGTTATATAAAAGGACTCTTTACAAAGAGAATTCATGGCCAAAATTTATTTTTATTGACTGGGAAATTGTGAAATACATCAAGCGTAGTATTTCTTTACAGAGTCGGAATTCACAGGCCTAGCTAGATCTTCTCCATCCATTCTAGACAGTAACAAAGCTCCTCCTGAGAATGCTTTCCTCACCACGTACGGCCCCTCGTAGTTAGGTGCCCATTTACTCTGATCTTCTCCAGGTAAAGGTAATATTTTCTTTAGTACAAGATCTCCTTCGTGGAATCCTCGAGGTCGAACCTTCTTGTCATAGGATTTAGCCATCCTTCTTTGGTAGAGTTGATGATGACAGATCGCAGCTATCCTCTTTTCACTGATCAGATTCAACTGTTCATATCTAACCTTTGCCCATTCTACCTCTTCCAGCTCAGAGTCTAACAACACTCTTAATGATGGTATTTCCACTTCTAAAGGCATCACCGCCTCCATTCCATATACCAACATGTACGGGGTGGCTCCTGTTGAGGTTCGAACTGCAGTGCGATATGCATGAAGGGCAAATGGCAACATCTCATGCCAATCCTTATAGGTGACTACCATCTTCTGAATAATCTTTTTGACATTCTTGTTAGCAGCTTCTACCGCACCATTCATCTTTGGTCTATATGGCGAAGAATTGGAATGCTTGATTTTCCATTTAGTGCAGAGCTCTAATATCATCTTGCCGTTGAAATTCTGGGCGTTATCAGTTATAATCTTTTCCGGTGGACCATATCGACATATCAAATCTCTCTCAATAAATTTCTTCACCACTTTTTGCGTCACATGAGCAAATGACCCAGCTTCTACCCATTTTGTGAAGTAGTCGATAGCCACGAGAATAAACCTATGACCATTGCTGGCTTTTGGGTTTACTGGTCCAATTACATCAATTCCCCACATCGCGAAGGGCCATGGAGATGTTAAATTAAACAGAGGAGCCGGAGGAGCATTGATTTTGTCACTGTATACTTGGCACTTATGACATTTCCGGACATAATCGATACAATCCTTCTCTAACGTCATCCAGAAGTACCCGGCTCTTTGTATCTTCCTGGCCATCACATGTCCACTAGCATGAGTTGAGCAAATCCCTTCATGGACTTCCAGTACTGTGCTTTTTGCCTCAAATTCATCCAAACATCTCAACAAAGTCCCGTCAGATGATTTCTTATACAAAATCTCCCCATCAAGATAAAAATCCATTGCCAATCTTCTCAAGGTCTTTTTGTCGATTTTGGATGCCCCCATGGGATATGCCTGATTTTGGATGAAATTCTTGATATCATAGTACCACGGGTTTCCATCCACTTCTCTTTCGACTGAGCAACAATGAGCAGGGTTATTTCTGATATTGATGTGTACTGGTTGTACCTTGTGCCCAAAGTCTATCTTGGCCATAGATGCTAGTGTGGCCAAAGCATCTGCAAACTGGTTCCCTTCTCTTCCCAGATGGGTGAATTCTATTTCCTCAAATTCTTTAGCTAGCTGAGACAGGTATTCTTGGTAAGGCCTTAACTTCTCTTCTTTGGTTTGCCATTCTCCTTTTACTTGGCAAATGATCAACATTGAGTCTCCATACACATCTATCTTTTTGATGTTCATCTCTAATGCAGCCTCTAAACCAAGAATGCAAGCTTCATACTCAGCCGTGTTGTTGGTGCACCCGAACTGCAGCTTAACTGAAACCAGATACTGCTTCTTATCAGGAGAGATTATCACTGCCCCCGCTCCGTTACCACATACATTTACAGCACCATCAAAGTACATAACCCACCAATCTGACTTCTCTTCTTCGATTGCAAACACATCTTCATCGGGAAAGTCAAAGTTTAACGGCTCATAATCTTCCATAGCATGGTCAGCCAGGTGATCGGCAATAACACTCCCTTTCACGGCTTTCCTTGTCATATATACTATGTCATATTCAGCCAAAAGAACTTGCCATCTTGCAATTCGGCTAGATAGATAAGGCTTTTCACAAATGTACCTTAACGGGTCTAACTTGGAAATTAACCATGTAGTGTGATACAACATATACTGACGTAATCTCTTTGTAGCCCATGCTAGTGCGCAGCACAGCTTCTCAATCACAGTATACCTAGACTCATATTCCGTGAACTTCTTGCTTAGGTAATAAATTGCCCTTTCCTTCCTTCCGGTTTCATCATGTTGCCCAAGCACACATCCCATTGCTGTTTCGGTTACTGTTAGGTATAAAATCAATGACCTTTCTGGTACGGGAGGAACAAGCAGAGGTGGATTTAGCAAATACTGCTTGATTTTCTCAAAAGCTTTATCACACTCTTCATTCCATATTCCAGGGTTCTTCTTCCTCAACAAACGAAAAATCGGGTCACAAGTCGCGGTTAAATGAGATATAAACCGAGCGATGTAATTCAACCTTCCCAAGAACCCTCTCACCTCCTTCTCAGTCTTGGGGGGTGGCATAGATTGAATAGCTTTTACTTTTTCAGGATCCACTTCTATCCCTTTATCACTCACCACAAATCCCAACAGCTTACCGGATTTCACCCCGAATGAGCACTTTGCTGGGTTAAGCCTCAACTTATATTTCCTTAATCTTTCAAATAATTTCTTCAATACTTGGACATGATTCTCTCCCTCTTTAGATTTAGCAACCATGTCGTCCACGTATACTTCAATCTCCTTGTGCATCATGTCGTGAAACAAAGTCACCATAGCCCTTTGGTAAGTGGCCCCGACATTCTTTAAACCAAATGGCATGACTTTGTAGCAAAAGGTTCCCCATGGTGTTATAAAGGTTGTCTTCTCCCTATCCTCTGGCGCCATTCTTATCTGATTGTAGCCTGAAAACCCATCCATGAAGGAATATGTGGAACTACGTGCTGCATTATCAACTAACATATCTATGTGTGGTAAAGGGAAGTTATCTTTAGGGCTAGCCCGGTTTAAGTCCCTAAAGTCCACGCAAACTCTGATTTTACCTTCCTTTTTGGGTACCACCACTATGTTTGACACCCATTGTGGATACTTCACTACTTCCAAAAAACCAGCGTCCCATTGTTTTTCAATTTCCGCCTTTACTTTGATTAAGACCTCCGGATGAGTTCTCCTTAATTTCTGCTTAATCGGCTTGCATCCTCCCATCAGTGGTATTCTATGTACTACAATGTCCGTATCCAGGCCAGGCATATCCTCGTAGGACCTGGCAAAGACATCCACATAATCCTTGAGTAGTGCAATCAACTCTTCCTTTGCTTCGGGGGTGATCAAAGTCCCTATCTTCAGCTCTCGCTTGATTTCTTCATTGCCCACATTTATGGTTTCAAGTTCCTCCTTAGCGGGCCTCCAAGCCTGTTCGTGTTGTTCTATTAATTTTGTGAATTCCCATATGTTTTCCTCCTCCCATTCCTCATCTTCTACAGCCACTATGTATTCTTTAAATTTTGGCCATTCATTCTCAATGTAAAATGCAGGTGTTGTTGTGGAGGATCCGCTTTCAGAGTTCCTGAAAGCGGAAAGTGATGTGTAAATGCATAGTAAGACATCAAGATGAATTTTGAAAATGCATGATCTCATTGAAAATAAAAGATTGGCTCACAACAAAAATAAAATCCCATTGACATCTTGAGCCTCGATTGTCCATGAATAAAAAACAGAACAGAAAAGAAAGGCAAACAACATAGATAAAAATATAATCCAACCATCATTGTTGATTACATTTTAAAAACCAATGGAGCTTCTTGGGTCTCCCAATTCTGGAACTTTTCCCCTTCGGCTAGCTTCCGGACAAAAGTCTTGACGGTGACTTCTTCCAAAGTGTGGATGGTCAATTGTGGCATCTCTTCAATCCTCCTTTCGGGCTCGATTTTCTCCGCAATGTCCTTGACTTGATTTTCCTCCAGAGTGTTTATGTTCATTGAAGAAAGATTTTGAAAGAGGTCTCCATGTCCCCCATCAGGTTGTATCACATATGCGGCCTTTGGAAATGAAAACCTGATTGGAGGGATGACTAAGTTTTCTTCTACAGGCTTCCTTCCTTCCATCCTAGCCATTCTCTTCTCCCTTCTTGCACCAGCAGCTCGTTTGTAATCCTCTTTCTTGGGCTTATATCCAAGCCCAAACCTCTGTTCTGCAGCTTTCAATTTGATTATACCCCTCCATTCCGGCCTTCTTTGCCCCATATCGTATGGGAAAGGAATCTTGTTTTTCAAACAGATTTTAGCGGCCATTTTAGTGGCTTCAGAGATTTCTGGCTTCCTCAACACAGTGTTCTCGGGCACCCACTCGGTATTGACAATCTCAAATGCATGAAGGTTTCCGTCCCTACAATCTTCTACTTCAATGAATGGAACCGCCACATTTCTTACCATCGATATAGTCTCCTCAGCCTTAACAGTAACCAGGACACCGTTGGCAATGTACTTTAAACATTGATGTAGCGAAGAGGTGACAGCTCCCGCAGAATGTATCCATGGCCTTCCTAACAGCATGCTATAAGAAGGGTGGATATCCATCACTTGAAGGGTTACTAGAAAGACTTGTGGACCCACAGCTAGTTCAACATCAATTGACCCTACAACTGGCCTTGATGAGCCATCATACGCTCTCGCCGTTATCACACTGGGTTGCATATGTGAGGGATCTATCGGCATTTCATCCAGCACATGCCTTGGTAACACATTCAGGGCCGAGCCGTTATCAATGAGAACCTTGCCGACGAGGCAATCCTTGCATCGGACCGTGACATACAAGGGCTTGTTATGTCCAGTTCCTTCAGCATCGAGTTCATCTTCCGTGAAATACAAGTAATTGGCAGCATGAATCCTCCCTACTAGATGTTCCATAGTCTTTTGCTCAATATCTTGGGGCACATAAGCCTCATTCAATACTTTTTGCAAAGCATTACGATGTGGCTCCGAGTTGAGTATTAAAGACATGATGGAGATCTTAGCAGGGGTTTTCTTCAACTGATCTACTATACTGTACTCACTATGCTTCATCAGTTTCAAGAACTCATTCGTTTCTTCCTCGGTCACAGGTTTATTCACCTCAAACTCTTTATCGAGGTCCAGCACCTCCTTGCCTTTAGCCTTTCTTTGTCTTTCTAGTTCTTCAGGTGTGTAACAACGACCACTCCGAGTTAGCCCACTTATCTCCGTTCGGAACAGCGGCAAAGGAGCTTCAACATTCGAGGTATAACCATAATCTCCAGGCATCGCTCCATAGTTTACTTTGCTTGCATAGGAGGGCCTAGTTAATACCAGTTTTGAGCGACCATTAGCTGTTGATTGGATTCTACATTTCTCTATCATTCCTACCTCTTCATTGTCACTTACGTCCTCAATCCTCAACTCTCCTAGAGCCAGCATTCTTGCAACTTTTTGATGAAATTCACTGCATTCATCAATGTGATGCCCTTCCTTTTTATGGAAAGTACTCAGTCGTTTCTTCCAAATGTCCAGACTGTACCAACATCGAGTATAGCTTGGCCATGGTCACTTTCAACACCCTCTTTTTGCTACCAATCTCCATGGTATTCACTCCTCCCCTACCATCAACATGCTTAGGTAAAGGGTTGGAATTCTGATTTGGCGAATCCTCAAAAGTGACCCATCCCACTTTGATTAGTTGCAACACCTTTCTTTTAAAAGCGAAGCAAGACTCAATGCTATGGCCTGCGTGACCAGCATGGTATTCACAAGTTACCTCGGGGTTGTACCAGGCAGGGAAAGGTGGTTGCGTAGGTGGTATGGGTAGGGGAGCTATCTGCCCAATACTTAACAGCTTGGCATACAACTCTTTTAAGGTTATGGGTAGAGGAGGTAGTTGCTCTTCTGACGGTTGCTTATCTTTTCTTTGGTAATTGTTGTGGTTATTTGCAGGGAATTTTATTTGATTGGGTTGGTTTGGAGTGGGGGGTTTGGAAAAGTTAATACTAGTGACTCGGGGGGTAGGTATTTGGTAGTTTTTGCTTCTTCTTTCTAGGTTGTTCACCTCAATTTCTTTCTTCCTTCCAATGAAACCTCTCTTCTCTAGAGGTTCTGCTATTCTTCCGCTTCGGATCCCTTGTTCAATCCTCTCGGCGATCCGCACGACATCATAGAAATGTTGTGCTGAACTACCCATAAGGTGTTCATAGTATGGAGCCTTGAAAGTATTGGCAAACAAAGTCACCATTTCTGTCTCTATCAGCGGAGGTTGCACATTGATAGCTTGGTCTCGCCACCTTTGAGCATAAGCCCTCACGGACTCTTGACTTCCTTTCTCCATGCTGATCAGACTGGTCCTATCAGGAGCAATCTCTAGGTTAAACTTGTATTGCTTCAAGAAAGCGTCCGCCAAGTCCGTCCACTTCCTGATCCTAATATTGTCTAACCTCATATACCAACTGAGGGCCGATCCGGTCAGACTATCCTGGAAGAAGTATATTAACATTTTGTCGTCGTGGATAACCTCTGCCATTTTGTTATAGTAGGAGCGGAGATGGGTCTTCGGGCATTCCATCCCAGTATACTTAACAAATTCCGGCACTCTGAACTTTTTTGGAATGACAATATTAGGTACTAAACATACCTCAGTGGCCCTAATTGGGTCAAACAAATCATTTCCTTCAATTGCCCTTAGCCTCTCTTCTAGGGCAGTCCACTTATCATCTCCTTCATGATTAGAGAATTTAAAGTCATGTGGATCTTCGTTTGTTAAATCCATTGTAATAGGGATTTGGATGGGCCGAGCAGGACTCTGCTTAGTTGGTGTGTTTGCCCCTATGTTTATAGGTGCGACAGGAATTTGAGATGCTGCTGGTGCTTCATTAGGTTGAGTAGATGTTCCCGCTCCATCTCTGACTCTTAATAATTGCTCTAACATACTGGTTAGGTGCGCCACATCATTCCGAACTCCTTCTAGTTCTCTTTGGTACTGAGATTCCGGTTGTGACCTTCCTTCGTTTTCCATTCTTGCTCTTTGCCGAGTGTAGTGGACTTTGGAAGGGGGACCTATGTTTCACGATCTGGAATGCGTATGATAAATTAAAAACAAAAAAAATACGTGATGCGAATGTGATGCATATGAAATGTGTATATATGCATATTTTACGAGCTGATTCATGACTTTCGTAACCTTTAAGCAAGATTTCTGAGTTGACCCGATTACCATAAAGGAGGGTTTGCCAAGTTCTTATCATAGTGGCTTACCAAACTCATCAAGAAAGGAAATACGTCATGGACTTCTTATAAATAACAAAAATTGCTCATACAAAACAAATAATGGGAAAGAGAGTCCTATACATTGCTACCTCTAAAAAGCATTTCCTCTATTAGCTAAATCCCCAATAAAACCGGCCATGGCCCCCATGTATTCTCGATACTTTGAAGCATCATTTCCAACTTGGGTGGCTTGTTGTTGCAACCTTTCTGCGTAACGGGCTACTTGCTCAACCTGTTTTTCCATGTGTCTTATTTTGGCATGGAATACGGTGTTATCTTCGATTATTGCTTCGTTGCTGGCTCCTAAAGCTTCGTTGCTTCTTTCCAATACTCGCACCATACCCTCTGATTGTGCCAACTTATCTCTTGTCCTTTGTAGCTCTTCCTTGGCAATATCCAGCTCCGCTATTTTGGAATTGATCTGAACTGCAAAGCTGTCCATGTAGTCTTGGCATTCTTGACGCTCTTGCTTAGCCTTACTCATATCTTCTTCCATCTCGCAGTAGTGGCTTCTCAACTCCCTTAACTCTTCTTCTCGTACCTCGCTCTCCGCTTGTAAAGCCCTCATCCTTCCTTTTGAAGACTCAGCTCTCTTCTGGTAATCTCTCATGTCAGACTCAGCGGCCATTCTCGCATTTCTTTCTTCCTCTATCTGCACCATGTATTGAGCTCTAACCTTCCTTTCTTCTTCTATGTCGAGGTTGGCTAGACGATTCTTCTCCTTCTCAACTTCTATTTTCTTTAAAAGAAGTTTCCTTCCCTTCTTCAAAGAATCCATCGTCTCCTTATCATCATTCTCGCCTTTTGTTGCCCTCTTAACCTTAGCCAATTCTTTTTCTGCTATCCCATTCTTCTTGACCAACTCATCATAATCGGCTATTCGATTCCTTAACTCAGCCTGGACCCCCGTTGTTATGTCTTCAGCTACCTCAGCCCTTTTCTGCCATTCCTTTAGAGACATTAGCTGCTTCTCTTGTTTTTCTAACCGCTGATTCAAGAAAACCCTCATCGTATTTTCCTCCTCTAGCTGGTTCTCTAACAATTGTTGTCGCCCCTTACTTTTGCTGAGTTCTATTACACACTGATCTAGCTGCCTTCTTAGATCTTCTTCGTCATCCTTTCTTTTCCTTTTCTGTGTTTCTATCGATGCATCTGACTGTTCTTGTGTAGAGAGACCCTTTACTTCAGAAAAATCCTCATTCCTCCAAACTGTATAATTATGGCTGAATGAGGTTTCAAAACTGCTTCCTTCTTCTCTTTTCACCTTCACGGGCCTTTCCCAATCCTGTCGGATAAGCTCCATTTCTTTGATGAACGGTTGGTGCTTGAATAAACCAATGAAATCAGCTAAACCCAAGGTTCTTGGCGTATATTGCATTCCGCCTAACTGCCTTGTTACGAGGGCGGGCGCATAACTGATGTAACTGGTTACACCAATTAAAGGAACCCATATCTTGCTTCCGCAGCTCATTGTGCAAATAGCGTTGTTCATCCACGGTGCTTTCCATTTGAAGTTGCTACTTGGTAATGCTGCATACTTATCCCTCCATGCCTTCTCATCCCAATTCTTCCAAGTCTCATCTATGGTAATCTTTAACGGTCGCAAGTCAAACCACCAAAAGTTGTTAAAGATGTCTCTTGGTGCTTCGATATGACTGATTATCCATAAGTACAACATAGGGACGCAGCACCTCATAGCTCCTTTTCCATGTGTTCGGCAGTGATTAAGAGATAACATGGTTTCCCCCAAGATGGCTGAGGAAGGATTGATCCGGTCATGCTCATATTCGATGAAGACACTTGCTGCTTCTAAACTGATGACCCCAATTTCAGAAGGGAACAACACTAGCCCAAAAATGGCGAAGGCCACCAACCTATATCGTTCGTCTCCCAACTTGCCTTCTTCGGCGTTTTTCTTCATTCGAGCTTCAATGATCTTCCATTTAAAACCCCCTTCAGCAACTCTACACTGGCTGATCTTTCCTAAGCCTAATAAACTGACTACTTCCGAAGCTGTATCTTCAAATCTGCGTCGGTGGTAGATTCGGCAGTTGTCATTTGGAAAATCCAGGATTCTCTCATATTCTTCCAAGGTGGGTGTCATATCGATGTTTCCAAAGGTAAAGCAACGATAACTGGGATCCCAAAAATTCAGAAGGGCTTTGATCGCCGCTGCTTGTACAGGCAACTTCATTATATGTGCAATCCTCCCATATCGCCTTTCAAACAGGGTCTCGTCAACATATTCCATGATAGGCAATAACTTTCCTAAATCGTTTACCATGTGATTTACCTTGGTAATGCATGGTAACCCACTAGCATCGATTCTTGGACATTTTCCTTCGGCGATCTGAGCCAACTCAGACTCTTGCCCATATTCTTGGAAAGAGAGGTACTTAGTCATGATTTCAGCTCAAAACCTGAGTTGATGAAATTAACAATTAATCGTGATGCAAATGAAAATAAGATTCATAACCTAAAGATAAGCTCTATTTATTAAGTGAGAGAGGGTAGTTTTTTTCTATCTGGTCTCGAAAGGTCTCATATCTGCCCAGTGACATTCTTCGTAAAGAAGTATGGGGGCGTTGCAAGGAACAGTTAAGACACGTGTGCCCACCATTACCAAGCAGGCACTCAGATATGAGTTGGGTGTTTCACGCATTTAAACCCTGACCAATAGTCTTAGGGTAAATCTCTAATTCCCCACTTAACTTAAAGTTTGTGTGTGCTTTTCAAAATTGAGGCAAGTGATGCATGAAACAATTATATACAATGCATGAATAATATGCGTGTAAAATAAAAACAAATACGCAAATAAATAACATGAAAGGAATATATTAAAAATAAGCACAGGAAAACACAAATAAATCAGACAAAAACAAAGCTTAGTCTACAAAGTCCCCAGTGGAGTCGCCATTCTGTCGCACCCCCACAAAATTCAAAATTTTCATATTGCGGGTTCGACTGGCGAAAATTTTTTTTTATTTTTATTTGATTTGGTTCTTTGGAGTCGCCACCTAGTATTTTGGTCACTAGGAACCTAACTGGTCTCAGAGATCGAGTACGGAGACTGGTTGCGTAAAGGGAAGGTATTAGCACCCCAAATACGCCCTACCTAAGGTAAGCTGCATTGTTTTATTGTCTGATAAAAATAATAATAAAAAAAACTAAGGTGTTATTGTGTTTTCCTAGTTATTGGTTTGTCTATGGTTCAAGAAAAATCCCCCTCAGTAAGGAGGTCTTTATCTTATCGGGTAAAAATCCTAACCGTTCTAACGTCCATACCAAAATTTTATTAATAATATTTAGGAATACGTTTTACGTATAAATTCGTAATCCCAAATATTAAAAGAAAACAAAAAGATTTTTTTTTTAGAATTTTTGAAATATTGGCCTAGTTCTCATGGCTTGAATAAACTGGTTATTAAAGCCAAAATGCATGTTAATACATATATTGTTTTGAAAATTTTCTTTGTTGTGTGAAAATATGATGTTATAATATTTATGTATATATATTGGAGAGACTAGGCCGTATTTTAAAACAAAAACAATTTTTAGAAAATATTATTTTTTTATGTTTTGACGAAAATCGGGTATTTTAATACTGAGCTTGTATCCTTACGGTATAAAAATACAACCCAATATTAATCCGCTTTTAAAAAATATGCAGAAAAATCAATAACATTTTTAGGGAATTTTTAGAAAATTTTTTGAAAGCAAAAACATTTTTTATTCTGAAAATCTTTGATGTTTTGACGAAAACCGGGTATTTTAATACTGGTTTTGTATCTTTACAGTATAAAAATACAAACCAGAATTAAAACATTTTTGACAAAAAAATATGCAGAAAAAATCAACAATATTTGTTTTAGATTTTTTTCGAATTTTTTTTTTATATATATATAAATACATTTTTTATATATATAACATATATACACATATATAATAATAATAATAATAATAATAATAATAATAATATAATTTAATAATATTATATTTATATATTAAAAGGGCTGGGCCGGCCCAAACTAAACTGGGCCGGACCCAGCCCAACAGTCGTTGGGCCGATCTCGGCCCAACAGGTACTGGCCGAACTCGGCCCAACAGGTACTGGGCCGACCTCGGCCCAAAAAAAATAATTAACCTCGGTCTGGGCCGGACCCGGCCCAGACCAACGGACGGGGCCAGATCTCTCTGGCCCGGTCCACATAGCTCTGGGCCAGACAACGTCTGGCCCAGAGGAAATAAAAAACGCAAGGGGGGGAATTATTTCCCCCCCGTCCCCTGCATGCAGAACGCCTCTGCATGCAGGAGACGAATTTTAAGAAACAAAAAGAAAAAAAAATGTGCAGGGGGGAGGGCAGCGTACCTGGCACGGCGGAGACGACGGCTTGCTGGCGGTGCTGCTGCGGAGACGGTGGCAGCTTGGCTTACGGACGGCGGGTCAGGCGGTTTTCTCTCTCTCTCCTCCCTTCGGGTCTCTCTCTCTCTATTCCTCTCGGTCTCTCTCTCTCTTTTTTTTGTGTTATTCTTTTCTCTTCCCCTCTATCTCGCCGATTCTGTCTCTCTCTTCGGTCTCCTCTCTCTCTTTTTTTTTTTTTTCTCCGGTCCCCCCTTTCTCTCCTCTCGGCCTCTCTCTATTTATAAACAAAAAGGAAACGGTTAGTGCGCCTTCAATCACGCAACGGCTGGTCGGCCACTCTTGCTTTCGGTGGTGGTGGTGGGGACGAGGAGAGAGAGGCGGGAAGTTTTGAAACTTTTCCTTTTTTTTTTTTCGTTTCTGTTGTGTTACAAACGGGGGGAAGGAGACGATGAACAGTGTCGTTCAAAACGACACCGTTCTGCTTTCCTTTTTTTTTTTTTTTTTTTTTTTTTTTGTATATGAAACGGCGTCGTTTTGAATAAAACGCGCCGTTTCATTTAAATGGCCAAACTTCAAATCAGTCCTCCAAATCGGTCCCTGCCCCTCTTGTTGGCCGCCTTTTTCATTTTGGTCCTTGGCATCTGATTTATGCAATTTAGCCCTCAATTGATTAATAAACTTTCAATTTCTTCAATTAGGCCCCTGAACCGAGAAAATAGCAGCCCCTCCATTTACGCGCCTCTTCCAATTTGGTCCCTGGTTTCGGATTTTCTTAATTAAATCCCTAATTGGCCCTTAAACTTCAATTTTTATGCAATTGAGCCCCTGATTTGTCCCAATAAATTCCTAAAAAATATATTTTGGCCCCAGAACTTAAATTTCTTCAAATTAAAGCCCAAATTGACTTAAAAATTAATTTTTCTTGCAATCAAATCCTTCATAAATTCAAATAAAAATCCAATTAAGTCCCAAAAAATCCAATTAAGTCCATAAAAATCCAATTAAGTCCATAAACATCCAAATTTGGGCTTTTCTCCTCAAAATTAAAATTTTTCTTCTCAATAGGGCTTTCATCTTTCAAGAATATACTGTCAAAAATTTAATCCTTGTATTTTTGAATTTCTTGACCAATTTTCTGACTGTTTCCTGAGTGCTTCTGCCTTCTGTTATTTTTTCTAAACTCTTTTGGCTATTTATTTTATTTTTTCGTGGGGACCCAAAAATGGGTTACAACATGCACAAAAAAACATTTTTTTTTTATTTGTTTTTTGTATTCTTGAAAGTCGAAAACCGGATATTTCAACACCGAATTTGTATTTTGTGATGTAAAATACTGCCCGATATTAATCAAAATCACATAAAAACTACGTGGAAAAATCATAAATGAAACAAATATTTTTTTGATTTTTTTTTTGAATGGGTGAACAGTACCGGTGAACAGTAGCACGGGACGAAAACGAGGTATTTTAATACCAGATTTATATTTTTTCCCAACATAAAAAAATGCTGCTTGATATTGATCAAAAATACACGGGAAACTTGTAAAATTACAAAAAAAACCAATTTAATTAACAAAAATAAATAAATAAATAAAAAAACTGGGCGGGATCTAGCCCATCCATCCTGGGATGGGCCTGACCCGGCCCATATACTGTGGGCTGGACTCAGCCTAGCCGCGTGGGCTGGGCTGATGTTCCAGCCCACCAACCAAAAGGCTGGTTACTGTGTTAGCCACACAGTAACCAGCAAATAATAAGGTAGTTACTGTGCCCAGCACAGTAACTACCGAATTATTTTCATTCTTTGCTGCAGAACGTGATTCACGTTCTGCATGCAAAGAATGAAAAAAACCACTGAATGTATAAACGAAAGGCAACAGGGGGGAAGACGAGTACCTGGAATGGTGGCGACGCTGGCGGCAGCGGAGGCGGCAGAGGCGGTGTAGTCGGCGGCTGTCCTCTTTCTTTCTCTCCTCTGTTTCTGTTCACCGTCACCTTGGGTCAGGTTTTTCGTTGTTCCTTCTCTCTGTTCTGCTACTCTTCTTCCTCTGTCTTCTTCTTCAGTTTCCTTCCTCTCTTCTACAACCCCTCTCTCACGTTGTTCTCAGCTTTCTTCTCCCTTTCGGTCCCTCTCCAAAAGCTTGGTTCTCTCTCTCTCCCTCACGGTTTTCTTTCAATAATCTGTCAGCCCTCCCCTCTGTTTTTCTCTTCTTTTTTCCTCTTTCTCCCCCCCTTTTCTCCTGCTGTTCTTCCTCCATTTATAGCCCGTGAGCATGTGTTTTTTTCTTCTCATCGTGGGGTCATACGGCGGCTGGTCGGGCGTGGCTGTCCAGGCGTGCCTCCCTCAGTTTCGGCGGTGCGGTAGGTGGTCGGCCAATCGGTGGGCTGGAGGGACCAACGCCATAAAATATACATTCTTTTTTTTTTTCCTTCTTTACTGCTGTATGTTAGGCGGGGAAGAAAGGGGAACAGTGCCGTTCAAAACGGCGCCGTTTAGCCCTTTTCTGTTTTTTTTTTATTTTTTTATTTTTTTAAGTATGAAACGGCGTCGTTTTGGATAAAACGCGCCGTTTCATTTAAAAAATGGCGCCAGAACGCGCTAAATTCCAAATCAGCCCTCAATCATCTTTTTCTTTTCAATTGCGTCCCTACCAATTTCGGTCCCTGCCCCCATAGTTGGCCGCGTGTTTCACTTTGGTCCTTGGCCTCTGATTTATGCAATTTAGCCCTTAATTGATCAATAAACTTCTAATTTCTTCAATTAGGCCCCTGAATCAATTCAATACAGCTCCCTCTATATTCACGCCTTTTCCAAATTGGTCCCTGGTTTCGGATTTTCACAATTTAGCTCTTAATTGGCCATTAAACTTCCAAATTCATGCAATTAAGCCCCTGATTTGGCCTAATAAATTCCTAAAAAATATATTTTGGTCCCAGAACTTAAATTTCTTCTAATTAAAGCCCAAATTGATTTAAAAATCAATTTTTCTCTCAATCAAAACCCCTAAAAAACCATTAAAAATCCAATCATGTCCATAAACCTCCAAATTTAGGCTTTTTCCTCAAAAATTCATATTTTCCTTCTAAATAGGGCTCCCATTGTGAAACCCTGGAAATTTATAATTTAAATATGTAGATGTGTAAACCCTCATGTAAACGTAAGGTTGAAAGTGGTAATATTTCAATGAGTGATGAAAAACCAAGATTTGAAATAATAGATAAATAATGATATATAATGAAAGAGATGACCTCTACAAAATGAATTTTGGTTTAGAATTCATAAGGACAGAGAAACTAGTAACGTGTTTTGATGGATAAAATAATGAGAAAAATAACCAAATATTTTTAGGAAATAAGTGAGGTAATAAAGAATGCATTATAATAAATGATAGTGCAATGAAAAAGGATAGGACTGGAGGTGCAAGCACCGATTAAAAATCAGTGACGTTATTTTGAAATGGTAATAAGCCCGATAAATAAATAAAGGTGGAAATCCTAAAATGAATGCATTTCAAAATAATATGAAGATTGAACAAGAAAAATCTAGATTGTTTATGAAAAGTCATGAACTGAACAAGTTTATATTAGGAAGCAGAATTCTCAATCTAATGATAGGATCGGGATGAAATTTTGTATGAAGTCTATTAATATGTTTTCCTACCTTGGTTAAATATCTCATCCCAATCGGAGTTTGGTAAAAACTAACGATTTAAGCAGAAATAAACCAGATAGTTTACATGAAAAATAAAATAAAATACATAAAGGCATGAACAAGGGATAAAATTGTAATTATGAAAAAAGGTGCCTATAAAAACTGCAAAGGCCACCAGTTAAAAAAAAAAGGAAAATAAAATAAAAAAAAAAGAAGAGAAAAACGGATAGAGAGAGAGCTGCAGATTTTGGAGTAAAACCAATAATACTCCGGTGACCATATCGCAGGATTCCACCGTTGGATGAAGCTAAGTTTTGGATATGTTGTTCGTCTTACATGTATCTGCGAACTGACCGGAGGGAGTGAAAGCAAAATACCCCATTTGACAGCAATCGTCATCGGAACGTTCCTGAAAAACAACAAGGAAATGCACCTGCAGGGTAGTTTAGTCGCCGGCCGATTTCTCTCTCTTACACCGTTGGATCAAGCTAAGCTTTGGATATGTTGTTGTTATTACACTTATCGCCTAACTGACCGGAGGGATTGGAAGGAACACACTCCAGTTGACAGAAATCATTATCGGAACGTTCCTGAAAAACAAAAAGGAAATGCACCTGCAAGGCAGTTTAGTCGTCGGCCGATGTCTCTCTCTTGCACCGTTAGATCAAGCTAAGGTTTGGATATGTTGTTTTTATTACACTTATAGACTAACGTACCGGAGAGATTGGAAGGAACACACTCCATTTGACAGAAATCCTCATCGGAACTTTCCTGAAAAACAAAAAGAAAATACAGCAGCAGGGCAGTTTGGTCGCCGGCCGATTGCTATTTCTTCAACCGTTGGATCATGTTCAGTTTTGGATATGTGGTGCGCCTAGATGTGTTATGCGTTCTGAACGGTGGAGATCGGAAACGCATCCTCCGGCAAGGTTTCGTGCATGTTCAACAGTAGCTCGTCCAGTTTTAGGTAAGCTCGGTTTTATGCAGATCTAGGTAGATCTAACCGTTGGATCATTATGATGTTGAGATATAGTATGCACAACTCTATGATATGTGATATGACTGTTGGGTTTAGAGCAATAATCAGAATTTGATGACTTATTGCCTTTTGAAGCTATTACTAGTTTTGGCAAAATGTAGCAAGCTTGATTAAATACATGTTTTGATGAATTTAGAATTGTGTGGGTGTAGGTTTTATGGAAGATGTAATGGTAAAATATGTTCTTGTTATTAGTATTATTACAGATTAATTGTGTATTCTTTATATGAGGTGAAGTATGATTATTATGTAGGAATAGTAAGGAACATTGTTATATGAACATGTTGATTGAATACAAAGATAACTTGTTGGTTGTGTGGATATAAATAGGGTCGAACCATGAAGAAATTAAAATGAAAGAAATATTGAAAATAAAACATATTTAAAGCTAGCCATAAGTATTTTTGGCAAATTGATTAATTAATGAAGATTGTCATGGATTCCAACTAGTAGGGTGAAATTGTTTTTATGATAATGATCTAAGAATATTAATTGTTAAGGTTTGCCGCATATGTTTAATCGCACGAGGAGAGAGTGAAAGAAAATGAATAGTTCATCATTTTGTTGTATTAATAATAATATTAGGAGAAATCCCAAAAGGAATGAGTTTCCTTATTTTTGGTCTAATCTTTGCTATATTGTAAAGGTAGGGAAATTGTTTGAATGTTTTGCTTTAGAATTGGTTTGAAATTGTGATTTAATGATGCCAAATGACCTTGGATGATGTTGTTTTTGCAATAAAAATAAGTTGGAAGTTGAAAAGGATTCCCAAGAAATGAAAATCCTCGTTGCCCAAAATTTTAGCTATAAAGGAGGGGCTATTATGATTGTTGATTTTGAGCCTTAAAACAAAATAATTTGGAGTTGGTTTCTTCATAAAAGTTGTATTTCCATGTTTTAGCCTTTCATAGAGATACATCACACCCAAAACTGAGTTTTTACAGCTTTAGTTAGGATTAAGACACTAGATAGTGTTCTGGGTTGGTTAAGCTAAATTGATTGGAATCAGACAATTTTTAATCTTTGCTTGGAATTTGCTGTTGAATGATGGTTTTGATAACAAAATAATAAGAATGAATATAAACATGAAAATGAGTAAGAGTATGAGATCTTAAAGAAAATTCCTTGTGATTGGTTTGAGAATACTAGTTGAATGAGAATTAAATGAACATGTGATGTTGGTTGTATTGTTGATAAAAATTGAATCCCTGGTGGTACAGGGAAAGCTGTGGGGATTGGACAATTGCATGGAGTGGCAGCACGTGCACCTCTTCTAGGTAGGTGACTTACACCTTTCTTTTTTTTCCATACGTTGAATATGGAAATACTTTAATATGATTATTACCGTATTGTTAGAACCGATATTAGATTGTCAAACGCTTAAATGTTGACTAAAAGTTGATTAGCTTCGGCTAATGGCATCCGAATGGATGGCCGGGATGAAGGATTGATTAGCTTCGGCTAATGGCATCCAGATGGATGACCAGGACAAATGAATGATTAGCTTCGGCTAACCGGGACGAACGATTGATTAGCTTTGGCTAATGGCATCCAAAAGGATGGCCGGGACGAACGATTGATTAGCTTCGGCTAATGGCATCCGAAAGGATGACCGGGACGAACAATTGATTAGCTTCGGCTAATGGCATCCGAAAGGATGACCGGGACGAACGATTGATTAGCTTCGGCTAATGGCATCAGAAAGGATGACCGGGACGAACGATTGATTAGCTTGGCTAATGGCATCCGAAGTGGATGATCGGGGTGAGTGAATGGTTAACCTCAGCAAATAATGCCTTAAGAGGATAGCCAGGTTTAAGATTATGGTTGATTGCAAAATAAATAAAATAAAATTGGTACATCTATATGTACTACTAGCTGTTTATACCAAGTACATGACGATATTATAAATGTTAATGCTTCATTTAACTGCCAGACCGTTAGTTATCATTATTAGTATTCTTAAGTATTTGCATTCTCTTAAATGTTTTGTACTGCTGCAGGGACATCACACCAACGAGATGTCTAGGAAACCTGATACACGGGAACCTATTTTTGCAAGGAATCATGTAGATGCATTCTAAATCATAATGTATTTTGTATGAATCAATGTACTGAATGTATAACTGGAGGCTGGGTAATTTGTATGGAATTACTAGATGTACTGGTAACCAAGGAAGGTTAACCAAATATGTGGGTAATTATATGAAATTACCAAAATTATTGGCAATTGAGATGAGTTAGCCAGATAGTTAAGTTTTGAAAAGATTATGTGAATCAATTGATTGAAGTTAGAAGTAGTAAATTCTAAATGTTATGAGTAAAATAATTAATGTATGACTAAGAGTTTGAGTAAATTAATTAATGTGGTTATTGGGTAGACACAATGATTTGGAGATTGGAGGGGAATTGATAGATAATTAATTACCATAGAGTTGGTGGCTAAGGATACATTACAGTGATACTTAACATCATAATGATGGTGGCTAAGGGCATAAATTGATACTTGGCACTGTAATGAGGGTGACCAAAGTTATGTGAAGGATGCTTAGTGACCGTGGTGTCGATAACTAAGATTGTGTGTATATGATACTTGGCAACCATGGTTAGAATGCATATGAGGTTAATAAGAAAATGAAAGGGATTCGATATGAATGGAAGAATCAAATGGCATGAATTAGCTACCAGGTTTGGATGGCTAATGGTATCGAAGAGGTTTCATCGGTGCTGGTATATTTTAAATTGATTAGTCTAGCCCAATATTAGAAGACTAATGATATTAATGAGATTTATTAGTTTCAACGATTACCTTCTAGCAACAGATTTAGAAAAGAAAAAAAAACAATATTGATTAATTATTCCAAAAGAATGAGATAAGCTAATGATATCAAGAGAGGAATATCTTGGTATCAAGTGAAAATTGACTTATAAGGAGATGATGTTCACAAACCGTTGAGTGGTGTTGAGATTTCCATGATGGAATTATTCTTGGCAAATGAGATAGGATATTAGATGGATATTGGTAATAGATGGAAAATATATGTTGTAAAAGAGGTTTATGCCTAATTTTATATATAAAAAGAAATTCCGTAGAGATTATTGTCTGCCATTGTTATTGATTGTTACTATATTTTATATTTATGTGTACATGTTAATTTCTATTATCAGGTCCACCAGGGTTGCGTCAAGGGTAATACTAGTTTAGTTATCTTTTGCTTTTGACCATGTAAATTAATTGTAAATTAAAAGACTTATCTCCTAAAACTTGAGATGTAATATAAATCCGTAAATTTGAATGTATGTCTTTAATCTAATGGTTGAAACTCTTAGTACCTTTTTGACCATGCATGTTTACAGTTGAAATTGAATCTTTTATTTGAATTGCATTATATGATGTTATTGAATAAGATGTGTTGTGTTGATGAGAATGAGTTGGGTTGAGGCCCAGGATGATTGGGTCGTGATTTTGAGTTATTATAAGTGTAAAAGGGTATATGTCGATAACTTGGGACCTACCGGTACAGGGGAGACTCTGCCAAAATTTTGGTGGAAATTTTGGTGGAACCTGTATATATATATATATATATATATATCAAAAAAAATTTTACCTGAAATTTTCCAATATATTGCGAAAAAGAATGTAGAAAAATCCGGGCCGTTACACCCATCCTTTAAGAATATACTGCCAAAAATCCAATCTTTGTATTTTTAACCTCCTGGACCAATTTTCTGACCTCCTTTGGCTATTTATTTATTTATTTTATTTTTTATTTTTTTTTTGCGGGGACCCAAAAATGGGTTAGAATAGATGCCCCCTCTTTACAATGCTTACGAAGCAAGGACTTTGCAAAGTAAGTTTTGTAAAGATAAACAAAAATAAACTTCCGAAACTGATCTTCTCATAACTTGGTTGATCCAAAACCCTTCATTTATAGCAATTCTCTCCAACCAGAACTAAAATCTTTGTGTGGCTAGGCTAAACTGAGATCCCTTCGCCGATCCCCTTCAACCAGAACCGAAAAAAAAATCCTTTCCAATCAGGTTAAACTGAGATCCCTTCGCCGATCCCCTTTGACCATAACCAAGGTCTGTGTGGTTGGGCTGAACTGAGATCCCTTCGCTGATCCCCTTCAACCAGAACCAAAATCCTTTCCAATTAGGTTAAACTGAGATCCCTTCGCCGATCCCCTTTAACCATAACCAAGGTCTGTGTGGTTGGGCTGAACTGAGATCCTTTCGCTGATCCCCTTCAACCAGAACCAAAATCCTGTGTGGCTGGGCTGAACTTAGATCCTTTTGCTGATCCCCTTCAACCAGAACCAAAATCCTGTGTGGTTGGGCTGAACTGAGATCCCTTCGCCGATCCCCTTTAACCAGAACCAAAATCAAATCCTTTCCAATTAGGTTAAACTGAGATCTCTTCGTCGATCCCCTTTAACCATAACCAAGGTGTGTGTGGTTGG
Source organism: Populus alba x Populus glandulosa (assembly GCA_033617975.1). Lineage (NCBI taxonomy): Eukaryota > Viridiplantae > Streptophyta > Magnoliopsida > Malpighiales > Salicaceae > Populus > Populus alba x Populus glandulosa. The sequence goes on from CM066161.1 coordinate 10,527,909, forward strand.
GCTGAACTGAGATCCCTTCGCTGATCCCCTTCAACCAGAACAAAAATCAAATCCTTTCCAATTAGGTTAAACTGAGATCTCTTCGTCGATCCCCTTTAACCATAACCAAGGTGTGTGTGATTGGGCTGAACTGAGATCCCTTCGCTGATCCCCTTCAACCAGAACCAAAATCAAATCCTTTCCAATTAGGTTAAACTGAGATCTCTTCGTCGATCCCCTTTAACCATAACCAAGGTGTGTGTGGTTGGGCTGAACTGAGATCCCTTCGCTGATCCCCTTCAACCAGAACCAAAATCAAATCCTTTCCAATTAGGTTAAACTGAGATCTCTTCGTCGATCCCCTTTAACCATAACCAAGGTGTGTGTGGTTGGGCTGAACTGAGATCCCTTCGCTGATCCCCTTCAACCAGAACCAAAATCCTGTTGTGGTTAATCCTGCGATTCCTTCTAGCAATCTCCTTTAACCATAAATATGTTCCTTCTTCAAGATGATAAGGTTTGAATTGAAAATTCTTCTTGATTGATCTTCCTATTCCTTTGAGATTTCCCTAATGTTAGAGTTTAATCTCATCTTCTTCCCATTCCTGGGTCAAAACCATGAGTCTTTGTTGTTTCTCCAAATCAACAATTCTTTCTTTGACCCTAATCTTGCTGGACTATCTTGAGGATTTTTTTTTTTTTAACCAAGTCAAAAAATGTTTGATGCAATGCTTTGTGGTTGGATGCCATGCATGCATCCTTACCTGTTTTGGAAACATAGGTCCCCTCACTTCCTTCAATTTCTGACACTCTCTCTTGATACGACCTTGTTCATGTGCTCGCAATGGCATGCTGGATTCCTTTCTCATCAAGTCTCTTCTTTCCATCTCATCCCAGGGAAGAAAATCCCCAACCTTGTCATTAGGTGACCCTTTTTCTAAAATGCATGCTTTGTCATTGCTTCTTACATGCTCTTATCAGTGCTTTAATTTGTTTTTCTCGAATTAAAGGCTTTTTGGTTTTCGTTCCAACACGCAACAAAATCTTTTCAAAAAAATCCTTAAGACTTGAATTTGTACATGACAACCGGAACCTTCAAAATATGCATCAAAAACTCTTTAAAGCAAATCCTATTTTGGTTTTTGGACTGCAGTTTGTCTTTAAGCCAAGGCTTTTATCCAAGGTGGCCTTCTGTTTAAGCTTTAAGTATCTGTATCTATGTGAAGAAGCTGTGTAGAAAAGGGAAATGTTTCCTAAAAGCGGATTATCACTCATTTGTCAAATCCTATGAGATATGAGACCAACGTTTATTAACCCAAATTATGTGCACTTGATTAGAAAGGACTTCTGAATGCTTGTAATGTAGGCTATGTCTATGGGATATGAAAGAAAAGGACGCTTTAAAGCTCAACAGTGTTTGAGGGTTTAAGGACTTAAGACCACTCTTTTTTCGAAACTGACTCATCGGTTGCATTTGGAGAAGCCTGCTTAAGGATCCTCCTCTTGGTCTTCAAGCATTATCAAACTATCATCTTTTTTCTTTTTCTTTTCATGGGATTGCCCCCAATTGTGGGGTTCTAACATTCAAATATCTACGTCCTCTTTTCTTTCTCTCCTTTTTTTTTTTGTGTTTTGTCAACCCTTTTCTTTCTCTTTTTTTTTTTACCATTTTTTTCATCCTTAACAAAAGATCTCTTATTGCCCCCAGTGTAGGGTGTGGTCTTAGTCGGGTTTTCATAAAGAAGAAACTCAATCCGACTCAAATAGGGACTACAAAGGATAAAATTTTTAGAAAGTGAAGGGATGACAAAGATGGCCTTTCCTCATTTCAAAACGCACATTATTAGGATTGATAAACCTTGTTCTTATCTTGGAAGGAAACATGCTATCAGGGGCAGGGTTTCATCATATGGTTAGCTTTAGGGTTTGCTTGGTTCAGTCACCTTTTTACTAGGAAGAGCTTAAATTTCATTTTTGAGCGTTTTATGATATATTCCTTGTAATCATGCACAAAACCGATTCTTTCGAGAGATTTTTTTCGGAAAGAAACAAATTACGCATTGTGAGATCCATGCAATGAAAAAAAAAGGGTTCTTTACACAAAGAAATCATGGCCAAACTTGCTTTATTTATTTTAGGAGAAAGCTGAACACATTAGACATAATATCTCTTTACAGAATCAGAATTCACAGGTCTGGCTAGATCTTCTCCATCCATTCTGGACAACTTCAAAGCTCCTCCTGAGAAAGCCTTCTTCACTATATAGGGACCTTCATAATTTGGGGCCCATTTGCTTCAATCTTCTCCCGGTAAAGCCAATAGTTTCTTTAGCACTAGATCTCCTTCCTGGAATATGCGAGGTCGGACCTTCTTGTCATATGCCTTGGCCATCCTCTTCTGGTAAAGTTGGTGATGACAGATTGCAGCCAACCTCTTTTCACTGATCAGGTTTAACTGTTCATATCTTACTTTGGCCCATTCAGCTTCTTCTAACCCTGAATCCATTAAAACCCTCAACGAAGGTATTTCTACTTCCAAAGGCATCACCGCCTCCATTCCATATACCAGAGCATACGGAGTAGCTCCTGTCGAGGTCCTTACGGCAGTGCGATATGCATGGAGAGCGAACGACAACATCTCATGCCAATCCTTGTAAGTGATTACCATCTTCTGAATAATTTTCTTGATGTTCTTGTTGGCTGCTTCCACGACACCATTCATCTTGGGCCTATATGGTGAGGAATTTGAATGCTTGATTTTCCACTTGGTGCAAAGCTCCACGATCATTTTGCTATTGAAATTCTGTGCATTATCGGTCACTATCTTGTCTGGTGGACCATAGCGACAAATCAAATCTTTTTCTATAAACTTCTTCACCACTTTCTGTGTTACATGAGCATACGAACTGGCTTCTACCCATTTCGTGAAGTAGTCAATAGCTACGAGGATGAATCTATGACCATTGCTGGCTTTTGGGTTAACTGGTCCAATCACATCAATTCCCCACATCGCAAATGGCCAAGGAGATGTTAGGTTAATCAGAGGGGTTGGAGGTGCATTGACCTTATCACTATGTACCTGACACTTGTGACATTTCCTGACATAGTCGATGCAGTCTTTTTCTAATGTCATCCAGAAGTAACCAGCCCTTTGTATCTTCCTTGCTACCATATGCCCGTTAGCATGAGTTGAACAAATCCCTTCATGCACCTCCCGTAAAGCATTTTTAGCATCTGTCTCATTCAAACACCTTAGCAAAGTTCCATCAAATGATCTTTTGTACAAAATCTCTCCGTCCAGGTAGAAATCCATGGCCAGCCTTCTTAGGGTTTTCTTATCCATCTTCGAAGCTCCTACTGGATATTCCTGATTTTGCAACAAATTCTTGATATCGTAGTACCAAGGCTTTCCATCTACCTCTCCTTCAACTGAGTAGCAATGAGCTGGGTTATTTCTGATGTCTATGTGTATGGGATGTACCTTATGCCCGAGATCCATTGTTGCCATAGCAGCTAATGTGGCCAAAGCATCCGCAAAATGGTTCCTTTATCTTCCTAGATGGGTGAACCTTATCTCTTCGAATTCTTCTGACAGTGTGGATAAATATTCCTGGTATGGCCTCAACTTTTCTTCCTTTGTTTGCCACTCTCCTTTCACCTGACAGATAATCAACATTGAGTCCCCATATACATCTATCTTTCTGATCTTCAACTCTAATGCAGCTTCTAAACCCAAGATACAAGCCTCATATTCTGCAGTATTGTTGGTACATTCAAAACACAATTTAACTGAAACTGGATATTGTTTCTGGTCCGGAGAGATGATCACCGCACCGGCCCCATTACCATAAACATCTACTGCTCCGTCAAAAAACATGGTCCACCAATCTGTCTTCTCTTCTCCCACTACTGATAATACATTTTCATCAGGGAAATCAAAATCTAATGGCTCATAATCTTCCACCGCATTATCAACCAAGTGGTCTGCAATGGCGCTTCCTTTCACGGCTTTCCTTGTCGTATAAACTATGTCATATTCTGACAACAAAACTTGCTGCTTGACCGCTTTTTATGATCGGCTTGTTTTAACTCGCAAGTGCACGAGTGTGCGATGTAGCAATTAACTCGGTAAGATCGAGGTCATATCCACAGAGAGCTAGATCTGGAAATTAAGCTAGGTAACAACAAAAAAAACTCAAGAGAAATTAAATTAACAATAACTTGGTTGAAAATAATTGATGGATTTGTTTTCAAAGATGAAAAAGTGTAAATAGATTTTAAAAGACAAGAAAAAGTAAGTCTTGGTCCAAATCAATTTTAATGGTGATGTATTGGTGATTTCTTCAACATATATAAGATAACTCAACCTAATATCAACGATGGTGATATTAGATCGGAAGATATTACAATGAAGTTTAAAAAGATGAAGATTAATTATTGCTTAAGAATGAACAAGTACTTTCAAATTAAGTAAGACATTGAATCAAGCAATCTCTATACCAAAACTAAGGTTTGTGCATAAAAATTCAAGATTATAACATTACCTAAATGATTTCTAAAATTTCTTTGCAATAATAAAACATTCATGAAGAAGATGAGAAGATAATCATTAACATTCATTCATATCTTAAAGAACTCACCTCAATCACCATCATCCTTGATTTGGATCCAAGAAAGAGATTAGCCAACCATGATTATATATAAGAACACTTTAATAAACATGAAATAACTTGAATCAAACTGAAATAATAAGTTTTACAAACTAAAGAATCGAAATCTACAAAGAAGAACACAACAGAATTTCAGTAAAAATTCGGACACAAATCTGACTCTAACTTTGGACAGCAATTCGACCCTCTTAGAAGCCTCTCCTGGAGATGGATATTAGAGACATATTTATAGGCAATTCTAGTAGCTTTCTAGATCATTAAAGAACAGCTAAAGAAATCTCAATTTGGTTGTAACCTGAGTATCCATCAAGAAAACAATAGAAAGCTCTTCCGGCTACTCTTTCAAGCACTTGGTCTAAAAATGGAAACGGAAAATGGTCCTTCCTAGTCACCATGTTCAACTTACGATAATCAATGCACATACGCCATCCAGTTTGGATTCTAGTTGGTACTAGCTCATTATTTTCATTCTTCACTACTGTGACTCCAGATTTTTTAGGAACAACTTGGGTTGGACTAACCCATTTTGAGTTTGCAATGGGGTAAATGATACCCGCATCAAGCAGTTTAAGCACTTCACCTCTCACTACTTCCTTCATGTTTGGGTTTAGTCGTCTTTGCATTTGCCTCACAGATTTAGCCTCTTCTTCAAGATAAATTCTATGTGTACATAAAAGAGGGCTAATTCCTTTCAAGTCAGTGATTGTCTACCCAATTGCTTTCTTGTGTTTTCTCACCACTCTCAAAAGTTCTTGTTCCTGCTCTATGCTAAGTTTTGATGAAATCACAATAGGATATGATTCATCTTCCCCTAGAAATGCATACTTAAGATCACTCGGTAAAGGCTTCCTTTCTGGTTTATAAGGTCGGACAAGAGATGCCTCCACTTTCACTTGGGGTGAAATCAAAGGCTCAAACGATGGGGTCCATTAACCTATTGACATAATAGGCATTGGATCCAGATAAGTCTCGAGTTCTTTTACTTCCTCATCAACACATTCCAAAGAATAAAGTCTTTCATCATGAATTAAAGTTCTTTCCAATGGATCCTTTACCCATTCTCTCTCAAAGTGTTCTTGACAAATTGTTTGGATCAAATCTACCTCTCTAATGTCCTCATGTTCACCAATTTGTTTGGAGACATTGAATATGTTCATCTCCACAGTCATATTCCCAGAAGACAATTTCATCACCCCATTCCTACAGTTAATTAAAGCATTGGATGTAGCTAGGAAAGGTCTACCTAAGATGACTGGGATGGGAGCATTAGAACCTTGAATAGGTGCGGTGTCTAACACAACAAAATCAACAGGAAAGTAGAATTTATCTACTTGGACCAACACATCCTCAACAATACCCTTAGGAATCTTGATTGACCTATCAGCTAATTGAAGGGTGATTCGAGTAGGCTTGATTTCTCCTAAACCTAACTGTTCGTAAACAGTGTAGGGTATCAAATTCACACTTGCTCCTAAATCCAACAAAGCTTGGTCTATCTTATGACTTCCAATAATGCATGAAATGGTAGGACAACCAGGATCTTTGTATTTGGGAGGGGTCTTAAACTGGATGATGGCACTAGCATGCTCAGTTAGAAAGGCTCTTTCTTTCACATTCAATCTCCTTTTGACTGTGCATAAGTCCTTAAGGAACTTTGCATAAGATGGGACTTGTTTAATTGCATCAAGGAGTGGAATGTTGACTTTCACTTGTTTGAACAATTCATAGATTTCCGAGTTCACAAGATCATGTTTAGGTTTCCCTAACCTCTGTGGAAATGGTGCTCTAGGAACAAATTCTAAATCACTCACTTTGACTCCAATTTTTCTTGAATCATCTCCTTTCTCACTTATCTCTTTCTCATTTATCTCGCCTTCTTTGTCACTCAAACTCTCATTTGTCACTTGTGTTTTGATTCCCTCTTCACTCTCCCTAGATTTCTCCTCCACAATACCTTTAGGAATCCCAAAACCTATAGCTTTGTCAACAATCTTTCCACTTCTAAGGGTAGTGATGGCTTGGACTTCTTCATGGTTTGAAGGTTCACCAAGTGAAGATTCACTCATGTGTACCTGACCTCTAGGATTTGGCATTGGTTGAGCTGGGATCTTTCCCTTCTCTTAAATGCTTAGTGATTGAGTCAACTTGGTTAGTTGACTTCGAATGTCATCTAAGGTCCTATTGGTCTGGTCTTGAAATTTGTAAGCTTGGTTGTTGATTCCTCCTTGTGTTTGCATGAATTGTTGAAGAGTATCCTCTAGGGATCTCTTATGAGGTGGTTGGTACGTGTTATGTGTGGGAGTATGAAATGGTTGGGGTGGAGGTTGAAATGTTTGAGGTACTGAAGAGCCCTCATTTCTCCATCCAAAATTTGGATGGTTCCTCCATCCAGGATTATAGGTCTCAGAGTAGGGATTGCCTACTTGGTTTGAAAATGGCTTTCTAACATTACTTGAATCAGAAGTTTGGCCATATAGCACTTCCTTGAAGGCTGGAATGGTAGGACACTCAGTTGTCCTATGCCGTTTGCTCTCACAAACAACACAACTTTTCTCTTGTTGTTCACTCATGACATGCACTTTTTTAATCTCAAGAGACTCTACTTTCCTAGCCAATGAGGCTAATCTAGCATTAAGATCATCAGTCTCTTTTAATTGGAACTTCCCACTTGAATGAGAAATGGTGTTTCTAGACTCAACATGAAGTGGGAGAGAAGTCTCCCATTGCTTTGTGTTTTCAGCCAATTGATCAAAAAAATCGAAGGCTTCACTTGGTTCTTTGTCATAAAACTCACCATTACACATGGTTGACACTAGTTTTTTAAAATCTGCGGTAAGAGAGTCGTAGAAGAAACTCACTAACCTCCACATCTCAAAACCATGGTGGGGGCATGCATTTAACAAGTCTTTGAACCTTTCCCAAGCTTGGTGAAATGACTCATTTGGACTACAAGAAAAATTCATCATTTGACGTTGTAAGGCTGCCGTCCTATGAGTGGGGAAGTATTTTTTCAAAAATTCAGCTTGCATTTCTCTCCATGTACCTATAGACCTAGGACGTAAGGAGTTTAGCCAAAGCTTGGCTTTATCCTTTAGAGAGAATGGGAACAATTTAAGCCGAATAGTTTCCTCAGTGCATGTTCTATCAATAAAAGTATTACATACCTCTTCAAAGTCCTTAATGTGTATGTATGGATTTTCAGAATCCATACCGTGAAATGTGGGAAAAAAGTTGAATCATGCCCGGTTTCAAATTGAAAGCTTGTTGGTTAAGAGGCAAGATAATACATGAAGGTGTACTTTGTCTAGCCGGGTGAAGATACTCTCTAAGAGTTCGAAAATTAGGTTGATCATTAAATTGTGGAGGTCCATTACCTTGAACACTCCCTTCACCCTCTAGATCTTCAACATTAGCCATGATAAAATAATAATAATAATAATAATATAACAATTATATGAATACGAAAGGAAAGGAGAGAAAAAAAAAACAAATAAAAAAAAAACAAATAAAAGATTGCAAATAAAAGTAAATGAAACGTACAAGATAAAGTAATGGCTCAAAAATAAAAATACAACAAATTAAGAAATTCACTCTCCAACTAATAAACAATATTAACAACAATAAACATTAAAAGATAAGTATAACAAGCATGAATAAAGAGGCGGTAATACCGGCCAAGCACTTCAAACAATAAATATAAAGGAAATAATAACAATAAATAACAACAAAATAAAATAAACAAATAACAACAAAATAAAATAAACAAGAGACGGTAATACCGGCCAAGCACTTCAAACAATAAATATAAAAGAAATAACAACAATAAATAACAACAAAATAAAATAAACAAGAGGCGGTAATACCGGCCAAGCACTTTAGACAATAAATATAAAAGAAATAACAACAAAAAATAAAATAAACAAGAGGCGGTAAAACCAGCCTTATAATATAAATAATAAATATTAGAAACTAACTAGAATAAACAATAAAAGAAAAATGGTTGAACCAACCAAAATCCAACAATTAATAGTCCAATATCTAAAAAGTTGAGGTCAAATTTTTTTTTTTTAGGCGGTAAAACCAGCCATTTGATTTTTTATTTATATGAATTTTTTTTATTTTTCAATAATCAAATATAAATTTGTTACCTTTGCTTGCTAGCTCCCCGACAACGGCGCCAAAATTGCTTGACCACTTTTTATGATCGGCTTGTTTTAACTCGCAAGTGCACGAGTGTGCGATGTAGCAATTAACTCGGTAAGATCGAGGTCATATCCACAGAGAGCTAGATCTGGAAATTAAGCTAGGTAACAACAAAAAAAACTCAAGAGAAATTAAATTAACAATAACTTGGTTGAAAATAATTGATGGATTTGTTTTCAAAGATGAAAAAGTGTAAATAGATTTTAAAAGACAAGAAAAAGTAAGTCTTGGTCCAAATCAATTTTAATGGTGATGTATTGGTGATTTCTTCAACATATATAAGATAACTCAACCTAATATCAACGATGGTGATATTAGATCGGAAGATATTACAATGAAGTTTAAAAAGATGAAGATTAATTATTGCTTAAGAATGAACAAGTACTTTCAAATTAAGTAAGACATTGAATCAAGCAATCTCTATACCAAAACTAAGGTTTGTGCATAAAAATTCAAGATTATAACATTACCTAAATGATTTCTAAAATTTCTTTGCAATAATAAAACATTCATGAAGAAGATGAGAAGATAATCATTAACATTCATTCATATCTTAAAGAACTCACCTCAATCACCATCATCCTTGATTTGGATCCAAGAAAGAGATTAGCCAACCATGATTATATATAAGAACACTTTAATAAACATGAAATAACTTGAATCAAACTGAAATAATAAGTTTTACAAACTAAAGAATCGAATCTACAAAGAAGAACACAACAGAATTTCAGTAAAAATTCGGACACAAATCTGACTCTAACTTTGGACAGCAATTCGACCCTCTTAGAAGCCTCTCCTGGAGATGGCTATTAGAGACATATTTATAGGCAATTCTAGTAGATTTCTAGATCATTAAAGAAAAGCTCATTTGGACATCTGAGTCAAAAGTTATGGGCAAAACACCGAAAGATGTTCTGGAAAATTAAATCAGGCTAGCTTGGAGAACACTTTGGTGCACGTTTTTCTTCCTCCTTTATGAGCTGTTTCTTTCTTCTTGTTGACCCAAAATAATGTCACAATGTCCCCTCTAGCTTTCCATCCATGTGCTTGCCCTCTTGAATCAATTAATTGCCCAAAATAAATCAAATATTATTTGTTGTGTGGACATGTAAGATCATGGATTGTGCTTGGGCTGATTTGGAGGCTGATTTGGGGGCTGATTTGGGGCTGGATTTAAACATCAAATAAGTATACAATTGTACCTATTATTTGGGCTAAGATTGACATTGAAACCTTGAGTGTTTGATGGTTGAAGTTTGCACACAACATAAGGTAAGTTTGGGCTTGAAATGGATCATATGATATTCTTTTCTAGAATTGGAAAATAATTGATTTTTTGGGCAAATTTGGAGCACTTATTTGAACCAAGATTTGCTTCAATCTTCAACTAAATTTCTCTTCAATTCTTTGTTCCGAATTCCGACGTTGAATTTTCTGAAATAATTCATTTAAGCTCCAAAAACCTATCGAAACATTAAAAGAAACTTCATTACTAAAAAGCACATCACTTATTATAAAAAATTCAAATAAAAACAATAAATACATATGTAAAATAAAAGACTTAATGATACTTTTGATGCACAATCACATGCCACCTTGCAATTCGACTTGAGAGATAGGGCTTGTCACAGATGTACCTTAGTGGATCAACCTTTGAAATCAACAAAGTGGTGTGGTACAACATGTAATGTCGCAATCTTTTTGTCGCCCATACCAATGCACAATAGAGTTTCTCTATCACCGTGTATCTAGACTCACATTCGGTGAACTTCTTACTAAGGTAATAAATGGCCCTCTCTTTCCTTCCAGTTTCATCATGCTGACCCAATACACACCCCATAGTTGTTTCAGTTACTGTCAAATACAGTATTAAAGGCCTTCCTGATACAAGAGGAACAAGCAAAGGCGGATTTTGTAAGTATTGCTTGATTTTATTGAATGCCTCCTCGCACTCCTCATTCCAAATCCCAGGATTCTTTTTCCTCAATAGCCGAAAGACAGGTTCACACGTTGTGGTTAGCTGAGCTATAAATCTGGCAATATAGTTCAATCTTCCCAAGAATCCTCTCACCTCCTTCTCCGTCTTTGGGGATGGCATGGATTGGATGGCTTTCACCTTATCAGGATCCACCTCTATACCTTTATCACTTACTATGAATCCGAGCAACTTTCCTGACTTAACTCCAAACAAACATTTGGCAGGTTTGAGCTTCAGTTCATATTTTCTCAAACGCTCGAATAACTTCCTCAAAACCTTTACATGGTCGTCTTCCCTCTTGGACTTGGCAATCATATCATCTACATACACCTCAATTTCCTTATGCATCATATCATGGAATAAAGTCACCATGGCTCTCTGATAAGTGGCTCCTGCATTCTTCAAACCAAACAGCATAACCTTGTAGCAAAAGGTTCCCCATGGTGTAACAAAAGTCGTTTTTGCCTTATCTTCTAGAGCCATCTTTATCTGGTTGTATCCCGAGAAACCATCCATAAAGGAATATGTGGAACTACGTGCAACATTGTCCACCAAAACATCTATATGTGGCAATGGAAAATCATCATTGGGGCTAGCTTTATTCAAATTTTGGAAATCCACACAGACTCTAATCTTTCCCTCCTTCTTTGGTACGACAACAATGTTGGATACCCATTGTGGATACTTGACTACTTCCAGAAAGCCTGCATTCCATTGCTTCTCGAGTTCTGTCTTAACTTTGATCCAAACATCCGGGTGAGCTCTTCTCAACTTCTGCTTGACTAGCTTGCAACCTTCCTCCAGCGGTATCTTATGCACGACGATATTTCTATCCAAACCAGGCATATCCTCGTAGGACCAAGCAAAAACATCTACATATTCTTGTAAGAAGGCCTTTATTTTTATTCTTTCCTCAGAAGTGATTAAGGTCCCTATTTTCAATTCTTTTTTAATCTGATCATTACCCACGTTTATGGTTTCTAGTTCTTCCGCAGCTGGTTCCCAGGTTTGTTCATGTTGCTCTACTAACTTTGTAAATTCCTTAACATTGCTTTCATCCCATTCTTCTCCTTCCATGGTGATAACATGTTCGTTAAAGTTTGGCCATTCATTCTCGATGCTAAGTGTATGTGATGTTGTGGAAGATCCGCTTTCAGGGTTCCTGAAAGCGGAAAGTGTTGGTGTAAATGCACAGATAAAGGGACAAATTTGGAAAACGCTTGATCTCATTACTTCAAACAAAAGATGGGCTCAAAGACAACGACAAAATCTAATTGACATCATGAGCCTTGATTGTCAACTAGGGAAAATAAAGCAAACAAAAGCAATGACAAAAGCATGTTTAAAGCAGACAAAGTTGGTTTACATTTTAAACACTACTGGGGCTTCTTGAGTCACCCAATTTTGAAACTTCTCGCCATCGGCTAGCTTTCGGATGAAGGTTTTAGCAGAGACTTCTTCCAGTGTGTGGATAGTCAGTTGTGTGCTTCATCCTCCCTTCCCGCTACCGTCTTCATGTTACCTCCTTCCACTTCATCCTCTTCCAAGGTGTTTATGCTCATATTTGATAGTTGTTGACCAAGGCTTTCTGCTCCTTTATCGGGTTGCATTACATATGCAACTTTTGGGAATGTCACTCTAAGGGGAGGGATTTCAAGCTTCTCTTCTTCAGGCTCTCTCCCTTCAATCCTAGCCATTCTTCTTTCCCTTCTCCGACTAGCAGCCCATCGATGATCCTCTTTTGTAGGTTTATACCCCAGCCCAAATCTTTGATCAACACATTTCATCTTTATCAGGTTAGCCCATTTTGGTACCTTAGTTATAAGATTATACAGAAAAGGGATCCCACGTTCCAAGAAACAATGAGCTGCCATCCTTGCTGCTTCTGAGATCTTTGGCTTTTTTAGTACTGTATTTTCAGGTACCCAGTCAGTGTTTACAATCTCAAAAGCATGGATATTATCATCCTTACAATCTTCCGCCTCAATAAAAGGTATGGCTACATTCTTTATCATGGAGATTGTTTCCTCAGCTTTGACAGTCACCAACATCCCGTTCATGATATACTTCAAGCATTGGTGTAATGATGAAGTTACCGCCCCAGCCGCATGGATCCAAGGTCTCCCTAACAACATACTATAGGAAGGGTGGATGTCCATAACTTGAAACGTTATTAAGAACATTTGCGGCCCCACATATAGCTCCACTTCTAAAATCCCCATTACTGGTCGAGGTGAGCCGTCATATGCTCTGACCACCATGGTACTTGGCTTTATATGAGATGCATCGATCGGCATTTCTTTCAAAATATGCTTTGGCAACACATTAAGAGCCGAGCCATTATCGACGAGCACCTTCCCTATTAGGCAGTCTTTGCTCCTAACAGTAATGTATAAAGGCTTGTTGTGTCCGGTACCTTCAGCATCAAGCTCATCAGACGTGAAGTAGAGGTAATTAGTTGCGTGGATTCTCCCCACCAAATGCTCCATGGTTTTCTGTTCAATGTCTTGGGGTACATACGCCTCATTCAAAACTTTTTGCAAAGCGTTCCGATGTGGCTCAGAGCTGAGTATCAAAGACATTAGGGAGATCCTAGCCGGAGTCTTTTTTAGTTGATCCACTATGCAGTATTCACTATGTTTTATCAACTTCAAAAATTCATTTGACTCCTCTTCAGTTACTGGCTTATTAACTTCTGTTGCTTTGTCAAGATCTACCACTTCTTTGCCTTTTGCCTTCCTCAACTCTTCGGGAGTGAAACACCGGCCACTCCGAGTTAACCTACTGATTTCAGTTTGGAACAAAGGAAGAGGGGCTTGAATGTTGGCAGCAAAACCATAATTATAAGGCATGGCATTATGGTTTCCTTTGGTGTAGGAAGGTTTAGCCAAGATTAATTTTGGTGGTCCATTAGCCGTTGGTTGGACCCTACATACTCTGGACATCTTATCTTGACCCTCCATCATACTCACCCCACGACTGTCTTCCATGGGTTCGATCCTCAATTCTCCCAACGTCATCATTTTCGCAACCTTCTCGCGAAACTCGATACAGTCTTCAATATGATGTCCCTCTATCCCATGGAACTCACAATAGTCACATCCCTCCAAATGGGCTTCGACATTTATCTCGAGAAATCCTGATTTTAACAACATGTCATATAACCCCTTCATGGATACCTTTAACGCCTTGCTTTGATTCCCAACTTCTATCATGCCCACTCCACTATTACTTGTAGCATGATTAGGTAATGGATTTGAATTGATGCTGGGCATGTCTTCGAAGGATACCCACCCCCTTTTGATAAGCTCTAATAATCTCCTTTTAAAGGCGTAACAGGTTTCAATTCCATGCCCCGGATTGCCGGCATGGTATTCGCAAGTTAGTTCGGGTTTATACCATATAGGAAAGGGTGGTTGGATTGGCGGTAGAAGGACCGAAGCTATCTGTCCAATGCTCAACAATTTAGCATACAAGTCTTTTAAAGGCATGGGTAATGGAGGTAATTGTTCTGAAGTGTATCTTGTAAATGGCCTTTGGTGGTTGTTTTGGGTGTTTGATTGATGATTGGGGTTAAAAGGTTTGGTAAGGTTTATGTGATGGGTAGGCATTTGTGGGTTTTGGTGATTCACTTTTTTGCCTTTGTACCCGCCTTCCAAATTGTTGACGTCACCTTCTATTTTCCTTCCCATAAAACCTTTCTTCTCTAAAGGCTCTGCTATGCGCCCAGCCTTAATTCCTTGCTCTATTCTTTCTGCCACACGTACAACATCGTAGAAATGTTGAGATGAGCTACCCATTAAATGCTCATAGTAGGGTGCCTTAAATGTATTGGCGAACAAAGTCACCATCTCCGTTTCTATCAAAAGGGGTTGCACATGCGTGGCCTCGTCCCTCCATCTTTGCGCATAAGCCCTTACTGACTCTTGGCTTCTCTTTTCCATTGACATAAGGCTTGTTCGGTCTGGAGCAATTTCCAAATTGAACTTGTATTGCTTTAGGAAAGCCTCGACTAAATCCTTCCATTTCTTAATCCTGGCATTATCCAGCCTCATGTACCAGCTTAGTGCGGAGCCCGATAGACTGTCTTGGAAAAAGTAGATTAACAGCTTATCGTCATGAATCACCTCAGCCATCTTATTGCAATACGATCGGAGGTGAGTGTTTGGGCATTCCAACCCAGTGTACCTTATGAACTCCGGTATCTTAAAGTCTTTTGGTACCGTGATGTTTGGTACCAAGCATACTTCAGATGCTCGCATGGGGTCAAACCAGTCATTTCCTTCGACTGCTCTCAACCTTTCTTCCAAAGCTGATATCTTGTCATCGTTCATAAAACCAGTGGACCTATTATCGGAAGGCCCATCTGCGGTTAAATCTACAGTGATGTGAGCTTGAGGGGGCTGAATGGGAATGGCAGGTGCAAAGTGCTGCCCCGTTACTGAATCTGCCCCCAAGTTCTGAGATAACCCTGGGGCATGAGCTGGTGGTGCTCCTATAGGTGGTTGGGTAGATGTTCCCTCCCCGTTCTTGGCTCTTAAAAGCTGCTCAAGCAGATTGGTCATTCGGGCAACTTCATTCCTTACGGATTCCAATTCACTTTGGTAGCGGGATTCTAGGATGGCCCTCTCTTCATTCTCCATTCTTGATCTTAGCCTAGTGTGGTGGACTTTGGAAGGGGGACCTATGTTTCACGATCTGGAATGGTGGAAAAATGTAAATGAATGTATCGTAAAGAACAATGCATGATGCATATGTAATGTGAGTTTGCTTTTTTCAAAAAAATCGATTGATGGCCGGCATTTCTTCTTGTGTAATGGGCATGGACTCTTTTTGTCAAATTTATTATCAGGAGTAGTTTTGCTCATGTTGCTGCTTTGGTAGGCTTATCCTTACTCTATAGGAGATTTTCTTCCACAAAAGATGGGTCAAGGCCCCTTTTCATTTATAATATTGGCTAATACAATCTCTTGAAAAGAGGAAAAGAAAAAAAAAAAGGAACAAAATACATCAATCTTCATCTTCATCCATATCTCTAGCCACTGGTAGGAAAGCAAGGCCTCGATTCTCAATTTTTTCTAAGAATGCATCTGTCTCAGCCAAGCTTTGTCGATAACGAAAGATGTCTCTCCCCACCCTTCGAGCATTGGCTCTAATGATCCGTGCATGAATAGCAGCTTCATCCATTTGCTCGTCTACTTTGGCCATCTTCTCCATAAGCAACATGTTGTTCCGATTCAATGTATTGTTGTTGGTGTCGATCTGTTCTTTATGTTTTTCTGAAGCTTTCAACCTTTCGGTCAACTGCTTTACCTTTTCTCGTTCTTTGTCAAACTTCACCTTCAACATCCTAATTTCATTTTTCTTAGCTACCAAATCTGCCTCAACAAGCTCCTCTTCTTTCCCCTTTCTTTCAAACTCTTGCAGCTCAACTAGCCTACTTTCCATCATCACATATTTCTTGTTTAACTCATCATACCTCTCATTTCGGTCTAACAACTCTGTTTGAACATGCAAGAATTTATCCTGATTGAACCCAATATTCTCTTGATAGTCGTTGAAGTCGGCTTTCAATGCTTCCAATTCAGAGCTGCTTTGCATCGAATCCAAAATTAGTCTTCCTCTTTCTTTCTCGGACTCTTCTATTACATCCTTTGCTTTGCTCAACTGCAACTCCAACATCACTATCTTCGCATCTCTAGATTCAAGTAGTTCATTTAGACACACCCTGCTTTTGTCTCCTTCCATCATCATACTTTCTAATGCTACTTTATCTCCCTTACTTTTTCCCAATTCTATTTGGAGCCTTTCTAATTGCTTCATAAGGTCTTCCTCATTGCTGACCTTTTTTCTTTTCAACGACCCATCTATAATTCGTGAAGGCCTATCTTCAGAACATGGCTTTTTAGGAGCGGCAGCTGGGGTCACATTCCTCCACTTTTCATATCCTTCACTTGAGCTAGGGTCTCTCATCCTTTCAGACTCCTTTTGAATTACAGTCAAATGGCTCCAATCTTGTTTGATAGTCTCGAGCACTTCTCGCACGGATTGATCCTTAAAAAACCCGAAAAATTCAGCAAGTCCCACAGTTCTTGGGATGTGTTGTATGCCGCCCAATTGTCTTATCACCAGAGCCGGAGCATAGCTGACATAACCTGTAATCCCAATTAAAGGTACCCAACATTTTTGTCCACAACTTACTATGACATCAACCGACTTAACCCAAGGGGCCTTCCAATTAAAGTTGCTACTTGGTAACTCTTGTAGTTTTTTCATCCAACCTTGATCACCTAGGTTCCCCCATTCTTCTTCCTCCATTATCTTCAAGGGTTTTTGGTTAAACCACCAAAAATTATTAAAGATCGGCTTCTTCGTTTCAACATGGCTTACCATCCAGATGTATAATAACTGAATACAACATCTCACTACGCCTTTCCCCGTCTTTCTAAAATGGTTGAGGGTCAGAAAGGTCTCAGCTAAGATGGCGGTTGTAGGGTTGACATGAGTATTTTCATATTCCATAAATGCAGCAGCAGCTTCTAGACTTATAACCCCTATTAAGCTTGGAAATAACACAAGACCATATATTCCCAAAGCGATTAACCTGTCTCTTTCTAGCATGGACCCGTATTGTTCTTTTTTCCTTTCTAATTCAACCTCTAGAGATTTCCATTTGAAACCGCTGCCATTCTTCTCTAAAAATCTGCTCAAATGTGGAATCTTCAGCAACTTTGACAACTCAGGAATCACCTTGTCATTTCTCAGAGGAAAATAAACCCTGTGCAGATGTTTGGGAAACTCTGTCAACATTCCATACTCCTCTATAGTGGGACACAAATCCACATTTCCAAAGGAAAAACATCTGTAATCGGGATCCCAAAAGTTCATCAAGGCTTTGATTGCTGGGTTCAATACTTCTATCTTTGTAATTTCTAGCAATCTCCCATACTTTCCGGAAAATGCCGTCTCATCAATGTTCTGGCTATGGACCAATATTCTCTTCATCTCATATGCTACGCAATTCAAGTCTTTGACTACTGGAAGCTTCCTTGCATCAACTCTAGAGCAATCTCCCTCTGATAATTGTGACAATTCAGAATTCTGTCCATATTCCACAGTAGTAAATTTGGTAATGATAGCCATCTTATCGTTGTTTTTGTTTGAAAGACCTGAAAATCGAATGCTTTATGGTTAAGATTATGTTTCATGCAAAACATGTTTATGCTTGATAAGGGTAGGTTGGCTATTCAGTCTCTAAAAGGGTCTCTTGCTGTCCCAGTGATCGCCCTCATGGAGGCAATATGGGGGCTTGTAGGCAACGAGATGGCACGTGTACCAACCATTACCAGTCTAAGCTCTCAGTGAAGAGTTGGGGTTTACACAAACTTAAACCTTGACTAAAAGTCGTAAGGTAAGCTGCTAGTCCCCCACTTAAGTTAAAGTTTTTCAGTACCAACTCTCATATAAATGATGCATGACACAATCTATAATGCATGAACAAATATGTACAAATTTAAAGCATATGAGCAAATAAAAAATAAAACACATAAATCCAAAGAAAAAAATTAAACTAGACAAAACAATGCTTAGTCCACAAGGTCCCCAGTGGAGTCGCCATTCTGTCGCACGTGTACGACGGTGCGGCGATCGTCCGATGCACCAACCCTTCATGAGGGTGTGGTATGTCTATTTGGCGTGGAAAATATGGTGAGACAAGGAGTTCTTTGTCTCTAAGCTAAAAAATGGACCGGGAGTCGCTACCTAGTATTCTGGTTACTAGGAACCCTTACTGGTCTTTAGAGATCAGGTACGGAGACTGGTTGCGTAAAGGGAAGGTGTTAGCACCCCAACTACGCCCTACCTAAGGTAGGCTGCATTGTTTCGTCTAATAAAATCTAAGTCATGTTATGGTTTCCTATTGTCCAGAATATGCATTACATGTAATGTCGTACCCCGGGTTCTATTGTCCAAACAAAAAAACGAATTAAATATCCGGAATACGCATTACGTGTAATGTCATATCCCGGATGCTCAGAGATAAACAAAATAAAATTTTTTTTGTTTTTTTTTGAAATTTTGGCCAATGTTCTCTTGACTTTAATAAACTGGTTATTAAAGCCAAAATGCATGCTAAAACATTTTTTTTTTTTTGCTGTATGAAAAAAATACAATATGAATTTTTAGTTTTGAGACACTTGGCCTTATGCACAAAAAAACATTTTTTTTTTATTTGTTTTTTGTATTCTTGAAAGTCGAAAACCGGGTATTTCAACACCGAATTTGTATTTTGTGATGTAAAATACTGCCCAATATTAATCAAAATGACATAAAAAGTACGTGGAAAAATCATAAATGAAACAAATATTTTTTTGATTTTTTTTTTGAATGGGCGGGGTGAACTATCCTGGGATGGGCCTGACCCGGCCCATATACTGTGGGCTGGACTCAGCCCAGCCGCGTGGGCTGGGCTGATGTTCCAGCCCACCAACCAAAAGGCTGGTTACTGTGTTAGCCACACAGTAACCAGCAAATAATAAGATAGTTACTGTGCTCAGCACAGTAACTACCGAATTATTTTCATTCTTTGCTGTAGAACGTGATTCACGTTCTGCATGCAAAGAATGAAAAAAACCACTGAATGTATAAACGAAAGGCAACAGGGGGGAAGACGAGTACCTGGAATGGTGGCGACGCTGGCGGCAGCGGAGGCGGCAGAGGCGGTGTAGTCGGCGGCTGTCCTCTTTCTTTCTCTCCTCTGTTTCTGTTCACCGTCACCTTGGGTCAGGTTTTTCGTTGTTCCTTCTCTCTGTTCTGCTACTCTTCTTCCTCTGTCTTCTTCTTCAGTTTCCTTCCTCTCTTCTACAACCCCTCTCTCACGTTGTTCTCAGCTTTCTTCTCCCTTTCGGTCCCTCTCCAAAAGCTTGGTTCTCTCTCTCTCCCTCACGGTTTTCTTTCAATAATCTGTCAGCCCTCCCCTCTGTTTTTCTCTTCTTTTTTCCTCTTTCTCCCCCCCTTTTCTCCTGCTGTTCTTCCTCCATTTATAGCCCGTGAGCATGTGTTTTTTTCTTCTCATCGTGGGGTCATACGGCGGCTGGTCGGGCGTGGCTGTCCAGGCGTGCCTCCCTCAGTTTCGGCGGTGCGATAGGTGGTCGGCCAATCGGTGGGCTGGAGGGACCAACGCCATAAAATATACATTCTTTTTTTTTTTCCTTCTTTACTGCTGTATGTTAGGCGGGGAAGAAAGGGGAACAGTGCCGTTCAAAACGGCGCCGTTTAGCCCTTTTCTGTTTTTTTATTTTTTTGTTTTTTTTTATTTTTTTATTTTTTTAAGTATGAAACGGCGTCGTTTTGGATAAAACGCGCCGTTTCATTTAAAAAATGGCGCCAGAACGCGCTAAATTCCAAATCAGCCCTCAATCATCTTTTTCTTTTCAATTGCGTCCCTACCAATTTCGGTCCCTGCCTCCATAGGTGGCCGTGTTTTTCACTTTGGTCCTTGGCCTCTGATTTATGCAATTTAGCCCTTAATTGATCAATAAACTTCTAATATCTTCAATTAGGCCCCTGAATCAATTCAATACAGCTCCCTCTATATTCACGCCTTTTCCAAATTGGTCCCTGGTTTTGGATTTTCGCAATTTAGCCCTTAATTGGCCATTAAACTTCCAAATTCATGCAATTAAGCCCCTGATTTGGCCTAATAAATTCCTAAAAAATATATTTTGGTCCCATAACTTAAATTTCTTCTAATTAAAGCCCAAATTGATTTAAAAATCAATTTTTCTCACTATCAAAACCCCTAAAAAACCATTAAAAATCCAATCATGTCCATAAACCTCCAAATTTAGGCTTTTTCCTCAAACATTCAAATTTTCCTTCTAAATAGGGCTCCCATCCTTCAAGAATATACTGCCAAAAATCCAATCTTTGTATTTTTAACCTCCTGGACCAATTTTCTGACCATTTTCTGAGCGCTACCCCCCCTTGTTATTTTTCTAACCTCCTTTGGCTATTTTTTTTTTTTTTTTTTTGCGGGGACCCAAAAATGGGTTACAACAATTGGTTTGCTTTGTTATATTTGTTATATTATTATCAGACCTAATAAATTAATCAAAATTAAGATATCACATGTTAGGATTTATTTTGAAATATATAGTTGATGATTTTCACTTAAAAATATATTAAAATAATAATTTTTTAGTTTTTATCAAAATCAAATTAGTTTTGATATTAAAGTATTAAAAAGATATTAATTTAAAATAAATAAAAAATAAAAATTTTTGCAAAAACAAATATTATGGCAGAGGATTCTAGACTCGGTGGCACCTCAAGATCTGCACGGGAGGATGAGGCACGGGCTTCCATGAGCTCATGTTCACAAAAACACAATGTGCAAATTGCTCTACGAGAAAGTTATTGGCAATATCTATACAAGTGGTCTCCATATTATATGAAATTTATGAAATTCAAACTAATAACACTATGTTTTTCATTTGTTGATTCTACATTCCGTCTAAAAAAGTCATAGATAGGCAAATTGGAGCACATGGGCCCTCTCTATATATACTTTCTTTACTCCAAATTTAGTATTAATGGATATATTGTTATCGTGTTCTTTGGGTTTGAATTTTCTAATGGAAATTCATTTCATTAGAAAATTCAACATCAAGTTGGAAATTCATTGGTTGGTAGAGTGGGTCTTGCTGCTATCGTGGTCTACATATAATATGGACATTTAACGGATGAGAGATGGGATGAGAATGAGGTTTCTTTTCCTAGCAATTTGATCACTAATTCAATATATTCAATGGAAAATATTGTAATTGACGGGAGACAGTTGTGGGATGTATAAAGAGAATGTTGAAGTGGGATTCAATATATTCAATGGAAGATATTGTAATTGACGGGAGACACTTGTGGGTGTATCGCTTTTTAATTTCCAGTTCATCAATAATTTGTTCTCCGTTTCCATATTTTCCACTGAAAAGACAATGGAAAAGTGTATGTGAGAGACCAAATTTCCATAATGGAGGACCAACTTTGACGAAGAGACTGAGAAGACTATGGATCAGTACCCGTAACAACCACGGAACAAATCAAACAAGTATGGTCTGTAATATAAGTATTTTTAATTGGTTGGATTCTGAATTTATTTTTTTAAAATATTAGTTTGAATTTTATAAATTTTAAGGTAATTGAAAACTTATATGATCATTAATTTTAAAATTCATGAGATTAGTCGAGATACATATAAATTGATCCGGACATTCAAATTAATAATAATGAAAAAAAATATATGGTTCTTCAACGAGGCTGGTTAAGTTCTTATAAATCCATTTTCCCGAAGTTCTGTTGGATCTTGTACAGACTTAGATTGTTGTTAAAAGTAGTTCCTTGAGGGAAAGCTGGAGTTGATGTGAATACCTTTTCTACTGCAATGGTAAAATTAAATTATTCTTAACGTATTCTAAATAAAAATGCTAACTAATTTTTATAAACACATTTTCTTAACGTATTTTGAAAGTTTTTCATTTAAAAATATATTAAAATAATATTTATTTAATTTTTAAAAATTATTTTTGATATCAATATATTAAAATGACATAAAAATATATAAAAAAATATTAATTTAAAATAAATAAAAAAATAAAAAAATTTCTAAATGAAAATGAAATTTTCCGCATCAAATATTCACTCCATATGCAGTAGGTAACAGATTCTTGAGTCTTCACCTAAAAGAAGTGAACAGTTTATAAAATACAGAACACGCAGCCCATAGCTATCAATTTAGATTCCAATCTTGAATCAGATGTTAATACACAAGTTTGTGAATCCAGACATAAATAAGTAAAGTCTGTCTACTAATCTGACTTAAATGTGCACTTATGTACTTGAAAGCAAAAACACACACAGAGGTTAGACTACCATAGGGACAGAGTTAAATCTTTTGTTTAAAATTTAAAAAATCTCATAACTACAGCTCATGGCCAGCACTGGATTTACATGTCTCAGTAAATCTGTAGCTAATAGATATTCAAGTTCTATTTTCTCATGGGACCCTGGGAGTAATTAGAGAAAAATGATCGCTTGCATTGTCAATGTGATTAGTAAAGCCTGAGATTTCTATTCCATGGCATGTCACATATCAGCAATTCCCGTATGACATTCTCATAAGGATCTTCTGTAAAGTCACAACTATTGATAGTACGTTTGCAAACCATGTAGAGAGATTCTTTTAGACCCTGATTTTTCCTTCTCTTCATGCCTCTCTCCTAGAGGTCTTAAGAAATACATTGGAAGAGTTGGATAAACATTATTAAGAAATACCTAATAATAAAATCATACAAAAACAGCTCTTCGAAGTGGCCTATCAAATCTTCTCTAAAAGAATTGGCATTGCGTGTCCTTGAGTTGTTGCTGGGACTGCATTTTATAGTGGGTTACTATTAAATTTTTAAAACAATATTAAGAATATAGAAAATATTTTAAGCCCTCTGAATTTGATAGTCATGCTAGACTTAAGTGACTTGGGTTTGGTGGCAATGCAAAACTACTTTTTTATAATTTATTTTTTATTCTAAACAGAAATGCTATTTTTTTTTAAATATTTAAATTATCCTTGCAGTATTCTAAATAGAAATTCTAATTAATTTTTTTATACATTTAAGCTACCCTTGAAGTATCCTAAATAGAAATGTTAATTACTTTTTTTAATTTTTTTAAATTTTTTATTTAAAAACTATTTTTATTTTTTATATTTATCTAATTTATTTATTTTTATTTGATTTGATTTTATATTATTTGATTTATTTTTCTACTTTTATTCAATGTATTTTTTCAAAAAAATACATTGAATGGTATTATTGAAGCTTCAATCCTGCTCATCATGGTTGAATGGTAGCCTTTATCGACAGTCTATGAATGAGGGCAAATATATATATATATATATATATATATATATATATATATATATATATATATATCACAATTAGCTCTGTTTAGCTTCAGAAGGCAAAAAACTAATCATTAGAAATGTTGCTACCCAAATTTTGACCCATGTTTTTGATAAATTTTCAAAAAAATCCAAAAATAGAGAAAAACATTGAAAATCCAAAAAATATGTTTTTAATGTATTCTCGCCATTTTAGCATTTTCAGCGTCGTCTAAAAAAGAATTGAAATTTTCAAACGCGTTCGACTTTTCACGCGTCATTTTTAAAATCATTGATTTTCCTCATCGAGTCGACGTTGATATTGCTCGTTTTCAAAAAAATACAAAACAAAATAAGAAAAATCAAAATTTACAAAAAAAAAGAGGAAAAGAGAAGGAAAAGAAAAGTTGAGGGATTAGTTTGAAAACCTAGCAAAACTTTTCCTATAAATACCATGCTACACTGAATTTTTAAGTGGGGGAAATTTTGATACATGGGGGTCATTTTGTAATTTGGGGAAAGGCAAGACAAAAAGGGGAGAAACCCTAAAAGCGTTTTTTCTTCTCCCTTAGTAAAGAGCCGGCCGCCGCCCCCTCCTGATTTTTTCTTCTCCTTCACCCGAAGCCAAACAGAGCCGCTCCCTCACCCATCTCCTGCAGCCTCTCCATCTCCCGGAGCCGCCACCTCCCCCTCGATCAAATTGTTCTCTTTTTCTCCAACATGAACCGCCAGCCGATCTTCCCCACCCTCACAAATTAGCCTCCATCGAACCCCACTGACCGGACGATCTTCATCTCCCCTCTCAGCCGACAACACAGGCGCCTCCACAACCGGCCACCCGAACTAGCCATCCTCACCGAAGGCCCAGCAACCACCTGATCCCTGTCATCTCCTCCTCTCAACAGCAGCAACCTCTTCATCTCCTTTAACCAGCAGAGTTGCGCCTCTGCCATCGAAGAGCCACGCCTGTCTCCAGCGCGGCTTCAGCGGCCACGGACAACCACCGCCAGCCGAAGAGGAAAGAAGGGTCGGCGATCTACCCGATCCAATGGGTAACCGACCACACGAGCCGCCCGGCGAGCCACCCAACACTCCGCCAGATCTGTCACCGGCAGTAAGAAAGAACAGCCAGCCGAGAAGAAGAAAGAAGATAGCGGTTCACATATCTAAAAAGAAAAATCCGAGAACGGATCTGGACTAAAACAGACCTGCTAGTTGCGTTTTTTATTGTTTTTCAGGTCAACACTGGCGAAGAAAGGACGAGGGGAAGGAGTCGATCTAGACCCCCCTTGTTGCTATTTTTTTATGACGCGGCGCGTGAACCCACGCAACTCCAGAAATCCGTTTGCCACTATTCTGAATAGTTTTTGGACTATGTTGTAAATTTCAAATTGTTTAATGTAATATTTGTGTAATTTTGAGTTTTTTTTATTATAGTTTGTATTTTATGTAAATGTGGGTGTAAAAGAAAAGAAAAGAAAAGAAAGAGAGAGTGATAATAAAAAAAAAGAAAAAGAAATGTTTGTGCATGCTTGTAATTTTTTTATATATATGTTATTGATTAAATAAATGAATTTAATTTATATGCACAAAAATCTAAAGGACAGATAAAAATTATGTTGTATTTTTCATAAAAATGTAGAACATGTATCTACATATAGTCTGGAAAGTAATAACTGATTTATCAAAACCTTAGAATTGGGCTAAAACTTTATTTTTAATATCGCAAAATAAATAATAAAAAGAAAATTGTTGTGTTTTTGTTTTTTTATTTAGGTTGTTGAATTATAAAAATAAAAAAGGACAAAAAGATTTATTTGTTTAATTTGAATATGGTTAAATATCTAAGGACAAATAAAATTATGTTATATTTTCCATGAAAGTGTAAGAACAGGTTTCTACACATATTCGAGGATTTAATAACTGATTTATTAAAGCCTTAGAATTTAATTAATATTTTAAATTTTCAAATCACATCAGAACACAAAACAACTTACCTCAGGTAGGGTGCGTTAGGGGTGCTAATACCTTCCCTAACCACAACCAGTCCCTTACCCGCGATCTCTGACAAGACCAGTATATCAGGTTTCCTAGTACCCCTCAATGAATTAATAGGTGGCGACTCCTAATGAACCAATTCAACCAGCGCAGCAACGATAAAAATCGCCAGCTGATGCCGCGCGTGGATTTTGATTTTTTTTACGTGCGACAAGAAAATTCAACATCAAGTTGGAAATTAATTGTTTGGTAGAGTGGATCTTGCTGCTATCGTGTCCTTTGGGAATGAGGCAATTACCAATAGACTGTTATCGTGTTCTTTGGGTTTGAATTTTCTAATGAAATGATGGAAATTCATTGGATGGTAGAGTGGGTCTTGCTGCTACCTTCTTACAGCTGATGATTTTGCTTACTGAAGTTTTTTGGAACTGTTTTGGAGTAAATTTCGGAAGCACTCTGACCCCATAGTCTTTGTCTCGTTACCATGTGTTATGCTGTGTTCTGACATGGCCTCATATTGGTATTAGCTGCTGTTTCTAGTGTGTGTGTGTGTATCCATTTGATCAACATATTAAACTTCGACTATACATTACTGCTCTTAACACCACTTAATTGACCCTGTGCTCAAAACTTTTGTATGAATCTAAGCTTTTGATGTGGAGATTAGAGATATCAGGTTTAGACTATTCTGAATTAAAGAGAAATAATATATGCATAAAACATAGAACAAAAAGAAAAGAAACACTCTGGAATTGATCAAAACTTTGAGCATAGAAAAGTATAGTCAATGGGATTGTCCTCATTCATTGGCTTGGCACTAATGGGCAACTCCATATTGTTAGACTAATGGGGCTTGTTGGGTCAATGTCAATTTGCATAATGATTATAAACTCATAATCTTCTTGTTTTCCTTCTTGAATAATCCACATCACTTCATTTTCTATTATGACCAAAGGTTTTGTCAATTGTTTTTTGGTTGAAAACATCCGTGTCAAGAATTATGATTTATGCATTGACAATTGCTTAATATCTTATTCATTCATAACAAAATATTTTCTCCGTGTAGCAGTGAAAAAATTATTCTTTTTTTAAGATACCATTTCACCTATGAAGTTACAGATATCTAACATATTTACACACAATAATTTTTGTCAAAGTGGTGGTGAAAGCTTGTAAGAAGTTTTCCATGTTCCAATCCAACCTGATCCTTATTTTCTTAGCTGAACTTGAGCCTGTGATAGAAGTTACATACTCTATAAAATTGGTCTTATTCAAATAGAGAACACACAAAAGCTTTAGTGTATTCTTTTCAGGTATTAGAATGACATCCTTTCTTAATCTATGGTTTTAATAATTTTGCTGTAATAAACACCCCCCCATCTAGAAATGTTTCGTGTATGTCGATGGTGCATAGTTGTTTTTAATCTGATTGTCTGCTTGTCCATTTAAAATAGAAATGCTCTTTTTTCACTTTTTTTGACGATTATGGATGGAAATGTGCTTTAACTGCTGATTTAAACCTGAGAAATTGTTTATCAAACATTATTGTTGATTATGTGGAGGCTAAGTTAAGTATCTCAACAGTGGTGCTTCAATTTCGTAAGCAAATGCGCTTTCTCTACTCCAACAAAAAGAAAATGTTTCTCCAAACTATGTTTTGTCCATAGTGTCTTTTTTCTTCAATTTATGAACACGAAACCTTACAGTTTTAACTGTTTCTTTTCCAGCCATTTGATTGGATTAGAAAGACCTTTTTCGAGAAAGCAAACACTGAAGAGAAGTGAAGAAGAATCAACTTTCTGGGAACAGCTTTTTGATTTCTTCTTTCAGGTTGCTGAGAAAAAACATGAACAAAGTCGATATGAATAATGTTGTTTAATTTTGCACTTTATTGATCCATGTCTATCTTCATACTCTGAGTATTACAATGCCATCACCGAGCTCACCACCTTGACAAGAGTCAACTTGTTCCCGGAACCTGCGCATGCCCTCTGCTCCTTCATAGTAGTCGCGTCTTAATGCTCCACAAGTCACACACTTATTGTCCAAGGCAAATGTCTTCTAGCTCATTGATCTTTAACATGGGGGCAATATCCATGAAAGTCAATCCTGCATTTGTCTTCATACTCATCATAGCCACTTCATTGACTATACACTTGTCCACTCATATCTAGCCATCACATTGGCTCTGGGGCGTTCTGAATTGGGCTCTTATCATAGCCCTCACACCTTCTCTTGAGGTGTCTCCGCTCGTCGTCATACGGCGGTCTAAAATGGGGCTTCTATCACGGCCCTCACACCTTCCGTCTGAGGTGTCTCCGACTGTCGTCATGAGATGGTCTAAACATGGACTCACATCATGGTCCTCACACCTTCTGTCTGAGGTGTCTTTGCCTGTCGTCATGAGACGGCTTGATCTTGGACTCATACCATGGTCCTCGTACCTTCTACTGAGGTATCTCCACTTGTCGTCATGAGACGGCCTGAACATGGACTCATATCATGGTCCCCACACCTTCTGTCTGAGGTGTTTTCGCTTGTCGTCATGAGACGACTTGATCTTGGACTCATACCATGGTCCCTACACCTTCTACTGAGGTATCTCCACCTGTCGTCATGAGACGGCCTGAACATGGACTCATATCACGGTCCCCACACCTTCTGTCTGAGGTGTCTTCGCTTGTCGTCATGAGACGACTTGATCTTGGACTCATACCATGGTCCCTACACCTTCTACTGAGGTATCTCCACCTGTCGTCATGAGACGACCTGAACACGGACTCATATCATGGTCCTCACACCTTCTGTCTGAGGTGTCTTCGCCTGTCTTCATGAGACGGTCTGAACACGGACTCATAGCATGGTCCTCACACCTTCTATCTGAGGTATCTCTACCTGTCGTCATGAGATGACCTGAACACGGACTCATAGCATGGTCCTCACACCTTCTATCTGAGGTGTCTTCGCCTGTCTTCATGAGACGGTCTCATCCTCCTTCATCGGGGATGTCTCCAGTGGCTCCAAGATTCTCTACCACCATGTGAACTTGGGAGAGATCACTACCACTAATCACATAGAAAGAGAAAGTTGCGGTGCACTATTCGCAGTTTTCCAACTCATTTTCTATGTTTGGAGCTTCTATCCCTTTCTGCTTGATAGCTCCACCCACACCAACTTTCTTTGGTGTCTTCGCCTTTCATCATAGGCGGTCGCACCCCCTTAATTCGGTGCTTCTGCAACAGCTCATCTTTCCATCCTTGCATGCATTGGAAAGGTCCTCGCTTGTTGCCTTTATCAAGAGCACAAGAGACTTCTTGTTGTACAACTTTTACATACAGCCTCTGCTCTGAGCTTCATCTGGGAATTCTTCTTCTCCTTGCACCTATCGTCTCATTACAGTACCTCGTTGGATCCTCCGGGTACTCCTGCACAATCTCTGTGTGCTCTCGTGCAATTTCGGTTCTCCAGATTTCTCCCTATTCTTTGCTTTTATGTTTGACAGCAGCTCATCCTGTCACAACATTTATCCAAGTCAAAATAGGGTGCCAATCTTTATCCCCTTGCTGTATTTCTCTTCGATTATCAGGGTCTTCATCAATTCTCCCTTAAAAAAGTTACAGTCACCGAATCTAACTTCTTTGGAGAAATCACCACTCCATCAGATCCTTGAACATATGGAACCCAACTGTTCCTTTAAGCTGTCATCTTGCTAGTCTTCAACAGTTTCATTACAAACTGTTACATATACAAAAATAGTACTGTATGGATGATCCTTCAACTAAGCAAGTTCCCAGGAAAGATTTGGAGGGGTCAGACTGGTCCCGCTTAAAACCCAATCTCCTAGACAGAACTTCTTAGAACGTATCTATCCACCGTACTGCCTTTTTATATATACAACCATTTGCTAGCTTTGTTGCGGCTTTCCTTTACAAGTGATCTGGGATATCCTGGTTTTATACCTGATTTCTCAACATCTGGCGAGACTACCATGCTTAGATTCGCCAAGATTGGTCTTTGCCAAGTTTCACTCTCCACCTCAACTTGTCCACATCTCGGGTGTCCTGAGTGTCCCAATTTTGCCTTCCATCAAGGCAATAAATTTTCCCATTTATTCTTCATCTCCATCGACCACCATGATGACCTTCAGATGCCTCTTGATCGGGCAATCTCTCTTTAATAATTCACCACCGTCATTTTTGGTCTCGAATCTCAACGATCGGACCATACCATTGCATCCGGAATGATCAAATTAGCTGGAAACATGTCTTGAATCGTCCAAATCGCACATCAGACGGCTACGATTTGATCAAAACAATTCTGGCCTGATCAACAGCTCAGATTCAATCTCAGATCCGGTTGCACGTAGGATCAGCTACACTAGATCCTATCCCTCGGCTCGCGGCTCGGCTCGGTTCAGCTCCAATTCAGCTAGGCTTGGCTCGCGGCGGGTGACGTGGCAGGTGGGCCCCTATGATGACATGTCTGTTGACTAGTCAATGCTTTGCTGACTGTGTATGATGATGTCATCCTTGCATCATGCTGCTGTCATCCTTTGCATGGCACTGTTCATGATAACGTCACTGTTCATCACTACTGTTCAGATGGGTCGGGTCAACTGGTATTCGGGTCGGGTCAACTCATCCGGGTGAAGAAGACGCGTGGGGCGCATGGGCAAACACCTTGCCGGAGAGTGATGGAGAGTGCGGCCATGTCCGGCGTCTGATTTTGACGCGGTTTTCACCAGTGGCTTCGTCTCTTCCTCCTCAACACAGTGGGATGGTCAAAACACCATTTTGACAACTTTCATTTTTGAGCAAAAAATCAAACACCACTTAAACCATATGCTCTGATACCAATTGTAGGGAATTTCGACCGGTGATGTTCTGATATTTGCCCATTGGAGGCTAAGCACTCTGACACAATATTTAACGTGGTTCGGCAAACCGCCTACATCCACGGGAGAAGCCATTTGATTATATAGGGAGAGAACAAGATTTACAATAATAGAGGAGGAGGAATTATTCCCTCTTTAGCAACTCTCAACCTCACTCTATTTCTCTCTTCTTGGTGCTACAATGACAGCCCACTCTCTCCTATATTTCTCACATCTTTGGCTCTACTTTCACTCTCTCAACTCTCTCATTTTGCTCTCTAATGTATGCCTCTATTTATAGGCATCCATAGTAGCTTCTCATGCTCTTTTGTCAACAATGGTGGTTGCCAAACTTGCCAAACTTTGACATTAGTAAATGGTTGTTGGGTGCCACCAACAACCCACCATTGCCTCCTTCTTTGACTCTCACATGGCAGCCACATAATTGGCAATATTCCAACAACCTCCACCACCAAACCCAGGGCGGTGAAACAAATTTTTCTCGTCCTCAAATGAACCCTTTTCAATTCTCTGATGAACCTTGAGAAAATCCAACCCATTTATCTTGATCTACCAGCCTCTCCCAAATTGTTCTAGCCCGCCAGCAATCGCGAAAGACGTGAAGCATATACTCCTTTGTCTGTGCACAATCCAAAAGGCAAAGGAACATTCTCAAGCAGGACTATATTCAGCAAGTCTTCAACTTTTCAAAGAAAAAACCTCCCTGCAGATCCCGAACAACTGGCAGCTCACTATGATCAAAGGAATTCTCTGGGACTCGACCTCGTAGATCATTCGTGTGGATCGGACCCTAATCGAAGCTCCAGGTCCAATCCCGCCTGCATCGTAGCTTGATTCAATTGGATCTTGTTATCTTCATCGCCATCAGTACCTGCCTTCACATCAGCAATAAAGGAATTCTTTCCCAGCTGGTTTCGTTTTCGGATCTGGTTCATCAGCTTACCAGGTACAACAATATTGCTTCAAGATTTTGTTTCTTGTTGTTGTCTATCAGTTCTTTTGAGACTGCTATTCTGCGCTCTGAATTCACTGATGGCAACATGTGATTTCCTGCATTTATGAAGTCACAACCAAAAGACATGATAAAAAATAAGTTGAAGTCTACAAATAACTCGATCAACATTAAAATACCTGAAAAGCACTTCTAACAGTATTTTTGGCACTGGGAAACAAAGAGGTATGCATACATTCAAACTTTTAAACTTCGCACAATACCAATTTTTACAGAACTCCAAGTGTTGATCTACTATAATTGGATCTCTCTCTTCCCTCCCCAAGGTTAAATTACAACTTTTCAATATTTGCACAAATTATGCAAGGCAGTTATTTTTCATCCCCAATCTCCTTTTTATTTTGTTCGTGATATCATTAGTATTCATCAACCTAATTTGTGCACTTTGCTTGCATAAGAATGCTGAAAACAGAAGGAACCACTTTTCTTGGATGATGTGGTTTCTTGATAATTTTGTTTGAGTTACCAAATTAAGAGGAATTTAACAACAATCTTTTGGCAAACCTGAAAAGCAAAATGAAAATTCTCCTGGATGGCATAGCCCTTTTCTTTTGGCCCATCAAGGTCCATGAAGATCACTTGAACTATAAAAAAACATAAATAAGATGATCAAGAGATCTATCTACCTTCCTCCTTTCATCCGGATATAGGTAATTTCATTAGCATTGAAATGTAAAAGCACGGAACATATAAAAGCAGGGTATGTATAGTCCATCACCATAGACTCCAGATATCCAAATACCAACATGGAAACCGAAATTCACAGAATTGCTAGATTTAAGGAAAAACCTAAAATAACGTCAATTTAATAAGCCCTATTGATCAAGAAGGAAAATTCAAGTATATTCACTTCAATTTACTATGATAAACATATAAAATCCTAATTAGTCCGAACAGGTAATACACCAGATCCCTCACTAGTTCAATCTAAAATAACATTGCGTATCAGCAAATAGCAGAACAGAATCTATCATACAAACTAGTAAACTAACCCATCAAATCAAATTACCTTTCAAAACAAACCAGAAACACCAGAAAACTATTTTAAAAAAAATAATTAATCAGAGAAACATGCACACAGACAGGGCGAGAGAAACACTCACAATAAAGGAAATGGAAAAGGTCATAATCCCAGCAATTTATCAGATAAAAAATATATATAATTATTAATTAAATCATGAAATAAATTAAAACCCAATTAACCAAGTCACCAAACAATAAAAATCAATAAATCAAATTATACAGAAAGAAAGTGCAAAAAATAAATATTAGGAGCCCATTTGTGAGCATCAGTTTTAGTAAATGTGATTAGGTGCGTGGAATGTACTAGAATATCCTTTCCATCCATTAACTTAAAGCTCTGGGTTGGACTTTGTAATAAAGACAGACTGGCAACAAAGATCAGTTGCTGGATTGGTTGAGATTACACCGCCCATTCCTCATTTTAACAATTATGAGGGACTGATTAGGCATCCTTTCTTAATCTATGGTTTTAATAATTTGGCTGTAATTTGTAATTACATGTGATTAGCTATACCATAAAATACTACAGAAAGAAAAAGGATCGGGAAAAAAATGTAAAATCCCCCCCCCCCATCAGTATGTCGAGTTTGCTTTGTCACTTGTTTGTTTGTCACAATTTTGGTGCATGGTTGTTTTAATCTGATTGTCTGCTTGCCCATATAAAATAGAAATGCTCTTGTTTCACTTTTTTTGACGACTATGGATGGAAATGTGCTTTAACTTCTGATTTAAACCTGAGAAAGTGTTTATCAAACATTATTGTTGATTATGTGCAGGCAAAGTTAAATATCTCAACAGTGGTACTTCATTTCATAAGCAAATGCGCGTTCTCTACTCCAACAAAAAGAAAATGTTTTTGCAAGCTATGGTTTGGCCATAGTGTCTCTTTTCCTCAATTTATGAACATGAAACCTTAAAGTTTTAATTGTTTCTTTTCCAGCCATTTGATTGGATTAAAAAGACCTTTTTCGAGAAAGCAAACACTGAAGAGAAGTGAAGAAGAATCAACTTTCTGGTAACAGCTTTCTGATTTCTTCTTTCAGGTTGCTGAGGAAAACCATGAACAAAGCTGATATGAATAATGTTTAATTTTGCACTTTATTGATGAGTCCTTGTTGGCATTATTCATGACAATGATTTGAGAATTAAATTCTTTTTGTTTCTTGTTATATGTACTTTGACTTGTCTCTCCCCCCCATATGCATTGCTTTCAGTTTCTAAATTGCTGTGTGAAAGGTAAGTAGAGTTAAATCTCTCTAAATATGCCAAAAGGAAATGAGACGGCAAGTACCTCTTGAATCATGAGGTTAAGTGTGTTGGGGTGATTCACAGTGGAGAGAATTTGAGTTTCTACTTAATTGTAGAACCGTACAGATGGTAGACATCAGCATTCCCGTATGACATTCTCATAACGATCTTCTGTAAAGCCCCTGATTTTTGCAAACCATGTAGAGAGGACTTGGAGAAACATTTCATCCAGAATAAGCATTTGAATGATCTGGAATGCGACGTGGTTTGCCTACAAGCAAGGTTATTAAAATCATGATTTAATTTCTAAAATCATTTTACATGAGTTAATATATATTTAATATATATTTAACATACATAATTGTTTTAAAAACTTGAAAACTAATAAAATTGAGTTAAAATCTAATAAAATCACAAAATATTATGATTTTAATACCTCGAAACATTGTGATTTTAATACCTTAAAAATTGATAAAATCAGATTGGAATAGAGTAAAATTGAATAAAATCATTAAAAATCACAATTTTAATACCGGTTTTACAATTTCAGCAGCATATCTATTTTTTTCGGAGGAGCCAAAGTTTGTTGTCGGTAAGTCATGGATTACAGATTTGACTAGTTTTTTTCGCACTAGACTTTACTTCTACTCTAGCCATGAGCTTGTAGGGCCAGTTGTATTAAAAAGCTTTGACATGAAAAAAAACAAAAAAAATACATCTGTAGTAGAAAAATTGTTTGTTTTTGTTTTTTAAAATATTTTAATAATTTTAATATATATATATATATTTTTTAAAAAATTTAATTATATGAATGGTTATGTATAACACAGGTATTATGGTATTTTAAATAAAAATCCTAATTAATGTTTTTTAAATATTTAAACTACCATTGAAATATGCTAAATGGAAATGTTAATTAATTTTTTATATATTTGTTTTTATTAAAAACACAATTAAACTATCCTTCAAGTATCTTAAACAGAAATACTAATTACGTTTTTTATATATATTTTCTATATAAAAAAAATTTAAAGTACATTTGAAATATCCTAAATAATTTTTTTTATAAATGTTTTCTATTTTTTATAAAACAATTGAACTATTCTTGAATAAATCTAAACAGAAAACTTAATTAATGTATTTTATAAATGTTTTTATTTGTTATAAAAAAATATTTAAACTACTCTTGAAATGTCCTAAACCGAAATGCTAATTAATTTTTTTATAATTTTGTTTTTATTTTTTATAGAAAAAAATTTAAACTATCTTTAAAGTATCTTAAACTAAGATGTTAATTAATGTTTTTTATAAATTTTTTTTATTTTTATAAAAAAACATTTAAACTACCCTTGAAGTATCATAAACAGAAATCCTAATTAATGTTTTTAAAATATTTTTATTTGTTATAAAAAAAATTTAAATTACCCTTGAAGTATCTTAAACAAAAATTCTAATTAATTGTTTTATTTAAAAAAAAAACATTTAAACTACCCTTGAATTGTTTTAAACAAAAATGCTAATTAATGTTTTTATAAATGTTTTTTTATTTTTTCTAAAAACAACATTTAAACTACCATTGAAGTATCATAAATAGAAATACTAATTATTTGTTTTTAATTTTGTCTATAAAAAAATATTAAAACTATCCTTGAAATATCATAAATATTTTTTTTTATAAATGTTTTCTACTTTTTATTAAAAAAAATATTTAAACTACCCTTCAAGTATACTAAATAGAAATGCTAATTAATTTTTTTTATAATTTTTTTATTTTTTAAAAAAATATTTAAACTAGACTTGAAGTATCCTAAATAAGTTTTTTTATAAATTTGTTTTATTTTTTATAAAAACAATTTAAACTATCCTTGAAATATCGTAAATAAAAATTCTAAATATTTTTTTTTATAAAAAAGAACATTTAAACTATTCTTGAAATATCTTAAACAGAAATTCTGATTATTTATTTCTTAGATCCCGGCGACGACTAGCCTCCTCCTACTCCTCCAATGCCGCCTCTATTTTAGATTTAATGTATTTGAATGTATTTTTTATATTAATTTTATATTTGATTTGATTTTATATTATTTTATTTATTTTTATACTTTTATTCAATGTATTTGTTTTTTAAAATACATTGAATGGTATTATCGAAGCTTCAATCCTGCTCATCATGGTTGAATGGCAGCCTTTATCGATAGTCTGTCTCCTTGTATTGGGTGAGGGTAATTATCTACAAGATTCCACAATGAAACTTTCACCAACCAATAGACTGTTCTTTGGGTTTGAATTTTCTAATGAAATGAATTTCCATCATTTGGAAATTCATTGGTTGCTGCCTTCTTTGGATTATTTTGCCTATTGAAGCTCTTGTTTTTTTTATTGTTCTTTTAATTGTTTCAGCGATAACTTAAAATTTCATTCCATAGTGTATTGATCTTCAATTTAAAATCAAAATAATATTCTCAAACCCTTCATGCAAAGAAAAACAAATTCTAACGCATAAAACATAATTTGAAAGATAAAAAGTTCGATGATAAAATTCATATTACAAAAAATTATTGTTCTAGTTGATAATCGAATAGAAGTAGCTAGCTATACATTATGAGAAGAGATCTCCCAAACTTATTGTGCAAAATGCCTTAGGCAGTGGAGGCCACTTAGTTGTAAGCTGGTAAGAAATTTTTTCCATTGTAGGCCGAGATTGGGGATTGGGATGCAAGCATGCAAGTGCAATTTTCATCATGTGGACAACGCCCTCTGTTGCTCCTTTTTTAGGAAGCGAGATGCGTTGGTCTAACACATCCTTCAATGGTGTTTGTTGAGCAATCGGTGGCATCGACGATGATGACGAAGATCCTGGTGATAAGAGTGCTGAAATGAGATCGCCTGGGTGCCTTCCTGTCATCACCTCCATTGTTACCACTCCGAAGCTATAGACATCGCATTTTTCAGTCACCTTCATTGTGTAAGCCAGCTCTGCCAAAAAAAAAAAACTGATTATGCATGGTTTTTTATCAAATAGTTGAAAGAAAATACTTTATAATAAAAGCTAAAAAAACGCTATCTATTATCTTCATTATTACACATTAGCAACT
The DNA here is from genome assembly GCA_033617975.1 of Populus alba x Populus glandulosa. Classification (NCBI taxonomy): domain Eukaryota; kingdom Viridiplantae; phylum Streptophyta; class Magnoliopsida; order Malpighiales; family Salicaceae; genus Populus; species Populus alba x Populus glandulosa. The sequence goes on from CM066161.1 coordinate 10,564,939, forward strand.
TAATGTTGAAAAAAAGCTACGCACCTGGAGCAGTATATCCAAAAGTACCTGCAAATGAGGTCCAATTGGATGAGTCAGGCATCAATAGTCTAGCTGTGCCAAAGTCGGTGACATGTGCTTCATATTCCAAGTCCAGAAGGATATTATTGCTGGTAATGTCTCAATGAATGATCGGAGGAGAGCAAGAATGGTGTAGATAGGATAAAGCTCCACCCACCCCTTTCACAACATTTAGCCTTCTCATCCAATCGAACTCAATTGCTTGTTCCTCACTGGTTATAATCTGTCTCAAGCTTCCTCTTTCAATGAACTCGTAAACCAAAAAAGAATGCTTTGCATGTGAGCAAAATCCATACATTTTCACAATATTTCGATGTCGAATATTTGCCAACACGCAAACTTCCTTTTCAAAAGCTTTAAAATCGGACAACTTTTCTGTTTGTGATTGGTGAAGTTTCTTCACAGCAACCACCTGTTCTGTTGGCATCACTGCTTTATAAACAGTTCCATATCCTCCTTCGCCAATGCAGTAGTTGGAGTTGAATTCCTCTGTAGCTTCAACGATATTCTCATACAACTTCTTCCCATCATGGCCCAATATCGTGAATATGTTTCGATCTTGTTCATTTTCTGGCTCAGCGTTTCTCTTCCTAGCTCTTTTGCAGAGAATGGATAAAGCTCCAATCACAACAAACACTAAAAGCAAGCTTCCTAAAAGAGGGAGTGCAATCAAAACCACAAGTTTGTTGCTCTTTCTCTTAACAGTTTCGCTGCTTCTTGGAAGATTGTGTAGGGAATTTCGACCGGTGATGTTCTGATATTTGCCCATTGAAGGCTAAGCACACTGACACAATATTTAACGTGGTTCGGCAAACCGCCTACATCCACGGGAGAAGCCATTTGATTATATAGGGAGAGAACAAGATTTACAACAATAGAGGAGGAGGAATTATTCCCTCTTTAGCAACTCTCAACCTCACTCTATTTCTCTCTTCTTGGTGCTGCAATGGCAGCCCACTCTCTCCTATATTTCTCACATCTTTGGCTCTACTTTCACTCTCATTTTGCTCTCTAATGTATGCCTCTATTTATAGGCATCCATGGTAGCTTCTCATGCTCTTTTGTCAACAATGGTGGTTGCCAAACTTCTTCAACAAAGGTGGTTGCCAACTTTCTTCTCTTCTTCAACAATGGTGGATGGTCAAAGTCAATGGTTGTAGCCACCATTTGTTGCACATGTAATGGCAACAAACCTAACAATCACCCCCTTTGCCATTCATGTGGGGCAATTGTCCTCTTGCTTCTTCAGCACAGGCTTGCATCTTGCAGCTCTTCCAAGCTTACCATTCTGAAAGCGTTTGTGGCTAAGTTTATAGGTACTTGCCAAACCTTTCAATCACCAGAGTCAACTAAGCACCCCTTTGCTCACTCCAAAGGATCACTTCAACCAGATGGTTTGTCACATCTCATCTGAAGAGTGTTTAATGCTTGTCTCTGGAACAACATTCCCCTTTAAGCATATCAACCATGCTTGGCCCGGAATGATTTATCAAGCCTCACACCAAGGCTTACAACACCCCCTCAAATGAATATTCCAAGTGCGACAGTCATTGAGTATTTCAATGTGATCACGAGCTCACCACTCTTCCAAGAGTCTACTCATCCAGGAGTTGCGCTTGCCCTCTGTTCCACCATAGGAACCACGCCTTACTTCTCCCTGAGTCTCTCGCTCTTAGTCGTAAGAGTCCAGGTAGCTCTCCACCTTTAACCATGGGGACAACTCATTAAAGGTTGATCCATATCTATCTTCATACTCTGAGTATTACAATGCCATTACCGAGCTCACCACCTTGACAAGAGTCAACTCGTTCTCGGAACCTGCGCATGCCCTCTACTCCTTCATAGCAGCCGCGTCTTAATGCTCCACAAGTTATCCACTTATTGTCCAAGGCAAATGTCTTCTAGCTCATTGATCTTTAGCATGGGGGCAATATCCATGAAAGTCAATCCTGCATTTATCTTTATACTCGTCATAGCCACTTCATTGGCTATACACTTGTCCACTTATATCCAGCCATCATGTTGGCTCTGGGGCTGGGCTCTTTTCATGGCCCTCACACCTTCTTCTAAGGTGTCTCCGCTCGTCGTCATGCGGCGGTCTGAATCTGGGCTAATATTGTAGCCCTCACACCTTCCATCCGAGGTGTATCCATTCATCATCATGTGACTTCATGTCCCTCACACCTTCTCCGAATGTGTCTTCGCCCGTTGTCATGGGGTAGTATGATCTTGGGCTCATATCATGGCCCTCACACCTTCTGTCTGAGGTGTCTCCGCCTGTCGTCATGAGACGGCCTGAACATGGACTCATATCAAGGTCCTCACACCTTCTGTCCGAGGTATCTCCGTCTGTCGTCATGAGACGATCTGAACATGGACCCATATCATGGTCCTCACACCTTTCATCTGAGGTGTCTCCGTCTGTCATCATGAGACAACCTGATCTTGGACTCATATCATGGTCCTCACACCTTCTGTCTGAGGTGTCTCCACCTGTCATCATGAGACGGCCTGAACATGGACTCATATCATGGTCCTCACACCTTCTGTCTGAGGTATCTCCACCTGTCATCATGAGATGGTCTAAACATGGACTCACATCATGGTCCTCGCACCTTCTGTCTGAGGTGTCTCCACCTGTCATCATGAGACGGTCTAAACATGGACTCACATCATGGTCCTCGCACCTTCTGTCTGAGGTGTCTTCGCCTGTCGTCATGAGACGGCCACATCCTCCTTCATCGGGGATGTCTCCAGTGGCTCCAAGATTCTCTACCACCATTTGGACTTGGGAGAGATCACTACCACTGATCACATAGAAAGAGAAAGTTACGGTGCACTCTTCGCAATTTTCCATCTCATTTTCTATGTTTGGAGCTTCTATCCCTTTCTGCTTGATAGCTCCACCCACACCAACTCTCTTTGGTGTCTTCGCCTTTCATCATAGGCGGTCGCGCCCCCTTAATTCGGTGCTTCTACAACAGCTCATCTTTCCATCCTTGCATGCATTGGAAAGGTCCTCACTTGTTGCCTTTATCAAGAGCACAAAAGACTTCTTGTTGTACAACTTTTTCACACAGTCTCTGCTCTGAGCTTCATCTGGGAACTCTTCTTCTCCTTGCACCTATTGTCTCATTACAATACCTCGTTGGATCCTACGGGTACTCCTGCACAATCTCCGTGTGCTCTCGTGCAATTTCGGTTCTCCAGATTTCTCCCTATTCTTTGCTTTTATGTTTGACAGTAGCTCATCCTGTCACAACATTTATCCAAGTCAAAATAGGGTGCCAATCTTTATCCCCTTGCGTATTTCTCTTCCATTATCAGGGTCTTCATCAATTCTCCCTTCGAGAAATCACAGTCACCAAATCTAACTTCTTTGGAGAAATCACCACTTCATCAGATCCTTGAACATATGGAACCCAACTGTTCCTTTAAGCTGTCATCTTGCTAGTCTTCAACAATTTCATTACAAACTGTTACATATACAAAAATAGTACTGTGTGGATGATCCTTCAACTAAGCAAGTTCCCAGGAAAGATTTGGAGGGGTCACACTGGTCCCGCTTAAAACCCAATCTCCTAGACAGAACTTCTTAGAACGTATCTATCCACCGTACTGCCTTTTTGTATATACAACCATTTGCTAGCTTTGCTTTACAAGTGATCTGGGGTATCCCGGTTTTATACCTGATTTCTCAACATCTGGAGAGACTACCAGTGCTTAGATTCGTCAAGATTGGTCTTCGTCAATTTTCACTCTCCACCTCTAATTGTCCACATAACCGGGTGTCGAGAGTGTCCCAATTTTGCCTTCCATCAAGGCAATAAATTTTCCCATTTAACGGTTCAGCACATGTAATTGGGCATGTGCACCTTCTTCTTCTTCATCTCCATCGACCACCATGATGACCTTCAGATGCCTCCAGATCGGGCAATCTCTCTTTAATAATTCACCACCGCCATTTTTGGTCTCGAATCTCAACGATCGGACCATACCATTGCATCCGGAATGATCAAATTAGCTGGAAACATGTCTTGAATCGTCCAAATCGCACATCCGACGGCTACGATTTGATCAAAACAATTCTGGCCTGATCAACGGCTCAGATTCAATCTCAGATCCGGTTGCACGTAGGATCAGCTACACTAGATCCTATCCCTCGGCTCGCGGCTCGGCTCGGCTCGGTTCAGCTCCAATTCAGCTAGGCTCGGCTCGCGGCGGGTGACGTGGCAGGTGGGCCCCTATGATGACATGTATGTTGACTAGTCAATGCTTTGCTGACTGTGTATGATGATGTCATCCTTGCATCATGCTGCTGTCATCCTTTGCATGGCACTGTTCATGATAATATCACTGTTCATCACTACTGTTCAGATGGGTCGGGTCAACTGGTATTCGGGTCGGGTCAACTCATCCGGGTGAAGAAGACGCGTGGGGCGCGTGGGCAAACACCTTGCCGGAGAGTGATGGAGAGTGCGGCCATGTCCGGCGTCTGATTTTGACGCGGTTTTCACCAGTGGCTTCGTCTCTTCCTCCTCAACACAGTGGGATGGTCAAAACACCATTTTGACAACTTTCATTTTTGAGCAAAAAATCAAACACCACTTAAACCATATGCTCTGATACCAATTGTAGGGAATTTCGACCGGTGATGTTCTGATATTTGCCCATTGGAGGCTAAGCACACTGACACAATATTTAACGTGGTTCGGCAAACCGCCTACATCCACGGGAGAAGCCATTTGATTATATAGGGAGAGAACAAGATTTACAACAATAGAGGAGGAGGAATTATTCCCTCTTTAGCAACTCTCAACCTCACTCTATTTCTCTCTTCTTGGTGCTGCAATGGCAGCCCACTCTCTCCTATATTTCTCACATCTTTGGCTCTACTTTCACTCTCATTTTGCTCTCTAATGTATGCCTCTATTTATAGGCATCCATGGTAGCTTCTCATGCTCTTTTGTCAACAATGGTGGTTGCCAAACTTCTTCAACAAAGGTGGTTGCCAACTTTCTTCTCTTCTTCAACAATGGTGGATGGTCAAAGTCAATGGTTGTAGCCACCATTTGTTGCACATGTAATGGCAACAAACCTAACAGATTGCACGGCTTTAGACCACTGGTGTTGCCACATATACCCATATTATCCTTTAATGCCTCAAATGAAGCGTTGTGGAAGGCTTTGATATCGGGAATGGGGCCTTGTAGCTTATTGGATGATATATCCATAGTTGTTAAGATTAACATGTCTTTGAAAGTGCTCAGAATCCGTCCAGAAAGCATGTTGTGAGAGACATTCAGAGTTTCCAACATTTGCAGTTGCCCAAGTTGCCTCGGTATCTCTCGAGTCAGGAAATTGCAGCTAAGATCAAGATCTCGAAGAGAAAGGATAAAGCCTATCTCACCTGGAATGCTTTCTTTAAATTTATTACCGTTGAGGTTCAGCAACTATAAATTCGAGCATTCCCCAAGTTGTTTTGGAATCGATCCACTCAGATTATTAGATGCTAAATTAAGGAATTGAAGATTGGAAAGCATGATAATATCTAAGGGAATGGCACCTAAAAGATGGTTGTTGTTAAGGAGAAGCTTGTACAACAACTTCAAACCCCCTAAATCTTTTGTGATGGCTCCTTTTAACTGATTTGATGACAGATCTATCAATTGCAATTGAGTAGCCTTCCCAAGCTCTGGTGGTATCTCACCAGAAACATTATTGTTTGAGATTTTTAGGCTTGTCATGTTACGAAAATCTCCCCATTTTGAAGAAAGCTCACCATAAAAATTATTGTAACTCAAATCAATATAATCCAGATGTGGATAGACACCAAAAACCTTAGAAATATTTCCTGTTAATTGATTCCACTCAAGCCTTACTCGGTATAAACCAGTACAGTTCTTCAAGCTTTTCGGGATTGAACCGGAGAAGTAGTTGTAGCAAAGAGTAAAGTTTTCCAATACTCCTCCATGGCATAAATCTACTGGCAAATGACCCGTGAATTCGTTGATACCCAAAGACAAATACTTCAAATGGGTGAGATTGTTCATCTCTGAGAGCAATAGGCAATGAAATTTGTTGTCATGTAATCTCAAGTCCACAAGCCATTTAAGTTGTCCTATTTATGAAGGAACACATCCAAATAAATTATTTGTACTTAGATAAAGCCTCGCGAGCATTGTCAAGTTTCTAATAGAAGAAGGGATGGGACTAGAGAGTTGGTTGATAAAAAGACTAAGCAAAGATAAATTTTTTAATTTTCCAATGGAATAAGGGATGGAACCAGAGAGCTTGTTATCCAAAAGATAGAGCGTAGATAGGCTTGTCAAGTTTCCAATAGAAGAAGGGATGGGACCAGAGAATTGGTTCCTACCAAGAGCAAGGAAAGATAAATTTCTTAATTTTCCAATGGAATAAGGAATTCTACCAGTTAAAACATTAATTGACAAGTCAAGGTGATTGAGAGACTTTAGCAACCCAATTTCTTGAGGAATAGAACCAGAGAGTTTGTTACCCCAAAGAGAGAGTATGGATAGGCTTGTCAAGTTTCCAATAGAAGAAGGGATGGGACCAAAGAGTTGTTTCCTAGAAAGAACAAGGACAGATAAATTTCTTAATTTTCCAATTTCTTGTGGGATGGTTCCAGAAAGAGAATTGTTCCAAAGGTCAAGAAAAAAAAGATTACGGAAGGATGAGAAGTTTAAACCATAAAGCGTACCTCTCAGGCCAAAACTTTCAAGTGTCAAATTGGTGACGCTTCCAGAATTGTCACAGTTGATTCCAATCCAGTTAATGCAAGGGCTGATGCCGACCCTAGAAGAAAGGAGAGATTGGCTTTGGTTGTGAAGACTGGCTTTCCATTGGAGAAGAGCCTCAGCTTCTGTATTATTATTACCAAATGGTGAAGTTGGGGAGGAAGTGTGTTCAGCTAAAGCAAAGAAGGAAGAAGAGCTGAATATGTGAAGGAGCAAAAACAGGATGTGGAGAAAGAAGGAGAAGAATGGTTTGTTTAGTAAGGACGTCGTCATGGTGTGTTTTTCAAGAGACATAGGATATGGTTTGCTATGGTACTAGATTAGGCTCTTCCATGGAGAGGTATTATTTATAGGTAGGAAAACATGATATATTGGAATTGTTTTTAATATCTGTCGCACGTGTGCGGCGGCGCGGCGATCGTCCGTTGCACCAACCCTTCATGAGGGTGGTGTACGTGTCTATTTGGCATGGAAAATATGGTGAGACAAAGAGTTCTTTGTCTCTACAAGTGAAAATATGGACTGGGAGTCGCCACCTAGTATTCTGGTTACTAGGAACCTTAACTGGTCGTTAGAGATCGGGTACGGAGACTGGTTGCGTAAAGGGAAGGTATTAGCACCCCAACTACGCCCTACCTAAGGTAGGCTGCATTGTTTTGTCTAATAAAATCTAAGTCATGTTATGGTTTCCTATTGTCCAGAATATGCATTACATGTAATGTCGTACCCCGGGTTCTATTGTCCAAACAAAAAAACGAAATAAATATCCGGAATACGCATTACGTGTAATGTCATATCCCGGATGCTCAGAGATAAACAAAATAAAATTTTTGTTTTTTTTGAAATTTTGGCCAATGTTCTCTTGACTTTAATAAACTGGTTATTAAAGCCCAAATGCATGCTAAAACTTTTTTTTTTTTTTTTGTATATAAAAAAAAAATACAATATGAATTTTTAGTTTTGAGACACTTGGGCCGTATGCACAAAAAAAAAACATTTTTTTTTTTTTGTTTTTTTTTTATTATTCTTGAAAGTCGAAAACCGGGTATTTCAACACCGAATTTGTATTTTGTGATGTAAAAATACTGCCCGATATTAATCAAAATGACATAAAAACTACATGGAAAAATCATAAATGAAACAAATATTTTTTTGATTTTTTTTTTGAATGGGCGGGGTGAACAGTACCACGGGACGAAAACGGGATATTTTAATACCGGATTTATATTTTTTCCCAACATAAAAAAAATGCTGCTTGATATCGATCAAAAATACACGGGAAACTTGTAAAATTACAAAAAAACCAATTTAGTTAACAAAAATAAATAAATAAATAAAAACTGGGCCGGATCTAGCCTATCCATCCTAGGATGGGCCTGACCCGGCCCATATACTGTGGGCTGGACTCAGCCCAGCCGCGTGGGCTGGGCTGATGTTCCAGCCCACCAACCAAAAGGCTGGTTACTGTGTTAGCCACACAGTAACCAGCAAATAATAAGGTAGTTACTGTGCCCAGCACAGTAACTACCGAATTATTTTCATTCTTTGCTGCAGAACGTGATTCACGTTCTGCATGCAAAGAATGACAAAAAACCACTGAATGTATAAACGAAAGGCAACAGGGGGGAAGACGAGTACCTGGAATGGTGGCGACGCTGGCGGCAGCGGAGGCGGCAGAGGCGGTGGCTGTCCTCTTTCTTTCTCTCCTCTGTTTCTGTTCACCGTCACCTTGGGTCAGTTTTCTTTCGTTGTTCCTTCTCTCTGTTCTGCTACTCTTCTTCCTCTGTCTTCTTCTTCAGTTTCCTTCCTCTCTTCTACAACCCCTCTCTCACGTTGTTCCCAGCTTTCTTCTCCCTTTCGGTCCCTCTCCAAAAGCTTGGTTCTCTCTCTCTCCCTCACGGTTTTCTTTCAATAATCTGTCAGCCCTCCCCTCTGTTTTTTCTCTTCTTTTTTTCTCTTTTTCTCCCCCCCTTTACTCCTGCTGTTCTTCCTCCATTTATAGCCCGTGAGCATGTGTTTTTTTTCTTCTCATCGTGGGGTCATACGGCGGCTGGTCGGGCGTGGCTGTCCAGGCGTGCCTCCCTCAGTTTCGGCGGTGCGGTAGGTGGTCGGCCAATCGGTGGGCTGGAGGGACCAACGCCATAAAATATACATTCTTTTTTTTTTTTTCCTTCTTTACTGCTGTATGTTAGGCGGGGAAGAAAGGGGAACAGTGCCGTTCAAAACGGCGCCGTTTAGCCCTTTTTTTTTTTTTTTTTTTTTTTTTTTTTTTTTTTTTTAGTATGAAACGGCGTCGTTTTGGATAAAACGCGCCGTTTCATTTAAAAAATGGCGCCAGAACGCGCTAAATTCCAAATCAGCCCTCAATCATCTTTTTCTTTTCAATTGCGTCCCTACCAATTTCGGTCCCTGCCCCCATAGTTGGCCGCGTTTTTCACTTTGGTCCTTGGCCTCAGATTTATGCAATTTAGCCCTTAATTGATCAATAAACTTCTAATTTCTTCAATTAGGCCCCTGAATCAATTCAATACAGCTCCCTCTATATTCACGCCTTTTCCAAATTGGTCCCTGGTTTCGGATTTTCGCAATTTAGCCCTTAATTGGCCATTAAACTTCCAAATTCATGCAATTAAGCCCCTGATTTGGCCTAATAAATTCCTAAAAAATATATTTTGGCCCCAGAACTTAAATTTCTTCTAATTAAAGCCCAAATTGATTTAAAAATCAATTTTTCTCACAATCAAAACCCCTAAAAAACCATTAAAAATCCAATCATGTCCATAAACCTCCAAATTTAGGCTTTTTCCTCAAAAATTCAAATTTTCCTTCTAAATAGGGCTCCCATCCTTCAAGAATATACTGCCAAAAATCCAATCTTTGTATTTTTAACCTCCTGGACCAATTTTCTGACCATTTTCTGAGCGCTTCCCCCCCTTGTTATTTTTCTAACCTCCTTTGGCTATTTATTTATTATTATTTTTTTTTTTATTATTATTTTTTTTTTTTTTTTTTTTTTGCGAGGACCCAAAAATGGGTTACAACAATATCATTGATTATTACATCTCTTCTCTAATTAAGTTGAAATTAACTACTTAGATACATGGAGGGCCAAATTACGAAGAAATTGAGAAGACTATAGATCAGTACACTTGAAGTAACAACCACGGGAACAGAAAAATGAAGTTCCTATCAATCCATTTTTCTGAAGTTCCTATCAATCAACGTGAACCGATTATAATTTTATTTTTTAAAAAAAAACATTTAAACTATTCTATTCTATCCTTCTAGTATCTTAAATAAAAATACTAATTATTATTTTTATAATTTTTTTTATTTTATAAAAAATATTTAAATTACACTTGAAGTATTCTAAATATTTTTTTTATAATTTTTTTTTTATTTTTTATAAAAAAATTTAAACTATCCTTAAATAATCCTAAACATAAATTCTAATTAATTTTTTATGTTTTTTTTTTATTGGTTATAAAATAACATTTTAACTACCCTTGAAGTATGCTAAACCGAAATACTAATTAATGTTTTTTATATATAAAATAAACATTTAAACTACATTCGAAATATCCTAAATAATTTTTTTTTAATATTTTTTATATTTTTTTATAAAAACAAATTAAATTATCTTGAAGTTTTCTAAACATGAATTCTAATTAATAATTTTTATAATTTTTTTTATTTGTTATAAAAAATATTTAAACTACTCTTGAAGTATCCTAAACCTAAATACTAATTAATTTTTTAAATATTTTTCATATGAAAAATTAAATTATCCTTAAAGTATCCTAAACAAAAATACTAATTAATTTTTTATCACACATATTTGTTATGATACTTTACCTCGATGTGAACACATTTTCTTCCCCTTTTCTTTTTTATATCTAATTTTTTAATTTATAGCACTCTAAAGGAATAACATAACTTTAACTATATTTATGTGTTATTGGTTTGCTTTGTTATATTTGTTATATTATTATCAGACATAATAAATTAATCAAAATCAAGATATCACATGTTAGGATTTGTTTTGAAATATATTGTTGATGATTTTCATTTAAAAATATATTAAAATAATAATTTTTAGTTTTTATCAAAATCAAATTAGTTTTGATATTAAAGTATTAAAAAGATATTAATTTAAAATAAAAAATTGCAAAAACAAATATTATGGCAGAGGATTCTGTACTCGGTGGCACCTCAAGATCTACACAGGAGGATGAGGCACGGGCTTGCAAATTGCTCTACGAGAAAGTTATTGGCAATATCTATACTGGTCTGCATATTATATGAAATTTATGAAATTCAAACTAATAACATAATGTTTTTCATTTGTTGAATCTACATTCCGTCTAAAAAAGTCACAGACAGGCAAATTGGAGCACATGGGCCCTCTCTATATATACTTTCTTTACTCCAAATTTAGTATTAATGGATATACTGTTATCGTGTTCTTTGGGTTTGAATTTTCTAATGGAAATTCATTTCATTAGAAAATTCAACATCAAGTTGGAAATTCATTGGTTGGTAGAGTGGGTCTTGCTGCTATCGTGGTCTACATATGATATGGACATTTCACGGATGAGAGATGGCATGAGAATGAGGTTTCTTTTCCTAGCAATTTGATCACTAATTCAATATATTCAATGGAAGATATTGTAATTGACGGGAGACACTTGTGTAATTTCCAGTTCATCCAATAATTTCTTCTCCCTTTCCATATTTTCCACTGAAAAGACAATGGAAAAGTGTATGTGAGAGACTCACCAAATTTCCATAATGGAGGGCCAACTTTGACGAAGAGACTGAGAAGACTATGGATCAGTACCCGTAACAACCACGGAACAAGTCAAACAAGTATGGTCTGTAATACAATTTCAAAGTCTATAAGATTAATTGAGATACGTATAAATTGATCCAGACATTCAAATTAATAATAATTAAAAAAAATATGGTCCTTCAACGAGGCTGGTTAAGTTCTTATAAATCCATTTTTCCGAAGCTCTGTTGGATCTTGTACAGACTTAGATTGTTGTTAAAAGTAGTTCCTTGAGGGAAAGCTGGAGTTGATGTGAATATCTTTTCTACTGCAATGGTAAAATTAAATTATTCTTAACGTATTCTAAATAAAAATGCTAACTAATTTTTATAAATACATTTTCTTAACATATCTTAAAAGTTTTTAATTTAAAAATATATTAAAATAATATTTGTTTAATTTTTTAAAAATGTTTTTGATATCAATATATTAAAATGATATAAAAATATCAAAAAAAATATTAATTTAAAATAAATAAAAAAATTTACAAAAACAAACACCTAAACATATGGCAGAGGATTCTGGACCCGGTGGCAACTCAAGCTCTGCAGGGGAGGATGAGGCACGGGCTTCCATGAGCTCATGTCCACAGAAACACAACGTGCAAATTGCTCTACGAGAAAGTCTTTGGCAAAATCTATACAAGTGGTCTCCATATGATATGAGAATGAGGTTTCTTGAAGGCACAAGACTTTGACAATTCTGTTTAAAGAAGAAATCTTTGTTCAGCACAGACATTGGAATGGGAGATTGCAAAACAGAGCTAGTTGTAATGAAGATTATTGCGATGTGTTTCTATACAAAACGGAAAAAGAAGAAATATTGACGATCCAGTTCTCTGAACAGAAGTAGACAAAGCAAGATGGTGCAAAGATTGAATGGGGTGTCTAATATCTGCCATTGGAGACTAAGGAGAAGAGGACCTAGCTTTTCTTAGCTTTGTCTTCGATGTTATTTTTGTTTAACCTAGTCTTCGATAACTACGCAGCGAGTATACATAATGGCTAAATGAGCTGATCTACAACGAATTCCTCGTTACATCACTCTCTGTAACTGACAGAGGGCTAAAAAATGGCATTCTTCATATATACACCAATAAAAAAAAATCATAGACGACTATGTAACCTCTGGTTAGACAATCTATGACGGACCGGGGAGACGCTCTCCCCTTTGGAGATGAAACAACAGCTGCCTGTTGGAAGCGATGACATAGCCAGAAGATTGCTTAACTGCAATTCCATTCTGAGGTTTGGTGTTCAAAGAAAAGAATGATTATGAATAGGGTCTCAGTTGGCTTTCCATCACTTTCTGGTACAGTGGACGGCACTGTTGCGAATAGGGACTCAACATCCTTAAGGGTTAACAAAGGGATGTTGGTACACTAATTCAATATATTCGTGTTCCCACTTATGAATGAACTGGTGCTTCTACTTCTGTTCAGTTTATATATGCTCTCTTCCACGGTGTCTTTAACCTAATAACATCATAGAAGAAAAGGGAGAAATTTTGTTAGAGCACATAAGAGACTACAAAGCAGAAATTCTAACAGATGACATGAATTTTCAAAGGATTCGGACAAGCAGCAAACTAGAAAGCACGAGAGGGGTAATTGAAGCGGGTGGACCGGTTATCACTTAAACCACGGAGACGAGTGCATGCAGCACATACTTGATACTGCACAGAAAGAAGCAGGGCCCTCTAACCCTATTTTCTCACAGATTCATCATCTTCTGGAACGGTGAAAATCTTATCAGGTAGTTTTGGAATCATTTTTTATTTTTATGGGTATCCATTAATTTTTAACAAATTTATTTTCGTCTCTTTTATGTCTTTATTGGAATTTGATAGCTTATAGGGTTTATCACATCACCCCCATGATTTCTTCATTTTAATCAAATCAATTTTCTCAACAGAGAGAAGAACAATGGCAGCAGGGCAAGAGAATGTTAAGCACCTTGAGGAGTGCTCGGTTGCCAAGTTAGTTTCATCTTCATTTTTACTTTCGATTTGTAAATTTTTCTTTATCGTTGATTTGATGAAATTGAAGACTTGAAAGGATTTTCATTTTCTGGGCTGATCGCTTTGGTTTCAGTTAGTTGATATTATAGAATGTATATCATGTATATCTATACATAGGATATTAATGTAATGTAGGATTAATCCAATGTTGTAATCCCTATGGTTACTACTGTATTCTGCCCTACATATATAAATAGAAAAGGTTGGCTAAGGCCAAACCCAAGACATTCAGTTATTCTCAACTTGGTATCAGAGCCAAAATAAATTAAAACACTTCTCCTCCTCCTTTGCAATGGATTCTTCTCAACCGGTAGCCTTCTCCTCTTCTGCAGCAGCACCTGTTGTCCCACCTCCTTCGTTGCAATTTTCTTCTTCAGCTGCAGGACAACTCTCTTCTTCAGCCTCAATTATGCAGTGGCCACAGCACACTAATATTGGCCATGCTCTTCTCAATCCGGACAATGCTCCTCTGCTCAATCCGGACAATGCTCCTCTGCTGCCATCTTCGTCTGCTGCAACTACAGCAGCCTCTGCCGTGGAAATTGTGTCCCTCTCACACACTCATCAGGTCATCTCTCTGAAATTAACGAATACCAATTATTTGTATTGGCGAATGCAGATAAAACCATACCTCTTAGGCCAAGGAGTTTTTGGCTTTGTTGATGGTTCAAACTCCTGCCCCTCTCCACATATTCCTGCTGCCGATGGTGCTACTCTTCAGGTATCTCAATCCTTTCTTCGTTGGAAACAACAGGATCAATTAATTCTAAGTGCCTTGCTCTCTTCGCTGTCCATGGAAGTTCTTCATCTTGTTGTTGATTGTCCAACCTCATGTTCTGTCTGGCTCACAGTTGAGCAAGCTCTAGCCTCTACATCCAATTCCCGTATTATGCAATTACATGGTTCCCTTCAAGAACTTCGACAAGGTGATGATTCGGTAACTCAATTTTTGCAAAAAGCTAAGACTTTATTTGATGAGCTAGCAGCTGCTGGCCGGCCTATCTCGCTAACCGATTTTAATCTCTACGTATTTCGTGGCCTTCGCGGAAAATTTAAGGACTTAGTAACAAGTCTTATTACAAGGGCGGATCCTCTACCATATGCAGATTTGCTTAGTCATCTGCTAACTCATGAATTTATTCATAAAACCTCTCATTTGTCTATGGGATCTGCTGCCATTCACGCACCATTGCTACCCACGCCACCTTCAGCACTACTGTCTCAACGATACAATTCTGCTCAGTTTGGACGACATAGGGGGCGTTCCTATGGCAGCTGGCGTTCTCCTTCTACCGCTCACAGAGGCGCCCGAAATAATTCCTACAGTTCTGATTTTTGTAACTCTCAAACCAATTACAATTCTAATCCTCAGTATGGTAACGGAAATAGGCACAACAGCTGCCAAGGAAATTGGCAGCACCGAGGATCAAATTCCCGCTGCCAGCTATGTAACAATTTTGGACACACTGCTCCTCAGTGTTCCCAACTTCAGCAACGCAGCCATGGACAACAACATAGTGCCAATTTGGCATTCCATAATTCTGCCTCTACTGCTGAATGGTTTCCGGACACCGGTGCAAACCAACACGTCACACTCGACCTTGCAACCTTGACTGCTTCAGAACCATACAATGGTAATGATAATTTGCATGTTGGTGATGGTAAGGGACTTTCCATATCTAATATTGGCCATACAAAAATATATAACCCACATCGTTCATTCACTTTATCTAATGTTCTACATGTTCCTGCAATCACGAAACCTCTACTTTCTGTTCAGAAATTTTGTCTCGATAATAATGTTTATTTTGAATTTCACCCTTTTCTGTTTTATGTCAAGGATCTCAACACCAATGAAGTCCTTCTCTCAGGTCAGAGTAAAGATGGTCTCTATACTTTGTCCAAGTTCAGGTCTTCCGTCCTGTCAACTCCTCAAGCCTATTGGTCTCCCTGCACCTCTGCCTCTGCTGATTTGTGGCATCGTCGCCTAGGTCATCCTACCTCCCGCATTTTTAAATTTTTAGTCTCGAAAAATAAGATCATTTGTAACAACAAAAGTCTTAATTTTCAATGCCAAAGTTGTCCCTTAGGAAAATCGTCACGTTTGTCTTTACGACCTACTGGTCACAAAACTTCTGCTCCGCTTGAATTAATTTTTAGTGATGTGTGGGGTCCTGCTCCCCTTTTTTCTTCGGATGGTTATCGTTATTTTGTTATATTTGTTGATGCGCACACAAAATATATATGGTATTATCCACTTGTTGCAAAATCTGATGTTTATTCTGTCTTTCATCAATTTCAAACTCTTGTCGAACGTCAGTTTTCTTTAAAAATAAAATCTGTTCAAACTGATTGGGGCGGTGAATATCACAAACTCTCCACTTTCTTTCAAACTGTTGGTATTCATCACCGTCTGATATGTCCACATACTCACGAACAAAATGGGATGGTAGAAAGACGTCATAGGCATATTGTGGAAACCGGTCTTACTCTTCTAGGTCAATGTAAAGCTCCTTTTCGTTTTTGGAATTATGCATTTGATACTTCGGTTTATCTCATTAATCGTATGCCTACTCCTGTTCTTGATAATCGATCTCCTTTTGATTGTTTATTTCAACGGTCTCCTGATTATCAATTTTTACATACTTTTGGATGTCTATGTTTTCCTTTCTTGCGTCCCTATAATAATCACAAATTAGATTTTTGGTCTTCTCCTTGTATATTTTTTGGCTACAATCCCTCTCACCTTGGTTATAGATGTTTTGATATTGAATCTCATCGCATGTATATCTCCCATCATGTTCGTTTTCATGAAAATGTTTTTCCGTTTGATAAATCTGAACAGATTGCACAGGTTCCCTCTCAAACCCATACACCATCCCCTATTACCATCCTCCCAAATCTCAACCCCTCACCACTGTTTACAGCTCAAAATCCATCCCCACCCGCCTCTGCCTCTACCCTGCCCTTACTGCCGACTCAAGCACCATAGCCTCCATATTTCCCTTGCCGCTCACCCCATGCATCTTTATCTAACCATATTGTTGCAGCTACAGGTTGCAGCTCAGTGTTTCCTGTTCTCCAGCACGAAGACCTTGCGCATAGTGGGAGATCCTCTGGCTCGTCTTCAGCTCCTCTTTATTCTGCCACCAATTCGGCTTCTGCCGACTCTGCCTCTGCTGCCAGCTCTCCACTTGCGGCAGCTTCTTCCCCGGATTCTTCTCCTGGACTAAATCTGGTGGTGGATCTCTCAACCTATCCGCTGCATCATGACACCTCTGTCATGCCTCCTTCACCTGCGTCACAGCCAGTTCTTAGCCGACACCCTATGATCCTTCGATCACGGCAGCCCAAAAATGCCAATATGGTGTCCTCTGCTGCCGCTAATGCAGCTGTTTCTCGGGTATTGCTCTCTCCTTCATCTGAACCTGTTGCCTTTTCTGATGCAAATAAATATGTGGCTTGGCATGATGCCATGTGTGATGAGATCAAGGCTTTACGATCCAATCATACTTGGTCTCTAGTGCCATTTCATCCATCGATGAATGTTGTGGGCAGCCGATGGGTATATCGTATCAAACGTCGTATTGATGGCAGCATCGAACGTTATAAAGCCCGTCTAGTTGCTAGAGGCTTTACTCAACAGGAAGGCATTGATTATTCTGAAACTTTCAGCCTAGTTATTAAGCAGGCCACCGTCAGATTAGTCTTTTCCATTGTAGTTTCCCGCAATTGGAAGATTCATAAGCTTGATATTCATAATGCCTTTCTCAATGGTGTTCTTACTGAAGAGGTCTACATGAAACAACCTCCAGGTTTTGTTGATTCTACTCTTCCATCTCATGTGTGCAGGTTGCACAAGTCACTATATGGTTTAAAACAGGCACCAAGGGCATGGTACACTCGTCTGAGTGATTTTTTACTCTCTATTGGTTTCCTTGCCTCCAAGGTTGACACTTCCCTGTTTATCTTATCTGCTGGCACTAATATCTTCTATCTTCTCGTCTATGTTGATGATATTCTGCTTACAGGCAGCAACTCTGCCATGCTCCATCATCTAGTACAGTTACTAAGCTCTGAATTCAAGCTACGTGACTTAGGTGATGTTCACTAGTTTCTAGGTATTGAAGTTCAGTCTATAGGTATGGGTCTGATGTTGCGCCAACAAAAATATATTCTTGACATCCTCAGTCGGGTTGGTATGACTTCCTGCAAACCGGTTGACACTCCAGTTTCTCCCTCTAAACTTGCTCTACAGCCGGATCATCCATTTTCTGATCCCACACGATTTTGTCAAATTATGGGTGCTCTTCAGTATCTTACATTCACTCGCCCAGATATCTGTTTTGCTGTTAACAGAGTCTGTAGTACATGCATGCTCCTACAGATTTCCATTGGGCTACTGTTAAACGCAGACTCCGCTATCTCAAAGGAACGGCTTCTTATGGTTTTCATATCACTCGAGGTACCTCCTTTGCTCTTCATGGTTTTACAGATGCCGATTGGGCTGGGAGTATTGATGATCGCAAGTCTACGGGTGGTTATCTTGTTTTCTTTGGTCAAACGCCGATTTCATGGAAATCCGGCAAGCAACGTACAGTTGCTCGCTCTTCCACTGAGGCTGAGTATAAAGCCTTAGCAGATGGTACTGTTGAGGTCATCTGGCTTCAATATTTGTTAAGAGATCTTCAGGTTCCCTCCATCTCGGCTCCTACTATTTGGTGTGATAACCTCGGTGCTACTTATCTCTTGGCAAATCCTATCTTTCATGCTCGTACTAAGCATGTTGAGGTAGACTATCATTTTGTCCATGACCGGGTAGCAAAGAAGGAAATTCAGATTTGGTTTATCCCCTCTCAGGATCAACTTGCTAATGTCTTCACCAAACCACTTTCCGCTGCGTCCTTTACTGCTTTCAGGTTCAAGCTTCGGGTCGATCCTCCACCCTCAGCTTGAGGGGGCATATTATAGAATGTATATCATGTATATCTATACATAGGATATTAATGTAATGTAGGATTAATCCAATGTTGTAATCCCTATGGTTACTACTGTATTCTGCCCTACATATATAAATAGGAAAGGTTGGCTAAGGCCAAACCCAAGACATTCAGTTATTCTCAACTGTTGAAAGTTTCCCTTAAGTTAGTGAGTTATACTCTCATGTGACTGCTGCTAGTTAGGGGAGTTTGCGAATGTGCATTTCCTTTTGATTTAGGCACAGTTTGATCTTTATTAGAAGGGAGAAAACTGAAGTTCGGACATTTGTTTGTCACACTGCTATCCAATGTGTAATGTTGATGTTATGGT
Source organism: Populus alba x Populus glandulosa (assembly GCA_033617975.1). Taxonomy (NCBI): domain Eukaryota; kingdom Viridiplantae; phylum Streptophyta; class Magnoliopsida; order Malpighiales; family Salicaceae; genus Populus; species Populus alba x Populus glandulosa. The sequence goes on from CM066161.1 coordinate 10,583,917, forward strand.
TGAACCGTGAACAAAATAAAGAATTGATTCTTTTTTTGAAAAAAAAATATTGTAACTCATAACCTAGTGAACCAACTTCAATGTGTAATGTTGATGTTATGGTTGAGCAGCTCTAATGTGCTTCTGTTTACAAAGAATTTACGTTGATTAGTGTGCAACCTCTTACTAGAATCGACATTGTTAAGGATCATTCTTTATTATTTTTTACTTTATTTCAAAGTTTATCAAACATAAATAATACTTCGTTTTAGTTAATGTTTCTTATATGCTTTGTATGTTTATATTTAATAGGTATAAAAACCAACAACATTAAAGTGATGGATATATTATGAAGATGAAATTAATTTCATTGCTTTGACTCAATTTGGTATTGCTTCAAACCTTTTACCCTATATAAAAGTTATTATATATTTATAGTAAGTTATTTGAATAAAATTAAATTATGCATGTTTTTTTTACAACTCATATACAATAAATTAAAACAAATATTATATATTATTATATTAATTTTAGCCTTCTCTAACAAATAATCATAGCTCCGCCCCTGACTATCCTAACCATATCTAGTATTGTACTCATGAACAAATTTGTGTCTAGTTTCTGATTTGGTCTTGGTCTTTGACTTCGATTGAGAACACCAAGTTTTATGTCTTAGTTTCATTCTAGAAGGCCATGCCCCTCAAACAACACTTACACATGAAAAATATTTATGCAAATAATATGTGCGCGTAAATTTTCTTCTCCTTCTTTATTCATTAAACTGTTGTTCCGAACAAAACTATGATGATAACTACTGAATGATCTATATCTGCAGCGCACTAGGAACATGGGTTTTCTCAGTTTCAGGAGCTTTGCTTGCGATGATAAAACGAAAATCATTTGGACCCCTTGTGTTCTTTGGTACAACAGGTACAATGCTTGATATTATAATGGGGATTAGTCAATGTGAAAGAGAACACGAAGAAGGCAAGGCAAAGCTACCAGAAGCCCAGAATTCTGCTGGGGATGCATCATTTACAGTAACAGAATCTGAGTCTTGATCTCGAGCTCACACAGTCGTGTACCTCATGGTTCAACTTGCTTGCCATCAGAACCTAATGCTCACACAGATGGTGGATTGGCTTCTCCTTTTTGTTACTTTGTGGTGATTCTGTATTCTGCTTCTTACAGTCCTGTTTTTCACTTTAAAATAGTTGATGATGATGTAACTTCATATTTTGATCAGCCAAGAAGACTTCATTTTTTATAAAAAGAAGGTTTTTCAAGAAGCCTTTTCATTGCTCTAAAACGGAATTCATTGGTTTCTTTGTTTATGAGAGTGGTTTGTGAAGTTGAAACCTTTCGAAGTCATTTGGGCACATCTGATTCATTGTTGTCAAAGTCACAAGTTGATTAGTGATTTTGTAAGTTAATATGCATCTAACATTCAAAATCAAACTAAAACTTGAAAACCAGTAAAATCAGACTTGTTATATGCAAAATCAATAAAATCGGCAAGCTCAATTTGATTTTATGAGTTTACTAAATTTATAATATGAATAAAGTCAGGTCCAAATTTGGTCTTAAATTGTCCAGTGACTAGTTTTGCGAGACCAGATATATCTCTCAAACAATATATCGAATTGAGCTGAAATTTCACAGGAAAATACTAAACACATGAAAATAAATTGTGGTAAATCTTCAGGTTAGATGGAGTTCGAGAACATGTTATTTCATAGGGTTGAAGTTTCTAGACAAATCTTGTCAAATCTTTCAAGCTAGACATTTGTGTATTGTTTGGGACATATATGAAGCTCTAGGTGGTTGGGCTGAAAACTAAACATCTCAATTTTTCTAACTATATATGATAGGCCTAGTAATTTATCTAGACGAGAAAAAACTACATGTTTGAAATCAAGAATAAAATTTATCAAGAACATTCAAAAATTTTAGATTCAAGCTACATTGAAGAATTACACACGTGCACAAATTCACAAAAGAAAGGAATGAGATTGAAGAATTGTTAATAGAAAACCCTCACGCTAGTCCTTAAAGAGTTCCAGCATGCTCCTTTTTTTCATAGCATCAAATCTTTTCTAATATAATCACTAAAGAAGGGAGTGTACATTTAAATTCTGAAACAAATATAAAAGGCTCCATTATTCGAGCAACAATCGGATGGTTGACATTGTAAGGATTATTATAAGTCTAATCTAATTACATATAGAAATTGCATGGATAAATGGAGAGCTTCAATCCTGCTCATCATGGTTGAATGGTAGCCTTTATCGATAGTCTATGTCTCCTTGTATTGGGAATGAGGGCAAATATATATATCACAATTAGCTCTGAATATTAATGGGTACGGAGCAGTTAGCTGTCTATGTTTTTTATTGTTTTTTTAATTAAATAATAATAATAATAAAGAGAAGGCTACTAAAACTTTGATGTCTTCTTCTTTCTTCTTTTGATAAGAACATAGTTAGTACCGAGAAAATGAAGGAAATGAAAATGAAATCGATGAGGAAAAACAGTAGAGGGAGAGAGGAAGATTGGGTGCTTCTGGGCGGTAATCGTGAAAAGAAGGAAAGAAATAAGCAATTAATTGAAAAGATATTGTACTTGTTGAAGGACGAAAGTGCCCTTCAAGTTAAGACAAGGAAAAGAAGGTAGCTGGGAGAGAGCCAGGTGGCGATCATGAGAGGAGAAGGGTGACACGTGGTTGTGACTGGCGCAAATCTCTTCCTTTTTACTGATTATTTAATTAATTCGTTGTCTTCTTGAGGTCCGTGTTGAACGAACCTAAAAAACAAGATGCCTTTCTAATTCTAGATCAGAGGACACGTTTCGAGATGTAACAGACGCTAGAAAAAGTGTCCATGTGTTTGTCAGTTTAGGTGTGTGGGGGAGTTCGACACGTGGATAGGAAGCAAGTTGCAGGAGGAGTACTTATTACTCGTGAAAGATGCGGCTTTCTTTTATCTTGCTGCTCTTGACGTGGGTGAATGCTATTTTTTTTTAATGTTTTTTATTTTAAAATATGTTGTTATAGTTTTTTATTATTTTTAATATTATAATTTTAAAAACAATAAAAAATATTAATTTAATACTTTTTAGTAATATTTTACTAAAATAACTTGGAGTTACTTTATTTTTGTATTTTAAAAAATATTTAATTTTTTTTAATTTTTTTTTAATTTTTTTATATATTTTTAGATTGTTTTGATATAATAATATTAAAATATATTTTTTAAAAATAAAAAATAATAATATTAAATATATTTCTAAATAAAAAATATTTTAAAAATTAACTACAAATATCAAAAGAGTTCCAACTCAACACTTATCCCAGTTATGCAAAGGATAACAAAAAAAGCACTAAACTAGGTTTTTTTAAGTTCCACAGGGAATAAGAGGGATCCTATCGTTCAATAAATAAAAATAACGTGTTGTAAAATATGATGAGGGAAGTTACACCTCTCGTGTTTTACATTTCGTCCAAAATAGATCACAGACAGGTAAATTTGGGCATATATACTTTCTTTACTCCAAATTTAGTACATGGATCTACAAGATTCCACAGTGAAAGTTTCACCAACCAATAGACTGTTATCGTGTTCTTTGGGTTTGAATTTTCTAATGAAAATTCATTGATTGGTAGAGTGGGTCTTGTTGCTATCGTGTACTTTGGGAATGAGGGCAAATTTTTTTATTCGATTCCACAATGAAAGTTTCATCAACCAATAGATACTGTTATCGTGTTCTTTGGGTTTGAATTTTCTATTGAAATGATGGAAATTCATTGGATGGTAGAGTGGGTCTTGCTGCTACCTTCACCTTCTTACAGTTGATTATTTTGCCTACTCAAGCTCTTGTTTTTTTTTTTTTCATTGTTCTTTTAATTGTTTCAGCGAGAACTTAAAATTTCATTCCGTAGTGTATTGATCTTCAATTTAGAATCAAAATACTCTCAAACCCTTCATGCAAAGAAAAACAAATTCTAACGCATAAAACATAATTTGAAAGAAAAAAAAGTTTGATGATGAAATTCATATAACAAAAATTTATTGTTCCAATTGGTAATCTAATAGAAGTAGCTATACTCTATGAGATTAAGAGATCTCCCAAACTTATTGTGCAAAATGCCATAGGCAGTGGAAGCCACTTAGCTGTAAGCTCAAAAGAAATTCTTTCCATTGTAGGCCGACATTGGGGATTGGGATGCAAGCATGCAAGTGCAATTTTTATCATGTGGACAACGCCCTCTGCTGCTCCTTTTTCAGGAAGCGATATGCGTTGGTCTAACACATCCTTCAATAGGGTATGTTGAGCAATTGGTGGCATTGATGATGACGAAGAAGATCCTGGTGATAAGAGTGCTGAAATGAGATCACCTGGGTGCCTTCCTGTCATCACCTCCATTGTTACCACTCCGAAGCTATAGACATCGCATTTTTCAGTCACCTTCATTGTGTAAGCTAGCTCTGCCAAAAAAACAAAAAACAGATTATGCATGGTTTTTTATCAAATAATTGAAAGAAAATACTTTATAATAAAAGCTAAAAAAACATTATATATTATCTTCACTATTACACATTAGTAACTTAATGTTGAAATAAAGGTACGCACCTGGAGCAGTATATCCAAAAGTACCTGCAAATGAGGTCCAATTGGATGAGTCAGGCATCAACAATCTAGCTGTGCCAAAGTCGGAGACGTGTGCTTCATATTCCAAATCTAGAAGGATATTATTGCTGGTAATGTCTCGATGAATAATCGGAGGAGAGCAAGAATGGTGTAGATAGGATAAAGCTCCACCCACCCCTTTCACAACGTTTAGCCTTTTCATCCAATCGAACTCAATTGCTTGTTCCTCACTGGTTATAATCTTTCTCAAGCTTCCTCTTTCAATGAACTCATAAACCATAAAAGAATGCTTTGCATGTGAGCAAAATCCATGCATTTTCACAATATTTCGATGTCGTATATTTGCCAACACACAAACTTCCTTTTCAAAAGCTTTAAAATCGGACAACTTTTCTGTTTGTGACCGGTGAAGTTTCTTCACAGCAACCACCTGTTCTGTTGGCATCACTGCTTTATAAACAGTTCCATATCCTCCTTCGCCAATGCAGTAGTTGGAGTTGAATTCCTCAGTAGCTTCAACGATATTCTCATACAACTTCTTCCCATCATGGCCCAATATCGTGAATATGTTTCGATCTTGTTCATTTTCTGGCTCAGCGTTTCTCTTCCTAGCTCTTCTGCAGAGAATGGATAAAGCTCCAATCACAACAAACACTAAAAGCAAGCTTCCTAAAAGAGGGAGTGCAATCAAAACCACAAGTTTGTTGCTCTTTCTCTTAACAGTTTCGCTGCTTCTTGGAAGATTGCACGGCTTTAGACCACTGGCGTTGCCACATATACCCATATTATCCCTTAATGCCTCAAATGAAGCGTTGTGGAAGGCTTTCATATCGGGAATGGGGCCTTGTAGCTTATTGGATGATATATCCACAGTTGTTAAGCTTAACATGTCTTCGAAAGTGCTCGGAATCCGTCCAGAAAGCATGTTGTGAGAGACATTCAGAGTTTCCAACCTTTGCAGTTGCCCAAGTTGCCGCGGTATCTCTCGAGTCAGGAAATTGAAGCTAAGATCAAGATCTCGAAGAGAAAGTAGAAAGCCTATCTCACCTGGAATGCTTTCTCTAAATTTATTACCGCTGAGGTTCAGCAACAATAAATTCGAGCATTCCCCCAGTTGTTTCGAAATCAATCCACTCAGATTATTAGATGCTAAATTAAGGAATTGAAGATTGGAAAGCATCTTAATATCTAAGGGAATGGAACCTGAAAGATGGTTGTTGTTAAGGAGAAGCTTGTACAACAACTTCAAAACCCCTAAATCTTTTGGGATGGCTCCTTTTAACTGATTTGATGACAGATCTATCAAGTGTAATTGAGTAGCCTTCCCAAGCCCTGGAGGTATCTCACCAGAAACATTATTGTTTGAGATTTTAAGGCTTGTCATGTTCCGACAATCTCCCCATTTTGAAGAAAACTCACCATAAAAATTATTGTAACTCAAATCAATATAATCCAGATGTGGATAGACACCAAAAACCTCAGAAATATTTCCTGTTAATAGATTCCAATCAAGCCTTACTCGGTATAAACCAGTACAGTTTTTTAAGCTTTTCGGGATTGAACCTGAGAAGTAGTTGTAGGAAGCAGTAAAGATTTTCAATACTCCTTCATGGCATAAATCTAGTGGCAAATCACCTGTGAATTCGTTGACAGCCAAAGATAAAGACTTCAAATGGGTGAGATTGTTATCTCTGAGGGCAATGGGCTGTGAAATCTGTTCTCATGTAATCTCAAGTCCACAAGGGATTTAAGTTGTCCTATTTGTGAAGGAACACATCCAGATAAATTATTTTTATTTAGAGAAAGTAAAGTGAGCACTGTCAAGTTTCCAATAGAAGAAGGGATGAGACCAGAGAGTTGGTTACTAGAAAGACTAAGCAAAGATAAATTTCTTAATTTTCCAATGGAATAAGGGATTCTACCGGTAAAAACATTACGTGACAAGCCAAGTAGATTGAGAGACTCTAGCAACCCAATTTCCTGAGGAATGGAACCAAAGAGATTGTTCTGAAAAAGGTTAAACAAAGACAAGTTGGTCAAGTTTCCGAAGAAATAAGGGATTCCACCAGTTAAAACATTACATGACAAGTCAAGGTGATTGAGAGACTCTAGCAACCCAATTTCTTGAGGAATAGAACTAGAGAGTTTGTTATCCCAAAGATAGAGCTTAGATAGGCTTGTCAAGTTTCCAATAGAAGAAGGGATGGGACCAGAGAGTTGGTTCCTAGAAAGGCCAAGGAAAGATAAATTTCTTAATTTTCCAACAGAAGAAGGGATGGGACCAGAGAGTTGGTTCCTAGAAAGATCAAGGAAAGATAAATTTCTTAATTTTCTAATAGAATAAGGGATTCTACCGGTTATAAAAACATTCCTTGACAAGTCAAGTTGATTGAGAGACTCTAGCAACCCAATTTCTTGAGGAATAGAACCAGAGAGCTTGTTATCCCTAAGATAGAGCTGAGATAAGCTTGTCAAGTTTCCAATAGAAGAAGGGATGGGGCCAGAGAGTTGGTTCACAGAAAGACCAAGCAAAGATAAATTTCTTAATTTTCCAATTTCATGTGGGATGGTTCCAGAAAGAGAATTATTAGCAAGGTCAAGAAACAAAAGATTGGGGAAGGATGAGAAGTTTAAACCATAAAGCGTACCTCTCAAGCCAAAACTTTCAAGTGTCAAGTTGGTGACGCTTCCAGAATTGTCACAGGTGATTCCAATCCAGTTAATGCAAGGGTTGGTGCCGACCCAAGAAGAAAGGAGAGATTGGCTTTGGTTGTCAAGACTGGCTTTCCATTGGAGAAGAGCCTCAGCTTCTGTATTATTATTACCAAATGGTGAAGTTGGGGAGGAGGTGTGTTCAGCTAAAGCAAAGAAAGAAGAACAGCTAAATATGTGAAAGAGCAAAAACAGGATGTGGAGAAAGAAGGAGAAGAATGGTTTGTTTAGTAAGGACGTCGTCATGGTGTGTTTTTCAAGAGACGTAGGGTATGGTTTGCTATGGTAGATTAGGCTCTTCCATGGAGAGGTATTTATATATAGGCAGGAAAACATGATTAGAATTGTTTTTTTTAAAAAGAAAAAAAATCATTGATAGTGATAGTGATAGTGCATAAAATTTAACTAAATAAATTTATTATTATTTTCAATCCCTCTGTAAAATGAATTAAACACTCACCCTGGCTTTAAAATAATTAATTAATCACTTGACCAAGGTTGACTATGCGTGATTGATTTTTTTCGTTGTAGAAGATATCCTCTTTTTTCTCATTAAATTTTCCATCTTATCTTTTTTTTTTTCCCTCCAAAATGCCAGTAATGTGTAGACTTGTTGCCCAGTCGATGAAAGCAAAGATACAAATGCAGTGTGGGGTTATAAATAGAATCTGTGATAGCAAGAAGAAGCTATGACCGTGAATCTCAAAACATGGGAAAATTGGGGTCCCTGTCATCCAAATTGTGCTAATGGTGCACCGGCCGGCATGGGCACATGCGACTGCTATGGACTTGACGTTAATTTGAGAGGTACATGTGTTCTGGTGTAGCACACAGTTGATTAGTTTCAAGAACTTAGACTGCAAAAGAAGTCTTCGATCTTGTCTTAATCCGTACAGTGACTGGCTTTCTTTGTCACCTCTATGGGGCCTCTGCATATGACAATCTCACTGGGCAATATTGCCGGAGTATTATTTGCCAAGCTAAAGCTCAAGGATATATATACGTGGAGTTCAAATATGATTGGATACTTGAGGGCACTGGAGCTTTTAACCAAAGGGCAAACAATGGCCCCGGCACTCAGGATGTGATGAATGGCGGCTAACGTTTTTCTTTGATCAACGATGGATGCGTACCATCTCTTGTTTGCAGACGGTCTTTATTGGGAGAAAAAAAGATGCAGATAAATTCTATCAAACTTTTATTTATTTATTTATTTATATCGCTATCTCTTTTACAACTTGCAATTTACTCTAGTCTTGAACTGTGTAAAACACTAATATTTTCTCAAGAGCTACAGACAAACATTATTTTCGTAATAAATGAGAATGATGTCCTGCTTTGGTAGCTAGCAAGTGCTCTTTCACAAACGACAATCCTTGCTTACAACCCTTATCTTCCCATCCCTCGTGTATACTATGAATGGATAAAGGTCTCTGCAATGTCAAGTCTTCTCACTTTTGCTTTTTCTCTAAATTCTCGTGCTTGACAAGCAGGCAGAAAAGTGAATAGATAAACTATTTCCAACAGGAGATGAAATAGTAAAATAGTAACTAAAGTGAAATAGATAAAATTTATTTAAAACAAATCAAAATTTACTGATATACCTCCCAACTTGAGTTGCAATATGACCTGAAAAGTGTGGGATTTGGAAGCCTGTAATAGATGTCTAGAAATCCTTTAACTTAATTAATTCAGTTAAGAGTCACCTCACAGCTAGATGGTTGTTAGGCCAAGGATGGTCTCGTGAATAATATCCATCCAATATTTCTTCAAAAGTTAGAAAGAAAGCAGCTGCCACACTGAAATTACGTGTAAGAATCCACGAAGTTCCTACTGCACTTCCTTGAGGTTTATTTTTTATCATGAAACACGAGCAGCAGCAAGCATCTCTGGTCTTCGTTGAGTTTGCTTTCACACTTGTGAAAGCTTTAGATGGTCAGGCAGAAAAGTGAATAAAGGGTGATAAAAAGCAAAGAATTCCATGAAAGAAACTTTAATCTCAACTTTCTTTCCCCTTTCCATATCATAGTTTGCGACATTAACTGGAAAGTCCTACGTTCACATGCACACTGCCTCGTGTATACTATGAATGGATAAAGGTCTCTACAATGTCAAGTCTTCTCACTTTTGACAAGCAGGCAGAAAAGTGAATAAAGGGTGATAAAAAGCAAAGAATTCTATGGAAGAAACTTTAATCTCGAAAGTTTTTTCTAGCAATTTGATCACTTCAATGTATTCAATGGAAGATATCGTAATTGACGTGAAAGGGTTTAATTTGTATCATGAAACACGAGCAGCAGCAAGCATATACGCATCTCTGGTCTTCGTTGAGTTTGCTTTCACACTTGTGAAAGCTTTAGAGGGTCAGGGTCCTGCTCCCTGTAATATAGCTTCTTTATGACCAATTGACAATGAAAGTAAATAAAGGGTGATAAAAAGCAAAGAATTCTATGAAATAAACTTTAATCTCGAAAGTTTTTTCTAGCAATTTGATCACTAATTCAATGTATTCAATGGAAGATAATTGTAATTGACGTGAGACACACTTGTGGGTGTATCGCTTTGTAATTTCCAGTTCATCAATAATTCCTTCTCCCTTTCCATATTTTCCACTGATAAGACAACGGAAAAGTGTATGTGAGAGTGAGAGACTCGCCAAATTTCCATAATGGAGGGCCAACTTCGACGAAGAGACTGAGAAGACTATGGATCAGTACCCGTAAAAACCACGGAACAAGTCAATCAAAGTATGGTTAATAATTTTAAAGAGTGTAGCTCAATTGATCAGATTTTAGATTTATTTTCTAGAAGTTACCAGTTCGAGTTCACAAATTTCATGTCATTAAAGGCTTACATAACTGTTAATTTTAAAACCCGTGAAGCTAGTTGAGGTACACGCAAGCTAGTTCGGATACTCACATTAATAATAATAATTAAAAAAAATATATAGTCCTTCAATGAGCCGAGCCTGGTCAAGTCCTTATCAATCCAATTTTCTGAAGTTCTGTCGGATCTTGTACAAACTTAGATTGTTGTTAAGAGTAATTCGATGAGGGAAAGCTGGAGTTGATGTGAATATTCTGTCTGCTGCAATGATAAAATTAAATTATCATTAAAGTACTAATTTATTTATTATCACACATATAAATAAAATTAATTTATTTATTATCACACATATTTGTAAATATGATACTTTTACCTTGATGTGAACACATTTTCTTCCCCTTTTCAATTTTATATCTGAATTTCTAATTTTTAGCACTCCAAAAGAATGACATAACTTCAACTATATATATGTGTGATTGGTTTGCTGAGTTCTATTATTATTATCATGTATGAACCTAATAAATTAATCACATTATAACTTAGTCTCTTATTGTATGTTTGTTCTATTTATTCATTGAGTTGTTAAAAACCCATCATTTTATCATTTCAATCTTTTCAAGATATATAGTGTGTATTAGCTGATCCGATGCAAGTTATTAAGAGTAGGTTTTTGTCTATACTCTAAGCTGATACACCCTGTTGTAACCCATTTTTGGATCCCCACAAAGAATAAAATAAATAGCCAAAGAATGTTAGAAAAATAACAGGAGGCAGGAGCGCTCAGAAAATGGTCGGAAAATTGGTCAAGGAGGTTAAAAAATACAAAGATTGGATTTTTGACAGTATATTCTTGAAGGATGAGAGCCCTGTTGAGAAGGAAAATTTGAATTTTGAGGAGAAAAACCCAATTTTGGATGTTTATGGACTTAATTGGATTTTTAATTGAATTTATAGAGGATGTGAGTGCAAGAAAAATTGATTTTTAAGTCAATTTAGGCTTTAATTGAAAGAAATTTAAGTTCTGGGGCCAAAATATATTTTTTAGGAATTTATTAGGTCAAATCAGGGGCTTAATTGCATAAATATTGAAGTTTAATGGCCAATTAGGGGCTTAATTGTGAAAATCCGAAACCAGGGACCAATTTGGAAAACACGGGTAAATAGAGGGGGCTGTTTTGAGTTGATTCAGGGGCGTAATTGAAGAAATTGAAAGTTTATTAATCAATTGAGGGCTTAATTGCATAAATCAGAGGCCAAGGACTAAAGTGAAAAACGCGGCCAACAAGAGGGACGAGTACCGAATTTGGCAGGGATACAATTGAAATAAACAAGAAATGGAGGGCTGATTTTGAAATTTGGCCCATTTAAATGAAACGGCGCGTTTTCTTCAAAACGACGCTGTTTCATAGATTAAAAAAAAAAAAGACTAGAACGGTGTCATTTTGAACGACATTGTTCATCTTTCTTCTTCCCCCCGAAGGAGCAGCAGCAGGAGAAGAAAACCTTTGCTTTTCAAACCCTCCCGCTTCTCTCTCCTCGCCCCCACCGAATGAGTCAATGGCCGACCAGCCGTTGCGTGATTTGCTCCCGCACTAGCAAAAGGCGCACCGATTCTTCCCCTATAAATATAGAGTTAAACTGAAGAGAGAAGGGGACCCGAGGATAGAGGGAGAAGAGAAATAACGAGCGAAAGAGAGGGGAGAGCAGAAACAAACCGAAAACAAAAAAACCGAAACCGAAAGCAGAGGGAAACGACTGAGGAGCAGAGGACCATCGTGAACGAAAGAAAACAGGGGAAAGGGGAGGAGGAAGAAATCTCTCGCCGCGGTTAGGGACAACAGCAACACCGCCCGGAGCCGCCGTCCACGAGCCACGCCACCGCAGCACCGCCAGCGACCGCCTCCTCCACGCCAGGTAAATTTTCTTCTTCCCCCTTCGCTTTCGTTGCAGGTGTTACCTCCTGCATGCAGGAGGCGGGGGGAAGAAAATTAATTCTTCCCCCCGCTAGGCCGAGGGTGCTGGGCCAGCCCGATGCTGGCCTAGCCTTGCAAGTCTGGGCCGGTCCTGGCCCAGACTGTAGAAGTTTTTGGGCCGAGATCGGCCCAATTTCATTTTGGCCCGAGGTCGGCCCGTTCTTATTTTTTTGGGCTGAGCCTGGCCCATTTATTTGGGTCGGCCCAGCCCCATAATATAATATATTATATATTATATATTATAATATGTTATAATATATGTGTGTATATATGTTATATATATATATATATAAATTTTTATATAAAATTTTTTTTTAAAAAAAATCTTAAAAAATATTGTTGATTTTCCTGCATATTTTTGTCAAAATGGTTTAATGTTGGTTTGTATTTTTATACCGTAAAGATACAAAACCAGTGTTAAAAATACCCGGTTTTCGTCAAAATATCAAAGATTTTCAGAATAAAAAAATGTTTTTGCTTTCAAAAAAAATTCTAAAAAGTCCCTAAAAATGTTGTTGATTTTTCTGCATATTTTTATTAAAGTGGATTAATATTGGGTTGTATTTTTATACCGTAAGGATACAAGCTCAGTATTAAAATACCCGATTTTCGTCAAAGCATAAAAAAATAATAATAATATTTTCCAAAAAAATTGTTTTTGTTTTAAAATACGGCCTAGTCTCTCCAATATATATATATATATAAATATTATAACATCATATTTTCACACAACAAAGGAAATTTTCAAAACAATATATGTATTAGCATGCATTTTTGGCTTTAATAACCAGTTTATTCAAGCCATGAGAACTAGGCCACTATTTCAAAAATTCTAAAAAATCCTTTTGTTTTCTTTAGTATTTGGGATTACGAATTTATACGTAAAACATATTCCTAAATATTATTAATAAAGTTTTGGTATAGACGTTAGAACGGTTAGGATTTTTCCCGATAAGATAAAGACCTTCTTACCGAGGAGGATTTTTCTTGAACCATAGACAGACCAACAACTAGTAAAACACGAAAATACCTTAGATTTTATCAGACAATAAAACAATGCAGCTTACCTTAGGTAGGGCGTATTTGTGGTGCTAATAGCTTCGCTTTACGCAACCAGTCCCCGTACCCCAATCTCTGAGACCAGTTAGGGTTCCTAGTGACCAAAATACTAGGTGGCGACTCTCATTCCATTTTCTACCAATAAAAGACAATATTTTCTTGTATCCCTATAGATATAGATAGATTTACATTGTAGATTAAGAAAATGAAAGGAAACACCATATAATTTTCGTCGGACGCCGCACACGTGCGACACACCCAACACTCTTTCATGCGGGCTATGACATGTATATATGATGTAGTAATATAGAGTGATAGTAGATCTTTAGGACAGTGTTTTTTTTTTAATGGTGGTGCGAGGCATGATAATTAGACCTAACATTGGGGTGTCATGCTAACTAAAATCCATGTTGTTGGTTAGCCTCAAATTATGAATCCATGAAAATAACAATATAAACTCAATTCATGGATATATGTAATATCTATAAAAACTTTAGTCAAACTTAATATATAAAACTCGTTTGGTTCCAAAAAATTCATATGGGTTGACTTTATAATTTGTAAAATATCAAAAGTGCAATTAAATACAATTATAGGCTCAAACTCAACCTAATAAAGAAAGGGCCAATCTTGGGATCAATGTGCTCGTCTTTAAAGGAAACGTTTAATAATGGTGGTTTCTCCCATCAACCATGCCGAAACAAGTGGATCGAGATTTGTAAAGATATTTTTAGATTTGATTTTTAGAGTAATTTTAAAGTATGTTGGGGTTAGAAATGAAATAATTTAGTTTTTTTAGAATGTTATAAAGGTGTTTTCTTATTAAATCAAGTTGAAAATTAAGATTTAAGGGTCAATACAATCATGCTAGGGAATTAGTAAATATATGAGAATTAATAATTAACCTTGTCTTAGTAGATCTTTTCACCCCATTTAGATACCTATTCTTTTTTGTATTTAATTTGAGCTATTTAGCTCAAAATGTCCCAAATTGCTATCAAAATGATAGCGTTTGGTTAAAACATCTTTCAATATTTCTTCTACCAGCTAAAAAAGAAGAAGAAAGAATATGGTGCTTCTCTATTCATATAAATAGTTAACAATGAAATATTTTGATTTCTTCTTTTTAAATTATACATTCTAATATTTTCTTTTTCCTTTCAATTTATTTTTTTATATTTTATTGATTTTAAATTTGTCATCATATTTTGAATTTGTTTGTTTCGCATGGTATTCAATTTTTATAAACATCTATTTTTATTATCATATCATTAAATAAAAAAATAATTTTAAAAATAAAATCTTAAATCTAGTGGAGTTCATAATCTAGGTTGTAGGTTTTTTAAGTTAAGCTACGAAACTCTTGTTATCCAATATATCATCATCTTAATATTAAAAAATGTTAACTTGAATTTCTTTTAAATCTAAACTACGCTTTCATTAATCATCCGGGTTATTTTTGGATCCACCAAATCAACTAGATCACCTATAATTTTTGGAGAAGACTATGGATCAGTACCTGTAGCAACCACGAGAACAAGTCAAACAAGTAAATTAATCACATTATAACTTTAACTATATTTATGTGTTATTGGTTTGCTAAGTTATATTATTATTATCATGTATGAACCTAATAAATTAATCACATTTATAACTTAGTCTCTTATTGTATGTTTGATCTATTTATTCATTGCAAGTTATTAAGAGTAGGTTTTTGTCTATGCTCTAAGCTGCACCCAACACTCTTTCTTGCGGGCTATTTAATGTATATATCATAAAATACTGAGGGCTAAAAACAGAGCTTGATGCAAGTTATCTTTAGGTCAGTGTTTTTTTTTTTTTTTTTTAGTTCTAATAAAATTATGTTTAGGTATAAGATAGTGTCTTGACAGCACATACATTGGAATGGGAGATTGCAAAACAGAGCTAGTTGTAATGAAGATTATTGCGATGTGTTTCTATACAAAACGGAAAAAGAAGAAATATTGACGACCAGTTCTTTGAACAAAAGTAGACAAAGAAAGATGGTGCAGAGATTGAATGGAGTGTCCAATATCTGCCATTGGAGACTAAGGAGAAGAGGACCTAGCTTTTCTTAGCTTTGTCCTGTTATTTTTGTTTTACGCAGCGAGTATACATAATGGCTAAATGAGCTAATCTACAACGAATTCCTCGTTAAATCACTCTCTGTAACTGACAGAGGGCTAAAAAATGGCATTCTTCATATATACACCAATAAAAAAAAATCATACACGACTATGCAACCTCTGGTTAGACAATCTATGACGGACCGGGGAGATGCTCTCCCCTTTTGGAGATGAAACAACAGCTGCCTGTGGAAGTGATGACATTGCCAGAAGATTGCTTACCTGCAGTTTCATTCTGAGGTTTGGTGTTCAAATAAAAGAATGATTATCACACGGAAATTCCTGCTGTATTTTCCTTCAGTCTCCTCTCAGCTGCTAGAGCAGCAGCCACGGATGGGGGCAGATGTCTTAGGTTTTCAGTTGGCTTTCCATCACTTTCTGGCACAGTGGACGGCACTGTTGCGAATAGGGACTCAACATCCTTAAGGGTTAACAAAGGCTGATCCTGATTCTTCGTGTTCCCACTTATGAATGAACTGGTGCTTCTACTTCTGTTCAGTTTATATATGCTATCTTCCACGGTGTCTTTAACCTAATAAGATCACAGAAGAAAAGGGAGAAATTTTGTTAGAACACAGAGACTATATAAAGCAGAAATTCTAACAGATGACGTGAATTTTCAAAGTTTCGGACAACAAGCAAACTAGAAAGCATGATGTGGAAGAATTACACACGTGCACAAATTCACAAAAAGGAATGAGATTGAAGAATTGTTAATAGAAAACCCTCACGCTAGTCCTTAAAGAGTTCCTGCATGCTCCTTTTCATCGCATCAAATCCTAATATAATCACTAAAGAAGGGAGTGTACATTTAAATTCTGAAACAAATATAAAAGGCTCCATTCGAGCAACAATCGGATGGATGATGTTGCTACCCAATTTTTGACCCATGTTTTTGATATATTTTCAAAAAATCCAAAAATAGAGAAAAACAATGAAAATCCAAAAAATATGTTTTTTAATATATTCTCGTCATTTTAGCATTTTCAGCGTCGTCTAAAAAGAATTTAATTTTTATTCAAAGAATTTAATTTTTCAAAAGATTTTCAAACGCGTTTGACTTTTCACGCGTCATTTTTAAAATCATTGATTTTCCTCATTGAGTCAACGTTGATATTGCTCATTTTTAAAAAATACAAAAAATAAGAAACAATCAAAATTTACAAAAAGAAAGAAATTGAGGGACCAAGTTGAAAAACTTGGCAATATTTTTTGCCTATAAATACTGGTTTTCAACACTTGCAGGGGGGGCTAATTTTGGAAACACCAAAAAAAAATACAACAAAAAACCCTAAACCACAAAAAACCCTAAAAAACCCAATCACAACCGCCTCCCCCGCCGTTTGTATTTTTTCGACCACCGGATTCCACCCTCTTCTTCCCCGGCCATTCCTTTCTCCCTCATTCTCCGCAGCTCTTGGCCAGCAACGGCTCCTTCCCCCCTTTGATTTGGTTTCCTCTTCTTTGAATCGGCAGCCTATTCCTTTTCTTCCCTTCGAAGCCGCCCCCTCAATCTTTAACCCGACAGCCCCTTCTTCATCTCAGAACCACAAAACCCTCTCTCCCTCTCGGCCGCTCGTTTTTTTTTCCAGCCAAAGCCAGCCAACAAAAAGCCACCGTCCCATTTCATTGTCCCTCTCAGACCGACCTCCATTGTTTACCCATTTCCTTTCGCCCTCAGCATCAGCGTCTCCTCTCACCGCCGAACACAGCGACACCGCCTCCAAGCCACAGCCGCCAGCCATCACAGGCCGTTACCACCGACAGGGGTGAAGACCATCCAGCGCCCACAGACCCATCAACACCGAAGCCCCCCGATTCCTGGCAGCATCTTCTTCATCGGTCTTTCTCAACAGCCAAATCAGCAGCACCCACGGAGCCATCAGCGCCGTCCACAACGTCAGCCACGGCAGCACCGCCCGATCTGCCACCAGAAGTAGAGGAGAAGAAGAAGAAACACATAACAGATCTGTAGAAGAAGCAGATCCGAAGCCAAGAAAGAAGACGGGAGCCTATCTGCAGAAGAAGAAGGAAAACAGATCCGTGAAGTAAAGAAAATTAAAAACGACTGCTTGTGTTTGGCTTTGCAGGTGACATTTCCCATCGTCGGCAAGGAAGGGAAGAGGCTGTTATAGCCCCCTGTTCTCCATTCGTTTTTGCGGCGGCGCGTGACCCCACGCGCCGCCAATGGTTTTAGTGTTCCAGAAGGACTCCCCCTGCATTCCTGGAGTGTTTAGGGGCTGTTTTGGTAATTTAAAATTGTTTGATGTAATTTGTTTATTAGTTTTTGAATTTTTGTAATTTGTATTTTGTAAATATAGAAGGAAAAAAGAAAAGAAAAGAAAAGAAACAAAAAAAAATATAGGAAAAGTGAATGTGGGTTTGTATTTTGTTTTATTTATTTGTATATATTTTTAATGATAAAATTGCAAATATATTAAAGAAGAATTTAATATTTTGATCGGATCACGGTTAAGAATTATTAACTTATACGTAAGTGATATTTCTAATTTCCGATGAAAAGACAATTATTAAAACTTCTTTAACACATCAAATTCGCGAAGCAGCTTACCTCAGGTAGGGTGCGTTAGGGGTGCTAATACCTTCCCTAACCACAACCAGTCCTTTACCCGCGAGTCTCTGACCAGACCAGTATATCCGGTTTCCTAGTAGCCTTCAATAAATTACTATGTGGCGACTCCTAACGAACCAATTCAAGCAAACGCAACAACAACGAGAAAAATGGCCAGCCGATGCCGCGCGTGAGATTTTTTTCGACTGGCGACAGAATGGCGACTCCACTAGGGAAGGTACTGTTTATAACATTATTGGACTAAGCTTTGTGTATTTGATGTTTTTAAGTTTTTGCATTTTTATCTTTTTGTTAATATTTTTTTCCATGCATTTTATAGAATTGTCTCATGCATCACCTGTATTTATTTTTGAAAGCACACATAAGCTTCTAGGTTAGGTGGGGAACTAGGGATCTGCCCTAAGACTATTGGTCAGGGTTCAGATGCGTGAAACACCCAACTCATATCTGAGTGCCTGCTTGGTAAAGGTGGGTATACGTGCCTTAACCATTCTTTGCAACGCCCCCATACTATCTTTACGAAGAACGTCACTGGGCAGATATGAGACCCTTTTGAGACCAGATAGAAAACTTACCTATGTTCACATAATAAATATAACCTGTCCTTAAGTTGTATGTGCTATCGTTGTTTGCATCAGGGCAAACCCTTCTTGAAGCATCTTGAACTCAAGACTTGTGGGTGACACATTGGCCGTCACTCCGAAAATTTTCATTGTAGAGTTTGGGCAAAAATCACGATTCTTGCTCCATCATACAAGAGTTACGACCATATTGTCACCCCTCGAAGGGCAAGTTCATCATATAGATTACATGTTCATACATTTGTCATGCATACACCAGAATGAAAAGTAGGTCCCCTACGAGTCTACAACACCCGACTTTGAATGAAGAAAAACACGGAAGATGAAGAGTATGCTCGTCGTAATTTCTGAAGACATGTGTGACTTGCTTCTAGCTTACTCGAGTAGATACTGAAAAATAACTCTAGGAAAATTCCTTCCAACCGACCTATCATCTTTGTTCAAAACCCAACAATGACTCAGCCTGAAGAAATTGGGGGCAAAATTTGTCAAGAGCCTCAGTGCAATCATGTATTTTCTGCAAAAAGCTTTGGTGGGAAGGCTGACCGAAGGGAATTGCACCACTGGTGCATAATGGAGCCCATTCTTGTGCTGCAAAAAAAAAAAAAAAAAAAAAAAAAAAAAAAACCTACCTTAGTTTGATCATGCCTAGAAAATTTTGTTTCAACTTGTTCCAGTTTTGTTGGTACTTTGACTCTAAATTTCATAAAAAAAAAACTTTCCCTGTCAAATCAGCCTTTTCTTGTTAATAAGATCATGTGTTTTCCTGTGTTCATAATATACCTTCAATTTTGTTGTTGTTTCATGCAAATAACATATTGAGCATAACCTTTAAGCATGAAACCATCACAAAGAATCTTTGGGGTGTGTTTCCCTTTCTTTCAAAACTATGCATGATCGCACATGTTCACAAGGATTTTTGGGAATTCAAAGTTTAGTACAGAAACTGAAATCATGTTGATGTTTCTCCAAAACAAACGAGTTCTGGAAATTCAGGTGAATCCTTAGAAAGGTAACCATACACCTAGAAAAACCCAAAAAACAAAAAACAACAAAAAAAAAACAGTAAGAACCCATGAAGTGACTTCAAAAGCTGAGTTTTATTTGAATGAATAATGAGAAATCACATTACATACTCGCATGAAAGTTAGGCTTACCGGTCCTAAATGCATGAGTTTGAAATGAAGTAAGGCCATCTTTGATAATCTTTTCACGAGGCTAAAATATATCATTTGCAGTCCCCTTATGAGCCTTGTTGTAACCCATTTTTGGGTCCTCATGAAAAATAAAATAAATAGCCAAAAGAGGTTAGAAAAAATAACAGGAGGCAGAAGCGCTCAGAAAACAGTCAGAAAATTGGTCAAGGAATTTTAAAAATACAAGGATTGAATTTTTTACAAATATTCTTAAAGGATGAAAGCCCTATTGAGAAGGAAAATTTGAATTTTGAGGAGAAAAGCCCAAATTTGGATGTTTATGGATTTAATTGGATTTTTATTTGAATTTATAGAAGATTTGATTGCAAGAAAAATTGATTTTTAAGTCAATTTGGGCTTTAATTAGAAGAAATTTAAGTTCTGGGGCCAAAATATATTTTTTAAGAATTTATTGGGTCAAATCAGGGGCGTAATTGCATAAATATTGAAGTTTAAGGGCTAATTAGGGATTTAATTAAGAAAATCCAAAACCAGGGACCAAATTGGAAGAGGCGCGTAAATGGAGGGGCTGCAATTATTCGGTTCAGGGGCCTAATTGCAGAAATTGAAAGTTTATTAATCAATTGAGGGCTAAATTGCATAAATCATAGGCCAAGGACCAAAGTGAAAAAGGCGGCCAACAAGAGGGGCGGGGACCGAATTTGGAGGGCTGATTTGAAGTTTGGCCCATTTAAATGAAACGGCGCGTTTTATCAAAAACGACACCGTTTCATATATATAAAAAAAGAGGAAAAAAAAAAAAGAGAGGAAGACCAGAACGGTGTCGTTTTGAACGACACTGTTCATCTTCCTCCTCCCCCCCGAAGCAGAGCAGCAGAAGAAGAAAACCATTTTGTTTTTTTTCAAATCTTCCCGCCTCTCTCTCCTCGTCCCCACCACCTTTAGACACTGGCCGACCAGCCGTTGCATGATTTGCTCCCGCACTAACAATGGTCCCAGCGTCTTTTCTTCCCCTATAAATACAGAAGAAACCGAAGAAAAAAAGGGACCCGAGAGGAATAGAGAGAGAGACCCGAGAAGGGAGGAGAAGAGAGAGCACGCACGAGAGAGAGAGAATGGAATACTGGAACTAAACTAAAAACAAAAGAAAAAAGAGAGAACCGAAACAGGGAGAAGGGAGGAGAGAGAGAGCAAACCGAGCACTTGGAAACAGCCGCCGCCCGGAGCCGCCGTCCACGAGCCACGCCCTCGCAGCACCACCAGCGACCGCATCCTCCACGCCAGGTACATTTTCTTCTTCCCTCTTTGCTTTCGAAGCAGGCGTTGCCTCCTGCATGCAGGAGGCGGGGGGAAGAAAATTAATTCTTCCCCCCGCTGGGCCAGCCCGATGCTGGCCCAGCCTTGCAAGTCTGGGCCGGTCCTGGCCTAGACTGTAGAAGTTTTTGGGCCGAGATCGGCCCAATTTAATTTTGGGCCGAGGTCGGCCCGTTTTTATTTGTTATTCTTTGGGCTGAGCCGAGCCCATTTATTTGTGCCGGCCCAGCCCCATAATATAATATATAATATATTATATATTATTATAAATTATAATATATATGTGTGTATATATAAACAAAATATTTATATTAAAAAATATATATTTTGAAAAATCTAAAAAAAATATTGTTGATTTTCTTGCATATTTTTGTCAAAATGGTTTAATGTTGGTTTGTATATTTATACCGTAAAGATACAAAACCAGTGTTAAAAAATACCCGGTTTTCGTCAAAACATCAAAGATTTTCAGAATAAAAAATGTTTTTGCTTTCAAAAAAAATTCTAAAAAGTCCCTAAAAATGTTGTTGATTTTTCTGCATATTTTTATCAAAGTGGATTAATATTGGGCTGTATTTTTATACCGTAAGGATACAAACCCAGTATTTAATATACCCAATTTTTGTCAAAGCATAAAAAAATAATAATATTTCCAAAAATTGTTTTTGTTTTAAAATACGGCCTAGTCTCTCCAATATATATATATATATAAATATTATAACATCATATTTTCACACAACAAAGAAAATTTTCAAAACAATATATGTATTAGCATGCATTTTGGCTTTAATAACCAATTTATTCAAGCCATGAGAACTAGGCCAATATTTCAAAAATTCTAAAAAAGTCTTTTTGTTTTCTTTTAGTATTTGGGATTTCGAATTTATATGTAAAACGTATTCCTAAATATTATTAATAAAGTTTTGGTATAGACATTAGAACGGTTAGGATTTTACCCGATAAGATAAAAGACCTTCTTACCGAGGAGGATTTGTCTTGAACCATAGACAGATCAACAACTAGGAAAACACAATAACACTTTAGTTTTTATTAGACAATAAAACAATGCAGCTTACCTTAGGTAGGGCGTATTTGGGGTGCTAATACCTTCCCTTTACGCAACCAGTCTCCGTACCCGATCTCTGAGACCAGTTAGGGTTCCTAGTGACCAAAATACTAGGTGGCGACTCCAAAGAACCAAATCAAATCAAAATAAAAAAAATTCGCCAGTCGAACCCGCAATTGGATTTTTTTCTGGGGACCTTGTAGACTAAGCTTTGTTTTTGTCTGATTTGTTTGTGTTTTTCGTGTGTTTATTGTTAATATGCCTTTCCGTTTATTTACATATTGGTTTTTTTATTTTACGCGTATTATTTATGCATTGTATAAAATTGTCTCATGCATCACTTGCTTTTATTTTTGAGAAGCACACACAAGCCTTAAGTTAAGTGGGGAATTAGCGATTTACCCTAAGACTATCGGTCAGGGTTTAAATGCGTGAAACACCCAACTCCTATCCGAGTGCCTGCTTAGTAATGGCGGACATACGTGTCTTAGCTATTCCTTGCAACGACCCATACTGTCTTTACAAAGAACGTCACTGGGCAGATATGAGAACCTTCAAGACTAGATAGAAAAAAAACTACCCACTCTCACTTGATAAATAGAGCTTGTCCTTAGGTTATGTATCTTTGTTTGCAATGTTATACTCATCACACATCACTTGTGCATCACCATTTTCATCATGCATTTTGTTATCATAAGCATTACAGATCGTGAAACATAGGTCCCACACCCAGAGTCCATCAAACCCGTTTAAGATCAAGAATGGAGAATGAAGAGAGGGCCATCCTAGAATCTCGCTACCAAAGTGAATTGGAAGCCGTAAGGAATGAAGTGTCTCGAATGACTAATCTACTTGAGCAACTTTTAAGAGCCAAGAACAGGGAGGGAACGTCTACCCAACCACCTATAGGAGCACCGTCAGTTCATGTCCCGGGGTTATCTCAGAACTTGGGGTCACATTCAGTGACGGGGCAGCACTTTGCGCCTACCATTCCCATTCAGCCCCCTCAAGCTCACATCACAGCAGATGGGCCTTCCGATAATAGGTCCACTGGTTTGATGAACGATGACAAGATATCAACTTTGGAAGAAAGGTTAAGAGCAGTCGAGGGAAATGACTGGTTTGACCCCATGCGAGCGTCTGAAATATGCTTGGTACCAAACATCAAGGTACCAAAAGATTTTAGGATACCGGAGTTTATAAAGTACACTGGGTTGGAATGCCCAAACACTCACCTTCGATCTTATTGCAATAAGATGGCTGAGGTGATTCATGACGATAAGTTACTGATCTACTTTTTCCAAGACAGTCTATCGGGGTCGACGCTAAGTTGGTACATGAGGCTGGATAATGCCAGGATCAAGAAATGGAAGGATTTAGTTGAGGCTTTCCTTAAGCAATACAAGTTCAATTTGGAAATTGCTCCAGATCGAACGAGCCTTATGTCAATGGAAAAGAGAAGCCAAGAATCAGTAAGGGCTTATGCGCAAAGGTGGAGGGACGAGGCCATGCATGTGCAACCCCCTTTGATAGAAACGAAGATGGTGACTTTGTTCACCAATACATTCAAGGCACCCTACTATGAGCATTTAATGGGTAGCTCATCTCAACATTTCTATGATGCTGTACGCATAGCAGAAAGAATAGAGCAAGGGATTAAAGCTGGACGTATAATTGAGCCATTGGAGACAAAGGGTTTTTTCGGAAGAAAATTGAAAGGTCCCGTTAACAACTTCGATGGTGGGTCCAATGACAAGAAAACAGATTCATATAACCCACAAATACCTACCTCTCATGTGGCCCACATAAACTTTAACAAACCTTTTTCCCCTAATCGAGCAAATGGCCAGTCAAACACCCAAAACAACCACCAAAGACCAAGCACAAGATACATTTCAGAACAACTACCGCCATTACCCATGCCTCTGAAGGACATATATGCCAAACTACTGAGCATTGGACAAATAACTCCTATCCCTACATTACCACTACAGCCATCATTCCCCATCTGGTATAAGCCCGAGTTGACTTGCGAGTACCATGCTGGTATTCCCGGGCATTGTCTTGAAACGTGCTATGGTTTCAAGAACAAGTTGTTGAAGCTCATCAAGATAGGATGGGTGTCATTTGAAGACACACCCAATATCAGCTCAAATCCATTGCCTAGTCATGACAAAAGTGATAGGGGATAAAGGGTTGGACAACCTTGGTCAAGAATCGTCAATAATGAAGAAGGTGAGATCGAAGGAGAAGACAAGGAAACACAAGTGGGGAAGGAAGATGAAGCATTGCGCCGATTGACTTTCCACACACTAGAAGTTTCAGAACGGGTTGACCCAAGAACTTCTCGTAGTTTTCAAAATGTAAAACAACTTTATTTGCCTTAGCATGTTTTTGTCATTGCTTTTGTCATTGCTTTTATTTTCTCTAGGGGGCAATCAGGGCTCATGATGTCAGCCAGATTATGTGTTTGTCTTTGAGCCTACCTTTTCTTTAAATAAATGATGAGTTTATGCATTTTTTGAACAAGTTTGAGTGGTTACAAATAATGTATCATAAAATGGTTTAATATGAAATTTAAGAAAAGCTAACCCTAAAATACAACCCTATCATTGATAGCATAATAAATTGCATGGATAAATGATTAAGTGGTCACTTTATAACCATCTGTAATTGTCTTTTAAAGAATAGAATTTATCAACCATAACAATGTGCATTTTGAAAAGAAAATAAATCATTATCTCTTCACTCACTAAAAAAGTTTATCACTAGCTGAATGAATTACTTCTCTATATAAAGGCCTAGACTAATATCGCACCCCTACACTGGGGGCAAGACGAGATGTTTTATGGAAAGTTTTACGTGTTTAAAATTGGATGGAAGCTTATAGATTTGAAAACCAAGCTAAAGCATTTGACAAAAGCATGACAAAGAGGCAAATACAAGTCATACATTTTGAGAAAAGGACTACTTGAAGAAAGTCAAAGACTTCTTCTCCAAGAATATGATAGGCAACATGAGAGATGAATCCAACATACGACTTCAAAAGCAAAGTTCATGTTAAGAGGGAGTCTCATGAACTAGAAGAAGAGGATGGGGCCTATGTTTCAAAACCAGGTACGAATGCATGCATTGCATCTAATCATAAATCATTGCATGTATGTTTTTTTTTGGATCGTTACAGGAGGAGATCTTATCGCATTCCAACAAGATTATGGACGAAGAAAGAATCATTGAGTTGATTCTATAACAACAAGAAGAGAAGATAATGGTTTTCAAACCATGCCAGCAGGAAGAACGACATCGATAGCATTCGGTAAAAAAGGAATCGCCTAATGGGATTCCAAGTTGTTGAGATTGCCAGAAGGGATCTCGTATTTCGATGGAGGTCGCCAGAAGGGACCTCATATTTCAGCTTTGAATAAAAGGAATCACCAGATGGGATTCCAAGTTGTTTGAGATCGCCAGAAGGGGTCTCGTTTTCGATATTCATCAATGGAGGTCGCTAGAAGGGACCTCAAATTTCAGCTTTGGTATAAAAGGAATCGCCAGATGGGATTCCAAGTTGTTTGGCTAAGGGAGATCGCTAGAAGGGATCTCATATTTCGATGAAGGTTGCCAGAAGGGACCTAATATTTCAGGTTTGAATAAAAGGAATCGCCATATGGGATTCCAAGTTATTTGAGATCGCCAGAAGAGATCTCATACTTCGACATTCATCAAGGAAGGTCGCCAGAAGGGACCTCATATTGAAACCATTTCTTAAAAAAGCATGGAGTTTACTAAGAATTCTTCCCCCTGGGTAGGTCACCCATACAATGAGACCATTATTCCCCTTGGGTAGGTCACCCATACTGTCGCACGTGTGCAGCGGCGAGGCGATCTTCCACTCTCATGGAAAAAAAATTGGAATATTTATTCCTGGAAAATAGTCAAAGACAAGGAATTCTTGTCTCTACAAGTAAAAAAAAATGGATTGGGAGTCGCCACCTAGTATTCTGGTTACTAGGAACCTTAACTGGTCTTTAGAGATCGGGTACGGAGACTGGTTGCGTAAAGGGAAGGTATTAGCACCCCAACTACGCCCTACCTAAGGTAAGCTGCTTTGTTTTAATGTCTGATAATATCTAAGGTCGTGTTTGTGGTTTTTAATTTTTATTGTTCGGAATACGCATTACATGTAATGTCATATCCCAAGTTCTATAAAAAAAAAATATATAAAAAAAATTAAATTAAATATCCGGAATATGTATTACGTATAATGTCATACCCCGGATATTAAAAGATAAACAAAATAAAATTTTTGTTGTTTTTGAAATTTTGGCCAATATTCTCTTGACTTTACTAAACTGGTTATTAAAGCCAAAATGCATGCTAAAACATTGTTTTTTTTTTTTGTATGAAAAATACAAAATGATTTTTTTTTGACACATTTGGCCGTATGCACAAAAACATTTTTTTTTCTCATTTTTTTAATTTGTTTTTGTATTCTTGAAAGTCGAAAACCGGGCATTTCAGTACCGGATTTGTATTTTACGACATAAAAATATTGTCCCATATTACATAAAAATGACATAAAAACTACGCGGAAAAATTATAAATGAAACAAGTATTTTTGATTTTTTTTTATGGGCCGGATGAACAGTACTGTATGAACAATACTGCTGGCGGAGGCGGTGCTGCTGTCGCGGTGGTTCCAACGGCGGTCCTCCTTCTTCCTCTTTCTCTCTGTTTTTTCTTTTCTTCCCTCCTCTGCCGCTTCTCTTTCTTCTTCCTTTTGTTTTGTTTTTTTCTTTTGTTTCTCTCGTCTCTCTACTCTCTTTCTATCGTTCAATCCTTCCCCTTCTCCCTCTCTTTTTTTTTTTTTTTTTCGGTTCCCGTCCCCTGTTTTTATAGGCAAAAACAGGGGAAGGCCGAATGGTGGGGCGGCCACTGTTAGCCGCCCCTCCACTATCTGTTCAAAAGGTGGCAAGTGGGCTGGTGTGGTAGGCGTCTTATTGCGTAAAAACGGGGAAAGAAGTTAGGCGAAAAGGAAGAAGAAAAATCTTCTTCTTCCCCTGCCTCGCGCGTCCAGGGGAAGAAGAAGACCTACAGTGCCGTCAAAATGGCGCCGTTTGTTTTTTTTTTTTTTTTTGCAACAGTGAATGAAACGGCGCCGTTTTGGTCAAAACGCGTCGTTTCATTTAAAAGAAAAAGGGGCCAAATCACGTCAGATTTCAAAGAAGGCCCTCAATTTGCGTGCGTTTTACAATTTCGTCCTTGGTCTCGGATTTCTTCAATTTAGTCCCTAATTGGCCATTAAACTTCAATATTTATGCAATTAAGCCCCTGATTTGACCAAATTAACTTCTAAAAAAAATAATTTGACCCCAGAAAATTAATTTCTTCCAATTAAAGCCCAAAATAACTCAAAAATGAATTGTTTTTGCAATTAAAACCTCTATAAATTCAATTAAACCTTCAATAAAATTTAATTGAGTCCATAAACTTCTAATTTTGCATTTTTATTCCTCAAATTGAATTTTCTTTATCATCGGGGCTCGCATCAGTCAATGATATACTATCAAATTTTAATTTTAATTTTTTTGAACATGCTCAATCAATTTTTGAATATTTTTAAGGCGTTCTGGCATTTTTTCACTGTTATATTTTTTTGATAATATATTTTTTTGAATTGTTTTGTATTTTTTAGGTGAGGACCCAAAAATGGGTTACAACAGATGCCCCCTCTTTATAATACTTACGGAGCAACGATTTTGCATAGTAAGTGTTATAAAGATAGACAAAAACAAAATTTCGACACCACTCTCCTCCAACTTGACTGGCTTGAAAACCCATTCGGCTATTCTTTGTATCAAAGCAAAACATTATGTGCGGTTGGGCTTCTTGAGATTCCTTTCACCAATCCCCTCTGACTAAAAAAACAAAACTTTGTGTATGGTGAAAATAGACTGAGATTCCTTTCGCTAATCCCCTCTAACCAGAACCAAAACCCTGTGTATGGTTGGGATAGACTGAGATTCCGTTCGGCAATCCCCTCTAACCAGAACCAAAATCCTGTGCGTGGTTGGGAGAGACTGAGATATCTTTCGGCAATCCCCTCTAACCAGAACCAAAAAACCTGTTCGTGGTTGGGATAGACTGAGATTCCTTTCGGCAATCACCTCTAACCAGAACCATAATCCTGTGTGTGGTTGGGATAGACTGAGATTCCTTTCGGCAATCCCCTCTAACCAGAACCAAAATCCTGTGTGTGGTTGGGATAGACTCAGATTCCTTTCGGCAATCCCCTCTAACCAGAACGATAATCCTGTGCGTGGTTGGGATAGACTGAGATTCCGTTCGGCAATCCCCTCTAACCAGAACCAAAATCCTATGTGTGGTTGGGATAGACTGAGATTCCTTTCGGCAATCACCTCTAACCAGAACCATAATCTCGTGTGTGGTTGGGATAGACTAAGATTCCTTTCGGCAATCCCCTCTAACCAGAACCAAAAAACCTGTGTGTGGTTGGGATAGACTGAGATTTCTTTCGGCAATCCCCTCTAACCAGAACCAAAAAAACCTGTGTATGGTTGGGATAAACTGAGATTCCTTTCGGCAATCCCCTCTAACCAGAACCAACAAACGTGTGTGTAGCTCAGTCAACCTGATGTGTTGATTCCCTTAATCAAAACTGTCTCATTGTAATGAGTGACCTACCCAGGTGGAAAGAAAATGAAGTGTGGTCAAGTGTCCACAAACTCGTTGGACCTTCACTCAGATATTTTCCTTTAAGCAAGTAAACAAAACAAATTGTGCATGCAATGGTGTAAAATGTAATGCTAATGCATGCACCTCTTACCTGAATTGAAACATAGGTCGCTGAGGTTTCGTAAAACCCTTTCTTTTGTATGAGCTTGTCTTGTGTTTTTGCAATTTGTTGGTATGTGTTTCTTGCACTGTCTTTTTCTTATCCATTACATTTCAAAGAAGCAATCTCCACTTCTTCACTAGGCGCCCTATCACCTTCTTTTTGCCAATGTTTTATTTGTCTTTCTCAAAATAAAGGGCTGTTGTTTTTTTTGTTGTGTTTGTTTTTTTGTTGTGTTTGTTTTTTTGTTTTTTTTTGTTTTTGGTTTTTTTGTTTTTTTTCTTTGTCTGAAATAATAGAAAAGGATAGGGTTGCCTAAAGAAAAGGAATCTTTAACAACACGAAACAAACTTGAACTTGTTCATGACTACAAGTACTGTCAACATACACACTAAAGACTTGTTTAAGCAATTCCCAATACTAGTTTTCTCGGGTTTTAGGATGTTGTTGTCTTTAGGTTAAGCTCTTCGTTTTTTTTTTTCAAAAGTGACCTTCTGCTTAATCTTTTGAAAAGGGTTCAAGCATAGACTTGAAAAAGCTGTATATATAAACGCAAATGTCTCATACTAGCATTGTTTGTTTTGCACAGAGCACAACAAATTTCCATACTATATCAAACCATGTGGGTCATGAGATCAAAGTTTATCAAACCAAGTTACACGCGCTTGATTAGAAAGGACTTTTAACGGCTTGTAATGTAGGCTATAGGTATGGGCTAAAAAAAAAAACGAATTTCATGGTCTCAAAAAGTGTTTAAGGGTTTTAATGATCTATGATCAACTATTCATCAATCATCTTTGAAAGTCATTTGACGATTCCGTTCATGATACCAAAACCCACAGTTCGTAATTCTTCTCTCTTTTTTTTTTTTCCAGAATGTTGCCTTTAGTGCCTTTGTTGTGTCTGCTAACTGAGACATAACCAAATCTCCTCATCTATCTTCACTGCTTTGTCTAGATGATAATAAGAGACCAAATATTAAATGGACAATTCTAGCATCCCTTTTCACTGCTTTGTTTGGACAGTCTTGGGTTCGATATTAGTATCAATATTTTCTACCCTCTTGTCGGTCTCTTTTTTTTTTTATCATCGTTAATCTTTGTCTTGAAACTTTTCCTTTCCTATTGATTCTGTTAGTATCTTCTCAATACCTCTTATTTGCCCCCAGTGTGGGGTGTGATCCTAGTCAGGGTTGTGATAAAAAAAAACGATCTAGCTCAAATAGGGATTACGAAGGATGAAATTATTTAGAAACGTGAATGGATGAGAAAGATGGCCTTTCCTCATCTCAAAACGCACATTGTTAAGTTTGATAAACCTTGTTCTTATCCCAGGAAAAATATGTATGATTACAGAGATGGTTAACTAACCATTCATCCATGTAAAAACAAATAATTCTAGTAAAGACAAAGTTTTATCTTAGGGTTAGCTTTGAGGTTTATTTCAGTTTGGTCACTTCTTTAATAGGAACTGCTTAAATTTCATCTTTGAGCACTATATGATGCATTTCTTGTAATCATGCACAAAATCAGTTCGTTTAAGATGCACAATCTGAGTATGGTGAGATTAATGCAATGACAGGGTTCTTTATACAAAGAAATCATGGCCAAACTTTACTTTATTGATTTCAAAGGAAAACTGAACATATTTAGACATAATATCTCTTTACAGAGTTAGAATTCACAGGTCTAGCTAGATCTTCTCCATCCATTCTGGACAATTTCAGAGCTCCTCCTAAGAAAGCCTTCCTTACTACATAGGGACCTTCATAATTTGGAGCCCACTTGCTGCGATCTTCTCCCAGCAGAGACACTAATTTCTTCAGCACTAGATCTCCTTCTTGGAACACACGAGGTCTAACTTTCTTGTCATATGCCTTGGCCATTCTTTTCTGGTAAAGCTGGTGATGACAGATTGCGGCTATCCTCCTTTCACTGATCAAGTTTAACTGCTCATATCTCACCTTGGCCCAATCAGCCTCTTGTAATTCAGAATCTATCAACACCCGTAACGATGGGATGTCAACTTCCAATGGCATTACTGCCTCCATTCCATATACCAATGAATATGGGGTTGCTCCAGTCGAGGTTCTTATTGTAGTACGATATGCGTGGGGAGCAAATGATAACATCTCATGCCAATCTTTATAGGTGACTACCATCTTTTGAACGATTTTCTTGATGTTCTTATTGGCTGCTTCTACGGCCCCATTCATCTTTGGCCTATATGGTGAGGAATTTGAATGTTTGATCTTCCATTTAGTACAAAGCTCTGCTATCATTTTGCCGTTGAAATTCTGAGCATTATCAGTCACTATCTTTTCTGGCACCCCATAACGACAAATCAAGTCTTTCTCTATGAACCTCTTTACCACCTTCTGAGTCACATGAGCGTAGGAACAGGCTTCTACCCATTTCGTGAAATAATCAATGGCTACAAGGATGAATCTATGCCCATTGCTGGCTTTTGGGTTAATAGGCCCGATCACATCAAGTCCCCACATTGCAAACGGCCAGGGAGATACTAGATTAAACAAAGGGGTCAGAGGTGCGTTGACTCTATCACTATGCACCTGGCACTTGTGACATGTTTTAACGTAGTCAATGCAGTCTTTCTCTAATGTCATCCAGAAATAACCAGCCCTTTGTATTTTCCTTGCCATCATATGTTCGCTAGCATGAGTTGAGCAAATCCCTTCATGAACCTCTTGCAAAGCCTTTCTAGCATCTGTTGCACTTAAACACCTTAGCAAGGTTCCATCAAATGATCTTTTATACAGAATCTCTCCATCTAGATAAAAACTCATAGCCAATCTCCTTATGGTTTTCCTATCCGTCTTCGAAGCTTCCTCTGGATATTCTTGCTTTTGCACGAAGTTCTTGATATCGTAATACCAAGGCTTCCCATCTATTTCTTCTTCAATGGAGTAATAATAAGCTGGATTATTTCTAATGTCAATGTGTACTGGTTGTACCCTATGCCCGAGATCAATGGTGGCCATAGCAGCTAAGGTAGCCAAAGCATCTGCAAAATGGTTCCCTTCTCTTCCCAAGTGAGTGAACTTTATCTCTTCGAAGTTGCCTAATAGTGAGGACAAGTATTCCTGGTAAGGCTTTAACTTTTCTTCCTTGGTTTGCCATTCTCCCTTCACCTGACAGATAATCAACATTGAGTCACCATATACATCCAGCTTTTTAATCTTCATCTCTAATGCATCTTCTAAACCAAGAATGCAAGCTTCATACTCAGCTGTATTGTTGGTGCATTCAAAATGCAATTTCACTGAAACTGGATACAACTTTTGATCAGGAGAGACTATCACTGCACCGACCCCATTACCATATACATTCACTGCTCCGTCAAAAAACATAGTCCACCAATCTGTCATCTCTTCTTCCCTCTCTATTGATAATAAATTTTCATCCGGAAAATCAAAATCCAGTGGCTCGTAATCTTCAATAGCATTATCAGCTAAGTGGTCAGCAATCACGCGCCCCTTCACAGCTTTTCGTGTCATATATATAATATCATATTCTGATAGCAAAACCTGTCACCTTGCAATGCGGCTGGAGAGATAGGGCTTGTTACATATGTACCTCAATGGATCCACTTGTGAAATCAACCAAGTGGTGTGATATAACATATAATGTCGTAATCGTTTTGCTGCCCATCCCAATGCACAACATAGTTTTTCTATTACCGTGTATCGAGACTCACATTCAGTGAACTTTTTACTTAGATAATAAATAGCCCTTTCTTTCCTCCCGATTTCATCATGCTGTCCAAGTACACATCCCATAGCTGTTTCTGTTACTGTGAGATACAATAGTAAAGGCCTTCCTAACGTAGGAGGTACAAGCAAAGGCGGAATTTGCAAATAACACTTGATTTTATTGAATGCCTCTTCACACTCCTCATTCCAAGTCCCAGGATTCTTTTTCCTCAGCAATCGGAAGATAGGTTC
This sequence comes from Populus alba x Populus glandulosa, assembly GCA_033617975.1. NCBI lineage: Eukaryota > Viridiplantae > Streptophyta > Magnoliopsida > Malpighiales > Salicaceae > Populus > Populus alba x Populus glandulosa. The sequence continues at coordinate 10,616,788 of CM066161.1, forward strand.
ACATGTGGTAGTTAACTGGGCTATGAATCGGGCAATATAGTTCAGCCTGCCCAAAAATCCCCTCACCTCTTTCTCTGACTTTGAGGTTGGCATGGATTGGATGGCTTTTGCTTTATCAGGATCCACCTCTATACCTTTCCCACTGACTACAAATCCTAGCAGCTTGCCGGACTTAACCCCAAATGAACATTTTGCAGGATTGAGTCTTAATTCATACTTTCTCAATCTCTCAAATAACTTCCTCAACACCTTGACATGATCTTCTCCCTCTTTTGACTTGGCAATCATATCATCCACATACACCTCGATTTCTTTATGCATCATATCATGGAATAAAGTCACCATAGCTCTTTGATAGGTGGCACCTGCATTCTTTAAACCGAACGGCATAACCTTATAGTAGTAGGTTCCCCAAGGGGTGACAAAAGTCGTTTTTGCCATGTCTTCTGTAGCCATCTTTATCTGGTTGTATCCTGAGAAACCATCCATAAAGGAATAAGTGGAACTATGGGCAGCATTGTCCACTAAAATATCTATGTGAGGTAGTGGAAAATCATCTTTAGGGCTAGTTTTGTTCAAATCCCGGAAGTCCACACAAACTCTAATTTTCCCTTCCTTTTTTGGTACGACAACAATGTTGGATACCCACTGCGGGTATGTAACAACTTATAGGAATCCAGCATTCCATTGTTTCTCAAGTTCCGCTTTCACTTTGATCCATGTCTCCGGGTGTGCTCTTCTCAACTTCTGCTTGACTGGTTTACACCCTTCCTCTAATGGGATCTTATGTACCACGATATTTGTGTTCAAACCAGGCATATCCTTGTAAGACCAAGCAAAAACATCTGAGTACTCATGTAGTAAAGCAATTAACTCAGCTGTTTGCTTAGGCGTAATCAATGTCCCTATTTTCAATTCTTTTTTAGACTGATCACAACCTATATTTATGATTTTAAGTTCTTCAGCAGCAGGTTCCCATGTTTTGTCATGTTGCTCTAGTAGTTTTGTGAATTCTTTGATATTGTTTTCGTCCCCTTCTTCTTCTTCCATCATGGTCACATGTTCGTTAAAGTTTGGCCATTCATTCTTGATATTAAATGTATGTGATGTTGTGGAAGATTCGCTTTCAGGATTCCTGAAAGCGGAAAATGTTTGATGTAAAAGCGAGAAGAGGGAGAAAAAAAATGACGGATGAATGTAGAAAAAGTATGATCTCATTGATTATGATAAAAGTGGGATCACTGATAAAGACAAAATCTAGTTGACATCATGAGCCTTGATTATCAACTAGAATGACAAAAACAAATAAACACACAAAAGCATATAAAAGCAAGCACAAGGGGTTTACATTTTAAATACTAGCGGAGCTTCTTGGGTCACCCAGTTTTGAAACTTTTCACCTTCAGCCAACCTTCGCATAAAAGTCTTGGTAGGGAGTTCTTCTAGAACATGCACAGTCAGTTGTGATAGCATTTCATCTTCCATTTCAACAGTCAGTTGTGGTAGCACTTTATCTTCCATTTCAACTACTGTTTTTGTGCCACTTCCTTCCTCCTTATCATCTTCCAAGGTGTTGATGCTCATAGTTGCCATCCTTTGAATATCATCTTCTACTCGGTTATTTGGTTGCATCACATATGCTGCCTTTGGGAAAGAAACCATTAGTGGAGGGATTTCCATTTCTTCTTCTTCAGGCTCCCTTCCCGCGATTCTAGCCATTCTTCGTTCTCTTCGTTTATTGGCAGCCCAACGATGATCCTCCTTCTTAGGCTTATATCCCAGCCCAAATCTTTGGTCAACAGCTCTCATTGTAATTGGCTTAATCCCTTTTGGTATTCCCATGATAGGGTCATATTGGAATGGGATTCCATGTTCCAAGAAACATCGAACGGCCATCTTTGCTGCTGCTGATATCTTTGGCTTTATTAGCACTGTGCTTTCAGGTACCCAGTCAGTGTTTACAATCTCAAAGGCATGAAGATTCTCATCCGTGCAATCCTCTGCCTCCAGAAAGGGTATGGTCACATTCTTTACCATGGAGATTGTTTCCTCTGCTTTGACGGTTACCAACATCCCGTTCAAGATATATTTCAAACACTGGTGTAATGAGGAAGGTACTGCTCCAGCTGTATGAATCCAAGGCCTTCCGAGTAACATACTATAAGAAGGGTGGATATCCATAACTTGGAATGTGGTTAGGAACATTTGTGGACCCACATACAGCTCGACCTCTAAATTCCCAAGGACTGGTCTAGGTGAGCCATCATATGCTCTTGCCATTATAGTGCTAGGCTTCATATGAGACTCATCAACTGGCATTTCTTTCAGAATATATTTGGGCAATACATTAAGAGCCGAGCCGTTATCAACAAGCACCTTTCCAATAAGGAAATCTTTGCATTTCACGGTGATATACAATGGCTTGTTATGCCCAGTTCCTTCAGCACTTAGTTCGTCAGCCGTGAAATATAGGTAATTCGAAGCGTGGATCCTCCCTACCAAATGCTCCATAGTTTTTTGTTCAATGTCCTGGGGTACATATGCCTCGTTCAGTACCTTTTGTAAGGCATTTCGATGAGGCTCTGAGCTTAGTATCAAAGACATGAGGGATATCCTTGCTGGAGTCTTCTTGAGTTGATCCACTATGCAATACTCACTATGCTTAATCAACTTTAGAAATTCATTTGACTCCTTCTCTGTTACTGGCTCATTCACCTCTACTTCATTATCAAGATCCACCATTTCTTTTCCTTTGGCCTTCTTCAACTCCTCAGGTGTAAAACAGCGGCCACTCCGTGTTAGCCCACTAGCCTCAGAATGAAATAAAGGGAGAGGGGCTTGATTGTTCGAGGTACAAACATAGTTATATGGCATTGCACTGTGATCTCTTTTTGTAAAGGAAGGTTTAGTCAAGATCAGCTTTGAGAACCCATTAGCCATAGGTTGAACTCTACAGACCTCTGACAATTTGTCTTGGCCTTCCATCATACTCACCTCCTGGTTGTCCCCCAGGGTTTCGAGTCTCAATTCTCCCATGAGTAGCATCTTTGCAACCTTCTGGCGAAACTTGACACAATCTTCGATATGATGTCCCTCCATCCTGTGGAACTCACAATAGTTATCACTTCCCAACTGACATGTAGTGCTTATGTTTAGGAATCCTGATAGTAACAACATATCGTATAACCTCTTCATGGATACCTTCAACATTTGGCCTTGATTGCCAATCTCTATCATGCCCACTCCAGAACTACTAGCAGTATGTTTAGGCAATGGATTTGAAATGACATTAGGTGGATCTTCGAATGATACACACCCCATTTTGATGAGTTCTAACAACTTCCTTTTAAAAGCGTAGCAAGTTTCAATTGCGTGCCCAGAATTACCAGCATGGTATTCGCAAGAGAGTTCTAGTTTGTACCACATAGGAAAAGGCGGTTGGATTTGCGGTAGATGGATTGGGGTTATTTGCCCAATGCTTAGCAATTTAGCGTATAAATCTTTTAAAGGCATTGGTAATGGAGGTAATTGCTCAGTAGTATATCTGGTATATGGCTTTTGATAGTTGTTTTGGATATTAGGTGGGAGATTTATTCGGTTGGTTGGATTTGGGGACAAGGGTTTGGTAAAGTTCATGTTGGTGAATTGGGGGGTAGATGTTCCTGGGTTTGGGTAATTTACTCTTTTGCCTTTATACCCTCCTTCTAAGTTGTTAACATCTCTTTCTCTTCTTCTTCCAGCAAATCCCTTTTTCTCTAGAGGCTCCGGTATGCGCCCGGCTTTAATGCCTTGCTCTATTCTCTTTGCTACTCGTACAACATCATAAAAATGCTGAGATGAGCTGCCCATTAAATGCTCATAGTAAGGTGCTTTAAAAGTATTAGCGAATAAAGTCACCATCTCTGTTTCGATTAAAGGAGGTTGGACATGTGTTGCCTCATCTCGCCATCTTTGTGCATACACCCTGACTGTCTCTTGGCTTCTCTTTTCAACTGTGATGTGCAAATGACATATTATAAACAAATGTATGATATAAGTAGGATGCGTATGTATATTTTAATGAACTGATTCATGACTTTCGTAATCCTTTAAGCAAGATTTCTGAGCTGAACTGATTGCTGTAAAGAGTATTTGCCAAGTTCTTTATCAGTAACATTCAAGTGGAAAGAAAGATAGGTTATAACCTTTTTATAACGAAACTGAAGTTTGTACAAAAAGGTATAAATCAACATCACTTAATACAAAAACTATTTTACAAGGCATCCCCCTTATCAGCTAAGTCTTCAACAAATGAAATGAGAGCCCCCATATATTCTCGATATTTTGTAACACTATTTCCAACTTGGGTAGCTTGTTGCATCATCCTCTCCGCATAACGAGCCACTTGCCCAATCTGTTTCGTCATATGTCTTATTTTTGCATGCAACAAGGCGTTATCGGTGATTATCACTTCATTGCTGGCCCTTAAGGCTTCATTGCTCCTTTCCAATGTTCGGACCATTGTCTCAAACAATGTTAATGTAATCCTGACTCTTTGTAATTCTTCTCTTTCGATGTCTAACTCAGCGATTTTGGAGTTCATCTGAATTGTAAAGCTGTCAATATCTTGACATTCCTGGCGCACTTGCTTCAACTCATGTAACTCTTTTTCTATTTCACCATAATGTCTTCTTAGCCGCTTTTCTTGTATTTCTAACTCAGATTGTAGAATCTTTATCTGTTCTTTTGAATACTCGGCCCTTTTCTGGTAATCTCTTCTATCCACCTCGGCCGTCTTTCTCATACTTCTCTCTTCCTCCAACTGTACCATATGTTGGGCACGTGCTCTTCTTTCTTCTTCTATGTCGGGGTGGACTTGTCGATTCTTCTCTTTTTCAATTTTTATCTTTCTTATGAAACCACTCCTTTCTTTCTTCAAAGAGTCCAATGTCTCTTTATCTGTAATTATCTTGCTTTTCATCGATTTCTTTATCTTGATCAATTCTTTTTCTGTGAGCCCATTTTTGTGACTCAGTTTGTCATTTGCACTTATGAGATCTTTCACCTCCTCCTGACTTCCTTTGGCTATTGCTTCAGCTATCTCTGCTCTTTTCTGCCATTGTTTGTAAGATATTAGTTGCTCCTCTTTCTCTTCGAGTTGTTGTTTTAAGCAATTCCTCATCATATTTTCTTCTACTACTTGTTTTTCCAGGACTTGTTGCTGTCTTTTGCTTTTGCCAAGGTCTGTGCCACATCTCTCCAACTGTCTTCTTAGTTCCTCCTCATGAAGAGTCCTTTTTCTTTTTGGATGCTCCATTATTGACTCAAGATGCTCATGTGTTGAAGACTCTATTACCCCAGGAAGCTTTCCATTTCTCCAACTTGCATAATTCTGACTGACAGATGAGTCAAACATGCTGCCTTCTTCCCTTTTCACCAGAACAGGCCTTTCCCAGTCTTGTCGAATGAGTTCCATTTCTTTGAGGTATGGTTGATGTTTGAATAATCCCATGAAATCTGCTAAACCCAGAGTTCTTGGTGCATACTGCATTCCACCTAACTGTCTTGTTACTAATGCTGGGGCATAACTAATGTATCCAGTTACACCAATAAGGGGAACCCATACCTTGCTTCCACAACTCATTATACAGACTGTGTTGTTCATCCATGGTGCTCTCCATTTGAAGTTGCTTTGTGGTAGTGTAGAATACTTCTTTATCCATGCCTTCTCATCCCAATGTCTCCAAGTCTCCTCTATTGTAACTTTCAATGGTCGAAGGTCGAACCTCCATAAGTTGTTGAAGATGTCCCTCGGTGTCTCAATATGACTGATAATCCATAAGTATAACATAGGGACACAACATCTCATTACCCCCTTGCCATTTATTCTGCAATGGTTGAGTGACAACATGGTTTCGGCCAAAATTGCTGAAGAGGGATTGATCTGATCATGCTCATATTCTAAAAATATGCTTGCGGCTTCCAAGCTGATGACCCCAATTTCAGACGGAAACAATACGAGGCCAAAAATGGCAAAAGCCACCAATCGGTATCGTTCGTCTCCTAATCTGCCTTCCTCAGAATTTTTCTTCATCCTCGCTTCAATGACCTTCCATTTAAAACCCCCATTAGCTATTCTGCATTGACTGATCATTCCCAGACCTAACATCTTTATCACCTCCGCGGCTGTGCCTTCAAAATTTCGTCTGAGGTAAATTCTGTGGCTTTTTTTTGGAAAATCCAGGATCCTCTCATATTCTTCCAAGGTAGGTGTGATATCTATGCTCCCAAAAGTAAAACATCGATAACTAGGATCCCAAAAGGTTACTAGGGCTTTGATTGCTGTTGTTTGTAAGGGTAGCCTCATTAGTTGAGCAATTCTTCCATATCGCCTTTCAAACAGTGTATCGTCAACATATCTCATTATGGGCCATATTTTCTCCAAGTCATTGATTGTGTGATTTATTTTGGTAATCTCGGGTAATGTACTGATATTGATTCTTGCACAGTTTCCTTCAGCTACCTGGGTCAGCTCAGATTCTTGCCCAAACTTGTGAAAAGATTGATACTCGGTCATGATTTCAGTTCAACCTATAATGATGATTGTTACATGATTAAATGCAACATGCAAATAACAGTAAAGTAATATATATGACTGTAAAGTAATAAAAATCCTAAGGTTACGTTCTAATCATTATGTGAGACAAAAAGGGTAGGTTTTCTACCTAGTCTCAAAAAAAAGGTCTCATATCTGCCCAGTGACGGCCTTCGTAAAGGCACTAATGGGGGCATTGCAAGGAACAGTTAAAGCACGTATGCCCACCATTACCAAGCAGGCACTCAGATATGAGTTGGGTGTTTCACGCATCTGAACCCGACCAATAGTCATAGGGCAGATCGCTAATTCCCCACTTAACTTAAAGGCTTGTGTATTCATTTCAACAGATTAAAACATTATGAACATATATATGTACAAGAAATAAAGCGCGTAAGCAATAAAATAAAAAAATGCATATTAAAAATAAACATGAAAAAAAAATAATAAAGAAAAATAAACAGACAAAAACAAAGCTTAGTCTACAAGGTCCCCAGTGGAGTCGCCATTCTGTCGCACGTGTGCGGCGGCGAGGCGATCTTCCACTCTCATGGAAAACAAATTGGAATATTTATTCCTGGAAAATAGTCAGAGAGAAGGAATTCTTGTCTCTACAAGTAAAAAAAAAAAGGACTGGAGTCGCCACCTAGTATTCTGGTTACTAGGAACCTTAACTGGTCTTTAGAGATCGGGTACGGAGACTGGTTGCGTAAAGGGAAGGTATTAGCACCCCAACTACGCCCTACCTAAGGTAAGCTGCTTTGTTTTAATGTCTGATAATATCTAAGGTCGTGTTTGTGGTTTTTAATTTTTATTGTTCGGAATACGCATTACATGTAATGTCATATCCCAAGTTCTATAAAAAAAAATATATAAAAAAATTAAATTAAATATCCGGAATATGTATTACGTATAATGTCATACCCCGGATATTAAAAGATAAACAAAATAAAATTTTTGTTGTTTTTGAAATTTTGGCCAATATTCTCTTGACTTTACTAAACTGGTTATTAAAGCCAAAATGCATGCTAAAACATTGTTTTTTTTTTTGTATGAAAAATACAAAATGATTTTTTTTTTGAGACATTTGGCCGTATGCACAAAAACATTTTTTTTCTCTTTTTTTTAATTTGTTTTTGTATTCTTGAAAGTCGAAAACCGGGTATTTCAGTACCGGATTTGTATTTTACGACATAAAAATATTGTCCCATATTACATAAAAATGACATAAAAACTACGCGGAAAAATTATAAATGAAACAAGTATTTTTTATTTTGATTTTTTATGGGCCGGATGAACAGTGAGTGAACAGTACCACGGGACGAAAACGGTGGTAAAATGATAGAAGAAAATGTGCTTTTTTAAAAAAATTATAACAAAATAATAATAATAATAATAAATAATAATAATAATAATAAATAAATAAATAAAATTATGGGCCGGACCCAGCCCAAATGCATGGGCTGGGCCAACCAAGCCCGTTTACAGGGCTGGGCTGAACGGCCTAGCCCAGGCCCAAATGGGCTGGTTACTGTGCATCAGCACAGTAACCAGCCCACACTGCATTTTGCAGCAGAATGTGAATTATTCACGTTCTGCATGCAAGTGCAAGCCGGGGCAGCAGGAGAAGAAAATGATCGGGGAGCAGGAGGGTACCTGGGGCGGCGTCGAGGCGGTTCTGCTGGCGGAGGCGGTGCTGCTGTCGCGGTGGTTCCAACAGCGGTCCTCCTTCTTCCTCTTTCTCTCTGTTTTTTCTTTTCTTCCCTCCTCTGCCGCTTCTCTTTCTTCTTCCTTTTGTTTTGTTTTTTTCTTTTGTTTCTCTCGTCTCTCTACTCTCTTTCTATCGTTCAATCCTTCCCCTTCTCCCTCTCTTTTTTATTTTTTTTCGGTTCCCTTCCCCTGTTTTTATAGGCAAAAACAGGGGAAGGCCGAATGGTGGGGCGGCCACTGTTAGCCGCTCCTCCACTATCTGTTCAAAAGGTGGCAAGTGGGCTGGTGTGGTAGGCGTCTTATTGCATAAAAACGGGGAAAGAAGTTAGGCAAAAAGGGAGAAGAAAAATCTTCTTCTTCCCCTGCCTCGCGCGTCCAGGGGAAGAAGAAGACCTACAGTGCCGTCAAAACGGCGCCCTTTTTTTTTTTTTTTTTTTTCCAACAGTGAATGAAACGGCGCCGTTTTGGTCAAAACGCGCTGTTTCATTTAAAAGAAAAAGGCGCCAAATCACGTCAGATTTCAAAGAAGGCCCTCAATTTGCGCGCGTTTTACAATTTCGTCCTTGGTCTCAGATTTCTTCAATTTAGTCCCTAATTGGCCATTAAACTTCAATATTTATGCAATTAAGCCCCTGATTTGACCAAATTAACTTCTAAAAAAAATAATTTGACCCCAGAAAATTAATTTCTTCCAATTAAAGCCCAAAATAACTCAAAAATCAATTTTTTTTGCAATTAAAACCTCTATAAATTCAATTAAACCTTCAATAAAATTTAATTGAGTCCATAAACTTCTAATTTTGCATTTTTCTTCCTCAAATTCAATTACTGTCAAATTTTAATTTTAATTTTTTTGAACATCCTCAATCAATTTTTGAACATTTTTAAGGCGTTCTGGCAGTTTTTCACTGTTATATTTTTTTGATAATATATTTTTTTGAATTTTTTTGTATTTTTTAGGTGAGGACCCAAAAATGGGTTACAACACATACAATGAGACCATCATTTTTCTCGGGTAGGTCACCCATACAATGAGACCATTATTTTTTCTTGGGTAGGTCACCCATACAATGAGACCATTATTTTTTCTGGGTAGGTCACCCATACAATGAGACCATTCTTCATCTTTTTTTTACCTGGGTAGGTCACCCATAAGAATGAGGCCATTCCTCCCCCTGGGTAGGTCACCCAAAGAATGAGACCACTCTTCCTTTTTTTCCTTGGGTAGGTCACCCATACAATGAGACCATCATTTTTCTTGGGTAGGTCACCCATACAGCATGTTTGCACTTGAGAGAAAATGAGAACGATACGTCTATGGATGCTTAGGGTGAAGATGAATTAGAGTCTGCTAGAGGGCTACACTCTAATGAAAAGTTCATGTCCTTGAACTTGCTGTCTCATACGAAGGGGAAACTTCGTTATCTGAAGGTAACAGCATAGCCTTGCAAATTTTTATATTTAAAGTAATTGACATATGCTATTATTTGGTGCTTTCTTTGATACTTTAAGGTGCTTTAATGCTATTGTATGCCATTGTTGTGAATTTTTTATAAGCCTAAACTATCAAAGTTAGTCCTATTTCTATGGAAAAACTACAACTGAAGCATTTTAGTTGGATTAGTAATATTGATGGGAATGAGATTTTCCATTAATATGTTTTACTACTCCACACACATGCACAGCATCAACACTACAGCAATATCAATTTGATTATTTTTCCTCTGTTTTTCCCTCTCAAAAATGGTGAGACAAAACTCATACTCCAAGATTGTTATTTGCCACCAGAAAAGAGAGATGGTATTTTTAATAGGAGTCGATACCCTTCCTTCAATGTCTTGGATTTTGATTAGAACTTTTTTTGTTTCTCTAAATTATGTTTCTATGTTTCTATGTCTCCAATAAATTGTGACAAACAAACAAATGACAAAGCAAACTCGACATAATAGTTTATCCAATTGCTACTAAATTTTACATTTATTTTTTGCAATTTCTTTCTGTATAATTTGATTTATTGATTTTTATTGTTGTGACTTGGTTAATTGGGATTTAATGTATTTCATAATTTAATTAATAATTATATATATTTTTTTATCTGATAAATTGCTGGGATTATGACCTTTTCCATTTCCTTTATTGTGAGTGTTTCTCTCTCCCTGTGTGTGTGCATGTTCCTTTATATGGACTAATTTGGCTTTTATATGTTTATCATAGTAAATTGAAGTGAATATACTTGAATTTTCCTTGTTGATCAATAGGGCTTATTAAATTGACGTTATTTTAGGTTTTTTCCTTAAATCTAGCCATTTCTGTGAATTTCGGTTTCCATGTCGGTATTTGGATATCTGGAGTCTATGGTGATGGACTATACATACCCTGCTTTTATATGTTCCGTGCTTCACTCATAGACAACAAGAAGAAACAAAATCTGTTCGAGTGTTGCTGCTCTTGATCCAGCATGGAGCCAAAGGACTCAATCTCTTAGAAGCACAGCATGTTGTTCTTGTGGAGCCAATGGACTCAATCTCTTAGAAGCACATCATGTTGTTCTTGTGGAGCCACTGCTCAATCCAGCAGCTGAGGCTCAAGCTGCTGAAGATAGCATGGGGTATTTTGGGACTATTTGTTTGAGTTCCTTTTTAAAAGAATTTACAATTCTATTTAGCTCTCCATTTATCCATGCAATTTCTATATGTAATTAGATTAGACTTGTAATAATCCTTATCATGTCATCCATCCGATTGTTGCTCGAATGGAGCCTTTTATATTTGTTTCAGAATTTAAATGTACACTCCCTTCTTTAGTGATTCTATTAGCAGCAGTTCATTCATAAGTGGGAACACGAAGAATTTGGAGGGGCGGGGACCGAATTTGGAGGGCTGATTTGAAGTTTGGCCCATTTAAATAAAACGGCGCATTTTATCCAAAACGACGCCGTTTCATATATATATAAAAAAAAAAAAAAGAGGAAGACCAGAACGGTGTCGTTTTGAACGACATTGTTCATCTTCCTCCTCCCCCCCGAAGCAGAGCAGTAGAAGAAGAAAACCATTTTGTTTTTTTTCAAATCTTCCCGCCTCTCTCTCCTTATCCCCACCACCTTTAGACACTAGCCGACCAGCCGTTGCATGATTTGCTCCCGCACTAACAATGGTCCCAGCGTCTTTTCTTCTCCTATAAATACAGAAGAAACCGAAGAAAAAAAGGGACCCGAGAGGAATAGAGAGAGAGACCCGAGAAGGGAGGAGAAGAGAGAGCACGCACGAGAGAGAGAGAATGGAATACTGGAACTAAACTAAAAACAAAAGAAAAAAGAGAGAACCGAAACAGGGAGAAGGGAGGAGAGACAGAGCGAACCGAGCACTTGGAAACAGCCGCAGCGCCGCCGCCCGGAGCCGCCATCCACGAGCCACGCCACCGCAGCACCACCAACGACGGCCTCCTCCACACCAGGTACGTTTTCTTCTTCCCTCTTTGCTTTCGAAGCAGGCGTTGCCTCCTGCATGCAGGAGGCGCGGGGAAGAAAATTAATTCTTCCCCCCGCTGGGCCGAGGGCGCTGGGCCAGCCCGATGCTGGCCCAGCCTTGCAAGTCTGGGCCGGTCCTGGCCCAGACTGTAGAAGTTTTTGGGCCGAGATCGGCCCAATTCAATTTTGGGCCGAGGTCGGCCCGTTTTTATTTTTTATTCTTTGGGCTGAGCCTGGCCCATTTATTTGGGCCGGCCCAGCCCCATAATATAATATATAATATGTTATATATTATTATAAATTATAATATATATGTGTGTATATATATAAAAAAATATTTATATTAAAAAATATATATTTTGAAAAATCTAAAAAAAATATTGTTGATTTTCTTGCATATTTTTGTCAAAATGGTTTAATGTTGGTTTGTATATTTATACCGTAAAGATACAAAACCAGTGTTAAAAAATACCCGGTTTTCGTCAAAACATCAAAGATTTTCAGAATAAAAAATGTTTTTGCTTTCAAAAAAAATTCTAAAAAGTCCCTAAAAATGTTGTTGATTTTTCTGCATATTTTTATCAAAGTGGATTAATATTGGGCTGTATTTTTATACCGTAAGGATACAAACCCAGTATTTAAAATACCCAATTTTCGTCAAAGCATAAAAAAATAATAATATTTCCAAAAATTATTTTTGTTTTAAAATACGGCCTAGTCTCTCCAATATATATATATATATATATAAATATTATAACATCATATTTTCACACAACAAAGAAAATTTTCAAAACAATATATGTATTAGCATGCATTTTGGCTTTAATAACCAATTTATTCAAGCCATGAGAACTAGGCCAATATTTCAAAAATTCTAAAAAAATCTTTTTGTTTTCTTTTAGTATTTGGGATTACGAATTTATACGTAAAACGTATTCCTAAATATTATTAATAAAGTTTTGGTATAGACGTTAGAACGGTTAGGATTTTACCCGATAAGATAAAAGACCTTCTTACCGAGGAGGATTTTTCTTGAACCATAGACAGATCAACAACTAGGAAAACACAATAACACTTTAGTTTTTATCAGACAATAAAACAATGCAGCTTACCTTAAGTAGGGTGTATTTGGGGTGCTAATACCTTCCCTTTACGCAACCAGTCTCCGTACCCGATCTCTGAGACCAGTTAGGGTTCCTAGTAACCAAAATACTAGGTGGCGACTCCAAAGAACCAAATCAAATCAAAATAAAAAAAATTCGCCAGTCGAACCCGCAATTGGATTTTTTTCTGGGGTGCGACAAGCCTTATGCTTTTCTTGAGATAAATAACCTTGGCTAGGATCACACCCCACACTGCGGGCAAGTGCGATGACATAGAGAAAACCTCAATGATCGAAAGTGCCCAAGCAATACTAGGGGGCATAAAAGAAAATTCTCAATCATCAAAGGTGCCCGAACAAATCTAGAGGGACATGAAGAAAAATCCAAAGGATCAAGAGTTTTGAGCAAAAAAAAAAAAACAATATTATGATGCTCAAAACCATATGAAGAAAACAAAAACAAAGAGAACAAGCCCAAGCCCAACACAAGGGGGCACGATAGACAATTTTCGAAAGACAGTCAAATGACAAATGGTCAAGAATCAAGCACAAATGATCCTTAATCTTTAAATCCCTTAAACACTTTTTGAGCTTGTAAATATCCTTTTTCTTCATAACCAAGAGCCCAAGCCTACATTACGTGCCTAATCAAGCCCTTTCTGATGAAAGGCAAGCAATCTGGATCGGTAGGCAATGCTTTCTCATGTGAACCAAATCATTATTCATGCAAATAAAATAAATGCTTTGAACCTCGGTTCTCAATAACCCTCAAATTAAAATTTAAACCTTTTCTGACAAACCAGAGGTCACTTCATATTTTTTACCAAAAGCCGAAACAAAAAGTTTTCATCAATTCTGATAACCTCTCCATAGGAATCACTTGAATTTTTTTAGAATGAGTTTGCTTTGAATCGATGTCAAAATGATTTTTGTGTCTGGAATAGCTTTGGAATTCCAAAAATTCTGCATGAAAACACCTCCTTGTCAAACCTACATTCACATAGCATCATCCCCAAACCTGAATTGAACACTTGGGGGCATGATCAAGCTAGGGGGCAATAACGAAACATATGATAGGGCTGGCTCCATGATTCCTTTTCTAAGAAAATATCGAGAAACATTGGCAACCCTTGAGATAAAGAGGCGGAGTACAAAGAAGTATGATGATATCAAGTCTTTCCTAGAGGTCAAAATCACAAGAGTTGACTCGAGTAAGCAAGAGCGAAAAACCATCGAAGTTCACTGCCAGCACTCCAACTTTCGAGAAAAGAAACACACCATGAAGAAATGGGGACCTATTATTTCAAATCAGGTAAGGATGCATGCATATCATCTAACCTAAAAAAAAAAAAAATTTGGACATATTTTTTTAATTATTACAGGAAAATCCTTCATTAGGTCTAGCAAGATGTTGGAAAAAGAAAGAAGCATTGTGGTGATGATAATAAAGAATCGATTTTGATCCTGGAATAAAAGGACGATGGGATGAACCCTACCATTAAGAAAATCCCAAAGAAATGAAAAGATCAACCTTGCAATCGGGAAGCCTCGAGTTTTCAACTCTTGCAGTCAGGAAACACCGAGTTTTCAAATCCTATGATCGGGAATTATTAGGAAGCACCAAGTTTTCCAACCCTTCTTCTGTCATCCCCTCAAAGACTTCGCCAGGTAAGTCTTATTTTTCACACTTGTCATATCATATCTTCCAGTTGGGTTGGTTACCCATGATAATGAGACCGCACTTTTCACTTTTTTTCCATCCGGGTAGATCACCCATGACAATGAGACCGCACTTCATCATATTTTTTCCATCTGGGTAGGTCATCCATTACAATGAGACCACATTTCATATTTTTTCCATATTTGGGTAGGTCACCCATTACAATGAGACCGCACTTCACATTCTTTCTATTTGGGTAGGTCGCCCATCACAACGAGACCACTTCATCATATTTTATCCATCTGGGTAGGTCACCCATTACAATGAGACCACACTTCATATTTTTCCCCCTGGGTAGGTCACCCATACAATGAGACCATCATTTTTCTTGGGTAGGTCACCCATACAATGAGACCATTATTTTTCTTGGGTAGGTCACCCATACAATGAGACCATCATTTTTCTTGGGTAGGTCACCCATACAATGAGACCATCATTTTTTTTTGGTAGGTCACCCATACTATGAGACCATCATTTTTCTTGGGTAGGTCACCCATACAATGAGACCATTATTTTTCTTGGGTAGGTCACCCATACAATGAGACCATCATTTTTCTTGGGTAGGTCACCCATTACAATGAGACCATTTTTTACACATTCTTTTGTTATGGTTAAATGAGGTCGCCAGATGGGATCTCATGTAGCTTTGGTTAAAGGGAATCGCCAGATGGGATTTCAGGTTAACCGAGTTACACATATTTCGTTCTAATTGAATGAGGTCGCCAGATGGGATCTCAGGTAAACCCAATTAAAAGGGCAGGTCGCCCGTGAAAATAGACCAGTGTGAGAGTGTGGGCAGGGCGCCCGTGAAAATAGACCAGAGTGAGTATGGGTGGGCAGGTCACCCGTGAAAATAGACCAGTGTGAGAGTGTGGGTCGGTCGCCCGTGAAAATAGACCAGAGTGAGTATGTGTAGGCAGGTCGCCCGTGAAAATAGACCAGAGTGAGTATGGGTGGGCAGGTCGCCTGTGAAAATAGACCAGTGTGAGTGTGTGGGTCGGTCGCCCCTGAAGATAGACCACTTTGAGTATGTGTGGGCAGGTCGCCCATGAAAATAGATCAGTGTGAGTGTGTGGGCAGGTCGCCCAAGATAATGAAACCATTTTCCTTTTGTTTTCTTTACAAAGCTTA
The DNA here is from genome assembly GCA_033617975.1 of Populus alba x Populus glandulosa. Lineage (NCBI taxonomy): Eukaryota > Viridiplantae > Streptophyta > Magnoliopsida > Malpighiales > Salicaceae > Populus > Populus alba x Populus glandulosa. The sequence goes on from CM066161.1 coordinate 10,632,491, forward strand.
CTATGCAAAATTTTGAGAATTTTCGCTTCGTAAGCATTGTAAAGAGGGGGCATCTGTTGCTACCCAACTTTTGACCCATGTTTTTGATATATTTTCAAAAAATCCAAAAATAGAGAAAAACAATGAAAATCCAAAAAATATGTTTTTTAATATATTCTCGTCATTTTAGCATTTTCAACGTCGTCTAAAAAGAATTTAATTTTTATTTAAAGAATTTAATTTTTCAAAAGATTTTCAAACGCATTTGACTTTTCACGCGTCATTTTTAAAATCATTGATTTTCCTCATTGAGTCAACGTTGATATTGCTCATTTTTAAAAAATACAAAAAATAAGAAAAAATCAAAATTTACAAAAAGAAAGAAATTGAGGGACCAAGTTGAAAAACTAGGCAATATTTTTTGCCTATAAATACTGGTTTTCAACACTTGCAAGGGGGGGCTAATTTTGGAAACACCAAAAAAAAAATACAACAAAAAACCCTAAACCACAAAAAACCCTAAAAAACCCAATCACAGCCGCCTCCCCCACCGTTTGTGTTTTTTCGACCACCGGATTCCACCCTCTTCTTCCCCGGCCATTCCTTTCTCCCTCATTCTCCGCAGCTCTTGGCCAGCAACGGCTCCTTCCCCCCTTTGATTTGGTTTCCTCTTCTCTGAACCGGCAGCCTATTCCTTTTCTTCCCTTCGAAGCCGCCCCCTCAATCTTTAACCCGACAACCCCTTCTTCATCTCAGAACCACAAAACCCTCTCTCCCTCTCGGCCGCTCTTTTTTTTTTTCAGCCAAAGCCAGCCAACAAAAAGCCACCGTCCCATTTCATTATCCCTCTTAGATCGACCTCCATTGTTTACCCATTTCCTTTCGCCCTCAGCATCAGCGTCTCCTCTCACCGTCGAACATAGCGACACCGCCTCCAAGCCACAACCGCCAGCCATCACAGGCCGTTACCACCAATAGGGGTGAAGACCATCCAGCGCCCACAGACCCATCAACACCGAAGCCCCCCGGTTCCTGGCAGCATCTTCTTCATCGGTCTTTCTCAACAGCAAAACAGCCAAATCAGCAGCACCCACGGCAACACCGCCCGATCTGCCACCTGAAGCAGAGGAGAAGAAGAAGAAACACATAACAGATCTGTAGAAGAAGCAGATCCGAAGCCAAGAAAGAAGACGGGAGCCGATCTGAAGAAGAAGAAGGAAAACAGATCCGTGAAGTAAAGAAAATTAAAAACGACTGCTTGTGTTTGGCTTTGCAGGTGACATTTCCCATCGCCGGCAAGGAAGGGAACAGGCTGTTATAGCCACCCTGTTCTCCATTCGTTTTTGCGGCGGCGCGTGACCCCACGCGCCGCCAATGGTGGCGGCACGTGGAGGAAACGCGCCCCCAATGTTTTTAGTGTTCCAGAAGGACTCTCCCTGCATTCCTGGAGTGTTTAGGGGTGTTTTGGTAATTTAAAATTGTTTGATGTAATTTTTTTATTTAGTTTTTGAATTTTTGTAATTTGTATTTTGTAAATATAGAAGGAAAAAAGAAAAGAAAAGAAAAGAAACAAAAAAAAATATAGGAAAAGTGAATGTGGGTTTGTATTTTGTTTTATTTATTTGTATATATTTTTAATGATAAAATTGCAAATATATTAAAGAAGAATTTAATATTTTGATCGGATCACGGTTCAGAATTATTAACTTATACGTAAGTGATATTTCTAATTTCCGATGAAAAGACAATTATTAAAACTTCTTTAACACATCAAATTCGCGAAGCAGCTTACCTCAGGTAGGGTGCGTTAGGGGTGCTAATACCTTCCCTAACCACAACCAATCCTTTACCCGCGAGTCTCTAACCAGACCAGTATATCCGGTTTCCTAGTAGCCTTCAATAAATTACTAGGTGGCGACTCCTAACGAACCAATTCAAGCAAACGCAACAACAACGAGAAAAATCGCCAGCCGATGCCACGCGTGAGATTTTTTTCGACGTGCGACAGATGATATGATAAGGATTATTATATGTCTAATATAATTACATATAGAAATTGCATGGATAAATGGAGAGCTAAATAGAAATGTAAATTGTTTTAAAAAGGAACTCAAACAAATAGTCCCAAAATACCCCATGCTATCTTCAGTGTGGTGAGGTTATGTATCTGAAATGCATGTCTACTATATGCAATGTTCAAAAGAGAAAAAACGCAAGTGTTTAGCATCCAAAATTAGTTTAACAAAAAACAAAATAAAAAAGGAAAAGGAGCATACTATAAATCGATGGACTAATGTCCTCTTTTCCTGCCAATTCGGTGCACCCGGCTGACTGCTTGAGCCTCAGCTGCAGGATTGAGCAGTGGCTCCACAAGAACAACATGCTGTGCTTCTAAGAGATTGAGTCCATTGGCTCCATGCTGGATTAAGAGCAGCAACACTTGTTTTTTCTTAGCTCTTTTGGGACTGCTATTCTGCGCTCTGAATTCACTGATGGCAACATGTGATTTCCTGCATTTATGAAGTCACAACCAAAAGACATAATAAAAAATAAGTTGAAGTCTACAAATAACTCGATCAACATTAAAATACCTGAAAAGCACTTCTAACAGTATATTTGGCACTGGGAAACAAAGAGGTATGCATACATTCAAACTTTTAAACTTCGCACAATACCAATTTTTACAGAACACCAAGTGTTGATCTACTATAATTAATTGGATCTCTCTCTTCCCTCCCCAAGGTTAAATTACAAGATTTCAATATTTGCACAAATTATGCAAGGCAGTTATTTTTCATCCCCAATCTCCTTTTATTTTGTTCGTGATATCATTAGTATTCATCAACCTAATTTGTGCACTTTGCTTGCATAAGAATGCTGAAAACAGAAGGAACCACTTTTCTTGGATGATGTGGTTTCTTGATAATTTTGTTTGAGTTACCAAATTAAGAGGAATTTAACAACAATCTTTTGGCAAACCTGAAAAGCAAAATGAAAATTCTCCTGGATGGCATAGCCCTTTTCTTTTGGCCCATCAAGGTCCATGAAGATCAGTTGAACTATAAAAAAAACATAAATAAGATGATCAAGAGATCTATCTACCTTCCTCCTTTCATCCGGATATAGGTGATATCATTAGCATTGAAAGCATGCTCTAACACATCAAGGACATCATTCCAACTTGAAAATACGAGAACCTTTGCTTTAGGATCTGAAGACTTTATCCACAAGATTCTTCTAGTGACTGCTTCAACCTTTATGGTGCCATTACCCATTTACGTTGGAACCTATTATCATGCGTTTTTCGCTCAGTCATTGCAAAGAAACCTGCAAGAAAAAAGCATGAAATGAAAATTAAATGGCGCTTAACCAGGGTGAAATATTTCATATGAGAGGAATCAACAGGTAATAAAGTCAACTCCAACGTACTTTAAGATGGTTGAGGACATCTAAGAGACAAGCAAGCATGCATGTTTGAGTACATGCATGCAAGCAATCATGTGCATCGTGCTCACACACACAATAAAGAGAGAAGTCTGAGGAACTGGTGCAATTAATCATGTGCATCGCGCTCACACACACATGAAAGAGAGAAGTCTGAGGAACTGGTGCAATTAATCATGTGCATCGCGCTCACACACACATGAAAGGGAGAAGTCTGAGGAACTCGTGGATCAAGGATGCTAGGACAAAGTATTCATCAACTGAGAATGCAGTTGACCCATCATATCAAGGTAGAAAAATTGCCATGGTCTCTCCTAACTTTTAAGTGACAAAAAGCAGATATAGGAAGCAGGATTATCAATATGTTGCGCGACAATTAGGAGAAAAGGTAGTCTTTTATAAGATGGTTTCTTATCATGCATTGGCTTTTGCACCTACTATTACTGGCTTAGAAGGTCGGATGCCCAGGTTTAGCTGGATCCAGACTCCATATGAAGGATTGTTTGGTTTGTTCTGTTTGGGATGCCTATTGGGTCATTTGCTTCTTTTTATCAATAATGTTTGTTGTATTAAATTCACACGAGAGAACCAATTCTAAAGTCGGTAAACTGAATGTTTGTTGTTCTAACACCATAATTATTTCATGAATGGATTTTAGGAAGTTAAAGAATCATGAAAAGGAAAACAGGTAAAACTCACATTTACAGCAAGTGACGTGCCCGCATGGGAAAACCATCTTTTGATTGTTTAGCTTCTCTTGACAGATAGGGCATGCTTCCTCATCATCTTTTGGCAAATATTCACTTATCTTCTCTGTTGTCATTGGCACGGCAGCCATTTCTTCAGCTAACGAGGAATTATTTGAACTTTCAGATGTTGGTTTCTGTTTTGATTGTACCAAACCCTGAAAGTAAATCAGATAGTAAGATCAATGATGAAAAAGAAATATTTGATTCATATACATACAGTAACAGAAAGGAATTGAGTGACAAATGTCACCCAGCCAAGGTTTATTACCAATTATGCTGGCTAAAAAACCAAAGGTGCCAACACTTTCAATATGATGAGGAGTGCGCTAAATTAGCTAAACAATTTAAAAGTGTCACTTCGAAAGGGCTAACAAACAAAAGGCAAAGAGTAAGGCAGTAACCAGCATTTCTTTATCTTCAAACTCTTTCTTTCTCAAAACAAGAAAACTAAAAAATATTTCAAAAGAAAAATAAGAGAAATTAGAACCAAATCGTTGCCTTAGGAAATGCTTTTAGACTTTGTTTTTGTTTTATATCAGTATGACATAATTGATAGTTCATAGTGCTTCAAGCGAAAGCCAAATCACAGCCATTTTTGAAAAGAATCACCAATAAGGCTATATATGAATGTTAAATAATTAAAAGATGTGGACAAAAACTTCAGAAGCTAAGGTCATGTTTTCATGTTTACTCTTAGAAAATAGTTTTATGGTTCCCATATCTAGTTTTTCGCATTTATCCTAACTACATTTCTCTATGGAAAATTAAGGAAACATGTTCCAAAATTAGAAAGTCTTATTTGGCTTACATTAGAAACAATAAAAGAATAGACACAAAATTCAGCAAACCAAACAAGTCCCAAAGGAGCATTTGGAAAAACAACTTTTTTGTGTTTTTCAGTTTTCTAAAATACTACAGAAGAGTGTTTCCAAGAAAATAATTTTTATTTTGAATTAAAAAATATTAGAGAATAATATAAATTATATCTTGAGACCTCACCTAATAGCTTAAGTTTTTGAGTTGAGATGGTTCTTTGACATGGTATTAGAGCCTTGATGAATAAGCGGTTCACGAGTTCGAGTCTCACCATCCCCATTTATTTGTTAAAAATTTGTTAAAAATTAAGTACAAGGTAATGTGGGTTTGTGCAAGTTTCAAGCCCAAAGGGATTTCATTGAAGGAGGTGTGTTAGAGATTAATATAAATCATATCTTAGGACCTCACCTAACAACTTAAGTTTTTGGGTTGAGATGGTTCTTTGACAATAAACAAATTTTTTTAAAAAAAAAACTAAAAAATGTTCCACAAATAAACACAATACATGTTTTATTCGTTATTTTGTAAGTTTCATGGGAGATGAGAAATGATGGATTTACAAATAAAAGTAGAGACAAGACTTGTGGTCATGAAAATTCAAGCAAACCTCATCAGAAGATTTTACCTACAAAAAATCACTTAAAAATAAAAGGCAATAAAGGAGACAAATTCTATCAATTTAATTTGGGAGAGAAAAGGTAAAAAAAAAAAAAGCTGCACAAAAACATCAACCTATTTGTGCAACTACATCCCTTCCAACATAGAAACATAATTTAGAGAAACAAAAAAAGTTCTAATCAAAATCCAAGACATTGAAGGAAAGGTATCGACTAATATTAAAAATACCATCTCTCTTTTTGGTGGTGAATAATGACATATAGTTAACACATAAAGGCAAATAACAATCTTGGAGTATAAGTTTTGTCTCACCATATTTTAAAGAGGAAAAATACTCACATTCATATTGCTGTAGTGTTTATGCTGTGCATGTGCCTGTGAAGTAGTAATAGTGGTAGTAGGTAAAACATATTAATGGAAAATCTCATTCCCATCAATATCACTAATCCAACTAAAATGCTTCAGTTTTAGTTTTTCCATAGGAATAGGACTAACTTTAATGGTTTAGGCTTATAAAAAAATTCACAACATTGGCATACAATAATAACCTATTTAAGAAAGATGAATTCATAGAAAGTCAAACGAGAAGGAGAATAGCATTAAAGCACCTTAAAGTATCAAAGAAAGCACCAAATAATAGCATATGTCAATTACTTTAAATATAAAAATTTACAAGGCTATGCTGTTACCTTCAGATAACGAATTTGCTGTTACCTTCAGATAACGAAGTTTCCCCTTTGTATGAGACAGCAAGTTCAAGGACATGAACTTTTCATTAGAGTGTAGCACGCTAGCAGACTCTAATTCATCTTCACCCAAAGCATCCATAGACGTACCGTTCTCATTTTCTCTTAAGTGCAAACGTGCTGTTGCCATCTTAAGTTCATCATGAGCACGAAGAAGTTGAGCTTGAGCAACTGCCAAGGACGTTGCATGTCCATACTCCTTCCTCATTCCCTAGATGAAATAGAAAGATTGCCAGTTTTAAAATGCTTGCATCTAATATTAATAATGATTTGTTCATTCAATACAGTCCTAGTGTAGAAGTTTCCACAACAAAAAGAAAAAGAAAAAAGAAAAGAAGAATCGATCAAGCATACCTCCAGAATGTGTATCTGCAGGCTGGCAGCAGACACAGCTTCATTTTCTAACTGGGCCTTGCAATAGCTCTTTATAACTCGAAGAATAACCTCCAATTCAGATGGCGATTTTGAAACCTATCAGCAACAAGGGAATATATAGTAATTATTTGTGCTTGTTTCAGCATCACGTTATTTTCCCGCAATAGAATTTGACAATACTAATTCCTGAAGTGCTTGCACGGAAAACTAAGATTATCAGTTGCCCCATATGTGTAAAATCTAATTGTGTTAACATAGAAGTAGCACATACTATTGAACCCATATGTCCACTATATATGACATGATTCTGCAGCCCATTTGTGAGCATCAGTTTTAGTAAATGTGATTAGGAGCGTGGAATGTACTAGAATATCCTTTTTTTAAAAACTATAATATTGCATTAGAAGTGTTGCTTAGAAAAATAAAAAAATAGCAAAAAAATATTTTTTTGATATATTTGCATCGTTTTTAGCATTTTCAACGCCATCTCAAAAGAATTTAAATTTTCAAATGAATTATTCTATAAAAAAAAATATTCTATAAATACTATCCTACAGTGAAATAGAGGGGGGGGAGAAAATTGGTGAAAAAAATAAAAGGAAAAGAAAACCTAAAAAAAAACCTAATCTTCTCCACCCGGCTGCCGCCTCGCTCTCCCTTTGAAACCATAGAAGCCAGAGCAGCCACAACCCCCCCCCACACGAGCAACCACCTCTCCCTCTCCCGAAAAACTAGAAAAAGCTCCCTCATTTTCCTTCTCCTAGCCGGCCACAGATAGCCCCTCATTCTCCAAAACCAGAGCAGCCAGCCGCTCACTTCCTCTTTGTCAAAAACAGAGACCGGCCACCCGTTTGCCTAAAAAAAAATAGAGGCACCGTCCCTAGCCTCTCTATCAGCCCTCCTCTTCCTCTGTTTTCTTCCCCAAAACCATTCCCTTGCTTTGTGACCCAAAGCCAACCGGTCGTGCCCCTCCACTGGCCGCCGATCTCCCTCGCGGCCAGGACGACATGCATCGCCATCCACTAACTCAGGCGACTACAGCGCCACCGTCAGCTTCAGCATCACCGACGACACCGCTAGCAACCCACCACCGGCAAACCCTTCAGCAACCGGTCCTCTTCTGATTCAAACCCGTGTAGTAGATCTGGACAAAGACCCAGCCGCCATCAGCGCCGATGATGCCCAACAATCAAATGCGCTACAGGGATGAAATCTCAAGCAACAAACCATGACAGACCCGAAGGAACCGGATCTGAGAAAAAATGAAACTAAAACAGACCGTTGCTTGCGTTTTTTGGTTTTTTGCAGGTAACGGCGTTGCTCACAACCAATAGGAGAGTGAAGAGGGGAGGAAACCATCACGGATTGCCCCCTGGTTCTCTGGATTTCACGGCGGCGCGTGGACCCACGCGCCAGTGGCGGTGGCACGTGGACCCATGCGCTGCCAGTGGCGATAGCACGTGGAGAAGACGCGCGCCCACTGTTCAGCTCCCAGAAACGTTCAGCCACTGTTCCGGCGGGTCCTAGAAGATGTTCCCAGCAATCCCTGGAGTTTTGGGGTTTAAATTTGTAATTTTTAAATTGTATTTGATATTTTTTGTTTTTCTTTTGTACATGTAAAAAGGGGATGTATAAGAAAAATAATAAAAAAAGAGACGTGTGTGTGTGTTTGTATTTTTATTTTTGTTATTGAATTATAAAAATAAAAAAGGACAAAAAGAATTAATTGTTAATTTAAATATGGTTAAATATCTCAAGGACAAATAAAATCAAGTTGTATTTTCCATGAAAATGTAAGAACAAGTTTCTACATATATTATGGGATTTAATAACTGATTTATCAAAGCCTTAAGAATTTGATTAATATTTTGAATTTTCAAATCACATCAAACCGCAAAGCAGCTTACCTTATGTAGGGTGCGCTAGGGGTGCTAATACCTTCCCTAGCCACAACCAGTCCCGTACTTTTGAATCTCTGATCACGACCAGTAAATCCGGGTTTTCTAGTAACCCTCAATAAATACTAGGTGGCGACTCCTAAAAAACCAATCAAGCAAAGACAATGAAAAATCGCCAATGTCGAATCGCCGTGCGGGTGACGTGTGACAGAATGACGACTCCACTGGGGACAGATATTGTTTTCAACTTTATCGAACTAAGCTTTGTGTTTTGATGTGTTCAAGTTTTTTTCGTGTTTTGTTTTATTTATGTTTTATTCATGCATTGTATAGAATTCTCCCATGCATCACAAGTTTTAATATTTAGCACACACAAGCTTTAGGTTAGGTGGGGACTAACAACTTACCTTATGACTTTTAGTCAAGGTTTAAGTTTGTGTAAACCCCAACTCTTCGTTGAGTGCTTAGACTGGTAAATATTGGTACACGTGCCAACCCATTACCTACTGGGCCCTTATATTGCCTTTACGAGGGTAATCACTAGGACAACAAGAGACCTTTTTTTAGAGACCAAGTAACAAACATACCCATTGTCTCACGTAGAAAGATTAGAACTTGCCTTTAGGATGTATGCTCCGTAAATATTTGTTTTGCATTTGGGCAAACCCTTCTTGAAGTATCTTGAATTCAGGACTTACGGGGGATATAATGGTCATTACTCAAGAAATTTCTATTGTAGAGTTTGATCAAGAATAAAAATTCTTGTTTCATCATGCAAGAGTTATGACCATAGGTCACCCCTTGAAGGGCAAGTTCATCATTTATATTACATGTCATACATTTATCATACATATACCGGGATGAAAAATAGGTTCCCCCATCCGAGGTCTACCATACTGGACTGGAAAACAAGGATAATAAAAAAAGGGGTCAGAGCGAGGCTCATTGTCAAAAGAAAGTGGAGATCATCAAAGGTGCAGTGGCTGGACGCACATCTGCTTGAGCAAGCGGTGAGCTTTAAGAAATAAAAAGGGAATGTCTGCACAATCTTTTGTGGTAACACTGCGTGTCCACATCCCATTAAAGCTGCACCTCTCTTTCTCAGTCATGAACGACAACAATACCTTCAGTCATCAACTTATGACAACCTGGTGCATTGGCCTTATTTGAAATCATCCCTACTATAAACTCAATTCCAGTTCAGCAGCACGGGATTTTATGAAGATCACCGAAAGCATTGAACAAGTAATGGATAGGGGAAATATTGAAGGTTTTACCATGAATTCAAGAACTGTAAAATAGTTGAAACAGGGGATGACTTTTAATTGAGAAACCTCAGTTATTTTGCCAAGTCAGGTCTTGCCATAACATCATCTGCTCAAATGTCCTTGCCAAGATTGACATCCATATGCCCTTGAGCTCGCCGACTAACATCTGCCAGATTCAGAATTTTGCCTGACTTCGACAAATCCCGTGCAACCACCATTTTTTTAGGTGGTTCAATCTAGACAAGAGATGTGTCGTCATGGTGGGGTCATCGGCCACTTTAGTTGAACAGACGCAGGAGTTTCAAGAATTGAGCTCAATTGGTGAAAGATGATGTCATCGATCATTTTGTCACCAGAACTTCCTCAGAATGACAAGTGATTGAAATTGACTCAGCGAAACACAGATATTGCCAGAGAAGCTGTCAATCATCTTTGTTATGGATTTTGGCCGTTTTGCATTTTTGTTTTGGGGTCACATCTCATCTTTGAACGAAACATGTCTTTCCTTTGTCTTCCTGTTGTTTTGAAATCAAGAGATACTTTTTTCAAAAGGTTATTTTGACAAAATATTTTGATCAAACTCCAACATGCAAAATTAAAGCTAATCAATCCTAAAAGATGAAAAGTGTTTTGATTATAGAAATGACTCGATGCTTGAAAATGACGACATGAGGTGACCAAACAACTTTGAACTCATACCTCCTGAAACTGAACCACACTTCATATAGCTAAGTTTTAGCAGTATGCATAATGACATATAGTGGATTCGATAGCTATGGACTCGTGAATCATTGACTCTTACAAGTCCAAATCATTGCACTGAATGAGGCAAAATTTATCGGTTTTAACTGAACTTGCTTGAAATGAGAAAAGGCCATCTTTGTTATCCTTTCACGTTTTTTGAAATATTATTCCTTGCAGTCCCATTTTGAGCCTGGTGAAATATTTTCTTTCAAAAAGAAACCCTGACTAGGATCACACCCCACACTGGGGGCAAATGAGAAATATTTTGGAGACACTGATAGACATAATGGATAAAAGAAAGGCTTAGAAAAAAGTCCAATGATTGAGAAAGGGCTACAAGAAGAAAAGCCATAAATTGAGGGCCATCCAAGAAAACTTTGAGGAAGGCTATGAAAAAAAAAAGGTAAGGAAAGAAAATGCCTATCAATTCTAAGAAGGGCAAAAGAAGTTTTAATTGAAGAAATACACAACAAATGCCAAAAGTGAACAAAAAAAAAAAACCAAGTTTCATGTCTTTTGGTGTGTCTAGGATAAAGCCTATAGTGTCTTCAGAAAAAAAAATAGATTGGTTATTCATCAAAGGAAAAGTTAGAGTTGCATTATGACCTATGCTAAAAGAATTCTGATATTTAAGATTAACAAGGTTATATGTCACTTTCTCTACAAAGACAACAAGAAAAAAGTTGATGATTAGTTGATGTTGCTCCTAGGTCTTTGAAACTCTCAAACACCTTTTGAGCCTGTGAATTTCCTTTCTTTCATAGCCATGAACCATAACCTGCATTACGTGCTTTAAAAGCCCTTTTTAATCAAGTAAGCAATCTGAACCGATAAATGTCGATCTCAAAACTTGAAGAGTTTTTCCATAAGAGTCGTCGCTTCATGGATTAAGCTACTGGTTATTATGCATGCTGATAAAATTAGTGCTAAAAAAGAAAAAACAATCTTTCTTGATGAATCCTCAAGTTTTGACTTGAGCCTTTTGTTTTTCTTGAAATTCATAGAAGGTCACCTCATCGCAGACCATCAAAAGATATACCCAAGATCAAATATTAAAACCGACACAAAGAACCATGAAAAGAAGTCATTTTAATCTCACAATGGGTCATTTCTGTTTTCAAAATACAAGACAATCAAAGGACTGCATTGAATAGTGTGTGTTGGATCTTTGACCAAAGAAGCTTGATTGATGAAAATACTTTCAAAAACAGACATCTCTTTGATTTCATTTCAACAATTAGACTTGAATAGACATGATCGTTGAAATATGAGAGTTGATTCTAGAACAAGAAAGATTTTCAAACAAGAACATCGATTGAGTTTGCAAAATCCTTGACAAAAATGACATCAACATTTCTCGACACTCCTTGAAATGTTGACCACCTGGGGGCAATACAGCGGACCCTAAGAAGGAAAACAAACAGTATTCAGATCAGCTAGGGGGCAAAGAAAGAATCAGATGATGAGTCTTTAAAGTCCATCAAAGTTATGTTTGGCATCTGACAATGACAAAGAAAAAACTTTTTGAGTATAGACAGATGAACGATGTTCAAATCGATTGGGGGCAATGTTGTTTAGAGACAGTCTGTGATCTAGTGAACTTCAACAACAATTGATGAGCAACACTGCACTTGAAGAATATTTTCATATCTTCATCTTGGGTTACCCTATAAAACATGGCTATGACTCCTGACAGATGTTATCGGGTGAGTGCATTTGAATGAACATCGAACATATGCATACCACCAAGACTGATTGTGGGACCATTTATTCTAAGACTCAAGTGCGCACTTCACCACATGAATATGGGTGATGAACTTCATTGATGATGCCAATGCATTTCTTTTCATGATCTGATTTGACAAGTTGAGAGGAATCCATGGAGAAGAACATTGAGCTTATGACAATGAGTTTTTTACAGTAACTTATGAGATCCATGTCTAGATGACTTGGCAGTTTCCAAGAAGGTTGATTATAACATATATTGGAAGAGTAATGTTTCGACTGGAGGCAAGTTCATGACTTATTGACAATCTTGATGGGTGTTGGCATGATGCACACAATCAATCAGAGGATAATTCTCAGAAGAATCTAGGAGAGAAAATCCTTCATGATGAATCAAGCAACACCACACTTGGGGGCATTGTTAAGCCTGATAAACAACAAGAGCAGTAATCGTCGTGGACAGCCTAGGATGGGCACTGCATTTTTAGCTGAGTGGATGGCTAGCACATGAATGACCCAATACATCGAAAGAACAAGGAAAGCTTTGGAATGCAAACAAAGGTACCGTATGACGATGGAGCATCAAAGAGGGGGGGACCTATATTTTAAATCAGGTAAGGATGCATGCATATCACCTAACAAAAATTGCACAGATTTTTGAATTTGTTACAGGAAAATCCTCAATGAAGTCCAACAAGATTGTGGACAGAAAGAATATTTGAATCGATAATAACAAAGAAATCGGTTTAGATCCTGAAATGAGAGAGGAATGAGATGAACCCTGCCAGTAGGAAAATCTCAAAGAAACAAGGAGATTAACCCTATCATCAAGAGGAGTCCTCAAGTCAACCTTGTAATCAGGAAGCGCCGTTTGTCAGCCTTATCCTATCAGGACTTCGCCTGCCAAGTCTTTTTGTGAGGTAAGTCATATTCTTTCCATTTGGGTAGGTCACCCATAACAAGGAGACCATTTCTTTTGAAAAAAAAAATATTTTCATTTTCTAGGGTAGGTCACCCATTATAATGAGACCATTTCTCATCAAATTTCATCTGGGTAGGTCACCCATAACAATGAGACCAATTCATATTTGATTCTCATCAAATTTCCGGGTAGGTCACCCGTCATAATGAGACCATCACCTTCCATTTGGGTAGGTCACCCATCATAATGAGACCATCACTTTTTCTGGATAGGTCACCCATTACAACGAGACCACACACATATCTTTGTATCGATTCTGGTTAAAGGAGATCGCCAGATGGGATCTCAGGTTAACCCAACCACACACAGAATTTAGCTTCGGTTAAAGGGAATCGTCAGATGGGATTTTATGTTGACCAAGCTACATACTATTTTGGTTAAAGGAGATCGCCAGATGGGATCTTAGGTTAACCCAATCAAAAGGGCAGGTCGCCCGTGAAAATAGACCAGCGTGAGTACGTGTGGGCAGGTTGCCCGTGAAAATAGACTAGCGTGAGCATGTGTGGGCAGGTCGCCCGTGAAAATAGACCACATTGAGTATATGTGGGCAGGTCGCCCGTGAAAATAGGCCAGCGTGAGCATGTGTGGGCAGGTCGCCCGTGAAAATAGGCGAGCGTGAGCATGTGTGGGCAGGTCGCCCTTGAAAATAGACCAGCGAGAGCATGTGTGGGCAGGTCACCCGTGAAAATAGACCAGAGCGAGTAGGTGTGGGCAGGTCGCTCGTGAAAAAAGGCCAGCATGAGCATGTGTGGGCAGGTCGCCCGTGAAAATAGGCCAGCGTGAGCATGTGTGGGCAGGTCCCCCGTGAAAATAGACCACATTGAGTATGTGTGGGCAGGTCACCCGTGAAAATAGACCAGCAGGAGTACGTGTGGGCAGGTCGCCCGTGAAAATAGACCAGAGCGAGTAGGTGTGGGCTGGTCGCCCGTGAAAATAGACCAGCGTGAGTACGTGTTGGCAGGTTGCCCGTGAAAATAGACTAGAGCGAGTAGGTGAAAAAAAGAAAACGAAAAGAAAACCTAAAAAAAAAACCTAATCTTCTCCACCCGGGTGCCGCCTGCCTCTCCATTTGAAACCACAGAAGCCAGAGCAGCCACAACCCCCCCCCCACACGAGCAACCACCTCTTCCTCTCCCGAAAAACCTGAAAAAGCTCCTTCATTTTCCTTCTCCTAGCCGGCCACAGATAGCCCCTCATTCTCCAAAACCAGAGCAGCCAGCCGCTCACTTCCTCTCTGTCAAAAACAGAGACCGACCACCCGTTTGCCTAAAAAAAATAGAGGCACCGTCCCTAGCCTCTCTATCAGCCCTCCTCTTCCTCTGTTTTCTTCCCCAAAACCCTTCCCCTGCTTTGTGACCCAAAGCCAGCCAGCGCGCCCCTCCACTGGCCGCCGACCTCCCTCGCGGCTAGGACAACATCGCCGCCCACTAACTTAGGCAACTACAGCGCCACAACAACACCCTAGCGCCACCGTCAGCTCCAGCATCACCGAGGACACTGCTAGCAACCCACCACCGGCAAACCCTTCAGCAATCGGTCCTCTTCCGATTCTAACCCGTGTAGCAGATCTGGACCGAGACCCAGCCGCCATCAGCGCCAATGATGCCCAACAATCAGAAGCGCTACAAGGATGAAATCTCGGGCAACAAACCATGACAGACCCGAAGGAACTGGATCTGAGAAAAAATGAAACTAAAATAGACTCCTGCTTGTGTTTTTTGGTTTTCTACAGGTAACGGCGTTGCTCACAACCGATAGGAGAGTGAAGAGGGGAGGAAACCATCACGGATCGCCCCCTGGTTCTCTGGATTTCACGGCGGCTCGTGGACCCACGCGCCGCCAGTGGCGGTGCCACGTGGAGAAGACGCGCTGCCACTGTTCAGCTCTTAGAAACCTTCAGCCATTGTTCCGGCGGGTCCTAGAAGATGTCCCAGCAATCCCTGGAGTTTTGGGGTTTAAATTTGTAATTTTAAAATTGTATTTGATATTTTTTGTTTTTTTATTGTACATGTAAAAAGGGGATGTATAAGAAAAATAATAAAAAGAGAGATGTGTGTGTGTGTTTGTATTTTTATTTTTGTTATTGAATTATAAAAATAAAAAAGACAAAAAGAATTAATTGTTAATTTAAATATGGTTAAATATGTTAAGGACAAATAAAATCAAGTTGTATTTTCCATGAAAATGTAAGAACAAGTTTCTACATATATTCTGGGATTTAATAACTGATTTATCAAAGCCTTAAGAATTTGATTAATATTTTGAATTTTCAAATCACATCAAACCGCAAAGCAGCTTACCTTATGTAGGGTGCGCTAGGGGTGCTAATACCTTCCCTAGCCACAACCAGTCCCGTACTTTTGAATCTCTAATCACGACTAGTAAATCCGGGTTTTCTAGTAACCCTCAATAAATACTAGGTGGCGAATCCTAAAGAACCAATCAAGCAAAGACAATGAAAAATCGCCAACGCCGAATCGCCGCGCGGGTGACGTGCGATAAGAAGACGCCAATAGATGACGGGAACATAAGAGATTCTGTTTACAAGACACCTAAACAGAACTAAGCAATGAAATGAACAATATACCAAGAAACGAAAAGAACAAATTGCAGCTACAATATACATATTTGTAGCCAAGATATCAAAGAAGCAGCTAAAAGATGCAGATTTGGAGCCACACCAGGATGAGAAGCCAAACAGACTTCTACCGATATCCAGATTAGAAGAAAAACAAAATCTTTCCATCTTGCCTCTTCTTATCCGAAACAAAAGACTAGCCATGGACTCTTCATAGAACAGCCTTTGACAACTTAACAATAAGAGAACCAAGACACTGACGCATTAACACAGAGAAAACCATAGCAGGCAAAAGGAAGCTCGTCAACAGAAGCCCCTAGACTTGCAACATCCGAATCTGCTACCAAGAAGTTTCACAAAAGACAAAGATCTGACCAGCTGGAATTGCCTCTGCATAGCTTGATGATTCTTCTCCTTTCTAGAAATAGAGTAATTTGGGAAACAATCCAGTTTCCTTAGCATCCATAACCAGAATTTAAAGAAAAACAGAAAGGCCGAAATATCAAGCAGATTAGAGCCAAGCGAACCATTCAGAGTTTCTAAACACCCCCTTTTTTCCATGTGATCTGCCATATGATTACTCTCATGAAGAGAATGAGTGAATGTGAGTGAACCAAAACATGAAGCTACTCTCTGAATAGAGGAGAAAAGATTATGATGCAGCCAAGGCCTATTATGAGGGTTATTCATCCAGTTAATGACATTGGTCGAGTCAGATTCAACAATAATGTGTTTATGATGCAGATGACAGTTAGAAGCTGATAATTCAATAGCTTTGACAACCGCTTTTAGTTCAGCTACATTAGAGTCTAAAATCCCAACTGGCGAGGAGAATATACCAAGAAGAATCCCATGATGATTTCGCAAGACTCCGCCTATACCTGAGGGGCCCGGCTTCCCAAGAGAGGAACCATCCACATTCCATTTGAAGAAATTAGTCATAGGGGGAGACCACACAACAACTGCCCTATGATTTGTAGAATTAGTCCATCGAACCAGCCCTTCTGCTGACCTTATTAATTCTGAAGCTGAATAAGAGAAATCAGGCTCTATAACCTTTATCCAAAAGCAGAGATGAGTAATAATAAGGATAAACAAAGTATCATAATTCGGGGTTGTTTGCTTGAATATCACATCATTATGAAGAAGCCAAAGAGACCATGCCACTGAAAAGAACAACATCAACCAAGCTTTTTTTTGAAATTTTCCATAAACCAAGGAATCCTACTAAGAGAAAAGAGTCGCCAAGTTCTTTGGGCAACACCACGCAAAGCCCCACCAATTGATAATTTTAGACCAAACTATCCAATGTTTGTGACAATGCAGCAATATATGATCCACCGATTCTTCCTCAACCAAGCAAATTGGACAAGCAGCAGCTGAGATGTCCAAAATTCCTTTTCTGACCAGCATACTACGAGTATTAATTTTTTTAATGATAGCCATCCAGTAGAATATTTCAACTTTAGGAGGGATGATTCCTCTCCAAATCCCAGTAAAGGAGAAGCTAGTGTCCATGGAGGGTTTGGGACTTAGCAGCCCACAAAGAGATTTGACCGAGAATCTACTAGTGGAGTTGGCTTTCCAAACTAATCTATCCTCATCATCTTTATCTGGATGTACTTTCAAAAGAATGGCATTTAATTGGTCTAGAAGACCATAGTTTCTACCTCGCAAGGGTCTAGTCCAGTTTAATAACCAAAACCAAGCATGACCATCCCATATCCCCATATTATCAAGGCTTGCTTCTTTATCATTGGATAACCGGAATAGTGAAGGAAACTAATCTGCTAGGTAACCAGTAGATGTCCAGTCATCAAGCCAGAATTTAATCCTCTTACCGTTTCCAACTAGCATAACAACTTGATGTTTCACAATGTCTTGCAAACTGTAATCTGAAACACAATGATTAACAATACAAGACCAAGTTGTTCCAGTGCCTGCAATAGGATGTTTCAGAATAATTGTGGAGCATTTAGTGTTGTATATGCTGGTAATCACATCCTTCCACATGCTCGATTCCTCCGACCCAAACCTCCATAACCATTTGAACATCAGTGCTTTGTTTTTGTCCCTTAGAGATCCGATCCCAAGACCACCAGCATTTTTCGGCAGAGAAATAGTTGACCATCTAACATTGCATATTTTCTTGCCTTCCTCTTTTCCTGACCACGAGAAGGCTCTGAATTTCTTTTCAATGGAGGCTGCAATTGTCGCAGGCATAGGAAACAAAGAGAGAAAGTAAATGGGCAAATTTCCTAAGACAGATTTGATTAAGCACAATCTACCCCTAATAGATAGTAGTCTGCCTTTCCACAAAGCCAATCTAGCACTGATATTATGGAGAATAGGTTTCCACGTCGAAGTTCTACAAGAGCTTGCACCAATGGGGAGGCCAAGATATTTGAATGGGAGGCACTCCTGCTTACATCGAAGAATTTGAGCAGTGTAATTACATATATGATCATCTATACCCACACCAAAGATGCTACTTTTGCAAAAGTTAACCTTCAGACCTGACATTAATTCAAAACATAAAAGGATGCGCTTGATATTCTGCATACTAAGTAAAGAGTCTGAACTGAATATAAGAGTGTCATCTGCAAATTGAAGATGAGATAATGAAAATCCATCCTGGCCAATCTTAATACCCTCGATCAAACCCAAATCACAACCTCGCTGCAACATTCAACTCAAACCCTGAACTGCAATATTGAAAAGAAAAGGTGAGAGGGGGTCTCCTTGCCGTAAACCTTTTTCCAAGTTAAATTCTGCCGTTGGAGATCCATTGACTAGCACATACATCTTTGCTGTTGAAGTGCATTGCATGATCCAACCTCGCCACCTGCTCCTAAGGCCCATAGCAATCATTACTTCATTAATGTATTCCCATAACACATAATCAAAAGCTTTCTGAAAATCTAGTTTGAAGAAATATCCTTTGCCCTTTCTCTTCTTTAAGAAGTGAATCGCCTCATTTGCTATCAAAACACTGTCTAGGATTTGTCTTCCTTTTATAAAAGCAGTTTGGTGATCACTGATGGCTTCTAACAGAACTTACTTCATCCTGGGTTGGACTAGAATATCCTTTCTATCCATTAACTTAAAGCTCCGGGTTGGACTTTGTAATTAAGACAAACTTGCCAAAAAGATCAGTTGCTGGATTACACTGTCCATTCCTCATTTTAACAATTATGAGGGACTGATTAGGCATCATGAAAGTGACCTGATAGATGACAAAAACAAATATTTGATGACTTTTACAATAATTAGGACAGAGTTTCACTCGGTATCTAGTAAATTTAATTCTTAAGCTACTGCCCCTCCCTGCATGTGTTGTGCCCCAATGATTATAAAGAGGGGCGTCTAAAAACAACCTAGATCACCACCACTGGTGATTAAAATTTGGCATTGCTAAAATGAGATGAGCCGCCTATCTGTTGACTTGTGCTTTGAAAGCTCCAATCAAGTGATATGAGTCTTAAAAAATATGCTGGAGTAAGATTCATAGACTAGTACATATAAGAACAACCATTCAGTCTGACAGTCATGTCCATTGACAGATGGCAACGAGGAATCTCCAGAAATAAACATCTGGTAGATGAAAGATGGTTTAGTTTGACCTATTGATGTAAGGAAACTTACCATCACTGTTTCTCCAGTCTTTCTTTTCTTCGATTCTTTATTAAAATCACTAGATGAGAGTAAATTTTTCTTTTGGCGGTCTAAATTCCAGTAGTAACGATTTCTTTCTGAGTTCCTTTTTCGCAGATTCACTGCCTTTTCAGCAGATGTAATAATGCCTCCATGTAATTTGTTAAGACGAAATAACCTTGCCTCATATTCCTGACAAACAAATATAAATATGTGATCACAGTGAATCCCCTCTCCCCCTTCTTCAACGTACTAAATAGTCAAACATCAAAGTAAACAAGCAGTTGACTAACATACCTGAAATGATTCCTTCAATTCACAATGAACACATGTGGGACCATCGTCAATAGCTTGGCATATTCGACAATGTCTCACACGTTCAATATCCTCTTCCTTTGGGTTTGCCATTGTTTGATCAATTTCCAAAATTCGATAAAGTAACGTTTGTCTAGTTATGCCTGTTGGTGGAAGAAACCACTGGTGGTGGCTTTGAAACACTCAGAGGGGATAAAACACAAAGTTTTATTTAAAAAACAAGAAGCTTACAATAACACAAAATCTTACAATACACGCCCTCTCTCTATATATCTAGTGTTTCTCTCTATTCTCTCTCCATACAAAATAACATAAGCTGAGCACTCTATTTATACACGAATTCAAACAAGAAAATTCAACCTTCAAGTGTGAAAGCGGCTGGCGGCTGGCGGCTGCGGGTGTGGAGGCGGGTGGTCGGTGACAGCTGGTGGCTGGCTGGGCGGTGGTTGCCTTCCTTGACCTTCTAGATTGAGTTTAAGTTCAAAATCTCCCCTTTAAACTCAATCGAGGGATGTCATGCAAAGCATGAACTTTAATATGATAAATACTTCTCCCTTCAATGGCTTTTCTCTGTTTGTAGCCTTTAGCCACTAATCTGGCTTTGTATCTTTGCACTTCTCCTTTTGCATTCTTCTTCGTCTTATAGACCCATTTGACACCTATTGCTTTCTTGTTTTCTGGTAGTTTAGTTAACTTCCAGGTATTGTTGTTACTCAAATTTTGACCCATCGTTTTGATAAAATTTTCGGAAAATAAAAAAATAGCAAAAAACAACAAAACTCCAAAAAAAATATGTTTTTAATATATTTGCATCGTTTTTAGCATTTTCAACGTCGTCTAAAAAAGAATTTTAATTTTCAAAGGTTTTTCGAACGCGTTCGACTTTTCAAGCGTCATTTTAAAATCATTGATTTTCCTCATTGAGTCGACGTTGATATTGCTCGTTTTCAAAAAATACAAAACAAATTAAGAAAGAACCAAATTTGTAAAAAGAAAGAAGTTGAGGGACCTATTTGGAGTCCCTGACAACATTTCACCTATAAATATAGGTCAAAACTCATTTTTAGGGGGGGTCATTTGGTAATTTTGGGGAGAGGGAACCAAAAACACAAAAAAAGAAAAAACCCTAGAAAAACTGAACTTTTGTTCTTCTCCCTCACCAAAGGCAGCCGTCGCCTCCCCCCCTAAGGATCTGATTTTTTTTTCCTTCTTCTGGCCAGCCAAGAGCTTGGCTCCAGGAGCCCAAACAGTCCCCCCTCATTTTCTTCTCCTACAGCCGCCGAAAACAGCCCATCCCGATCTCACTTTCTTCTTCCTCTCCCCAAGCAACACCACCGAACCAGCCCCCATCCTCTCCTTCTCTCTCCCGGCCATATCCACCTTTATCAGCTGACCCACCGACCTCCCTATTTGAGTCAACGAACAGACCCGACTACAGCAACCGGCCACAGACCCACGGTCCCCATACGACGGCGCCCCTCGAAGCCAACTGCTGCTCATCCTCTTCCTTCTCTCAGCCTCCCTGCTCAACAGCTGCTCTCTTCTCCACAACGAAGTCAGCCGAGCAGACGACAACAACAGCAAAGTCTCTGATCCAGCCATCCACACGGGCGTTCTGTCGGCGGCGCGTGCAACGAAACCCGACCCCAGATGCAGCAGCCCAAGCAAGGCAGAACCGGCCGACCACAAGCCGCAGACACCTTGACCTCAGAGCCGTCCGCCACCTGAAGAAAAGAAGAACATAAAAACAAAAAGAAAAGACAGAAAAGAGTAGATCTAGAAAAAGGAGGAAGAGCCGAGACTTTGCTTTGCGTTTTTCTTCTTTTGCAGGTGATGTTACTCCTCACTGCCTGTGCAGAAGGGAAGAGGAGACGGAGTAGAGCCAGATCCAACTGGTGTGCGGGTCTGTTCCCAACGGCGCGGGGACCAGACGCGTCGGCACTGTTCCGGCATGTAGAAGGGCTTCCTTGCAATTTCTAGAGTTTAGGGACTATTTTGTAATTTTTAAATTATATAATGTAATTTTTGTTTAGTGTTTAATTTTTTATAGTTTTTGTAATGTGATGTACAAAAAGAACATGTAAAAGAAAAGAAAAGAAAGAGAAAGTGATAATAAAAAAAAAAGAAAAAGAAATGTTTGTGTGTGCTTGTAATTTTTTTTATGAATGTTATTGAATAAAAAAAATGAATTTAATTTATATGCACAAATATCTAAAGGACAGATAAAAATCATGTTGTATTTTCCATAAAAATGTAGAACATGTATCTACATATATTTTGGGAATTAATAACTGATTTATCAAAGCCTTAGAATTGAGCTAAAATTTTATTTTTAAAATCACATTAAGTCCACGAAGCTTGAAAGTAAATATGTGGTGTGTATTTTGTTTATGAATCATTTTTTTTATGATAAAATTGCAAGAATAAAGAAGAATTTAATATTCTGATTTGTTCACGGATAAAGAATTATGAACTTCCATGTAAGTTGTATTTTCTAAAATTCGATGAATGAACCGAATTTTAAAACTTCTTTAACACATCAAGTCTACGAAGCAGCTTACCTCAGGTAGGGTGCGTTAGGGGTGCTAATACCTTCCCTAACCACAACCAGTCCTTTACCCGTGAATCTTTGACGAGACCAGTACACCTGGGTTTCCTAGTAGCCATCAATGAAATACTAGGTGGCGACTCTAACGAACCAATTAAAGCAAAGCATAACGAGGGAGAGATGAAAAGTCGCCAAGCCGACGCCGCGTGGATTTTTCGACGTGCGACAGGTATCATTCTTCTCAATGGCATGTATTTCTTCATCCATTGCTTTAATCCATTTCTCTTCTGTGATAGCTTCATTGAAGCTTAGTGGGTCACTATCTGCAAAGAAACAAAATAGAGTTGTATCTTCCATGACTTAAGTAGCATCGTATAGCTCTTCAATATTTCTCATCCTTCTTGGTCCTTCTGATGAGGATGCTGATGGTGGTATTGATGATGATGACTTTAGTGTGTTCCTCCTGTTGAATACAGGGAATCTGTGTACTGGACTTTGTGGTTCAGCTGCTGGCACAATCGGATCTTCTGCAAGTACTGTTGGTACTTCTTCACCTTCAAGGATCAAATCAGTGTTGATCCATTTGACTGCTTCTTGGTCATCATTCCATTCCCAAGATTTATCTTCTTCAAAGATAACATCTCTACTCATAATTACCTTCTTTATGATGGGATTATACAACTTGTATCCCATCCTTCTTTCACCATATCCGACAAAGATACATTTCTTGCTTTTATCATCGAGCTTTGTCCTTCTTGCATCTGGGATCTTTGCATATGTCACACAACCAAAGACTCGTAGATGAGTAACACTTGGTTTGTGACCACTCCATGCTTCTTCTGGAATGACACCTTGCAAACTTCTGGTTGGGCAGCGATTCAGTAGATACACTGCACATGATACAGCTTCAGCCCAGTATTGCTTGGTCAACTTCTTTGCTTTGAGCAGACTTCTTGCCATGTCAAGAATCGTTCAATTTTTCCTCTCAGCTACATTGTTCAGCTATGGTGTATAAGGTGGTGTTGTCTGATGTCTGATGCCTTATTGTGTACAAAAGGCTTCAAAGTCATTTACTGTATATTCTCTACCTTGATCAAATCTTATTGTTCTGATCGTGTAGCCACTTTGCTTCTCCACAATTGCTTTAAAATCTTTAAAACAATTGAATACTTCTGACTACCTCTTCAGAAAGTATATCCACGTCTTTCTGCTAAAATCATCAATAAAAGTGAGGAAGTACCTATTTTGTCCACATAGGCTTTATTGGGCCACACACATCTGTGTGCACTAACTCCAGTGGCCTCTTTGCTTTCCAGTTGACTTCTTTGGCAAAACTGGATTTGTGATGTTTGCTGAGGACACAACTCTCACAGACATCATCTAGATGATCAATGTGAGGCATACCTTTGACCATCTTCTTGCTTGCTAGCATCTTTAGACTCGTGAAATTTAGATGTCCAAGCCTCAAGTGCCAAAGCCATTCTTCACTGTTGGTGATGGCATTCAAACACCTTGCTGCATCATACTGGATGTTCAAAGGAAACATCTTATTCTTTGACATTTTCACATAGGCAATTAATCTCCAATTGTAGTCTCTAATTGTCAGATGGCAATTCTTCATGAAAAGAGTATAACCTCTCTCCATAAGTTGACCTATCCTGATCAAGTTCTGTTTTATGGCTGGAACATAATAAACATCGGCGATGTAGTTCTCTCGTTTTTAACATATCAACAAGTCTAAGGAAGGGCCACAACTACATCAGTAAGATTCAACATAATGGTAGTCATCTGTCTCCTCAAATGATATAAAAGAAGGCACTGTCAACTTCTTCTCATCCTTGTTTCGCAAACCAACATGTAAAAGAATTGAAATGGGAGGCTCGGGGTTCTCTAAAATTTCAGAAGCCAAATCAATTTGGCTAGAAAGACCACCTTCAATGGAAGAAGTGAAGCAAGTTGTGTGGGACTGTGATGGTTCCAAAGCCCCTAGCCCCGATGGTTTCACCTTTTCTTCTATAAAAAGGTATGGAATATCATCAGCTCAGAGGTTTTTATGCTGGTTAAAAGTTTTTTCAGAACTGGTAAACTTCCAAAGGGTATCAGCTCTTCTTTTGTAACTCTGATTCCGAAATCAAAGGGGCCGAGCAGATTCTCCCATTTTCGCCCAATAAGCCTGATTCACGGGCTATACAAAATAGTGGCAAAGCTACTGTCCACTAGGCTTCGACATGTCATGACAGATGTGATCAGTGTTAACCAGTCTGCATTCATTGCTGGGCGTCAGATTCTAGACGGGTTCTTGATAGCAAATGAGGTTGTCCATGGTGTGCGCAGCAAGAAGAAGCATGGCCTCTTACTGAAGGTAGATTTCCATAAAGCCTTTGACTCAATTACATGGGTTTTGGCTCACACTAGAGGAAGCTGATATTCGAATGCTTATCCACTTCAAAATTAGCCATCTTGATAAACGGTTCTCCTAGTAGAGAATTCAGTTTGGAGAAGGGTCTCAGGCAAGGGGACCATCTCTCTCCATTCCTATTTGACATCGCAGTTCAGGGATTGACAGTTTTATTCAATAGGGCATCAGCTTCAGGTTACTTCAAAGGCTTACAGACTACCCCAAGAAATTACTTAACTCATTTGAAATATGCCGATCACTCTCTGATGTTCCTGCCAAATGATTTTCCCTCTCTTCTACATGCCAAGAGGATACTACGTTGGTTTGAGATCATTTCCGGACTGAAAGTTAATTCCTATAAAAGCTCACTAATAGGTATCAACTTGGACAACGACTACACCTCTAGCCTGGCAAACTCAGTTTTCTGTCGTAGTGATACTTTCCCTGTTAGGTACCTTGGACTACCTCTTGGAGCCAATCCTAGCAGACTCTCTACTTGGAAACCAGTGTTGTCCACTATCAGAGCAAAGCTACTCACATGGAAAGGGAATTTTTTTAGCATGGTGGGAAGGTTATGTCTAATTAAATCAGTCTTGAGCTCTCTTCCTCTGTTTTACATGTCAGTTTTTGCTATGCCAAAGGGTATTACTAAAGCCATCTCTTCTCTAACCCGTTGTTTCCTCTGGAAAGGAAGCTCAACTTCTCATGGCCTTTTTAAGGTGGCTTGGCACAAGGTAATAAAGGATAAATCTTTTGGTGGTCTCGGGCTGGGATCCATCCACAACAAAAATCTGGCTTTGCTCTTTAAATGGCTATGGAATCTGGACAATGGAGTGGCAGGAGGCTAGCAAGAAAACATTCTTCTAAAATACCGACCTCACTTTATAAATGGTATCCCTGAGTTTACAAGTTCTTTATCTCCAACTTGGCATGGCATTGTTTCGCCAATCTTCTCAACACAAAACATAGCCAATCTTTTAAATGCAAATGTCGGGTTTAAGGTAGGTGACGGGAGGAACATCCGATTTTGGACTGACTCTTGGCTCGGCTCTGCAACCACTCTCCAGCTCTTATTCCCCAGACTTTATAACCTCTCCTTGCAGCAAAACACCAGCCTTGCAGATATATACAAATTGACAGATACATCTTTCAACCTATCCTAGAGAAGAACCCTTCGGCCTCGTGAGATCTGCCTGAGGGAGAGCTTGATCGCAGAGATGCAGCGTGGTCTCCTTTTCTCAGATGGTGCAGACTGCAAGTTATGGAAATTCCACAGCTCTAGCATGTACTCAGCTCAATCAGGTCGCCTCTTCTTTGATAGTCTATCGGCCACTGAAAATAATCACTCCCCTATTCTGATATGGAATGGTTATGCCCTCCAAAAATGGTCGTGTTCATATGGCTTCTTCTTCCTCGCAATTTGAGTACTAGAAGTTTTTTAGCTGAGAGGAGAATCATTAATTATGAGGAATCTCACTGCCCATTCTGCTGCAAGGACACCGAGACAATTAATCATCTTTTCCATTGGTGTCCTATAACATGGTCTCTTTGGGGTCATTTCTTGAAATGGTTCGGGTGCTCAGGTTGTCTGCACAAAGACCCAAATCAAAATCTACAGGAATGGTCCAGATTGATTAATGGAAAGTTTCAGTGACGTGCTATTACCCTCCTCTGTAAAGGTCTGTATTGGTCAATTTGGATAGCGCGCAACTGCCTAATCTTCGAATCCAAGGCTTCGGATTGGGATATGCTTTTTTATCTCACTTTTCACCGTTTGGCTTTCTAGTTGAAGTCCTCAGTTACAAATTTCAGCTATACAGGCTCAGATCTTTTTAGAAATGTTGAATGTATTATGAACTGGACTAACTAATTAAGTCCCTCTTCACTTTGGTCTTTTCTTTTCTTTTACATTCCCATTGTATTCTATCTTTCGTTCAGCCCCACCTACTTGATGGGGCTGCTTAATTAATATATAATTCTCTCGTTTACTATAAAAAAAATAATTTAAAAGTATCACTTAGAAAAGGCTAACAAACAAAAGGCAAAGAGTAAGGCAGTAACCAACATTTCTTTATCTTCAAAATCTTTCTTTTCAAAACAAGAAAACTAAAAAATATTTCAAAAGAAAAATAATAGAAATTAGAACCAAATCGTTGCCTTAGGAAATGCTTTTAGACTTTGTTTTTATTTTATATCAGTATGACATAATTGATAGTTCATAGTGCTTCAACCGAAAGCCAGATCACAACCATTTTTTAAAAGAATCACCTATAAGGCTATATATGAATGTTAAATAATTAAAAGATGTGGACAAAGACTTCAGAAAGCTAAGGTCATGTTTTCACGTTTACTTTTAGAAAATAGTTTTATGGTTCCCATTTCTAGTTTTTTGCATTTGTCCTAACAACATTTCTCTATGGAAAATTAAGGAAACATGTTCCAAAATTAGAAGATCTTATTTGGCTTACATTACAAACAATAAAAGAATAGACACAAAATTCAGCAAACCAAACAAGTCCCAAAGGAGCATTTGGAAAAACAACTTTTTTGTGTTTTTTAGTTTTCTAAAAAACTACAGATCAAAGAGTGTTTCCAAGAAAATAAGTTTTATTTTGAATTAGTAAATGTTAGAGAATAATATCAATCACATCTTGGTATCTCATCTAATAACTTAAACTTTTGGGTTGAGATGGTTTTTTAACATGGTATTAGAGCCTTGACGAGGGGAAAAACAAAGAGGGAAAAATAATATAAATCATTTTTGAGAGGAAAAAACAAAGAGGAAAAATACTCACATTGATATTGCTGTAGTGTTTATGTTGTGCATGTGTGTGTGAAGTAGTAGTAGTGGTAGTAGGTAAAACATATTAATGGAAAATCTCATTCCCATCAATATCACTAATCCAACTAAAATGCTTTAGTTTTAGATTTTCCATAGGAATAGGACTAACTTTGATGGTTTAGGCTTATAAAAAAATTCACAACATTAAACTATAACATAGAAAAGTTGAGCAGAGCAGAGAAGAATTCCCAAAATAATAACCTCTTTTAGAAAGATGAATTCATAGAAAGTCAAACGAAAAGGAGAATAACATTAAAGCACCTTAAAGTATCAAAGAAAGCACCAAATAATAGCATATGTCAATTACTTTAAATATAAAAATTTACAAGGCTATGCTAGTACCTTCAGATAACGAAGTTTCCCCTTTGTATGAGACAGCAAGTTCAAGGACATGAACTTTTCATTAGAGTGTAGCACGCTAGCAGACTCTAATTCATCTTCACCCAAAGCATCCATAGACGTACCGTTCTCATTTTCTCTTAAGTGCAAACGTGCTGTTGCCATCTTAAGTTCATCATGAGCACGAAAAAGTTGAGCTTGAGCAACTGTTGGCATTATAGAGACAAACAATGTCCCACCTCCATTATATGCAAGTGGGAATACATAATCTCCCATTTGGCATATAATGGAGGCATACCTAATCTCGCACGTTTATTGTATTAGTATAGTCATGTGTGTGTGTGTTGTGTATGGATGAAGAAACACAGAGAGAACGAAGAACACAGAGAGAACAGAAGAGAAGAGAGAGCAGTAGAGAGAGCTTGAGTGTAGAGTTGAGTTGAGAAGAGTTTTCTCCTCCTCTTTGTTTGTATTGTTTCCTTTGAGTGTTTAATACAAAGCAGTAGAGTAGGCAAGTTGCCGAACCATGTAAATTTGATTCTGTTTGGTCACGGGAAACTCCCAACAACTGGTATCAGAGCTTGTTCTTGAAAAAGAGGGTGTTTGATCCAAACTCAAAAATTAATGTTCTCAAAACGTGTTTTTAAACATACCAACATATAGAGGACAACCAGACGAATCCACTGGTGAAAACCCGGCGAAGAACCGACGTCCTGCATGCCCGCACGCGCCGACGCCCAGACTGCCCACGCGCACCAACGCGCCGTACGCGCGCCCCGCTCCTTCTTCGCCCGGCTTCTACAAAATGGGTCGGCTTTGACCCGCCACGTCAGCACATCCTTATAGTCAACGACCACGTCACCTACCATGTCACCATACTGAGTTTTTCTCCGGTGTGTCGCAAATGGTATTCTGCTGACACGTGGCTTCATCTTCACCGTTTATGAGTTTTGATCTGGTGTGACTCAGGCGTTAATCAGCTGACACGTGGCGTCATCTGCAACATCTATGAGTTTTGGTCCGGTGTGACGCAGGCTCTATCGGCTGACACATGGCTTAATCTGCACCGCTTGTGAGTTTTGATCCAGTACGACACAGGCGGTATCTCTGGCTGACACGTGGCTGCATTTGAACCGTCTGTTAATCCAAAACTTTGATTGCTAAAATCTGAGCCATCTGAAGTCTGATTGGGGTGATCTCAGTGTCATTTCCAATGTTTTTGGTCGTTCCGGACACATCAGTAAGGTCAGATTTGGCAAATTCGAATCCGAGAAATATTAAAAATGGCAGATGAAATAAAAGCTGCTGGAATTGAAAAATTTGACGGAACAGATTTTGGATACTGGAAAATGCAAATTGAGGATTATTTATATGGGAAGAAACTTCATCTTCCCTTGTTGGGGAGCGAACCAGAAAATATGCAAGAAGAAGATTGGTTACTTCTTGATAGACAAGTTCTGGGCATTGTCCGACTATCCTTATCAAGAAGAGTTGCTCACAATGTTACTAAAGAAAGATCCATTGCAAGATTGATGGAAGCCTTGTCTAGGATGTATGAGAAGCCATCAACAAATAATAAAGTGCACCTGATGAAAAAGTTGTTCAACTTGAAGATGGTCGAAAACACTTCTATAACACAACACCTTAACAACTTTAATACCATCACAAATCAATTATCATCTGTTGAGATTGAGTTTGATGATGAGATTCGTGCACTCATCTTGCTAGCTTCACTTCCAAGCAGTTGGGAAGGCATGAGGACAGCCGTGAGCAATTCAGCAGGAAAATCCAAACTAAAGTATGATGACATTCGAGACTTGATTTTCGCTGAAGAAGTGCGAAGGAAAGACTCGAGTGAAAGTTCAAGCTCAGGATCAGCTCTCAACATCAACACTCGAGAGTGGAGACAAGATAGAGGCTCATCAAGAGGCAGATCAAAATCAAGATACAGAAGTAAAAGCAAGTTTGGAACCAGAAAGCAGGTTGATTGTTGGAATTGTGGCAAACCTGGTCATTTCATGAGGAATTGCACAAAACCGAAGAAACCTGAACCTGACTCTGCAAACGCTACCACGGATGAGGTACAAGATGCTTTAATTCTTGTTGTACATAGTCAAATTGATGAGTGGATTCTTGATTCTGGTGCTTCATTCCACTGTACGCCACACAATGAAATGTTGCAAAATTATGTTGGAGGAGATCACGGTGTAGTCTATCTGGCCGATGGAACACCACTGAATATTATGGGTATAGGAGATGTGCAAATCAAGGCATGTTCCTGAATTAAAGAAGAAGTTGATCTTTGTCGGACAACTTGACGATAGTTGTCATTCAATACTTTTTGCTAGAGGAATGTGGAAAGTATCAAAGGGAGCAATGGTTTTAGCTCGTGGAAAGAAAACCGGCACCCTGTATATGACCACAAGATTTGCAGACATCATTGCCTCAACTGAAGCAGTAAATCAAGCACAGTTATGGCATTGTAGACTTGGCCATATGAGTCAAAAGGGGATGAAGATACTTTAGTCGAAAGGGAAAGCTGCCAGAGTTAAAAAATGTCGATCTAGACATTTATGAAAGTTGTGTTCTTGGAAAACAGAAGAAGGTCAGTTTCTTGAAGGTTGGCAGGACCTTAAGACCAAGAAAGCTAGAACTGGTACACACAGATTTATGGGGACCGTCTCCAGTAGCATCTCTTGGAGGTTCTCGGTATTATTTAATTTTATTTGATGACTTCAGCAGGAAGGTATGGGTCTACTTTCTGAAAAATAAATCTGATGTGTTTGAAACATTCAAGAAATGGAAGGCTATGGTTGAGACTGAATCAGGTCTAAAGTTGAAATGCTTGAGATCTGATAATGGAGGAGAATACATTGATGGAGGTTTCAAGGAGTATTGTGTTGTCAATGGTATCAAAATGAAAAAGACCATTCCAGGCACACCGCAACAGAATGGTGTTGCTGAACGGATGAACAGGACCATCAATGAACGAGCTAGAAGCATGAGGTTGCATTCAGGGTTACCTCAAACTTTCTGGGCTGACGCAGTTCATACCGCAGTTTACTTGATCAACCGTGGACCATCAGTTCCTTTGGAATTCAGACTGCCCGAGGAAGCATGGAGAGGAAAAGAGGTACAACTCTCTCATTTGAAGGTCTTTGGGTGTGTTTCCTATGTTCACATAGATTCTGATGCTCGCAACAAGTTAGATGCCAAATCCAAGAAATGTTTCTTCATTGGCTATGGAGATGAAGAATTTGGATTTCGATTCTGGGATGATTAGAATAGAAAGATTACCAGAAGCAGGAACGTGATCTTCAATGAGAAAGTTATGTACAAAGACAGATCAAGTGGAGAAACAGAGATGGTTGATTCGGATACAAGTCCACAAAGATCTGAATTCATAAGATTAGAAGGGCTTCCCGATGTTACTAAGCAGAACAACAATCAGGAGTCTTTACAAGAAGAACCGAGCACATCTGTGCCCACTACTACACCAAAAGATGCGGAGCCAATTGAACCAGTTGTTCGCAGGTCTTCAAGGACGATAAAGCCCCCGCAACGGTTCACACTTTTACTAAATTATATTTTGCTGACAGATGGTGGTGAACCGCTAACTTATGAAGAATCCTTACAAGATGGAAACTCAAGCAAGTGGGAGTTAGCCATGAAGGATGAGATGAGTTCGTTGCTGAAGAACAAGACTTGGGAGCTAACAGCATTACCTGAAGGAAAGAAGGCCTTGCACAATAAGTGGGTTTATAGAGTGAAGACTGAGCATGACGGAAGCAAACGGTTCAAGGCAAGACTTGTTGTCAAAGGGTTTCAACAAAAGAAAGGAATTGACTACTCTGAGATATTTTCTCCAGCTGTGAAGCTCACAACAATCAGAGTTGTTCTGGGAATAGTAGCTGGAGAAAATTTACATCTTGAACAATTAGATGTAAAAACAACATTCCTTCATGGTGAATTGGAGGAAGACATTTACATGCAACAACCAGAGGGGTTTGAAATGCAAGGAAAGGAGAATCAAGTCTGCAAGCTACAGAAAAGCCTATACGGTTTGAAGCAAGCTCCAAGACAGTGGTACAAGAAGTTTGACAACTTCATGTGCAATTCCGAGTATACAAGATGTCAAGCTGATCATTGTTGTTATGTCAAACATTTTGACAACTCCTACATCATTCTACTATTATATGTAGATGATATGTTGATTGCAGGATCCAGCATTGAGGAGATTGATAAGCTGAAACAGCAGTTGTCGAAACAGTTTGAAATGAAGGATCTGGGAGCTGCTAAACAAATACTTGGCATGAGAATCATCAGAGATAAAGACAAAGGCATACTAAAGCTTTCACAAACAGAGTATGTCAAGAAGGTTTTCAGCAGGTTTAGTATGGATAGTGCTAAACCAGTAAGTCCACCACTGGGGAATCATTTCAAGCTCAGCAAAGATCAGTCACCAAAAACTGAGCTAGAAAGTGGATGCATGGATAAGATTCCATACGCCTCAGCTATCGGCTCTTTGATGTATGCTATGGTTTGTACCAGACCAGACATTGCCCATGCAGTGGGAGTTGTAAGCCGATATATGAGCAATCCTGGAAAGCAGCATTGGGAGGCGGTGAAATGGATCATGAGGTACTTAAAAGGTTTATCGGAAACTTGTCTCAGTTTCACAGCTAGTGGTTTGAAACTTGAAGGTTTTGTAGATGCTCATCTACAAGGAGATGTTGATAGCAGAAAGAGCACTACAAGATATGTTTATACTCTAGGAGGTATTGCTGTTTCCTGGAGTTCTACATTGCAAAAGATCGTTGCTCTTTCAACAACAGAAGTTGAATATGTTGCAGTCTCAGAATCTGCAAAAGAGATAGTATGGTTGCAGAGTTTCTTGAAAGAATTGGGCAAGATGAATGGAAAAGGTACTTTGTATAGCGACAATCAGAGTGCAATCTTCCTTGCCAAGAATCCAGCATTTCACTCCAGGACTAAGCATATTCAGATCAAATATCACTTCATCCGACAACTGCTAGACGACGAGCAACTAATGCTAGAAAAGGTCTGTGGAAGCAAGAATCCAGCTGACATGTTAACCAAAGGAGTTACTCTTGATAAACTAAAGTTGTGCAAAACTTCAGTTGGTCTTCAAGGATAAAAGAGAATTTCATTGTTTGTCTCCAAGTGAGAGATTGTTGGCATTATAGAGACAAACAATGTCCCACCTCCATTATATGCAAGTGGGAATACATAATCTCCCACTTGGCATATAATGGAGGCATACCTAATCTCCCACGTTTATTGTATAAGTATAGTCATGTGTGTGTGCTGTGTATGGATGAAGAAACACAGAGAGCACGAAGAACATAGAGAGAACAGAAGAGGAGAGAGAGCAGTAGAGAGAGCTTGAGTGTAGAGTTGAGTTGAGAAGTGTTTTCTCCTCCTCTTTGTTTGTATTGTTTCCTTTGAGTGTTTAATACAAATCAGTAGCTTCGTGGAGTAGGCAAGTTGCCGAACCATGTAAATTTGATTGTGTTTGGTCACTGGAAACTCCCAACAGCAACTGCCAAGGACCTTGCATGTCCATACTCCTTCCTCATTCCCTAGATGAAATAGAAAGAATGTCAGTTTAAAAATGCTTGCATTCAATATTATTAATGATTTGTTCATTCAATACAGTCCTAGTGTAAAAGTTTCCACAACAAAAAGGAAAAGAAAAAAGAATCGATCAAGCATACCTCCGGAATGTGTATCTGCTGGCTCGCAGCAGACACAGCTTCATTTTCTAACTGGGCCTTGCAATAGCTCTTTATAACTCCAAGAATAACCTCCAATTCAGATGGTGATTTTGAAACCAACAAGGGAATATATAGTAATTGTTTGTGCTTGTTTCAGCATCACGTTATTTTCCCGCAATAGAATTTGACAATACTAATTCCTGAAGTGCTTGCACCGAAAACTAAGATTATCAGTTGCCCCATATATGTGTAAAATCTAATTGTGTTGACATAGAAGTAGCGCATACTATATATGACATGATTCTGCAGCCCATTTGTGAGCATCAATTTTAGTAAATGTGATTAGGAGCGTGGAATGTACTAGAATATCCTTTCCATCCATCAACTTAAATCTCTGGGTTGGACTTTGTAATAAAGACAGACTGGCAACAAAGATCAGTTGCTGGATTACACTGCCCATTATGAGGGACTGATTAGGCATCATGAAAGTGACCTGACAGATGACAAAAACAAATATTTGATGACTTTTACGATACTTAGGACAGAGTTTCACTCGGTATCCAGTAAGTTTAATTCTTAAGCTACTGCCCCTCCCTGCATATGCTGAGCCGCCTATCTGTTGACTTGTGCTTTGCAAGCTCCAATCAAGTGATAAGAGTCTTAAAAAATATACAGCCATTTATGCTGGAGTAAGATTCATAGGCTAGTTCACATAAGAACAGCCATTCAGTCTAACAACCATGTCCATTGACGGATGGCAACGAGGAATCTCAAGAATTAAACATCTGGTAGATGAAAGATGGTTTAGTTTGACCTATTGAGGTAAGGAAACTTACCGTCACTGTTTCTCCAGTCTTTTTTTTCTTTGATTCTTCATTAAAATCACTAGATGGCAGTAAATTTTTCTTTTGGCGGTCTAAATTCCAGTAGTAACGATGTCTTTCTGAGTTCCTTTTTTGCAGATTCACTGCCTCTTCAGCAGATGTAATAATGCCTCCATGTAATTTGTTAAGACGAAATAACCTTGCCTCATATTCCTGACAAACAAATATAAAAATGTGATCACAGTGAATCCCCTCTCCCCCTTCTTCAACGTACTAAATAGTCAAACATCAAAGTAAACAGGCAGTTGACTAACATACCTGAAATGATTCCTCCAATTCACAATGAACACATGTGGGACCATCGTCAATAGCTTGGCATATTCGACAATGGCTCACACGTTCAACAGCCTCTTCCTTTCAGTTTCTAAATTGCTGTGTGAAAGGTAAGTAGAGTTAAATCTCTCTAAATATGCCAAAAGGAAATGAGACGGCAAGTACCTCTTGAATCATGAGGTTAAGTGTGTTGGGGTGATTCACGGTAGAGAAAATTTGAGTTTCTATTTAGGCTACGTTCGTTTTTTGAAAAGTGGTGTTTGGAAAATCACTTTCCAAACTTTCATATGTTTATTTGTCATTAGAAAAGTTGGTCAACAGAAAACACTTTTCGGTCAACAGAAAATACTTTTCAATCAAAGAAAAATTTGACTTAGTTTTCAGGAAAGTGTTTTCCTTTTATTTTGAGCGGAAAACACTTTTCAGAAATTGTGAAAAATTTAGAAATGTCATGTTATTTGCTGATTATATTAAATTTGGTCCTCAAACTTTTAATTGCTATATATATTTTGTTTTAAATATTTGTTTTTCAATTTCATCCCTTAGAATTTAATTTTTATATTTAATTTTGATCCTCATTTTAATAATTGTTATTTGCTTTTTCCTTATCATTTTTTAATTTAAATTTTTTATCTATCAAATTTAGTCCTTATTCTTTTGATTGTTACTTATTTTATTTGAAATAATTATAAAATGTTAATTATTATTATTTTAATTTTTTCATCTTTCAATTTTTTTATTTTTTAGATTTGATCTCTATTATTTTGATTATTATTTATTTTATTTGAGATAATTTATGAAATTATATTTTTTTTCAATTTCATTTTCATTCAACTTTTTAATTTGTAAGATTTATTCCTTATTATTTTAATAAAATTGAAAAAATATATATTAATAAGTTATTTTCCAGTTTATTTTAACCAAATACTTTAGAAAAATAAAAGGCTGAAAAGACGACAGAGAGAGATCAAAACCCTCTTGGCTTTACAACTTGATCAAGCTTTTGTATTTGATTAGGACTTAAAATTCTTGTAATTGCCAGCTCTGAAGCAGCAGCAGCAGCATAGCTGCAAACCATTCCATGGCATGTCACATATCAGCAACCAATGACAGTACGTTTGCAAACCATGTAGAGAGATTCTTTTACACCCTGATTTTTCCTTCTCCTCATGCCTCTCTCCTAGAGGTCTTATGAAATACATTGGAGGAGTTGGAAAAACATTATTAAGAAATACCTAATAATAAAATCATACAAAAACAGCTCTTCGAAGTGTCCTCAATACATTCATAGTTAAATTTTCAACGAGCTTAATATTAAAACAAAATTAGTAAAAATACTTTTGAAACAAAACAATTAAAAAAAAAATAAAAAAAAACCTGCTGCTGCTGCAAAAGAAAAAAAAAACTGGCTGCTACAGTAAAAACCCCGCGCATTTTAAAGTTCTTTAATTGGCATTGCGTATTATAGTGTTCTGCGTTCTATAGCAGGTTATAAATGTTTTCTATTTAATTAAAGATGTATCTTAAATAAATGTTTTTTAAAAAATATTTTTTATTTTTTATAAAAAAACTTAAACTATCCTTGAATAAATCTAAACAGAAATACTAACTAAATTTTTTTATAAATATTTTTATTTGTTATAAAAAAAATATTTAAACAATTTTTAAAGTATCCTATATCGAAATGCTAATTAATTTTTTATAATTTTTTATAGAAAAAAAATCCTTAAAGTATTTTAAACAAAAATGCTAATTAATTTTTGTATAAATAGTTTTTATTTTTATAGGGTTTAAAAAAAAATAAACCATAGTTTTTAAGATATTATATCCTTCTGAATATTTTTAATTTTTTAAGTTATACCAAAAATCACTTAACTTTTGAGTACAGGAACAGTCTTAGACATTGATTAACAACTCTAAATAGTTAATTCGATCCAAAACCCAAAATCAAATTAATAATATATAAATACATGAGATTTAGATAAAATCATTTTGATAGGCAGTGAAAACGTTCCATAGTTTTCATATCTATGTAATAACTTCCATCTAATCTAATTGTGAACAAAGAGTATCTTTTTTTCTTTTTGGATAAAAAACAGAAGCAAATACAATCCTTTCTTAAGTAATAAATTCATATTTTTTAAAAAAATAAGGTTATTGGACATTTTTTTAAGAGGGCGTAGATGTTTCGTGTATTTCGAGTTTGCTTTGTCAAACTTTTGAGTATAGTTGTTGAATTGATATGAAAAAGATGTTTCGTGGATGTCGAGTTTGCTTTGTCATTTGTTTGTTTGTCACAATTTTTTGTTTCATTTTTAGTAGCTTCGTCGAGTTTGCTTTGTCATGTCATTTTTTGTGGAATTGATATGAAAAACTTTCGAAGTTTTTTGACAAATGGAGCATAGTTGTTTTTAATCTGATTGTCTGCTTGCCCATATAAAATAGAAATGCTCTTCGAAGTGGCCTATCAAATCTTCTCTAAAAGAATTGGCATTGCGTATGTCCTTGAGTTGTGCTACTATAGGGTTATGTGTTCTGCAACAGATTAATGTTAATTTTTTTTAAAAATAGTAAAAGTATAAAGAATATTTTAAATTTTTTGGATTTGACAGCAATGCTAAACTTAAGTGACTTGGGTCTAGTGGCAATGCAAGACTATTTTTTTATATAATTTTTTTATCCTAAACAAAAATGCTAATTAATTTTTTTTTAATTTTATAAAAAATATTTAAATTATCCTTGCAGTATTCTAAACAAAAATATTAATTAATTTTTTTATATATTTAAACTACCCTTGAAGTATCCTAAATGAAAATGCTAATTAATTTTTTATAATGTTTTTATTTTTTATTAAAAAACATTTAAACTACTCTTCAAGTATCCTAAACATAAATACTAATTACTTTTTTTGTATATTGTTTTATAAAAAAAAAACATTTAAACTACACTTGAAGTGTCCTAAATAATTTTTTTTCTAAATATTTTAAATTTTTTATATAAAAAATTTAAATTATACTTGAATAAATCTAAATAGAAATCCTAATTAATGTTTTATAAATATTTTTATTTCTTATAAAAAAAACATTTAAACTACCATTGAAGTATCCTAAACCAAAATGCTAATTAAATTTTATTTATTTATTTTTTATAGAAAAAAATTTAAACTATTTTTAGAGTACCTTAAATAGAAATGCTAATTAATTTTTTTATAAATATGTTTTATTTTTATAAAAAACATTTAAACTATCCTTTAAGTATCCGAAACCTAAATCATAATTAATTGTTTTTATAATTATTTTTATTTGTTATAAAATAATATTTAAACTACCATTCAAGTATTTTAAATTGAAATGCTAATTAATTTTTTTATAAATATTTTTTTATTTTTTATAAAAAAATTTAAACTACCCTTGAAGTATCTTAAACAGAAATTCTAATTAATGTTTTTATTTAAAAAAATATTAAAACTATCCTTGAAATATTATAAATAACTTTTTTTATAAATGTTTTCTACTTTTTATTAAAAAAATAATTTAACTACCCTTCAAGTATCCTAAACAGAAATCCTAATTAGTTTTTAAAAAATATTTAAACTAGACTTGAAGTATCCTAAAGAAGTTTTTCTATAAATGTTTTTTATTTTTTTAAAAAAAAAATTTAAACTATCCTTGAAGTATCCTAAATAGAAATTCTAAATATTTGTCCTTAAAAATTCTAAACAAAAATTCTGATTATTTTTTTCTTGGGTCCCGTCGACAACTAGCCTCCTTGTACTTCTCCAGTGCCGCCTCTATTTTAGATTTAATGTATTTGAATGTATTTTTTATATTAATGTAATTTATTTATTTTATATTTGATTTGATTTTATATTATTTGATTTATTTTTCTACTTTAATTCAATGTATTTTTTTTAAAAAAATACATTGAATTGTATTATTGAAGCTTCGATATCCTACTCATTGTTGTAACCCATTTTTGGGTCCCCACATAAAAATAATAAAATACAAAAAATTCAAAAAATATATATTATAAGAAATATAACAGTGAAAAAATGTCAGAGCGCCTTAAGAATGCTCAAAATTTTGATTGAGGATGTTCAAAAATATAAAAAATAATTTTTGACAGTATATCATTGACCGATGATAAAGAAAATTCAATTTGAGGAAGAAAAATCCAAAATCAGAAGTTTATGGACTCAATTAAATTTTATTAAAGGTTTACTTGACTTTATGGAGTTTAATTTGGGCTTCAATTGAGTTTAATTGCAAGAAAAATTGATTTTGGAGCTAATTTGGGCCAACAGTGGCCGCCCCACCACGACACCACCCCCCCTGTTTTTGCCTATAAAAACAGGGGAAGGGGAAAGAAAAAAAAGAAGGGAGAGAGGGAGAGAAGGGGAAGGATTGAACGACAGAAAGAGAGTAGAGAGGCGAGAGAAACATAAAGAAAAACAGTAAAAAAAGAAGAAGAAAGAGAAGTGGCAGAGGAGAGAACAAAAGAAAAAATAGAGAGAAAGAGGAAGAAGGAGGACCGCCGCTGGAACCACCGCGACAGCAGCACCGCCTCCGCCAGCAGAACCGCCTCGACGCCACCCCAGGTACCCTCCTGCTCCCCGATCTTTTTCTTCTCTTGCTGCCCTGGCTTGCACTTGCATACAGAACGTGAATAATTCACGTTCTGCTGCAAAATGCAGCATGGGCTGGTTACTCTGCTGGTGCACAGTAACCAGCCCATTTGGGCTTGGGCTGGGCCGTCAGCCCAGCCCATTTAAATGGGCCTGGTCGGCCCAACCCATGCATTTGGCCCGGGTCCGGCCCATATTATTTTTTTTTGTTATAACTTTTTTTATATTTTTTTAAGCACATTTTATTCTATCAATTTTTGCTTAATATTAGTCTGTATTTTATATCACAATAATATAACTCCGGTATTAAAATACCCGGTTTTCGGCGAAAAGATTCCAAAAGTACAAAAAAATTTAAAAAAAAAAAAACGTTTTTGTGCATACGACCAAGTGTCTCAAAGCTAAAAAAACATTTTGTATTTTTCATACAAAAAAAAAAACAATGTTTTAACATGCATTTTGGCTTTAATAACCAGTTTATTAAAGTCAAAAGAATATTGGCCAAAATTTAAAAAACACAACAAAATTTTTTTTTGTTTATCTTTTAATATCCGGGGTATGACATTATACGTAATACATATTCCGGATATTTAATTATTATTATTATTATTTTTTACAATAGAACCTGGGATATGACATTACATGTAATGCGTATTCTGAATAATAATATTAAAAACTACAAACACGACCTTAGATTTTATCAGACATTAAAACAATGCAGCCTACCTTAGGTAGGGCGTAGTTCGGGTGTTAATACCTTTCCTTTACGCAACCAGTCTCCGTACCTCATCTCTGAGACCAGTTAGGGTTCCTTGTAACCAAAATACTAGGTGGCGACTCCCTTTCCATTTTTTTACTGATAGGAGACAAGAATTCCTTGTCTCTCTATGTTTTGCCGGGAATAAAACCCTATACCAAATTTTTTATTTTCCTTGAGGGTGGACGACCGTCGTGGCGCCGCACA
Organism: Populus alba x Populus glandulosa; assembly: GCA_033617975.1. Classification (NCBI taxonomy): domain Eukaryota; kingdom Viridiplantae; phylum Streptophyta; class Magnoliopsida; order Malpighiales; family Salicaceae; genus Populus; species Populus alba x Populus glandulosa. The sequence goes on from CM066161.1 coordinate 10,672,992, forward strand.
CGTGCGACAGAATGGCGACTCCACTGGGGAATTGTGGACTAAGCTTTGTTTTTGTCTGATTATTGTGTTTTATGTATTGTGGTTTGCATGTTTATTTTTAATATGCATTTTTTTTATTTTATTGCTTACGCGCTTTAATTCCTGTACATATATATGTTCATAATGTTTTAATCTGTTGAAACGAATACACAAGCCTTTAAGTTAAGTGGGGAATTAACAATCTGCCCTATGACTATTGGTCGGGTTCAGATGCGTGAAACACCCAACTCATATCTGAGAGCCTGCTTGGTAATAGTGGGCATACGTGCTTTAACTGTTCTTTGCAACGCCCCCATTACTGCCTTTACGAAGGTCGTCACTGGGCAAATATGAGACCTTTTTTGAGACTAGGTAGAAAACTACCTTTTTGCCTCACATACTGATTAGAACGTAACCTTATGATTTTTATTACTTTACAGACATATATATTACTTTATTGTCATTTGCATGTTGCATTTAATCATGTAACAATCATCATTATAGGTTGAACTGAAATCATGACCGAGTATCAATCTTTTCACAAGTTTGGGCAAGAATCTGAGTTGACTCAGGTAGCTGAAGAAAACTGTCCAAGAATCAATATCAGTACATTACCCGAGATTACCAAAATAAATCACACAATCAATGACTTGGAGAAAATATGGTCCATAATGAGATATGTTGACGATACACTATTTGAAAGGCAATATGAAAGAATTGCTCAATTAATGAGGTTACCCTTACAAACAACAACAATCAAAGCCCTAGTAACCTTTTGGGATCCTAGTTATCGATGTTTTACTTTTGGGAGCACAGATATGACACCTACCTTGGAGGAATATGAGACGATCCTGGATTTTCCAAATAAAAGCCACAGAATTTACCTCAAACGAAATTTTGAAGGCACAGCCGCGGAGGTGGTAAAGTTATTAGGCCTGGGCAAGATCAGTCAATGCAGAATAGCTAATGGGGGTTTTAAATGGAAGGTCATTGAAGCTAGGATGAAGAAAAACTTTGAGGAAGGCAGATTAGGAGACGAACGATATCGATTGGTGGCTTTCGCCATTTTTGGCCTCGTATTGTTTCCGTCTGAAATTGAGGTCATGAGTTTGGAAGCATATTTTTAGAATACAAGCATGATCAAATCAATCCCTTTTCAGCAATTTTGGCTGAAACCATGTTGTCTCTCACCCATTGTAGAATAAATGGCAAGGGGGTAATGAGATGCTGTGTTACTATGTTATACTTATGGATTATCAGTCATATTGAGACACCAAGGGACATCTTCAACAACTTCTTGTGGTTCGACCTTCGACCATTGAAAGTTACAATAGAGGAGACGTGGAGACATTGGGATGAGAAAGCATGGATAAAGAAGTATTCTACACTACCACAAAGCAGCTTCAAATGGAAAGCACAATGGATGAACAACACAGTCTGTATAATAAGTTGTGGAAGTAAGGTATGGGTTCCCCTGATTGGTGTAACTAGATACATCAGTTATGCTCCAGCATTAGTAACAAGACAGTTAGGTGGAATGCAGTATGCACCAAGAACTCTGGGTTTAGCATATTTCATGGGATTATTCAAACATCAACCATACCTCAAAGAAATGGAACTCATTCGACAAGACTAGGAAAGGCCTTTTCTGGTGAAAAGGGAAGAAGGCAGCATGTTTGACTTGTCAGTCAAAATTATGCAAGTTGGAGAAATGGAAAGCTTCTTGGGGTAATAGAGTCTTCAACACTTGAGCATCTTGAGTCAAGAATGGAGCATCCAAAAAGAAAAAGGACTCTTCATGCAGAAGAACTAAGAAGATAGTTGGAGAGATGTGGCACAGACCTCGGCAAAAGCAAAAGACAACAACAAGTCCTGAAAAAACAAGTAGAAGAAGAAAATATGACGAGGAATTGCTTAAAACAACAACTAGAAGAGAAAGAGGAGCAACTAATATCTTGCAAACAATGGCAGAAAAGAGCAGAGATAGCTGAAGCAATAGCCAAAGGAAGCCAGGAGGATTGAAAATGACAAACTGATTCACAAAAATGGGCTCACAGAAAAAGAATTGATCAAGATAAAGAAATCAATGAAAAGCAAGATAAATACAGATAAAGAGACATTGGACTCTTTGAAGAAAGAAAGGAGCAGTTTCATAAGAAAGATAGAAATTGAAAAAGAGAAGAATCGACAAGTCCACCCCGACATAGAAGAAGAAAGAAGAGCACGTGCCCAATATATGGTACAGTTGGAGGAGGAGAGAAGTATGAGAAAGACTGTCGAGGTTGATAGAAGAGATTACCATAAAAGGGCCGAGTATTCAAAAGAACAGATAATGATTCTACAATCTGAGTTGGAAATACAAGAAGAGCGGTTAAGAAGACATTATGGTGAAATAGAAAAAGAGTTACATGAGCTGAAGCAAGTGCGCCAGGAATGTCAAGATATTGACAGCTTTACAATTCAAATGAACTCCAAAATCGCTGAGCTAGACATCGAAAGAGAAGAATTACAAAGAGTCAGGACTACATTAACATTGTTTGAGACAATGGTCCGAACATTGGAAAGGAGCAATGAATCCTTAGGAGCCAGCAATGAAGTGATAATCACAGATAACACCTTGTTGCATGCAAAAATAAGACATATGACGAAATAGATTGGGCAAGTGGCCCGTTATGCGGAGAGGATGATGCAACAAGCTACCCAAGTTGGAAATAGTGCTACAAAGTATCGAGAATATATGGGGGCTCTCATTTCATTTGTTGAAGACTTAGCTGATAAGGGGGATGCCTTGTAAAATAGTTTTTGTATTAAGTGCTGTTGATTTATAACTTTTTTGTACAAGCTTCAGTTCGTTATAAAAAGGTTATAACCTATCTTTCTTTCCACTTGAATGTTACTGATAAAGAACTTGGCAAATACTCTTTACAGCAATCAGTTCAGCTCAGAAATCTTGCTTAAAGGATTACGAAAGTCATGAATCAGTTCATTAAAATATACATATGCATCCTACTTGCATCATACATTTGTTTATAACATGTCATTTGCATACCGCAGTTTGAAACATAAGTCCCCCACATAAGGTCCATTACACCAGATTCAGAACAAGAATGGAACACGAAGAAAGGGCTCACCTGGAATCCCGCTACCAGAGCGAACTAGAATCAGTGAAAAATGAAGTGTCATGGATGACTAATCTATTTGAACAACTGTTAAAAGCAAAAAGTGGGGAGGGAACATCCGCCCAGCCAGCTATGAGTTCACCCGTATCGCACATGCCCATAGCATCGCCAATTCTTGGGGCAGATTCAGTAGCAGAACAACATTTTACGCCAGCCATCCCTATCCGGCCAGCTCACACACTACCCACCGTGGATTTAACGACGGATGGGCCTGTTGATAGTAGGTCAAGCAATTTCATAAGCCAAGATAAGATATCTGCATTAGAGGAACGGTTGAGAGTTGTAGAAGGAAATGATTGGTTTGACCCAACACGAGCAGCTGATGTGTGTTTGGTACCAAACATCGTGGTACCAAAAGACTTCAGGATCCCAGAATTTACCAAATATACAGGCTTGGAGTGCCCAAACACGCACCTACGATCTTACTGCAACAAGATGGCCGAAGTAATCCATGATGATAAAATGCTGATCTATTTTTTCAAGATAGTCTATCAGGCTCTGCTTTAAACTAGTATATGAGGTTGGAAACTGTTAAAATTAAGACATGGAAAGATTTGGTGGAGGCTTTCCTCAAATAGTACAAATTTAACCTGGAAATAGCCGCAGACCAAACAAGCTTGATGTCCATGGAAAAGAGAAGCCAAGAGTCAGTCAGGGTGTATGCACAAAGATGGCGAGATGAGGTGACACATGTCCAACCTCCTTCAATCAAAACAGAGATGGTGACTTTATTTGCTAATACTTTTAAAGCACCTTACTATGAGCATTTGATGGGCAGCTCGTCTCAGCATTTTTATGATGTGTACGAGTAGCAAAGAGGATAGAGCAAGGCATTAAGGACGGGCGCATATCGGAGCCTCTAGAGAAAAAGGGTTATTCTGGAAGAAGAAGAGACGAAGATGTTAACAACTTAGAGGGAGGGTATAGAGGCAAGAGAGTAAATTACCCAAACCCAGAAACATCTACCCCCCAATTCACCAACATAAACTTTACCAAACCCTTGCCCCCAAATTCAACCAACCGAATAAACCATCCACCTACTATCCAAAACAACTATCAAAAGCCATATACCAAATATACTTTTGAGCAATTACCTCCATTACCAATGCCTTTAAAAGATTTATACGCTAAATTGCTAAGCATTGGGCAAATAACCCCAATCCTTCTACCACAAATCCAACCGCCCTTTCATATATGGTACAAGCTAGAACTAGCTTGCGAATACCATTCCGGCAATTTTGGGCAAACAATTGAAACTTGCTACGCTTTTAAAAGGAAGTTGTTAGAACTCATCAAAATGGGGTGGGTATCTTTTGAAGATCCGCCTAACATCATTTCAAATCCATTGCCTAAACATACTACTAGTAGTTCTAGAGTGGGCATGATAGAGGTTGGCAATCACAGCCAAATGTTGAAGGTATCCATGAAGAGGTTATATGATATGTTGTTACAATCAGGATTCCTAAAAATAAGCACTATATGTCAGCTGGGAAGTGATAACTATTGTGAGTTCCACAAGATGGAGGGACATCATATCGAAGATTGTGTCAAGTTTCGCCAGAAGGTTGCAAAGATGCTACTCATGGGAGAATTGAGACTTGAAACCCTAGGGGGCAACCAGGAGGTGAGTATGATGGAAGGCCAAGATAAATTGTCAAAGGTCTGTAGAGTTCAAACTATGGCTAATGGGTTCTCAAAGCTGATCATGACTAAACCTTCATTTACAAAAAGAGATCACAGTGCAATGCCATATAACTATGTTTGTACCTCGAACATTCAAGCCCCCTTCCCTTTATTTCATTCTGAGGTTAGTGGGCTAACACGGAGTGGCCGCTGTTTTACACCCGAGGAGTTGAAGAAAGCCAAAAACAAAGAAATGGTGGATCTTGATAAAAAAGTAGAGGTGAATGAGCCAGTAACAGAGAAGGAGTCAAATGCATTTCTAAAGTTGATAAAGCATAGTGAATATTGCATAGTGGATCAACTCAAAAAGACTCCAGCAAGGATATCTCTCATGTCCTTGATACTAAGCTCAGAGCCTCATCGAAATGCCTTACAAAAGGTACTGAACGAGGCATATGTACCCCAGGACATTGAACAAAAAACCATGGAGCATTTGGTAGGGAGGATCCACGCTTCAAATTACCTATATTTCACGGCTGATGAACTAAGTGTTGAAGGAACTAGGCATAACAAACCATTGTATATCACTGTGAAATGCAAACATTTCCTTATTGGAAAGGTACTTGTTGATAACGGCTCAGCTCTTAATGTATTGCCCAAATATATGCTGAAAGAAATGCCAGTTGATGAATCTCATATGAAGCCTAGCACTATGATGGCAAGAGCATATAATGGCTCACCTAGACCAGTCCTTGGGAATTTAGAGGTCGAGCTGTATGTGGGTCCACAAATGTTCTTAACCACATTCCAAGTTATGGATATCCACCCTTCTTATATTATGTTACTCGGAAGGCCTTGGATTCATACAGCTGGAGCAGTACCTTCCTCATTACACCAGTGTTTGAAATATATCATGAACGGGATGTTGGTAACCGTCAAAGCAGAGGAAACAATCTCCATGGTAAAGAATGTGACCATACCCTTCCTGGAGGCGGAGGATTGCATGGATGAGAATCTTCATGCCTTTGAGATTGTAAACACTGAGTGGGTACTTGAAAGCACAGTGCTAAGAAAGCCGAAGATATCAGCAGCAACAAAGATGGCAGTTCGATGTTTTTTGGAACGTTGAATCCAATTCCAATATGACCCTATCACAGGAATACCAAAAAGGTTTAAGGCAATCACAATGAGAGTTGTCGACCAAAGATTTGGGTTGGGATATAAGCTTAAGAAGGAGGATCATCGTTGGGCTGCTAATAAACGAAGAGAACGAAGAATTGCTAGAATCGAGGGAAGGGAGCCTGACGAAGAAGAATTGGAAATCCCTCCACTGATGGTTTCTTTCCCAAAGGCAGCATATGTAATGCAACCAGATAACCGATCAAGAAGAGGATATTCAAAGAATGACAACTATGAGCATCAACACCTTGGAAATCCCTGGTCTTCTTTGGTACTATTTGCTGTCGGAGCAGGTGCTTCCTAGCTGGTAGTGGCTGATTGTGTGTATGACAAGCTGGTTCAGCTGTGGGTTCTTTATGGAACGACCCGATGAAGGCTTTCGTGCCGATGGGGCTTGATCTGTCCCCTCTATGCTCTCTATGTTGATGACATGGATTCCATCAACTTGGGTGAGGTTATCTCCCCAAACGCTTGGACTACTAATGTAGGGTCCTCCATCGCAACTCTGCTGGCGCTTTTGGTTCGATTGAAGGAAATTGAGAGGAGCTTTCCTTCTTTAGTCCACTCCTAAGCGGAGAAGTGTTGGATGAAGACTGTCCTATTATCAATCCGGTTGGCATTGTGGTGCTGATTTGGTCTTTCCGGCCTGCTGAGGCTTTCTGGCTGGACTATCTCCACTATGCTCTCTTTGTTGCTGCCATGGATTCCGTCAATTTGGGTGAGGTTCTCTCCCCAAATGCTTGGGCTACTGTTGTAGTGTCCTCTGTCGCAGCTCTCCTAGCATGAAGGTTCGGTTGAAGGAAATTGGAGGAGCTTTCTTTCTTCAGTCCATTTCTCGGTGGAGAGTGCTAGACGGAGGTTGTCCTAGTCTCAATAAGGTAGACATTGTGGTGCTGAATCTGGTTGGGTCTGCTTTAGCTGCCATTCTTTGGGATCCTGCGGAGACTATCCCCACTATGCTCTTTATATTGCTGCCATGGGTTCCATCAATTTGGGTGAGGCTCTCTCCCCAAATGCTTGGGCTACTGCTGTAGTGACCTCTGTCGCAGCTCTCCTAGCATGAAGGTTCGGTTGAAGGAAATTGGAGGAGCTTTCTTTCTTCAGTTCATTTCACGGTGGAGAGTGCTAGACGGAGGCTGTCCTAGTCTCAATAAGGTAGACATTGTGGTGCTGAATCTGGTTGGGTTTGCTTTAGCTGCCATTCTTTGGGATCCTGTGGAGACTATCCCCACTATGCTCTCTCTGTTGCTGCCATGGATTCCATCAACTTGGGTGAGGCTCTCTCCCCAAATGCTTGGGCTACTGCTGTAGTGTCCTCTGTCGCAGCTCTCCTAGCATGAAGGTTCGGTTGAAGGAAATTGGAGGAGCTTTCTTTCTTCAGTTCATTTCTCGGTGGAGAGTGCTTGACGGAGGCTGTCCTAGTCTCAATTAGGTAGGCATTGTGGTGCTGATTTGGTCTTCTGGTGATGTTGTGCTGAAGGTTCACTACCCTAGCTGGCGTATGGTGACTTGTTCTATGCCTGCTGTTGCATGGCCCCGGTTTTGGGTCTCTGGTTGGATGTCACAATCCAGCGCCTCTTGCTGGAATAGCTTTGGTTGGAGATCATCCTTCGGGTGGGAGCTAATGGTGGCTGTCCTCTGCTGTCTTCTGCAAGCTGGTAGGAATTGGATGATCCACTACTTCTTGTTGGGATGGCCGGTTTGTTGATAAGGTTTATCTCCACTGCTGCTATGTGATGGAAGCTTCGGTTGTGAAGCTTCAGTTCTGACTCTCACGGGAGATGTATTCAACATCGGGGCCTGCTGGAATCTCTGCATGGGTTTGCATGATTTTACATGACTCTTGATTGGCTGGTTTTTTTCCACGTCTTCTGTAGCTACATGGGGATCCTTACCACGTGGTGGCTTTTCTACTGCAGCCTCCTAAGTGCTTCACTGCTTGTGGTCCCTTTCCACACGGGGGTTCCAGTTTGGGGGCTTTATTCATTCGTGTGGATCTTCTGCATGGGCTGCATGGTTTTGCATGATTCTGCACGGCTGTAATTGGTTGCTCATCTTGGAGTAGCGGGTCTAAGCTTATCTCCTGGTGGTGTAGCTTGCTGATGTGTGACCCTTGTATTGGGTCCCTTTCTGTTTTCACGTGAGGCTCATCCTTATGGTGTGATGTTCTGTTCGCTCCTTTGTGGAGCAATGTCACTTTGCTGTCATCAACTCTCGCTTCTGCCCAGACCTGCTGCTCTAGCTTGGAACGTGGTGGCTTCTGCAAGCTTCAGTCTGGCGGGCATCCATTAGCTGGCTTCTAGTAGCTACTATCTGCGGATGTGGCTTTGCTTGCTGATGTATGGGCCCGACTCTGACTGGAATGACTTTGGCTGCCCTGCTATGGGTTGGAATTGTTGTGGCTAGCAGGGTTGATGGTTGTTTGTCGAGCTTTTTAAAGCTGCTGTTGGGTTACTTCTCTATCTTTACAGCTGGAGTAGAGTTGCCTAGAAGATATTCTTCTGACCTACAACAGAAGAACTTGTGCAGCTTTGATATTTTTACCTACCCACATGGTGGTTGTTCATGTTTATGTTTATTTTCTTGTACTCAAGGGAGTCTGTTCCCTTTGGCTGTCATTCGAGGGAGTCAGTCCCTTGCAAGCTTGTCTTGTTTTGGTTTGCTCAAGGGAGTCTGTTTCTTTTGCCTAGATATATATCCATTTGTATTGCTGGTTTCCAGCCTGTACCGCAAGCTTGTCTTGCAAACATTTTTGATTTAATATACTTCTTACATTTGATCAAAAAAAAAAAAAGATAAGGAGGAAGGAAGTGGCACAAAAACAGTAGTTAAAATGGAAGATGAAATGCTACCACAAGTGACTGTTCATATTCTAGAAGAACTCCCCACCAAGACTTTTGTGCGAAGGTTGGCTGAAGGTGAAAAGTTTCAAAACTGGGTGACCAAGAAGCTCCGCTAGTATTTAAAATGTAAACCCCTTGTGTTTGTTTTCATATGCTTTTGTTTGTTTATTTGCTTTTGTCAATCTAGTTGATAATCAAGGTTCATGATGTCAACTAGATTTTGTCTTTATCAATGATCCCACTTTTTATCATAATCAAGGAGATCATACTTTTTCTACATTCATCTATGTTTTTTCTCTCTCTCCTCGATTTTACATCAAACATTTTTTTGCTTTCAGGAAGCCTGAAAGCGAAACTTCCACAACATCACATACATTTAATATCAAGAATGAATGGCCAAACTTTAACGAACATGTGACCATGATGGAAGAAGAAGAAGGGGATGAAAACAATATCAAAGAATTCACAAAACTAGTAGAGCAACATGAAAAAACATGGGAACCTGCTGCTGAAGAACTTAAAATCATAAATGTAGGTTGTGATCAGTCTAAAAAAGAATTAAAATAGGGACACTGATTACGCCTAAGCAAACGGCGGAGTTAAGTGCTTGACTACATGAGCACTCAAATGTTTTTGCTTGGTCTTACAAGGATATGCCTGGTTTGAACACAAATATCGTGGTACATAAGATCCCATTAGAGGAAGGTTGTAAACCAGTTAAGCAGAAGTTGAGAAGAGCACACCCCGATACATGGATCAAAGTGAAAGCGAAACTCGAGAAACAATGGAATGCTGGATTCCTAGAAGTTGTTACATACCCGCAGTGGGTATCCAACATTGTTGTCGTACCAAAAAAGGAAGGGAAAATTAGAGTTTGTGTGGACTTCCGGGATTTGAACAAAGCTAGCCCTAAAGATGATTTTCCACTACCTCACATATATATTTTAGTGGACAATGCGGCCCGTAGTACCACTTATTCCTTTATGGATGGTTTCTCAGGATACAACCAGATAAAGATGGCTATAGAAGACAGAGAAAAAACGACTTTTGTCACCCCTTGGGGAACCTACTGCTACAAGGTTATGCCGTTCGGTTTAAAAAACGCAGGTGCCACCTATCAAAGAGCTATGGTGACTTTATTCCATGATATGATGCATAAAGAAATCCAGGTATATGTGGATGATATAATTGCCAAGTCAAAAGAGGGAGAAGATCATGTCAAGGTGTTGAGGAAGTTATTTGAGAGATTGAGAAAGTATGAATTAAGGCTCAACCCTGCAAAATGTTCATTTGGGGTTAAGTCCGGCAAGCTGTTGGGATTTGTAGTCAGTGGTAAAGGTATAGAGGTGGATCCTGATAAAGCAAAAGCCATCCAATCCATGCCAACCCCAAAGTCAGAGAAAGAGGTGAGGGGATTTTCAGGCAGGCTGAACTATATTGCCCGATTCATAGCCCAACTAACTACCACATGTGAACCTATCTTTCGACTGCTAAGGAAAAAGAATCCTGGGACTTGGAATGAGGAGTGTGAAGAGGCATTCAATAAAATCAAGTGTTATTTGCAAAATCCGTCTTTACTTGTGCCTCCTACGTTAAGGCCTTTACTATTGTATCTGACAGTGACGGAAACAGCTATAGGATGTGTACTTGGACAGCATGATGAAACCGGGAGGAAAGAAAGGGCTATCTATTATCTAAGTAAAAAGTTCACTGAATGTGAGTCTAGATACACGATAATAGAAAAACTATGTTGTGCATTGGGATGGGCAGCAAAACGATTACGATATTATATGTTATATCACACCACTTGGTTGATTTCAAAGGTGGATCCATTGAGGTACATATGTAACAAGCCCTATCTCTCCAGCCGAATTGCAAGGTGGCAGGTTTTGCTGTCAGAATATGATATCGTATATATGACACGAAAAGCTGTGAAGGGGAGCGTGATTGCTGACCACTTAGCTGATAATGCTATTGAAGATTACGAGCCACTCGATTTTGATTTTCCGGATGAAAATTTATTATCAATAGAGAGAGAAGAAGAGATGACAAATTGGTGGACTATGTTTTTTGATGGAGCAGTGAATGTATATGGTAATGGGGCCGGTGCAGTGATAGTCTCTCCTGATCGAAAGTTGTACCCAGTTTCAGTTAAATTGCATTTTGAATGCACCAACAATACAGTTGAATATGAAGCTTGCATTCTTGGTTTAGAAGATGCATTAGAGATGAAGATTAAAAAGCTAGATGTATATGGTGACTCAATGTTGATTATCTGTCAGGTGAAGGGAGAATGGCAAACCAATGAAGAAAAGTTAAAGCCTTACCAGGAATACTTGTCCTCATTATTAGGCAACTTTGAACAGATAAAGCTCACTCACTTGGGAAGAGAAGGGAACCATTTTGCAGATGCTTTGGCTACTTTAGCTGCTATGGCTACCATTGATCTCGGGCATAGGGTACAACCAGTACACATTTACATTAAAAATAATCCAGCTTATTGTTACTCCATTGAAGAAGAAATAGATGGGAAGCCTTGGTATTACGATATCAAGAACTTCGTGCAAAAGCAAGAATATCCAGAGGAAGCTTCGAAGACGGATAAGAAGACCCTTAAGAGATTGGCTATAAGTTTTTATCTAGATGGAGAGATTCTATATAAAAGATCATTTGATGGAACCTTGCTAAGGTGTTTAAATGCAACAGATGCTAGAAAGGCTTTGCAAGAGGTTCATGAAGGGATTTGCTCAACTCATGCTAGTGGACATATGATGGCAAGGAAAATACAAAGGGCTGGTTATTTCTGGATGACATTAGAGAAAGACTGCATTGACTATGTTAAAACATGTCACAAGTGCCAGGTGCATAGTGATAAAGTCAACGCACCTCCAACCCCTTTGTTTAATCTGGTATCTCCCTGGCCATTTGCAATGTGGGGACTTGATGTGATCGGGCCTGTTAACCCAAAAGCCAGCAATGGGCATAGATTCATCCTTGTAGCCATTGATTATTTCACGAAATGGGTAGAAGCCTGTTCATACGCTCATGTGACTCAGAAAGTGGTAAAGAGGTTCATAGAGAAAGACTTGATTTGTCGTTATGGGTTGCCAGAAAAGATAGTGACTGATAATGCTCAGAATTTCAATGCCAAAATGATAGCAGAGCTTTGTACAAAATGGAAGATCAAACATTCAAATTCCTCACCATATAGGCCAAAGATGAATGGGGTCGTGGAAGCAGCCAATAAGAATATCAAGAAAATCATTCAAAAAAAGGTAGTCACTTATAAAGATTGGCACGAGATGTTGTCATTTGCTCTCCACGCATATCGTACTACAATAAGAACCTCGACCGAAGCCACCCCATATTCGTTGGTATATGGAATGGAGGCAGTAATGCCATTGGAAGTTGACATCCCATCATTAAGGGTGTTGATAGATTCCGAATTACAAGAGGCTGATTGGGCCAAGGTGATATATGAGCAGTTAAACTTGATCAGTGAAAGGAGGATAGCCGCAATCTGTCATCATCAGCTTTACTAGAAAAGGATGGCCAAGGCATATGATAAGAAGGTTAGACCGCGTGTGTTCCAAGAAGGAGATCTAGTGCTGAAGAAATTATTGTCTCTGCCAGGAGAAGATCGCAGCAAGTGGGCTCCAAATTATGAAGGTCCCTATGTAGTACGGAAGGCTTTCTCAGGAGGAGCTTTGAAATTGTCCAGAATGGATGGAGAAGATCTACCCAGACCTGTGAATTCTGACTCTATAAAGAGATATTATGTCTAAATGTGTTCAGTTTTCTCCTGAAATCAATAAAGTAAAGTTTGGCCATGATTTCTTTGTATAAAGAACCCTGTCATTGCATTGATCTCACCATACTCAGATTGTGCATCTTAAAAGAACTGATTTTTTGTGCATGATTACAAGAAATGCATCATATAGTGCTCAAAGATGAAATTTAAGCATTTCCTATTAAAGAAGTGACCAAACCAAAATAAACCTCAAAGCTAACCCTGAGATAAAACTTTGTCTCTACTAGCATTGTTTGGATTTACATGGATGAATGGTTAGTTAACCATCTCTGTAATCATACATATTTTTCCTAGGATAAGAACAAGGTTTATTAAACTTAACAATGTGCATTTTGAAATGAGGAAAGGCCATTTTTGTCATCCATTCACGTTTCTAAATAATTTCATCCTTTGTAGTCCCTATTTGAGCTGGGTCGTTTTTTTTCTTTATCACAACCCTGACTAGGATCACACCCCACACTGGGGGCAAGTAAGAGGTATTGAGAAGACACTAATAGAATCAATAGAAAAGGGGAAGGTTTAAAACAAAGATTAACAATGATAAAACAAAAAAAGAAAGAAAGAGAGAGACCGACTAGAGGGTAGAAAGTATTGATACTAATATCGAACCCAAGACTATCCAAACAAAGCAGTGGAAAGGGATGCTAGAATTGCTCATGTAATATTTGATCTCTTATTATCATCCAGAGAAAGCAGTGAAGATAGATGGGGAGATTGGTTCTGTCTCATTTAGTAGACACAACAAAGGCACTAAAGGCAACATTCTAAAAAAAAAAAAAAATTACAAACTTTGGGTTTTGGTATCACGAACAGACTCTCCAAATGACTTTCCTAGAATCAATATATATACCAGAAATGTGATTGCTGAATAAGTTGATCCTAGATCATTAAAACCCTTAAACACTTTTTGAGACCATGAAATTCTTTTCTTGCATATCACATAACTATAGCCTACATTACAAGCCTTTAAAAGTCCCTTCTAATCAAGTGCATGTAACTTGGTTTGATAAACCTTGATCTCATAACCCACATGGTTTGATAAAGTATGGTAATCCGTTGTGCTCCGTGCAAGAAAAATGCTGGTATGAGACAATTTCTTTTCATATATACAGCCTTTTCAAGCCTTTGCTTGAAACCTTTTCAAACGATTAAGTAGAAGGTTGCTTTTGAAATTAAAAAAAAAAAAGAGAACAACAAAAAAAAACAAACAAAAAGAAGAGCTTGACCTAAAGACAACGACATCCTAAAACCCGAGACAACTTATATGGGGAATTGCTTAAACAAGTCTTTAGTGTGTATGTTGACAATAGTAGTAGTCATGAACAAATTCAAGTTTTGTTTCATGTTGTTAAAGTTTCCTTTTCTTTAGGAAACCCTGTCCTTTTCTTTTATGTCAAAAAAAAAAAACCAAAAGCCCTTTTTTTTTGAAAGACAAATAAAAAATTGGCAAAAAGAAGGTGATGGGGCACCTAGTGAAGAAGTGGAGATTTCTTCCTTGAAATATAATGGATAAGAAAAAGACAGTGCAACAAACACATACCAGCAACTGATTGCAAAAACACAAGACACGCTCATACTAAGGAAAGGGTTTTACGAAACCTCAAGGACCTATGTTTCAATTCATGTAAGGGTGCATGCATTATCATTACATTTTAGACCATAGCATGCACAATTTGTTTTGTTTACTCACTTAAGGAAAATATCTGAGTTAAGGTCCAACGAGTTTGTGGACACTTGACCACACTTCATATTCTTTCCATCTAGGTAGGTCACCCATCATAATGAGACTGTTTGTCATTTTCTATCCACCTGGGTAGGTCACCATTTACAAGGAGACCATTTTTTACACATTCTTTTGTTTTGGTTAAATGAGGTCGCCAGATGGGATCTCATGTACCTTTGGTTAAAGGGAATCGCCAGATGGGATTTCAGGTTGACCGAGCTACACACAGGGTTTTGGTTCTGGTTAGAGGGGATTGCCGAAAGGAATCTCAGTTTATCCTAACCACACGTAGATTTTGGTTCTGGTTAGAGGGGATTGCCGAATGGAATCTCAGTCTATCCTAACCACACGTAGATTTTGGTTCTGGTTAGAAGGGATTGCCGAAAGGAATCTCAGTCTATCCTAACCACACGTAGATTTTGGTTCTGGTTAGAGGGGATTGCCGAAAGGAATCTCAGTCTATCCTAACCACACACAGGATATTGGTTCTGGTTAGAGGGGATTGCCGAAAGGAATCTCAGTCTATCCTAACCACACATAGGATTTTGGTTCTGGTTAGAGGGGATTGCCGAATGGAATCTCAGTCTATCCTAACCACACGTAGATTTTGGTTCTAGTTAGAGGGGATTGCCGAAAGGAATCTTAGTCTATCCTAACCATGCAGGTTTTGGTTCTGGTCAGAGGGGATTAGCGAAAGGAATCTCACTCTATCCTAACCAGGTTATGCTCGTACGCATGATGGGACCTGTTCACCGTCAATAATACCGACGGAATCACCGACGGATTTGAAATGCCAAATCATTGATGCTTTCCAATTCCCCAAACATTCCATCCTAATATGCTTCAAGCATGATTAGGCAGCGGGTTTGTATTCACATTGGAGGCATCCTCCAATTCTATCCACCC
Organism: Populus alba x Populus glandulosa; assembly: GCA_033617975.1. Classification (NCBI taxonomy): domain Eukaryota; kingdom Viridiplantae; phylum Streptophyta; class Magnoliopsida; order Malpighiales; family Salicaceae; genus Populus; species Populus alba x Populus glandulosa. The sequence goes on from CM066161.1 coordinate 10,688,274, forward strand.
AACCTTGATTAATTGCAGAAGCTTTCTCTTGAAGGCGTTGCAGGTATAGATGCTATGCCCAGTAATACCGGCATGGTATTCACAATTGAGTTCTGGCTTGTACCAATTAGGATAAGGTGGCTGCAGAGGTGTTAGAGGTTCTGGAGCTATTTTTCCGATGCTCAATAGCTTTTGATACATCTCATTCAGGGGTAATGGTAGTGGAGGTAGTTGTTCTTGAACCCTTTGGAAATTTCCAATTTGGCTTTTGGCTTGAAAGTTTTGGGGTTCAGGTTTTCTGATGTTGGCAATTTGGAATGGAGTATGGTAATTTTGGGATGTATTTATTTTACCCTTGTAGCCATCTTCAACATGGTGAACCTCTTTTCTTTTGACGCCTCTTTTCTCGGTTGGTGCAGCAATTCTACCACTCTTGACACCTTGCTCTATACGTTCACACACTATCACAGCATCAGTGAATTGTTGGGCTGAACTACCCATCATATGTTCGTAATATGGTGCTTTAAGTGTGTTGGCAAATAAAGAGACCATCTCTTTGTCCAGAAGTGGGGGATGTACTTGAGCAGCTAATTCTCGCCATCTTTGCGCATATTCTCTTATGCTTTCTTTATCCTTTTTCTCTATATTAGACAAACTAGTTCTGTCGGGCGCAATGTCCATGTTGCACTTGTATTGCTTGACGAAAGCATCCACAAGATCTTTCCAATTGCAAATTTTTGTGTTATCCAATCTCATGTACCAACTTAAAGTTGCCTCACTTAAACTGCCTTGGAAAAAGTGCATTAGTAGTTTTTCATCATGTACTACCTCAGCCATTTTATTGCAGTAGGACCTCAGATGGGTCATGGGGCATTGTGTTCCACTGTATTTGATGAATTCAGGAACATGAAATTTCTTTGGGATAACCACATTTGGGACCAAACACATCTCTGCTGCCCATACCGGGTCATATAAGTCTATCCCTTCAATGGCTTTGAGTCTGGCTTCCAACGCCTCTATCTTAGCTTGATCAATGCTATTAGATGCCTTGTGGGACTCATTAGCAGATGCCTTCACGACTGTTGGGGATGGTGCAGGTGTCGTTGACTGCACAAATATTGGATTTTGCTGAGGTTCTTGACCATGTTCGCTCATTCTTTCCTCAGGCTGAACTGTAGTAGGAGCCGGATCAAAGGTGATCGGTCGATTAGAAGGACCTTCATCAGAGGTATTTCTTAATGTTTGGTTGAGTAAGCTAGTGAGGTGAGCCACACTTATTTTCAGAGACTCCAACTCTTCGTGCAAATAGGCTTCACGTTGAGCACGCTATTCATCTTCCATGTTTTTTGCTCGAAGTCGGGTGTTGTAGACTTTTTGGGGACCTATATTTCAATCTGCCATGTATGCATGTTAAATGTATGAACATGTAATTTATATGACGAACTTGCCCTTCAAGGGGTGACATGATTTTTTATTTTTTATTTTTGTATGACATATTCTGTAAAGAAAGATAGCGCATACAAACTAAAGATAGGGTCTATTCATGAATAGGTTTTCTACTTGGTCTCAAAAGGGTCTCATATCTGCCCAGTGACGTCCTTTGTAAAGGCAATATAGGGGCGTTGCAAAGAACAGTTAAGGCACGTATGCCCACCATTACCAAGCAGGCTCTTAGATATGAGTTGGGTGTTTCACGCATCTGAACCCGACCAATAGTCAAGGGCAGATTGTTAATTCCCCACTTAACTTAGAAGCTTGTGTGTGCTTGAAAAATATAAAGCATGTGATGCATGAGGCAGTTCTATACAACGCATGAACAAATATGTACAAAAATTAAAGCGCGTAAGAAATAAATAAAGGAAATACATATTTAAAAATAAACACGCAAACCACAACAAAAAACACAATAATCAGACAACAACAAAGCTTAGTCCACAAGGTCCCCAGTGGAGTCGCCATTCTATCGCCATAGCGGCGGCGCGGCGATCGTCCACCCTCAAGGAAAAATCGGAATATTTATTCCTTGAAAATAGGGAGAGACAAGGAACTCTTGTCTCTACAAGTGAACATATGGACTGGGAGTCGCCACCTGGTATTCTGGTTACTAGGAACGTTAACTGGTCTTTCGAGATCGGGTACGAAGACTGGTTGCGTAAAAGGAAGGTATTAGCACCCCAACTACGCCCTACCTAAGGTAGGCTGCATTGTTTTAATGTCTGATAAAAATCTAAAATCGTGTTGTGTTGTGGTTTTTTAATTGTTGGTTTGTTTACGGTTTAAGAAGAGATATTTACTATTCAAAGTCGTCAAAAGAAAATATCTTTTTAATATCAGGAATACGATTTACGTATAAATTCATAAGTAAATATCTTTTTAATATCAGGAATACGATTTACGTATAAATTCATAATCCCTGATACTAAAATCAAACAAAATAAAATATTTGTTGTTTTTGATATTTTGGCCAATGTTCTCTTGACTTTAATAAACTGGTTATTAAAGCCAAAATACATGCTAAAACATTGTTTTTTGGTGTATGAAAAATACAATATGATTTTTTTAGCTTTGAGACACTTGGCCGTATGCACAAAAACATTTTTTTCTCTTTTTTTTAATTGTTTTTTTTTTGTATTTTTGGACGTTTTTGCCGAAAACCGGGTATTTTAATACCGGATTTGTATTTTACGACATAACAAAACTGTTCGATATTAATCAAAATGACATAAAAACTACGCGGAAAAATTATAAAATGCTGAAACAAATATTTTTGATTTTTTTCTTTCTGAATGGGCCGGGTCAGGCCCAAATACATGTGTGAACAGTGTCGTGTGAACAGTACCGTGGGACGAAAACCGGGTATTTTAATATCGGATTTATATTTTTACGATGTAAAATACAGACCGATATTAAGCAAATTGATAAAAAAAATGTGCTGAAAAAAATGTAAAAATTTTATATAAAAAAAAATTAAAAAAATTAAAAAAAATTGAAATGGGCCGGACCCGGCCCATTTCAGTGGGCTGGGCCAAACCCGGCCCAAAATCCATGGGCTGGGCTCAAGCCCAGCCCATCACAGCTGGTTACTGTGCCTCCTTGGCCTGGCAGGGACGTGCACCGTGCACGTCCTGCATGGCCTATGAAAAAAACGAAAGCAACGAAAAGGGGGGAGTGTTTACCTGGAGAGGCGGCGACGCCGACGACTACTGGTGGCAGCGGAGGCAGAGGCAGGAGACGGTGCCGGCGATGGCAGTGGCAGCCTCTCCCCCTGTTTTCTCTTCTTCTATGCAGAGGCGAAAACCTCTTTGTTTTTTCTTCTTTTTCTTTTTCTTTTCTTCTTCTACCCTCTCTCTCGGTCCTGTCCTTCTCTCCTTCTCTCTCGGTCTCCCCTCTGTTCCTCTCTCTCTTTTTTTTTCGCTTTGGTTCTCCCCTGTTTTTATAAGCAAAAAACAGGGGAGACGTCATGGTGGTGGCCGCCCCCTCCACTATCGATCCATGGATAAAATGGAGAAGGCAAATGGGTGATTGCGGGCATCTTATTGCGCCAAATCCGGGTGGGAAGTCGTTGCGAAACAGAGGAGAAAAGAAAATCTTCGTCTCCCCTGTTCTCTGCGTGCGCAGGGAAGAAGACGATGGTGCCGTTTCAAAACGGCACCGTTTTGCATTTTCCTTTTTTTTTTTCAAACAGTGCACGAAACGGCGCCGTTTTGGTCAAAACGCGCCATTTCATTTAAAAGGAAAAGGCGCCAAAACGCGTCAGATTCGAATTTCGGCCCTCCATTTGCGCGCGTTTTACAATTTAGTCCTTGGTCTCGGATGTCTTCAATTAAGTCCCTAATTGGCCATTAAACTTCAATATTTATGCAATTAAGCCCCTGATTTGACCAAATGAACTTCCAAAAATTATAATTTGACCCCAGAACTTCAATTTCTTCCAATTAAAGCCCAAATTAACTCAAAAATCAATTTTTCTTGCAATTAAACTCTCTAAAAATTCAATTAAACCTTAAATAAAATTTAATTGAGTCCATAAACTTCTAATTTTGGACTTTTCTTCCTCAAATTGAATTTTCTTTATCATCGGGGCTCTCATCAGTCAATGATATAGTATCAAAAATTAATTTTTATATTTTTGAACATCCTCAATCAATTTTTGAGCATTTTTAGGGCGCTCTGACATTTTTTCACTGTTATATTTTTTATAATATATTTTTTTGAAATTGTTTTTTGTATTTTATTATTTTTTATGTGGGGATCCAAAAATGGATTACAACAAAGTGAATGTGTGAGAGACTCGCCAAATTAAATTTCCATAACGGAGGGCCACCTTTGACGAAGAGACTGAGAAGACTATGGATCAGTACCCGTACAAACCACGGAACAAGTCAAACAAAGTATATTTTTAAGGGGTCCTTCAATGAGCCGAGCCTGGTCAAGTCCTTTCCAGTCCATTTTTCTGAAGTTCGATCGGATCTTGTACAGACTTAGATTGTTGTTAAGAGTAATTTGACGAGGGAAAGCTGGAGTTGATACGAATATCCTGTCTGCTGCAATGATAAAATTAAATTATTCTTAAAGTATTCTAAAATAATTAATTTGTTATCATACATATTTTCTTCCCCTTTTCATTGTTATATCTGATTTTCTAATTTATAGCACTCTAAAAGAATTACATAACTTGAACTATATTTATGTGTTATTGGTTTGCCTAGGTATATTATTTTCATGTATGGACCCAATAAATTAATCACATTGTAACTTAGTCTCTTGTTGTATGTTTGTTCTATTTATTCATTGAGTTGTGAAAAACTCATCATTTTATCCTTTCAATCTTTTCAAGATATATAGTATCTGTATTAGCTAATCCGATGCAAGTTATTAAGAGCAGGTTTTTGTATGGACCTAATAAAATGATGTATGGACCTAATAAATTAATCACATTATTATTCTATTTATTCATTGAGTTGTGAAAAACAAATCATTTTATCATTTCAATCTTTTCAAGTTATTAAGAGTAGGTTTTTGTCTACACTCTAAGCTGATATACCCAACACTCTTTCATGCGGACTATAGATCAGTACTGGAACAGAAAGACCCATCCATTTTTCTGAAGTTCCTATCAATCCACGGGAACAGATTATAATTTTATTTTTATAAAAAAACATTTAAACTATTCTATCCTACCCTTTAAAAGTATCTTAAATAAAAATGATGTAGTAATATAGAGTGATAGTAGATCATTAGGTCAGTGTTTGTTTTTTAGTTCTAATAAAATTATGTTTAGGTACAAGATAGTGTCTTGACAGCACAGACATTGGAATGGGAGATTGCAAAACAGAGCTAGTTGTAATGAACATTATTGTGATGTGTTTCTATACAGATTGACGATCCAGTTCTTTGAACAAAAGTAGACAAAGAAAGATGGTGCAAAGATTGAATGGGGTGTCTAATATCTGCCATTGGAGACTAAGGAGAAGAGGACCTAGCTTTCCTTAGCTTTGTCCTGTTATTTTTGTTTAACCTACACAGCGAGTATACATAATGGTTAAATGAGCTGATCTACAACGAATTCCTCGTTAAATTACTCTCTGTAACTGACAGAGGCCTAAAAAATGGCATTCTTCATATGACGACTATCCAACCTCTGGTTAGACAATCTATGACGGACCGGGAAGACGCTCTCCCCTTTGGAGATGAAACAACAGCTGCCTGTTGGAAGGGATGACATAGCCAGAAGATTGCTTAGCTGCAATTCCATTCTGAGGTTTCGTGTTCAAAGAAAAGAATGATTATCACACGGAAATTCCTGCTGTATTTTCCTTCAGTCTCCTCTCAGCCACAGATGGGGGCAGATGTCTTAGGTTTTCAGTTGTCTTTCCATCACTTTCTGATACAGTGGACGGCACTGTTGTGAATAGGGACTCAACATCCTTAAGGGTTAACAAAGGCTGATCCTGATTCTTCGTGTTCCCACTTATGAATGAACTGCTGCTAATAGAATCACTAAAGAAGGGAGTGTACATTTAAATTCTGAAACAAATATAAAAGGCTCCATTCGAGCAACAATCGGATGGATGACATGATAAGGATTATTACAAGTCTAATCTAATTACATATAGAAATTGCATGGATAAATGGAGAGCTAAATAGAATTGTAAATTCTTTTAAAAAGGAACTCAAACAAATAGTCCCAAAATACCCCATGCTATCTTCAGCTGACAGCTTGAGCCTCAGCTGCTGGATTGAGCAGTGGCTCCACAAGAACAACATGATGTGCTTCTAAGAGATTGAGTCCATTGGCTCCACAAGAACAACATGCTGTGCTTCTAAGAGATTGAGTCCATTGGCTCCATGCTGGATCAAGAGCAGCAACACTCGAACAGATTTTGTTTCTTGTTGTTGTCTATGAGTGAAGCACGGAACATATAAAAGCAGGGTATGTATAGTCCATCACCATAGACTCCAGATATCCAAATACCGACATGGAAACCGAAATTCACAGAAATGGCTAGATTTAAGGAAAAAACCTAAAATAACGTCAATTTAATAAGCCCTATTGATCAACAAGGAAAATTCAAGTATATTCACTTCAATTTACTATGATAAACATATAAAAGCCAAATTAGTCCATATAAAGGAACATGCACACACACAGGGAGAGAGAAACACTCACAATAAAGGAAATGGAAAAGGTCATAATCCCAGCAATTTATCAGATAAAAAAACATATATAATTATTAATTAAATTATGAAATACATTAAAACCCAATTAACCAAGTCACCAAACAATAAAAATCAATAAATCAAATTATACAGAAAGAAATTGCAAAAAATAAATGTAAAATTTAGTAGCAATTGGATAAACTATTATGTCGAGTTTGCTTTGTCATTTGTTTGTTTGTCACAATTTATTGGAGACATAGAAACATAGAAACATAATTTAGAGAAACAGAAAAAGTTCTAATCAAAATCCAAGACATTGAAGGAAGGGTATCGACTCCTATTAAAAATACCATCTCTCTTTTCTGGTGGCAAATAACAATCTTGGAGTATGAGTTTTGTCTCACCATTTTTGAGAGGGAAAAACAGAGGAAAAATAATCAAATTGATATTGCTGTAGTGTTGATGCTGTGCATGTGTGTGGAGTAGTAAAACATATTAATGGAAAATCTCATTCCCATCAATATTACTAATCCAACTAAAATGCTTCAGTTGTAGTTTTTCCATAGAAATAGGACTAACTTTGATAGTTTAGGCTTATAAAAAATTCACAACAATGGCATACAATAGCATTAAAGCACCTTAAAGTATCAAAGAAAGCACCAAATAATAGCATATGTCAATTACTTTAAATATAAAAATTTGCAAGGCTATGCTGTTACCTTCAGATAACGAAGTTTCCCCTTCGTATGAGACAGCAAGTTCAAGGACATGAACTTTTCATTAGAGTGTAGCCCTCTAGCAGACTCTAATTCATCTTCACCCAAAGCATCCATAGACGTATCGTTCTCATTTTCTCTCAAGTGCAAACGTGCTGTATGGGTGACCTACCCAAGAAAGATGATGGTCTCATTGTATGGGTGACCTACCCAAGAAAAATGATGGTCTCATTGTATGGGTGACCTACCCAAGGAAAAAAAGGAATAGTGGTCTCATTCTTTGGGTGACCTACCTAGGGGGAAGAATGGCCTCGTTATTATGGGTGACCTACCTAGGTAAAAAAAATGGAGAATGGTCTCATTCTTATGGGTGACCTACCCAGAAAAAATAATGGTCTCATTGTGATGGGTGACCTACCTAAGTGGAAAAAGGAAGAGTGGTCTCATTCTTTGGGTGACCTACCCAGGGGGAGGAATGGCCTCATTCTTATGGGTGACCTACCCAGGTAAAAAAAAATGGAGAATGGTCTCATTCTTATGAGTGACCTACCCAGAAAAATATGGTCTCATTGTGATGGGTGACCTACCCAAGGAAAAAGGAAGAGTCGTCTCATTCTTTGGGTGACCTACCCAGGGGGAGGAATGGCCTTATTCTTATGGGTGACTTACCCAGGTAAAAAAAAAGATGGAGAATGGTCTCATTATTATGGGTGACCTACCCAGAAAGAAATAATGGTCTCATTGTGATGGGTGACCTACCCAAGGAAAAAGGAAGTGTGGTCTCATTCTTTGGGTGACCTACCCAGGGGGAGGAATGGCCTCATTCTTATGGGTGACCTACCCAGGTAAAAAAAAAATGGAGAATGGTCTCATTCTTATGGGTGACCTACCCAGAAAAATATTGTCTCATTGTGATGGGTGACCTACCCAAGGAAAAAGGAAGAGTCGTCTCATTCTTTGGGTGACCTACCCAGGGGGAGGAATGGCCTCATTCTTATGGGTGACCTACCCAGGTATAAAAAAGATGGAGAATGGTCTCATTCTTATGGGTGACCTACCCAGAAAGAAATAATGGTCTCATTGTGATGGGTGACCTACCCAAGGAAAAAGGAAGAGTGGTCTCATTCTTTGGGTGACCTACCCAGGGAGAAGAATGGCTTTATTATTATGGGTGACCTACCCAGGTAAAAAAAAAATGGAGGAAATGGTCGCGTTGTAATGGGTGACCTACTCAGAAAAATGTTGGTGAGGGCTCCAAGGCGCCCTTGAAATGAGGTAGGGTTAGAAAACGCATTACCCGAGAGATGAGGGCTCAAACGGCACACTTGAAAAGAGGTAGGGTTAGAAAACGCACTACCCAATAAGTGAGGGCTCAAAGGCGCACTCGAAATAAGGTAGGGTTAAAAACAAACACACTACCCGAAAAGTGAGGGCTCCAAGGCGTACTCGAAAAGAGGTAGGGTTAGAAAACGCACTACCCGAGAAGTGAGGGCTCAACGGCGCACTCGAAAAGAGGTAGGGTTAGAAAACGCACTACCTGAGAAATGGTGATGAAACCCCGATCTGACAAATGTTGAAAGCAATGTATTATGGTCAATATGCATGTATGTTTTTGTTACCTATCTTGGAAACATAGGTCCCCCTTTTGTCATAAACCTCTTCGAGCTCTTGTTTCAAGCTTTTCTCATGAACCGAAATATACTTCATATCTTTTTAGTGAAGAGATCTATGGTTCCTTACGGGGCCCTTTCTTGCTCCATTGAGTTCTATGCTTTATTATTTTAAAAGGAAAGATTGGTTTTGTTCATAAAAACTGAAACTTTTAATGCAATTAGCAATTCTTATAAAAGATGCTTTTTTAGAAGTTTTTATTATGATACCCCTTTTGGGCTTGGGTTCACTATGGACCCTTATGTGCACTTTGTGCACCTTTTGCCCCCTAGTGTGATGTGCAACTATATGTCAAGTAGATTTGATTTGGTTCTCCAATTGATGGAGTCATTTTCTTAGTCATGCCATAAAAAAGTTCTTTTAAGCAAAAGATTTCAAATGCTATGAGATCATATGTTATATATATATATATATATATATAAAAGGACTCTTTATAAAGAGAATTCATGGCCGAAATTTATTTTATTGACTGGGAAATAACGAAATACATCAAGCGTAGTATTTCTTTACAGAGTCGGAATTCACAGGCCTAACTAGATCTTCTCCATCCATTCTAGACAGTAACAAAGCTCCTCTTGAGAATGCTTTCCTCACCACGTAAGGCACCTCGTAGTTAGGCGCCCATTTACTCTGATCTTCTCCAGGTAAAGGTAATATTTTCTTTAGTACAAGTTCTCCTTCGTGGAATCCTCGAGGTCGAACCTTCTTGTCATATGATTTAGCCATCCTTCTTTGGTAGAGTTGATGATGACAGATCGCAGCTATCCTCTTTTCACTGATCAGATTCAACTGTTCATAACTAACCTTTGCCCATTCTAACTCTTCCAGCCTAGAGTCTAACAACACTCTCAATGATGGGATTTCCACTTCTAAAGGCATCACCGCCTCCATTCCATATACCAACATGTACGGGGTAGCTCCTGTTGAGGTTCGAACTGTTGTGCGATATGCATGAAGGGTAAATGGCAACATCTCATGCCAATCCTTATAGGTGACTACCATCTTCTGAATAATCTTTTTCACATTTTTATTAGCAGCTTCTACCGCACCATTCATCTTTGATCTATATGGCGAAGAATTGGAATGCTTGATTTTCCATTTAGTGTAGAGCTCTATTATCATCTTGCCGTTGAAATTTTGGGCATTATCCGTTATAATCTTTTCTGGTGGACCATACTGACATATCAAATCTCTCTCAATAAACTTCTTCACCACTTTTTGCGTCACATGAGCAAATGACCCAGCTTCTACCCATTTTCTGAAGTAGTCGATAGCCACGAGAATAAACCTATGACCATTGCTGGCTTTTGGGTTTACAGGTCCAATCACATCAATTCCCCACATCGCGAAGGGCCATGGAGATGTTAAGTTAAACAGAGGAGCCGGAGGAGCATTGATTTTGTCACTGTATACTTGGCACTTATGACATTTCCGGACATAATCGATACAATCCTTCTCTAATGTCATCCAGAAGTACCCGGCTCTTTGTATCTTCCTGGCCATCACATGTCCACTAGCATGAGTTGAGCAAATCCCTTCATGGACTTCCCATGCCGTACTTTTTGCCTCAAATTCATCCAAACATCTCAACAAAGTCCCGTCAGATGATTTCTTATACAAAATCTCCCCATCAAGATAAAAATCCATTACCAACCTTCTCAAGGTCTTCTTGTCGATTTTGGATGCCCCCATGGGATATGCCTGGTTTCGGATGAAATTCTTGATATCATAGTACCACGGGTTTCCATCCACTTCTCTTTCGACTGAGCAGCAATGAGCGGGGTTATTTCTGACATTGATGTGAACTGGCTGTACCTTGTGCCCAAAGTCTATCTTGGCCATAGATGCTAGTGTGGCCAAAGCATCTGCAAACTGGTTCCCTTCCCTTCCCAAATGGGTGAACTCTATTTCCTCAAATTCTTTAGCCAGCTTGGACAGGTATTCTTGGTAAGGCCTTAACTTCTCTTCTTTGGTTTGCCATTCTCCTTTTACTTGGCAAATGATCAGCATTGAGTCACCATACACATCTATTTTTTTTATGTTCATTTTTAAGGCAGCCTCTAAACCAAGAATGCAAGCTTCATACTCAGCCGTGTTATTGGTGCACCCGAACTGCAGCTTAACTGAAACCGGATACTGCTTCTTATCAGGAGAGATTATTACTGCACCTGCTCTGTTACCACATACATTTACAGCACCATCAAAGTACATAAACCACCAATCTGATTTCTCTTCCTCGATTGCAAACACATCTTCATCGGGAAAGTCAAAGTTTAACGGCTCATAATCTTCCATAGCATGGTCAGCCAGGTGATCAGCAATAACACTCCCTTTCACGGCTTTCCTTGTCATATATACTATGTCATACTCAGCCAAAAGAACTTGCCATCTTGCAATTCGGCTAGATAGATAAGGCTTTTCACAAATGTACCTTAATGGGTCTAACTTGGAAATTAACCATGTAGTGTGATACAACATATACTGACGTAATCTCTTTGTAGCTCATGCTAGTGCGCAACACAACTTCTCAATCACAGTATACCTAGACTCATATTCCGTGAACTTCTTGCTTAGGTAATAAATGGCCCTTTCTGTGAAGCCCGAGAAAAAAAAAAAGTATACAAAGAGGGGGAGGTTTATAATAATTCCAAATGTTGTTACAATATAAAATAAAGCAATAATAATAATAATAATAAAAATATATATAATACTGAAAAAAAAAAAGGGGTGAAAGATGGGGCCAAAATGGAATTAAGAAGAGATGGGACTATAAATACCCATCCCTTCTCTTATCCATGGCCGGCTGATAATAAGAATATGGAGGGGGGAGAATTTCAGATTTTTCTTTCATCAAAACTTGGAGTAAACACCTAAAATTAGTAAACCCAAATAAGCCTTGGAATTATAAAGTGGAGGAACACAATCGGGTGGAAGAATTAACAAGAAGAAAAGTGAAGAATTGGTGAAGAAAAGAGGGGGAAGAGTAGCTGACAACATACAAGGAGAAGAAGGCTAAGATTCTTCTAAAATTTGTGAAGTAAAGTTTAGATTCCATCCAAGTAAGGAGTTCTAATTCCAATTTCTATGAAATCAACTTCAATTTGATTAGAAGTTTATGCCTTTCTTGAATTGGGAATTAGGTTTCTTTAACATAAAATGTTGGGAAAATGCAGAAATGAGTGAGGTTAAATGGATTAGATTAATCTAAGTGCCTTAAAGAAGAAGAAGAAATGAGTGCATAAAAGAGAGGAAGGGAACTCTCGGTTCCCTTGGCCACGTTCTCTGCTGGACACAGCAGAGAGGGAATGAGAACTTATGATGTGTTTAATTAATTAATTTGGTACCAGTGACCTTAGGAGGACATAAAAGGATACGGGAATGCCATGAATAAAGGGAAGGCATGGCTGTGACTGATGAGGAAGCAGGGATTTAAGATGAAATGGAGATACCTTCTTCCTTAGCAAAACAGGACAGGTTCGTTGCCCTGTTTCCTGGGGGGATTTTGGACCTGAAAACTACAAACTTTAGGGAGGGTCCCCTCATATAAGTGTAGCTAGGAGTGTTAGCTTTCCAACGAATCTGACCTCGCCTAATTTGGAGTCCTAGAACTCCAGATACAAATAAAAAACTAAGGAGAGGTCGAGCTGCAACCCCTGTTGGCAGATTCGGCCAAGTTGATAAAACGGCGAAATTTAGCCATATCAAGTGTAGAATTTGTGTTCTTGCCTTTCATAAAGTGTGTCTTGATCTTCAAAAAGAATAAACTGTAATCAAAAATTGAATTTATGATGTCCACTTGGACTACTAATGAGCTGAAAAGTTAAAGGATAATAGTGAGGAATGTATGTGATGAGAAAGAAAAGATTTGGTAAAAGAGAAATGAATATTATTTTCAATGTTGATGTTGCGTGTGATATGTGGATTAATATGGGATAATGATGGGTGTTTGTGGTTTCAGGAGGAACCGCAGGAGGAGTACAGCAACCACAGGGGAACGCAAGTCGAGCGTCCACAACAGGTAGGTACTCGGTACCTATATCTCCTCTAGTTAATAATTATTTTAACTAACTTTTGAACTATAAAAAAATTGGTGCTTATTGATGAAAAAAAAAGGGGAAAGGAAAGGTTAAATGATGAAAAATAAAATGGAACGGAGAACTAGATTTAATTTATGGGTTCTTTTGGAGGAAATAGATCGTAACAAGGAATTTTAGTAATGATTGTTTCTTGAATTTGATTTGTTGTCCCTGACATGGGAGTCTAATGATGTTAACCAAGCTGGATAACATCGGCATTACTGGTACGTGAGAGGAAAAATATAAACTTGATTAACTATTCGGTTTCAGAATAGTTGATGATATCGGCACGTGATGTCGATATCGGCAAAATTTATAAAATTGATTAACTATTCAGTTTCAGAATAGTTAATGATATCGGCACGTGACGTCGATATCGGCAAAATTTATAAAATTGATTTGCTTTCCGAGGTGAAAGCTAATGATGTCAAGAATTTTGGCATCGGCATACCTGAGAACCTCCCAAGGTAATATGGAACAATGATTAACTATTTTAGTTTTAAAAATAGTTAATGACACAAACGTTTACATTTGTGTCGGCATTTTCATGAAACTAATTAGTTGTTCCAAGATGGGAAACTAAAGACACTAATGGAGGTCATTGGTGTCAGCAATAGTCCTTCTGATGAGGGGGGGGGGGAGAAGTAGTTAACAGAAAAAAAAAAAAAAAAAGAGAAGAAGAATAAAGAATTCTTATATAACCATAAAAGGGGGTTTGTGGTTGTATTTAGAATTTCATATGATTTAAGTAGATATATATGTTGTTTAATTTTATTATGTAAATTGCTTGTATTTTAATCATTTGTTTTTAATTATATGGAAAATTTATATTTTTGCAGGTCCCTCCCATTCACGTCAGGAATAGATTTAAAGTTCTTTGATCCCTTTCCGTATAAGTTAGGAACTTAGGGATTTGTGGTGTAATTTTGTCATGTAGTAAGCATGTAGCCTATATGGAATACTCTATTCGTAATATTTTGTTTCTGAAATATTAAATGTATCAACCTATGCTTGGGATATTAGAATGTACTAGACTATGTTAGAATATTAAACTATGTTGTGTATATATATATTTATATGAAATTTCGTGTTGAAATTGGCTCTTTTAATTATTAACTTGTGTATGTGATGTAAGATGGAGTTTGGGAATGAATATGGTCCTGAGCATAATCTAGAATGAGTTATGTAGTTAATTGTGCTAAACATGGATGTGATTGTGGATGAGATGTGATTCAAAATGTGTGCAGGTACATTGTCGATAACTTGGGATCTCCTGGTATAGAGGAGACTCTGCCGAAATTTCGTTAGAAATTTCGGCGAGTAAAAAAAAAATTGCTTTATCTACCCTTTATAGGGGGAGAGATTAACGAATAAACTAATAGAAAAATTAGGGTTGTTACACTTTCCTTCCTTCCGGTTTCATCATGTTGCCCAAGCACACATCCCATTGCTGTTTCGGTTACTGTTAGGTATAAAATCAATGGCCTTTCTGGTACGGGAGGAACAAGCAGAGGTGGATTTAGCAAGTACTGCTTGATTTTCTCAAAAGCTTTATCACACTCTTCATTCCATATTCCAGGGTTCTTCTTCCTCAACAAACGAAAGATCGGGTCACAAGTCGCGGTTAAATGGGATATAAACCGAGCGATGTAATTCAACCATCCTAAGAAACCTCTCACCTCCTTCTCAGTCTTGGGGGGTGGCATAGATTGAATAGCTTTTACTTTTTCAGGATCCACTTCTATCCCTTTGTCACTCACCACAAACCCCAACAGCTTACCGGATTTCACCTCGAATGAACACTTTGCTGGGTTAAGCCTCAACTTATATTTCCTTAATCTTTCAAATAATTTCTTCAATATTTGGACATGATTCTCTCCCTCTTTAGATTTAGCAACCATGTCATCCACGTATACTTCAATCTCTTTGTGCATCATGTCGTGAAACAAAGTCACCATAGCCCTTTGGTAAGTGGCCCCAGCATTCTTTAAACCAAATGGCATGACTTTGTAGCAAAAGGTTCCCCATGGTGTTACAAAGGTTGTCATCTCCCTATCCTCTGGCGCCATTCTTATCTGATTGTAGCCTGAAAACCCATCCATGAAGGAATATGTGGAGCTGCGTGCTGCATTATCAACTAACATATCTATGTGTGGTAAAGGGAAATTATCTTTAGGGCTAGCCCGGTTAAAGTCCCTAAAGTCCACGCAAACTCTGATTTTACCTTCCTTTTTGGGTACCACCACAATGTTTGACACCCATTGTGGATACTTCACTACTTCCAAAAAACCAGCGTCCCATTGTTTTTCAATTTCCGCCTTTACTTTGATTAAGACCTCCAGATGAGTTCTCCTTAACTTCTGCTTAATCGGCCTGCATCCTTCCATCAGTGGTATTCTATGTACTACAATGTCCGTATCCAAACCAGGCATATCCTCGTAGGACCAGGCAAAGACATCCACATAATCTTTTAGCAGTGCAATCAACTCTTCCTTTGCTTCAGGGGTGATCAAAGTCCCTATCTTCAACTCTCGCTTGATTTCTTCATTGCCTACATTTATGGTTTCAAGTTCCTCTTTAGCGGGCCTCCAAGCCTGTTCGTGTTGTTCTATTAATTTTGTGAATTCCCATATGTTTTCCTCCTCCCATTCCTCATCTTCTACAGCCACTATGTATTCTTTAAATTTTGGCCATTCATTCTCAATGTAAAGTGCAGGTGTTGTTGTGGAGGATCCACTTTCAGGGTTCCTGAAAGCGGAAAGTGATGTGTAAATGCATAGTAAGACATCAAGATGAATTTTGAAAATGCATGATCTCATTAAAAACAAAAGATTGGCTCACAAACAAAATAAAATCCAATTGACATCTTGAGCCTCGATTGTCAATGAATAAAAACACAGAAAAAAGAAAAGCAAACAACATAGATAAAAATATAATCCCACAATCATTGTTGATTACATTTTAAAAACCAATAGAGCTTCTTGGGTCTCCCAATTCTGGAACTTCTCCCCTTCGGCTAGCTTCCAAACAAAAGTCTTGACAATGACTTCTTCCAAAGTGTGGATGGTTAATTGTGGCAGCTCTTCATCCCTCCTTTCGGATTCAATTTTCTCCGCAATGTCCTTGACTTGATTTTCCTCCAGAGTGTTTATGTTCATTGAAGAAAGCTTCTGAAAGAGGTCTCCATGTCCCCCATCAGGTTGTATCACATATGCGGCCTTTGGAAATGAAATCCTGATTGGAGGGATGGCTAAGTTTTCTTCTTCAGGCTTCCTTCCTTCAATCCTAGCCATTCTCTTCTCCCTTCTTGCACCAGCAGCTCGTTTGTAATCCTCTTTCTTGGGCTTATATCCAAGCCCAAACCTCTGTTCTGTAGCTTTCAATTTGATTATACCCATCCATTCAAGCCTTCCTTGCTCCATATCGTATGGGAAAGGAATCTTGTTTTTCAAAAAGCTTTTAGCGGCCATTTTAGTGGCTTTCGAGATTTCTGGCTTCCTCACCACAGTGTTCTCGGGCACCCACTCGGTATTCACAAT
The DNA here is from genome assembly GCA_033617975.1 of Populus alba x Populus glandulosa. Lineage (NCBI taxonomy): Eukaryota > Viridiplantae > Streptophyta > Magnoliopsida > Malpighiales > Salicaceae > Populus > Populus alba x Populus glandulosa. Next base: position 10,704,915 of record CM066161.1, read on the forward strand.
CTCAAATGCATGAAGGTTTCTGTCCTTACAATCTTCTGCTTCAATGAATGGAACCGCCACATTTCTTACCATCGATATAGTCTCCTCAGCCTTAACAGTAACCAGGACACCGTTGGCAATGTACTTTAAACATTGATGTGGCGAAGAGGTGACAGCTCCCGCAGAATGTATCCATGGCCTTCCTAACAGCATGTTATAGGAAGGGTGGATATCCATCACTTGAAGGGTTACTAGAAAGACTTGTGGACCCACAGCTAGTTCGACCTCAATTGACCCTATCACTTGCCTTGATGAGCCATCATACGCTCTCGCCGTTATCACACTAGGTTGCATATGTGAGGGATCTATCGGCATTTCATCCCGCATATGCCTTGGTAACACATTAAGGGCCGAGCCGTTATCAATGAGAACCTTGCCGACGAGACAATCCTTGCATCGGATCGTGACATACAAGGGCTTGTTATGTCCAGTTCCTTCAGCATCAAGTTCATCTTCCGTGAAATACAAGTAATTGGCAGCATGGATCCTCCCTACTAGATGCTCCATAGTCTTTTGCTCAATATTTTGGGGCACATAGGCCTCATTCAGTACTTTTTGCAAAGCATTACGATGTGGCTCGGAGCTGAGTATTAATGACATGATGGAGATCTTAGCAGGGGTCTTCTTCAACTAATCCACTATACTGTACTCACTATGCTTCATCAATTTCAGGAACTCATTTGTTTCTTCCTCAGTCACAGGTTTATTCACCTCAAACTCTTTATCGAGGTCCAGCACCTCCTTGCCTTTAGCCTTTCTTTGTCTTTCTAGTTCTTCAGGTGTGAAACAACGACCACTCCGAGTTAGCCCACTTATCTCAGTTCGGAACAGCGGCAAAGGAGTTTCAATATTCGAGGTATAACCATAATCTCCAGGCATCACTCCATAGTCTACTTTGCTTGCATATGAGGGCCTAGTTAATACCAATTTTGAGCGACCATTAGTTGTTGATTGGATTCACTACCAGAAATTCGCTAAATACCAACGGACTCACCAACGAAATTTTTTCTGTCGGTATTTTTCGGCCAAAATCACCGACGGAAAATATTTGTTGGTAATTACGTCGGTAAAAATTCAGAATTAATGAAAAAAGGGCGGGTAGGTGGCGCGGAGGTTTTGGCGGGTGATTTTTCCGACGGAATCACCGACGGATTTGAAATGCCAGATCCGTACCGGTGACGTGACCGGTGCACCGTTAAAAATACCGACGGAATCACCGAGGGATTTGAATAGCAGGTCCGTGCGGTGACGTGTCGATTGCCCATCAGAATTACCGACGGTTTCGCCGACGTTTCACCGACGGACTACGCGATTTCCAAAGTGTGTGAATTAATGCGCCTCTGAACTTGTCATATTACCGACGGAATCACCGACGGACGTCGAAAAATATGGAGGGCTTTTAAAAATTCGGGGCGAAATTCAAAAAATACCGACGGATTTTTGACCGGTTACCGACGGAATTTTTTACCTTTTACCGACAGATATTAATTTCGTCGGTGATTCCGTCGGTAAAACTGCCCTATAAGTTCCAGCCCCCGCCGCTTCGCCTCATTTTTTTCTTCTTCTCCCCGCCGCTTCGCTTCTCCTCCGTTTTTCACCTCAGATTTTTCATTTTTTTCCCCTCAATCCTTCAAGACTTTCACCTTGAATCTCTAGCAAGATTTGGTGTTGTAAATCTTCATCATATTAAAAGGTATGTGTTTTTTTTCTAATTTATTTTATTTTATTTTATTTTATTTTATTTTTAGTTTTTTTGGTGTTTTTTGTTGCAATGTACTTAAAGTTTTGAATTTGACACATTATTAAGGTAAGTATATTTCGTTACTTTTCTTGATGTAGGGTTTTTTTTTGAATTTTTTGAATATTTTTTGTTGTTGTGTTGTTAGAATTGTTATTAGTTAATTTAACTTAGAATTAGTTAAAGTTGAATATTTGAATTTTTTTGATTTTTTTGAATTTGTTGAATATTTGTTAATTTAATTGTTAGTCTATATTTGTTTTTTAATTTATTGTTGTATTGCCTATATAATTATTGATTAATTTATTGAATTAATATTGTTAATGTTGAATTTACCTTAGAATTAATAATTGCGTTTGTTGGAATAATTATCGATTTCCAATTTAATTTATTTACTTTTAATTTATTTTTTGTCATTTTTTTATTGTTTTGAATATAATTATTGATTAATTTGTTGAATTATAATTGTTAATGTTGAATTATAATGATTAATTTGTTGAATTTATTGAATTTATTTTTTGTCATATTTTTTATTGTTTTGAATATAATTATTGATTAATTTGTTGAATTATAATTGTTAATGTTGAATTATAATTTGTTGAATTTATTGAATTATAATCTTAGGATTAATAGTTGAATATGTTGGAATAATTAGTATAGATTGGTTCAATTGGTTGTGGCTATTGTTAATATTTGCAGGTTTGTGGATTTGGGTAGTATCCAGTATAGGGGAGGTGCTACCGATTTTTTTTTAACTTTTGAATTTTATTATACAATTGTTTATAGGCGCAGAATGAAAACCAGAGCTGGTCGTTCACGTCCAGTCGAATCAAGTTCGTCTAGCAGCGATGATGATGTTTCCTTAGGTGCCTCTCAAGAAGAGGCACCTACACCACCTGCGCTGTCAACCGATGCTGCCTCTTCCAGCGATGTTTCACATCGCAGAAGCGGCGTGCCTTCGCAGCGGAATTAATTTACCCGCCAGTACGAGGCACAGTGGAAGGACGATCTTTCAATGTAAGTTTGTTAAGGTTTTAGTTTTTTTATATAAAAAAAACAAATTTAAAACATAATTTATGAAGTAATCACAAATTAATTTCATTTCTTTTTAGGTTCACAAACATTGAGGCCGCTCGAGTAATATCATCGGCGTTTAAAGCGTCGATGGAGATTCCATTGTTTCAATGGAGTCAGATATCCAGGCATCCTGAATGGATGCCTCAAATCAATGCATGATTTCATAGATTTGAGGTTCGTGTTAATATATAATTTTCAGCTTATTTCTAATAAATTCTAGTTATAATTGTAAATAAATTATTAACATTTTAAAAAATTATTTTTTTATATACAGCATCGATTCTGCTGGGACGATGAACATGACACTGTTGTGAGGAGGGTCTGGGAAAATCACGCGGCAATTAGGTAACATAAAAAACAATACGACTTTTTTTACATAATTATTTATGTTTCGAAATGTAATTTTTTCGTGTGTGAATTAGGTTGCGTGATTTTTGGTATGACACCCAGAAAAAAGCAAAAAAAAACAGCGAGGGATAAGGGGTTCCAAGGCTGGAACGATGTTGCGGTTTGGAGGGATTTCAAACCAATATACATCCCGGAAGATATATGGCCGCACTATCTTTAGCATGTGACGTCTGAGCGGTTCACTCGACGCTCACAGTCCGGTGCTGGCAACCGGAATCGGCCAATTCATGGCTCGGTGACAACGCACACCGGCGGCTCCGTTCCGTTTTTTGCACATGCGAAACGGATGGTAAGATTAATTTAAATGAAATATATCGTTCAATTAATTTGTTGTTAATACATTTTTTTCATTATAGGCTACGTCTCTTGGACGTGAGCCGAGCCCTATGGAACTGTTTGTGGAGACACACGTGCGAAGTCATGACCGCCAAAAGGGGACGCAACAGTTCGTTGACAACCGTGCTCAACATTTTGTGGTATGTTTGTTCAACCATTTTATTTTGTAAGTTATTATTATGTTTATTGAATTGAATATGATGATTATTTTTTTTTTCAGGAGACCTATAATAATCGGTTGAGGGAGAGATACGGGGACGATCCTTCGACCCATCCGGAATTCGATCCGGATTTGTGGATGGAGGCTGGATCGTTAGGTGGACCCGATAAAAATCGGGTTTACGGGCTCTCCAACACTACCGCGGCCAACTTGCGGTCGACCGGTACTGCTTCAACCGCTGGGAGCTCCCAATCTGTATCGAGCTCCCAATCTAAAGAGTTTGTAGCCTTGCAGCAAAGATGCGACCACCTATCACAGGCATACACACAACTCAAAGAAGAGCAAAGATTGGCGAACGAACAACACAGAGCAGAGTCTGAACAACAAAGAGCGGCCTATAAAGAGCTTCGTCAAATGGTCATGAACATGACACAAGGTAGAACAACTTGATGTTGGTGCAGTCTGGCTATAAAAATTACACAGGGATTTACCGACGGAAAAACTCCGTCGGCATTGGACAGTGTCTGCCACCATCACCGACCATCACCGATGGAACTAATCCGTCGGTATAAATTTACCGACGGAAATATTCGATCGGTATCAAATATCACCGACACTTTTGCCGACGGAGTTAGTCCGTCGGTATTTTCATAACACCGACGGAAAATATTCCGTCGGTATATTCCAAGCGGGAAACTTTTTTTTTTTGGCGCGCACGGTCCGTCGGTAAAACCATCGATAAAAGTTTTTTTTGTATTTCCGACCGATATAGCGACGGAATGTGGAATCATCGACAAAAGGTATTCCGACGGGAGTATTCCGTCGGTAATATAGTCGGTAAATAATTTACCAACGAACGTTATATCACACACCGACAGAATATGTCCGTCGGTAAAACTGTGAAATCTTGTAGTGATTCTACATTTCTCTTGATTCTCTATCATCTCTACCTCTTCATTGTCACTTACAGCCTCAATCCTTAACTCTCCTAGAGTTAGCATTCTTGCAACCTTTTGATCAAATTCAATGCATTCATCAATGTGATGCCCTTTCTTTTTATGGAAAGGGAAAAAGTTACTTTCCCCTGTGCAGTACTCAGTCGATTCTTCCAAATGTCCAGACTGCACCAACATCAAGTATAGCTTGGCCATAGTCACTTTCAACACCCTCTTTTTGCTACCAATCTCCATGGTATTCACTCCTCCCCTACTATCAACATGTTTAGGTAAAGGGTTTGAATTCTTATTAGGCGAATCCTCAAAAGTGACCCATCCCACTTTGATCAGTTGCAACACCTTTCTTTTAAAAGCAAAGCAAGACTCAATGCTATGGCCCGCGTGACCAGCATGGTATTCACAAGTCACCTCGGGGTTGTACCAGGGAGGGAAAGGTGGTTGCATAGGTGGTATAGGTAGGGGAGCTATCTGCCCAATACTCAACAGCTTGGCATACAACTCTTTTAAGGTTATTGGTAAAGGAGGTAGTTGTTCTTCTGATGGTTGGTTATCTTTTCTTTGGTAATTGCTGTGGTTATTTGCTGGGAATTTTATTTGATTGGGTTGGTTTGGAATGGGGGGTTTGGAAAAGTTAATACTAGTGACTCGGGTGGTAGGTGTTTGGTAGTTTTTGCTTCTCCTTTCTAGGTTATTCACCTCATTTTCTTTCTTCTTTCCAATGAAACCTCTCTTCTCTATAGGTTCTGCAATTCTCCCACTTCGGATTCCTTGTTCAATCCTCTCAGCAATCCGCACTACATCATAGAAATGTTGTGCTAAACTACCCATAAGGTGTTCATAGTATAGAGCCTTAAAAGTATTAGCAAACAACGTCACCATTTCTGTCTCTATTAGCGGAGGTTGTACATTGATAGCTTGGTCACGCCACCTTTGAGCATAAACCCTCACAGACTCTTGAGTTCCTTTCTCCATGGTAATCAGACTGGTCCTATCAGGAGCAATCTCAAGATTAAACTTGTATTCCTTTAAGAAAGCAACTGCCAGGTCCGTCCACTTCTTGATCCTAATGTTGTCTAACCTCATATACCAACTGAGGGCCAATCCGATCAGGCTATCCTGGAAGAAGTAAATTAACATTTTATCATCGTGGATAACCTCTGCCATTTTGTTATAGTAGGAGCGGAGATGGGTCTTTGGGCATTCCATCCCAGTATACTTAACAAACTCTGGCACTCTAAACTTCTTTGGAATAACAATGTTAGGCACTAAACATACTTCAGCGGCCCTAATTGGGTCAAACAAATCATTTCCTTCAATTGCCCTTAGCCTCTCTTCTAGTGCAGTCCACTTATCATCTCCTTCATGATTAGAGAATTTAAAGTCATGTGGATCTTCGTTTGTTAAATCTATTGTAATAAGGATTAGGACTCTGCTTAGTTGGTGTATTTGCCCCTATGTTTATAGGTGCGACAGGAATTTGAGCTGCTGCTGGTGCTTCATTAGGTTGAGTAGACATTCCCTCTCCATCTCTAGCTCTTAATATCTGCTCTAACATACTGGTTAAGTGCGCCACATCATTCCGAACTCCTTCAAGTTCTCTTTGGTACCGAGCTTCTGGTTGTGACCTTTCTTCGTTTTCCATTCTTGTTTTTTGTCGAGTGTTGTGGATTCTAGAAGGGGGACCTATGTTTCTTAATCTGCAGATGCATGCATAGATGTATGAGAAAAATGTATGATTGTGATGGATGCATGATTGAAAAATGCATGTTTTATTGGGTATGGATGCAGCCTTTTTTTTTTGTGAACGAATAACAGCCATCACATTATAAGCATTCCCTTGTCACATTGTTTTGATAGGAGTTTTGCCTTTTGAGTTGTTTGCTTGAATCATGTTCACCAAGAGACAGATTTTTGCATAAGAAGATGGGTCAATGCCCTTTTCATTAACGCTTGGATAAAAATACATTTAGAAATAAAAGAAATACAACATGCTAATCCCTTTCCTCCCTAAACTCTTTAGCCAAAGGTAAGAAAGCAAAGCCGCGGTTCTCAATCTTCCCTAGAAAGGCATCAGTTTCAGCTAGGCTTCGGCGATAGCGAATGATGTCTCCTCCCACATTCCGCGCATTGATTCTAACAATTCGAGCATGTGCAGCAGCTTCGTCCATTTGCTCATCTGTTTTGGTCATTTTTTCTATGAGCAACATGTTGGTTCAAAGCAATGTTGTTGGCGTCGATTTGATCTTTGTGCTTTTCCATTGCTACTAGCTTCTCGTCTAAATACTTCGACTTTTCACGTTCTTTGTCAAGCTTTATCCTCATAACTTTTATCTCATTCTTCTTGACTGCTAACTTTGCTTTAACATCCTCGAATCCTCCCCTTTCGCTTTCCAACTCCATATATTTCTTATTCAAATCCTCATACTTCCTAATCCTATCCATCAATTCGAATTGCACTTGCGCAAATTTTTCTTGGTAATATTCTGCACTTTCTTGGCAATCGCTAAAGTCCATTTCCATTGCTTCAAGTTCAGAGCAACTTTGCATCCAATCCAAACTCAAACCTTTAAGCTCCTTCTCACTTCCTTCCCTAGCAATCTTCTCCTCAACCAACTTTAACTCAAGCTTTGTTATTTTCGCATCTCTAGACTGTATTTGCTCATCTAGAAATGTTCTTCTTTTATCCTCTTTTAGCATCATTTCTTCCAACATTGCCTTGTCTTTTCTGCTCTTGCTCAACTCTATTCTCAGTTTTTCCACTTGCCTTCTCAATTCTTCTTCACTGCTAACCCTCTTTCTCTTAATAGGCTCCTCTACAGTTTGAGAAGATTTGACTTCTACACAAGGCATGGCTGAAGCAGCTGAATCATCTTCAATGTTCACCCTTTTTCTCTTAATAGGCTCCGCTACAGCTTGAGGAGATTTAACTTCTACGCAAGGCGTGGCTGAAGCAGCTGAGTCTCTCCATTTTACATATCCTTCGCTCACACTTGGATCTCTTAACCCTTCTATCTCCACCAACACTAGATGCTTCCAATCTTGTTTGATGATCTCCAAAACCTCTTCTGCCATGGGATCTTTGAACAAACCAGAGAATTGAGCAATTCCCGTAGTCCTGGGAACGAACTGCATGCCCCCAAGTTGTCTTACCACTAAGGCAGGAGCATAACTCACATAACCCGTAATCCCCACCAATGGTACCCAATGCCTTTGTCCACAACTCATTAGGACCTTCACTGTCGTTACCCATGGGGCCCTCCACTTAAAATTGCTATTAGGTAAACCTTCCAATTTATCAACCCAACCCTGGTTGTCTAGATCTCCCCATTCTTCTTCTTCTACTAACTTTAGGGGTTTTTGGGTGAACCACCAAAAATTATTGAAGACAAGTTTCTTTGTTTCGATATGGCTAACCATCCAAATATACAACAGTTGTGTGCAGCATCTCATTGCTCCTTTTCCGGCCCTCCTACAATGGTTAAGTGTCAAAATTGTTTCGGCTAAAATAGTAGCCACAGGATTGATTTGTGTATTCTCATACTCCACGTAAGCAGCAGCGGCCTCCAAACTCACTAAACCAATCTGACTTGGGAACAACACAAGGCCAAATATACCTAGGGCAATCAATCTCTCTTTTTCTACTACTGACTTCTTTTCCAATTCTAGCATCCTCCATTTCAAACCGGTACCATTCTTTTCCAGAAGCTTTTCCAAGTGGAGATTCTGAGTAGTTTTGACAGTTCAGGGATGATCTTATCGGATCTTAAAGGAGAATAAATCCGATACAGGTTGTTGGGAAACTCGGTCAGCAATCCATATTCCTCAATCGTGGGGCACAAGTCTATGCTTCCAAAGGAAAAACATTGATAGTCTGGATCCCAAAAATGAACTAAAGCTCGCACAGCTGGGCTTAAAACTTCTACCTTTGCAATTTCCATCAAACGTCCGTAGTTCCTAAAAAATGCATCTTTATCCACATTCTAAAAATGAGTCGTTAATTTGTTCACCTCATTCAATATGCAATTTAGGTTCTTGATTGGTGACATCTTCTTAACATCGCTTCTAAGGCAGTCTCCTTCAGTCAATTGTGACAGTTCAGAATTTTTTCCATACTCTACGATGGAAGATTTAGTGATGATGGCCATTTCGTTCACAAATCCTGCAATTCAAAAATGCATAGGGTTTAGACTTGTTTTGATGCAAAAGATATATTGGAACATACACCCTAAGGATAGGTTCTAGTTCCTCTACGTGAGACATAGGGTAGGTTTACTACTGGGTCTCTAAAAGAGGGTCTCTTGCTGTTCCAGTGACCACCTTCGTAAAGGCGATATGGAGGTTTAGCAGATAGTGGGATGGTACATGTACCAATCACAATCAGTCTAAACACTCAGCAAAGAGTTAGGGTTTACACAAACTTAAACCTTGACTCAAGTCATAAGGCAAGCTGCTAGTCCCCCACTTATTCTTAAAGTTACATGTGTGTGCACTCCAAAACATAATAATAATAATAAAGTGATGCATGACTATGCCATGTATGATAGAATGTAAAGATATATGCTAAAGCTTTTAAACAAAGCATCATAAGAAAACAAAAACCAATAACACATAGCATAAACAAACAAACAAATCAAGCTTAGTCCAAGGGTCCCCAGTGGAGTCGCCATTCTATCGCACCCCTAAAAAATAAATCCAATAGCGGGTTCGACTGGCGATTTTTCTTTTTGTTTTCCTGATTTGGTTCTTTGTAGTCGCCACCTAGTATTTTGGTCACTAGGAACCCTAACTGGTCTTTTAGAGATTCTAAGGTAAGGGACTGATTGCGTAAAGGGAAGGTATTAGCACCCCTAGTACGCCCTACCTAAGGTAAGCTGCTTGGTGTTTGGTTTGCTCTTATAATCTATGGTGTTGGTGTTTTCTAGTCTCGTCAATTTATTTTGGATAGAAATCTAAGGAGATTCCATGTGCTTTGAAAGCTCATTTTTCCCTTAGTATTTCAAGAGTTTGTGACTCGTAAATCGTGGGGTAAAAAAGAAATTAAAATTTTGAAATGTCCTCGATTATAATCAAGGCTTCTTTCAAGAATGTGTGCGGATTTATTACTCCCAATAATATTTTGGATATTCATCCTTTTAAGGATTTCTTTATCCAAACATTAACGGTAAATAATAAATGAATTTCCTCCCTAAAAATAAGATTTTTATAGTTTTTGGAATATTGGCCAATACCCTTTGGAGTTTTACAAACATGTTGTAAAATCCAGAAATGCAAGAAAATAATTTGTGTTTAAGAAATCAATGCGAAAACACATTTTTAAAGCTTCCAATATATTTTTTTTTGTAAAAGGAACAGTCAAAACATGTTAGAGTATTGGCCGTATGCAACACGCAAGAAAACATTTTTTTTGTAAATTTTTTTTTTTTTACGAAAACGGGTATTTTAAACACTGAATTTGTATCTCCACGGTATAAAAATACAAACCAATATAAAAAACAAATTATAAACAAAATGTGGAGGAAAAATCAACAATATTTTTAAGGAAATTTTTTAGAATTTTTGAAAGCAAACAGACATTTTTTATCTTTGAAAATCTGGATGTCTTGACCAAAACCGGGTATTTTAAACACTGAATTTGTATCTCCACAGTATAAAAATACAAACCGATGAATATAAAATATATATATATATATATATATATATATATGAGAAGAAAACAACAATATTTTTTAGACTTTTTGGATTTTTTATTTTTATTTTTTAAAAAATATATATATATACATGCATAGTATAATATAATAAATATAATAATATATAATATAATTTAATAAATATATTAATATATTAAGTGGGCTGGGCCGGCCCACCTAAGCTGGGCCAGACCCAGCCCCAAAAGTCGTTGGGCCAAACTTGGCCCTAAAGAGAATGGCCCGATCTCGGCCCAACAAACTAATTAACCTCGGTCTGGGCCGGACTCAGCCCAGACCGCCGGATTGGGCCAGAATCCCTCTGCCCTGTCCTACATAGTTCTGGGCCAGACACCATCTGGCCCAGAGAAGGAAAAAAAAAGAGCACGAGAACGATTCTGCATGCAGGAGGCAAAAGTGATGCAGGTTTCGGAAAAAAAATGCAAGGGGGAAAGGAAGCGTACCTGGCGCGGCGGAGATGGTGGCTTGCTGGCGGTGTTGCGGAGGAGGCGGTGGCAGCGTCCTAGCTCACGGACGGCGACTCCTCTCGGTGATTTCCAAACAATCCGGCGACGCCTTCTCGATTCGTTTTCTTCGTTTTTGTTTTCTAAATTCTCTCCCAGCGTCAAACTTTCACTCTTCTCTTGGTTTTTTTTTCCAGTTGCTCTCTCTCCTCGGTTGGGCATTTCTCTCTCTTCCTCTCTCTCTTTGTTTTTTTAGTTTTCTTCGGGTTCCTTTTCTTTTCTTTTCTTTTCGTCCCTTGTTCTCTCTTTCGGTTCTCTATTTATAGAACCAGTGAGCGTGGCTTCACCATGGAGCCAAGGAGCGGGTCGAGGAGCGGCTGGTCCGGGAGCGGCTGTCCAGGCGGGCCTCCCTCGGCTTCGGCAGCGCGGCGGGTGGTCGGCCAATGTCTTTTGTCGGTGGCCCACCGGTGTGGGGCCTCGGTTGGTCGGTGGCAAGAGGGACCTGCAACAAATAATAAAAAAAACTTCTTTTTTCCTTCTTCCCCACTGCATGTTCGGGGGAAGAAGAAAGGTGAATAGTGCCGTTCAAAACGGCACCGTTCGGTCTTCTCTTTTTTTCTTTTTTCTTTTTTCTTTTTTCATTTTATTCATGAAATGGCGTCGTTTTGGAGAAAACGCGCCGTTTCATTTTAAAAAAAAATAAAGCGCCAGAACATTTGTTTTTGAATCAGTCCTTAATTTATCATTTGTTCTATTAAGTCCTTCAATCGAGTCCTGATTTTAAGAATATAATTCAATTGCGTCCCTGCCAAATTCGGTCCATACCCCTATAGTTGGCCGTGTTTTTCACTTTGGTCCTTGGCCTCTGATTTTCACAATTAAGCCCCTAATTGATCAATAAACTTCCAATTTCTTCAATTAAGCCCCTGAATCAATTCCAAACAGCCCCCTCTATCTTTGCGCCTTCTCCAAAATGGTCCCTGGTTTCGGATTTTCACAATTAATTCCCTAATTGGCCATTAAACTTCAATATTTATGCAATTAAGCCCCTGATTTGACCTAATAAATTCCTAAAAAATATATTTTGGCCCCAGAACTTAAATTTCTTCTAATTAAAGCCCAAATTGACTTAAAAATCAATTTTTCTTGCAATCAAATCTTCTATAAATTCAAATTAAAATCCAATTAAGTCCATAAACATCTAAATTTGGGCATTTCTCCTCAAAATTCAAATTTTCCTTCTCAATAGGGCTTTCATCCTTCAAGAATATACTGTCAAAAATTCAATCCTTGTATTTTTAAATTCCTTGACCAATTTTCTGACTGTTTTCTGAGCGCTTCTGCCTCCTGTTATTTTTTCTAACCTCTTTTGGCTATTTATTTTATTTTTCATGGGGACCCAAAAATGGGTTACAACACTCTCCAACAAAAATACAGAGGTGCTGACAGAATCAAAAAGATTCGTCTTCAATCTTTACGAGGTGAATTTGAATTATTGCAAATGAAGTCCTCAGAATCTATTTCTGATTATCACATAAGACTTATGGTGATAGTCAATCAGATGAGGAGAAATGGAGAAGCCATCACAGATTCTCGAATTACTGAAAAACTTTTGAGATCCCTAGATCCAAATTTTGATTTTGTTGTTGTCGCCATTGAAGAGTCCAAAGAAGTGGACAAGTTGACAGTGGATGAAGTTATGAGTTCTTTGCAAGCTCATGAGCAAAAGATTGTAAAGAGAAATGGAGATAAGGCCATTGAGCATGCCTTACAAGCAAAGTTGTCTCTCAAGGACAAATATGAGCAAGGGGAGACTTCAACAAGTGGATATACCACTCAAGCAGGAAGTCAACAATCCACAGGAGGATTTCAGAGATTCCAAGGAAGAGTATCTTGGAATACAGGCTTTAGAGGAAGAGGTGGTAGAAACACCACCAGAGGAGGTCGAGGACAACAAGCATTCACTCCTAGAGGAAGAGAAGGCGGTTACAATAACCATGACAAGAGGAATATCCAGTGTTATAGTTGCAATCAATTTGGGCACTATAGCACTGAATGTCGAAGGAAAGCCCCGTTAGAGATACGTGAGCAAGCCAACTATGCAGAGAAAGATGACAGAGAAGCAGCTGCATTACTTATCCAACAAGAACTTGGTGAGAAACAAGAGAATATATGGTATCTAGATACTGGAGCCAGCAATCACATGTGCGGCCACCGAGAGTTATTTGGTGATCTAGATGAGACCATTCAAGGTCTAGTTACTTTTGGAGATACCTCAAAAGTTCCATTCAAAGGTAAAGGCAACATCCCAATCAAGTTGAAGAATGGCGATCACAACTACATCGCCGATGTTTATTATGTCCCAGACATAAAGTAGAACTTGATCAGCATAGGTCAACTTATGGAGAGAGGTTATACTCTTTGGTCAAAGAATTGTCATCTGACAATTAGAGACTACAATGGGAGATTAATTGCCTATGTGAAAATGTCCAAGAATAGGATGTTTCTTTTGAACATCCAGTATGATGCAACAAGGTGTTTGAGTGTCATCACCAACAGTGAAGAATGGCTTTGGCACCTAAGGTTTGGACATCTAAATTTCACGAGTCTGAAGATGCTAGCAAACAAGAAGATGGTCAAAGGTATGCCTCGCATTGATCATCCAGATGAAGTCTGTGAGAGTTGTGTCCTCAGAAAACATCACAGATCCAGTTTTGCTAAAGAAGTCAACTGGAAAGCAAAGAGGCCACTAGAGTTAGTGCACACAGATGTGTGTGGCCCAATAAAGCCTATGTCGACTAGACAAAATAGGTACTTCCTTACTTTTATTGATGATTTTAGCAGAAAGACGTGGATATACTTTTTGAAGAGGAAGTCAGAAGTATTCAATTGTTTTAAAGATTTTAAAGCAATTGTGGAGTAGGAAAGTGGCTATAAGATCAGAACCGTGAGATCTGATCAAGGTGGAGAATATACAACAAATGACTTTGAAGCCTATTGTACACCACAACTAAATGGTGTAGCTGAGAGGAAGAATCGAACGATTCTTGACATGGCCAGAAGTCTGCTCAAAGCAAAGAAGTTGCCCAAGCAATACTGGGCTGAAGCTGTATCATGTGCAGTGTATCTACTGAATCGCTGCCCAACTAGAAGTTTGCAAGGTGTCACTCCGGAAGAAGCATGGAGTGGTCACAAACCAAGTGTTGCTCATCTACGAGTCTTTGGTTGTGTGGCATATGCAAATATCCCAGATGCAAGAAGGACAAAGCTAGATGATAAAAGCGAGAAATGCATCTTTGTCGGATATGGTGAAAGAAGGATGGGATACAAGCTATATAATCCCATCACGAAGAAGGTAATTATGATTAGAGATGTTATCTTTGAAAAAGATAAATCTTGGGAATGGAATGATGATCAAGAAGCAGTCAAATGGATCAACACTGATTTGATCCTTGAAGGTGAAGAAGTACCAACAGTACTTGTAGAAGAACTGATTGTGCCAGCAGCTGAACCACAAAGTCCGGTACACAGATTCCCTGTATTCAACAGGAGGAACACACTAGAATCATCATCATCAATGTCGCACGTGTACGACGGTGCGGCGATCGTCCGATGCACCAACCTTTCATGAGGGTGTGGTATGTCTATTTGGCGTGGAAAATATGGTGAGACAAGGAGTTCTTTGTCTCTAAGCTAAAAATGGACCGGGAGTCGCCACCTAGTATTCTGGTTACTAGGAACCCTTACTGGTCTTTAGAGATCAGGTACAGAGACTGGTTGTGTAAAGGGAAGGTGTTAGCACCCCAACTACGCCCTACCTAAGGTAGGCTGCATTGTTTCGTCTAATAAAATCTAAGTCATGTTATGGATTCCTATTGTCCAGAATATGCATTACATGTAATGTCGTACCTCGGGTTCTATTGTCCAAACAAAAAAATGAATTAAATATCCAGAATACGCATTACGTGTAATGTCATATCCCGGATGCTCAGAGATAAACAAAATAAAAATTTTTGTTTTTTTTGAAATTTTGGCCAATGTTCTCTTAACTTTAATAAACTGGTTATTAAAGCCAAAATGCATGCTAAAACATTTTTTTTTTGGTGTATGAAAAAAATACAATATGAATTTTTAGTTTTGAGACACTTGGCCGTATGCACAAAAAAAAAACATTTTTTTTTTATTTGTTTTTATATTCTTGAAAGTCGAAAACCGGGTATTTCAACACCGAATTTGTATATTGTGATGTAAAATACTACCCGATATTAATCAAAATGACATAAAAACTACGTGGAAAAATTATAAATGAAACAAATATTTTTTTGATTTTTTTTTGAATGGGCGGGGTGAACAGTACCGTATGAACAGTACCACGGGACGAAAACGGGGTATTTTAATACCGGATTTATATTTTTTTTCCAACATAAAAAATGCTGCTTGATATTAATCAAAAATACACGGGAAACTTGTAAAATTACAAAAAAAAAACAAAAAAACCAATTTAATTAACAAAAATAAATAAATAAAAACTGGGCCGGATCTAGCCCATCCATCCTGGGATGGGCCTGACCCGACCCATATACTGTGGGCTGGACTCAGCCCAGCCGCGTGGGCTGGGCTGATGTTCCAGCCCACCAACCAAAAGGCTGGTTACTGTGTTAGCCACACAGTAACCAGCAAATAATAAGGTAGTTACTGTGCCCAGCACAGTAACTACCGAATTATTTTCATTCTTTGCTGCAGAACATGATTCACGTTCTGCATGCAAAGAATGAAAAAAAAAAAACCACTGAATGTATAAACGAAAGGCAACAGGGGGGAAGACGAGTACCTGGAATGGTGGCGACGCTGGCGGCAGCGGAGGCGGCAGAGGCGGTGTAGTCGGCGACTGTCCTCTTTCTTTCTCTCCTCTGTTTCTGTTCACCGTCACCTTGGGTCAGTTTTTCTCGTTGTTCCTTCTCTCTGTTCTGCTACTCTTCTTCCTCTATCTTCTTCTTCAGTTTCCTTCCTCTCTTCTACAACCCCTCTTTCACGTTGTTCTCAGCTTTCTTCTCCCTTTCGGTCCCTCTCCAAAAGCTTGGTTCTCTCTCTCTCCCTCACAGTTTTCTTTCAAAAATCTGTCAGCCCTCCCCTCTGTTTTTCTCTTCTTTTTTCCTTCTTCCTCCCCTTTCTTCTCCTGCTGTTCCCCCTCCATTTATAGCCCGTGAACATGTGTTTTTTTCTTCTCATCGTGGGGTCATACGGCGGCTGGTCGGGCGTGGCTGTCCAGGTGTGCCTCCCTTAGTTTCGGCGGTGCGGTAGGTGGTCGGCCAATCGGTGGGCTGGAGGGACCAACGCCATAAAATATACATTCTTTTTTTTTCCTTCTTTACTGCTGTATGTTAGGCGGGGAAGAAAGGGGAACAGTGCCGTTCAAAACGGCGCCGTTTAGCCCTTTTCTGTTTTTTTTTTTTTTTTTTATAGTATGAAACGGCGTCGTTTTGAATAAAACACGCCGTTTCATTTAAAAAATGGCGCCAGAACGCGCTAAATTCCAAATTAGCCCTCAATCATCTTTTTCTTTTCAATTGCGTCCCTACCAATTTCGGTCCCTGCCCCCATAGTTGGCCGCGTTTTTCACTTTGGTCCTTGGCCTCTGATTTATGCAATTTAGCCCTTAATTGATCAATAAACTTCTAATTTCTTCAATTAGGCCCCTGAATCAATTCAATACAGCTCCCTCTATATTCACGCCTTTTCCAAATTGGTCCCTGGTTTCGGATTTTCGCAATTAAACCCCTAATTGGCCATTAAACTTTCAAATTCATGCAATTAAGCCCCTGATTTGGCCTAATAAATTCCTAAAAAATATATTTTAGCCCCAGAACTTAAATTTCTTCTAATTAAAGCCCAAATTGATTTAAAAATCAATTTTTCTCGCAATCAAAACCCCTAAAAAAACCATTAAAAATCCAATCATGTCCATAAACCTCCAAATTTAGGCTGTTTCCTCAAAAATTCAAATTTTCCTTCTAAATAGGGCTCCCATCCTTCAAGAATATACTGCCAAAAATCCAATCTTTGTATTTTTAACCTCCTGGACCAATTTTCTGACCATTTTCTGAGCGCTTCCCCCCCTTGTTATTTTTCTAATCTCCTTTGGCTATTTATTTATTATTATTATTTTTTTTTTTTTTTTGGACCCAAAAATGGGTTACAACAATCAACACCAACATCAGCATCCTCATCAGAAGGACCAAGAAGGATGAGAAATCTTGAAGAGCTGTACGATGCCACTCAAGTCATGGAAGATACAACTTTATTTTGTGTCTTTGCAGATAGTGACCCATTAAGCTTCAATGAAGTTGTCATAGAAGAGAAGTGGATAAAAGCAATGGATGAAGAAATACATGCCATTGAGAAGAATGATACCTGGAAGCTGACTGATCTAACAGAAAACAAGAAAGCAATAGGTCTCAAATGGGTCTACAAGACGAAGAAGAATGTAAAAGGAGAAATGCAAAGATACAAAGCCAGATTAGTGGCTAAAGGCTACAATCAGAGAGAAGCCATTGAAGGGAGAAGTATTTATTAGACTAAAATTAATGCTTGGCATGAAATCCCTCGATTGAGTTTAAAGGGGAGATTTGTTGAACTTAAACTCAATCTCGAAGGTCAAGGAAGGCAACCACCGCCCAGCCAGCCACCAACTGTCACCGACCAGCCACCAGCTGCCACCGCCTAGCCGCATGCCGCTAGCCGCCTTCACACCTGAAACTTTGATTTTTCGTATTCTCAATTTGTGTATAAATAGGCTGCTAAGCTTATGTTATTTAGTGTAGAGAGTTTAGAGAGAAACACTAGATATAGAGAGAGAGGACGTGTATTAAGCTTTTATGTTGTTGTAAGCTTTGTGTTTCTGTAATAAAACTTTGTGTTTTATCCCCTTTGAGTGTTTCAAAGCTACCACCAGTGATTTCTCCCACCAACACTGTTGCCATCTTAAGTTCATCATGAGCACGAAGAAGTTGAGCTTGGGCAACTGCTAAGGACCTTGCATGTCCATACTCCTTCCTCATTCCCTAGATGAAATAGAAATAGTGCTAGTTTAAATATGTCAATTACTTTAAATATAAAAAATGCTTGCATTCAATATTAATAATGATTTGCTCATTCAATACAGTCCTAGTGTAGAAGTTTCCACAACAAAAAGAAAAAAAGAACATCAGTTGCCCCATATGAACCCATATGTCCACTTTATATGACATGATTCTGCAGCCCATTTGTGAGCATCAGTTTTAGTAAATATTGTGATTAGCAGCGTGGAATGTACTAGAATATCCTTTCCATCCATTAACTTAGAGCTCTGGGTTGGACTTTGTAATAAAGACAGACTGGCCACAAAGATCAGTTGCTGGATTACACTGCCCATTATGAGGGACTGATTAGGCATCATGAAAGTGACCTGATAGATGACAAAAACAAATATTTGATGACTTTTACAATACTTAGGACAGAGTTTCACTCGGTATCCAGTAAGTTTAATTCTTAAGCTACTACCCCTCCCTGCATGTTCTGTGCCCCAAGGATTATAAAGATGGGCGTCTAAAAACAACCTAGCTCACCACCACTGGTGATTAAAATTTGGCATTGCTAAAATGAGATGAGCCGCCTATCTGTTGACTTGTGCTTTGCAAGCTCCAATCAAGTGATAAGAGTCTTAAAAAATATACAACCATATATGCTGGAGTAAGATTCATAGGCTAGTTCACATAAGAACAGCCATTCAGTCTGACAACCATGTCCATTGACGGATGGCCATGAGGAATCTCCAGAATTAAACATCTGGTAGATGAAAGATGGTTTAGTTTGACCTATTGAGGTAAGGAAACTTACCATCACTGTTTCTCCAGTCTTTCTTTTCTTCGATTCTTCATTCAAATCACTAGATGGCAGTAAATTTTTCTTTTGGCGGTCTAAATTCCAGTAGTAACGATTTTTCTCAGAGTTCCTTTTTTGCAGATTCACTGCCTCTTCAGTAGATGTAATAATGCCTCCATGTAATTTGTTAAGACCAAATAACCCTCTCCCCCTTCTTCAACGTACGAAATAGTCAAACAAATATAAAAATGTGATCACAGTGAATCCCCTCTCCCCCTTCTTCAACATACTAAATAGTCAAACATCAAAGTAAACAGGCAGTTGACTAACATACCTGAAATGATTCCCTCGAATTCACAAAGAACACATGTGGGACCATCGTCAATAGCTTGGCATATTCGACAATGTCTCACACGTTCAATATCCTCTTCCTTTGGGTTCGCCATTGTTTGTGTTGAATATTAAACTCAACATCCAGAAGGCCAAGGAAGGCAACCACCGACCAGCCACCAGTCGCCGACCAGCCGCCAGCCACCAGCCGCAGCCGCCAGCCGCCTCCACACCCGCAGCCGCCAGCCGCCTTCACATTTGAAGGTTGAATTTTCTTGTTTTGAATTCGTGTATAAATAGAGTGCCCAGCTTATGTTATTTGTGTGGAGAGAATTGAGAGAAACACTAGAAAGAGAATAGAGAGAGAGGGCGTGTAATTGTTAAGCTTTTATGTTAATTGTAAGCTTCGGATTTTGTAATAAAACTTTGTGTTTTATCCCCTCTTAGTGTTTCAAAGCCACCACCAGTGGTTTCTCCCACCAACAATTGGTATCAGAGCCCCGTTCGTCAGAAAACAGAAGAGTTTTGGGGTATATCCGAATTTTCAAAATTGTCAAAAACAAGTTTTGATCCTTCTACACTGTAGAGGTCATCAAGACGAACTCACTGCCGCAAGAATCAGCCTGATCGGAGACGGAGGTAGCCCACACGCGCCGCCTAAAGATTCTGCACAGACGACCAGGCACAGCCACGCGCGCCAGAGGTTGAAGACGACTGACGTGCACGCACGCCATATTTGAGCCGTTTAAGCCGCCTAAGATGAGCGTCAGCTGAGCCGATAGCCGAGCCGTACTCCGCGCCGAGCCGAGCCGCTTTCCAGTCGCAGCCGAGCCCACAGAATATTCCTGGAATATTCTCAGTTCAACCCAGCGAGCCGCTCGCCGTACAGAATTGGTTTTTTGACCGGTTCACCCATTTTCTGACCCTATTTCAACAAAGTCAGACCGGTTCCCGACTATTTGGACCATTCCGGATCGATCTACAGTGTCTGTTTGGTCAAATTCGGTTCCCAGAAAGGTGATATAGTCATTTAAAGAGAAAAATGACTACAGAATGTACACATACACTCATCCCGAAGCTGACCAAAGACAACTATGATAGTTGGTGCATCAGATTGAAAGCATTTCTTGGTTCACAAGAGTGTTTGGATATTGTACAAACTGGTTATGATGAACCAGAGTCCAAAGAAAGAGAAGATGCTTTACAAGAGGCACAGAAGCAAACCCTAAAAGTCAACAGAAAGAAGGACAACAAAGCAAAGACCATCATCTATCAAGGTCTTGATGAAGATACATTCGAGATCATAGCTTCCGCTGAAACGTCACATGATATATGGGAGGCTCTCCAACAGAAATACAAAGGTGCTGACAGAATCAAGAAGATTCGTCTTCAATCTTTGCGAGGTGAATTTGAGTTATTGCAAATGAAGTCCTCGGAGTCTATTTCTGATTATCACACAAGGATTATGGTGATAGTCAACCAGATGAGGAGAAATGGAGAAGCCATCATCGACTCTCGAATTACTGAGAAAATTTTGAGATCCCTAGATCCAAAATTTGATTTTGTTGTTGTCGTCATTGAAGAGTCCAAGGAAGTGGACAAGTTAACAGTTGATGAGCTTATGAGTTCTTTGCAAGCTCATGAGTAGAAGATTGTAAAGCGAAATGGAGATAAGGCCATCGAGCATGCCTTACAAGCAAAGCTGTCTATCAAAGACAAATATGAGCAAGGGTAGACTTCATCAAGTGGATACACCACTCAAGCAGGAAGTCAACAATCCAGAGGAGGATTCCAGAGATTCCAAGGAAGAGGTTCTTGGAATACAAGCTTTAGAGGAAGAGGTGGCAGAAACACCACCAGAGGAGGTAGAGGACAACAAGCATTCACTCCTAGAGGAAGAGGAGGCGGTTACAATAACTGTGACAAGAGGAACATACAATGTTATAGTTGCAATCAATTTGGGCACTATAGCACTGAATGCAGAAGGAAAGCTCCATTAGAGATACGTGAGCAAGTCAACTATGTAGAGAAGGATGATAGAGAAGAAACTGCATTTCTTGTCCAACAAGGACATGATGAGAAACAAGAGAATATATGGTATCTAGATACTGGAGCCAGCAATCACATGTGCGGCTACCGAGAGTTATTTAGTGATCTAGATGAGACCAACCAAGGTCTAGTTACTTTTGGAGATACCACAAAGGTTCCATTCAAAGGTAAAGGCAGCATCCCAGTCAAGTTGAATAATGGCGATTCCAGCTACATCGCCAATGTCTATTATGTCTCAGCCATAAAGCAAAACCTGATCAGCTTAGGTCAACTGTTGGAGAGAGGATATACTTTTTACTCGAAGAATTGTCATCTGGCAATTAGAGACAACAATGGGAGATTAATGGCCTACGTGAAAATGTCCAAGAATAGGATGTTTCCTTTGAACATCCAGTATGATGCAACAAGGTGTTTGAGTGCCATCACCAACAGTGAAGAATGGCTTTGGCACTTGAGGCTTGGACATCTGAATTTCACAAGTCTAAAGATGCTAGCAAGCAAGAAGATGGTCAAAGGTTTGCCTCACATTGATCATCCAGATGAAGTCTGTGAAAGTTGTGTCCTCAGCAAACATCAAAGATCCAGTTTTGCCAAAGAAGTCAACTGGAGAGCAAAGAGGCCACTGGAGTTAGTGCACACAGATGTGTGTGGCCCAATAACACCTATGTCAACTGGATAAAATAGGTACTTCCTCACTTTTACTGATGATTTTAGTACAAAGACATGGATATACTTTCTGAAGAGGAAGTCAGAAGTATTCAATTGTTTTAAAGATTTTAAAGCAATTGTGGAGAAGCAAACTGGTTATACGATCAGAACAGTGAGATCTGATCAAGTTGGAGAATATACAGCAAATGACTTTGAAGCCTATTGTACACAACAAGGCATCAGACATTAGACGACACCAACTTATACACCACTGCTGAATGGTGTAGCATAAAGAAAGAATCGCACGATTCTTGACGTGGCAAGAAGTCAGCTCAAAGCAAAGAAGTTGCCCAAGCAATACCGGGCTGAAGCTGTATCATGTGCAGTGTATCTACTGAATCGTTGTCCCAACAGAAGTTTGCAAGGAGTCATTCCAGAAGAAGCATGGAGTGGTCACAAACCAAGTGTTACTCATCTACGAGTCTTTGGTTATGTGGCATATGCAAAGATCCCAGATGCAAGAAGGACAAAGCTCGATGATAAAAGCGAGAAATGCATCTTTGTCGGATATGGTGAAAGAAGGATGGGATACAAGCTGTATAATCCCATCACGAAGAAGGTGATTATGAGTAGAGATGTTATCTTTGAAGAAGATAAATCTTAGGAATGGAATGATGATCAAGAAGCAATCAAATGGATCAATCTTGATTTGATCCTTGAAGGTGAAGAAGTACCAACAGTACTTGTAGAAGAACCAATTGTACCTGCAGAAGAACCGGTTGTGCCAGCAGCTGAACCACAAAGTCCGGTGTTTATACCAGCAGCTGAACCACAAAGTCCGGTACACAGATTCCCTGTATTCAATAGGAGGAACACACCAGGAGCATCATCATCAACACCACCATCAGCATCCTCATCAGAAGGACCAAGAAGGATGCGAAACCTTGAAGAGTTGTACGATGCCACTCAAGTCATGGAAGATACAACTTTATTTTGTTTCCATGCATATAGTGACCCATTAAGCTTCAATAAAGTTGTCACAGAAGAGAAATGGATTAAAGCAATGGATGAAGAAATACATGCCATTGAGAAGAAAGATACCTGGAAGCTGACTTATCCACCAGAAAAGAAGAAAGCAATAGGTGTCAAAAGGGTCTACAAGACGAAAGCCAAATTAGAGAATAAAGGCTACAAGTAGAGAGAAGGCATTGAAAGGAGAAGTGTTCATGCTTGGCATGACATCCCTAAATTGAGTTTAAGGGGGAGATTTGTTGAATATTAAACTCAACATCCAGAAGGTCAAGGAAGGCAACCACCGACCAGCCACCAGTCGCCGACCAGCCGCCAGCCGCCAGCCGCAGCCGCCAGCCGCCTCCACACCCGTAGCCGCCAGCCGCCTCCACACTTGAAGGTTGAATTTTCTTGTTTTGAATTCGTGTATAAATAGAGTGCCCAGCTTATGTTATTTGTGTGGAGAGAATTGAGAGACACACTAGAAAGAGAATAGAGAGAGAGGGCGTGTAATTGTTAAGCTTTTGTGTTAATTGTAAGCTTCGGATTTTGTAATAAAACTTTGTGTTTTATCCCCTCTGAGTGTTTCAAATTAAGCCACCACCAGTGGTTTCTCCCACCAACAGTTTGATCAATTTCCAAAATTCGATCAAGTAACGTTTGTCTAGAAGCTTCCAATTGATCTAAATGAGTCTGGATGTGGTACTTCAGACCAGTAATGCTTCGTAAACTGAAGTGAGATCAGTATTGGTAAACTACCATAATTAGAATTGATATCCGGACCAAGACTGCATACCAGTCAAAGGTTTTCTAACTTAGCTTTGAAGTTCAATGGGGAGTATAAGTTGGCAAAAATACAAAGCAATTACATATTATGATCAAAGAAGTTGAAATAGAATGATATATTTATTCATTGCGCATATTCTAGACAATCACTAACCGTGATGCAATTCTTGATGATCTCGAATTGCTTAGAGTCCCTGAGACAGCCTCTTCAATCTTTCTTATCAGCTCACCTGTGGAATCCTTGTTCTGTTCTGCATGGTTGAGAGCATCCAACCACCAAACTGTATGAAGATTTTCTCTCTCACCAAATGCATTACAATCTTGCTTAAGACCGAAAGACTGAAAACAAATAAGAAATGCAGAAAAAATAGAAAATTTCTAGTTATGCCCCCCCTTAGAATATGATAATCAATTCCTATGAAATAAAGGTGCCATCTTTGTTTTAGATTTTTTAAATGAAAACAGTAATGAAGTTGTGGTGATCAACCGTAACAATGTTATACTCACCTTTGACATAGCACACTAGAACATACAGAAAAGCAGCCATTCTGCTTGCAGACCAATGAAAAGTCTGGTTCAAATGACTAAGTAATACCTCACTCATTCAAATAGATGACAGAGGGTTCAACTACCAGAAAATAACAGATTAGGGCCTATTTTTGTGTGAGAAAATACTAGCATGCAAGAAAACCTGGTAGACAATGGCAAACAGCATGGGTTTGAGTTAGAATCCTAAACACTGAATCATGAAATACATCATGAAAGGGAATTCCTATTATTCTCTTTGAAGGGGAATGGGTTTGAGGTGGGATTCTTTAAGGGATCATAAAAGCAGGCTGTTAAAGATTTGCTTCTCCTATATCAGTGTCTAATTTGTGTAGGAACCAGCTCGAATCAGAGTAGTGTTTGTGGGCAGAGAATGTGAGAACTGGTAGAAAACAATTCCTACTGACCAAAAACGCAGAGAACATCTACATCTTGATGAAGTCCAATGAGCATAGGTTTCTGCTGATGAAATTTGTGAGTGGGGTGAGGTTCCTGAAGTTGTATATATCTATACTGAAACAGATACAGTTCCCTTCGCTTTGGCTAACTATATAGATTTGGATTGGCTGCAATATAACCCAGCATGAGGCCAATCATCGAGGTTTAGTGTTGCATGAGCTCATTTTTATACCCATCTATATAGTTTATCTGATTATTCAATAAAAAAAAAGGATTTCTAGATCAAATATATGTAGTCGTGAGATATAAAGGTGCCATGTTGTCAACTCTGCATTCAATGAAATATCCACATCCAGATATACTGATAATTTATGTAAACACGGCTCTATTTATGACATAACATTGCATTATGAGAAAGTTTATATCATGTTCCAATATGGAGGAAACATACCTGTGTGTATGACTTATTAAAGTCTAGCTGAGCTGCAGAAAGTTTTGAACTAAACACAGACAAGTATTTCTGTTTGAAGTTCTCACACGCTGTTCTCAAATATTGAGTACTGAAGGAAGTGGATGACATGTCATGATTATTGTTGCCTTTTTTATTACCAACTGAGCAATTTTCTGCTAGGTCCAGTGAATTCCCAGCATCAATGGTGAAATCTGAATCTTCACCACTGACTTTTTGTTTCTTTGCATCATTTAGATCACTTTCTCTTTCTTTTCTTTTCTTTTCTTTTCTTTTACATGTTCTTTTTGTACCTCACATTAAAAAAATTATAAAAAATTAAACACTAAACAAAAATTACATTACATAATTTAGAAATTACAAAATAGTCCCTAAGCTCCAGAAATTGCAGGGGAGCCCTTTTGCATGCCGGAACAGTGCCAGCGCGTCTGGTCCACGCGCCGCGGCGCGTGGACCCACGCGCCGCTGGGAACAGACCTGCACACCAGTTGGATCTGGCTCTACTCCGTCTCCTCTTCCCTTCTGCACTGGCAGTGAGGAATAACAACACCTACAAAAGAAGAAAAAACACAAAGCAAAGTCTCGGTTCTTCCTCCTTTTTCCAGATCTACTCTTTTCTGTCTTTTCTTTTTGGTTTTCTGTTCTTCTCTTCTTCAGGTGGCGGACGGCTCTGAGGTCAAGGTGTCTGCGGCTTGTGGTCAGCCGGTTCTGCCTTGCTTGGGCTGCTGGATCTAGGGCTGGGTTTCGTTACACGCGCCGCCGACAGAACGCTAGTGTGGATGGTTGGATCAGAGACTTTGCTTCTGTTGTCGTCTGCTTGGCTGACTTCGTTGTGGAGAAGAGAGCAGCTGTTGAGCAAGGAGGCTGAGAGAAGGAAGAGGATGAGCAGCGGTTGGCTTCGGGGGGGGTGCCGCCGTATGGGGACCGTGGGTCTATGGAGGTGCTGCTGTTGAGAGGAGGAGAGGGGGTAGCGGCCGGCCAGGTCAAGAGAGAAAGAAGGACAGATCAGGGGGAAGAGAAGGAAAATGCAGGTCTGTGGGGATCGAAAATCAACAGCCTCGGGGGGAAAGAATAAATCAGGGAGGGGGGACCGTGAGGGTGAGAAGGGAGTGGCTGTGCTCGCTGGCGAGAAGAAGGAAAAAATCTGATGAGGGGGGCTGGGGAGGCGCCGGCCTGGCGGTTGAGAAAAAAAAGCTAAGCTTTTAGGGTTTTTCTTTGTGTTTTTGGTTCCCTGTCCCCAAAATTACCAAATCACTACCCTCTCTAAAAATGAGTTTTGACCTATATTTATAGGTGAAATGTTGCCCGGGTATCAAAATTGGTCCCTCAACTTTTGTTTTTTGTAAATTTTGATTTTTCTTGTTTTTTTAAAAACGAGCAAAATCAACGTCAATTCTATGAGAAAAATTAATGATTTTAAAAATGACGCTTGAAAAGTCGAACGTGTTCGAAAAAGCCTTTGAAAATTAAAATTCTTTTTAGAAGACGTTGAAAATGCTAAAAACATTACAAATATATTAAAAATATATTTTTTTGGATTTTTGTTATTTTCACTATTTTTGGATTTTCCGAAAATTTTATTAATAAAAAGGTGGGTCAAAAATTGGGTAACAACATGATGAATGTGGGAGATGGACACAATTGCCACGACAGAAGCTGCAATGGCTTCAGCAGAAGAGAATGGCAGCAAAGGAGCATTATTGGGGTTGAAGAGAGCATGGCCAACATCTGTAGGTTGTGTTGGGAAATCCGACTCCCCATGCGCGGACCGATGAAGTATTGATAATTGCTCAAAGGAGGCTAAGCACACTGAGACACAATATTTAACGTGGTTTAAAAAATCGCCTACATCCATGGGAGAGTCAATATTATTAGAGATAGAGAAAGAATACAACACAATACATGGAGGAGGAGGATCACTTCACTCAAACTCAACTCCCAGCTCTCTTGCTGCACTTGCAGCTACTGCCATTGCAGCTCTTCACTGTCTCTCTTAGTCTCTCACATTCTACACAATTCCTCTCACAATTTGTTCTGCTCTCTTCCTGCCTATTTATAGGCAAGAATGGTGGCTCCTTTTCTTCAACAACAGCAGCTGCACATGGGTTGATGCATTTGTCAATGGTGGGTGCAACTACCATTGACAAATGGTAACCCTACTTCTTAGGGTAGGTTGCCCATTAATGGCAAATCCTAACAGGTTGTGGCCACTGCAGAACTAAAGCTGAAGAAGAAGGTGTTGTTGTGGCAGGAGAAGAGCATGGCACCACCGGTGATGCTGCAGAGGGAGAGATGGCTACCGGCTGGGAGGGATCCAATGCAGAGAGGAGAAGAGGTGTTTTAATTTAATTAAGGCTCTAATACCAAGTTGAGAATAACATAATAGCTTAGGTTGGCCTTAGCCAACCTTTTCTATTTATATATGTAGGGTAGAACACGACAGTAACCGTAGAGATTACAACATTAGAATAATTCTACATTAATTTCCTATTAAGAGATATACATGTTATACATTCTATGCTCTTGTTTCACTTCTTTTTTTTACGATTATGGATGGAAATGTGCTTTAACTGCTGATTTAAACCTGAGAAATTGTTTATCAAACATTATTGTTGATTATGTGTAGGCTAAGTTAAATATCTCAACAGTGGTCCTTCAATTTCATAAGCAAATGCGCTTTCTCTACTCCAACAAAAAGAAAATGTTTTTGCAAACTATGTTTTGTCCATCATGTCTCTTCTCCTCAATTTATGAACATGAAACCTTAAAGTTTTAATTGTTTCTTTTCCAGCCATTTGATTGGATTAAAAAGACCTTTTTGGAGAAAGCAAATTCTGAAGAGAAGTGAAGAAGAATCAACTTTCTGGTAACAACTTTTTTTTTTTATAGTAATCGAGAATATTATAAATAATACGTCCTCATTAAGGAGATGAGGGCTGCTAAGGAAGATTACATGGGGAATTAAAAAACATTAAGAAAACGAGGACTCTATAGACCTGACTAGTTAGTCCAGTTCATGATACATTCAGGATTCCTATAAAGATCAAAGCCTGTATAGCTAAAATTTTTAACAAAGGACTTCAACCAAAAGGCCAACCGATGAAAGGTGAGATCAAAAATCACATCCCAGTCTGGAGTTTTGTTGTCAAAGATCAAAAATCACATCCAAATTGACCAGTATAATCCTTTACAGAGAATGGTAATTGCCTGACGCTGAAATTTTCCTTTTACCATGGTGGACCATTCCTGAAGGTTATGATATGGGTCTTTTGGCAGACAACCTACACACCCAAACCAACCAAAGAGTCTGCCCCAAAGAGACCATGATTTTGGGCAAAGATGGAAAAGATAATGTATAGTCTCAATCTCCTTGCAGCAGAAAGGACAAAGAGCTTCCTCATAATTGATGATTCTCCTCTCAACTAAGAAACCCTTTGTGCAAATACTGTCATTGAAAAGAAGCCATATGAACACATCTATTTTTGATAACAGCTTTCTGATTTCTTCTTTCAGTTGCTGAGGAAAACCATGAACAAAGTTGATATGAATAATGTTGTTTAATTTTGCACTTTATTGATGAGTCCTTGTTGGCATTATTCATGACAATGGAGGAGTTGGAAAAACATTATTAAGAAATACCTAATAATAAAATCGTACAAAAAGAGCTCTTCGAAGTGGCCTATCAAATCTTCTCTAAAATAATTGGCATTGCGTGTACTGCATTCTGCATCGGAATATTAAGAATATAAAAAATGTTTTAAACCATTTAAATTTGATATAGTTATGATAGACTTAAACAGCTTGGATGTGGTAGCTATGCAAGACTTTATTTTTTACAATTTTTTTTATCCTAGAAGTCCTCAGAAACACATAGGAGGACTTGGAGAAACATTTCATCCAGCATAAGCATTTGAATAATCTGGAATGCGACGTGGTATGCCTACAAGTCTTAAGAAATACGTAGGAGGTGGTCGTCAGATTTAGCCCCAAAAATGTGATCCAGCATGGATTTTTTCTAACATTTCAGGGCATGTCCGAACGAAAGATCTGTAATAAAATCATACAAAAACAACTCGCATGGAAAGTATTTAATGGGGAATGTGTGGTACCATGTAGAGCAGTTACTTATTCGAGCAAGGGGAGGGGAGAGGGTGCAGCTCTTCGAAGTGGCCTATCACATCTTCTCTAAAAGAATTGGCATTGCGTATTATAGTGTTCTGCGTTCTATAGCGGGTTATAAATGTTTTCTATTTAATTAAAGAAGTATCTTAAATAATTGTTTTTTATATAAATATTTTTTATTTTTTATAAAAAAATTTAAAATAAATCTAAACAGAAATACAAACTAATTTTTTTTAAAGAAAATTTTTATTTGTTATAAAAAAAATATTTAAATGATTTTTAAAGTATCCTACATCAAAATGTTAATTAATTTTTTTATAATTTTTTATAGAAAAAAAATCCTTAAAGTATTTTAAACAAAAATGCTAATTAATTTTTTTATAAATAGTTTTTATTTTTATAGGGTTTTAAAAAAAATAAACCATAATTTTTAAGATATTATATCCTTCTGAATATTTTTAATTTTTGAAGTTATACCAAAAATCACTTAACTTTTGAGTACAGGAACAGTCTTAGACATTGATTAACAACTCTAAATAGTTAATAATTCGATCCAAAACCCAAAATCATATTAATAATAAATAAATACATGAGATTTAGATAAAATCCTTTTGATAGGCAGTGAAAACGTTCCATAGTTTTCATATCTATGTAATAACTTCCATCTAATCTAATTGTGAACAAAGAGTTTCTTTTTTTTCTTTTAGGATAAAAAACAGAAGCAAATACAATCCCATCTTAAGTAATAAATTCATATTTTTTAAAAAAATAAGGTTATTGGACATTTTTTTAAGAGGGCGTAGATGTTTCGTGTATGTCGAGTTTGCTTTGTCAAACTTTTGAGTATAGTTGTTGAATTGATATGAAAAAGATGTTTCGTGGATGTCGAGTTTGCTTTGTCATTTGTTTGTTTGTCACAATTTTTTGTTTCATTTTTAGTAGCTTCGTCGAGTTTGCTTTGTCATATCATTTTTTGTCGAATTGATATGAAAAACTTTCGAAGTTTTTTGGCAAATGGTGCATAGTTGTTTTTAATCTGGTTGTCTGCTTGCCCATATAAAATAGAAATGCTCTTCGAAGTGGCCTATCAAATCTTCTCTAAAAGAATTGGCATTGCGTATGTCCTTGAGTTGTGCTAGTATAGGGTTATGTGTTCTGCAACAGGTTAATGTTAACTTTTTTAAAAAATATTAAAAGTATAAAGAATTTTTTAAATATTTTGAATTTGACAGCAATGCTAAACTTAAGTGACTTGGGTCTAGTGGCAATGCAAGATTATTTTTTTTATATAATGTTTTTATCCTAAATAAAAATGCTAATTAATTTTTTTAATTTTATAAAAAATATTTAAATTATCCTTGCAGTATTCTAAACAAAAATATTAATTAATTTTTTTATATATTTAAACTACCCTTGAAGTATCCTAAATGAAAATGCTAATTAATTTTTTATAATTGTTTTTATTTTTTATTAAAAAACATTTAAACTACTCTTCAAGTATCCTAAACATAAATACTAACTACTTTTTTTGTATATTATTTTATAAAAAAAAAATTAAACTACACTTGAAGTGTCCTAAATAATTTTTTTTATAAATATTTTCTATTTTTTATATAAAAAATTTAAATTATACTTGAATAAATCTAAATAGAAATCATAATTAATGTTTTATAAATATTTTATTTCTTATAAAAAAACATTTAAACTACCATTGAAGTATCCTAAACCAAAACGCTAATTAAAGTTTTTTTATTTTTTTTATTTATTTTTTATAGAAAACAATTTAAACTATTTTTAGAGTATCTTAAATAGAAATGCTAATTAATTTTTTTATAAATATATTTTATTTTTATAAAAAATATTTAAGCTATCCTTTAAGTATCCGAAACAGAAATCCTAATTAATTGTTTTTATAATTATTTTTACTTGTTATAAAAAAATATTTAAACTACCATTCAAGTATCTTAAATTGAAATGCTAATTAATTTTTTTATAAATGATTTTTTATTTTTTATAAAACAAATTTAAACTACCATTGGAGTATCTTAAATAGAAATTCTAATTAATTTTTTATTTAAAAAAATATTAAAACTATCCTTGAAATATTATAAATAACTTTTTTTATAAATGTTTTCTACTTTTTATTAAAAAAATAATTTAACTACCCTTCAAGTATCGTAAACAGAAATGCTAATTATTTTTTTAAAAATATTTAAACTAAACTTGAAGTATCCTAAATAAGTTTTTCTATAAATGTTTTTTATTTTTTATATAAAAAATTTAAACTATCCTTGAAGTATCCTAAATAGAAATTCTAAATATTTGTTTTTTATAAATTGTTTTTTATTTTTTATAAAAAAAACATTTAGACTATCCTTAAAATATTCTAAACAAAAATTTTGATTATTTTTTTCAATGTATTTTGTTTTTATAAAAATTTTCTACTTTTATTCAATGTATTTTGTTTTTATAAAAAATACATTGAATGGTATTATTGAAGCTTCAATCCTGGGTAGCCCTTATCGATAGTCTATGTCTCCTTGTATTGGGAATGAAGGCAAATATATGAATCACAATTAGCTCTGTGTAGCTTCGGTAGACAAAAAACTAATCATTAGAAAATTCAACATCAAGTTAGAAATTCATTGGTTGGTAGAGTGGGTCTTGCTGCTATCGTGTTCTTTGGGAATGAGGGCAATTTTATCTACAAGATTCCACAATGAAAGTTTCACCAACCAATAGACTGTTATCGTGTTCTATGGGTTTGAATTTTCTAATGAAATGATGGAAATTCATTGGATGGTAGAGTGGGTCTTGCTGCTACCTTCTTACAGTTGATTATTTTCTTTGTTCTTTTAATTGTTTCAGCGATAACTTAAAATTTCATTCCGTAGTGTATTGATCTTCAATTTAAAATCAAAATATTCTCAAACCCTTCATGCAAAGAAAAACAAATTCTAACGCATAAAACAGTGCCAACATAATTTGAAAGGAAAAAAGTTGGATGATCAAATTAATATTACAAAAAATTATTGTTCCTATTGATAATCAAATAGAAGTAGCTAGCTAAACACTATGAGAAGAGATCACCCAAACTTATTGTGCAAAATGCCTTAGGCAGTGGAGGCCACTTAGTTGTAAGCTCAAAAGAAATTTTTTCCATCGCAGGCCGAGATTGGGGATTGGGATGCAAGCATGCAAGTGCAATTTTCATCATGTGGACAACGCCCTCTGCTGCTCCTTTTTTAGGAAGCGAGATGCGTTGGTCTAACACATCCTTCAATGGTGTATGTTGGGCAATCGGTGGCATCGACGATGATGACGAAGATCCTGGTGATAAGAGTGCTGAAATGAGATCGCCTGGATGCTTTCCTGTCATCACCTCCATTGTTACCACTCCGAAGCTATAGATATCGCATTTTTCAGTCACTTTCATTGTGTAAGCTAGCTCTGCCAAAAAAAAAATTATTAAACATGGTTTTTTTATCAAATAGTTGAAAGAAAAGACTTTATAATAAAAGCTAAAAAAACACTATATATTATCTTCACTATTACACATTAGTAACTTAACGTTGAAATAAAGCTACGCACCTGGAGCAGTATATCCAAAAGTACCTGCAAATGAGGTCCAATTGGATGAGTCAGGCATCAACAGTCTAGCTGTGCCAAAGTCGGAGACGTGTGCTTCATATTCCAAGTCCAGAAGGATATTATTGCTGGTAATGTCTCGATGAATGATCGGAGGAGAGCAAGAATGGTGTAGATAGGATAAAGCTCCACCCACCCCTTTCACAACGTTTAGCCTTTTCGTCCAATCGAACTCAATTGCTTGTTCCTCACTGCTTATAATCTTTCTCAAGCTTCCTCTTTCAATGAACTCGTAAACCAAAAAAGAATGCTTTGCATGTGAGCAAAATCCATACATTTTCACAATATTTCGATGTCGAATATTTGCCAACACGCAAACTTCCCTTTCAAAAGCTTTAAAATCGGACAACTTTTCTGTTTGTGATCGGTGAAGTTTCTTCACAGCAACCACCTGTTCTGTTGGCATCACTGCTTTATAAACAGTTCCATATCCTCCTTCGCCAATGCAGTAGTTGGAGTTGAATTCCTCTGTAGCTTCAACGATATTCTCATACAACTTCTTCCCATCATGGCCCAATATCGTGAATATGTTTCGATCTTGTTCATTTTCTGGCTCAGCGTTTCTCTTCCTAGCTCTTTTGTAGAGAATGTATAAAGCTCCAATCACAACAAACACTAAAAGCAAGCTTCCTAAAAGAGGGAGTGCAATCAAAACCACAAGTTTGTTGCTCTTTCTTTTAACAGTTTTGCTGCTTCTTGGAAGATTGCATGGCTTTAGACCACTGGCGTTGCCGCATATACCCATATTATCCCTTAATGCCTCAAATGAAGCGTTGTGGAAGGCTTTGATATCGGGAACGGGGCCTTGTAGCTTATTGGAGGATATATCCACAGTTGTTAAGCTTAACATGTCTTTGAAAGTGCTTGGAATCCGTCCAGAAAGCATGTTGTGAGAGACATTCAGAGTTTCCAACTGTTGCAGTTGCCCAAGTTGCCTTGGTATCTCTCGAGTCAGGAAATTGCAACTAAGATCAAGATCTTCAAGAGAAAGTAGAAAGCCTATGTCGCCTGGAATGCTTTCTCTAAATTTATTACCACTGAGGTTCAGCAACAATAAATTCGAGCATTCCCCAAGTTGCTTTGGAATCAATCCACTCAGATTATTAGATGCTAAATTAAGGATTTGAAGATTGGAAAGCATCTTAATATCTAAGGGAATGGCACCTGAAAGATGGTTGTTGTTAAGAAGAAGCTTGTACAACAACTTCAAACCCCCTAAATCTTTTGGGATGGCTCCTTTTAACTGATTTGATGACAGATCTATCAAGTGCAATTGAGTAGCCTTCCCAAGCTCTGGTGGTATCTCACCAGAAACATTATTGTTTGAGATTTTTAGGCTTGTCATGTTACGACAATCTCCCCATTTTGAAGAAAGCTCACCATAAAAATTATTGTAACTCAAATCAATATAATCCAGATGTGGATAGACACCAAAAACCTCAGAAATATTTCCTGTTAATTGATTCCAATCAAGCCTTACTCGGTATAAACTAGTGCAGTTTTTCAAGCTTTTCGGGATTGAACCTGAGAAACAGTTGTTGTCAACAGTAAAGTTTTCCAATACTCCTCCATGGCATAAATCTAGGGGCAAATGACCCGTGAATTCATTGCTACCCAAAGACAAATACTTCAAATGGGTGAGATTGTTCATCTCTAAGGGCAGTGGGCCGTGAAATTTGTTCTCATGTAATCTCAAGTCCACAAGGGATTTAAGTTGTCCTATTTCTGAAGGAACACATCCAGATAAATTATTGTGACCTAGAAAAAGTCTAGTGAGCATTGTCATGTTACCCATAAAAGAATGTATGGGACCAGTGAGTTGGTTCCTATAAAGGCTAAGAAAAGATATATTTTTTAATTTTTTAATGGAATAAGGGATTTCACCGGTTAAAATATTATTTGACAAGTCAAGTTTTTTTAGAGATTCTAGCGATCCAATTTCCTGAGGAATGGTACTAGAGAGTTGGTTTTGATAAAGGTAAAGCGAAGATAAATTTTTTAATTTTCCAATTAAAGAAGGGATGGGACCAGAGAGTTGGTTTCTACACAGATAGAGAAAAGATAAATTTTTTAATTTTTCAATTTCATGTGGGATGGTTCCAAAAAGAGAATTGTTCGGAAGGTCAAGACCAAAAAGATTACGGAAGGCCGAGAAGTTGAAATCGTAAAGCGTACCTCTCAAGCCAAAGTCTGCAAGTCTCAAAACGGTGACGCTTCCAGAATTGTCACAGGTGATTCCAATCCAGTTAGTGCATGGGCTGATGCCAACCCAAGAAGAAAGGAGAGATTGGCTTTGGTTGTCAAGACTGGCTTTCCATTGGAGAAGAGCCTCAGCTTCTGTATTATTGTTACCAAGTAGTGAAGTTGTGGAGGAAGTGTGTTCAGCTAAAGCAAAGAAAGAAGAAGAGTTGAATATGTGAAGGAGCAAAAACAGGATGTGAAGAAAGAAGGAGAAGAATGGTTTGTTTTGTAAGGACGTCGTCATGGTGTGTTTTTCAAGAGACGTAGGATATGGTTTGCTATGGTAGATTAGGCTCTTCCTTGGAGAGGTATTATTTATAGGTAGGAAAACATGATATATTGGAATTGTTTTTTTTTTTTAATCATTGATTATTACATATCTTCTCTAATTAAGTTGAAATTAACTACGCTAGTGATAGTGCATAAAATCTAAATAAATAAATTTATTATTATTTTCAAACACGAACTACTTAGATACATACTCGTAAAATTTAATTGTATTTTTTTATACAAAATATTTTATCCTCTATAATTTCTTCTCCCTTTCCATCTCGAAAGAGAATAAGATAGCTTCTTTATGACCAATTGACAATGAAAGTAAATAAAGGGTGATAAAAAGCAAAGAATTCTATGAAATAAACTTTAATCTAGCAATTTGATCACTAATTCAATGTATTCAATGGAAGATATTGTAATTGACGTGAGACACACTTGTGGGTGTATCTTGTAATTTCCAGTTCTTCAATAATTTCTTCTCCCTTTCCATCTTTTCCACTGAAAAGATAATGGAAAAGTGTATGTGAGAGAGACTCACCAAATTAATTTCCATAATGGAGGGCCAAACAAAGCATAAAATAAGTCTAATCATTATAAAATGCAACATCAAGTTGGAAATTCATTGGTTGGTAGAGTGGGTCTTGTTCGAATGAGAGATGGCATGAGAATGAGGTTTCTTGAAGGCATAAGACTTTGACAATTCTGTTTAAAGAAGAGATCTTTGTTCAGAACAGACATTGGAATGGGAGATTGCAAAACAGAGCTAGTTGTAATGAAGATTATTGCGATGTGTTTCTATACAAAACGGAAAAAGAAGAAATATTGACGATCCAGTTCTTTGAACAGAAGTAGACAAAGAAAGATGGTGCAAAGATTGAAAGGAGTGTCTAATATCTGCCAACGGAGAGGAGAAAAGGACCTAGCTTTCCTTAGCTTTGTCCTGTTATTTTGTTTAACCTACGCAGCGAGTATACATAATGGCTAAATGAGCTGATCTACAACGAATTCCTCGTTAAATCACTCTCTGTAACTGACAGAGTGCTAAAAAATGGCATTCTTCGTATATACACGTATAGCATAAAAATCTAAACTAAATATTTCTCGTGGAATCGACCGATTGCTTGCTTTATATTATTTTGTGTGTTGTGTTTTAAGCTAGAATAATTAATTTGTACGACCGCGACATCACAACAAGTACTCTAGTTTTGACTTGAATATATTAACATTTAGAAAGATGGATTCATAGAAAGTCAAACGAGAAGGAGAATAGCATTAAAGCACCTTAAAGTATCAAAGAAAGCACCAAATAATAGCATATGTCAATTACTTCAAATATAAAAATTTGCAAGGCTATGCTGTTACCTTCAGATAACGAAGTTTCCCCTTTGTATGAGACAGCAAGTTCAAGGACATGAACTTTTCATTAGAGTGTAGCCCTCTAGCAGACTCTAATTCATCTTCACCCAAAGCATCCATGGACGTATCGTTCTCATTTTCTCTCAAGTGTAAATGTCACGACCCGAATCCCGGGTCCATGACCGGCAACGTAGGAGTAGTGTAAAAAGGACACATCACCTATGCTAAGCCTCAGAACAAACATATTAAAAGAACAATTTATTCAAAAATACACAGCATTTTATAATCTTCAGAAATATTCTATTATTCAAAACTGATAAAACCAAAAGATATTTTAAAACTCCTTATTAGTAATTAAAACAAAAACAATAATGTATAATACTCATTACATTGTCAAAATCCAAACTTAATTAAAATAAGGTAATAGTGGAGCGTCTAAGACGTCGAATCAAAACTAAAAGGAAAGCCTCACAAAACAAGCAAGGCTTACCGACCAAAATTGAAGAAGCAGAAACACTTAACAAAGTCCAACTGCTATTAGAAACTAAGAACCTGAAATAATATTAAGAATGAGGGGTGAGTTCAATCAACTCAATGAGGGAATCATATTTAATATACATTTTAGATATTAATAGTTTGCAAGATGATTTATCTTTATATACATATACATATACATATACATATACATACTAAATATATTATCATAAAGTAGTGGAATACATGTCAGAGATCAGATGACACCCGAAGGTGACCAGATGACACTCGAAGGTGACCACTATGGGATGATCAGTCGCCACAGGCTGGTGCCTTTCTCACCAGATAGGTATATAGAATACTATGTGCATATAGGCTAACTACTCTACGTTAGCATGGAGTTACTGACAAGTTCTATATCAAGACAAAATAGATATTCACATAATCATCAAATAAACGTATATCATATCAAATAGAACTTAGTTCAACAGATTGTGAGTGCAAATTCAAGAATAAATGAGTACTCGAAAAATAAAGCAATATATATAAATATTCAAGAAATTAAGTGGTTGTACTCATCGTATAATCAAGATACATATTTATATATATTATATGCATATTAAAGATTATCCCACTCATCCGGAAAATATAGAACTAAAAGAAATGTCAGATGAAAGACCCGAAAATCCTATTGAGGATCGTTAGGAGAACCTACAACAATATATGAAATATACTCAAAAAAAAAAATTAAACAAAAGATCCCAATGCCTAAAATAAAACTAGGTTTAGTCTCCTAAGTTTATGGACTAAAACGATAATTTTCCTAAACAGGGACCAAAACATAATTTTACCAAAATTAGAGGACCAAACTGTAAATACATAACCACACTAAATTTCCACCCATAAACCATCCTAAATTCTGTATAGAATGAACTAGGGATCGAATTGTAATTTTCATAAAGTCCAGGGACTAAAATGTAAATTCCTAAAATTGAGGGACCAAACTGAAAATATTCCAAATAAATTATCAAAATGAGATTCATCATCCTTAACCTCATAATAACACTGTATAGAATCTAAAAAAACATTTAGGGGTCAAATCATAATTTTTCTAAAGTTTAGGGACTAAACTGATTTTTTCATAAATCAAGGACCAAAATAAAATTTGGTCATCTTCAACCTCAATGCTATTCTGTCCAGATTTTCCAACAAGGTAAAAATGAATTTCTTAACCCATAAAAATCAATTTAAACAAATCAACTAACAAATCCTTATTCTAACAATATAATAATCAATCACCTAACATTAAACCCTTTATAATCATAAATCAATCTTAACAACATAAACTTTCAATCCTTATAAACCCTAATCTCTTCTTTAATCATTCCATAAGCAAATTATAATCAAAAGTAATATGAAAGGGAAGCACTTATTTGCTACTTCCACCTTTCTTGAATCAAAAACTAAACTCTTTGGCTTGAGGAGGAGAGGGTCACGGCGGCTACAAGAATTAGAAGAGAGGAAGGAAATTCTCTTGCAACTCTTCTTTAAATACCTAGGTTAACTTAGGTTGGATTTGGGCTTAGATTTGGGTCAAAAGTTCGGTTCTTACAGCAAACGTGTTGTTGCCATCTTAAGTTCATCATGAGCACGAAGAAGTTGAGCTAGGGCAACTGCCAAGGACCTTGCATGTCCATACTCCTTCCTCATTCCCTTGATGAAATAGAAAGAGTGCTAGTTTTAAAATGCTTGCATTCAATATTAATAATGATTTGTTCATTCAATATAGTCCTAGTGTAGAAGTTTCCACAATAAAAAGAAAAAAGAAAAAAGAAAAAAGAAAAAAAGAACATAGTTACCCCATATGAACCCATATGTCCACTATATATGACATGATTCTACAGCCCATTTGTAAGATCAACTTTAGTAAATGTGATTAGGAGCGTGGAATGTACTAGAATATCCTTTCCATCCATTTACTTAAAGCTCTGGGTTGGACTTTGTAATAAAGACAGACTGGCAACAAAGATCAGTTCCTGGATTGGTTGAGATTACACCGCCCATTCCTCATTTTAACAATTATGAGGGACTGATTAGGCATCCTTTCTTAATCTATGCTTTTAATAGTTTGGCTGTAATTTTTCATTACATGTGATTAGTGTTGGTGGGAGAAACCACTGGTGGTGGCTTTGAAACACTCAGAGGGGATAAAACACAAAGTTTTATTACAAAAACACAAGCTTACAATTAATTAAAAGCTTAACAATACACACCCTCTCTCTCTCTTTCTCTTTCTAGTGTTTCTCTCAATTCTCTCCACACACATTAACAGAAGTTGGGCACTCTATTTATACACAAATTCAGAATACAAAAATTCAAACTTTCACGTGTGAAGGCGGCTGGCGGCCGATGGTGTGAAGGCGGCTGGCGGCTGGCGGCCGATGGTGTGAAGGCGGCTGGCGGCTGCGGCTGGTCGGTGGGTGGTTGCCTTCCTTGACCTTCTGGATTGAGTTATACACCCTCTCTTTGTGTATCATATTTGATATGTGGCTCCAGCATTCTTTAACCCGAATGGCATCACTTTATAGCAAAATGTTCCCCATGGTGTGACAAAAGTGGTCTTCTCTTTATCTTCTTTAGCCATTTTAATCTGGTTATACCCGGAGAATCCGTCCATGAAGGAATAAGTTGAGCTTCTAGCAGCATTGTCTACCAAGATGTCTATGTGAGGCAAAGGAAAATTATCCTTTGGACTAGCTTTGTTTAAATCCTTGAAGTCCACACATACTCTGATTTTGTCATCCTTCTTTGGTACTACCACTATGTTCGATACCCATTGAGGGTATTTAATGACTTCTAGAAAACCAGCATCCCACTGCTTCTTTATCTCTTCCTTGACCTTGAGTAGAATATCCGGGCGAGTTCTTCTCAATTTCTGCTTGACAGGTTTACATCCTTCTATAAAAGGCACTTTGTGTACTACAATATTAATGTCTAAACTAGGCATATCTGCATAAGACCAGGCAAACACATCCATATACTCTTGTAGTAATAAGGTTAAACTGCATCTTTCTTCTGTAGTAATCAGAGTTCCAATCTTTAGCTCTCTTTTATCTTGCTCGGTGCCTACATTTATCACCTCTAATTCTTCTTTTGCAGGTTTCCAAGCATGCTCAGACTGTTCTACCTATCTAGTAAACTCTTTCATATAATCTTCATTCCATTCCTCTTCATCCATTGCAATCACATCCTTATCAAAGTTTGGCCATTCATTTTCAATGCAATATGTTTGTGGATTTATAGAGGATTCGCTTTCAGAATTCCTGAAAGCAGAAGGTGTTTTTAGTGTAAATGCGTATCTTGTAGCCAAACAAACAAAAGAAGATAACAATTGTTGAAGAAAATGCAGGATCTCAATAATTATTAAAAGTTGACTCAATAATTATGAAAAGACCTTATGTTAACATCTTGAGCCAAGATTGCCAACTAGGTACAAAAACACACAACAAACTACAAAGCAAAGCACAAAAAGCACATAAAAGCAAATATAAGCAGACGCTTATTCATTACTTCTTGAAAACAACTGGGGCTTCTTCAATCTCCCAATTATGGAATACTTCATCAACCGAAAGCTTTCGCACAAAGGCGTTGGTTGGAGCCTCTTTTAAAGAGTGGACAGTTAATTGAGGTAACAGTTCATCTTCTCTTGTTGTTTCTGGATCATCATTACAATTCCAGTCTTTCCCTTCACCTTCCTCTACATTGTTGATATCCATGACAGCAAGTTCCTGTCCCAAGACTTTCATCATGTTTTCAGGTTTCATTACATATGCTGACTTTGGGAAAGAAACATGGATGGGTGGGATTACAATGTCTTCTTCTTCTGGCTTTCTTCCTTCCATTCTGGCCAACCTTCTTTCTCACTTAATCCTAGCAGCTCTCTGGTGATCATCTTTCTTAGGCTTGAAGCCAAGCCCAAACCTCTGATCAGCAGCCTTAATTTTCATTATGTTGACTCTCTTAAAATTTCCAGTAATTGGATCATTCTAGAATGGTAGCCCATGTTTCAAAAAGCACTTAGCTATCATTCTAGCAGTATTAGAAATCATTGGTCTTCTTAACACCGTATTCTCTGGTACCCATTCAGTGTTCACAATCTCGAAGGCATGGAGATTTCCATCTTTGCAATCTTCTGCTTCAATATAAGGGACCGACACATTCCTTATCATAGATAAGGTTTCTTCTGCCTTAACTTTCACTAGAGTACCATTGATAATGTACTTTAGACATTGGTGTAGAGATGATGTCACAGCCCCAGCGGCGTGTATCCACAGCCTTCCTAATAACATGCTATACGAAGGATGGATATCCATCACTTGTAAGGTTATCAAAAACATCTGAGGCCCTATAAACAATTCAATGTCAATGGTCCCTATCACCTGTCTAGGGGAACCATCATACGCTCTAGCTGTCATCGTGTTTGGTCTCATGTAAGTAGCATCAATTGGCATCTCATCTAATATATGCCTTGGTAGCACATTCAACGCTGAACCATTATCCACAAGCACTTTGTCGATCAAACAGTCCTTACATTTCACGGTGATGTACAAAGGCCTCTTATGCCCAGTTCCTTCCGGGTCTAGCTCATCTTCTGTGAAGTATAAGTAATTGGAGGCTTGAATTTTTCCCACCAAATGTTCCATCGTATCTTGAGTAATATCCTACGGCACATATGCTACATTCAACACCTTTTGCAATGCTTTACGGTGTAACTCAGAACTCAAGATAAATGACATTAAAGAGATTCTAGCAGGAGTTTTCTTCAACTGATCCACCACATTATACTCACTATGCTTCATCAACTTCAGAAATTCATTAGACTCATCTTCACTTATAGGTTTGTTCACTTCCATACCTTTAAAAGCATCAACTATCTCTTTTCCTTTAACTTTCCTCTGCCTTTCTAATTCTTCTGGTGTAAAACACTGACCACTTTGAGTTAAACCACCGATTTCAGGGTGAAAGATAGGAGTAAGGTTGAAAGAATACCCATAATTGTAAGGCATTGTGCCATAACTTCCACTATTTATGCACACAGGCTTGGTGAGGATTAGTTTTGGTGGACCACCCACAGTTGGTTGGAGTCTACAAACTTCCGTTTTTGTCTCCTGATGGCCTATCATCCCAACTTCACTATTCTCTTCTTCACTCCCTATCCTTAACATGCTGAAAGTCAGCATCCTTTTCACTTCTTGGTGAAATTCTTCACAATTATCAATGTGATGTCCCACCTTGCCATGAAACTTATAGTAGTTATTTCCATTCATCAATGGTTCAAACTCAGATAAATATCCAGACTGTACCAACATACCATACAGTCTTTCCATAGAAACCTTCAAAACTCTTTCCTTCTTACCCTTCATTCCTATAACATTCACTCCTCCACTGATTGCAGCATGATTGGGCAAAGGGTTGGACTTCACATTCGGTGCATCATCAAAAGTTATCCATCCAGCTTTTATCAATTGCAGAAGCTTGTTTTTAAATGCATTACAGCTTTCAATGTTATGCCCGGCAACGCCAGCATGATACTCACATTTCAGATCTGGCTTATACCAATTTGGGTATGGAGGTTGCAGTGGGGTTAAGGGAACATGGGCTACTTGCCCAATACTCAATAAGTTTGAGTACATTTCTCCCAAGGGAAGTGGTAATGGTGGCAATCGTTCTTGGGTTCTTTGAAAATTCCTTCTTGGAGGATTAACAATCTTGTTACTTTGTTGGTCATTTGGTTGGTTTTATTGGTTGGTGGGGAAAGGTTTAGTGAAGTTTACACTTGCAACTTGTTGGGTAGGTGATTAGTACTTAAAAGTGCATGTTTATCAAGGTTTTATATCATCATTTTGCACTTGAAGTATCAATAACTCCTTAACTAAAGCATGTTTTATAATAACAAGTTTGATACTATAAGATACCTTAATTTATGGTAAATGCTCATCTTATATGCAGGTCTATCACATAAATAAAAGAATTGATTGATGAGTTTAAGTATTAAAAGTGAAAGGACAAAGAGATGGCCAAACTTAGAAAAGAGATGTCGGTGCAGTCCAAACCGGAACATTGCTCAGTAATTGGATCATATCTGGAGCTCTAGATTTCGGATTTAGGTCCATTTTATATGGATGGAAAGGTAAAACAAAGGCCTACAACTTTCATGAGGAGCCCAAGATTTGAAAAGGTTGTTTTGAAGTCCAAATTGAAGGAACAACGAAGAAGTCCGAAGCTGTCCTACAGCCCAAACACTATTTAGTGTTCAGCCCATATCTTGAGTTCTAGAAGTCCAAATGACCTCATCTTTTTTTTGTTGGAAAGCTGAGACAATTTCCTAGAACATTCCTGAGGATTCTGGGCAAATTATGATGTTAGCAATGACGTCTTAACCAGACAAGAAGATAAGGATTGTTATCAAGTCAAGATGTGGCCACCCACTCATCAATTAGTCAACAAATCAATAGTTCCAAATTTTGGCCTATAAAAGGAGGCACTTACCATGTATTGAGGCATCTTGGTATTCAGATCAAGATCATGCTCTTGCTTTCTCTCTTTGTATTGCTTATGTCTTGCTTTCATTAATATCAAGTTTATGCACTTCATTTCCTTTCCTTTGTCTAGTTAACTTCTTTCTCATTTATGTTCTTGTCTTGCTCATTTATGTTTCTTTCTTTTATTATGTCCAGCTAAGTTAATTATGTCAAGGTGAAAAGGGTACACTAATGGTGTAAGAACAAGTATAATATAAACTTAACATGGACCTTAACGTTGGATACTAACATGTTTTATATTTGTTATCTTGTTCACTTTAATACTTTGCTTGTTAAATGGTTAATCTAGATTTATGTTGTATAACACTTGGTACAACAAATACTTGGCACTTTCATAGCCCATACTGTATGGTTTAACCGACACCTGAGCTATGAAAGGAACTTGATTTGTTGTTAACATAAGTTATAATCATGAATGCCTGCCAACATTTACAAGTATTAGCTTTATTCGAATAAGATAATTAATGTAATCATGTTAACAATTTATAATCTGATTGGAACCCCCTTTATGTGTGGTTTCCAATTGAGTAATAAGAGTTTATATTATACTTGTTTGAAGTACCATTAGTGGATCCTCTAACCTTGACATTTGTTTTTATCATTGTTTAATCCTTACGTTAATCTTTCATCTCAAAGTTCTCATTAATTTCTTCATCTTCTGCTTTCATTATTATTATTATTATTATTATTTACATTCTGTTTATATTATATAATATATATATATATATTTGATCTTTTCATAAACTCAGTATATAGGCTGGAAACCTATGACCCGATCTTTAG
Source organism: Populus alba x Populus glandulosa (assembly GCA_033617975.1). Lineage (NCBI taxonomy): Eukaryota > Viridiplantae > Streptophyta > Magnoliopsida > Malpighiales > Salicaceae > Populus > Populus alba x Populus glandulosa. The sequence continues at coordinate 10,749,377 of CM066161.1, forward strand.
ATCATTCTCAGGTATAACAACGCCACGTACTGAGTACAATAATAATTATTATTGTTATTGTTGTTGTTGTTGTTGTTGTTGTTGTTGTTGTCTTGTTATTTATAATTTATACAATTAACCTCTCTATGGTTCGACCCCGGTCTTGCCGGGTTATTTATTACTTCGACACTCCTGCACTTGGGAAAAGACATCAAGCTTTTGGTCGTGTCAGTAGGTATTTGGAAGTTATAATGATGGTAATTTTTCTTACCCTTATACACTCCTTCCACATTGTTCACATCGGAATCCTTCTTTTTCCTAGTAAAGCCTTTCTTCTCAGTAGGCTCTGACATTCTCCCCGTTCTTATTACTTGTTCTATTCTCTCAACGATAGTTACAACATCATAGAAATGTTGAGCTGAACTACCCACCAGGTGTTCAAAGTAGGGAGATTTAAAAGTGTTAGAAAACAGAGTGACCATTTCTTTTTCTAACAAAGAGGATTGCACATGAGATGCTTTTTCACGCCATCTCAAAGCGTATTCTCTTACAGTCTCTTTGTTGCCCTTCTCCATGACTAACAAGCTTGACCTGTTCGGGGCTACCTCCATGTTGAATTTATACTGCTCCACAAAGGCTTTTACCAAATCTTTCCACTTTCTGATCTTAGTATTATCCAGCCTTGTTTACCAGCTTAATGCCAATCCAGAAAGACTGTCTTGAAAGAAATGGATGAGAAGTTTCTCATCATTTACTACTTCTGCCATCTTATTGTAGTAAGATTTAAGATGAGTGACTGGGCATTCAATTCTAGTATACTTGATGAATTCTAGTACCCTAAATTCTTTGGGTACAACTACATTTGGAACTAAACACATTTCTACAGCATAAACAGGATCATAAGTCTGCCCCTTCGACTGCCTTCAATCTTTCTTGTGAGTTATTAGTTGCCAGGTTTACAGTAACTGGCACTTGTGCTGGTGGAACATTGGTAGTGAATTGTTGTTCAAATGAAGAGGGATTAGCCCCTAAATTTTGAGACGTGAATACAAAAGGAGTTGCTGGCATAGATACAGATGGAGTTGCAACTGCCGGCTGAGTAGAGGTATCTTCCCTAGACTTGGATACTAGGGCCTGCTCGAGTAGACTTGTAAGTCGTGCTATATCATTTTTCATGTTCTCCAACTCTCTTTGATAATGAGCCTCTAGGTGGGCCCTTTCTTCGTTCTCCATTATCTTCCTTCGTAGTCGAGTGTAATGAATTTTATGGCCTCTTGGGGGACCTATATTTCAACCTGAATGAATGCAAGTAAACTAAATGAAATGCATAAATGGATGCAAAATGCCATATGGTTTATGCATGCTTGTTATTGGTTTCAAATTTTCTTTTAACTTATGACGAGGAACAAACCAGATCAGATTCTCTTAAAAACAATTCTCATTGAGGACTCCAAACCTACAGGGACTTGAACCGATTTAGGGGAGAAATTTGATGCCATAAATCAGAATCAAAATAAGCATTTCTCATGAAATTCTCTTTCATTATTTTACAATATTACAATCACAACAGACTCAATCTTTCCAAAGCCTTGGACCGTCATATGCTGAGATCTCATTAATTCCATCTCTGATCAACCCAAAAAACCAATGGAATTCATTTCTAGTCATTGGCTCACCGTTTGCTATTTGTTGGGCTATGCCTCTTAATCCTAAAGCATAATTCTTGGCATCATTTGCTTGTACATGATAGCGCATAGCTTCAGAAGCCCAACATTCCGCTTCTCTTTCTACATTTTATTTTTCTGATGATAAGGTTTGCTTAATAGAAAGCAAATGATCCACCCGCTCATCTAAATTGGCAATTATTATATCTTGATTTCGGCACTGCTCCTGGAGTGATTTATTTGTCTCTTCTAACTTCAATACCATTTCCTCAGCTTTTGATGCTCTTCCAACCCATCTTTTTATACGAACATCTTTCCTATTCTTATCTTCTGACAAAAGTACATATTTTTCTTGTAGTTGCTGGAACTTAAGTTATTGATGTTGTAGTTGAGCTGACAAATCATCCTTTTCTTGTTTTGTGATAGCCAAAGCTTTTTCTTGAGTGATTAGATTAGATTTTAACCTCCTTTTTTTAGCCCCTAACTCTTCCACTTCGGCATTCAAACTTAAGTTATAAGATTCTTGTTGGGCGCGGACTTCTTCGTATATGTCTTCAGCAGACTGAATCAAAGACCTGGGTGGCCCTTCAAAAGGAGGAACTTTGTACCCTTTCCCTCTTTTCTGTTGCCATATTGGATATCCTTCAATTGTCTTTTCTTCTACTCTCTTAGCAGAAGTAACCCTACCAGGATGTTTCCATGCCTTCTTTACTGACTCTAATAATTTCTTCGAGGTCTTGAAATCTTCATAAAATGTTGCCAGTTCGGTAGTCCTCGGAATAAACTGCTCAAATCCAAACTGTCGTAAAACCATGTTGGGACAATAACTAATACATCAGCAGGCTTCTATTAACGGAACCCATGGGTACTCACCACAGTATACCAGATAAGATTTGAAGTAAGAGTATCGACTCCTCCAATGAAACTGAGATTTACTTAAACTTCGAAACATTGATTCCCATGTGGATCTTCCTACTTCATGCAAATGTTTTTCAGCAAAATTCTCCAGCTTAGAATAAAGATGCCATGGCGTACCAATCAAACCTGAAATCTTCCCCTCAATCATATGACTCACAGTCCAGATAAACAACAACTGCAAACAACATCTTAAACGACCCCTTCCAGCTTTTCTACAATAATTCAAGGATGAGAAGGTTTCTGCCAATATTGCTGTAGCAGGGTTGATTCTAAGGGTCACCACACTTTTAAATACATTAACAGGCTCAAAATTGATCATTCCCTCGGCAGATGGGAAAAGAACCAAACCATATATGCCTAAGGCCAAAATTCTCAGTCGAATTTCGTTGCTTTCATCGTGTAGTCTCCTGTTGAATATGGCTTCTAGTACATTCCAAAACCAACCCTGGCTATTTCCTCGTTTAGTCGCCTGTGATTTTGCTAGTTGACAGTCTATCTAAGTAATCCAAGCAAAATTAGAAGGTGCATGCTCTGTATGTGTGTAAAAGTACACCTTTTCTGACTTGGGACAATCTAATAGGGAATCATACCCCTCGATAGTAGGAGTCATATCCACGGTATCAAAAGTGAAGCATCGATATTCTGGATCCCAGAACCCTATCATGGCTTGAAAACAAGCATGCTGGATCCCTATATTGTTTCTGAAAATCGATTTGATCATGAGAGGATAACTTTTCCAAACAATCTAGCAATTGTCCTGTACCAAGTGGCCTGTCATCTAATTTAACATGCTCTGGCAACTGAGACTCAAACTTTGATGGCAAACAATCCCCTTCATCATGTTGGTTCAATTCTGATTTGGTCAAAAATTCCTCAATAGCAATGGGTTTTTCCATCTCACACTTCCTATAAGGATCGGTGGAGATTTAATGAGAATATGAAATGTATATGAACATATATGTTAATGCATTGATATTTGTTTGTGTCCTAAAAGGTATATCCTAATTGATAGGATCTAGCTCATAAGATTTGGCTCAGTTTAGTCTATGCCTAAAGATATTTATTTTTTGGTTCTTAGATTGCCCGAATTACCCATGGGGTAGTCAGCCTCTTAACCTTATACAACATGAGTATGGGAAGAAAATTCCACAATACCCGTTGCATAGGGTGAGTTACAATCCAAGCAAAAGTCCAAATGAGCATCACTGGACGTAAGTCACACTTGCCACCTGAATCTTTCTTTTCTAATCTTAAAAAGGACGAGCTCGGGTCCAGAGCTTTTATGGGTTCACCGTGAAGTGTGTGAATACACAAATAAATAACATGCATGCATGTGCAATCTAAAAAAATTGAAATGATTTACAATTGATATTGCATAAAATAAATAGTGCAAATAAAATAAATGCTCAAAAAATAAATAGCAATAAAAAAAAACAAATGAAAGGCACACACAAGCAGTTGGTTCAACCCTAAAGTCCCAGTGGAGTCGCCATTCTGTCGATACACGACGTCGGGCGATGGCTCCATATAATTGTTTATTTAACAAAAAGATTTTTTTTTGTTTGGGGGAAATGAAGATTTTATTGGAGTCGCTATCTAGTAATATGAGGGAACTAGAAATCCCAAATTAGACACTGGTCAGATTCGGGTACTGGGTTAGCTATGATTAAGGGAAGGTAGACACCACCCTTAAAACATCCTTTCAAGAGAAAGGTTACCCTTACTTGTGTGTTTTTATATTTGATTCAAATGCTATTATATTTTGAGCTTATTTGCAATTTTGTTTTTTTTAATAGTTAACGTCGGTCCCTAAAAATAGGAGACATGTTAAAAATGACATCAGTTCCTAAAATAGGAGACTCGTCTAAAATATCGACGTTTAACCCTAAAAAGGAGATTTACGTCTGATTTACCAAAAAAACAAAATTATGGACATAATCCATATTTTTTTGATATTTAAACTTTTTTTGACATCAGTCCTTTTCTATAAAAAAAGACGTGTCGACAAACAATATTTGTTTATAAAAACAAATATTTTGATGTCATTAAAAAATAGGTATAACTATTCTTGAGAAGTTGGGCTTTGCACCCACGACCGATAATATGATAAGATAGGTGTTGGACCCACGTCTTTTTTTTATATTTATTTTTTTGTTTTATTTTCTTTACATGCAAGAAAATTTATATACAAAATAAAAAATATTAGAAATCTAAAAAAAAAATACCTGAGTGCCACTATATAGGTAAAAGACTGAAATACCCTCGGATTTCTCAAAAAATTACGAAAATGCCACTGGCGGCGCGTCTGGCTCACGTGCGGTTACTATTGGTGGCGGCAAAATTTTCCGGCGAGATTTCTGGCCAACCGATGGTCGATCCTGGTAGATCTGAGGTCGAGGATTCTGATGGTGGTGGTCTTGACGGCTGTAGATGGCTGATGAGGGAGAATCGACGACTTGAAGCTTTGGTGGCCGGTGACGATCGCGGCCTTTTTCCGGCCAGATGAGGCGGCGAAAAACGCTGAAAAAGGCCGGGGTTTTTCTTTGAAGGAGGTTGGCGACCTTTCTGTGGTGCTTTGGAGGCTTAAGACGGCCGGAAATGGGAGATCGGAGGAGAGAGAGAGAGTCGCCGGCGAGAGGAGAGAGAGGCTCTTAGTTATACTTGGTGTGAACGCTAGCACGGTACACAGGTGCATCTGAAGCCTATGAGCCGTTGGATCTCTGATGAAAAGATCATGCGGCTGTGATTGGCTCGATCTGCAGGTTGATCGGACGGTCTGGATGAGCAGAGGTTTGATCTGGTGTGGCGCGGTGCACCGAAAGCTCGGTACACCGGGTGACATGGCGCAACGGGATCAAAGCTTAGATTATTTCAAGGGCTGAGATGTGTTTGGGTTTTAATCTAGTGTGTTAAGCCCTATTGTATCATATTAAATCAATCCAACGGTTGGGATATGTTTGGTATTTTTCAAATTATTTTTTTAAAAAAACAATATCCTACTCTCGTGAAGAAAAACTAAAAAAAATATGAATAGTGGCAAATCAATTCTTTCTCTTCTTTTCGGCTTTTTTTTTTCTCTCCCCTCGACTCTCGTAGCTATTTATATCAACACAACTGATACATCTATAATGCAATTGCTCCGCTAACGAATTTTTGTATTATTGATTTTGTTTTATTATATATAATAATAAATATTTATATAGGTGAAATTAAAAATTCAAATCCGTATTAGAAAAAAGCCTGTTTTAACCGAAAAAAAAACGAAAAACCAAAAAAACATTTGATGGGTATCAACCCAGTGAACCGGGTTTTGGTCGAAAATGACGGTTTTTGACCCGAAACAGGCCGAAACTCATTTTTTACCCTGGTTGACATGGTTTGCCCCATATTGACCCGGTGGACTCGGTTTTGGTCGGAAATGACGGTTTTGACCCGAAACAGCCCGAAACACATTTTTTACCTTGGTCGACATGGTTTGACCCGTATTGACCCGGTGAACCCGGTTTTGGTCGGAAATGACGGTTTTAACCCGAAACAGCCCGAAACTTATTTTTTACCTTGGTCGACATGGTTTGACCCGTATTGACCTGGTGAACCCAGTTTTGGTCGGAAATGACGGTTTTGACCCGAAACAGCCCGAAACTTATTTTTTACCCTGGTCGACATGGTTTGATCCGGTGGACTTGGTTTTGATGGAAAGATGCGGTTGACTCGAGAAAAATATAGTTTTGAATTTTAAACTTTTCTTAATTTTTTTTGGATTTTTATAAACAATAATAGAAATAAAATAACATTCAAGAAAATCTTGGTGAATCCAAAATTGGGTTACAACAATTTTCAAACACGAACTACTTAGATACATACTCCGTAAAATTTAATTGTATTTTTTTATACAAAATATTTTATCCTCTATAATGACGTGAGACACTTGGAATTTCCAGTTCACCAATAATTTCCATATTGTCCACTGAAAAGATAATGGAAAAGTGTATGGGATGAGAGACTCATCAATTTTCCCACTGAATAAAGACAATGGATTAGTACACTTGAAGTAACAACAACGGGAACCAATTATAATTTTATTTTTATAAAAAAACATTTGAACTATTCTATTCTATCCTTCTAGTATCTTAAATAAAAATACTACTTAATTTTTTTATAATTTTTTTTTTATTTTTTATAAAAAAATATTTAAATTACACTTGAAGTATTCTAAATATTTTTTTTATATAAATATTTTCTATTTTTTATAAAAAAATTTAAACTATCCTAGAATAATCCTAAACATAAATTCTAATTAATTTTTTTATACTTTTTTTTTGTTATAAAAAAAATATTTTAACTACCCTTGAAGTACTCTAAACAGAAATGCTAATTAATGTTTTTTATATATAAAAAAACATTTAAACTACATTTCAAATATCCTAAATAATTTTTTATAATATTTTTTCTATTTTTTATAAAAACAAATTAAATTATCCTTGAAGTTTTCTAAACATAAATTCTAATTAATAATTTTTATAATTTTTTTTATTTGTTATGAAAACAATATTTAAACTACTCTTCAAGTATCCTAAACCTAAATACTAATTAAGTTTTTAAATATTTTTTATATAAAAAATTAAATTATCCTTAAAGTATCATAAATAAAAATACTAATTAATTTTTTATCACAGATATTTGTTATAATACTTTACCTCGATGTGAACACATTTTCTTCCCCTTTTCATTTTTGTATCTAATTTTTTAATTTATAGCACTCTAAAGGAATAACATAACTTTAACTATATTTATGTGTTATTGGTTTGCTTTGTTATATTATTATCAGACCTAATAAATTAATCAAAATCATGATATCATGGGTTAGGATTTGTTTTGAAGTATATAGTTGATGATTTTCATTTAAAAATATATTAAAATAATATTTTTTTTAGTTTTTAAAAATTAGTTTTGATATTAACATGATATGAAAATATTAAAAAAATATTAATTTAAAATAAATAAATAAAAATTTTTTTTTGCAAAAACAAATATTAAGGCAGAGGATTCTGGACCCGGTGGCACCTCAAGATCTGCACGGGAGGATGAGGCACGGGCTTCCATGAGCTCATGTCCACAAAAACACTACGTGCAAATTGCTCTACGAGAAAGTTATTGGCAATATCTATACAAGTGGTCACCATATTACATGAAATTTATAAAATTCAAACTAATAATACTATGTTTTTTATTTATTGATTCTACATTCCGTTCAAAAAAGGTCACAGACAGACAGGCAAATTGAAGCACATGGGCCCGCTCTATATATACTTTCTTTATTCCAAATTTAGTATTAATGGATATACTGTTATCGTGTTCTTTGGGTTTGAATTTTGTAATGGAAATTCATTTCATTAGAAAATTCAACATCAAGTTGGAAATTCATTGGAAGATATTGTGGTCTACATATGATATGGACATTTCACGAATGAGAGATGGCATGAGAATGAGGTTTAAATGGAAGATATTGTAATTGATGTGAGACACTTGTGGGTGTATTTTTTTTTCCTAGCAATTTATCACTAATTCAATATATTCAATGGAAGATTGTAATTGACGGGAGACACTTGTGGGTGTATAGCTTTGTAATTTCCAGTTCATCAATAATTTGTTCTCCGTTTCCATATTTTCCACTGAAAAGACAACGGAAAAGTATATGTGAGAGACTCACCAAATTTCCATAATGGAGGGCCAAATTTGACGAAGAGACTGAGAAGACTATGGATCAGTACCCGTAACAACCACGGAACAAGTCAAACAAGTATGTCTGTAATACAAGTAGTTTTAATTGGTTGGATTCAGAATTTATTTTTAAAAAATATCAGTTTGAATTTTATAAATTTTAAGGTCATTGAAGACTTACATGATTATTAATTTCAAGGCTCGTGAAATTAGTTAAGATACATATAAATTGATCCGGACATCCAAGTTAATAATAAAAAAAATAAAAAAATATAGTACTATGTTTTTCAAACTAATTACATGAAATTTATAAAATTCAATCTAATAGCACTATGTTTTTCATTTATTGATTCCGTTTAAAAAAATGTCACAGACAAGCAAATTGGACCCTCTCTATATATACTTTCTTTACTCCAAATTTAGATATACAAGACTCCGCAATGAAAGTTTCACCTTCACCAATAGACTGTTATCGTGTTCTTTGGGTTTGAATTTTCTAATGGAAATTCATTTCATTATGATACTTTACCTTGATGCGAACACATTTTCTTTCCCTTTTAATTTTTATATTTGGTTTTCTAATTTATAGCATTTTAAAAGAATAACATAACTTTAACTATATTTATGTGTTATTGGTTTGCTTTGTTATATTATTATTGTGTATGATATAACGTGTTAGGATCTGTTTTAAAGTATATTTAATGTTGTTTTTTAAAATATTTTTTATTTAAAAATATATAAAAATAATCTTTTTTCAGTTTTTAAAAGTTATTTTTGATATCAGCGTATTAAAATAATATAAAAATATCAAAAAAATTATTAATTTAAAATAAAAATAAAAATAAAAAAATTTACAAAAAACAAACACCTTAATATATGACAGAGGATTCTGGACCCGGTGGCACCTCAAGCTCTGCAGGGGAGGATGAGGCACGGGCTTCCATGAGCTCATGTCCACATAAACACTACGTGCAAATTGCTCTACGAGAAAGTCTTTGGCAAAATCTATACAAGTGGTCTCCATATGATATGGACATTTCACGAATGAGAGATGCCATGAGAATGAGGTTTCAATGGAAGATATTGTAATTGACTTGAGACACACCTGTGGGTGTATCGCTTTGTAATTTCCAGTTCATCAATAATTTCTTCTCCGTTTCCATATTTTCCACTGAAAAGATAATGGCAAAGTGTATGTGAGAGAGACTCACCAAATTAATTTCCATAATGGAGAGCCAACGTTGACGAAGAGACTGAGAAGACTATGGATCAGTACCCGTAGCAACCACGGAACAAGTCAAACAAGTATGGTCTGTATTAGAAGTAGTTTTAATTAGTTGGATTCTAAATTTATTTTTTAAAAATATCAATTTGAATTTTATAAATTTTAAAGTTATTGAAGATTTATATGATTGTTAATTTTAAAGCTCGTAAAATTAGTCGAGATGTATATAAATTTATCCGGACATTCAAATTAATAATAATAAAAAAAAAATATGGTCCTTCAACGAGGCTGGTTAAGTTCTTATAAATCCATTTTTCCGAAGTTCTGTTGGATCTTGTACAGACTTGGATTGTTGTTAAAAGTAGTTCCATGAGGGAAAGCTGGAGTTGATGCGAATATCTTTTCTACTGCAATGGTAAAATTAAATTATTCTAAACAAAAATGCTAATTAATTTTTATAAACATATTTTTTTAACGTATCTTGAAAGTTTTTTCTAGCAATTTGATCACTAATTCAATATATTCAATGGAAGATATTGTAATTGACGTGAGACACTTGTGGGTGTCTAATATCTGCCATTGGAGACTAAGGAGAAGAGGACCTAGCTTTCCTTAGCTTTGTCTTCGATGTTATTTTTGTTTAACCTAGTCTTCGATAACTACGCAGCGAGTATACATAATGGCTAAATGAGCTGATCTACAACGAATTCCTCGTTAAATCACTCTCTGTAACTGACAGAGGGCTAAAAAATGGCATTCTTCATATATACACCAATAAAAAAAAATCATACACGACTATGCAACCTCTGGTTAGACAATCTATGATGGACCGGGGAGATGCTCTCCCCTTTGGAGATGAAACAACAGCTGCCTGTTGGAAGTGATGATATAGCCAGAAGATTGCTTAACTGCAATTCCATTCTGAGGTTTGGTGTTCAAAGAAAAGAATGATTATCACACGGAAATTCCTGCTGTATTTTCCTTCAGTCTCCTCTCAGCTGCTAGAGCAGCAGCCACGGACGGGGGCAGATGTCTTAGGTTTTCAGTTGGCTTTCCATCACTTTCTGGTACAGTGAACGGCGCTGTTGCGAATAGGGACTCAACATCCTTAAGGGTTAACAAAGGCTGATCCTGATTCTTCGTGTTCCCACTTATGAATGAACTGGTGCTTCTACTTCTGTTCAGTTTATATATGCTCTCTTCCACGGTGTCTTTAACCTAATAACATCATAGAAGAAAAGGGGATAAATTTTGTTAGAACAAATATAGACTATAAAGCAGAAATTCTAACAAATGCATGAATTTTCAAAGTTTCGGACAAGAAGCAAACTAGAAAGCACGAGAGGGGTAACTGAAGCGGGTGGACCGGTTATCACTTAAACCACGGAGACGAGTGCAGCACATACTTGATACTGCACAGAAAGAAGCAGGGCCCTCTAACCCTATTTTCTCACATATTCATCATCTTCTGGAACGGTGAAAATCTTTTGGAATCATTTTTTATTTTTATGGGTATCCATTAATTTTTAACAAATTTATTTTCTTCTCTTTTATGTCTTTATTGGAATTTGATAGCTTGTAGGGTTTATCACATCACCTTCATTTTAATCAATCAATTTTCTCAACAGAGAGAAGAACAATGGCAGCAGGGCAAGAGAATGTTAAGCACCTTGAGGAGTGCTCGGTTGCCAAGTTAGTTTCATCTTCATTTTTACTTTCGATTTGTAAATGTTTCTTTATCGCTGATTTGATGAAATTGAAGACTTGAAAAGATTTTGATTTTCTGGGCTGATCGCTTTGGTTTCAGTTAGTTGAAAGTTTCCCTTAAGTTAGTGAGTTATACTCTCATGTGACTGCTGCTAGTTAGTGGAGTTTGCGAATGTGCATTTCCTTTTGATTTAGGCACAGTTTGATCTTTATTAGAAGGGAGAAAACTGAAGATCTGACATTTGTTTGTCACACTGCTATCCTAACCATATCTAGTATTGTAGGCATGAACAGATTTGTGTCTGGTTTCTGATTTGGTCTTGGTCTTTGACTTCGATTGAGAACACCAAGTTTCATTCTAGAAGGCCATGTCCCTCAAACAACACTTACACATGAAAAATATTTATGCAAATAATATGTGTGCGAAAATTTTCTTCTCCTTCTTTATTCATTTACCTGTTGTTCCGAACAAAACTATTGTTGTAATCCAATTTTTGATTCACTAAGATTTTCTTGAATGTTATTTTATTTTTATTATTATTCATAAAAATCCAAAAAAATTAAGAAAGTTTAAAATTCATTTTTCTCAAGTCAACCGTATCTTTCCATAAAAACCGAGTCCACCGGGTCAATACAGGTCAAACCATGTCGATCGGGGTAAAAAACTAAGTTTTCATGACGTTTCAGGTCAAAACCATCATTTTTAGTCAAAACCGTAATTTTTTATCAAAACCGAGTTCACCGGGTCAATACGGGTCAAACCATGTCGACCAGGGTAAAAAATGAGTTTTCATGACGTTTCGGGTCAAAACCGTCATTTTCGGTTAAAACCGTCATGTTTTATTAAAACCGAGTTCACCGAGTCAATACGGGTCAAACCATGTCGACCGGAGTAAAAAATGAGTTCCCATGACGTTTCGGGTCAAATTCGTCATTTTTTTACCAAAACCGAGTCCACCAGGTCGATATGGGTCAAACCATTTCGACCAGGGTAAAAAATAAGTTTTCATGACGTTTCGGGTCAAAACCGTCATTTTTTAATTTAACCGAGTCCACCGGGTCAATACGGGACAAATCATGTCGACCGGGGTAAAAAATGAGTTTTCATGCTGTTTCGGGTCAAAACCATTATTTTTCGGTCAAAACCCGGTTCACCAGCTTGATACCCATTAAATGTTTTTTTTTGTGTTCCTATATAATTTTTCTTTTTTTGGGTAATTAATCTACTTTTTTTTTGCGGTTGAAACAGGCTTTTTCTAATACTGATTTAAGTTTTTAGTTTTACCCATATAAATATTTATTATTATATATAATAAAAAAAAATTGATAATATAGAAATTTATTATAGTAGGTGTGTTAGTTGCAGCGGTATATTTTTTTTCTGCGAATTAAATTCGTTGTCCCTTGCTCATTGGCTATAAATAGTCACGATAGGGGAAAGAGGAGCAGAAAAGAAAGAAAGAAAGCAGAGATCACTATTCATATTTTTTTTAGTTTTTATTCATGAGAGTAAGATATTGTTTTTTTTAAAAAACAATTTCAAAAATACTAAAAATATCTTAACCGTTAGATCTAATAGTGTTAGTTCTGGACCTTTGATTTAATAGGATACAATAGCGCTTACCACACTAGATTAAAACCCAAACCCATCTCAGCCTTTGAAATAATCTGCCCTTTGATCTCGTTGTGCCACGTCACTCGGTGTACTGAGCTTTCGGTGCATCGCGCAACACCAGATCACAGCTCTGCTCATCCGGACTGTTCGATTAACCTGCAGATCAAGCCAATCACAACCGGATGATCATTTCATCTGAGATCCGACGGCTCACAACCTTCAGCTGCACCGGTGTACCATGCTAGCGTTCACACAATAGGAAAACCTTAGAGCCTCTCTCTCCTCTCGCCGGCTACTCCCTCTCTCTCATCTGATCTCTCATTTCTGGGCGTCTCAAGCCTTCGAACCACCACAGAACGTTTAATAGCCTCCTATCAAGCAAACCCCCGGCTGTTTCCAGCGTTTTCGCCGCCTCATCTAGCTGGAAAAAGGCCGCGATCTTCGATGGCCACCGAAGCTTCAAGTCGACGATTCTCCCTCGTTAGCCATCAACGGCCGTCGAGACCACCATCATCAGAATCCTCTACCTCAGATCTACCATAATCGACCATTCATTGGCCATAAATCTCGCCGGAAAATTTCGCCGCCGCCAACAGTAACCCCGCGTGAGCCACACGCGTCGCCAGTGGCATTTTCGTTATTTTTTTGTATACAGTGGTACTCAGGTAATTTTTTTTGGATTTCTAACATTTTTTTTATTTTGTATATAAATTTTCTTAAATGTAAAAAAAACAAAAAATAAAACAAAAATAAATATAAAAGGAAAAACGACGCGGGTCCAACACCCATCTTATCATGTTATCGTTCATAGGTGCAAAACCCAAATTCTCAAGAATGGTTATACCCATTTCTTAATGATATCAAAATATATTTTTTTATAAACAAATATTGTTTGTCGACACGTCTCTTTTTTACAGAAATGGACCGATGTCAAAAAAGGTGTCGCACGTGTGCGGCGGCGCGGCGATCGTCCACCCTCAAGGAAAAAAAACAAAAAATGGAATATGGATTGATTTCTGGCAAATATGTAGAGACAATGAATTCTTGTCTCCTATCAGTGGAAAATTTGAATGGGAGTCGCCACCTAGTATTCTGGTTACTAAGAACCCTAACTGGTCTTAGAGATGGGGTACGGAGACTGGTTGCGTAAAGGGAAGGTATTAGCACCCCAACTACGCCCTACCTAAGGTAGGCTGCATTGTTTTAATGTCTGATCAAATCTAAGATCGTGTTGTGGTTTCTTATTGTTCGGAATACGCATTACATGTAATGTCATACCCCAGGTTCTATTGTCTAAAAAAAAGAAAGAATTAAATATCCGAAATATGCATTACGTGTAATGTCATACCCAGGATACTAAGAGACAAACAAAATAAAATTTTTGTTGTTTTTGAAATTTTGGCCAATATCCTCTTCAGCCTAAGTACAGTAACCAGCCTTCTTCAGCTGCAGAACGTGAATTAATTCACGTTCTGCATGCAGACGAAAACAGGAGGATGGCAAATGGAAAAGGAGATGGGGCGGCGAGAGATTACCTGCGGTGACGTCGTGGCGGTGCTGCTGGCGGCGTAGGCACGGTGGAGATGGTGGCGGAGGCACGGTGGCCGGCGGTTTTCCTTCTCTCTCTCTCCTCTGTTTTTTTTTCGTTTTCTTCTATGTTTCTTCCTTCTTCTTCTTTTTTCTTCTCTGCCCTTTCTCTTCTCTTCTCTCGGTCTTCTCCCTCTTCTCCCTTCTCTTCCCCTTTTTCTTCTCTTCTTCTCTTCTTCTCCTCTTTGTTTGGTCTTCCCCCCTGTTTTTATAGGCGAAAAACAGGGGGGACGTGGCTGGGGCGGCCACTATGCTGCCGCCCCTCCAACGCCCGTCCAACACGTGGAAAGTGGTCGGCAAGTCGGCGTCTTTTTGAAAGAGAACGTGGCAGTGAACAGAAGAAGAAAAATAATTCTTCTTCCCCTGCTTCGCTGCGTGTCCAGGGGAAGAAGATGATGGTGCCGTTCAAAACGGCATCGTTTTGAGTTTTCCCCTTTTTTTTTTATAAATACTGCATGAAACAGCGCCGTTTTGGTCAAAATGCGTCGTTTCATTTGAAAGGAAAAGGCGCCAAAACGCGTGATTCAAAGCAGGCCTTTAAGTTGCGCGTGTTTTTCAATTTAGTCCTTGGTCTCGGATTTCTTCAATTAAGTCCCTAATTGGCCATTAAACTTCAATATTTATGCAATTAAGCCTCTGATTTGACCAAATAAACTTCCAAAAATTATAATTTGACCCCAGAACTTCAATTTCTTCCAATTAAAGCCCAAATTAACTCAAAAATCAATTTTTCTTGCAATTAAACTCTCCAAAAATTCAATTAAACCTTTAATAAAATTTAATTGAGTCCATAAACTTCTAATTTTGGACTTTTCTTCCTCAAATTGAATTTTCTTTATCATCGGGGCTCTCATCAGTCAATGATATACTGTCAAATTTTAATTTTTATATTTTTGAACATCCTCAATCAATTTTTGAGCATTTTTAGGACGCTCTGGCATTTTTTCACTATTATATTATTTGATAATATATTATTTGATAATGCTTACGGAGCAAAGATTTGTGCATAGTAAGTGTTGTAAAGATAAAACAAAATTGGTCTTCCGAAACTGGTCGTCTCAAAATTTGATTGACCTAAAACTTCAACCGGACCCAAAGTCCTGTGTGTGGTTGGGCTAAACTGAGATTCCGTTCGCCAATCCCCTTTAACCCGAAACTTAAATATTATGTGTGTGTGGTTAGGATAGACTGAGATTCCTTTTGCCAATCCCCTCTAACCATAACGAAAATCCTACGTGTGTAGCTCGGTCAACCTGAAATCCCATATGGAGATTCCCTTTAACCAAAGCTACCTAAGGGTTAGAAAACGCACTACCTAAGGGATGAGGGCTCAAAGGCGCACTCAAAAGGAGGTAGGGTTAGAAAACGCACTACCAATGGATGAGGGCTCAAAGGCGCACTCAAAAGGAGGTAGGGTTAGAAAACACACTACCAAAGGGATAAGGGCTCAAAGGCGCACTCAAAATGGAGGTGAGGGCTCAAAGGCGCATTCAACAAGAGGTAAGGTTAGAAAACGCACTACCTAAGGGATGAGGGCTCAAAGGCGCACTCAAAATGGAGGTGAGGGCTCAAAGGCGCACTCAAAATGGAGGTGAGGGCTCAAAGACGCACTCAAAAGCAGGTAGGGTTAGAAAACACACTACCAAAGGGATGAGGGCTCAAAGGCGCACTAAAAATGGAGGTGAGGGCTCAAAGGCGCATTCAACAAGAGGTAAGGTTAGAAAACGCACTACCTAAGGGATGAGGGCTCAAAGGCGCACTCAAAATGGAGGTGAGGGCTCAAAGGCGCACTCAAAAGGAGGTAGGGTTAGAAAACACACTACCAAAGGTGTTGCTACCCAATTTTTGACCCATGTTTTTGATATATTTTCAAAAAAATCCAAAAATAGAGAAAAACAATGAAAATCCAAAAAATATGTTTTTTAATATATTCTCGTCATTTTAGCAATTTCAGCGTCGTCTAAAAAAAAAGAATTTAAATTTTTAAAAGATTTTCAAACGCGTTCGACTTTTCACGCGTCATCTTTAAAATCATTGATTTTCCGCATTTGAGTCGACGTTGATATTGCTCGTTTTCAAAAAAATACAAAAAACAAGAAAAATCAAATTTTACAAAAAAAAAAAGTTAAGGGACCAATTTTGAAAACTTGGAAATATTTTTTTTCCTATAAATACTAGTTTCCAACACTTACAATAGGGGGGCTAATTTTGGAAACACCAGAAAAATACAAAAGAAAAAACCCTAAACCTATCTTCTCCCCCATTTTTTTTCCAAACAGCCGCCGGCCCCCCTCCCCAAAGCCATTTTTCTTCTTCTCACGGACAACCCCCCCCCGGTTTTAATTTTCTCCTCTCCCTCACTCGGCTGCTGATAAGTACACTTTTCCAGTACAATCATGTGAATTGTGTAGTTATGCATAAGAGATAAGTGTGCTGTTCTTTCTTGTTATTACCCTCTAAGAAAAATATCAAAACAAGGAGTGATAATGAGTATGAAATTGAATGAATAAGTATATGATGTGTATCTACTCCAATGTTTTGAGTTGCTTAGTAACTAGGAGTATTCATCACAAATGTTTACTTTTACGTCAAACGGCAGCTTAAAATATGAGTATGCAAAGCATTTTAAGTTTATGACCTGTTAAGTAACCGGGTGCATTCATCACAAATGTTTGTATTCGCGTCAAAAGACAAGTGATAAATTTAAAAAAAAATCACCCTTGTCAAAAGACAAGTAAAAGTGTGTTATTACTCCTAAAGTTGGCTACCTTGTTTCAAAAAAAAAAAAAAACAAAAACAAAAAAAAAGAAAAAAGAAAAAAAAGAGTAATGACGGAATGACTGTGCACGGTTCAAGGATGCTAATCACATGAAACACATGGATGAGTTGGAAGTTTGTACAACGACCTGGGAAGAGAGTAGAAATGCTTAATTTTTCATTATCTAATATTGTCTATGAGCTAAGTCAAGAAGTGAACGCTGCATGATGGGGCCTTTTAAATGTGAAAGTTGATCTTATCATGAGCTTTTAGCACTCTGCTTTCATGGTTTCCTTTTTGCTTGAGGACAAGCAAACATTCAAGTTTGGGGGTATTTGATAAGGGAATTTTTAGCATATATATTTTTCGTTATTCATGCTTGATTTTTAAATATTTTGGATATGTTGAACAAGAAAATTAGAATTTTGAATCTCTTTTTGAACTATTGACCTCGTGGGAAATTAATGTGTTTTCAGATCTTAGGTTACTAAACAGGCAGAGCCGGGTAGTGAAACTGAACAGTGATTCATTATGTGCTGCAAAGAAGCTATACAATTTAGTTCCGGATGTTCGTAACCATTTTCAAATAGCTGAGATGAAGGTCTACAAAACATATGAAGGGCATATAACTCAGTTTTGTTGTTTCGAAGCCCAAAAAGCGAGTTGAAAAACAAGGATTGAACCAGCCCGAAACTCCTGCACTGCAAAGACTGCTTCGGTTTATGGCCCTTATCTCAGCATTCAGACGTCCAAAAATTGCAAGATCAGTTGTGTTGGAAAGAAACTTTGATTCTCTACAATTTCTCCAGAAATAGAGATCTTCTAATTCGCACGTTTTCTACCTCAAATCGGGCCCGCAATGTCTGAGTAGGAAGGAATTTAATGCAGAATAGGAAATTTTCCTCATTACTGCAGGGGTAGAAAAGCCACAATATAAAAGAAGAGAAAAAGGGGGGGATTGAACAAACGGGAAAACCTACAACATACAAAACAAAAAGAGAGGAGGCGGCACCAAGGAGAAAGAAAAATACACCTTTGGCAGAGGCAAAACTATTCAACAACCGGGAGGACACCTATCTCTTCGACGGAAATTCTCTGCTTTTGAGTGATGTTCATCGTATCAAGTTTGTTTCTCTTTAATTTAACTATGGAGTAGACTTTTATTCTGAGATTTTTGATGTAACCTTACTATGAATATGTGAACAATTTCTTCGATTGAATTATTACATTAAGATGTTGAGTATTTCATTCTATGTGTAATGCTTGCGTGTGTTTGGCCAACATTTGCATGATTTAGAATTCAATTTGAAACTGAGAAGTAATAATTGTTTTAGCTATTGTTTGAAATACCTTAAGAAATCTATAGGGTAGAGATATCCTATGAACTTTTGTAAACGTTACAGGTTTTACCGTACTTAATAAATATCGACAAGTTTAGAACTTTCGTAGAGTATATGAAATTTGTTTGTCGAAATAATTTATTGATGCTCGAGAGAGATTAATATTTACATTAAAAAAAACTTGATTATCAACATTAGGAGTAATTAATTTAATTGAGAAAGTTCACATAGGCATAGTTACGGTAAGTCAGAAATCCTAGAACCAGTACAATTGAATTCATTAATATTTAATCAAATAGTTGTTACCTTTTAATCATTAATTTTTGTTTCATAAACTATCTCATTCGATTCTTCAAATAGATCATAATTTAAAAGACTTTGGTAATTAGTAGTAATTTTTACAAATCCTCGTGGGACGATACTCTACTCATCACTTTATTACTTGTTACGATTTGTGCACTTGCAAAAATAACCAACAGCTGCCAGCTTTGTCACCGGCATCACAACAGCCCCTCCACAGATCCTCCCTAGTTTTTTCCTTCCCAGCCGTGGACACAGACACCAGCCCCCCCCATCTTCTTTGATTTTTTTTTCTCCCCGGAGGCCGGCCATTTCTAAGCCATCATCCACTCCCCTCTTTCGGCCATTCCTTCTTCCCAGCTCTCACCATCGAACACGGCGACGCCGCCTCCAACAAGCCACACGCCGGACAGAAGCCAGAGCAGTTCCCCCTCGCTCTCCCATCTTGCCGGTTGCATCACCATCTTCCCCGACCTCTCCTCTCTGTCCAGCCTCCGACAGTAGCAGTGACCACAGCAGCAACCCCAGCAGCGCCGTCCACAGATCGGCAGCCACCGCCCACAGACCCGCCGCCAGAACTGCCCTGCAGCGGCTCGCCGGATCTGCAACCAGCAAAGAAGAAACGAAGCAAAAAGAAGACATAAAACAGAAGTGAAAAAAAAGGAAATAAAAAAACTAAAATCGACTGTTGTTGAGTTTCTCTTCTTGTTCCACAGGTCACAGATGGTTTAGGAGGACAGAAGGAGAAGACGATCGCGATCCACTGCATCCAGTTTCTTTCCCTGCGGCGGCGCGTGAACCCACGCGCCGCCAGTGGCGATGGCGCGTGGGAAGACGTGTCGCCACTGCTCATGCAGCCCCTGAAGTCCTTCCCTGCAATTTCCGGAGTTTTTAGGGACCATTTTGTAAATTTTAAAGTTTTAATGTAATTTTTGTTTATTTATTTTAAATTTGTACTTGGTAAATATGGATGTAAAAGAAAAAAAAAAGAAAAGAAAAGAAAAGAAACAAAAAAATAGTGAAAAGTTAATGTGTGTGTTTGTTTTTTTATTTATGTTAGTGAATTATATAAAAAAAAGGACAAAAAGAATTAATTGTTAATTTAAATATGGTTAAATATCTCAAGGACAAATAAAATCAAGTTGTATTTTCCACGAAAATATAAGAACACGTTTCTATGTATATTCAGGGATTTAATAACTGATTTATTCAAGCCTTAGAATTTAATTAATATTTTAAATTTTCAACTCACATCAGAACACAAAGCAGCTTACCTCAGGTAGTGTGCGTTAGGGGTGCTAATACCTTCCCTAACCACAACCAGTCCCTTACCCGCGATCTCTGACAAGACCAGTACATCAGGTTTCCTAGTAGCCCTCAATGAATTACTAGATGGCAACTCCAACGAACCAAATTCAAAGCAAACACAAAAACGATAAAAATCGCCAACCGATGCCGCGCGCTGGATTTTTTTTGGGGTGCGACAGAATGGCGACTCCACTGGGGAAAGGTATTGTTTTCAACTTTATCGGACTAAGCTTTGTGTTATTATATGTTTAAGTTTTTTTTTGTACTTTGTTTTATTTTATTTGTGTTTTATTCATGCATTGTATATAATTCTCTCATACATCACAAGTTTTAATTTTTGAAAGCACACACCGACTTTAGGTTAGTTGGGGGACTAGCAGCTTACCTTATGACTTGAGTCGAGGTTTAAGTTTGTGTAAACCCCAACTCTTTGTTGAGTGCTTAGACTGGTAATAATTGGTACACGTGCCCACCCATTACCTACTGGGCCCCTATATTGCCTTTACGAGGGTAATCACTAGGACAACAAGAGACCCCTTTTAGAGACCAAGTAGCAAACCTACCCTTTGTCTCACGTAAAATGAATAGAGCCTGTCTTTAGGATGTATGTGCTATTGTTTTGCATCCGAGCAAACCTTTCTTGAAGCATCTTGAACTCAAGACTTGTGGGTGACACAATGGTCGTCACTTAGAAAAATCACGATTCTTGTTCCATCATGCAAGAGTTACGACCATATTGTCACCCCTCGAAGGGTGAGTTCGTCATATAGATTGCATACATGTACCGGGTTGAAAGGTAGGTCCCCCACACAAGTTGTGTTGCACGTGATTGAAGAAAGATAATGGAAGTGAAGAAAGGTGTCAGATAGAGCCTCATTATTAGATTAAGGTTGAGAGCATCAAAGGTGAAGTAGCTGGACTCAGATTTGCTCGAACAAGTGTTGAGCATTAAATGGAAAGAGAGTGTCTGCACAGTCTTCTGTGGGAACACTGCTTGTTCACGTCAATTGAAGCTGTACCTCTCCTTTTCAGTCATGAACAACAACAACAATGCCTTCAGCCATCAACTAATGACAACTCTGATTCTTGTCCAGTTGCACTGTTAAGTGTTCATCGCCTCCACATCATCTAATGGAACCAAACGACTACTAGCCTCTTGTTCATGGTGCATTAGTCTGCTTTGAAGTTACCCCAATTATGAGCTCAATTCCAGTTCAGCAGCACAAGATGTTGGTCTGAAAAACCATGATTAGACACTGAACTTCTACGTGGTAAAGCTCTCTCTGTAGAGATTTATTTGTGGATCTGCCAATGAGAAATGCAAAAGGGGATGTATTAATTTCATATGCTTTGAAATTTTTTCCCACCAGTGGCACCAACAAAACATTGTAGTAGGCAGAGAGTCAGACCTGGTCTGAAAATATTAGCAGTCGTCAAACTTCAATGTGGCAGAGCTCTCTCTACAAAAACCCATTTATGGCTCTATAAATTGGGAATGCAAGAGGGGATTTATAAGTTGCATATGCTACAAATATTTCTCTCATCAGTTTCAGCACAAAGACATCTTAGTAGGTTGAAGAGCTAGACCTGGTCTGAAAAATATGAGCAGACATCAAACTTCAACGTAGCAGAGCTCTCTCGGCAGGAATCTGTTTGTGGATCCGCAAGTGGGAAATCCAAGAAGGAATACAGTAGTTTCAGATCATCTATGATTTTCCTCCAACAGTGTCAGTATTAAAACGCAAAAGTAGAGAGAAGAGACATGCCTAGACTGAAAAACATGAAGAAGACTGAAACTTCCACAGAGCATAACTCCCTCTATTGATGCTTGTTTGCTGCACCGTTCAAGAGGAATCGAAGAAGAAATAGAGGATATTCATGTTCATCATTTTCTCCCATAGAAGAGATAAGGCATGATTCCACGTGTCGGTAGTGGCGATACTACAAGTTTCTGGGCGCTGCCAAGATTACCCAGTTGTTGGAAAGTTTTCTAACAATCCTCAACTAACCACAACAACATTGGAAGATTGAAATGATGTTGTCAGGATTTGCCGAAGAATTGAACAAGCTATGAAGAGAGGAAAGATTGAAGGATCTGCCATGGATTCCAGAACAATGATGAGAGGTGAATCAGGAGATGACTTTGACGGTGTGAACCCTTAATTATGTGGTATAGCCAGGTCTCACGGTAGAATCAATTGCTCAAATGTCTTTGCCAAGATGGGACATTCCTCTGCCATTTAAGTTTGTCGACCAGCATCTGCCAGATTCTAGAATTTTGCTTGACTCCGACAAATCCCATGCAACCACCAATTTCTAGGTGGTTCAATCTAGACAAGAGATGTGTTCTCATGGTGGGGGTCCTCGGCAATTTTAGTTAAACAGATGCAAGAGTTTCAAGAGTCGAGCTCAATTTGCGAAAGATGATGTCATCAATCATTTTCAGAATGACAAGTGATCGGAATTTCTTGGCAAAACATAGATATTGCCAGAGGAGCTGATCTAAGAAGGAGTTAAACTGTCAAGCATTTTTTATGGATTTTTTCCATTTTGCATTTTGTTTTGGGGATCACATATCATCCTTGAACGAAACATGTCTTTTCTTTGTCTTCTTGTTGTTTTGAAATCAAGAGATACTTCTTTCAAAGGGTATTTTGACAAAATATTTTGATCAAACTCCAACATGAAATAAAGGCTAATCAATCCTGAAGATTAAAAGTGTTTTGATTGCAGAAATGACTCGATTCTTGTTGAAATGACATCAGGTGACCAAACAAATTTTGAGCTCACACATAAAACTGAACCACACATTATATAGCTAAGTTTTAACAGTATGCATAATGACATGTAGTGGATTCGGTAGTTATGGACTCGTGAATCAGTGACTCTTACAAGTCCAAATCATTACACTGGATAAGGTCAAAATTTATCGGTTTTAACTGACTTTGCTTGAAATGAGAAAAGGCCATCTTTGTTATCCTTTCACATTTCTTGAAATATGATCCCTTGCAGTCCCATTTTAAGCCTAGTGAAATATTTTCTTTCAAAAAAAAAACCCTGACTAGGATCATACCCCACACTGGGGGCAGATGAGAGATATGTTGGAGACATTGATATGATTAATGAATAAAGGGGAAGGCTTAGAACAAAAGTCTAATGATTGAGAGAGCACGAGAAGAAAGCACATAGACTGAGGGCATATAAGAAAATTTTGAGGAAGGCTATGAGTTGAATTTGCCTTCACTTAAAGACAAGTTAAAAAGAAATGGAAAAGGAATGCCTATCAATTCTAAGAGAGGCAAGGCAGTTTTCAATTGAGAAAAGACAGCAAATGCCAAAAGTCAACATTAGAAAAATCGATGCTTCATATCTTTTGGTGTGTCTCAAAATTAGATTAGTTATTCATCAAAGAAAAAGTTGGATTTGCATTATGACCTATTGTAAGAGAATTTTGATATTTGAAGAGTAACAAGGTTATATGTTACTTTCTCTACAATGACAACAAGAGAAAGAGAATCGATGAATAATTGATGTTGATCCTAGGTTTTTGAAACCCTCAAACACCTTTTGAGCCTTTGAAATTCTTTTCTTTTATAGCCATGAACCATAGCCTGCATTACATGCTTTTAAAAGCCCTTTTTAATCAAGCAAGCAATTTGAATCGATAAATGGCGCTCTCAAAACTTGAAGAGCTTTTCCATAAGGGTTGTGACTTCATGAATTAAGCTACTAGTTATTATGCATGTTGATAAAATAAATGCTAAGAAAAAAAAAACAACCTTTCTTGATAAAGCCTGAGCATCTTGTTTTTGAAATTCATAAAAATGTCACCTCATCACAGACCATCAAAAGATACACCCAAAATTAGAGTTTAAAGTGGACACAAAGAACCATGAAAAAGCCGTTTTAAATCTTACAACGGGTCATTTCTGTTTTTCAAAATACAAGACAATCAAAGGACTGCATTGAATAGTGTGTTGGGTCTTTGACCAAAGGAGTTTGAATTTCAAAAGAAAAAATAATACTTTTCAAAAACTGATATCTCTCTGATTTCATTTCAACAATGAGACTTGAATAGACATGACCTTTGAAGTATGAGATTTGATTCTAGAACAAGAAAGATTGTCAAACAAAGAAGAACACTCATTAAGTTTGCGGAATCCTTGACATGAAATGACATCAACTCATCTCAAAACTCCTTGAAAGGTTGACCACCTGGGGGCAATTCAGTGGACTTTAAGAAGGAAAACAAATAGCATCCAAATCAGCTGGGGTAAAGAAAGAATCAGATGAATAATTGAGGTGGGATTCTTTAAGGGATCATAAAAGCAGGCTGTTAAAGATTTGCTTCTCCTATATCAGTGTCTAATTTGTGTAGGAACCAGCTCGAATCAGAGTAGTGTTTGCGGGCAGAGAATGTGAGAACTGGTAGAAAACAATTCCTACTGACCAAAAACGCAGAGAACTTCTACATCTTGATGAAGTCCAATGAGCATAGGTTTCTGCTAATGAAATTTATGAGTGGGGTGAGGTTCCTGAAGTTGTATATATCTATACTGAAACAAATACAGTTCCCTTCACTTTGGCTAATTATACAGATTTGGATTGGCTGCAATATAATCCAGCATGAGGCCAATCATGGAGGTTTAGTGTTGCATGAGCTCATTTTTATACCCATCTATATAGTTTATCTGATTATTCAATAAAAAAAAAGGTTTTCTAGATCAAATATATGTAGTCGTGAGATATAAAGGTGCCATGTTGTCAACTCTACTACATTCAATGAAATAACCACATCCAGATATACTGATAATTTATGTAAACACGGCTCTATTTATGACATAACATTGCATTATGAGAAAGTTTATATCATGTTCCAATATGGAGGAAACATACCTGTGTGTATGACTTATTAAAGTCTAGCTGAGCTGCAGAAAGTTTTGAACTAAACACAGACAAGTATTTCTGTTTGAAGTTCTCACACGTTGTTCTCAAATATTGAGTACTGAAGGATGTGGATGACATGTCATGATTATTGTTGCCTTTTTTATTACCAACTGAGCAATTTTCTGCTAGGTCCAGTGAATTCCCAGCATCAATGGTGAAATTTGAATCTTCACCACTGACTTTTTGTTTCTTTGCATCATTTAGATCACATGTTTCAGTGAATTCCCAGCAAGAATATGTGCAGAGGGGCAGGAGTTTGAACCATCAACAAAGCCGAAAACTCCTTGACCTAGAAGATACAGTTTCATCTGCATTCAATACAAATAATTGGTGTTTGTTAATTTCAGAGAGATGACCTGATGAGTGCGGGAGAGGGACAATTTCCACGGCAGAAGCTGCAAGGGCTTCAGCAGAAGAGAATGGCA
The DNA here is from genome assembly GCA_033617975.1 of Populus alba x Populus glandulosa. Taxonomy (NCBI): domain Eukaryota; kingdom Viridiplantae; phylum Streptophyta; class Magnoliopsida; order Malpighiales; family Salicaceae; genus Populus; species Populus alba x Populus glandulosa. The sequence goes on from CM066161.1 coordinate 10,774,871, forward strand.
GCAAAGGAGCATTATTGGGGTTGAAGAGAGCATGGCCAACATCTGTAGGTTGTGGCCACTGTAGAACTGAACCTGAAAAAGAAGGTGGTGCTGCGGTAGGAGAGGAGCATGGCACAACCGGTGCTCCTGCAGAGGGAGAGATGGCTACCGGCTGGGAGGGATCCATTGCAGAGAGGAGAAGAGGTGTTTTAATTTATTTAAGGCTTTAATACCAAGTTGAGAATAACAGAATAGCTTAGGTTGGCCTTAGCCAACCTTTTCTATTTATATATGTAGTGCAGAACACGGCAGTAACCGTAGAGATTACAACATTAGAATAATCCTACATTAATTTCCTATTCAGAGATATACATGTTATACATTCTATCCTCTTGTTTCACTTTTTTTGACGATTATGGATGGAAATGTGCTTTAACTGCTGATTTAATCCTGAGAAATTGTTTATCAAACATTATTGTTGATTATGTGTAGGCTAAGTTAAATATCTCAACAATGGTCCTTCAATTTCATAAGCAAATGCGCTTTCTCTACTCCAACAAAAAGAAAATGTTTTTGCAAACTATGTTTTGTCCATCATGTCTCTTTTCCTCAATTTATGAACATGAAACCTTAAAGTTTTAATTGTTTCTTTTCCAGCCATTTGATTGGATTAAAAAGATCTTTTTCGAGAAAGCAAACACTAAAGAGAAGTGAAGAAGAATCAACTTTCTGATTTCTTCTTAAGGTTACTGAGAAAAACCATGAACAAAGTCGATATGAATAATGTTGTTTATTTCAGTTCCTAAATTGTTGTGTGAAAGGTAAGTATAGTTAAATCCAAGGTTGTCAATTCTGTTCCGTTCCGCTCGGAATGACCGAAACATTCCATACTAATTCACAAAACGGAACAAATTTCATCTCATTTAAAATCTCGGTCTATTCCGGATTTTTCGGCTAAATTCCGCCCGAAACGTTCTGGTTTCATTCCACTTGTTCCGTTCCGCTCTTGAAAAGCCATTGAATCAAATTGAACCTTGCTCAATTTCATTAATTAAACCACCCGATCATAAAAAACTCTTTTTCATTCCTATTTTCAATAGCAATTATATTAATAATAATATTGAAAATTATTATTACTATTTTCATTAACAATGATATTAATTTTTTAAAATTAGATTTATCACTAATATATATGATTTATATTCATGTTGTTTTTTTTCGTGTTTATACTCTGTAGGAATTTGAGCAAAACAAGAGATGTTTTAGATTCCATTAGCTACTTGATAACATTGACCTAACTTTATATTTAAAATATTTTTGTTAAAACATTTTACTTTCATAATATTTTGATATTTTGTTTAAGTTGAATTACTTCAAGTTAAAGATCTATTTAATCTTGACTATTTAGAAATATTTTAAATTTTAAATTATATTTGTTTGGCATTATGTTTGTATTGCATAATTTATAATTACTTTATCTTGAATTTGAATTATGTTTGTTGAATATATATATATATATATGAACAGTACAACCCCGAAACGGCACGCCGAAACACTCCGAAACTGAAACATTCCATTCCAATTGAAAAAATGAAACACTTACCGAAACAGAATTGACAACCTTGGTTAAATCTCTCTAAAAATGCCAAAAGGAAATGAGATGGCAAGTACCTCTTGAATCATGAGGTTAAGTGTGTTGGGGTGATTCACGGTAGAGAAAATTTGAGTTTCTACTTAGGCTACGTTTGTTTCTCGAAAAGTAGTTTTTGAAAAATCACTTTCCAGACTTTCCTGTGTTTGTTTGTTATTAGAAAAGTTGGTCAACAGAAAACACTTTTCGGTCAACAGAAAACACTTTCCAGTCAAAGAAAAATTTGACTTGGTTTCCAGAAAAGTATTTTTCTTTTATTTTGGGCGGAAAACACTTTCTAAAAGTTGTGAAAAATTTAGAAATGTCATGTTATTTGTTGATTAAATCAAATTTGATCCTCAAACTTTTAATTGCTATATATATATATTGTTTTGAATATTTGTTTTTCAATTTAATCCCTTCGAATTTAATTTTTATATTTAATTTTGATCCTCATTTTTATAATTGTTATTTGCTTTTTTCTTATCATTTTTTAATTTAAATTTTTTATCTATCAAATTTAGTCCTTATTCTTTTGATTGTTACTTATTTTATTTGAAATAATTTATAAAATGTTAATTATTATTATTTTAATTTTTTCATCTTTCAATTTTTTTATTTTTTAGATTTGATCTCTGTTATTTTGATTATTATTTATTTTATTTGAGATAATTTATGAAATTATATTTTTCTTTCAATTTTATTTTCATTCAACTTTTTAATTTGTAAGATTTGTTCCTTATTATTTTTATAAAGTTGAAAAAAATAAAACATTAATAAGTTATTTTTCAATTTATTTTCCATGACATAACCAAATACTTTAAAAAAATAAAAGTCCAAGAAGACGACAGAGAGAGATCTAAACCCTCTTGGCTTTACAACTCGATCTAGCTTTTGTGTTTGATTAGGACTTAAAATTCTTGTAATTGCCAGCTCGTATAGTAATTTAACTCTGAAGCAGCAGCAGCAGCATAGCTGCAAACCATTCCATGGCATGTCACATATCAGCTACAGTACGTTTGCAAACCATGTAGAGAGATTCTTTTAGACCCTGATTTTTCCTTCTCCTCATATGCCTCTCTCCTGGAGGTCTTAAGAAATACATTGGAGGAGTTGGAAAAACATTATTAAGAAATACCTAATAATAAAATCGTACAAAAACAGCTCTTCGAAGTGGCCTACCAAATCTTCTCTAAAATAATTGGCATTGCGTGTACTGCATTCTACATCGGAATATTAAGAATATAAAAAATGTTTTAAACCATTTAAATTTGATTTAGTTATGATAGACTTAAACAGCTTGGATGTGGTAGCTATGCAAGACTTTATTTTTTACAATTTTTTTTATCCTAGAAGTCCTCAGAAACACATAGGAGGACTTGGAGAAACATTTCATCCAGCATAAGCATTTGAATAATCTGGAATGCGACGTGGTATGCCTACAAGTCTTAAGAAATACGTAGGAGGTGGTCGTCAGATTTAGCCCCAAAAATGTGATCCAGCATGGATTTTTTCTAACATTTCAGGGCATGTCCGAACGAAAGATCTGTAATAAAATCATACAAAAACAACTCGCATGGAAAGTATTTAATGGGGAATGTGTGGTACCATGTAGAGCAGTTACTTATTCGAGCAAGGGGAGGGGAGAGGGTGCAGCTCTTCGAAGTGGCCTATCACATCTTCTCTAAAAGAATTGGCATTGCGTATTATAGTGTTCTGCGTTCTATAGCGGGTTATAAATGTTTTCTATTTAATTAAAGAAGTATCTTAAATAATTGTTTTTTATATAAATATTTTTTATTTTTTATAAAAAAATTTAAAATAAATCTAAACAGAAATACAAACTAATTTTTTTTAAAGAAAATTTTTATTTGTTATAAAAAAAATATTTAAATGATTTTTAAAGTATCCTACATCAAAATGTTAATTAATTTTTTTATAATTTTTTATAGAAAAAAAATCCTTAAAGTATTTTAAACAAAAATGCTAATTAATTTTTTTATAAATAGTTTTTATTTTTATAGGGTTTTAAAAAAAATAAACCATAATTTTTAAGATATTATATCCTTCTGAATATTTTTAATTTTTGAAGTTATACCAAAAATCACTTAACTTTTGAGTACAGGAACAGTCTTAGACATTGATTAACAACTCTAAATAGTTAATAATTCGATCCAAAACCCAAAATCATATTAATAATAAATAAATACATGAGATTTAGATAAAATCCTTTTGATAGGCAGTGAAAACGTTCCATAGTTTTCATATCTATGTAATAACTTCCATCTAATCTAATTGTGAACAAAGAGTTTCTTTTTTTTCTTTTAGGATAAAAAAAAGAAGCAAATACAATCCCATCTTAAGTAATAAATTCATATTTTTTAAAAAAATAAGGTTATTGGACATTTTTTTAAGAGGGCGTAGATGTTTCGTGTATGTCGAGTTTGCTTTGTCAAACTTTTGAGTATAGTTGTTGAATTGATATGAAAAAGATGTTTCGTGGATGTCGAGTTAGCTTTGTCATTTGTTTGTTTGTCACAATTATTTGTTTCATTTTTAGTAGCTTCGTCGAGTTTGCTTTGTCATATCATTTTTTGTCGAATTGATATGAAAAACTTTCGAAGTTTTTTGGCAAATGGTGCATAGTTGTTTTTAACCTGATTGTCTGCTTGCCCATATAAAATAGAAATGCTCTTTGAAGTGGCCTCTCAAATCTTCTCTAAAAGAACTGGCATTGCGTATGTCCTTGAGTTGTCGCTAGTATAGGGTTATGTGTTCTGCTACGGGTTAATGTTAATTTTTTTAAAAAATATTAAAAGTATAAAGAATATTTAAAATTTTTTAGATTTGACAGCTATATTAAACTTAAGTGACTTGGGTCTAGTGGTAATGCAAGACTATTTTTTTATATATAATTTTTTTATCCTAAACAAAAATGCTAATTAATTTTTTTAATTTTATAAAAAATATTTAAATTATCCTTACAGTATTCTAAACAAAAATATTAATTAATTTTTTTATATATTTAAACTACCCTTAAAGTATCATAAATGAAAATGCTAATTAATTTTTTATATATTTTTTTATTTTTAATTTTATTAAAAAACGTTTAAACTACTCTTCAAGTATCCTAAACATAAATACTAATTACTTTTTTTGTATATTGTTTTATAAAAAAAAACATTTAAACTACACTTAAAGTGTCCTAAATAATTTTTTTATAAATATTTTCTATTTTTTATAAAACAATTTAAATTATCCTTGAATAAATCTAAATAGAAATCGTAATTAATGTTTTTATAAATATTTTTATTTCTTATAAAAAAAACATTTAAACTAACATTGAAGTATCCTAAACCAAAATGCTAATTAAAGTTTTTTTATTTTTTTTATTGAAAAAAATTTAAAATATTTTTAAAGTATCTTAAATAGATATGCTAATTAATTTTTTTATAAATATTTTTTATTTTTATAAAAAATATTTAAACTATCCTTTAAGTATCCGAAACAGAAATCCTAATTAATTGTTTTTATAATTATTTTTATTTGTTATAAAAAAAAATATTTAAACTACCATTCAAGTATCTTAAATTGAAATGCTAATTAATTTTTTTATAATTTTTTTTTTACTTTTTATAAAAACAAATTTAAACTACCCTTGAAGTATCCTAAACAAAAATTCTAATTAATTTTTTTATTTAAAAAAATATTAAAACTATCCTTGAAATATTATAAATAACTTTTTTTATAAATGTTTTCTACTTTTATTAAAAAAATAATTTAACTACCCTTCAAGTATCTTAAACAGAAATGCTAATTATTTTTTTAAAAATATTTACTAGACTTGAAGTATCCTAAACAAGTTTTTCTATAAATGTTTTTTTATTTTTTATATAAACAAATTAAACTATCCTTGAAGTATCCTAAATAGAAATTCTAAATATTTTTTTTTATAAATGGTTTTTATTTTTTATAAAAAACATTTAGATTGTCTTTCAAATATTCTAAACAAAAATTCTGATTATTGTTTTCTTGTGTCCCGTCGACAATTAGCCTCCTTTTACTTTTCCAGTGCTGCCTCTATTTTAGATTTAATGTATTTGAATGTATTTTTTATATTAATTTAATTTATTTATTTTAGATTTGATTTGATTTTATATTATTTGATTTATTTTTATACTTTTATTCAATGTTTTTTTTTTAAAAAAATACATTGAATGGTATTATTGAAGCTTCGATGTCCTGCTCATCATGGTTGAATGGTAGCCTTTATCGATAGTGTATGTCTCCTTGTATTGGGAATGAGGGCTATACATCACAATTAGCTCTGAATATTAATGGGCACGGAGCAGTCAGCTGTCTATGTTTTTCATTTGTTTTTTTTAGATTAATTAGGGTGATTGGATCAACTTGTATATCTTAACTAATCTCATAAATTTAAATTTTCTTTGCAGTATTTTAAATAAAAATTCTAATTATTTTTTTATACGTTTAAACTACCCTTGAAGTATTCTAAATGGAAATGCTAATTAGTTTTTTATAATTTTTTTATTTTTTATTTAAAAAATATTTTTATTTTTTATATTAATTTAATTAATTTATTTTATATTTTATTTGATTTTATATTATTTCATTTATTTTTCTACTTTTATTCAATCTATTTTTTTTATATAAAAAATATATTGAATGATATTATTGAAGCTTCAATCCTGCCCATCATGGTTGAATGGTAGCCCTTATCGATAGTCTATGTCTCCTTGTATTGGGAATGAGGGCAAATATATATCAAAATTAGCTCTGTGTAGCTTCAGTCGGCAAAAAACTAATCATTAGAAAATGCAACATCAAGTTGGAAATTCATTGGTTGGTAGAGTGGGTCTTGCTGCTATCGTGTTCTTTGGGAATGAGGGAAATGTTTTTTATTTGATTCCACAATGAAAGTTTCACCAACCAATAGACTGTTATCGTGTTCTATGGGTTTGAATTTTCTAATGAAATGATGGAAATTCAACTGCTGCTACCTTCTTACAGTTGATTATTTTCTTTGTTCTTTTAATTGTTTCAGCGATAACTTAAAATTTCATTCCGTAGTGTATTGATCTTCAATTTAAAATCAAAATATTCTCAAACCCTTCATGCAAAGAAAAACAAATTCTAACGCATAAAACAGTACCAACATAATTTGAAAGAAAAAAAGTTTGATGATGAAATTCATATTACAAAAATTTATTGTTCCAATTGATAATTGAAAAGAAGTAGCTAAGCACTATGAGATTAAGAGATCTCCCAAACTTATTGTGCAAAATGCCATAGGCAGTGGAGGCCACTTGGTTGTAAGCTCGAAAGAAATTTTTTCCATTGTAGGCCGGGATTGGGGATTGGGATGCAAGCATGCAAGTGCAATTTTCATCATGTGGACAACGCCCTCTGCTGCTCCTTTTTTAGGAAGCGAGATGCGTTGGTCTAACACATCCTTCAATAATGGTGACGACGAAGATCCTGGTGATAAGAGTGCTGAAATGAGATCGCCTGGGTGCCTTCCTGTCATCACCTCCATTGTTACCACTCCGAAGCTATAGACATCGCATTTTTCAGTCACTTTCATTGTGTAAGCTAGCTCTGCCAAAAAATAAAATTGATTATACATGGTTTTTTTATCAAATAGTTGAAAGAAAAGACTTTATAATAAAAGCTAAAAAAACACTATATATTATCTTCACTACTACACATTAGTAACTTAATGTTGAAATAAAGCTACGCACCTGGAGCAGTATATCCAAAAGTACCTGCAAATGAGGTCCAATTGGATGAGTCAGGCATCAACAGTCTAGCTGTGCCAAAGTCGGAGACGTGTGCTTCATATTCCAAGTCCAGAAGGATATTATTGCTGGTAATGTCTCGATGAATGATCGGAGGAGAGCAAGAATGGTGTAGATAGGATAAAGCTCCACCCACCCCTTTCACAACGTTCAGCCTTTTCATCCAATCGAACTCAATTGCTTGTTCCTCACTGGTTATAATCTTTCTCAAGCTTCCTCTTTCAATGAACTCGTAAACCAAAAAAGAATGCTTTGCATGTGAGCAAAATCCATACATTTTCACAATATTTCAATGTCGAATATTTGCCAACACGCAAACTTCCCTTTCAAAAGCTTTAAAATCGGGCAACTTTTCTGTTTGTGACCGGTGAAGTTTCTTCACAGCAACCACCTGTTCTGTTGGCATCGCTGCTTTATAAACAGTTCCATATCCTCCTCCGCCAATGCAGTAGTTGGAGTTGAATTCCTCTGTAGCTTCAACGATATTCTCATACAACTTCTTCCCATCATGGCCCAATATCGTGAATATGTTTCGATCTTGTTCATTTTCTGGCTCAGCGTTTCTCTTCCTAGCTTTTTTGCAGAGAATGAATAAAACTCCAATCACAACAAACACTAAAAGCAAGCTTCCTAAAAGAGGGAGTACAATCAAAATCACAAGCTTGTTGCTCTTTCTCTTAACAGTTTTGCTGCTTTTTGGAAGATTGCATGGCTTTAGACCACTAGCGTTGCCACATATACCCATATTATCCCTTAATGCCTCAAATGAAGCGTTGTGGAAGGCTTTGATATCGGGAATGGGGCCTTGTAGCTTATTGGATGATATATCCACCGTTGTGAAGCTTAACATGTCTTCGAAAGTGCTCGGAATTCTTCCAGAAAGCATGTTGTGAGAAACATTCAGAGTTTCCAACCTTTGCAGTTGCCCAAGTTGCCGTGGGATCTCTCGAGTCAGGAAATTGAAGCTAAGATCAAGATCTCGAAGAGAAAGTAGAAAGCCTATCTCACCTGGAATGCTTTCTCTAAATTTATTACCGCTGAGGTTCAGCAACAATAAATTCGAGCATTCCCCAAGTTGTTTCGGAATCAATCCACTCAGATTATTAGATGCTAAATTAAGGAATTGAAGATTGAAAAGCATCTTAATATCTAAGGGAATGGCACCTGAAAGATGGTTGTTGTTAAGGAGAAGCTCATACAACAACTTCAAACACTACAAGATTTCACAGTTTTACCGACGGAAATATTCCGTCGGTGTGTGACAGAACGTTCGTCGGTAAAGTATTTACCGACTATATTACCGACGGAATACTCCCGTCGAAATACCTTTTGTCGGTGATTCCACATTCCGTCGCTATATCGGTCGGTAATAAAAAAAACACGTTTACCGACGGTTTTACCGACGGCCCATGCGCGCCAAAAAAAAAAAGTATCCCGCTGGGAATATACCGACGGAATATATTCCGTCGGTGTTATATCAATACCGACGGACTACCTCCGTCGGCAAAAGTGTCGGTGATATTTCATACCGACCGAATAAATCCGTCTGTAAATTCATCGGTATTTTTATACTGACGGATTATTGCCGTCGGTGAGTATGTCGGTGATGGGATGGCATACCTCAGACATTGTTTAATGCCGACGGATTTATTCCCTCTTCTAATCTACCATAGTAGTCAACTTCTAACTGGCTACTTGTGGATCCTTTAACACAAACACCGCAGTTGTATGTCTTTCTTCCTTGCCCGTATTCTTCAGTATGGAAAACATATCCATTGACAAAATACCCGTTGTAGCACTTAACTTTTCTTTCAGGGCCGAGGCTTAGTGAAGACAATGACTTGGGCGCACTCCTTCCCATTTGATAAACCTTGTAAATATATGTAATTAAATGTACATCAATACACGGTAAATGAACGAGAATCTCGTAATGACATGCATACGTTAGAATGAGTTTGTGATAGTGCTTACATGTGTTCTGAACCATGTGGCAAATTGTTCATCTTGTAATTGAAAGATCTGGGATTCGGTCAGCTGCGAGTTATTGGAGAGCAAATATTGTTGATGTTGCCTGCAAGTGATAATGAGTGTATGATATTACAATATATAATTAACAGTATATTACTGACAAAGTTTAATTACTATTACACATATATAGACTTACTGAATAAATGGTCTCAGCTCATCACAGTTAAATAGAACATAGTTGTGTGCTTGTTTGAATTCTATTTCCGACAAATATCTTCCTCTTACGGCATTTTTAGGTGTGGGTCGTCCAGTATTGGAGAATATTGACAAGTTCCCACTGGAAGGCACTTCACCGCCATCGTCATGCCGTGGAACGCGATTGAGTCTTGTTCTCAGATGAGGTTCGAAATAGTACGAGATAAATGTTGATATCTCTTCAACAATATAGGCCTCAGATATCGAAGCCTCAACATGCGCCTTGTTCTTAACCTTTTTTTTTAGATTAAACAAGTACCTGCATTGAAGTACAATTCAAGTATTTTCAAATAAGAAAAACATAGAAAATACTTTAAGATATGAATTCCATTGCAACTGTAATATCTCACCGTTCGAATGGGTACATCCATCTATACTGGACCGGTCCTCCAGCTTTTGCCTCGAACGGTAGATGTATAGGGAGATGCTCCATTGAGTCAAAAAATGAAGGAGGGAATATCATCTCAAGTTTGCATAGTGTCTCGATGATATTCGTTTGAAGCATCTCAATGTGCTCAACATTCATCTTGCTGGAGCATATATCTCTGAAGAAATGACTGATCTCCGTTAGTGCATCCCATATTCCCTTTGGCAACAAATCACGAAAAGCTAATGGGATGAGTGTTTGCATAAACACGTGGCAGTCATGGCTCTTCATTCCATACAATCTGCAGTCCTCTATGTTAACAAGCCTTGATATGTTCGATGCATGTCCATCCGGGAAACGCAGACTCTTAAGCCATTTGTAGACTAGCAGTTGTGCGTTTTTCTCTAACACGAAGCTTGCCCTTGGTTTTGCAACCCGTGACTCGTCATAAACCAACTCCATATTTTTACGGTTACAGTATAAAGCTATATCCAATCTAGCCTTCATGTTGTCCTTTGTCTTCCCCTTCACATCCATGACGGTGTTGAAAATATTCTCAAACACGTTCTTTTCGATGTGCATGACGTCAAGGTTATGGCGGAGAAGATTAGTCTTCCAATACGGAAGCTCCCAAAAGATACTTCGCTTTACCCAATTATGGGTCAAACCAAAACCAGGAAACTTTTGCTTACCTGATTGAAGGCCAAACACAATGTCACCGTACTCTGATACAACATGATGCAATTCTTCACTAGAAAGACGCGGGGATGCAACATCTTTTTCAACTCTACCAACAAAGAAATCTTTTCTGTTCTTTCTGAACCTGTGATTAAGTGGCAAGAAGCGACGGTGACAGTCAAAAAAAGAAGCTTTACCTCTGTTTGCTAGCGTGAATGCCTTGTTGTTTTCCATGCAGTATGGACATGCGAGTTTCCCATGCGTGCTCCAACCGGAAAGCATTCCATAAGCTGGAAAATCACTGATAGTCCACATCAAAGCCGCCCTTATAAGGAAATTTTGTTTCCTAGATATATCATAAGTCAGAGATCCGGAGGACCACAACTGCGCCAGCTCATCTATCAACGGTCGAAGACAAACATCTATATTCCGCCCCGGGCTGCTTGGACCGGGTATGACAGTAGATAGAAACATGAACTCCGGCCTCATACACATTCCCGGTGGCAAGTTATAAACTGTGAGAATGACCGGCCAACAAGAATAGGGAGCAGCAAATGACCCAAATGGGTTGAACCCGTCTGTACACAACCCAAGTCGAACATTCCTTGATTCAGCAGAAAAGTCAGGATGAACACTGTTAAAGCGTTTCCACGCTTCGCCGTCAGAAGGATGCGCCATCACACCATCAACGACATCGTGTGTTTGGTGCCATGTCATGTGCTCAGCAGTCCTTGGTGACATAAATAACCTCTGTAGTCTAGGTGTGATCGGGAAATATCTAAGTTTTTTATATGCCACTAGAGTCTTCCCCCTGCCAGTTTTGGGTTTGTAACGAGAATGCCCGCATGTCATGCACTCGGTCATCACAGCATTTTCAAGGTAGTATAACATGCAGAAGTTAGGGCACATGTCAATTTTCTGGTATCCTAAACCGAGGGGTTTCATCATGGACTTCGCAGCATAGAAGTTCTCTTTGAGCCTGTTCCCTTCTGGTAAAATGCTTCTTGCCCAATCAATAATTTTGTCATACCCGGCCTCACTCAACCCGTGATTTGACTTGATGGTGAACACCTGTGCCACAGCCGATAATTTACTGTGGTTTGTGCAGCCATCCCATAATGGTTCGTCAGAATCTTTCAACAAATCAAAAAACCTAGCTGCCTCTGCATTAGGTTCTTAATGCGGACCAGCCCAGAAACACCAGCAAGGACCCATTACATGTTCCAAATGGACCGATGACACGGTCCAAGACAAAGACATTGAAAGACGCATTGAATGCATTGGTTTTGAAGGTTTCCACCAAGTCAGAATTGGAGTATCAAGAGGAAATCCTAGTACATCTTATCCATGTGCAAGAGGGGTCCAATACAACCTTATTTGGGCCATGAGATAAGAGCTTTATTTTATTTTGTTAGCTACAGCCCAAGGCTTGTTTGGGCTTAATTCATACTTTGTTTTAAGCTAGGATCCAAGGCTTGTTTGGATTAAGTTATGGGCTTTTTATTTTAGGGTTTTGGGCCAGTTTTGAGTGGACCTCATATAAGTCCACATAAAGGGTCCATTAGGGTTAACTTTTCAAGAACTATTTAAACTCATGTTAGGCCAAAATTTCGGCAGCTTTGATGATAATTACTTCTGAAATTTTCAGTTTTAACGTGTGAGAGTGATTCTTGCATTCTTCAGTTCTTGAACGAACTGAATCTGACTTATCGAAGATTAACTGGCTTCGTGGCGTCATTCTACTCATTCCAATAGTGTAGGTGCCTTGGGGCAGGTTTCCATTGTGTCGCACTCATATCAGACCTATTTCGGCTTTCCGGGATCAGATCTCAATCTTGATTGTGGGTTGCGTGACCACGTGATCACGAGGTTCGCATCAGTTGGTATCAGAGCTAGGCTCCGAAACAAGGTCATATCTCTGTTATTTTCGTTTTTTTTTAGTGTCCCTTAAGTTTTTCAGTGTTTGCATCCATCTTCTTGTTCTTCGTGTCTGTGTCATCTAAGCAAAAAAAAAAAAAAAATTTTATATTTCATCTTGTTACTGTCTCTAATCATATCAGTTTGTTAAAAAGAAAAAAAAATCAGAAAGAAATAGAGAAAAGAGTGATTAGTTGAAATTTGAAGGATCATTCAATTTTTGCCGCAGAAACACAAATCTTGGTGAACCATAAGCAAACCACCTCGGAATCAATTTAAACTTCATATTCAGTCTATTGGGGGTGGGATCGTATGATATATAAAAGTTGGGCTTATTCAGATATTATTTGCTTGAGGTTTTAATTCGAGTTTCAATTCTGCCGCAAAACACTACTCTTAGTGAACCCTAGGTAAAACACCTTGGAATCTATTGAAACTTCATATTCTGAGTATTGGGTATGCGATGGCACCACATATTAAATTTGGGATTATTTTGATATCGGCTTCTGGAGGTTTTAATTGGAGGTTCAATTCTGCCGCAAACTGATCATACAAGGGGTTTGGGTACCTAGACATTATAGAACGACCTATAAATTGATTTTTGGTGTTTTCATAGTATTGTAATACTAAATATTGAATTTGAGGTCATTTAGAGATCGTTTGGTCTGGGTTTCAATTCTGTTACGTAAAATTGCGTAATAGGTTAGATTTGCCTCAAGTTTCAAAACATGATCTTTGCTGTTTAGTTTTGTCCAAATATTTTTGTTTCTGCTATATTTGGGTTATCTAGGAGTCAAGTAATTGTTTTCTTAACATTTGCTTCTGTTTTATTTCGTGTCTTCGTTTCGTCCACAATTCGTACGAATTTGCATTGCTACTCGCAAAATCGTAATCCTAGTTTTGTTTTGCTTTGTTTTCAGTATATTTATTGATTCTTGAGTCTGAAAATTATATTTAGAGTGCGCTGCGAAGGCTATTGACTTTGATTTGTTGATTTCAGTTCCTAAAGAACCAAAAGAAAGCAAGTTGTGAGGTAAAAGGCGTAGAGAGCTTAATAGAGTGAAAAGCCTTAATTTTTGTTTTGTGTGATACACGAGAGGTGTGAGGATATATTTTGTGCTACTAACCAAATTTTGCAGATTCAAAGAATGTCTGAAAACAACGAATCAGCGACACAAAACGTTGACGTAGCTTTCCAATTGCGATCCATAGGCCAGCAACTTGAGCTGTTGTCTAGGACGTACAAGGATCTGAAAGATGAGGTGAATTCGATTAAGCAACAGAATAGTGGGGCTGATCACCGGGGAAATACGGTCCGTATGGCCGCACGGAATGTTAGATCTGATTTTGAAGAGTTTGTTGATGAAAACGCAGATGGAGGTGAAGATGACTTTGAGTTTGCATCAGCTGGCCATGGAATCAGGTCTGGACCGAACAGGGCTAGGAGGAATGTGAATTTTTGTAGCATGGGCACTTATGAAGACATGGATGGGGACTTAGACACCATTAAACTGAAAATTCCTAGCTTTCAAGGTAAAAACGATCCTGAGGCTTATTTGGAGTGGGAGAAAAAGGTGGATTGGATTTTTGATTGCCATAGCTATTCTGAACAAAAAAAGGTGAAATTGGTGATAATTGAGTTTATGGAGTATGCATTAATTTGGTGGGATCAGATTGTGATTAGTAGGAGGAGGAATGGCGAGCGACCCGTTCAAACTTGGGGGGAGATGAAAGTCTTAATGAGGAGACGATTTGTGCCAAACCACTATTACATAGACTTATATCTGAAGCTCCAAGGTCTGAATCAAGGTTATAAGACAGTAGATGAATATCACAAAGAGATGGAGATAGCAATGATTCGGGCTAATGTTGTTGAGGATAGAGAAGCCACCATGGCTAGATTCCTTAATGGGTTGAATCGGGATATTGCTAATGTGGTTGAGCTACAACACTATGTGGAGCTAGAGGATGTGGTTCATATGGCGACGAAGGTGGAGAGACAACTTAGGAAAGGGCTTACTTCAACACTATGTTTAATTCGGGTTCGTCATCATCTTGGAAGCCGAATCTAAAGAGAGAGGGTACTGTCCGGTCAAGATCCTTTGGTGCTTCTAGAACTGAACCACCAAAGGCTAAAGTTGATGTCCCTACTGATGCCAAAGGTAAATCTGAAACTCAACCTAAACGTACTCGTGATGTTAAATGTTTCAGGTGTCAAGGACATGGACATTATGCTTCAGAGTGTTCAAACAAGAGAATCATGATGATTAGAGATAATGGTGATGTGGAATCTGAAAGTGACAGTTCTGATTGTGAAGGCATGCCACCATTGGAGGATAGTGATGGGGATGAGTTAGCATTACCGGTTGAGGAGTCCTTGGTTATAAGGCGAACACTTCAGGTTCAGGTCAAAGAAGATGATACTAATGAACAAAGGGAGAACATCTTCCATACGCGTTGTTACGTACAAAGAAAGGTGTGTGGTTTAATTATAGATAGTGGAAGCTGTGTTAATGTTTGCAGTGCCACCCTTGTTAGTAAACTGAATTTGTGTACTGCTAAGCATGCTAAACCATATAGATTGCAATGGCTGAATGATAGTGGCGAAGTGAAAGTGACTAAACAGGTTGTGGTTCCATTTTCGATTGGGAAATATGTTGATGAAGTTCTGTGCGACGTGGTACCAATGCAAGCAAGTCACATCTTGTTGGGGAGACCATGGCAATATGATAGGAAGGCAATTCATGATGGGGTTAAAAATAGGTATACCATTGTAAAAGATGGTAAAACCATCACTCTTGTACCTCTTACACCCAAACAGGTGTATGATGATCAAATAAAGCTAAAAAGTGAGCATGAGGCGATGGGGAGAGAAAATCAAGGTGAGGAACAAGGGGAGAGAAGACCATCAGATTCGGCTAGAACCCAAATCACTACAACCCATTCGGCCACCCATCCAAACACAAGCAAATATTCAGCCAACACTCCAAACAAATCAAACCATTAGACCAGAACTCAAAAAAACCCAAATCTGGCCGAGAGTGGAGGTAAGACAAGAGGAGTGAAGAAAGTCAGCAAGTGTGATGAGAATTGTGTGGAAAAACTAAAGAAACAACCCAATTTTTATGCTAGAGAGGGTGAGGTCAGATCTGCATTTTTCACTAACAAGCCAATGATCTTACTTGTGTACAAAGAGGCTTACTTTAATACTAATGATCTTGATCATATTGTGCCTAGTGTTGCTATTTCTTTGTTGCAGGGATTTGATGATGTGTTCCCCGACGATACTCCTAGCGGATTACCACCATTGAGGGGGATAGAGCATCAGATTGATTTCGTACCCGGAGCTTCAATTCCTAACCGACCAGCTTATAGAAGCAATCCCGAGGAGACGAAGGAGCTTCAAAGGCAAGTTGATGAGCTGATGGAAAAGGGCTACATTCGTGAGAGTATGAGCCCGTGTGCTGTACCCGTGTTACTTGTGCCAAAGAAGGATGGAACATGGAGGATGTGTGTTGATTGCTGAGCCATCAACAACATAACGGTAAAGTATAGACATCCCATTCCTAGGCTTGATGACATGTCAGATGAGTTACATGGATCCTGTATCTTCTCTAAAATTGACTTGAAAAGTGGGTACCATCAAATTAGGATGAAAGAAGGTGATGAGTGGAAAACAACATTTAAGACTAAGCATGGTTTGTATGAATGGTTAGTAATGCCGTTTGGACTTACAAATGCACCTAGTACGTTTATGCGTTTAATGAATCATGTGTTGCGTGCATTCATAGGTAAGTTTGTGGTTGTGTATTTTGATGACATTTTGATATATAGCAAGAACTTAACTGAGCATCTTGATCATTTGCGTAATGTACTTAGTGTGTTGCGTAGTGAGAAATTGTATGCTAATCTTAAAAAGTGTGCCTTTTGCATGGAGAAAATTGTGTTTCTTGGCTACGTTGTAACTGCACAGGGCATCGAGATGGATGAGGAGAAAGTTAAGGCCATCCGGGATTGGCCTACACCCAAATCGGTAAGTGAGGTAAGGAGTTTTCATGGGTTAGCTAGTTTTTACAGGCGTTTTGTGAAAGATTTCAGCACCATAGCTGCGCCCTTGAATGAAGTTGTTAAAAAGTCGGTTAGGTTTAGATGGGGGGAGGAACAAGAGTTGGCTTTTGTTTTTTTGAAAGACAAATTATGTTCTGCACCTGTTTTGGCTTTATTTGACTTTACGAAAGCATTTGAAATAGAATGTGATGCGTCTGGAATAGGAATAGGTGCTGTTTTGATGCAGGATCGGAGACCTATTGCGTATTTCAGTGAGAAGTTAAGTGGAGCAACCTTGAACTATCCAACTTACGACAAAGAACTCTATGCATTGGTAAGAGCACTTGAGACATGGCAGCATTACTTGTGGCCAAAAGAGTTCGTAATCCATTCGGATCATGAGTCCTTGAAACATCTGAAAGGACAAGGTAAGTTGAATAGGAGGCATGCAAAATGGGTTGAATTCATTGAAACTTTCCCTTACGTAATCAAGTATAAGCAAGGGAAAGAGAACATCGTAGCTGATGCACTCTCGCGCAGGTATGTTCTTTTACACACCATGAATACTAGATTGTTAGGTTTTGAATATGTGAAGGAATTGTATGATAATGACTCTGACTTTGCTGAGATTTATAATGCATGTGGACATTCGGCTTTCGGTAAGTTTTATTTGATGGATGGTTATTTGTTCAAAGAGAATAGATTGTGTGTTCCTGCTAGTTCTTTGCGTGAATTGCTTGTTCGTGAAGCACATGGGGGTGGTTTAATGGGTCACTTTGGGGTTGCGAAAACCTTGGATGTATTGCATGAGCATTTCTATTGGCCAAAGATGAAAAGAGATGTGCAACGAATTTGTGAACAGTGCATTGCTTGTAGAAAGGCAAAATCTAGAGTACAACCGCATGGACTATATACACCACTACCTGTGCCTACTGAACCTTGGGTAGATATCTCTATGGACTTTGTTTTAGGTTTACCTAGGTCAAAGAAAGGTAGAGACTCTATCTTTGTTGTGGTTGATAGGTTTTCTAAAATGGCGCATTTCATTGCATGCCATAAAACAGATGATGCATCTCATATCGCAGACTTGTTCTTTAGAGAGATTGTACGTTTGCATGGCATTCCTAAAAGTATAGTGTCGGATCGTGATGTTAAGTTCCTTAGTTACTTTTGGAAGACCTTATGGGGAAAGTTGGGAACTAAACTATTATTTTCAACAACATGCCATCCTCAAACAGATGGACAAACTAAGGTAGTGAATAGAACATTATCCCAACTTTTACATGTTGTAATTCAAAAGAATTTGAAAAGTTGGGAAGAATGTTTGCCTTTTGTTGAGTTTGCTTATAATAGAACTGTGCATTCAACTACTACTTTTTCTCCTTTTGAAATTGTTTATGGTTTTAATCCACTAACTCCTATGGACTTAATTCCTTTACCTTGTGAAGAAAGGGTAAGTTTAGATGGTGAAAAGAAGGCAAAGATGGTGAGAGAACTCCATGAGGGAGTTCGACTACAAATAGAGAAAAAGAACAGACTTTACGCTTCTAAAGCAAACAAGGGACGTAAACTGGTTGTTTTCCAACCCGGTGATTGGGTATGGGTGCACATGCGTAAGGAACGATTTCCTAACCAAAGGAAATCAAAATTACAGCCTCGTGGTGATGGTCCTTTTCAGGTTTTAGAGAGAATCAATGACAACGCATACAAAATTGACCTTCTAGGTGAGTATAGTGTTAGTGCTACCTTTAATGTTGCTGATCT
Source organism: Populus alba x Populus glandulosa (assembly GCA_033617975.1). NCBI lineage: Eukaryota > Viridiplantae > Streptophyta > Magnoliopsida > Malpighiales > Salicaceae > Populus > Populus alba x Populus glandulosa. The sequence continues at coordinate 10,793,295 of CM066161.1, forward strand.
TACTTTGTTTGACACAGATTTTGATTCGAGGTCGAATCCTTTCGAAGGGAGAGGGGATGATGCGGACCAGCCCAGAAACACCAGCAAGGACCCATTACATGTTCCAAATGGACCGATGACACGGTCCAAGACAAAGACATTGAAAGACGCATTGAATGCATTGGTTTTGAAGGTTTCCACCAAGTCAGAATTGGAGTATCAAGAGGAAATCCTAGTACATCTTATCCATGTGCAAGAGGGGTCCAATACAACCTTATTTGGGCCATGAGATAAGAGCTTTATTTTATTTTGTTAGCTACAGCCCAAGGCTTGTTTGGGCTTAATTCATACTTTGTTTTAAGCTAGGATCCAAGGCTTGTTTGGATTAAGTTATGGGCTTTTTATTTTAGGGTTTTGGGCCAGTTTTGAGTGGACCTCATATAAGTCCACATAAAGGGTCCATTAGGGTTAACTTTTCAAGAACTATTTAAACTCATGTTAGGCCAAAATTTCGGCAGCTTTGATGATAATTACTTCTGAAATTTTCAGTTTTAACGTGTGAGAGTGATTCTTGCATTCTTCAGTTCTTGAACGAACTGAATCTGACTTATCGAAGATTAACTGGCTTCGTGGCGTCATTCTACTCATTCCAATAGTGTAGGTGCCTTGGGGCAGGTTTCCATTGTGTCGCACTCATATCAGACCTATTTCGGCTTTCCGGGATCAGATCTCAATCTTGATTGTGGGTTGCGTGACCACGTGATCACGAGGTTCGCATCAGTTCTTCTTCTACGATTGGACATTGATTGACATTATGTTGATTCATTCTCATTGCATCCATAACCATGTTTCTGTAAGGATTAGTGTTGTCATTTGCCGCTTCATGCACGTTGCTAGCACTAGAAGTTGACCCAACCACCGTTTCTCTCATTCTCCTATTACTAACAAATACCTCTCCATGTGCATACCAACACTCGTAATTCTCCACAAACCCTTTGTGTAGAAGATGCATCATTACAACATCTGGATGCAGATACTTTTTATTTTGACACTTCCTGCATGGACACCTAATACCGCCTCCAATAAAATTTCTGGGAATAGATGTTGCGAAATTAATAAAACCCTGAACCCCGTTACAATAATCCATCCTCCGCAATCCTTGGGGTGAATCTAGATACATCCATGAACGATCATCCATGACTTCTATCGAACCTCTATAAAAAGGACCCATTAATTAAGCAAGCTCTTAATTATTTCAAAACACAACATGTAATTCGGTAATTCTACAAATTAAGTTTTAACAATTTTCAAACAAATACAATCTTACAAAATCTAAAACAAACCATAACAAGTATAAAATTATACATTCATATACTACAAGTTTGTTTGAGAAATAACAATAAAACATGTACATCTACTAAAAAAATTAATACATATACTAAAAAAATTAATACATATACTAAAAAAACAATAAAATTAACATTTAAATGTTAAAATTTTAAAAGATAGAATTACTTACAAAAAATGATAAAATCCGTCGGTAAATCAGAACACGGATGCTGTGACCACAAAACAAATACAACTTGTTGTGCTGAGATGAGAAAGATTTTGTTTTGGGGCGAGGGGGGGCTGGTTATTTTGCAGATGGGGAGGGTTAGGATTAGGAAGAAGAAGGAGAAATGGGGGAGGAGAGTGTCGGCAGAGGGGCCATATATTCACTTTTACCGACGGACTTACCGACGGGTTTTATTCCGTCGGTGAATCCGTCGGCGAAACCGTCGGTAATTATGACGGGCAATCGACACGTCACCGCACGGACCTGCTATTCAAATCCCTCGGTGATTCCGTCGGTATTTTTAACGGTGCACCCGTCACGTCACCGGTACGGATCTGGCATTTCAAATCCGTCGGTGATTCCGTCGGTATTTTTTGTTGGTGAATAGGTCCCATCACGCGTACGGGCCCCAGTTTTTAATTCCGTCGGTGATTCCGTCGGAAAAATCACCCGCCAAAACCTCCGCGCCACTGCCCACCCTTTTTTCATTGATTCTGAATTTTCGGTCGGTAATTACCGACGAATATTTTCCGTCGGTGATTTCGGCCGAGAAATACCGACAGAAAAAATTCCGTCGGTATGTCCGTTGGTATTTAGCGATTTTCTGGTAGTGAAACCCCCTAAATCTTTTGGGATGGCTCCTTTTAACTGATTTGATGACAGATCAATCAAGTGTAATTGAGTAGCCTTCCCAAGCTCTGGTGATATCTCACTAGAAACATTATTGTTTGAGATTTTTAGGCTTGTCAGGTTACGACAATCTCCCCATTTTGAAGAAAGCTCGCCATAAAAATTATTGTAACTCAAATCAATATAATCCAGATGTGGATAGACACCAAAAACCTCAGAAATATTTCCTGTTAATTGATTCCAATCAAGTCTTACTCGGTGTAAACCAGTACAGTTTTTCAAACTTTTCGGGATTGAACCTGAGAAATAGTTTTGGTCAACAGTGAAGTTTTCCAATACTCCTCCATGGCATAAATCTAGTGGCAAATGACTTGTGAATTCGTTGCTACTTAAAGACAAATGCTTCAAATGGGTGAGATTGTTCATCTCTAAGGGCAATGGGCCGTGAAATTTGTTATCATGTAATGTCAAGTGCACAAGTGATTTAAGTTGTCCTATTTCTGAAGGAACACGTCCAGATAAATTATTTTGACCTAGATAAAGTTCAATGAGCATTTTCATGTTTCCAATAAAAAAAGGGATGGGATCGGAGATCTGGTTCCTAAAAAGACCAAGATAAGACAAATTTCTTAATTTTCCAATGGAATAAGGGATTTTACCAGTTAAAACATTACTTGACAAGCCAAGTTGATTGAGAGACTCTAGCAACCCAATTTCCTGAGGAATGGAACCAGAGAGTTTGTTATCCCAAAGATAGAGCTGATATAGGCTTGTCAAGTTTCCAACAGAAGAAGGGATGGGACTAGAGAGCTGGTTCCTAAAAAGACCAAGGTGAGACAAATTTCTTAATTTTCCAATAGAATAAGGGATTTTACCAGTTAAAACATTAATTGACAAGTCAAGTTCATTAAGAGACTCTAGCAACCCAATTTCCTGAGGAATGGAACCAGAGAGTTTGTTACCCCAAAGATAGAGCAGAGATAGGCTTGTCAAGTTTCCAATAGAAAAAGGGATGGGACCAGAGAGTTGGTTCATAGAAAGAACAAGGTCAGATACATTTCTTAATTTTCCAATCTCACGTGGGATGGTTCCAGAAAGAGAATTGTTCTCAAGGTCAAGAACAAAAAGATTACGGAAGGCCGAGAAGTTGAAATCATGAAGCGTACCTCTCAAGCCAAAACTTTCAAGTGTCAAGTTGGTGACGCTTCCAGCATTGTCACAAGTGATTCCAATCCAGTTAATGCAAGGGCTGATGCCGACCCAAGAAGAAAGGAGAGATTGGCTTTGGTTGTCAAGACTGGCTTTCCATTGGAGAAGAGCCTCAGCTTCTGTATTATTATTACCAAATGGTGAAGTTGGGGAGGAAGTGTGTTCAGCTAAAGCAAAGAAGGAAGAAGAGCTGAATATGTGAAGGAGCAAAAACAGGATGTGGAGAAAGAAGGAGAAGAATGGTTTGTTTAGTAAGGACGTCGTCATGGTGTGTTTTTCAAGAGACATAGGATATGGTTTGCTATGGTACTAGATTAGGCTCTTCCATGGAGAGGTATTTATAGGCAGGAAAACATTATATATTGGCATTGTTTTTAATATCATTGATTATTACATCTCTTCTCTAATTAAGTTGAAATTAACTGCTTAGTTACATACTCTGTACAAATTATTATTATTTTCAAACATGAACTACTTAGATACACTCTGTAAAAATTAATTGTATTTTTTTATACAAAATATTTTATCCTCTATAATGACGTGAGACACTTGGAATTTCCAGTTCACCAAATTAAACTATCCTTAAAGTTTTCTAAATAGAAATTCAAATTAATATTTTTTATAATTGTTTTTATTTGTTATATAAAAAGAATTTAAACTACTCTTGAAGCTAAGCCAAAATGTTAATTATTTTTTTTAATATTTTTTATGTAAAAAATTAAATTATTCTTAAAGTATCCTAAACAAAAATATTAATTAATTTTTTATGACACATATTTGTTATGGTACTTTACCTCGATGTGAACACATTTTCTTCCCCTTTTAATTTTTATATTTGGTTTTCTAATTTATAGCATTCTAAAAGAATAACATAACTTTAACTATATTTATATGTTATTGGTTTGCTTTTTATATTATTACGGTGTATGAACCTAATAAATTAATCAAAATCATGATATCATGTGTTAGGATCTGTTTTGGAATATAGTTGATATTGTTTTTTAAAATGCTTTTCATTTAAAATATATTAAAATAATATTTTTTTTTAGTTTTTAAAAATTATTTTTATATCAGCATATCAAAATGATATGACCTAAAAAATTATTAATTTAAAATAAATATAAAAATAAAATATTTTTACAAAAACACTACGTGCAAATTGCTCTACGAGAAAGTCTTTGGCAATATCTATACAAGTGGTCTCCATATGATATGGACATTTCACGAATGATAGATGGCATGAGAATGAGGTTTCTTGAAGGCATAAATCTTTGACAATTCTGTTTAAAACAGATCTTTGTTCAGCAGAGACATTGGAATGGGAGATTGCAAAACAGAGCTAGCTGTAATATTGACGAGCCAGTTCTTTGAACAAAAGTAGACAAAGAAAGATGGTGGAAAGATTGAATGGAGTGTCTAATATCTGCCATTGGAGACTAATAATTTCCATATTTTCCACTGAATAGAGACAATGGAGGGCCAAACTACGAAGAAGAAATTGAGAAAACTATAGATCAGTACACTTGAAGTAACAACCACGGGAACAGAAAAATAAAGTTCCTACCAATCCATTTTTCTGAAGTTCCTATCAATCCACTTGAATCGATTATAAATTTATTTTTATAAAAAAACATTTAAACTATTCTATTCTATCCTTCTAGTATCTTAAATAAAAATATTACTTATTTTTTTATAATTTTTTTTATTTTATAAAAAATATTTAAATTACACTTGAAGTATTCTAAATATTTTTTTTTATAAATTGTTTTTTATTTTTTATAAAAAATTTAAACTATCCTTAAATAATCCTAAACATAAATTCTAATTAATTTTTTATGCTTTTTTTATTTGTTATAAAAAAAATATTTTAACTACCCTTGAAGTATGTTAAACAGAAATACTAATTAATGTTTTTTATATATAAAATAAACATTTAAACTACATTCGAAATATCCTAAATAATTTTTTTTTATAATTGTTTTTCTATTTTTTTATAAAAACAAATTAAATTATCCTTGAAGTTTTCTAAACATAAATTCTAATTAATAATTTTTATAATTTTTTTTATTTGTTATAAAAAATATTTAAACTACTCTTCAAGTATCCTAAACCCAAATACTAATTAATTGTTTTTAATATTTTTCATATAAAAAATTAAATTATCCTTAAAGTATCCTAAGCAAAAATACTAATTAATTTTTTATCACACATATTTGTTATGATACTTTACCTCGATGTGAACACATTTTCTTCCCCTTTTCTGTTTTATATCTAATTTTTTAATTTATAGCACTCTAAAGGAATAACATAACTTTAAGTATATTTATGTGTTATTGGTTTGCTTTGTTATATTTGTTATATTATTATCAAACCTAATAAATTAATCAAAATTAAGATATCACATGTTAGGATTTGTTTTGAAATATATTGTCGATACACGACGTCGGGCGACGGCTCCGCTCTTTTGTTTATTTTAACAAAAAAGATTTTTTTATTGGTTGGGGGAAATAGATTTTATTGGAGTCGCCATCTAGTAATATGAGGGAACTAGAAATCCCAAATTAGACACTGGTCCCAGAGATTCGAGTACTGGGTTAGTTATGATTAAGGGAAGGTAGACACCACCATTAAAACATCATTTCAAAAGAAAAGTTACTCTTACTCGTGTATTTTTATATTTGATTCAAATGCTATTATATTTTGAGCTTATTTGCAATTTTTTTATTTGTAAAATAGTTAACGTCGGTCCCTAAAAATAGGAGACACGTTAAAAATGACATCATAAGGGATTCGAGCGTATTTGTAATATTTGTTTTTTTATAAAATAGTTAACGTCGATCCCTAAATTAGGAGACACGTTAAAAATGATATCAGTCCCTAAAAATAGGAGACTCATCTAAAATATTGACGTTTAATCCTAAAAAGAGATTTACGTCCGAGTTACCAAAACAAAATTTTGGACATAATCCATATTTGTTTGGTATTTAAACCTTTTTATTTGACATCGGTCCTTTTCTATCAAAAGAGACGTGTCGACAAACAATATATGTTTATAAAAACAAATATTTTGATATCGTTGAGATATGAGTATAACTATATTTGAAAATTGGGCTTTGGACCCACGAATTACGACATAATAGGATGGGTGTTAGACCCGCGTTGTTATTTTATTTTATTTTTTTTGTTTTACAACATGCAAGAAAATTTATATACAAAATAAAAAACATATTAGCAATCTAAAAAAAAATTACATGGTGACACAGTATAGGTAAAAGATTGAAATACCCTCGGATTTGTCAGAAATTTACAAAAATGCCACTGGCGGCGCGTTTGACTCACGCGCGGCTACTGTTGGTACCGGCGAACTTTTCCGGCGAGCTTTCTGAGAAACAAACCGTCGATCCTGGTAGATCTGAGGGAGAGGATTCTGATGGTGGTGGTCTCGACGTCCGTTGATGGCTGACGAGGGAGAATCGACGACTTGAAGCTTCGGTGGCCGGCGAGGATCGCGGCCTTTTTCCGGCCAGATGAGGCGGTGAAAACGGTTGAAACCGCCGGGGTTTTGCTTTAAACCAGTGTATCAACCTTTCTGTTGTGGTGCGGAGGATTGATATGGCCGGAAAGTGGAGATAGGATGAGAGAGAGGGAGTCGCCGGCGAGAAGAGAGAGAAGCTCTGAGTCACGCTATTGTGTGAACGCGTGCACGGTACACCTGTACTGCAAAACTCTATACGCCGTTGGATCTCGGATGAAATGATCGGATGGCTGTGACTGGCTTGATCTGTAAGTTGATTGAACGGCCCGGATTGTCTGGGTTTGGATCCTGTGTAGCGTGGTGCACCGAAAGCTCGGTACACCTGATGATGTGGCGCAACAGGATTCAATCTCAGATTATTTCAACGGTTGAGATTTGTTGGGACATGTTTGGTATTTTCCAAATTGTTTTTTTTTTAAATCAATATCGTACTCCGGTATAGAAAAAGCAAAACAAAAATGAATAGTGCCAAATATAAATCAATTCTTTCACTTCTTTTCGTCCTCTGCGTCCTCTCCTTTTTTTTTTTCTTTTTTTTTTGTTTTTCTCCTTCTGGCGATGAGTAATATTGATTTCTGCCTAAATTTACCTAATTGTAAGAAAAAAAAGGTACTTGCCTAACATTACCTAATATGCCTAATATGACAAAAAAGTTTTTGTTTTATTATATATAATAATAAATATTTATATAGATAAAATTAAAAACTCAAATCAGTATTAGAAAAAGCCCGACTCAACCGCTAAAAATCAATTTTAATTACCGAAAATTATGTCGAAATATTAAAAAAAAACTTTCAATGGGTATCAACCCGGTGAACCGGGTTTTGACCACAAAATAACAGTTTTGACCCAAAATGACCTGAAACTCATTTTTTATCCCGGTCGACATGGTTAGACCCGTATCGACCCAGTGAACTCAGTTTTGGTCGAAAATGACGGTTTTGACCCGAAACAGCCCGAAAACTCATTTTTTACCCTGGTCGACATGGTTTGACCCGTATTGACCCGGTGAACTCGGTTTTGATGGAAAGATACGGTTGACTCGAGAAAAAATATTTTTTTGAATTTTAAACTTTTTTTTATTTTTTAGATTTTTATAAATAATAATAGAAATAAAATAACATTTAAGAAAAACTTGGTGAATCCAAAATTGGGTTACAACAGTTGCCCCCTCTTTACAATGCTTACGGTGCAAAGACATTGGAAAATTCATTTTCTTTTCACTTTGCATAGTAAGTTTTGTAAAGAAAAACAATGGCGATGTTGAAAAACTGCCCGATGGTGAAAATGGAATCAAAGAATTTTGTGAGTGGTCTAATTGTTCCAGGCGACCTACCCGATGGTGAAAATGGAAGCAAAGAATTTTGTGAGTGGTCTAATTGTTCCAGGCGACCTGCCCGATGATAAAATGCGAGGAGACTCACAAGTGGTCAAATTGTTCCAGGCGACCTGCCCGATGATAAAATGCGAGGGAACTCGCAAGTGGTCAAATTGTTCCAGGCGACCTGCCCGATGCTAAAATACGAAATGCGAGGAAACTCGCAAGTGGTCAAATTGTTCCAGGTGACCTGCCCGATAAATGAAAAAAAATGCGAGGAAACTCGCAAGTGGTCTAATTGTTCCAGGCGACCTGCCCGATGATAAAATGCGAGGAAACTCGCAAGTGGTCAAATTGTTCCAGGCGACCTGCCCGATAAATGAAAAAAAATGCGAGGAAACTCGCAAGTGGTCTAATTGTTCCAGGCGACCTGCCCGATGATAAAATGCGAGGAAACTCACAAGTGGTCAAATTGTTCCAGGCGACCTGTGACACGACCAAAAGCTTGATGTCTTTTCCCAAGTGCAGGAGTGTCGAAGTAATAAATAACCCGGCAAGACCGGGGTCGAACCACAGAGAGGTTAATTGTATAAATTATAAATAACAACACAACAACAACAATAACAACAATAATAACAATAATAATAACAATAATAATACTCAGTACGTGGCGTTGTTATACCTGAGAATGATCTAAAAGATCGGGTCACAGGTTTCCAGCCTATATACTGAGTTTATGAAAAGATCAAAGATATATATTATATAATATAAACAGAATGTAAGTAGTAATAATAATAATAACAATAATAAAAGTAGAAGATGAAGAAATTAATGAGAACTTTGAGATGAAAGATTAACGTAAGGATTAAACAATGATAAAGACAAATGTCAAGGTTAGAGGATCCACTAATGGTACTTCAAACAAGTATAATATAAACTCTTATTACTCAATTGGAAACCACACATAAAGGAGGTTCCAATCAGATTATAAATTGTTAACATGATTACATTAATTATCTTATTCGAATAAAGCTAATACTTGTAAATGTTGGCAGGCATTCATGATTATAACTTATGTTAACAACAAATCAAGTACCTTTCATAGCTCAGGTGTCGGTTAAACCATACAGTATGGGCTATGAAAGTGCCAAGTATTTGTTGTACCAAGTGTTATACAACATAAATCTAGATTAACCATTTAACAAGCAAAGTATTAAAGTGAACAAGATAACAAATATAAAACATGTTAGTATCCAACGTTAAGTTCCATGTTAAATTTATATTATACTTGTTCTTACACCATTAGTGTACCCTTTTCACCTTGACATAATTAACTTAGCTGGACATAATAAAAGAAAGAAACATAAATGAGCAAGACAAGAACATAAATGAGAAAGAGGTTAACTAAGTAAAGGAAAGGAAATGAAATGCATAAACTTGATATTAATGAAAGCAAGACATAAGCAATACAAAGAGAGGAAGCAAGAGCATGATCTTGATCTGAACACCAAGATGCCTCAATACATGGTAAGTGCCTCCTTTTATAGGCAAAAATTTGGAACTATTGATTTGTTGACTAATTGATGAGTGGGTGGCCACATCTTGACTAGATAACAATCCTTATCTTCTTGTCTGGTCAAGACGTCATTGCTAACATCATAATTTGCCCAGAATCCTCAAGAATGTTCTAGGAAATTGTCTCAGCTTTCCAACAAAAAAAAGATGAGGTCATTTGGACTTTTAGAACTCAAGATATGGGCTGAACACTAAATAGTGTTTGGGCTGCAGGACAGCTTCGGACTTCTTCGTTGTTCCTTCAATTTGGACTTCAAAACGACCTTTTCAAATCTTGGGCTCCTCATGAAAGTTGTAGGCCTTTGTCTTACCTTTCCATCCATATAAAGTGGACCTAAATCCGAAATCTAGAGCTACAGATATGATCCAATTACCGAGCAATGTTCCGGTTTGGACTGCACCGACATCTCTTTTCTAAGTTTGGCCATCTCTTTGTCCTTTAACTTTCAATGCTTAAACTCATCAATCAATCCTTTTATTTATGTGATAGACCTGCATATAAGATGAGCATTTACCATAAATTAAGGTATCTTATAGTATCAAACTTGTTATTATAAAACATGCTTTAGTTAAGGAGTTATTGATACTTTAAGTGCAAAATGATGATATAAAACCTTGATAAACATGCACTTTTAAGTACTAATCACACCCCCCAACCAGCTTATTACTAGTCCCTAGTAATCTAAAGCGTTAAAATAGAGAAACAATTTGCAAGTTCCACAAAGCAAGGCATTTATCATTCAACTTCCATTAATCTATCCAGATAAACAAACTCTCATTAAATTTATATTCCTGCTTCATACTTCGTAAACAAGATATTAATAAACCTTCTTTTTGTGTGCTCAATGAAAACATAGATGATGGGGCTTTTGTTGGAAGAAAACAATATTATGTTCAAATGTTTAAGGTGAACTTCCTTGGGTTGGGATTATTATTTTTTTCTTTTTTTTTTCTTTTTTTTTTTTTTTATATACACATACAACTTAAAACACAATGTATCTTTAACCCATGTAACGAGTTTTAGGCTAATGACTCCCAGACCAGTTGATCTTAGGGCATTAGGTGTTGAGACACCCCTACGAGCTTAACAACTCGGGTTGTAGATACTGATACGTAGATAGTGCAATGTTTGATTCCCTTAAGCTTTTCTCCTTAACCCATGTAACAAGCTTTGGGCCAATAGCTCCCAAGTCAGTTGACTTTAGGGTATTGGGTGTTAAAACACCCCTTCGGGCTTAATTGCTTAGGTTAGGGAGGCTACGAAACCAAACTTATCCACATTTTATTATCATCAATACTATCTTCTTTTTTTTTTTCTTTTTTTTTTTTTTTTTTTCTCTTTTTTTTTTTTTTTTTTGCAAATTATATATTATCCTTTTCCCTTAGTTGTTACCTTCAACAAAAGAACATAATTACTGTAATAATCCAATGTGCAACCCACAATCATATGTTAAAGTGTGTGTGTGAAAATGAAGGTTTAATAACACTTGTTAAATGAGTATATGAGCAGAATCAAGTGATAACAATGTGAGAGTTTGTAAACCTGAATATTTCAAGAAGTATTATGATAGACCTTGGTAATGAAACTTACTAAGATGCGTCTCTAGAGTCAATAAAATTGATTCCATACTCTGCCATCCTAATAACAATTTTGTCAAATGGTTTTAATAATAGCAAAAACAGTTAGCAAGTTAGTATTTTTTTTTTTTTTTTTTAAACTACTACCCTCTCCCCCCAACCAAAACGAGACATTGTCCTCAATGTTCGAAGGTAGAAAGATAGAGTATAGAAGACATCACCTAAAACATCGAACAATGACAAACCTGAAACATACTTAAACAAACATAAGAAGTAACAAAAAAAAATAATATGCTATTAATAATGTTGTAACCCATTTTTGGGTCCCCACATATAAAATAATAAAATACAAAAAAATTCAAAAAAATATATTACAAAAAAAATATAACAGTGAAAAATGCCAGAGCGCCATAAACATGCTAAAAAAATTGTTTGAGGATTTTCAAAAATATAAAAATTATTTTTTGACAGTATCATCGACTGATGATAGCCCCGATGATAAAGAAAATTCAATTTGTGGAAGAAAAATGCAAAATTAGAAGTTTATGGACTCAATTAAATTTTATTGAAGGTTTAATTGAATTTATAGAGGTTTTAATTGCAAGAAAAATTGATTTTGGAGTTAATTTGGGCTTTAATTAGAAGAAATTAATTTTCTGGGGTCAAATTATAATTTTTGGAAGTTAAATTGGTCAAATCAGGGGCTTAATTGCATAAATATTGAGGTTTAATGGCTAATTAGGGACTGAATTGAAGAAATCCGAGACCAAGGACTAAATTGTAAAACGCGCGCAAATGGAGGGCCGAAATTTGAATCTGATGCTTTTGGCGCCTTTTCCTTTTAAATGAAACGGCGCGTTTTGACCAAAACGGCGCCGTTTCATTCACTGTTCCTAAAAAAAAAAAAAAAAAAAAAAAAAAAAAAAAAAAAAAAAAAAACAGAAGCCCAAAACGGTGCCGTTTTGACGGCACTGTAGCTCTTCTTCTTCCCCTGGACGCGCGAGGCAGGGGAAGAAGAAGATTTTTTCTTCCCCTTTTCACCTAATTTTTCACCCGGATTTGGCGCAATAAGACGCCCGCAATCACCCACTTGCCTCCTCCTTTTTATCCACGGATCGATAGTGGACAGGGCGGCGGCCACCACCATGACAGCCCTCCCCTGTTTTTTTCTATAAATACAGGGGAGGGCTGCTAAAAAAAAAAAAAGAGAGGAGAAGAGAAAGAGAGGAGAAGAGAAGAGAAGGGAGAGACAGAGAGAAAAAAGCAGAAGAAGAAGAAGCAGAGAAGAAAGTCGAACATCACCACATCACCACCGCAGGTGCGTTTTCCCGTCGTTTTTTTCCGTTCTGCATGCAGATTAATTAGCGAGTTACTGTGCTGTGCACAGTAACTCGCTAATTAATTCACGGTTACTGTGCATGTGCACAGTAACCCGCAGATTAATTCTCTGGTTACTGTACACACAGTAACCCGGTTACTATGTGCACAGTAACCAGCCCATGTTTTGGGCCAGGTTCGGCCCAGCCCATATATTTGGGCCTAATCCGGCCCATTTCAAAGAAAAAAATCAAAAATATTTGTTTCAGCATTTTATAATTTTTCCGTGTAATTTTTATGTCATTTTGATTAATATTTGGTGGTATTTTTTATGTTGTTAAAAATACAAAAATCTGATATCAAAATACCTGGTTTTCGGCAAAAACTTCCAAAAATAAAAATTAAAAATTAAAAAAGAGAAAAAAATGTTTTTGTGCATACGCCCAAGTGTCTCAAATCTAAAATATGATATCGTATTTTTCATATGTCAAAAAACAATATTTTAGCATGTATTTTGGCTTTAATAACCAGTTTATTAAAGTCAAGAGAACATTGGCCAAAATCTCAAAAAAAACAACAAAATATTTTATTTTGTTTGATTTTAGTATCAGGGATTATGAATTTATACGTAAATCGTATTCCTGATATTAAAAAGATATTTTCTTTTGACGGCTTCGAATAGTTAGTTTTTTTTACCCGATAAAGATAAGGATCTCCTTACAGAGGAGGACTTTTCTTAAACCGTAAACGAACCAACAATTCAAAAACCACAACACGATCTTATATTTTATCAGACATTAAAACAATGCAGCCTACCTTAGGTAGGGCGTAGTTGGGGTGCTAATACCTTCCCTTTACGCAACCAGTCTCCGTACCCGATCTCTAAAGACCAGTTAAGGTTCCTAGTAACCAGAATACTAGGTGGCGACTCCCAGTCCATATTTTCACATATAGAGACAAGAATTCCTTGTCTCTCCTTATTTTGTCAGGAATAAATTATTCCGATCTGATTTTTTCCTTGAGGTTGGACGATCGCCGCGCCGCCGCACACGTGCGACAAATAAAACCAAAAGACACAAGGTTTCACAGATGAAGGCTCAAATCTAATCTAAGCTTTTTACGGCTTTCCTTAGTTGACCAATCTAGACGACTCATGCAGGGATCAATGACAGGGATGAAAGATTGTAGTTGGTCAATCAATTGTTCAGCAGTAGCAGCAGAGATTATGATTCGTCGTGCCGAAGATGTTAGAAATTCCTGTTCCACAGCTTGATCAAGGAAAGACAGCAACTTATCATAAAAACCATTAACATTTAACAAACCTATAGGTTTATGGTGAATGTGCAGTTGGGCCCAAGATGAAATATGAAAGATTTCTTCCAATGTGCCCAAACCACCTGGTAAGGCAATGAAGGCATCAGCATGGCTAAACATGGTATTCAGTCGATCAGACATTGTTGGGACCTGTAGTTCCTCTCCAATTGTTTTTCCAATGATGTCCCCAGTTGCTAAAGCTTTGGGGACAACCCCCAAAACTTGACTGCCTCCTAAAAATGCAGCCATTGACACACCTCCCATTAACCCAAGGCTACCTCCCCCATACACTAAATGAATCTTTCTCTCAGCTAGTACCCGACCAAGATGATTCGCTGATTCTAAAAACTCTTTTTCTTTCCCAGAACTGGATCCACCAAAAACACAAATATTTCTTATCTGATGACTTGAGGAACCTGCCATTTCTACACACTTCTATATTTGATGAATGTATGGGATGAGTAGAAATGAAGGGAAGGAAGAGAAGAATTTATAGATGAAAAAGTGAAAATGCAATCATACCACCTATATGTAGGCCAGCTGTAGTCTTACAAACTCTCTCTCTCTCTCTCTCTCTCTCTCTCTCTCTCTCTCTCTTTATTAATTATTTATTTTGAAAAAGCATGTATGTACAGGTAGTTGTGATTGTGGCTCACATCTTCCCTTGGTTTTACGTCCAAGAACGGCTTAAACGCCCTCTATGGGTCGGGGATAGGCTTCCCATCCAGTTTTCTTAAAAACTGGCAAACAGGGTCTTTTTTAGTCAGATTCCCAAGACTAAGACGATCATGTTCTTTATGGAATTGTGGCCATAAATCATGAATTACACGATGCACATCTCCACTAGGATGCGTCTCAAGGGTCAACAAAAGATTATCTAAAGACCCCTTACTCAGGCCATCCTTAATGAATTGTATCTTATCTTCACGGTTTACAGATACCATTCCTAAAGAACGACATGTCGCATTACAAGTCCATCTGGCACATTTGTGACAGACTTTCAGTCGTTTTGCACGACGTTTCTTTGCAAAAGTGCTTTTACCTGTTCCAGGCATGTGTGAAATGAAAGAATTGGAGGACTCACCTGATAAGCGGACCTTTGCTTCAATTAGCCAGCGAATATCTTCAGGAATTTCATGATTCATTAATAACCTCAATCTTGCACACCTAGCACGGTAAATTTTTGTAATCGCATTCTGAGGCAAAGCGGGAAAATACCTTTTCAACTTTTCAAGAGTGGTGTCCATTTTCAAAAGAGAATTAGAGAAGCGATTCAAAGAAGGAAGAAAGAGTTAAGAATTATACAAACATATACATATATCAGTTATTTGGGAAACTGAAAGAACCGACTTAAGTCACGGAGTACCGTTATCCGCCATTTGACCGGGGTGAAAGAGAGACTAGCAAAACAATAGATACAACAAAACACAAAACAATGTGAGAAAAACAAAATAATCAACCTTTATCTACAAGATCATTCAAACCAATGGATTCATTTTCACTAGGAAACTCATCAAAGTAAGCTTTCAAAGGATGTCTATTGACCTTCAAAACATTGTCATTCTTTGGATTCTCAATATCAAGGGCCCTATAAGGATACACATGTTTCAAAATAAATGGACCGCTCCATTGTGATCTTATTTTTTCAGGAAATAAATGGAGTCGAGAATTATAAGGCAAAACGTTTTGACCAGTATCAACTTTTTGACAATTTTCACAAGTTTTGCAGAATGCATGTGTGTCCTTGAACATGGTGGGCCAATAGAATCCAGATTGTAAGATTTTTGCAATCGTCCTTTTTGACGATAAATGACTCCCACATGCCTCAGAATGACAAAGTTTAATGACACCACTTACCTCATTGTCGGGAATGCATTTTTGAAATAATTGATCAGGACAATTTTTGAATAAGTAAGGGTCATCCAAATAAAAGTTCTTCACCTTGTTCAAAAACTTTCCTTTGTCTTCGATACTCCAGTGAGCTGGCAAATCTCCTGTTGCAAGAAAATTGATATTTTTAGCAGACCAAGGCATTGAACAATGAGAAAGTAAGGATTCGTCAGGAGAGTAAGCATCGATTGGTGGGATGTCAGATGTCAAATCTGTTGTCACTCTTGACAAAAGATCGGCATCAATATTTTTAGTGCCTTTTTCATCTGTGATTTCTTCCTGAGAATAAATCATTTTCAAATCTTCAGATTTATCCAACTCAATTTTACTCAAAGTAGATTCAAGTTGATCATGAACTAATTCTTCAATAAGATCTACTTCTTGTAAATCATTATCATCTCCGGGCTGCTTGCAAATGTTGAAAATATTCATCTCCAATGTCATGTTTCCAAATGATAGCTTCATCAGTCCATTCCTACAATTAATCAATGCATTAGAAGTTGCAAGAAACGGACGTCCTAAAATAATAGGAAATGAATTACATGCTTCAACAGGTTGCGTGTCCAAGACAATAAAATCCACAGGATAAATGAATTTATCGACTTGTACTAACACATCTTCAATTATTCCTCTAGGCACTTTTACAGATCTATCGGCAAGTAAAAGAGTTATAGAAGTTGGTTTTAACTCACCTAGATTGAGACTCTGAAAAACTGAATATGGAAGTAAATTCACACTAGCTCCAAGATCAAGTAAGGCTCTTTCAATTTTATGTTCTCCAATAAAGCAAGAAATTGTAGGACAACCAGGGTCTTTATATTTCAAAGCATTATTGTTCTGAAGAATGGCACTTACTTGTTCGGCTAAAAATGCTTTCTTTTTCACATTCAATTTTCTCTTCACAGTGCACAGATCTTTCAAAAATTTAGCATAGGAAGGAACCTGTTTAATAGCATCCAACAAAGGTATATTGATCCTTACCTGTTTGAAAATTTCAAAGATTTCAGAGTTGTGACTAACTTTCCTTTGTTTGATCATGGCATGAGGAAACGGAAGTGCTGGCGGGGAATCAGCCTTTTCTTTGCAATGTTCAGGTTCAACCCCTTCCTTACCCTCAGAGATAGACTCATCATCTTTCTCACAAGGTTCAAGAATAGGTTTTTCAATAACCTTACCACTACGAAGAGTGATGACTGATTTGACTTGATCCATGTGTTGGCTTCCAGAACTACTTGCATTTGCATTGTATTGCCCCTTTGGATTTTGCTGTGGTTGAGAAGGAAACTTACCTTTCTCTTGGAAACTGAGAGCAGATGTTAATTTTGCAAGAGCATCTTTAAAATCGGTCATGCTTTGAGCAAGTTGAGTGTTGATTGTCTCCTGCTTTTCAATGAATGCATGCAATGTTTCCTCAAAATTTCTTCTAGGAGGTGGAGCATAAGGAGGTGCATATCCATGAGAATTTTGGAAATTATGGTGTGCTTGAAATGGTGGATGTGAAGTTTGTGCATTGTTGCTATCACTCTTCCAACTGAAATTTGGGTGATTTCTCCAACCAGGGTTATACGTTTGTGAGTATGGGTTATGGTTGGGCCTTTGGAAACTGTTTAGAGCATGGGCTTGTTCATGGAGGCATTCCTTAAAAGAAGGTAAAGTTGGACAATCATTGGTTGCATGCTCATTTGTTTCACAGATTTGACACACAATGTCTTGAATCGATTTTAATTGACCACTCTTTTTCAATTCTAGTGCCTCGACTTTTCTAGCTAAAGATGCAAACTTGGCTTGGAGATCATGATCTTCCCTAAGGTTGTGCATACCTCCACTAGATGTATGAGGTTGAGTTTTACCTGGTGCCTCATAAGTACCTGTGGTGTCCCAATTTTGAGCATTTTCGGCTAGCAAGTCTAGGTACTCCATTGCTTCATTAGGGTCTTTATCTTCAAAGGTTCCATTGCACATCAATTCAACCATTTGCCTATCTCTAGGTGTTAAACCTTCATAAAAATGTGAAACCAATCTCCATGTTTCAAAACCATGATGTGGGCAAGTATTAAGCAAATCTCGATACCTATCCCAACATTGGTAAAATGTTTCTCCTGGCTTTTGAGTGAAAGTGATGATTTGTCTTTTGAAAGAGTTTGTTCTATGAGATGGAAAAAACTTCTTTAAAAATTGTTGTTGCATATCATCCCAAGCACGAATGGATCCTGGTCTCAAATTTTGTAGCCATGTTTTAGCTTTATCTTTTAATGAAAAAGGAAAAAGCTTTAATCGAATGGTGTTCATGCTACAATTTGAGTCATTATAGGTATTACAGACCTCCTCAAATTCCCTTAAATGCAAGTATGGATTTTCTAAGTCTAAGCCATGAAAAGATGGTAAAAGTTGAATAATGCCTGGCTTAAAATTAAAATGAGATGCATCAGGAGGGAAAACTATGCATGAGGGTGCACTTGTTCTTGTGGGATTCATGTGGTCTCTAAGTGTTCTCATACGGTTATTCTCATTATTCTCATTATGAAGTGATTGATTATCTTCTTCGGCCATATTTTCTGAAAATGATGAGGATACCCTACAAAGTCTACCACTTAATGTACGTGACCAAACTCTCATGCACGTGTAAGAAGAGAATAAAAGCAAGAAAAGAAAATAGAAGAAAAAGAAACAAAACAAAACAAAGGAAACAAAAATAGATAAAATGAAAAGTGAAAAGAGAAAATAAATTAAATATTATAATTTATACAAGAATTTACCTCCCCGGCAACGGCGCCAAAAACTTGACACGACCAAAAGCTTGATGTCTTTTCCCAAGTGCAGGAGTGTCGAAGTAATAAATAACCCGGCAAGACCGGGGTCGAACCACAGAGAGGTTAATTGTATAAATTATAAATAACAACACAACAACAACAATAACAACAATAATAACAATAATAATAACAATAATAATACTCAGTACGTGGCGTTGTTATACCTGAGAATGATCTAAAAGATCGGGTCACAGGTTTCCAGCCTATATACTGAGTTTATGAAAAGATCAAAGATATATATTATATAATATAAACAGAATGTAAGTAGTAATAATAATAATAACAATAATAAAAGTAGAAGATGAAGAAATTAATGAGAACTTTGAGATGAAAGATTAACGTAAGGATTAAACAATGATAAAGACAAATGTCAAGGTTAGAGGATCCACTAATGGTACTTCAAACAAGTATAATATAAACTCTTATTACTCAATTGGAAACCACACATAAAGGAGGTTCCAATCAGATTATAAATTGTTAACATGATTACATTAATTATCTTATTCGAATAAAGCTAATACTTGTAAATGTTGGCAGGCATTCATGATTATAACTTATGTTAACAACAAATCAAGTACCTTTCATAGCTCAGGTGTCGGTTAAACCATACAGTATGGGCTATGAAAGTGCCAAGTATTTGTTGTACCAAGTGTTATACAACATAAATCTAGATTAACCATTTAACAAGCAAAGTATTAAAGTGAACAAGATAACAAATATAAAACATGTTAGTATCCAACGTTAAGTTCCATGTTAAATTTATATTATACTTGTTCTTACACCATTAGTGTACCCTTTTCACCTTGACATAATTAACTTAGCTGGACATAATAAAAGAAAGAAACATAAATGAGCAAGACAAGAACATAAATGAGAAAGAGGTTAACTAAGTAAAGGAAAGGAAATGAAATGCATAAACTTGATATTAATGAAAGCAAGACATAAGCAATACAAAGAGAGGAAGCAAGAGCATGATCTTGATCTGAACACCAAGATGCCTCAATACATGGTAAGTGCCTCCTTTTATAGGCAAAAATTTGGAACTATTGATTTGTTGACTAATTGATGAGTGGGTGGCCACATCTTGACTAGATAACAATCCTTATCTTCTTGTCTGGTCAAGACGTCATTGCTAACATCATAATTTGCCCAGAATCCTCAAGAATGTTCTAGGAAATTGTCTCAGCTTTCCAACAAAAAAAAGATGAGGTCATTTGGACTTCTAGAACTCAAGATATGGGCTGAACACTAAATAGTGTTTGGGCTGCAGGACAGCTTCGGACTTCTTCGTTGTTCCTTCAATTTGGACTTCAAAACGACCTTTTCAAATCTTGGGCTCCTCATGAAAGTTGTAGGCCTTTGTCTTACCTTTCCATCCATATAAAGTGGACCTAAATCCGAAATCTAGAGCTCCAGATATGATCCAATTACCGAGCAATGTTCCGGTTTGGACTGCACCGACATCTCTTTTCTAAGTTTGGCCATCTCTTTGTCCTTTAACTTTCAATGCTTAAACTCATCAATCAATCCTTTTATTTATGTGATAGACCTGCATATAAGATGAGCATTTACCATAAATTAAGGTATCTTATAGTATCAAACTTGTTATTATAAAACATGCTTTAGTTAAGGAGTTATTGATACTTTAAGTGCAAAATGATGATATAAAACCTTGATAAACATGCACTTTTAAGTACTAATCAACCTGCCCGATAAATGAAAAAAAAGCGAGGAAACTCGCAAGTGGTCTAATTGTTCCAGGCGACCTGCCCGATAAATGAAAAAATAAAAATGCGAGGAAACTCGCAAGTGGTCTAATTGTTCCAGGCGACCTGCCCGATGATAAAATGTGAGGAAACTCGCAAGTGGTCAAATTGTTCCAGGCGACCTGCCCGATAAATGAAAAAAATGCGAGGAAACTCGCAAGTGGTCTAATTGTTCCAGGCGATCTGCCCGATAATAAAATGCGAGGAAACTCGCAAGTGGTCAAATTGTTCCAGGCGACCTGCCCGATAAAATGAAAAAAAAAATGCGAGGAAACTCGCAAGTGGTCTAATTGTTCCAGGCGACCTGCCCAATGGTGACATGCTTGAAAGTGATTTCAGCAATGAGCTTTAAGATTGATGAAAACTTTTAAAGGAAGTCATACCTGTATGGTTGAGATCTGATTTGTAAATCGATCTCAGAGCTGATGAAAGCTTCTCAAGAAAGTCTTGTATATACGATTGAGATTTGATCTGTAAATGGATCAGGAAAGCTTCTCAAGAAAGTCTTATATGTACGGTTGGGATTTGATTTGGAAATGGATCCCAAAAGATGAGGAAAACTTCCCAAGGAAGTTTTGTATCTACGGTTAAGATCTGATCTTATGTTCAAAATGATGGCAGGAGCAGATTCCCTATAAATCACGCAGTATTGGGCAAAAGACATCATCAACTTCTCGCATTTTCAATACTCTCAAAGCTCTTAACTTTTGAAGTTTTAACTATGTCTTCCTCTTCTTCCAATGCCAATCCAAACCTTGTTCCTGAGGCAGAGCCTGTAGTTTGGCGTAGTACCTTTGAAGTGAATGGTCGTCCAGTTACAATAGAGGATACTGTAATGGATGATGAAGATACCGCTGTAGCTGTGGCTAGAGACATGACCCTTCCTCGTGATGAAATGATGCTGGCAGCGAGGACCGATATTGAAGCAGTGAATCAGTCACTTGCTCTCAGTATCAGAGCTACTTCATCTTTGGTGAATGTTGCAGAGCGTCTTCATGCCAGAAGACTTGAGTTGAATACTCAAATTCCTGAGCTCCATAATCAGATTGAGAATTTAAGGAAAAGACTCCGTGATGAGAGACGTCACAGGAACGAATTGGAGAGGAGAAACCAAGAGCTCAATGCACGTGTTGACTTTTGGAGGGACTATGTTAACACCCGACACCTCGAGTTCGAGGAAGAGATGGAGCGCATGCATAAGCAATTTGAGGAATTCCGAGGCATGATTGGCCATCAAGATGAAAATATCCCTAATCGTCCTCGCAGTGTTTAACGTTTGTACTTGTAAACCATTATGCCTATGAATAAAAATCCATCTTCTCGTCTTCATTCATGAATTTTGCCTTTGTGGAATTGCCATACTTGATATGATTTAGAAAGACGTCATTTCATCCGAGTCTCGTTGGATCCCGTGAGGAGTGTTGTTTCGTGAAATATCTGCAAAACAAATATGCAATGCTCGTGAAGTTAGATGATATGCAATGCATCTTACCTGTTTTTGAAATATAGATCCCCATTCATTGTGTTTGAGGGTCTTGACTTTGAGTGAGCTCTTTTGATTTACGCGTACTTCAAGTCTACTCAAGCTGACCCATGTTGTCCATTTTCTAAGATAAGCTTTGTTTGAGTTTCCCAACAGTCACTGCACGTTTCTTTATTGGTAACTTCATTGAGAGAATCAACTTCTCCGTGGCCCGACATTGTCCTGGGATTTCATCTGCATTTCTCTTACTGAAGATGTATCAGTTATCTTATTGTCTAACTAATTATATTGTAAGAGTCAACAATCTCCTTTCATAGATACTGGAAATCATACTATTTCCGTCCTCATGCTAGAAGAAGCCCACAGTTTATCACGTGTATTTTCCACTAGGGAAGCAAATTTCTTTGTGCCATTACAGATCTGGTAACTGCTTCTCTGCCCCCTGAGAGAATTAACTACCTCAATTCATTTCCTCCTTTGCTCTTGTTGTCATTAGAATCTCTGATTTTCTAATGGTGCCTCATAGTGTGCCGTATATTCATTTTTCTTATAAAGAAAACCCTTTTTTTCAAAAATGATTTTTCAAAAGATCTGTTTTGTTCTCGAAAACTGAAACTCTCAATGTCTGTTTATAACAATGTTCAGGCAACTCTAGGGCTTTGTGTCAAATCTTTTAGTAAAAGAAATCTCAGATGAAGGTAAGTGATGAGATGACCTTCTGCTTTGGTTTTCAAAGTGTTCAAGCGATTGCTTGAAGGTATTTTGAGAGAAATGAAACAATTTGTCTTTTATCTTTAGAAACACTCTTTTTAACAGCATGAATTATTACGAGTAGTTATTTGCCACACCATGACTTTTTATGGAAAAGTATCTTATATTTTGAGAACGCCGTTTATTGATCTAGGTTGCTTACTTGATTAGAAAGGACTTCAAAGGCACGTAATGTATTTCATGGCTCAAGGCTATCAAAGAAAGAATATTCCATAAGCTCAAAAAAGTGTTTAAGGGCTTATAAACTGTAGATCACTATTATCTTGTCTTGGCATTTTCTTTTGCTATCTTGACAACAACAATGATGCTAAATATTCCAAATAAAGAACTTTTGTTTTCTTTTGGTACTCCCATATTTGTTAGGAATTCTCTCAATTGTTTGGAATTTTATTGAATTCTTTGTTGTCAGACTTTCTTTATAAGCTCATATGCCTTCAAGACAATTTTCTTAATCATATTTCTCTGTTTGCCCCCTAGTGTAGGGTGTGATCTTAGTTAAGGTTCTTGTGAAAGAAAAGGCTTTAAATAGACTCAGCTCAAATTGGGACTGCAAAGGATAATTTTAAAGAAAGTGAAAGGAATATCAAAGATGGCCTTTCCTCATTTCAAGTAAGATCAGTTAAAACCAATAAACTTTGTCCACATCCAGCGTAATGCTTTGGATTTGTAAGATACCACTTTTTGGAGTCCATGACAAATTAATGTACTACCAACCATTATTCATGCTGATAAAATGTGGATCCAAGATATAATTTGGGTGATAGTTGTTCCGATTGCATGTTTTTGACTTGTTTGGTCATCTCTTTCAAGGGAGTTGTTCTGAACATTATTCTAAACAAAATCATTGATTTATTTCATTGAAATCACAAACAAAATCAGTTCTTTTAAAACCTCATTTAAGAAGAATGGATTCTCTTGTAAAAAAAAGTTTGAAAGATCAAATTGTTGAGCCATTAAGATCATGCATGGGCTTTTTGGTGAGGTATAATGCAAAGAGAATTTCCTGGCCAAAACTTTATTGATTTGATTGGATGAAACCATCATACATAATACTTTTTCACAGAATCAGAGTTCACAGGCCTAGGTAAATCATCTCCATCCATCCTAGTTAACAACAGAGCTCCTCCAGAGAATGCTTTCTTCACTACATATGGGCCTTCATAGTTTGGTGCCCACTTGCTTCGGTCTTCACTTGGTAATGGCAAGATTTTATAGTACAAGATCCCCTTCTTTGAATTCTCTTGCATGATTGGGCAAAGAGTTGGACTTCACATTTGGTGCATCATCAAAAGATATCCATCCAGCTTTTATCAATTACAAAAGTTTGTTCTTAAATGCATTACAACTTTCAATGTTATGCCCAGCAGCGCCAGCATGATACTCACATTTCAGATCTGGCTTATACCAATTTGGGTATGGAGGTTGCAGTGGGGTTAAGGGAATATGGGCTATTTGCCCAATACTCAACAACTTTGAGTACATTTCTCCTAAGGGAAGTGGTAATGGTGGCAGTCGTTCTTGGGTTCTTTGAAAATTCCTTCTTGGAGGATTAACAATCTGGTTACTTTCTTGGTTATTTGGTTGACTTTGTTGGTTGGTAGGGAAATGTTTAGTGAAGTTTACACTTGCAACTTGTTGGGTGGGTATTTGGAAGTTATAATGATGGTAATTCTTTTTCATACCCTTATACACTCCTTCCACATTGTTCACATCGGCATCCTTTTTCCCAGTAAAGCCTTTCTTCTCAGTAGGCTCTGACATTCTCCCCGCTCTTATCGCTTGTTCTATTCTCTCAGCGATAGTTACAGCATCATAGAAATGCTGAGCTGAACTACCCACCAGGTGTTCAAAGTATGGAGATTTAAAAGTGTTAGAAAAAAGAGTGACCATTTCTTTTTCTAACAAAAAGGGTTGTACATGAGATGCTTTCTCACGCCATCTCAAAGCGTATTCTCTTACAGTCTCTTTGCTGCCCTTTTCCATGACTAACAAGCTTGACCTGTCCGGGGCTACCTCCATGTTGAATTTATACTGCTCCACAAAGGCTTTTACCAAATCTTTCCACTTTCTGATCTTGGTGTTATCCAGCCTTGTATACCAGCTTAATGCCGATCCAGAAAGACTATCTTGAAAGAAATGGATGAGAAGTTTCTCATCATTCACTACTTCAGTCATCTTATTGCAATAAGATTTAAGATGAGTGACTGGGCATTCAGTTCCAGTATACTTGATGAATTCTGGTACCCTAAATTTTCTGGGTACAACTACATTTGGAACTAAACACATTTCTGCAGCATAAACAGGATCATATAAGTCTGCCCCTTCTACTGCCTTCAATCTCTCTTCCAGAGCGGTCAATTTATCATAATCGATATTTTCAGAGAATTTCATCCTTTGTGGATCATCAGTTGCCAGGTTTACATTAACTGGCACTTGTGCTGGTGGAACATTGGCAGTGAACTGCTGTTCAAATGCAGAGGGATTTGCCCCTAAATTTTGAGGCGGGAATACAAAGGGAGCTGATGGCATAGATATAGATGGAGTTGCAACTGCCGGCTGAGTAGAGGTGCCTTCCCCAGACTTGGATACTAGGGCCTGCTCGAGTAGACTTGTAAGTCGTGCTATATCATTTTTCATGTTCTCCAACTCTCTTTGATAATGAGCCTATAGATGAGCCCTTTCTTCGTTCTCCATTATCTTCCTTCGTAGTCGAGTGTAATGAATTTTATGGTCTTTTGGGGAACCTATATTTCAACCTGAGTGAATGCAAGTAAACTAAATGAAATGCACAAATGGATGCAAAAATGCCATATGGTTTATGCATGGTGTTATTGGTTTCAATTTTTTTTTTAACTTATGACGAGGAACAGACCAGTTCTCACTGAGGACTCCAAACCTACAGGGACTTGAACCGATTTAGGGGAGAAATATGATGCTATATTCTGATGGCAAACAATCCCCTCAATAATCCCCTTCATCATGTTGGTTCAATTCTAATCTGGTCAAAAATTCCTAAATAATAATGGTTTTTTTTAATTTCACACTTCCTATGAGGATCGGTGGAGATTTAATGAGAATATGAAATATATATGAACATGTATGTTAATGCATTGACATTTGTTTGTGTCCTAACAGGTATATCCTAATTGATAGGATCTAGCTCATAAGGTTTGGCTCAGTTGATTCTAATCTTAAATCTTTGGTTCTTAGATTGCCCAAATTACCCAAAAGGGTAATCGGCCTCTTAACCTTATACAACATAAGTATGGGAAGAAAATTCCACAATACCCGTTGCATAGGGTGAGTTACAATCCAAGCGAAAGTCCAGATGAGCATCAGTGGACATAAGTCACACTTGCCACCTGAATCTTTCTTTTCTAATCTTAAAAAGGACGAGCTCGGGTCCAGAGCTTTTATGGGTTCACTGTGAAGTGTGTGAATACACAAATAAATAACATGCATGCAAGTGTAATTAAAAAAAATGAAATGATTTACAATTGATATTGCATAAAATAAATAGTGCAAATAAAATAAATACTCAAAAAAAATAAATAGCAATAACAAAAAAAATGAAAGGCACACACAAGCAGTTGGTTCAACCCTAATTCCCCAGTGGAGTCGCCATTCTGTCGATACACGACGTCGGGCGACGGCTCCGCTTTTGTTTATTTAACAAAAAAGATTTTTTTATTGGTTGGGGGAAATAGATTTTATTGGAGTCGCCATCTAGTAATATGAGGGAACTAGAAATCCCAAATTAGACACTGGTCCCAGAGATTCGAGTACTGGGTTAGTTATGATTAAGGGAAGGTAGACACCACCCTTAAAACATCCTTTCAAAAGAAAAGTTACTCTTACTCGTGTATTTTTATATTTGATTCAAATGCTATTATATTTTGAGCTTATTTGCAATTTTTTTATTTGTAAAATAGTTAACGTCGGTCCCTAAAAATAGGAGACACGTTAAAAATGACATCATAAGGGATTCGAGCGTATTTGTAATATTTGTTTTTTTATAAAATAGTTAACGTCGGTCCCTAAATTAGGAGACACGTTAAAAATGACATCAGCCCCTAAAAATAGGAGACTCGTCTAAAATATTGACGTTTAATCCTAAAAAGAGATTTACGTCCGAGTTACCAAAACAAAATTTTGGACATAATCCATATTTGTTTGGTATTTAAACCTTTTTATTTGACATCGGTCCTTTTCTATCAAAAGAGACGTGTCGACAAACAATATATGTTTATAAAAACAAATATTTTGATATCGTTGAGATATGAGTATAACTATATTTGAAAATTGGGCTTTGGCCCCACGAATTACGACATAATAGGATGGGTGTTAGACCCGCGTTGTTATTTTATTTTATTTTTTTTTTGTTTTACAACATGCAAGAAAATTTATATACAAAATAAAAAACATATTAGCAATCTAAAAAAAAATTACATGGTGACACAGTATAGGTAAAAGATTGAAATACCCTCGGATTTGTCAGAAATTTACGAAAATGCCACTGGCGGCGCGTTTGACTCACGCGCGGCTACTGTTGGTACCGGCGAACTTTTCCGGCGAGCTTTCTGAGAAACAAACCGTCGATCCTGGTAGATCTGAGGGAGAGGATTCTGATGGTGGTGGTCTCGACGTCCGTTGATGGCTGACGAGGGAGAATCGACGACTTGAAGCTTCGGTGGCCGGCGAGGATCGCGGCCTTTTTCCGGCCAGATGAGGCGGTGAAAACGGTTGAAACCGCCGGGGTTTTGCTTTAAACCAGTGTATCAACCTTTCTGTTGTGGTGCGGAGGATTGATATGGCCGGAAAGTGGAGATAGGATGAGAGAGAGGGAGTCGCCGGCGAGAAGAGAGAGAAGCTCTGAGTCACGCTATTGTGTGAACGCGTGCACGGTACACCTGTACTGCAAAACTCTATACGCCGTTGGATCTCGGATGAAATGATCGGATGGCTGTGACTGGCTTGATCTGTAAGTTGATTGAACGGCCCGGATTGTCTGGGTTTGGATCCTGTGTAGCGTGGTGCACCGAAAGCTCGGTACACCTAATGATGTGGCGCAACAGGATTCAATCTCAGATTATTTCAACGGCTGAGATTTGTTGGGACATGTTTGGTATTTTCCAAATTGTTTTTTTTTTAAATCAATATCGTACTCCGGTATAGAAAAAGCAAAACAAAAATGAATAGTGCCAAATATAAATCAATTCTTTCACTTCTTTTCGTCCTCTGCGTCCTCTCCTTTTTTTTTTTCTTTTTTTTTTGTTTTTCTCCTTCTGGCGATGCTCACTGCCTATTTATAGGCAGTGAACAGTAATATTGATTTCTGCCTAAATTTACCTAATTGTAAGAAAAAAAAGGTACTTGCCTAACATTACCTAATATGCCTAATATGACAAAAAAGTTTTTGTTTTATTATATATAATAATAAATATTTATATAGATAAAATTAAAAACTCAAATCAGTATTAGAAAAAGCCCGACTCAACCGCTAAAAATCAATTTTAATTACCGAAAATTATGTCGAAATATTAAAAAAAAACTTTCAATGGGTATCAACCCGGTGAACCGGGTTTTGACCACAAAATAACAGTTTTGACCCAAAATGATCTGAAACTCATTTTTTATCCCGGTCGACATGGTTAGACCCGTATCGACCCAGTGAACTCAGTTTTGGTCGAAAATGACGGTTTTGACCCGAAACAGCCCGAAAACTCATTTTTTACCCTGGTCGACATGGTTTGACCCGTAT
The DNA here is from genome assembly GCA_033617975.1 of Populus alba x Populus glandulosa. Lineage (NCBI taxonomy): Eukaryota > Viridiplantae > Streptophyta > Magnoliopsida > Malpighiales > Salicaceae > Populus > Populus alba x Populus glandulosa. Next base: position 10,821,786 of record CM066161.1, read on the forward strand.
TGACCCAGTGAACTCGGTTTTGATGGAAAGATACGGTTGACTCGAGAAAAAATATTTTTTTGAATTTTAAACTTTTTTTTATTTTTTGGATTTTTATAAATAATAATAGAAATAAAATAACATTTAAGAAAAACTTGGTGAATCCAAAATTGGGTTACAACATATATAGTTGATGATTTTCACTTAAAAATATATTAAAATAATAATTTTTTAGTTTTTATCAAAATCAAATTAGTTTTGATATTAAAGTATTAAAAAGATATTAATTTAAAATAAATAAAAAATAAAAATTTTTGCAAAAACAAATATTATGGCAGAGGATTCTAGACTCGGTGGCACCTCAAGATCTGCACGGGAGGATGAGGCACGGGCTTCCATGAGCTCATGTTCACAAAAACACAATGTGCAAATTGCTCTACGAGAAAGTTATTGGCAATATCTATACAAGTGGTCTCCATATTATATGAAATTTATGAAATTCAAACTAATAACACTATGTTTTTCATTTGTTGATTCTACATTCCGTCTAAAAAAGTCATAGACAGGCAAATTGGAGCACATGGGCCCTCTCTATATATACTTTCTTTACTCCAAATTTAGTATTAATGGATATATTGTTATCGTGTTTTTTGGGTTTGAATTTTCATTAGAAAATTCAACATCAAGTTGGAAATTCATTGGTTGGTAGAGTGGGTCTTGCTGCTATCGTGGTCTACATATAATATGGACATTTAACGGATGAGAGATGGGATGAGAATGAGGTTTCTTTTCCTAGCAATTTGATCACTAATTCAATATATTCAATTGAAGATATTGTAATTGACGGGAGACAGTTGTGGGATGTATAAAGAGAATGTTGAAGTGGGATTCAATATATTCAATGGAAGATATTGTAATTGACGGGAGACACTTGTGGGTGTATCGCTTTTTAATTTCCAGTTCATCAATAATTTGTTCTCCGTTTCCATATTTCCACTGAAAAGACAACGGAAAAGTGTATGCGAGAGACTCACCAAATTTCCATAATGGAGGACCAACTTTGACGAAGAGACTGAGAAGACTATGGATCAGTACCCGTAACAACCACGGAACAAGTCAAACAAGGATGGTCTGTAATACAAGTATTTTTAATTGGTTGGATTCTGAATTTATTTTTTAAAAATATTAGTTTGAATTTTATAAATTTTAAGGTTATTAATGATTTATATGATCGTTAATTTCAAAGCTCATAAAATTAATCGACATACGTACAAATTGATCCAAATATCCAAGTTAATAATAATAAAAAAAAAATATGGTTATTCAACGAGGCTGGTTAAGTTCTTATAAATCCATTTTTCCGAAGTTCTGTTGGATCTTGTACAGACTTAGATTGTTGTTAAAAGTAGTTCCTTGAGGGAAAGCTGGAGTTGATGTGAATACCTTTTCTACTGCAATGGTAAAATTAAATTATTCTTAACGTATTCTAAATAAAAATGCTAACTAATTTTTATAAACACATTTTCTTATTGTATTTTGAAAGTTTTTCATTTAAAAATATATTAAAATAATATTTGTTTAATTTTTAAAAATTATTTTTGATATCAATATATTAAAATGACATAAAAATATCAAAAAAAAATATTAATTTAAAATAAATAAAAAAATAAAAAAATTTCTAAATGAAAATGAAATTTTCCGCATCAAATATTCACTCCATATGCAGTAGGTAACAGATTCTTGAGTCTTCACCTAAAAGAAGTGAACTGTTTATAAAATACAGAACACGCAGCCCATAGCTATCAATTTAGATTCCAATCTTGAATCAGATGTTAATACACAAGTTTGTGAATCCAGACATAAATAAGTAAAGTCTGTCTACTAATCTGACTTAAATGTGCACTTATGTACTTGAAAGCAAAAACACACACAGAGGTTAGACTACCATAGGGACAGAGTTAAATCTTTTGTTTAAAATTTAAAAAATCTCATAACTACAGCTCATGACCAGCACTGGATTTACATGTCTCAGTAAATCTGTAGCTAATAGATATTCAAGTTCTATTTTCTCATGGGACCCTGGGAGTAATTAATGTGGCGCTTGGTTGAAGGTTGAAATGTCATTAACATATAGCTAATAGCAAGGAAAAATCGTGTCACAAGCTCAAGAGTGTCAAAAAGTCACTACACCCCTTCATGTTGAAAAATGATCGCTTGCATTGTCAATGTGATAAGTAAAGCCTGAGATTTGTATTCCATGGCATGTCACATATCAGCAACTCCCGTATGACATTCTTGTCGCACCCCAAAAAAAAACTTTCAATTGCGGGTTCGACTGGCGAATTTTTTTATTTTTTTGGTTTGATTTGGTTCTTTGGAGTCGCCACCTAGTATTTTGATCACTAGGAACCCTAACTGGTCTCAGAGATCGGGTATGGAGACTGGTTGCGTAAAGGGAAGGTATTTGCACCCCAAATACGTCCTACCTAAGGTAAGCTGCATTGTTTTATTGTCTGATAAAAACTAAAGTGTTATTGTGTTTTCCTAGTTGTTGATCTGTCTATGGTTCAAGAAAAATCCTCCTCGGTAAGAAGGTCTTTTATCTTATCGGGTAAAATCATAACCGTTCTAACGTCTATACCAAAACTTTATTAATAATATTTAGGAATACGTTTTACGTATAAATTCGTAATCCCAAATACTAAAAGAAAACAAAAAGATTTTTTTAGAATTTTTGAAATATTGGCCTAGTTCTCATGGCTTGAATAAACTGGTTATTAAAGCCAAAATGCATGTTAATACATATATTGTTTTGAAAATTTTCTTTGTTGTGTGAAAATATGATGTTATAATATTTATATATATATATATATATATAAAAATATGATGTTATAATATTTATATATATATATATATATATTGGAGAGACTAGGCCGTATTTTAAAACAAAAACAAATTTTTTTGGAAAATATTATTTTTTATGCTTTGACGAAAATTGGGTATTTTAATACTGAGTTTGTATCCTTACGGTATAAAAATACAACCCAATATTAATCCATTTTGATAAAAATATGCAGAAAAATCAACAACATTTTTTAGGGACTTTTTAGAATTTTTTTGAAAGCAAAAACATTTTTTATTCTGAAAATCTTTGATGTTTTGACGAAAACCGGGTATTTTAATACTGGGTTTGTATCCTTACGGTATAAAAATACAACCCAATATATTAATCCACTTTGATAAAAATATGAAGAAAAATCAACAACATTTTTTAGGGACTTTTTAGAATTTTTTTGAAAGCAAAAACATTTTTTATTCTGAAAATCTTTGATGTTTTGACGAAAACCGGGTATTTTAATACTGGATTTGTATCCTTACAGTATAAAAATACAAACCGATATTGACCAAAATACAGTAATAAAATTACAAAAAAATCATAAATTCTTTGAAATAATTTTTTGAAAATTTTTTTATTTTTTATATTTTTTTTAGGGCGGGGCCCACATGGCTGGGCTGAGCCCAGCAGGCCTCATGTGAACAGTGAATATGTCTGATGTGAACAGTGAATAGCATTTCACTGTTTACGTGAATTATATTTGCTATGAACAGTGAAGTAGCATTTCACTGTTTACGTGAATTATATTTGATGGGAACAGTAATTAGCATTTTACTGTTCAAGTGATCACTTGAACAGTAAAAATGCAGTGCATGCACAGCGACGAAGGGGGTGCGTGGCAGAAACGATGCTGAAGTCGATGGCGAACACTCCCAGTGATGCTGGTGGTGGTGGACAGGAAGCTAATGGGGGCTCACGGTGGTTCTGACGATCAGTGGTTGGGAAGCTCGATGACAGCAGATGTTTTCTTTTCTTCTTCCCCTTTACAGAGGCGTTGCTTCTTCTCTTGGTTTCCTTCAGTCAGCAATGTTCTTCCCTCTCTATGGCAGCTTTGTGGAGGCGCTGGTAGTGGTGGCCGGGGAGTGACTTGGACGTCGGTGGTCGGTGACTGTGGAGTGTGGTGTTCAGCCTTTCTCCCTTTTCTTCTCTGCGTTCCTCTTCAGCTATCTTCTCCTCTGTGTGCTGGGTTGGGCGCTATTTATAGAGCCAGTTGGCGTGGCTTCACCGTGGAGCCAAGGAGCGGGTCGGGGAGCGGCTCATGTGAACAGTGAATATGTCTGATGTGAACAGTGAATAGCATTTCACTGTTCACGTGAATTATATTTGATATGCACAGTGGATTAGCATTCCACTGTTCACGTGAATTATATTTGATGTGAACAGTGAATAGCATTTCACTGTTTACGTGAATTATATTTCACTTGAACAGTGAAATGCAAGGAAATGATGTATGCACAACGACTTCCAATTTTAAGAATAAAATTCAATTGCGTCCCTGCCAAATTTGGTCCCTACCCCTATAGTTGGCTGCGTTGTTCACTTTGGTCCTTGGCCTCTGATTTTCACAATTAAACCCCTAATTGATCAATAAGCTTCCAATTTCTTCAATTAAGCCCCTGAATCAATTCCAAACAGCCCCCTCTATCTTTGCGCCTTCTCCAAATTGGTCCCTGGTTTCGGATTTTCACAATTAAGTCCCTAATTGGCCATTAAACTTCAATATTTATGCAATTAAACCCCTGATTTGACCCAATAAATTCCTAAAAAATATATTTTGGCCCCAGAACTTAAATTTCTTCTAATTAAAGCCCAAATTGACTTAAAAATCAATTTTTTCTTGCAATCAAATCTTCTATAAATTCAAAGAAAAATTCAATTAAGTCCATAAACATCCAAATTTGGGCTTTTCTCCTCAAAATTCAAATTTTCCTTCTCAATAGGGCTTTCATCCTTCAAGAATATACTGTCAAAAATCCAATCCTTGTATTTTTAAATTCCTTGACCAATTTTTCTAACTGTTTTCTGAGCGCTTCTGCCTCCTGTTATTTTCTAACCTCTTTTGGCTATTTATTTTATTTTTCATGGGGACCCAAAAATGGGTTACAACAATTCTCATAAGGATCTTCTGTAAAGTCACAACCATTGGCGGTACGTTTGCAAACCATGTAGAGAGATTCTTCTAGACCCTGATTTTTCCTTCTCTTCATGCCTCTCTCCTAGAGATCTTAAGAAATACATTGGAGGAGATGAAAAAACATTATTAAGAAATACCTAATCTTCTCTAGAAGAATTGGCATTGCGTGTGTCCTTGAGTTGTTGCTTTTTATAGTGGGTTAATATTAAATTTTTAAAAAAATATTAAGAAAATATTTTAAGCCCTTTGAATTTGATAGTCATGCGACACTTAAGTGACTTGGGTCTGGTGGCAATGTAAGATTATTTTTTTATAATTTATTTTTTATGCTAAATAGAAATGCTAATTATTTTTTATTTTTATAAAAAAATATTTAAATTATCCTTGCAGTATTCTAAACAGAAATCCTAATTAATTTTTTTTATACATTTAAGCTACCCTTAAAGTATTCTAAATAGAAATGTTAATTAATTATTTAAATTTTTTATTTAAAAACTATTTTAATTTTTATATTAATTTAATTTATTTATTTTTATTTGATTTGATTTTATATTATTTTATTTATTTTTCTACTTTTATTCAATGTATTTTTTAAAAAAAAATACATTGAACGGTATTATTCAAGCTTCAATCCTGCCCATCATGGTTGAATGGTAGCCTTTATCGATAGTCCATGTCTCCTTGTATTGGGAATGAGGGCAAATATATATCACAATGAGCTCTGAATATTAATGGGCATGGAGCAGTCAGCTGTGTATGTTTTTCATTTGTTTTAAGTAGGCAAAAACCTAATCATTAGAAAATTCAACATCAAGTTGGAAATTCATTGGTTGGTAGAGTGGATCTTGCTGCTATCGTGTCCTTTGGGAATGAGGGCAATTACCAATAGACTGTTATCGTGTTCTTTGGGTTTGAATTTTCTAATGAAATGATGGAAATTCATTGGATGGTAGAGTGGGTCTTGCTGCTACCTTCTTACAGCTGATGATTTTGCCTACTGAAGTTTTTTGGAACTGTTTTGGAGTGAATTTCGGAAGTACTCTGACCCCATAGTCTTTGTCTCGTTACCATGTGTTATGTTGTGTTCTGACATGGCCTCAGATTGGTATTAGCTGCTGTTTCTAGTGTGAATTGACCCTGTGCTCAAAACTTCGACTATACATTACTGCCCTTAACACCACTTAATTGACCCTGTGCTCAAAACTTTTGTATGAATCTAAGCTTTTGATGTGGAGATTAGAGATATCAGGTTTAGACTATTCTGAATTAAAGAGCAATAATCTATGCATAAAACATGGAACAAAAAGAAAAGAAGCACTCTGGAATTGATCAAAACTTTGAGCATAGAAAAGTATAGTGAATGGGATTGTCCTCATTCATTGGCTCGGCATTTATGGGCAACTCCATGCCTTCTTGAATTATGATTTATGCATTCATAATAACTTAATATCTTATTCATTCGCAACAAAAAATTTTCTCTGGTAGCGGTTAATTGTTTTTTTTTTTAAGATAGTTACAGATATCTAACATATTTACACATAATAAAATTTTTTCATAGTGGTGGTGAAAGCTTGTAAAAAGTTTTTCATGTTCCAATTCAACCTGATCCATTTTTTCTTAGCTGAACTTGAGCCTGTGATAGAAGTTACATACTCCACAAAAAAAGGGAACACACAAAAGCTTTAGTGTATTCTTTTCAGGCATTAGAATGACATCCTTTCTTAATCTATGCTTTTAATAATTTTGCTGTAATTTGTCATTACATGTGATTAGCTATAACATAATATACCATAGAAAGAAAAAGGATTGAGAGAAGAATGTAAAATTTGCTAGCAATTGGATAAACACCCCCCCCCCCCCCAATCTAGAGATGTTTCGTGTATGTCGAGTTTGCATTACATGTCGTTTGTTCGTTTTTCACAATTTTTTGTTTCATTATTATTAGCTTCTTGTGGAAAGTTTTTTGGCAAATGGTGCACAGTTGTTTTTAATCTGATTGTCTGCCTGCCCATATAAAATAGAAATGCTCTTGTTTCACTTTTTTTAACTGCTGATTTAAACCTGAGAAATTGTTTATCAAACATTATTGTTGATTATGTGTAGGCTAAGTTAAATATATCAACTCCTACAAATGCGCTTTCTGTACTCCAACAAAAAGAAAATGTTTTTGCAAGCTATGTTTTGTCCATAGTGTCTCTTTTCCTCAATTTATGAACATGAAACCTTAAAGTTTTAATTGTTTCTTTTCCAGCCATTTGATTGGATTAAAAAGACCTTTTTCGAGAAAGCAAACACCGAGGAGAAGTGAAGAAGAATCAACTTTCTGGTAACAGCTTTCTGATTTCTTCTTTCAGGTTGCTGAGGAAAACCATGAACAAAGTTGATATGAATAATGTTGTTTAATTTTGCACTTTATTGATGAGTCCTTGTTGGCATTATTCATGACAATGATTTGAGAATTAAACGCTTTTGTTTCTTGTTATATGTACTTTGGCTTGCCCCCCCCCCCCCCCCCCTATATGCATTGCTTTCAGTTTCTAAATATGCCAAAAGGAAATGAGACGGCAAGTACCTCTTGAATCATGAGGTTAAGTGTGTTGGGGTGATTGACAGTGGAGAGAATTTGAGTTTCTACTTAATTGTAGAACCGTACAAATGGTAGATTACTTCTCCACAGATTTAAATAATGCTGTCGTGAAATTTTATCGCAGTATCCTTTGCCTGTGTGGTATATTAATCAATGTATTCAATTCTTTTATTAAATTTTGTTTTCATACTTAATAAAAAGTCTTTATTATATTTCTTTTCTAGATTGAAAAATTATTTTCTCACATTTTCTTTTTCAATATAATTATATACTCTTCTTGTCTTCCATGTTGGAGTATAGTATTTTTTTTTTATTTTTTGGGTACAATTAGCTATCAGAGTTTCCTCAAAAAGGACTTCAAAAGCTACACTAGTCAATATACGAACATACCGTTGATTTCAACTTGAATTATCATATTTAATTACGTGATGTGTTCTCAGACATTTAGGGCTCTAGGAAATTGAATCAAGTAAAAATTTTGGATGCAAAATTGTACTCGAGTCCTGAGCTTGTAAGATCTGTAAGATCTTTTTACATGTTTCCTGTATAGTTTTTTTGCCAATAAATTTGAACCGTTAAAGTATCTTAAATCGAAATGCTAATTATTTTTTTTATAAATATTTTTTAGTTTTTATAAAAACAATATTTAAACTACCCTTGAAGTATATTAAAACAAATTCTAATTAGTTTCTTTTATTTTTAAAAAAAATATTTAAACTGCCCTTGAAGTGTTTTAAACAAAAATGCTTATTAATTTTTTCTTATAAATGTTTTCTATTAAAAAATATTAAAACTATCATTGAAATATCATAAATAATTTTTTTTATAAATGTTTTCTACTTTTTATTAAAAAAAAACATTTAAACTACCATTCAAGTATCCTAAACAGAAATTTTAATAATTTTTTTTATTTTTTAAAAAAAATATTTAAACTAGACTTGAAGTATCCTAAAAAAGTTTTTTATAAATGTTTTTTTATTTTTTATAAAAACAATTTAAACTATCCTTGAAGGATTTTAAACAAAAATTCTAATTATTTTTTTATATAAAAAAAACGTTTAAACTATTCTTAAAATATCTTAAACAGAAATTCTGATTATTTTTTTTAGATCACAGCAACGACTAGTCTCATCCTACTCCTCCAGTGCCGCCTCTATTTAAGATTTAATGTATTTGATGTATTTTTTATATTAATTTATATTTGATTTGATTTTATATTATTTTATTTATTTTTGTACTTTTATTCAATGTATTTGTTTTTAAAAATACATTGAATGGTATTATTGAAGCTTCAATCCTGCTCATCATGGTTGAATTGTAGCCTTCATCGATAGTCTGTCTCCTTGTATTGGGTGACGACAATTATCTGCAAGATTCCACAATGAAAGTTTCACCGACCAATAAATTGTTCTTTGGGTTTGAATTTTAATGAAATGATGGAAATTCATTTCATTAGAAAATTCAACATCACGTTGGAAATTCATTGGTTGCTGCCTTCTTTAGATAAAAACAATTTATAATTTTTTTTAATTAACCTCTAGTATCTAATTATTTTTTTATAAATAGTTTTTATTTTTTATAAAAAAAAAACATTTGAACTATTCTTGAAATATCCTAAACAGAAATTCTGATTATTTTTTTCTTGGGTCCCGGTGACGACTAGCCTAGTCCTACTCCTCCAGTGCCGCCTCTATTTTAGATTTAATGTATTTGAATGTATTTTTATATTAATTTAATTTATTTATTTTATATTTGGTTTGATTTTATATTATTTTATTTATTTTTCTACTTTTATTCAATGTATTTTTTAAAAACAATACATTGAATGGTATTATTGAATCTTCAATCCTGCTCATCATGGTTGAATGGTAGCCTTTATCGATAGTCTACGTCTTCAATTTAAAATCAAAATAATATTCTCAAACCCTTCATGAAAAGAAAAACAAATTCTAACGCATAAAACATAATTCGAAAGAAAAAAAGTTCGATGATAAAATTCATATTACAGAAAATTATTGTTCCAGTTGATACTCGAATAGAAGTAGATAGCTATACACTATGAGAAGAGATCTCCCAAACTTATTGTGCAAAATGCTTTTGGCAATGGAGGCCACTTAGTTGTAAGCTCGCAAGAAATTTTTTCCATTGTAGGCCGAGATTGGGGATTGGGATGCAAGCATGCAAGTGCAATTTTCATCATGTGGACAACGCCCTCTGCTGCTCCTTTTTTAGGAAGCGAGATGCGTTGGTCTAACACATCCTTCAATAGTGCATGTTGAGCAATCGGTGGCATCGATGATGACGACGAAGATCCTGGTGATAAGAGTGCTGAAATGAGATCGCCTGGGTGCCTTCCTGTCATCACCTCCATTGTTACCACTCCGAAGCTATAGACATCGCATTTTTCAGTCACTTTCATTGTGTAAGCTAGCTCTATCAAAATAAAAAATTGATTATACATGGTTTTTTTATCAAATAGTTGAAAGAAAAGACTTTATAATAAAAGCTAAAAAAACACTATATATTATCTTCACTACTACACATTAGTAACTTAATGTTGAAATAAAGCTACGCACCTGGAGCAGTATATCCAAAAGTACCTGCAAATGAGGTCCAATTGGATGAGTCAGGCATCAACAGTCTAGCTGTGCCAAAGTCGGAGACGTGTGCTTCATATTCCAAGTCCAGAAGGATATTATTGCTGGTAATGTCTCGATGAATGATCGGAGGAGAGCAAGAATGGTGTAGATAGGATAAAGCTCCACCCACCCCTTTCACAACGTTTAGCCTTTTCGTCCAATCGAACTCAATTGCTTGTTCCTCACTGCTTATAATCTTTCTCAAGCTTCCTCTTTCAATGAACTCGTAAACCAAAAAAGAATGCTTTGCATGTGAGCAAAATCCATACATTTTCACAATATTTCGATGTCGAATATTTGCCAACACGCAAACTTCCTTTTCAAAAGCTTTAAAATCGGACAACTTTTCTGTTTGTGACCGGTGAAGTTTCTTCACAGCAACCACCTGTTCTGTTGGCATCACTGCTTTATAAACAGTTCCATATCCTCCTTCGCCAATGCAGTAGTTGGAGTTGAATTCCTCTGTAGCTTCAACGATATTCTCATACAACTTCTTCCCATCATGGCCCAATATCGTGAATATGTTTCGATCTTGTTCATTTTCTGGCTCAACGTTTCTCTTCCTAGCTTTTTTGCAGAGAATGAATAAAACTCCAATCACAACAAACACTAAAAGCAAGCTTCCTAAAAGAGGGAGTACAATCAAAACCACAAGTTTGTTACTCTTTCTCTTAACAGTTTTGCTGCTTTTTGGAAGATTGCACGGCTTTAGACCACTGGCGTTGCCGCATATACCCATATTATCCCTTAATGCCTCAAATGAAGCGTTGTGGAAGGCTTTGATATCGGGAATGGGGCCTTGTAGCTTATTGGATGATATATCCACAGTTGTTAAGCTTAACATGTCTTTGAAAGTGCTCGGAATCCGTCCAGAAAGCATGTTGTGAGAGACATTGAGAGTTTCCAACTTTTGCAGTTGCCCAAGTTGCCTCGGTATCTCTCGAGTCAGGAAATTGCAGCTAAGATCAAGATCTTGAAGTGAAAGTAGAAAGCCTATCTCACCTGGAATGCTTTCTCTAAATTTATTACCGCTGAGGTTTAGCAACAATAAATTCGAGCATTCCCCAAGTTGTTTTGGAATCAATCCACTCAGATTATTAGATGCTAAATTAAGGAATTGAAGATTGGAAAGCATCTTAATATCTAAGGGAATGGCACCTGAAAGATGGTTGTTGTTAAGGAGAAGCTTGTACAGCAACTTCAAACCCCCTAAATCTTTTGGGATGGCTCCTTTTAACTGATTTGATGACAGATCTATCAAGTGCAATTGAGTAGCCTTCCCAAGCTCTGGTGGTATCTCACCAGAAACATTATTGTTTGAGATTTTTAGGTTTGTCATGTTACGACAATCTCCCCATTTTGAAGAAAGCTCACCATAAAAATTATTGTAACTCAAATCAATATAATCCAGATGTGGATAGACACCAAAAACCTCAGAAATATTTCCTGTTAATTGATTCCAATCAAATCTTACTCGGTATAAACCAGTACAGTTTTTCAAGCTTTTCGGGATTGAACCTAAGTAGTTGTAGGAAGCAGTAAAGATTTCCAATACTCCTTCATGGCATAAATCTACTGGCAAATGACCCGTGAATTCGTTGTTATCCAAAGACAAATACTTCAAATGGGTGAGATTGTTCATCTCTGAGGGCAATGGGCCGTGAAGTTTGTTCTCAAGTAATGTCAAGTCCACAAGGGATTTAAGTTGTCCTATTTCTGAAGGAACACATCCAGATAAATTATTCAGACCTAGATAAAGCCTAACGAGCATTGTCATGTTTCTAATAGAAGAAGGGATGGGACCAGAGAGTTTGTTCTTCATAAGACTAAGGACAAATAAATTTCTTAATTTTCCAATGGAATAAGGGATTTCACCAGTTAAAACATCACTTGACAAGTCAAGTTCATTGAGAGATTCTAGCAACCCAATTTCCTGAGGAATGGAACCAGAGAGTTTGTTATCCCCAAGATGGAGTGTGGATAGGCTTGTCAAGTTACCAATAGAAGAAGGGATTCTACCGGTTAAAACATTAATTGACAAGTCAAGTTCATTGAGAGACTCTAGCAACCAAATTTCCTGAGGAATGGAACCATCGAGTTTGTTATGCCAAAGATAGACCTTAGATAGGCTTGTCAAGTTTCCAATAGAAGAAGGGATTCTACCAGTTAAAACATTAATTGACAAGTCAAGTTCATTGAGAGACTCTAGCAACCCAATTTCCTGAGAAATGGAACCAGAGAGTTTGTTATCCCCAAGATAGAGTGTGGATAGGTTTGTCAAGTTACCAATAGAAGAAGGGATTCTACCAGTTAAAAAATTACTTGACAAGTCAAGTTCATTGAAAGACTCTAGCAAACCAATTTTCTGAGGAATGGAACCATCGAGTTTGTTATGCCAAAGATAGACCTTAGATAGGCTTGTCAAGTTTCCAATAGAAGAAGGGATTCTACCAGTTAAAACATTAAATGACAAGTCAAGTTGATTGAGAGACTCTAGCAACTCAATTTCCTGAGGAATGGAACCAGAGAGTTTGTTATCCCCAAGATAGAGTATGGATAGGCTTGTCAAGTTACCAATAGAAGAAGGGATTCTACCAGTTAAAACATTAATTGACAAGTCAAGTTCATTGAGAGACTCTAGCAATCCAATTTCCTGAGGAATGGAACCATCGAGTTTGTTATGCCAAAGATAGAGCTTAGATAGGCTTGTCAAGTTTCCAATAGAAGAAGGGATGGGACCAGAGAGTTGGTTGCTAGAAAGAGCTAGAAGAGATAAGTTTCTTAATTTTCCAATTTCATGTGGAATGGTTCCAGAAAGAGAATTGTTCACAAGTGTCGCACCCCAAAAAAAAAATACAAAATTTTCATATTGCGGGTTCAACTGGCGAAAATTTTTTTTATTTTTATTTGATTTGGTTCTTTGGAGTCGCCACCTAGTATTTTGGTCACTAGGAACCTAACTGGTCTCAGAGATCGGGTACGGAGACTAGTTGCGTAAAGGGAAGGTATTAGCACCCCAAATACGCCCTACCATTATAAGCTGCATTGTTTTATAAAAAAAACTAAGGTGTTATTGTGTTTTCCTAGTTGTTGGTCTGTCTATGGTTCAAGAAAAATCCTCCTCGGTAAGGAGATCTTTATCTTATCGGATAAAAAAAAAAAATCCTAACCGTTCTAACGTCCATACCAAAATTTTATTAATAATATTTAGGAATACGTTTTACGTATAAATTCGTAATCCCAAATATTAAAAGAAAACAAAAAGATTTTTTTAGAATTTTTGAAATATTGGCCTAGTTCTCATGGCTTGAATAAACTGGTTATTAAAGCCAAAATGCATGTTAATACATATATTGTTTTGAAAATTTTCTTTGTTGTGTGAAAATATGATGTTATAATATTTATGTATATATATTGTAGAGACTAGGCCGTATTTTAAAACAAAAACAATTTTTAGAAAATATTATTTTTTTATGCTTTGACGAAAATCGGGTATTTTAATACTGAGCTTGTATCCTTACGGTATAAAAATACAACCCAATATTAATCCGCCTTTAAAAAATATGCAGAAAAATCAATAACATTTTTAGGGAATTTTTAGAAATTTTTTGAAAGCAAAAACATTTTTTATTCTGAAAATCTTTGATATTTTGACGAAAACCGGGTATTTATAACACTGGTTTTATATCTTTACGGTATAAAAATACAAACCAAAATTAAACCATTTTGGTAGAAATATGCAGAAAAATCAACAACATTTTTAGGGACTTTTTAGAATTTTTTTGAAAGCAAAAACATTTTTTATTCTGAAAATCTTTGATGTTTTGACGAAAACCGGGTATTTATAACACTGGTTTTGTATCTTTACAGTATAAAAATACAAACCAAAATTAAAAAAATTTTGACAAAAATATGCAGCAACAATATTTTTTAAAGATTTTTCAAAATATTTATTTTTTTATTATTATATTATATATATATATATATACATATATACACACATATAATATAATATATAATATAAAAATAATTCGGGCTGGGCCGGCCCAAATATCTGGGCCGGACTTGGCCCAGAGAGCTGGTATGGGCCAGACCTGGTCTGGCCCGTCAGATACAAGGCCGGGCCAGACTTAGTCTGGCCCAAAAAAAGAAAAAAAAATGTGCTGGGCCAGGATCCACCTGGCCCAGCTACACATAAACAGAGGGGGGGGAATTAATTCCCCCCTCCTCCCTGCATGCAGAATGTTCATTCTGCATGCAGGGGAAAAAAAATGAAAAAAACTAACGAGAGGGGGGAGAAGAGGTGACCTGGCGTGGAGGAGGCGGTGCTGCGGTGGCTCCGCGGTGGCGTGGCTTCCCGGGCGGCGCTGCGGCTCCTTCTCTCTTCGGTGTTCGGTTCTCTCTCTCTCTTCGGCCTCCTCTCTCTCTCTCCTCCCTTCGGGTGTCTCTTCCTCTTTTTTTCTTCGGTTTTCTCTTCTATTTATAGGGGCAGAACCGTGGGGGACCATCGGGTGTAACGGCTGGTCGGCCAATATCTAAAGGTGGTGGGGGCGAGGAGAGAGAGGCGCGGGAAGAATTTTCGAATTTTTTCGCCTTCTGTTCTGTTAAAACAGGGGGAAGGAGGAAGATGAACAGTGTCGTTCAAAACGACACCGTTCTGATTTTCCTCGTTTTTTTTTTTTTTTTTTTTTTTTTTAATGAAACGGCGTCGTTTTGGGTAAAACGCGCCGTTTCATTTAAATGGTTAAACTTCAAATCAGTCCCCCAAATTCGGTCCCCGCCCCTCTTGTTGGCCGCCTTTTTCACTTTGGTCCTTGGCCTCTGATTTATGCAATTGAGCCCCTAATTGATCAATAAACTTCCAATTTCTTCAATTAAACCCCTGAAACAAATCCAAACAGCCCCCTCTATCTTTGCGCCTTCTCCAAATTGGTCCCTGGTTTCGGATTTTCACAATTAAGTCCCTAATTGGCCCTTAAACTTCAATATTTATGCAATTGAGCCCCTGATTTGACCCAATAAATTCCTAAAAAATATATTTTGGCCCCAGAACTTAAATTTCTCCAAATTAAAGCCCAAATTGACTTAAAAATCAATTTTTCTTGCAATCAAATCTTCTATAAATTCAAATAAAAATCCAATTAAATCCATAAAAATCCAATTAAGTCCATAAACATCCAAATTTGGGCTTTTCTCCTCAAAATTCAAATTTTCCTTCTCAATAGGGCTTTCATCCTTCAAGAATATACTTTCAAAAATTTAATCCTTGTATTTTTGAATTTCTTGACCAATTTTCTGACTGTTTCCTGAGCGCTTCTGCCTTCTGTTATTTTTTCTAAACTCTTTTGGCTATTTATTTTATTTTTCATGGGGACCCAAAAATGGGTTACAACAGATGCCCCCTCTTTATAATACTTACGGAGCATGGGTTTTGCGCAGTAAGTGTTATAAAGATAAACCCAAAACGGAACTCCCGAAACTGATATGGTCGAAGCTTGATTTATCTGAAACTTTGTCCTTTACAACAATTCTCCTTAGCCCAAAAACTATGATCAAAACTTAGCCATCTCGAGATCCTTATCCAGCAATCCTCTGAATTCTTACTTTAGTTTGATCAACATGGAAATCCATCCGAGATCCCATCTGGTGATCTCCTTTAACCTGGAATCCCATCTGGTGATTCCTTTACCCAATACAAAAAAATGTGTGTGTGAACTCATTTTGATGGGTGACCTGCCCCGAAAAAATATGGTCTCATTGTGATGGGTGACCTACCCAAGAAAAAAAAAGAGGAATGGTCTCATTGTATGGGTGACCTACCCAGAAAAATAATGGTCTCATTGTATGGGTGACCTACCCCAGAAAAATGATGGTCTCATTGTATGGGTGACCTACCCAAGAAAAATGATGGTCTCATTGTATGGGTGACCTACCTAGGAAAAATGATGGTCTCATTGTATGGGTGACCTACCCAGGAAAAATGATGGTCTCATTGTATGGGTGACCTACCCAGAAAAATAATGGTCTCATTGTACGGGTGACCTACCCAAGAAAAATGAGGGTCTCATTGTATGGGTGACTAACCCAAGGGGAATAATTCTTAGTAAACTCCATGCTTTTCTAAGAAATAGTTTCAATATAAGGTCCCTTCTGGCGACCTTCCTTGATGAATGTCGAAGTACGAGATCCCTTCTGGCGATCTCAAATAACTTGGAATCTCATCTGGCGATTCCTTTTATTCAAAGCTAAAATATTAGGTCCCTTCTGGCGACCCTTATCGAAATATGAGATCCCTTCTGGCGATCTCCTTTAGCCAAACAACTTGGAATCCCATCTGGCGATTCCTTTTATACCAAAGCTAAAATTTGAGGTCCCTTCTGGCGACCTTCATTGGTGAATATTTAAAAACGAGACCCCTTCTGGCGATCTCAAACTACTTGGAATCCCATCTTGTGATTCCTTTTATTCAAAACTGAAATATGAGGTCCTTTCTGGCGACCTCCATCGAAATACGAGATCCCTTCTGGCGATCTCAACAACTTGGAATCACATCTGGCGATTCCTTTTTACCGAATGCTATCGATGTCGTTCTTTCCTGCTGGCAGGGTTTGAAAACCATTATCTTCTCTTCTTGTTGTTCTAGAATCAACTCAATGATTTTCTTCGTCCATAATCTTGTTGGAATGCGCTAAGATCTCCTCCTGTAACGATCCAAAAAAAAACATATATGCAATGATTTATGATTAGATGCAATGCATGCATTCGTACCTGGTTTTGAAACATAGGCCCCATCCTCTTCTTCTAGTTCATGGGACTCCCTCTTAACATGAACTTGCTTTTGAAGTCGTATGCTGGATTCATCTCTCGTGTTGCCTATCATATTCTTGGAGAAAAGGTCTTTGACTTTCTTCAAGTAGTCCTTTTCTCAAAATGTATGACTTGTATTTGCCTCTTTGTCATGCTTTTGTCAAATGCTTTAGTTTGGTTTTCAAATCGTAAAACTTTTCATAAAACATCCCGTCTTGCCCCCTAGTATAGGGGTGCGATATTAGTCTGGGTTTTTATATAGAGAAGCAATTCATTCAGCCGGTGATAAACTTTTTTTAGTGAGTGAATAGATAATGATTTTTTTTTATTTCAAAATGCCATTGTTATGGTTGATAAACTCTGTTCTTTAAAAGACAATTACAAAGTGACCACTTAAACATTTATCCATGCTATCAGAGATAGGGTTGTACTTTATGGTTAGCTTTTCTTAAATTTCATATTAAACCATTTTATTGATACTTTATTTGTAAACACTCAAACTTGTTAAAAAAAATGCATAAACTCATCATTTATTTAAAGAAAAGGTAAGTTCAAAGACAAACACAAAAATCTGGCTGACAATATGAGCTCTGAATGCTCACTAGAGAAAATAAAAGCAAAGACAAAAGCAAATGACAAAAACATGCTAAGGCAAATAAAGTTGTTTTACATTTTGAAAACTACGAGAAGTTATTGGGTCAACCCGTTCTGAAACTTCTTTTAGTGTGTGGAAAGTCAACCGAGGCAATGCTTCATCTTCCTTCCCCACTTGCGTTTCCTTGTCTTCTCCTTCGATCTCGCCTTCTTCATTATTGACGATTCTTGACCAAGGTTTTCCAACCCTTTATCCCCTATCACTTTTGTCATGACCAGGCAATGGATTTAAACTGATATTGGGTGCATCTTCAAATGACACCCATCCTATCTTGATGAGCTTCAACAATTTATTCTTGAAACCGTAACACGTTTCAAGACAATGCCCGGGAATACCAGCATGGTACTCGCAAGTCAACTCGGGCTTATACCAGATGGGGAATGGTGGCTGTAGTGGTAATGTAGGGATAGGAGCTATTTGTCCAATGCTCAATAGTTTTGCATATATGTCCTTCAGAGGCATGGGCAATGGCGGTAGTTGTTCTGAAATGTATCTTGTGTTTGGTCTTTGGTGGTTGTTTTGGGTGTTTGATTGGGCATTTGCTCGATTAGGGGAAAAAGGTTTGTTAAAGTTTATGTGGGCCACATGAGAGGTAGGTATTTGTGGGTTATATGAATCTGTTATCTTGTCATTGGACCCACCTTCGAAGTTGTTAACGGGACCTTTCATTTTTCTTCCGAAAAAACCCTTTGTCTCCAATGGCTCAATTATGCGTCCAGCTTTAATCCCTTGCTCGATTCTTTCCGCTATGCGTACAGCATCATAGAAATGTTGAGCTGAGCTACCCATTAAATGCTCATAGTAGGGTGCCTTGAATGTATTGGCGAACAAATTCACCATCTCCGTTTCTATCAAAGGGGGTTGCACATGCATGGCCTCGTCCCTCCACCTTTGCGCATAAGCCCTTACTGATTCTTGGCTTCTCTTTTCCATTGACATAAGGCTTGTTCGATCTGGAGCAATTTCTAAATTGAACTTGTATTGCTTAAGGAAAGCCTCAACTAAATCCTTCCATTTCTTGATCTTGGCATTATCCAACCTCATGTACCAACTTAGCGCCGACCCCGATAGACTATCTTGGAAAAAGTAGATCAGTAACTTATCGTCATGAATCACCTCAGCCATCTTATTGCAATAAGATCGAAGGTGAGTGTTTGGGCATTCCAACCCAGTGTACTTTATAAACTCCGGTATCCTAAATTTTTTTGGTATCGTGATGTTTGGTACCAAACATATTTCAGACGCTCGCATGGGGTCAAACCAGTCATTTCCCTCGACTGCTCTTAACCTTTCTTCCAAAGCTGATATCTTGTCATCGTTCATAAAACCAGTGGACCTATTATCGGGAGGCCCTTCCACAGAGATGTGAGCTTGAGGGGGCTGAATGGGAATGGTAGGTGCAAAGTGCTGCCCCGTCACTGAATCTGCCCCCAAGTTCTGAGATGCCCCCGGAACATGAACTGATGGTACTCCTATATGGGGTTGGGTAGATGTTCCCTCCCCATTCTTGGCTCTTAAAAGTTGCTCAAGCAGACTGGTCAGTCGAGAAACTTCATTTTTCACAGATTCCAACTCGGTCTGGTAGTGCGACTCTAATTGAGCTCTTTCTTCGTTTTCCATTCTTGATCTGGACCGGGTTTGGTGGACTCTAGATGTAGGACCTATGTTTCACGATCTGTAATGCATATGATAACAAAATGCGTGATGAAAATGTGATGCACAAGTGATGTGCGATGAGTATAACATTATTAATCTTGATGCAAATAAGATACATAACCTAAGGACAAGCTCTATTTATTAAGTGATAGTGGGTAAGTTTTCTATTTGGTCTCGAAGGGTCTCATATCTGCCCAGTAACGTTCTTCGTAAAGACAGTATGGGGGCGTTGCAAGGAACAGTTAAGACACGTATGTCCACCATTACCAAGCAGGCACTCAGATATGAGTTGGGTGTTTCACGCATTTAAACCCTGACCAATAGTCTTAGGGTAGATCGCTAATTCCCCACTTAACTTAAGGCTTGTGTGTGCTTTTCAAAATTAAGGCAAGTGATGCATGAGACAATTGTATATAATGCATGAATAAATGCGCGTAAAAATAAAAACAAATACGCGATTAAATAAAAGGAAAGGCATATAAAAAAATAAGCACAGGCAAACACAAATAAATCAGACAAAAACAAAGCTTAGTCTACAAGGTCCCTAGTGGAGTCGCCATTCTGTCGCACCCCAAAAAAAAAATACAAAATTTTCATATTGCGGGTTCAACTGGCGAAAATTTTTTTTATTTTTATTTGATTTGGTTCTTTGGAGTCGCCACCTAGTATTTTGGTCACTAGGAACCTAACTGGTCTCAGAGATCGGGTACGGAGACTAGTTGCGTAAAGGGAAGGTATTAGCACCCCAAATACGCCCTACCTAAGGTAAGCTGCATTGTTTTATAAAAAAAACTAAGGTGTTATTGTGTTTTCCTAGTTGTTGGTCTGTCTATGGTTCAAGAAAAATCCTCCTCGGTAAGGAGATCTTTATCTTATCGGATAAAAAAAAAAAAATCCTAACCGTTCTAACGTCCATACCAAAATTTTATTAATAATATTTAGGAATACGTTTTACGTATAAATTCGTAATCCCAAATATTAAAAGAAAACAAAAAGATTTTTTTAGAATTTTTGAAATATTGGCCTAGTTCTCATGGCTTGAATAAACTGGTTATTAAAGCCAAAATGCATGTTAATACATATATTGTTTTGAAAATTTTCTTTGTTGTGTGAAAATATGATGTTATAATATTTATGTATATATATTGTAGAGACTAGGCCGTATTTTAAAACAAAAACAATTTTTAGAAAATATTATTTTTTTATGCTTTGACGAAAATCGGGTATTTTAATACTGAGCTTGTATCCTTACGGTATAAAAATACAACCCAATATTAATCCGCCTTTAAAAAATATGCAGAAAAATCAATAACATTTTTAGGGAATTTTTAGAAATTTTTTGAAAGCAAAAACATTTTTTATTCTGAAAATCTTTGATATTTTGACGAAAACCGGGTATTTATAACACTGGTTTTATATCTTTACGGTATAAAAATACAAACCAAAATTAAACCATTTTGGTAGAAATATGCAGAAAAATCAACAACATTTTTAGGGACTTTTTAGAATTTTTTTGAAAGCAAAAACATTTTTTATTCTGAAAATCTTTGATGTTTTGACGAAAACCGGGTATTTATAACACTGGTTTTGTATCTTTACAGTATAAAAATACAAACCAAAATTAAAAAAATTTTGACAAAAATATGCAGAAAAATCAACAATATTTTTTAAAGATTTTTCAAAATATTTATTTTTTTATTATTATATTTTATATATATATACATATATACACACATATAATATAATATATAATATAAAAATAATTCGGGCTGGGCCGGCCCAAATATCTGGGCCGGACTTGGCCTAGAGAGCTGGTATGGGCCAGACCTGGTCTGGCCCGTCAGATACAAGGCCGGGCCAGACTTAGTCTGGCCCAAAAAAAGAAAAAAAAATGTGCTGGGCCAGGATCCACCTGGCCCAGCTACACATAAACAGAATGCAGGGGAAAAAAAATGAAAAAAACTAACGAGAGGGGGGAGAAGAGGTGACCTGGCGTGGAGGAGGCGGTGCTGCGGTGGCTCCGCGGTGGCGTGGCTTCCCGGGCGGCGCTGCGGCTCCTTCTCTCTTCGGTGTTCGGTTCTCTCTCTCTCTTCGGCCTCCTCTCTCTCTCTCCTCCCTTCGGGTGTCTCTTCCTCTTTTTTTCTTCGGTTTTCTCTTCTATTTATAGGGGCAGAACCGTGGGGGACCATCGGGTGTAACGGTTGGTCGGCCAATATCTAAAGGTGGTGGGGGCGAGGAGAGAGAGGCGCGGGAAGAATTTTCGAATTTTTTCGCCTTCTGTTCTGTTAAAACAGGGGGAAGGAGGAAGATGAACAGTGTCGTTCAAAACGACACCGTTCTGATTTTCCTCGTTTTTTTTTTTTTTTTTTTTTTTTAATGAAACGGCGTCGTTTTGGGTAAAACGCGCCGTTTCATTTAAATGGTTAAACTTCAAATCAGTCCCCCAAATTCGGTCCCCGCCCCTCTTGTTGGCCGCCTTTTTCACTTTGGTCCTTGGCCTCTGATTTATGCAATTGAGCCCCTAATTGATCAATAAACTTCCAATTTCTTCAATTAAACCCCTGAAACAAATCCAAACAGCCCCCTCTATCTTTGCGCCTTCTCCAAATTGGTCCCTGGTTTCGGATTTTCACAATTAAGTCCCTAATTGGCCCTTAAACTTCAATATTTATGCAATTGAGCCCCTGATTTGACCCAATAAATTCCTAAAAAATATATTTTGGCCCCAGAACTTAAATTTCTCCAAATTAAAGCCCAAATTGACTTAAAAATCAATTTTTCTTGCAATCAAATCTTCTATAAATTCAAATAAAAATCCAATTAAATCCATAAAAATCCAATTAAGTCCATAAACATCCAAATTTGGGCTTTTCTCCTCAAAATTCAAATTTTCCTTCTCAATAGGGCTTTCATCCTTCAAGAATATACTTTCAAAAATTTAATCCTTGTATTTTTGAATTTCTTGACCAATTTTCTGACTGTTTCCTGAGCGCTTCTGCCTTCTGTTATTTTTTCTAAACTCTTTTGGCTATTTATTTTATTTTTCATGCGGACCCAAAAATGGGTTACAACAACAAGGTCAAGAACAAAAAGATTACGGAAGGCTGAGAAGTTCAAATCATAAAGCGTACCTCTCAAACCAAAACTTTCAAGTGTCAAATCGGTGACGCTTCCAGAATTGTCACAGGTAATTCCAATCCAGTTAATGCATGGGCTGATGCCGACCCAAGAGGAAAGGAGAGATTGGCTTTGGTTGTGAAGACTGGCTTTCCATTGGAGAAGAGCCTCAGCTTCTGTGTTATTATTACCAAATGGTGAAGTTGGGGAGGAAGTGTGTTCAGCTAAAGCAAAGAAGGAAGAGGAGCTGAATATGTGAAGGAGCAAAAACAGGATGTGGAGAAAGAAGGAGAAGAATGGTTTGTTTAGTAAGGACGTCGTCATGGTGTGTTTTTCAAGAGACATAGGATATGGTTTGCTATGGTACTAGATTAGGCTCTTCCATGGAGAGGTATTATTTATAGGTAGGAAAACATGATATATTGGAATTGTTTTTAATATCATTGATTATTACATCTCTTCTCTAATTAAGTTGAAATTAACTACTTAGATACATACTCTGTAAAATTTAATTGTATTTTTTTATACAAAATATTTTATCCTCTATAATGAAAGGTCATTTCCAATAAATAAAAAAAAACTAGTTTTTTGTCTAGCAATTTGATCACTAATTGAATGAAGATATTGTAATTGACGTGAGACACATGTAATTTCCATATTTTCCACTGAAAAGAAATTGAGAAGACTACAACGGGATCAGTACCCGTAACAACCGCGGGAACAGAAAAATGAAGTTCCTATCAATCCATTTTTCTGAAGTTCCTTTCAATCCACGGAACAGATTATAATTTTATTTTTATAAAAAAAACATTTAAATTATTTTATCATACAGTATGTTAAATAAAAATACTAATTATATTTTTTATTTTTTATAAAAAAATATTTAAATTACACTTGAAGTATTCTAAATATTGTTTTTTATAAATGTTTTCTATTTTTTATAAAAAAGTTTAAACTATCCTTGAATAATTCTAAACATAAATTCTAATTAATTTTTTTATACTTTTTTTTTATTTGTTATAAAAAAATATTTTAACTACCCTTGAAGTATTCTAAACAGAAATGTTAATTAATGTTTTTTTATATATAAAATAAACATTTAAACTACATTCGAAATATCCTAAATAATTTTTTTATAATTTTTTTCTATTTTTTATATAAACAAATTAAATTATCCTTGAAGTTTTCTAAACATAAATTCTAATTAATAATTTTTTTATTTGTTATAAAAAAATATTTAAACTACTCTTCAAGTATCCTAAACTTAAATACTAATTAATTTTTTTAATATTTTTCATATAAAAAATTAAATTATCCTTAAAGTATCCTAAATAAAAATATTAAATAATTTTTTATCACACTTATGATACTTTACCTCGATGTGAATACATTTTCTTCCCCTTTTCATTTTTATATATAATTTTTTTAATTTATAGCACTCTAAAGGAATAACATAACTTTAACTATATTTATGTGTTATTGGTTTGCTTTGTTATATTTGTTATATTATTATCAGACATAATAAATTAATCAAAATCAAGATATCACATGTTAGGATTTGTTTTGAAATATATTGTTGATGATTTTCATTTAAAAATATATTAAAATAATAATTTTTAGTTTTTATCAAAATCAAATTAGTTTTGATATTAAAGTATTAAAAAGATATTAATTTAAAATAAAAAATTGCAAAAACAAATATTATGGCAGAGGATTCTGTACTCGGTGGCACCTCAAGATCTACACAGGAGGATGAGGCACGGGCTTGCAAATTGCTCTACGAGAAAGTTATTGGCAATATCTATACTGGTCTGCATATTATATGAAATTTATGAAATTCAAACTAATAACATAATGTTTTTCATTTGTTGAATCTACATTCCGTCTAAAAAAGTCACAGACAGGCAAATTGGAGCACATGGGCCCTCTCTATATATACTTTCTTTACTCCAAATTTAGTATTAATGGATATACTGTTATCGTGTTCTTTGGGTTTGAATTTTCTAATGGAAATTCATTTCATTAGAAAATTCAACATCAAGTTGGAAATTCATTGGTTGGTAGAGTGGGTCTTGCTGCTATCGTGGTCTACATATGATATGGACATTTCACGGATGAGAGATGGCATGAGAATGAGGTTTCTTTTCCTAGCAATTTGATCACTAATTCAATATATTCAATGGAAGATATTGTAATTGACGGGAGACACTTGTGTAATTTCCAGTTCATCCAATAATTTCTTCTCCCTTTCCATATTTTCCACTGAAAAGACAATGGAAAAGTGTATGTGAGAGACTCACCAAATTTCCATAATGGAGGGCCAACTTTGACGAAGAGACTGAGAAGACTATGGATCAGTACCCGTAACAACCACGGAACAAGTCAAACAAGTATGGTCTGTAATACAATATTTTTAATTGGTTGGATTCTAAATTTATTTTTTAAAAATATTAGTTTGAATTTTATAAATTTTAAGATCATTAAAGATTTATATGATCATTAATTTCAAAGTCTATAAGATTAATTGAGATACGTATAAATTGATCCAGACATTCAAATTAATAATAATTAAAAAAAATATGGTCCTTCAACGAGGCTGGTTAAGTTCTTATAAATCCATTTTTCCGAAGCTCTGTTGGATCTTGTACAGACTTAGATTGTTGTTAAAAGTAGTTCCTTGAGGGAAAGCTGGAGTTGATGTGAATATCTTTTCTACTGCAATGGTAAAATTAAATTATTCTTAACGTATTCTAAATAAAAATGCTAACTAATTTTTATAAATACATTTTCTTAACATATCTTAAAAGTTTTTAATTTAAAAATATATTAAAATAATATTTGTTTAATTTTTTAAAAATGTTTTTGATATCAATATATTAAAATGATATAAAAATATCAAAAAAAATATTAATTTAAAATAAATAAAAAAATTTACAAAAACAAACACCTAAACATATGGCAGAGGATTCTGGACCCGGTGGCAACTCAAGCTCTGCAGGGGAGGATGAGGCACGGGCTTCCATGAGCTCATGTCCACAGAAACACAACGTGCAAATTGCTCTACGAGAAAGTCTTTGGCAAAATCTATACAAGTGGTCTCCATATGATATGAGAATGAGGTTTCTTGAAGGCACAAGACTTTGACAATTCTGTTTAAAGAAGAAATCTTTGTTCAGCACAGACATTGGAATGGGAGATTGCAAAACAGAGCTAGTTGTAATGAAGATTATTGCGATGTGTTTCTATACAAAACGGAAAAAGAAGAAATATTGACGATCCAGTTCTCTGAACAGAAGTAGACAAAGCAAGATGGTGCAAAGATTGAATGGGGTGTCTAATATCTGCCATTGGAGACTAAGGAGAAGAGGACCTAGCTTTTCTTAGCTTTGTCTTCGATGTTATTTTTGTTTAACCTAGTCTTCGATAACTACGCAGCGAGTATACATAATGGCTAAATGAGCTGATCTACAACGAATTCCTCGTTACATCACTCTCTGTAACTGACAGAGGGCTAAAAAATGGCATTCTTCATATATACACCAATAAAAAAAAATCATAGACGACTATGTAACCTCTGGTTAGACAATCTATGACGGACCGGGGAGACGCTCTCCCCTTTGGAGATGAAACAACAGCTGCCTGTTGGAAGCGATGACATAGCCAGAAGATTGCTTAACTGCAATTCCATTCTGAGGTTTGGTGTTCAAAGAAAAGAATGATTATGAATAGGGTCTCAGTTGGCTTTCCATCACTTTCTGGTACAGTGGACGGCACTGTTGCGAATAGGGACTCAACATCCTTAAGGGTTAACAAAGGGATGTTGGTACACTAATTCAATATATTCGTGTTCCCACTTATGAATGAACTGGTGCTTCTACTTCTGTTCAGTTTATATATGCTCTCTTCCACGGTGTCTTTAACCTAATAACATCATAGAAGAAAAGGGAGAAATTTTGTTAGAGCACATAAGAGACTACAAAGCAGAAATTCTAACAGATGACATGAATTTTCAAAGGATTCGGACAAGCAGCAAACTAGAAAGCACGAGAGGGGTAATTGAAGCGGGTGGACCGGTTATCACTTAAACCACGGAGACGAGTGCATGCAGCACATACTTGATACTGCACAGAAAGAAGCAGGGCCCTCTAACCCTATTTTCTCACAGATTCATCATCTTCTGGAACGGTGAAAATCTTATCAGGTAGTTTTGGAATCATTTTTTATTTTTATGGGTATCCATTAATTTTTAACAAATTTATTTTCGTCTCTTTTATGTCTTTATTGGAATTTGATAGCTTATAGGGTTTATCACATCACCCCCATGATTTCTTCATTTTAATCAAATCAATTTTCTCAACAGAGAGAAGAACAATGGCAGCAGGGCAAGAGAATGTTAAGCACCTTGAGGAGTGCTCGGTTGCCAAGTTAGTTTCATCTTCATTTTTACTTTCGATTTGTAAATTTTTCTTTATCGTTGATTTGATGAAATTGAAGACTTGAAAGGATTTTCATTTTCTGGGCTGATCGCTTTGGTTTCAGTTAGTTGATATTATAGAATGTATATCATGTATATCTATACATAGGATATTAATGTAATGTAGGATTAATCCAATGTTGTAATCCCTATGGTTACTACTGTATTCTGCCCTACATATATAAATAGAAAAGGTTGGCTAAGGCCAAACCCAAGACATTCAGTTATTCTCAACTTGGTATCAGAGCCAAAATAAATTAAAACACTTCTCCTCCTCCTTTGCAATGGATTCTTCTCAACCGGTAGCCTTCTCCTCTTCTGCAGCAGCACCTGTTGTCCCACCTCCTTCGTTGCAATTTTCTTCTTCAGCTGCAGGACAACTCTCTTCTTCAGCCTCAATTATGCAGTGGCCACAGCACACTAATATTGGCCATGCTCTTCTCAATCCGGACAATGCTCCTCTGCTCAATCCGGACAATGCTCCTCTGCTGCCATCTTCGTCTGCTGCAACTACAGCAGCCTCTGCCGTGGAAATTGTGTCCCTCTCACACACTCATCAGGTCATCTCTCTGAAATTAACGAATACCAATTATTTGTATTGGCGAATGCAGATAAAACCATACCTCTTAGGCCAAGGAGTTTTTGGCTTTGTTGATGGTTCAAACTCCTGCCCCTCTCCACATATTCCTGCTGCCGATGGTGCTACTCTTCAGGTATCTCAATCCTTTCTTCGTTGGAAACA
Source organism: Populus alba x Populus glandulosa (assembly GCA_033617975.1). Lineage (NCBI taxonomy): Eukaryota > Viridiplantae > Streptophyta > Magnoliopsida > Malpighiales > Salicaceae > Populus > Populus alba x Populus glandulosa. The sequence goes on from CM066161.1 coordinate 10,849,472, forward strand.
ACAGGATCAATTAATTCTAAGTGCCTTGCTCTCTTCGCTGTCCATGGATTCTAAACATGAATTCTAATTAATAATTTTTATAATTTTTTTTATTTGTTATAAAAAATATTTAAACTACTCTTGAAGTATCCTAAACCTAAATACTAATTAATTTTTTAAATATTTTTCATATGAAAAATTAAATTATCCTTAAAGTATCCTAAACAAAAATACTAATTAATTTTTTATCACACATATTTGTTATGATACTTTACCTCGATGTGAACACATTTTCTTCCCCTTTTTTTTTATATATCTAATTTTTTAATTTATAGCACTCTAAAGGAATAACATAACTTTAACTATATTTATGTGTTATTGGTTTGCTTTGTTATATTTGTTATATTATTATCAGACATAATAAATTAATCAAAATCAAGATATCACATGTTAGGATTTGTTTTGAAATATATTGTTGATGATTTTCATTTAAAAATATATTAAAATAATAATTTTTAGTTTTTATCAAAATCAAATTAGTTTTGATATTAAAGTATTAAAAAGATATTAATTTAAAATAAAAAATTGCAAAAACAAATATTATGGCAGAGGATTCTGTACTCGGTGGCACCTCAAGATCTACACAGGAGGATGAGGCACGGGCTTGCAAATTGCTCTACGAGAAAGTTATTGGCAATATCTATACTGGTCTGCATATTATATGAAATTTATGAAATTCAAACTAATAACATAATGTTTTTCATTTGTTGAATCTACATTCCGTCTAAAAAAGTCACAGACAGGCAAATTGGAGCACATGGGCCCTCTCTATATATACTTTCTTTACTCCAAATTTAGTATTAATGGATATACTGTTATCGTGTTCTTTGGGTTTGAATTTTCTAATGGAAATTCATTTCATTAGAAAATTCAACATCAAGTTGGAAATTCATTGGTTGGTAGAGTGGGTCTTGCTGCTATCGTGGTCTACATATGATATGGACATTTCACGGATGAGAGATGGCATGAGAATGAGGTTTCTTTTCCTAGCAATTTGATCACTAATTCAATATATTCAATGGAAGATATTGTAATTGATGTGAGACACTTGTGGGATTTATAAAGAGAATGTTGAAGTGGGATTCAATATATTCAATAATTTGTTCTCCGTTTCCATATTTTCCACTGAAAAGACAATGGAAAAGTGTATGCGAGAGACTCACCAAATTTCCATAATGGAGGACCAACTTTGACGAAGAGACTGAGAAGACTATGGATCAGTAACAGTAACAACCACGGAACAAGTCAAACAAGTATGGTCTGTAATTAGTTTTAATTAGTTGGATTTTAAATTTAATTTTTAAAAATGTAATTTATAAATTTTGAAATCATTAAAGATTTATATAATTGTTAATTTTAAAATCCATGAGATTAGTCGAGATACGTATTAATTGTAAATATACTAATTAATTTAAAAAATATTTAAATTACACTCCAGTATTCTAATTTTTTATATATATAAATATATTCTATTTTTTATATAAAATAATTAAACTATCCTTGAATAATTTTAAAAATAAATATTTAAACTACTCTTGAAGTATCCTAAACCTAAATACTAATTAATTTTTTAAATATTTTTCATATGAAAAATTAAATTATCCTTAAAGTATCCTAAACAAAAATACTAATTAATTTTTTATCACACATATTTGTTATGATACTTTACCTCGATGTGAACACATTTTCTTCCCCTTTTTTTTTTTATATCTAATTTTTTAATTTATAGCACTCTAAAGGAATAACATAACTTTAACTATATTTATGTGTTATTGGTTTGCTTTGTTATATTTGTTATATTATTATCAGACATAATAAATTAATCAAAATCAAGATATCACATGTTAGGATTTGTTTTGAAATATATTGTTGATGATTTTCATTTAAAAATATATTAAAATAATAATTTTTAGTTTTTATCAAAATCAAATTAGTTTTGATATTAAAGTATTAAAAAGATATTAATTTAAAATAAAAAATTGCAAAAACAAATATTATGGCAGAGGATTCTGTACTCGGTGGCACCTCAAGATCTACACAGGAGGATGAGGCACGGGCTTGCAAATTGCTCTACGAGAAAGTTATTGGCAATATCTATACTGGTCTGCATATTATATGAAATTTATGAAATTCAAACTAATAACATAATGTTTTTCATTTGTTGAATCTACATTCCGTCTAAAAAAGTCACAGACAGGCAAATTGGAGCACATGGGCCCTCTCTATATATACTTTCTTTACTCCAAATTTAGTATTAATGGATATACTGTTATCGTGTTCTTTGGGTTTGAATTTTCTAATGGAAATTCATTTCATTAGAAAATTCAACATCAAGTTGGAAATTCATTGGTTGGTAGAGTGGGTCTTGCTGCTATCGTGGTCTACATATGATATGGACATTTCACGGATGAGAGATGGCATGAGAATGAGGTTTCTTTTCCTAGCAATTTGATCACTAATTCAATATATTCAATGGAAGATATTGTAATTGATGTGAGACACTTGTGGGATTTATAAAGAGAATGTTGAAGTGGGATTCAATATATTCAATAATTTGTTCTCCGTTTCCATATTTTCCACTGAAAAGACAATGGAAAAGTGTATGCGAGAGACTCACCAAATTTCCATAATGGAGGACCAACTTTGACGAAGAGACTGAGAAGACTATGGATCAGTAACAGTAACAACCACGGAACAAGTCAAACAAGTATGGTCTGTAATTAGTTTTAATTAGTTGGATTTTAAATTTAATTTTTAAAAATGTAATTTATAAATTTTGAAATCATTAAAGATTTATATAATTGTTAATTTTAAAATCCATGAGATTAGTCGAGATACGTATTAATTGTAAATATACTAATTAATTTAAAAAATATTTAAATTACACTCCAGTATTCTAATTTTTTATATATATAAATATATTCTATTTTTTATATAAAATAATTAAACTATCCTTGAATAATTTTAAAAATAAATTTTAATTAATTTTTTTATAAGGATGTCGTCATGGTGTGTTTTTCAAGAGACATTGGAGATGGTTTGCTATTGTGCTAGATTAGGCTCTTCCATGGAGAGGTATTTATATATAGGTAGGAAAACATGATTGGAATTGTTTTTTTTTTTAATCATTGATTATTACATTATTTCCATGGTTTGCTATGGTAGATTAGGCTATTGATAGTGCATAAAATCTAAATAAATAAATTTATTATTATTTTCAAACACGAACTACTTAGATACATACTTGTAAAATTTAATTGTATTTTTTTATACAAAATATTTTATCCTCTATAATTTCTTCTCCCTTTCCATCTCGAAAGAGAATAAGATAGCTTCTTTATGACCAATTGACAATGAAAGTAAATAAAGGGTGATAAAAAGCAAAGAATTCTATGAAATAAACTTTAATCTAGCAATTTGATCACTAATTCAATGTATTCAATGGAAGATATTGTAATTGACGTGAGACACACTTGTGGGTGTATCTTGTAATTTCCAGTTCATCAATAATTTCTTCTCCCTTTCCATCTTTTCCACTGAAAAGATAAATGTGAGAGAGACTCACCAAATTAATTTCCATAATGGAGGGCCAACTTTGACGAAGAGACTGAGATAATTCCACGGAACAAGTCAAACAAAGTATGGTCAATAATTCTAATCATCAAGTTGGAAATTCTGGTAGAGTGGGTCTTGTTCGAATGAGAGATGGCATGAGAATGAGGTTTCTTGAAGGCACAAGACTTTGACAATTCTGTTTACAGAAGAAATCTCTGTTCAGCACAGACATTGGAATGGGAGATTGCAAAACAGAGCTAGTTGTAATGAAGATTATTGCGATGTGTTTTTATACAAAACGGAAAAAGAAGAAATATTGACGAGCCAGTTCTTTGAACAAAAGTAGACAAAGAAAGATGGTGCAAAGATTGAATGAGTGTCTAATATCTGCCATTGGAGACCAAGGAGAAGAGGACCTAGCTTTTCTTAGCTTTGTTTAACCTACGCAGCGAGTATACATAATGGCTAAATGTGCTAATCTACAACGAATTCCTCGTTAAATTACTCTCTGTAACTGACAGAGGGCTAAAAAATGGCATTCTTCATATATACACCAATAAAAAAAATAAAAATCATAGACAACTATGCAACCTCTGGTTAGACAATCTATGATGGACCGGGGAGACGCTCTCCCCTTTGGAGATGAAACAACAGCTGCCTGTGGAAGTGATGACATAGCCAGAAGATTGCTTAACTGCAATTCCATTCTGAGGTTTGGTGTTTCAAAGAAAAGAATGATTATCACACGGAAATTCCTGCTGTATTTTCCTTCAGTCTCCTCTCAGCTGCTAGAGCAGCAGCCACGGACGGGGGCAGATGTCTTAGGTTTTCAGTTGGCTTTCCATCACTTTCTGGCACAGTGGACGGCACTGTTGCGAATAGGGACTCAACATCCTTAAGGGTTAACAAAGGCTGATCCTGATTCTTCGTGTTCCCACTTATGAATGAACTGGTGCTTCTACTTCTGTTCAGTTTATATATGCTCTCTTCCACGGTGTCTTTAACCTAATAAGATCATAGAAGAAAAGGGAGAAATTTTGTTAGAACACATAGAGACTATAAAGCAGAAATTATAACAGATAACATGAATTTTCAAAGTTTCGGAGAACAAGCAAACTAGAAAGCACGAGAGGTCTTTGTAAACGCTAGTCCTTAAAGAGTTCCTGCATGCTCCTTTTCATAGCATCAAATCCTAATATAATCACTAAAGAAGGGAGTGTACATTTAAATTCTGAAACAAATATAAAAGGCTCCATTCGAGCAACAATCGGATGGTTGACATGATAAGGATTATTATAAGTCTCATCTAATTACATATAGAAATTGCATGGATAAATGGAGAGCTAAATAGAAATGTAAATTGTTTTAAAAAGGAACTCAAACAAATAGTCCCAAAATACCCCATGCTATCTTCAGTGTGGTGAGGTTATGTATCTCAAATGCATGTCTGCTATATGCAATGTTCAAAAGAGAAAAAACGCGAGTGTTTAACATCCAAAATTAGTTTAACAAAAAACACACAAAAATAAAAAAAATAAAAAGGAAAAGGAGCATACTATAAATCGATGGACTAATGTCCTCTTTACTTGCCCAATTCGGTGCACCCGGCTGACTGCTTGAGCCTCAGCTGCTGGATTGAGCAGTGGCTCCACAAGAACAACATGCTGTGCTTCTAAGAGATTGAGTCCATTGGCTCCATGCTGGATTAAGAGCAGCAACACTTGAACAGATTTTGTTTCTTGTTGTTGTCTATCAGTTCTTTTGAGACTGCTATTCTGCGCTCTGAATTCACTGATGGCAACATGTGATTTCCTGCATTTATGAAGTCACAACCAAAAGACATGATAAAAAATAAGTTGAAGTCTACAAATAACTTGATCAACATTAAAATACCTGAAACACACTTCTAACAGTATTTTTGGCACTGGGAAACAAAGAGGTATGCATACATTCAAACTTTTAAACTTCCCACAATACCAATTTTTACAGAACTCCAAGTGTTGATCTACTATAATTGGATCTCTCTCTTCCCTCCCCAAGGATAAATTACAACATTTCAATATTTGCACAAATTATGCAAGGCAGTTATTTTTCATCCCCAATCTCCTTTCATTTTGTTCGTGATATCATTAGTATTCATCAACCTAATTTTTGCACTTTGCTTGCATAAGAATGCTGAAAACAGAAGGAACCACTTTTCTTGGATGATGTGGTTTCTTGATAATTTTGTTTGAGTTACCAAATTAAGAGGAATTTAACAACAATCTTTTGGCAAACCTGAAAAGCAAAATGAAAATTCTCCTGGATGGCATAGCCCTTTTCTTTTGGCCCATCAAGGTCCATGAAGATCAGTTGAACTATAAAAAAAACATAAATAAGATGATCAAGAGATCTATCTACCTTCCTCCTTTCATCCGGATATAGGTGATTTCATTAGCATTGAAAGCATGCTCTAACACATCAAGGACATCATTCCAACTTGAAAATACGAGAACCTTTGCTTTAGGATCTGAAGACTTTATCCACAAGATTCTTCTAGTGACTGCTTCAACCTTTATGGTGCCAAAAAAGAAGTGAACAAGGTTTATGCTCTGGGAAAAGGAGAATAGAAATGCAATAGTAAATGCTGTCTTAAGTGCACTATGTGCATGTTCCAAGACAATAAATTTGAATTTGAATTTGCTCAAGGCATTAGATTAGGAAGTAAACCTTTGTTCCATATGAACCTTGAACAGCCAAAGTAGCTTCAGTTTTTTCACAGCCTTGAATTGCATCCAGCATAGCAGAACTACAAGATTTGTCCTGTCTATCATCGGCATACGCAATATTCCCAAAATCAGTATGCTGCCGACATGTTGGGCACATTACCCATTTACGTTGGAACCTGTTATCATGCATTTTTCGCTCAGTCATTGCAAAGAAACCTGCAAGAAAAAAGCATGAAATGAAAATTAAATGGCGCTTAACCAGGGTGAAATATTTCATATGAGAGGAATCAACAGGTAATAAAGTCAACTCCAACGTACTTAAGATGGTTGAGGACATCTAAGAGACAAGCAAGCATGCATGTCTGAGTACATGCATGCAAGCAATCATGTGCATCGCGCTCACACACACATGAAAGAGAGAAGTCTGAGGAACTGGTGGATCAAGGATGCTAGGACAAAGTATTCATCAACTGAGAATGCAGTTGACCCATCAAATCAAGGTAGAAAAATTGCCATGGTCTCTCCTAACTTTTAAGTGACTAAATGCAGATATAGGAAGCAGGATTATCAATATGTTGTGCGACAATTAGGAGAAAAGGTAGTCTTTTATAAGATGGTTTCTTATCATGCATTGGCTTTTGCACCTACTATTACTGGCTTAGAAGGTCGGATGCCCAGTTTTAGCTGGATCCAGACTCCATATGTAGGATTGTTTGGTTTGTTCTGTTTGGGATGCCTATTGGGTCATTTGCTTCTTTTTATCAATGTTTGTTGTATTAAATTCACACGAGAGAGCCAGTTCTAAAGTCGGTAAACTGAATGTTTGTTGTTCTAACACCATAATTATTTCATGAATGGATTTTAGGAAGTTGAAGAATCATGAAATGGAAAACAGGTAAAACTCACATCTACAGCAAGTGACGTGCCCGCATGGGAAAACCATCTTTTGATTGTTTAGCTTCTCTTGACAGATAGGGCATGCTTCCTCATCATCTTTTGGCAAATATTCACTTATCTTCTCTGTTGTCATTGGCACGGCAGCCATTTCTTCAGCTAACAAGGAATTATTTGAACTTTCAGATGTTGGTTTCTGTTTTGATTGTACCAAACCCTGAAAGTAAATCAGATAGTAAGATCAATGATGAAAAAGAAATAATTTATTCATATACATACAGTAACAGAAAGGAATTGAGTGACACATGTCACCCAGCCAAGGTTTATTAACAATTATGCTGGCTAAAAAACCAAAGGTGTCAACACTTACAATATGATGAGGAGTGCACTAAATTAGCTGAACAATTTAAAAGTATCACTTAGAAAGGGCTAACAAACAAAAGGCAAAGAGTAAGGCAGTAACCAGCATTTCTTTATCTTCAAACTCTTTCTTTCTCAAAACAAGAAAACTAAAAAATATTTCAAAAGAAAAATAAGAGAAATTAGAACCAAATCGTTGCCTTAGAAAATGCTTTTAGACTTTGTTTTTGTTTTATATCAGTATGACATAATTGATAGTTCATAGTGCTTCAACCGAAAGCCAGATCACAGCCATTTTTGAAAAGAATCACCAATAAGGCTATATATGAATGTTAAATAATTAAAAGATGTGGACAAAGACTTCAGAAGCTAAGGTCATGTTTTCACATTTACTTTTAGAAAATAGTTTTATGGTTCCCATATCTAGTTTTTTGCATTTATCCTAACAACATTTCTCTATGGAAAATTAAGGAAACATGTTCCAAAATTAGAAGATCTTATTTGGCTTACATTAGAAACAATAAAAGAATAGACACAAAATTCAGCAAACCAAACAAGTCCCAAAAGGAGCATTTGGAAAAACAACTTTTTTGTGTTTTTTAGTTTTCTAAAAAACCACAGAAGAGTGTTTCCAAGAAAATAATTTTTATTTTGAATTAGTAAATGTTAGAAAATAATATAAATCATATCTTGGGACCTCACCTAATAGCTTAAGCTTTTGGGTTGAGATGATTATTTAACATTGTATTCGAGCCTTGATAACCAAGCGGTCACGAGTTAATCTCACCATCCCCTAAGGGCCTATTTGTTTCTGCGTTTCAAAAGCGCTTTTCAAAAAATTTGAAAATTTTTTATTTTTTTATTAACTTTAAATTAATATGTTTTTAGTGTTTTCAAATCATTTTGATGTGCTGATATCAAAAATAATTTTTAAAAAATAAAAAAAAAATCATTGGCATGCATTTTGGCACAAAAAGTTATTTGAAAAGCAACCGCAACCACACTGCCAAACAAGCTTATTTGTTAAAAATTAAGCACAAGGTAATGTGGGTCTGTGCAAGTTTCAAGCCCAAAGGGCTTTCACTTGAGGGGGTGTGTTAGAAAATAATATAAATCATATCTTGAGACCTTACCTAACAACTTAAACTTTTGGGTTGAGATAGTTCTTTGACAATAAACAAATTTTTTTTTCAGAAAACTAAAAAATGTTCCACAAATAAACATGATACATTTTTTATTCTTTATTTTGTAAGTTTCATGGGAGATGAGAAATGATGGATTTACAAATGAAAGTAGAGACAGAGACTTGTGGTCATGACAATTCAAGCAAACTTCATCAGAAGATTTTACCTACAAAAAATCACTTAAAAAGAAAAGGCAATAAAGGAGACCAATTCTATCAATTTAATTTGGGAGAGAAGGTAAAAAAAAAAAACCTGCACAAAAACATCAACCTATTTGTGCAACTACATCCCTTCCAACGTAGAAACATAATTTAGAGAAACAAAAAAAGTTCTAATTAAAATCCAAGACATTGAAGGAAGGGTATCGACTCCTATTAAAAATACCATCTCTCTTTTCTGGTGGTGAATAATGACATATAGTTAACACATAAAGGCAAATAACAATCTTGGATTATGAGTTTTGTCTCACCATTTTTGAGAGGGAAAAACAAAGAGGAAAAATACTAACATTGATATTGTTGTAGTGTTTATGTTGTGCATGTGTGTGTGGATTAGTAGTAGTGGTAGTAGGTAAAACATATTAATGGAAAATCTCATTCCCATCAATATCACTAATCCAACTAAAATGCTTCAGTTTTAGTTTTTCCATAGGAATAGGACTAACTTTGATGGTTTAGGCTTATAAAAAAATTCACAACATTGGCATACAATAATAACCTCTTTTAGAAAGATGAATTCATAGAAAGTCAAAACAAAAGGAGAATAACATTAAAGCACCTTAAAGTATCAAAGAAAGCACCAAATAATAGCATATGTCAATTACTTTAAATATAAAAATTTACAAGGCTATGCTGGTACCTTCAGATAACGAAGTTTCCCCTTTGTATGAGACAGCAAGTTCAAGGACATGAACTTTTCATTAGAGTGTAGCACGCTAGCAGACTCTAATTCATCTTCACCCATAGCATCTATAGATGTATCGTTCTCATTTTCTCTTAAGTGCAAACGTGCTGTTGCCATCTTAAGTTCATCATGAGCACGAAAAAGTTGAGCTTGAGCAACTGCCAAGGACCTTGCATGTCCATACTCCTTCCTCATTCCCTAGATGAAATAGAAAGAATGTCAGTTTTAAAATGCTTGCATTCAATATTATTAATGATTTGTTCATTCAATACAGTTCTAGTGTAGAAGTTTCCACAACAAAAAGGAGAAGAAAAAAGAAAAAAAGAATCGATCAAGCATACCTCCAGAATGTGTATCTGCAGGCTGGCAGCAGACACAGCTTCATTTTCTAACTGGGCCTTGCAATAGCTCTTTATAACTCCAAGAATAACCTCCAATTCAGATGGCGATTTTGAAACCTATCAACAACAAGGGAATATATAGTAATTGTTTGTGCTTGTTGCAGCATCACGTTATTTTCCCGCAATAGAATTTGACAATACTAATTCCTGAAGTGCTTGCAATGAAAACTAAGATTATCAGTTGCCCCATATGTGTAAGATCTAATTGTGTTAACGTAGAAGTAGCACATACTATTGAACCCATATGTCCACTATATATGAGATGATTCTGCAGCCCATTTGTGAGCATCGGTTTTAGTAAATGTGATTAGGAGCGTGGAATGTACTAGAATATCCTTTCCATCCATTAACTTAAAGCTCTGGGTTGGACTTTGTAATAAGACAGACTGGCCACAAAGATCAGTTGCTGGATTACACTGCCCATTCCTCATTTTAACAATTATGAGGGACTGATTAGGCATCATGAAAGTGACCTGATAGATGACAAAAACAAATATTTGATGACTTTTACAATACTTAGGACAGAGTTTCACTCAGTATCCAGTAAGTTTAATTCTCAAGCTACTGCCCCTCCCTGCATGTGCTGTGCCCCAAGGATTATAAAGAGGGGCGTCTAAAAACAACCTAGCTCACCACCACTGGTGATTAAAATTTGGCATTGCTAAAATGAGATGAGCCGCCTATCTGTTAACTTGTGCTTTGCAAGCTCCAATCAAGTGATAAGAGTCTTAAAAAAATATACAGCCATATATGCTGGAGTAATATTCATAGGCTAGTTCACATAAGAACAGCCATTCAATCTGACAACCATGTCCATTAACGGATGGCAGCGAGGAATCTCCAGAATTAAACATCTGGTAGATGAAAGATGGTTTAGTTTGACCTATTGAGGTAAGGAAACTTACCATCACTGTTTCTCCAGTCTTTCTTTTCTTCGATTCTTCATTAAAATCACTAGATGGCAGTAAATTTTTCTTTTGGCGGTCTAAATTCCAGTAGTAACGATTTCTTTCTGAGTTCCTTTTTTGCAGATTCACTGCCTCTTCAGCAGATGTAATAATGCCTCCATGTAATTTGTTAAGACGAAATAACCTTGCCTCATATTCCTGACAAACAAATATAAAAATGTGATCACAGTGAATCCCCTCTCCCCCTTCTTCAACGTACTAAATAGTCAAATATCAAAGTAAACAGGCAGTTGACTAACATACCTGAAATGATTCCTCCAATTCACAATGAACACATGTGGGACCATCATCAATAGCTTGGCATATTCGACAATGTCTCACACGTTCAATATCCTCTTCCTTTGGGTTCGCCATTGTTTGATCAATTTCCAAAATTCGATCAATTAACGTTTGTCTAGAAGCTTCCAATTGATCTAAATGAGTTTGGATGTGGTACTTCAGACCAGTAATGCTTCGTAAACTGAAGTGAGATCAGTATTAGTAAACTACCATAATTAGAATTGATATCCGGACCAAGACTGCATACCAGTAGGTTTTCTAACTTAGCTTTGAAGTTCAATGGGGAGTATAAGTTGGCAAAAATACAAAGCAATTACATATTATGATCAAAGAAGTTGAAATAGAATGATATATTTATTCATTGCGCATATTTTAGACAATCACTAACCGTGATGCAATTCTTGATGATCTCGAATTGTTTAGAGTTCCTGAGACAGCCTCTTCAATCTTTCTTATCAGCTCACCTGTGGAATCCTTGTTCTGTTCTGCATGATTGAGAGCATCCAACCACCAAACTGTATGTAGATTTTTTCTCTCACCAAATGCATTACAAACCTTCAAAAGAATTATAATCTTGCTTAACACCGAAAGACTGAAAAAAAATAAGAAATGCAGAAAAAAAAGACAATTTCTAGTTATGCCACCCCTTAGAATATGATAATCAATTCCTATGAAATAAATGTGCCATCTTTGTTTTAGATTTTTTAAATGAAAACAGTAATGAAGTTGTGGTCATCAACCGTAACAATGTTATACTCACCTTTGACATAGCACACTAGAACATACTGAAAAGCAGCCATTCTGCTTGCAGACCAATAAAAAGTCTGGTTCAAATGACTAAGTAATACCTCACTCACCCAAATAGATGACAGAGGGTTCAACTACCAGAAAATAACAGATTAGGGCCTATTTTTGTGTGAGAAAATACTAGCATGCAAGAAAACCTGGTAGACAATGGCAAACAGCATGGGTTTGAGTTAGAATCCTAAACACTGAATCATGAAATACCATCATGAAAGGGAATTCCTATTATTCTCTTTGAAGGGGAATGGGTTTGAGGTGGGATTCTTTAAGGGATCATAAAAGCAGGCTGTTAAAGATTTGCTTCTCCTATATCAGTGTCTAATTTGTGTAGGAACCAGCTCGAATCAGAGTAGAGTTTGTGGGCAGAGAATGTGAGAACTGGTAGAAAACAATTCCTACTGACCAAAAACGCAGAGAACATCTACATCTTGATGAAGTCCAATGAGCATAGGTTTCTGCTAATGAAATTTGTGAGTGGGGTGAGGTTCCTGAAGTTGTATACATCTATACTGAAACAGATACAGTTCCCTTCACTTTGGCTAATTATACAGATTTGGATTGGCTGCAATATAACCCAGCATGAGGCCAATCATGGAGGTTTAGTGTTGCATGACCTAATTTTTATACACATCTATATAGTTTATCTGATTATTCAATAAAAAAAAGGATTTCTAGATCAAATATATGTAGTCGTGAGATATAAATGTGCCATGTTGTCAACTCTACATTCAATGAAATAACCACATTCAGATATACTGATAATTTATGTAAACACGGCTCTATTTATGACATAACATTGCATTATGAGAAAGTTTATATCATGTTCCAATATGGAGGAAACATACCTGTGTGTATGATTTGTTAAAGTCTAGCTGAGCTACAGAAAGTTTTGAACTAAACACAGACAAGTATTTCTGTTTGAAGTTCTCACACGCTGTTCTCAAATATTGAGTGCTGAAGGATGTGGATGACATGTCATGATTATTGTTGCCTTTTTTATTACCAACTAAGCAATTTTCTGATACGTCCAGTGAATTCCCAGCATCAATGGTGAAATCTGAATCTTCACCACTGACTTTTTGTTTCTTTGCATCATTTAGATCACATGTTTCAGATTTGTTTATCTTCGAAGCCTTTTCAGAGTTTCCATGCAACTGTTGTCCATTAGATGGGACTTCTGTTGAGTGGTCCGTAACCAATGCAAGTATATCAGCAAGGTTGTGATGGATGTGAATATTCAATAAAGGATCTAGGCGGAAATCTTCACGGTGTTCTTGAGATAGCGCCAGCGCTTCTTTGTACAATGATACTGCTTGAGGAAAGTTTTGCTCAAGTATTGCTATCCCCGCAAGGGCATTTAAAGCAACAACTAACTTCCTCAAAGCTTCCTCCCCCTCTATCTTCATCTTACCTACAAGAACCTATAGAAGGTCTCTATGAATAAAAAAAATGAAGGAAAAAAAACAACCACTAAAAATTGTTGGAAATTTGATGAACTCTTTTTAGTATTTAAACCACCATCAATATTTCCTCCATAGTCATGGGGGATTGTTGCAGGGAGCGAAGCCCAGAACTTCCTACTTGCGGGTGGCAGCAAGCTTGGCGAAGCTTCAAGAGCGAGTTGAGTAGCTTCGCAGCTTCTGCATGGGTGATCAAAGGATCTGTTGAGGCATCAGATGATACACAACCTGGATGAAGATATTATAGTTATGATATTATTAATACTATATTCTAAGTGATTTCAAGATGAAGATGCAGGATGACCATTAACAACCTGGGACCTTTCTTTTGACAACATCATCTTTAAAACTTCCAATAACTTCTCGAGCATAACTCACACAGGTTTCATGTTGCGTCTGGTAAAAGTGTTTTTCAATTGCTGAAAAGGTGAGCCAAGAGACACACTCTTCCTGCGGTGGTAGTTGCAACTCATCAGCAACATGTATTTTAGTGGAGCGCCACATGATTTGTTTGAAGAATTTATGTGTAAATTCCATAGCATCTGCATCTCTCCTCTGTAAATATGAAGATGCAAAATTAAGAAGATCACTCAAAACAAAGATATCTGCAACTCAAAGTAGACTTGATACAACAACTCAAGGACTACAATCAAAGAAGCTCATGGAGTTAAAGAATCAACGGCGAGTAGTAAAATGGGGATGAGACTTTGAGAAAGAAATGTTTGATTTCTCATCCATAATTCTTCTTAGATGTTAAATAATGCAAAAAAGGGCATGTCTTAATACTCACAACCATAAAGTCACTAGCAAGCACTAGATTTTCAAGAATCTCATACCTCATATGGATCCCTTATAACATCAATCCACCACCTAGAAACATTGAAGGGACTTGCTTTCAAGAATCTTAGAAGTCCATATAAGTCATCAAGTTTACGTTGTATAGGAGTCCCAGTAATACACCAACGATGTTTAGTTGACAATCGAAGAGCCATTTCAGTGGCAGCTGCAGCATTACTCTCCACCATTTGAGCTTCATCCAAGCAAACCCTCCACCAAAATATTCTTGTTAGAATAGTTGGGGTAACAGGGTACCTACAACAATATGGCAAGTAGTCATATACTCAGTCCAGAGAGCACAACTCTTACCTACCAAGAGCACACCCCAACCCCCCCCCCAACCCCCAAACCAAAAATTTGAGTGTGTTTGGGAACGTGGTGCAAACCGCGTACCCTCAAATTTTGAAACTTTTTTTTTTGCTTAAAATAAAAAAAAAAATTATATTTTCAGATCGTTTTGATGTGCTAATATCAAAAATTATTTTAAAAAAATTAAAAAACTTCATTTTGATGCATTTCTAAGCAAAAAGTACTTTGAACCGTTACCACTACAACAATCCCAAACACACCAGAAGCCTTGAAAGTTCAAATCTTTAAAACTTCAATAGGCTATTAAAAAACAAATTCAATCTAGCAATACCATAACAGACATCGATGCAAAATACCGTTTGTAAGACATGGTTAATAACTAAACTTCAACCACAACTGCAAGCTACAGATAAAAATTTTATAGAAAGATATAATCTAAGCTCTAAAAAATTTGTGCAAATTCACCCCATTCTAAAACACATGCAGCAAATATTGAGAAAAAATAAAGGTCACTTTATCAAAAAACAAAAACTACAGAGTTTGCAAGAACCTCTTCTGGAATCTCAGGATGTGCCTATCGCCTTCATGCCTATCAGAGTCATGCGAGAGGTCCTCTTTAAGCACATCATATGTTGTCAATACAATGTCAGCGTTGACAAGTTGACCAATATCTACTACAAATGTATTTGAAAGAGATGTATCTCGTACGCCTTCATACACATAAGTTTTTAAGGAACCTGGACGTGTATGCCTAAAAAAAGATAACAATTACCTAGTCAGTCCTACAATCTTGCTGCATCAGAAAAAAAATGTACAAGACCACAATTCAATAAATTTCCAATGAAAATGAAATTTTCCGCATCAAATATTCACTCCATATGCAGTAGGTAACAGATTCTTGAGTCTTCACCTAAAAGAAGTGAACAGGTTATAAAATACAGAACACGCAGCCCATATCTATCAATTTAGATTCCAATCTTGAATCAGATGTTAATACACAAGTTTGTGAATCCAGACATAAATAAGTAAAGTTTGTCTACTAATCTGACTTAAATGTGCACTTATGTACTTGAAAGCAAAAACACACACAGAGGTTAGACTACCTAGGGACAGAGTTAAATCTTTTGTTTAAAATTTAAAAAATCTCATAACTACAGCTGACCAGCACTGGATTTACATGTCTAAGTAAATCTGTAGCTAATAGATATTCAAGGTCTATTTTCTCATGGGACCTGGGAGTAATGTGGCACTTGGTTCAAGATTGAAATGTCATTAACATATAGCTAATAGCAAGGAAAAATCATGTCACAAGCTCAATTGTGCCAAAAAGTCAGTACACCCCTTCATGTTGAAAAATGATCACTTGCATTGTCAATGTGATTACTAAAGCCTGATATTTCTATTTCTTCCTCAGCCCAAAGAAATTATGGTGAAATAATGAAAGAAGAAAAGCTCATATCCATATATATGATAAGCTAAGAATTTGGCTGCCAGTGCAATAAAACATGAAGGAATGCTGAAATTTGCAAAGTGCACCAAAAGAACACAGTAAGAAGTTATACCGTGTGATTTCAGAATGCCATTGAGGCAATATAGGAGCTGGACAGACTATAAGAGTGGCACCAGTAGCTATGGGAGTGTCAGTCACTCCTATGAGTTCAGAGCACATCTGGCAAACATGCTCCCCATCCCTCTCAACATAGCTTATTGTAGTCTTGTTTCTGTGCTTTTGTACATCATCCACTGACATCTTCTTTTTCCCTCTAGGTGAATAACCAACACAATCTGCATGTTGCCAAGCATCACAAATGTCACACTGTACCCAAAGTCCTCTATATTTATAGCTATCACTCACGGCTCCGCAAACACACTCAACTCGCTCCCTTTTCAATCTCTTAAGATTAATCTTTTGATTCCCGGTATTTTGCCACGTGGGAGCAACAACTGAACCATCATCAGAAGTAGACTTCCGATGAGCAAGTATGCAAGCAAGCAACTCAACTGTTTTCCCCAAACCCATCTCATCTGCAGTAGAAATAAATGATCAAAGTCAATAGACTAACATCATATCATGCAAGTGCTTACACAATTCTTAGAAATCTGTTTCATTTCCTTTTCTTCTAATGATGTTGAGCATAAGTCTTAGCTTGACAATATATTGTTGTCCGTTTTTTTTCAAGAAGGATCGTTGTCACATTTTCAAATAATAACAATTGTAATATTTGGGTTAATTACACCTCAGCAAGAATTAGGAAGAAAATGCTCAAGCAGAAACCAATCTTTAGCATAATCTTTGCAGAAACCATTCTTTAGAATATTCTTTCCTAAGCCTCTCTCTCTAGGAAAGCCAGTGTAAGCTTTATTATTTTGGAAAAACCACTTCAAGAAGAGTCAGAAACTAGGGAAAAGGGAGCTCATGTAATTCGCCACCCCTAAAACACTCATGGTCCTCATTCAGGAAGGATCAATCTAACAAGAAGTTGACTAGACTCAGAATAAAATGTAGGGAAAAAAAATCACAAGCGTATTATAAATGATTTGACATATGTAGGTAAAGTTATAGCAATGGACTTACCAGCAAGAATTCCACCAGGGACATAAGGTGGAGAAAACTCAGGATGGAACGAAACATTGCCACTGTAGACAATTTCTAATAAAAGTCAGAGCTTAAGCGAGTGACATACAAACAGAGACACAACACAAACACAAAGGGGGTAGACCTCTACAATTTTGTCCCCTTCACTAGGCATGCTGATTTAAAAAAATCATACCTGAAAGGATTGTAGAACATTTTTGAACATGTGTCGAGAAAATCCACAGGCATACATAAAGGAGAAAAGAACTGGATTCTTTCCTTTACACTCGAACTTTCTCCTTTCTCTTGCTGTACCATCCAGTGAGCAGCACGACGCTGATATGGTCTCAATGTGGGGAGCAAGTCAGGCAGGTCATCTTCAAGCATAGGATCCGATCTGCACAAAAAGATGCATAAGTGATCCAAGTCCGGAATGTGCAGTACATCATGAATCACTACGCTCTATAGAAAGAACAGGCACTCACTTTGACGGCTTAATGGCTTCATATAACCCAGCAACATCAAACTGGGCACGTTTCCCAGAGTTGGAAGTATCATCTCCTATCTCTGCAGCCATGTTGACTTCCATTTCTGTTGACTTAGCATGTCCATATCTAGCCTCTGAAGTCATCACTTCTGGACGTAACCAAGCCATAACATTCATCATGCTCTTCTTCCATATTTGTCTGGTACTTTCAAGAAGTGATTCACAAGCATCAAAAGCTTTCTCAAGTATTTCAACCCTCATCCTCAGGGGCGTCATCTTCTCTGAGAAATCAACCCCCAGAACTGGCCTCAAAGTCAAAAACTCCATATTTGTCAAGTGAACAAGACCAGTAATACCCTCATCAGGTCCATCAAAACTCCCTGAAAAAATCACCGATTCCAACTCCCTATCCTCCTCCACAATGGATTTCTCAATCAATTCCAAAGATATATCACTAGAAGAAAACACAGGCCAATGTCCTAACTTAATGCGAGAAAGAACAGACTGCTTGACATTGGACACACGAAACCTCAAAGAATACTTAGAGTCGTGATAAAAACCATCAGTTATTCGAAAACTAGAATACTCTTGTCTTAAATTCAAAACATGTAAAACAAGTTCAGAAGCATCACGGTGGTTATTCGAAGCCCAACTATTCCGTTCAACTTCGACAAAATAAGGCTGTTCATCAATACCAACTAACTCTGTTGGCTGAGAATCACTGGATGATGCTTTCCTCTGATTCTTCAATTCAGCAGAAGCAGCAGCATTGTTTTGTATAATTAACCCACCCGAGTGGTGAGGACGGGCTTGCTTCCTTCTACCCATCACTCCAACCAAACTAATATAGAAACAACCAATTCATGAAAGTGTAATCACAGAAAAGCAAAACACAAAGTTCGATAAATAAAACTTTAAAACTTACTGAACTGTCGTTGTTTCCTTTAAACAGATTCAGTAGTAGCCATACACAATCTGAATCTGATGAGCCACAACATTAATCAATCAACCTGTAATATTTAAGGCATACGTCTCCCTCTCCTCTCCTCTCTCTCTTTTTACTCGAATCAAAAAACAGAGTCAGAGAGAGAGGCCAAGCCTTGCCTTGTCTTGCCTTCTGTTCTTTCTCGAGATAAATCATCACGCGCGAGTTTATTTATATATATGGACACTAGCCGACATGTCGTTTAGAAAAGTCAGTAACTTCGCAAAATTACTTTTCTACCCATCAATAAAATGACACTAGTCACTGTATTACTAGCCGTTTCCTTTCCTGCTTTGCCTTTTTTTTGCAAATTGTAAAACAAATACGAGGATGTACGGATTATTTAGGAAAGTGGTATAGATTATGTTTTACAGTGTTTTTTATTTTAAAATATATTAAAATTATTTTTTTTATTTTTTAAATTTTATTTTTAATATTAGTATTTTAAAATAATAAAAAATTAATTTAAAAAAAAAATCAAATTTAATCTAATGATGTTTTGATGGCCCCGTAATCTCTTCGTATGACAGACTATATATATGAGGCGATGAATCAAATATACACGGAACAAATTTTATAAATACTTTTACTCTTCTAATTTTTTCAATAGTCTCGTCCTTCCTTCCGTTTAATTACATTAGGTTTCATTGAAAAAAAATTAACAAAAGCATTAATAAAATATTGTAGCCACTTCTCATTATTGATTAAAATAGTAAAATTATATTTTTATTCCTAACAAAAAAAAATTGATAAAGCTTGTAATTAAGGATAAAATTGTCTTTTCCAAATGATACATTACTCAGTGGGGAAAAATTGATCGGGATACTTTTTTATCACAGTAAAATAATTATTTCTTCCTTAAAAACAAATAAAAAAATATTATGCTTTTGATGAAGACTCTTTAGTCTTTTCAAAATAAGTTGTATAGTTAAATTATAATCATATCCTTAGAAGAGGAAAAAAAAAAAAAACGAGCATGCATAAAAGGGCTTCTTTTTCTTGTTCATTTTTTAAATAGTTAAATGATAGAATTACCCTTGAAATCTCGAAAAAAAAAATGATTTCAAGAGTATTTTAGTTATTTTATTCTGTGTTTTTTTTTTGTTATTTTTGGATTTGATTCCACGGTTGTTTGTTAATTTTCAGTAATTAAATATTATTAAAAAAGCTATTAAAGTGTGCAACGCATGTGTCAATGTGTGATGACCCCTACACCATTCGATTACCAAAATCTTCCATTCATGGCGACGTTAGGAGTGACGAGTCATTCTTTTATGGCAATGTGGCACGTACTCATAAAGAAGGTCTTAAAGTTATTTTCTTTCATCTCTCTTTTTTTTTATGCCCTTGAAATTCACATCAACCCTTCCAAAAAAACAATTGTGTCTTTCATTTTGTAATTTTATTGATTTTAGCCTTCCTTCTTTTGATTGGTATTAATTTTTATTTCTATTCTTTTTTAAGTTTAGCTTATTTTCAATTTTTTCCTTGGGTATTTTATTTCATTTGATGTTTTTATTCAATTTGATCCTTCTACTTTTAATTACTCTATTTACTCTATTTATGTGTTTTTTTTTTATTATTATTCAATTTCATTCCTTACCATTTTATAACATTTTTTGTTTTTAATCCAATTTTAACCCTTATTATTTTGATCTTGATTTATTTTTTTATTTAATTTCTCAATATTTTATTTCATTTAATTCTTTATCTAATTTTGATCATCATTCTTTTGATTACCTTTTTTATTATCATTTTCTTAGTTTCTTTTTTCAATTCACCATATTTGCCCTATATTGTTTGGGTTTTAAATTATTTTATGGTTGAATATTTTACTTTGTTATTTTTTTCGTTATTGTCTTCCAATAGGGCAATCCTGACCTCATAACCAAACCCGATTTAAGTTCAGTTTTTTTTTTTTTGGGTCTTTTATTGAATTTTTTGGGTCTGTTTTCAAACTCATCATTTGACATATGGTTATTAGGCCCTTTAGCTTCATTGTTTGTTTCACTTTTTTTTTTTTTGAGTTATTTTGATCTCATATCCAAGTAATAGATTAGTCAAGTTAACCATGGTTAACTTAGATTTTTTTCCTCAATTTTTTTTTATGAAATTAATTTTTTAATAATTTTATCATTTGGCGTTAAATTATTGGCCCTTAAGCTATGTGATTTTTTTTCACTTTTTTTATGTTGGGTTATCCCGAGTGTAGGTTAATCAAGTTAACCCAAATTAGCTTATATTTTTATCTCTACGTTTTTTATATATATTTAAATTCAGTTTTTTTTTTCTTATTTTGAAAGTCTAATTTTTTTAATCCCGATCCATGTCATGAATGGCGAGTTAGTCAAGTTAAACTGTGTTGACTTGAGTTTTTTTTATGACTTTTTCTTTATAATTTTATCATTTTGCATTAAATTATTTTTCATTAAGTTTTGTTATGTTTTTACTTTTCATTCTATTTGGTTGTTCGAATGGCATGTTAGTAAAGTTAACTCATGTTAGCTTGCATTTTTATTTCTCAATGTTTTTTTATTTAACTTCGGTCTTTTTTGCTAGGTTTTTCTTTTGAAAGTCTATTTTTTTATTCCAAACTCATGTTGCGAGTGATAGGCTAGTTGAGTTAACCTGAGTTGAATAAAAAAAAAATTTCCTCAAATTTTTATGATTTTTATTTTATTTTTTTCATTTTCATCATTTTGCATAAGTTATTTGCCCTTGAGCTTTGTTATTTTTTCACTTTTCTTTATGTTTGGTTATTCCGATAGCGAGTTAGTAAAGTTAACTCAGGTTAGCTCTGATTTTTTTTATGTTTTTTTATTGAACTTTGTTTTTTTTTTTTTTAACTAAGTCCTTCTTTTGAAACTCTTTTTTTATCCTGATTTTATATCGTGAGTAGTGAATTCGTCAAGTTAACCCGAGTTGACTCAAGTTTTTTTTTTAATGTTATATTTTTTTTCTTTTAGTTTTCATCTTTGACATCAAGTTATTAGGCATTGAACTTTATAATTTCTTTTTGCTTTCCTTTCTGTAAGTTGTTTCAATCTCATATTCAGGTTGTGTTTTAGTAAATTTAATCTAGATTGTCTCAGATTATTTTCATTTGAATGTTATTTTTTAATATTAAAAATTTTTTAACCTGACTTGTAGCGTAGCACAAGTCACCTATCTAATTGAAGCTAGAATAAATGTTGTTAAACTTGACTCAATAACCTAATGAATTATCTTGGGACTTGGTTGATTTAGAATTGGATTTGAATTGAATTAAAAAAAGTAGGTGAAAAATAATTTAATTAAGCTTAGATAATCTGATAAATTATTTAACTTTTAATTTTTTTTACAAAACAATATGTTTTTAAAAATTTTATAAAAATATTCTTGAAACAATTTCGTTTTAATTTATCCTATTTAATCTTTGACACAATTCTTGAACCCGATGAGGTACGAGGGTAGGTTTAATATTTTTGGCCAGAATTTGAATAAAATACTATTTTAATAAAATGCAATATAAAACTACATTAAAAAAAAATCAAGCAAAATACGACTCTATTTCTCTCTGCCTCCTCCAACCCTTGTAACTTGTGAAACTACCATAGGTAGCCAAAACTACTTGTCCATTAAGACCGGGAACGACAACCCCTCGCCTGAACAGCCGCCATCACCTTCACAAAACCCTATCTGAACAGAAGCAGCCAACGGGTACAACGCCAACATTTTAAAATATTAATTTGAGTTGTATGAATACCCAATTAACAATCAGAAGAAGCAGTAATTAATTAATTTAAGCAGTAAGAGGAAGATGAAAGGAGGAAGGAAGAATATGAAGAGAGCAGCAGTAGCAGAGGAACACAATTTAAGTCTTGAAGATGGGCAAAGCATCATGCAAGTTGTTTCTCTCAGGGGTTCCAATCTTATTGAGGTATGGTTTTCTTAGAACTGTAATGAGGAGCCCTCATAACACCGGAGTAATTTTTCAGGCAAAATCTATAATGCCTGTTAAAAGTTGAGCAAATCTGAATACTTAAACAAAATTAGTATTAGGGTTTCCAACTTTATTAACCTTTTTAATTAAGCATCA
This sequence comes from Populus alba x Populus glandulosa, assembly GCA_033617975.1. Classification (NCBI taxonomy): domain Eukaryota; kingdom Viridiplantae; phylum Streptophyta; class Magnoliopsida; order Malpighiales; family Salicaceae; genus Populus; species Populus alba x Populus glandulosa. Next base: position 10,872,298 of record CM066161.1, read on the forward strand.
ATTCCTGATGTAAAGATTTTAGGTTTTTTGTCAAACTATGTACCTTGATTTCACAATGGATTTTTTTTTTTTTGAGATTTTTAGACTGTTAACTATAGACTTTTTAAATGCGAACCCTGTGTGTTCACAGCTCGTTGAAATTGTTTTTGGCGTAGCTAAGCTAACAAACAACCAAAACTATTTATGTAATTTACCTTAGTTTACTTAACCTTCTTCTCCCTTGCCTCTTTTAGACAATTAAATGGGCTTTTGCCACGCTCTTGCATTGCCAAGCCATCTCTGTAGCGGCCATTGCTGGTCAACTCATTTTTAGTTAGGAGCAATTGTAAAAGGTCAATAAAATTACAATAATGTGGATGTGTTTGTAAATCTATGGAGTGGAGCAGCAATATCAGGTGCCATACTTGGAGCGGTGATGGGTTTTTCTTTTTAATTACTATTATGCAGGGGAGATGATAGATTGCTGCTACTATATGAATACAACTTCGAATTTGCTTAACATTTGCTCTTTTTTCTTTTTTTAATTCCCTCTTAAAAATGGCGTTTTTTTTTTTTTTTCATAGGATGAGGAGGGTTTAGTGACAATTTGTGTTTGTTTTAAGGTAATGGATGCAAGAGGTGGGAAGTCACTAGCTTTGTTTCCGGCTAAATTTCAGAAGAGTATGTGGATAAAAAGAGGTATGTTTCAAAGAGAATTCAAGTCATAGTTTGACATTCATTTGGCCGTTTTGGTGAATTGGGTCTTGGATTGAATGGCTCTAATTTGACCTCCATTAATTGATTGGAGAAGTGTTGGCAGTATCTTAACTGCTTTGTTGTGTATGCAGGAAGTTTTGTCGTGGTTGATGAAAGTGGTAAGGAAAAGGCTTTGGAGTCAGGCAGCAAAGTGGCATGTATTGTTTCTCAAGTTCTCTTTTATGAACATGTCCGTGTGCTTCAGAGATCTCCTGAATGGTCACTTTTCTTCACCACATACTGCTAGAAATTGTCGTTAACAATAACCTCTATGATACCACTTCTGCGTTTTTCTAGAGTAGTCAATTTTACTTAAAGAGTTGAACTCAACAGAGACATGCACACATCTTTTAATCTGAAGCAGCATGTGTCGCCAATAGTTTAAGTTCAAAATATACTGCAAGCTTCTGCTAATTATTTGCTTGTGCCATGTGCTTTTCTTTCTCTTTTTATTGCTCCTATATCATTCAGGTTTCACATGTGTTCTCGTCCAATGCAGGCCAGAGATTTTCAAATCTACAGCTCTGGATGATTCTAGTGGAAGTCTGAACATAACCAATGGCCAACTTGAAGAGAATGAGCTTGAATCAAGTGATGATGATGGGCTTCCTCCATTAGAAGCAAATATGAACAGAATCAAGCCACCAGAATGGGAACAATCTGATACAGAGTTCAATTCAGGATCAGATACGGATTCTTAACTTTATGACATAGGAAACCCTTGCAGCGATAGATTCTTGTCCAACATTACATTACATTAAATGCTGATGAAGAAAAATGTGTATTTGTTGAAACATTGATTATTATTTGCTGGAAATTGGGTTTTTTAAGCATGCCCATGATGCTCAACATTAAGCACGTGAACTGAGCTGAGACTCGCAGCCTTCTCCGAGTCCAACTACTTTTCCATGTGAACAATCCTTTCAAAATCTGTGGCACGGTACGCAGTTTTTTTTGTTTTTTTTCAATGTATATAGTAGTGCTATATGCAATTGCTGAATCCAGCGTTTTATTTCTAAATGGACATGGTGCTGTATGGAATTGCTGCATCTCGTAATTGCTAGTTTGCTACCTCTCTCCAGCTTTATCATATTTATTGGGCTAAATTGTAAACCCACCCACTCTGAATTTAAGTTCAAAAATATCTCTGATTTCCCACCCTAAACAATATGAATTTCTGAATTTGCCCCAAAATCACTTAACGAAAGTTCATAAAAATCCCATTAACCTAGAGTTTGGTTATTTTTTCATTTTGTAATATGCTTTAGAACCTTGATTAAATTAGATTAATAATGCCTTGTATATTTTATTTTCATACTAACATAGATAACCAACATTGTTTTTTCTCATAATAGTAGATAAATTTCACCAAAATCTCAGCTTTTTTTGTTTTTTAATGAAATCGCTAACAGAAGACTAGACTTCACCTGAAACACTCCACAACACAAACTAGAGAAGAACTAGATAGATGGCTTGCGAGATGTCGAGGGCTTTTTTATGAATGCATTGCGAGTTTCATTAGATAGGTGAACAAACAGTTAAAAAAAAAAAACAGCACAATCAATCAATTGTGGATGCAAAGTCTAAGATAGTGAAATTTGTGTGAACCGAAATGCAATGGCTTCTTCATTTCCAAATTTAGCAGTTGAATAAATAAGAGTGAAACAAATAAGATAACATCAACAAGTTCACATGATGACAACATAAGGTAATGATAGAGTTTGAGTTGCATAAACTATCTAAAAGCCAAACTTTTTAAAAAATCAAACCTTGAACCCTGGCTGCCGCGGAGCTTTAGTGGTGCCTGACAAAGATTTCATGAAAAAAGAAGCATTCCAAAAAGAAACAGAGGAGGCTAATCTTCCTGAGCCCTCTCAAAAGTGCCAAGATAAGTTTCATTGCTAGGTGGCTGTATGGTTCTCCTTCCATCTTTTCCCCTGAATTCAAAATTAGTTAAGAAAAATTTTTCCTTGCAATGATTTGACATGAACCAACATTTGTGTCTAGCTAAAATGAGAAAGAAGAAAGGTTTAGTATATATCTGTGTGTTTTATATTTATATATGTGTGTGTGTTTTTTCTCTCTCTTTATACTTAGTATTTTTATTATTTTACACTTGTTTTATTTATTATTATTTTTTATCATCTTTATTTTTTTTAATAGTTTTTTAGTTTTTTCTTTTTTTTCATTACAATTTTTTTTGGAAAAAATTATTTCTTTTTATTTTTTACACTTTGAATATTTATCACTTTATACTAGTTTTATTTATACCATTCTTTTTGTTCTTATCTTTATTTTTTTGTAATTTTTTTTTCATCTTTATACTTGTATTTTTGAAAAAATATTATACAAAGACTAAAAAAATAGTGTTTCACTATAGCAATTGTAACATTGTTTCATTCTTCTGCTACGTTAAAAATTAACTTGAGATCTTACATGTTTTTATTAACGCATATGATCTTTACTATATTTTATTATATATACAAATCAACTTTTTGATTCGTGGTTATATTTGTTACTCAATGTTAAAAAAATATCATAATAACACCTACAAATTGATGTTTTTGCATTAGAAAAAAAAATTACTTGACCTGTAGCGAGGCAAGTTGAATAGACACGTTAACAGTTTGTTTTTTTTTTTTTTTTTTGTATATATTGACACATATAGTTCTCGATATATTTAATTAAAGACATGCATAGGCCTTTTGATTTATAATCAAATTAAAAAAAAAATTGCAATGCTTGCATATTTATTTGTTTTTTGCCAAACAAAATCCTACCCCTAGCGAATTACGGATCAAATAACTAGTAAAATCTAAAATGTGTGGGAAGATATCATTGTAGGAATCCAAGATAGAATTACCCTTTTACCCTTTTCAAAACAAAATAAATAATTATCTATTAAGGGTAATCTGATCTATTTACAGGGATCCATTGATTATTACCATATTGATGGAGGATAGATTGATTTTTTTGTATTTTTGATGTACAGTACAATGAATACATTAAAAATTGATGCCCATAGGTGTTTTCAATTTCTTATGCACATTAAAATGTCTAAATTTATTTTAAAAAGTAAAATCTCATTGGCTTGTGTTTAAGGGAGCTTTGGTAATTTCATATATAATCATGGTTATGGAGGGGCAACATAGTATTTTTAAAATTCTAATATTATTTTTTAAAAAAACTATTGATGAGTGCAGTACACATGGGCTCATCTCGTGCTATTTAGGCAGCGCATGGAGGGGCTTCAACCGGCCAAATGGTGACTTTCAGGGCGACTAAATAGTGGCTTTCAAGGCAGTGTTAAAATCTTCTTAATCAACCCTCCATCTCTAGACGGCGTGCATGACTTACTAACCTCCAGTTTGGTGTTGGTGGGCTTCTTTTCTTTTCATTTTTTTCTCTCTTCTCCTTGGTTTTCACGTTTTTCTTTGCAAGATTTTGAAATAGCTTTTCAGTTTATCTACCCTTCAAATTTAGTCCATATTCTTTTGATTACTATTTTTTAATTTAAAATAATTTATGAAATTATAATTTTTCTCAATTTCATCCTACTTTAATTTTTTCTATTTGTCATATTTGATCCCCCAATTCTTTTGATTGTTATTTATTTTTTTAGGTAATTTTTGTAATTGATTTCTTTTTACAATCTCATTCTCTTTCAGTTTTTTCCCTATCAATTTTGATCATTATTTTTTTTATTGTTATTTCATTTACTTTTGTTGATTTTTTTAATTGATATATTTTTTTAATTTCATTCTTTACTATTAAATTGGATGGGAATTAAGATTCTTTATTGAGTCTGAGTTTAAGATTTTACGGTGTGTGAGTTTAGGAGCTTAACTCAGGTTTAAAAGATTTGTCCGGGTTTGTTTTTATTTTATTTTGCTTTTTTTAAGCTTATTTTTTTTAGTTTCATCCTTCAAAATTTATTTAATAGAAGATTGGGCTCCATTATTATTTTTTTCTTCTTATAGGATCTTTCATTAATTTTGAAAATAACACGGGTTGTCTTACGTCTTTTTATTTGATTAAATATAAGCATAATATGCTTACTTCATGATGTTTTATTTGGTTTGATTAAATATAAGCAAGAAGACGAGTCATGAAATTTTAGTATTAAGTAAATACTATTAACCCATCAGCCATAAAAAAAATTTCCTCATGACTTGAACATTCATTTTTTGAGTGCAAGGAAAAGTTTTGAGTGTAGCCCGCAACGTAGCACAAGCCTCATAGCTAGTAGAAACATCTAAATCATGTAGGGTTTCGTTGTAGCGATTCACACTGTTCTTTTCTTTTTCTTTTTCTATATAGCCATGAAATTTTGTTTCTTCAATTAAATATTTTTATCAAAAATTATTAAGGAGGGATAAAATTGAAACAAAGGGGACTAAAATATAAAACAAGGAGAAAATAAGTGATGGTTTCAAAAATAGGGCAAAACGTTCCTTTTGATCCTCTTACTCTTTACATGATAAATTTTTAGTCCCTCAATATTTCAAAAATTCAAGTATTGTACAAAACTTTTTAATGTATGATTAAGATTTTTTTATGTCAAAAAAGCATGCTGAAAAAGCATGCATATTTATTTTTTTATTAAAAAAATTCATTCGACTTGCAATGAAACACATGTCATTTATTTCTATTAGTTGACAAAGAAAGAGGAACTACAAAGGGTTTTAAGAGTTTTGTAGTCAAATTCTCTCTATAAAACCTTATTAAAAAAATCAAATTATTTAAGAAGGTTGATTGTATCTTTCAAAAAAATAAATCATATATTTTTTTTTTGTTAGAGAGTATTTGTTTTGTGACTTAGAGTACAATTGGCTGTAGATAAATTAAATAAAAAAAATCACATTGATTTACCAAAAAAGTGTTAGACATGGTTTAATATTGTATTAGCTTTTGTTTTTTTTGTTTTTATCAAATCATAAAGAAAACATTATTTGATTAATCAAGTAGCTTATGTTTTTTGCATTGAGCCTCACACATAATTGTATAATTGCATTTTAAACATTGGTTTTATAAAAGCTAAAATAACATGTTTTTAATTGATAAAGATAGGATTTTCATTTATTTTGCATATAAAAATCTATTTTCACAACAATTTTAATCAAATCTATATTTTTTAAACCTACTTTTATAAAATCACAATTAAAAATATTTATTAAAACTTATTTTTTTAATCGTAATAGTTACCACATTGTCAATCACACACTTAATACCAAACGTTATGCTTTAATTTCTAGAAAGAAAAAAAAACATATTATAGAAAACTCTAAATCATGTGGGAAAATCACTATACGTGTCTACTGTAGACCAAGACATAGTCTATTGTGGATTTGCACAATGGATTTTCTCATTTCTGAAGGCTTGGGGTGGGGGGAGTTTTTGTATTTTCACATGAAGTAACATTATCATTCTACCTTTATTGAAAAAATTAGAATTCTCTGATGTAAATATATTTTGGTCTTTTTATATGCTCATTGATAATTAAAACATTGAACGGGGGTATGTTAGTCTTTTTAATTTTAATTATACAGTAAAAAAACTATTATACCTCTAAATTAGGCCATTGACAAAGGAGTTTTTTTGACATTTCACAAACTTTTGAAGGTCAAAAAATAATTGAGTTGTTGACCAAGGGAGTTTTAGAGTTTTCACTTCCTAAGCTACAAGAAAAATACACATGTACCTTTAGAAAAGACAAAAGGTCAGTTATGCATTGTGGGGTGTTTTAGTACTTTCACATTAATTTATTTGTTATTTCTAGGTTAATGAGAGGTGTTTTAGTAATTTTGAATTATTTTTTATTAGAAAAGATGCTAACACATGTGGTTACACGCCCGCATGGTGGTGGCGTCCATGCTTTTTAGGTGACGCGTGTGACACCACTGGTTGTTTAGACCTAGTCTTCTGTCGTGTTCCTAGAAGCGCCTCTACGTCCCTTTTCTCCTTGTGTAGCACGTGACAATGGTTGATTACAAGTCAATGTTTCTTTTTTTTTTTTCTTCATTCTTTTCTTTCTCTCCCAAAGTAAGTAAATGCCAATCCTCTTTTCTTTCTTTCTTTCTTTTTTTGTTTCTTAATTCCAGTCCTTATTTTTTGGAGGGCTTAATTTCATCCTTGATACTTTTACAAAGCTTTTTTTATGATTTCAATTCAGACCTTAAATTACAATTTTTCATATATTGTTTTCTTTTCTTTTCCAATTCGATCTTTATTCTTTTAATTTCTCATTTTGATATTTTGTTAGAGTTTTATTGGTTTTCAAATTTTTTCTTCAATAAAAGTTAATGTTTTTTTTCTTCTCAATTTAGCCCTTATTCTTTTAATTTCTTTTTCCTTTTGTTGTTTATTTTTTTTTTCAATTTAACCCTCCTATTTAATTTTTTTGATTCCCACATTTTTTTTTATTTTCACCCTTATTCTTTTAGTTACATTTTTTATGTGGTTGATTTGTTTGAGATTAGGTTTCATCAATTTTCTATTTGTCATGCTTTCGATTTAATCATACGGGTCACAAGTTTTAAGTATTAATACGCCTAGGTATCCCTTTTTTACCCCTCATTTTGTTTTACGATTTTATCATTCTACATTATGTTTTTTTGAAAAATAGCTTTGTGGTTACTTTCAATTTCTATTCAATCGGTTTGTCTCGATCTCATTACTTATATCACAGGTTTTACATGTTTTTTTGGATGAAGTTTTTTTTGTAATTAATTTTTGGAGACTTTTTATTTTTTTAAAATTTTATTTTATACAAATAAGTTTTGTTTTGTAAAAAAATAGTTATTTTGAAACAATATTTTGAATATGTTCGGCCATGCATATTTTTTTTCCGTTTGTTTTATTAATCGGTTTCATATATGTTTCTATTTCTATTATATTTTTTTGATTTTAATAGATAGATTCAGTGGACACAAACCGATAAATTATCTTGATCTACGTCTATCTCTCAGCTTTTTCACTTTCTCTTTTAGTTATTGTCAACTATTTTTTTTATTTGCACAGATTATTATTGGATGTTTTGATAAATTTTTTGATTTACACTTATAATATTTTTTTTGTAAAAAAAAAAACACATCAAAATAGCCTTTTTACTCAAGTGTTTTTCTTAAAAAAAAATTACGATCCGTTGCAACATGTTATATCAAATTTTTATTTCCCTACGATTGGTTTTTTTTTTTTGCCCTCATTTTTTTAGATCCTTTTTTCATGAATTCATGTTTTAAACTTTTGATTTGTTAGGGATTCGACTTCGTACAATTTTATTGTTCTACAATTGTTTTATTGGAAAAATATTGGTTTGGTGATTATCTTTAATTTCTTTTCTTTGTGTTTAACTTGATCTTATGATCCAGGTAACGGGTTTTACAAGTTATTTTTTTTTAATATAAAGTCTTTTTAGAATTGTTTTGTTTGTGTTTGATTTTCAAGATATTATTCAAATTCATTTGTAATTTTTTATTTATTTATACAGACGAAGTTTGTTTATTAAAATAAAAAATATTCATTTTAAATAATATTACTGATTTGTTCGGCCCTGCATAATTTTTATAGGACATAAGTTTATTCAATCATTTTATTTGTGTTTATCTTTTAGTTTATGAGTTTTTTAGGAAGTGAATTTATCTTTTATTAATTTAAATAAATAAGTTAAATGAATATAATTGAGTGAATGTTTTATTTTGTGTGATTGAATATCTTGATTTTCATTCATCTTTTAGGTTTTTCAATTTCTTTTTTTGTTATTGTTAATGCTTTTTATTTATTTATTTACATATATAATTATTAATTTATTTAGTTAAATACTTCCATTGAATTTTTAATTTACACTTTAATTTTTTTACGATAAAAACACTTCAACATGCCCTGTTTTGTTTCTAAAAAATAAACCGCGGCTTCGTACAAGTTAAGGCCTTGTTTGTTTTTGTATTTCAAAAACGTTTTTGAAAAAATTTGAGAATTTTTTATTTTTTTTCTTTGCTTCAATTAAATATTTTTTTGGTGTTTTCAGATTATTTTAATGCGCTAATATAAAAAATAATTTTAAAAAAATAAAAAAAATATCATTTTGATATAATTATAAGGGAAAAACATCCAAAAATTTAAAACATTTTTTATTTAAAAAGAAAAGCAGCCATCATTTATTGACAAAACTTAAAATTAAAGTGGTGTTTAGATTCTATAATGATTATTTTTTAAATATTTTTTATTTAAGAATATATAAAAATAATATTTTTGATATATTAAATAAAAAATATTTAAAAAATTAATTTAAAACAATATTTTATTTTTAATTTTTTTAAAAATATTTTTAAAATAAAAAAAACAATCGTAATCTAGCAGCAGTGAGAACAAAGTCAAGAACCCAAATTACAAGTAAAGCTAACACCTCATGTCCAATGTCATTGAGGGACCAGAATCTTCAGAGTCATGGAGCCCAAGCATAGCTGATGCGAAGCAACTTTTCTTTTCATAACATCAGTGGACTGCATACAAGACGTCAAGACAAGAACCCAAACCTGTGTGAGGGCGAGCTACTTCATGCCACGTGGCCCCCTCCCTTTCATGTTTTTCCCCCCTCCTCAACTAAGCACAGTTGTGCTGTCCATATTTGGTGCCGCATAGATATTTCTGCAAGAAGGAAAGAAAGAAATGGCGATAATTTCTGTGTCAGCACTAAGAGGAGGGGCTCGGTTCCCTCTCTTTACCAATAATCCACACCCATTTCCTCAGGTGATTGAATGTTTCTCTTGATATCTAATTTATTGATTATTTGATATGTGGGTTCTTCTTTTACCAATCATTCTTGTCTTGTCTTGACAAACTACTTCTTTTTGTTTCAAAAGTTTCCAATTCCAAGCAGGAGATCAAGTAAGCTCAATTTTCGCTCGAAGGGTTTTACCCCTTTTGCCCGGTATGCTCAATCACAGCAGGATCTTTTCTCTTCTCGCCTCCAAGGTTGGTTACTATCACTTCAATGGTCACATAATGAAATTAGGAATTTACCCGTTTACGTTTACCTATATATTCCACCAGTATATGAAGTTTTGATGAACTTGCTGTCACTTCTTCTGGTTTTAGCTGTAATTATACTTCGTTATTGAAAACTAATGTATGTTATACTAACAGACGGTATTGAAAACTTGCCCAAACTTGTGGAGGATATTGTTCAGACATCTATCAATACCGGTCCACGTGGAGCCCTAAGGCTGGCTCAAGGTATTCAAGCATTTCTTGGAGTTGGTGGCGAGTGGCTGGCAGATGCATCAAAGGTAGTTTGCGCTTCAGTAGTTTTCTTCCTTGTTTACCTTGACACAAATAAATAAATAATAAAACACTTCCAGTTTTGCATACAATGTATGGATAACTATCTCGTTTGCAAGCACTTCTGCTTTTCCTGTAGCATGCCTGGAAACTCATCAGAGATGTAATTTGTTGATTTGTTAGTCAATTGATTACATTGTGAGAACTGGTTAAGCCTATGAGATTTTAGAAAATTGAACGATTATTTCTAGTATGTTTGTTTTCCTTTCGACAAGACTCTGGTTGTCGAGGTTGGAATTCCTGTCTTCTCCTGGAACTAGAGTTAATTTTTCTGACTGGTAGCAGTATTGCTCGTGCGAACTTGACTGTGAAACTCTTCGTTTTACAGCATATTTATCTCTTAAATTCCATGTATGGCCTCCAACATAATGCAACCAAGTTCTTCAGTGATTCCTGTGGTCAGGACTGAGAGGTTGAAGGTTAATCCACTTAGTTGAATGGGATCAAGCATGGCTTACAATTGCAGTGGGTGATTAAGACTCAAGGATTCTGTTTTAACATAGTATAACCTAGCTGCATAGTGGATGCAAAATTATCCCAGGTTCAGTTCCTTCTGGTATCACATCATTTAAAGCGAAAATATGATGCAGAAAGAAGGTTGAAATTCTTCTTTCAACTTACATCATTCCTAGTTGCCATTCTGTCTCATATGATGATGGTTTTGGGACTTCATTTTTCAGTCCTATTCTCAGAACTTTTACTATGAGAGATCCTTTTTCCTAGATGTTTTTCCAATCAGATTTTGGGTGGGCCTTGGTAAGATACTGTTGCTAGTTTCTCTCTCTACTGTCCTAGGGTATAACTTGGATTCTTATTTGTTTTTCCACAAGTGAGAATGACTGTAATTTTGCATGACATCTATATTTAGAACCCAATGCTTGCAAATTATATTGTCCGTAGATGTTAATACATCAAACTCGTGTAAGTTCTTACGCAACATCTATATTGATGTTTCTTTGCAATTCATTTGGGAAATCCATAAGATGCTTCCTTAAGCTAGTGCCCATTCTTTGCAAATCCTGTGGCAATATGCAGATTGTTGTTCCTTGCATTGCCTCTTTCTATTGAGTTGCAGTTCCTCTAGATGGCTACTGGAACGATATTATTGTCATTGTAAAAGAAAGGGTATACATGCATCAATGATTTTCTGATGGCAACAGGGAATATATGGAAGCAATCATGGTATATGAAGCATGACAGAATAGAGGATTGGTTGGCATTATAGAGATGTTAAACCTCATGGTTATATCACAATTTCTTACATTTTTTTTTTCTCTTTGAACTTTAGGGAACAGAACAATGAAAAAAGAACATTTTGAGGAAGAGTAAATAGGTGACTATTAGCGCATAAGAGTGCAATTTAGATGAGCATCTATTTAAAGAAAGGCCTCATTTCATTTGGATCAGTTCTTAGAAGAGAGCTGAGGATGTGAAATTTGTTCAGTTTGTTGCTTGCTTTATATATTCCTTTTACTTAGTTTTATTTCTCCAAATCCCATGGATGACATCACTATTAGTTTAAGTTCTGATAGAAACGTCTTTTTGTATGATAGGTTAAAAAAAGTTGTATAATTCATACTATTTTTTTGACCTCCTCATCCCTCTACTATTTGCAGTCTACAAATTCTTCTGCTGGATTACCAACCCAAATGCAGCTTGGATTACTTTCTCCACAATATTTGAGGAGATTGTTTGAACGCATGGGAGCAACCTATATTAAATTAGGTCAGGTAAGTCATAGTATATTTCAAAAAGTTTCTTCTTTTTTGATTGTTCAATGCTGCTTGAGTTTGTCAACAATTTTATTCCTCTTATTCAATAAAAATTAAATCTTCTATCCTTGTTTCCATTACACTTCTTTTTAATCTTCCTGGCAGATGCTATTTTTCCACTAATGCTTTCCTATCATGTGTTTTGCTAGTTCATAGCATCTGCACCTACATTGTTCCCAGCAGAATATGTACAAGAATTTCAGAACTGTTTCGACAGAGCTCCTGCAGTTCCTTTTCAAGAAATTCAAGCAATCTTGCGTGAGGAATTAGGAAGACCAATAGACAGTGTGTACGAATATGTTGACCCAACACCAGTTGCCTCGGCCTCAATTGCACAGGTCAATACCTCTCTCATATTTTCATTCAAGCAATCTTTCCTTTCCTGTTTCACATCTATTTTGTGTATTTCCTTGGATTGCACTATCCCTCTCTCATATTTTCATTTCTTACTCGTATATTTGACATGCTAAAAATTTGAATATAATGCCCAGGTTCATGCTGCAAGGCTCAAGGACTCTCAAGACGATGTAGTTATAAAGGTCTTGAAACCTGGAATAAAAGATATCCTAGTGGCAGATTTGAACTTTGTTTACATTGTTGCTCGCATATTGGAGTTTTTAAACCCTGAACTCAGCCGTGCATCACTGGTATGATGTTTGTTCATCAGTTTTTGCAAGTGATGAAATTAATTGCTGTCTTGAGAGTAAAATTCTACACTTACAAGTCCTTTTATCACTATATTTTCCCAATGTTGAAATCCTGGAAACTTTAAGTGTTTTATCCATCTTAATGACATACAAAAAGATACTTATTCATCCAGTGGCATATTGGGGTTTTGCATTTATTGACCTCCCTGGTGTATTATTGTGGAGGAAGCAAGCATATATTTGTTTCTGAGTGAGTCCGTTTATTAAATTCTTGAAGTTTCTTTTCTTTCGTAAGTCATGTCTCCTCTCGGTAGGTTGGTATTGTCAAAGACATAAGAGAGTCCATGCTTGAAGAAGTCAACTTTTACAAGGAAGCTGCAAACATCGAGGCCTTCAGGAATTATTTGGAAGCTATGGGACTTACAAGGCAAGCTACAGCTCCAAAAGTATACCAGCACTGCAGTACCCAGCGAATTCTTACAATGGAGAGGCTATATGGAGTGCCTCTCACTGACCTGGACTCTATAAGCTCACTTGTTTCTAGTCCAGAGACCAGTCTTATAACTGCCCTCAATGTGTGGTATGACATCCGTGATCCACATGCTTGTGAGATTTCATGTCAATCTGAAGAGTATTGTATCAGGTTTTTTAATGTAAAACTGATCATACGAAATTTCTTGTCCAGGTTTGGTAGTTTACTTGCATGTGAAACTTTCCATGCAGATGTTCATGCCGGCAATTTGTGGTTGTTACGTGATGGCCGCATTGGGTTTCTTGATTTCGGTAAAAGTTTTATGTGCATCAAGTTGATTCATGATTTAGTTTCCAAGAAATACAGTTTTAAGCATCCGTTTTACTGAGTGTTTGTGCATAGCTTGTTATACTCTACATTGAATGACTGGATTTCCAACTCATTATTGGATTTGATTACTAGCCTATACTGGTTACTTAGAGGACTTTGTTATTACAGCAAATGGTTACCTAAGTAGGTTTTCTGCAAATTCTCCCTCTGCTAAAGTGGCCACATCTGCTACAACAATGATAGAATAATAGTTGAGAATTTTAAGAAAAGTAAACATGGAAGTTCCTTTTTTTTTTCAGTTTAGAGATGGATTGACAAAGGTGGGACCTGAACCTAAGACCTTGCCCCGCTTGCTTTTTGTAAGAGTGGTACTTGTGCTACAAGCTCATTGGTGACATGGAAGTTAATTTGTATCTTTACCCTAGCCTCTGAAAAGACATGTCAGTCATAATGATTGGGGCCAAAGGATCATAAACGATTATTAGATGATATATTGTACTGTGTAGAACTATTTCTGCAGATTCATGGTGCATCCCTTTATTGCAGAACCTTTTTTAATGGGTCATTTATACCACTTAGTACTATAGATCTAATGTAAATGGTACCTCAGGTTGGTGATGGTATGATCTGGAGCATTTACAGCATATTTAATGAGAGCTGACCAACTATTTACATGAATTTAAGCCATCTGTCATATAACTCATGTAGAATCCAATCTACAGGAATTGTTGGTCGCATATCCCCAAAAACATGGACTGCTATGGAAGTGTTTCTCGCGTCAATTGCAACCGAAGAATATGAGTCAATGGCATCTGCCTTGATTGAAATGGGTGCCACAGACAAGGATGTGGATGTTATGGCCTTTGCCAAAGACCTGGAAAAGATATTCTCATCAATACAGGCAAACATCAATACACTAAATACTCATTTTTTGAAATTTATTGGAACTGCTTTAAAACGCTCTTTATTACTCTAATGCAGGATTTGGATACTGAACTAATCGTTGCAACTGCCAGGGATAGAACTACAAATGCAACCGCTGTCTCTGCCAATGTTGTTGTTGACGAGAGGCAGATGAATGCACTCTTTCTTGATGTGGTAAGCTGATCTCATTAATCACTTCAACCAAAGTATATGATGAGTTAAGTTTGAACATTTTCTAAATAGATGCAGTGCAAACTTAATCATTGTGTTAGATTACAATTTTTCTGGCAATTAAGTTGTGATGTTTGGACAGTGTTCGTCATACGAAGATCCATTGATGCATTGACAAAAAACTAAATCTCCTAGCAAAATTATTGTGCACCTATGTAGTGTAATGATAAAATTGCCCTTTAATCATAAAACCTTTGAATTAGGCATTGGGGTCAATACAGTCTTCACCATGATTCAATTGTCATTTTCAATTTATGCGGGGACAAATTAATCTTTTTATTTTTTTTGGCACAGTAAAATGATTTAGTTACCTCTAAAATAAAATAAGAAAATTAAACTCATGTCCAGGGTTTTTTTAGTCACTTTTTATTTTTTTAGCACAATATAATAACTTAATAACCCTTAAAGACAATCTACTAAACTATTTTTCAAGGGCGTTTTCATCTATTCATCCTGGTTTTTGGTCAGTATCAAGATGACTTGGGTGTATTTTTGTATTTGAATAAATATTAAATATTATTAAAAAAAACATTGCATTCACTAGTAGGGCTGTCCAGTGACTAAACGCTGTCTTCCGCGGTGGAGCGTGTGGCCAACGACCCTCTAGTTTGGCGTCGACGACCTTTTTTTTTTCTTCATTATTTTCTCTTTTTTCCTTGATTTCCATGCTTGCCCTTTCAAAATTTCTAAGCAACCCTTGGTATTCCTTCAAATTTGGTCTCTGTTTTTTTATTACTATTTATTTTATTTTGAATAATTTATAAAATTAAAATTCTTTTTCATTTTCATCCCTTTTTCATTTTCTTAATTTTAAAAAATTCGGTTTCTAGTCTTTTGATTTCTATTTTTTTTTATTTGAGATAATTTTTTAAGTTGATTTTTTTCTTACAATTTCATTCTCCTTAAGTTTTTTCTTCATATTAAAATCTTATTTTTTTGATTGCTATTTTATTTATTTTGATAAATTTCTTAAATTGTTTTTTTTTTTTTTTTTTTTCTGATTTCATCCTTCAATATTAAATTGGTTGAGAATTGATCTTTTTTATAGAGTTCTAGAGATTAACTCAGGCTTATGAGGTTCGCTCAAGTTTGCGTGTTTATTTTTTATAAGATCATGTTTTCTTGATTTTATCATATAACATTTATTCAATTGGAAATTGGGTTTTGTTACTTTTATTTATTTTATTTCTATTGAATTTTTCATTCATTTTAAAAATGATTCGGGTTATCTTGGTTTTTTTTATTTGTTGTTATTTATTGAATTTACTTTGTCAAAGTTTTTAAATAGATATTTGTTTTATTTAATACTTGAACATTAGATTGAATATAATTTTTTTTCTCAGTTCTATCCTTTAAAGTTGGAGTTTTTTTTATATCGAGCTTCATGAGTGCTTCAATTTCTTTTTTATTCGTTTATCTTAGTCCCATCACTTAGACCACATAATTGGTTGGTTAGCTTGAATTGACTCAGTTTTTTTAAGATTTTTTAATTTAATATTTTTTACATTCCATCCTTCAGTATTGAGTTTTTTTAGAATTTAGTTTCGTAATCTTTTCCGGTTTTTATTTTATTGAGTTATCCATGATCCAGGTTGTAGAGTTTAGTTGGCTTGTCCAGTTTGCTTTATTTCTGTTTTTTTTTTTTTTTTAATTTCATACTTCTAAGTTGGATTTGTTTTGAATTAGACTTCAAGTTTTTTTTTTATTTGTTTTCTGTCTCATGATCTAGCTTGCATGTTTGGCATGCTCACTTAGGTTAGGTTAGTGTAGGTCGTTTTGTTTTTTAATTTGATTGGTTGGATCTTAGTTTCGTCACCTTTATCATTTCGGTAATCTATTTTTTTGCAGGTTCGCATGATTCTTTTTCGTTTAAATGGTCTATTTACTATTGTTATCTGTTTTTTTATTATCTAATTAAATTATACCGACTTTTTTTTCGCAGCCGGGTTTGTCCCGAGTCACTTTTTTTTTTTTTATACTTTTTAAAAACATGTTTGCATCGCTCGAGTATTTTTTTTAAACCGACAAAAATGTTCAGGCCGAAGGCATGGTGCGGGCCCACAAAACTAGTTATCTCTTTAATAGGATGATAAAAAATGCATAAACCATCAAAATGCCCGCTGTTTTGCCAGCAGTCAACGGGTCTGCCCTTCTCAGGATTTTGTTTAATCGCTATACCTGCAACCTGCAGGTGATGTTTGCAGAAGGATGGTGTTAGGTCATGGTAGATCCTTAGTTTTAGCTATTTACCTATGGATAAAAAAGAAGAAGTAGAATTTCATTTTGGGAAATCAAAGGATGAGAAATCAAAAGACATCCATACCAGAAACTGTATACAAAGTTTAGTATAGACTGGTCAGTGGAGCTTGCAAAATTTGCAGAAAGTTCTGAAGTAGTTGCTAAGTGTAGCTACGAAGACCAGTTATTGAAGCAATCCTGATCCATGGCATCCTCTTCTTCTCTCTAATCATTCCTCTCTCTTGTTCTATTACCAATAACGCATGTTTAATATTTTTTGGCTTGCAACAGATTCGGGTTAGTGAATCATATGGACTCAAATTTCCCAGGGAGTTTGCTCTTCTCATGAAACAGCTTCTGTATTTTGATCGGTACACCCGATTGCTGGCCCCCAACTTAAACATGCTTCAGGACCAGAGGATTTCCATTGTTTCAAATCGAGGAAGCAGATCTAGGAACAGCTTCAGATGAATTTTGCATGTGTAGATAAATCTGCCGAGGCTTTTATGCTTGCTTCACCTTGTTTTCATTTCCTTGTAAATACAACCAGCAGAAAAGCTGCAAATCGAAGTTGAAATCGCAGACAATCAATAGGAATTGGATCTCTCCACACTACAGAAGAATGCACTTTTATTTTCAATGTTTTTGGTATTGAATTCGGAAGGAATGTAATTCTATAGTTGATCTTTTATTTCTACTTCATAAACATTTTTCTGTGTTTTAGCTTCCTAAGAAGCCTAGCTGCTCTGCATTCAGACTGCAAAAGGTGATAAGCATATGGAATTCAACTTGGTACGGCCATGCATTATCTTGATGGGGGTAATTAAAGGGCATTAGGTGGCAAGTATGCACTTAAGCAAATTGAATTTTGATCTATTCAAATTTGTTTTTAATTTTTTTATTGATTCTATTATTTTATTTTATTTTAATTGAGTTTTGTTTTCAGTTTCATTAACTCAATATTTGATTTTAAATTATTTTTATATCAAATATAATTTCTATTTTTTATTATATTGTTTTTAATTTATTTCTTAATATTTAATTTATTTAGAATTTTTCTGTATTATTTTTTAGGATTTGTTTTTTATGAGGTTGGTCTTCGGTTTATAACCAATATGAGTTTTAAAAGTTAACATGAATTTATTTTGGATTACTTTTAGTTTTTTTTTAAAATAAAATTTTTTATTTAATTTATTAAAAATTGATTGTTATGATTTTTTTCTTTTATTTTTTTTATTGGGTTATTCGAATATTGTGTTTAGAGTTGCAGACAATCAATATGAATTATTTTTTGGCTGTTTTTTTTCAATTAAATATTTTTTCTGTTTTTTTTCTTTAAATTAAGTTGTTTTTTGAAAATTAAACTTTATAATTTTATTTAGTGTGTACTTGATGAGCTTCATAATACTTTTTTGATATTTTGTTTTTTTATTTATATTATTTAAATGTTTATATATATTAACTTGAGTTGAGCTAAAAAAATTTTATTATTGTTTTTTTCAATTAAGTTTTTTCTTCTTATTTTTCCTTTCAATATCAAGTTATATTTTTTTTATAATTGAACTTTATAATAAACCATATTACTTTTACATTGTTAATTTTATTTGGTCAATTTACTTATTATTATTTATATTTTTTTTAAATTAACCGAGCTTATGACTATTCGAAGCTTATGACTATTCGAGTTAATTAACCAACCAAGTGGTGGTTAAAAGTGGATAAATATGTTGATGTTTATTATTAGCTTGTCAAAAAGAAACCGAAACGCTGCTGCGTATTAGGGAGCATCAAGAAGCACAGCACAACCTAGCGAATTACAAAGACATCTTGTGGGCATCACCCTGGAAACACAGAAATTGCATTAGCAACCAACAATTCATGGTGAATCAAACCCAACTTTTTTTGGTTTCTACGACGAGATAGAAACGGATGTGAAGTCATGGGAGTGTTTTTGTCCATACAACAACATCTGGACATTCTTGCTCAAGCTAAAATCCGTCTGTGCAGCCTTCTTCAACTGGACATGCATGCAAACCTGCTAAACTCATGACGTTAAGCTCAAGATAGTCGAGGATAAGGAGCATGGGGAGATTTTTAAAAGTTGTCTGAGCACATCAAGCGCTTTGAAGAAACTGAGCATTCCTCACGAGTGACGACCTTTATGTGATGATTTCTGTCCTTTTCTTCTCTGAATAATATACATGAAATCCAAAAACTTCGTTATACAGGATCAGTTTTATAATACAAAAATAAACAAATAATTACTGCAATCTTCTCTTCTGAGAACCTATACTTGGAATTCAAAACTTGTGTTTCTACTTCTGTTATATATACTACTGATTCCAAAGCAATGAGGCGAGTCCTATTTCCTGTACTATAATCAACAACATAATCAAAGAACAACCTATATGTATCTATACAAGCCAGTGCTTCATGATAAATATGTCGTGAGTTGCTCTCTCAGTCTTCTGCTGGATAGTACCAACTTGAACAAGATGGTTCATAACCATATATCAGTCGACTTGGTGAGGAATAACCCATGAGTCGGTGAAGTGGGGAACCTCCTCCTCCTTTCCTTGGCAGCTCCTCAATTTCTGAAGATACTTTCTTTGTTTTGGACATGCTAGAAGAAGGTCCAGATAATTCATGCTTTTCCTTGGGATTCTTCCGACGCTCATTCAGGCTGCTTTCAGCTGAACGTAATGATGTCTGGACAGGATCCCCATCAGTGGAACCGCTTTGACAGAATGGAAGTCCATAATCTTCAGAACATGACACAGGATCCATGTTGGGATAATTGCTGGCATGAGAAGATGAAGCTGAAATTCTCATATGAAGACCGCCAATATGCTCATCAACCTCACTTGGTGGAGGTGCATCAGCAGTCGGTGTATATGGAACTAGATGAGTCCTGCTTATAAGTGAAAATCTAAGTACTTCCAAACAGACACCACATCTTAGCTGGTGGTACTTCCTTCTAGAAAGAAGAAAATCTGCAGGTAGCTGAAGCTGTTTGAAGCAAAAAAAACATGTTATGAAAGGGGCTCCACCTGCCAGGGGCAGGAGGTGCCGCTTAGCCAAGTGATGTTTCTTCGTTACATACTTCTTTACCTCCTGATCCCTACGCCTGTGGTCATCAGAAAGTGTTTCATGCCTATATATGGAAAACTCAGAGTCAGCATGCCGTTGTGGAGTTGAGGGACAAGAACCATAGGAATGGTAAAATTCGACACGATCTTGGGCCTTGCAAAACGCTCTATTATGATGAAGGTTAGGTGGAGGTAGTTGTGCCAAGCGCCAGTCTTGGGGACAGCAACACAAGTGATCAACTTGGTTTCGATTGCTTGCTACCTCTGCTGAGAAAGGTATTTGGGAGTATTTACTCTGTTGATGCCAGTTGCTTCCCCCTCTGAATCTTCCAGGATACCTCAGATAGTCTAAGTCATCGAAAATTACCTGCTCCAGATGATCATTGTAACTGGGATTATGGTCCTTC
This sequence comes from Populus alba x Populus glandulosa, assembly GCA_033617975.1. Taxonomy (NCBI): domain Eukaryota; kingdom Viridiplantae; phylum Streptophyta; class Magnoliopsida; order Malpighiales; family Salicaceae; genus Populus; species Populus alba x Populus glandulosa. The sequence goes on from CM066161.1 coordinate 10,892,482, forward strand.
CAAGTGACCCCTGGAGCAACCCACCCTTTCTCCTTTCCATTCAGAACGTTAACTTGATCCTGCAATTCATAAATCATTTCCAACAGTTTCATCTTCTCCTGTTCAGTGTATGCAGCCTTTTCACGTGAATGAAAGTACGGATTGGAACGGGATTCATTGTTGTTTTGATTGGAAGGGCTCCCATTATCATAGCCAGCCAAGAGGTCTCTTTGATAGAAAGGAGCCTGAGATGGATATTCATCCTTCTCCAGTCTTCTCCAGTTTCTAGCTGGATGGGCAACCCTTGTGTGCTCTACCAATTCATCATGATTTAGTTTGCTGGATTTCAAGGCACGGTGATTATTATCAGAAATAATTGATGCATGATTCTTCAAGTGATGCTGCATTCCCAAACTGCTATTCGCCACGAACTTTTCGCTTCTGGGTCTCTCATTGGAAGCTGCATGATTTGCTTGCTTATGAGTATTTCTAAATGGATGCTTGGGTCGATCAGGTAATTGATCATCTGTTCCTTCATATGAAGAGACAGTGTCATCATAGTAAGCCCGAGAGCTTCTGGTGGCTGGGGATTTAGACAAGTCTATAAGACTGTCACTTAACTCAGAGCTGGGGTCAATCAAATCCATAGTTTTGAATGTATCTGTACACTGTACACGGTCAAAATCATGGCGACCTGTTTCATGAAGCTTCTCTAGCTGTTCATTTGGTGAAGTTACAAAAATGTCTGATGAAATGCTTTCTCCTGCAGGCCTTTGAGCAGCGACAACTGAAGCACCCTCCTTGTCAACTGACTTCTCAACACTTGATTTTATGAAATCAGAACCACTCTCTTTGGAAGCATCTAGCAATGCTTTTGCTCCTGCTAATTGTGAGCTTTCATTACTAGCTCCAGCTTCTGATTTTTCCCCTTCCACTGAAGACAACTCTTTGTTCTCAAGAAGAGCAAGTTTGGTGAGTGAACAATCATTGCTGGAAGTTCCATCACTATCACCGTGAGCATCTAATTCTGCTTTTGTGGCTGTTAATTGTGAGCTTCCATCACTCACTTCAACTTCTGATTTTGCTCCTGCTAGTGGGGATGGCTCTTTGTTCTTGAGATGAGCATGTTTGGTGGGAGAACAAACATCGTTGGAAGTTCCATCACTATCACTGTGAGCATCTAATTCTGCTTTTGTGGCTGCTAATTGTGAGCTTTCATCACTCACTTCAACTTCTGATTTTGCTCCTGCTAGTGGGGATGGCTCTTTGTTCTTGAGATGAGCACGTCTGGTGGGAGAACAAACATCGTTGGAAGTTCCATCACTATCACTGTGAGCATCTAATTCTGCTTTTGTGGCTGCTAATTGTGAGCTTTCATCACTCACTTCAACTTCTGATTTTGCTCCTGCTAGTGGGGATGGCTCTTTGTTCTTGAGATGAGCACGTCTGGTGGGAGAACAAACATCGTTGGAAGTTCCATCACTATCACTGTGAGCATCTAATTCTGCTTTTGTGGCTGTTAATGGTGAGCTTTCATCACTCACTTCAACTTCTGATTTTGCTCCTGCTAGTGGGGATGGCTCTTTGTTCTTGAGATGAGCACGTCTGGTGGGAGAACAAACATCGTTGGAGGTTCCATCACTATCACTGTGAGCATCTAATTCTGCTTTTGTGACTGTTAATGGTGAGCTTTCATCACTCACTTCAACTTCTGATTTTGCTCCTGCTAGTGGGGATGGCTCTTTGTTCTTGAGATGAGCACGTCTGGTGGGAGAACAAACATTGTTGGAAGTTCCATCACTATCACTCTGAGCATCTAATTCTGCTTTTGTGACTGTTAACGGTGAGCTTTCATCACTCACTTCAACTTCTGATTTTGCTCCTGCTAGTGGGGATGGCTCTTTGTTCTTGAGATGAGCACGTCTGGTGGGAGAACAAACATTGTTGGAAGTTCCATCACTATCACTGTGAGCATCTAATTCTGTTTTTGTGACTGTTAATGGTGAGCTTTCATCACTCATTTCAACTTCTGATTTTGCTCCTGCTAGTGGAGATGGCTCTTTGTTCTTGAGATGAGCACGTTTGGTGGGAGAACAAACATCGTTGGAAGTTCCATCACTATCACTCTGAGCATCTAATTCTGCTTTTGTGACTGTTAATGGTGAGCTTTCATCACTCACTTCAACTTCTGATTTTGCTCCTGCTAGTGGGGATGGCTCTTTGTTCTTGAGATGAGCACGTCTGGTGGGAGAACAAACTTCATAGGAAATTCCATCACTATCACTCTGAGCATCTAATTCTGCTTTTGTGACTGTTAATGGTGAGCTTTCATCACTCACTTCAACTTCTTTTTTTGCTCCTGCTAGTGGGGATGGCTCTTTGTTCTTGAGATGAGCACGTTTGGTGGGAGAACAAACATCGTTGGAAGTTCCATCACTATCACTGTGAGCATCTAATTCTGCTTTTGTGACTGTTAATGGTGAGCTTTCATCACTCACTTCAACTTCTGATTTTGCTCCTGCTAGTGGGGATGGCTCTTTGTTCTTGAGATGAGCACGTCTGGTGGGGGAACAAACTTCATAGGAAATTCCAGCCTGTTCAATGCTGAAATCCAAGGAATCATTTTGATCACTCCTGTCATCTTCTGCTTCTGTTGATAAGTTCACACTTCCAAGTTGCTCATCACTGAAAGCTCCAGACTCATTTTGTTGAATCCCACCTTCATTGACTTCAGCTTTTGGTTTTGCTGCCGCCAGTGGGGACAGCTCTTCATCAAGTTTGGTAGGCGAACAACCTCTATAGGAAAACCCAGCCTGTTCAACATTGCCATCAGAAGAATCATTTAGATCACTCCAGTCATTTTGTGCTTCAGTTGATATGCCCCCCATACCTCCAAGTTGCTCATCATTGCAATCCCCAGATTCAAGTTGTTGGATTTGAACTTCATGGAAAATTTCAGGCTGTTCATGATCGCACTCTGGAGATTCATTTGAATCATTTCCTCTTTCCTGATCATCACTTGACAAGCTTGTGCCTATTACCTTCAAATCAACACAATCCTCGGTCTCATTTTGACCACTACCATTCTGTTGGTGTTCGTTGGATGAGCCTACACCTACAACATGCTCATTATCAGAGTCCCCTGGATCATTTTTATCAATCTCATTCTTTTGGTTGTGTGATGAGTTCACACCTCCAGGTTGCATACTATCAAAATCTCCAGAACCATTTCGATCACTTCCACTCCTTCGCAGTTCTTCTGGTAAGTTTGCACCACTGAGATGATCAAGATCACAATCGCCAGATGCAGCACAATCCCCCCCATTGAGTTGGTCTGAAGAACATTCCCCAGGGGAAAGAAAATTTTCTTCATGATTTGAGCTGCTGGATTCCTTAGCTTCAGAACTATGATCTGATGCATTTTTCTGAGCAGCATCTGTTTCATGCAGGCCAGAAGTTGTGACTTCAGGGTTACTTTTTCGATTTTTCACTGCATGAAGGAAAAGAAGCGATTAAACTATCTACAAATCCAGATTGTTACAATGAAGAGCACCTTCGGTAAAACAAGAAGAGAGATACAGAAAACAATCTATGGATGGTAAGAATAGAACAACTTAGGTGTATAAGACGAAAATACTCTTTAATTGTTAAGGAAAGCATTCTTGTACTAGAAGAGCTAGTCTAGCACTGGCTTAGTGCCATCAACCTGCAGTATTGGCTATTATAGTATCGCCCAAGGAACCTATAGAGTTCATCAGAATGTCTATCATAGGAAAGTAGCATTCATGGGTCCATGCAATATGGAATTGATAATTGCTGAGCCTCCTAATCTTTTATAATCAGAACTTAACCAAGTTGAATATTGTAATTGAATTTCTATATCAACTTGACCAATCCAAGAAGAATACTATATTACCATCTCTTATCTTATTTAACAATTTAATGAAAAAGATCCAGCACATATTATCCAAACCACACATTACAAATTAAAAGGGTTGTACCTTGAAGATGTGTGCCACAGCCACCACATTTGTAGACTGGAATATCTTGTGGCTCCACAAGAACCTGCCGACATTTAGGACATCTGACAAACCGAATCTTAGCAGCTGATCCACCGTTCATGTTCCTCCAAATACGATTGTAAGTAATCCCAGGTTGGGCTTCCACTCCTAATCTTTGGTGTTGCAAATACCAATGACTATAATGAATTGTTAACTTGCTGTAAGACTTCAGAATCTGCAGACAAATGAAGAAAGATAAGACAGGTCAGCGCGGATTAGATATCTAGAGGGGATTGTCCATTTTCAAGAATGCCACCAAAAAAGAGGGAGAACATCTTATTAACATTGAGTTCTAGAAATAGTTTAATATTTACAGAAATGATATTCTTGAAAACAAGACGTGGCTTCAACAATACTCGAGGAATTGCAAGATTTCGCTCAGAGCCTATACTAATGTCGAAAATCATGCAAGTTGATATTCATTTCGCATACAAAGTTTTTTTTTAATTACAAGTCAATAACTTGATGCAATCCAAGGTTAACAAATTCAATAACCTGATGCCATTTGTAATTATATGTTTCTCTCAACTTAAACCACATTCTGATGCTTTCTGGAATATTTTTAAGAGAAAACCCCTTTATTACAAAACATGTTCTAAACCAATGAAACTAGTCCAGTTACATCCATCATGTTTCTCCAGCAACGAGAGAGTGTGAATTTTGAATCAAAACAAGCGCTCAGAACAAGGTGAGACTAAAACCTCATTTGGTTGGGAATGCTTACGCCTTTTACTGCATTTGAGAAGTAATTTTAGATTCAGCTAAATCCTTCTCGGAGAAAGAAAGAGAAATGCTTTCAAATAATCATAGCAAAACCATGCATAAGAAAATCTAGCCAGACAAGACAACTTCTCTTTTTTTGTGAACCGGTGGATAGAAATTGATTCTTTCCACGGATTTTTCTTTAAATAAGGAATGGTGGCTGAAGGCGCTTTATTTAACCTTGAGGAAAAGGGAAGATCTATGAAATTAACCTCATCTATACCAAAAAAAAAAAAAAAAAAAGGGAAAGAAAAGAAAGAAAAACAAGAAGAAGAAGGGAAGCACAAAGAGGACAGAAACGAAGAAAGAAAAACAGGGCTGAAACAGGTCACCACGATCACAATTCTATAGTAAACAGCAATCTATAGCAAGACAGCAAAGCAAAGAAGAAGAAGAAGAAGCACAACTAGAGCAGCAGCAACAAGACAACTTATCTAAAGCCTCCAAAAATCTCGCAAAATGACATATTAAAGCCTGATATATATATATATATATATATATATATATATATTATCACAGATCACAAAGTCTTGATAAAATCAGCAACCAAAAAAACTAGAGCACTCACTACAAACCATCAATTAGATAACAAATGAACTGCAATCATACATACCTAAAATCCAAGGAAAGGATAAACGTAGAAACTGAACGAACTCAAAAACAAAATGAGCACCAGCTTAGATCAGATGCACTAAGAAAGACCCACCAACCCTTTAATTACGAGTAAGATCCAAAGAACTCAAGAGAGAATAAAAAAAGGGAGCCTCAAAATATGAATCAACGTAGGAGAAAGCACACAGCATATGTGAATAGCAGTTGAAGCAGCGTATAATAATTGTCCAAACAAAAAATAAAAACGGGAACGAAGCAAGTCTGTGCAGAAAGTTGACTTGAGAAATTACAACGAACCTGCAAGGGAATTCAAGTTCTTTTCTTGACGTCAAGGTTTCCAGTCACGACTCGCGAGCCTTCACCTCTCTTCTTTCATTTTTCCCTTTGATAAAAGCTCGCTTCCTACCCAGTAACTGAGATTTAGACGGACAAAATGAAGACCATATGGTCCATATCTCTCTGCAACTTTAGCTTTAACTTTAACCGCTGCTTATGCCTTGTTTAAAGAAGTCTCGGCCAAGGGAGGGTTTTTTTTTTCCAGTCAACCCCGGACCCTCCAAAGCAAAACAACGGAAGAGAACCTTCTTTTGATGATGTCATTTGTCTCTCAAACTTTCAAAGTTTGAAACTTTCAACGTAATAATTAATAATATTAAAAATTATCATTTCAAAACAATATAAAAACTTATATAAAAAACAATTTTTAAAAAACAAGATAATACGTAAAAATAAACAGGACGTCGAAGGTATTTCCTCATCCATGAGCCAGTCGTAGCCACGAAAATAAAAGAATGATTAGGAGTGTAATATTAATTAATTTTTAAAATATTTTTTTTGTTTAGAAATAAATTAAATAATATTTTTTAATTTTTTAAAATTACTTTTATTATTAATATATCAAAATAATTTAAAAATATAAAAAATTAAATTTAAATTAAAAAATTAAATTTTCATGAAATACATAGCACGATTCCAAACATTATCTAAGAAGGCAGTAACTGTTTTTAAATTGTCTTTTTTTTTTCTTTTTTTTTCCTCATCAACAAGACAACTTGCACGGTTTCCTTTACAAGACCGTAATTTTGATAGTTTTGGTTTTCTTTTTGTTTTTCTCTTACAGTATCTCAACGCCTCCGTACCATTTCCCAATTAACTCTTTGTTGTTATTTGCCAAGTCATGAAAACCAACCCGGCGCCCGGGTCATCAGTTTGATGAATTATTCTTGGTTTATCTAGCCAATTTAAATGAAATCGTTTAATTTATTAAAAAAATTAAAATGAAATATTTTAAGTTTCACCTTGTTTAATTTTATTTTTTAACTTGGTGCGATGAAGTTGCAAATTAAGTGAATTACATATAAATCAACCAAGTTTAATTAGATATAGACCTTGTTTGTTTTTGCGTTTCAAAAATACTTTTAAAAAAATTTAAATTTTTTTTATTTTTTATTTTAAATTAATATTTATTTAATGTTTTTAAATTATTTTGATGTGTTAATATAAAAAAAATTTATTTTAATGTATTTTTTAATAAAAAATACTTTAAAAATAATTACAATTACTTTAAAACAAATATTATTTTAATACATGTTATCCTATTTATGATTATTTACTACTTTCTTATAATAATAAATTTCAATTTTGTTCCTCTAATTTTCTAGCAAGCAGAACAGAGTAATAAATCACGACAATCTCGTATGGATAAATGATTACCCTTGGATTTTAATAAAAAGAATAATCCCGTTGGTGTCATCAAGTTAAAGTAGTTTGTCTCGCCTCTAATGGCTGCTCTTTGGTTCCAACAGGACTACTTCCTTTAATGGGAAGTACACAAATATGATTATGTAATTATTAGCCTTGGTGTGAGCGCTTATGATTTTTTTTTTTATATAAAAAGTATTGTTTAGATTTTGAAATAAAGTAAAAAAATATATTTAAAAACTTGATGAAGATAAACTTATAATCATTCTAATTTGAGTTGACTTGGAATATTTCTCTAAATATATGGCTAATATCATGTAATTAAAATAACCTAATAAAAAATAAATAGAATTATAAAAAAAATTTTCCTAAAAAAACAAACATGTGTTAATTCTTGTGACCTGATTCATTAAATCCGAAACACCCAATCTAAAAAAATCATGAAGTCCAATTCTCAATCAATTATATATTGAAGGATGAAATAAAAAAAATTTCAATTATATACAAAAAGATTTTAAAAAAATAACAATTAAAAGAATAAAGATCGAAAACAAAATTAATTTTATATTTAACTGAAATATGAAATTGAAAAAAAATCAATTTAATAAAAGAACAAAAAAATTAAAAAGAATGAAACTTAAAATTGACATAAGAATAAAAATAATGTTGTGATTAAATGATAAAATTGAAAAGAATAATAACTTTTACAAAAGATCAAGAAAAAAATTAGAAATTAAAATAATAAGGTCCAAATTTAAAAATATAATACCATCAATTTGAACTGAATGATAAAATTAAAAACTAGTAAAACTTTTACAAAAAGACCAAGATAAAAAAATAAAAATTCAAAGAATGAAGGTCAAATTAGAGAATATAATATTTGATAAATTAGAATTCAATGATGAAATTGAAAATAAATAAAACTTTTATAAAAAGACAAAAAAAAAATAAAAAGTAAAAAGAATAGAGATTAAAGTTGAAATACCAATAATCTAAAAGGTCAAGTTGTAATTTTCGAAGGAAAAGAGAGAAAGTAATGAATACCAAGTGATTAAAAGAAAAACAAAAAATTGCAAAAAAGAAAAATTACAAGAGTATACTTTAATGTTGAATTTAAAAAACAAAAAAGAAAAACCAAGTGGTTAAAAGCTAATTAATTATCGATCCAATACTTAACCATGCTTACATTCTAAGTGACTAGAGAGTTGACTGTGCATATAAAAGTAACCCCATGGAGATGGGAAGAAGAACTCATAGGTTTGACTAGACTACATGTCATTGGTTTGACTAGACTACATGTCATTCTTGGCCAGCTGTATCGTGCCAAGGGGCACGCTGCGAAGCTCACAGTTACTTGCCACCTTTGATTTTCAAATTTTAGAGTTGGTTTTTTATCTTAAAAAGTATTTTTGTACAAAATTTTAATTTTTTTAATTTTAAATTATTTTTTTGATATTTTTGAATTATTTTGATATATTTATTTTAAAAAATAAAAAATAAATAATTTAAAAGACAATTACCACAGTATAACAAATACCTTCTCTTGAAAAGTTTAGGTGATTAAAATATAACTTGTGGAAGTTGGATAGCAATATAAATGCAACGATGCCAACCCGAGGCTGTGGCTGTTTGTGTATCGGATGATAAGGGTTCAACATTTGGAAATATTTAAATAAAAAATAAATTAAAGGTCAAATAAGTCAAACAAATGGGCCTAGGTAACCTACCGTGCTTGTAGCATTAAAAGCAAAGGCTAGGCCAAGCAATTTTAACCTTTTTTTTTTTTCTGGAAATATTGTCCATTCTATTTTTTAAAAATAAATAAATATAGATGGCACGTTATTTATCATCTTAGTTTTTGACCATTAGACATGGTGATGAAAAATTGGGCACAAGTTTTTTAAACCAAAAATGATATTTTAAACCAATTTTGCACTTAAAAACACCTAATGAATATCCTTATGATTTCAATAAATTAAACAAATCAATTAAATTACTCTATACTTGTCTAAAAACATAAAATCAATTCAAAAGAAAAAATTATCTTCCAATTCCAATCTAGTTTTTTTAGCAAGATTAAGGGGAAAAAAAACACCTTAATAGAACTTCTCTTGTTGAATGTAATTCGTTAATACTAAAAAATTTTTATAGCTAAATGTTATCAAATGATGTCTTTCACCGACTTTCACTATTTTCTAGTGACTTTATCTCTCTTTTTTTAAATTAAAAATTGAAAAATAATAAAAATAAAATTTTGGACTAAAAGTTTTTTTTTTTTAAATAAAGGGAATGTGCCACGAAAGAAGGAAAATATGGGGACCAAAATAAACGTTTTCATGTTAGTTTCATAGCAAACACGTAAAATTTATCATGTTTTACACTTTGATTATCTTTCTTTCAATTATATCTTTCTATAACAATTTAGGCATTAATTTAGCCACCTTTGATTTTCAAAATTTGGAGTTTGGTATATGTTAATAAATCATTTCACCCTGTTTATTTTTTATTTTAAAAAGTGTTTTTTTTTTTGTAAAAGTTTCCAATTTTTTATTTTAAATTAAAATTTTTTATCTTTTTATATTATATTTGATATAATGATGTTAAAAAATAATTTTTTAATAATTTTCAAGTAAGAAATATTTTAAAAATAATTACTATAAAATAATTAGCTTCAACATTTGAAAATAAAAAATAAGACATTTGAGACTTCTATAGCGACCAACATGGTGTCTGACCGTTTGTAATTTTCTTTTATGATATTTTTCAAGTGAGTTTCCCAACATAAAAATTCAATTTATATTTCTACTACACTCTAATAAAGATAGGCTATATTAAGAGATTCCTGAGAATTTATTTCTCACATACTATTTTAAAACTGAAATTTGGAAGCGTATTCCCTTAAGCATTTTGTCACATATGTATATGCTATTCACTTGGCACATGTCTCATTAAGGATCGGATTAATTTTTTTTAATATAAAAAAATAATAATATTGGTGTTTTCCATATGTTTTTGATATTAAGAAAATAAATTAATCATTAAAAAAAATTAAAGTACCATTTTAATTAAATAAATTGAAATTCATCTACGCCAATAAATACAAAAAAAAAAACTGTCATCAATAATCAAAAGACTAAACTAAAAAATTAAGAGATAGATGGAGATTAAGATATTATATCTTGCAAAATAGGTTCAGTTGCATTAAATTTTTTCTCTTTAAATTAATTTTTTTATTTAATCAAACGATAATAAAAACAATCACTGCACACATTAAAGCGATTTAATAAAATCTAAAGAAAAAAAAGATTTTGCAAGGTTGAGTAAAAAGAACACCAACTGATATTAGAAAAAAAAAATGGTATAGTCTTATTCAAAAAGCAAACAAAAATTTACTAGCATTTAACCAAAAACTACACTAAAAAGTGGAGAGATAGATGCAAATGATTTCGGAACACGAGTCATGGATCCAATTATTTTCAATAACTTTGTTACTTGGAGTCAAGTTTTTATTTAATCAAACAATAATAAAAATAGATACACACAAACAAGAAAAATATTATATAGGGTTGCATAAAAAAAGAAAAGCCTTTTAATATTATAAAAAATATTGCGATATTATTCATAAAGCAAGTAAAAATTAAACGATATTTTATTGTAAAATTTGTTTAGTTTATTCATTTCAATTGATCTTAATTAAAATCAAATACCTGCTAGGTCAGGCATCCCACATATACATTTAATTAATCTATTCTAATTAATTTATATTTAAATAAAAAATAAATCAAAGGTAAAAAAAGAAGCCAAACGCATGGGCCTAGGTGACACTATGCCTGTACCATTAAAAGCAAAGGCTAGGCCAAGTGCTTTTAGCCTGTTGTCTTTTCTGTTTTTTGTTGTTTGTAAATATTATCCATTTTATTTTTTTTAAAAATAAATACAGATGACACGTTGTATGCCATCCTAGTTTTCAACCATCGGACATGCTGTTGGAAAATTAGGCACGATTTTTCTGAACCAAAAATGATTTTTAAAATCTATTTTCATTTAAAAACATCTAATAAACATTCTTATGATATTAAAAAACTAACAAATCAATTCAAACTACCTCAAAACTTGTTTAAAAACACAAAATCAATTTGAAAGAAAAAATCATCTCCCAACCCCAATCTAGTTTTTCAAGCAAGATTAAGGGGGGGAAAATCGCAATAGAACTTTTCTTGTCAAATGAAATTCGTTAACACTAAGAACAAATTTTTTTGCAATCGGAATGTGGTCAAATAATGTCTTTATCTAACTTTTATTATTTTCTAGTGGCTTTCTCTCTCCTCTTTTAAACTAGGGATTGAAAAATAATAAAAATAAAGTTTTGGAATAAAATAAAATTCTAGAAAAACAAAGGGAATGTTTCAGGAAAGAAGGAAAGTATGGGGACCAAAATGAACGTTTTCATGTTAGTTTCATAATGAATATGTAAGTTTATCATGTTTTACACTTTAATTCTCTTTCTTTCAATTATATGTTTCTGCAACAAATTAGACATTGATTTAGCCATAAAAGGATGTAATTGAAGAGAAAAAAATTTGATGACCAAAATGTAAAAAAAAAAAATGCACTATTTGAATTCACAATGAATGTAAGAGAGAACATAATGCATTTTGCACAATAAAATCATCATGTCTTTTATTTGTATAAAATATAAATATCAATCAACAAAGAGTCATGGGCGAAATCAGAGGGACAAGCAAGGCCCGAGCCTCTGCAAAACATTTGAAAGCTTTTCATTCCTTGGTAGTTAAGTATGTGGGACGATAATTTTTTTTTTAATTTTAAATAAATGGGTTATTCCTTTACTTTATGGTTACCTCTACGTGGAAAGAATGCACAAACACAAAGGAGCCATACCTTTACTTTAATTTCCCTTACTTTATGCTCAGTTGCATGTGGAAAGAATTAACAAACACAAAACTTTTCCCAATTCAATTATCTTTGCCGCCCTCCCTATATAGAGCCGAACGCAAATGGTAAAAAATAGAAACAAGAACACAAAGGAAAATTGGGCAAAGGCTGAGGGAGAACTGCAGTGATTGATTTATTTTCGATCAAAACAAGGTAACTGTAACCCAAAATTAAAATTTATTTTTTCTAATTGTTTTGGGATGTTGGTTAAGAATTTGATGAATTGTTTTCTTTAATTATGCCATTCTCTCTCTCTCTCTCTCTCTCTCTCTCTCTCTCTCTCTCTCTCTCTCTCTCTCTCTCTCTCTCTCTCTCTCTCTCTCTCTCTCTCTCTCTCTCTCTCATATATGCTAGTTTTGCCTTTATTTCTAATTATTGTTATGGATGATTTTTTTTATCTAATTAATTGGATATATATATTTTACGGGTTTATTTTGATTATATTTGAATATTGATTTATGTTTTATTTTTGGTTATATGTATTTAGAGTAAATTTTTTTATTTAGATCTAATAATTTCATTTTTTTTAATATGTCAATTTTACTTTTATATGTTAGTTTCTTTCTTTTTTTAATATGTCAATTTAGCTTTTCTATGTTAGTTTTGTGGTTTTTATTTTTGAGTATTGGATCAAATTTGTTTCACTAATCCATTAGATATATTTTATGGTTTTTGTTTGGTTTACATGTAAAATTTTATTTTTGATTTTGGTTATTACTTCAGCACATCATCATTTGTATTCAGCTTTAAAACATGAAACAATAAAAAGATTTTAGGTTGAACCATGAAAAAGATAAGAAGAATCGATTCTTTTTTTTTTTTAGAAAAAAGAAAAATATTGATTTTAGGTTTAACTATGAACACAATCTTGCCATAAAAAAATTCAGTAATAGTTGAGTATCACTACTAAGTTGATATATTTATAGTTACCATTGATCAACAATTACAAAAGCTAAATAATAAATTTAATGAGTAGACTACAATTTTTTTTTTGTTGAGCATAGCTTTTAATTCTACAAATACCTAAAAATTATTCAATGCTGAAGATACATGCTTGCTTATTGACAAGATCTACCTTAAGGATTTTTTCTAACAAAGAAAATATTTATTTGAGATTTCAGTTGCAATATTATGAGTTTGAATGTAACATTCTCAATTACTATTAGGAAGATTTGCAAGTTTTATAAATAAAAATATACTTACAATTTCACCAAAATTTCTATGAAATTTTGGCAGAGTTTGCCTTGTAACGGAAGGTTCTAAGTTATCAACTAAACTTGTTTCACATTCCAACATAATTTTATTTACCCGATCCAACCATCCTAGACCATTACCCCCATCAATCATTGTTTTTTAAACAAGTTTATCCATACAAATATATACAACAATTATATACATATATTTACCTAGTACAATGATCCCATATCCTTAAGAAACTGATATTAAATACAATATACATAAATGTTAGAGTTAATTTATGTTTACACGCTAAGCTAATTAATATTCCAGTTCAAAATGTATATTTTGGATCTAGCCTATATAATCAAAAGATGCAATTAAATAATTTACTATAATTGGATTACATTTAAATTCTTCCTTATCCATTCTCCTTATATATTAAAAAAAAAAAAAACTAAAACCGATATGTGAATTACTATAGGTTATGTCTAAAATCACTATGAATTGCCCTATGTTGTTTTTCTTGGAACAACATATTATTTATTTGCCAAGCTTTTATTCCCTGTTTTTTTGCTTCTCTAAGGTAATGCTTTTTAGAAATGATAAAATTATTTCATTTATCATTTTTAATTTGAGCATGTTTCCATTTGTTGTTTCCCTTAATTCATTTTAAATAATATTTGCAATACATGCCCTGTAATTTACACTTCATAGTTCATATATTCATTTGTTAATATTAGCTTTGTTGTTTTTATCATTGCTCCTAATTTTTTTTTTTCATTAATCTTTTGTAGGATAATGGCTCTACCTATAAAAGAGATTAAAAAATACAACTTCTACCCTTCATTACAAGCTAGGGCCTGTCGTGTTTGGATTGCTAAATTTAATGGCCAGCCAAGAAGTTTTAATTGTGTCTTTGTTGATAATCAGGTAAAATGCATTATGAAAATATAACCACTAATGAATCTTATTTTCTATATATTGAAATGTTTGAATAATACATCTCCACTCGTCTCTAAATATTTTCTTTAGCATGACAATTTACCATTTTTTTTAACTTAATCAAAGACATTCTTTGCTTCCCAGATTCCCCATAAAAAACCAAGTTTCCTTTCTTTTTGATTTGTTACTCTAGACTTTGCTATAGTTAAATTCACTCCAAGACCAAGAATTGCTTATTCAATTCCTTGCAAAAACTTTTTCACTATTGAAATTGTTAAAAAAAAATATAACATAGCCAATGATCATGTAAAAACAAGGTATTTTTAACAATGAATGCTTTTTGTATAGAAATATTAACAAAATTATGTGCAATAATCATCTTCTTTTAAAAAATCAAAATGTTGTAGCTAAGCCAATCCTCTTTCATATATTTCACATCCATATATAATTTATAGTGAACTTCGTTCTGTACATGCTTAAAAAACCAGAAAAACCCTTTGCATTGCATTTGCTTTATTATAATCCATAGAAACTTTTATACAAGTTAGACAAGTTTCAGATATTTTATACAACCAAACCAGTCTTTTGGCTTAATGTTCTAGTGGTGCCAATACCTCGCTTCCAAGGTCAAAAAACCCTTCTTTAAATAATTTACAAAACCTTATTACACATTGCATTGAAAATTCTAAACCTCATTGCATATTGCATTTAAAATTCTAATCCATTTGGTTGTTGACATGGTGAACAATTTTTTTTTTTTCATTACAATATTAATCTTCTTTTTATATAGGGTGGAGCCATTCAAGGTTTAGCTAAAACAAGGGATCTCCAAACATTTGCATCAACAATTATCGAAGGAAATCACTATGAAATCGAAAGATTTTATACTTATGAAAACATAGCAGCAAACACAGTTACTGCCCATGATGCTGTAATTGATCTCAAATCTGACACAAAAATTACAGCCATTGAACCTATTCAACCTTATGTTCCTAGATACTACTTCAATTTTATTGACTATGCACATCTTATCACCAAGTCAAAAGGATCCAGAATTCTTACAGGTTTGCCATCTATTTCATTCATTTAGTCTATTATAAAACATTTCTATTATTTAATTCAATTTAACAAGATCACTTAAAAATATTCATTCTTATTTTTTAAGATGTCCTTGGAAGACTAAAAGCATTACAACCACTCGAACAAGTTATGGTTCGTGGACAGATGCTCGAAAATAAAAGAGAATTCATGCTTGAGAACACACAGTAAGTTCAAAAATAAAATGCAATTACTTCACTTTTGTCAAACTTATTGATCAAATTTGTTTTATATTTTCTTTCTAAGTGGTGAGGAGCTTCGCATAACTCTTTGGGGTGATAGTGCCCGAGACTTTGATGAATTTGCTCTTCGCAACCTACCATCTCCAGTCATCATTGCGTTTGCTGGATTTCATGTCACAGAATTTAAAGGTAATTTAAACTTCCATTTAATTTTTTTCTTAAAAAAAATCTTTCAGATTTTTATTGTCATTCTAATCGAACTAATTCCCCTTTCATTTTATTAAAAAATACTTTTTTATTCACAAGGAAAACCAAATCTTAAAGGTACAACTGCCTCTCTTTGGTACTTCAATCCAGACATACCAGAATGCTCAACATATACACAGTTGTAAGTTATCCCAACATCAACCATCTCTCTTATGCTTTACCATTCTCAAATTTTTTCTAACTAATGATTTTTTCACCATCTTTTTGAATCAATTGTGCATTCAGCTTTGCACAAATACATGCCCTGTAATTTACACTTCATAGTTCATATATTCATTTGTTAATATTAGCTTTGTTGTTTTTATCATTGCTCCTAATTTTTTTTTTTCATTAATCTTTTGTAGGATAATGGCTCTACCTATAAAAGAGATTAAAAAATACAACTTCTACCCTTCATTACAAGCTAGGGCCTGTCGTGTTTGGATTGCTAAATTTAATGGCCAGCCAAGAAGTTTTAATTGTGTCTTTGTTGATAATCAGGTAAAATGCATTATGAAAATATAACCACTAATGAATCTTATTTTCTATATATTGAAATGTTTGAATAATACATCTCCACTCGTCTCTAAATATTTTCTTTAGCATGACAATTTACCATTTTTTTTAACTTAATCAAAGACATTCTTTGCTTCCCAGATTCCCCATAAAAAACCAAGTTTCCTTTCTTTTTGATTTGTTACTCTAGACTTTGCTATAGTTAAATTCACTCCAAGACCAAGAATTGCTTATTCAATTCCTTGCAAAAACTTTTTCACTATTGAAATTGTTAAAAAAAAATATAACATAGCCAATGATCATGTAAAAACAAGGTATTTTTAACAATGAATGCTTTTTGTATAGAAATATTAACAAAATTATGTGCAATAATCATCTTCTTTTAAAAAATCAAAATGTTGTAGCTAAGCCAATCCTCTTTCATATATTTCACATCCATATATAATTTATAGTGAACTTCGTTCTGTACATGCTTAAAAAACCAGAAAAACCCTTTGCATTGCATTTGCTTTATTATAATCCATAGAAACTTTTATACAAGTTAGACAAGTTTCAGATATTTTATACAACCAAACCAGTCTTTTGGCTTAATGTTCTAGTGGTGCCAATACCTCGCTTCCAAGGTCAAAAAACCCTTCTTTAAATAATTTACAAAACCTTATTACACATTGCATTGAAAATTCTAAACCTCATTGCATATTGCATTTAAAATTCTAATCCATTTGGTTGTTGACATGGTGAACAATTTTTTTTTTTTCATTACAATATTAATCTTCTTTTTATATAGGGTGGAGCCATTCAAGGTTTAGCTAAAACAAGGGATCTCCAAACATTTGCATCAACAATTATCGAAGGAAATCACTATGAAATCGAAAGATTTTATACTTATGAAAACATAGCAGCAAACACAGTTACTGCCCATGATGCTGTAATTGATCTCAAATCTGACACAAAAATTACAGCCATTGAACCTATTCAACCTTATGTTCCTAGATACTACTTCAATTTTATTGACTATGCACATCTTATCACCAAGTCAAAAGGATCCAGAATTCTTACAGGTTTGCCATCTATTTCATTCATTTAGTCTATTATAAAACATTTCTATTATTTAATTCAATTTAACAAGATCACTTAAAAATATTCATTCTTATTTTTTAAGATGTCCTTGGAAGACTAAAAGCATTACAACCACTCGAACAAGTTATGGTTCGTGGACAGATGCTCGAAAATAAAAGAGAATTCATGCTTGAGAACACACAGTAAGTTCAAAAATAAAATGCAATTACTTCACTTTTGTCAAACTTATTGATCAAATTTGTTTTATATTTTCTTTCTAAGTGGTGAGGAGCTTCGCATAACTCTTTGGGGTGATAGTGCCCGAGACTTTGATGAATTTGCTCTTCGCAACCTACCATCTCCAGTCATCATTGCGTTTGCTGGATTTCATGTCACAGAATTTAAAGGTAATTTAAACTTCCATTTAATTTTTTTCTTAAAAAAAATCTTTCAGATTTTTATTGTCATTCTAATCGAACTAATTCCCCTTTCATTTTATTAAAAAATACTTTTTTATTCACAAGGAAAACCAAATCTTAAAGGTACAACTGCCTCTCTTTGGTACTTCAATCCAGACATACCAGAATGCTCAACATATACACAGTTGTAAGTTATCCCAACATCAACCATCTCTCTTATGCTTTACCATTCTCAAATTTTTTCTAACTAATGATTTTTTCACCATCTTTTTGAATCAATTGTGCATTCAGCTTTGCACAAGTACCTATTGAAATCCAACAAATCCCCCCATCCCCGAATGCTATTTTATCGATAGAGAAACAAATCAAAGAAAATCGAAGAACAATACGTGAGATTCTTTGCATGAATCCTTATGAGCACAAGGTTATTTTTTTCACCCCTCTATTATTAAGTTTCATAACGTGCTTCAGCTTCTTCATATAATTAGTTTTTCAATTTTATTTAACCACACCCGTGTAACATATATTTCCTTTATGTTATAGCATCTGAGATTCACCTGTCAAGCTTTGATTGTTGACTTTGATTTTCCCAATGGTTGGTGGTATCCAAGCTGTCCAAAATGCAACAAAAAACTTAGTGGGGGTGAAAACAATTACACATGCATGGATCATAATGCTATCACCTCTCTTCCAGTTCCATGGTAACTTATTTAATTTCTCAACTACGATAATATTAAGCTGTCAAATAAAAAAAAGGCAAACAATTCATGTTCCTCAGATACATTATCATAAACTCCTTATTAATGAACATGTCATCAATTTTATATCACAGGTTTCGCTTAGAATGCATTGTTACTGATGGAGAAGATGTCGCAAATTTTCTTCTATTTGGGAAAATTGCTGAGAACTTTTTTGGATCATCAGCCCACCATTATGTCTATGATAAAAAATTTATTGATCCCTTAGTTATTCCACCTGCAATGGCAGCAAAGTTAAACAAAAGCATGATTTTTCAGCTTCGTTTTCGTGATTTTAGATCCACCACCAACAGATGTGAGATTATCATTACTAATATCTTTGATGACACCACAAATAAGAACATCCATCCTTTAGAGACACCACCTACAGAAGCTAAATCATCTACTAGATCTGAGACATCTACTCCATTAAGCTCTAAAAAACAAGTTCCTATAGGTCCATGTACTTCACAAAATACTGTGGCACAATTCAGGATTGCTCCTAATTCCTTGGAGACACCATCCCAGAACATATCACCAAACAAGGAAACAAGCCTGAACTGTAAAGCACGACGTGCACTTGATTTTGAAGCTATAGTACAACAAATTAGGCAGGTTTACCTTTCCTCACACATTTCCTTTACAATTTTTTTTTGTCCTTGACACATGCTAAATTAGATGGTTCTTAACCTAATGTTTTTTTGTCATGCATCTCTTTAACTCCTTGATTAAAATAGTCATGAAGATGAGTGTGGCAATGCAATTGAAGCTCAAGGAAACCTGGGAAACATAGATACATCTGATACATTTAATCACTTACTTCTACCTCTAAAAAAACAACGAAAAGCATCCTCATCATCCTTAAAGGTTTGATTTTAAACCTCACATTCTTTCATTGCTTCTTATTATTATTTGTGATGCTATTCCTGCAACTTTTTACTCTTTTTTACATTACAAATCATTATCTAAGGTGTCCAACGTGCCTTCCATGTGTTATTTATTTTTTGATTCTATTTGTCTTTTATTGTTTTACAATTAACTCTTTGTCTTCACTTCAAAACCTATAATAGATGTGCTCTTCTTTTCTTTACATGCTAATTTTTATATCAATATTAATAATTTTCTTTAAAAGCAATGAATTCGTTAAAGATATATGTATATTAACAAGAATATGATATATATATAAAAAAACATAATTATTATGTGCACGCAATATATAGTCAAATAAAGAAGAAACAATTGCAATTATATACGTGCATATGTTACTTAAATTTAAAGGCATGAAAAATGTAGTGAGAATTGCAACATATATGACTGTTTCCTTGGTGGACGCCATAAGACTTGAAATCAATAGGACTTTAAAGAAAGTTTTATAATGGCTATATAAACTGTACATACAATAAGGTGAAAAAAATAAGCATGCTAAATTTTTATTTTCTTGCCTCATCCACACATTTAACTTCATCTACTTCACAAACGCGGACAAAATTTTCAAATTTTTGTGGAGGCTATTTAACATGTCAAAAAAAAAAAAACATTATGTAAAGCATCAAATTATAGCGAAATGTTTTTCTTTTATTGTACAAATTATTTTTCCATGTTATTGTATGTTACGCATGCCTGCAACTTACATCCTTTTTTTTGACATAATTTATTTTATTGTTTTTCCATCACAGGAGAACTAGCAATTTTTCTAATAATGACTTGGATTTGGATTTCTACAACAAGAAGATAACTATTACTTCTGTCATTTTGATATAATTTGCAAACAACACTGTTCTTTTAAGTGCCCAACAATCTGGCAGCTTAATTTGCACTTTTACTATTGTTTATAACTTTATTTATATTATCAAACTTTTTATACTAGACTTGCCTGCAATTCTCTTTATCATTACCTAGCAATCTCTTTTTTTCCCATCGTTGTTATTTTTGTTATAGCAAAAAATATTGCAACTCCATACACAGCAACCTAGAATCGCCCACAGCATAGCGCACACAATCAATCCATCTATTTATCTAGCAATATACTAAAAGTGCCCAGCACCTCGTGGCGCGCCTGGGTTTGCCCAGGTCTGCTGAACATCGCTTGGAGTCTGCAAAACCCCCCATACAAGTTTAATAATATTATTAATATGATAAATATTATTATTTGTATTATATTGTTATTATTTTTATTATAGTTAATATAATAGTTAATATTTTTTTAAAAATATTATTAATCTTGAAAAACAACCATTTGATTTGAAAGATAAAATTATAAATTATTGTTATTATTGTTGTTGTTATTATTATTATTATTATTATTATTATTATTATTATTAGATTTGAAATAAAATATTATTTATCCTTCAAATTAAATATATTATTTAATAATATATTATTTCAAATCTATTTTATTATTATTATGGTTTTTCTTTAGTAGTAATAATATTTTATTTCAAATCTATTAATGATAATAATAATAATAATAATAATAATTATTATTATAATAATAATTATTAAATTTGAAATAAAATATTATTAATACCAAATAAAAACCATAAATTTAGTTTGAAGAATAAAATTATTATTGTTATTGTTATTGTTATCATCATCATCATTAATAAATTTTAAAAAAATATTATTACGCAACCTTGAATTTGACAAACTACCAAGTCCAAGTATCTTGAACTTAATTGCATGCCAAGTCAATGTATAATGGGTTTAACAAGTGTGCTAGATCCACAATATTTTAGACTTCGGTGCCTACCAAGTCTAGCTGGACTTGGTCGCCTGTCAAGTCCAAGAGCCCTTTAAACTTGACCAACAGTCAAGTGCAGGTGCCGTGGACTTGGAATCCAAGTGCACTAGGACTTGGAGTTCAAGTTTAGTGAGTTCAACATGAGTGTTGAACCTATGCTACCTTAGACTTGGTTGCCTGCCAAGTCTAGATACCCTAAATTTGGTTGCTTGTCAAGTTTAGGTACTATAGACTTGGAGTCCAAGTGTAGTGGATCCGGCAAGCGAGCTGGATCCACCTTGCCTTGGATTTGGCCCCTCCAAAGTCCAAGTTCTTAGTCTAGGTGCTTGCTAAGTCCAAGTGTAACTTGGACATGGACACCCACCAAGTCTAGTTATATTGGACTTGACCGCTGCTAAGTCTAAAAGTAGTGGTTCCGGCATTGCAGTCAGACTCAACGCTCCTGGATCTTAGATTTGTTTGATATTTTTATGAGAATAAAAGGTGGGCTTGCGGTGTAGCGTGAGCCACCTAACTAGTATATTGAATAATGTTGATATCAATAAATTATATTGAAATTGTTGGTCTCCTAATTCTAGAAGCGACAAGTTAAATCTTGAATAATGTTGATATCAATAAACTATATTGATATCATTAGTCTCCCGATTCCAGGAGCGATAAGTCAAATCTGGAATAATGTCGATATGGATAAACTATATTGATATCATTAGTCTTCCAATTTCAGGAACGACTAATAAAATCTCTGTTAATGTTAATATCAATAAACTCTATTGATATCATTAGTCTTCAAATCCCAAGAATGACTAACCAAATCTCAATTAATGTCGATATCAATAAACTCTATTAATATCATTAGTCTTCCAATCCCAAGAATGACTAACCAAATCTCAATTAATGTCGATATCAATAAACTCTATCAATATCATTAGTCTTCCAATTCCAAGAATGACCAATCAACTCTCAATTAATGTTGATATCAATAAACTCTATTGATATCATTAGTCTCCTAATTCTAGGAATGACTAATCAAGTTTAGAAAGTGTCGATATCAATAAATTATATTGATATCATTAGTTTTCTAGTTTCAGGAATGACTAATCAAGTTCAGAAAGTACCAATATTAATAAATTATATTAATATCATTAGTCTTTCAATCTTCTAGTCTTTCAGTTTCAGGAATGACTAATCAAGTTTGGATCTCATTCAATTCCTTTTTCTTTTATTTCTTTTTTTTTTATTTCTTTCATCATCTCCAAATCAAATTTCTATCAATATCAAATACAATTATAATAAATTTTCATATTATAATTAAACAATGCCTTAAATAATTATGCTATAGGTTAGGAACCTACCTATAACATGTGATGTCCAAACTCCCTCTCCAAATTGTGGCCTGTTTTGTGAGGCCCAAACCCATATGTACAGGATGGGCTAAGACCCAGCCCAACCTGAATTGTGTGGTCAAGTAGATGCCCTACAAACCCTTTTTCTTCTTCTTCTTCTTTTTTCCTTTTTGTTTTTTTGTTTCCTTAAAGTGAGCTAGACCTAGACCAGGCATACCGGCTGAGCTTAAATCCACTCAATATAATTTGGTTATTGGTCCAGCCTAGTGATCAAATTGATAGCCTCCGCAGAACGTGAATTATTTCACGTTCTGCATGCTTGTTGTAACAATAAACTAAAGAAGATAGGAGAAGGAAAGTTACCTAGGCTGGATAGGGCGTTGCTTGCTGGTAGAGCTTCAGTCGTGGTGTGGTGTAGGTGAGGCTGGTGGCTGAGAAGGAACTATTGTTGCTATGATAAGAGATGAAGACCTCTAGTGCTAGCCGTAATTTGCTGGAGTTGAAGGCGTCAGTCTGATGTTGAAACCAACTTGCCGATGGGTTAATGAGCTGGTTGAGTCCTTGTTGGCCACGAGAGTTTGGACTGCTAAACAAATGCTGAGGGAATATTGCACTATTATTGCTGTGATGATTCTTAATAGGCTCTCTTATCATTTTTTTTTTTGCTGGAACAGGGGAGGTGGTAGTTGTTATTGCAGTGTGTTTTTTTTTTGGACAGTGCATTTAATGGCTCTGTAAAAGGGTCTCCAGCCAGCTTTTTCATGGGAGAAAGGAAGGAGAAAATGAACAGTGGTGCCAAAACAGCACAATTTTGTCCCTTTTAATTGATTCCTTCTTTGTCTGTGATGTAGTTCCTAATCTTTCAATTTTGTTGAATTCAGTTAATTTAAGTTAATTTCTAAAAATTCCTTTCGATTTAGTCCCTTGTCATGTTAGTTTCGACCCTCAATTATCAATGCCTTCTATAATATGGCCTTTGGTCTCAAACTTTTTTAATTTGGTCCTTAATTAAGCCTCAAACTTCTAATTTCCTCAATTCCACCCCCATTTGCAACCTGAATTGGGTCCTCAAATTCACATGCTTTTTGCAAAATAATCCTTGGTCTCTAATTTGATTTTCTTGCAATTTTATTCCTGATTTCACCTAAATGAGTTTGGAAAAATTAAATCTGGTCCTTTAAAATTTTAATCTTCTTAGTTAAGCTCAAATTAAGCTTTCAAACTTATTTTTTCACCAATTAAGTCCCTAATAAAATTAATTTGACCTATTAAAAGCCCATTTAAGTCCTCACACTTAATTAATTCTTTTAGTTTGATCCAAATTAATTATTAAACTTAATTAAACCTTTAATTAAGCTTGTGATTAAAAATTAATTTTTATACAAATTCATTCGATAATCATTTAAACCTTTATTTTTACATTGTCTTTCAATCTTGGGTACAATTGGATTCCTGATGTTGTCCAAAATGTCAGTTTGGTTTCTCAATGTGTTTAAAACCCTTATCAATTTATTCTTACTAAGTTGTTAGTCTTTCATTTTTTTTATTTTTTATTTTTTTATTTTTATTTATTTATTTAATTTTAAAATAAAAAAATAATTTTGAGGGAAA
Organism: Populus alba x Populus glandulosa; assembly: GCA_033617975.1. Classification (NCBI taxonomy): domain Eukaryota; kingdom Viridiplantae; phylum Streptophyta; class Magnoliopsida; order Malpighiales; family Salicaceae; genus Populus; species Populus alba x Populus glandulosa. The sequence continues at coordinate 10,916,625 of CM066161.1, forward strand.
CCCAAAATTGGGTTATGATATATAGGTGAGTTCTAATTTGAATGAAAGTTCAAGTGAGTATCAGTGGATATAAGCCACACTTGTCACCAGAATCTCTTTATCTAATCCTAAAGAGGGATGAGCTCGGGTTCATAGATTTTATTGATTTTTATGAATTGTGTGAAACTTTAAAAAATAAAATTCATGCACATTCAAACCAACATATTAAAATTAATGGATAAATAAAATTAACATATAAAATTAAATAACATAAATGAAATAAAAATAAAAATAAATTCTCAATAATAAATGGAAATAAAGACATTAAAAGAGAAAACATATACACATATGCTTGACCTTAGTCCTTAGTGAAGTCATCATATTGTCACACTTAGCACAATGTTTGAACTTTCAAAATATAAGGGAAATTGGAAAAGAAAAAAAAAAAAAAAGAGAGGAGTTGCCACCTAGTAATTAAAGGAAAATAAGAATTCTAAAATAAACATTGATTTTAGAGATTCATATAAGGGGTTAATTATATTTAAGGAAAGATAGACATCCCTTTATCATATCCTTTCAAACAAAATGTTACCTTTACTATTTGTTTTCTCTTAAATTACATGCATTTAACTGTCTAAATTATTTTTTGATCTTATTTGCAATTTATTTCTATTGTCTTTTGTGAAAAGTTCAACACCCATTTCTAAAAATATGAGACTCGTCGATTAGATCATTTATATATATAAAAATGAAGTCCATACCTAAATACAGAAGACTAATTGATTATACTATTCATAATATTAGATGTTTATCCATAAAAATAGAAGACTTTTCAATTAGGCCATTCAAATTTTTTTTTTTTATGCTTATCCCTGAAAGTAGAAGACTTGTCGATTAGGCCATTTAAAAAATTTGATGTCCATCCTTAAAAATTAGAGACTCGTCAATTAGGCCATTCACAAAATATCTGATGTTTCTTCCTAAAATAGAAGACTCATTGATTAGACCATTAATGAAATTTGATGTTCATTCTTAAAAATAAATGACTTATCAATTAAACCATTCAAAGAATTTGATGTATCCCTAAAAATAAAAGATTTGTCAATTAGACCATTCATAAAAAATGATGTTTGTCCCTAAAAATAAGACTTGCGGACGTAATTTTTATTCTTGTTTGAGAAATAAATATTTACACATTCATGCATTCACAAACAAAATAAAAGCACAATTTTATGAAAATGATGTTGTAGAGCTTAATAGTCTTCATTGAACCTTGTAGATAGGGTTTAATATTACTCTCATCTTCTTTTTTAGCGATGACAAACAATGTTATAGAGCGTTTCTTCATCAAAATGCTCATGCTAAAATGGTATATGAGATACACATATGGATAATCAAAACTAAGGATAAAATTAGGGTTTAAGTTACGGTATCAAGTTTGGGCCATCTCCTAGAAGTTTTTCGGCATAATTTTACATATAACATCAATGTTTTACAATATTAGCTAACCTACTATGAAAATTTTGCAAGTTTTATCTAAGGTTAGTCAAACTATTATAACTATCTATGTTCATTTGAATAAAGATGAAGTCCTTTTGAAAATAAGTATTTTGATAGTGAATAGACCTTTACCTGATTTAGGTCATTTAATTATACCTTTTAGGTTCATACCACTACAAATCTAACTTTCACACAAGCCCACTTTCTATTAGAACTACTCAATAAAGCCTTTGATGAATACGGGCTTGTTTGGAAGTGTGGTTGCGATTGTTTTTCAAAGTATTTTTCATATTGAAATGCATCAAAATGATATATTTTTTATTTTTAAAAAATTATTTTTGAGATCAACGCATCAAAATGATTCAAAGTATACAAAAAATTTAATTTAAAAAAAAATTTAATTTTTTTAAAAACACAGATTGACCCGTGTTTTCCAACAAGCATGAAAAATGATGGTGGCTTATCTTATAGTTATGGATGGATTCTATTTTATCCTCAACCTTTCCTATGTTGCATCTTGAATAACTACTTAGAGAATATTGCCCCTATAGCAACACGAGCTATTTTTACAGGGGCTCTGTGATGCGAACCTCGTGATCACATAGTCATGCAACCCACAATCAAGATTGAGATCTGATCCCGGAAAGCCGAAATAGGTCTAATAGGAGCATGACACAATGGAAACCTGTCCCAAGGCACCAATACTATTGGAATGAGTAGAATGACGCCACGAAGCCAGTTAATCTTTGATAAGTCAGATTCAGTTCGTTCAAGAACTGAAAAATACAAGAATCACTCTCACACGTTAAAACTGAAAAATTCAGAATAATATTAATCAAAGCTGCCAAAATTTTGGCATACATGAGTTTAAATATTTCTTGAAAATTTAACCCTAATAGACCTCTTATGTGGACTTATATGAGGTCCACTTAAAACTGACCCAAAACCCTAAAATGAAAAGCCCATAACCTAATTCAAACAAGCCTTGGACCCTAGCTCAAAAAAAAGTTTTAATTAAGCCCAAACATTAAAGAAAATAATAAAAATAACTAATCTATCATTAAATACCACCAGCCCTTCTTTCCTTGTGTAGCTAGGATGAATAAGGAATCCTTGTAAGAAAAGGATTCTGAAACATTAATGAATCATTGCCACACTTGTAGATTATATTGCAGCTCATTAAAAATCCTTGTGGAACTAGGAAATTCCTAAAACCAGTTGCCACATCCTTGTAGGAAAAGAATCGTAACCAAATAGGAAGTCCACAAGTCAAATGGAAGTAAATAATAAAATTCGTACATCCTCTGTTGACCAGTATTGCGGTGCCTTCCTGAACTCTGATTGCCCTGAATTTTTAACCCAAGGTAGTAAGACATGTTTGGAGAGTCCACATAAAATATTAGCTCGATCCAACGGTCGAATTGAGAATTATGATTGTTGCCGTAAACCTGGACTGTTACGCTTTTTACGCCAAAATCTGAATCTGACATTACCTGGGTCATATAACAGAGCTGAACCTATCATTCCCTCCCTCTTCAAGAAGATTTGCCCTCGAATATTAAATAGGATTAATAGCGACTTCAGTAGCCTCTTGTTTAAGCCTTTGAAATCCCCTCATTATTAACACATTTCTCCAACAACACTGTATAGAAGTAGTCACTGACAAGAATTTCAAATAAGCACGTCGTACTAACCACTTGCGTACATACTTCTAAATGATAACCACAACGACTCTCCTTCATCTTTTAACCTTTTGGCGTTGTACCTCTTTTTCCCATGAAGCTTGAAGATCATAGAATAATCTTCTACACTTGTCAACTTCTCGTTCTAAAACCCCCAAACCATGGCTTAGTTTTTCGCATCATTGATCTACAATACTCCTCTATTCCCTCTCCCTTGGTGAATACATGACACAGATAGGGAAAAAAAACAATGAGAAGATGACGAAAAGAATTGAGTTTATAACAGGAAGAACATTGATTTAGATTCGAGATTACGAATTTGACTTTTGTTTGGACAAGAACTTATCGAAAAAAAACAAACAAATGTGAAAGTGATGAAAATGATTCAAACAACAACCAAATATCAAAATATGATTATAGTATAATGGCAGGAACGAAATCAACAGAAACAAAACAAGTTTTGAAAGATGACACCAAACAGACCTAATACAACAAAACAAGACCCAATTTAGGAACCTAAAGAAACCGATATCCAACTGACCTTGAAATTAATATATAATATTCTGATACTAAAAAAACAGCAAATCAAACTTTATAGGGTGTTATATTATGTCTAGGTACCAAAACCCTTTGTATGATCAGTTTGCGGTAGAATTGAACCTCCAATTAAAACCTCCAGAAGCCGATATCAAAATAAGCCCAAATTTAATATGTGGTGCGGTATAATACATAATACACAGAATATGAAGTTTCAATTGATTCTAAGGTGGTTTGCTTATGGTTATCTAAGAGAAGTGTTTTTGCGGCAGAATTGAACCTCGAATTAAAATCTCAAGCAAACAATATCAAAATAAAACCAAATTTGATATATGATGCGATCGCACCCCTAATAGACTGAACATGAACTTTCAATTGATTCCAAGGTGGTTTTCTTATGGTTCACTAAGAGTAGGGTTTTTGTGGCAGAATTGAACCTCGAATTAAAACCTCCAGCAAACGACATCAGAATAAGCCTAATTTTGAAATATGATGCGATCTCACTCCTAATAGATTGAATATAAAGTTTCAATTGATTCTAAGGTGTTTTTCTTATGGTTCACCAAGATTTGTGTTTCTGTAGTACAAATTTAATGACCCTTCAAATTTCAACTATCCCCCCCTCTCTCTCTTGCTTTTTTTTTTTTTTTTTTAACATACTTGTATGATTAGAGATAGTAACAAGATGAAATATAACCTTTTTTTTTTTGCTTAGATGACACAGACACGAAGAACAAGAAGATGGACGCAAACACTGAAAAACTTAAAGGAACACTAAAAAAAATAAGAAACAACAAAAGGATATGACCTTGTTTCGGAGCCTAGCTCTGATACCAACTAATGTGAACCTCGTGATCACGTGATCACACAACCCACAATCAAGATTGAGATCTGATCCTGGAAAGTCGAAATAGGTCTGATAGGAGCATGATATAATGGAAACCTGTCCCAAGGCACCAATATTATTGGAATGAGTAGAATGACGCCACGAAGCCAGTTAATCTTCGATAAGTCAGATTCAGTTCGTTCAAGAACTGAAAAATGCAAGAATCACTCTCACACATTAAAACTGAAAAATTCAGAATAATATTAATCAAAGCTGCCGAAATTTTAGCTTACATGAGTTTAAATATTTCTTGAAAAGTTAACCCTAATGGACCTCTTATGTAGACTCATATGAGGTCCACTCAAAACTGACCCAAAACCCTAAACTGAAAAGCCCATAACCTAATCCAAACAAGTCTTGGACCCTAGCTCAAAAAAAAGTTTTAATTAAGCCCAAACATTAAAGAAAATAATAAAAATAACTAATCTATCATTAAATATCACCAGCCCTTCTTTCCTTGTGTAGCTAGGATGAATAAGGAATCCTTGTAAGAAAAGGATTCTGAAACATTAATGAATCATCGCCACACTTGTAGATTATATTGCAGCTCATTAAAGATCCTTGTGGAACTAGGAAATTCCCAAAACCAGTTGCCACATCCTTGTAGGAAAAGAATCGTAACCAAATAGGAAGTCCACAAGTCAAATGGAAGTAAATAATAAAATTCGTACATCCTCTATTGACTAGTATTGCGGTGCCTTCCCGAACTCCGATTGCCCTGAATGTTTAATCCAAGGTAGTAAGACATGTCTGGAGAGTCCACATAAAATATTAGCCCGATCCAACAGTCAGATTGAGAATTGTGACTGCTATCGTAAACCTGGACTGTTGTGCTTTTTACGCCAAAATCCGAATTTGACCTTACCTGAGTCATATCACAGGGTTGAACCGTATCACTCTAAGAATAACAACACCCTCTCCAAGTTTTTGCTATGTTATTTTTCCCTTACTTCTCCTCGAAAAGGAGTTGTCTACATATGTTAAAAGGTAGATGTGGTGGTGCTAACAAAGGCACCATATCTACCGTGGAGATGTAAGGCCTTTAACTACTCATGCGTGCTACTCTTGTGTGGCCACAACTAGCATTTTTAGTAGTTGAGTTAGATTTTAGAGATCTTGGTACATTGGTGGAGAATTGGTAGTTAGAAGGGTTGTGACTCTTCCAAGCCTAGGAATTTATTGGTTGTCAACCATGGAAAGAAACAAAAAAAATGTGGAAATACGAGAAAGAAACTAGTTTTTTTTCTTGAAGTTAATTTCTCATAAACGAAACCATTAATGAGGTTTTTGAAAACCTCCAAAATGTTATGATCTTTCTAAGGCTATTATGAATTGAAAGGCGTAGGAGGCCAGGCTTGAATAATTGGAACTCCTACAAAGTAAGTCCTTCTAAAAGATTTGCACCATCTAATTTCTAAGTCAGTTTATGTAGGATATGAGAGCCTTGTGAGGTTGAGCATGTGTATGTTTAGTTGTGGAGTATTTAGGTTTGAGAAAGATGAAGAAGATGGAGTTTTTTTCCCCTCTTGAAGATGATCCTTTACCTTGGATTCTAGGACGTAGGTGTGTTGTCACCTATAATATTCCTATAATATTGGAATGAAGGTCTAAAAGTGTGTTCGGCAGTGTGGTAGCGGTTGCTTTTTAAATAGCTTTTTGTGTTAAAATACATGCCAATGATATTTTTTTTATTTTTTAAAAATTATTTTTGACATCAGCACATCAAAACGATCCAAAAAGTACAAACCGCACTCAATTTAACAAAAAAAAAAATTAAAATTTAATGAAACGCAGGTTGAAACGCAAAGCCAAACGATGTCTAAAATGGCAAGGGGTCACTACAAAAGCAATCCCAGTTTTGACTTGAATAATTGAAAAATAAAATAAAATTCACAACAGGAAAAACCCAATAGACTGAATTCATTCATTTATTACATGAGTGGAAAGAATGGATTAACATGAAATCAATACTCCCTCAAATCAAATCAAATGTAGTTCATTACAAAAGGAAAAATAAAGTAAATGGGAAACGTCCGGCTGGTAAAGACGAAGCAAGAACAGTTTCATTAGCCTGTGATTTGTCTTTATTCAGGCCCACCATGCTTCTTCATCCAGGAAATTCGGTGTCCACTGGCATGCATTGAATGGGAATTTGGTGGGATTTGAAAATTTTGAAATGAAAGCGCGGCAACCTGGGGGACTCCACCCCATGAAAACTGGCAGGGGTAGATGGGTTGAGGGATTTATGTATTATTGCTTGCTTCTCTCACACTTTTCTCTTTGTCTCCATTTTCTAATCCCTTCTCTCCTCTATCTCTCCCTCTAAAGGCAAAGAAAATAGAGGCCCAGAAAAACCCTTTTCAGTTAGTCAAAGGGATTTGTTAAAATCAAGGCCACATCCATCGCTCCATTCTTATCATCTTTCTTTTGCTTTTTTCTTTTTCTTTTCTTGCAGTCAGTCAGTCCAAGATCTTGAATTCTTCCCACCGAGGTCAGTGAACTGCTATGTCCCTTTTAACTTGCATCTTCTTTTTTTATATGCATATATTCTCTGTAAGAGATGCTAGCAACGATACCTTGAATTCATGGATGAACTTACCTGATTTATTGATGTTATTCAAAGCATGATTTCGATATCATTTACGGTTTCCGATTTCTGTTTTATCTGAATTTTAAAACAGGGATTTGTTTTTTTATTTTTTTTTTTTATTTTTTTAGTAAAGGTTAAAACCGACAGCTCTATAACAACTTCTGGACTGAACTTAGTGGCAAGGCTTTGCCGCATGTTTTCTTGCAGTCTTAAGAGTAGTTTTTTTGACAACACTGTTTGAGTTTGATGGCCAAGAAACACCTGAAGGGCCTATTTCATTTGTTTTAGACAGATCAGTACCAGTAGGTAGAGGGTGGGTTTCGCAAATTGTAGTTCAGGTACTCTGTTTCTTGTTAGCAAGATTACAGATCAGCCCGCTTTTGACCTGGTTAGTGTTATGTCCTGCCAGTCTAGGATGAGCTTTGAAAGTGATAAAGCATTGGTTGGAGTGGAAAGAAATGGTAGAGAGAAATGGAAGACCTAATTGTTTGCCCATTTAGTAAAAATGAAAAACAACTTGGAACTTCTTGTTGTAGTTCAATTGATCTTCCACAGCATGTTTGGTTTTTCTTCTTGTTTCCAACTCTGAAAAATAACATAAACCTAATTTACTCTGGAGTTTGAATTATTATTCTTTTAATTAATTTGAAGTTCAATTCTTTTTATTGGTCTGATTATATCGTTGTTGTTTTCAATTTTGATTCGCAACGTCTTTTTTCTTCCCAAATGTGACTGTTTTTTTTAGCTCTCTCGTGCTACCAATTTAAGTGGCCGATTCAGAACCATCTATCTTATCAACCTTTTTTTAGAATTTGTAAGAGATTCGGCATTTCTGTGAGTGCAACTGCATTACATAAATCACAATGGAGCCTTATATTGAAGTGCACTAACCTGTTTCAATTGCTTATGAGCCTATTATGTTCCTTGATCATCCAATATGTTCTTGATTCACACACTAGTTGACTTCCAATACTCATTTGCTTGGATGAAATTGGACAAGGTTTTGTTTAATTTATTGGGATTTTAATGGTAAAGATGTTGATGACAGAGATGGAGCGGAGTGTCAAACAAATGCTGAAACTGATTGAAGAAGATGGTGTATCTCTTGCAAAGAAGGCTGAAATGTGTAGGCAGACCAGGCCAGATTTGATTTCAAAAATTAAGGAATTCAACAGCATGCAACAATCATTGGCTGAGTGCTATGAGTACGTGACAGCTGAATTATCCGATAGCATACCATCAGAGTTCGATGTGCAGGGTGTTGACAATTCTGAATCAGGCCATGGCCATGAATCTCCTCTGCTGACTCCCGATCAGAAGCTGGGTTTTCACAAGGCTAGTAATCGAGCACCTTCTGTCAGCTCCCATGGTGCTAGCTCTGATCTTTCATTAAAGGAAGGATCTGAATCATTCTCATTTTCATCATCATTATCATCAGATTCTGAATCAGAATCTTTCAATTCTTCTGGGAATGCCTACTATAGCCTCCCAGTGAACACTGATCGTAGTGAATTGCACAAGAAGATTATTGTTATGGGGACTGAGCTCTCAAGTATGGAAGAGAAGCTCCGGATGCATGAAGAAGAAAATAGAGATATCCTGCTGAACGGAGAGGAAAATAGAAATTATGAAGAACTACTGAGTAGAATAAGCGGCTATGAAGAAGAGCTGAGGCTTACAAAGGTGAAACTCCAGCTATCAGAAGACGACGTTACCAGGTTGAAAATCGAGCTTGAGAAGAGTGTGTTTTTTAGGGATCTTTCAGGGACTTTGCAAGCTCAGCTTGAACTGGCACTTAAAGACATCCAGATGAGGGAGGATGATCTTCAAGTGGAAAGAAAAAGGGTATTGGAGCTGCAAAAGAAAGTAGCTGAAGGTTCAGATGAATTGCAAGGTCAGGTTAAGGTGGCTGAAGAAGAAATAACAATGCTGAATGCCAAACTCAATACAGAGAGCAGGCGCGTTCTAGACTTGCAGGAGAGGATCACATCCTACAAAAGTGATCTATCTGATCATGATCATGAAATCAAGGCATTAAAAGATGCACAGGAAAATCTCTCTGTGGAGAAGGCACACCTGCAATCTGAGATACTTGACCTGTCCGAGAAACAGAACATGTTGGAGGTAAAACTGAGAGAATGGGATCTACAAGGAAAATTCATGGAGGATAAACTGAGGCAATGTGAGGCTGAGAAAATGCAAATGAAAAATTTGCACGATGCCCAGGGGATTGCTTTGCAAGGGGAGATCAGTCAGTTGAAGGTGGAACTAGTTGACAGAGGTGGGCATGTGGAAGTTCTGAACAAAAACATTGACAGCCTCAAGTCTAAATACGATATGCTCATGGCTGAGAAAGACGGGATGAGTGCTAAAGTAAACACACTCATTGCAGATGTGAATTCCCGAGACAATCAAATAAGGCAAATGGAGGGGCATCTGCAACAGTTGCATACCGAACATGAAAAATTGATTGCTGGGTCTCAAAGTTCACGGAAGCTAGTTGACGAGTTAAGATTGAAAGTGGTGGAGCTGGAGAAGGAGGTGGACGGGCAGAGAGTTGAGCTTTCAGCTGTGGCTGAGGAGAAAAGGGCGGCAATTCGACAACTATGCTTCTCTCTGGAGCATTATAGGAGTGGCTATAAAGAACTTCGTGAAGCTTTTCTTGGGCACAAACGGCATTCAGTCAGGGCTTCATAATCCTATTACTGGTCCAGTACTGTTTTCATTGCTCAACTATGTCATGCATTACCCCCTTGTGGTCTTGCACCTGTTCATGTAAACTTTATTTCCTGTTTTTGAACTCTCGCTTGAAAGCTCTGGACATCATATTTTTGGTATTTTGGCTCATGATTGATCTTATTTTGATGGTTATGGAGAATGCTTAGACAACATTGGATTCGATAATGCGGATTCGATTCTGGACACCATTGGAACTGTGGCAGGACATGAGCAAGTTTCTGCTTGGTTTTTGTTCTGAAAAAAATTGAATCAGATACAGAAAGGTTTCGCTACCACCGAATGTTCGTGATCATAATCAGGATCATGACCATTAGAGGTCTGCAAATGTGCAAACTGTGAAGCAAGGGAAACTGATTTATAATCATTCAAATGCATTTTGATCTCACATTAATCTTTATGCATGCACTTAAAAAAAAAAAAGACGTAAAGGTGAAATATATTACGGCTCAATTTTTAATTCATTGGAATAGCGTAATTATGATACTATCCTTAAACCAAAAAAAAAAAAAAAATCTTTAAACCAAAAAATAAAAAATAAAATCTTTGAACTAGATGATCTTTTTATCATGGTACAATTATTTCTTAAATTATGTGGGGTTAGATTGCTAATTTCAGTTTATTTTATATAGTAAAGTTACTAATTTATATCTAGAATAAAATAATATACTACCTCCTACTTAGGGACATTTTTGTATTTTTATCTTTTTAGAATAATATAATTATTTTCATGTCCTTAAAGACAAAACCAACAAAACTCACATATGGGCTTTTTTGTCATTTTATATTGTTTTTATTGTAAATTCCAAGAATACTCAAGGACATTGATGTAAATTATATTTATTAAATATAATTAAAAAACCAAGTTGGCGCGTGTTGAGCATATACAAGCGATGACCCCCACATCATTTGGGCGGTGTAGTGAGGGGTCATTTGATGACCCAATACCGCTTTTAGTTGTGACTTTTTAAAGGATACTGACGCCTTCAACTTAATGAGACAATGAATGTTCCAAGATTTATAGTGGTTTGGTGTTGACGGCCATTTCTTTCTCCTTTCTTTTCTCTCTTCACTTAGATTTTCATGCCAATCTTTTAAAAATTCAATAACAACACTTTAATTTGTTGGGTTTTTAGATTTAGTTCATTTTCCTTTTATTATGAGGTTTGCTTTTTTTATTTTGAATAATTTATAGAATTTGATCCTCATTTTTTTTATTATTTCTTTAAAATAAGTTCTTAAATTTATTTTGTTTTACGATTTTACCCTCCTTTGCTTTTTTTCTTATCAAATTTAATCCATTTTTTTATTACCAATTTTTTATTTTAAGTCATAAATGATTTTATTTTACGATTTTACCCTTTCTTTTTTTCCCTATCAAATTTATTTCTTATTATTTTTATTATTATTATTATTTTGCTTTGACAAGTTTTTAAAATTGATATTTGTAAACTGACTCATAATAAACTTCTTGATTGGATTGGAATTCAGGATTTCAAGGATTATGAATTTTTAAAATTTAATCAGGTTTGAGATATTTTCCCGAGTTTACTTGATTTTTACAAACGTTTTTTAATTTCTCTCATGTTTTTTTTTTTTATACTTTTCTGCGGTTCCTTTTATTAGGTTAACATTCAGTTGATTAATAATACAAATAAGCTTAAATATAATTTTTTTTCTAATCTAGTTTATAATAAACGCAATCGTCTGCTTTTTGTTTAAGAAATGCCCTGAAGTGACCAGCGTTTTAGAGTATCCAAGAATCAACTCAGCATTCTTTTCTTTTAGTGCAGTACCAGATAATTAATTGCCACCCGCAAGAAATGGCAAAAACTTACTGGTGCTGCCACAGGCGGAGGCATGGCAAAGGTTAAGGTGGGCTTTAGCCTAGGTTAAGATTTTATCAATATTTTTTTATTAGTTTTATGTAAAAAAAATTTATAATTTTCAATTAAGTTATCAAAAAATTCTGAAAATTTACGTGGAGCCTTCTAATATGATACTTTAACTTGGATTAAAATTTCATAATTTTTGGAGAAATTTAGAAATTTGATGAAAAATCACAATTTGATCAGTTTTACGTTATTAGATGTAATTTTCAATCCGACCATCAGATCGAGTTGAAATTTTATGATGGATCTTAAAATATATTGAATAAAATCTAGTTAAGAGATTATGATGAACAGAGCTTGGTAGTGCTAATAAAAAAAAAACCGTCAAATAAAAACAAAATGACTCATTAAAAGTAAAATGATTATTTGCCATTAAAAAAATAAAACAAATCAGCTTCTCCTTCCTTTTATATGTTGCCGATTGAGCAGAAGCATAATAGAAAAAAAAAAAAAGGCGAGAGAGATAAAAAAAAGTAAGAGAAAAACATTAAAAAAATTCCAAGGAAAAAAATAAAAAATGAAAGAATAACATTGTAAACTTACAAAGTCTAACTTATAAAACATTAATATAGAGAAGAATGAAGTGAAGGAAGAAGAAATTAAAAGAGGGAAAAAATTTAATTACTTTGTTTTCTAGTTGACATGAAATTGTTATTTTATCCCGGTTGAGGGGTTATTACAATATTGATTCAGATTCGAGTATAGATAAATTATATTTCACAAAACATCGAAGGGTGTAACTTTAATAGTGAGTTTATTTTTAATTTTGCTTTAATTTTATGTACTTTCAAACTTATTTTTTAATATTTTGGATAGTGTATTTGAATTACAACTTTACTATTAATTTCAAAAATTCATGTACATGAGTTACTAATTAATTTTTAAAAATATTTATATATTTATTTAATAGCCCAGGATAAAAAAAATTCCTGGCTCCGCCCTTGGGTGCTGCCCTGTAAACCATGAACCCCGTTTCTTTTCTTCATACTGGAGTCTCCCCCGCACACTGAAAACTATTACTATAATCGTAGTGGTGCTGCCACCTGCCACCTGCTAGCTGCCAGCTGCCGAGCCAACAGTTGCGAGTTGACGTTATGAAACGTTGAGAAGTGAACCTTTCCTTTCGGTTAGCAGAAAATTTCAAGTGAAGCCACATTTCAACGGTATGGCCGCGTCTACACTCACCCACCACCACCACCACCTCGGGCGTAAAAGGTGGTTCTAATTAACCACATCCAGTCGTCCAGATGGGCCTCCACCACCATATGGCGTTGGTTTCTCTTTATTATTATTATACGGTAAAGGTCTATCTGTTTCCTGGACAGTAAGGTGCCACCTGGCATGCACTGGCCTTGTGGTTACCCAGTCAACCTTTGGCTTTTCTTCCCATTTCCCCTGTTGCCCGTTGACATGGAAACACCGAGTCACCAGCTCAGTTGCTTGGAATCTTGATGAGGTATTTTCCATCCAATATTGACATCTAGATCTCTGTAATGATAACCCTAAAGTCATTTGATAACCATCGATGGTTGCTGCTGTAAGAAGATAAAAATGCATTGTTTTTCAATATAGTTAAATTATTAATTATATCCTTTGTAGTGGGAGACGTAGAAAGATTTCTTGATGGAGGGTATTGTTCTTGCCTCTAGCAAGTACTAATAAACGAAACTACAATTATACAATGTTCTTGGTGTTCGTGGCTAACTAATTAATGGCAGCCTCCCATAAAAATTGAGCAATAACATGGAAAATAACTAATTGGATTTGGCCCTTGACTTCTTGATTGAGATTGCTTGGACTCCACGAAGGTGTTTTTCAAGGGCATAATTATTCTAGAGAGTGTCCAACTTATTTTATTAGCATAAATAATAATGAGTAGTTTGATTATAATGTCATAATTTTTATGAAAAAATTGTATTTTGAGAGCTCTATTTATTGATTTATGTTACTTATTTACTTGATTAAAAAGGATTTTTATAGACATGTGAGCGATTTATAAACTAAAACAATATTTCAGGGTTCTATAAATTTAGAATCACCACCAGTTGTTTGACTTGCTTTACCTTTTAGTATTTATTTGTTTTATTTTCTTGCTTTTTTTTTTATTAATGTGGTGGGGCAATCTTATTGGGTTTTGACTTGCATGTCATCTCAATTTTTGATTTTCTTAGGCTCTTTTGTATTTTTGGATTTATCAAAACATTCTATTAACATTTGATTTCCTATTTGCTCTCAGTATGGGGTGCGATCTTACTTCGGGTTTTCATGAAAAAAATCTCTTTTAGGCTTAAGGGGGACTTATTTGTTTTTAAACGCGAAATGGATAACAAAGATAAACTTCCATTATTTTAAACATTAATAGTTAAGAACGTTAAATTTGAACCTCGTCTACTTATTAATTCAACACTTCTATTTTGGAAATCAATCAATCATATTTTTATTTTTAAATGCCATATGAATTCTAGTATCTTCACCTCGATACTCTTAAATCCAACATTCTCCATTTTGAAAGCCAATTTAGTCCGATATTCTTTTCTAAATACCATAAAAATATTAGTATCCTCTCTATCATACTTTTTTCAATTTGGCATTCCCCATTTTCAAAGCCAATCCAATTTGGTATTCTTTCTTGAATACCATAAAAATATCAGTATTTGTTCAAGATACTTTCAAATCTAACATTCTTTATTTTGACAGCCAATCCAATATGATATTCTCTCTTGAATATGGTTGGAAATAAGATCTTTCTTGCCATTACTAACCTACATTTCTTCAATCAATCAAGATAAATGCAAATGTACTTCAATGCTGACTTCCATCTAGTTTCAATGCTTGATTTTACGGATGTGTTTCCTATTATGGTTGTTGTTGCTCATAATGAGGAATATCTAGTTGAAGAGTCCAAGTTAGATATCTAAGCCTCTTTCCCCTATTTCCTATTACTTATGTACACAAACCAGTCTAATGAAGTTTATCTGTGTAACATTTTTTTTGTTTTATTTTATAAATTCATACTTCATTAAAAAGATAAGATTCAACCCTAAAACATACAAAAACAATAAAGTTTTAAATATGTACAAAAAAGGTAATATGATTGGATTTGCAAGGTTCAAGACTCTCGTTTCCCAATAGTTAACTATGTTATATTTACCATTCTTATCTTCAAATGATAACCACTCGTTCTCAATTAGGATGTTAACCTGATTCTTGAATCATTGACAATGATGAACCTGAAATTTACCAAGCATACAATAATCAGCATCATAATTTATTATTATTATTATTATTATTATTATTATTATTATTAATGATCTTTATATTTTATAAGAAATAATCAAACTTGCAATTCTAACCCAATTAATTGACAATCTATTCAATGATCCATTTTTAGTCCGATGATCATATCTCATTGTCGAATTGTTAAAAATTCTTTTTAAAAATTTTGTTTCTTAACATAACAAATTGACCAGGAATTTATCAAACAAAATTTTCTAATTAAAATTATACAAGCTTGGTGTTTCCCTCACTATTAATAATTTATAATTTCCACGAATAAATACTCATTAATTTGACACTTCTATTTTGAAAATCAATCAATCATATTCCCATTTTTGAATACCATATGAATTCTAGTATGTTTACTTCGATACTCTGAAATCCAACATCTCCATTTTGAAAGCCAATTAAGTCTGATATTCTTTATAAAAGATATTAGTATCCTTTCTATGATACTTTTTCAATCTAGTATTCTCTATTTTCTTTGAATTGTTTGAATTTACTATGGATTTGTATTTGATTTCATGCAATTTATCATGAAATTATTAATTAGATTTGATATCATGAATTATGTTTAATTTTAATGAATTATAAATTGCATTAAATTTTGAGAATTGTTTTAGAATTTGCTATGAATTTTGAAAATTAAGGTTGAGTTAATGCAATTTAGTTAAAACTATATTCAATTGACCATAATCAAATTTATTTCTTTTTTAACAGAATATCTCATAACATCTTTATGTTATATTATTATGGTGGGATTATTATTCTTGATGTGAACAATAGTATCATACAATGGAACTACAATTCATAAATGTGATAGGTAAAAATAATTGAGATTTGTGTTTCGAGTGGTAAGTCTGAAGCTAGTTGTGATTATAAAATGTGAGAATTTATTGCATTTAATGATTATGGTTATTTGCAGGTATTTTTAAATTGGATAAAATTTTGGGTAGAGCTCTTAAATAGGAAAAACTATGTTGAAATTTTGTGAAAATTGGAAAATTTCTTACTTTATAAAATCATTAACTAAATTTAATGTAAGATTAATAAACTAAATAACCATTGAAATTAGATTTGTTATGTTATTCAATGATAAATGCCATAAGAACCCTTCTTGTTAGATTTAGATGCAATATTATTTTGTTGTTGAATTTTCAAGGGATGGATGATACTGGAATTTAACTAATGTTGCAATCCTGAATAGTAAAATTTAACCAATATTGCGGTGTAGAATCATAACATTTGATAAATATCTTGTTTTTCAATAGCAATTTATATTTGTTACTGCTTTTAAATACAATATTAATTATTTGTCATAATTTTAAACTATACATCTTTGCTCATTTGTTTTTATTTTTTTTGTTAATATATTAACTCACCAAATCATTTTAGACAGTATGCTAATAACCTAATATCTCCCTTTTCTAGCTTACTATTATTTTGTGAGTGGTAAAAAATAAAAAATTTCACTTTGCCCATCACGTGAAGATAAGAGTCAAGTGATCGGTAAAATATCACTTTACCCATCGTGCGAAGATAAGACTTGAGATTGGAGTGATTGGACAAAACAACTGTGGTAGTTTATCTTCTTTTCGATCCATTATTAAATTTATTACACGTGCCCGACCAAAAAGAGATAATAGCATAAATGCCCCTGCTCCATTTTGCCTTGCTGGACTGTACTGTTCTGTCCTTCTTTATTTTTAAAACTCATCTCATCTCATCTTTAGTTATTTTGTTTGATCCGATAATCTGCCGGTACATCCTCTTCACACAACACCCTCCGATCATTAACCAAAAAAAAAAAAAAAACGTCAGATTAGTTAATTTTTTTATTTTGTTTATTTAGCTTTTTTTTTAATAAAGGTTTTTATTAAATTATTTTTTTATATATTTAGTTTTTTTAGATATTATTCTTATTCATCCATATTTTTTATGTTATATATATATATATATATATATATATATATAAAACACTATTTTTTAAAATAAAAAAATATTTATTCTTAGATGATATTTCTTATATATGCAAAGCTATCTAATTTTTTTTTTATATATATAAACTCTATTTTTAAAATAAAAAATATTTAATTTTAAATGATATTTATAATATATACAACCTTGCATATATTTTTTTTATATATAATCAATCAATTTAAGTATACACTACTAGATTTAACAAATTCATCAACATAAATTTATGTTATCACGAAATTAATAGTATTGGTTAACCATAAAACTTTTCTCCTGTTGTAAAACCAGGAACCATGTAGATGATCATCACAATTATACTTGTTCAACAATAGCCTATTCATCAACTTCACATTAAATATGCATTTATGTATGGTGTCATCATGAATGGTGTATATGTATTTATAAAACAATCACATGGAATGGCTGATATACATCATCCAAAGCATGTATGTAAACTTCAACAAGCTTTATATGGACTTAAACAAGCATGCTGTGCTTGGTTTGATCTATTTAGTATTATTTTTTTTAAATATAATTTTTGTTTTGTAATCTAATTAATCAAATTTTGCTCATTTTCTACTTTTATCATGGTTCACTCATTCTTTTCATTTATACTGATAATAATCCTTTTACAAGTTTTATTATAACACTTGTTATAATTTTTATTAAATTTCTAAGATGTGAATTTGTAATGAAGGATTTGGGATTGATTCATCATTTCTTTGGTGTTGATATCTCATAAACAACAAGTGGTCTTCACTTGTCATAGTCCCACTATGCTTTTATCAAACTTAAACATGCCAACATGGTAGATTCTAATCCTATGGATACATCTCTTGAAGCAAAGATAATAACTTTATCACATGACACATCTCTAGAGTTATCTTTTGGGACTTGTTGGTTCCTTACAATACTTTACAATTACACACCTAGACCTTTATGACAATGTTAACCTTTATGATAATATTAATTTTCTGTTGCAATTCATGCACGCTTCAGATACTACAGACTTAAAAATGATGTATCATATTATATGTTATGTTAATTGCACTATCAACTCAGGTCTACATTTCTCTTTCCATACTGCATTGGATTTTCTTGATTTTTCAAATGCAAATTTGAAAAGATATTCCACAACTAGACACTCCATTATTAGATTTCATGTTTTCCTTGGAAACAATCTTATTTCTTATTGTACAAAAAAGCAACATACAATTTCTCACTCCAACACTAAAACTAAGTACCGTTTTATGACCGATACCATATCTGAGGTGATATGGATAACTTTCATCCTCAAAAACCTTCATTTTCTAGTACAATCACCACCAATACTCTACCATGATTATCTTAATGCTTTCCATATGATAGTCAATCTAGTTTTTCGTGCTCGTAGTAAATATATTGAATTGGATTGCTATTTTGTGCAAGAACAAGTTGTTATTGGACAGCTTGTCACAGAACATGTTTCCACTAATAATGAAGTTGTTGACCTTCTCACTAAACCAACGTGAAAAAACATCCTCTTGTTTATTTTCAAACCAAACTCTACCTCCATCCTAGACATAGTTTGCAGGAGGGTGTTAACATAACACGCTCCAATCATGCCAGCTATTGTGTGAAGCAATAGAGTAATAAGATTCATAGAGTAATAAGGCAAAAGATTCACAAATATTGCCTATAGTGAGAAATGTATTTAGGTGATAAAGGTGTTTCAACAACAATAAATTCTAGCCAAAATGAGAAAATAACAACTATACAGTACAAAAATATTGGATCAAGATCAAGCAAATCATCCTTTGAATACTGTATAGAGACAACTTTAAGTCCTAATTTATTCGAAACAAGATTTTCAAATAAATGGAAAGAATTCTGCCCTACGCTTTCTTATGGAATGATGGTTTACAGCCAATTGTATATAAAAAGAACGTGAGCCTACCTACTACTATTGCTTGAGTGTTGCTCAGGATTCTCTAACAATAGAATAAACAAAGAATTTTCCCTCCTGCGATTTCAAAGTCTATTTGTTTCCAGTTTTTTCATGTGATCCCTCCTCCTAAGCAAGCTCCAGCTTTCTTTTTTGCGTTTTTAAAATCTCTTATAAACTCTATGACATCCTTTGATTTCGATTTTGTCAGGCTCCTACTTCTTCCCTGTTTGTCAAACGCATTTATTAGTTAATTAATCTCCTCTGTCCTCTCTTCGTTTTGTTTTTTCTTAGCCGGAGGAAACATCACCGGCCCGGACAGAATCTCTCGAAAATATATCTTTGATTTTCTTCATTTGATAAAATATAGATGTCTTGTTCATAGCACAGTAAGAAAAGTTTATATGGGCAAAAACCATGCAGAGAGCCTACAAGACCGAATTATTGCCATTAATAATGCCGTGAGTCCTGACCATTTCAGAATCTGTTGCTTTTATCCAATATATTTGCCATTGTCAATATCATTAGTGGCATCCAGATGATATATATAATTAATGGGTGGTGGTGGTTGACATTTTCTATTATTAAATAGCAGATGACAAATTAAAAAAGGAAATAACCCGACCCGGTTGAGAAAACGACAGCTTACCTACAATATCTGTTCCTAATTTTGAATGGAATAAATTGGTTTTTCTAATTATATGTATCAGTAGGACATTAACATTGTATTTGATTTTGTTTTCGATTTAACCATTTTGGATTGAATTGAGTTTTATAATTTATTTATTTATTTATTTTATATGATATTATCATGGTTTTATAATTCGAGTTATGGGTTAGACCATTTAAATTCAGTTTTTTTTATCTATTTTTTAGTTGAATTTTTTAAATTTTATTTTGGTTTGTATTTTATAAGGTTATTCTGGTTTTATGACTCAGGTTAGGTTTTGATCAGTTGACTCGGGTTAACTTGCATGCTTTTTTGTGTCTTTATTTTTTTAATTTCACTATTTAATATTGAGATAATTTGTTTTATTTTTTTTATATGAAATTATCTCATTCTTATAATTTACGTTTGGTAGGTTAACCCAACTCGATTTATTTTTTAAGTTGGATTTTATTTTCAAGTCCATCATTCAATATTATAAGTTATTAAGAATTGAGCTTAATTAAAAAAATATTTTTTTTTCTATAGGTTTATTATAGTTTTCAGACCTAAATAACAAATTTAAAATATTAATCCAAGTTGATCAAATATATTATTATTTTAATATTTTTAAAAAATATTATTTAATTTTTTAAATTAAACTATATTTTTATAGGCTGTTAATATTATCTTTAAATTTATTAAATTAACCAGATGATATCAAGTTAAATATTATATAATTTAAATTTTTTACATTAAAAAAAACTGATATAACAGATCTAATAGCATCTCCAATGGAGAAGCTAAATGGAAAGTCAAAAATAAAAAACTAATATTTTAGTTTTTCTTTGTTTATTTTGCACACTCCAAGGGGAAAGCCAAATAAAATGCTAAAATGCTTTTTCTTTCTTACAAATATTATACCTACATATCTCTTCAAAGAGCCAAAACCAACAAAGTGGGGCCACTAAAAATATAAACCAATTAAATATAACCATGTGGAAAAAAAATAACATAAACTTATTAAAAAAATAATAAAATACTTATTTCTTCCACTTTAATATAAATGGCTTTTCAAATATATTTTTTATTGAAATAGATATGATAAAAAAAGTTATATTTATACTATTTAAAATATTATTTTATTAATTTAACTTTTTAAATTAACATTTTACATTGAAGATGGTATACCATGCAGCATGAAAATAATATAATCTATTACCGATCTGAACAGAATGAAGAAAAAAAAAAAACAAATTGTTTTGACATTATTCGATGGCTCGCCTTCCGATGAGAATTTAGATTTCAGCAGCTATTTTAAATTTTTAACCACTACTGCTAGGCTTTCTTTTAGCTTTAAGGTACACGTTGCTCAAACCCTAGCCTACTCTAGTCCTCCGATGAGACCACACATGACACACCACTGTTGAATTTAGACCCATTGGTAGGCTTTTCTAGCTTATTATTTCCTAATCATAACTGAATGATTAAGGTAAAAATAAAAAATAAATCCCATATTCCTCGTGGGCATGCGCCAAACAATCAACAAAAGTATTTGCATTTGGAGTGTATTTTGAAATTAATTACAGGTACAAGAACAAGTTTTTAGAAACTAGTACAGTTTTAATTTAATTTTTTTTTTGTGGGAAAAGTAGCATTATTCAATGGGTTAAGTTGTTAAAAGAAATAAAATTTATTTATGTTTAATATTAAGTTGTGCTGTATAGTTTTTTGAGGTTACATGCAACCTCCAAAGGAAAAATTATGGAGACCCCTCCTTCATATACCAATAGATATAACAATTAGGCACACAAATTCAAACATGGAGCATAGATAAGGAAATATATATTTTTTTGTTAATTATTTGCTTTTTGTTGCTATTGATAATGGACAAAAAGGATACTTTTTTTATGATAGTATATAAATTAGAATTTGACATACTGCGTGAAAGGTGTGAATAAATATTATAATATAATTAATTATAATTATGAGATAAACTAAAAAAGATGGTTGTTTTATTGTACACCCTCTCCTAGTTATTATAGAGATAGAAAAAAATAGAAGTATTATGGATTGCGCTTTGTATTTACAATGGGATAAAAAATATACATTTTGATCCCTTAGTTTTAGGTGTTTATGTTTTCATTATAGAACTTTATTTTTTTTTATTTTTTAGTTCTTTAATGTTGAAAGAGGAGAGAGAAATTACCAAGAAATGAATAAATATTTTCTAGCTACAAAAAAAATTGACCTTACTATCGATTGGTTCTTCATGGAGGGGGGTCTCAATAAAAGGTTGTTTGGGCCTTTAATCTTGTTGAAAAATGTATATCAGAATCCCTAAATCTTGTTTTAATTTGGTTTAATTTTAATTTTTGAGACTAATTAGAGGGTGTTTTAGAGTTGCAAATTCAATTATTGTGGTTTTTAAGAATTTTTTTAGGTGTTCTTACATAAAAGTGGGTTGAAATTTGAGTCTAAAATACTTGGACCTTGAATTTTTAGGTCAAAATTTGTTGTAGTAGATGATACGATTATTTGCCTAGATAGATAATAGGTCATATATTTTCTCTCTTTTTTTTTTCAAAAAAAAAGGAGCATCAGCCTAGCCTTCTAGTCCAAGCACATAGGATTTTTTTTAATAGGTTAGGCACATCAAATTGGCCTTCCAAACCCAAAAGATCTTGGCTTTTTTAAATGACCAAACATGTGGCTTGACTTTGATTGTTTTAGACTTTTAACTTTTTGTTTTATTTTTTATTTATTTGTTTATATTTTATATTGAAATTCCCTTTAAATAAATATATTAATTGATATTTAAAGATCTAGTTATGCCATAATTTTCAAATAAGATTAAATCTTTTTATGATAATACTATCAATTATTTTATTAATAATTATATATACCTAATATGTAGATTATTTTTAAAAAATATTACTTATGAATATTCAATGAGAATAAAATATCTATTTTTACTTTCTTATGTAAATTCTTTATATAGTTTTCTCAAATTAATTATTCTTATATTTTTTCATACAATCAAGTTAAAATTATAGAGGCATGAGATCTATAAGGGCTCCTTGCAAGCGTGTTCTATAGAAGGGTTAAAAAGAAATTAATGGGCTAAAAGCTAGACTATATATTAGTAGTAAGACTCGCTCTAACATGGTAAATTAAAAAGGTGCTAATGATCTTTAGTTTTTATCAATGCTAATGAGTAAGAGTTCCTTATAGGCTAGTAGTTTATAATCAAGAGTTCATTCAGATATGTTTGTTTGTCAGCAAGTTGGTGAAGAAAAGAGATGTTAGTCAATTCAACTTAGATCTTATCTTTTAAGCTTAGGAAAGTGGCGTTTTATGCAAGCAAGCTTATTATTATTATTATTATTATTGAAAGTTGCTTTTTAGACAATAAGAATATTTTTAAAAAAACCATACTCTTATTAAAAAAAATATATGTTTTGTCAAATAATAAAATAAATACATGAATAAGGAATAAGAGTTTTGATCAAAGAAATATATTTTCTTTCTCAATTTAAATCATTGTAATTCTTACAAATATTTATTTTAATTATCACAAATTCAATAACAAAAATTAAAAAAAAGAAGCCGAACTAGTGCACATGCAAATTACTAGCTAAAAAAGAAATTAATAGAGTTTGACGTTCACTATACACCCATCTCTTGCTCACCTAGGGATAAAAGTACTAGGAATGCACTATACATCCACAAATGCTTTTTGTATTATTATGGGGTGTGGAAATATATGTTTTGTTCCCTGTAGTTTTTTTATATTATTTTATCTTTGTAGTTTTAAGTGGGTATGTTTCAGTCATAAGTCTTTATTTTCCTGACATTTCAGTGTTTGAAAGTTGAGAGATGAGAGAAAGTCATTGAAAAAGGGAGAGGATGAAAAATATTTTAGCCACCATATGCTAACAAAAAAAAGATCGACCTTGGTAACAATAGGTTAGTATTGGAGATGAGAGTTTGATGAAGGTTGTTTGATCCTTTAATCATGAAAAAAAATATTCAAAATCCTCAAAGTTTGTTTTAATTTAGTTTAATTTTGATTTTTGAGACTAATTATAAACTGTTTTAGGGTTTGCAATAAAGTTATTATATTCGTATTTCTATTACTAACACCTTTCTGGATATGACCCCTAATAGTTTGTTGGGAACCGATTATTTAATAAGGCTTCTATCTTTCATGTTCAAGCATACTAGAAGAATGAACACAATGTAGTACCATAAAATTAAAGTAATTGTATATCTAAACTGAAAGAAAAATAAATAAAAGAAAAGGATACTCACATGTCCCTGTAAACTAGATACTTTATCATACAAACAATATGTTGGTTTTAGCTTTTTAGGTGAGTGTGGACATGTATGTATGTATAATTTTTAATAACATCACAATGCATTATCAAAGATTTTTCAAATCTATAATTTGAAAAAAAAACCTTATTTATTGCTTATTTGATGAAGAAACATGTAAAAAATTCAATTTAGGAGAAAGGAGATTGATTTTTCAATTTTTTCAATTAAAAAGAGAGTGAGAGAAATAGATTATATGATGTTTATGTCTAATATTAGTTATAGTATATATGGGGTGCTACCAAAATCATGAATTTGATGTTGGTTATGGTAAAAAGATTAAGTGTTTTAATAGTATAAATATTGTTGGTTATGGTTAAAGGGTTGTGTTTTGGGGTATAGCTTGAAATTAGTATTGAGAAAATTATGGTGTGACTTGGGAAAGCATACTAAACACAATTGCAGTTGGGATATTTAGTGGTGTAAGATAAGCAAGATCAAGTGAAAAATAAAGTAAATTAGCATCATGAGTCATGTCATTTTAAGTGAACTAGAGGCAAAAAGACCTCTTATTTTTCATAAAATTTCAGCTAGTAAGTGTGATCAACTATATGATGTAAATTTTGCTTCTTTCTTGCTAACACTTCATGAGTTAATTTTCTTATTAATTCTCCTAACATTAATACCTTTCTCCCATTAATTCAATTACTAGTATAATATTTATAAAATATATTGATATGTTTCCAAATATTCATAGAGAGAGTTTTTAAAAGAATTGATGAAAAAGAGACTTAACTTTTTTTCCAAGGAAGCTATATTTGAGCTACAATTTCTCAGCAATTATAGGAATATTTCTTAGTTTATACACCAAAAGAGAGTCGCACCACTCAAATTTTCATAGAAGAAATGGAAAAAACTTTTCATCATTGATTGCTTCAACCATCCTATAACAATAAATCCTCAAGTGAGTTTAAGGGCATTCAATACTTATATACCTGAAAAATTAAAGCATCGGCCCCGTTTGTTTGCTGGAAAGTAGTTTTCTTTTAGAAAGTGAATTCCAGGAAAGTGAATTATTTTTCGATGTTTGGTAATATAATGGAAAATAAGTTGGAAAACACTTTCCAGTATTTGGTTATGTCATGAAAAATAAGCAGGAAAATAATTTATTAATGTTTTATTTTTCTTAAGTTTATTAAAATAATGAGGAACCAATCTTATAAATTAAAAAGTTGAATAAGAATGAAATTGAAAAAAAATATAATTTCATAAATTATCTAAAATAAATAAATAATAATCAAAATAATAGAGATCAAATCTATAAAATAAAATAAAAGAAAAGATAAATAAATTAAAATAATAATAATTAACATTTCATAAATTATTTCAAATAAAATAAGTAACAATCAAAAGAATGAGGATCAAATTTAATAGATAAAAAATTTCAATAAAAAAATTATAAGGAAAAAGCAAAGAATAATTATAAAAATAAGGACCAAAGTTAATATAAAAATTAAATTTTAAGAGATGAAATTAAAAAATAAATATTCAAAACAAAATATATATAGTAATCAAAAGTTTGAGGACTAAATTTGATATAATCAGCAAATAATATGACATTTTAAAATTTTTCACAACTTCCGCGAAGTGTTTTCTGTCCAAATTTTATAGGAAAATACTTTCCTGAAAACCAAGCCAAATTTTTCTTTGATCAGAAAGTGTTTTCCGTTGACCAACTTTTTTAATGACAAATAAACACAGGAAAGTTTTAAAAGTAATTTTTGAGAAACCACTTTCCGAAAAACGAATATAGCTCAAACCTTTGGAAGGAAAAAAGAAAAGAAAGAAAGAAAGCTCTCATTTATTTATGTTGTTTTGGATTCTCTAAAAAAACTAATATGAAAAATAATATTAGGCAAATTATATTGTTTCCTTCTTGATTATGAATTTTTATTTAATTAAGTTTTTATCTTCCAAATTTTTAGGATCTCTTTCAATAATTTGTTAATTTAGATCCATCCTCTAATTTATTTTTCTTTCTTTTTTTCGCATAATTTCTCATTATTATTTTTTAGTCTCTACTCTTTTTATTCCATTTTTGTGTATTTCACTCTCTAAATGTTTTTCTTATATATGTTTACCTCTTTTTTATTTACATTATCCTTCGCTAGCCGATTGCTTTCATTTACCGTTTTCCGAACAAGTTGGGATGAGAAGACCTAGAAAATTTTAACTCGTGTCTGAATAGTCAATTACAAGAGCAGTGCCGGCCGGCAATATATGAGTAAAGAAAAAATATAAAAAATATGTTCAGATGAGCAAAGAAATTGTCAAACACCCGACAATTGCACTTTCACAATCTATTTTAATCGACCAGACGAAAAAATAATACAAAAATCCCTGCTGCCCTGTTGAATGACAAATCTCCATTTCCAATGCTTCGCAGGTGTGTGTTTATGGTCCGTCCGATGGACACAGAGGCTAGTGGAGTCACCGGCATGCTCGAGTATCGGTATATATGCGCATTAACAGTGGTGCTAGCAATGTTCCTTGCTGCGTGGGGCCACCTTCGAAAATCTATAGCCATAGATCATCCTAGGATGGTGAGCAAGTGCTCATGATGATACCCCCTGTCATGTGGGGTCTCCTTGGAAGATTTTGAACCATTGATTACGCTAAGAATTTATACAGGCGAGCATGATATTAATCACTTGCGTATTGAAAAAGTAGGGACGGAGCTTACCATATATAAAAATTATTTTTTAGGCTTCCAATAATGATTAGGTAAAAGCAATAAATCATTACCTTCTATGACTACTGGCACTATAAGAGCAGAGAAGTATGTATTCTCACAAAAGTCTACCAAGGCAGTGATTTGAGTGTTAGGAGAATTTGACAAAAATATTGAGGGTCGACGGCCATGGGAGAGGAAGTAACTAAGATGGGAGAAAATGGCCCCTTATCAGCAAAGCCGCAGCAACCTCCACACTTTGTCCTGGTGCATGGAATAAGTGGAGGGAGTTGGTGCTGGTACAAAATCCGGTGTCTCATGGAGAATTCAGGCTATAGGGTCTCCTGTATTGATCTCAAAGGCTCTGGCATCGATCCGGCCGACGCCGATTCTGTTCATTCCTTTGATGATTATAACAAACCTCTAATGGACTTCATGTCTTCCTTGCCTGATAATGAGAAGGTCCTTCAACATACCCTGGTCTTTTGGGTCCATTAACGTGCTGCGCATATATATATATGACCGATTTCTTAATATATGATTGCTCTTAATGTTTACAGGTGATACTGGTAGGTCATAGTGCCGGAGGGCTAAGTGTAACACAGGCAACTCACAAGTTTGCAAAGAAGATCCGGTTAGCCGTGTACTTGGCTGCCACCATGCTCAAGCTGGGATTCTGGACAGATCAAGATATACAAGATGTAAAATTATTTCATCCATCCATCTCTCACTTTTCTTTTCGAGTTTCTTTCATATTCCTCTGAAGAATTCATAAATGTTGGTGTGTGTGATGTGATAATGCATCAGGTTATTGTCCGTCAGTCCCACAGCCCCCATATATGCTATCCAACTGTATTCACAAAGTATCGGGGTGTTATCCACTTGATTTCACCGTGACAAATCTCAATATTATCCATAATTGCCGGCTCGTCCAAATGAAAACAAATTAGCACTAGCTGTCTTATTATACTCCCATTGAGAGAGTAGAAAATCTATAAAAATATTTTGATAATTAAGGTGGGATAGAGTCGTCAATGTTGCACCCCTCGTCATGCTGCATCAGCACCCACCTAACGTTACAAGCTACCTAACTAGCTTGAATTACTTGACATAAGTTCGATGATGCAATGGCAAACTAGCCTCTCTAACAGGAAGTCACAAGTGGTGGGAGTTTTCCCTAGTCATTTAGCTTAGTTTGCATAAATATGGAAAGCAAGCACATGGATCGAAACTCAAAGGACATATCACGTTTGTGCTTTTAAAAATCTCTTAAAAGTATCATTTGAGGCCATGCTAAAAGATGTCCATTCTGAAAAGCCCTTCTCTCCTTTTTCTTTTTCTTTATCTCATTTTCCTTCCCGGGGAGGCAAGGAGCATGGGGGGGTTTAGCCGACAAAAGACGCTGGAAAACTACTTTGCCTTTTTCCAATATCATACATTGAGAACTTCCTTCAAGGCCTTGGAGATTTTTGGAGCTAGAGAAGACAGTTGAACAACCAGATTCTTTTAATATAATGGCAACTTTGACACTCGTTCAGTCTAGTACCTCCTAGCTATGAGGAAAATGATTGATTAATTTATGAGCTGATTATCTTTATGCCTTCAAAGTCATGGCCATGATCCTTGATGTCAAATTGCAGGGAGTACCTGATCTATCCTCGTTTGGGGACGTGTATGAGCTAGGATTTGGGTTGGGACCTGACCAACCTCCAACCAGTGCCATTGTCAAGAAAGAATTTCAACGCAAAATCAGCTACCAACTGAGCCCTCAAGAGGTACTCGTATTTCAGTACCAAACTTGATTATGTTTGGAGCAATCATTCAATATTTCCTGCTTCGATACATTTTCTCCCTATTTTTTACCAGCAATATAGTTTTTCTGTCAAGTTTTGAAGGCACCATATAAAAGGAAGCTCCCTTATCTTTCATTTTTAACCATGATGACAAGTGGGTTTCTTCAGGATTCAACCTTGGCTGCCATGCTTTTGCGACCAGGACCAATCCTAGCATTAAGTTCTGCAAGATTTAAGGAGGAAAACGATGATATCGACAAGGTGAGGCGAGTATACATTAAGACCACGCACGATCATGTTGTCAAACCTCACCAACAAGAAGCAATGATAAAAAGGTGGCCACCATCTGAGGTTTATGCACTGGATAGCGACCACAGCCCGCTCTTCTCCACCCCATTTCTGCTCTTCGGTTTGCTTATCAAGGCAGCAGCTTCTGTTGGATGTCACTAATAAGAGAGTGTGAATATCCTCGTGGATTGAATACACCTATACTCTTCTTCTATTTTCTTGATTGTATCCAATAATTTCCAAGACTCTCAGCTCAGCTAGCAATCATACATGGGAAAAAAAAAAAAAAACATGAGCATGATATGAGAGTATATGTTTTCCGTTTAGTGAGAAGATTGTGATCCTATTCTAGTGTGCTAGCTCCCCAGAAATTTGCATATATACATTTCAAAGCTGCATTTCTTTTATGAACTTTGAAAGACTTGCACAATCCTTGATCTCCAATTGTTTGGGCTGAATGAACTTATGCATTTTCTTGTTGAGTTCCTCTCATCTGCTGCATGAAAGGAACCAGGTGGGGTTGCTGGTGTCTTTCTCCTTAGCCATCAAGATTTAAAGTTCAAGTGAAGATATAATTAAGAAGTGCAAATTCTCCTAAATATTTTAGTTTTGATATGAACATCGTGTCTTTAACACAACTGAAGAGATAAGCTTAATTTCAAATTGGAAAAACTGACTCCAAAATACACTTAAGTATAATACTTGGTGTGTGAAACAAATAAAATCAAATAAATAACTTTGTATACACAAATATTTTTTCGAAACAATCCTTACGTGAGGACTAGTCCATTGTCCCGCGTATTGAGGCCGGCCGGAACGTTTTTTAAAATACATAAAACAAAATGTCAAGATTTTGAGGATTCTTTTAGAAAGTGATATTATACCCGATAAACTAGACCACTGATAATAATATTATTTAAATTTAAAAAAAGTCAGGATAAAATTAAAAACTTATAAAAAAATTAAAACCAAGAAACTATAATAAAATATATCATGAATACCAATTCAAAATAAATCAAATGGTTAAAAGACAATCAAGCATTACATTTTTTTTAGAAAAAGAATTGAGACACCAACATATGTGATTGATGTAGGCTTCATGACCTAATATATCAAGCCTGCAATTCGGGTTGAAATCCAATGGATTTAATTTTTTTTTTAATTTATTTTTTACATAATTATAGACAAAATAAGAAAAACAAATTATTTTCAAAAAGCTAAAGGATGAAACTTAAAGAAAACAAATTAATGTTACAAAAAATCTAAAAAATAACTTAAAAAAAAAAACAATATTGATATGGTGACATACTAAAAGAGCTGGGGTCAACTTGCTACACTCGCGACTTGAATCATTAGATCGTGATAATAATGTAAAAATCAAATTTGAACAAATTAATCACATAAAAAAATACAGCATGAAGATAAATTCAAAATAAACTAAATGTTTTAATAAAGAATTCAATGATATATATTTTAAAAAAATATTAAGACAATAAAATATTTGATCGACCTAAACTTTGAGAATTAACATGTCAAACCTGCGACCTAGGTCATAAGCTCGACTAAGTTTAATGATTTTTTTTATTAATTTTTTTATTTACCTAAATATAAAATAATAAAATTAAAAAAAAATAAAGGGCAAAAAAGTAGCCTAATCATGCGTGCTTGGTGGCCTAGCATGCCTGGTCTTCTACAAAAACGAGCTTAGTCATATGGGCCTTCCAACCTAGCCCGTGCACCTGGGCTTAGTTTTGTATTTTTTTTATTTTATATTCTTAAAAAAAATAATGAACAATTCACCGTCTACTATCTGCAAAATCCAACGATTGAAGGGTTGTCGAAAAATCTAGCCTTTAGTTTTTTCTTTAAAAAAACTTATTTTTCAACTCATTTATGACCCAAAATATACAGAAAACATCTTGATAAACCTATTTATAGCTTTCAACAATCCATAAAGAAACTAAAAAATCCAAAATCAACCTGAACCTTAAAATCTTCTTGCGGGCAAATCTACCTTAGAAGAAATAACACCTTGGTGAAACTCCCCTCATCAAATGAAACCTGTTGACACCCAGATTGACTATTTTATGGTCGGAATCTCCATTAATATTGACTTTCTCTTTCTACACTAGAATCTATAAATTAGAAATTGCTAATAAGCGAGGATGGTTGATTGATTATGATGTTTGATATGAAAAGGCATCATTATCAAAGATGGATGATGAAAAGGTTGAAGTTTAGAGCCTATTCATCAAAGTCAATTTAGAGATTGAAGACAAGCCTAGAATAACTTATATAGTTGGGAATTTTCCATAACATTATCACAAAAATTTGGTGTTATTACTCCATACTTATAAGGATTGTTCCACTTGGGATTATGATTTGATGCCTAGACTAAACAACAATTTGGTCGAACACCTATTATCAATCAAGCCTGAATTTAAGCTAAATAAGCAACCTTCTAGAAAAAATAGTTTGAATATTAAAGGATTGATTCCTTAGGCCAACTAGATATGTAGAGTGAATTTCTAAACATTAAGCTAATATTAAAAAAGAATAGCAAACTATGAGGTTGTATGAATTTCAGAAACATTAATCTTGCAACTCCAAAATGCCAATAATTTATATATTGATCAATTTAGCAAAAAAAAAAGAAAGACGAGATTTTTAACTTTATGGATGACTATTAAAGATATAATCATATCTTCATTATAGAAAAAGAGGTCTTAAAGACCACTTTTATATATCTTAATTCTCTAGGAATGTATGAGTGGGTAGTAATATCATTTGATTTAAAGAGAATTAGTGCTTCTTATTAGAGGGTCATGGATAATATCTTCGATGAAAGTGAATCAATCATAACATAAAGGTCTATGTTCATGATATTATGGTAAAATCAAGACTTAAATCTACATATATATATATGAGTTATGTTCTACATTTAAATGTATGTGAATGCACAATCTCAAGATGAATCTATTGAAATATATCTTTAGAATGTAGGTAAGGAATTGTTTGGGATTTCTAGTGCATTAACATGGTATAGAGGTAGACAAAAACAAAGCAACGACAATCATGAAAGTAAGATCTTCACATACTAAAAGTAATTGCAGAGCCTTATTGATAAAATTGATTTTATGAGAAGGGTCATATAAAACATTTTAGAAAAGATTAGGTTATTCACTGAACTCTTGAAAGGAAATAACATATATAAGCTTCAATGGATTAATAAGCATCAAAATACCTTTTAGAAAATAAAAACTTAAATAGTTTAACATTATTATATATCGGGTCCATCAAGACTTAGAAAACCTTTATGTTTATGTTTATATATTTTGGCTATATAAGGGTTGATTGACAACATGCTAGTATAGGAAATGAACCTAGACATAATCAATTTTAGAAAAGTTTTAAGAATGACATACTTCAATAAAAAGCTTTATTTATCCTTATATTTTTCATGTGTTAAGTTATGTTGGAACATATTGCTAGTTAATGTAGATTTAATCTATAAAATAGATTTGATAAAATACTTGTTGTCTAAACCTTTTTTAAGATAAAATACTTGTTCTCTGAAACTTTCTTAAGAGGTTGCACTAGCTAATGAGCATTAATATTATTTGAATTTGATTTACAATATATGCCATAAATTGTAGTTAAAGGCCAAGCTTTGACTTATTTCTTAGTTGATCATCCCTATCTTGATATCGACCACAAGATAGAACAAAGCATGAATATTATTGTTACAAAACCTATTCCTTGGCAATTATGGTTTGTTGGATCAAAAATCAAGAGTAAGGCCAATACACAAGTGGTAATAATTTCTTATAAGGTCATAAAGTGAGCTTATCATTTTGATTTGATTTTCCTTGTACTACTGATGAAAATGAATTTAAGACCTCAATTATAGGTTTAAAAATACTTCTAAATTTATAAGTGTAAATGTTGAAAAGATTGGGTTTGATTTGTGAAGGATTATTTGAGATGAAATTGTTTAGATTATTTATCCAAATTAGATAAAGAAATAGTCAAATTTACCTTATAAGATGTAGCATGATTATTTATGTAACTATGTAGTTTGTTAGGATATATTATATAGGAAGTTCAAATAGAAGATAAATAAAAGTTAGCTGAAGATAATTGTAAAAAAAATATTTTTGTGAAACATAAATAATAGTATGTTAATAACATAACAAACTAGAAAAAAAAAATTTAAAGATAATGTTCTTATCCTTATCATATGGATGTGTATATAAGAAAGGATATTTGAAGCATTAGTAAGGTGAGGGCAGCACTTATAGCATAACAAGTGTGCCCAACAAGTTAAGAAGTTATAGAGAGTTTTGCAGTGTATACTCTTGACACGCAAGCAAAGTGTGAAGAAAATTCTCAAAGAGAATTGTTCATTGAAGAGTTGGAGAACCATTAACTTGTTAAAGTTTGGTGAGTGAACAATCATCGCTGGAAGTTCCATCACTATCACTGTGAGCATCTAATTCTGCTTCTGTGGCTGCTAATTGTGAGCTTTCATCACTCACTTCAACTTCTGATTTTGCTCCTGCTAGTGGGGATGGCTCATTGTTCTTGAGATGAGCATGTTTGGTGGGAGAACAAACATCGTTGGAAGTTCCATCACTATCACTGTGAGCATCTAATTCTGCTTTTGTGGCTGCTAATTGTGAGCTTTCATCACTCACTTCACTTCAAATTGTTAAAGTAGTTTAAGGGAGAGTTCTGGTGTTAACTGTTACCAACTACATGTTCTAGTTATGATAATAATAGTTTGAAGATCTTTATATGTTGTGGCAAGCTGCTGCAATAGATGATAAAATAGAGTGTTTGTCTTGATAAGTAAAGTGGTATAGTTACAAAGGATTTGTATTCATAAATACTTTTTTTTTTGTAATCTTCTAAACTAAAGAAAGTTGTCTATCATGGGGTTCGGCTTCCTTTGAGGGTTTTTTTTTTATTGAAGAATTCTTCAAAAGTTTTTCCTTTTATAACTAAATAACTTGTTCATTTAAATTTTTCATACATATATTTATTTGGTTACTAATGAGTGTTTGAAAAGTGTTAGTTGTTTATTTAACATATAGGGACAAAAATGGGACTGTTAAATAGTATCAGAGCATGTTCACTTATTCTAGAGTGAGATCTATTTTCCTTGTGGAATATATCAACATTAATTTTACCATCGCAATTCAACAGTAAGAACCATGCCTACTAGAAGGTAAGGATGAAAGCTTTTCTCAAATCATTAGACAAGAAAGTCTGGTACTCAGTTGAACATGGATAAACCAAGCCTGAAATTCCTTTTAGCGATTAGACCAGAGATGAATCCACTGATGGTAAATGGAATAATAAAGACTTGAATGCCATATTCATGGCAGTGTTTTTTGATGAATTTAAAAGAATCTTTATATGTGAGATAACCGAGGAAGCTTAAGGTATTCTTGAAATTATTCACGAGGGGACTAAGATGGTGAAAAATTCCAAATTAAAAATGTTAACCTCAAGATTTAAAGAGATAAGAATGCTAGAAGGTGAGTCTTTTAATGAGTTTTATGAAAAACTTAACGATATTGTAAATTCCAGGCTCAATCTAGTAGAAAATATAGAGAACACATGAATTATAAGGAAGATTCTAAGATCTCTACTTGAAAGAATTTGCAAAAGTAATAGCCATAGAAGAAGTGACGATCTAGAAATTATATGTGTTAAAGAATTAATGGATTTCTTATAAGCTTATAAATCTACCTTGTCTCATCAAAAGAAAGGTAAGTCCATTGCTATTCAATAAGTTAAAAAAGAATATGTTTATTCTTCTAAATAATGATCTTAACAATGAAGATATGGCTTTTATAGCTAGAAAATTCAGAAAATTGTGTTTAGGAAAAATAACAATGGAAAAGATAATAATGGCAAAGATTTTGTCCAAAGAAATGAGTCATAAAATAAAAATAAAAGTAAAATTGAATCTACAAAAAGAGTTAAGTGATTTGAATGTTCAGGATATGATCACTTAAGAAATGAATATCCTAATTTCAAAAGAAATAAAGGAAAAACCCTTAATGTTACATTAAATGATGAGTCTGATTCTGAAAATTCTAATTCTTCATCTTATAATAATTGCTTTTGTCATTTTTTCTAGTTTTTGATATGAACCAAATTTTCACTATATTAAATGGTTCAAAAAAACATTAAATTGATTCCAGTGATTCAAATATTACTTTTGTTATTGTTGATTATGAATTAAGCTTATAGAAAGCTTATGATGACTTATATGAAAAAGTTGTGAAAGTCAAGAAATTGAATTGAAAATTCTTCAACAAGCTAACAAATATGGAGAACGAGAAGAACAATTTAGTTGAGGCTTTAATGCTGTTAAAAACAGAGATATCTAAATCTATCACTAAGCTTAAAGCCTTGAGAAAGCAATGATAATGTGCAAACAATTAAAGAAACAGTCAACAACATTAAAACTTGATGATCTGTTAAAAGCTTAAAGGTCAGCACTAATCATATAGGTTTAGGATGCATGATGCATGGAAATTTGATCAACAATACATCGGTAGCCTCCTCTTCTAAAGGAATTATCTTTGTAAAAGGTAAACTAAAAGAGATTGCCATGCCTAAAAATGAGTTAAACGAAGTCCAAACATGCAAGTTGAAAGGTATGTTTTTTTCCCATTTGTCAACAATGTGGAATTGGAATTGTAGGACATGCAAAAATAAACTATTTCAATCCAAGAAATAAAGTTTCTAATAATAGTCTATAGTATAAAATTTACTTAGTATTAAATCAATTGTGTACTATAGAAATAAAAATCGGTAAGTTAGCAGGTTATGAGAAATACAAAAAGTTTAAAAATTCTGTTATAAGAAAAATCAATCGGTAGTAAAGAAAAAGGCAATATGTCTAGTAGCACATACAACACTAAAAAAAAAAAGAATAACAGTTTATGGTGGTTAAATAGTGGTTATTCTAGACATATGTTAGGAAATAAAAGACAGTCTAGAAAATTTAAATCCTTGGGTGGAGGATTAGTAACCTTTAGAGATGGAAGCACATCTACCATAAAAGATAGGGGAAGTATTGATATTCCTTATTTGCCTACTTTTCATATTATTATTATTTTTTGTAAATAATCTTAAAGCTAACTTATTAAACATAAGTTAATTTTATGATGAAAATCATAGTGTGTATTTTTTTAATGATGAATCCAACATTTACAATTGTGCTGGTAAATGGATCATAAAAGGTACCAGAACCTTAAACAACTACTATGAAGTTTCAAACTTAAACCATTTTGGGTTGTCATAAGGTTACACTTGATGATAATGATCTTTAGTATCAATGCCTTGGTCATACCAATTTTAGAGACTTGTCAAAGATCTCTATAAAGGAAGCAATATATGGTCTACCAAAACTATAACCAATAAGGAAGATGGTGTGTGGAGCATATCAAGAAAGAAAACAAACCAAGACTCAATACAAGAAGATTACTTACATTCTGACTTCAAGAACTTTTGAGTTATTACATATGGAATGGGTCCAAATTATACTAAGAGTCTAAGTGGAAATAATCATTCATTATGGATGACTATTCAAGATATACTTGGGCTATTTTGTTAAGAGAAAAGTCCAAATCTTTTAATCTTAAGAGGAAATTGCTCAGTAGATTGCAAATAGAAAACTTTTCATGTTTTTGTGATTGATAAGGTATACATCGAGAATTTTCTACTCCTATCACTCCCTGGTAGAATGGTATAGTAGAGAGAAAAAACAAAGTTATACAAGAAATGGCTCGAACTATACTGAATAGTGAGAAAGTTACCCTATACTTCTGGGGAGAAACTGTCAACATTGTTGTACACATTTTAAACCGTGTTGGGGTTAGACCTAGAAAAAAAAACTCACTCTTTATGAGTCATGGAACAACAAAAAGCCCATGCTCAATTAAAATGTTTAGGAGTTCTTGATATATCTTGAGAGATCAAGAACACTTACATAAGTTTGACAACTTACAAAGCCTACAACTTACAAACTCAAACTGTCATAGAATCAATCAATATAGTTGTTGATGATAATCTGAAGGAATTTTTCAAGAAAAATCTCGATAATATCATTGAGATAACTGAATAAACCTTATTAGAACAAGATGAAAAAGGTTAGGATAGGAGTTCTTCACATGTTTCTAAACAATCACAAGAAAAAGAAGTTTCTTTATGGATAAAACACAATCATCCCAAGGAGTATATTATTGGAAAATTGGATGAAGGTATAAGGTTAAGAAAAAATGTTATCAATCATTTCTCATATACGTGTTATTTATCACAGGTTGAACTTAAGAAGGCTGTAGATGCCTTACAAGATGAAAGTTGGATCAATGTCATGCATGAGAAACTAAATCAATTCATAAGAAAAGATGTTTGGGAACTGGTTCTATGTCCTAATAGTCACAACATAATTATAACCAAATAGATCTTCAAGAACAAATCAGACAAGCATGGAACTATCATTAGAAACAAATAAAGACTAGTGGCACAAGGATACACTCAAGTTGAAAAAATTGATTTTGATGAAACATTTGCACTAGTAGCTCATTTGAAATCTATTTTTATAATGCTTGCAATTGCTTGTCACTTAGATTTCAAATTGTATTAGATGGATATGAAGAGT
This sequence comes from Populus alba x Populus glandulosa, assembly GCA_033617975.1. Taxonomy (NCBI): domain Eukaryota; kingdom Viridiplantae; phylum Streptophyta; class Magnoliopsida; order Malpighiales; family Salicaceae; genus Populus; species Populus alba x Populus glandulosa. The sequence goes on from CM066161.1 coordinate 10,954,062, forward strand.
GTATTCCTAAATGTAATTCTACAAGAAAAGGTTTATGTAGAACAACCTAAAGGTTTCACTAATCATTTATTTTTTAATCATATATACATGTTACATAAAGTCATTTATGGTCTAAAATAAGCACCGAGAGCATGGTACGAAAAATTAATAAAATATATATTATAGAAAATAGTTTCAAAAAAGGACAAACTAATAGGATAACTCTTTTCATAAGAAAAAAATGGTAAACATGTACGCATTACTCAGATTTATATTGATGATATTATATTTGGAACGACTCATGATTCACTTTTTTATGAGTTTGCTAAAAAAAAAATTAAAATGAATATGATTGATGAATTAAACTTCTTTTTTTGATATACAAATTAAGCATGGGGAAAATAAAATTTTGTTTTATCAATCAAAAATATGTTAGAGATATGATTAAGAAGTTTGGTATTAAAGGAAAGAGTCATGCTCATACACTTATAAACACATCTATCAAAATCGGCTCAAATTGTAAAGGTAAATGTGTTGATTCTAAACTTACATACGTAGGGAAGATTTTGCATGTATATACACAGCAGAAATTGTTTCTGCTTTTTCTCATCTTTATACAAATGGCACATAATATGTAGGGATCTCAAACCTGAAAATATTCTTCTAGATGCAAATGGACATGTATGCTTTTTGTAAGACCCAAGGTTTTGGCTCAAACCCAAGCCTAAATCAGCCCAAACTCAACCTAAGTTAACCTAGGTATATAAGAAAAAGTTGTAAGGGAATTACTTTTTCTCTTTTCTAATTCTTATGACTGCCATAACCCTGTCCTCATCAAACCAAGTATTTTAGTTTATGATCTTGAGTTTTTCGGGTTCAAGAAAGGTGGAAGTAGCAAGTAAGTGATTCTCCCTCTCATATTACTTTTGATTATGATTTGTTTATGGAAGGATTAAAAATATATATTAGGGTTTATAAAGATTTGAAGTTCATGTTGTTAAAATTGATTCATGATTATTAGGGGTTTAATATTAAGTGATTGATTTTGAGTATGATGTTAGAAATAAAGATTTGTAAGTTGATTTGTTTAAATTGATTTTTATGGGTTAAGAAATTCATTTCAACCTTGCTGGAAAATCTGGATAGAATGGTCTTGAGGTTGAAGATAATGAATTTTTATTTTGGTCCTTGATTTATAAAAATTACATTTTAGTCCCTAAACTTTGGAAAATTATAATTTGACCCCAAAATATATTTTGAGATTTTGGAAAGTGTTATTATGAGGTTAATGATGATGAATCTCAGTGTAATAATTGATTTGGAATATTTTTAGTTTAGTCCCTCAATTTTAGGGATTTACATTGTAGTCCCTGAACTTTATAAAAAAATACAGTTTGGTCCCTATGTTGTTCTGTACATAATTTAGGATGGTTTATAGGTGAAATTTTAGTATGGTTATGTATTTACAGTTTGGTCTAGTCTTGGTAAAATTACATTTTGGTCCCTATTTTTGAAAATTGTCATTTTAGTCCCTAAACCTAGGAGACTAAACCTGGTTTTCTTTTATGCATTGAAATCTTTTATTTGTGTTGTTTTGAATTGCTTTTGAATATATTTCGTATATTTATTATAGGTTCTCCTAACGATCCTCAATAAGTTTTTCGGATCTTTCATCTTATATTCTTTTTAATCTATATTTTTCTGGGTGAGTAGGATAATCTTTAATATGCATATAATACAAATAAATATGTATGTTGATTATATGATGAGTACAACTAGTCAATTTCTTGAATATTTATATATATTGCTTTATTTTCCGAGTACTCATTTATTCTTAAATTTACACTCGTATTTTGTCAAGCTAAATTCTATTCGATATAATATATATTTCTTTGATGATTATGTGAATATCTATTATGCCTTGATATAGGACTTTTTAGTAATTCTATACTAACAGAGAGTAGTTAGCCTATGTGTATATAATATTCTATATACCTAGTTGGTGAGAAAGGCATCAGCCTGTGGCGACTGATCATCCTACAGTGGTCATCTTCAGGTGTCATCTGGTCACCTTCGAGTGCCATCTTCGGGTGTCATCTGATCTCTTACATGTATTCCACTACTTTATAATAATATGTTTTGTATGCATATGTATATGTATATGTATATCAAGATAAATTGACTTACAAACTATTAATATCTAAAATGTATATTAAATGATATTCCCTTACTGAGTTGGTTGAACTCACCTCTCATTCTTAATGTTATTTCAGGTTTTTAGTTTATGATAGCAGGTGAATTTTGTTTAGTGTTCCTACTTTTTCAGTTTTGGTTGATATGCCTTGCTTATTTTGTGAGGCTTTTTTTTTTTAATTTTGATTTGATGTCTTAGACACTCCACTATTACTCTGTTTTAATTAAGTTTGGATTTTTGACATATTATGAATTATTGTTTTTTGTTTTAATTACTGATGATAAGTTTTGAACTATTATTTGATTTTATTAGTTTTAAATAATTTGTTTTTTTGATATGTCCGTTCTGAAATTTAGCATAGATAGGATGTTCTTTTGACATTGTTCTTGCGTTACCGGTTATGGATCCGGAATTTGGGTCGCGTTAATTTTTCTATTTGCTTTCTTTCTCTCTGTCTGCATGCATGTGTGCGCGACGCATTCATGAAAGTGATAGTTCATGCCTGTCTTTACTTTTCTTTAATTAGATAATGAACCTACTTGTGCTGCGAGGTGATGTTAATTATCCTTGTGCTTGGTCCCAGGTGATGTTAACTGATTTTGGCCTGGCAAAGAAGTTTGATGACAATACAAGGTCAAACTCTACGTGTGGAACATTAGAATATACATGTCTTCAGAAACTGTTCTCGCGAAAGGTCATGATAAGGCTACAGACTGGTGGAGTGTTGGAATCCTGCTTTATGAAATGCTCACTGGAAAGGTTAGTATGCATTTGTTGGCGCGCGCCCGGCCCAATGTTATTAGGTGTCACTTGAAACTTACAGTCCATCAATGCCTATCATTTATGGATATGCCTTTATGCCAACGCATAATCTAATGCAAAGGGGCAACCTGTATTCACATTTGCCATCATGCCATCGGCAATACCTTCTATATACTCATAATCTAATGATCTTGTAAGTGTCGAAGATCAGGTCAAGAGTGGGTACATTATGGCATTTTGTCACTTGAATTGGAAAGGACCACTTCTGGTGTTATTTTGCCTTTCTGATCAAATGATCTTCTCCAGATTTAGGCCCCAGGATTTAGGTTTGGGTGGGATTAAAAACTAAAGTATGCTCCACCTTCCAATTCAATAGGATTTAATCTTTCTCTATATTTTAGAGTTTCATTTGTATGTGGGCTTCTCCTTGTCTTTGGGAGATGGTCTTTGATGGTAGCTAGCAGCGAGTATAAGTTTGCTTCCATTAGGTATGATAGGTTCTGAGTCTTTCTTCTCTTTTTCTTTTGTGTCTTTTTCTTTGGTGATTAAAATTAATGAACCCAATTCCTGTTTTCTCATTCATAAGATGACTTCAGGTTGTGTCAGACATATATTTTTATTTTTTTCTCTGTTTTTGCAGCCTCCTTTTACTGGTGGAAACGGACAGAAAAGTAAGCGAAAGATTGTCAAGCGAAGCACATTCACTCTCAAAAGGGGTAAATCTACTCTCCCGTACCTTGCATTCTTGCTTTCATGTGAACATTTCATTTTATCAAACATTCTGTTATGAGTGCACACAGGATGGTGTGCTCTCCAGCCATTAGTTTGTTGCAGTTGGCTGGGTGCATTTGCCTAGTGATCTTTGAGCAGGAATAATTTATGTTTTATGGCTGCGTTTGTTTAGCGAGCTGTGAGCAGGGATTAAAATAGCTACATAATCAGACCTGATTAGATTGGTACGAGATGGAGTGCTTTAAAAGTCAGGAAATTACATAACCAGGAACCTTGGTTTGCTGCTTTGAAATCTCTGAGTTGTTTAACCGAGTTGTCAATGATGTTCATACCTTGGGCTGGAATCCCTGTTTTATGACTTGGCAATGCGGTCACGAAAGGAAAAAGAAAAAAGAAAAGAAAAGAGAGAAGTTATCGCTGCTTTAAGCTGATGCAGCGGAGGTTGGAATTTGATCTGTGGTATAATTTTTTTCTGGCATACTAATATTAATGAATATGAAATCTTAGAAACACATTTTCCTCTTCAGCTGCTGCAGAAAGAAACAAGCAAGCGCCTTGGACATTACAGGCTTACGAATCTCAAAGACTTATCGTTCTGAAAATGCTGTTGAGTTCGTTGAGATGGCTGGAGATTTTTATTATATCCTGTAATGGTTATCAGTTAACGTATATAGCTTTGCTTCTGGAGGATAAAACAGTGAGTACAAGCAACAGTAAGTCATACAGAGCAGAAGCTAGCATTTTGGTGATTCTTTTTCTTCCTAATTGCATTTCAAATTGCAATCACCTAATTATAATTTTATTCCACATTGCAGTAACTTGTTTTTAATCTAAAACTATAAGAAGGCACTGTAACGTTTTGACTTAAAGAAATAGGAAAAGTCAACAAATTCCTTGGAGGCTTAAAGAGTGGGTATAATTAAATAAGAGTATTGTAGTAAATAAATAAACATAATAACTATAAATAGAAAAAAAAAAAAAAAAAAAAGAGACCTGCAAATTTTGAGAGAGAACCGGCAGGAGAGAAGGGAGGAAGAAGAAAAGAAAAGAAAGGAAAATAAGGGGGGGAAAAATGGAGTTGGAGGAAATAAGTTTAAAGATAAGATTTAGATTGTTAAATGTATAAATGTGTGTTATTGAAGTTTAAATTTTGATTTTAATGAATGTTAGGGTTTTGAGAATTGTGTTTAGGGTTTATTGATGGATTAATTTGAATGTTATATGGTTGATTATTGTGGGTAATGGATTGTTAAGTTGAATTTGAGAGATTGTAGATAAAAATAATGATTTTGAGTTATAGTTTTGTTTGAATGGTGAATTTGTGTTAGAAATCAAGGGATAGCAGTAGGTAATTTGTGAAAATTCTGGGTTTGAGGTTGAAGACGATGAAAATTCAATTTGGTCCCTTAATTTGCAAAAATTATAGTTTAGTCCCTAAATTTTGAAAAATTACAAGTTGGTCCCTGTAACATATTCCGAGATTCTGAACAGAATAAAATATGAATTATGGGCATAATTACTGTATATTTATGAAATTTTAACACTTTCAATTTGGTCTTGACAAAAATTACCATTTAACCCTATAAATTTGATAAAATTCCAGAATGGTCCCTGAAGCATAATGAGATATTCTGGACAGAATTGAGAAATAATTATGGTCAGAATTTCGGTATAGTCATGGATTTATGACAATTTTAGTTTGGTCCTTCATTTGACAAAAACTACAATTTGACCCTAAAAATTTGGAAAAATTCCAGAATGGTCCCTGGAGCATAATTAGAGATTCTGGACAGAAATGAGGATGAATTATGGACATAATTTCACTATAGTCATGAATTTATGATATGTTTAGTTTGGTCCTCCAATTAAACGAAAATTACAATTTGGCCCTAAAAATAAGATAAATTCCAGATTAGTCCCTAGCTGTAGTATTAGCTTTTGCAGATTAGTTTGATGAATAATTGAGGGTTATCTAGTGAATTATTACTAGTTTTATTATTTGTTTTATTATGGATTAGATTTTAGGAAAACCTTTAAATTTTGGGTTTTTGAGAAAATTGACTAGTTAGTTCAAAAACATATAGGGTTACGAAATACACCCTTAGTTAAGTGTATTAAATGGGTTAAATATCCTTTCAAGTTGTTCTTGAATATGTCTCATTTGTATTCAGATAATCCTGATATTCTACCGACGGGATGTCAGTTGAATTTTCTTCGGTGTCTGCTTTTGACTTCTGTTTGCTTTTGAGTCAGGTGAGTGGATAATTTCTCATATGCATGAGAAATATTATAAATATTTGATTTGTTAATATGAATTGGATCATGCTTCTTAATAATATATATGTTGATTATTATCTTTGTTATGATAAAGCATGATCAATTATTAAATCTGAATTCTTGATATGAACCAGTATATATTTTGAATTGACTTCTGAATTGATAGCTCCTTATTTGATTGATGTCATGAGTTGAGCTTTGAGATATGAATATGTTTGTTGATTATAATTATGAACCTATGGTATGTCAGTCAAAATACCCATGCTAACAGGGTAGTGTTAGTCTTTGTGCACATTGTATCTCAACCTTAGGTGGTCGAGGGAGTCACCAACTTGTGTGGACTGATCAACCCACAGTACGGAGCCTCATGCTCATTACATTTTGATTTTCTGACGAGCTTTACCATATGATCTTCTTGTTATGGCCTATTTGAGAAACCTTCCTTTAAGAACCTAGAGCCATAATTGTATATATATATATTCTCATTGTTGTATTACGTCGTGTGTGTATATTGAATATTATCTACTCACTGAGTTGTTGAACTCACCCTCTCATTATTATTCTTTTCAGGCTTATAGCTTGATAGCGGGTTACTTTTGTTAAACCTTTCGAACCTGCTTTTTGATGTAATTTGTACCTTTTTCTTTATGTCTAGTTAGTGCTCCAAAACTATGAAATTATATTAACTCTTGTATTAAGAAAATTAAATTATATTATGAAGTTAGTTTTGTTATTAGTGTTGTGTTGAACTCTAATTGAGTTGTTTAAAGGATAAGATTGTATGTAAGTTTGGGTTCGCATACGTATGAAACCTTGAAAGGGAACCTTGCCTATGTGCCGGTCATGGATCCGAGAATCGGGTCATGACAAACTTGGTATCAAAGGTTTAGGTTAAAGAAACAATAATATAATTAAATTTCATAATAAGTGGAGCATTAGGATTCGTATCGTTTTGTTTGTTGTTTTTAAAATTTTAAATTCTCATCAAGCATGTCTTCTTCCTTGTGATAGATATGCTTTCCTATAATTCTGTGATAATTATCATGTTATTGTTCTAGCATGACTTAAGTGCTCTCATGTTTATCTTAAGAAATGTCGAGGAATAAACGAATAGCTGATACTATTAGAGTAGATGATGATCAGGATAATGTTCCTATTGTGCAGTTGAGAACTGCAAGGCAGAGAAGAAGGCACGATGCACCCATACCTCAACATGTTGAGGAGGTACCTCCATCAGTGGAGGAAGAGTCTTAGGAGATAGAAGAGGAAAATATGGTTGATGAAACAGGTGTGGGGTAGCTGACCCTGAGCCTGTTACAGAGTTTCAGCAACTTAGCTAGGTTGTGTGGACCTGGATAGAGTTTACTATGGAGAGAGATAGAAGAAGAGATAGAGATGTACCCTCAACATCCCACACTGTTCAGGGAGTTAATGTTCCGTTGAATGACTTCATGAAGTTAGCACCTCCTATTTTTACTAGGATGAATAGTTTAAAGTATCTTCAGATGTTCCTAGATGATATTTGGTGACTGTATGAAGCCTTGGGATGTACAGACCATCAAGTTGTGAGTGTGGCATCGTTTAGGTTGGAAGGGGATGTGGCAATCTCTTGGTTTGAGTTTAGGAAAAGAGCAAAACTAGTTGAGCCTCAGTGGACATGGAAAGAGTTTAGCTCCATGTTCTTAGACAGGTTTCTCCCTCAGAGCGTCAGGGATGCTAGACTTTATGAGTTTGAGAGGCTATCTCAAGGGAGCATGACAGTGGATGAGTATGATCTGAAGTTCACTCAGCTATCTAGATATGCAGAACATCTTCTACCCACTAAGGAGTGGAGGGTGAAGAGGTTCATTAGAGGACTCAAATCCTCTATGTATAAGGTGATGGTGTCATAGGTGTTTCCATCCTACTCCTCAGCTGTCGATAGCGTCAGGTTGATAGAGGAGCGAGAAATAGAGGACATGACTACTGGCTAGTCTAAGAGGCCTAGAGAAGAGGGTCAGTCTTTTAGGCAACAGAGATTAAGTACAGGTCAATCTAGGGGACGAAGTGGCCGTCAGGGCTCATGGGTTCAGAGGAGGTTTAGACAGAGACCGTCAGTTAGTGGCTCAGGCGGTCAGAGTGGCAGTAGTGGTACTCAGAGTTTAGTTCAGACTGCACATCGTAGTTTATTTGTTTCACCTGGGGATAGTTCTTCATGTCAGCACTGTGGAGGAGGTCATACTAGTGCAGAGTGCTACAGAAGAACTGGGGCTTGTTTTAGTTGTGGCCAGATAGGTCATAAGATTAGAGAGTGCCCGAGGAGACAGTTGTCCACTTCGGGGTTATCTATTTCAGTCTAGCATCCTATTCATGCACCATCGACAAGCCAATCTGTGGCTCATAGGGGTAGAGGTTTTGGTGGTCGTGATCAGAGAGGCCAGGGTGCAGGTGATAGAGGTCAGATACAGTAGAGTCAGGGCATGCCAGAGTTTTTGCCTTGACTCAGCAGGATACTCAGGCATCCAACACAGTTGTTTCATATATTTTTCCTGTTTGCTCTTTTGAAGCAAAAGTTTTATTTCATACGGGTGCAACTCATTCATTTGTGTCTTCATATTTTGCCATGAGGTTAGATAAACAACTAACCTTGTTAAAATCCCCAATTTCAGTTTCTACTCCCTTAGATGAATTAATATTAGTGAAGTATGTGTATATGGATTGTGAAATAGAGATTGGAGATAAGATCTTTATGGGAGACTTAAATGTCTTAGATATGGTTGATTTTGATGTGATTTTGGGAATGGATTGGTTGCCAAAGCATGGGGCTTTTGTAAATTGTTGGGGTAAGAAAATAATGTTTGATCTAGATGAAGAAGTTGGGTTGGTATTTCAAGGAGATAAAATTAGGTCTCCATCAATAATGTTATCGGCTATCTTGAGAAAAATGGCTTGAAAAGGAGTACAGTGCTACCTAGCATATATAGTGGATATAGAGAAAGAAGTTTCTCAATTAGACCAAGTCCCTATAGTTAGGGAGTTTATCGATGTCTTTCCCGATGACTTATCTGGATTGCCTTCGTATAGAGAGATTGAGTTTTGTATTGATTTGGTTCTGGGTACCAAACCAATATCAATGGCACCAGCAAAATTGAGTGAGCTAAAGGAGCAACTGCAGGATTTGTCAAAAAAAAAATTTATCCGACCAAGTGTGTCCCCTTGGGTAGCCCTAGTGTTGTTTGTGAAGAAGAAAGATGGGTCATTAAGGTTGTGTATAGATTATAGGCAACTAAATCGGGTGACAGTTTGAAATAGATACCCACTCCCTCGTATAGATGATTTTTTGATTAGTTACAGGGAGCTCAATTCTTTTCTAAGATTGATCTTTGATCTGGGTATTATCAGTTGAGGATTAATCTAACTTAACCTTAAAGTGAGCAATCATTGCTCTAGCTTCACTAAGATCAAATCTGACTTCTTCATCCACTAATTCATGCAGCTCCTTAATTAAAGGTTTTCGTACCTCCTAAATATGAGCTAAGCTCCCTGATGATTTTTTACTTAAAGCATCAGCAACTATATTTGCCCTACCCGGGTGATACTGTATAGTACAATCATAATCCTTCAGTAGTTCCATCTATCTCCTCTGCCTCAGGTTTAGATCCCTTTGCTAAAAGATGTATTTCAAACTCTTGTGATTTGTAAAGATCTCACAAGTTTCACCATACAAGTAGTGCCTTCAAATCTTCAAAGCAAAAATTACAGCCGCCATCTCTAAATCATGTGTAGGATAGTTCTGTTCATGCTTCTTCAACTATCGTGAAGCATATGCAATAACCTTGCCATGCTGCATTAGAACACATCCTAACCCCACTCTTGAAGCATCACAATACACTGTGTAACCACCAGAACCTGATGGTACTACTAGAACAGACGTTGTAGTTAATCTCTCTTTCAACTCTGAGAAACTTTTCTCATAAGCTTCAGACCACTAAAACTTAACATTTTTCTGCGTTAACTTAGTCAATGATGCAAAAATCCGAGAAAAGTTCTCCACAAACCTCCGATAGTAGCCGGCCAAACCTAAGAAACTTCTAATCTTTGTCGCCGAAGTAGGCCTAACCACTGCCTAACTGCTTCAATCTTTTGAGGATCAACCTCAATCTCATTCCTTGACACTACATGCCCAAGAAATACTACTCTCCAACCAAAACTCACTCTTTAAGAACTTGCCATACAACTGATAATCTCGCAGAGTTTGAAGCACCATTCTCAAGTGTTGCTCATGCTCCTCTCTAAACCTCGAATACACCAAAATATCATCAATAAAAACTATCACAAATCGATCAATAAACTGGTCAAACACTCTATTCATCAAATCCATAAAAGTTGCTAGTGCATTCGTCAACCCAAAAGACATCACTAAAAACTCATAATGACCATACCGAGTTCTTAAAGTTGTCTTTGAAATGTCTGCCTAATCCTTAACTGATGATACCCAGATCGAAGATCAATCTTAGAAAAAAATTGAGCTCCCTGTAACTGATCAAACAAATCATCTATACGAGGGAGTGGGTATCTATTTCAAACTGTCACCCAATTCAATTGCCTATAATCTATACACAACCTCAATGACCCATCTTTCTTTTTCACAAACAACACTGGGGCTCCCCAAGGGAACACACTTGGTCAAATAAACTTTTTATCCAACAAATCCTGTAGTTGCTCATTTAGCTCCCTCAATTCTGTTGGCGCATTCTATATGGTGCCATTGATATTGGTTCGGTACCCGGAACTAAATCAATACAAAACTCAATCTTCTTATACGGAGGCAATCCAGGTAAGTCATCGGGAAAGACATCGATAAACTCCCTAACTATAGGGACTTGGTCTAATTAAGGAACTTCTTTCTCTACATCCACTATATATGCTAGGTAGCACTGTATCCTTTTCGAGCCATTTTTCTCAAGATAGCCGATAACATAATTGATGGAGACCCAATCTTATCTCCTTGAAATACCAACTCAACTTCTTCATCTAGATCAAACATTATTTTCTTACCCCAACAATTTACCCAAGCCCTATGCTTTGGCAACCAATCCATTCCCAAAATCACATCAAAATCAACCATATTTAAGACATTTAAGTCTCCCATAAAGATCTTATCTCCAATCTCTATTTCACAATTCAGATACACATACTTCATTAATATCAATTCATCTAAAGGAGTAGAAATTAAAATTAGGGATTTTAACAAGGTTGGTTGTTTATCTAACCTCATAACAAAATATGGAGACATAAATGAATGAGTTGCACCCGTATCAAACAAAACTTTTGCTTCAAAAGAGGAAACAGGAAAAATACATGAAACAAATGTGTTAGATGCCTGAGCATCCTGCTGAGTCAAGGCAAAAACTCTGGTATGCTCTTGACTCTGCTGTATTTGACCTCTATCACTTGCACCTCAACCTCTCTGACCATGACCACCAAAACCTCTAACCCCCATGAGCCACAGACTGGCTCATCGATGGTGCCTGAATAGGATGATGGACTGAAGCAGATAACCCCGAAGTGGACAACTGTCTCCTCGGGCACTCTCTGATCTTATGACCTATCTAGCCACAACTAAAACAAGCCCCGGTTCTTCTGTAGCACTCTGCACTAGTATGACCTCCTCCACAGTGCTGACATGAAGAACTATCCCCAGGTGAAACAAATGAACTATGAGGTGTAGTTTGAACTAAACTCTAAGTACCACTACTGCCATTCTGATCGTTTGAGCCACTAACTGACGGTCTCTGTCTAAACCTTCTTTGAACCCATGAGTCATGACGGCCACTTCATCCCCTAGACTGGCCTGTACTTAATCCTTGTTTCCTAAAAGACTAGCCCCCTTCTTTAGGCCTCTTAGACTGGCCAGCAGTCATGTCCTCTATTTCTCGCGCCTCTATCAACTTGGCGCTATCAACAGCTGAAGAGTAGGATGGAAACACCTGTGACACCATCACCTTATACATAGGGGATTTGAGTCCTCTAATGAACCTCTTCACCCTCCACTCCTTAATAGGTAGAAGATGTTCTGCATACCTAGACAACTGAGTGAACTTCAGATCATACTCATCCACTGTCATATATGCTCCCCTGAGATAGCCTCTCAAACTCATAAAGTCGAGTATCCCTGATGCTCTGAGGGAGAAACCTGTCTAAAAACATGGAGCTAAACTCCTTTTATGTCCACTAAGCCTCTACTGGCCTTGCTCTTTTCCTAGACTCAAACCAAGAGATTGCCACATCTCCTTCCAACCTGAACAATGCCAAACTCACAGCTCAATGGTCTGTACATCCCAAAGCTTCACACCATCGCCAAATATCATCTAGGAACCTCTGAGGATCCTCTGAACTATCCATCCCAGTAAAAATAGGAGGTACCAACTTCATGAAGTCATTCAATGGCACATTAACTCCCTGAATAGTGTGGGATGTCGAGGGTACATCTCTATCCCTTTTTCTATCTCTCTCTATAGTAAACTCTATCCAAGTCCGCACAACCTAGCTAAGTTGCTGAAACTTTGTAACAGGCTCAGGGTCAGCTACCCCCACACCTGTTTCATCAACCATATTTTCCTTTTATGTCTCCTAAGGCTCTTCCTCCACTGATGAAGGTACCTCCTCAACATGTTGAGGCATGGGTGCATCGCGCCTTCTTCTCTGCCTTGCAGTTCTCAACCACACAATAGGAACATTATCTTGATCATCATTTGCTTTAATAGTATCATCTATTCGTCTATTCCTCGGCATTTCCTAAAATAAAAGTGAGAGCACTTAAGTCATGCTAGAACAATAGCATGATAATTATCATAGAATTATAGGAAAACATATTTATCACAAGGAAGAAGACATGCTTGATGAGAATTCAAATTTTTAAAAACAACAAACAAGACGATACGAATCCTAATGCTCCACTTATTATAAAATTAACTATACTATTGTTTCTTTAACCTAAAGCTCTGATACCAAGTTTGTTATGACCCGAATCTCGGATCCATGACCGGCACATAAGTAAGGTTCCTCTCTAAGGTTCCATACATATGCAAACCCAAACTTACATACAAACTTATCTTTCAAAACTCAATCAGAGTTTAACGCAACACTAATAACAAAACTAACTTCATAATATAATGTAATTGTCTTAATACAAGAGTTAATATAATTCATAGTTTTGGAGCACTAACTTGACATAAAAGGAAGTACAAATTACAACCAAAAAGCAAGTTCGGAAGGTTCAACAAAAGTAACCTGCTATCAAGCTATAAGCCTGAAAAGAATAATAATGAGAGGGTGAGTTCAACAACTCAGTGAATAGATAATATTCAATATACACACACGAGGTAATACAATAATGAGAATATATATACAATTATGGCTCTAGGTTCTTATAGGAAGGTTTCTCAAATAGACTATAACAAGAAGATCATATGGTAAAGCTCATTATGAAAATCAAAATACAATGAGCATGAGGCTCCTTACTGTGGGATGATCAGTCCACACAGGTTGGTGACTCCCCCAACCAACTAGGGTTCAGACACGATGTGCACAAAGACTAACACTACCCTGTTAGCATGGGTATTCTGACTGATATACCATAGATTCATAATCATAATCAAACAAACATATTCATATCTCAAAGCGCAACTCATGACATCAATCAAATGAGAAGCTATCAATTCAGAAGTCAATTCAAAATATATATTGGTTCATATCAAGATTCAAATTCAATAATTGATCATGCTTTATCATAACAAGGATAATAATCAATATATATATATATATATATATATATATATATATATATATATATATATAATCAAGAAGCATGATCCAATTCATATTAACCAATCAAATATTTATAATATTCTGATGCATATGAAAAATTATCCACTCACCTGACTCAAAAGCAAATTGCACTCAAAAGTTGATACCGAAGGAAATCCTACTAACGTCCCGCCGATAGAATATCAGGATTATCTGAATACAAAGGAGACATATTCAAGAACGACTCAAAAAAAACATTTAACCTATTTAATACACTTAATTAAGGGTGTATTCTGCAACCCTATATGTTTTGAATTAACTAGTCAATTTTCTCAAAACCTAAAATTTAACGGTTTTCCCGAAATCCAATCCATAATAAAACAATATATAAAATTGGTAATAATTCACTAAATAACCCTTAATTATTCATCAAACCAATCTACAAAAGCTAATATTACAGCTAGGGACTAATCTGGAATTTATCATATTTTTTGGGCCAAATTGTAACTTTCATCTAATTGGAGGACCAAACTAAACATATCATAAATTCATGACTATAGTGTAATTATATCCATAATTCATCCTCATTTCTGTCCAAAACCTCTAATTATGCTCCAGGGACCATTCTGGAATTTTTTTCAAATTTTTTAGGGTCAAATTGTAATTTTTGTTGAATGGAGGACCAAACTAAAATTTGTCATAAATCCATGAATATGCTGAAATTCTGACCATAATTAATCTTTAATTTTGTCCAGAATATCTCATTATGCTACAGGAACCATTATAGAATTTTACCAAATTTTTAAGGTCAAATAGTAATTTTTATCAAATTGGAGGACCAAATTGAAAGTGTTAAAATTACATAACTATACAGTAATTCTGCCCATAATTCATATTTTATTCTGTTCAGAATCTCGGAATATGCTCCAGGGACCAATTTGTATTTTTCCAAAGTTTGGGGACTAAACTGTAATTTTTGCAAATTGAGAGACCAAATTGAATTTTCATCATCTTCAACCTCAAACCCATAATTTTCACAGATTACCTACTGTTACCCCCTGATTTCTAACATAAATTCACCATTCAAACAAAACCATAACTCAAAATCATCATTTTTATCTACAATCTCTCAAATTCAACTTAACAATTCATTACCCACAATAATCAACGATATAACATTCAAATTAATCCATCAATAAACCCTAAACACAATTCTCAAAACCCTAATATTTATCAAAACCCAAATTTAAATTTCAATAACACATATTTATACATTTAACAACCTAAATCTTACCTTTAAACTTATTTCCTCCAACTCCTTTTCCTTTATTTCCCTCTCTTTTCTCTTCTTCTTCTTCTTCTTCCTCCCTCTTTCTTGCCGGTTCTCTCTCAAAATTTTCAGATCTCTTTTCTTTTTTCTATTTATATTTATTAAATTTGTTGAATTACTACAATACCCTTCATTCATTTATTTCTACATCTAAGCCTTCAAGTCCTATTCCTTTAATTCAAAACAATACAACTATCCTCCAAACAAAATCTGCTTCAGGCTGAGTTGATCGCACATTGACTTTACTAAATGGCTGAGATGGGAAAGCACTCAAGAATGCCTTGGAGACAATTGTGGATACAGCTCCTGCGAACAGAATTCCTACTCCTTGCATTGCAAAGACAGCTGCAATGAATGCTCCACGAGTTTTTTGAATGGCATATTCAGACATAATCACAGGTGAGAGCGGATAGTCTCCTCCAATCCCAAAACCAAGCCAGAACCGGAAGAAGCAGAGACTTCCGATCACACTTGTAGCTGTGGACCCGAAGGAAAGGCCAGAAGCTAAGGCGCACCCCACCATAGTAACTAGAGTGATGCCGTAAACTTTCTTCCTACCAAGTTTATCCCCCAGCCACCCAAAGAAGAGTTGCCCTGCTAGGGTTCCACATGAAGCAACTCCAGTTATCGCATTGTTGATATTTACCGGAAGCTTACCTGGGGCGCCTTTAGCTGGGTCAAAGTAGTATAGGCGGCCGATAAGCTTGGTTACAGCAGTGATGCAAAAGAGATCATAAGCATCAGTGAAAAATCCCATACCCGCTATGACAATTGCCTTGAAATGGTAGAGTTGGGTCTTGGCATTGTCAAGAGCTGAAAAGACAGCTCGAGTTCCGTCTGACATGCTTGGAGTAATAATTTCTCCAAGCTGATTTGAGAAGTTGAGATGTGTTTGAGATGCACAGGGAGTCAATGCATAATATAAGGCAGGGAATTGAGCGTGTCAGGGATGGCGGTTTTTGTCCTGTATGGATGCAGGACACTGGTAACACAAGAAATTCTCGTTGTGGCTAACGTCTTTATTTATAAAAAGAAACCCGTCATTACCAAGACATCAGGATGAAGAAAGAGAGATAAACACTCTTTGCCTCGGCTGTTAGTCTTAAGATTCGTTATTCCCAGGACACATCTCAACTTCGCAATCATTTCCTGATTGTCTGTTACTGTATCGGGTATCAGTCAACGTTTTTAGCACAGCTAGTTGCCGGGATCACTGCTAATTTAAGTATTTTCTCCATTTAAAAGATTTTGTCTGAAGCATAATTCATTTTTCTTCAGCTGTTTTAGGAATGCTCGCTCGTTTGATATCTGTCTATTTTGTGTCTGGGATTTCTCCGAAGTTTTCCTGGATATCCTTACAGTATATGCTTAGCATATATGCTAAATACCGTACAACAGATCTCTTACAATGAGATGGAGAAACCAATGACTAATGGAGTCATTGGAAGATGGCCTTTCTTTCCCTGAAACTTTGATGACTTTCATTTTTTTTTCTTTTTCGTTGTATTTGAATCTTGTACGTGTATAATCCTTGAAACTTTTAACCCACAAACGACAGGAACCTTGAAAACTTGGAGCTTAACTGGCTTGTGTGGTCCCAGGTTTCCAGTATGAAGCAGCTGTTTAACTTGGAAGCAAATTGCTAACACCATAAATCCTTGTTTTAGCTATTCAGCTTGGGAACTTCGAAAACCATCTTCCATCTGGTATCTTCGAGACAGTCTTGTAAATAAAGAGGGGGGAAGGGTTGACTTGAGGTTGTCCATATGATCCATCATTCCATGCCAACAAGGGCAATGTTTATAAATCCCTACTTGATTACCAAACACTCATCCACCTTAACAAACTTTTTGCTCTTCGGCACTAACGCACCTCTCTGATGCCCGATATCGTGCTTGTCAGTGTATGTGCTACTTCTGATAAACCACCTATACATTAGAAATTCTACTTAAGATCATCGCTGTGGATATGGTCTTACTGTAAAAGTTGCTACTCCAATATGCTCATCTTTTCTAGAAAATGAGTTGCAATCATACAATCATGATACACTTATCCACCTAGATGCATCTTGAAAGGGAACGTCAAGATACCTGGTGCCATCGCACAGAAAGAATTTCCTTACACAATTCTTACCATGACGATGTTCATGTGGATCAATCCAACCTTTGAAAGGTGATCATAGTTGCTTTTGGGTCTTATGGGCTGTCTGAAGATTTCCACTGGATGGTGGTTCAAGAATTTGGTGATTGGTATAGCACCTCATTTCAGGAAGCATCATCATGGTGGGTAAGAACTGAAATGGTGAACTTTTAAATGCAAAGATTGGTAATCTAAATAGAGGATTGCAGTGACATTATATCTGCTATATACTTCATACATTAATGTCTAATAGCATAGAAAAATTGAAAAAGAGACATTATTAAGACTCTGCCTCTCATATCATCAGTCACCATTTTCATGTTAAAATGTGAACAGTTCATTTTTGCTAAATTGACAAGGACTCCAGGCAGTTTGTGCTTGCTGTATAAACGATAGAATTGTAATTTCTCCCTGGACTCTTTTATGTAGACAGAAGATGTCTGAACAAGAAGCAGCCGATATGGAAATGAAGGATGGGTGTAATTCTTGCGGAAACTTGGATAGAGTATAGGCTTCGATGGTGAGTGCATATTACCATGGAAATGTTGAAAATTCATGCAATAGGAGAACCCTTCAGGATCTTGGTAGCATCTTCATCCATGGCTCGTTTCAAGTGTTTACTCTCGACACGTCTAGAATCAACAGAACGCTAAATTTGAGTATATATAATCGGATCATGATCTCCTTGGCATGGTTGGATGAAATCATTTTCATGATTACAGACAATTCCTGATGATGAGCACATGAAGCAAATCCTGTTGGAATTAATGTTGAAATCTAGAATAATGTTAAGTTGAGTTTTCCAAATAGCCCTTGTAGGTCTTACAGGTTCAATGCATTAATGATGTGGTTATCCTTAAGTCTCTAGAATTATCACTTGACTAATATAAATATACATCTTGAAAGTAATGCAATCCAAGTCCATGAGCACTCTCAGATCCATGAGACTTCCCCTCATATGAGAGTAGTATAAGAAAGATGCTTTCCATCATGCATCCCTTCGTGCCTGTTTGGCATTGAGTTTCAACCTGCTTTTGGGAAAAATTTAATTTTTTTTTTTTGCTAAAATTAAGTGTGGTTTGTACTTTTTAGATCGTTTTGATGTGCTGATATCAAAAATAATTTTTTAAAAATAAAAAAACATTATTGGCATGCTTTTCGACACGAAAAGCACTTTGAAAAGCAACAGCAACCACACTCCCAAACACCCTTCTTCTCTCAATTTCTGACAAAACCACTGGTACAGTCAGGATGCACAGCAATATCCATCAAGAATTTGCAACTTTTCTTTGTG
Organism: Populus alba x Populus glandulosa; assembly: GCA_033617975.1. Taxonomy (NCBI): domain Eukaryota; kingdom Viridiplantae; phylum Streptophyta; class Magnoliopsida; order Malpighiales; family Salicaceae; genus Populus; species Populus alba x Populus glandulosa. The sequence goes on from CM066161.1 coordinate 10,972,557, forward strand.
TTTTTCCTGCTCTAAACACCCTACTGAGTACACAGTTTTTCACTTTTGTCTGAAAAACCAATGCTCTCATATCTCACGTGCAAATATCAGATTTTTCAAAACTTGATATACCAGTACCTGGCAGTGGTTTCTGACACTACTACATGGTAACAGAAATTCTGATTGGAGAATGGAATGGAAAATAAGCCAGTTTTCAGGAATAAGAGTCAATTGCGTGACCTAGACTCAAGATTGACAATAGCAGCAGTCTTCCTCTGGAGCTCCGGCATGTTTCCTCCGACAAGTTTGTCAACTTGTCGCCCATCTTTAAGGAAGAAGAATGTTGGAGTTGCTTTAATTTCCCATGAAGTACTCAGTTCCTGCATCCAATAAGACAGCACATTTCACTTATCAAATATGTTCTCTGACTAATCTCTATCTATTGAACACACTAAAAAACTGAATCAAACATATTAATATATTGCCATGTGTTGATCACATATGAGAACCTGATGCAGAAATTCATATTTGTGTTTCAAATAGGCATCGACGAATTATTACAGCTCAAGTATAATTTCATCACCATGCATTTAGATGTAGATAAGTCTTGACTTTTGTCTTTTAAATTGTAAAGGTGAATGAGAGTTCGTGTAAAAGTAGAGAGAAATTCTTGACAGCCTTGTCGTGCATTGATCTTCATTCTCTGTTACCTAAGGCTAACAGTAAGAACATGTTTTACTTACTGCAAGCTCATCAACATCAACTGTTAGAAATACGGAGGAGGAATATTTATCCGCAAGCTCGCAGAAAGCTTGTGCAGTTGTTTTACATGGAGCACACCACAATGCACTGAAATTTACGACCATCTGTTGGACAGGTGAGGGGAAAAATTACCAATGTGAGAAATTAGACATGTAAATGATGACAGTTACATCTGAATACTACCAGAGCATCCATATGAATTTGTCACCCTGCAATGACTGAATTCAGGAGATGTGGGGAAAAGGAAAATGGAGAGAAGGTAAACATAAAAGGTAGCCAAGTGTTAAGAACTTACAATCTTCCCATCCCTACTTGCTTCTGATATTTTTTCATTCCATTTCTCCATAGTGGTAAGAAGGTGAACATTTCTACTGGCAAATTCTTTACGATAATTCTCTTGATGAACACTTTCTTTATTACCTCTATGACAATTATTACAACAAACGCAGACCTGCAAGAGTTATCCTCAATATGTTGAATGATATATCGAGGATGATGTACCGTGTCTAAATATGGGTTACCATGGACATTAGCATCCGAAGCATGATTACTTGATAAATGGTTGAAAACTGGCAAGCCAGGTTTCTTAAAAAATGAAAGAACTTTCGATTGAAACCCTGATAAGCTGGAGCCTGAAAACTTCATGTATTTTAAGGTGATGATATGTAGGTATAGGACAGAGGCTGTGAGTTCAAGAGCTAAATAATGCCTTGTGTTACAGCTGATCATACTGGTCTAGATTATCTTCTATGTTCTTTTAGGTTTATGGAAATACATATTAAGTGGAAAACCCATTGAAAATTCTGTTTAGAGAAGTGAAGAGGTGATCTTAAATCTAGGCATTCTTGACAAATACTTTGATTTGTTAACTGACACCATCATAGTTTTCATCAAGAAACAAGACATTGTGGATTGTCAACCCTACAACCATTTGTCATTTGAAACGAAATATATACATATTGAGAGGCCTGAAGAAACTGAACATGGAAATGAAGAGGCGTCAAGGTTTCAAAAGGTAAACTTGATCAGGCTCTATTCAACAAAAACAAAGTTGAGAATAAAGATTCACTGCAAAAGAAGTCGCAACAGCCAGCAGGAGCCTTAAAACAGCAAGAGCATTACAAAATGAAGATCACTTATACATGAAGAATATCAGGAGGAGAGATGAGCATAGTTCTTTTCAGCTTGTTTAAAGAGACTCACCGTGGACCAACAATGTCCCATTACACCCTGGCGATGGATTTGCGATTACAGCGGGTTCCTAAAAGAGAATATCCATCAGATCTGTTGCAGTTCTTTTCCTTTTTTCTTCCAGGTAAAACACAAAAGGCACTAGAGATACATGGCATAAGTTCTTTTTATGTATCATCTTTTAAACCAAAAGAGTAAAATCCAGTTCCATTATTTTTGGCTCGAAATGCAAAATAAACTCCCCTAATCTTCTGCGGATTTCATTATCTTATACCTATCTTTTCTCTCTTCAAGGTAAAATGTTTCTCCCATTCCTTCTTTTCCCCTCTTACATTAGCAATGACAACATTAAGCCGTCCAAAGCTTTGCAAAACAGTAATGTAGTCTTCCTCTTTCTTGCCAAGACAGCAAAACCATTTAAATTTCGGTGGATGCATTTCATCTAAACCAGATTGTTGACTTACAAGCAATAACAAATGGAAATTACAGTTTTGGATAAATTTGTAAGACATTTACGCATTACCTAAATGAGATCATTTCTTATGTTAATTATCATCAAAAGATTCAAACAGCTAGAGCAGTCCAGACAAAGAAAAGAATGGAGGCATGAAGAGAAGTTTTACCTTTGGATCCAATTGATTCTGATATGTAGTGTATCCAGGATTTCACCACAAGATCATGTCATTAAGGCCTTATCAGAAATAGACAACATGGGCAGTCAAAGATCCCGTAAGACTTTCAACAGAGAAAGAGAAATGCTAGAGACTATAGGTGTCCTTCCCTTCAGGGGGGGTGTTGCCATTTCAAGTTTCCACGTTTGGGTTGTTTGCTGTAAACTAACGACATATTCTACTATAACCAACGAATAAACAAAGGGCTGCTAGTAAAACAATACCTTATGTAATAGACCTTTTTGGCCTTCTATTTCTATCCTACGACCTCCTTTTTTTGGTCATGGCGTTATTAACCAGAGTGGTTGTTAATATGCAATATGCATTTACAAAGCCTCACCTTACCCTTGTGAAATGCTTTAATCTCAGCCATCTGGAAAATTATCTCTCGTCTCTTTTGAATTAACTTACTGCATCATGTTCATTGATTTCATGGATTATCTGTAGTGTGAAATATATCTATCTTATCAAGTTGATTAGCCTGAAAATGGCTGATATTTTAGGAGGTTAAGTGGCAACACAGTTAATTCCTTGTAAAGTTATCTTGAATTTCAGCCTAGCATAAGGAAGCTTCAGTTTCATGGATTCTGCAGATCAGTTAAAGCATATCAGCCAGCTTATAATAGTTGGAAAAGAGTTCGCTTACAAGAAATCAAGGGGCAGGAAGTTTATTTTTCCGAAGATTAATTCTAAAAATCTTCTACAGGATTCAAGTAGTACAATTCGTGGTGAAGTATGGATACATTGAGAGGTTAAGGCTTAGCATGTGTGCATGATGCATCATGCATATCGCCTTACCATATCAGACAGCATCTGATATATCATTTCCATTGCGCGAAAAATTTTAAAACTCTCATGGAGTTTGGACATTAGACTCAGCATCGGAGGATGACCTGTTCTTTGAGTCAGAATGTTGAATTTCCTCTATCATCCTAACGACTTCATCCATTTTGGGACGCATATCTGGTGCTTTTGCCACACAAGCCAAAGCAATCTGAAGCATCTGCACCATTTCCTCTTCAATATTTTGGTGCCTTACAAGCTCAACATCAAAAACCTCTGCAGTCCATTCTTCTCTGACAACAGACCGCACCCATCTTGGAAGATCAACCACACTGTCATGCCCTGGAACTTGTAGTGGGGCTTTCCCGGTCAGCATTTCCAGGAGGAGCACCCCAAAACTATAAACATCAGATTTCTGAGAGGCTTTGCGTGTTTCAATCACCTCCGGAGCACGATATCCAATGGTTCTATACATGGTTGTGGGGAAGTTCATCAGAGGAGCCAATCCAACATCAGAGATGCACCCATCAAGATCTGGGGTGAGGAGTACATTGGAAGCCTTGATGTTACCGTGGAAAAATTTGGCACCACCTTCAGAATGAATGCTGGCAATTCCCCTGGCAGTCCCAAGGCATATCTTCACTCTTGCATTCCAATCCAGTGAAGTTCTACCTCCAGCCCTATTGCCTATTATTTCCATGCAAATAGAGCACGGGGAAGAAGTATAAAATTTATATCAGAGACAACTGATAATACAAGGGAGTGCAGTCAAATTGTCCTAGTCACAGGCATAGCAAAGTTGAAGTAAGCTGAAAAAGTTTGATTTATACAAATGTTATGGAAATTATGCAGGTTACAGCACAACAAGCAACCAATTTACATCATTTTAAATAAACTGAGAGGTTCCACATTATTTGATATTGTTACCTGGTTCCAAACAACTGTACCAATAAAGTGATTCATCAGAATGTTATAACTCTCAAGGTTTTTTCAAGAATAAAAAAACCACCATTGAGATCGATTCAATCAAAAAGTACATTATTCTGCAGCAATCGGCAAAAACCAAAAGTATAGATGGGTATAGTTAGCTAAACTTCATCATGAGGAATTTTAGAGTACCAGAACTGTCTTTTCTGGCTGTTAATGACACCCAATCTCATAATCGATTCTAGGGAATTCGATCAATTGTTATTAGCCTATTTGGTATTCTTCACTAATTTAACAAAATTTTCTTCTACAAATGCTGTAAATCTTCTCTGCAAGGGCTTTTAACTTCCATGGTTTAAGCCATTGTTAATGTGTAACTCTAGTCAATAAATCAAAAGAGCCAGCATGACTACTTTGTGCTAGACTGCCAGAAACAACTTAATGCAGAACTGTTGTATGATAGATGAGATTCCTAACCTTCTACCGTTTTCATTTGGGAAAGCATGTTTCTCACAGAACCAAACACAGCTCCTAAAAGGATAAAACTCACTGGCTGAAGTTTAAACCATTTTCTGGTTCTCATTAAACTAGTGAACATTGGTCTTGCTTGTTCTCAAGCAGTCGTTACTAGTTGAAAACTTTCCCTGGATAAAAATCACAAGTAGAAAATTTTGATCTGCCTTGCACAAATTTCTAAAGCCAGGTGATGGAAGTAATGCAAAAAAAATGTGGAGGAAAGGAAAACAAAACTTGTTCATTATAATTGAGCTAAATGACAGCTTACCATGCAGGAATGCAGATAAGCTGCCTGCTGACATGTAGTTGTGAACTAGAAGCTTCTCATCTTTGGAGTAGTAATAAGCACGGAGTGGAACAATATTAGGGTGCTGTCCAACTCTCCCTATAACTTCCATCTGTTGCTCAAATTCCTTCTTTCCAGCAGCAACTTCCTTCAACCTTTTCACCACCACTGATGTCCCGTCCTCCAAAACTGCCTTGTAGGCTGTTCCATAACTCCCTTTACCAAGAACTTCAGCTGAAGCCCTTAACAAATCCTCAAGATCAAAGCTATAAGAACAGCCTTCAAAGAAGAACAGTTTGTTCTTCTCAGCCTCCTGCACCCCACTACCAAAATCCTTAGGCTTCTCGCTCTCAGCCTTCCCTTTCAATACTGTGTTTCTTGCCCCGTCTTTTCTTTTCAAGAAGCAAACAAAGATAACCATAATTATGAGAAACAGCACGGCTGATCCCCCAATTGCTATAGCAATTATAGAATTTGAACCAAGTTTCTTGTTGGAAGCAGTGTGAGATTGGGGCTTTGTTGGGGGGTTTAGAAAGTCATTTGGGGAAGGAGAAGGTGAAGAGGAGATGGTGGGGCAACGCTTGAGAGGCAGTCCACATAATAGAGAGTTCCCAACGAATGAATAATATGAGAACTTCTGGAAAGATGATGGAATTGTACCATTGAAATAGTTAAAGCTCAGATTTAAAGCCTTGAGTCTTGGAAGGTTGATATCGGGTATGGCTCCGGAGATGGAATTGTTTTGGAGGTATAATGCAGTGAGCTGAGTCAGATTCTGTATGGTGGGTGGAATGCTCCCAGTGAAGGAGTTAAAGGAAAGATCCAAGACATTGAGTTGAAGGGAGAGCAAGGCAGGGAAGACGCCAGAGAAGTTATTCTGTTGCAGGTAAAGGTGCTGAAGGGAAGGGAGGGAGGGGATATCAGAAGGAAGCTTTCCATTGAGGCTATTGGATCGGAGACTGAGAATCTTTAGAGAATTAAGTCTTCCTATAGTGTTGGCTGGGATAGGGCCATACAGTCCAACGCCTGGAAGATGGACAGCAACCACCCCGGTTCCATTTGTGTTGCACGTAACGCCAACCCAGGAGGTGCAAACTGAGGTAGAAGCATTCCAGTTGAGTTTCCGGATGTGTGGAACAGCAGCAGCAAAGTCAAGAAGTGCTTGTCTGTCAGAATTCAGGTCAGCTATAATCTGAGGAACAACTGGAAGTATGAAGAAAAGGAAAACAACTGTGAAAATGGAGGACAGGAGCTTCATTGATAGTTGCTCAGTTTGAAATGAACTATGCTTGTTTCTGGCTTCAGCAGCTCCCGGTTCTCCCCTGGTTCAGTGAATCAGAACATTGATAAAAGTTAGCTGAACATGGTTCTGTGGAAATGTTGAAGTTACTGAGATCGTTCACCACAACAGTAGATTACTGTACGTTAAAGTTGAATTTACTTTAGAGCAAAAGAAGAAATAATAAATAAGGTGTTGTTGATTGACATTTTTATTTTGGGAAAGCAAAGCTCACTTACCAGAGGAAGCACATGTCAAAAGCAGAGTGGTGATAAAGAATCCAAGAGGAAAAAAAAAAGATTGATGTAAAGAGAAAGCAAAAAGTTAAATTCTCCTTTTTTTTGTTAAAGAAAAGGCATTGCATAAAGAAAGTAGCACTATTGTTCTAACTAGCAGTATTAAGAAAGTAGGAAACAGATGCCACTAAGTCACTATCATTCACTCAGAATCTCATTTAATGTTTGTTCATTTGAGCTATAGAGCTGTGTAAACCTGCGTTATCCATTAGAAGAAGAAATCGATTGGGAATCATGCAGGAGGGAAGCTCACAGGAAGTAACCATAAAGAAAATAAAGGAGCAAATAATTGATATCTAGTTGGATGTTAAAGAAAGTGTGCCTGATATCACTTGCTGATAACAACATAAAATATATTTTCAAAGTTAGCAAGTGACAAACAAATATTATGGAGATAGAGACTTGTACCATGGAAACATGACAATTTTCAATCTAATAACTTCTGCCTTGCATATCCAAAAGTACATGCAAGAAAATCAGAATACAAAAGTCTTTCCTGAAATCAGTTCCTGCAAATAGAAGGTAAACGAAATAAAGGGGCAATACACTGAGAGGAGAACCAAGTTCAAGTGCTTTCAGTTGACGCTCCAGCTCAAAAATACAAAAAAAAAAATGGTGGAAGTGATAATGATAGTAATGGAATGCTAATTTGGGTCACCGAATTTATAGGCTAGCAACTGTATATATTCTTAGTAATTCTCCCAACTGCTGTCTAAATATTCGATCAAAAAGCATTATCGCTGACCATGAATTTAAGGTCTAAAACTCCTTTCAAGTCCCAATAATGGATGTACAGAAGAACTTGAATCAAGGCAAAACCCCAATTCTAATTCAAGTTTTCAAGACAAAATGAGAATTTTATCGAGAAGCAAAAAAACCAAGCTATGAATAAAGAAATGGAGGTTATTTATTGTTATCAAACTTCTTGTATCTTGTTTAAAAAGGGGAAAAAAATAATAATAAGCATGCAGATGCATTCTTGGCCATCAACACGACAACCGACAGTGTGACTGTCTTTGTAACTAGGAATTAACAACGTGAAATGCTTGCAAAAGTACTAGAACTGAAACCTCTATATGCTACTCGTTTCTCTCTTTTCCGTCATTTAAAAACTATGCAAGACTTCATTGAAACATGTTTGGTCCCTGTTTTTCATTTTTTTATTGGATTACAACCGTGTCTTCTATGCATGCAACCATTGACAATGACACAGCAAGCATTTGAAGTCCAATACGGCTTCATATTAATAGTAAATGTAACCTTAAATTACCCAGGAAAAGCTTGTGAACAGCACAATGAATTTGTAGAGCTCACAGCCTCTTCTCAACTTCACAAGAAACTGTAGCCTTTTCATCTATTATCTTCTATGTGTATGAAAAAGAGAGACAGAAGGGGGGGTGATGATAAGAACAGAAATCCATAGATTTAATATTGCTCTAGCATAATTAAAAAGTAATCTAGTTCTAGTATGGTGAAGACAGTAGGATAGGCAGTAAGCTGGGAGTTTGTTGCAATGTCATTTTCTTGCCTTGAGATTTTACCTGTGTTGGACAACAAACTCAATTATGGCAACGAATGTTAGTCAAAATCTATGATGAGACTTCCATCATATTTGACAGAGGGAAAGAATTCAAAACTGCCTTGAACTTACTAAGGGATAGCTAACACTAGATTTCTTTCTTCTCTCTCTCTCTCTCTCCTCTTTTTGACACGTACAGGCAAGGGGAAATCCAGCAGACAGAAGATGATGAATAATTAAGCATGAGCTCTTAATTTGTCACCCTTTATGAAAGCGTTTAGAGCGTATTTGTTTGCCATTAGCTTACAATGTATTGGCATAATAATAACGATAATAATGACTTCTTTCCTGTGGTTCCAAATACATTATGACGAATTTGAAAATTTTCTGGAAAAAGGAATGATGATTTTAAGCATGGAGAGTTATGACTTGTTTTGACTCCATGGTCACCATCCAACCTACAAACTGGAGCTCACATGGTAGGGTCCTCAACTTCTTTTCCTGACAATGGGAAGGGGAGGGGGTCCGTTTCCTTTATTACAAGATCCTGCCTTGAAAAGAGCCCAACAAGGTTTTAAGCTGAAACAGATAGACCGCTGGGAATTTAATAAACCGTGTTGTCTTTGCTAGTTGAGTGTCATTTTCCAACCACTTAGACGAGAACAAGACTCGAGTAATTAAGCGGAATGACCACAGCTTAAACAAACAGGTCCTGTTTTATCCAGTTCTTGAGAGACACGAATCCACCATGGGACCAAATGAGGAAATCAGGTTCCGCAGAAGGTCCTTGGTGGTTGGGTGTGAGCATCAAGTCATGAATCCTACCTCCCTCCCTCACTCACGTCATGGCAACGGCAACCAGAAACATAGGGGACCTTCTGTGTTGCGAATATAAACATCGTAGAGGAAAGGAAGGGACTTTAATGAAGACGCATTAAAAGTTAGAAAAATGCAGTCCTCTACTAGAGCCCATAACCAGTGAAGTTGCAAATTGTGTAAAAGCTAGATGTCTTGAACTTGTGCGGAAGCTTTCATGTGCTTACAAATCCAGAGATGTCAAAACTGCTGATGTTCAGTTATCATGCAGTGGTTGTCATAATTACCTATCAGGCATCAGCAACTGCACCCCAAATGTTGGTGATAAACATCAACCATCCCATGAATTAGCTGACAAGCAGACCTTTCACAGAACTTGTGGCTTCTAAACAAGACTGCAAAATTAACAATGGTCCAGTGGCAGCTTCTGGATCAAGAGAAATAACCTAGCATGCAACAGGCTTTATAACAAGATCAGTCTGGAGTACTAAATTAACAAACAGAAAAGTACACCATGCATGTAACTAAAAATGCACAGGCAACATGGATATCTAGTCTCCAGTACTGAAACCATTGCAATCCAGGTCTAAATCTATAAACCAAAGCAGATTATCTTAGAATGATTTTAGAGCATTAAAGAAAAATCATAAATTATTGCTACAAGAGATTTCCAGAGTAAATTGGCAAGCAAGGCAAGGAAACTGATCCATGACAGAAAAAATGCCTTCTGTGTGAAAGGCTGCCTCAGTTGTATGCTTTTATTGCCTCATACGGGCCATCTCAACTTCAATTGTACAAAAACTTTTGAGATTTCTGAAGATGACTCGTTAGCAGTTCAGGAAAACTTTGCACAAACTGTGATACTAGTCATGATGCCCGTACATCAAGCCATGGGCCTCCATTAAGCAAAACAAATCCATGGAAATGAAAAACAAAGGAATGAATGGAAGGGAAACGAACATCAATTTACTAAACAGGCACTAGGAGCCACCTTTTTCAAGCTTTTCAATTTCCTCACGGTGCTTTCTTTCAGCTTCCTGAAGTTCCCTCTCAGCATCCTTCTCTTCCTCGATTTGATCAAGATCATCAAATTCCTTGCTTGCTGCCATTGCTTTCACCACAGGATCTCTCAGCTCAGATATCAAACCACCACCAACCTTGTATTCTTCTTCGTCTCCAATCAGAAATAATCGCTGATCAGGTCCTGATGCCATGGGGATGTCAACAGCCAATAACCTCATATCATACTGCACAGAAATTTAAAAGTGTTTTTTGAATAAGAAGGGTTAAGTTGTTCATTTACCCTTATCAATATGTAAATTTTCTCACACACACATATATATACATATAAGTGACAGCTCTGGGATTACTTGTGCACAGAGCTCCAGGATAATACATATAAGAAGCTGCTGCCAATAACAGTTTCTAACTTCTAAATTGATAGAAATATGCAAATATGAATTAATGCAACAATCTTCCCAACCACAACCCCCTTTCCCTCTCTCTTGCACAGATACTCATGTGGTTAGAAAACTTAATTTACTGTTTAATGCAACAGCAACACGGGTCACAATCAATTTGCTCCACTTAAGAGAAGCTCAATTTATGATTTATGAGTAGCAAAAGACCCAAAGAATCATAATCATAGATTCCAATTTTTCATTTCTTAAAAACGTTCTATTGCCTGATCAGATGCTCAAAACAAAGAAAGCGCGCATTCAGATGTTCAAAACAAAGAAAGCGAGCATACCTGGCCTTTCTTCTTCTTAACTTCAACACTGACTAGACCTTTTCTCTCAGAACCTTGTATTGGGAAGATGAGAAAACACCGCTTGCTCCTAACAGTTGGCTTAAAGTTCTTTAGAATAAGTCCACCTCCTGACATCACATAGGCTCTTAATACTGTTCCTGTGAGAGGAGCACCCATAACCTCAAGAATCCCAGCTGAGGTGTTCAGCTTTGTCATGGCCATTCTATAAACTTTATCAGGATTGATTGTAATTCTTGAGCGGATATACAGGCCCTTTAGCAGTGACATAGATACACAAAACACACAAATGTTAACATGTAAGTTGATCCTTGCTTATGGTACATAGACAAAACCAACAATAGTTTGGGGATAAACTGCAACAGAATCTGTACTTTTAAATATATGGAAAATCCATAAATAGAAAGACTCAAGGACTTCTGATTAAGGATGCACCTTTCAATTTTGATCAACCCATAATGATGACTTCCAACTTGTTTTATATATAGCATAAGCTTTAGGTTTGAAACATGAACACTAGCAGAATCTGCATTCTAGGAGAATGCCAGCTGCTAGTTCTGGGAAAGCTACATTGGAAACAATGATGCTGCAACTTAGTTGCATCAAAAACAGTGAGGGAAATAAGCAATCATATCCCTAGTGCCAGCTGTTAGAATTCGGGGTGGGCTAATCACCTGTAAGTAGTGCAATTCAGTGATCAACAGGGTCCCTACTGCAATCTTATTTGAGAAGCATCTCTTTACGTTAATGGTTGTTTCTTGGGGGGGTATATATTTGACTAGAAAAAATGGTGTTAGCTCACCTAAAGTCATCTAATGTGACTGGATTAGAAGTTTTGAAGTATCCGGTCTCAGAACCTCACTTAATCCATCTATCAATACTATATATAAAGGCAGAGTTTGGGTTAGGGGTTGGGGTAAGCTTTTGAGGCAATGCCCCTCTTTATTTTATTTTATTTTATTTTACTCTTTATTATTGTTTTTTCAAATAATTATTATTATTTTATACATGTTTTAGTTGTATTATTATATGTCCTAAATCATAGCATCCTAACTTTAGATTTCATTTCCAATATTAATACTAATTAAGAGCTACACGTTAATTATTTATTTTATTCTTAAGAGATATGAGTTCTTTTTCTATTTTCCAATTCTAATACTATTTACAATACAAAGAATCCTATTGTTTTACTACTTATAATTCTAAACGCTTATAAAAACAACAACATTATATTTCTTGTAAATTGAAAAAATCAGAACTGACTAACATTGGTATTGATCTTTGTTATCAACTTACTTATTATATATATATATATTGTTAAACTGGTTATATATTTATCTATGCTCTTTTCTCAATTTGAATTGTTATAATTTGAGCATGCTGTTTCTAATCTTGAATCATACATGTAAGAGTATCTGATATGATCATGAATTCATAATCTTCTTATAATGGTTGCTTTACTTTCATATTATTGGTGCCTAATTCTATCAATTTGTTACTACTTTCAATTTTCTAACATGTCATGCTACAAATCTCATTCTTACTCAATAAGGGACTTGTGTGGATCAGGGTGTTAGTAGGATTTATGTGAGGTCTGTTTCTCTTCTGGCTTATCTCTATAGCCTGACAAATCCTGTTTTCCCATTATTATAATCTACTGTCCATCAGATTGTTAATGATACCAAATATACAAATAATACCGTGTACCTCTGTATAAGGGCATTAGAAGACATTGACTAATTATTTTAATTTTTTGCACCTTCAAACATTCCAACTATATTTTTTTCTCTTTTGCAATTTGCTATGAAACTTAATATTATTTGAACACTCATTATTATAATAAATTTTCAAAGCATGAAATCCCAAAATACTTTATTCACTCAAAACAATGAAATAGATTTTAATTATATAACAAGCATAATGAAAATTTTAATTTAAGCAATATTCTTCATGAAATATAGTACTAAAAAAAAATTCCAAGCTTCTAACTTGAATTGTTGCACTGCAAATTTATTTAGCATATTAATTAACAAGAAAACAACATTATGTTTTTTTGACACTATAGCATTTGAATTTTCTCACTAACTGATTTATTTCACGTGTATAATGTGGATATTAATATTAAATAGATTTATGTTGATGTTAATATTAGAATTAATCCTGTACGAAAAATGATTTAGTTATTTAAATTGTTTACATACACAACATTACTTTTGGATATTTGTTCTTAAAGTACTACTTTTTACCAGCATAGTTATGTTTTAAAAAAACTTTAACCATGTATTCAACAATCCATCCTCAATAATAAATAAAACAGAATGACTATATGGGTGCCATGTGCAAGGCATGTCAGCATACACAATGAAAAGTAAAATGTGTGAGAGTACCAAGGAATTAGAAGTCTAGGCAATTAAGTCTATCAAAGGATTCTTCTATGGTTGACATGCTATGCTTTTAAACAAATTTTATCAATTCAAGTGTCCTTCCTTTCGGTGTCGCCATCAATTTCTGTTTTCTCATTTCCTCCCTGTTCTCATACGTGTCACCAAGTATAAAACCTTGTGAACAAGATCCAAGCCATGGTTTTTGTAGTCACTATTCTGTCACATTTGAAATGTGAAAGAAAAATCCCAATTGTTACTCTCTCCTATGGGTGACATGGACAGGACAGGGCAGGCAAAAAGGCAAGAAAAATATGGAAGAAGAAACCACAATGTAGGAGACTTAAACTGGATAGAAACAATCAAACCTCAACAGCAATAAGAGAAAACTGACCAAAAGGCATAACCATTTAGCCTTTGCTACATAAATAAAACATTTATGTGGTCATCTAGTTAGCTCATTGCCCAAGACTAGAATTTCCTATGCATCTCAACTTAAACACTCCCACAGAGACACTTAAGTAGGATTAGACAGTTTCAAATCTTGACTCTTATTTCCTACGAACCTAAAGTTTTAAACACTATATACCCCTAAGTTGGAACAGATAGCTTCAACACTTAGCATTTGTAAGAGTGGGATTATATAGCTTCAGCCCCTAGGGAGGACTAGAAAGCTTCGACATCAAAACTCAAAAACTTGACTCAGCCAGTATTGATAAGCAGTAGAAACAATTATAGTCGAGATATTAATTTGAATATTCAATGTATGACAGACTGATCAAAAGATTAGAGTCTCATTCTTAAGAGCTTTAATCATCACCTGATCACTGCATCTAAACTTGAGGTGCGATAACTTCTAGTAACTCACTTCCTTTTAGTGAAAGCAAAGTAAATTGACTGTGCTTTTGCCACAATCATCACTGATTCGTGTTTAAACAACACTCCACGCCTTTGATGTAAAAAACGCACCACCTATAACAAGGTATGTTATCCACAAAAACATGTTCAAACATAGAATGTTGGTAGAGGCACTACCATAACAATAACAGGAGAACCCATCTCGTGCTTGTACTCCAAAGAAAAATCTATCTATTCCACAACTTAACGTATGTGAACCGCTCATCACATTTAGGAAAATCGTAAAGTCAAGATAAATTTTATAGTTAGTTCGCACATCAATAATCCAAAAGGAGACATCACTCACTTATAATCAAAAATAATTCCGTTGCACAAATAGAAATAACAAAACACAGTAAAACGATTAGAGAAAGAACTCACAGAAAAGGCAACGATGGCAGATGAAAGGGCGAGAAACCCATACTTCGCCATGCCTTCAGATAGACTAACAAAAGTATTAGCAATGCCAAACATAATCCTCCAAAGCAAAGCACAAATTATCACTCCTCCTGCCCCGAACAAAAACAAGGAATTCCTCTTTAAAAAGGCATCAATTTGCAACCCTAAAGCTTCACGGTACCTCGAGAAAGCAGAAGTAACAGCAGTGGCCGGCTTCTCAAGAAGCTTTTTTGCAAAATTCCCATCAACCCTTTTCCCCAAATCCGAAGAACCTTTGAAAGAAAACTGCCTCGCCCCATAGAAAAAACTCCCATTTTTAGAAAATGGAGAATTGGGTTTTGTACAGGAGAGAAACTGAGATAAACCCAGATTAGAAGAAGTGGGTTTTGAAGTAAAACATGGGATTTGAGAGTTTAAAGGAGTGAAATTTGAGGATGCATTTGAGTAAGGTCTGGTAAAAGTGGAAGAAATTCTAGAGGCAAGAGAAGGAGTGGTTAAAGGTGAGGGCTTGGAAGTAAAAACATGATTGTAGTGGAGTTTGAGAAGACCTTGGATGATTCTTGGTGATTGTTTCGACATTGTTGATCGGTTAGTAAAAAGAAAAAACAAGATGCCTGTAGGAAACTATAAATCAGAAAATAAGAAGGGGTTTGTAATGGTGGTTCCTTGTCAAGAAAATCAAGGTTAAAACATAGTGTCATTTATGATATGAATCCAAAAGGTTTTCTAATTTTATTCATGTCTGTAACTAAGAAGCCGGTGAGGGTTTCTCCTCCTTTGAGGGTCTTGGGAGAAGGCACCGTGGAGGAATTATTTTTCCTTTTTCGGGTTTTTTTCATTGGGTCAACCACGAGGGCTCCCTCCACCGTAATGTTTGTTCGTGGTGTGGTTGGTGTTATTTGTTGTTTTTGTTTTTCATATCTAGTTTTTTTTTTTTTTTTTGAAAAGAATGATAATTTTATTATATTAAATACAGTATAAATAAATCATTTTTTTATGTTATATTAAAAAAAAATACAATTTTCTATTTAAAAAAATAATTGAAAACATTAGTAGTATAAGGTAGTTTTTAATATAACAACTAATCTTTTCAATAATTTATTCCACAAATAAAACTCATTAATTCTCATATATAGGTAGGTTATGTATACATAGATGAGTTTGAGTCAATTTGAAATCAATTAAAAAAAATCGGTTACATTATGAGTTCTATTAACATACAAGTATAAAAGATATTAGCTAGTGTGAATTTTTTGATCAAATAATAAAGCAACCTTCAATAAAATAGATAATAGTTCAAAAAATTGAAAATTTGATAGAATAGTAATATAGAGGTAACCTTGTATCTAAAAATTAAAGATATTAGAAAAAAATTGAACTAAAAAATAACTTTATATCTAAAAACCTTAAATATATGAATGACGTCACAAAACCATTTATTTTTTTTATAAATCAGTATATGATCTTTATTTATGCAAGGAAATGTTATTTTGCCACATACAAAAAAAAGAAAAAAAATTAATGTTTATTCTTCAATTTGCTGCTGAAATTTATAGCTAAAAAAACATAATATAGTTTCTCTAACTAATCTTAATGAACTCCTTTTGAGTTACAAGTTAATTGGCCTAAAGTAGTAATTAACTAACATAAGCTTAACAATGAAATAAACTCCTAAACAATGTCTAATAAGCCAGAACAAATTCAAATTAAAAATAATTATTCAACACTAAATTAATAAATAAAATAGGATAATAAAAACAAAATGTTCATGCTAAAATTCCTCCATGTAACTGAATCTCTAATTTTTGCATATTTTTGGTAAATTTCCAGTCTTGACTTCAAATACGTCGTTCTCTCTCACCTGGATGAATTATTGAGTCTATCATACATGATTATAATGCTTGAGATGTTTAGTTTCCAACCTAACTTGAATAGAAGCAAACTCCTACATATAGCTCAAGGTATCTCCTAAGTAGTATATAAAAGTCTAATTTGACAAGATTTGTCTAATAACTTTAACCATCTGACATAATATGTTCCCGAACTTCATTTAACCTTAAAATTTACCAAAATATATTTCTATATGTCTAGTATCTTCCTATAAAATTTTAATTTGTTTCGATGTACAATTTAAGAAATATTCTCAATCTTACAAAACTGGTCAGCAATTATTTTATATCAAATTCGGACCTAACTTGGTTTGTATCACTAATATTATGGTTATATTTTTTATTTCTCAAAACTTTTTAACTGAAGAATAGAAAGATGATGTTTTTGTTTAACACCATAAATTAAAAAATATATGTATAGGACATCTCAGTGAACCAAGTGTAATAGAAGGGGTAGAGTTAAGAAAAATTAAATCGTCACCTACTTTATGGTAACTAGAACCCTAATTGGTGTTTAGATATTTTAGATAAGAAGTTAGTTATGTCAAAAAAAAAATCATTCTGAAACATTTTACCTAAGATAAATTGTATTTTATTTGCTTGTTATGATAAAAATATATATATACATTTTGTATTTACATGCTAAAAATTAACTTAAACTATTATATATAATTATCATAAGATAAAAGACTACCAAAACCTAAAACAATGACTTAGATCTAATTTTGCTAACATGATCTAATCCTTACTTTAAAAATAAAAACATTAGACCTGAAATGATAATGATGATTAATTATTCTTCAACCTATTTAAATTAATTATATATAAAATGAGCCCAAACACCAACTCAAGTTCTCACACCACATAAAGTAAAAATATATAAATACCACGTGTGTCAAATAAATTATCATTTTTTGTATTTTTATTATCATTTCTTTTAGTGACAAACAATGAGAAGTTGCGTATTGATAATTCTTAGGAAAAATAACCCTCATTATCCCATTGTTAAGTTTATTTTTTACTTTAACTTTATTCTTTTAAAAATTACATTTTATATATATCATGGGTTAACATAATTTTTAAATTGAATGAAATAACCATAATATACTCATTTATATTATATTATATTATTGTCGTAGATTGCTTACACATAGTTTTGAAGAGGTGCAATTTAAATTCGAGAGTGATTGGTTTAGAGATATTGTGGTATATTATAAAAAATACAATACTTTTTAAACATAAACCACCTCTAAAAATTACAAAAACATACTTTTTACTGAAAAAAACACAAGCTCCCTCCTATTCAAATACCCTCTAATCTTTCATTTTCTCCTCTCTCCTCACCCATTTTATTTTTGGCAGATTCAAGTACTTCCTCCTGAAAAAAAAAAAAGTAAAAGGCTAACACGGAAGAGTTTTTATCAACCTAGGGTTTTCTTTGTTCTTGATAATCTAGAGTGTGGTGAACTGTTGGTTTCAATTTTTTCATGGTCTTATTAAATCTGGGTTCTGGGTTCATGTTAATTTTCTCAATTGAAAATACTAATTAACATGTTGTTGGGGTTGTTGTGTTGATCGGGGTTACTAGTGAAGGTGATGGTTGTTTTGGTGGTTTTGATGTGACGTGAAGGAGAGGAGTTGTTGCAATGGTGGTAGGAGACTGGTTTATATGCTGCAAAGGAGAGATCTCAACAGTTTTTTAGTCCAAGTTATGATTACAAGAACCCGAAAAAACTGTGTTTATTTCTTGAAAATTGGATTTACAGATAGAAAAACACGAATCCCTCTATATCACTGATGAAGTGGATAATCTTTCTCCATTTTTCACAGAGAAAACAAAAAGGAAAAGGGTTTTTCTTTAGCAAATCAAAAGGGAAGAATAAGAAAAAGCTTTGGTGAAAGATAGAATGGGACTTACAGAGATTAGATTGGCAGAGAACTGAAAATGAAACAGAGAGTGAGAGAGAGGGAGGAGAAGACGAAGCGGGAGATAAAGAAACTAAACGCCTAGAATAAGACATAAAGGTAACCTGTGGGATCTTGCCACATGGAAATAAAGAGTTGATGTGTTGGTTAAAGAAAGGTGATTTCACTTCCTGGATTTGCCTTGTATGGAATTGAATCGAATTGATTTTCTTGGGTTGCTCGGGTCACCTAGAATGACTTAAGACTTGATTAATTCTTTATCTGAGTTTAATAACTATAATGATGATTATGATTTTTTTTAATTTAATTATAAAATTATAATATTTCATATAAAAACTCTTTAGTCATTAAATAAAATATAATGGTAATTTTATAAATAATTGATTTTTTTATTGACTTTTGTTTAAGTGATGTAAAGTGTTATCAATTTATAAAGTTTATTTAAAGTGTAATTTTCAAAATAATCATAGTTTTGAAACCTAGCTCGACCCAGCGGATTGACTCGAGGCTAAAACGGGCCGGGTTGAAGAAAAAACTTGGTATGACTCGGCTGACCCGATAAAAAATCCAGTTGCAACCCTTTAACTTTTTTTATTACTAAAACAATATCGTTTTAATTTTTAAAAAAATATTGACCCGGACGATCTGGTAACCTAGTCACATCTTAGAATTTGAGTCGTGGATCGGGTTTAAAAACTATGAAAATAATAGAGATAAAGTAAGAAAATAACTGAACTATAGGATTACAAGAGTAATTTTTCCTAATTTTTATTATTTGTTTGTCTAAATCCTCAACCATCAACACCTTTTTTTTTTTTTAAAAAAAAGACAAACCTTCCCTTACAAAACTAGAAATAAATCAGCCCCCTAAACTACCCATAATACAGCCTTCCATCCTATATTCTGGACATGTACCACCCCTATCATGCCCTATAATAACTCACGGTTCACATCAACAAAAAAGAACCCGAAAAACACCATAAAACACCATCATCTTCACCATTTTCTCTTCTTGCAACTGTACAAGCTTTCTTTCTCTTCTCTTGGTTTCACCAATGTCAACCGTCGTCACCAGCTGCACCATGAGCCATTGACGCCTCCACCATTGACCACCACAACATCATAACAACGTCCTCCCTTAACCAGGGAAAGCTCCTCCCTGTTTTCCTTTAATTCACTATTACCATTAACATGGAGAACTGAAACAATTCATGTTTTGCAAAGATGCTAGCAACTTAGTCAATAGGCTAGACTAGTAGCCAAGTTACATGGGCTGCATTTAGGCCGAACCCACTTTAGAAAAATAGAGGTTAGTTGGGTCATATTTCATCTTGATTTTAAGTTTGTGTTTGTTTAAAAAATATGTCGCATGAAAAAACATGTATTTTTATAAGAAATATCATGCAACACATTTCACAAACAAACATTCTCTAAACTAGATAATTACAAGTGTGCAACAATTTCGTTCTTTCTAGCGGTGTTTTGTAAATTTATAGTGTAATGGTTAGGATTTTTAACTTAGTAATTTTTTAAATGAAATAACTTAAACTACCAGGGATTTAATTGAATAGAAAAAAATTATTTTCAGAGTGGCCTCTAATTACTAAATTAATAGCTTCATAGTATGAGAATTTTAAAAATATAGTAAATGTTATGTTTTAAAGTTTTTTTACTTATAAATATATTAAAAAAAATTAAAAAAACAAAATATTTAAGATCTTCACATGAAGACAATTTATAAACACTAAAAATAAATCAAATTAAAAAATGAATAGATTTGGAAGCAAATCTGGTCTGGACTGTATTAGCGGTAAATTTGCTGTTTCTTCTTCTTCAAGACCGCCAGCGCTTTAGGGGGTATCGACACGTGTCAACGTTTCCTTTTCCATGGAAACCCAGCCATCACGTGTCAACCTTTCTTCAATCTTCCAAATTTGTTGCAAAGAATTTTCACCAAAAACACGGAGGAAGGTCGATAATGATGATGGCGGCTGTAGTGAGACGAGGTTCAGAACCCTTTTTTATTGAGTCCCATTTTCAGCGATGCCAAATGAAAATAACGGGTATGATTCTTCCATCTCTGCTGTCTAGCAGCCACTCCAACTCCATTTCTTCTTCTAGCAGTAGCAGTAGATATAAACACCAAAATGATGATGCTTATCCTTCTTTTAGAAACATTGACGGTGCCCTTGTTTCTTTCAACCACATGCTTGAAGTTGATTTATGGACATTCCTTGTGGATGCATGGAAGTTGTTGAAGCTCGAAAGCTTTTTGGTTTCATGATAACCAAGGGTTGTAAACCTGATGTTTTTAGTTATAACATCTTAATTAATGGATATTGTGAGGCTGAAAGGATACATGAGACTGAGCAGCTTTTTAATAATGAAATGATTAATCAAGGCTCAACTCCGAACATTGTTAGTTACAATACTCTTATTCATGGCTTTTGCCAATTAGGCAAGCTCAGGGAATTAGCACAAGAGCTTAACAAGAAAATGCACACTAATGGCAAACTCCCAGATTTATGTACCTACTCAATATCAATTGATGGCTTTTGCAAACAAAGGTATCTTCGTAAGGCATTCAGAATCTTTAGAGCAATGCAAAGTACTTACATGAAGCCTAATCTGGTGATGTATAACATCCTGGTTGATGCCATGTGCAAATCCAGGAATCTTAAAGCTGCAAGGAAACTGTTTTCAGAACTCTTTGTCCAAGGGTTGCAGCGTGATGTTCAGATAGACAATACAATAATAAATGGACTTTGTAAAGAATGATTATTAGATGAAGCACTGGAAGCTTTCCGAAAGATGGAAGAGGATGGATGTCCTCGGAATGAATGGTCTTATAATGTTATTATCCGAGGTTTTCTCCGGCACAGGGATGAATCAAGGGCGGTGCAACTTATTGGTGAAATGAGAGACCGAGGTTTCGTTGCAGATGCGGGGACCACAGCTTGGTAGAAGATCTGTTATCTAACGGAAGACAATCTTGTTCTGAAGAAGTATCCAGGCTTACGCGAAGTTCGTCAAAGTGAAAAGGTGATGTAAATTTTTCACCTTGCCGATTCATGTTGCAAATATTAGGTAGTTTTTTTTTTTTTTCTAGTTAATTTATTGTTAGTCCAGTCGTGTCGAAATCTTAACAATGACACCAATTACTTGCTTTTGTTTCAAAAATCATAATACCTGTTTTGGACTAGCATTAACCCTGTTATACATGCACATTTATGTTTGTCAATAAATATGCGTGGAATTGAATTAAAGTGGTCAATCCTTTTCAACTTTCTCATTAGTGACTAAACTTGTGTAAATTTTCATCGTCTTGGGTAACTTCAAAAATGCCTTTCTTAAACAAACATTGCATGTAGAAGGTTCTCAATTACTGAGCCTTATGGATGCAGGTGGATGATGAAAGTTCGGGTAACCAAAGTGACAGCACTCTAGTCCAAAGCAAGCAGGAGGCCATAATAACTGACAGAGATCAAGCTAATTCAAGTAAAGAGAAGTTAGGGGTACACGTTGGCAACTCCATAATAACTGACATTCTATGGAGGCTACAATTCCAGTGGTACACGTTGGCAAGAAAAGAGAAGTTAGGGGAAGTTACAACCAATAATTGAAGATCATCTCATACTTCCAAGTGGCAGAAAAAGTTACTATAACTGTCACTGTTCTTATCTTAGTTGGTAGTTATCTAGCAATAACTGTAATGTGTATTTCTATTTAAGGTAGAATATTATGTCTGGTAGATTAGATTGTAATAAAAGTTAATGCTAATTTGTTTTTATGGCTTACTAAATGTACTATTTTAAGCTTCATAAAGATCCAAACTTGAATGCTTCAGCTTTGTTATATGTCAAGCGAACGTGTTTACAGATAAGGGTTTATTGCTAGAAATTTGGTGATAGTTGGGTTGTTGGAGTAAAAAAGTGTACTTTTGTTGCCTTCAGTTGTTAGAATTTCCAGGTTATTGTTACTTCTCTTCAAAGTGGTTATTTTGGTCGAGGGACACGGAGTTTGGAGCTGATTCGGCTTTTAGGGTCCCTAGTTTATTTGATCGCTGGTTTTTGAAGAAAGCAGTTTAGATTCTAGGAAGTTTGTTGACATCTTTAGGTAATCTCTTGTATCAGATTCTGCGACCATTTTTACCTGAGGATCTAACTTTGGTACCTTCTAAGATTTGAGATAATAGAAGAAACAAAAAAAAAAGGCCCTGGAATCATAACAGTTTTATATATTCCAAGTTTCTTTCTTTTTTTATATGCGATTTTGAAGAAAAAAGAGATTAGTGGTTAGCGGAGGATGGATTTCTTTAAAGTGAAGGGGCTCAGGAAAACCCACAAACCAGACCCAGAAAAGGATTTAGAAGATAATCCTGTGGCCACATCCAGAGAAGTCAAGAAATTAGAATGGTGGAGGTGGTGACAATGTCTCTGTCTGCATGCAAACTATATGACAATGACTATGATTTTATAACCAATGAGGTAAAGAGGAGGTTGAAAGAACTGAGAAGGAACAGTTTTATGTGTTGATTCCTGAAGATGAGGAGGGGGAAGGTGAGACGAACTCAAATGAATGGAGGAAGGCAATGGCGGGGTGGGTTTGATGCTCTGTATGACCAGTACTCTGAGCAGATGTTATTTGATTGGATGAGTGTGCAGTAGCTTAATGAATCTGGTAAATGTCACTACGCTTTGATCCAGTTCTTTCTGATTGATTTGTGTATTTTTTTTTTTATTGCAATTGATTTTTAATTAGCATGCTTTGGTGGGTATGAAATCTAGCTTGCTGCATTTCCTTGGAGACTTGGGACATAATTATTCTGTGTTTTTTCCCTCATGCTTGTTTAGATTATCTGTCCATGTGAGTGTCAAATTCTTTGACATATGTTTGGGTCGTCTGATTCAGAATTAGCCTACCTGAAACATTACTGAGATTACTAGAATTGCCACTTTTATTTTTTGGATTTCTTAGTGCTGATGTGTTCCAATTGTATTTAGAGTTTGCCTATATGTAACACTACTGCTCAAGTCCTTTCTCATGCATTTCCTTATTATTTTTTTTCCTATTGAGGTTTTGAAAGAATGGTTATCCGATAAACTCCTAACAACAGGATTTTGCTGTCTCTGTTTGCTTTTGTTTTCCTTTTTCAGTGCTGCTCTTGTTTCCAACCTTTTAAAATAGTTTCTGATACTTAAAAGAGTAATTCCTGTACAGTGAAACAATTTTCTAGTTTTCATCAGAAATAAATGTTCTGTTGTTTAGCAGGCTGCTACGCTCCAAAGCCTGCTTCCAAGACCTTTTTTTTTTTTTTTTTTTGCCTAAAACAATGCTATTTAAATTTTTAAAAAATACATTACTCATGTCCCATTCAAAACTCAAAACCCGACCAAATTTAAAATCAATTAGGTAGTTAAGTTCAAAATTTGTGCACATATTATTAGGGGCTGACAATCTATGATTTTTTCTAAAACCAGCAAGTGCGTGGGTAAAGAAGCTTGTTCTTATCAAAACACCGAAATTGTTCAGCACCCTTTTTTATAGCATTATCTTCAAATAAATTTGAAATTTTTCCTTCACCAAACTCACTCTCGCATAGATAAGTATTTTGACCAGATCTAAAATAAACCCAACAACAAGATAAGTCTTCAAGCACATTTCTCTCCTCTATGCTCTCTACAATAATCCAAACATTCAATTATATGTTTCTAAGTTTGCTCCAAGCTATCCATTCTCTACTCCCAAGCTCGCCGTCTTCGTCTGTTCTCAAGCTCTAAGCTCTACAATAATTTAGAAAAAATCTCCGATATTTAATAATAATAAAATCTAAATAATAATTTATATCTTTCAAAAATAAATTAGACATTTCTATTTATATTAGTTTGAGACCTAGAGTGCTTAAAGAAAAAAGATTCATAATTAAAACTTGACTAATAAAAACCATCTAGTATTATGATGGTTAAATAATAAAATACTAATTGAATTAAAATTCTTGATATAAATAGAAAAAAAAAACTGAATTCAACAAAGTAAATATATACAATCCTAGACATTGACTTTCATCCCTTATTTCATGGTCTTTTCAATTACCCATAATCATGAAATTTTAACTCTGGCCTTTAGAATAAAAAAACTTCATCTCAATGCAATTGTCGATTTACTAAACTACATATTGGACTTTTATTAACCCCTTACCTATAAACTTTAACTATTAATAAAATAATGCAATAAACATTATTATACCAAGAATATTAAAGAAATTTCCCGGGGTCAATAATTGTCAATGAGCTATAAAAGCTATTGGCAAAGGTTGACATTTACTCTCCCCGAAATAAACAAGTTACACTGGGAGGTAAAAAAAAAAAAAAAAACACGAGACCATTATACTATGTAATGTGTACATATACTAGTTATGGAAACAAGTAAACATAACCAGGTGGCATCAAAACAGGAGTCAAAGATAATCCAACCGCGGGGATAATGTCACAAATATGGCACCCATATTGAAAACATTTAATTAACATAATAGCAGAGCATATCACGCAATATGGGAATCAAGAAAAATCCCATGCCTGACAAACTTATGACATTGATCAATAATCATGCAATTGGTGAATCAGGTACATTCTATGATTAAAACATCTAAAACATCACTACTCTGTAACAGGGGATAAAGAACAAGAACCAGTGCTCATTACCCAACCTCCAAAAACTGCATAAGAAGCGCCTTCCCCCATATATACGAATCGACACATGTAATGATTTATAGGTGGGCTGCCAAAACACACAAAAAGTGGTCCATTTGACTCTGATTGCCTGTCAAAATAATTCAAGTTGCGTCAAGGAGATGTATACAACAGCCTAATTATTAGTATCAATCAATTTCGTGACCTGAAACACAAGAAAGCAGTATTTTCCTTGGAGGGAACCAGGAGTGGCGTCAGATGAGAAGCATCAGATAAATAATAACATCACGGTTAGATCAAGACATGATTTTATACAAGCTGCTTTGAGAACAATTAAATAAAAATCACCTCTATGGAGAAGAAAAAAACCATAGATGTATATTATATTTTGAAACCAAAATAAATATTCAGAGATAGGTACACAATAAGACCAGTTAATAAATGCAGCGGGCATGCCAAAGAAATGTAAGGCAACCAATCAGAACAAGAAACATAAAACTTATTCATGTAAACAGAGGCAAATATCATGTCTCAAACCAAAATACCAAAACAAAACTTTTATTTTTCCAATACAAGACAGTGTCCAGTAAGTGCAAAGTTGAATTGCAGTTTAACATGGATAACGAAAAATGCAAGGATTTAGAAAGCAACACACTCACCTTTAATGCAAAATTGTTCAAAAATTAGAACCAGAAGGAAGTTCTGTGACTTTTCCCACTGCAACTGTTTTCCCTGAAAAACACAATGACACTTGAGATGTGATCTCAACAAATTAACAAATTAGGCATCAGTTAAATCTTGAGTTCAGAAACTTACCCTCAGTACGAAGAGTAAACCTGCCGAGTTGTGGAAAATCTGAGAATTTCTCAACGCATATCAAATTGTTTACCTAACAGGCATAATAGCAAGGGAAGATCTAAATAAATATCAATAAGGTTTTCTGGCATTAATTTTGACTCAATTTGAAATTTACTATGTAAACTATGTTTAAATGTACCAGCATGCACAATAAACATTCGAGAGCTCATAAATAGACACAAATTTCTAGAGAAAAATGGTACAAGCCTTATCCTAATACCTGAACACGGCAGAGAACAATTGCGCCATTCTTCACAAAGAGGACTTTCTTTTTCATAGGTTTCCTAGTCTTTGGATCAATTTGCTGCAGCAGCTGAACAATCTCACACTCCTCAACAACAGAATGTATGTGCAAGACAGCCTTATAGCCAGCTGTAAAAATTGCCTACAATATCAACAACAAAGTTCTGGTTCAGATGCTACAGTATACATCCAAGGCAGATCTATAAAAATCATAGGCATAACAAGCTATTGACGAGACTAGAAAATAAAGGGAATGAGTGAAAAAAACAAAATTAACACTTGTAGGCATACGTTATCCAGTAACTCAAGGATTTGCAACTGGGCATCAAACTCTGCAACTGCAAAGATTGGCCTTGCTGCATAAAGAAGTAACAATAAAAAGTCTGATCAACAAGAATGGAGTCAGAAAAATATAACAATTCTCACACAACCACATACTTGAATATCAACTTGTTGAAGATAAAAAATAGCTCTTTTCAGAACATCAAAGACTAATAAACCTTTATTTGCAACTTACCAACACTTGAAAGAACAAAACCCGACAATATATCCTCATCATCAATTCCAGATAATTTAACCCTCACATTTTCTCCTGGTCCTGCACGTCTTACCTTATTTTCATCGCAAAACACAGCAAGAACTTTCACCTGAGTCTGCAGATGTGTACACAAAGTGATATATCACACAGCATAAACAAGAAATAGAGAGCAAGGAGATAAAGACAGATCAGTATAGACCTTGTTTGGCATGACCAACAAGGTATCACCTTCCATCACACTACCAGACTCTATTTTGCCCATAACAACAGTTCCCATGTCCTTGAATTTGTCAATAATAGGCATCCTGCAAATTTAAAATTATATGATATCTTCAATCCAATCTATCCAAAAATCTAAAAGAGCTCAGGAATCCATGATAGACCAAGAAACAGAACACTATGAATTGAAACAGTGTGTTTAAGTTTTCTCCCTTCTTAACAAAAGCCAATAGACTTTCTAGTAAGGTAAAATTGACTTTTCCACATAACTCATTGATCATTACTAAAATGATTGGGTCAGAATAGTCTTCTCAAAATTTTGTATTTTCACTTTGGTTTTTTTGGATATAATCATGCTGAAAGATGACCTCTGGTTTGATGTCAGTGGTCTTTTCTCTCTCCCCCTCGATTTGCACACTTGTCCTTGTAATTTTTCAAAAAACCCTTCAATTTGTTTTTCATTCAGCTTTGGTCCTTGGTTTTTTTATTACTACTTTTTTATTTGAAATAATTAATGAAATTGGAATTTATTTTCAATTTTATACTCCAATTTTCTCATTATCATATTTAATCCTTATTCTTTTGACTGTTATTTTTTGTTTTTTATCCTTATCTTGATTTAATTTATTTTCAATTTTGTTACTTATTATTTTATTTCATTTAATTTTTATACTAGATTTAGTCCTTATTCTTTTGATTGTTATTTGTTTTATTTATTAATTTTAGATGATTAGGAATTTTGCTTCGTGACTTTTTCAGGTTTGTCTTCTATAGAGTAACTCGGTCTCATGTCCCATATCACGAGTTTTGAAGATCAACTTGATTCGACTTCGGTCATTTTTTTGTTCTTTTTTTTCAATTGATTTTTATTCACTTCCAACTTTTCAATGGAGTAATCATGTTTTCACATCCTGAGTCATGGATTAGTTGAGTTAATCCGGGTTATCGGGTTTTTATTCAATGTTTTTTTAATCGATTTTTTTTATTTGTTTCACCTTTCATTATTTAGTTTGCTTAAGAGTTAACCTCTATCGTTTTACTCAATTTGTTTTGTACGGGGTTATTTTGACCTCACAACCGAGTCGCGGCATGCTGACTCAAGTCAAATTTTTTATTATTTTTTAAATTGATTTTTTTTTCAATTCATCCTTCATCATTTGGTAATTGAGCTTCTGATTTTATTCACTTCATGAAATTGTCTTGTTCTCATTCATGTTTTGCTTTATTATCAATTGAGATCATTGAGACCTTTTAAGAAAATTTAGAAGGTATCTTTTCATAATAGTGGCAATCCTTCAATTTTATCGATTAGTCATTGTCATTTTTTTTTATTGTTATTTTTTCAATGTCACCTTTTTTTACAATTATGTTGTTAAATTAATTGAGCTTGTTGGACCCATTCAAATCAATGACATGGGTCTCAAATTTATCATGCTAACTTGAGTCATCTTTTTTTTCTTTTCAATTCATCCTTCAGCTGATAATTGAGCTTCAGATTTTTTTTATTTTCCATTTTATAAGGTTATTCCATTCCAATTCACTTTTTGCTTTTTTTATCAAATGAGATCATTAAGAACTTTTAAGAATATTTAAAGGGTATCTTTTTATAATATTGGCAAGCATTTATTTTTTTTATTGTTCTTTTTTTTTATTATTGTCGTTGGTCTTTTTTATATATAATTATGTTATTAAATTAACCAAATTTACTGAACAATCTATGACTTGGATTCTAAATATTTCTTGCTCCTTTAAAAACACTTTCATCGCTTGAGCATAGCTAGGAAAAATTTGACTTAGCCCAACCACCAATCTAGTACACAAGCTAAATTCAATCATAAGACATCTCTTTCACCACAATAGAGAGTGGAATCATTCAATGTTCCTAGTAAAATATCATTAGTATAGTAGCCAATACCACTAAGATCAAACTTCAAAAGAAACATTCTCTCATCATAACATTTCAACTCTTTCAAGGGAATAAAAAGTGTTGGCACCGACAATTTACGTTCAATTGGATCATTTAGAAAAATTAAAGAACTCTAAAAGGCGTGGGGAAAACACTGTAGCTTCCCCACGCCTTTTAATTATACTTATTATATATAATAATAATAATATATATTACTTTTCGTTTTCTTTTTTTTTCCTGTATTTATTTTGGTTTTTTATGCCTTTATAGGTTTTTTTGGCTTCTTTCTTAGTTTTTTTTCCTTTTGTTTTTTTTGTTTAATTTAGTTTGTTAATTGATCCCGAGTTTGACGGGTTAATATGGTTTGACGACGCCTTTTAATTATACAAAGAAAAAAAATCTAGCTTTTTTTTTTTCTTTTTACATGTTTTTTTTAACGCGTGGGTTTTTCATTGTAGCAACTTTGTTTTTTTTTTCCTCGCTTTTGTTTCTTCTGTTTTTTACATATAATATATCACTGTACACACAATGAAACACTTGACTTTTTTTTTCATTTTTGTTTTCCCGTTTTGCCCATGGGTTTTTTTTTTTGCTTTTTTATTTGTGTTTTTTTTTCTTTTAATGAATTTGTTTTGTTTAATTTAGTTTGTTAATATGAAAAAAAAATTAATTTAGTTATCATACTTTCATTACACGGATCTTGGTTTTTTTTATATATTAAGCTGGTTGAGAACTTAGCTTTGTAGCTCTTTTTTTAAAAAAAAAAACAAACACTATGGATTACTACAGTGTTTTCCTTATATGATTTTTGTTTGGCTGCAGTGTTTCCCCCACATGTTTATTTTTTAAATTATCTTTGTTAAAT
This sequence comes from Populus alba x Populus glandulosa, assembly GCA_033617975.1. Lineage (NCBI taxonomy): Eukaryota > Viridiplantae > Streptophyta > Magnoliopsida > Malpighiales > Salicaceae > Populus > Populus alba x Populus glandulosa. The sequence continues at coordinate 11,002,160 of CM066161.1, forward strand.
TTATTTTTTTAATATTAAGTTGGTTGAGAATTTAGCTTTAGCTTTAGCTTTCCTCACGTTTTTTCATTATAATAATTATTATATTCTATTATATTATGACTTTTTTTTTCTTTTGTTTTTTCTTTTTAAATTTTTTTTTAATGAATTTTTTTTGTTTGATTTAGTTTGTTAATGTTAATTGATTTTTTTATTTAGTTATCATATTTTCATGATACAAAACTCGGGTTTGATGGGTTAACCTGATTTGACGAGTTATTTTTTTCATTTAGTTTAGTTTGTTAAAGTTAATTTTTTTTCTATTTAATTATCAGACTTTCATAACACGTATCCTGGGCTTGATGGGTTAACTTGGCTTGATGGGTTAACCTGTTTAATTCTGGGTAAACCCGTCATTTTTTTTTCTATTTAGTTATCAAACTTTCATGACGCAAATCCCAGGTTTTACAGGATAACCTGGTTTAAAGGGTTAACCCAATTAATTCAATTTCTTTTTCTTTTTCTTCATTAGTTTTTTCCTTTCTGATGATTTTTTTTCTTTTTTTTAATTAATCTATTTAATTATCACACTTTTATGACACGACCTTATAACACGTATCCTGGGCTTGATGGGTTAACTTGGCTTGATGGGTTAACCTGTTTAATTCTGGGTAAACCCGTCATTTTTTTTTCTATTTAGTTATCAAACTTTCATGACGCAAATCCCAGGTTTTACAGGATAACCTGGTTTAAAGGGTTAGCCCAATTAATTCAATTTCTTTTTCTTTTTCTTCAGTAGTTTTTTCCTTTCTGATGATTTTTTTTCTTTTTTTTAATTAATCTATTTAATTATCACACTTTTATGACACGACCTTATAGCCAGATCCACATCCAATATTTTTGGGTCCGGTGTTATAGTCAGGCTCACTTAAACTTGGGTCATGCAAGTTTTATTTTATTATTAATATTATAAATATTACTCTTAGGTCAGGCATTGCAGCCAAACCCAAGATTCTTATGTATAACTTTGCAGAAAAACCCAAGATTTTTAAATTTTTATTTTTTAAAATATTTTTATACAAAAAAAATGACCCGCGGCATCGCACGGGTATAAAAGCTAGTAACATACTAAAACAGGAAGTATAGAAGATAAAAAGATCAACAAGCAGGGAGAGTAGATACAATGATGGGTAGGGAGAGAAAAAAAGGAGGTTGGGGAAAGCAAGGTGCAACTTTACCTCAAAGGACCATTTGGATCTCGTGGAGGAACTTCAATAGAATCAAGAGCTTCAAAAAGGCATGGGCCATTCCACCATGGACATACAGCCTTATCCAATCTTGTTTTCATGTTGGTGCCCATTAGACCAGATATTGGTAGGAATTGGACATCTGTAACAAAATGGCAATTCCCAAGTAAATCAAGCCATTTAATAATATTAGAGACAAAAACATCATGATCAAGCAATCAGGCCAGATTGAGACGACAGCATAATATCCTTAATGTTCAAATAGCTAAGATGAGGCCAAACATGCAAGATATTTAAAGAGTAACAATGACTGCACCAGAGATAATTTTTTATAACCAGCCATACCTAAAAACATCTATAAGACTTAGGCTCCAGTGGTAGAGTTATGACTTCTTTTTGGGTTGGGGCTGTTAGTTGTAGCCATTGTAGTTCTCTGATTATAGTTGTACAAGTGTTTGATAATATGTGTATGTTTTATATTAAACAAGACTCAAAAGCCTACTCGCTTTCCCTTTCAGCTTCCAAATCTTTTAAGAGTTCACAAAACCTTTTCTATTTGTTTTTGGAATGAAAGCCCCAAAAGCTTCAAAAAAACAAAAGCCAACCTTACCCAAACAAACCCTTAAGTTTGCAAATTTCACCAATATAAAGCACCTTCGCTATTGACACATACCTTGGACAGTGAACATGATCCAAATAATCCAGAAGAATTCATAGATCAATTGCTATAAGCATGGCATTGAGAAGGATGAAATTGTGATAGGAGAGGAAATGGAAAACTCCTACCAACTAATGATCCAATGAGAATCATCATAGACAGTAAGCAGAGATGGAGAGGGAGAATTTCAATTCCATTTCACTCGCATCCACCCCAATTTAGTTACAGGGAAATATATGTGAATCAACCAGCCAACAAGAGAAGATGAAAGTAAGGCCATACATATGGCAAACCAATTACCTAATTTCCCTATGAATAAACAACACTTGATAAGAAGTAAATGATGCACTCTTCTAACTCCAGAAATGACATGCAATTTCATCCCACTGGAGAGTTGAGAGTATAAAACTCTGACAGGGAAGATACTCAAGGGAACTCCATCAAAGCATTGCACAGAATTTTAAAAACATAGTTTATTCTCCATTGTATAATATTGAGAGGCCTCTTTAATTACTAAACAAGTAATCTAAGGTGTCCACAGCATCTCAGACCTTTTAACAGCTAAGATGAAAAAGAAAAGCTTCGAACAAAGCATACACATTTAGAGAAGGCAATAGTTCAACAGCTTGAGACCATAGAAAAAGATCCTCCAATACCTTTCTTCACATTGTAGCCAGAAGCCTTAAGAAACGGTATCATCTTTGATTCAATCTCATCATACCTGAGAGACATTATGAAAACAAATCAAAACATCAGGAGAAAGAAACTACCACAGAACAGACCCAGAAGAAGAATAAGAAGCCTGCAGGTGCTTCCACGCTAGCAGATTATGCCCACAGAGGACACAAAAGTAAATGCACCTCCACGTTACACATGCACACTGTCAAACAAGGAGAAGCACCTTTCTTTTGACCAGTTCACGGTTGGCTCATCCATTTTATTTACAACAACAAGCAGCTTAGAAACACCCAAGGTCTTTGCAAGTTGAACATGCTCCCGGGTCTGCCCACCTCTCTCATAGCCAGTTTCAAATTCACCTTTCCGAGCAGAAATAACCTGATCATGAGAAAGGGTCCTGTCAAAATTTTCAAAGCAATAGGACATTGAGAAAATAGATGTGGAAAACAGTTTGGTGCAAACTTACTAGCACGCCAATATCAGCCTGAGATGCTCCACTAATCATATTTGGAACATAGCTCTTGTGACCCTGAAGATTCAAGAACAGCAAAAATGAAAAATGAAAACCAAAATTTAAATTTTAAATCAGCACAGACAACCTAGAAGACAGGGAAGGGCTTCTTTTATATTGCATGAACATTTTCATCCTAAAATTCTCATATGCAGCACCCAGAAGAACAAAAGCAGGTCATACTTTCAGCTACAAAGTGCGTGGTTCAGACAACCATTAGGAATTTGTAATAGCAAAACTACTGGTTTTTGTAGAGGTTACTATGAAAGCAATTAAACAAAAAAAAAAGTGTTTTTTTCAGCTTTCTCTATTCATTCTAATTCTTTCCCAAACTGTTTCATGTTTTAATAAATTCACCTATCAACTCAATCAAGCCGACAAAGCCAACCATTTTCACATCCAAACTTTTTATAGGATGTTCTCAGCAGACTAATACCTCTGAGAATTATAAGTGTTCAATAGAGAACATGTTGCTGCACGAGAACTATTACAACAATTTAAGAATCTATTGTTAACCATTAGAACAGCTAAAATGTTGAATTTTGATTCACTCCATTTGAGATAATTCCAAGAATAAGCTTAAGTGAATGGAATTGGGAGACATGGTTGCCATTGCAAGAGATTCAAAAGCACCAATGAAAACTTTTCTTTCAATTTCTACAAAAGGACTTCCATGTAATGGCAGTCAAACAAAAGATTGTGCAGGAAAAGATTTTGCTAATAACAGGAAAAGGAAAAATCAAAGACAAGATGCTCAATCCGTTTCTGAATGGACAAGATTCTCCACATGCTAATAACAGATTAACGAGATACTGCTCTAACCATTGCACCTTCTCTTTCTATAGATAGCTAAGTCAATAGACAAACATACAGAGGCATAGAAACGGTACTATGATACATGGTTTAAAGAAAAAGAATCAACAAATCCACTAATGAAACAGGATTTGGAGCTGGTTTTTGTCCCAAAGAATGATCTGAAGCACCTACATCCTACTGAGCTTCTCTCAACCTCCATATCTTTTACCCCCCCATAACTTAGATAATTCAAAAAATAATTAGTTCCGTTGTTTTCAATTTTTGGCCTATTCTGTTTCAAGAAAAAAAATCCAAACCGACACATTCATGAATTTAGTACTAATTTTGGTTGGAACCAAATGCACACTCATTTTAAGCATATTTTAATTTGGTTGAATAACAATTGTGTCTTCTAATATCTTCTCTTTTTACATTATCATATGATGCTAGAGTTCTTGATTGAATCTAGCCGTTCCAAGTTGATTGGTGCAACTTAATTTAGGAAATACCCTTTATACATTTGATGATCTCAAGCATCAATCCACAAATCAAACAAGCCTTCAATTTAAATATATGAGCCCGTGAAACCGAAATGCAGTCAGAATTCATGTATTTCCAATAAATACTTGCATATGAAATAACTTGAGAAAGGCAAAAGCCATCACGACAAGCATACAGGACTATCTGTCATCTTCTGCAGATCTTATTGCCAGTTCTTAAGGAGTGAAAGACGATCACTGTATTTTCCCACTCAGTCATCTGCTCTGATAACTGTGATCAAAACTGGTGATCAAATCCAGGCACAATCAGGCTTTTCCTTTGTTAATTGGTGAAACAGTTGGCCAACAACATAGAACATACATCATTTTCACACTATTACTGCAACATAACAGGATGGTAGTGAAGTTGCTTGTGAAGGCCTTTCTCATTTTTTTCCACTGTAATGCTTGAGTAGAAGACATAAATGATTAAGTGATGAAGGTCGACATATGAAAGGACAATTTTCAAGTTATTTGTGCTTAGTATTGCGTAATACTGTCAAGGTATGAGGGGCACATGTTGCAAGGCACGTTGAATATGTATACAAAAGTGGGAGGGATGGAAGTGAGTGAGATGCAGAAAGAAAGACAAGACAAAAAAAAAAGGCAGTAACATCACAAACAACACACTCTGCCCAACTTTCATTCTGCAACTAGGTCATGGAGTAAAATCATCCATGAGAAGTTAAAATGCTAGATCAATGTTTTATCATTTCAACATGTCATTTTTTATTCTATCTCTCATTTGGTCTAGTTATCCCCCTCAATACTTAATTTGACCAAATTTCCTTGCAGGCCAAATAATGCAATGAGAACATATTTTTCAGATCACCACTACATGGGAGAAGAACGCCATGCAAAGCCAGCCTCATTTGTAATGCCAATAATAGATATGATCAGCTGGAGTGAAGAAAGTGAAACAAGATTTTTAAGATGTAATCTCTCACCGGTGCATCTAAAATTGTGAATCTTGTTGTCTCTGTTTCAAAGTGTGCTCTTCCAACTTCAACGGTTTTGCCCTAAAATCAACATTATAAAAGTAAAGACTACCAGCGGGATTTAAATCAGATTCGCACATGAATCAAAATGGAAACTGAAACAGAATCAACAACAAAAAATAATCTGGCCCCACAGAAACCCAATTGTCAGTGAAACTTACCTTAACCCTCTCCTCCTCATTAGTGTCCATAATATAAGCCATATACCTAGCAAATGGAAAACAATCATAGTCTTCAAAAGGTACAAGTAAATCTACAGAAGAATCAATTATTTTGATGAATCAAATGCCACACAATGCAGAGCAAATTACAATGATAGCACACACACCCAAGACAAACAATTTAAGGAACACTCCATTCAAAACTTGGGAAAAACAGCAGCAGTTTGAAAAGCTATTATGAGGGATCATTTGATAGCACAGAAATAATACTGAATCACTAAAAAATAATCCTGAACATATGCAGATAATAAGTATACATATAATTTGGATACACCAATATGTTCTGGAATTGCAATCTCAAAAGAACAAGAAATTTTTTTCTTCATAAATGAATTATGCAATCTCATTTGATAAGTTCTTTTGTGGGAGAAAGCAATTCTCATAATGTTATGTGACTTGTTATCTCGAGAGACTTTAAGTAGATACCGACTCCACCCCTTGATTCACTTGCAAATTAACCTTACTGTTGGATCCATCTGAGAACCCAACATCAAATTACATGATATGGGCACAAACTCTAACAGATTGAAATTTCTAAAGAGGTGAGATTTCTACAGATCATGTAAGTTCTATATCAGAGAAGCACGTTGCAGAGTAAAATTTAAGTAAGATTAAAACTAAATTCACACCACCACCCATTAGTATCAGCAAAAGAGTAAACTAAATTCATGTAATAAACAATTGTAACAAGCTTTTCCAAATAAAATGAATTTTCCAATCCTGCTGCCAAAATTGAATTCACATCACTACCCATTAGTATCAACAAAAGAGTAAACTAAATTCACATAATAAATAATTGTAACAAACTTTTCCAAATAAAATGATTTTTCCAATCCTGCTGCCAAAAATGAAGTACAAGAAATTTCAACATCACATCACAGATATCATAAGCAATAACAACAGCCAACCTCCTAATCTACAAATAATGGAAGCTACAATAAAACAACAATCAAAATAAGATTCTGCAGATCAGTTATAAAGGTATAGCAAAAGTGAAAGGACAATGTGCTCATTCTTGCAAAGAAGGGTAATAAAAAATGCCAATGAGATAAATCCAAATTATAAACAAAAAAGGAAGACCCACCAGCTTTCTCTACTTTTGTCCTTAGCTTCTTTCTCATATTTCTGGATTGTGCGATCATCCACCTGGCCACTAAGAAAGAGTATCTGGCCCCCAGTGGTGGACTTGCCAGCATCTGCAGCCAGACACAGCACATGAACTAGTACAACAATGGAAGGATAGATAGCTAATTTACATTAAGAGGACCAAAACTGATCAAACTAGATTCAGAACACTATTCCAAAATTAAAAGATTGGGAATACATTATCAATCAAATGATGCAGCAATTTGTTAAAGTTCATGTGCTTAACCCTGCCTAGATTAAAATACTACACGGAAAAGATTTGATTATCAATCCCCAATAAATCCTGCCAGATCAAAGCCTGCATCCAGCTACAAATGCCGCAAAGCATTGCCAAACCAAAATGGCATATATATGACATGGAAGTACTTGGAAAGGATTAGAACAGCCATCAGGCCCTCACGGAGCAGCTACTTGCAGCATGGCAATAGTTATGACACAAACAACCATAAAACAATGCACCAATTAGATTACACTAACAAAAACTTCTCAAAGCCTAAAGCAGTTGTGTAGTAACTGTTATTGGGTACATTATTAAAGGACCAAACAATTTAGCAATCACAAGGCCAGTGTTTACTTTGGAAAAATTGTGAAGCAAATTGACCTACCAACATGGCCAATAAAAACAACATTTAAGTGTCGCTTCTTATTGTACTGTTCCATCTCAACCACTGCTTCCACATCTTCTGGTGCAAGTACTTCTTTATCTTTCACTACAAAACAAAAGATAAGCAAAACAAATGGTAACACTAAAGCATAACTAACAAGATATGATGGTAATAAGTCAGAAATCTCAATGCATTCATAAATGTCAGAGTAACAAAAAAATAGAAGGATAATCACAACATACCTTTGGGCAACTCAGCCTGCACTTCCTGAGAGCTCACAGTGACTTTATCATCTGAATCTGAAAACACACAAAACAAGGTAAATGATGATTTGATATCAAACTTATCAACAGATCTTAATATATGAGTCAGAAAAGTGGGAGACCGCTAGCAGAATATCAGATTATCAGTAACAAACACCTAATCACAATGAAACAAGAGATGCATAAATATCAATTGTTTTGTAAGGAAGGTGTGTGATGCTATTAGAGTGTTCTTTTGTTAAAATATACAGACATGTATACATTTCACATTTGCATGAACTATTCACCAGCTGTATTAGGCATGTGTACATTTGCACGTGAGTTGGTGTGCAGATGCATGGAGGGGATGAAGACAAGAAGAAAAACAAAGAACAATGGGCCAACCAACAATAATTGATGAGTTCTGTAGAAAATTACAAACTACATTTTACAATCTCTCTTGAAAGACTAAAAGCAAAAGTGGAATGGTCTTCATTCATTAGCAAATCTATAAATATATCTTTATGATCTTATCTATTTAGACTCATCAACATTTTTTTGAATGAATGAAATTGAGTTAAATAATAGAATTCAAATTTCTATTTCTATGCATAGAAATAGAATATAGAACTTCATATGATTTCAATATAATAGTTATCATGAAATTGAAGCCACATTGGCAGAAAAGAAACAAACAAAAGCACCATGTCATTCAGTCATTGCAGCAGAATGGCTAAGTTTATTTTCTTTTCATTCTTTTTATTTTGTCACAGGCTTTTTCAAGGTATCTAATAAGAGCATAGTGCTCAATGAAACTAAAAAGCAAAAGTAAAATGATCTTTATTCTTGGAAAAACAAACTACAAAATTAGTGAGAAGGAAAGAACAAAGAGACCAACATGCCAAGAAGTCAACAACCAAATTTGTACATGCATTTACTTTTCCTTTCATTTATTCAGTCAGCAGGTGTTTCAAGGTATTCAATAAAGATTTTCAGGCAATGGTGCTCTATGATCTACCACTGTCAATAGTAAATCTGGAACCAAAATGCAGAGCATGTTAGATCTGCACCAATCCATCAACCCGTATATGCAAAATTAGAGCATTAAGTATCACAAGTGAAAAGCTTTGACTGTATGAGACACTCACCTAAACAATGACAAGTTCAAATACAAAAAAGGGAGTAATCTAATTTATTCCACAACTAGTGAAGGCCTTAATTTTGTTTAGCACCTCGATTCAATTTCCATAAAATGCAATTTGATAGTCAGCTGTCTACAGGATTCGGATAGGTTAAAGTAAGCATTACTGAGAAACCCCATTTCAAATTTAACCAGAATTATACCCAGAACAACAATGGAAGGCTTTTCAAATCATTAACACACTAGTTTCACAAAATAAAATACAAAAACAAAGCTCCAAGCATGAATTTCACTATACCACCAACCTTTCTCCATCTCATCCACCTTCTCAACTTCTTCTGGCCTTGCATCTTCAGGATTAATCAACCCATTTATCTCTGATGCTAAGATTCAATTAAAGCATTACATATTAAAAGAAGAAGAAGAAGAAAGGCAAAACCAATATTTCATTTAAACAATAAACACTACCACAATCTGCTGAGTCAAGCTGCAATGAGCGAACCTCCTCCTCGATATCTATTATTGAAAAACATGTTTAAACAAAGTAAGCATCAAAATTCTAAAAAATCATTGCAAACTAAGATGAAAAAGCTCGACTTTGCTAGCTAATTCAACATTCGAAAAGCATAATCAGAAACAAAATATCTAACAATCAAAAATTTATATTTGTAGTCATCACCAACAAAGCACATAACTAGGGATGGCAACAGGTAGAGTACCCCCCTACATCTACCCTTTCCCAAAGCCGAACCTGATTTATAGATACACATCCCCAACTCTGCCCTAACCTGGCCCGTAGGTATCATGTCAAGGCTAAAAGAAAAGAAAACTATATATATATATATATATATATATATATTATAAACGGATATCACCCATATACCCTCCGTACCCGTTTAACAAATGATCGCTTGAATTAGAAGACACAAGCACACGGGTTCTTTAGTAAGTAGAGTAGAAAATCCATCCATTTTAACGAATTAAATTCACTTCGTATCACCAAAACCAACAAATCAAAATCAATTTAACAGTAAATTGAAAGAACCTTCAAATTTCACATCTCAAGAATACCCTTAAATTTTACATGCAAAGAACATTCAGATTTAAACCTCATACTCGTAAAAGTCTTAATTCGAAACTAATCCAACAATTTCATCAAACGAAGTACGATAAGTTCAAAGAGAAAAGGCAAACCAAGTAGAGGCGCTTCTGCCATTTCTGCAGAGTAAAGACGCCGCTGCTGCTGTTGAGATCGCTGGGTTGCGGCTAGCTGATAGCTGTGGGTTAGGAACTCGGGGGGTGCTTTTGCTATGTTCTTTGTTTGAGATGAGATGCGGTTGCTTGGGGAAGAGAATGGAAGGGTGGGCGTTGTTTACTTAGGGTTGTCTTTAGTTTTGTGCCTTTTTTGTACTGAGGTGAAAAGTTATTTTTAAAACATATATATATTAAAATATTTTTTTAATTTCAACATTAATATATTAAAATCCTTATAAAATATTAAAAAAATATTTTTTTAATATTTTTTTAAGATAAATACACTTTTAAAAATATTCTGAGAGTCCGTGGCTCTGCGGCTGCGGCTGCGTTTTATTAATAACGCAGCACGCAGCCGTTTGGTTAAAGAAAAACACATTTTACTGTTCACTAGGCCCCACTTAAATTCTGCGTTTCGAAAGCAGGAAATGGAAAGCAACTCTTTCGTGCTTTTATTTTACTGTTCACTTGCCTGCGTGTTTTTTTTTTTTAAATGTGTTATTTTTTAAAAAATAAATTAGTTTATAGTGAAATTTATACCTGATAATATTTTATCTAATTTTATTACATGCTAAAAATATTATAAAAACTGTAGTTTTTGTTTGATGTATTTCGTACGTAATGAAATTATAAATGGTTTTATGGAATAATAAAAAATATTTTATATAAAGTATGATTTATTTCATAATGAAATAACAATAGTTAAATTTAAATCTATAATATTTAAATTAAAAATCATAAGTACTAATATATATTTTTAAAATTATTTTATAATCTCAATTTTAAAAGCATTTTGAAGTTTTAACCAAACACATTAAACTACTTTTTCTTTAACTTCAATTTCAACCGCAGTTTTAACCAAACACCTATTTTTTCAAACCAAACTCAACTAAAAGTATTTTTAATAAAACAACTTTTTTTAAACCACAACCACAACAGCTACCGCAATACCAAACACACTCTAAATAATATGGTAAAAAATACACTCTCAAACAAACATTAAGAATATATTTAAAATTATAATAAAGATTGTTTTTAAAAGTGATTTTATCAAAATAATAAATTAAAAAAATTATTTTTTAGATTATTATATTAAAATTATTATAAAATTTCAAAAAATTAATTTAAAAAAAATTAATTTTTTAAAAATATAATTAAATCACGAAAACAAACACAACCTTAATATATTTGGTAACTTGATCCATTATGATGAATAATCACTATCAAATTAATTAAAACCTGGATGTGTAGATGAATTACAAAAATAAAATGAAATGAAAGAGCTATAGGTTTTACTATTACAGTTACTATACACTGACACCCGACTGCATTATAGATTGGAACAATACAATTGGGAGATCTGTTTTCTTCTGTTTCGGTCTTTGAAGAATTGTGTTTTTTCATTCATCGAGGCTTTTTTTTATTAGTTTCATCACCCACATTATATTAATAAGATTTTAAGCCTTATAATTTGTTTTATGTCACATGTTATGAGGTTTTATCGAGTGTGTTTGACAGTGTGGTAGCGGTTGCTTTTTAAATAGCTTTTCGTGCCGAAATACATGTTAATGATTTTTTTTTATTTTTTAAAAATCATTTTTAGCATCAGCACATCAAACCGATCCAAAAAGTACAAACCGAACTCAATTTTAGCACAAAAAAAAATCAAAATTTCAGCAAACACAGGTTCAAACTCACTACCAAACGGTCTCGATGTCAAAAACAGAACACCAAGGTTTCCTCACATTCTCCCATGTTACGAGACAAACAGAACACATTAATAGAAAGAATGCAACGCATTCGAGCACCTGGCTTGGAGGATCCAACACCCCTAGCATTGTTTGCGACTACCTTTTTCAAGACAAACGACTCTTCTTTGGCAACTTACTACTTGCAAATTGTTTCTACAGCGAGTTCAACATGCTATCTAACAACCTTTTTAGCGATATTCATTGCCAACTCTAACCTTTCATGAAATGAACGATCTTAATCCTCAGGAATCTAACCCATCAAGCCCTAAAGATGCATCAATCTTTCTCGAATTGTCTCCATAACTTTAGGCATATGAAGTTCAGCCATTAGTTTCGCAAACTATCCCATTAGTTCAGCCATTGTCGTCCTACCAAGAACGCAATCGTGCTTTGATACCAATTGTCACGAGGTTAATTTCTCGTCGAAAATTATAACCCTATGCGGCAGTCTAGTCCCACTAGACTCATCCTCCTCTTGGGTCAATCCACTCATGTTTGCCTAGCAACTAAATGTGTCCCACAAGACCCAATAAAAAAATAAGTAAAAAAGACTAAAGATAACCGGGTCATTTTCAAAACCAAAGAAAAATTATACAGAAAGCAAGTTAAAAAAAAATTACATAACCTCGTCTCCAATTGAATAAGTATTAAAAGATGAAATAAGAAAAAAAATATTTAGCATAGGCAAAGAAAACTGTGTAAACCAGGCAAGCCTTGGAAAACTTCCCAAACCAAGCCAAATCCTCAAAACTCGCAACATGTAAAACCATGGATCCGGGTTCAATCAAGAAGCTTTATTACCACCTAATTTGAAAAACTTGTCAAAGAAAAAAAAATAAGGATCGAATTTGATAGGAAAAAAAACCAAATAAGGGTGAAATCATAAAAAAAAAAATATCTCAAACAAAAACAAATACACAATAAAAAGAATGAAACTCCATTTGAAATATGAAAAGCTTAAAGGGGGTGAAATTGAAAAAGTATTCCAATTTCATAAATTACTCAAGATAAACAAATTATAATAAAAAAACATGGATCAAATATGAAGAATTAAAAAAAAATAAAGGGGTGTTCATGAATTTTTAAGGGGTTTACATGGAAATCCAGAAGGAAAGAGAGAGGAAGGAGGGAAAAAAGGTTATCGACATCAAACTAACTTGAATCTTGAAACACACATTGCTCCATCATGAAAGGGGTGCCATGAGGACTCCAACACTATCGATGAAGGTGGTTTTTGAAGGTTAGGCGCCACCCACATGCCCCTCAAAAGGCGCAAGAGCCTTAAACTAACATGATGTTATAAAGTTTTTTATATAATATTTAACATTTATTAAAATATAACGATACCCTTAAACTAACATGATGTTATAAAAAAACCAATGTAAAAAGCAAAAAGCCACTGCAAGAGAGTTTATTTGATTTTGTCTTAAAGGACAATAAAGTATTTACGCTATTTTGGAAAAAATTGAAAAGACCAAAACACCCATGAGTGAAAGGCCTTGTATTTTTTTTATTCTAAGGTTAAATTAATAATTATATTATGCAATAAAAAATGGAATGACTAATCTAGCCGTATACAATATGAAAAAGATAATTATGTCATTGTGAAAAGACTACTTTACCTTCAATACCTAGTTCAATGATTATATGGCGCATGAGCAATTTTACCATTACACTATTATAATGAATAATATTCTGAATCTTGGTGAATAATTATTTTCTTCGGAGATTTAATATTTTTTTCTTATTGAATATTGAAAGCAAATACAATTTCATGATTAATAAAAAGGTGCCAAAAGTCAATTTGATAGCAATAACAGAGATTCTACTTTAATAAAATAAAATAAAACTTAGTTTGATTATTGCAAGAACATACTTAAAGAAAAAAAGTTGTTTTAAAACAACAAAATAACTTGTTTTTATAATAATGAATGGCCATTAATTGACATTTTTAGTTATCTATCAAGAAGGTGAATCCTTCAAAAGATATGATTATTTATCCATAAACCATAAAAAAAATGTGATAACAATTCTTTTAATATATCAAACTCTAACCTTTGAATTTAAAAAAATCCAATAATTTAATTTAAATACTAAAGAAAATAAAAAGCTTTATTGATGCAAAAGTGCAAGGAACACCAAGTAAGAAATAAGTTAGAGTAAGTATTAAATAATTTAAATATAAATGGTTTAATTAGTTTTGTTAGGGCAAATCCCAAACATTTGCAAATAACCAGAAAATTAACAAAAATTTTAAACCCCGCACGAAGTTATTGCACTCCTCTTAATAGATTACTATTCATTGAAATAGTATAAATTTTATTTTTTCCTAACAAGCTAGAATCTTTAACTTGGGGTTGTAGGTAAAATGTTCAGTTTATTATGATTCACTTGTCATTTTTAAATTAACCAGAGATACAAAAGTCTTTTATATTTTTATTGCACAACAAAATCACTTAACTACCCTTTAAACCATAATTAATTGAATTGTAATGCGGGTTTTTTTTTTTTAATTTTTCTCATGTCATGGATTAAAATTGTTTGAATTGGCGAGTAAAGGTATTTTGGTTTTTTTATCTTGATTTTGTTTTTTAGTTATTGTCAATTTGGTTAACGGCACTTTGACATCTTTCTTGATAAGAAATATTATTTATGAAAAAGGATGGTTGGCACATTTCTAGTGTCCATACCTTTTAGGTGACATGTGTAGCTTCAATTAGAGGTCAAATGCCTTTTTCATGGCGACACTAGAAGCGTCCCAATGTCCTCTTTAGGTTAGCTAAGTTTGTTAAACTTGGTTGAGCCAATTAATAGATTTTCATTTTTAGAGGTGTTTGCATTTTTTTAATGTTCTTTTTTATGCTGGAAAAAATTTAGATTGGTTCACGGTGTAATGCATACCACCTGTCTTAGTTAAGACGTTGGGCTTTGTGATTTTCTTCAATTTTCCTTCTATTCATTTATTCTAGTCTCATCACTTAGATGTCAGGTTTGACATATTTATTTGAGTTGACTTGAGTTATTTTATAATTATTTTTTAAAGTTTAATATTTTTCTTTTCCATTCCGTCTTTCAACATTAGTTATTTTATAATTGAGCATCATTTATGATTTGTCTTTTATTGAATTATCTCATTCATATGATTCGGGTTACAAAGTTTGATAGGCTTTCCGGATTTGCTGGTTTTTTTTTCATGTTTTTATGGTGGATTTGTTTGGAACTGGACTTCAACTCCTTTTTTTTTTTATTAGCTTATCTTAATCCAATAACCTAAATGATATATTTTACATACTCACTTAGGATAACTTAAGAATTTTTTTTTTAATTTTGTTCTTTCACATTTAATTATTTGGAATCTTAGCTTCACTATTGTTTTTAATTTTGTAACAATTTCTTTTTTACAAGTTCCCATTAATTTTTTTAATTTATCGATTTACTATCATTAAAAAAATCTTTTAATATTCAATTAAATTATACTAACTTTTTTTATTCTATTAAATTCAAAACCAAATTTTAACATGAATTTTAATAGTAAAATTAAATTAAAAATTCATAATCGAAATGAAAAAGCTGACAAAAAAAAGAAGAAAAATTGTAAAACACTTTCCAAGTTAACGATGCACAATAAGGGGTCCACAATCAATTCTTTATGATAGGATTTAGTGAACCAACTCTTTATTTTAGCATTCGAAAGAGATGAAAGTTTTTTTATTACAAATTTGGTATCCAAAGTTTCAATTTTTTTATTTAATAAAATCAAATTTTATCTTTCCAAATCAAACACCAATTTAATAAATAAGGGGACTACAATGAAAGTTATAGGAAGCCAATAAAAATAAATGACGAGCCCATAAACCCTATTGAGCAATAGAAAATCTCAAAGGAACAAAAAAAAAAAAAGACAAATTGCACAATGTGATTTTTAGGGATGAAATTAAAAAAAAATTGTGATTGAAAAAAATAATTTTAAATAAATAAAAAAAAAACTTAAGGAAAAAAAAGAAAAAAGAAAAATTGCACAGCACTTTCCTAGTGAAAAGTGCACAATGATGGGTCTACAACGAATTCTCTATGCTAGAATTTAGCATCCTAAAGAGTTGAAAGTTTATTTATCATCTATTAAGTTTCAATTTTCTTTATTTAATAAAATTATATTCCAAATTGAACATCAATTTAACACTTTTAGGATAAAATTGAAAATAAAATAAAATTTACTAGGACTGAAATAAAAAATCCGAAAGGAAAAAAAAACAAATTGCACAATGTGATTTCTAAGAATGAAATAAAAAATATTCATGACTGAAATAAAATTATTATTTTTTAAAAATTACACTGTTTGATTTGGAGGTCTTCAATGAATTCTATAGGGTTTTTAGTTTTTTTTCTTAATTAATAATATTAATCTTAAAATTGGTATTTTAAAAAATATATTACAAAGGCATTCTTTCTCATAGTTTTTAGACCTGGTTTGGTGGCCGGTCCAGTCCAAGATCTAGGTTCTGGATTTTGATCTAGTCATTGAGTTGTTCAGGTTAATTTTTTTTTAAAATTAAAACAATGTTGTTTTAGTAAAAAATAAATAAAAATTAATAGATTGCAATTATATTTTTGACTGGATCTTGTCGAATTATCTTGTTAGATCAGTTAAGTCACACTAAATTTTTATTTTTTTATTTTTTTTTAACTTGGCTTGATTCTAGTTTTGGTTGACGTTTCATATGCTGGATTTTAAACTATGATTGTTATCCAGGAATGAACTTGGTTTTTTTCTTAAAAAAGAAAAAAGAAAAAAAAGTTCACGAGTGAGTCAAAAGCATAGCTATCTGCCACGTATTGAGACAGCAAGTGATTGTTTTTACCCTGTAAAGATAAACAAAACAAAACAAAACAAAACAAAACAGCTCCCAGCTGTGCGGTCACTGCGGTGTGCCGTCCCCTTTTGTAGCTCCTGCTCCGGCTTCTTCTTCTTCTTCTTCTTTGACCCAGCCGAGACGGCAGCTACACAAATCCGTAATTGAAGTTACAGCAGAAATGAAGATATTTCACGTTCCTTGCTTAGAAGACAACTACTCTTACCTGTGAGTACCTGGATATATATATATATATATGTTACTGTTGGGATTTTAATTATTCGAATTACAAGATTATTGACTTATTATTATAATTATATGAATAATTTCTTAGAATCATTGATGAGAGTACTAAAGAAGCAGCGGTTGTTGATCCAGTCGAGCCCGAGAAGCTTGTTAATGCTGCCAATGAACATGGGCTCCATCTCAAGCTCGTCCTCACTACTCACCATCACTGGTCCTTTCTTTTAACTCTTCAAAATCCTCCTCCTTTTTTTTTGGCTATTCCATACCTACCTTTTGTTTTTTCTTTTTTAGTGGAATGTTTCATACTCTAAACGATTTATTAATGGCTCACTCACTCAAATTAATTATATGGGCCACCCTGGGTAACCATGTACAGTCAGTAGTAATCAATCAAGCTGTGTTTTGGTAGGGATCATGCTGGGGGGAATGAGAAGATGAAGGAGATGGTGCCTGGAATTAAGGTGTATGGTGGCTCACTTGATAATGTTAAGGGTTGCACTAATAAAGTGGAGAATGGTGACAAGGTCTCACTGGGTGCTGATGTTAATATTTTGGCTCTTCACACTCCTTGGTATGTTTTTTTTTGTTTTTTTTTTTAAGATATTTGGCTTTTTGCTCAATTGTTATAGTGAAAGTTAGCTTGTTAAGCAAAGTTGGATTCTTGAATATCAGTGAAGTTAGCTTCTTTGTTTCTTGATGTTATCCAGTTGTGCTTTATATATATTTGAGGCTAACCAATTTTTTAGAACACTTCCTTGCATTACTTTATGGAGGTGTAATGATTACTTCGTCCTGCGAATGCATTTGCTGAAATTGTACATGTTTGATTGAGGGATATGAAGGATTGGACAATATTCCTTCTCCCTTTTGCAATCAAACTACGAGGGCGTGGGATTTTGTTTTTTTTGTTTTTATATATATGTTGCATTTCTGTCTTGTTTTATGGAGACAAATCGTTCTTATTTCCTTGTTTTTTCCTCCTCATGAGGCTTTTGTAATATATGTTTTTTCGTTTTTTGTCTCTCTGTTCTCTCTTCAACTTACTATTATCAGTCACACCAAAGGCCACATAAGTTATTATGTGACTGGCAAGGAGGGAGAGGACCCAGCTGTTTTTACTGGCGACACACTGGTGAGTTCAAAGGATGCCCTCAATTTCATCAGTTGTTTTTATTGGATTGAATTTTTTTTGAGATAACAGTATGAAGATGAAATTCTTTTGTCTGGGAGATTTCTTATCCTCTCTTCATTGAAGAGAACTACGAAGTAATTATCAGCTTCATGCAAATACACATTGATGTGCAGTTTGTTGCTGGTTGTGGGAAATTTTTTGAAGGCACAGCAGAACAGATGTATCAGTCACTTTGTGTAACATTGGGTTCATTGCCAAAGCCTACTCAAGTTTATTGTGGCCACGAGGTAAAGAATTTCTTTTTTTCCCTTTTTAGTTTCATTTTTCTTTTCGGTACCTCTAAATCGGTTACAATTTTCTTATCTTTTGTGGACGAGAAGTTGGGGTTCGATGCATGACCTGTATGGATGCTCCCAGCTAATTTGGACTTCAATTGGTATCATAACAATAAAATAAATTGTATGCATGTGTTGTGTATGTTTCTCCTCCCCCTCTCTCCGCCATGGCGTTCTTCTCCACCCTCACGCAATGGAACATTATTATGTTGAGTGCTTGAATTCAAAAGAACCCTCAGAGTTCATGTATGTGATCAATCTTTTACAGTTAGGGTGCTACTAGAAAAACTTGTATTGAAAGCATAGCCGTGTGGCAGTGGATATGAGAGTAGATTCAAATTGATTAGGAATCTGGAAAATGAATTTTAGTGAGTCGCTGTTTGTTTCTGTTGATTGAGGGGCAAGGGCCAATGCTTTCCCTAAAGATATATCTCATTTAATGGAAAGCAACGAGATGCTATTTACCAATGCAAATGAGAAACATTGTGATGCATTATTTAGCACAAGCTGGGTGTGGGAGTAATCCACGCTAAGTTGTGCTTTGTGGTAGAATTCAAGCGTGGTAGTGAGTTTTTTTTTTTTTTTTTCTAGTTACCATAGGAACTCTTATATCCACAAATTAATTTCCAATCTTGATTGGAAAAGTTCAGCTAAATGCAAAGATCTATTAACTGCTTTGTTGATCCCAGTCCATTTTGGAGTGTCATTCCCTACTTTTGATGTCCTGTGACATTTGGTTTTGTGCTCCCCAGTATACTGTGAAGAATTTGCAGTTTGCTTTGACGGTTGAGCCAGACAGTATAAAGATTCAGGAGAAGCTATCATGGGCTCAGAAACAACGCAGAGCAGGGCTCCCCACCATTCCTTCAACTATAGAGGAAGAAATGGAGACAAATCCATTCATGCGCGCAGAGCTTCCAGATGTTCAGGTTCACTTTTCTTTAACAAGATTGGGATTTTGACTGTATTTTAACAGCATGAATCCTATGCTAAGGAGATGACATGGAATACTATTCTGGAAATGGAATGTGGCCTGTCATGTTTTCCCTGTTCTTGCTTCACCAACCCCAACAATACCAATCTGATTGCTTTTGTTTTGGCTTGTTTTGAGACATAACCCTTATATTTAAACATTTGCTTCATTTACAGGCAAAGGTTGGTTGCCACTCCCCCGTTGAAGCTCTTCGAAAGATAAGGCTAATGAAGGACAACTGGAGAGGCTAGCTTAGGGAATGGATTCTGTCTTTTCATTTCCGTTTGCTGTGTGCATGCGGGAAATGGATTCTGTGACTATGTTATATGTGCAAACATCTGGTTTTTTGCTGGCACTCTCGAAATAATCCTTGCTGTTGCCAGTGCTACTGTTAATGTGAGGTAGGAGTGAAACCTCCAATTTCTTTCATGTGTTTGCACGGAAGACATGAAAAACTCACTGAACTAGACAGGGTCCTGCGCTAAACAGTTGTATGTTTTTAACTTGTACAATTTTCTTCTGCAATGTCTGTTTGCCTGCCTGAATGTAATCGCAGCAATCTAGCTCTTCACATTTATGCACCATTTTTGGACAGGCTACTGTTCCTGTGGTTTTTACTCTCTCCAGCCATCTCATAGCCTTGGTTTATGCCACTGGGCAAAATCCAAGGCTCAAGAGTTGGGTGATCATACCTGTTTCCTTCACAAATGGGAACCCAACAATCCAATAATCTAGTTGGGCGATTGGCAAAACAAGTTCTTGATGAAATGACGTGATTTGTTAAACCAGATCTTAAACCAGATCTTTCTTACCATGGATATCGTTCTGTTTAACTATATAAATGAAGATGTAACAAATTTATATAAAAAAGTTATTTTTAATTTTGAATTATAGTTCAAGAATTATTTTGAAAAATGAATTAGAATAATATTAAATTAAAAGTAGGTTTGATAAAAATGATTTAAAATGTTTATTTTTTTTGGAAAAAAGAGGTAGAATAAGTTAAATTTTGTAAGTTAAAATTTAATAATTTTGACTCAAGTTTCTAACAAGTTATTTATTTAAATAGAAATATATTCATTAAATTGCGAAGGTTTTCATACTCTTTAATACAGAAAAACTCCACCGAGGTATCATTAAATATTCTTGATGCAGTGTTATTTCATCCATATAAAATTGGAACAATTCATCAGAAGCATCTAATAATTAGTTTTGTTCCCATGTTTTGGTACTTTTCTTCATTTGTTTTTCCTTTTTAAATAAATAAATTTTCTGATATCGATATGTGACAAATTAGAAACGCCTTAGAACTTTGATTTTGTTTAAGACATTATTTATAAGGATTAAAAAAGTATTATAAGAATATTTTAAAGTTATAACTAAGATAACATATTAAATGTTAAAAAACCATTTCAACTCAATAGTTTAAACTGTTAGGTGAGGTCTCAAGATATAATTTATATTATTCTCTAACACACTTGAAACTTGCACAGGCACATGTTATCTTGTATTTAATTTTTATCAAATAAATGAGAATGGTGAGATTCGAACTCGTGATCGTTTGGTCATCAAAGCTCTAATACCATGTTAAAGAACCATCTTAACCCAATAACTTAAGCTGTTAGGTGATGTCCCAAGATATGATTTATATTATTTTCTAACATTAAATAATATGAACTTTTCATGTTAATTTCATTAAGAATAATATTTTCTTATTTGAAAATAAAGAACAAAAATGTATAGGAGTAATATATAAACTGATGAAAAGATTGAGAATCTGAATTGGGTGAGGATTTTTATATGATCATTACAATAAGACATTTTCTATAATAACTTTGCTGGATCAGGATATGTTGTAAACTCAACAATATTTAAATACTTTTTTTAATGTTTAGAAACATAAATACAAAACAAAAGCTTTTTATTGAAAAAGAAAAATACTAATTTTACATAATGATTGAGGGCATTACAAGGCTAATCATTTTCTAAAACTTAAATTGAATTTAACTCTAAAAACACACTCAGCCTTTCAAAAAATAACCATACATATATATAGTTAAGCACTCAAACTTGAAATGAAATTACAAATTGCTTGAATTCTGAAGCCATCATAAATGATGATTGTTGTTTGAGACTTTTACTGCCAAGTGGAAGAGGGAAACATTGCATATGAAAATTATTAAAGTTGATTTTAACGGTTGTCTGCCACATGAACATTATTGTTGTCTAATGAGGAAATGATTCTTAAAATTATTATTAAGATCTTGTTGGTTTGTGAAATCATGAGTGATCTCATAGAGGAATTTGAATCAAAATCTGGATCTTTATTGACTAGGGTAAGATCTTTTATTTCATTAGAAAAACTTGAAATCTATACTAGGGTTTCTTGAAGTTTCTTTTTATGTTTAAATTTAGAACTAAAAGATGCAATTTCACCTTGAATTTTGCTTTTTGAAAAATGTATATTGGGAAGGAGATGAGAATGGTGATGTTATTTGGTCTTGGAAAGACTACATCCATGATTAAATTGCTTGAGAGTATGCTTGGTCTATATTAAATTATGACCACTATTTTACTTTGATATATCTCATGAGATCTGGGTAGGAGCTAATTTCTTCATCTACTTATGCATTATTATGAAGTCCTAACATATGATCCAAAAGAGACCCCAAACATGGATATGAAGTGTAAGGATGCATTAACACTTTTGAAAGTTTATTTAATGCAAATAGATCCAAGGCTTCCAAAATATTTTGAGGTAGAATTTTATATGTTAAAGAAAAGTATTGCCACCATTTGTTTGGAAACCATGCTGGAAAATTCTTGAACAACTTTTATCAAAATGAATAAACCAAGAATGATCATAAATTTTTAAGTAAAGAGTATTGAAACATGCTTATTGATAGTCAAGATAACCAAATCCAGGAGGTTGAAAGTTTTGAGAAAATTTCTTCTGGGTATAAGGATTTTGGTTTCAATATTGATAGCTTAAGACCTTTAAAATCTTTATTTTGGAATATGCAATTCTAGAAGAATTATTTATATCATAATTATGAGCTATCTCAATTAAGTCAGTGTCAATCAAGATAAATTCATAAAATTATTTGGTCTTTAGCAATTGTTTTAGGGAAAATTGGAATTGAAAAGGAAAAATATAAATGATGATTTTATTAGGATCTTCATTATAGGTTTTTTTTTCCTATCGGGAAAATATACATATGATAGTTCCTTGATTTATATGTGTTGACAAGTTTCTTTTGAGAAAATCTTGATAGCGTGTTTGAAATGAGTCTTTGTGCCAGGGTTTGTAAAGCTTGAAAAAAAGTTTGAAGGTGAGGTAGTATGACTAGGGGAATTTGACAAAATTAAAAACTAGTTTGTTAAGGTGAAAACTTGTCTAATGGAGGAGGCTTGACTTGGGTTGAATTAACAAGACTTGGGTTATCTTATAATAGTTCATCATAATCTTTCAAAAGTTAAAAAAACTAGTTGCATTTACATTTGCTTCTTCATTTACACGTGAATTTTCACATGAATAACCATGATTCATTCTCATTGTATCCATTACCATACTTTTATAACGATCACTATTATCATTTTTAACTTCATGTATGTTGTTAGAACTAGATGTTGAGTTAACAATCCTTTTTAACATGGTTTTATAAGGAATATATAGTTTTCTTTGTGCAAACCAACATAAGTATTTCTATACGAACCTTTTTTTTTAGAAGATGTATCATCACAACATCTGATTGATGAAACTTTTTATTTTTATTCTTCGCCTATGGACATGGATATCTAATTTCACCTCCACTAATATTATTTGAATTTAAAAGTGCAAAATTAATAAAACCTTCAACTCTTATACAATAATTTTTCATATACAAACTTTGGGGTGAATCTCGATACATCCAAGAACGATAATCCATTACTTAGGAAACCCATATAGAATATCAATGAAAACATTTATTAATAATGTAACAATCAATTCAAAATTCAATTTTGATAATTAAAAATGAATTTAAAATTTAATAACCAATTATCATTTGTACAAAAAAATAATGTTGTGTAAAAATATGAAGTAAATAAATCCAATTAACAACAAGTAATCGATACCCAACTAAATATCTATCATTTATTCAATACAAACTTATTCAATCTAAACTAATATCATTTAATTATTATCAATTTCATAAAAAAAATTAAAATTTCTAAAATATCTAACTTAACAATAAAATTGATAAAATATGTTTAGTACTCATTAAATAACCTATCATTTCTTCAAATAAAACACCTGTAAGTTACAAAATCAAACTCAGTTTCATCAAATTACAAACAAATTAATTTTTCATAAATCCCAAACAAATCCTAACATCCAAATCATACTCTAATACAATAAAATTATCTATGAAAAGGCTGTAAAACTCTTAAATATACAAGAAAACTATAAATACTATATAAAAATATCAATAAATTAACCTATGATATAAATGAGTAGATTTGTTTACTTGGTGTAGAAAATATTTAAAAAAAAATAAATCAAGACAGTAATGCTGACACTAGTAAGTGTTGGTGTAACCAAATTTATAAGGATGAGGTTTAGATTTATAACAACATCGGGGGGTTTTTATTTTGACTTGTAATTAAAGAAAAAAAAGGAAGAAGAAGAAAGGGGAATAAAGTTTTTGTCGGTTATAACACTTTTAAATCTATCAATGAAATTTTATTAATGGATACCATTGACCAAAATGAACCAAATGAAGAGTGTGGGGTTTTCACTAAAAGGAAGGAACATGAGCCAAATTCAATCCCTATTACGGGTAAAACATTTTAAATTCTAAGAACTTGAATTTCCCACGTAATGAGTTTGTATATGTAGGAAAATAAATTTAGTTTCACATTTATATAAGTTTTGTTAAATATATTATTTTTCAAGGATTGTAAATTGTAACTCTAAGATAAAATACATCTCTAAGTTCAAAGTCTA
Organism: Populus alba x Populus glandulosa; assembly: GCA_033617975.1. Classification (NCBI taxonomy): domain Eukaryota; kingdom Viridiplantae; phylum Streptophyta; class Magnoliopsida; order Malpighiales; family Salicaceae; genus Populus; species Populus alba x Populus glandulosa. The sequence goes on from CM066161.1 coordinate 11,026,445, forward strand.
TAACCCAATCTAAAGCATATGCTCCCTCAATCATAATAATAAGAAAGAACAAATTCTAAAGATGAAATGCACAAGAACAATCTAAATATTATTAGCTTTAGTTTTGACATCAAATCCAAAATCTAAATCCATTATTCAATTTTTCATTTATCCGTTTTCCATTAAAATGACAAAACATGAATTTTTCCATTAAAATTAACTTATTAGATTAATTAAGATACAAATATCTATGTTATTGTTACATTAAATCTCAATTAAATATAGGAGAAATTACATCGAGCGTCCTATAGGTAATTTGTTTTTTTTTCTCTATCTTCATTGTTTGAAAAATTACACCATAGATCTTGAAGTCTGTATATGTATAACACTTTACAACCTTTAGTTGGCACATTAAAAAAGAATAAACTAAAAATATCAATTTATTTACAAGATTGCTATTACATTTCATTTAATGACTAGATAGCCTTTATATCAAATATTACAACTTTTGCACTTAATTAAAAAAAAAGAAGAAAAATTACCCTGGCCATCTTATAGTTTGGTTTTTATTTCACTTTGCAACTAATTTTTTGAATATTATACTTTCCATCCTGGTTCAAAGATGATTTTGAAAATTAACGAAATAATCATAATGCCTCCATATATATTAAAGCATGGAAGCTAAATATTATCACACCACTCATTCTGTCTCATCAACTTCACCTTCTTTCCTCTGTCATGGTCTCTTTGTCAAACACAAATCTAGAAGAAATTTAACACAAATCCACTTTCTTTATTGCTTTCTCTTCTTGTGTTTTGGTGTAGGCATCAATTTCTTATTGAGAACTCAACAATAAAAGGTATATACCAATTCTTTTCTTGAATCGAGTTTTAAAAATCTGTTGGTAATGCATTTTGTTATTGTTAAATCATTATAATATGGTTTTGTTTCCTTAATTTAACAAAGTTAACAAAATCAATTTTTTAAAATTAAAAATAGGATTTCCAAAGGTACAATAACCCTAAACAAATTAAATCTTTTATGTTCGATCAACAAATTTCAGACTCCCAAACACGTTTTGGAGAGTGGAAAAGTTGTTAATTGAATTTTTATGGCAAACCACAAATAAAAAAGTTAGGGTTAATATTAACAAAACCCTAATATTTAAATCATTATTCAATTTGTGTGTAATTATTTCTATATATCTATTGTCCCTAAATAATGTAATAGGACACTTATTTTAGACCTATCCTTGGTAATTTTAAACTTATTACTTGATGTAGATAAACTTTTACTGCATTAAAATTTATTTTGGATTTTAATGAGGATCTTGGACCATACTAAAATATGTTGAAATTCAGTTGTTATTTTGCCAATCTAAGATGTTTGAGATGCTATCAGCCAAATATTTTTAATTTATTAGTATATAAGTCCTTGTTGTGAGACCTTGCAAAGTCAATGCTAGAGTTGGGTATTACCAAAATATTTGTACATAAAAAATTGTTTGAATGTTTATTAAGCAAGTCAATATCATATTTATTAAACTACTAATAATGTTCCTTAGATATTCATAAATATTTATTCTTGTCCTAGAGATTACAAAATATTATTATATATTATGGCCCCGATCTATATACAACTCTTAGGATGTATATTCTCAAATTAAAGGAACATGACCAAATTAATAGTATGTTTAGACTTGGTTAATGACATGGATTAGCCTTAGGTACTTGGTATATTTTATTAGTGGCTATAATGTTTTTTTATTAGTCATCAATTTTTTATTCTTTGTTATTTTTTATTTGTAACATTTTGTATAACATCTATAAACCATGCAGGATATATATAAAATGCTCTCTATGGTTTATATATGTTACACACACACACACACTATTCATATACATACAAGCGAGTCTTTGATGTAAACTTGAATGAATTTTGCATAAGGATGACGAAGGCAAAAAACTATTCAATGATGCCTCGACCTTACATGTATTTGATATACACAAAGGTGAAAAAGAGATGCGTTTATATGTTGATGATGAACCAACTATTGATCTTCTAACAACAAAAATGTCAAGGTGTTATTTAGGTAATTCTAACTATAGTAGGTCACTTGGAACCAAATATTTCATTTCAAATGATGATGATGTTGAAAAAGTGCTAATGCCCGTTGAGGGTTTCAATCCTTATTTAGATGCTAGTGATGATTAAATGGGTACAAAAATGGGTGTTGATGTTGGTGGTGGGGATGATGGATATTCTAGTATTGGTCTTAATATGGGTGATGAAATGGCTATTAAAGTTGGTGATGAAATGAGTGCTGAAATGGGTTCTGGATTATTTTAATATAATCCAGGTTCTGATGCATTTTTAAGGTTTTACCCTAGTTATAATTATGATGAGCATTCACCATGAAAGTATCAATATGTGTATGTTTATTTGAAAGCGATGAAGGAAGACTTTGTTTTTGGAAGCCTGCCTTTCATTGAGATTAATGGATGTCTCAAGGGTCCATTGACCTTAGTTATAATTCAGATGAGCATTCACCATGAAAGTTTCAATATATGTATGCTTATTTGAAAGCGATGAAGGAAGACTTTGCTTCTGGAAGTAGGCCTTTCATTGGGATTAATGGATGCCTCTCAAGGGTTCATATAAAGATGCATTATTATTGGCAATGGGTTTGGATGGAAATAATAAATTTTTTCATGTTGCCTTTACTATTTTTAAGTGTGAAAACAACTAAACATGATGTTGATTCTTATATGCTTTATATGGACCCATAAAACATGGAATACATTAGAGGATATTTTATAATGTTTGTCGCACGTGTGCGGCGGCGCGGCGATCGTCCACCCCCAACCCTTCATGAGGGTGTGGTATGTTGTCTATTTGGCATGGAAAATATGGTGAGACAAGGAGTTCTTTGTCTCTAAGCTAAAAATGGACAGGGAGTCGCCACCTAGTATTCTGGTTACTAGGAACCTTAACTGGTCTTTAGAGATCGGGTACGGAGACTGGTTGCGTAAAGGGAAGGTATTAGCACCCCAACTACGCCCTACCTAAGGTAGGCTGCATTGCTTTAATGTCTGATAAAATCTAAGGTTGTGTTGTGGTTTTTTGTTGTTCGGAATACGCATTACATGTAATGTCATACCCCAGGTTCTATTGTCCAAAAAAAAAAAGAATTAAATATCCAGAATATGCATTACGTGTAATGTCATACCCCGGATACTAAGAGACAAACAAAATAAAATTTTTGTTGTTTTTGAAATTTTGGCCAATATTCTCTTGACTTTAATAAACTGGTTATTAAAGCCAAAATGCATGCTAAATATTGTTTTTTTGACATATGAAAAATACGATATGATTTTTTAGATTTGAGACACTTGGCCGTATGCATAAAAATGTTTTTTTAAATTTTTTTGTATTTTTGGAAGTTTGTGACAAAAAACCGGATATTGTAATACCCGATTTGTATTTTTACGACATAAAAATACTACCGGATATTAATAAAAATAACATAAATAAAAAATGGGAACATCATAAATATTTTTTTAATGGGCCGTATCAGGCCCAATTGCATGGGTTGGGCCAAACCTGGCCCATTTACATGGGCTGGGCCGAACATGGCCCAAATGCATGGGCTGGTTAATTAATTAGCGTGTAACCGGGTTACTGTGTACACAGTAACCCGTGAATTAATTAGCAAGTTACTGTGCACAACACAGTAACTTGCTAATTAATCTTCATCTGCTGCAGAACGTAAACGTTCTGCATGCAGATGAAGCCGAAGCCGAAGCAAAAAAAATGACAGTGGAGAAAGTTACCTGGAACGGTGTTGATGCTGGCAGCAGCTGATGCGGCAGGGGTGGTGGTGGCGGTGCTGGCGGTTCGCGGTGGCCGGCGGTTTTCCTTCTCTCTCTCTCTCCTCTGTATTTTTCTGTTTTCTCCTCTGCTGCTCCTTCTTCTTCTTCTGTGTTCTTCCTTCTCTCTCTTTTCCCCTCTCTTTGCTCTCCCTTCTCTTCTCTTCCCCCTCTCTCGGGTCTTTTTTTCTGTTTCTTTTTTTTTTCTCTCAGCCCTCCCCTGTATTTATAGGAAAACAGGGGAGGGCAACATGCTGGGGCGGCCACTGTTGGCCGCCCCCTCCACTACCTTTCAACAGATAAAAAAGCCAGGCAAGTGGGTGAATTGTGGGCGTCTTATTGCGCCAAAGCCGGGAAAGAAAGTAGGCGAAAAGAGAAGAAAAAAACGATTCTTCTCCCCTGTTCTCTGCGCGTCTAGGGGAGGAAGATGATGGTGCCGTTCAAAACGGCACCGTTTTGGGTTTTTTATTTTATTTATTTTTTTTATTTTTATAAACAGTGCATGAAACGGCGTCGTTTCATTTGAATGGATTTGGCGCCAAAACGCGTCAGATTCAAATTTCGGCCCTCCATTTGCGCGCGTTTTACAATTTAGTCCTTGGTCTCGGATTTCTTCAATTCAGTCCCTAATTGGCCATTAAACCTCAATATTTATGCAATTAAGCCCCTGATTTGACCAAATTAACTTCCAAAAATTATAATTTGACCCCAGAAAATTAATTTCTTCTAATTAAAGCCCAAATTAACTCCAAAATCAATTTTTTTTGCAATTAAAACCTCTATAAATTCAATTAAACCTTCAATAAAAATTTAATTGAGTCCATAAACTTCTAATTTTGCATTTGTCTTCCTCAAATTGAATTTTCTTTATCATCGGGGCTTTCATCAGTCAATGATATACTGTCAAAAATTAATTTTTATATTTTTGAACATCCTCAATCAATTTTTGAGCATTTTTAGAGCGCTCTGGCATTTTTTCAATGTTATATATTTTTTTATAATGTATTTTTTTTATTTTTTTTGTATTTTTTAGTTTTTATGTGGGGACCCAAAAATGGGTTACAACAATGTTTGCTAGGAAAAAGATAAATTTCAATTAAAACTTGATTTTTTTTATAAACTTACATTTATTTTTTTAATGTATTCTCTAACTGTTATTAATTTACTTTGCAGAGTATACCAGAAGTTTTTGTTGAGGTTTTCCCAAAGGCAATGTATAGACATTGAAATTCAAAGCATATTTATGACAACCTGAAGAAGAAAGGCTTTCATGGCTTGCAATTGAAAATGAGATTTTGGAGTGCATCAAAAGCTTACACGAATATTAATTATAATAGTTTAAGTTGATAATATGACTAATAACTTAGATGAGTTATTCAACAACTAAGTTGAAAAATGTAAAAGCATGCCAATTATTATGTTAATGGAAAATATTAGATTGAAATTTATTACTAGAATTCATGATAGATTTGTTCAGTTTAAAAATCAGGCAACAAAGACCATGCCTTATGTCGAACAATTACTGGATATATATGTTGAGAAAGGAAGGAACACAAGAATAATTCCTTTTAGTTCTAATGAATACCAAGTCTATAAGGGCCAAACTAGACTCTGTGTTGATTCAGGAAAAAATCAATGTTCACATGGTGAATGAGTAATGACTAGAATTCCATTACTAGAAGATTTGTGTTCATCATAAAAATAATTTAGGTAAAAGATTTGTGTAATGAGTTCTACAATGTAGATATATTTAGAAAGATATACTTTGAGGTGGTGCATCCATTACCAAAAGTTGATCCTGATATTAAAGAAGGAGATCTAATTGTTCTACCTCCAAAACTTAAAAGAAGTGTAAGTAGATAAAAAAGAATAAATAAAAGAAAGAAAGGAGAAAATCAACCCAGTACTATTAAGAAAAGAGCTTCCACATTTGAATGCAACATGTACAAGCAATATGGATATAATTCCAGGATATGCTAATGAGGCAATGCTGAACAAATTATTGGTGGCAATGCTAATAGAGTATTCATAGCCATTAGAGGATCCAATAGTATGGGATCCAACACTATTAAGAGAAGGTTTAGTACTATTGGAAGAGGCTTAAGATTTTTCAAATGAGAAAATGGTGGTAAAGGTGGCAGAAGTTTGTTTACATTTAACAATTAATGTTGTTTTAAATATCCAAGTTTGTTTTAAATATGTAGACTAGTGACTATTGAATGTTACATTACTATTATTGATATGAATTGATGTTATATTATGGATAATTGTGTTTATTATATTGGGTACCATGATAATTTAAATTATTTATAGATGTTTGATGTATGCATGCTTGTTATTAACATGATTTTGATATAATTGTTATTAATTTGCATATATTTTGACTATATTAGAAAATACATTAACTATTTTCATTTCTTTAATATAAACAATATAGTTGTTACAAATATTAACATTGCACACACCAAATTAACTACTACTAATAACTTTACATTTGTTAAACTAATTTCTATATTATGATTTTTGATCCAAACTCTACATGATTTATCTTTTATTTTTTTTCACTTATATACTATTCGTTTAATTAATGTCATTTGCATCATTAGCATATCTTTCCCCTCTCATAGTTAATTCAATTTTATATACAAGTTTGCACCACTTAATGAAGGTATTATTGCATGAATTAACATTGCATTTATAGAATTAATTACTTGTTCTTACAAGCTTTTATTTTTTCTATATTAACTGTAGTTTTTTCCCCACATTTCATCCATTTTTTATTCTTGAATTCTAGTCTATCCAAGTTGTAGTAACTTTGTGTGCTATTAGCACTTGATGTAGATAATATCATTATAATAAGTTTGTATGATTATGTGGATTGTGGAATTTTAAAAGGTTTATTTTATAGAAATATAGTGAGAAGAGGAAAGGAAATGTTATTGATGAATTATGGTGAAAATTGGTTGGTTGTGTGTCTTATGAAATTTTGACAAAGTTTATTCAATTCAATTTTGGTGGTAAGGGGAAAAATAAGTGTTGTTGATAAGTTATGGTAAAAATTCTTTGTGTTGCTTGTGGAATCTTAAAAGGTTTATTTGATGAAATTATATTAAAAAAAAAGAGGAAAGGATATGTTAGGGATGATGATTGGGATCTAGGCTACTGGATTTTTACTTGGTAAATAATGTGTTATTGTGGTTGGAAGTCGTCATTAAAAACTGAAATTTATGGTATTTTTGTAATTATTTAAACATTGAGAAACTTAAAAAAAAAAATCAATGAATTTTAGTGGTACTTTTGTTATTTTTAGGTTTCAGGGGCTCTTTAGTCATTATTTAAAATATAATGGTAGTTGTGTAAATAAAAATGTATTTTTTATTGATTTTTTTTTGTGCCAACTCCTAAGGATGTAATGTGTTACCCATCTTTAAAATTCATGATGGAAAGCGTAATATTTGAAAAATTAGTTGGAAAGTGAAATAAAAACCATACTGTAGGATACTCAAAGTAATTTTCTAACAAAAAAGCCCTAGCCACCACCCTCTTATCATAATTTCTAAATCTTAACACTTATCCAAAATTTCCAATTTCAAAACCTAATTTTTAAGAGTCTCATCATGGTTGGGAGAACTTTGCATGCTTACTAATTCTAGTATAGAATTCCATTCTTGAGAATTTAAAGATGTAAGATATAATATGGTGACAGGTGAAAAACGATGAGAAATGACATTTTCATTTGCAATAACCTCTGTAATTGTATTTTCTTCATCTTTCCAAGCAAAAAGATGATAAATCTAGCCTAATACATCGTATTCTATAAGAACTTCGAAGTTAAACATGTTTGAGCTAGAATAATACTAGAATGAATGATCTCCAAAGAAATCAATGTGCACCTCAAAACTATACAAGAGGTATCATTATTGATAAACACACTTGGCTCCCTTGCTTTTCTGGTAAAAAAACTCCATGCAGGAAAAGGTATGTGGATTTGTAGTAAAAATCGAATTGATTTGGCAGATCTAGCATGCTTATTCATCTATAATCGAATTGATTTTGCAATGTAAATGAAGAAATTCAAATTAATTTAAAGAGAGAAGTGGTTTTGGAAGAGAAGAGAGTTTTTGAAAATTTAGTTTTATTTATTTATTTATAAAACTCATATAAATTTTATATAAGAGTAATTTAATTATTTCATCTAATTTAAAAATATTAGTTGGTCGAAAGGATGCAAAGTATATTTTTTTAAAAAATAAAAATAATGTGAAAAAACAATTTATAAAAGAGTCGATAATTTTCATATTCATTTCTTCATGATACTTGTTATTTTTTTTAATGAATATTAATCTCAGTTTTTAAGAAAAACAAAAACTAATTAAGAAACTCAATTTTTGCATACAACTTGCAAAAGGCACGCGGAGAAGACGAAAGAAAGAAATTTTTTTTATGTATTTTTATTATTATTATGATTTACTTGCTTAACATCCGATATAGAGATTTTATTTATGAGATTTGAGAATACCGGTAAAGAAGAAGAAGAAAAATGTCCGATGCCCGGAAAATACAGTTATATAAATGGAGAGGTGTGAGGCCCCTAATTTGATGGTCAAAGTAAGAGAATAACCTCTCTCGTAGTAGCTCTGTCACTTTGGTTAAGTGCCTGACGCCCTCATTTCTGCTACACAGTCCCCTGCGGAACTCTCTCTCTCTCTCTCTCTCTCGATTTATTAAGATCTGGAGTCGCTTTCCTGCTTGACTTTTATAACGAAAATGACCCATCATTTTCCCCATGAATAAACATCAACTTCTCTTCCTTGTTTTGTGCAAGTCTCCATTTTTACTTCCTTGTTTTCCTATAAAAACCAAGGCATTGACGAGGAAATTTAAGTTTTTGAACAAAAACAAAAATGACCCATCATTTTTCCGACGAATAAAAATCAACTTCTCTCGAGTTTTCTGTGCCTTTCTCCCTTTTGCAGTGGACCGAGAGTTATAGTAAGATATAGATACATGGGAGAATTAGATTTCCCTAGAGCATCATGTTAACATCAGAATTAGGGTTTCGGTTACTTTTCGAAACACACAAACACATACACACGCGCAGTCCCTGATAATTAGATCATGTATTTATCTTCTCTCTACTTTTTCTGCTGAGCAAAACCCTTTTCCTGTGATTTTTCCCAGGATTCCATGGTAAGTTCCTACTTTCTTTACATGGTCTTGATGTAGTCAATCATATAACGGATAGTACTCGATCTGTTCTCTCTTCTATTTAGTTTTCTGGTATATGTTTTCAGTATTATTCTACGCTGATGAACAGAGCTGATTTAACTTCTATAGTGATTCCTCACTTGCATTCTTCTTTTTCTTTTCCCTGTCCTTTTCTTTTTGGTGTTGTCATTTGCCTATTTTAAGAACAAAAATGTTGGTAATATTTTGAGCTTCTTTTTTCTTTTTCCCTGCTATGATAGATTTTCTTTTCTACTACAAATTCTATGCACTTATATATATATAAAATTTATAAATATATATGTTTTTGTAAGTCTTTCGCCAAACTCGATTCTTTTATGCAATAATGATGACTTAAGATCAGGGTTTCATGGGACATTTCTCTTATTGTAGGTTTTGTAGATGTTTGAAATCTCTTTTCATTTAAACAGGGATGAAAAAACTAGAAGGCCCCTGTGGGTGGTTTTGCAAGGCTGCTAGATGGGGAATATTGTCCATAACCACTCTACTGTTAGCTTCGTTAAGTAGTTGCTTTCCGTTTTGTCTGTACACTGTTGACAGTGATATGGCCCCTAAATCCAGATACGTGAAATCTTTCTTACAATGTATTTATTATTATCAACATCTTTTTCTTTCGTGATATAGCATGTCACATTCTTTGATAATGCTGATTTAATGGCTAGATTGTCGAGACCTTGATATGAAAGTTGCTAGCAGCTAAACTTTGCCCCTTGTACTTGCCTTCTTCATTAAGAAGTCGCCAGTCACATCCACCCAGTATACCTAGGTGTGAATTATTTTCTATATATATATATATATATATATATCTTGATGAACCGTGGCGATCACTTCCTAAAAGTACATACTGTGCTATTTAATGCGTGGATTTGAAGTGGGTGCGTGTTCTAGCTAGAAGTTTATACTGTAGTGGTCCGTGTTACTTAGTTGTGAGAGAATTAATCGAGGGAGAGAGCTTCTTTCAGCCCACTCGTGGATAGGACAAAGGGGTTGAACTAGCTGCCGACTCATTCAATCAAGCACTAGTAGAAAAGAAGGTGAACGGTGATTCTTTTGCTACTGTGATTGTGTGAATGATGCGGGAGATAGTTTTCCATCCTCTCCTCTTCTGTGCTTGGACTGAAGGGAGCTCCTTCCTTCTCTTGCTTTCATTTATTGAAGAAACTGTCTAATACAGTTTGTTTTCGCTGGTTAAATTTCTACTTTCTCACCATCACCATCACCATCATCTGCCAGCTGATACTAATTAATGTTCTTAATTTTCTTGTTATAAATCTCTTCCATTGTTAGTACTGTCATCCTGGCGATTATACGTAGAAAGAATTGTACATTTTCTTACACATAGCTGTTTAATGCTAATTACCTACTGGAATACCTGTTTTGCTTTGCAGGGAAACGACACATGTTGAACTGGTAGCCAACCAGTCGATTTACTATTCATTTTCCTTGAAGAGAAAAACACCCCTCCTCCTCACTATTTTGGGCAGACAAAGAGGCATTCTCTCTGAATTTTCCATGTCAGATGAGTTTATAAGATCATTTGTTACTTGTCTTCCCTTTTCTCCTTAATTTGTGACTTTTTTTGGAATTGTTTTTGGACAATATTGAGACTTTGGATAATTTAAACTATGGCTAGCAGCATATGATATGGTCTCCGAGATGTCAAAACCTGGAACTGTTTGAATTAATCTTCGCCTAAGCTCCCTCTTTCAGTTCTTGGTTAGAAAGTACTTCGCATTGTTTCTTTGTCAGTTCAATTATCTCTTCATTCCAGGTTTATGAAATAATGGATTTATTTTTCTTATTTTCATTTCATAATCCATACAGGTAAAGTAAATGAAACTGGCCTAGTTGAGTGACTTATAGTGATGTTTATATATATATATATATATAGAAACACACACAATAGATAGATGTTCTTCCTACCCAGCAGGAGGTTGAGTAAATTTTTTTTAACATAGAAAATAATATTTTGGTGACACATCAATGTTTTTAAACAAGCCAAAAAATATTAAAATTTAAGTCATTGACTTGATTGAATTTAATAAGTTTAGTTAATTTATTAATATAATTAAAAAATATATTAATTGTAAATTAAGTGAAAATATTTTTGACAATAATTAACTATAAAAAATAAGCTGTCAATATTATACTTGGTAGGAGAATAAAGAAAAAACCATTGAAGATTCGTAGTTACTCCATCATAGACACCATTCCTTCATTAGAAAGAGCTCAACGAGACAATTATATTGCCATTGCAAAAGGTTGCATAATGACATCGCATGCGCCATCATAGCAATAATTTAGAAAGCAAACCAAATTAAATATACTTACCTGAGTTAATTTTTTAAAAACTCGTAACTTGTGAAACCCTACACTCAAACTCAATTAGGAAATTCAATATCAATCAATTTCATGTTGAAAGATGAAATAAAAAAAAAATTCAAAGTAAAAAAGAAAAAGAAATCAAAAGAATGAGAATTAAATCTGATAGAAAAAAAATTGAAGGAAGGAGGATGAAATCTTTTAAAAAATTCAATTTATAATTTATCTCATACAAAGTAAATAACAATCAAAAAAATGAGGACCACATATGATAGATGAAAAAAATTAGAGGATGAAATTAAAAAAAATTAATTTTATAAATTATCCTAAATAAAGCAAATAGCAACCAAAAGAATGAGGATCAAATACGATAGACAAAAAGTTGAAGGATGAAATTGAAAAAAAATTGATTTTATAAAATATTTCAAATAAAACAAACAATAATAAAAAGAACAGGGACCAAATTAAAAAAAAACAAATTGAATGGCTTCTTTAAAACATTGAAGGGTTACACACATAAATTAATGAGGAGAGAAAAAAAAAGTTGACGCCAAACTAAAGGTTCGTTGGCTATATGTACTATCTGAGAAGCCACCGTTTGATAATCAGATAACGCTGCACACATGCTGCTTGAATGATGTTATTGCCTCTCATACGCTAGTGCGTATATTGCACATGCCAACCCTATTTTTCAAAATAATAATAATAATAATTTATATTTAATAAAATACCAAATTGCCTTTTAGTCTACTTGATTATAATAAAAAAAAACCATGTTAAAAATACAAAAAAAATCCCTAAACATCATTTTAATATTTTATGCTGTTAAGGATAAATAAATCATTTTATAATGCTAAAAATTATATAAAAAAATTATTTATTCAAATCAATTTGATAATAATGAATGTGGAAAAGAATGTTTACATCCTTTTATAAATAAATTAAAAAATAATCATTTCATCTAACCAATCTAACCATAAAAATAAGAAGAAACGTTTTACTGATTTTTTTTTTAACATCACGTCCCTCTTGATTTTCAAATTAAGAGCAGTGCACCATTAGGGTACAAGCTCACCTTTTTGCCTTAATAAAAGGGGGATTGGTGGGCGTTTCAAGTCAAGATATAGCTCACATGAATTAAAAGATGCCTTCAAATTTTTATCTTGCTGTTCTTAGAGGGGGAAAGTACAGTTGCCATCACTTATCTATTCATCTGAAACTGTGCTATGAGGTCCATTTACCATTATCGAAACCCTAGCTTCCACTTTATAGCACATATTTTAATATATACGCCTTTCTTTCCTCGTTAACCATGCTTAAACAATCCGTCTAGGGTTTGCTTTCTTGGAAATAGACATGCTGGGCGCTCATATTTTTATGCAGGTGCATGGCTGGTTTCCAATGTGTGGAAACATGTGACATATTTTGCCAAATATGGACGAGGCTACAGCTCCCTAGAGTACTAGCCTTCTTCCTGTTTTGGAAATTCAACCTTTTCTCTTGCCACAGAATCATGTTTCTTTCTGGAGCTCTTGAAGGCTTGGTGTCCATTGACGTTGCATGCACATTGCAATGTGGTCCTCGATCGTCTCTCTTCATGGACGAAGGGTTATCATCATAAGACATTTGCAGCCAGATTTAGGCACAGGATATGTATCGGATCGTTTCTATATTTGTTTTTGATAATTATAGGTGCTCGGAATAATTAATATATTTTTTAATTAATTTTTTAAAATTATAAAGTTAATTATTATATAAATTTCTAGTAATTCTGAGATTTGTGATACTCAAACTGATGATCTTTGAGGAATAAATCTATGATATGATCAGTTGAGTTATACTCCTCACTTCTATATTTCTTTTAAAAATTTATTGTTTCTTGATAAATTAAAGAGGATAATGAAATATATATATTAAGAAAGTTTTGTGATCGAGGGTTTTTTTTATAAGATCCTACCATTAATTTATTGTGCTTATTCGTCTTGTTTATAACAAATTATTTATTTTCTTGATTCATTCATATATTATAAATTATTATGAATGAGGATTTTCTAGCAAGCTGGAATTGAATTCTATATTAATTTTTATTTTTATCATGTAAGACTAGGTCAAAGAGTCTTGTTTGTTGTAATTCCTAGTCCTATTCCAAAGAATCTCAATACAAGTTTTGTTTCTGAAGCCTTTTGCTTTGTAATTTATCTTTTAATTTTGTCAATAAACTTTTTATAATTTTATTATTTTCAGCTTAATTTATACTCTTTATATATTTGTATGTAAGTATTAATTTAAACCTGTTTGTTTGATGCTTAATATAAATGAAAATATTTATATTAATAATTAACACATGTATTTTTGGTAAACGGTTTTGTTTCATGATACATTTTGCTAAAATGTTTCTATTAATTAGTTTACTCTCATGCATACCTTTTACCTACAACAATCACATGTTTGCGTTTTGTTTTGTAACATAAAAAAATAAATAACAAGAAAGAAAAATTATTTTGTTAAAATTCCTTTTTCCAGTCTTGCATTTTTGCCTCTCGTGCATAAAAACAAATCCTTTCATCTTTTTTAAAGTTCATGCATGTATGTATTGTTAATCATTGATATCATTTTAGCATTTTCATTTCTATGTCCTTGTTTTTAATACATAAAAAAACAAATATTTGTCATATCACATTCATTTTTTTTGTTCTATAATTTGTTTATAAAACCTATCAAAAGCTTGACCCATATTAAAATGCATTTGAAAGGACGACATTTCAAAATCCTTTTAAAATTAAATTTCTTTTATTACATTGGATTGAAAATAAATATTTTGTTGCTCCATCGTAGTTTTTTAGAAAAATAAACGCATGACAATCTATTATCTTAAATTTCAAGGAGTAACACCTTGGTACATTTTATGTTTGACACATATCTTTTTATCAAAATTTCAAGCCTTTTGGTCTAATATTCATCAATGATACCTGAGTGTTAATCGAGAGTATTAATTTTCTTAGTAAGTTCAAAGCATTCATGTCACTAAATCCTATCTTTAAATAGATCAACTCATAATGGTTACTGCTTGGATATTTAGAAATAAGATATTAAATCCTCATTAAATAAAAATTAGGAGTGAACCTTTATGTTATAAAATAAATGAATTTGAATAGGTCATTATCCATGGGTCATTATTACATAAACAAAACATTTAGCAATTAACTCCTTTTAATATATGGGTTGGATTCAATGAGCCCGACATCGACTCATCTAATTATTCATAAACATGGTTTGATAGGCTATTAACAGTCACAAGTTGTGATTAAATAGTAAATGGTTATAGATATGTCAATTCACTAAACAATTAGAAGTGTCAAAGATAACGTGGACTTTAAAATGATTATGCTTGAACTTATTTGTCCACCCATAGTTTAATTCATAATAGTAGACTTGCTATCACCCATGTAGATGACCATTAGGCATAACAGACCATGAGAATTAAAAGACAAGTTAGGAATGCAACTTACTTTAAGTCAGATGTTTTAAGGTAATAATATCTTTTTTTAGTATAACCAATTCATTTTCTAAGATCTTGGAAGACTAGTTAGGATTTCTAGTGACTATAATACTAAGTGACAACTTTTCTTTTGATTTTTATCCCATTTTCAAGTCAAACATATTTTATGAGTTCGTCATGATGTTAGGTGTGATAAATTTCATTTGCCCATGTTATGTTTGTATGATTTTAAGCCTAATAATTTGTTTTAATTTGTGTGCTACATCATATTCGTGATGTCAAAAAATACCTCGACATATGTTTAGTTATGTAAAATATAATTTGATTTTATGTTAGTAAAAAAAATTTGAAATAACATGGACCAAATTTAACATAGAAACCAAACAACAACCATTTTTTCATTTTTACTTTTCATGATGTGCAGAAAACGACAATTTGGCCCCTAAAATTTTTACCTTCTTTTTTATATATTTTTAGTCTCTATTTTTTGAGGTATCACATTTCAATCCTAAAATTTAATTTTTCATTTCAATCCTTGAAATTTGAGAGTCGTGGGAGAGTTGTCAAAAAAGAAGAAAGAGAGAGAAAGTGGTTGGTCAATCATAATTCACCAACCTAAAAGACTAATCTTAGTGTTAATGGGCTCTTGTTAGAGATAAATATTTTAGTGGAGGTGGTGTTTCTCTTTGAACATGTCATAAAAATAGATCGACACCTATAAAAGCCTTTTTTTTTAGTTGTATTTTTATGTTTTAGAGTGATTATAGGTTTTTAGAGGTTTTAAATGGGTTTATTGAGGTTTGTAGAATATTGTTTTGGGTGTTTTCAGGTTAAAATAAATTGAAAATCAATTTTTTAGGGTCTAAAAACTGATTTCTGATTTTCCAACCACTAGAGATGGTAAAACAATCAACTAGATAATGACGCTTAACTTGCTTAAAGTTTTTTTTTTTTTTTCATTTAGTTGGTCACTTGATTTTTTAGAGTCATTATATGTTTTCTTGGAGTTTTAAATGAATTTATTGAGGTTTATAAAATAAGTTTTAGGTGTTTTCATATGAAAACAAGTTTGAGTCCCAAAACTTGAATCCTGACTTTCCAGCTATTATAGTGACAAAAAAGTCAACTAGAAGACGTTGCATCGTCTGCCCAAGCAAGCAACGCTTCGTTTGCTATTTGTTTTTTTAAAAAATTAAAAGACAACTTGTTATCTATCTACTTTAGAAAAAAACCAAATATATGCATAGGTCCAACGTGTTTTTTTGGGGTCAAGCACGCTTGGCCTTTTTCTATATATCTCTTTAGTTGTTTTTTTCTTTTTTAGAAAACAATTTGATAAAATATCTCTTTAAATTAATTTATTAAAATAACATTTAAATGGTTATCTAATTATGTCATTATTTTTAAAAATATTTGGGCTCTTTTATAATGATATTATCGATTGCTTTTTGAATAATTATGTATTAGTCTAATATGCATAGTTTTTAATATAACTTTCTTATTAGAATTTAATGAGAATAATTTATATATTTTTTAATTTTTTATTATAAGTTTCGTATATGATTTTTTCAAATTTATTGTCCTTAAGTCTTTTCATATATGTGTAAAAATAATTGATTTATGATTTTTTTTTATTATTGAATGTTGCTAATGATCATTATAAGTTTTTACCTAAAAAACAATACTTCTCATAAAAAAATAATTGTTTGGGTTAAAATAAAAAAGAAATGCATGAATAAGAAAATTAGGCTTCTAATTAAAAGTATGTGTTTTTTTTTCTTTTCAATTCAAATCAATATATTTTTTTAGAATATTGTTTTCTTATTTTTTTTGCTTTTTTATTTAATGAACTATGATTTTAATAAAAAAAAATCATCTTGTTGTCAAAAGAAAAAAAATACATGAAAGTGAAAAATTGTTGTCAATTAAATAAAAAATAAATTTCAAAAAAATTGTCCAAAACAATGCACAGACAATATCACTAGTTTTTCCTAAATAATAAAATATAATTTGAAATTATTTTATTCTAGATTATGTTGCTTCTTCAATGTGCAACAAGAAAGTTTATGGCAACCTTTTTCAATTTTCTATAATTTAGCTCGTCTTTTTAAAAAATTCAGTCCTTGATTTTCTTTGAATGTTTGAATATGATACTTTAAAAACTAAATCTTGGAATTCTCCACAATTAATCATAATTAATTTAATTAATTTAAAGATATTTATTTTGGATGTAAACAAGTTTGGTATCAATATCATTTTTCTTATTATTTTTTTTAAAATTAAGCTAAACCTCATATATTTTGAGCATGGTAAAACTTTTTTTTTATTATTTGAAAAATTATACCTTACATATCGAGTCAACCTTAGTAGGTTCACCATGATTTTTTTTCAAATTAACATTGATTTGGATAAATGTTTTTTTTTTTTAAAATATAACATGTTATTTTAGATAAAAAAATAATTTTTTTTATCAAATCTAGTTTTCACTTGATAACCCAAGTTTGCTTGATAGAAATTAAACCTAGTCTGGTCTAGTATCTAGGTGGTTAGGTTTCCAGATTAATTTGCCTAATCAAGTCAGTTTTCAAATAGTGCTCTAGACTTTATTTATATTTGAATTGAATTTTTCTTCTTGATATTTTTGTTGAATAATTATATTAGGATTCAATCTCTCAAGCTAAATTATATTAACAGATAAAAAAGTTGAGAGTCAGTTTAATTATTTATATAAAAAGTAAATCATGTTAATATTTTGTTTTGTTATTTTGAATCAAGTTTGTGGCTCAATAAGGATGGTTAGTGTGCAACACAATTTTATGTTACAAATTTGATTTTATGGGACGATTCCATTTTTTTTTAAAACAAACAAAAATAACATGTCGTTAGTATTTATTTTTGAACAAAAAAGGCAGATGACTTGTCATTTGTGTAACACTATGATATTTTGTATGCAATTAAAGACAATATTTTCACATGACATACATGAAATTGAGGCTAAATATGTTTTTAGAAGAAAAATTCTGTTTCCAAACAAATCCAATTCATTTACATAATATCATTTATATTGAAAATCCTATTTATATTAACATGTTTCATGCCCATTTTAAATGATAACACCAATACGTTTCTTTTCTACCTTATTACAAATCATTCATTATCACTTTCAATAATTAATCTATTTAAAATCTTTTCCTCAGTTTCTTGCATGAAACTACATCACAAATAACTTTCACATAATAACCTTAAGCATTCCACCCGTTCATTTACCATCCATTATATCATTTCACATCACATTGTATAACCATTTCATAACATGTCCATATATCATGATCTTGCAATAGACACATCACATTCCATAATGCTAATAGTAAGGTTATAAAATTAAATACATAACAAAATAAAGCTATTAAACATTTATGAACTATGCAGTTTACATAGAATTATATACATAATAAGACTATACAACAATAACATCTATATTAACAATGTCCTACTATATATGATGAACCTACTATTTGTGATGAACCTTCTTGAATAAAATATTATAAGAGACATTAGTTAATCATAATATTGGTACATATTCCTAAAAAGAAAAAAGATATCAACATGTTTATAATAGTTTTGACATCAATTTCCCTAACATAATTAAATTTATTTTAATAACAACATTATGAATTTCACATATCAATATCAATGTTTATCTTTTGCATACATACTGAAACAAATCACTAGTTATACGTCTAACTTTAACATAATCTCATTAGTAATAACTTCCACTCAATTAATCCATTATGAATAATAATAATCACCTTAGTCATAATTCATGTAGTTGACTAAGTAAAAATTCATAAACTTAGTCTCATCTACATAGTTGACTAATCACATAGTTCCATAACTTTAATCTCATTTACAAGGCCGATTAAGTAAATGGTCTTATTACCTTAGTCTTGTTTACACAGCCCACTAAATAAATGGTTCTAAATTGCATGCATATTTTGTTCCACTGTGTATGCTATTGCCATAAATACATTTTCTAAAGATAATATTTTCTAAATTGTATGCATAATTTTTTTTTTCATTGTATACATTATTTGCCACAATATATTTACCAGTCTTATTTTCATATAAGGTATTCAAACCTCCCAATCCTTTAATGTTTTTATTCCTTTTCCAAATTTCTCAACTTACACATTAATTATTCGATCAATATGAACATATCATCAACATGCACACATATTATTTTCTAAGCTTCTTAATGTATACCATCATAACAAGCAACATTACTTGTACTCACACAATTTTTTAATATTCACACATACATTCTAATGTATTTCAAATTATCTCAACATGCATTTAAATAAACAAAAACATTTAAATTACTAATTCTTAAAACCTTCCCATTGATTTAGCCACATTTAACATCACAAAAGTATCCAACATCTAGTCCATAACTTTCGGTAAAACATACATTACATGCATAATACTTATATCTAAACAAAACTCTTTTTCTAAAGACATAATTATTCATGAAAATATATTAATAAACATATAATCTCATACAATTCAACTAATTTTCAAAATAAAGCCTATAATCAACTTAACAACATCTTATAATTTTAGTAAAACCTTTACAATTTTGATTCTACTCTCTTTCTTACAATCCTAAATACATACCATAACCACACCAATTTAGAATTATTCATACAATTTCAACACTTTTACATCACTTTCATATTATTAAACTCATGTTCCCAAATAAATTTATAGTATATACAAATATTCAACTAATCATTTGTCTTGTATCCTAATTCTCACTCAATATGCATCAAACTAACATATAATTATACATTTTCATTCAATTCTTCCATTTCCCCATGATTTATCATGGACAACACTAGTGTTAGGAATTACCATGGTTTTTCTTTTAATTTCCATCCTTATCTTACTCTCTTTATCTATCATTTCATGCAACTTAATCAATTTATAAGCAATCTTTCATCTTCCCCAAACTTCTTGTATAAACCTTAGGTGAGAGATTATGAATTTCTCTTCCCTACACACCCAAACTCAAATAACAAGAATTAAAGACTATAAGATACTTTGCGAAGTAAATTTAAAACCAATTTTCTCTTTTCTTTGCAAATTTCTCCTCTAGTTCCTCTTCTTTTACCAAAATTTCTTTTTTTTTTCTCTCATTAACTCCTAATTTTCTCTCTCTTGAACTCTTCCAAATCTTGTGTTAATATGTTTATTCCCCACTAATCACCCTATAATACCCTACGAACTCTAACTTTGGAGAAGATTTATGTGGAATTACAAGAATAAGAGGAAGGGAGCTTAATTTCTTCTCTCATTGTTGTCGACCTCAATCTACAGGGGGAGTTGGAAATTTTTGAGTTTATTTACAATTTTTCCACTATAAAAACTTTTCTTGGGTATTTTAAATAAACTTCCTGGATACCGGTACAACTCACAACTCACACCATACATTCACTAAATTTATTTATATTCCTCATATTGTTTTCAATAAAACTTCTCCCCTAATTATTTTTTATATTTTTATTTTTTAGCCAAGATATACCACTATTTGATAAAATTTATACATTTGAATAAGTGGGTCTTTTTCAGGCCCACGTGCCTTGCTCTTTTGTACAAACCCAGCCCATCATGGCTATGTTTTGTTTTCTTCAACATTGTTTTGGGATTTTTTATATATATATATATTTTTAATTTTATTATTTATCATGAAGTTTTTATTCAGTTTTATTATTTAGTATTATGTTAATGATAAATAAATTTTATATTGTTTTATTACATAATAATAAAAAAATTAAAGTGAAACAGTGGGTTCTATAATCAGGGTCACAGGGTTAACGTGCTGATTGAATATTAGTCATAGAGTCGTGGAAGGATTTTTTTTCTCTTTTTTTAATATTGTTTTTGTTTTTTTTCTTTCCAATTTCATAATTCATTGAGGGGTACAAATTTAATTTTATCATTCGGTATTTGATATATGATAAATTAAATTTTACATTTTTTATAATATAATAAAATAAAAAATTAATTCTGTATTTTTTATAATATAATAAAATAAAAAATCAATTCAACTAAGTGAAGTGAATAATATATTTTCGCAATGTTAACATACTCACTAAATATCAATTAAAGTAGAATAAATTTTTTTAAAATTTAAACCATTTTACCAAGTTAAATACCAATACCAATATATTTTTTATGTCAAAAGAAAAATTGTGTTCCACTTGCAAATCGCCATGAAAGCTTTGAGAGATAAACTAGTTAAAACCTAAAATGAAATACGTAAAAGAAAAAATAGTAGTATTTGTTGGGGACGTGGCAGGGTGAAGTGAAAGGAATATCGGGGCAAGATTCCCAATAATGACTTCATGGCCAGCTGGCCAAACTAATAAAAGACAAAACAAAAAAAAAAGTTCTAAAGAAGAAAAAAAAAAGAAGAGGAAAATGTTTTGTTCATCCGTCCCTGTTGTCTTGGTCTAGAAATAGACATCGTGTTACAGTTGGTCTGGTCAGGTCTCTAAAAACAAACATAAACACAGAGAGAAGCAGGAAGAATAGTTTAGAAGAAGACTCGTTGATTTGATCACAAGGTTCATCTCACACCTCAATTCTCATTGCATCTCAAAGGCCCCTTTTTTTTTTTTTGCCTTCTCTAAATATGAATGAATGCAAATCATTAACACCCACTTTGGGTTATTCAAGAAATTCATACATCTTCCTTTTTTTTTTGTAGATATTTAAATCCAGAAATTTGATCTGAAGATTAGAGGAAATACACAATCCATGTTATCATCAACCCTCCCTGCCTGTAAGTCATTTTCTTCTCTTCTCTCTCTCCTTTTTTTTTTTTTTTCTCTTTACTGTGTTATACTATGTTCAATGTGGAGGGAGGGGTAGAGGGAGATCATTTCTCGTCATCTTAAATTATGGGTCATGCTGGAATGTTGATTGTGGACTTTAGAGAATGAGATTAAAGTGGATGTTGCAAAGGAAGTTTTTTCTTTAGCGGGCTCTCAATTTCTTTTCATAGTGAGCAAATTGAAACTTTTACACAGATGGGTGAATCCAATTATACTGATTTCATTAGATTTTTTTGCTTGATGTAGTTGTTTTATCTTTTTTGAATGCTAATGATTGATTTATGGTGAACTGTGGATGTTGAAATGTGTAAAGTATAAGATTGACATGTTTAACATGCTTGTCATCTGATGTGGCAGAGCCTTACGTTTGCTATTCCAACGTTGTATATCTTGTTTCATATGGATTCCTACGACTTTTGATTGCTTCAAGCAAGTCTTGATGACCATGAATTCAACTGTTTCAACTTCTCAAGGATTCCTTCCCCAGGCAAGGCATGGTTCGCTTGAATCCTCAAATGTTCTTGCTTCTAATTCTTTAGGTCAGCCCGAGCTGGAATCCAATGGTAGCAATGAAGTGGAATTGATTTCTGCATCCTGGAACCAGGATTATGGCTGCTTTGCTGCTGGCACAAGCCATGGCTTTCGCATTTATAATTGTGAGCCTTTTAAGGAAACTTTCAGACGTGATCTCAAAAGTGGGGGATTCAAAATCGTTGAGATGCTGTTCCGGTGCAACATTCTGGCACTTGTT
The DNA here is from genome assembly GCA_033617975.1 of Populus alba x Populus glandulosa. Taxonomy (NCBI): domain Eukaryota; kingdom Viridiplantae; phylum Streptophyta; class Magnoliopsida; order Malpighiales; family Salicaceae; genus Populus; species Populus alba x Populus glandulosa. The sequence continues at coordinate 11,049,009 of CM066161.1, forward strand.
GGTGCTGATGCTAATTCTCAGTATCCTCCAAACAAAGTTTTGATCTGGGATGATCATCAGAGCCGGTGCATTGGTGAATTTTCATTTAGGTCTGAGGTTCGGTCTGTGAAGTTAAGGCGGGATCGCATTGTTGTTGTTCTTGAGCACAAGTTATATGTTTATAATTTCATGGATTTGAAACTTCTTCATCAGATTGAGACTCTGGCAAATCCCAGAGGACTGTGCTGCCTTTCTCATGATTCAAATACATTTGTGTTGGCGTGCCCTGGGCTTCATCGGGGCCAGGTCCGAATTGAACACTTTGGGTTGAATGTCATGAAGTTGATTAATGCTCATGATTCTCATATTGCATGCTTGACCTTGACAATGGATGGCTTGCTTCTTGCGACTGCTAGTACAAGGGGCACTTTGATAAGAATTTTCAATACAATGGATGGCACTCGTTTACAAGAGGTAGCTTGTTTAAAATATAGTTTACAAGACGTCATCTTGAAATTTCACTGCAGTGCTTATGTAGTTGTATGTTACTTGATAGGGAAGTTGTATCATATGCTAAAAACTTATTCTGAGGTGCCAGTTATTTGTTACTTGCTTGTATCACTAATATAATGTTTAATGAAGCTCACTTCATTTGTTCATCATTCCCTTTACTTGGATTAGATTCCTCAGCAGCTATGGAAGCTTCTGGATCAGTATCCAATTAAATTTTAAACATTAATTATACTATTTTCAGAACACGGGAATACATTCCCCCCTCTCTCCCCTTAGATGAGCAGCTAATAAAATTTTAAACACCATTTTATGTGCTGATAATACCAATTTTCTGCAGGTGAGAAGAGGAGTTGATAGAGCAGAGATTTATGGCATTGCACTCTCTCGGAATGTCCAGTGGTTGGCTGTATCGAGTGACAAAGGTACTGTTCATATCTTCAGTCTAAGAGTTCGAGTGGCTGGAGAGGACTCATCCTCTCATCCGAGCCCTGCTCAGGGCCTGGCATTGTTAGAACAGAATTCATCATCTTCCCTTGATGGCCTTATTTCTCCAAGCACTAGTGCGAATCCTGGCTCGTCATTGTCTTTTATGAGAGGTAAGAAAGCTCTGTTGATAAATGGTTCCAAAGATGAACCTATAAATCCTTTCTTATTCTGCTTCCTGTTTTTCCTAGTTTTCCATTCTCTGTTCTTTTGGTTTGAAAAGAACGAAAAGGCTTTAAATGACTCTAGTAACAACAATGTAGTTCATGGCTTGGATGAAGACATATGACTCCTATAATGAAATACATGGAGAAAATTTGATTTTCAAGTAATGAAACCTTGCGATATATTGTTGTAAGTTGCAAAAACATGAAAGAAGTGTCTAAAATATCATCTCATTTCTTTTCCTAAGATGTGTGATAGAGAATGCAAGAAATGGGATGAGTGAAAAGATGTAAATCTTACTACCTACCAATTATCAAACCTTGAATCTCCTATGGTTCTTATGAATCCACAGAAACCAAGGTTCTTGAAAGCAAGAAGGAAAAAGCATTCAACATTGTAGTGGTAAAATGACGATAAGCTGATTGTTTGCTTGTCAATCAGTTCCGGGAGACATGCTCTTTCCCTTGCAATGTTGCTTCTAGTCGCTTCTCTTCATGAGATTTGTGCCTTCAACTCTTCAAGTATAGGATCGCCAATTTCAATTTTTCACCAAATTTAACTTCCATGTCTTCTATTTTTTTAAGAACTAGCTTAAGAATGACTTCTTGAAGATAATTCCATCTCAAATATCCATCTCAAATGACCTCTGTATATACATTATCCATGAAAAATTGAAGATAATTCCAGATAGCACTAAGTTGAGATTGGAAGCACGGAATGCCTTATCATTAATCACAACTTCTCATAAAACCATAGAGTTTGAACGACTCACGTTATATTTACCCCCTATCATATCAAAGAAATGCAGAAATCTAACCCAAAACTCTACTAGTATGCATCAAATCATCGATGTGATAGCTTGTTTTATTCTTTTTAAGAACCATCATTTTTATTTTTCCCTGCTACGAACATTTATGGAAAAAGTTTATGGAGTAATTCTGCAGCGGGCTAACAGAAGTTGCTGAACTAATGGATTTAAAAGTAAAACTAGAACTAATGAAACTGTAATTGGCTCCATGGGAAGTAACTACACCTCAACTGCCAAATGTTTTTGTGTTTGGAATTGCATTTGGGTGCATTTTGAAAGTGTTTTTGGTTTGAAAAAAAATTAAATTGATGCTTTTTTTTTTTATGCTTTCTGATGATTTTGATGTGTTAATGTAAAAAATAAAAACAAAAATTCAAATTTTTTTTTTATTTTGATGCATTTTCGAGCGAAAAACACTTTTGAAAGGCATCTCGCACCACAATACCAAACATGTGTAATCAACTTGAGTCACAAATCTGAATTTTCCTTCTTTTCTTTCATTTCTTTCTTAGGGCAAGAAAGAGGGACTGGGCTTATCCACTTGGTCTGAACATCTTTTTTCTTCCCCTTTTTTAATCCACTTCCTGTATGTGAGATGGAGTAGGTGCTTTGATTTCCTTTTGGCAGTAATAGTAGGCACTATCTTTGGTTGTTATTTCCTTAATAGCTTCTTATAACTCTTGTTATTACTATTTAATAAATGAAATTGGCTGGTTCATCAAGAGAGAGATGAGGGTTATATATATCTTATGGGAGACCTTTTCCACATGCATTCTTGTTTCTTTTTATCGTAAATAAAGTCTCATATTTCTTGTGCTTGTCCAGGGGTTTTGCCAAAGTATTTTAGTTCTGAGTGGTCATTTGCTCAGTTCCACTTGTCTGAAGACACTCAGTACATTGCAGCTTTTGCATCTCAGAATACTGTCATTATTGTTGGCATGAATGGGAGGTAATGCGGTTATTTTCATCCTGTCCTAATGCATACATGTGCTTCTGTTTTCCTATTTGGCTGCATGAGAAACTATAAGCTTTTGAAAGTAAAGGATTTATAAATAAATAAATTATGGTTCATTAAAATTAATAACTCTAGCACTTAAAAGAAAAAAAAAATGCTTGCTTGTCGTAATTCATTGTTGAACTTATGCTCTACAAAGATTTATTTTTTGAATCTCCATAACCTAACCAACCACATCTTCCCTCTACACTTTTTTCTGAATGAATTGGGAAGATAGAAAAGAAATGTAGATGGACATTGAAACTGCTTTTCATAATTGAATGTACCTACTATGTGGATGGTTTAGCTAGTGTGCCTTCAATATTGACCATATTAGGTGGTGATCATTGTTGGCAAAGCTTGTTGTAGTAAAAATGTGGATATTGGACAGCGGGCACAACGATATAAATAGTGTTTTGCATGTGTACTCTTTCTCTCTGTCTCTCGACGGAATAGTTCTTCACAATTTTCTATATCTAAAAGATTTTTCCATTGCCAGCTTTTACAAGTGCAGCTTTGATCCGGTTCATGGAGGACATATGTTGCAGCAGGAATATGTCCGCTTTCTACAAACTGAGAGCCGGCCTGGATAGGGCAGGCTGTTAATTATACCTACAATATTTATTCTCCATACTCTGTAAATATGATTTTAAACATTCATAAATGGTTACACAAAAATATACATATAACTGTATAATATTCTTGGATTCAGTAATCAAGGCTCAATGACACAATCTCGTGAAGTCGCAAACTTAGTGCTGAATGGTAGCTATTAGACAATTTACTTTGTGCCAAGAACTTGTACACTGGGCATTTGATCACTTGTTTTGGCAAGCAATTACATAAAACAAAACTGTGTAGTGTAGGTTTATAGAATGCAGGTTCCAAAAGATTGATGACTGTGTAGTGTAGGTTTATAGAATGCATTTAAAGGAAACTATTCATTCCTGCATTTGAAGTATATGAATCATATTTAAGATCAGCTATATGACATGCTTCTACTGTAATTTTTCTTTGAAGAATGAAGAAAAAGCCTTCTCACACATAACTGCAAAGATCCAAACGAAAATCTTGCCAAAACTCAAGGGGTTGTTATCAATTGAAACAAGTACCAAGTAATGTAGAAAATAAAAAAAGAGAAATATTCCTGTAAATTATCCCTGCTATGTTGTCAGGGAAGTAAGACTTTCGCAATAAATGGTAAGATTTTGTGCAGAGCAAGGTAGTGTCTTCCATCTAAATGTTTTCTTTTCCTCATCGTAGTAGAGCAGAAGACGAGAACCAGAGTTGAATATGATTTCTGTACCCTGGACGCACTGCAGTTCTCCAACAAAATTCGGAGAAATTTTGCTTATGTCGATTGTGCATGCTTTTGACCATATGGAATTCTCGGGATTGGTTAGTCTCCATATTGCAACATGAGATAATTGTAGAGTCTCCACCATGTACAAATGCCCACGTAGTTCCACCAGTTGCGTTGAATGTCGAGTAGGCGATCTCCATTGACGAGGAGTGTCAGTCCTGTCAGCAGGATGAGTTATGGTTTGGAACTTCTCGTCACTAAGATTAAACGAGACAATAAAATCGTTGTGCCTGTGGAGTGCTTGGTGTTGCCCAAGATCGATCTTCCAGTAAATAGTTTCGTTAGCAAAAGCTGGAAAACTAAACTGCTCCACCAAATATGGGCAACCTTCTTTTACTGCCCTCCATTTAAGTCCTCTTTTCTCTGGAAGAAGAGTGAAAACCGAGCACTCTAGTTTGCAATTCAAGGAAGTTCTTGATTGCCGAGGAATATTTAACCGCACAATCTTGTGTCTTTTTGCTGAGCTCAGATATCCGATCCCGAATCCTGCTATTCCACTTCTATCATATGGCAGTGCAAGAAGACGACGAGTGCTAGGGCTTAACACATAAATACGTGTTTCTGTGGCTAAGCAAAGCAAACCAAAGCAACCTGGCAATACGAGTTTAACAGGTTCTTGCACCTTAACCTGAATCGGACTGAACATGTTCCCCTCGGTGTCTGTCGGAATAAAGTTATACACATACCGGCATCCGATGGGTTCAAGCGGCCGAAAATCAAAGTCAGGCCACTGCAAAAGGAATCGAGGTTTCCTCTGCGATCGACTGTAGTGCAAGGCTTGGAAGCCAAGGCTCGAGTGAATCATGTAGTGCCATAACTTGCATACAGAGTTGAACCTCAAAAGGGTCTTCACAGGCAGTCTTGATAGAATGTCTGCTACGATGATATTGTTTTTTGCGAGTTGAGAAACCGTCTCCTTTCGATTTTGAACCCTAATCGCCATATTTGAGAAACTAGGACTATATATCAAGCAAACCCTAATAAAACAATCAAGACAATGTGGCTTATGGGAGATTGATCTATATATATATATATATATGATGAAATAATAAATTGAAAAAGGATGATCTTAGAACTCAAAGGCAATCCAACCACCGCATATATTGTTCTTAATTTAGGAAAAGTTATGTTGTTGTATCCTTTTCTATTAGTATCTTCAATTATAATGTCTCGTATTTTGCTGTGTATTCGTACCCTCTACTCTACAAGTATATATACATGAAGGAAATACATCAAGTTGTTTCGGAAATACTGATTCTATCCAAAGATTTTCCTTGGAAACATTGTATTTATCTGATTAGTTAGTTGGTGGGATCTATGTATTCAATGCATGAGACCGTTTGGTAAGTGAATTAGGAAAGAGTATTTAGCAAGATTTGCATTAGTTATATGTATCAAGTTATTCATATCTAACAAATTAATCTTGACTTTGTTTATGTGTTTTAAAAATATATTTAATTTTTTTTTTAATTTTTTTTATTTTAAATTAAATTTTTGTTGATGATTTTAGATTATTTTGATATTCTGATGTCAAAAATAATTTTTTAAAAATAAAAATTTATTATTATAATATATCTTTAAAACAATTATTTTAAAAAGAAACTACTAATAGAATACCAAATGACTTTTAATTATTTTTACCAACTAATTTTGAGTATTTAATTAGGTTTACATAGATACATTATACTTGCCTATTTCATTTATGCTTTCTAAATGTTTAGATTTAAGTTTTGTTTATTTTTTCGTTTGAATAGTGCTTCTGAGAAAATTTAATTTTTATTTTTATTATTTTTTGCTTGAAATTAATATATTTTTTAATGTTTTCATATTATTTTTATGTATTGATGTTAAAAATAATTTTTTAAAAATAAAAAATATTATTTTAATGTATTTTCAAATAAAAAATATTTTAAAAAACAACCACTATAATATACTTAAATGCTTTTTGGGAGGTTTGAGGTTTCCTTTTTTTTTTTTTGTAAGATCTCTAGTTAGTTCCATAGTTATTAAACCCGGCCCGGGGGTTGACCCGGCCAAGGGGTCGGGTCTCGGGTTTCATGGGTCAACCCGGATTAACCCGGAATAATTAAATAAATAAATAAATTAATATTTTATATGAAAAAATCCATGTAAATATAGATTATACATATTATAAATAATGAAGTTTAAAATAATATTTTAAAAAGTTTTTTATCTCACATTAAAAATATATTATGTTAAGCTTTTAAGTTGAAGTATTTAAATTAAAAAAGTGTTTTTATCCCACATTGAAAAAACATAACTTTTTTCTTTGGGAACATAAAGTATATATACTAATGGGTTTCAAATCCCACATTGAAAAAACATAAAGTTTTTCATGAGAACATAGAGTATATATATGAAATGGCTTCAAATCCCACATTGAAAAGATACTATGTTATTCTTTTAAGTTGAAGTATTTAAACCAAAAGGTTTTTTTTATCCCATATTGAAAAAACATGATTTTTTCCTTGGAAACATAGAGTATATATACTAATGGGTTTCAAATCCCACATTGAAAAAACACAACTTTTTTCATGGGAACATAGATTATATATACTAATGGGTTTCAAATCCCACATTGAAAAAACATAACTTTTTTCATGGGAACATAGAGTATATATATGAAAGGGCTTCAAATCCCACATTGAAAAGATACTATGTTATCCTTTTAAGTTGAAGTATTTAAACCAAAAGGTTTTTTATCCCACATTGAAAAAACATGATTTTTTACTTGGGAACATAGATTATATATACTAATGAGTTTCAAATCCCACATTGAAAAAACGTAACTTTTTTCATGGGAACATAGAGTATATGTATGAAAGGGCTTCAAATCCCACATTGAAAAGATACTATGTTATCCCTTTAAGTTGAAGTATTTAAACCAAAAGGTTTTTTATCCTACATTGAAAAAACATAATTTTTTCCTTGGGAACATAGAGTATATATACTAATGGGTTTCAAATCGCACATTGAAAAAACATAACTTTTTTCATGGGAATATAGAGTATATATATGAAAGGGCTTCAAATCCCACATTAAAAAGATACTATGTTATCCCTTTAAGTTGAAATATTTAAACCAAAAGGTTTTTTATCCCACATTGAAAAAACATGATTTTTTCCTTGAAAACATAGAGTATATATACTAATAGGTTTCAAATCCCACATTGAAAAAATATAATTTTTTTCATGTGAACATAGAGTATATATATGAAAGGGCTTCAAACCCCGCATTAAAAAGATACTATGTTATCATTTTAAGTTGAAATATTTAAACCAAATTTTTGTTTACCCCACATTTAAAAAAAAAAAACCCGGGTCTCGTCTGGGTTTGCCTGGGTCGACCCACCGGATCGCACGGGTTTGGCCGGTCTGTTGCCACAGCCGGTCTTTTATTAAACCCAAACCGGTCCAACCACCGGGTCGACCGGGTCCCGGGTCGACCCGCCTGGCCGGGCTGGGTTTAATAACTATGGTTAGTTCTGCTATGCTATGTCAGTTTACAAATTATGCAAATATATAATTGTTTTTAGGCAATTTGTACATGAGAGAGAATACGAATAGAAAAAAAAATATTAATATATAAAATCATGTGAAATTTTCAAGGATAAAATTATAAATAAAAAACTTTAATCATTGAAATGAGAGAGGAAAAAAAAACCCTAAATGTTCATATGAATTGTGTAGTGATTAGTAGACAACGTGCTGTCCACAAATAGGGACAAAAGTGGCATCGTATTCTCATGGAATTGACATTTTAGCTTTGCTGTATATTATTGTTTCTAGACATCATAGAATTGATATTTTGAAGTACCAAATACAGTATATTCATGTGATATAATTTAATTTATTAATTTTTTGACAAAGTCTCATTTCAATTCCTAATACATCAAAATCCAATTATTTACATTTTGCTTCTGGACTTTATTTTGTTACAATTTGGTCCCTATGGTCTAAAGAAAAGAATGAAGGAAGAGAGGTGTAGTTGCGTCATCAACATTGTGGCTAATGGCCTTACGATGTTTAGTTATTAATTACCTATTTGACTTATGCTTCTCCATGAGTCATATGTTTTTTTCAACAAAAAATTGGATATGCATGTTTTTCCAACACATTTTCTTATATAAAAAAATTATAAATGTAAATTGAAAAGCTTGTAAATATCTAATTAAATAAATGAAGAACCATATATTTAAATAAATGAAAAAAGTCATTAATAATAACTAAAAAAAAATTGAGTGAGAGATTTAGATCAAGATTTGATCTCAAAATATAAAACATTTACTTGATTGTGTTTATTGAACTTATTTATTAATTACAATCAAATGATAATAAAAATAGACACACACATAAAATTAATTGAATAAAATAAAAGAAAAAAAATATGCAAGGTTGCACATATATCTAAAACATTGTTTTTCTGTTTTTAATATAAAATTTATCTATATAAAACATAAAACATTATAGATAAATCTGAACAATATCTTCAAAATATAAATAAAGAAAAAACTCTATTAAAAAAAGCTAAATAAGCAAAATAAAAATTCATAGAGGAGGGATATCAATTGAAACATAAATTTAAAAAAAGTATTTTAAAATTTCAAATAAACATAAATTATTGTTCGGTTACGCTTTTTTTTTATAGAATTCCACTATAATTTTAAAAATTACAACTGGGGTTTCCAATTTCCATATACAAGTTTTGATTATCCAGATGAATATACCGAATAAAATTTCAAATTTCCCACTTTTCTTTATCTTATATCCTTCCTATATTAGATTATTATTTTGATTTAAATTATTTCTATATTTAAATGTGAGGGTTTTTTTTTTCAGCTTGGATTTTACATCTTGGATGTTAATATGTTAAAAGATGGCATTGATACCCTCCTTAATGATGTTAGAAGAGGGAAGTGCTTTTGAACATTTATTATCGATGCAATAATTAGATGAGTAAAATATAATCATAGATAATAGATTGAAAATTTCTTGTAACACAAAGACAAGCAACCATGATGACATAACATCTATAATAAATATGTTATTTGCTTTTCCATGCATCTTTGAAGCCAAACCTCGCTAACTATTATAATAAGAGCTAAATGGTGTGAGAAAATTATTATGGATCAAGAGATTTTTTACAATAGATTGTAATAGTAATTTCACTTTTAATTTCTTATCTTTTCATGAGTAGAAAAACATTTCTTTGGCTTTCTTTTTGTTCTTATTCATTGCTTCTTCTCCCTTCTTTTCTTTTAACATTGTACAACTCAGATCAAGAAGAGAATGAAAATGAATCGGACAAGATGAAACTACAGAGAAAGGATGAAGATGGTGCTTCTTATGTTCAGTTCTTCTCTTTTTTCTCAACCAAATCGACATAAGAAATGGTAGAGAAGAGGGCACCAAATTGACAGAGAAGAGGAAAAGAGATACTATGGAGAGAAGAAGAAAACAAAAAGAGTGTGGAATTTTGGTATGATTAATGGTGAGAAAATTATTGTTGTTTGCTTTTATCTGTTCTTAAAAGTTTGACGTGATTAATTATTCTTTCATTAACAAAATGGATGTATTTAATGAGAACATTCTTGATTTCACCATCAAACCTATAGATTTTTAAGGAAAAGTAGTGGATGGGTTCTAACAACAAAGGTGAGATCTTTGTTAAAGATCTAATATGTTTTTGTTTTTTTTGTTTTAATAATGTTTAGAGGATTAGAAATGGGTAACAAAAAGTTTGGACAACAAATTAATGGGCCAAGCTCAAACGCCCATGCTAGACCCAAATATCATGGGTTTAACAATCAAGCCAGACTTAAGTGCCATGGGTCTGGAACCATGCAAGACCCAGGTGACTTAGGTTCGGGAACCACGCCAGACCCAAGCGACTTAGGTTCTGGAACCATGCCAGACCCATGTTATATGAACTTGGTAAAAATTACAATGGACAAACTTTGATTTTTATTTGGATTCCACTCTTGCTATCTTGGTTCTATATTAACTCCTCTACATCTTAAAACCTTTCTATCTATGTTACTATTTATGGTTTGTGTTAATTTTTCTTTGCATTATTAGTTGTTAAAGTTTATGTTATCTTATATATTTAGCACAAACATGAATCAAGTTCAGCGCAATGACATAAAAGAAATGTGGTGGTGGAGCGCCAACATGTATCTAGTCTTATCCATAGAGTGACTATGAAGACAATTTAGAAAAAAAAAAAGGCAATAATAGTAAAAATTGACTAGTCAAGACTTGTAGTTGACCAACAACCAAGCCTCATATTTCCTAATTAAACATTAGCTAAAAATAAAAACATGGGACAACTAACAATAGACTTTGTGAGACCAAATAACTTACAATTGGAATGTAATGATAAAAAAAATAAAAACATGGGAATAAATGAGTCATTATGATTTAATTTCATGTTTCATAGATTTTTAATGATGTTTTTATAAATATTGGGAACCAAAACAAAATTTGTTAAATAAAATCGAATCAAGATTATAAATTGATTTCACTACCAGAAATTTATTTAATATCAACAAATTTACTCATGGAATACTTCTGTTGATAATTTGAGGTCGCCATTACCGGCATGATTTTTTTTGTTTTTAATTCTGGCGGTATATACTGACTGAATGTTTTCATTAGTATATACCGATGGAATTATAGGTGGAATGTTTAAAATTAAAAAAAGAGCGGTTCGTTGACGTGAGGTTTTTGCTAGTGATTTTTTCCGACGAAATCACTAAGGGATTCAAAACTGCAGCTTTGTACGACGATGTGACTGGTTGATGATTTAAAATATCAACAGAATTACCGAGGGATTCAAAATGACAAATCCATGCAGTGACATGTCTTGTTTGCCATCAGAATAGCTGGCGGACTTATAGACATAATAATGCCCTCGGTGAATCTGTCGGCAAAAGTTAATATATGCCTACTCTGCTGACTATCTCCTCCCCTATTTCTCCTTCTTCTTCCCCATCCCAATTATCCCCAACTACAAACACCCAGCCCCCCTAAAAAAAATATCCCGCTTCTCAGCACAACAAGTTATATTTATTGAAGTTTTATGGTCACAGCATCTGTGTTTTGATTTACCGATAGATTTTATCAATTTTTATAAGTAATTATATCTTTTAAAATTTTAACATTTAAATGTCAATTTTATTGTTTTTTTAGTATATGTATTTTGTTAGAAGATGTACATGTTTTATTGTTATTTCTCAAACAAACTTGCAATATATGAATGTATAATTTTATACTTGTTATGGTTTGTTTTAGATTTTGTAAGATTGTATTTGTTTGTAAATTGTTGAAATTTTATTGAATTACCGAATTACATGTGTTGTTTTGAAATAATTAATAACTTGTTTAATGGGTCTGTTTTAAGTTTTATCAATGGTATTGCGGAGTTGTAATTTTTGTAAATTTATATATATTAATTTTTATGAATGTTGATAGTTGATAATGAATATTTAATATTTATGAAAAGTTGTAATTGGTCTGTTGGATAATCTCAAGGTAAACCAATATTTTTACAACTTTATTTACTTATTTAATTACCACATGTTGTCATCATAATCTTATAGAGGTTCGATATAAGTCATGGATAATCGATTGTTCATGGATGTATCGAGATTCACCCCAAGGATTGCGGAGGATGGTTTATTGTAATGGGGTTCAGGGTTTTATTAATTTCGCAATATCTATTCCCATAAATTTTACTAGAGGTGGTATTAGGTGTCTATGCAGGAAGTGTCAAAATAAAAAAGTATCTGCATCCAGATGTTGTAATGATACATCTTCTACACAAAGGGTTTATAGAGAATTACTAGTGTTGGTATGAATATGGAGAAGTATTTGTTAGTAAAAAGAGAATTGGAGAAATGGTGGTTCAGTCAACTTCTAGCGCTATCAATGTGTATGAAGCGATAAATGACAACATTAATCCTTACAGTAATATGGTTATGGATGCAATGAGAATGAATCAAGATAATGTCAGTCAATGTCCAATCGTAGAAGAAGAACCTAATGCAGAAGAATCTAGGTTTTTTTTGATTTGTTGAAAGATTTTGATGAACCATTATGGGATGGCTGCACAAACCACATTAAATTATCGATCGTAACACAGGTGTTCACTCAAATTAGATCACGAGTTGAGTGAGGCCGGGAATGATAAAATTATTGAATGGGCGAGAAGCATTTTACCTGAAGGGAACAGGCTGTAAAAGAACTTCTATGTTGTGAAGTCCATAATGAAACCCCTCAGTTTTGGATACCAGAAAATTGACATGTGCCCTAACTTTTGCATGTTATACTACCTTGAAAATGTTGAGATGACTGAGTGTATGACATGTAGGCATTCCCGTTACAAACCCAAAACTAGCAGGGGAAATAATCTTGTGGCATTTAAAAAACTTAGACACTTCCCAATCACACCTAGACTGTAGAGGTTATTAATGTCACAAAGGACTGCTGAGCACATGACATGACACCAATCACATGATGCGGTTGATGGAGTGATGGTGCATCCTTTTGACGATAAAGTGTGGAAACCCTTTAACAGTGTGCATCCTCACTTTTCAGCTGAATCAAGGAATGTGCGTCTTGGGTTGTGTATAGATGGAATCAACCCATTTGGGTCATTTGCTACTCCTTATTCTTGTTGGCCGTCATACTCACGGTTTATAACTTGCCATTGAGAATGTGTATGAGGCTGGAGTTCATGTTTTTATCTACTGTCATACCCGGTCCAAGCAGCCCGGGCCGAAATATAAATGTTTGTCTTCGACTGTTGATTGATGAGTTGGTGTAGTTGTGGTCTTTCGGAGTTTTGACTTATGATATATCAAGGAAACAAAATTTCCTTATTACTACAAGATATCATAGTTTTATCGACGAAAATATTCTGTCGGTGTGTGATTAGGAGTTCGTCGGTAAATTATTTATCGATGATATTGCCGATGGAATAAGTGCGTCGGCTTTCCTTTCGTCGGTGATTCCACATTCCATCGCTATATCGGTCGGAAACACAAAAAAACCATTTGCCAAAAGGTTTTATAGACGGAATTTGTGCGCCAAAAAAAATAATATTCCGCTTGAAATATACTGACGAATTTTATTCCATCGGTGATATTGTGTAGTACCGATGGCCAGTTACCGTCGTTAAATTTATCGGCGAGTGTTTGAAATACCAACCGAATATATCCGTCTATAAATTTGTCGGTACTTGTGGCAACTACTGTCAAATGCTGACGGATTAATTCTGTCGGTAAATCTGTCGGTGACTATGAAATATCGACGGATTCATTCCATCGGTAAAACTCTTTGTTATAGTTTTTTCTAAATTTGTTTTTTAAAAATTATTTGGAATACATAAAATAAATTATATAAATTAATGGTAATAAAAACCAATTATGCAAATAAAAATTATATTAAACATCAAAAACAAAAAAAAATCAAAGTTAAATAATATTCATTACAAAATAAAAATGTTACAAAAAAAATATTAAATGAAAATTTAAAGGTAAATAATGTTTATTACAAATTAATATAAACCTGGAGGAGGAGGAGGAGGAGGAGGCTGGTGGTCATATGGCAAAAAAGGATTAGGCGCACATGTTCCACTCTATGCCATGTTCATGACCATTTCGCGAAGCTGTTCATAAGCCGCTCTTTGTTGTGCGCTGAGTTATGTGTATGCCTCTGATAGGTGGTCGTATTTTTCGATGAGCTGAGCCGTGTGTTGCTGCAAAGCCATGAACTTCTTAGACTGGGAGCTCAATATTGATTGGGAGCTCCTGATGGTTGAAGCACTACGACCTGACCGTTAGTTCTGACAATAGGAATAAAGTTTGATAACGAACATAAGGAATTAATCTTTCTCAATACTGAGATTAATGTTCAATACTAAGGAATGAAAATTATATTCTCGGATGTAGGAGTTTTACCCGATAATGAGTGGAGAATTTAGATTATTTGTAAATGGAAATAACGCCTGAACTTAGGCAAACCGAGAACTACCTAGAATTGGATATAGGTTAAAAAGAGATTAACATGAAGATTATAGTTTGGAAAGACAATGTGTATTAGAAATAATGATAAATGAGAAATATTGACATACAAAATAAATCATGTAAGTTAAAAGTAGATTGTGTGAATGGTAATTGAATAAGACCTTATGATGAATTGTGTTCAAACATGCCACTGTATTTATTTTAATTGTTTAGGTAAATTATTGTTACATACTTAATTGTTGCTTGTAAATTAATTTACAAGTACCTCTCAACCTTAAGTAACATAATAGATATTTAGGGATATTTGTTAATTTTATAAAGGATTGTAATAATTTTTTTTTGTAGCTCAATGTTAATTTACCTTAAATTATATAATTATAAATTCAACTTAATTGTGCTAGTGCATGATGTTATACTTATGCTTTTGTTGTAGATTATACTAATAGTATCAAATAATTTATGATTATAGATTTTGATTTGAATCTTGAATATTATAATTACATACATCATGTTACATTAAAATGAATTATACTGATTGTGATGAGATGTGTTGCGAAATGATGAGTCTATTGGACAATAAATGGGCTTTGTTTGATGGGTATATTGAAGTGTTGTAGGTATTTGTCGATAAATTATGATATTTTGGTATAGAGAATACTCTACTGAAATTTTGGTAAATTCCTGTAAAACTAAGTTTTTTTTTTATATATATATAAAAGACTCACCTAAAAATAGTAATTTTATACAAGAAATAAAGCTGAAAGTGCATGAAAATACTAGGGTGTTACATCATACATGCATATGGGAGATGTAATACTCACTAATTCTTTCTTTCATGAAGGGTAATTGAGCCGAATAAGCCCCGGTTTGATGACCATTGGCAAAGGTCACCTCCTCAACACTCAAAGTACTAGAAGCATCATCCTCATGGGTTTGAGGTAGCCTTTCTGTCCTTAAGGATCTCTTGAGGCACTATAAGGAGAGGACGTTGAAGGTCTACCTCCAGACTAGTTGTCAAGGGTTTATACAAAGATTACCTAAAGATTTGATGTTCTTTTTTATTTTAATAATTGTTTCAAAGCTAGGTTGTCACAAACCATAAATTGTCCAAGTATCTATCATGTAAGAGTAATCGTCATTAACCACCAATAAGAAGTCTTCTAAACCTTTTTGGGAGAGAGGGATTGTCATACCTTTAAGTGAGCTCTTTTCTTATGTGTTTAGGTGTTTCTATATATTGTTATATAATGTACTATTATAAGAGGCATCACATTTTATTTATAGGAAAACCTAAAAACCCTATAAATAACAAAAATATCAATTTTTCTCTTAAATAATATAACATATATTATTTTAAGATAATTTTATAAATTTATTCAATCAAGTCTCTATTTAGTTTTTTTCTAGGTCTACAATTGTAAACCCCTATATTAATTACAATTTAGTCCTCAATTTCTAAAATTCATTTACAATCAAATTACACTTGATTAATCATTTCATTTTAACTTTTTGACAAATGGTTCTTATGTGTGATATCCATTATGTTCCCTAATAAGTTGACCTAAATGTAAATTATAATCCTAAATCAAATAGGATTAAATAAATTAAATAATTTAATTTATTATCAATTGAACAATCCCTCAATATTATGAAAGTTATAAGTGGTTTGATTTAATATTTCAGTGATCAGTTTTTCAGTGTAATTATTATTTCTCCATCTAGAATGTTTGAATTTAAACAATATAAGATAAAATATATCTCCTTGGTCAAAATAATTTTAGTTATTAACACTATAGTAATTGATTGTTTAAATATGATTTGAAACTCTTTTCAAATTTTATTCCACATCGGTTAAGGATTTCATAATCAATATTATTTAAAAATAGATGAAACATTTTTCTTAATTCACCTAGGGTGATGAATTATCTCTTGATTACTCAAATATCTTCATATAGTTTATGTTATATCTAATATATACTTGTTTGTTACCCTTGATTAAAATAACATGTTGTGAAGATCAAAATATAACACTCCCAATATATGAAAAGTGGGTGATCTCCAGTTTAAGCATCACCTATATAACTATCATGAGAACCTTTCCATAGATATATGTGATTTCTCCATATATAATTCTCTTGCAGGTTAGTTTAGTGTATATCTCATTTGACAAACACCAACATATTAGTTATATATATCTCTCATACCTTATTTTATGAAAGCAACTACTTCATCTCATAAAAGAAAGAACATAATGTGTCGGTATCAACAACTTTAATTAATATCCAGACTTAATAAAAGATTGATCAAGAACATTTATGAATAATACTTTAATGCAATAAGAATCTTATAATTATAAAATTTTTTGTAAGTTTTAGTGTAAAATATTTTTGTTCTATAAACTTTACCTTTACTCTAGATTCATTAATAAAATATAATTAAATATTATATATTAAAAATATTTTTATTAATAATTAATATATTTTACATAAATAAAATTAATGTTATATATAATTAATCGATCAACTATAAAATATATTCTCTAACAATTAAAGAATGCAAAGTTATAAAATCACTTGTATAACTCTTTTAACTTATAGAGTTTTTATAATAATAGAGCATTTATTCTTGTCTTGTAAAGTTTGTATAATAATAGAGTTTGATTTATTTTTAAAATTTAAATTTTAAAATTGCTTTAAAATGTTTTTAAAAGAATTTCATATATCATTTATAACTTGCTAAATTATATTATTTTTATAATTAAATTTTAATTTTATGCTATTTTTTCAAAAAACATTACAGTACTATTTTGAAAAACAAATCTATTGGGAAATGCAAAAGCTAGCAATTGATTGGTTTGTATAGTGATGCGTGAAAATGTCACATGCGGACAAAAATGTCACTATTTGTTTAAGCTGAGTAGTGAATTATAAAGCTTAGCTGTTGCGTCGCTTGTGGCCACGTGAGCCTCTCTAGTACAAAGTATGTTTAGAGGTCTCTGACTCCCTTCAGAATCCAATCTGACGTGAATATAAAACTAAGGGTGGGGTTGTAGGATAGTTAGCTATATATATATATATATATATATATATATATATATATATATATATATATATATATAAAACTAAGGGTGGGGTTGTAGGATAGTTAGCTATATATATATATATATATATATATATATATATATATATATATATATAAAACTAAGGGTGGGGTTGCAGGATATTTATATATATAATTATTTTGATTTTTTTTTTAATAAGTGAATTAAAAGTCTTTTTTTTTTCAACTCTAACTAATATTATTATTTTTCAACTCTAACTAGTTACATTCGAAGACAGTTAAAGTTTTATTACTATAAAGACCTTTAATTAATTTTAAGAGATAGTGTGAGTTTTACGACTATAAATATCTTTAACTAACTTTAAGTCGGTGAGATAAAGAGATTCTTTATCATAATTTTAAATTGATTTTTTTAAATTGATTTTTTAATATTAGATTTATTAAAAACTAGATTTTATAATTTTTTTTTGTTTATTTTTTATGAGTTTATCCTCATTCCATGACTAGAATCACGAGTATGACGAGTTAATCGTGATTAACTCGAATTTTTTTTTTGTTATTTTTTAATTATATTTTCAATTTTATATTTTAAAATTGAGTTAATTGAGAAATAAGCTCATAATTTGTTTCAATTTATTTTTTATTGGGTTATCCTGGTCTCATGATCTAGATTAGGGTTTGATAGGTTGACTTGGATAATTTATTTCTCTCCCTTTTGTAATTGATTTTTTTTCAATTTTATTTTTCAACATTATGTTTATTAGAAATTGAGTCTCATAATTTGTTTTTATTTTTTATGAGGTTATTATGATCTCATGGTTTAGTATGCATATTGAAAAGTTAACTGGGTTTCTCAAATCAATAAAATATATTGTTGTCTCAATGTTTATTAAAAAAATCTCATTTAAAATAATTATTTTGAGTAAAACTATATTTTTACCAGTTATCCGAGTTATATTTGAAATTGTCAAGAAGACCAAGTCATATCAGACCCATTCTCGCATAATTTATTTTTTTAACTAGAAAAAAAATTAATAATATTTAAATATTTTTTATATTTAAAAAATATTGATCTCATTATAGCAGAGTACAAGTCAATGATATTAGCGAATGTGTGTGTATATCAAAAATCACTTTTGTGAATTTCAGCTTTTTCATAACCCTTGCACTGAATGTCGTTGCAAATAGTTACAATTCTTTCAACATCATCCATTGCTTTAACAACTATTTACCGTGTTATTTATTTAGGGTTATTTGAGATTTTGTTGTTGTTTTTTAAAGTAATTTTTATTTTAAAATATATGAATATAAATATCATGGCTTTTTTAAAAAATTAGTTTTGATATTAAAATATCAAAATAATCCAAAAATACAAAAAAAAAAAATTTAAATTCAAAAAACAAAATTCAAAAAGTTTTTAAAACACTATCCCAATCATGTTCCCATATACATTTCCTTCTTACAGCATACAGTACTAGATTGTCTTCTTAGTCTTACAAGCAAATTGGTAATATATAGAAATGAGACCTCTTTCTAAGACAACAACAGTACCATTTGTCATCAACTCACTCCACAAATATTAATATCGTGTCATCAACTAATATAGTACCATGTTATGAGGTACAT
Source organism: Populus alba x Populus glandulosa (assembly GCA_033617975.1). NCBI lineage: Eukaryota > Viridiplantae > Streptophyta > Magnoliopsida > Malpighiales > Salicaceae > Populus > Populus alba x Populus glandulosa. The sequence continues at coordinate 11,068,048 of CM066161.1, forward strand.
AGATCTAGGTTACAAATCTGAAAGGATTGGCCTTGTGATTAAAGAGACTTATTATATTCTTTTATTTTTAAAATTAAGTTAATACTTTTGTGTTGTGGGGTGGTGTAATTAAGATTCTAAAGAAGGGGTAAAAGAAAAATGAATGGACATGCATATCCCAAGCCCTACAAGTAAGGCATGAAGGAATAATATTTGAACAACCGTGTGTTGTCTCTGTGGAGATGGAATAGGAAGTACGTACAAGTGTGTTAAAATATACAATGGTTTTGAGCATGGAGATCTCTTGAAGAAAGGGAAAAACAAAAACAAGAAGGTATCTATTTCGCTTTTATTGCTTCTGCAATCAAATCCCAAAGACCGAAAAGATCAGCAATTATCTCTGACTCATGATTTTATTAGGATTTGTTTACTATTCTTCTCTGATCATGATAATAATGAGCTCACCTCACCCTTTTATTCCTTAATTTTTCTTATTATCCTTCATATTTTACAATAAATTCACTTTCTGCTAAGTTAGGATATCGATATATAAGTATCCCCAGTCATAACTTGTATTGACTTGACAAGGATTATCACATTACATTACGTTACCCTCACTGCCTTGTTTTTCTTCTTGGCTTGTTTGTTCTCCTTTTGGCATTCTTTTCTTGCTAGCTAGTTTTCTCCTTTTTTCCTCAAAGTTTCCTTTTCTTTTTGTGTTTTGTTGAGGTGGTTAGACATTGTGGTGTGTTCTTTGAAGGTAGATATGGCCAGCTCTTCTTCTTCCTTACCATCAATGGAGTTCGATATTGATGAGAAACCACATGTGTTAGCTGTTGATGATAGTTTGATAGACCGCAAAGTCATTGAAAGGTTACTTACCGACTCTACATGCAGAGGTATGAAAAGAACAAAAAAGTCTTGGCCTCTCTTTGTTCATAGAAACTTTGCTCATTTGGTATAATTTGTTAATCAAAGAAAAGTTTCTAGCTATAACATATTTTATCATACTTTTATCTTTGTTTTCATTGGATTTTGGTGAACATTATATCTTAATTCTCTAGTTTATATCCATGGGTTTGTATGATTAAGATTAAAGAGAAATATGATTTATGATAAAATGGTGTTCTTGTTTATACAATGTTGTCTAATTTGCAAAAGTGAAGAAACATAGAACACATGAAGGAACAAAAAAAAGTTTACCACGCTGGCTAAGCTCTCATTCCTAGGCTAGGCTAGGGCTAATTTAATGGAGAACATGATTGTCACTGCCAAAAGTTGGCTATGGCACCATGGAAGTTACCACGGTGACAAACATATGAGAACTCATAACCAAAGTGGAGATTAACAAGGAGTAGACCCCACATCTTCTGCTTTTATTTTTATCACTTTGAGGAAATTGAAAAGGAAAAGAATATCCTGTCATTTCTGGTATTGTTTTTGTTATGAATCCATTTGTTTGGATGCTAGAGGTGACAAAAGTTAGAGTACTCTAGAAAAGAACTCATAACATTGCAAATCCATGGTTTTTTAATTAATCTCAATTAATTAGCAAGGAGAGAAAGAAGTCTTGAGTTTTAGAGACTTGACTAAAGTTTTTATGATTCACAATTTGGTTCCTATGATTGCAGTGACCACAGCAGAAAACGGAAAGAGAGCATTGGAGTATTTGGGCTTAGCTGATGAACAACATCCCAATCATGGTGTAAGTAACCATACAATGAAGGTCTGATTCTTGCTTTTATGAATTCAACTCCATCATTTGTTGTTCATGGGTATTTCTCTTAGCAGGATGTGAAGGTGAATATGATCATCACTGATTATAGCATGCCAGGAATGACCGGTTATGAGCTGTTGAAAAGAATTAAGGTAAATATTACTCATCTTCAATGCTCTAGTTACGACTATCATAACTTTCCTTTGTATTTTCTAGTCTAACGGTTCGGTTTTTTAAATATCATAAACGGTGAGAACTATAAAATAAAATTTTTCGGGAGTCTCTAGAATCCTGTTAGACAGATTTAAAATTGTTTAGAAATTTATTACCTGAAAATCTAATGTTTGTTTGTTTTAAAATAATTGTTTAAGGGCTGAGTTGGTTTTAAAATAATATGTATTAGTCTTTACAACTTTAATGAATATCTAGTATTTAAGAGAGCATCGAGTAAGAACACTTCAGAAACAATACTTTGATGCAATATAAATTTCATAATTATAACAATTTTATAATTTTCTTTGTAAAATATTTTTATCCCATAGACTTTATTTTTACTCTAGATTTATTAATCTAATATTATATGAATATTAAAGATAAATTAAATTTTTAATAATAATAAATATTTATTTATGTAAATATAATAACATTATATATAATTAACAGATTAACTACATAGCATATTAAACTAACCATAACATTGTATGGTTTCTCTCAAATAGGAATCACCTACCATGAAGGAGATACCGGTGGTTGTAGTGTCATCTGAGAACATCCCTACACGAATTAATCAGTAATTACCTGCTCAGCAATTTCAGTGTTGAATAATCTTTGTTGATTTTTTGTCTTTTGTCTATTTATTTGGATAGAGGAAAAGAAATCATTGATTTGTTAAATATTTTCCACCTAAACAGGTGCATGGAGGGAGGAGCCCAAGAATTCTTGCTGAAGCCTCTTCAGCTATCAGATGCGAAAAAGCTGAGGTGCCATATAAAAAAGCTGAATAATTAATCGATTACAAGGGGGCTTTGCAGGAGAAGACGAACATGCATAAAAGATATCAGAAAGAGAGACAAGAAGGGGAAAATGTTGAATTGGAGGCGTAATTCTAGGGCTACTGCAATCAATAGAAGTTGTTTAACTTATGTGGGTTATGCATTTCACTGTTTCATCCCTTTTGCAGATCTTATGTGGTTATCTATTAGAAACTTCTAATGTAAGAACAAGGTTGTTTAACTTCCCCTTCTGCTTAATAGGCATTTGAAGATAATTTCTTGTTTGGAATAAGGTCATGCATGTTTGATATAAGTTTTATAAATCAATTTAAGTCGATTTTTGAAATTTTGACTATAAAAAGGTAAAAATAACTTTCGACTTGAATAGCAAATTTGTTATGAAATTTAGTGAAAGTTAAATTTTTAACAAATTTATTTGAAAGAGTCGTTTTTGAGTTATTTTTAAATGAAATCGTTTTAAGTTATTTTTGTCTCAAGTTATTTATATACATAAAAACAATTACTTTAAACTTACTGTGATTTGATTATATTTCAATAGAAAAGTATTTATGTTTGAACATTACGAAGCAGATGTTATTGGATAAAAATATAATCCAGGACAGCTTGAACAAATTAAGTCAAACATCAAGAAATACCTTTGTTCAATTTAGAAAAGCTTATAGCTGCGACCGGGAATTTCGAAACTGCCGGTGGTTTTGGCCCAGTGTACAAGGTACTGTTGGAGCTCTTGCGAATTTCTTATCATCGCTGAATTGAATAGTTGTCAAAAGATTATGGAGATTTTGCAGGGGAAATTGCCAGATGGACAGGACATAGATGTGAAAAGACTCTCAAGAGCAGCTGGGCAAGGCCTTGAAGAAATTATGAATAAGGTTGAGGTGATTTCTAAACGGCTCTTTTTAGTTAGAGCTATTGCCATGTGTCTTTAGTAAATACCCTACAATTTTACCGAATTATTGTCACTTGTGGTTTAACTTAAAAGAAGCAGAATCTTTGTATCTTACGAGTCATTTGTTCACCCATTGCCTATTGTTTCTCTGCAATCTTCTCAGGAAACAACTTCTACCTTATTTTTTTTTAATATTTTCTAATAAATCTAAACAATATAAAATTAATTTATAAATACTTTGCCTCATATATTTTTTTATACCCTATATATATATATATATTCTATTGGTATGTTGTCTCAACAATCAAATATATTGGTATGTTGTCTCAACAATCAAATATAAAACCTAAATTCTTAAAAATACATGTAGTTGTGCGAGTAAAAATCATTTCCACAAAGAATATCTAGTCTAGTTCTATGCTACATGAACAAAGATAAGGAGTGTTCTGAGTATAATGAAAATAATTATATAAAAAAAATAACTATGGAATATTTCTAATTAAATGATAAAAAATAACTAGAAGAACATACATTGCTCCAAGTCAACATCCACCATTGGAATTGTACAATTGATTATCGATGCAAGTATATATCAATTCACATTTTGAATTTTCATTGTTGGAATTATTTTATTGTCTCTCCTTAGTTGTGGTTAATTAGAAACAAGTGATCTAATTAATCCTAACTACTAAATAACCTTAGACAAGTGTTAAAAGTTTAATCTAGTAGCAGCCTTAAGAATTAGAGAGATTGATAAAGCTAAACAACACAAGCACAAATGATTACATTTAATTTAGTCGAATATTCTTCCTATAATTTAATAATTTCTGACACAATAAATCATTAAAATTAGATAAAATTTTGCCAAATGAAGAAATTGAAGAACAGAGATTCGATCAGAAAAGGAAAATAGGGGAGCTGATCACGTTTTGCTCTTATTTTTACGACGCCATACTGCCTTTTGTTTTGACACAAACTGCACAGCCCCTTCATGAAGATATAATTAACATAACACTGTCCATTTTCATTTTGAGAACAACCCCTCCCCCCGTCTAATTTCTTTCCTACACAAACCTTCTTGGCTGAGCTCTTTTCTTTTTTCTCTGCAAATTCCTGTTGTTTTTCTTTATCATCATGCCTGATTTTTGGAGTTGCGGACCATGTTTTTATTTCCTCAGCTCAAAGGAAATAGCTGGTGCCTCATGGTCCCTGTAAAACCTCCAGATGAAACATCATAAATTGACTAGTTTTAGGTAAAACAAAAAAAAAATTCGTAACTCTTGATTGGCTGATCAGAAAATTCTGAAACTTTGCGTGGAGCCTTCTAATATCATGCCTTAGTTTTGGTTAAAATTTCAGAATTTTTAGAGAAATTCAGAAATTTGATGAAAAATCATAAATTGACTAGTTTTAGGTAAAACAAAAACAACTTCGTAACTCTTGATTGGGTGATCAGAAAATTCTGAAAATTTTCTTGGAGCCTTCTAATATCATGCCTTAGCTTGGTTTAAAATTTCAGAATTTTTAGAGAAATTCAGAAATTTGACGAAAAATCACAATTCGACTAGTTTTACGTTATTGGATGTAATTTTCAATCCGACCATCGGATTGAGCTGAAATTTTACGAGGAACCTTAAAATATATTGAATAAAATCTGGTTAAATTTTTAAGATGAATGGAGCTTGGAAGTGCTAGCAAAAAAATAAGGACCGTCAAATAGAGGCAAAAATACTCATTAAAGGTAGAATAGTTATTTGCAATTGAAAAGAAAATATATAAGCCCTCCTTCTCTTTTATTAACTGCCGAATGGGCAGAAACAAAAGGATGAAAATAAAAACAGAGCATAACGTGAGAGAAAGATAGAAAAGTAAGGAAAAACAATAAGGAAATTAAGAGAATAACTTTATAAACTTGCAAGCTCAACCTATAAAACACCAAATCAAGTGAAGGAAGTAGGATTTGAGAAGGGGAATTCAGCTAAACTTGGAAGAGAAGAGAAATTGGAAGAAAAGCAATAGGTAAGCATGAGAAGTTTGGATTTAATGTTGATTTAGATGTTTTCCTAAGCTTATTTGATTAAGTTAAGAAGTAATTTCATGAAGAATTTGGGAGAATTAGGAGGGGAAGGGAAAATGATGAAATTGAAATGGAATAGAATGAAAACAAGTTGAAATAACAATTAAATGAAAAAAGATTTGGGGGAGGAAATAGAAACACCACATTCGGCCAATGAAGGAAATAAAAACTGGGAGAATGAGTTTTGATGTTAATGTTTAGAAAAAAACCATGTTTAATCATGATAAATGAAAATGTAAGAAAGACTAAATGAAGAGATAGCATTTAAGTTGAGAAAATAATAATAATAATAATAATAATAATAATAATAATAATAATAATAATAATAATAATAATAATAATAATAATAAGTAAATTCAAATTAAAAGAGAAATAAATTAGTTAAAAGAAAATATGAAGACAAGATGCCTAGATTGTGTTTGAATATAGTATTTAGATTAAATAAATAATATGATGTGAGGGTATAAAGAATAGAAGAATTATTTGATGGAGGAATTATGAACATTGAGTAAGCAAAGAAGTAACCCGAGTTAAATATGAGGTTGTATGTAAAATAATGATGTTATATTTGAGAATGAATTTTTATTAGAACAAATTACAAATAAAAACATTACGTGCTTTGTGTTTCAGCACGTAAGAAAAATATTGATGGACTAATGATATAATGACACTTGATTGATTCAGGAGTTGTGTCTGGAGCTGGTTATCAGACAGGAGGAGCTGGGTCATCCCGAGCAGAAGGTAGGTGATTCGTCACCTCATTTTGTAATTTTTAGTTTCCCTAATTATCAATGTTGCTTATTTAATTGATATTAAACGAATGGAGCAAATGAATAATTTGAGTTATGATTATGTGAAATTACCGGTTTTATTGGTTAACAAAGAGGTTAACCGGATATGGGGTAATTCGTATGAAATTATCGAATTGTTTGGCTAATAAAAGAGATTAGCCGGATGCTGGGTAATTCAAATGGAATTACCGGATTGATTGGCTAACAAAAGAGATTAGCTGGATACTGGGTGATTCATATGGAATTACCAGATTGATTTTGCTAACCGAAATGGGTTAGCCGGATTTTTGGGTAATAAAGAGAATTACCGGGTTTATTGGTTAACAAAGAGGTTAACCGGATAAGGAGTAATTCATATGGAATTACCGTATTGATTGGCTAACAAAAGAGGTTAGCTGGATGATAGGTAATTCGAATGGAATTACTAGGTCTATTGGTAACCGAGGAAGGAAAAATGAATTTTTGAGTGATTATATGGAAGTGTTAGATTTATTTGGTAATTAGAAGGAATTAACTGGATTTTTAAGTCTTAAAAAGATTATGTAAATTATGGGATTAAGTTAGATTGAAGTAGAAGTACTAAATTTCAAAGGTTAAGAGTAATTAATTAATATTAGATTAATATAGTGAGAAAGTTAATTAATATGGTTGTTGTTGAAACAGGTACACCATGAGGTGATGCAGATCGTTAGATATAGGAATTCTCCTGTGCATGAATTACCATTTTGGAATGTAATATTCATGCCTTTATTTTCAGTGTAAATTGTTTTGTGTTGCAAAAATCAAATAGAAGGTGTAATAGGTAGTGGATGTATTATATATATGTATAGTTATTAGTATGACCAAATCATTTTCAAAATGATAAGATAATATTTATTATAAACATAATATGACTCTTAATCTTAATGTTGTATTTATATAGTTTAAAGGCATATATGTAGTTAGTAAGCATTTATTATGTTTGTGATGAATTTGTTTATCTTTTGGGTTGTTTTGGGAGTACATTTATGTTGATTTACTAATTGATAAGTATAAGTATCGCATTATTATTTGATGACTGGAATGGGATCCAGGATGACTGGATCAAGATGGAAGTCATAATGACATATAATAGAAGTGTTGTCGATAACTTGGTACCAACAAAAATAGAGGAAACTCTGCCGGAATTTTAAAAAAAAATCCCATTAATTTAGACATATTACCCAATACTTGACATTGGTAAAGAAATGTTTGGAAATTTCATGACATTATGATTTGAGGGTGTTACAGTCCCAGCTATGGAAGGAAAGAAAGGAGTTGTACCACCCTTTTGATCACTAGAAACTAATTGTTGAAATCAGAATAGGAATTAGAATATTTCAGTTTCCTTTTTGCATTTTTTACTGCAAAATCAACAGGGATTTGCATCCTTGAATTAGTGCATTGAATCTTTCCTAAATAAGAGCTGTGATTAGACGATATAAACCCTCACTAACCTAGCGGGGAGCAGGAGAAAAAAATGAGAAAAGCATTACAATAAAAAATATAAGAGAGGTAAGAAGTAAGAGAGAACAAAAAACAGAGAACAATGGAGTTTCTTTCTTCCATTCTTGCATTACTTTGAGATCGGGAAGGCAGGCAATAGAAGAGATAAAAGAACAAAAAAAGAAGAAGAGAAACCAGAAACAAGTAGGGACTGCCTTTCGGTCTTTGCTATCATTTTTTTGCATATAAATCTGCAAAACAGGGAAGAAGAAAGTGCAGAAAATCAATAGACAGAGAGAGAAGGACGAATATTGCAGAGATGAAACTCAGAAGAAGAACGCCAACAAAGAATAGGGGGAACGCCAACAACCAGTTGATTTTAGTTTTTATTTCCTTTGTTTTTCAAATCTGTTTCGATTTTTTCATTTTAGATCTGTCTCGTTTCTCTGCCTCCTCCCTTCTTTGTTTGTTTCTCTTCTACCAATGGCAGATCTGATGGTTGCTACCGTTCGTGAGGCTTGTGGATCTCCAATGAGGATGGTGCTATTGCAACTAATGGTGAAGAAGATCAATGAAGGCTCGGTCGAGAGAGGGATGTCGCTGCTGGAGGCAGTGATCTGGGTCTGCTGCCGATTGGTAGAAGGAGATGACTGGTCTTGGCTAGTTTGTGGCCGTTGCTGTTGAGGAGATCGAAGGTGAAGAAGACGCTGCTGAGGAGAAGGCTTCGATGTTTATGGAGATGAAAAGATCGGGGAAGATCGGTTTGGGTCTATTGACTATGGACAAAAACTGTCACTGATGGAGGTTTGGGTGAAGGCTGAAGTGGGAGGGGGAATTGTGTTGTGTGCAGGCGTTGGGTCTGTTGGTTGAAGGGGAAGAAGGAAAAGGGAGAAGAGGGAAAATGTGGGGCTCCTATTGATGGAGCTCTGGTTTGTCTTTGCCAAAAGCCAGGAGGGGCTGCAGTGTGGGAGATAAAAATCAAAGTCGATGAGGGGGCGCGTGTTTAGTTAGAGATAACTTTAGGTTTAGGGGTTTTTTTTCGTTCTTTTTTTCTTTCAAAATTGCTCCCTTTCTCCTTTTGTGTGTGTTGAAGGCTACTATTTACAGAAAAAATATTGCTTGGGCCTTAAAATTGGTCCCTCAACTTTCTTTTTTGTAAAATAGATTTTTCTTGTTTTTTTTTTTTAAATGAGGAATATCAACGTTAACTCAATGAGGAAAATTAATGCTTTTAAAAATGATGCGTGAAATGTCGAACGCTTTTGAAAGTTTTTTGAAAATTTAAATTATTTTTTAGACAACGTTGAAAATGCTAAACACAATGCAAATATATTAAAAAATATATTTTTTAGATTTTCATTGTTTTTCGCTATTTTTTTATTTTTAAAATGTTTTATTAAATAGATGGGTCAAAAATTGGGTAACAGCATTGCTTAGCAATTTCTTAATAAGTATTTTGTAATAAACTATGTAGTAGTATGAATAGATGACTTGCATTTTTTAAAAAACTTATGATGTTGACTTTTAAAGTTGTGGTTGTAAATTATGGTGTGTAAGAATAATTCATGTTATGAACGCAATGGATATGTATCCTTCTTTTTGTAATGCTATCATATATTATATGTATGTGTGACGTATTGAATAACTTAATGATGTCTAATTATTGAAATGATAGAATTGTATCATGCATAACATCGATGGAACGTAATAAAAAAAATCACCCCATCACGTGCTTATTATGAATAAGTAGTATATCATAAATATATTGAATTTTATGGGTTATTACAACTCGGTTTAACCCTTTTCACCAAAGGTGTGTATTTGTGTCTTAGCTTACTAGAGAAATAAACCCCATTTAAAGTTGAATTCTACAACTCTAATGGGGAGAGAAATACTGAACAATGTTATAGTACATTGTCATATATTGTTGAACATAATGATTCTAAATATGAAGTTTAAAAGAAGTATTTCTTGTACAAAGATTCAGTACATAGATTTTAAAGAATGTACTAACAGAAAGTATTCTTATGGTTTAGAGGGAACACCGGGGGCAAGATCTTCTATTAGTGGAGTTCACTCGACTAGAGAAGGAGGTAAGTAAAAAGGTCTCACTTGCAACTTATGATGTCGATTTAAACTTTTGGTTGAAATCATAAATGCTAAGCATGAAAAGAATATAGATAAATCATAAATGGTGATGTGAAACTAATGTGTTTTGAGTTGCTTTTGGAATAAACAAAAGCCAATGTTGAGATCGTTTTCTAAGTTCTTGGAAACCAATGTGATTGAGTTGCTTTCGCAATGTATGAAAGCCAATGCTGAGATCATTTATGAAGTTTCATAAACCAATGTAATTGAATTGCTTTTGCAAAGTATGAAAACCAATATTATAATCGTTTCTGAAGTTTTTGGAAACCAATGTGTTTGGGTTGCTTTCGCAATATACGAAAGCCAATGAAATGATTTTTTTTAAGCCTTCAATAACCAAGGTAGTTGAGTTGTCATAACATGTGATAGTCAATGTTGTTAATTTTTTTAAAGATTTTCAGAAACCAATGTATTAGGGTTGCCTTCACAATATGTGAAAGTTCAATGTTGAGAGTGTTTTCCCCAAATTGTGTGGAAATCAATGAGATGGAGATGGTTTTTCCAAGACAAAGTCAATGTTGTGAAGTCTTCATAAATTGTTGAAGATCAAGTATGTTCTGGTTGTTTTGTGAATGTGTAATTAAATGTTGTGTTATTGCCCAAGTTATTCTAAGAATGATGATAAATTGAAATGTAGAATATTTTTAGGGTCAATGATAAGTCATTATGAAATATTTGATAACTATGTGAGTCAAAGCACACTAACCAATTTAGAATTGAGAGTAGGCCATACTCATGTCGAGTACGAATACCTCAATATGGTATTATTGTGGAAGTGTTACTATTGTTCATGAAATCTTTTATAGGATTAGATAAGAAAGAGGAGTACCCTCATCATCATACATACTTACAAGAAAAATTGTGTTTGAAATATGAACTTGTGCTTAATAAATCTTTGTCGTAGGACCTTCGCATATCAGTTGGCCAAGTAGTTAGGTGGTAGGCGAACTTCAGGATTCAAAACTTTTGTTGTACAGGTAAATAATTTTGAAACTAAACTAAAAGCTCTTTTTATTATCTCTCCTTCCTTAATGACATTGTTCTATGTTTGGATTTATATAATGGAATTCTTAAGTAAGATATTATTGTTCAAGCCAATACACACACACAGAGCATGTATAAATCAAATACTCATATTTTATACTAGACATTAAAATAAATTCCAATAAAATAGAATGCATATATAGATAGTAAAAGAATTTAATTTGAGTCCTAGTAAGGTAGCATAGTATGTGCATGATGAAAGAAAAGCTTAACATGTGTGTTTAGATTTTCCTTCTCTTTCTATGTAATTCAAGTTAATAGGTATATGAGATTGGATATATTTCTTTCTTAGCGTTTATTTATAGTTAAGTTCTTGTGTAATGGACATGATGTAATTATTGAAAAGTGAAATATGTATACATAAGGTTGGGATTGACTTATGGTTGAAATGATATGGAATAAAGTCTAAGATAAATGGATTATATTGTGATAATGATTGTGAAATGGATGTGATAGCCGATAACTTGATATGTTTAGTTATAAAGGACACTCTGTCAAATTTTCAATAGAATTGCTTATAAATAAAGAAGCATGATTATGTGTATATGTAACACCCCATCCTTCAAAAAAGGTTAAATATGGAAATACTACATTAAATTCACATTATAAATTAAGTATATGTTTTCTTTATGACTTCTTTTCATGGCCATTTTTTTTTGTATATATACATGTCATCATGTTCCTCTGTTGATAATAATTATAAAGAAATTTTCTCAATTCTCATCGGAGACCATCCTAAAACCTTTCAATTCGGCTTTGTTTTGTAGGTAACAATGCAATGGCAAAGGTGGAGAGGTCCTGCAAACATCTTTCATATTGTCCCACAATCATAGTTCCTTGCTTCAACCCCAAGAAATCATTTTCTTTTCTTCTATGATGTTGTCAGGAGTAGTATCTGACCTCAAACTCAATTGGCATGTACAAGTGTTTCTATGATTCCTCACTATAGTCCACCAAGTATGAGCACTTTCATCAAACAATTGTGTCGCACAGTTTACTCTTATCTCTTTAGGCACTAGAATCTGAGTAAGTGACTCCTCTATCTTCCAAAACCATTTTCCTACAACTTATGTGTCCTCATCCCCCCAAAAGGACAAACAACCCATATCCTTCATGTTCTTGACCCAATGGATCAAAGTATGAGTAGTCTCCATATTGGTTGAACTGGTAGCCCCTATTATACCCTACAAAATAGCCTTGACCATTTGTTCAAAATAAACAGGGTCTGGCAACTTAGGAGATGCCCTTGGTGGTGCCGCAGGTGGAGGTTCTTTTAGTAGAGCTGCCACCAACAGTGCCTCTCGTCGTGGCATTTTTTATGCAGAGGATAATGTAACACCCCTCATATTAGATGGCTCTCTTGGTGCCACTTGTGGTTGATTTATTTGGTTATAGGATTTTATTAGTTCTCATCTAACTATAGGATTTCAATCCTTTAAGATATTTACTTTAGTTCTTGAGAGATTGTAATAAAAAATTGTTAAATTATGAATTATTATTATCTTAATTGTGATGATGCTATATTGATGATAATGAACATCTATTTTCATTATTAATATAAGTTTGTGATGTTTTTATTTTATGAATCCTTTCTATTGTAGCATTGTATTGTAAAATTTGATTGAGTTTGCGTAGATTGGAAATATGTATGGATAGTTATGGAAAGTGTTATCAAGTGAGTATGAGTTCACCCATGATTGTGAAAAAAAAATACATGCTACTTAAGTAGTATAATACTGGTTATCTTATGCGCCTACATAATGATTATGAAATCTTATAATACATGTACATGTGAATTGTGTGCATGATAGTTGGCTAAATTAGAAATCTTATTAAATGAATAAGGAATTGAAAGCAAATTAGAATTCTTTGAAATCTTATAGAACAAACTAAGCCCAAAAACCAAGGCAAATAAATATATATTGAAATGGGTCGTGATAGGCTAAGACCAACTAGGTCCGAAAACCATGGAAAATACAAATTGAACTAGACCCCAACGGGCTGGGACAAACTGGGGCAAAAAAATGACAAATACAAATTGAATTAGACCTAGACGAGTCGGGGCAAATTAAGCTTGAAAACTAACCCACCTAAACAGGTCTCCCTATGTTTGGACCATCCGGGCCAAAAACTCCAATGCAATTACACATTGAAATGGGTCTTGATGATTATGGACCAATAGGGTCCAAAACCCAAAGCAAATACAAATAAAAAAAAGGTCACGTCGGGCCACAAACAAAAAAGAAAATACCCACTAAAATAGGCCTCATATGCTAAGACCAACCAAGCCAAATTAGGCCCTTATGACCTTCGATCAACCAAACCAGAAAACCAAGGCAAATACCCTCCTAAATAGGCCTTCATAGGTGTTAACCAACCAGGCCTAAAAATTAAGGCTAGTACACACGGAAACAGGCACCAACAGGCCAAAAACAACAAAGCCTAAAAGCTAAGGCAAATATCCATCAAAATAGTCCTTTATAGGCCAAGACCAATAGAGCTTGAAAACAAAGCCAAAATACCTATTAAAACAAACCTTGATTGATCATGACAAACATAGCTCGAAAATAGAAGGCAAATACCAACCAAAATAGATACCAACACATCGAAACCAATGGGGTTTGAAAACTAAAGTAAATACCCTCTACAATAGGCCGATATGGGTTGGGACCAACTGGGCTTGAAAACTAAAGCAAATACACACAAAAATTAGCCCCATATCCAACACTTTCCTCGTTTTTGCTCATGCAACAAACTATTAGTCATTCATTACCCCAACACATATGGTTGATATAATCCTTTTAAAATGAAGTCCTCATTCCTTATAGCCAACCTAAAGGAATAATTTAAAACACCACACTTGCAAAAGACTCTCATGCATCCAAAAAATCCTCTAAAGAACTTTGACCTTGGCCCCACATATGTGGTCGACAATCATGCACATCTTGCACACAACTCATGTATATTTGTTTTCTTAATATGAATTTCTCAACTAAACCCCACTATATGGTGGACTTCTCATACAACATTCAAACATTATAACAATACACTAACTTATTCATTCAAGCCCCTTCCACATGGTCAGCTTTCATACACACATCCCTTCCTCAAAACAAGACCATATCAAAGCTTCATCAACCTTTATCAATCTATCATAACACATATGTATATTTATTAACTAAATACTTCTTAGAAATTAAAAAAATTATTGCTAAAATTTACAATGGATGAGATGAGGAGCATCTACTTGTTCCTCTCACTAGTTCTGTCTTACTTGTTTGGGGTCCCATGGCTAACCCCTATCCTGCATCACATAAGGTCCTACATTAATTTCACTCCTTAAATATAAAGCATGTACTTCTCAATATCCTTTTAATAATTTGAGTACTTGGTACTCATGAATACACGTACTTTTACACATTCTCACATATTAAGTTTTAGGGTCCCAACACTTAATGTTTCAAAGTAAACAATATTATCATGTAACCTAATTTCATGCATTCACATATATTATGTTTTCTTTTCCACATAATAATCACTCATCTTCCTTGAACAACCTAAAAGAATAAAAGAAAACAAAGAAAAAACCCAAAACACAAACATGGCTAAAATTAGGCAGTAGTCAAAATGATCTAACCATTTCTTAAATTGATCTAGTCATTTCTCAAAATAGCTAGTCTATTTTTTCTTTTAGAAAATTTCTCTCATCTCTTCCTTTCTAGCCAAAACCTTCAACCTTGCCAAAAATATGGAGTTTTATCTTCAAGATCAACCCATGCTCATACAAATTACATACTTAACATACCAAATGATGAATTCTTAAAGAGCATACACTCAAACACTATAAATCCTAGCATTCAAGAACTCAAAAAACTCATATTTCCTTATAGTTTTTCATGCAAAACTCAATTTCATGACATTCCTGATGTTTATACCATCATAATCATGCATAAATTCAAGCAAAGGTTACACCTATAAATTTCCCCTTATTGTTCGAACCTAATTAGGGGTTCCACCTTTGGATTTCTCTTCAATTTATTATTTAATTCTCCCAATTACTTCTTATTACAACATTATTTCAGGAAGTCTCTACTAAATACAACAATTTTTCCCCAATCTACGTGAACCCTAATTTTACAAACAAATTTAGAGCTTTTCCCTTCCTCTTCAAAATTGAGTAAAATATAAAAATAATGATGTTAAAGCACCTTACCAAATAGTCTTAAATACACAAGATTACTTCTTGAATAATTTCTTGATTGATTTCCTTTCTTCTCCAATTCCTTTTATTTCTCTTTAATTTCCTTGAATTCCCTTATGTTTTCTTAGTTGTTGCTTATGTGATGCTTTTACTACTAATCTGTCTCTATGATTCTCTCAATTCCTTATTCCAATGTGTTCTCTCCTAGAATCCAAAAAGTCATAGAAAGGTTCTCCCTTTTTATTCAGAATGGTGGCCTTCTCTTTACTAAAGAGAGTTTGTTACTTTTCATTTTTTTTTATTCTCCTCTTAAATCCCTAAAGTTCATTATACTCCATGTTTTAAATTACTTCTCCCACATTCAACCTTAATCCCATTTTGCTCTATCAATTTTGTCCCTTCTTTCTTTTTTATTAAAAAAAAACTAAAGAGAAACCATTGTTTATACCGTATTATTCTTCTTATTATAAAAGCTTGGGATTTTACTATAACCAATTTTAAAATCAATATTATTAAACACACAAGATATGTTCAACTCATTAAGAATATTATCAATTCTAGAGATAAAATGTCTATACTTTACCACATTATTGCTGGTTGCATCGTTTATCAATGGCAAACCACTATAGATCTCATCAAAAAATACATAGCAAAATCTAGACAACAACTTCAATTCTTTATTAGAAGCCTTTAACAAACTCTAATTGACCTGAATGTTAAAACTAATATAAAATAGATCTTTAAAAACTTGTGGTAAAATTTTAATTTGGTCCAACAGTCAATTCGAAAATCATGCTTGCTGGTGTAAAGTTGCGCAATAGGATAAATTAAGCTCTCTGAATTTGATTGTTCTATATCATCCTTAAAATCCTATAACAAAGATATAGCAACACTAGAAATAAAATAATCAAAACTATTAGTGTTAAAATATGATTCTTTATACACAAGTACAATCATAGGCATCTTAGGAAAATAAGCACTCTTGGTCCCACTCTCTTTTGTATAGAAATTCCAAGTGTTTACTTATATTATCTATACTCTCTTCTTTTCTCATCCTTTTTACTGATCAAATCTCTATTCTTCAGTTTCTTCATCTGTTAAAATTTTATCTAATTTTAATGATTTGTTGTGTCAGAAATTATTAAATTGTAGGAAGAATATTCGACTAAATTAAATGTAATAATTTGTGCTTGTGTTATTTAGGTTTATCAATCTCTCTAATTCTTAAGGTTGCTACTAGATTAAACTTTTAGCACTTGTCTAAGGTTATTCAGTGGTTAGGATTAATTAAATCGCTTGTTTCTAATTAACCGCAACTAAGGAGAGACAATAAAATAATTCCAACGGTGAAAATTCAAAGTGTGAATTGATATATACTTGCATCGATAATCAGTTGTACAATTCCAATGGTGGATGTTGACTTGGAGCAATGCATGTTCTTCTAGTTATTTTTTATCATCCAATACTTTGCCTCATATATTTTTTTATACCCTATATAGATTTAGGAAATAAACTTTTGTTTCCTGAGAAGATTGCAGAGAAACTATAGGAATAAGGGTGAGCAAATGATTCGTAAGATACAAAGATTCTGCTTCTTTTAAGTTAAACCACAAGTGACAATAATTCGGTAAAATTGTAGGGTATTTACTAAAGACACATTGCAATAGCTCTAACTAAAAAGAGCCGTTTAGAAATCACCTCAACCTTATTCATAATTTCTTCAAGGCCCTGCCCAACTGCTCTTGAGAGTCTTTTCACATCTATGTCCTGTCCATCTGGCAATTTCCAATGCAAAATCTCCATAATTTTTTGACAACTATTCAATTCAGCGATGATAAGAAATTCACAAGAGCTCAAACAGTACCTTGTACACTGGGCCAAAACCACCGGCAGTTTCGAAATTCCTGGTCGCAGCTATAAGCTTTTCTAAATTGAACAAAGGTATTTCTTGATGTTTAACTTAATTTGTTCAAGCTGTCCTGGATTATATTTTTATCCAACAACATCTGCTTCGTAATGTTCAAACATAAATACTTTTCTATTGAAATATAATCAAATCACAGTAATGCTCTGTTTGTTTCAAGGAAAACGAATTCTTGGTCAACATAAAACAGCTGCTTTGATAAAGGAAAGTGTTTTCCTTCTGATAAAGAAAGGAAAACACTTTCCTTTTTTTATTACAACCATTTTAACAAATCACGATCTCTCTCTTTCTCTTCAAAAGCGATTGGAAGCAGAACAATTACATAAGTATTTCTTTGGACTTGAAGCATTCCACTTGAACAATATTTCAAGTATTTTTTTTCTCTGTTATTTTCTTTATATGTTTTTATTTTTTTTTCATAGATCTGTAAAATTTATGCCATAAATCCATTTTCCTATTCTTGAGAATAATCCGCTTCCCGTATGTTTTCCATAACATTTTCATAACACAAATCAAGCTATAAAAAACACAATTTTTCCATTCATCACTAACATTCGGCATTTTTATTTTGAACAAATAAACCAAATCAAGTGCACAAAATCAAGTGCAGAGAAAGGCACTTGAAAATCCCCAAACTGTGTTAATCAATCTTCCCCAGCAAAAAGCATCCCCTCCCCGTTACCTCATCCCTGGATCCACCACCATATCCCGGGTGGAAGCTCTCTGTTTTTTTTTTTTAACAGTAGCCGGGGGAGAGAGGGAGGAGAACTGGGAAGGAGGAGCCATGTTGCCCCTTCAATCTTTCATCTTTGTCCTGCATCTGTCTTGAATATTTGCTTCTTTGTGCACAAATGGCGAGAGAAACAGAGAGGGAACACAGGGAAACCGATAGATTAACCGAGAGGTTGAGGGCAGGGAGGGTGAGGGAATAGGGGAATCGACCGAGAGGGAGAGGGTGAGGGAACAAGGGAATCGACCGAGAGGGAGAGGGCAGGGAATAGGGAATAGGGGCATCGACTGAGAGGGAGAGGGAGAGGGAACAAGTAACAGGGGAATGGGAGAGGAGAATTGACCATGAGGGAGGGGGAATGGGAGAGGGGAATGAAATTATAAGCTTGTGAAGTCAGGGGAAGGAAATTTGAAGGCTGCGTGTTTGTATAATGTGAAATGTGAAATGAAAATGTGAAGTCAAGGGAAGGCTGCGTGTTTGTATAATGTGAAATGAAAATGTGAAGTCAGGGGAAGTGAAAATGTGAAATGAAAGAGATGATGAGAGTTTAGCAGAGAATGTGAGCTCTCATTTTTTTTCCATGTGTTTGTGCAACAGTTAATAAGTAGGGTTTAAATAAGCTTAAAGCTTGTTGTTAATTTTTTATTACTTGGTGATTTATATATCTCTATATTCATAAGAATGATATAAATCTACTTGTTGTTATGTAATCATGTGAAATGACTACCTTAATTATATATGGTCATATTATTATTGTGAATAATTACACCATTACCGTGTGAAATAGGATATTTAAATACATGTTACATTAATAAGGAGAATTATAACAGAATAATAAACATTGTTTGTCAGCTTCTTTCAGCATAATTTATTGTATTGATTGTGGAAGTATTTTATATGTTTTTTTTAATATTCATTTCCCCATATTTTTAGGTTTTGTTATCAGAAAACTTCACTTTCATGTTATGGATAGTAAGATAATTCATGCAGCATGTATGGGAGCAACTGTAACTGTGATAGCTACAGGGGTAGCTATTGAACAAGAAAGAAATAGAATTTATATACCAAGAGAACCACGTATAAATGCAATTGCTCAACGAGAATTCTATATTGACAGCATTTTGAAACGAGGTGATAGACATTGCGTTGAACAAATTCGTATGAAACCTATTGTCTTATATAGATTGTGTGATATTCTCACAAGTCGTGACCTATTACGATCAACTCAAAATGTGTCTATTAGGGAGCAAGTAATTGTGTTCTTACAAATTGTAGGCCAAAACCAAAGATTTTGTGTTATTAGTGGTATATACTATAGGTCTGTTGAAACTATCCATCGTTACTTTAGAATTGTTTTAAAATCAGTTCTTAAGTTATACAAACACCTTATTAAAGATTCAGAGGATACAGTTCCAGCTGAGATAATGAATAATCGAAGATTCTATCCTTATTTTAAGGTATGAAAACAATACCAATATTTTTATACATTAATTAATTACATCTACAAGAAAAGGTTATAAATTATTTTTTCATGTTTATATAGGATTGTGTGGGAGCAATTGATGGTACCCATGTTCCTGCAAATGTTCTTGTTGAGATTCAAAGAAAGTTTAGAGGTCGAAAAGAAGGAAAAACACAAAATGTTTTAACAGCTATAACTTTTGATTTGAAGTTTATATATGTTTTAGCTAGTTGGGAAGGAAGTGCCCATGATTCACGGGTTTTAGGTGATGCATTATCAAGACCTAATGGTCTAAAAATTCCAGAAGGTATATAATAAAGTATGTATTATATGCAATAAACATATAAAATGTCTTGTTACATAAAGATAGTAATAGGTTTTGTTTTTTTATTTGTAGAGAAATATTATCTCGGTGATGCTGGTTACGATATTCGAAAAGGAATAATTTCTTCTTTTCGTGGAGTTCGATATCACTTGAATGAGTTTACAGAACGTTCACCAGAAAATGAAAAGGAGCTATTTAATATTCGACACTCTTCATTGAGAATCGCTATTGAGCGAGGGTTTGGTATTTTGAAGAGTCGTTTTAGATCAATTGATGGAAAATCTTTTTGGTCTTATGAAACACAAGTAGATGTTGTGCTTGCATGTTGTATTATTCATAATCACATAATGGGAGTAGATCTTTATGACTTTTTTATAGACGAAATATGTTCGGAAAGTGAACCAATTAGACGAACAATCAACTTAAGTCAACGGGAGGAAAGGGAAGAGAATAGGGAGTGGATAACAAAAAGAGAAATGATTGCATCAGCGATGTGGAATGACTATAACACTCAAAGAAACTAGTAATTGAGTGTTAATTATATGTGTTTGTTTTTATTATGTCTTCCTTGAGTTTGTATTATCTTTGTTTTATATATGGAGTAGATGTTGACTTTATTCTAGCTTCTCTTTTAATTATTAATTGTAGTTTTTATATGAAATTTATTAAATCTAAATATTGTATGATTTTATTTTGTATAAATTTATAATTTCTTTTTTGTAGAAATGAGTTCCACGTAGAATGAAAAATGCAAGGGCAAGCACTTCACATGGTCTAAGTCAATGTCTCACATGTTGCTTGAGATATTAGCTGAGGAGACACTTAAAGGAGGCAAACCTTCTTCGACCTTTAAAGCAGAATCTTTTGTTAAGGTGGCTATAGAAATCAGTCAAAAGTTCAACGTCTAATGCGAGCCTAAGCATGTGGACAATCATCTCAAGACTATGAAAAAAGAATGGGGAATAATAACCGAACTTAAAAATAAAAGTGGCTTTGGCTGGGATGATTGTTTGAAGATGATTACAGTTTCGAAAGATGTATATGATGAAGAAGTAAAGGTATGATAAATATTATACTCTTTGTAATTTTTATATTTACTTTTGTTTATAAAATGCTATACAAAGAACTAAAAAATTGCATATTCTAAACTTTATGAACAGGCACACCCCAATCATGACAAGTTTCTCAACAAAAAACTTGATATGTACGAGGCAATGACAATTGTTGTTGGAAAAGACATGGCAACCGGAAATTATGCCAAATCATATGCTGATGTCAAGTTGGAAGAGAACACTGAAGAGCATCAATTTCAATTGAAAATGAAGGTGAATATGAAGAAACTTCAAAGGGAAAAGAGACATCTTCCTCTAGTACACAAAAGAGGCAACATAGGAAGAGAAATCGCATGTATGAAGATGATGGTGTTGAAAAGTTGTCTAAACAGATTGGAGATATAGCATTTACAATTCAAAGTCTCAGCAAAAATCAACTTGATGTTAATGCGTTGTATGAGGAAGTGATGAAAGTTGAAGGCTTTGATGAAATCACTCTTGGGATGCATTTGATCATTTGGTCCAAAATGAAATGTTGGCAAAAGCATTTATGGCAAAAAATGCTAATTTGAGGAAAATTTGTGTTCAGAATTTTGTGAACTAACACTGCTACAGGCCTGCTTGCTAAGATGGTTTGAATATGTCGAAAATTTGGGTTCAGACTGTGTTTGTTATTTGACAAGTATGTTTACTTGTTTAATTCGGTCTAGCATGTTTATGTTTGTAATTTGAACTAATATGTATGTATATGACATCGAAACGTAATATTTATGCATGACTATGTTTGATGTTAGGTATTTATATTTATTTCTTGATGCTTATTTGATATATATTAAAGGGATAATTGCCTTTACCCCTAAAAAAAATATTTATCCAAAAAACCCATCAAAATATTTTTGTATGTATTTATCTTTTAAAAAATTCTTCATACAAAAAAAAAACCCAAATATATAACTCTTACCATAAACTAATTTGGCTTTCTTCATATGAAAAAAAAAAACTTATTTTAAGCTTTTAAAATTGAAAAAAATATATTAATAGGTTTTACTTAAAAAATATTTCACAGGCTTATTTCTATATAATATGATATGACATATATAATTATATTTTATAAAATAAGCTATGTATGAATATAGGATATAATAATAATAAAAATTCATCATTATACTTTTTAGATTTTATTTTTTTATTGTAAGTGATTAAATATTTATATTAAATATTTTATATATATTAGATAAACCTGAAAAAAAATTAATTCATTAATAAATTATTTTCCAGTTCATTTTTCATAACACAAACAAACACTGGAAAGTGTTTTCCAGTTCATTTTCCATAACACTGCCAAACATCGGAAAATACTTTTCTGGAATTTACTTTCCAGGAATTCACAGTCCCCATAATTCACTTTCCAAAAGGAAACAACTTTCCTGCAAACAAACGGAGCCTAAGTTTAAAGTAATTGTTTTTATGTATATAAATAACTTGAGATAAAAATAACTTAAAACGATATCATTTAAAAATAACTCAAAAACGACTCTTTCAAATAAATTTGTTAAAAATTTAACTTTCACTAAATTTCATAACAAATTTTCTATTCAAGTCGAAAGTTATTTTTACCTTTTTATAGTCAAAATTTCAAAAATCAACTTAAATTGATTTATAAAAATTATATCAAACATGCATGACCTTATTCCAAACAAGAAATTATCTTCAAATGCCTATTAAGCAGAAGGGGAAGTTAAACAACCTTGTTCTTACATTTGAAGTTTCTAATAGATAACCACATAAGATCTGCAAAAGGGATGAAACAGTGAAATGCATAACCCACATAAGTTAAACAACTTCTATTGATTGATGTTTGAATTTCAACCTTGGTCTTCTTGACAATTTCAAATATAACTCGGATGACTGGTAAAAAAATAGTTTTACTCAAAATAATTATTTTAAATGAGATTTTTTTAATAAACATTGAGACAACAATATATTTTATTGATTTGAGAAACCCAGTTAACTTTTCAATATGCATACTAAACCATGAGATCATAATAATCTCGTAACAAAAAAATAAAAACAAATTACGAGACTCAATTTCTAATAAATGCAATGTTGAAAAATAAAGTTGGAAAAAAATCAATTACAAAAGGGAGGAAAACAAATGATCCAAGTCAACCTATCAAATCGTAATCAAGGTCATGAGTCAATGAGGGTTAACCCACCATACTTGTGATCTTAGTCATGGAATGAGGATAACCTCATAGAAAGCAGACAAAAAAAATCATGAAGCTTAGTTCCCGATCAACCTAATATTGAATGATGAATTTTAAAAAAAAGTCAATTAAAAAAAACTAGAGTTATTCTGATAACTTCATAAAATATTAATTGAAAGAAAAATATAAAACTCAATCTCCAATAAACAAAGATGCAATTGAAATTTTTTAAAAAAAATCATAGATTATATATAAAAAAAACAACAAGAAAGAAACGAAGGTACAAAAAGCTATTATTCCTATTAATAGTGATATGTGAGAAGGGGTGTAGTAAAAACTCTTACTCATTTGGTTTTTTGTTAATATATATAACTTTGGGGTTATTTGAAATAGTGATAAAAATTGTTTTTTAATGTGTTTTTTAATTATAAATATATTAAAATAATATTTTTAATTTTTAAAATTTATTTTAAACATCAACATATTAAAATCATTGAAAAAAAATATTAATGGGAAATAATGACATGGTGATGAGTACCTTTCCCTTTCCTTTAATTTAAAATTTTAAAAACATGATAAAGAATCTCTTTATCTCACCGACTTAAAGTTAGTTAAAGATATTTATATGTAAAACTCAGGGCGTCTCTATAACTAAGGGTGGGGTTGCGGGATAGTTATTTTGTATGTAAATTTGAAAACTAGTTAGAGTTGAAAAAAGAAAAAAGACCTTTAATTCGCAACCCTACCCTTAGTTTTTTTTATATATATAGTTAGTTAGTTAGTTATATATATAACTATCCTGCAACCCCATATATAACTAACTAACTAACTATATACATATAAATATATATGTGTGTGTATATACATATATATTTATATGTATATAGTTAGTTAGTTAGTTATATAAATATAACTATCCTGCAACCCACCCTTAGTTTCACGTCAGATTGGATTCTGAAAGGAGTAAGAGACCTCTAAACATACTTTGTACCAGAGAGGCCCACATGCCCACAAGCGACGCAACGGCCAAGCTTTATAATTCACTTCTCAGCTTAAACAGATAGTGACATTTTTGTCCGCATGTGACATTTTCACGCATCACTATACAAAACAATCAATCGCTAGCTTTTGCATTTCCCAATAGATTTTTTTTCATAATAGTATTGTAATGTTTTTGAAAAAGTAGCATGAATTTGAATTTAAATTTGAATTTAAATTATAAAAATAGTATAATTTAGCAAGTTATAAATGATATTTGCAATTCTTTTAAAAAAAATTTAAAAGCAATTTTAAATTTTAGATTTTAAAAATAAATCAAACTTTATTATTATACAAACTTTATAACACAAAAATAAATGCTTTATTATTAATAAAACTGTTTTTTTTATATGTAATATTCAATTATTTGATTAATAAATCTATAATAAAGGTAAAGTTTGTAGAACAAAAATATTTTGCATTGAAAATTACAAAACATTTTATAATTATAAAATTCTTATTGCATCAAATCATTGTTCATAAATGTTCCTGATCAATGTTTTATTAAGTTTAAATATTAATTAGAGTTATTGAGACTGACACATTATGTTCTTTCTTTTATGAGATGAGTAGTTGCTCGCATAAAATGAGATATGAGAGATATATGAAACTAATATGTCGATGTTTGTCAAATGACATGTACATTGAACTAATCTGCAAGAAAATTTTATATGGAGAAATCACATATATCTATGGAAAGGTTCCTATGATAGTTGTGTAAATGATACTTAAACTTGAAATCACTAACTTATCATATATGATGTGTTATGTTTTGATCCTGATCACATGTTATATTAATCAAGTGTAACCAACAGGTATATATTAGATATATCATAAACTATAGAAAAATATTTGAGTAATCAAGAGATAATTCATCATCATAAGTGAATTAAAAAAAATATTTCATCTGTTTTCAAATAATATTGATTGTCAAATCCTTAATCGATGTGGAATAAGATTTGAAAAGAGTTTCAAATTATATTTAAAGAATCAATGACTATAGTGTTGATAACTAAAATTATTTTGACAAAGCATACATATTTCATCTTATATTGTCTAAATTGAAACATTCTTGATGAAGAAATAATAATTACACTGAAAACTAGTCACTAAAAGGTTAAATCAAACAACTTATGATTTTCATGATATTTGGGGGATTATGCCAGATTGTTAGAAATTGTATTTGAGCTTCAAACATAATGGGTAACACCCAAAAGAATAATTTGTCAAAAGTTAAAATAAAATGATTAATCAAGTGTGATTTGATTTTAAATGAATTTTATAAATTGAAGACTAAAATGTAATTAATACAAAGGGGTTACAATTCTTGGCCTAGAAAAAAACTAAATAGAGACTTGATTGAATAAATTTCTAAAGACTTGAATGAATAAATTTCTAAAATTATCTTAAAATAATATATGTTATATATTTAAGAGGAAAATTAATATTTTTATTATTTAAAGGGTTTTTAGGTTTTCCTATAAATAAAATGTGATGCCTTTTATAATAGTACATTATAAGATAATATATAGAAACACCTAAACATATAAGAAAAGAGCTAGTACTTAAAGGTATGACAATCCCTCTCTCTAAAAAGGGTTTAGAAGACTTTTTATTGGTGGTTTGTGATGATTACCGTTAGATGGTGGACATTTGAACGACTTGTGGTTTGTAACAACCTAACTTTGAAACAATTATTAAAAGCAAAAAAAAAAATGCAAATCTTTAGATAATCTTTGTATAAACCCTAAACAATGGGTATAGAGGTAGACCTTCAATGTCCTCTCCTTGTAGGGGAGGAGATAGTTTTCCATATCAAGGAATCTCTCCTTGTAGTGCCTTAAGAGATCCTTAGGGAAGAAAATGTTACCTCAAACCCATGAGGATGATGCTTCTAGTACTTTGAGTGTTGAGGCGGTGACCTTTGCCAATGGTCAACAACTTGGGGCCTATATGGCTCAATTACCCCTTACAAAAGAAAGGTTCAGTGAGGATTACATCCCCCATGTGCATGTATGATGTAACACCTTAGTAATTTCATATACTTTAAGTTTTATTTCTTGTAAATAATTACTATTTTTAGGGTGATTTTTTTATATAAAAAAAAACTTAGCTTTACAGGAACTGCCAAAATTTCAGAAGAATATCCCCTATACCAAGAGATCCTAATTTATCGATAAATACCTGTAACACTTCAATATACAATTTAAACAAAGCCCAATTACTGTCGAATGAACTCATCATTTTGCAACACATCTCATCACAATCATTATAATTCATTTTAATGTAACATCATGCATGTAATTATAATATTCAAGATTCAAATCAAAATTTATAATCATAAATTAGTTAAATTAATATACTAGCACAATTAAGTTGAATTTATAATTATATAATTTAAGGTAAATTAACATTCAGTTACAAAAAATATAATTATTACAATCCTTTATAAAATTAATAAAGATCCCTAAATATCTATTATGCTACTTGAGGTTTAGAGGTACCTGTAAATTAATATATGAGCAACAATTAAGTATGTAGCAATAATTTACCCAAAAAATTAAAATAAATACTGTGGCATGTTTGAATACAATTCATCATGAGGTCTTATTCAATTACCATTCACATAATCTACTTTTAACTTACACGATTTATTTTCTATGTCAATAATTCTCATTTATCATTATTTCTAATACACATTCTCTTTCCTAAACTATAATCTTTATATTATGCTCTTTTTAACCTATATCCAAAACTAGGTAGTTCTCGGTTCGCCTAAGTTCGGGCGTTATTTTCATTTACAAACAATTTAAATTCTCTACTCATTATTGGATAAAAATACAATTTTTATTTCTTAGTATTGAACATTAATCCCAGTATCGGGAAAGATTAATTCCTCATGTCCGCTATCAGACTTTATTCCTATCATCAGAACTAATTTATTATGCCCCTTGTTGCAAGGCGATGCCGAATGGTGGATTAAGCCTCCTAAGATGGTGTTAGGAAAGGAAAGAGTTTTTAATTTAATCATAAAGTTATGATTATAAGGTTCAGGAGTCACCACTTAGTATTATGGTTACTAGGAAACCTATATTCTACAAGATTTCGGGTAAAGGATTAGTTGTGCAAAGAAAAAAATGCAACACTCCTAGTACACCCTATCTGAGGTAAACTACATTGTTATTTGATTGTTTTTCTAGGTCGCTTTTATGTTCATTGGTCTTGTCTAAAATTCAAGATAAATCTCCATTTGTAAGGAAGTCTATATCTTGTCGGATTAAATCCTAACAGTTTTAAAGTCTAAATTTTAGCATCGCATTTATTTTGCACTTTGTATTTTTAATAGCTGAGGGTATACTTTAAAAAGTAATTTTATACCCTAAAAATTAAAGTCTATAGCTAAACCCTAACACTTTAAATATGAAGTGAACAAAATAATTGGTAAATATTTTTTGATATATTGGTCAAACCCTCATGAATATCCATTTTTGCATTTCAAACCATGAGAAAGATTCATTTTTGTTTTTGTTTTTATAAAAAGTATGCTTAGAAAACCTTTAGGATTTGGTTGTATGTATGAAATCAAATTTTTTTTTTTTCGTGAAAGAGAAAATTATTTTTAAAATTTTGATATTTTTAAAATTTTCAATTTTTTTAAGAAACATTTTGAAGAAAATCAGGTATTTTAATACCAGATCCATATATTACAATGTAAATATACAACCTGATATTATGCAAAATTATTAGAAAAACATGTGAGAACAGAAATATTTTGAAAAAATGCTTGGAATTTTTCTTAGTTTTTTAATTATATAATATTATATTATTAAATATAAATTGAGTTGGACTCGACTCAACCATTCGGGCTGGGCCGAAACGGGTCCAGCCTAATCTAACGGGTTGGGTCAATTAGCAACCGAACAGACCCTCCATCTTTTTTTTTTCAGGTGGGGTGGGCCAAAACGGGTCCAACCTATCTCAAGAGTTAATTATTTTGCAGAATGTGAATCAATGTTCACATTCTGCATGCAACTGAAAAGGTTGTAGGTCAGGTGGGAATGAGGGATAGAAGAAGAAGATGCTCACCTGGCGCAGGAGTTTCACTTATGATGAGGAGGTTTAACTGGTGGCTCAGGAGCCGTTGGTGGAAGAAATGGTGGCCAATATTAGCTGTGGGAGGAAGAAGAAACTAATGGTGAAAAAAAAAAAGAAATGGGTGGTGGCGGCGGTTGTTCATATTGTTGGTGAGAGGATGAGTTGGTGGAGGAGGTTGAGTCATCGTTGGTCACAACCTAAGTAAGGTTAGAGTGGCTGAAATCACGGTGGAGAGAGAGGGAAGAGAGAAAACTGATGGCAGGATAAAAAACTAGGGATGGAGGCTGATTTTGTTTGTCAACTTTGCACCCTATTTTCTTTTTTCTTAGGCCATGAAATCCACCCCTATTTATAACGGGTGGAAGAGAGAAATTTTTTTCTTTAATGGTGCCACATCTTTGACCTTGATTAAGCCACGAAGAATCACAACCATTGGCTTAAAGTGGGAATTATGAACTGTCAAATAGTGTTATTTTGATAAAGTTCAATTTAGTCCTTTAATTTGTGATTTCTCTCAATTATACCCTTAATTGACTTTAAACTTCCAATTTTATGCAATTTCCCCCCTCAAAACTTCAATTTCACCTCGGATTTCAGTGCCTTTTTTATTAGTTCTTGGTCTTGGATTTCTTCAATTTGGCCTCTAATTAACCGTGAAACTTTCAAATCTTTTTAATTTCACCCTTGATCTCATTCAATGTTATCCCCATAGTTTGGCGTCGTATACATAAAGGTTCTTGACTGTGAATGTTTGCAATTTAGCCCTTAATTGACTTCAAAACTTTGATTTTCTTACAAATTTACCTCTAATTTGAACCAATTGACTTGAAAAAATAAATAAATCTAGTCTTCTAAAATTCCAATCTTCTTAATTAAGCCTACATTGGGCCCTTGAACTTAATGTTTCTCCAATTAAGCCTCTAATAAAATTAATTTGACTCATTTAAAATATAATTAAGTCATTACACCTAATTAAATCCTTCAATTGGACCAAAATTAATTCTCAAACATAATTAAACTTTAATTTGCCTCATGATTAAATCAAATTGGCTTATAAAAAATCTAATTATGTTATTAGGCTTAATTTTTATGCAGATTCGTCCACTAATAATTTTTATATTGGAAAGAAATAAAGATGAATTTGAGGAATAACCCATAAATGGATTATGACAGCCCTTATCGAGTATTAATCCCATCACCGGGACTAATTTTTTCTACCCCTTACTGGGCATTAATCTCATCCCCAAAATTAATTTCACTATCCCTTATCGGACATTAATCTCATCACCAGAAAATTACTTTCTTCCATTATATGTTTTACAAATTAAAAATAAAAAACATAACATGTCCAAAATATTATAACGACAATCTTACAAAATAAAATGTTAAGGTGTGGAACACCTACCTAAAGTCAAAGATTTCGAAGTGTCTCCCTACTGTAACACAGCTCCCGAAGCCTCTCATATATCAACATGCATATCAAATTTTATTCTTATATTCGTTACCAAATAAATTCTCATTTCTAATTTTTTTTATACATATACATACATTGCAATATCATTAATTTCAATTCTCTAAAACCCTTCATGCTCATTTAAATATTTATTCAAGCATCTAAAGTCAATTTACATTCATGTTAACAAAATCTCTAACAACATTAGGACATTTCAATCAAAATTTCAAATTATGATTCAATTCTTTCAAAAATCATTTCCCCATGTATACATTAGTTCACAATAATTTCACATAATTACATGGAATTACACATCATGAGACTAACTTTTTTCTTTGGCCGGCCACTTGGGTTCTTAATGACCCTATGTTTTTCTTCATCAATTGTACTAAATTTAACACCCAACACAACCTAATCTAACTAAATTTGATCAATTCATCATTAATTTGCATTTATCCTAAAACATTTCTATAAACCATAACCTAAAATTCATGATTTTTACCTCAAATGTCATTCGAATTGCATGAAATTGCTGGAGTAGGTCCCTTACTAAATGTTATTCAAGTCTTCAAATCTCAACTAATAAAAAATCGTTTGAATCCTTTTTTTTCCCTTGTTGTTGTGATTGTGCAGCCCTCCTCTTTAATTATTTTGCTTCTCTTTCCTTCTAAATCAAGTGTTTAAAGGTGTGTGTGTGTTCCCCTTAATTCTTCCATATATCCTTGATTTTCTCTTCGTTTTTCTAAGATTTGTTTGTGAGAAAAATTGAAAATTCATCCCTTCTCCTTTGTTTGTAGCTTTTGGCTTGAAGAGAAGAAAATCCTCTCTTTTATACTCTTTTCTAGGGTAATTTACCCTTTTACTCCTCCTTAAGTATAAAATGAATTTCTATTTCACTTTTGATATAAAATTTTAATTTTTCTAAATCTTAATTTAACCCCATTTTCTTGGCTGAGAGTTTATAAATGAGTTAGGGCATTCCTTCCCTTTTTGAGGAATTTCAAGTGACATTTTTTTATATTATAAGTTAGGCATGAGATAATTGGACCTTGATGGAGGGGTGGTCTTGTCAGATTTTGATATTTTTATAGGTGTGCCAGCATCACACCTACTGTAAACCTTTTTAGGGTTTGTTACCACTTAGTCACTAGCATTGATAGTGATAAGAATATGTGGTGGTTTTTCACTTTTGTTAATAGACCAAATGGAATAATGAGACAGGCTCTTCAGGGCAAGCCCATGTATCTAAATAAATGGAAAGGGAGGTGGTTGATCATGAGATACACTAAGATAGTTAGCCCCTGAGGGGATATGTACAAAATTTAAGGTTGCTCCCACAGTTGGAGGGTACCTCCTCGTGAGGTGAACAATAGGCCTTGTTTGAGTTTGAGCAAAGAGAAAGCTAATGCTCTATTGACTTCCGCCTCAACTGGTTATGAAGTCAATAGAATGACCAAGGGAGAATATTAAACCTTGTTGCAAAGTATGTAACCTTTTTACCTTTAGTTTTTATTCATCTTAAGTTTATTTCTAATTTTATTTATATACGGGGTTGACATTCGAGGGAGGAGAAGAGACTTCAGCAAGATCTCCAATACGAAGTTTATCTTTAACAAGGAGGGCTTCCTCATCCCTCGAAGCGAGTGGAGCAACTATATAGGGGAAATAGAGCATGATCCTATTATCGTGGATGGGCTCCTCGTTCCTTAAGGCCCTATTTCTGAGAAAACAACGTCAGGGGCTATAATTTCTACTGAAATAAAGGTTAGGGAGAGTTTTATTCCTTTACTTAGAAGTCATGCAGATTAGACTCCCCCTGAAGTTATAGTGGGTGTTGCTGCTTGTTTTAAAAGAAAGCGGATTTTACCCCTATGGAGACTGGTGTTCGTGTTTTAACAGTGCAGGCTTCTCCAAAAGTGTCAGTCCCTCTGCCTTTGTCTAATATTGTGGTTCTAGAGGCTGCAGTTGTTAAGTCCTTTACTCATAATTAGGAGTTTAAGGACATTTTTTCTCGCCTGATTCTTGGTTGCACTTCCTTTACTTTCCCTGCTTTGAACGAGGAGAGGCAAGCCATAAAGGCTATTGTTGGTAGGAGGTATGGGCTCAATGAGACTAGCCTAGAAATGGTGAGGCAGTTGAAGAGGATTATAACCATTCCTTAGGATATCCGATGATTTCTCTTCCACCTTTTTGTTTGGTTTTGTAGCTGTTCTTCCTAACATTTTTTATTGACAGAATTTTATAATATGCACCAATCTAAGAGGTGTTGGGTGGTCGAGAGGAACCACTTCAAAGAGGTCATCGCTAAATATAGAGCAGATCAAATTGCCCTTCACAAACTCTAGGAGGATAAAGCTATCATGGAGGTCAAGTTGAGGGACCATAAGGTGGCTTAAACATCTGTGAATGATGAGATGTAAGGTGCTATATGTAATAATCGATGTAACACACCTTACTCAATAAATGTTTTATCTCTCTCTATTAGTTTGAGTTGTATTAGTGTATTGGTCTAGAATCTCTTGAAAGATGTCGACATTTATGGGTCCAACACCCATGCTTAGAAAAGTGTTTATCAAACCTTAGCGGGATTTCCCTTTGCTTGTAAATAAGGAGAGACCTTTATTGCAAGTATCTCTATGTGCCTCATAGATCATTGAGATTCCCCTATAATTGCATACAGATTGTCATGACGGAGATAAAAGTTGTTTTTTAGAGTTGTTGATAGAAATAGAGTATATCTCCTGCTTGGAAGGTTGTACAATCACCTTAGTAAGATCATATATATCTCTTTCAAGGTAAGTTGTGCAATCGCACTAGAAAGATAATTGATTCCTTTCAAGACAAATGTAAAATCACACTAGGAAGACCAAGTCCATCCTATCTTTAGAAGGTGGGGTGATTGCCTTGTAAAAATGGCATCAATCCCATTTGCTTATGATGGTGTCCTTCATATCCTTAGAGGTTGTGCAACAACACTAAGGAGATCATGTGGATCCATTCTAAGGAAAGTTATGCAATTCTAATAGGGATGTCACACGTCCCCAACGCGGCGTTCGATGTCGATTTTTCATTTGATTTTAGTTTTTTTTTTGTATAAAGGAGTCGCCATCTAGTATTTTAGTCACTAGGAACCCTAACTGCTATTTTAGAGATTCTAAGGTAAGGGATTGGTTGTTTAAAGGGAAGGTATTAACATCCCTAGTATACCCTATCTAAAGTAAGCTGCTTGATGTTTAGTTTGCCTTATAATTGCTATGGTGTTGGTGTTTTTTAATCCCATCAGTTTTTCTAGGTTTGATTCAAACTAAATTTATTAAGATAGAAATCCAAGGAGATTCTATATGGTTTAAAAGCTTATTTTTCCCTTAGTATTTCAAGATTTTGTGACTCGTAAATCACAAGGAAGAGGGACAAAAATTTAGAAATCTAAGGAAATTCAGGGTGCTTTAAAAGCCTATTTTTACCTTAGTGTTTTCATACTCTCACAACTCGTAAATTGTGAAGTCAAAAATTGAAGTGTCCTAGATTATAATCAAGGCGTCTTTCAAGAATGTGTGGTGACTCATTATTTCTAGAAAATTATTTTGGATATTTACCACTGAGGGCTTCTTTATCCAAATATTAACAGCGAATAATAACAAGTTATTCCCAATAATATTTTGGATATTCATCCCTTTGGGATTTCTTTATCCAAACATTAATAGTGAATAATAGATGATTTCTCCCCAAAATAAGATTTTTATATTTTTTGGAATATTGGCCATCACTCTTTGGAGTTTTACAAACATGTTGTAAAATTCAGTGAGTCGAGCCGGATGGAGTTGTTTGTTGAGACTCACGTGCGAAGTCAAGACCACCGAAAGGAGGCGCAACAATTCGTTGACAACCGTGCTCAACACTTTGTGGTATGTTTGTTCAATCATTTTATTTTGTAAGTTATTATTTTAATTGAATTGAATATGATGATTACTTTTTTCATTTTCAGGAGACCTATAATAGCCGTTTGAGGAAGAGATATGGGGACGATCCTTCAACCCATCCAGAATTTGATCTGGATTTGTGGATGGAGGTTGGATCGTCTGGTGAACCCGATAAAAATCAGGTTTATGAGATCTCCAATATTACGGTCGAGAACTTGCGGGAGGCCCGTAGTGTCTTAATCGTTGGGAGCTTCCAATCAGTATCGAGTACCCAAATGGCCTTGAAGCAACACACAGCTCATCTCATCGAGAAATACGAGGAACTCTCGGTGAATTATGAACAACTTCACCAAATGGTCATGAACATGACATCACAAAATGTGTCTCAATCGTTTTTTGGTCGTATATCAACCAGCCTCCTCCTCCTCCAGCTCCCCCATTATGTTAATTTGTAATGAATATTATTTAATTTGAATAGTTAATTTAATATATTTTTTGAAACACATTCAGTTTGTAATGAATATTATTTAACTTTATTTTTTGATGTTTCATAAAAATTTTATTTGCATAATTGGTTTTTTTTACTATTAATGTATATAATTTTATATTATGTATTTTAAATAATGTTTTTAAAAAATATTTAAAAAATACTCACCGAGGGTTTTATCGACGGAATGCATTCGTCGGCATTGGACAGAGAGTAGGGAAATGTCAATCTTAGTGATGAATTTACTAACGAAATCAATCCAGCGACATTTCACAGTAGCTTGGTGCAAATTTCGCAATCACCGACGAGTTTATCGACGGAAATAGCTTGTCGGTATTGCATACATTCACCGACGGAATAAATCCATCGGCATATTTCAAGTGGGAACTTTTTTTTTAGCGTGCAATTTCTACCTGTAAAACCGTCGGCAGTGTTTTTTTTACCGACCATCGGTGATGTCATCGGTAATAAAATTACCAACGAATTATGAATCACATACCGACAGAATATCGTCGCCGATAAAACTATGAAATTTTATAGAGTTTTGCTTGCGATGACCTCTAGAAACATCGAAAATGTTTATTCATTTTATTATTCTACAATGCGTGAAGTTTTTTATTCGTACTATCTAACAAAACAATTTCCAAGTGCACAATATCATATTTCTCATTGTTTTTTTTTTTTTATCATATATTTATTATTGTTATTTCCGTGGTTAATTTACCATCAGTCTGTCCAAGTTCTTTTGGGATTTAAAAGGGAGGCCTTCCTTTCCTTGCATATTTTCCGTTTACAACTAGTAATACAAAACAATTCATCAGTAATTTGTTGCACCGACCTGACCCTCTTTCTCTTATAAATTACTAGTAGCAGTATAGCAGCATGGATTATTCTTCTTCTGCTCTCAGATTGGCTTTCTCCCGCGCGCTGCTATCTTCTGTTTCTTTCCGGAATCGATCATGTCTCTTGCAAATATTGCTGTAGGGTTCCGATTTAACCCTACAGAGGCTGAACTTGCTTGCCATTATCTTTACAACAAAGTCATGGGTCTTCCTCTATCTTGCCCTTGCATTGTTCAAGATTATGATCTATATGGTCATGAGGAGCCTTGGCAAATATGGGAAAATTTTGGAGAGTACAATAATACCAGTAGTGATGACGAGGATGATGATGAAGTCGAGGCTGGTCCGTCTCCTCAGAATGATCTTTTCTTTTTCACAAATTTGAGAAAGATAAACCCTGGTATGAAATCCTCCAAATTTGATCGTGGTGTTGGGTCCCATGGGGGCCGTTGGCATGGCGACGATGTTCATTCATTCCATTCCAAAGGAATTACCTGGAATCGAAGGAGATATTGTTACAAGAACCCCAATATAGGCACTCCTGATGCTTCCTGGATTATGTTGGAGTATTCCCTCGATGATTCTCTTATGCAGAATGTTCCTCATTATACCGTGCTCTGTCGAATTCGGAAAAAGAGTAACAAGTATTGCAGTAGAAAGAGGAAATCAAGCCAATCTAGCTCTCAACCTGAGCCTAAACGCCAGTCGAAGAAATTAAACTCGAAATTGAGGACACCTCCTATTGAAGAAACTGTTCATGTGACAGCACACCCACCTCACGTTCATGTTCCTGTGCCTTGGTGTGAATATCTCTGATCAATGCTATAAATTTATGCATTCTATTCTCTCTGGTTTCTTGGATGATGGTGTGCTGCTGCTTCATCTTCCTTGCTGCAATAAACCAGTTTTGATGGTGATGTTTTCAATTTCGAAGATTGCGGCCCCATTCTGTGTTTCTTAGAGTTACGTTATAGGTAGATTGGCTTAGATGCAATTCTTGTAGTTATTGAAAATTAAAACTTGCAAGAGTAATTTTTCTTCGTCATGATTAGAGTTTCTTAAAGTTGTAAGACCGCGAACATGTATCTAACTATTGGAATCAACATTACAGAGTTTAACTTAAATTTTACATCTATTTATTGAAATTTAGCAGAAATATTTTTTGTTTTTTTTCTTAACAATACATCAAAAGTTCACAATGAATTATTAGCTAGATGTCCTTAGACCATTCAACATTTTTGCATGAGTGTTTTAATCCTCAACAAAACCATTACCTTGGCTGGCTCACGAAAATTATGCAAATCTTAGATGCCAGACCCAAGCAACCTGGGTCTGGCAACAACATTAGACCTAATGCATTTGGGTTTGGCAAACAAGCCAATCCCAAACGCCCATGGCAGACCCAAGCATCATGGATTTGGCAACCAAGCCAGACCCAAATGCCATGGGTCTGGAACAACGCCAGACCCAAGTGACTTAGGTCTGCATACCATGTCAAGCCTAAGCGCCCATGCTAGACCCAAATATCATGGGTTTAGCAATCAAGCCAGACCTAAGTTCCATGGGTCTGGAACCACGCCTTACCCAAGTGACTTAGGTTTGAGAAGCACACCAAATCCATGTTATATGAACTTGATAAAAATTACAATGGTCAACCTTTGATTTTTATTTGGATTCCACTCTTGTTGTCTTGATTGTGTATTAACTCCTCTACATCTTAAAACCTTTCTATTTATGTTACTATTTATGGTTTGTGTTAATTTCTATTTGCATTATTAATTAGATGTTAAAGTTTATGTTATCTTACATATTTAGCATAAACATGAACCAAGTTCAGCGCAATGAAAGGAAAAAAAAGTGGTGGCGGAGCGCCGACATGTACCTTGACTTATCTATATAGTGACTATTGCAACCCATTTTCATCATCTTCCCCGTGAAGCTGTCCGGGTAGCCCTTTTGCAGGTGCGTTTAATGCCTCGTTTGTTCCCCAAAATCAACAACTCATGCACCAAAATGGCCACCTGAAACCCCTCTATCCCCGAGAACTGCCCGCTCGAGCCTATAAACGCCGAAACGGCTCTGTTGAGTGGCTCAAGGTGGCCACCTCGGGTAGTTCACAGCCTTGAGCTGCCAAATTTGGCAGCTCGAGATGCACACTTTGAGCCAACGGTCGAGATGTTTCCCAACTGAATCAAGGGCTACAATTTTTCCCAACGTAGACAAGATTGCCCTCTTCCACTGCCTATAAATAGAGTCGGATTTGATGGTCTAAGGGGTGAGAAAATCGGGTCCAAAGTCAGCCAAAAAACCAGCATTTTTGCCCAATTTCTGCAGATTTCTTCCTTTACTTCCAACGTTTCTCTCTCCTCTGCAACTTTTTCATCTTCCTCTCAACCAACGCCGACCTCCACCGCTGCAATCACCAGAAGCACACTGTCATCCTCAGCCACCGACCACCGTCACAGCCGCGACACCAACAAAGGAGAACAGAGCTAAAGAGAAAAACACAGAGAAGAAGAGGAAGAAGGGCTGACCACCATCCAAGCCACTTCCCAGGCCGCCACCACCAGCATCTCCACGAAGCTGCTGAAGAAAGAAAAGAACCTTGTTGACAGAGGGAGCAAAGGAAATAAAGAGAAGAAGCAGCGCCAAAAGAGTAAGGAAGAGGAAGAGGAGCCGCAGCAACGCCACTGCCAAACCGGCCACCAGCACCACTGTCAGCCCATCTATCCAAGCTCATCATCTCAGGTAACCTTTCCCCTTATCACCATTTATGAGTCATCTTCTTGCATGCAGAATGTGCTCTGTGCACGTTCTGCAAGCAAGAAAATAATTAGCCGGTTACTGTGCATGTGTATAGTACCCTCTGTTACTATTTGTGTACAGTAACCCCTGTTACTATTTGTGTACAGTAACCCCGTTACTACACTCATGTACAGTACCCGATTCATGTTGTTTCGGGTTGGAATATCAGCCCAGCCCATGCGGCTGGACTAAGTCCAGCCCTGTAGAAGGTAGGCTCGTTTTATTTCGGGCCGATTTTGGCCCAGTCTCCTTTTGGGCCGGGTCCGGTCTAGTAAAAAAAAAATTAATTTTAAAAAATATGTGATTTTCTGTAATTTTGTTACTGCATTTTGGTCAATATCGATTTGTATTTTTATACTGTAAAGATACAAATCCGGTATTAAAATACCTGGTTTTCGTCAAGTCATCAAAAAAATAAAAAATAAAAAAAATATTTTGTTTTCATGCATACGGCCTAGTCTCTCCAATATATATATATATTATAACATCATATTTTCACACAGCAAAGGAAATTTCAAAACAATATATGTATTAGCATGCATTTTGGCTTTAATAACCAGTTTATTCAAGCCATGAGAACTAGGCCAATATTTCAAAAATTCCAAAAAAATTATTGTGTTTTCTTTTAGTATTTAGGGTTACGATCTTATACGTAAGATGTATTCTGAATATTAAATTCTTTTGTTAACATCAGAATTACCCATTAAGATAAGGATCTCCTTACCGAGGAGGACTTTTCTTGAACCATACCAACAACTAGGAAAACACGAAAATACCTTAGATTTTATCAGACAATAAAACAATGCAGCTTACCTTAGGTAGGGCGTATTTGGGGTGCTAATACCTTCCCTTTACGCAACCAGTCCCCGTACCCGATCTCTGAGACCAGTTAGGGTTCCTAGTGACCAAAATACTAGGTGGCGACTCCCATTCCATTTTCCACCAACAAAAGACAATATTTTCTTGTCTCCCCATATTTGCCAAATAGATATATATATAGATTTACATTGTAGATAAAAAAAATGGAACAAACTATGATTTTTCGCCGCGACACCGCACACGTGTGACAGAATGACGACTCCACTAGGGACCTTGTAGACTAAGCTTTGTTTTTGTCTGATTTCTTTGTGTTTTCGTGTGTTTATTTGTTAATATGCCTTTCCTTTTATTTATTTGTGTATTTGTTTTTTTTTATTTTATGCGTATTATTCATGCATTGTATAAAATTGTCTCATGCATCACTTGTTTTTAGTTTGAGAAGCACACACAAGCCTTAAGTTAAGTGGGGAATTAGCGATTTTCCCTAAGACTATTGGTCAGGGTTCAAATGCGTGAAACACCCAACTCATATCTGAGTGCCTCCTTAGCAATGGTGGGCATACATGCCTTAACTTTTCCTTGCAACGCCCCCATACTGTCTTTACGAAGAACGTCATTGGCCAGATATGAGACCCTTCAAGACTAGATAGAAGACCTACCCATTCTCACTTAAATAAATAGAGCTTGTCCTTAGAATGTGTATTTTACTTTCATTTGCATCAAGATTAATAATGATTAAACTCATCGATACAGGTTCGAGATGAAATCATTTTTGGTTTTAGTAAGCTGTTATGATAAGAACTTGGCAAAAGGATTACAAAAGTCATGAATTAGCTCTAAAAAATACACATCACTTGTGCATCACATTTTCATCACGCATTTTGTTTTTAAATTATCATATGCATTCCAGATCGTGAAACATAGGTCCTACGTCTAAAGTCCACCACATCCGGTCCAGATCAAGGATGGAGAACGAAGAAAGAGCACGCTTAGAGTCACATTATCAGACCGAGTTGGAATCCATAAAAAAAAAAGTTGCTCGGCTGACCGACCTACTCGAACAACTACTAAGAGCTAAGAATGGGGAGGGAACATCAGCGCAACCACCTGAAGGAGCGCCAGCAGCTCACATCCCTCAAGCATCTCAAAACCAGGGGGCAAACGCGGCCAATGAACAACATTTTGTGCCTACCACCCCTATCTAGCCAACTCATCCTCCAATCACTGTTGACTTAACAGCGAAGAGAATCCTAGATAATAGGTCTCCCAATTTGATGGACCAGGACAAGCTGTTTACTTTGGAAGCAAGATTAAGGGTAATTGAGGGTAATGAATGGTTTGACCCTATGCGAGCCGCTGAAGTATGTCTGGTACCAAACATCGTGGTGCCAAAAGATTTTACGGTACCATAATTCATCAAGTACACAGGTTTGGAATGCTCAAACACTCACCTTCGATCCTACTGCAATAAAATGGCAGAAGTAACCCGCGATGATAAACTGCTAATTTATTTCTTTCAAGATAGCCTCGCAGGATCCGCTTTGAGCTGGTACATGAGGTTAGATAGTGTCAGGATCAGGAGCTGGAGAGACTTGGTGGAAGCTTTCCTTAAGCAGTACAAGTTTAACCTGGAAATCGCTCCGGATCGAACAAGTCTAATGTTAATGGAGAAAAGAAGCCAAGAGTCAATAAGGACATATGCGCAAAGGTGGAGGGATGAGGCAATGCATGTCCAACCCCTTTTAATAGAAACAGAGATGGTGAATTTGTTTGCCAATACCTTCAAGGCACCATATTATGAGCATTTAATGGGTAGCTCAACTCAGCATTTCTATGATGCTGAAACATAGCGGAAAGAATAGAGCAAGGGATTAAAGTTGGACGCATAATTGAGCCATTAGAGACAAAGGGTTTTATTGGAAGAAAAATGAAAGGTCCCGTTAACAACTTTGAAAGCGGGTCCAATGACAAGATAACGGATTCATATAACCCACAAATACCTACCTCTCATGTCTACAACCAAAGATACATTTCAGAACAACTACCGCCATTACCCATGCCTTTGAAGGACATGTATGCCAAACTACTGAGCATTGGACAAATAGCTCCTATCCATACATTACCACTACAACCACCATTCCCCATCTGGTATAAGCCTGAGTTGACTTGCGAGTACCATGTTGGTATTCCCGGGCATTGTCTTGAAATGTGTTACGCTTTCAAGAAAAGGTTGTTAGAGTTCATCAAGATAGGATGAGTGTCATTTGAAGACACACCCAATATCAATCCATTGCCTGGTCATGATGAAAGTAATAGGGGATAAATGGTTGGAAAACCTTGGTCAAGAATCGTCAATAATGAAGAAGGTGAGATCGAAGCAGAAGACAAGGAAACGCAAGTGGGGAAGGAAGATGAAGCATTGCCATGGTTGACCTTCCATGCACTAGAAGAAGTCTCCGCCAAGACCTTCGTGTGCAAGTTGGCTCAGGGTGAGAAGTTTCAGAACGGGTTGACCCAAGAACTTCCTGTTGTTTTCAAAATGTAAAATAACTTTATTTACCTTAGCATGTTTTTGTCATTGCTTTTATTTTCTCTAGTTGACAATCAAGGCTCATGATGTCAGCCAGATTTTGTGTTTGTCTTTAAGCTCATTTTTTTTCTATAAATGATGAGATTATGCACTTTTTAAACAAGGTTGAGTGGTTACAAAGAAAGTACCTCGGGATAACATAATGAATTGATAAATCACCTGAAATTTCTTTCAAGATAAAAATAGAGTTTATCAATCCTAACAATATGCATTTAAAAAAAATTCACTCTTTAAAGGGTTAGCGTTGGTGATCCCGTTTGATCCAAAATGAATTTCTTCTATATAAAAGCCTAGACTAGGATCACACCTCTACACTAGGGGCAATAAAAGATATTTCATGAAAAGTTTTACAAATAGGATGAGAGCCCATAGATTTGAAAAAGATAAAGCATTTGACAAAAGCATGACAAAGAGGCAATGACAAGTCATACATTTTAAGAAAAAAGGCTACTTGTAAAGAGTCGAAGACTTCTTCTCCAAGATATGATAGGTAAAAAAGATGCAACACGAGAGATGAATCCAACATACGACTTCAAAAGCAAGTTCATGTTAAGAGGGAGTCTCATGAACTAGAAGAAGAGGATGGGGCCTATGTTTGAAAACCAGGTACGAATGCATGCATGGCATCTAATCATAAATCATTGCATATATGTTTTTTTGGATCGTTATAGGAGGAGACCTTAATGCATTCCAACAAGATTGTGGACGAAAAAAAAATCATTGAGTTGATTCTAGAACAACGAGAAGAGAAGATAATAATTTTCAAATCCTGCCAGCAGGAAGAACGACATCAATAGCAATCGGTAAAAGGGAATCGCCAGATGGGATTCCAGGTTGACCAATTTACAAAATAGATTTTTTGGTTTTTTGAGATCGCTAGAAGGGATCTCATTTTTTTCAACTTTGGTTAAAAGGAATCGCCAGATGGGATTCCAAGTTGTTTGAGATCGCTAGAAGGGATCTCGTATTTCGATATTCATCAATGGAGGTCGCTAGAAGGGACCTTATATTTCAGCTTTTGTTAAAAGGAATCGCCAGAGAGGATTCCAAATTGTTTGGTTAAAGGAGATCGCTAGAAGGGATCTCGTATTTCGATGGAGGTCGCCAGAAGGGACCTCATATTTCAGCTTTGGTTAAAAGGAATCCCTAGATAGGATTCCAAGTTGTTTGAGATCGCCAGAAGGGATCTCGTATTTCGATATTCATCAATGGAGGTCGCCAAAAGGGACCTCATATTTCAGCTTTGAATAAAAGGAATCGCCAGATGGGATTCCAAGTTGTTTGAGATCGCCAGAAGGGATCTCGTATTTCGATATTCATCAATGGAGGTCGCTAGAAGGGACCTCATATTTCAGCTTTTGTTAAAAAGAATCGCCAGATGGGATTCCAAGTTGTT
Source organism: Populus alba x Populus glandulosa (assembly GCA_033617975.1). NCBI lineage: Eukaryota > Viridiplantae > Streptophyta > Magnoliopsida > Malpighiales > Salicaceae > Populus > Populus alba x Populus glandulosa. The sequence continues at coordinate 11,110,516 of CM066161.1, forward strand.
TGGTTAAAGGAGATCGCCAAAAGGGATCTTGTATTTCGATGGAGGTCGCCAGAAGGGACCTCATATTTCAGCTTTGGTTAAAAGGAATTGCCATATGGGATTCCATGTTGTTTGAGATCGCAAGAAGGGATCTCGTATTTTGATATTCATCAATGGAGGTCGCTAGAAGGGACCTCATATTTCAGCTTTGAATAAAAGGAATCCCCAAATGGGATTCCAAGTTGTTGGAGATCACTAGAAGGGATCTCGTATTTCGATATTGGTCAAAGGAGGTCGCCAGAAGGGACCTCATATTTCAGCTTTGTTTTAAAGGAATCGCCAGATGGGATTCCAAGTTGTTTGAGATCGCTAGAAGGGATCTCGTATTTCGATATTCATCAATGAAGGTCGTCAGAAGGAACCTCATATTTCAGCTTTGTTTAAAAGGAATCACCAGATGGGATTCCAAGTTGTTTGGTTAAAGGAGATCGCTAGAAGGGATCTCGTATTTCGATGGAGGTCGCCAGAAGGGACCTCATATTTCAGCTTTGGTTGAAAGGAATTGCCATATGGGATTCCAAGTTGTTTGAGATCGCCTGAAGGGATCTCGTATTTCGATATTCATCAATGGAGGTCGCTAGAAGGGACCTCATATTTCAGCTTTGAATAAAAGGAATCACCAGATGGGATTCCAAGTTGTTGGAGATCGCTAGAAGGGATCTCGTATTTCGATATTGGTCAAAGGAGGTCGCCAGAAGGGACCTCATATTTCAGCTTTGTTTAAAAGGAATCACCAGATGGGATTCCAAGTTGATTGGCTCAAGGAGATCACCAGAAGGGATCTCGTATTTCAATACTAGTCAAAGGAGGTCGCCAGAAGGGACCTCATATTTCATTTTGGTTAAAGGGAATCGTCAGATGGGATTCCAAAGTGAGTAAGCTACAAATATATGTTTTGGTTTTAGGAGGTCGCCAGAAGGGATCTTAGGTTAACCCAACCGTAATACCGATGTTAGCTTTGGCTAAGGGATCTCGAAGGGAATTCCATGTCGATCAAACTGAAGTTAGAATTTGAAGGATCACTAGATAGGGATCTCGAGATGACTAAGTTTTGATCATAGTTTTTTTGGGCTGAGGAGGATTGCTGTATAGACAAAGTTTCAGATCGATCCAGCTTCGATCAAGCTTCGACCATATCAGTTTTGGGAGTTCAGTTTTGGTTTATCTTTATAAAACTTACTGCGCAAAACCCCTGCTCCGTAAGCATTATAAAGAGGGGGCATCTATTGTAACCCATTTTCGGGTCCCAACAAAAATAATAAATTTTTTTTAAAAAAAACGTGTGGTTACTGTTCATCATCTTCCCCGTGAAGCTGTCCGGGAAGCCCTTTTGCAGGCGCGTTTAATGCCTAGTTTGTTCCCCAAAATCAACAACTCATGCACCAAAAATGGCCACCTGAAACCCCTCTATCCCCGAGAATTGCCCGCTCAAGCCTATAAACGCCGAAACGGCTCCGTTGAGTGGCTCAAAGTGGCCACCTCGATCGGGCAGTTCACAGCCTGGAGCTGCCAAATTTGGCAGCTCGAGGTGCACACTTTGAGCCAACGGTCGAGATGCTTCCCAACTGAATCAAGGGCTGCAATTTTTCCCAACGTAGACAAGATTGCCCTCTTCCACTGCCTATAAATAGAGTCGGATTTGATGGTCTAAGGGGTGAGAAAATCGGGTCCAAAGTCAGCCAAAAAACCAGCATTTTCGCCCAATTTCTGCAGATTTCTTCCTTTGCTTCCAATGTTTCTCTCTCCTCTGCAACTTTTTCATCTTCCTCTCAGCCAACGCTAGCCTCCGCCGCTGCAATCACCAGAAGCACACTGTCATCCTCAGCCACCGACCACCGTCACAGCCGCGACACCAACAAAGGAGAACAGAGCTGAAGAGAAAAACACAGAGAAGAAGAGGAAGAAGGGCTGACCACCATCCAAGCCACTTCCCAGGCCGCCACCACCAGCATCTCCACGAAGCTGCTGAAGAAAGAAAAGAACCTTGTTGATAGAGGGAGCAAAGGAAATAAAGAGAAGAAGCAGTGCCAAAAGAGTAAGGAAGAGGAAGAGGAGCCGCAGCAACGCCACTGCCAAACCGGCCACCAGCACCACCGTCAGCCCATCTATCCAAGCTCATCATCTTAGGTAACCTTTCCCCTTATCATCATTTATGAGTCATCTTTTTGCATGCAGAATGTGCTCTGTGCACGTTCTGCAAGCAAGAAAATAATTAGCTGGTTACTGTGCATGTGTACAGTAACCAACTAATTAATTAACGAGTTACTATGCTCATGTACTTTCCAACCAAGCCTTATAGTTGACCAACAACCAAGCCTCGTATTTTCTAATTAAACGTCTGCTATGACTTGCCATTTGAAACTTGTGCACATAATAGTAAATTTCAATGGTATACCACTGCAAAGCAAATGATAAGCCATTCATTATCAATTTAGAGATGATACATGCATGATTGTATAGCGATGGCAATGCCCTGGGCATAAATAATATAGGTCATCTATTTGATTTTTTAGTAAATGAGAAGACACTTTGTAGGGGACATCAAACAATAGACTTTACGAGACCAAATAACTTACAATTAGAATGTAATGATAAAAAAATAAAAACATGAAAATAACCAAGTTATTATGATTTAATTGCATATTTCAGAGATTTTTAATGATGTTTTTACAAATATTGAGAACTAGAATAAAATTTATTTAATTAAATCATATCAAGATTATAAATTGATTTTGCTCGAGATGACCTATAAACATACAAAATATTTATTCAATTTATTATTCTACAATGTGTGAAGCTTTTTATTCGTACTATCTAAACAAACAATTTCCAAGTGTACAATATCATATTTCTCATTGTTTTTTTTTATCATATATTTATTATTGTTATTTCCGTGGTTAATTTACCATCAGTCTATCCAAGTTCTTTTGGGATTTAAAAGGGAGGCCTTCCTTTCCTTGCATATTTTCTATTTTTTTTTTTTGAGAAGCATAATATTGCATTAGAAGACGCCAATAGATGACGGGAACATAGAGATTCTGTTTACAGCTCACCTAAACAGAACTATGCAATGAAAAGAACAACATACCAAGAAACGAAAAGAACAAATTGTAGCTATAATATACAGATTTGTTGCCTAGATATCAAAGAAGTAGCTAAAAGAGGCAGATTAGGAGCCACACCAGGAAGAAAAGCCAAACAGACTTCTACCGATATCCAGATTAGAAGTAAAACAAAAATCATTCCATCTTGCCTCTTCTTATCCGAAACAAAACAACAGCCATAGACTCTTCACAGAACAGCCTTTGACAACTTAACAATAAGAGAACCAAGACACTCGTCGCATTAACATAGAGAAAACCAGAGCAGGAAAAAGGAAGCTCATCAAAAGAAGCCCCTAGACTTGCACCATCAGAATCTGCTACCAAGAAGTTTCACAAAATACAAAGATCTGACCAGCTGGAATTGCCTCTGTATAGCTTGATGATTCTTCTCCTTTCTAGAAATAGAGTTATCTGAGAAACAATCCAGTTTCCTTAGGATCTGCAACCAGAATTTAAAGAAAAAAAGGAAGGCCCATATATCAAGCAGATTAGAGCCAAGCGACCCATTCAATGTTTCTAAACACCCCCTTTTTTGCCATGTGATCTACCATATGATTACTCTCACGAAGAGAATGAGTGAATGTGAGTGAACCAAAGCATGAAGCTACTCTCTGAATAGAGGAGAAAAGATTATAATGCAGCCAAGGCCTATTATGAGGGTTATTCATCTAACTAATGACATTGGTCGAGTCAGATTCAACAATAATGTGTTTATGATGCAGATGACAGTTAGAAGCTGATAATTCAATAGCTTTGACAACCACTTTTAGTTCAGCTACATTAGAGTCTAAAATCCCAACTAGCGAGGAGAATATACCAAGAAAAATCCCATGATGATTTCGCAAGACTCCGCCTATACCTGAGGGGTCCGGCTTCCCAAGAGAGGAACCATCCGCATTCCATTTGAAGCAATTAGTCATAGGGGGAGACCACACGACAACTGCCCTATGATTTGTAAAATTAGTCCATCGAACCAGCCCTTCTGATGACCTTATTAATTCTGAAGCGAAATAAGAGAAATCAGGCTCTATAGCCTTTATCCAAAAGCAGAGACGAGTAATAATAAGGATAAACAAAGTATCATAATTTGGGGTTGTTTGCTTGAATATCACATCATTACGAAGAAGCCAAAGAGACCATGCCACTGAAAAGAACAACATCAACCAAGCTTTTCTTTGAAATTTTCCATATACCAAGGAGTCCCACTAAGAGAAAAGAGCTGCCAAGTTCTTTGGGAAACACCACGCTAAGCCCCACCAATTGATAATTTTAGACCAAATTATCCAATGTTTGTGACAATACAGCAATATATGATCAACCGATTCTTCCTCAACAAAGCAAATGGGACAAGTAGCAGCTGAGATGTCCAATATTCCTTTTCTAACCAGCATACTACGAGTATTAATTTTTTTAATGATAGCCATCCAGCAGAATATTTCAACTTTAGGAGGGACGATTCCTCTCCAAATCCCAATAAAGGAGAAGCTAGTGTCCATAAGGGGATTGGGACTTAACAGCCCACAAAGAGATTTGACCGAGAATCTACCAGTGGAGTTGGCTTTCCAAACTAATCTATCCTTATCATCTTTATCCGGATGTACTTTCAAAAGAATAGCATTCAATTGGTCTAGAAGACCATAGTTTCTACCTCGCAAGGGTCTAGTCCAATGTAATAACCAGAACCAAGCATGACCATCCCATATCCCCATCTTATCAAGGCTTGCTTCTTTATCATTGGATAACCGGAATAGGGAAGGAAACTGATCTGCCAAGCGACCAGTAGATGTCCAGTCATCAAGCCAGAATTTAATCCTCTTACCATTTCCAACTAGCATAACAGCTTGATGTTTCACAATGTCTTGCAGATTGTAATCTGAAACACAATGATTAACAATACGAGACCAAGTAGTTCCAGTGCCTATAATAGGATGTTTCGGAATAATTGTGGAGCATTTAGTGTTGTATATGCTGGTAATCACATCCTTCCACATGCTCGACTCCTCCGACCCAAACCTCCATAACCATTTGAACATCAGTGCTTTGTTTTTTTCTCTTAGAGATCCGATCCCAAGACCACCAGCATTTTTTAGCAGAGAAATAATTGACCATCTAACATTGCAAATTTTCTTGCCTTCCTCTTTTCCTGACCACAAGAAGGCTCCGAATTTCTTTTCAATGGAGGCTGCAATTGTCGTAGGCATAGGAAACAAAGAGAGAAAGTAAATGGGCAAATTTCCTAAGACAGATTTGATTAAGCACAACCTACCCCCAATAGATAGTAGCCTACCTTTCCACGAAGCCAACCTAGCACTGATATTTTGGAGAATAGGTTTCCACATCGAAGTTCTACAAGAGCTTGCACCAATGGGGAGGCCAAGATATTTGAATGGCAGGCGCTCCTGCTTACATCGAAGAATTTGAGCAGTGTAATTACATATATGATCATCTATACCCACACCAAAGATGCTACTTTTGCAAAAGTTAACCTTCAGACCTGACATTAATTCAAAACATAAAAGGATGCACTTGATATTCTGCATACTAAGTAAAGAGTCTGATTTGAATATAAGAGTGTCATCTACAAATTGAAGATGAGATAATGAAAATCCATCCTGGCCAATCTTAATACCCTCGATCAAACCCAAATCACAACCTCGCTGCAACATACAGCTCAATCCCTGAACTGCAATATTGAAAAGAAAAGGAGAGAGGGGGTCTCCTTGCCGTAAACCTTTATCCAAGTTAAATTTTGTCGTTGGAGATCCATTGACTAGCACAGACATCTTTGCTGTTGAAATGCATTGCATGATCCAACCTCGCCACCTGCTCCCGAAGCCCATAGCAACCATTACTTCATTAATGTATTCCCATAACACAGAATCAAAAGCTTTGTGAAAATCTAGTTTGAAGAGATATCCTTTGCCTTTTCTCTTCTTTAAGAAATGAATCGCCTCATTTGCTATCAAAACACTGTCTAGGATTTGCCTTCCTTTTATAAATGCAGTTTGGTGATCACTGATGACTTCTGACAGAACTTGCTTCATCCTAGTTGCTAGTAGCGTTGAAATGATCTTGTAAAGGCTTCCTACTAGACTGATAGACCTAAAATCTTTCAACTTATTGGCACTTTGAATCTTCGGGATAAGAGTAACAAAGGAGCTATTGATGCCCGGAGGGAGAAGGTTTGTCCTGTAAAATTCATCCACCATTTGGACAATATCCCCTCCTATAATGTTCCATGCTTTCTCAATAAAGAAAAAATTAATACCATCAAGGCCTGGAGCTTTGTTTCCTTCACACCCCCAAACTGCAGATTTTATCTCCTCAGCAGAGAAAGGAAGTTCCAAAGCAGCCAATGATGTGGGCTTAAGCTTTAGGAAGTCTAGATTACGGCAGGAGGCTCTCGGTCTGGCATGGTGAGAGTATAACTTACTGAAAAAATCAAAGACAACTATCTTCACATCAGACGGTTTAGATAGAGTCGTTCCATCAACATCCAAGGAGAAAATCTGACTCTTTTTGTGTCTTGTTGTGGCCGATAGATGAAAGAAACGAGTGTTTCTGTCTCCAAGCTTACACCATTGGACTCTCGACTTTTGGTGCCAAGCAGATTCTTGAATTCTGTATAAGGTTCTAAGGCTAGAATAAATGACTTCACTTCTGGTTAACTCAGCAGATGATAAGTCTCTACTTTCTTTTTGAGATTCTAGAAAATCTGCTTCCATTTCTAGAGCGTTGATTTTTCTGCAGGTGTTACCCACAGCTTCTTTACTCCATTCCTTGCATCTGTCTTTTAATAACCTTAATGTTGGGGCCATACTTTTTTTGCCACAGTTTGTCAAGGTTGAGTTCCAGTAGTCTTGGATCATCTTTCTAAAGCCAGATATGAACCACCAGTAGTTCATAAGCCGGAAAGGCTTTGGACCCCAGTTCATAGAATCTATCAGCATATGCATAGGTCTGTGATCAGATAAGTTCTTCGGCAGCCCATACAGAGTAGAAGATGGGAGTGACTGAAGCCAATCACCCGACACAAATAGTCTATCAATACGACTTGCAGCATTTCCCCTAGACCAAGTGAACTTCTTCCCTTTTAAAGGAAGTTCAACAAGTTCACAACAATCAATACAATTCTTAAAGCTTATCATCGCAGCAGAGATTCTAGAGCCTCCTTTTCTGTCAGATGGGGAAATAGTTTCATTGAAGTCACCTGCAAGACACTAGGGCTTGCTAATGCTGGTTTTGAAATTAGCAAGGTATTCCCATAGTTCCTTCTTCATTGAGACATCATTCGGAGCATACACAAAAGACACCACACATTCCATATTGAACCAAGAAAACACACCTTCAACATGAAGAATATGACCATTCATAGCAATAGAGCAATTGGAAACACAAAAAGAAGCTGGGTTCCATATGCAAAGGATACCCCTAGAAAGACCTAAGGAAGGAACAACATACCAGTCCCTAAAGCATCTACCTCAAATCAAATTAACAATACAATCAATAATATTTTCCAATTTCGTTTCCAAAATACCCAGAACATCCAGCCTAAATTTGTGCACAAGATTCCTCAAACATCTTTTTTTATCTCTAGCTCTTATACCACGCGCATTCCAAATAATAATACTACCCATATCAACAATTAATAACCATACCTTCATCAAGACAGAGATACCATCCTTACTGCTTCTTCCTTCTCATCCACTCCTCCTGCTCTTTTTCTATAAAGCTCTGTAGTGTCTGTGTCATTAGGTGGCTTTCATCATGTACTTGCCATACCACTTTTCCCACTTCCCAACAAGCTGCCGCTTCTTCCCTAGGGTCAGGTTGTAATGGTTCACGTGCTGGATCACCAGATGATAGAGAGATATGAGAGCACGAACTGCTAACTTCATCTTCACCATCTATTTCCTTCCCAAATCGAATAATAACATTTCTATTCCTGATTCCATTATCAGAGACAGAGTAATCAATTATGCCTAACTCAGCTTTCTTGGATCTTTGATGTCCCATTATTCGTGGTTTTCTTCTCTTAACAGTCAGTGCTTTACATGACAACTTTTTAGCTTTATTCCTTTGAGATCTCCTATTCTGCAATTCTAGATCAGCGATTTCAGTTTGGTCGGCAATGGGGAAAATGAAATTAGCAAAAGATGGCCCAATGCTTGAGCTACCACTATTTTGACACTGTTGTTGGTCCATTTTGAATGACTTCTGCTTTTTACCCCGGCCCATCTTCTTTATAACTCCACTATTGAAGACCTAATGATCCAGCCCATCTCTGTCAAGCAGACACATTACTTGTTGCTCATCTATCTCTCTCGAATCAGCTGTAGCCACCCCAGCATAATCATATAATACCAATGCCAAATGGTTACCATCTTCGTACATCAGCTCTTCAGATAAAGTTGCATGGTTGTAAAAGTTCGCAATTTCTGGATGCAGGTACAGTGCTGATATGCCAGTGTTAAGAAATATGTTGTCGTTCCGATCTTGATAGCCCAACGAACAAATGAATTCAAACTCAGTATTTTGTCTAGTAGCCCTGGGGATTGCTGTTGCAGAGATAGTTTTCGTTTCATCTTCTTCATCATCGGATATCACAGATTCTGTGTATAGTGAGACGTTCATAGAGTGTTTGACTGTTGTGAGGGAAGGAATGAAATCACCCTTTATTTCATTTAACAGGACCTCAACTTGTATTCCGTCAAGCTTGAGACTAACCTTATCATGCAAAGGTTCCATTTTTATGGTTCTAATAAGAACCCTGATACCTGATATGGACCCCTGGCTAACACATGTTGTATCGTAACCAACAATAGATCCCCAACCCTGCAAAATAGTGTCAATGCAGTTTCTGTTCCAACCTTACATTAGTAAGCCAAAGATGGATATCCAAGCAAATCTATCATAAGCTCTAGTCCTTCCTTCCCACTGTCTAAGGTTGCTGAGTAGTGATTTCAAAATGGACCCCTCATTGTTCTGTTCTTTCTTTGAAGCCAACTGGTCCACAAAGGTGATGATAACCTGGCTAGCTCCTAGGAATCTGAAGCTCACACTATTGACAACTGATTTCAATATCGTTGCCTCCAGTGTTGCAACGTCAACATTTGGCAAAATATTTCCTACCAAGCTCCTATATAACCATTCCTTATCTTCCTCTAAGGAGTCATACTGCACCATTCTTCTTCTCATAGTGGTTATTTGAGGTTTTCTGTTTGTGAGTACCTCAGCAAAAGATCTATGGTCAATTAAAGTAAGCTGGGGGTGATATGGTGTTACATGCTTGGGAACGTGTTTTGGTGGTGGTGAAGGGGAAGTTTTAAGGGGGTGACGTTTTGCAGGGTTCACTATTAATTTGTATGTATCAAACCAAATCTGGCTGGCCTGATCGCAAAGAGATGAGACAGATAAGGAGGATGAAATGTCCACAAATCCAAAACGCCTTCCTAGAACAGTTTTTCGCTTGGATACAAAGAGTTTGAAAACCCGGCCAAATTTGCAAAAAGCTCTTTTCAGATCTTGATAGTCCACCCATGAAGGAAATCTCTCAAAAAACAGCTCAACATGTTCTGCTTCATTGATGAAGGGAGCAAGCACAGGGGTTTTGCTGGTAGAAGCAAAGGATGGACCAGGTATGGTAAGGTTGTATCAGGACATTTTTTAGAAGATGATATTGTTGTGTTGGTTTGAAAAAGGTGTTTAGCATGGTGGTCGGAGGGTTTTAAAGGAGCCGTGTAGGTGGTGATTTGGGGGGGATGTAGCGAGGTGTTTAGCTGGGACATGGTTGAAGAAGATTAGGCTTTCAAGTATATTTGGCGGTTTCGGATCTGCTTCTCTCCTCACTTGTCTTCAAATCTGCTGAAGGTCAGACATGTGGATGGCACGATCGGCAACTTCCATCTTCCTCCTTCATTTCTACACTGGTTGTGTTGTCCACCGCTGCCATGGGTCGTGGCCAAAAGTCAGGGGAAGGGGGGGGTCGGCTTCCTAGGTCTCCTGATTTTCACTACTGCAAAATTTTCTCCTAACATACACCCTTCTTCTTCTCCTTTACAAGTGGCTGGCGGCTCTGCTGGTTCGAAGATGGAGGTGACGGTGGCTGATAGGCTGGTTTGGTGGTCGGTGGAGCCCGATCTGTAGGGAGAAGAAAGTAGAGCAGATCGGGGGAAGAGAGGTGGAGCTCAGATCTGTAGGGAGAAGAAAACAGAGCAGATCGGTGGAGCCCGATCTAATTCCACAGCCTTAGTCTCAGATCGGTTGAGATTCCTTCACATGCTACGTTTGTTGTAACGTATACTAGTCGGTGCAGTGACTATTAAGAATCTTTTGCCTTGTTCCTGGATCTGTTTGTGGGTGCTGGACAGGGGATTGCCCGCCTAGTCAGAGCAGATCGCTTTTGACAAGACCACCGATTGGAGATATTAATTAACTCACGGAGAGTTTCAAGGCAGCTAATGAGGTGTGTTATCTTTTAACTTTGCATATTTTCCGTTTACAACTAGTAATACAAAACAATTCATCAGTAATTTGTTGCACCGACCTGACCCTCTTTCTCTTATAAATTACTAGTAGCAGTATAGCAGCATGGATTATTCTTCTTCTGCTCTCAGATTGGCTTTCTCCCGCGCGCTGCTATCTTCTGTTTCTTTCCGGAATCGATCATGTCTCTTGCAAATATTGCTGTAGGGTTCCGATTTAACCCTACAGAGGCTGAACTTGCTTGCCATTATCTTTACAACAAAGTCATGGGTCTTCCTCTATCTTGCCCTTGCATTGTTCAAGATTATGATCTATATGGTCATGAGGAGCCTTGGCAAATATGGGAAAATTTTGGAGAGTACAATAATACCAGTAGTGATGACGAGGATGATGATGAAGTCGAGGCTGGTCCGTCTCCTCAGAATGATCTTTTCTTTTTCACAAATTTGAGAAAGATAAACCCTGGTATGAAATCCTCCAAATTTGATCGTGGTGTTGGGTCCCATGGGGGCCGTTGGCATGGCGACGATGTTCATTCATTCCATTCCAAAGGAATTACCTGGAATCGAAGGAGATATTGTTACAAGAACCCCAATATAGGCACTCCTGATGCTTCCTGGATTATGTTGGAGTATTCCCTCGATGATTCTCTTATGCAGAATGTTCCTCATTATACCGTGCTCTGTCGAATTCGGAAAAAGAGTAACAAGTATTGCAGTAGAAAGAGGAAATCAAGCCAATCTAGCTCTCAACCTGAACCTAAACGCCAGTCGAAGAAATTGAACTCGAAATTGAGGACACCTCCTATTGAAGAAACTGTTCATGTGACAGCACACCCACCTCACGTTCATTTTCCTGTGCCTTGGTGTGAATATCTCTGATCAATGCTATAAATTTATGCATTCTATTCTCTCTGGTTTCTTGGATGATGGTGTGCTGCTGCATCATCGTCTTTGCTGCAATAAACCAGTTTTGATGGTGATGTTTTCAATTTCAAAGATTGCGGCCTCATTCTGTGTTTCTTACGGTTACGTTATAGCTAGATTGGCTAGATGCAATTGTTGTAGTTATTTAAAATTAAAACTTGCAATTGTTTAATTTAGATCATATAAATTTTATATCACAAAATAGAATAACAAAAACTTAAAACAAAGTTATTTTTATAGACAATAACCTAAATAGAAGCTATAGCACAAACCCAAACTCAAAATGAATTAACCAAAAATATTCTTTTATAAACAAAAAATATGTTTTTATAAAAAAAAAACTATTTTATAATAAATCAAAACCTCAACCAAAGAAAAAATTAGAATCTGGAGCTCGTGGCCTAAGTAGAACACGTGAGGTTTAAGCACAAATTCCACTTTGTATAAATCCTCACGTCTCTAAAAGTATTGGCGCTTTAGAGACAATTTTTTTATGTCTTTAATTTATTATTATATAAACTATTAGGCGTTTCTTAGTGTGTTTTTAATAAAAAAAAACATGACTGGATCGCAAAGTTGTCAAAAACATATTTTTAACATGACACGAAAAATATAATATAAACTTAAATTGTAAAATCGTAAGAAATTTTTTTAACAATATTTGTACTGATTTTTTTTTGAATTCTTATCAATATCTATATCATGTTGTTATCCCACATTAAATCTATTACTAGAGGAATTGTTTTTAGATTCCATGTGTTCAATAATTCAATAATCAATTTGAATCAGGCTTGTAATCAATTCAAACATGATTATTAGAACCAAATTGTGATTAATACAAAAACAACTTAGATATTCTATAAACATGTTTTATTTTGGAAACATCATCAATAAATAGTCAATAAAATTATGACTATAACAAATTGCAAATCAGCACACTGTAATTATTATATTATTTCAAAAATATTTAAAATTATTTTTGAAACGCTAAAACAAATAAGGTTCAAAAAAATATTAAATGATATAAATGTTGGTTTAGAATTCAATACATGTACAAGAGTTTATATGTGAGTTTCAATCTTTTTTAAAATTTTGATTTTTTTTATTTTAAATTCAATATTTTAATATTGAATTTTAAAAATAAAAAAATATTTTTAATATTTTTTAAAAATTATTTTAAAAAATAATTAGTATTACACTTGCATCCAAAGTTAAAGTTGGGCTACTTATCACTGAATTGAAAGAAGCATCAGTGTCACTGTTATGGGCTTTGGCTTTTGGTATTGTCATGTCAAAGTGTTCATTTTTATGTCAAAAACTAATCTTGAATGTGACTTTCTCGCAGCAGAAAATGGGTCCTCTGTATGATTCTTAATTTTCCTTTGACAAAACTAACTACTGACATAGATCCAGTGGTATGTGCTTGGAGTTGCTTCGCATGGCTAACAATGTTTTGCCTGAACGGTCGCTTGGAAGGATAAATTGGGTGGTTAGCATCAAATAAACGGTGAAATGACATATAAACAAGAAATTTTACGAATACTGCAGTATATGATGCTTTTTGTGTTAAAATCGTAAAAATGACTGTCAATTCGTGATTTCATCTAATTTTATTGATTTTACTTGATTTTAACTTAATTTTATCTATTTTCGAGTTTTTAAAGTGATTTTACACGTTAAGCATGTATTGACTCGCAAAATTGTATAATTTTACGAGTCAACTTGTGATTTTAACAATCTTAATAAACTATATTAGATCCAATCAAATAGTTTTATTTACTTATATGATAGAAAAAATAACAACAATAAATATACAATATTTTAAAAGAAAAAATGATATCAATGACTAGAAGAAAACAGAATGTTTATCAGAAGGGAAAAAAACTATAAAGCCAAATTTTAAGATAATCCAATGTTAAAGGATGAAATTTAAAAAAAAATAAAAAATGACAAATTAAAGCGCCTCGAGTCAACCCCAGCTAGCAGGACAAACTCGCAATCCAAATCATAAGACCGGGCCAACCTCAAAGAAAGAAATTTGAAAAAAAAAATGATAACCACTTCCCTAAAATCCAAATATAGAAGGATGAGATAAAAAAAATTAGTCAATAAAAAGAAGCACAAAAAAAACCCCTGCAAAAAAATCGAGTAAGGCTATCAAATCTCGTAAGTCTAATCATATGAACATGATAGCCGAATAGAATGCAAATAAAATAAAATAACGAAGCTTAATTTAAAAAAGAACCTAATTTTGAAGGGTGAAACCTAAGAAACATATACAACAAAGTGACCCCAAAAAAATAACCACCCAATAAAATAACCGAGTTAATCGACGAAACCTGTTGTTCAAGTCATAGGATTGACATAACCTGATTGAAAGAAAGCGAAAGAAATCACAAAGCCCATTTTGCAAAATAAACAATGTTGAAGGGTGAAATGAAAAAAAAATAATGTTAACTTGTATTAACTTTTTAAACCCATGACCCGAGTCTCTAAACTGGAAGCATCCCATCTGAAAAAACAAAGAAACCTAATTCCCATCAAATAAACTGTCGAAGGATGAATAAAAAAACTCAATTATATAAAAGGATAAAAAAGATATAAATTAAGACTATGAAAACCAAACTTGAAAAATGAGAGTTCATCTTAAAATTTTGAATTGAAGGAGGAAATTTAAAAAAAAATCAATTTAATAAATGGATCCAAAATACAAAGTCAAAATTAAAAGAATGAGAACTAGATTTGAAAAAAAAATAACTAATCACAATTACGGATTCAAGTATGAAATTGATAACAAATTTGATAAAAGGACCTAGAACAAAAATTAAAAGAAAAAAATAAGGATCAAATTTTGAATGACAAGCTTGAATTTTAAAGAGAGGAGAGAGAAAGGAGAAAAAGAAAAAGTAAAAGACTATCGGCAAAACACCATCATATAGACAAAATCTATAGTTTAGAGGCTGGGAGATGCTGAACGTGCTGCTAGAAAACCGTGAGCACCTCCCACCTGCACGTGCCAACCAACTTAGTATTTTAGTTACATTTATATTTTTAAAATACCAAATCACCCCTTAGTCAACTTGATAATAATTAAAAAATTAGAATGAAAATATAAAAAAAAGTCCCTGGACGCTTGTTAAATAAGTTTTGCTTTAAGACTAATATTTTAGTTATTTTATTGTGTTTTTAAAATGTGAAAAAATCTACTTGTCCTTGATCAATTTGATAATGTCTAATGTACCTTATAAAAAGTTAATATTATCAACAATAACTATTTTCGTTGATTTTTCTTTTTATTAATGTAAATTAGTCATTACATTGTTACAATGAAAAGTGAATCATCTCACTTAATAATGTTTTCCCTCTCTAAATAGCTTTTATTAATATGTCAACTTCGCGATGACTAGTTTTCAATTGAGTGGATGAAGCTGCCTGCTGACTGTTTAAGGAGAATAACAAAATTTTGTGTTGCTGAGTTAGCGACGGTCTTCAATTATATTTGCTTTGGATGTTTCGGTTAATTTCTATTCTTGCATTGTTGAGTTGGAACTCTTTAAGTATGTTTTCATTACATATTCACTGGTTTTTTCTTTCTCGTCCACATTTAAACTACATAAATTGGATTTCAAAGTTTTTTTTTTTTTTTTAAGAGAAAAAAACCATTAATTTGTTCTATCAATTTTGGATATTTCTTTTTCCATGAATGAATTTATGTTTAGAATGGAGGGAGTTGAGATATTCCTTTAAGCTTTTAAATTAATACAGAGGTAGATTCTTCATGACCAGATAAACGGGTATCAGTTAGGAGATCAAAGCTCTGCCATGACCCTAGAAATACATTTGGTTTAAGCTGGCAGGAAGAACAAAGCGGTCCTGTTCTTGTGAAAAAGGAAATGCTTCCCTGCCTTTCTGTTAGCTGTTCCCCTGTTACCTGAGGAAATCATTATCTTTGATGATAACATCCTTGATTTAAATGGATCTTATTAAGTATTTTACAAATAATGCAAAAGATTTTCGTTATCCCTGCAAATCACAAGTACTGTTTCTGCAGTTGCTTATTGCAAAGTATCATGGAGGGTTTATGTATGCAGGGCACATTTGGTTTCCTGGAAATAATTCGTTTTTGGGCAGCCTTGATTGGTTATGACTCAGGAGTGTCTGCTAATGATTTCCTGAGGGCTTCACCATCAGAGAGACCTGTCTGATTGATCTTAGGCTGCTTGTTGAGTAATTTTTCTGGTAAAAACATTGAACCTGTGGCACTAACATCACTTGATTGTTTGAACGGTGACTGAAATGCATTGAAGTAATTGAAACATTTAGCAATATTTGATGTGTGATTGGAATCACTCGAGGAGAACTGAACGAGTAATATAATGTTCCTCGAACAACTTGAATTTGGTTTTAAGATTTGCTTGCGGTTGATGGTTCTGCTAATATAGGGCAATGCAAATATATGAACTTCAGCGTGTTCATGCACTTCCCCGGGCCAGCATGGTTTGTAACCAAGAATTTGAACGTTTTACCAGCTGTTCTTTCTGGTTTATTTCTCCCTTAGATTGACTAAGACTCCAACTTCAATTTTTGATGCCCTGTCTCACTGGCTGCAACATTTTAGTCTTGGAACTAGATGACCAAAGCAGACTGTTGCATCTATGTACACTGCAATGGTAAAAGATGGAAACTTGAGGTGGCTTGCCTGCAACAAGGCAGACAGTTGCATCTACACTGTGTTTTGCCTGCTCCTAAGATTGACCAAACTCCACCTTAGTTTTTCGTTGGAAAAAAAGGACATTGTAAGATCTTTGATGTATACTCCTATAGGCTTATCCTGAATGATTATATTTTTGCAGTTATGTATAGGTGAATAATTGTGAATCTAAACGAAAGATCAGATATCAAGTGCATGGATTAAGGTTAATCGCTTGGTAACACGTTGAAACGTCACATTGAGATGTACAGTGCATTTAGATTAAGAGTAAGGGAACATCAAGAACAGTAAAATCACAGAGAAGGAGCTCTCTCAGCAGAACCAGCAATGACAGTGAGCAAGTTGTTGCCAAAAGGATCGCTGAGATGTTTTGCGAGGTTCTCCACGGGACCTTCTGCAGTAACATAAGCTTGGAAGTAGAAACCCAGCATGGCAAACATTGCAAGTCTACCATTCTTAATCTCCTTCACCTTCAGGAGTGCAGCTTGATCAGGATCCTTTGCCAAGCCCAGTGGGTCAAAAGGACCACCCGGGTGAAGCTTGTCATCGAAACCCTACCAAGCTTGCCAAAAGGATAACTGTGTTATTAATTGCCACCATTTTAGAAAACAAGGTAACCCTACCAGTACTTAATATTCAATCGTAAATCTCTACCAGCATATTTGAGAGCCTTCAGGCCATGCACCATACGGTTCAAATAGATTTGAAACATCCAGATTTCAAAATCTTCTCAAATTACACATAATTGGTTGTTAATGACCTTGTTTAGCAAATAGAGGGGGCAATTGGGACACGCTAACCTTGTAGCTAAGAATTGTGCAACTAATTATCCTATAAATGATTCATAGTTCCTAGTATTGTTGGAGTGCAGGAGCATGAAATGAGCTATTCTTAGATTGGGATGGTAAACAAAATAGTGTCCAAGCACAGTACCAAGCCATTAGTGATTCTGAAGTATTCAGCACCGCCAACAAGGATAACCTCAGCAATGACAGCAAAGGCGAGGTTGATGGGGATGTTCTCGCCAAAGTAGTTCAATGTTTTTTGTTTGGATGTATTTTTATAATGTAGATAAAGTCTTGGAATAAATACATTATTTCATTACTAAAATCAATAATTTTTTTTTTAATTTATTGAATATATTTTATTGTTGTATTGGCATAATAATTGAATAATTTATTGAATTGTAATTGTTAATGTTGAATTTACCTTAGAATTAGTAATTGAATATGTTGGAATAATTAGTAATTTTACTCTATTATTGCATGATTTGTGTTTAATTATTTTCATTGATTTTAATTGTTAGTCTAGAGTTTTTTTTAAAAAAAATTTAATATATTTTATTATTTGTATTTACATAATGATTGAATAATTTGCTGAATTGTAATTGTTAATGTTGAATTTACCCTGTAATTAGTATGGATGTTATTTGTATAGAAGTTATATTATATACAATATTAATATAGATTGGGTCAATTGGTTGTGGCTATTGTCAATATTTGCAGATTTGTGGATTTGGGTAATGTCCACTATAGGGGAGGTCCTGCTGTCAATTTTTTTTTTTAACATTCAAATTTAATTATATAATTATTCGTATAAAATTGTGTAGATGCGTAAAACAAAATCCACAACTCGTCGCTCACGCATGATCGCAGCTAGTTCTTCTAGCAGTGAGGATGATATATCGTTAGGTGCCTCTCAAGAAGAGGCACCTATGCCACTTGCACTGTCAACCAATGCTGCTTCTTCCGGTGTTGGTTCATAGCGTAGAGGTGACGTGCCTTCGCAGCAGAATCAATTCACCCGCAAGTATGAGGCATGGTGGAAGGACGACCTTTCAATATAAGTTTGTTAAGGTTTTAGTATTTTTTTAAAAAAAAATTATAACATAATTTATGAACAACGAATCACTATTTCATTAATTTAATTTATTTTCAGGTTCAAAAACATTAAGGTCGCTAGAGTAATATCATTGGCGTTTAAATCGTCGATGTAGATTCCATTATTTCAATAGAGTCAGATATCCAGACATCCTGAATGGAAACATCAAATCAATGCATGGTTTGACAAATTTGAGGTTGATGTTAATTTATAATTTCCAGCTTATTTCTAATAAATTATTAATACAATTGTAAATAAATTATTATTTTTATTTAAAATTAATTATCTATACACTGGACAAATTCGACTAGGACAATGTGCATGACATTGTTGTGAGGAGGGTGTGAGAAAATCACGCGGCAATGAGATAACATTGAAAACAATACAACATTTTTTTAGAAAAAAATTTATGTTTCAAAATTTAATTTCTCTCTATGGAAGTAGGTTGTGTGATTTTTGGTATGAAGTATAAAAAAAGGCGAGAGCTAATGATCTCCCTTTTACTTGTAGAACTACGTCCTGGATCTGTCGATTATGTTATGGTTGAAGTCCTACTCATAGCAACCTGGTGGAATTGGGAGAAGCTATAGGTATTATTGCGGGTCAATCCATTGGAGAGCCAGGTAATCAACTAACATTAAGAATGTTTCATACCGGCAGAACATGTACGAGCCCCCTCTTATGAAAAAATAAAATTTAATAAGGGTTTGGTTCATCCAGCACGTACACATCATGGGCATCATGCCTTTCTCTGTTCATGGACTTATATGTAACTATTGAGAGTCAAAGGTTGAAATGATGTGGCGGTTTGGAGGGATTTCAAATTGATATACATCCCGACAGATACATGGCTTTGCTATCTTGAGCACATGACGCCTGAAAGGTTCACACGACGCTCACAGTCCACTGCTAGCAATTGGAATCGGCCAATTCATGGCTCGATGACAATTCACACCGGCGGCTCCGTTCCGTTTGCTGCACATGCGAAACGAATGGTAATATTAATTTAAATGAAATATATTGTTAAATTAATTTATTGTTAATTATTTTTTTTTCATTATAGGCTACGTTTCTTGGACGTGAGCCTAACTGGATGGAGTTGTTTGTTAAGACACACGTGCGGAGTCAAGACCACTGAAAGGGGGCGCAGTAGTTCGTTGACAACTGTGCGCAACACTTTATGGTATGTTTGTTCAACCATTTTATTTTTTAAGTTATTATTTTTATTGAATTGAATATGATGATTACTTTTTTTATTTTCAAGAGACCTATAATAGCCGGTTGAGGGAAAGATATGGGGATGATCCTTCGACCCATCCATAATTCGATTTGGATTTGTGGATGGAGGTTGGATCGTTCGATGGACCTGATAAAAATTAGGTTTACGGGATCTCTAACATTACGACCGAGAACTTGTAGGAGGCCCGTAGTGTCTCAATCATTGAGAGCTCCCAATCAATATTGAGCAACCAATCTAAGGAGTTTGTGGCCTTGAAGTAACACACGGCTCATCTCATTAAGAAATATGAGGAACTCTTAGCGAATTATGAACAACTTCACCTAATGGCCATGAACATGACATCATAGAGTGGTGATCCATCTGCGCCTCCTCCTTTTTGGTCGTATATCAACCAGCCTCCTCCTCCTCCTCCTCCTCCTCCTCCAGCTCCACCATTATGTTAATTTGTAATGAATATTATTTAATTTTAATAGTTAATTTAATATTTTTTTGAAACACATCACTACAAGATTTCACAGTTTTACCGACGGAAATATTCCGTCGGTGTATGATAGCACGTTCGTCGGTAAATTATTTACCGACTATATTACCGACGGAATATTCCCGTCGGAATACCTTTTGTCGGTGATTCCACATTCCGTCGCTATATCGGTCGGTAATACAAAAAAAACATTTACCGACGGTTTTACCGACAGACCGTGCGCGCCAAAAAAAAAAGTTTCCCGCTTGGAATATACAAACGGAATATTCCGTCGGTGTTATGTAAATACCAACGGACTACCTCCGTCGGTAAAAGTGTCGGTGATATTTCATACCGACTGAATATTTCCGTATGTAAATTCGTCGGTATTTTTATACCGATGGAGTATTTCCGTCGGTGAATATGTCGGTGATGGAATGGAATACCGCAGACACTGTCCAATGCCGACGGATTTATTCCGTCGGTAAATCCCTGTGTAATTTTTATTTTTTTAATTATTTAGAAAAAATAAAATAAATTAATGGTAATACAAACCAATTATGCAAATAAAATTTATATTAAGCAACAAAAACTCAAAGTTAAATAATATTCATTACAAAATGAATGTGTTTAAAAAAAAACAATTAATATAAAGGTGGAGGAGGAGGGGGAGGGTGGGGGTTAGGCGGCCAAAAAGGATTAGGCGCACATGTTCCACCTTGTGTCATGTTCATGACCATTTGACGAAGCTCTTCATAGGCCGCTCTTTGTTGTTCAGACTCTGCTCTGTGTTGTTTGTTCGCCAATCTGTGTTGTTCGTTCGCCAATCTTTGCTCTTCTTTGAGTTGTGTGTACGCCTCTGATAGGTGGTCGCACCTTTGCTGCAAGGCCACAAACTCCTTAGATTGGGAGCTCGATACAGATTGGGAGCTCCCAATGGTTGAAGCAGTACCGGTCGACCGCAAGTTAGCGGCGGTAGTGTTGGAGTGCCCGTAAACCTGATTTTTATCGGGTCCACCTGACGATCCAGCCTCCATCCACAAATCCAGATCGAATTCCGGATAGGTCGAAGGATCGTCCCTGTATCTCTCCCTCAACCGATTATTATAGGTCTCCTGAAAAAAAAATCATATTCAATTCAATAAACATGATAATAACTTATAAAATAAAATGGTTGAACAAACATACCACAAACTGTTGAGCACGGTTGTCAACGAACTGTTGCGTCCCCTTTTGGCGGTCATGACTCCGCACGTGCGTCTCCACAAACAACTCCATAGGGCTCGGCTCACGTCCAAGAGACGTAGCCTATAATGAAAAAAATGTATTAACAACAAATTAATTTAAAGATATATTAATTCAACAATTGATTAAATAATTATAGCAATACAACAATAAAATATATTCAATAAAATAAAAAAGAATTATAGCCTAACAATTAAAATCAATGGAAACAATTAAACACAAATCATGCAATAATATAAACAAAATTACTAATTATTCCAACATATCCAATTACTAATTCTAAGGTAAATTCAACATTAACAATTATAATTCAACAAATTATTCAATAATTTTGTCAATACAACAATAAAATATATTCAATAATTTTAAAAAATATATAAACTAACAATTAAAAACATATGCAATTACTAATTATTCCAACAAACGTAATTATTAATTCTAAGGTAAATTCAACATTAACAATATTAATTCAATAAATTAATCAATAATTATATAGGCAATACAACAATAAATTATATTCAATAAATTAAAAAAATATATAGACTAACAATTAAATTAACAAATATTCAACAAATTCAAAAAATTCAAAAAAATTCAAATATTCAACTTTAACTAATTCTAAGTTAAATTAACTAATAACAATTCTAACAACACAACAACAAAAAATATTAAAAAAAATTCAAAAAAAAACCTACATCAAGAAAAGGAACGAAATATACATACCTTAATAATGTGTCAAATTAAAAATTTTATCTACATTGCAACAAAAAACACCAAAACAACTAAAATAAAAACAACTAAAAATAAATTAAAATAAAATAAATTAGAAAAAAAACACATACCTTTTAATATGATGAAGATTTACAACACCAAATCTTGCTAGAGATTCAAGGTGAAAGTCTTGAAGGATTGAGGCCAAAAAAATGAAAATTCTGAGGTTAAAAACCGTTGAATTGTCATCATCTTCATCGCAATCTTCAATATGGATATCATCTTCTTCATCAACATTTGCTTCTCCGCTAGAGCTGAGAACAACATTCAACTCCTCTCCGTCAATATCAACAAGACTATCATCGAGAACTCGAAAATTTTAACTTTCTTTTAATTCAATCGAAGAGCAACTCGATATGGTTCAACCAACTCACGAACTTGAAAGACTTCATCTCGCACACTTGTGTCTTCGTTCTCATCCTGAACAACCTCGACACGACCCCGTGGTTTCGTTTTTAAAACGGAAAACCAATCAACTCTTGAACGATCCTTTCTAAATGAAGGGTGTAATAAACTTGTTGACATTGCTTTGCGAAAACAAAGACATTGTTTATGTTGCGGAGTCTAGCTTTTGAGTTGATTTCGACCAGACCATGGTGCGGATCAACTCTAATTCCTCTGTCCTTCGTGTCATACCAATAGCATTTGAATAAAAACACTGTATTCTTCTCGCTATGATATTGTAGTTAGACAACCTCTTCTAATCTACCATAGTAGTCAACTTCTAACTGGCTACTTGTGGATCCCTTAACACAAACACCGCAGTTGTATGTCTTTCTTCCTTGCCCGTACTCTTCAATATGGAAAACATATCCATTGACAAAATACCCATTGTAGCACCTAACTTTTCTTTCAGGGCCGAGGCTTAGTGAAGATAATGACTTGGGCGAACTCCTTCTCATTTGATAAACCTTGTAAATATATGTAATTAAATGTACATCAATACACGGTAAATAAACGAGAATCTTGTAATGACATGCATACGTTAGAATGAGTTTGTGATAGTGCTTACATGTGTTCTGAACCATGTGGCAAATTGTTCATCTTGTAATTGAAAGATCTGGGATTCGGTCAGCTGCGAGTTATTGGAGAGCAAATATTGTCGATGTTGCCTGCAAGTGATAATGAGTGTATGATATTACAATATATAATTAACAGTATATTACTGACAAAGTTTAATTAGTATTACACATATATATACTTACTGAATAAATGGTCTCAGCTCATCACAGTTAAATAGAACATAGTTGTGTGCTTGTTTGAATTCTATTTCCGACAAATATCTTCCTCTTACGGCATTTTTAGGTGTGGGTCGTCTAGTATTGGAGAATATTGACAAGTTCCCACTGGAAGGCACTTCACCGCCATCGTCATGCCGTGGAACGCGATTGATTCTTGTTCTCAGATGAGGTTCGAAATAGTTCGAGATAAATGTTGATATCTCTTCAACAATATAGGCCTCAGATATCGAAGCCTCAACATGCGCCTTGTTCTTAACCTTTTTTTTTAGATTAAACAAGTACCTGCATTGAAGTACAATTCAAGTATTTTCAAATAAGAAAAACATAGAAAATACTTTAAGATATGAATTCCATTGCAACTATAATATCTCACCGTTCGAATGGGTACATCCATCTATACTGGACCGGTCCTCCAGCTTTTGCCTCGAACGGTAGATGTATAGGGAGATGCTCCATTGAGTCAAAAAATGAAGGAGGGAATATCATCTCAAGTTTGCATAGTGTCTCAATGATATTCGTTTGAAGCATCTCAATGTGCTCAACATTCATCTTGCTGGAGCATATATCTCTGAAGAAATGACTGATCTCCATTAGTGCATCCCATATTCCCTTTGGCAACAAATCACGAAAAGCTAATGGGATGAGTGTTTGCATAAACACGTGGCAGTCATGGCTCTTCATTCCATACAATCTACAGTCCTCTATGTTAACAAGCCTTGATATGTTCGATGCATGTCCATCCGGGAAACACAGACTCTTAAGCCATTTATAGACTAGCAGTTGTGCGTTTTTCTCTAACACGAAGCTTGCCCTTGGTTTTGCAACCCGTGACTCGTCATAAACCAACTCCATATTTTTACGGTTACAGTATAAAGCTATATCCAATCTAGCCTTCATGTTGTCCTTTGTCTTCCCCTTCACATCCATGACGGTGTTGAAAATATTCTCAAACACGTTCTTTTCGATGTGCATGACGTCAAGGTTATGGTGGAGAAGATTAGTCTTCCAATACGGAAGCTCCCAAAAGATACTTCGCTTTACCCAATTATGGGTCAAACCAAAACCAGGAAACTTTTGCTTACCTGATTGAAGGTCAAACACAATGTCACCGTACTCTGATACAACATGATGCAATTCTTCACCAGAAAGACGCGGGGATGCAACATCTTTTTCAACTCTACCAACAAAGAAATCTTTTCTGTTCTTTCTGAACCTGTGATTAAGTGGCAAGAAGCGATGGTGACAGTCAAAAAAAGAAGCTTTACCTCCGTTTGCTAGCATGAATGCCTTGTTGTTTTCCATGCAGTATGGACATGCGAGTTTCCCATGCGTGCTCCAACCAGAAAGCATTCCATAAGCTAGAAAATCACTGATAGTCAACATCAAAGCCGCCCTCATAAGGAAATTTTGTTTCCTCGATATATCATAAGTCAGAGATCCGGAGGACCACAACTGCGCCAACTCATCTATCAACGGTCGAAGACAAACATCTATATTCCGCCCCGGGCTGCTTGGACCGGGTATGACAGTAGATAGAAACATGAACTCCGGCCTCATACACATTCCCGGTGGCAAGTTATAAACTGTGAGAATGACCGACCAACAAGAATAGGGAGCAGCAAATGACCCAAATGGGTTGAACCCATCTGTACACAACCCAAGTCGAACATTCCTTGATTCAGTAGAAAAGTCAGGATGAACACTATTAAAGCTTTTCCACGCTTCGCCGTCAGAAGGATGCATCATCACACCATCAACGGCATCGTGTGTTTGGTGCCATGTCATGTGCTCAGCAGTCCTTGGTGACATAAATAACCTCTGCAGTCTAGGTGTGATCGGGAAAAATCTAAGTTTTTTATATGCCACTAAAGTCTTCCCCCTGCCAGTTCTGGGTTTGTAACGGGAATGCCCGCATGTCATGCACTCGGTCATCTCAGCATTTTCAAGGTAGTATAACATGCAGAAGTTAGGGCACATGTCAATTTTCTGGTATCCTAAACCGAGGGGTTTCATCATGGATTTCACAGCATAGAAGTTCTCTTTGAGCCTGTTCCCTTCAGGTAAAATGCTTCTTGCCCAATCAATAATTTTGTCATACCCGACCTCACTCAACCCGTGATCTGACTTGATGGTGAACACTTGTGCCACAGCCGATAATTTATTGTGGTTTGTGCAGCCATCCCATAATGGTTCGTCAGAATCTTTCAACAAATCAAAAAACCTAGCTACCTCTTCATTAGGTTCTTCTTCTACGATTGGACATTGATTGACATTATCTTGATTCATTCTCATTGCATCCATAACCATGTTTCTGTAAGGATTAGTGTTGTCATTTGCCGCTTCATGCACGTTGCTAGCACTAGAAGTTGACCCAACCACCGTTTCTCCCATTCTCCTATTACTAACAAATACCTCTCCATGTGCATACCAACACTCGTAATCCTCCACAAACCCTTTGTGTAGAAGATGCATCATTACAACATCTGGATGCAGATACTTTTTATTTTGACACTTCCTGCATGGACACCTAATACCGCCTCCAGAAAAATTTCTGGGAATAGATGTTGTGAAATTAATAAAACCCTGAACCCCTTTACAATAATCCATCGTCCGCAATCCTTGGGGTGAATCTAGATACATCCATGAACGATCATCCATGACTTCTATCGAACCTCTATAAAAAGGACCCATTAAGCAAGCTCTTAATTATTTCAAAACATAACATGTAATTCGGTAACAATAAAATCTTACAAAATCTTACAAACGATAACAAGTATAAAATTATACATTCATATACTACAAGTTTGTTTGAGAAATAACAATAAAACATGTACATCTACTAAAACAAATACATATACTAAAAAAACAATAAAATTGACATTTAAATGTTAAAATTTAAAAAGATAGAATTACTTACAAAAAATGATAAAATCCGTCGGTAAATCAGAACACGGATGCTGTGACCACAAAACTTCAAGAAATACAACTTGTTGTGCTGAGATGAGGAAGATTTTTGTTTTGGGGCGAGGGGGGCTAGTTATTTTACAGATGGAGAGGGTTAGGATTAGGAAGAAGAAGGGGAAATGGGGGAGGAGAGTGTCGGCAGAGTGGCCATATACTCACTTTTGCCGACGGACTTACCGACGGTTTTGATTCCGTCGGTGAATCCGTCGGCGAAACCGCCGATAATTCTGACAGGCAATCGACACGTCACCGCACGGACCTGCTATCCAAATCCCTCGGTGATTCCGTCGGTATTTTTAACGGTGCACCGGTCTCATCACCGGTACGGATCTGGCATTTCAAATCCGTCGGTGATTCCGTCGGTATTTTTGACGGTGAACAGGTCCCATCACACGTACGGGCCCCAGGTTTTAATTCCGTCGGTGATTTTGTCGGAAACATCACCCGCCAAAACCTCTGCGCCACCTACCCGCCCTTTTTTCATTAATTCTGAATTTTCTGTCGGTAATTGGGTCGGTAATTACCGACCGAATTACCGACGAATATTGTCCGTCGGGGATTTCGGCCGAAAAATTCCGTCGGTATGTCCGTTGGTATTTAGCGAATTTCTGGTGGTGCATTCAGTTTGTAATGAATATTATTTAACTTTATTTTTTAATTTTTAATAAAAATGTTATTTGCATAATTGGTTTTTTTAATATTAATTTATATAATTTTATATTATGTATTCTAAATAATGTTTTTAAAAAATATTTAAAAAACCCTCACCGAGGGTTTTACCGATGGAATGCATCCGTCGGCATTTGATAGAGAGCAGGGAAATGTCAAGCTTAGTGACAAATTTACCGACGAAATCAATCCGGTGATATTTCACAGTAGCTTGGTGCAAATGTTACAATCACCGATGAGTTTATTGACGAAAATAGTTTGTCGGTATTGCAAACACTCACCGAAGGAATAAATCCTTCGGTATATTTCAAGCCGGAATCTTTCTTTTTTTCATGCAATTTCCGTTTGTAAAACCATCGGCAATATTTTTTTTTTTACCAACCACGTTAGTGATGGAATGAGGTATTGCCGACGAAAGGAAAGCCAACGAATGGTTTCTGTCAGTGATGTTGTTGGTAATAAAATTACTGACGAACTATGAATCACATACCGACGGAATATTTCCGTCGGTAAAATTGTGAAATCTTGTAGTGTTTTGCTTGCGATGACCTCTAGAAACATCGAAAATGTTTATTTATTTTATTATTCTACAATGTGTGAAGTTTTTTATTCGTACTATCTAACCAAACAACTTCCAAGTGCATAATATAATATTTCTCATTGTTTTTTTTTATTCATATATTTATTATTTTTATTTCCGTGGTTAATTTACCATCAGGCTATCCAAGTTCTTTTGGGATTTAAAAAGGGAGGCCTTCCTTTCCTTGCATATTTTCCGTTTACAACTAGTAATACAAAACAATTCATCAGTAATTTGTCAAACCCAAGCGTCATGGGTTTAGCAACCAAGCCAGACCCAAATGCCATGGGTCTGGAACAATGCGAGACCTAAGTGACTTAGGTCTACATATCATGTCAAGCCTAAGCGCCCATGCTAGACCCAAATGTCATGGGTTTAACAATCAAGCCAGACCTAAGTTCCATGGGTCTGGAACCACGCCTTACCCAAGTGATTTAGGTCTGGGAAGCACACCAAATCCATGTTATATGAACTTGATAAAAATTACAATGGTCAAGCTTTGATTTTTATTTGGATTCCACTCTTGTTGTTTTGGTTGTGTATTAACTCCTCTACATCTTAAAACCTTTCTATCTATGGTACTATTTATAGTTTGTGTTAATTTCTATTTGCATTATTAATTAGATGTTAAAGTTTATGTTATTTTACATATTTAGCATAAACATGAACCAAGTTCAGCGCAATGAAAGAAAAAAAAAGTGGTGGTGGAGGCAGACATGTATCTTGACTTATCTATAGTGTGACTATAAATTCAATTTAGAAAAAAAAAGACAAAAATAGTAAAAATTGACTAGTCAATACTTATAGTTGACCAACAACCAAGCCTCGTATTTTCTAATTAAACATCGGCTATGACTTGCCATTTGAAACTTGTGCACATAATAGTAAATTTCAATGGTATACCAAATATTGTCCCAAAATTTTATAGGAGGTATAAGAGATATTATAAAAGTGTTATAGGTGTATCTCACTATTGGGTCTACTTCCTCCAAGACAACTTTCTTTGTGTTTGAAGAATACACAAGTTAAAACACTTGACTTGGACGCGATTGAATACATGCTAATATGTGTGTCATCATCCTTACATCAAGCTTTGATGTTTTGTTACTAGATGGATTAATTAAAATAATTAAAGCAAATGATAAGCCATTCATTATCAATTTAGAGATGATACATGCATGATTGTATAGCGATGACAATGCCCTGGGCATAAATAATATAGGTCATCTATTCGATTTTTTAGTAAATGAGAAGACACTTTGTAGGGGACAACAAACAATAGACTTTACGAGACCAAATAACTTACAATTAGAATGTAATGATAAAAAGAAAAAAAAAACATGAAAATAACAAAGTTATTATGATTTAATTGCATATTTCGGAGATTTTTAATGATGTTTTTACAAATATTAAGAACTAGAATAAAATTTATTTAATAAAATCATATCAAGATTATAAATTGATTTTGCTCACCTATAAACATAGAAAATATTTATTCAATTTATTATTCTACAATGTGTGAAGTTTTTTATTCGTACTATCTAAACAAACAATTCCCAAGTCCACAATATCATATTTCTCATTGTTTTTTTTTTTATCATATATTTATTATTGTGATTTCCGTGGTTAATTTACCATCAGTCTGTCCAAGTTTTTTTGGGATTTAAAAGGGAGGCCTTCCTTTCCTTGCATATTTTCCGTTTACAACTAGTAATACAAAACAATTCATCAGTAATTTGTTGCACCGACCTGACCCTCTTTCTCTTATAAATTACTAGTAGCAGTATAGCAGCATGGATTATTCTTCTTCTGCTCTCAGATTGGCTTTCTCCCGCGCGCTGCTATCTTCTGTTTCTTTCCAGAATCGATCATGTCTCTTGCTAATATTGCTGTAGGGTTTCGATTTAACCCTACAGAGGCTGAACTTGCTTGCCATTATCTTTACAACAAAGTCATGGGTCTTCCTCTATCTTGCCCTTACATTGTTCACGATTATGATCTATATGGTCATGAGGAGCCTTGGCAAATATGGGAAAATTTTGGAGAGTACAATAATACTACTAGTGATGACGAGGATGATGATGAGGTCGAGGCTGGTCCGTCTCCTCAGAATGATCTTTTCTTTTTCACAAATTTGAGAAAGATAAACCCTGGCCTGAAATCCTCCAAATTTGATCGTGGTGTTGGGTCCGATGGGGGCCGTTGGCATGGCGACGATGTTCATTCATTCCATTCCAAAGGAATTACCTGGAATCGAAGGAGATATTGTTACAAGAATCCCAATATAGGCACTCCTGATGCTTCCTGGATTATGTTGGAGTATTCCCTCGATGATTCTCTTATGCAGAATGTTCCTCATTATACTGTGCTCTGTCGAATTCGGAAAAAGAAAGTATTGCAGTAGAAAGAGGAAATCAAGCCAATCTAGCTCTCAGCCTGAGCCTAAACGCCAGTCGAAGAAATTGAACTCGAAATTGAGGACACCTCCGATTGAAGAAACTGTTCATGTGACAGCACACCCACCTCACGTTCATGTTCCTGTGCCTTGGTGTGAATATCTCTGATCAATGCTATAAATTGATATGGTTCTCAGTTCTTGAAAAAAATGTTATTCATTCTATTCTCTCTGGTTTCTTGGATGATGGTGTGCTGCTGCTTCATCTTCCTTGCTGCAATAAACCAGTTTTGATGGTGATGTTTCAATTTCAAAGATTGCGGCCCCATTCTGTGTTTCTTAGAGTTACGTTATAGCTAGATTGGCTAGATGCAATTGTTGTAGTTATTGAAAATTAAAACTTGCAAGAGTAATTTTTCTTTCATGATTAGAGTTTCTTAAAGTTGCAAGAGCGCGGACATGTATCTAACGATTGGAATCAACATGACATAGTTTAATTTAAATTCTACATGTATATATTGAAATTTAGCAGTGTTTAGCAAAAATATTTGTTGTTTTTTTTCTTAATAATTTCAGAAGTTCATCATGAATTATTAACTAGATGTTTTAAGACCATTCAACATATTTGCATGAGTATTTTGTTCCTTAACAAAACCACTACCTTGGTTGGCTCACGAAAATTATGCAAATCCTAGATGCCAGACCCAAGCTACCTAGGTCTGGCAACAACATTAGACCCAAGGCATTTGGGTTTGACAAACACACCAAGCCCAAAAGCCCATGTTAGACCCAAGCATCATGGGTTTGGCAACCAAGCCAGACCCAAATGCCATGGGTCTTGAACAACGCTAGATCCAAGTAACTTAGGTCTGTGAACCATGCTAAGCCCAAGCGCCCATGCTAGACCTAAATGTCATGAGTTTAGCAATCAAGCCAAACCTAAGTTCCATGGGGCTGGAACCACGCCTTACCCAAGCGACTTAGGTCTGGGAACCACGCCAAACTCATGTTATATGAACTTGATAAAAATTACAGTGTACAAGCTTTGATTTTTATTTGGATTTCACTCTCGTTGTCTTGGCTGTGTATTAACTCCTCTATATATTAAAACATTTCTATCTATGTTACTATTTATGGTTGTGTTAGTTTCTCTTTGTATTATTAATTAGTTGTTAAAGTTTATGTTATTTTATATATTTAGCATAAACATGAACCAAGTTCAGCACAATGACAGAAAAAAAAAAAGTGGTGGCGGAGTGCTAGCATGTATCTTGACTTATCTATAGAGTGAATATGAATTCAATTTAGAAAAAAAGGCAAAAATAGTAAATATTGACTAGTCAAGACTTATAGTCGACCAACAACCAAGCCTCGTATTTTCTAATTCAACATCGGCTATGACTTGCCATTTGAAACTTGTGCACATCATAGTAAATTTGAATGGTATACCACTGCAAAGCAAATATTATCCCAAAATTTTATAGGAGGTATGAGAGATATTATAAAAGTGTTATAGGTGTATCTCATTATTGGGTCGAATTCCTCCAAGACAACTTTCTTTGTGTTTGAAGAATACACAAGTTAAAACACTTTACTTGGACGAGATTGAATACATGCTAATATGTGTGTCATTATCCTTACATCAAGCTTTGATGTTTTGTTACTAGATGGATTAATTAAAAAAATATTAAAGCAAATGATAAGCCATTCATTATCAATTTAGAGATGATACATGCATGATTGTATAGCGATGACAATGCCCTGGGCATAAAAAATATAGGTCATCTATTCGATTTTTTAGTAAATGATAAGACACTTTGTAGGGGACAACAAGCAATAGACTTTACGAGACCAAATAACTTACAATTAGAATGTAATGATAAAAATAATAAAAACATGAAAATAACCAAGTTATTATGATTTAATTGCATATTTCGGAGATTTTTAATGATGTTTTTACAAATATTAAGAACTAGAATAAAATTTATTTAATAAAATCATATCAAGATTATAAATTGATTTTGCTCGAGATGACCTATATGTAAAGGATATACACAATCCAACCAATACAAGCTGGCCCGTTCAGCTTGTAAACTGGCAACAATAATTCAAAAGAGTTTCTTATCTTTTATCCTTAGCTGATGTAACAAACCTTCTGTAGCTGATGCAATAAAACTCTGTAATCTGCAGTTAATGCAAACCGTATACCATGTATTTAAATAGCACCAAGAATACTGAATAAAGCATCAAAGTTAATCATCTCAATTGATCTGCTTCTTTATGGTATCAGAGCTTTTGCTCTAACGAGATGAATTCTATTTTTTTTTCTTTTTTTTCTTTTTTTCTTCTCTCCATCTTCTCCATGGCTGATCCCAACAATTCCACAACAGCAACCACTACGATTACCACCTCACTCACTGATTCTCCCACTCCTCTTGTTTCTCTTACCAGTGGTCAACTTCCTCTTAAAGTTACTCATTTAAACTATCCTTTATGGCGTGCTCAATTCAATTCTCTTCTCTTCGGATATGATCTGCAAGGCTTCCTTGATGGAACCAATCCTTGTCCTGATCGCACATCTGCCACCTTTTCCCCATGGATGCGTCAAGATCAGCTCTTACTACATGATATCCGTATTTCAGTCTCTGACTCTATTGCTCCTCTCATTGCATCCGCTAAAGCCTCAAAAGAGGCATGGGACAAGCTTACTCGTATTTATGCCAGCTGTTCTAGATCACGTGTCATGAGCCTTAAGGAATGACTTGTTCGTCCTCGTGATTCCAGTTCTCTCAATGAATATCTCCTTTCCATTAAAACCGTTGCTGATGAATTAGCACTCATTGACACCCCTATTTCAGATGATGATATCACCATTGCTATTCTTAATGGTGTTGGTCCTGACTTCAAAGAACTCATAGCAGGTATTCGTGCTCAGGAACATCCTATCTCATATGAAGAACTTCATGATAAATTAATTGATTATGAGGCATACCTTAAAAGAGAGGATTTAAGATCCACCCCATCAGTTTTGTCTGCCAATTCTACTTAGCGATTTCTGTCGCACGTGTGCGGCGGCGCGGCGATCGTCCACCCTCAAGGAAAAATCAAGAGAATATTTTATTCCTGGAAAAATGGGGAGAGACAAGGAATTCTTGTCTCTACAAGTGAAAATATGGACTGGGAGTCGCCACCTAGTATTCTGGTTACTAGGAACCTTAACTGGTCGTTAGAGATCGGGTACGGAGACTGGTTGCGTAAAGGGAAGGTATTAGCACCCCAACTACGCCCTACCTAAGGTAGGCTGCATTGTTTTAATGTCTGATAAAATCTAAAATCGTGTTGTGGTTTTTGAATTGTTGGTTCGTTTACGGTTTAAGAAAAGTCCTCCTCTGTAAGGAGATCCTTATCTTTATCGGGTAAAAAACTAACTATTCGAAGTCGTCAAAAGAAAATATTTTTTTTTATCAGGAATACGATTTACGTATAAATTCATAATCCTTGATACTAAAATCAAACAAAATAAAATATTTTGTTGTTTTTGAGATTTTGGCCAATGTTCTCTTGACTTTAATAAACTGGTTATTAAAGCCAAAATGCATGCTAAAATATTGTTTTTTGACATGAACAATACGATATGATATTTTAGATTTGAGACACTTGGCCGTATGCACAAAAATATTTTTTTTTTAATTTTTTTGTATTTTTTTGAAAGTTTGTGACAAAAAAACCGAGTATTTTAATACCCGATTTGTATTTTTTTTTCAACATAAAAATACTACCCGATATTAATAAAAATAACATAAATAAAAAATGGAAACATCATAAATATTTTTTTTAAAACAATAATATTTTAAAAAAAATTAAAAAAAATGGGCCGGATCAGGCCCAATTGCATGGGCTGGGCCAAACCTGGCCCATTTACATGGGCTGGCTGACGCCCAGCCCAGGCCCAAATGGCTGGTTACTGTGCACACAGTAACTAGGTTACTGTGTGCACAGTGACCAGTGAATTAATTTGCCAAGTTACGGTGCACATGCACAGTAACCGGGCAATTAATTCATGGTTTGCAGAACGTGCACAGTGCACGTTCTGCATGCAAGAAGATGAACAGTAAAACGAGATAAGGGGTTGAGGGCTGACCTGTGGTGGCTGTCGTCGATGGCGGAGTTGCTGGTGGCGACAGGAAGCGGCGCTGACAGTGGGGTGGCCAGCGGTGGCTCTGTGTTTTCCTTCTCTCTCTCCTCTGTTTCCTTCGTTTTCTCCTCTGCTGCTTCTTCTTCTTCTACTGTGTTCTCCCTTCTCTTCTCCCTCTTCTCCCTCTCTTCTCCCTTCTGTTCCCTCTCTCTCGGTCCCCTTTTCTTCTTCTTTTTTTCTTTCTTTTTTCAGCTGCCCTCCCCTGTATTTATAGGAAAACAGGGGAGGGAGAACGTGTTGGGGCGGCTACTGTTGGCCGCCCCTCTCCACTACCTTCAACAGATAACAACGCCAGGCAAGTGGGTGAATTGTGGGCGTCTTATTGCGCCAAAGCCGGGAAAGAAAGTAGGCGAAAAGAGAAGAAAAAAAAAGTAATTCTTCTTCCCCTGCTTCGCTGCGTGTCCAGGGGAAGAAGATGATGGTGCTGTTCAAAACGGCACCGTTTTGGGTTCTTCTTTTTTTCTTTTTTTTTTTAAAACAGTGCATGAAACGGCGTCGTTTCATTTGAATGGATTTGGCGCCAAAACACGTCAGATTCAAATTTCGGCCCTCCATTTGCGCGCGTTTTACAATTTAATCCTTGGTCTCGGATTTCTTCAATTCAGTCCCTAATTGGCCATTAAACCTCAATATTTATGCAATTAAGCCCCTGATTTGACCAAATTAACTTCCAAAAATTATAATTTGACCCTAGAAAATTAATTTCTCCTAATTAAAGCCCAAATTAACTCCAAAATCAATTTTTCTTGCAATTAAAATCTTCATAAATGCAATTAAACCTTTAATAAAATTTCATTGAGTCCATAAACTTCTGATTTTGCATTTTTCTTCCACAAATTGAATTTTCTTTATCATCGGGGCTCTCATCAGTCAATGATATACTGTCAAAAATTAATTTTTGATTTTTGAACATCCTCAATCAATTTTTGAGCATTTTTAGGGCGCTTTGGCATTTTTTCACTGTTATATTTTTTGATAATATATTTTTTTGAATTTTTTTGTATTTTATTATTTTTTATGTGGGGACCCAAAAATGGGTTACAACAGTTGCCCCCCTCTTTACAATGCTTACGGAGCAAAGATTTGTGCATAGTAAGTGTTGTAAAGATAAAATAAAATTGGTCTTCCGAAACTGGTCGTCTCAAAATTTGATTGACCTAAAACTTCAACCAGACCCAAAGTCCTGTGTGTGGTTGGGCTAAACTGAGATTCCTTTCGCCAATCCCCTTTAACCGAAACCAAAACCTGCGTGGTTAGGATAGACTGAAATTCCTTTCGGCAATCCCCTCTAACCAGAACCAAAATCCTGTGTGTGGTTGGGATAGACTGAGATTTCTTTCGGCAATCCCCTATAACCAGAACCAAAATCCTGTGTGGTTGGGATAGACTGAGATTCCTTTCGGCCATCCCCTCTAACCAGAACCAAAATCCTGTGCGTGGTTGGGATAGACTGAGATTCCTTTCGGCAATCCCCTCTAACCAGAACCAAAATCCTGTGTGGTTGGGATAGACTGAGATTCCTTTCGGCAATCCCCTCTAAACAGAACCAAAATCCTGTGTGTGGTTGGGATAGACTGAGATTTCTTTCGGCAATCCCCTCTAACCAGAACCAAAATCCTCTGTGTGTGTAGCTCGGTCAACCTGAAATCCTATATGGAGATTCCCTTTAACCAAAGCTACATGAGATCCCATCTGGCAACCTCATTTAACCAAAACAAAAGAAATGTGGAAAAAAACAGCCTTATTATAATGGGTGACCTACCCAGGTGGAAAGAATGAAAAGTGCGGTCTCATTATAATAGGTGACCTACCCAGATAAAAAAAACATGGAGAAAAGGATGGCGAGGGCTTAAAGGCACACTCGAAAAGAGGTAGGGTTAGAAAAACGCACTACCAAAGGAGTTAAGGGCTCAAAGGCGCACTCAAAAGGAGGTGAGGGCTCAAAGGCGCACTCAAAGGGAGGTAGGGTTAGAAAACGCACTCATAAAGGGATGAGGGCTCAAAGGCGTGCTCAAAATGGAGGTGAGGCCTCAAAGGCGCACTCAAAAGGAGGTAGGGTTAGAAAACGCACTACCGAAGGGATGAGGGCTCAAAGGCGCACTTAAAAGGCGGTGAGGGATCAAAGGCGCACTCAAAGGGAAGTAGGGTTAGAAAACGCACTACCCAAGGGATGAGGGCTCAAAGGCGCACTCAAAAAGGAGGTGAGGGCTCAAAGGCGCACTCATGATGGAGTTGAGGGCTCAAAGGCGCACTCAAAAATAGAGGTAGGGTTAGAAAACGCACTACCTAAGGGATGAGGGCTCAAAGGCGCACTCAAAAGGCGGTGAGGGCTCAAAGGCGCACTCAAAGGGAGGTAGGGTTATAAAACGC
The DNA here is from genome assembly GCA_033617975.1 of Populus alba x Populus glandulosa. Taxonomy (NCBI): domain Eukaryota; kingdom Viridiplantae; phylum Streptophyta; class Magnoliopsida; order Malpighiales; family Salicaceae; genus Populus; species Populus alba x Populus glandulosa. Next base: position 11,146,792 of record CM066161.1, read on the forward strand.
ACTACCCAAAAATTGATGTTGAAACAATGATTGTCAATGTTGAAAAGCAAATGCATTATGATTGATATGCATGTATACTTACCTGAGAAATATAGGCCCCCATTTCTTCATGGTGTCTTTGTTTTCTCTCAAAAGTTGTAGTGTTGGTAGTAAACTTCGATGGCTTTTCCACGTTTGCTTACTCGGGTTACACATTGTGATCTTGACCTCTGGGAAGAGTTTGATGTCATCATACATCTTTGTCCTTCACCGTTTATCTCAAGAGTTGCCAATTTTGCCCGACATTTTCTTTAGAAAAGGAATCATGGAGACAGCCCTACCATGTGTATTTGCTTGCCCCCCAGCTTGATCATGCCCCCCAAGTGTTCAACTTGGGTTTAGTTTGGGGTGAGGATATGTGAAAGTAAGTTTGGGTTTTTTGTACAGTGGAATGTTTTCATGCAAAATTTTTGGAACTTCCAAGTTATTCCAATCATAAAAATGATTTTGATATTGGTTCAAAATAAACTTGTTCTCAAAAATTCAAGTGATTCTTATGGACAGGTTTCTTGAAGTGATGAAAGCTTTTTGCTTTTGTTTAAAGATGAAGGTGACATCTGGTTGGTCACAAATGGTTTAAATGTCAATTTGAGGGTTATTGAGAACCGAAATGATTCAAAGCATTTATTTTATTTGCATGAATAATGATTTGACTTGCACATGAAAGCACTACCTACCCATCCAGATTGCTTGCCTTTGATCAGAAAGGGCTTTATCAGGTACGTAATGTAGGCTTTAGCTATTGGTTATGAAGAAAATGGATATGTTGCAAGCTCAAAAAGTGTTTAAGGGATTTCAAGACTAGGGATCACTTGTGCTTGTTTCCTGACCTTTTGTCTTTTGGATTTGTTGTTTTCAAAATAGTCTTCATGCCCCCCAGTGTCGGGTTTGGGCTTTTCTCTTTGTTTTCTTCGTTTTTGTTTGGTTGAGCACAATCATATCAGTTGTTTTTATGAGAAGCTCAAATCTTTTAACCAATCACAGTATTTATCTTCACTGTTTCATTTGGATGATAATGAAAGATGAAACATTACATGATCAATTCCAGCACCCATCTTCACTATTTTGTCTGGATGGTAAAAACAACAAACTCTCTTATTTTGCCCCCTAGTGTGGGGTGTGATCCTAGTCAAGGTTATTTCCAAAAAACGCTACTAGGCTCAACATGGGACTGCAAAGGATATATTTCAGTCTTGTGAAAGGATTATCAAAGATGGCCTTTCCTCATCTCAAATGCACTGCAGTGAGGATCGATAGGTCTTGCTTTCATGTGCGTATGCAAAGTGATTTATTCAGTCAAATAAAACTCAGCTTTTGAGTCACCTCATAGTGTTGTTTGTCTTTATTGTCTTTTTTCTTTCAAGTTTTCTAGGTATATGTGTACCTATTTAAGGAATCACTTAAATTTTCAAAATGCATTTGTTTTGGACAAATATCAACACGATTTTTGTTTTTGTACTCACTTTGGAGGTCCCAAAAAAATATCCTTGAAAACATATGAGATTAATGTATGGGTTTGGAAGAAAGGAAAACCAAAAGATTCTTCATGTTGTAGTGTTGTGAGAAAAGTTGCGCTCAAAATGTTATTTACATGTAATAACAACAAAGAAGAGTGTGATGTGAACACAAGACAATACATGATCTTATTTCACTAGAGAAGCTCATTAACAGAGAAAGTCTCATTCAAAAGCATTAACAAAAGGAAATAACAAGGCAGGCTTCATTCCTTTATTTTGGCGAATCTGTTCATAGGCTAAACTCCTCTCAAAAGCTCTGCGTAGAGGACTCAAAGACAATGTGGAACAACACCACGGTCAAAAATTCAAGCTATCATGCTGGACCATTGATGCTTTCCAATTCCCCAAACATTCCATCCTAATATGCTTCAAGCATGATTAGGCAGCGGGTTCGTATTCACATTGGGGGTGTCTTCCAACTCTATCCAACCAGCCTTGATTAATTGCAGAAGCTTTCTCTTGAAGGCATTGCAGGTATAGATGCTATGCCCAGTAATACCGGCATGGTATTCACAATTGAGTTCTGGCTTGTACCAATTAGGATAAGGTGGCTGCAGAGGTGTCAGAGGTTCTGGAGCTATTTGCCCGATGCTTAATAGCTTTTGATACATCTCATTCAGGGGTAACGGTAGTGGAGGTAGTTGTTCTTGAACCCTTTGGAAATTTCCAATTTGGCTTTTGGCTTGAAAGTTTTGGGGTTCAGGTTTTTTGATGTTGGCAATTTGGGATGGAGTATGGTAATTTTGGGATGTATTTGTTTTACCCTTGTAGCCATCTTCAACATGGTGAACATCTTTTCTTTCGACGCCTCTTTTCTCGGTTGGAGCAGCAATTCTACCACTCTTGACACCTTGCTCTATGCGTTCACACACTATCACAGCATCAGTGAATTGTTGGGCTGAACTACCCATCATATGTTCGTAATATGGTGCTTTGAGTGTGTTGGCAAATAAAGAGATCATCTCTTTGTCCAGAAGTGGGGGATGTACTTGAGCAGCTAATTCTCGCCATCTTTGAGCATATTCCCTTATACTTTTTTTATCCTTTTTCTCTATATTGGACAAACTGGTTCTATCAGGCGCAATGTCCATGTTGTACTTGTATTGCTTGACGAAAGCATCCACAAGATCTTTCCAGTTGTGAATTTTTGTGTTATCCAATCTCATGTACCAACTCAAAGTTGCCCCACTTAAACTATCTTGGAAAAAATGCATTAGTAGTTTTTCATCATGTACTACCTCAGCCATTTTATTGCAATAGGACCTAAGATGGGTCATGGGGCATTGTGTTCCACTGTATTTGATGAATTCAGGAACACGAAATTTCTTTGGGATAACCACATTTGGGACCAAACACATCTCTGCAGCCCGGACCGGGTCATATAAGTCTATCCCTTCAATGGCTTTGAGTCTGGCTTCCAATGCCTCTATCTTAGCTTGATCTATGCTATCAGATGACTTAGCCTTGTGGGACTCATTAACAAATGCCTTCACGACTGTTGGGGATGGTGCAGGTGTCGTTGACTGCACAAATGTTGGATTTTGCTGAGGTTCTTGACCATGTTCGCTCATTCTTTCCTCAGGTTGAACTGTAGTAGGAGCCGGAGCAAAGGTGATCGGTTGATTAGAAGGACCTTCATCAGAGGTATTTCTTAGTGTTTGCTTGAGTAAGCTAGTGAGGTGAGCCACACTTATTTTCAGAGACTCCAACTCGTCGTGCAAATAGGCCTCACGTTGAGCACGCTCTTCATCTTCCATGTTTCTTGCTCGAAGTCGGGTGTTGTAGACTTTTTGGGGACCTATATTTCAATCTGTGGTATGCATGTTAAATGTATGAACGTGTAATTTATATGATAAACTTGCCCTTCAATGGGTGACATGATTTTATTTTAATTTTTAATTTTTGTATGACATATTCTGTAAAGAAAGATAGCGCATACAAACTAAAGACAGGGTCTATTCATGAATAGGTTTTCTACCTGGTCTCAAAAGGTTTGCAATTGCATGGGCTGGGCCAAACCTGGCCCATTTTTTTTAATTTTTTTTTAAAATATTATTGTTTTAAAAAAAATATTTATGATATTTCCATTTTTTATTTATGTTATTTTTATTAATATCGGGTAGTATTTTTATGTCGAAAAAAAAAATACAAATCGGGTATTAAAATACCCGGTTTTTTTGTCACAAACTTTCAAAAAAATACAAAAAAAAAAAAAAAACATTTTTGTGCATACGGCCAAGTGTCTCAAATCTAAAATATCATATCGTATTTTTCATGTCAAAAAACAATATTTTAGCATGCATTTTGGCTTTAATAACCAGTTTATTAAAGTCAAGAGAACATTGGCCAAAATCTCAAAAACAACAAAATATTTTATTTTGTTTGATTTTAGTATCAAGGATTATGAATTTATACGTAAATCGTATTCCTGATAAAAAAAAATATTTTCTTTTGACGACTTCGAATAGTTAGTTTTTTACCCGATAAAGATAAGGATCTCCTTACAGAGGAGGACTTTTCTTAAACCGTAAACGAACCAATAATTCAAAAACCACAACACGATTTTAGATTTTATCAGACATTAAAACAATGCAGCCTACCTTAGGTAGGGCGTAGTTGGGGTGCTAATACCTTCCCTTTACGCAACCAGTCTCCGTACCCGATCTCTAACGACCAGTTAAGGTTCCTAGTAACCAGAATACTAGGTGGCGACTCCCAGTCCATATTTTCACTTGTAGAGACAAGAATTCCTTGTCTCTCCCCATTTTTCCAGGAATAAAATATTCTCTTGATTTTTCCTTGAGGGTGGACGATCGCCGCGCCGCCGCACACGTGCGACAAGCGATATAATTCGCAACGTGGTTATCAGTCCACTTGGCCTTTAAATCACAAAGTTCCACATCACTTTCATCCTCAATCCTCATGGTCCAATCCACATCAGTTTCACTCTCCTAACCAGGCTTTTCCCTGGCAATCTCATCGCAACAACTATCAGCGACGTGGCTACAAAGGAATTTTCCAATTCTGTGACCAACAAGGTCATAGTGCAAAACAATGTCCACAAACAAAGGGTCTCCTTGGACCCTCACCTGCTGCTCACTGCACCACCACAAACACTGCCACTAGACAACCTTGGCTACTGGACTCTGCTGCCACCAATCGTGTAACCTCTGACCTTCACAATCTTTCCCTTCAATCGCCTTATGATGGACCTGATTCTATTCTCATTGGTGACGGTACAGGTTTGTGTATCACTCATTCTGGTTCCACTCAACTTTCTCCTTTCACTATCTCTAATGTTCTCTGTGTTCCTTCAATTCAGAAAAATCTAGTGTTTGTGTCTCAATTTTGCAAACAACATCTGACTTCCATTGAATTTTTTCCATCTCATTTTTCTGTGAAGGACCTCCGCACATGGCAGATTCTTCTTCAAGGCCCAAATAAGAATGATATTTATGAATGGCCTCTAACTCTGCATGTGCAACCGTCTGCAATGGTTGGTGTTAAAACATCCGTGAGTGAGTGGCATAAAAGGCTCAGTCACCCTTCTTCTCGCATACTTCAATCTCTTCTCCAGCAATTTTCTTTACCTATCTCATCCAAAAAAAATGTGTGTTCCACATTGTGTTCCTCTTACCAATCCAATAAAAGTCACAAGCTTCCATTTACAGTGTCATCTCTTACAAGTCATGGTCCTCTTGAAATCATTTATACTAATGTTTGGGGTCCTGCCTCTGTTGACTCAATTGATCAAAACAAATATTTTGTTATTTTTGTAGATCATTTCACTAAATACATTTGGCTTTATCCCATTAAATACAAATATGATGTCTTTACTATTTTTCCCACATTCAAAAATCTTGTCGAAAACTACTTCAAAGCCAAAATCATTTCCATTTATTCAGACGGCGGGGGTGAGTTTCAAAAACTCAAACCTATTTTCGTGAAATTTGGCATCTCTCATCTCATGACACCACCTCATACACCTCAACATAATGGCATTGCCGAACGTCGTCATCGTCATATTGTTGAGACCGGTCTAACTCTTCTTCATCAGTCAAATCTTCCTCTTAAATTCTGGTCTCATGCCTTCCAAACAGCCACATACCTTATAAATCGCCTTCCAACACCTATTTTAAATAATCGATCCCCATTTCACGCTCTTTTTGGTGACATTCCAAACTATTCCAAACTTCAAATTTTTGGTTGTCTATGTTATCCTTGGTTACGTCCATATAACAATCACAAGCTTGAACCTCGTTCTCGACCTTGTATTTTGCTCGGTTATTCCCTCCACCAAAGTGCATACAAATGCTTTGATCGATCAAACAATCGTATTTTTCTATCGCGTCATGTGGTCTTTGATGAAATTGTTTTTCCATACCTCTCCTCCGCTCCACACCTCCCTTCCACACCAAACTCTTCTCCTCCGTCAAATGATTTATCTCCAATCCATGTTCCGCTCCTTACTGGTTCCATGCAGCACCAACCATCACAGTTTCCCACCAAAGTATCATGCACAGTTCCAAGGTCTCCAGCATTATCTTCTTCTTCGGGCACTGAAGATACTGCCCCAACGGTTCCTCACAACCTTCCATCCCCACCACCCATAACCACATCTATTCCCTTTACTGCCTCATCCTCTCATCCCCACAGAACACATCCCATGGTAACCCGTTCCCAACATGGCATTATTAAACCAAACCATCAACTCAATGCCACCACCAGACATACCCTCCCTACCACAGACGAACCATCATATGCCTCACAAGCTCTTCGTGACCCGAAATGGCATGCTGCCATGTCAGATGAATTCAATGCCTTACTACGTAATGGCACATGGGACCTTGTCCCTCCTTCTTCATCTATCAACTTGGTTGGTTGTAAGTGGGTCTTCAGAATCAAACGCAACTCAGATGGCACGGTAAGCCGTTATAAAGCACGTTTAGTTGCAAAGGGATTTCACCAGCGGTCGGGCATTGATTATAAAGAAACTTCCAATCCTGTCATCAAGCCCACGACTATCCGAATTGTTCTCAACCTTGCTGTTACCAATGGCTGGCCACTTCGTCAACTGGATATTAATAATGCTTTTCTTCATGGAACGTTGGCTTAAGTAGTGTTTATGTCTCAGCCTCCAGGATTTATTAACTCCCAGTTTCCCACTCACATCTGTAAGCTTCGTAAAGCACTTTATGGTCTTCGACAAGCCCCCAAGGCCTGGTATCATGAACTTCGATCCTTCTTGCTGTCTTATGGTTTTACAAATGCAGTCTCCGATCCTTCTCTGTTTATATATCGTCATCATTCACAGCTCATATATTTTCTGGTATACGTTGATGACTTAATTGTCACTGGCAATGATCCCTCTTTTGTCAAAAGCTTCATCGCAGCTCTATCAACAAAATTCTCAATTAAGGATCTTGGCGTACTACATTACTTCCTAGGTGTTGAAGTGCTGCCCACCACCTCAGGTCTGTTTCTTTCACAACATAAATATATTCATGAACTATGGGTTCGCACGGGCATGGAAGGTGCTAAAGAAGTTGGCACTCCTCTAATTACCACTGGCTCTCTTGTTCTTAAAGATGGATCACCGCTTGCAAATGCTAGTGAATATAGGAGTGTCATTGGGGCATTGCAATACTTAAACCTTACTCGCCCAGATATATCCTTTGCTGTTAATAAGCTTTCTCAATTCATGCATTGCCCCACTGAAAACCACTGGATAACCACTAAACGTCTGCTGCAATATCTTAAAGGCACCATCTTTCACGGTCTACATCTTCGCAGGCATCGCACTCCTTCCTTGTATGCATTTTCTGATGTTGATTGGGCTGGCAACTTAGATGACCGAACCTCAACCACTGCTTATGTGATATTTCTTGGTGGTAATCCTATCTCATGGAGTTCAAGGAAACAAAAATCGGTTGCACGGCCTTCCACAGAAGCTGAGTACAGAGTCATTGCTACCACTGCTGCAGAACTTGCATGGATTCAATCTCTCCTGACAGAACTCCACTTTACTGTCTCATGCACACCATTTATATATTGTGATAGCATAGGTGCTAATTACGTCTATGCCAACCCAGTGTTTCACTCTCGCATGAAGCATATTGCTATTGATTTTCACTTTGTTCGTGACAAAGTGACTACTGGTTCTCTACGTGTATCTCATGTTGCCACTGCTGATCAGCTAGCCGATGCCTTGACTAAGCCTCTGTCTAGACAGCGTCTCTCTCTTTTGTTGTCCAAGATTGGTATCTCCAATGGGAGCACCATCTTGCGGGGGTGTGTAAAGGATATACACAATCCAACCAATACAAGCTGACCCGTTCAACTTGTAAACCGGCAACAATAATTCAAAAGAGTTTCTTATTTTTTATCCTTAGCTGATGTAACAAACCTTTCGTAGCTGATGCAACAAAACTCTGTAATCTGCAATTAATGCAAACCATATACCATGTATTTAAATAGCACCAAGAATACTGAATAAAGCATTAAAGTTAATCATCTCAATTTTTTCTGCTTCTTTACTATAAACATGGAAAATATTTATTCAATTTATTATTCTACAATGTGTGAAGTTTTTTATTCTTACTATCTAACCAAACAATTTCCAAGTGCACAATATCATATTTCTCATTGTTTTTTTTTTCATATATTTATTATTGTTATTTCCGTGGTTAATTTACCATCAGTCTGTCCAAGTTCTTTTGGGATTTAAAAGGGAGGCCTTCCTTTCCTTGCATATTTTCCGTTTACAACTAGTAATACAAAACAATTCATCAGTAATTTGTTGCACCGACCTGACCCTCTTTCTCTTATAAATTACTAGTAGCAGTATAGCAGCATGGATTATTCTTCTTCTGCTCTCAGATTGGCTTTCTCCCGCGCGCTGCTATCTTCTGTTTCTTTCCGGAATCGATCATGTCTCTTGCTAATATTGCTGTAGGGTTCCGATTTAACCCTACAGAGGCTGAACTTGCTTGCCATTATCTTTACAACAAAGTCATGGGTCTTCCTCTATCTTGCCCTTGCATTGTTCAAGATTATGATCTATATGGTCATGAGGAGCCTTGGCAAATATGGGAAAATTTTGGAGAGTACAATAATACCAGTAGTGATGACGAGGATGATGATGAAGTCGAGGCTGGTCCGTCTCCTCAGAATGATCTTTTCTTTTTCACAAATTTGAGAAAGATAAACCCTGGTATGAAATCCTCCAAATTTGATCGTGGTGTTGGGTCCAATGGGGGCCGTTGGCATGGCGACGATGTTCATTCATTCCATTCCAAAGGAATTACCTGGAATCGAAGGAGATATTGTTACAAGAACCCCAATATAGGCACTCCTGATGCTTCCTGGATTATGTTGGAGTATTCCCTCGATGATTCTCTTATGCAGAATGTTCCTCATTATACTGTGCTCTGTCGAATTCGGAAAAAGAGTAACAAGTATTGCAGTAGAACGAGGAAATCAAGCCAATCTAGCTCTCAACCTGAGCCTAAACGCCAGTCGAAGAAATTGAACTCGAAATTGAGGACACCTCCGATTGAAGAGACTGTTCATGTGACAGCACACCCACCTCACGTTCATGTTCCTGTGCCTTGGTGTGAATATCTCTGATTAATGCTGTAAATTGATATGGTTCGCAGTTCTTGAAAAAAATGTTATGCGTTCTATTCTCTCTGGTTTCTTGGATGATGGTGGGCTGCTGCATCATCTTCCTTGCTGCAATAAACCAGTTTTGATGGTGATGTTTTCAATTTCAAAGATTGCGGCCCCATTGTGTGTTTCTTACGGTTACGTTATAGCAAGATTGGCTAGATGCAATTGTTGTAGTAATTTAAAATTAAAACTTGCAATTGTTTAGTTTAGATCATATATAATTTCATATCACAAAATAGAATAACATAAACTTAAAACAAAGTTATTTTTATAGGCAATAACCTAAATAGAATTTATAGCACAAACCCAAACTCAAAATGAATTAACAAAAAATATTTTTTTATAAACAAAAAAAGCTATTTTATAATAAATCAAAACCTAAATCCAGATTTAGAACCCGGAGCTCATGGCCTAAGTCGAACACTTGAGGTTTAAGCCGAAATTCCACTTTGTATAAGTTCTCACTTCTCTAAAAGTATTGTTGCTATAAGTACCCCCCAACCCCCTTTTTTTATCTCTTTAACTTACCATTACATAAATTATAAGAAAATCTTATATTATTTTTAAGTGTTTTGAGTTTCATAAAAATATGTCAATAAAAATTCTTTGAGATTAATTACACATCCACCTACAATTGTTTTTAATGGTTAAAGTATGTTTGTTGAAGAATATTTTTCAACAAAGTTTTAACCTACAAAATAAGTAGAATCCACTTTTAATTTAATCTTAAATATATGTCCATTCATCATGTTTGTTTTAAAAACAAATTTCTAACTGTGGTTTTGATAGTTTGCACAAGATTGATGGTCTGCACTTTACTGCAGGCCAGAATGATTTTTTTTTAATAAAAAAAGATGTTCAGACATTACTAGTGTGTTTTAAAGAATGAAAAAAAAAACAAAAAAAACATGACTCATGTCATAGGCCCTATTGGGTCAATAAGATGGTTTTGTTTAATTATATGATAGAAAAACAATGATAATAAATACACAAGATTTTAAAAGAAAAAGTGATAACAAAGACTAGAAAAGGGAATGCTTATCAAAAGTGAAAAAAACTACAAAGCCAAATTTCAAGATAATCCAATGTTAAAGATGAAATTGAATTTTTTAAAAAAAAAAATAACAAAGTAAAGCGTCTCGAGTCCACTCGATCTAGCATGACAAACTCACAATCCAAGTTTATGACCGGGCTAACCTCATGGAAATAAAATTGAAAAAAAAATAACGACAAGCGATTCTCAACAATGCAAATGTAGAAGGATAAAAAAAAAATTAGTAAACAAAAAGCTAAACAAAAACACATGCAAACTTGGGTATAAGACCGCCAAATCTCATGAGTCGAATCATATGAACATGATAACCTAATAGAATGCAAAAAAAAAAAAAAATAATGAAGCTTAATTTTAAAAAGAACTCAATTTTGAAGATGAAACCGAAGAAAGAGATAAAACAAAGCAACCCAAGAAAAATAATCGAGTTAATTGGCGAAACTTATTTTTCAAGTCATGAGATTATTATAACTTGATTGAAAAAAAAATAAAGGAAATCACAAAGCCCATTTTGCTAAATAAACACTTCAAAGGGTTAAATATAAAAAAAAATTGTAAAAAAAGTGATGTCAACTTCTATTAACTTTTCAAACCCATGATCCGAGTCTTTAAAGTCTAAACCAAAAGCACTCCATCTAAAAAATCCACGAAGCCCAATTCCAAACAAATTAAATGTCAAAGGATGAAATAAAACAATTATATAAAAGGATAAAAAAATGGAAATTAAAAATATGAAAACCGAACTTAAAAAATGAGAGTACAATCTAAAATTTTGAATTGAAGGCCAAAAAAAAAAAACTCAAGTTCTCAAATGGATCCAAAATAGATAATCAAAATTAAAGGAATGAGGACTAGATTTAAAAACAATAACAAATCATAATTACGAATTCAAGTATGAAATTGAAAACAAATCAAAATTTGACAAAAGAATCAAAAACAAAATTAGAAAAAAAAAATGAGAACCAAATTTTGAACAACAAATGTGAATTTTAAGATGTGGAAAGAGAAAAGAGGAAAAAGAGAAGAAAACACCATCGGCGAAACACCATCATATAAACGATGACACGTGCTACCTCACTTAGATGGAGACACCTTGACACTTCCAACACCATAGTGAAAGCTATCGTTTTGAGGCCAGGAGACATTAAATATGCTACTAGAAGACCGCAAGCATCTCACCTGCACATGCTAGCCAACTTTGTTTTTTAAGTTATATTTTAAAAATACCAAATCGTTCTTTAGTCAACTTGATAATAACTAAAAAAATAGTATGAATAAATAAGTTTTGGTTTAATATTAATTTAGTCATTTCATTGTGCTTTTAAAATATAAAAGACCTACTTATTCTTGATCAAACTGATAATAACTAATAAACCTTATAAAAATACTTTATTATCCCCTAAGTATTTTCATTGATTTTTCTTTTTAGAAATGTAAATTAGTCATTATATTGTTACAATGAAAAGTGAATCATCCCACTGAATAATGTTTTTCCCTCTCTAAACAACTTTTACTAGATATACTTGCGCGATACCGCGAGTTTGTTGCATGCTTGTGTGTTTTTGTGGGTTTGTGGAAAAAATCATAAGAAAATATTAAAAAAAATCATATGGAGAAAAACGGTTGCAATCCACAATGTTTTCAAGAAAAAAACTACAAAGCTAAATCTTCAACCAGCTTAATATTAAAAAAATAAAATCGACAAAGATAATTTTTTAAAAAAATCATAACAAAAAAAAACAAAACAAAAAAACAATGCAGGAAAACACAATAGCAATCTATAATATTTCATGAGGAAATCTACAGTTATAATTCTCAACTAGCTCAATATTAAAAATAATAAAATTGATAAAGATAATTTTTTTAAAAATCATAACAAAAAACAAATCTTGTATGGGAACATTGTAGCAATCCACAGTGTTTTAAAAAGCAATATTACAAAGCTAAATTCTCAATGAGCTTAATATGAAAGAAATAAAATCAACAAAGACAATTATGAAAAAAAAAATCATAAAAAAAGAGAAGGAAAAACCATGTTGGGAAACATTGTAGCAATCCACAATGTTTTAAAGAAAAAATCTATAAAACTAAATTCTCAACCTACTCAATATTAAAAAAAATAAAAACAATTAAAAAAACACAAAAAATGAAAAGCAAAGGAAGAAGACAATTTTGAAAAAAAAAGTGAAAAAAATGGGAAAAAAAACATGTGGGAAAAGTTAAAGGTAAATTCTCAACCAGCTCAATATTAAATTTTTTTGGACAGATAATTTTGAAAAAAAAACATGTGAGAAAACACTGTAACAAAACAAAAATTATATGGGGAAACATTGTAACAATCCACAGTGTTTTAAAAAAATATATTAAGCAAAATTCTCAACCAGCTCAATATGAAAAAAATAAAATCGACAAAGATCATTTTGAAAAAAAAAATTCTTGAAAAAAAAGAAAAATAAATTATGTAGAGAAACATTGTAGCAATTTATATATATATTTTTTAAACTAACAAACTAAATTTTCAACTAGTTCAATATTAAAAAAAATCACCAAAGATAATTAAAAATATATATATATATATATAAAAAGAATTAAAAAAAAAGGAAGAAGACTGTCTTGGCAAAAAAAAGAAAAAAAAAATGTCAAGCCCAAAGGGAAAAAAATGAAACAAATATGGGAAAATATATATATAAAAACAAAAAAACAAAAAAAAAAAAAGAAGATAATCTTGAAAATAAAAACGAATAAAAATATGAGAAAAGCTGCAGTACTTTCCAGAATTACTTAATTAATATGTCAACTTCGCGTTGACTAGTTTCAACTAAGTGGATGAAGCTGCCTGCTGATTGTTTAAGGAGAATAACAAAATTTTGTGTTGCAGAGTTAGCGACGGTCTTCAATTATATTTGCTTTGGATGTTTCAGTTAATTTCTATTCTTGCATTGTATAGTTGGAACTCTTTAAGATGTTTTCAGTGGTTTTTTTCTTTCTCGTCCACATTTAAACTACATAAATTGGACTCCAAAGTTTTTTGTTAAGAGAAAAAAAAAGCATTAATTCGTTCTATCAATTTTGGGTATTTCTTTTTCGATGAATGAATTTATGTTTAGAATGGACAGAGTTGAGATATTCCTTTAAAGCTTTTAAATTAATATAGAGGTAGATTCTTCATGACCAGATAAACGGGTATCAGTTAGGAGATCAAAGCTCTGCCAAGACCCTGGCAATACATTTGGTTTAAGCTGGCAGGAAGAACAAAGCGGTCCTGTTCTTGTGAAAAAGGAAATGTTTCGCTGCCTTTCTGTTAGCTGTTCCCCTGTTACCTGAGGAAATCATTATCTTTGATGATAACGTCCTTGATTTAAATGGATCTTATTAAGTATTTTACAAATAATGCAAAAGATTTTCATTATCCCTGCAAATCACAAGTACTGTTTCTGCAATTGCTTATTATAAAGTATCATGGAGGGATTTTATATATATATATGCAGGGCACATTTGGTTTCCTGGAAATAATTCATTTTTGGGCAGCCTTGATTGGTTATGACTCAGGAGTGTCTGCTAATGATTTCCTGCAGGCTTAACCATCAGAAAGACTGAAATATTTGAACGGTGACTGAAATGCATTGACGTAATTGAAACATTTAGCAATATTTGATGTGTGATTGGAAGCACTCAAGGAGGAGAACTGAACGAGTAATATAATGTTGCTCGAACAACTTGAATTTGGTTTTAAGATTTGCTTGCGGTTGATGGTTCTGCTGATAGAGGGCAATGCAAATATATGAACTTCAGCATGTTCATGCACTTCCCCGGGCCAGCATGGTTTGTAACCAAGAATTTGAACGTTTTACCAGCTGTTCTTTCTGGTTTATTTCTCCCTTAGATTGACTAAGACTCCAACTTCAATTTGTGATGCCCTGTCTCAGTGGCTGCAACATTTTAGTCGTGGAACTGGATGACCAAAGCAGACTGTGGCATCTATGTACACTGCAATGGTAAAAGATGGAAACTTGAGGTGGCTTGCCTGCAACAAGGCAGACAGTTGCATCTACACTGTGTTTTGCCTGCTCCTAAGATTGACCAAACTCCAACCTTAGTTTTTCGTTGAAAAAAAGGGACATTGTAAGATCTTTGATGTATACTCCTATAGGCTTATCCTGAATGATTATATTTTGCAGTTATGTATAGGTGAATAATTGTGAATGTAAACGAAAGATCAGATTCCAAGTGCATGGATTAAGGTTAATCGCTTGGTAACACATTGAAACGTCTCATTGAGATGTACAGTGCATTTAGATTATGAGTAAAGGAACATCAAGAAAAGTAAAATCACAGAGAAGGAGCTCTCTCAGCAGAACCAGCAATGACAGTGAGCAAGTTGTTGCCAAAAGGATCGCTGAGATGTTTTGCGAGGTTCTCCACGGGACCTTCTCCAGTAACATAAGCTTGGAAGTAGAAACCCAGCATGGCAAACATTGCAAGTCTACCATTCTTAATCTCCTTCACCTTCAGGAGTGCAGCTTGATCAGGATCCTTTGCCAAGCCCAGTGGGTCAAAAGGACCACCTGGGTGAAGCTTGTCATCGAAACCCTACCAAGAATACAAGATAACTGTGTCATTGCCACCATTTTAGAAAACAATGTAACCCTACCAGTAATTACTATTCAATCGTAAATCTCTACCAGCATTTTTGAGAGCCTTCAGGCCATGCACCATACGGTTCAAATAGATTTGAAACATCCAGATTTCAAAATCTTCTCAAATTACACATAATTGGTTGTTAATGACCATGTTTAGCAAATAGAAGGGGAAATTGGGACACGTTAACCTTATAGCTAAGAATTGTGCAACTAATTATCCTATAAATGATTCATAGTTCCTAGTATTGTACAAGTGCAGGAGCATGAAATGAGCTATTCTTATATTGGGATGGTAAACAAAATAGTGTCCAAGCACAGTACCAAGCCATTAGTGATCCTGAAGTATTCAGCACCGCCAACAAGGATAACCTCAGCAATGACAGCAAGGGCGAGGTTGATGGGGATGTTCTTGCCAAAGTAGTTCAATGTGTTGCCATCAAGAAGTAGAGCTCCTGTCTGCAGCAAGTAAACAGAAATCATTTATACTCTTGTCTAGTATCATGATAATTTTCTATCAAGATTAATTCCGAGACAAGGAAAATCAACAATTGTCATTGAAAAAACCAATGAAGAGTTGCATACCTTGAACCAGACAGCTTCTGGCCCACAGTTGGCTCCAAATTTGTTGAAAGCTTCAGGGATGATGAAGCCAGCTGCTCCAAGCATGGCCCACCTGGCGTGAATCAACTCAAATGCCTGATATCTGTAATAAAAAGTATAATCTCCATCAGAAAAATCGACATGTTTAAGAAAGAAAAGCTAGAGTCTCATTGAACATACTTTTCGAAGTCTTCTGGCTTCTTGCTGAGACCAAAAGGATCGTAACCATAGCTGCAAGTCACATGTAAACACATCATTAATATTTATAGCTACCAGTCAACATAATCATGACAGTTAATTTAGAAATCATAGCTGTAGTTTAATGTAATAATAACCAAGATCCAGTTAAGATAAAGAGCAAGAAAAGTGATCTTACTCTCCAGGAACTTCTCCATTCAAGTATTCTGGGATCTCAGACCGGTCCAAGAGCCCATCCGGCAAGAAGATTCTTCTGTCAGGACCTGAAACCACCAAAGGAATAGCATTTTTCTTAAGCATATAGAACTCAACCTCACCAAGTTGAAGAAGAGAGGATGGACGGAAAGATGGATCACTTACCATACCACTTGGCGAGCTCCACATCAGCTGGTGAAACAGCAGAAGGCTTTGGTTTAGGAGCAGGCTTCTTCTTGGAAAAGAGAGCAACAGTCTTGAACGTGGCAGGAGTGGATGCAGTCGGAGAAGCAGACCTGGTGGCTCCACTGAAGTTGAGAGGGTTTCCTAGCATTTCAGACACTCCAAGGGAGGCAGCTGCTCTGGATGCCGCCAGGGAAGCCATATCTCTTTGTTGCAAAGCTTTCTGTCTCTCGAGCTGCTCAGGCGCTTCTGTTGTGGATTGGCTAAGGTAACAATGGGATATAGAAAAACTGAATGAGGAGATACTTTATGCTTGAGCTGGTGGATGTAGACATGCCACATAGGACACACATCATGGTTTGTGATTGGCTGGTGTAGCAGATGTGTAATCTGACAAAGAGGTTTGATAGGATGGTTTTGTTGACGTGGAAGATCACGGGGCTGATGTGGAATGCTCTTGAAGTTCTTGGATAATATTGGTGGCCTATCCAAATTCTCATCCATAAGTTTTTTGTTGTTTTACACAAAAGCTTTCGCAATAACTATGTTGGTTTAGGGATAGTGTTTTCAAATAATTTTTTATATTAAAATAAATATTAATAATTTTTTTTATTTTTTTAAAATTATTTTTGACATTAACACATCAAAATAATTTGAAAACACTAAAAATATATTAATTTAAAATTAATAAAAAATAAAAAACTTTTAAATTTTTTCAAAAATAATTTTAAAACACAAAAACAAACAAGTTTATAGGCTTTAAAGAAAACAATGCCATCGTAATCATGGCAAGCTTAAGCTCTACTAAATAGAAGTTGAGGGTGCTAAGCAACTATTTAGTATTGTGTTTTTAATTGGGTTTACACATGTGTTTTAAAAATATATTTATTTTGAAAAAAATATTAAATTAATGTTTTTTAAATATTTTATAATAATTTTAAAAATATATTTTAATATATTTCTAAATAAATAAAAAATTAAATACCAACAAAACTAAATAAGAAAGGGTTTTTACTTCCATGACTTCAAGGGTGACTTGTAACCAGGCATAATTTGTCATAAAATTTGTCCATGTCATGCACACTTGCCCGATGCACCCATAGTTCGCCCATTGATTGCTATTTATAAAATTAGTCCACATAGATTAAAATTGATTGATTAGTTGATATGGTGGATTCTAATATTATTACTTGTTATATTAAAAAACAGAAACAAAAATGATATGATCGCATAATTCAATAATCTAAGTGATCTAGAGTGTTTTTTTTTTTTTTTTTGAAATTGGTTTTGAAAACTATATTGTAAAAACTATATAAAATTACTCTAATTATCTTAGTGTTGTCATTTTTATACTTACCCTTTGTGTTTTTTAAATTACAGTTAATGTATATTATAAATTTTGTTGCGCGTATAAATAATTTAGGATTAGCCATATAGTTTAGTCTATTTTACATTAAGATGTGAACTATTATACGCGTAACAAATTTAAGATGTAATTTATAATTTTAAAAAATATAAAATTAATTAAATTATAGTATATAAGGATAAATTTCCCAAATAAAATCCCACAACTCTGCTCACAAAGAATTAGTTCCGGTGATAATTCTAATAACGTGCATGATGGATGTAAAGATGTGCAGAACTCAACTTGTTTTGCAAGTCCATTTTGTGCTCCAAAAAGGATTAAAAAAAGTTGTAATCACCCATAGAAATTGGTAGCCCATAATTATATCTTGAATCCACATCTTGCTATCACAATTTTTCGTTTCCTGTTCTCACACGTGGAATTCACTTACGAAGGTGAGCAAGTCAACTTATTTAACTAGAACTTTGCTTGAATTGCCAAGCCTGTGTTGAGATTCAACCTATATATATATATATATATATATATATATATATGAAAAATACCGAAGTTACTAGCTATTTAGTGATATTTTAACCACTTTTTATTTTTATTATTGATGGAGTAATGGAATGGATTTCCACACTTCAAACAATTAAGCAAATCTTCAAGGAAAGAAGGAAAGAATTCTTAACAAGGTACGTAAAGCCATACAAATATTTCCATGCAAAATAATAATAATTTATTCCATAATGACAGTGAACTTGAACTAGTTAATTAACCTTGCTGCAAACTTTCCTGATTTCACCAGCTTTACCGGTTAGAACTCCAACCCTGCCCATATTTATCATGGAAACACCAAAGTCTTTGAAGAATGTGGATCTATGGGTCGCAGCAGATTGAAGTTTAATGTAAGCTTTTGTCTCACTGTTGTCAAGGAGAGCTGCATCAGACTGGAAAAGCCCCCTTCTTTTAGCTACGAGCGTGTAATAGCTGTTATCGAATGTCCTGACACTTCCAGGATCCATCTCTACTAGCGTAGTTTGATCTCCCACCTTGCATCTGCTCTTCAGTTTTTCTATGTATTCCGAGTCCAATGTGGGATCGGTGCCATTCTTTCCGGTGGAGTTGTAAAGCCGAGAGCTGAACGAAGAGCAATGAGAAGTGCCAATGGTGTGCCCACCTTTGTGACAGAATTACAGAATAATTAGAATTTACTTCTGTACAATCTCTTCTTACAAGACTCTCTATGAAGAACATGAAGTGAAATGCTCAAGTACCTGAAAGCACTACGAGGTCCTTCACGCTTAGACCCTTCGAACGAAACATTGATATCAATTGAGAAATGTTTGAGGAAAATGGTGGCAGGTTTGTCAAGGGCTCTGAAATATTGGACACCCTTCCATCCCTTCTTCCAGTTTCAACCTCCCAGAAAGGTCCCATAGTCTGATAGATAGGATAAATTATTATCAATTAAAACCGTTCTGTTCCTCAAGATTTTTCTTAAAAAAGAAATTGTCTTGAAAGAAATTAGTTTCTTACCGCAACCGTGACATCCCTAGCCACAATGGCCACGATGTCCGCACAGGAAACTGCTCCAGGACACTCCTTCTCTAATGCAGTCTTGACTCTGTCAATAACTTGATATCCTCTAAGGCTCAAGTTCGGAGGTGAATCCTTTTCAGCTTGGCCAGTGCTAGAGTTCAAAAGCACCGAGCCATCACAGCCCTGTAGAGATATATAATTAGCTAATCATCATAATTAAGCATTGTTCATGGATTCAAGCAAGAAAAAGAAAGAGCTTAAAACTGTTTCAGGGTTTTCAAATTATCAGAGATGGATTAAAGGCTCACATACCCTAACAAAGCAGTCATGAAAGTGCATCCTCAACAAAGGACCACTAAGGCTAGGAGCTACTTTCATCACTTGATCCATAACCTCTTTCACAATAGCCTCAGCTTTTGGACACGTATCCTTGTAAAACCCTACCCTCAACTGCGCATTTGCCGAGTTAAAGACCAAGAAAATGATCTGAAGAAAGATCAGACATGGGGAAAGCTTCGAGCTAGCCATGTCAAGGTGACAATGTCAGTGTTTTGAACCTTGATTTCTGAGTGAGAACTCAATGAAACACACCACCTCTTTTATACTAGCCTCGACATCCTGTTTATACCATGGGAAAAGCTGTCATTAAAAGATGTTTGTGATCTGCTTTTGTTATTTAAATCATGTGGTGGCGCATAATCACATCCTAATTTTCTGCTGACTTGATTATTATAAGATTAATTATGATGGCTCCATTTTCGTAATATAAAGATGAAGCTGCAGGAAGTGATCTGTGAGTGACAGCACAGCAGAGAAGGAAGGCTTCATGTGATTGCTCCCATTGGATCCATATTATAAAAACAGAGTAACTAAGCTATACACAATCAGATTTGAGCAATTCACGGGGATGGATGAACAGTTGACCGTAAGGCTGGCGGCAAGATGTTCAATTATTAGCTAACTGGATCGAAACTTTAATCTGCATGCTTGATAAAAATGAACATGTAATTGAATTTAAAAAATCTCTCAATAATTGTCGCCACCATGCATGGCTGCTTCTCTCAATGCCACTGGGGACTAATTAGGATTCTAGCAACAAAGTCAGACATGGTATATACGTAGTCATCGTGCTAACGAACTACTGAATAAATATTGAAGTTGAGACGTTTAATTTTCTATCCTAGAGATAGCAAATCAAGGGTGCAAGTTATTCTATCTTGACCTGGTAATAAGCGTAAATTCCAAGCTTGTCTTTAGGATAGAAATAAATAGAATTTGGTGAAATCCTTCGATCCGTATCTCTTTTTCTTCTTCTTTTTTTAATCTGAAATCAACTCTTTCATCATGATGCGAAAGTACTTCAGCAAATAGTCTACTTCTGATCATATATATAGAAATCAACTTGTCTATCTCATAATGGTATTGGCTTGCAATAATATTGATCCACAAAAGTTTTTTAAGGAAATTATGTCCGAATTTTGATCTTATGTTATTCAAACTTTTTTTATTAGAGGATATATTAAAAAATAATATAAAATAATTTTTAAAATTTGATCCAATAATTTAAATTTTTTAATTGTAAATAGTATTTTTCCACCTTGAAAAATCAAAATTGTTAATGCAATTTAGAATTGAAATAGGGTATATTTGTTTCTGCTTTTACTTTTATGCTTGTTGCAAGGTACAACTCTCCACAGCTAAAAATATAACAGCAAAAACAACAAATTCATTCCTTTGATGTTGTGTTTTTTTATTGTTATTTTTAGTGGTGGATCCCACCACTAAAAACAAACATAGAAACAAAAACAAATATATATTAAGTAAAGTTAATTACATATAAAAATTTTAAAGATTATACATCGGCATCTAATCTCTAAACTTCTTTGTTTTAAGTGAGACCAAGTCTACATGATGAGAAAGTCATTTTTTGGAAGCCACCATACGGATAATTGCTATCAATAGCGTGCTAGCTTGGTGGTGTATTTGTTTTGTTTGGTAATATGATTGTTATTATATTTTAAAATATTTTTTATATTAAAATGTATTAAAATAATATTTTTTTTTATTTTTAAAAAATTATTTTTAAAATTAATGCATCCAAATAATTTAAAATATATATAAAAAATAATTTTTAACAAACAAAAATTAATTTTAATTTTTAAAAACACATAAACTAGTCGGTGTTTCCAGACAGGATGAACAATGAAAGTTAAGGGAAATATTTTTTTTTTTTTGTTTTTTGCAAATGACGTGGCATGCATTTAAATTAATCCAATTGTTTAGAGTTTTAGATTCTCTTAGTTGTATGAAGCATGTTCCATCCATCTACTCCATCGCATGCATTTAATTAAGAACGTCTTGCATATACGCTATCTTTTAATATAAATATCCACCGACTGTATGTATTTTTTCTGATACACTTTTCACGCTATTGTATTGATATATATAGCATGTTTTTCAAACATTTGGTTTTTTGGTAAATGAATCAAGCAAATATACAAACACCTGCTTTCCTTGACAAAAAAATTGAAGAACCCGATGACTTGAAGTCATTATAGAAATCACGAATTAAAAAGGGTATTGACTAAGGTTAACTAGCAAGCAAAATTTGCATCCTTCAAGATCAGACAGACATTATTATCAAATCCTGGCATCAAACACTCCAGACAGACATTATTACAGACATTATTATCAAATCCTGGCATCAAACACTCTAAAGCAACCTAAGATATAACTGCCGCAACCATGTAGTAGATGTCTATCTAATAAGTGTCTAGTAGCAAGAACTTGAAACTAAAAGATTTACTTTCTCTATAATTTCAGGTTTGAACCTTGTGATTGCTAATATAATGGTCATTGAAGGCATATATAGTCATTAACTTCAAAGCTCGTTAAATTAGTTGAGATACACGCAAGCTGACCCGGATACCCGTGTTAATAGTGTGCGTGTGTGTGTATATATATATATATAGAACTGCTGCTAATTCAATAGTAATGCTAAAAAAATCTAGGAAAAGCTACCGTTGATTATAATTTCCAAAGAAAAATCATTGCATCCTTTGGCTTAATGCACAATAGAGCAAGAAAAATTTCTTGCCAAGCATAATTATTGGTACAACCGAACCAAACAACTATTGAATCTAAAATCTATGCATATAAAACAAATATGGCATAATTTCATCTATACAAGCATTTGTGAACACTCTTGTTAGAGCACTTGGATCCAAACTAATTCTATTTTACACCATGAAACAAGAGCCCTAACAGACTTCACTCATCTTCTCCACTTCTCAATTTCCCTTGAAGTTGCTTTGACTAGCTTCTTGGAGTTGATGACCAGCTCATCAATAAGGGAACCAACCTCATCACTGATAACAACACGAAGAAAAAATTAAACTAAAAGAATCCCAATACTGTTATTTGCAAAACACAATGTATGCATATAAGACACCAGTTATTGGCACAACTTTTGCTTATTAATACTCTTTCAAATCTTTTGCTTATTAATAAACATGTTAACAAGCAGCAACACCAAATCCAGCCTCGTTAGTTAATGCGAACAAATCTCTAACAAACAGTAAAAAAGTCTGGCATGACCCAGAAGCTGAGTGAGAAGAATGAGATGTGATCAGGCAAATTATAATAAAGAAACAACAAAAATATATACATGTATATAGAAGCATGTGTGTGCTTCACATGCCTTTGTGGAGTAATGGGGAGATGTGACAATGGTCTAATCGAAAATATCAAAAAATTATGAATTCCAAACCAATGCGTGTCTCGTCATATGTTTTCATTATATCTAGTGTTTAAAATTATTTGTATCAAACAAATAAATGAATTTGAAAGAAACTATATTGAGAAGCAATATCTAAAATTCATGCATTTTGTGAACCAAATAATTCTAACCATTGAAAAGTGAGAACAAAAGACACATTGAATCACAGCATCAAACAAAATCCTTAATGTCGTCCAAAATATAAAAAGAATCTCATTTTCACAAATTATTGTTACTATCACAAACAAGGTTGTCCAAAATATAAAAAGAATCACAATTTCACAAATTATTGTTACTATCACAAACAAGGTTGATACGTGTCTACCCAAAGAGCTGAACAATATTTTGTTCTAAACTTCGTATAATGAAATTTCATTTTCATCCTATCTTCTCATATACATCACCAACTAGCAAATCCCATTCGCACACTGCATCACCAGCATGGCCGGCCCCAGAAAGAGTCATTTAGAATGCATTATCATCATACTATTTTCAGGCAATCCAAACCAAACCAAATTTAATTTAATTTCTATGCAGCCACTGATCTCCCATTCTTGATGATTAATTTCAGAAGTGCAAACTTAATTGGTTGTCTGAACAAGGCTCCCCTGCTAGAGTAGAAAAGGCTCCCAGAAAAACTAATGCAAAAGAAATTGGCAAGTTCTCAAAGTGCTTTCTATTTATACCGCTGCAGCGGTTAGTGAATGTTCTGCTTAACACATCAAGATAAAACACGATCCATCTAAGCAAGTTCAGTGCAGCTGAATAAGCTAAACAGAGAGAAACATGAATAGATACTTACTGAGTTGGAAGATTTACAGGACCACGAAAATGCTTGCCAACATTAGAGTATCTCCGTTTCTCATCATGAGCTACACCCCTCCCCACACCATAGCCAAATCCGTAACCAATCCCACATCCAGCACCCAATCCAATGCCAAACTGTAAACCAGGAATACCAGGACCAAACCCAACACCTGAAGAATTGGCCATTTACAACCTCAGTAAAACACAATATGATGATGATCATCATCATCATCACATATAAGATAAAAAGCAACACAAGCTGCAGCCACCAAATAGAAATATGAAATGCAGTCAAATAGCCCACCTAAGACTCAAAAAAAAAAAAAAAGGCCAATTGAGAGTATCGAAGTTTCAGTCTTTCTCTAGAACCCATTTTGGGTAATTAAAAAGTGGGATTTTTCTTTTTTCTATGAAGAGATTTGAGAGCACATAGATATTTAAAATAAAATTAACAAACTGATAAACCCAGGAAGAAGAAGAAGAAGAAGAAGTGATGGATTACCTCCAACAAGGCCGACACCAAAACCAACACCACAGCCAGCACCAAAGCCGAAAGCAGGACCCACCCTCCCAAGCTCCTTAAACCTAACCTCTGGAAGCTTCCATAGCAAACCCTTTTCCTCTTCATCACTCCTGTTGTTGCCGTTATAGGGGTTCATCTCTCTCTCGCCCTGCTTTGATGTTTCTGTTTTCGGCGTTGTAGCTTTTTAGAAGTTCACCGAGAGCGTTGGATTTCTCTCTGGATAATTACCCTTAATTCTTACAGAGCGGGGATGGAGTATGTTGTTAATGTGATCTGTCTTGGCCAACATACCAACACAGCCTTGTAGTTTACAGAATTCTCACTTTCAATCCCACTTTCAATCCCTAACTATTAAAACCTTACAATTGTACCCTTTTATGCAACGTTTTGTAGGTTCCAATGCGATCTAGTTATAACCTCCATTCCATACCTTTTTCATCTATTTTCCTGCTGATGCTGATGTTTCTATCTAACAAACTCCTAAGATCTGGACATCAATCACATTTTTCTATGAATGTGTGAACGAAAAATTGAAACCTTTTTTTTTTTTAACGTCAGTGTAGTATGAATTTTCTTTTTTGTCTTGAAATAAGATATTTATATATATATATATATATATATATATATATATATATACACACTAATTTTCTTTTATCTAGTTTTATAGCGCATTTGATATTGTGAAGATAATTATTTTTTAAAGTATTTTTTATTTGAAAATATATTAAAATAATATTTTTTTTTATTTAAAAAAAAAATAATTTTTGACATCAACGTATTAAAACGATATGAAAATATATATAAAAAAACTTTATTTGAAGCAAAGAAAAAAATATATAAATTTTATTTTTTTTCAAAAATACTTTTGAAATTCATGGTATATGTAAAAGAAACTATTGGTTATTGTTTCTACCATCGTGTTGATAAAAAGTTGTTTGTCTCAAAACATGCTATCTTGAAAGAATTTATTCTTGAAAATTTTCTTTTTTGTCTTGACATAAGATATTTTTATATCAATTTTCGTTTATCAATACTAATTTTTTTATCCAGTCTTATAACCCGTTTGATATTGTGGTAGCAGTTATTTTTCAAAGTGTTTTTCTCTTGAAAATATATTAAAATATTTTTTATTTTTAAAAATTAATTTTTAATATCAGTACATTAAAATAATCTGAAAACACCAAAAACTTTATTTGAAGCAAAGAAAAAATAAAATAAAAATTAATTTTTTTTCAAAAATACTTTTGAAATTTATAATATATTTAAAAGAAAGTATTGGTTATTGTTTCTACCATTGTATTGATAAAACGTTGTTTGTCTCAAAACATGCTATCTTTCTAGATAAAAACTTTGTTCTTAAAAGTAGTGAGAGAAAAATAGAACTTGAAGATGTTTAGAAACCACAAACTAACATTAAAATGGAATTTGAGTCTAAGGTTACAACTATAGAATTTAACTAGGAGCACAAGAACTTTATAGATTCGGTATGACATATCATGTACCAATAAAATATGAAAATCTCATGGAAGCTAAAAATGATAAGTTACTCATACATAATGAGCCTACTAACCATATGGAAGCAATATTTAATATTGATTTTGAAAAATGACTTGGGATCATAAAATCTAAAATTGATTCAATATACATTAGCTGGATCTTGACCTTGGTTAATCCACATGAAGGGATAAAACTTATTGGATGTAAATGAGCTCTTAAGAGAAAAATTGATATAGATAACAATGTACAAAAATACAAAGCTAGATTAGTTGTCAAATGTTACCAATAAAGACAAGCGATTGACTTTAATGAAACCTTCTTGCTAATAGCTATGTTAAAATCCATAAGGATCTTGTTTACCATAACTGCAAACCATGATTATGAGATTTGAAAAATAGATGTCAAAACTATATTTTTGAATAGCAATCTTTATAAAGATGTGTATAAGATACAATCCGAAGGTTTTCAATATAAGAAATTTACCAACAAAGTATGCAAGCTACAAAAACTCATTTATTGATTTAAAAAAACTTCAAGAACTTGGAAAATCCATTTTAATGGGATAATCAAACACTTTGATTTCATATAAAAATACATATGAGCCTTGTGTTTATAAAAAGACTAGCAGGAGTGGAGTTGTTTTTCTAATATTATATGTATTTGATATATTATTGATAAAAAAACGACATTTTGCTACTCCAACTTGTAAAGATCTCATTTTTAAGAATTTCACCTTGAAGGATATGAGTGAAAATAACTTATTTATTGGGAATAAAAATCTATACTAATAGATCTTGAAGGTTACTTGGATTATTACAATCCACATACATAGACAAGATGCTAAAACAGTTTAGTGTAAAAGAATCCAAGAGAGGATAGTTATCTATTTTGTAAAGAATACATCTTTCGAAGGATATGTATATTAAGACACAAATTAAAAAGAGACATAATGGAAATGATACTCTATGCTTTAGCTATAGGATCCATAATGTGTATGATGTTATGTACAAGACAAAATATATCTTATGCTTTGAGTATAACAAGTAGATACCAATCTAATATAAGTAAAGGTCATAAAAAAATATTTCAAAAACCCTTTAGTGCTTCAAAAGAACTAAAAATGGTATTCAGATGCTACCTTTAAATCTGACATTGATGATGACAAATCTTAGTTAAAATATGTTTTTACTTTAAATTGTAGTGCTATGAGTTGGAAAAGTTTCAAATAAAACACTAATAAATTATACAACTAAAGTTAAATACATATCTACATTCAAGACAACAAAATGGGCTACTTACACAAATAAAGGAATCAAGGTCTCATCAACTATCCAAGCATGTACTTAAAAATATCTATTTTATTAAAGAAATCATAAAAATAAAAGATGTAAGGATAGATTGTATACTCACTAAAGAGAATTTCACAGATCCTCTCACTAAGACATTGTCTCAGTAGAAGCATGATCACTATATAGGGATTCCATAAAGAGATATCACTAATGTATATAAAAAGACTCATGTAATAGTTGTGTAAAGATTATTAGATTTGAGATCACTAAGAAATCTTATATATAAAATGTTATGCTTTGATCCTAACAATACATTGTCCTAATCTAGGTAACAAATGAGCAAATATTATGTATAACATGAACTATATAAAGGTGATTGAGTGATCAAGAGATGATTCATCACCCTAGGTGAATTAAAAAAACAATTATACATGTTTTCAAATAATATTGATTGTAAAATCTGTGTAATGTAGAATGAGATTTGAAATTTTGAAATGAATTTCAAATCCTATTAAAAAAAAATTAAAGATTATAGTGTTGAGAATAAACATGATTTGATAGAGAAGGTACACTTCATATTATAGTATCTAAATCAAAATGTTATTGATGAAGAAATAATAATTGCACTAATAAATTGATTATTTACAGGTTATGTCAAACAACATATGACTTTATTAATATTTAAGGGATCATTTCAAGTTGTTAGATATTGTATTTGATCTTTAAATATTAATCAATTAATTTGTTGAATTGATAATAAATTAAATTATTTTATTTAGGATTGTGATTTATATTTGTACTAACTTATTAATAACCTAATTTGTCACACACATTAAGATTCATTGGTCAAAAATTAAACTGGAATGATTAATCACGTGTAACTTGATTGTAAATAAATTTTAAAGGTTGAGGACTAAAATATAATTAATACAAGATAGTACAATTCTAGACCTAGAAAAATCAAGTAATTACTTAATTGGGTAAATTTCTAAAACTGTTCTGAAATAATAAATATTATGCTACTTAGTAGACAAATTATTATTTATAGGTTTATTAGTTTTTCCTATAAAAAGAAGGTTACACCTCATATTTTTATGTGATAGTTGTAGAGACAATATAGATTGTATGGTATAGAGCAGCATCCAAACACAAAAGAAAACGCTATCACTTAAAGGCATAACAATCCATCTTTCCTTAAAGGTTTTAAAAGACTTCTCATTATTAGTTCGGGTGAATTAGTATTAGAGATAAGACAATTAGATGATTTATGATTTGTAACAATATCCAACCTTGAAAAAGTTGATCAAACATAATAAAAGAGATCAAATCTTTAAGTTATCTTTACCATACCCTAAACAACTCTAGATTATTTAACAAGATGCTTGGAACTCTTAAAAAAAATTATTATTTTCACTGTGTCTAAGAATTTTGAAAACCCAACATCATAAATGTCTGTCCTAAAAAATATTGATGCAACTATAATCACATTATCAAACAAGCTATAATTGTTCAACTTTCTAGTCATTGGCAATTGAACAAGCGATTTCACAAATCTGGAGAAAATAAGGCCATGATAAATTAATTTGATAAGCTGGGAAGTTATGTTCAAAGTTTCTTTTGCCAATGAATCTTGAGCAAAAACATGGAGCAACAGAAAGATCCTTTTGTGGCTGCCTAAGCAAGACCCATCATTCTGGGTGGCCTCCAAAGAATAGGATGCAAAGCCAGGATACACCATTGAAGAGAAGGATTCTTGAAGGCTTTTTCACCAAAGCTAAAATAGATATTATTTTTCAATCTTCTGGATTTGTGCAAAAAAGGTAGATAAAGTTTCCAAATAGACTAGATGTCATTAGATTGAAACCTATTTATAATTGTGGTTACAGTTGCGGTTCAAAGTATTTTTCACTTATAAATGCATCAAAATGATGTTTTTTTATTTTTTAAAAATCATTTTTGAGATCAGCACATCAAAACAATTTAAAAACATAAAAAAATTAATTTTTAACAAAAATAAAATTTGAACTTTTTGAAGATACGGGTTGGTCTGCGTTTCCAAATAGGCATAAATGTTTGGTTGCTGGACATCACAGTAGGTAGAAATAATATATGTTAGATTAGATAATTTCTTGTGGTACGTTACTTGTTAGATCACATTTTTATTGAAGATAAAAAAATATTTAGATATTGATAACAAGTTTTCTAACAAAAAAAACCTATAATTTAACAAAAAATAAATTATGATAATATCTTTTTTAAAATATTAAGATGACAATATATAAATTAACTTAAATTCACTCAAATCAACTTATATTAACCTACTAAATCTCTAATTCAAGTAATTATAAAAATCAAATAATTTTTTATTATTAAATTTTATTACCAGTCAACAAAATTTACTCTCTTTTTTTAACAAACCATACAGATTCTCTCACTTGTATCGTCTTGTTATGCCAAATTGCACCTTTTATGCTTAGTGAGTGTTGAATATATTTATCCCAAGTTTTTTTAAAAAAATAAATTAGACGACTTACAATTTTAGCCTTCTTGAAATTTAACCTCATAAATTAATGGATGCTAGTGGTTAAAATATGAGTACTTTGTATGATTTTTATTTATAATCTTACATAAGATAAGATCAAAACAAGAGAACGGATTCCCAAAGTTAACCTTGCTTGTTTAGATTTGAGGTTTTGATGCTAACCTTGTCCAAGAAATTCATAATCAAAATGATTATTCTATGAAAAAGTTAAATTCAAGTTTATTATTAAGCTTGATATAATAATAACCTATACCAACAAACCAAGATAATAAACACTAAACCCCTACCCAACGTCCATGAAGTGATGTGAACAAGTAGTATGAAAGATGCTATAAAACTTGATAAATTCTTTGATAAGTCAAAGTAGTTCAATAGAAAACTAAAACAAGGGAATCATCTCACAATACAAAAGATATGCTACACAATGTATTATCCAACTTCAAAAAAAAAAAAACAAAAACTTTGCATGAAACTAAACCCTAGTTAATCTACTGGGCAAACATCAACCCAAATTAAAATAAATCCCAAAGTATCTAAAATAAGGCCCAAGACATGAAAAATAATAAAATAATAATTCTGAAAAATAATACTAATTTGTTGCACACTATGAATATAAAAAAGACAATTGTTGAATGAAATCTTTGCTTAAAAAGGATCATTGGCCTAATAAGATATGGCGTCGTCTTTTGGGATCCAAAACAAATAAGAAAATAATTCTTCCTCAACCTTTTATGTTTCCACATATAATAAAAAAATCCTCATATAGTTTGATATCCATAAAACTCATGGAAACACGTAACCCCATAGTTGTCAAAAGCCCCCCCTATATCTAATCTATGATGCCAAAGTTAATTAAGCTTAAGAAGTAGATAGTTAGACTCTTCTTGTACATATATTATGTTGACTAATTGTAGTCTTCTTGAAATTCATCTTGACTCAAATACTCTAAATAAAGCCATTAAATATATATTTGAGCTTCTTCGCCTTTGATTTTGTAATTGACCTAACTAGAATCTCTAATGGATCATTTAGTGTAATTTGTATCGCATCATCCCCTCTCTCCTCGAAAGGATTTGATCTCGAATCATCATCTACATCAAACAAAGAGAGATAAAAAAAAAAAAAACATCAAAATTAGTACTAACACCATACTTATTTGATAGATCTACTTTGTAGACATTCTTGTAAGGATTGGGAATGGACCATCTCCTCCTAGCCTCAACTTAGATCTCTTACATTCATGAAACCTCACTTTACATATATGTACCCAGACCTAATCACTTGATTTAAATATAACCTTTTTTCAACCAATTTTCGACCCTTATTAGCTTTAAATGCATATTGCCTCTTTTGTTTTTCTTGTATTTTCTATCATACACTCTCTTGCATTATTTATACTTTTCTAATGTCATCAAGATTAACCCTTCCATCAACAAGTAAAGGAATCAAACCCAAATAAGCTAAAAAATTAAAGCCATAAATAATTTTAATAGGAGAATAATCAGTAATAGAATTCACACTCTTATTATATGCAAATTCAACAAACTATAGGCAATCTTTTCAATTCTTCAAATTCTTTTGAATGATAGTTCTTAACAATGTTGCCTTTTGTCTCGATTCAGATCTGTCATGATAGGGGTCAAATTGGGGTTATGGAAAGGCTAATGTTGCTGTTGATGCGACCCTTTATTGGTTGGGTGGACAAGACAAATCAGATATAAAGGTGAGAGAGAATAAGAGGTGATTTGTGGGGGGCTGGTTTAGAGAAGGAAGGTCTGGTGGAAGAAGGCTGTGGGTTTGGGTTAACAAGGTCATGCCCTCTAAATCGATGATTAGTGAATGGAGTGGAGTCTTGGTTTGCGATACTGGGGAAAGAAGGATATGGGTTTAGGTTAGCAGGGTTGGAGTGGGGAAAAGGTGGTTTATTTTTCCACAAATTGACAAATCAAACCTTTAATTGAAATCAATCCTTAATCTTTTAATTTTAAATTTTAACCCCTTTAAAACTAAATTAAAAGCAAATTGGTTAAAATTGAGTTATAACAATAATCAAGAAAGATAATTTTTTCCATGCACAAGTTATACTTTTTTTCAAAACAACATATAAACATTCTTTTCTTAACATCCAATATATTCCTTAAATGTTCATCATGCTCATTTGAATTCTTGCTTAAATCAAATTATCATCAAAATAAATCACAATAAATTTACTTATAAAATTGTGTAAAATATAGTTCATTAATTTCATGAAAGTACTAGATACAGTAATAAGTCCAAAAGGCATAAATAAGCACTCATACAAACCATATTTAATTTTTAAGGTAATTTTCTATTCATCTCTCTCTTTCATTTTAATTTAATGATATCCAATTTTTAAATCAATTTTAAAAAATACATAGGATCCATGCAATTCCTCCAATATCAAATCTAGGAGTTAGATATCTATACTTTATCATGATATTATTGATTGCATGACAACCAACACACATTCTCCAAGTTTTATCATTTTTCAACACCAACAATACTGAAATTGTATATGGACTAATGCTTTCTTTTATGTACGCCCTTGACATTAAATCCATCATTTTCCTTTGAAGTTCCTTTTATCGTCTTAGGGTTGCTTCTATAGACTAGTCGATTAAGTATTCCTAATCCAAGTACAAGAAACACAAACAATTTGATGTTCAATTCCCCACTAAGAATCTCACAAGGAAAATACCTTTATAATTCCATAATAAAGAAACAAAAACACTAGAAATACAAGGATCAAGTTCATTGGTATTAAAATATCTCATATACATAAGTAAAATCATACGTATGTTAGAAAAATAAGTATTCTTAATCTCAGTCCCTTTTGGCATAAAAACTAATATCTTTTTTAATTTTTTCTATACTGTTTTCTTTTCTCATCCTTCTTTTCTTCTCTTCTCTCTCAACTGAAACTCTATTTTTCTTCACTTGGCCAAATATTTTCTCTTAGTGTTTCTATTTTTTTTTCACTCTTCCTCATATTCTTACATAGTTATTTTGAACTTCCAACTTCATCATTTTTTTTCTCGTTTCAATTGATCTTTATAAACTTGTTTAGGTGACAATGGTACAAGTGTGAAAGTATTTCCATCCTTTTCAAGAGAATTTCTACTCTTAAACCCATTATTCTTGGAATTCTTATCAAATTGCCAAGGACACCTCAATAATAGATGAGTAACATGTATATGAATCACATCATACAAAACTTCATCCTTATACTTTCTAACCAAAAAATAAATCAAAACTTGTTTAGTAAATCTTAGTTCACAATCATTCAATCATTGTAGTCTATAAGGTCTTTCATGCTTAATAATGTTCAAATTTGATTTTCAAACAATTGAAGCACAACATTAGCACAACTCTCACAATCAATAACCATATTTCATACCTTGTTACTTTTGTTGCATCTGGTATGGAAGATGTTCTCACTTTGTTGTTCTACATCATTATCTTGGATCCAAACATCAAGTGATATCCTAATCACTAAAGCCTCTTTATTAACGGGTTATTCAACATCATTATAATCCTCAAATGATGACATGTAAGTTCAATTTTAAACACACCACCTTCTGGCCTAAACTATTTATCATAAAATTCAATGCGATTATGCAGAAAAATATTTCAGAACAAATGTCTATAAGATGGAAAAGATGAGTACACAATTCCTAAAATTAAATGGGATGTATTAGGTTCAACTAAGTGAAACTATAGATGTACCTTTTCCTCCCCCTCCCGTACCTTATGGTTTAACATTCTTTTCTCCCTCTCCCCCTTTACCTTTAGCACCTTTGATGTGTTGTACTGGGTATATATACTTTACATGGTTGATCTAATTTTATTTTAATTCGAATTTGAATAGCTTCCTCCTAGTATATCTTACTGTTCATTTCTACCTGTTCTTTTTAATGTTTGCATATGAAATTCTTCATATCTCATTGTTATGTACTATTTATATGAATTTACTACATAAATCTTTCAATTGTGAAAACTCATAGATATGTGTAATCCATTTAGCATTATTCATTGTAAAATTTATATAAGCTAATTTTTATATATGCGTTTTGTTGTGGTTATGGGTTTAATATGACCAAGAAATTGTTATGTTAAAGAAACCTAATAGCAAGCCCACTATATATCAAGAATTGTGGAGCCAAAACATTACTAAACAAAAAAAATATATTCAATTAAAAAATTATCAAATATAAAGATAAAAATAATATATGGTATACGGATTAGGTCGGGTTAACTAATTCCTAAACCGTGATATCTATTTCTTAGATTTTTTTTATTCCTTATCATATGTAATATTCATATATTATCTGATTAACTTCATAGATAATACAAATATTAGCTGGTTTTTTTAACACCCCTTGGATGTGTTTATGTTTGTCTTGCCTATATAGCTCTACTATCTTTACCACGTTGTTCTTGGCTTCTTGCTTATTACATTCTTGTTCAATTTAGTTAATTTATTTCCATGCCGCTTTCAGTCTCTCTCAACTTGTATGGTATCACATGCAGATTAGACAAGGGAGACGCTTAACAGATACCTTTATTAGATATTTATTCCTTTTTTATATATAATAATTGAGGAATTTTATTGATAGATGCTAGTGCCATAAAGATAATGGCAAACTAGCCTGAGAAAAAAACACAACTATATATACAAAACTAAAAACTGAAAAGGAAAAACTAATGAATATTATATACAAAAATAAAAAACAAACCTGAACTACAAATAATTAAAACCTATTTATTTGGTCATTTTAAAATACCATTTGAACCTCTAATAAAATAAACCATGGCGGAGTCACATAAAAGCAAAGGCGGGCAATTGCCCCCTTAATTTTTTTGATTATTTTAAATTGTTTTTAAGCAATAATTATTGATTTGATTGTTTTGAATTAGTTAAAAATTATATCATTTCAGATTGAATTGGTTATGGTATGGAACTAAATTTTTTCACGAGATGAACAGACAAACATTTCAATTGTTGCCTGTGAGTAAAGATTGATATTTGCATAATTAAATAATTCATATTTTATTTGTTTCTTTTTTCTGTTTTATTTTCGTCAAACAATTTGTGTTTTACTGGAGAAGAATTAACACGTGTGTGCAAGCCTAATTTTTTATTCAATGCAAGTTGGTTTTTTTCTTAAAAAAAAAAAAATATATTTTTTTTGTTTTTTAAAATAATTTGTCATGATAAATTTAGACTATTAATTCTGAGCCATATCCATGTGTTATGTATATCATGCTACATGGTAATGGGGTGCTAAATGAGTTTTGATGAATTGATATGTAGTTTATTATAAATTTTATATGAAAGATTTACAATTATTATGTAACTCAACTGAATTTTGTTATTATAAAAATTTAAAAATAACAATTATAATATATTTTTTTTCATTTTAAATTAATTTTGCTTTATATGAGTTAATATTTTTTGTTTCAAATTAATTTCTAAAACATATCTACATAATATAATATTTGTTGATAATTAGTCCCCTCGTTTAAAAAACCCAGGCTCCAACACTGAAAATCAATGCTGTTTTCAGGAGGATTGATGCTAGTGTGTTGATGCTAAATCTATAGCCTACCAAATGTTAGTAGTCCAATGTTCCTAATTACTGAAAACCGAGCAAGGATTCACAAAGTTGGCAAGGCCATCATAAATTAATTTGATAAGTTATCAAGCAGTGTTCGAAGTTCCTTTTGCCATTGAAGCTTGAGCACAAATTTGGAGTATCAGAAACATCCTTCAGTGGCTTCCTGAGAAAGGCCTGTCATTTTGGGGCGGACTCCGAAGAATACGACGCAAACCCTGGATATGCCGCCCAAGAGAAGGATTCCTGACGGTTTTTTCCCAAAGCTTTTCAGATTCGTGCAAAAGAGGTAGAGCTAGTTTACACATAGAATACATGTCGGACTAAAAGCCTGGTCTCAAGAAATGAATGTTGTCCAAAATTCATAATAATGTGTTTGGAATCATCTTAATTGAATTAAATTTAGAGATTTTAATGAAATCTCATTCTTAGAATCCTCTTGAGTGTTAAGAATTGAATTTCAAATGAAATTTCATTTTTAAAAATACTATAAAAATAAATGAAACGTCAACCTCTCTTATTTATAATTTTAAAGAGGAAAAATTTAATATTAAAACTAACCTTTTTGAAATATCTATCTAGTCCTTTTCTTTTTCAAACCTTTGAATTCAAAATGAAGGTAATATAGAAAACAAAATGAATTGAATTTTATTTTTTTCAAAAACTTATTTATCAATTGAATTCAAACCAAATAATGTAATTGAGTTGAATTACAATAAAGAATTGGTTCCAAACAACCTATAAGAATAAAATCCTAGCATGCATATAAAACATGTACATAAATTATACTTAAATAAAACTAGTTTAAATTACTTGTTGAAGTTCTTAAAATATCCAATCTAATTTTTTTTTTATCAATAATTAATTATTTGTCTTTAAAGCTTTATTGCTTCTCATGCAAAACATCAAACAACCTAACATAATTTCAACAAAATCATCCTTTTAAATACACTCTTAGATAAGAACCTAATCTTTAGAGATTAAAAAATATGTAAAAACACTTTTTTAGATAAGAACCTTTTAAATTATTATCAAAAAAAGAGAAGGAATAGAGATTAAAAAACTAGAAGAGTTAAGCTGAAAAAATAGGAAAAGAAGAGTGTCAAGTTAGGTAGAAAAATATGTCTAAGACAAAAAAATATATAGAAACACTTTTTTTAGCCCCTTTTATAGATAATTTTGGAAAACAAAACTAATATAAATCCCTCCACAAATAGCTTTGATTACTCTATATAAAACCAGAATTAAACATAACAGTTTTGGATTTAAAGAGTTGTCAAAAGCTTCTAAAATGGTCCATGTTTATGAAGAATCAATTATGAAAAAAAAAAAAAAACTGAAGAAGTTGATCAGACTTGTTCCATATGAAGGAAACCACAATGGCTGGAGAAAATAATCCTTCATGTACTAGAAAACTCAGCCAAAAATTAAGACCCAAACCTAGGCATAGCCTGAACCTCGAGCAGAGCCCCATGCGCGAACCCAATCCCAAAACCAACTATACTTATGTTCTCTTCTTAGTAAAAGCTTGGGTGCCATTTCGGTTTAATTTTAACTTTCAATACTCTCATTAAATAAAGCACTAAGAAAGTTTTTTTTTTATGTGAAATAGAAGCTTTTAGAAGGTTTTAGTTTTTTTCAAAACATGTCAATAAAAAAAAATTAAGTTAAAATTTTTAATCACTTGTAATTTATTTAAATCATGTTAATTTTTCATATTAAAGTTTATGTTGGAGATTAAATTTTAATAAAATTTTAATCTTGTTAAAAAATAATATAAATTATTTATTGAAAAGTAAATCTTGAAAAAGAAGGAGAAGAAAAGATTAGCCATATTAGTACTTAGTTAACTTTAAACGAAAAGTGGGCACTAATACAAATACTTAGGAAGAACAAAGATTTCTTCGCATGAAATTATAAAGACATTTTGAAAGAGAGCTAGTATAACACAAGATTCCAACATACCAAAGAGTCAAACCTGTAATCCAGATATAGAAGGTTAGCTCTAGAGTTTATTCCCATTGTCAAAAAGGAAATTCAAAGGTTGATGAAAAAGAAATTCATCAGAGTAGCTCGGTATGTAAAATAAATTTCTAATATAGTCCTTGTTTTGAAAATCATAATAATAAAACTAGATTCTGCATAGATTTTAGAGACTTTAATAAAGCCATACCTAAATATGAATATCCAATGCCTGAAATTGATGCATTAATAGATGTAATGGAAAGAGTCTAAGACATTTTCTATGATGGATGGGTATTTTGGTTATGATCTGATTCTTATTACAGAAGAAGATATTCATAAAATTACATTTAAATGTCCTGGCTCTATTGGAGCTTATGAATGGGTAATGATGCATGCTAAACTAAAAGGTGCAGGGGCAATTTATCTAAAGGTTATGAATACTATTTTTCATGATTTCATTGGTCATAATCTAGAAGTCTATATTGATGATATGCTAATTAAATCAAATGAAATTAAAGCACATCTAAATGATTTACAATAAGCTTTTGATAGAATGAGAAAATTTAATATAAAAATGAATCCATTAAAATGTGCCTTTGGAGTTTCAATAGAGAATTTTCTCGGTTTTTTCATCTATAATATAAAAATAAAAATAGAGAAAAATAAAACACAAGTAGTTTTAAGAGCAAAACCATTTGCAAACAAGAAAGAATTCATGAATTTTTATAATTCATTCAGTTATTTGAGAAGATTTATTCCAAACCTTTCATAAAAGATAAAGACCAGTATATCTAGATTTTCTAGAAATTTTGTCTTTGCTAAAACTAAAAAAAAAAGAGTTTACATTGAGAGAAGATCATAATTCATTCAATAAAATCAAAGAATATTTGACTCATGCGCCGATATTAGTCCCTCCAGAGCTTGGAAAACCACTGAAATTATATATTGCAATGGATAAAAAATCAATTGGAAGTTTGCTTGCTTAATACAATGAAGGTGGACAAGAAAAGGCTATTTTTTACTTGATTAAAATGTTGAATGACACAGAGTGCATATATTTTTCAACCGAAAAATTATGTTTATCATTTTATTATGCTGCAATTAAATTAAGGCATTATACAATGTCTTATTTTATGCATATTGTGGCTCAAACATATATTATTAAGTATATGTGGAATAGAACTATATTAAAGGGAAGAGTAAGTAAATGAAGTCTAGCTTTGGTAGAACTTGATAAAGTTTATATGTCTCAAAAATTAGTTAAAGGACAAGCCCTAACTAACTTCTTAGCAGATCATCCTTCAATGGATTTATAGATATTTAATCAAGAAATCTTAGTGATAGAGCTTGTATTATGAAAGTTATACTTTGATGGTTCTAGTATAGTTCACAACTCTAGATTAGGAATTATGATTCAACCCCCAAAAAAAAATCATGACTAAATGACTTATCAATTGCAAACAAAATACATATTTAATAGAGAAGGTGAGTGGTTAACTGACAATAATTTATAAGATTGAAGAAAAAACAACAACTCAATAAATTAACAACAATAGTTACTATTTAATTGAATTAAGTTTTCGAGATCTTCAAAATGTATTTATTAATAAGCTTGTAATTTCATACATGATAACCAGTAGGCATATAACTTGTAAGTTAATAATATATAAAATAATGAGTAGGCTTATAGTTTCCATTGTAATATAATAGACTTACAATGTGTGTGTAATGTGTGTGTGTTAATGTTTTCATGTAAAGAAATTTCAGTGTGTATTTTTAATTAAATGAAAAATTATCCAATGAATATAAGTTTCTTAAACCTAAGTTGTAAAGTTATTTTTTAAATTTAAAACATTTAAATTATTTGATTTCTCTATAAGTTTTAATTTGTTTTTAATATATCATTACAAGTCTGAAGTTATAAAAACTGTATCTGGAGTTTAATTTTTAACATTAAATTTAATATCTAATTTTAAAATTTAAAGTCCTTCAATTTAATTGAAGCAAATAAAATACAATAAACTTGATGGTTTGACACTTTGACTAATACGGAAACAAATCATTTTTCAAGGGCTTACCATGTCATGCTGTCATAGCATGTCAAAGATTTAAGGACAAGCCTTAATTTAGTCCTTAAAGTATCATCCCAATCTCATATGTTTTGATTTTGTCAAGTTTGTCCTAAACATAATTGACATAGATAATATCACCTCTCGATTAACATGTTGTTACTCATAATTAAGAGAATATGTCTACTCAAGGTGGGAAAATGAACTCCAAACTATTTTAAATAAAAAATTTACTATCAAATAGTAATAAATTTTAGAAGGGTGGAAAAATGTACTATGATTTCATCCTCAAATTGGCTTTCAGAGTAGATTAATTCTTATTTTTACATTTTAATGCCAAACACTTAATGATCACATGCAAATTAAATAAAAACAATTAAGTACAATATCTCTAACAATGAATGGAAAGGAATGGAAGGAGGGGTGACAAGACATTCTCTCTAATTCCATATCAATTATAGTAATAGTAGCAGATATAGTTACGGCATGCATGCCTTCAAATCGAAGTTAGAACAACACCAAAACAAAGTTGAGTTTTCCATGGACTTCTGTCTTTTCTGAAATGGTACAGCCACTTTATCCTTCAGCTTATGGAAACACCATGGATCTCTAAAAAATAGATACAGAAGTAACTAAGGGCCTACAGTTTGTGCATGCTCTCCATCTAGCTATAATTAATATACGTAAGAAAAAATATGAGTAAAAAACACCCGATCAAACATAGGCAGGCCTTGGATGTTTGTATTTGTCTTGCCTGTATAGCTCCGCTATCTTTACCAAGCTGTTCTCGCTTATTATATTCATGTACAATCATGTTCAAGTTAATTTATTTCCATGCCTATCTCTTCTCTCTCTCTCTCTCTCTCTCTCTCTCTCTCTCTCTCTCTCGCTACCTATATGGTATCTCATGGTCTGTGGCTTTTGTCACCTTTCAATGGTAGTTTTGAGGCAATTAAATATTGGAGGGAGAGTACCTCTTTACTAAGTTAGGCGACTGCTAAATGAATTGCCGGCCAATTATGTGCTCTTAGCTTTTGATTTCTCCATGTTTTTGTCCGCAACGTATGATATGATTCTCCACTTTTTCAATATAACCCATTTTTCCACCACTCCAAAACCAACCTTCTCTCCCGAGGTTAAGGCTCTAAACAACCATGGCTAACTTGATGAAATACCCATCTCCTCTGTTTCTCTTCATGTCCTTTGCTCTTGTATTTCCTTCTCTATGTGCACCAGAGGACCAAATTACATCTTGCTTAACTAGACATGACATAAACAACTTCACTAGGTTGCCTAGCACAAAAAAAGATGACGACTCAAAAACATACTATAAGATCCTTGATTTCTCCATTCAAAACCTTCGCTTCACAGAACCAACAATTGCCAAGCCATTAGCCATTATCCTACCTGGGAGTTTAGATGAGTTAGTCAAGAGTGTGATGTGTTGTAGGGAAAGGATGTTAGAAATAAGGGTAAGGTGTGGTGGGCACAGCTACGAGGGGACTTCATCAGTAGCTAATGATGGAGCTCCTTTTGTGATTATAGACATGATGAATCTGAACGAAGTTTCAGTTCATTTGGAGACAGAAACGGCATGGGTGGAAGGAGGTGCAACCCTAGGTGAGACTTACTCTGCTATTTCTGAGGCAAGCAGCATCCATGGGTTCTCAGCTGGATCATGTCCGACTGTTGGAGTTGGTGGTCATATTGGAGGAGGTGGATTTGGGCTATTGTCTAGAAAGTATGGACTTGCAGCAGATAATGTGGTTGATGCCCTTCTTATCGATGCCAATGGACGTTTGTTAGACAGAAAAGCCATGGGAGAGGATCTGTTTTGGGCTATTAGAGGTGGCGGAGGAGGTGCATGGGGAATTATCTATGCTTGGAAAATAAGGTTGCTGAAAGTGCCCGAAGTTGTCACTGGTTTTATAGTCTCTAGACCTGGCACAAAAGACCAAGTAGCCGAGTTAGTGAATCGTTGGCAAGGGGTAGCACCCACCATGGATGGAGATTTTTACTTGTCATGCTTTGTGGGAGCCGGTCTGCCA
This sequence comes from Populus alba x Populus glandulosa, assembly GCA_033617975.1. Lineage (NCBI taxonomy): Eukaryota > Viridiplantae > Streptophyta > Magnoliopsida > Malpighiales > Salicaceae > Populus > Populus alba x Populus glandulosa. Next base: position 11,187,927 of record CM066161.1, read on the forward strand.
GGGACAAAAACTAGAGGAATATCAGCTACATTTAAAGGTTTTTATCTAGGTCCGAGAAATGAAGCTGTATCTATCCTAAATCAAGTTTTTCCTGAGCTTGGTATTGGAACAGAAGATTGCAAAGAAATGACTTGGATAGAATCAATCCTATTCTTCTCTGGCTTCAGTGATGGAAGCTTAGTGTCCGACTTGAAAAATCGGTATACGAAAGAGAGGAACTACTTCAAGGCCAAATCAGACTATGTGAGGAGAAATATTTCTTTCGAGGGCATAAGAACAGCTCTAGACATACTTGAAAAGGAGCCTAGAGGGTATGTCATCTTGGACCCTTACGGAGGGATCATGCGCAATATAAGCAGCGACGCCATTGCCTTCCCTCACAGAGAGGGTAACCTTTTCACAATTCAGTACCTGGTGGAATGGAAAGAGAGAGATGACAACAAAAGCAACGACTACATTAACTGGATAAGAGGATTTTATAATGCAATGACACCCTTTGTGTCCTCCGGTCCGAGGGCTGCTTATATCAATTACATGGACTTCGACCTTGGAGTGATGGATCAGTTGCTTCATGACAAAACCAGTACTATGGTTCCAACAAGAGATGCTGTCGAGGTTGCTAGGGTTTGGGGAGAAAAGTACTTCTTGAGAAACTACGATAGGTTGGTTGAAGTCAAGACATATGTTGATCCAGACAACGTTTTCAGCAATCAACAAAGCATCCCCCCTGCGGTGTCCTCGGCGGTGAGTTTCAGAGCCGAGATTTAAAGTATAAAACAGGCTTGTCCTCGAAACCATTAAATCCAAATCTCTTAGCCGTATCAATTAGAATATCAGACATATTGAGATACTTATTTTTCTCTTCTGTGTGAGTGTGCTGTATATGTAAATTTCCTCCTCTTCTTGTCATCCTTCTTGTATATATATTTTGTGTGATGTGGGTTCGAATTTGAGCACTCCGGCTTCTATGGGGCCTCGCTCTCACATATAATTACCTCTTCTCAAATTAGGGGAAAAAAAAAAAACTGATCTTGTCGTATTTCTATTCAGCTTTTCATTTATCTTTATTGCATTTGATGAAAATATTGTACTCATAATTATCTTCTCGCTTTATCATTTTTTCAATTAATCAAAATGTAATCATGTATCAAAGAAAGGCATTTGATGTGACATGTGTGTCTTAGTTTATTATAATTTTATTTTTCTTTTGTATTTTTTTAAATTTATTGCTTTTATTTTTTTCAATTAGTTTATTTCTAATAATGATATTTTAAAAAAATATAGAAAAAAAGAGAGTGAGAATCTATTTTAAAATTAATGCCTGAATAACACATTAATAATGATAATAATAATAATTTTCTCTGAGTTCACGAAACCTTTTTATTAATACATGTTCTATTTTGAATGTAAAACACAAATTTCTCTTTATTTTTTCTTAATTCATTTGTTTCATATGAAAACTTAGATTGGAATGATAGATACGTATCTCAAAAAATAATGGAATAAAGCTACTAGTTGCAATTAATAAGCCTTCAAGAATTGGTGGTGTACATATTAAAAGAACATGAGGTTAATTTTCTTTGTCTCTTCTCATATTCTATGGGTATTAAAAAGTCCACTGTAGATGAGGTTTTGGTGATTTGAAAAGCTTTTTAATTGAGTATTAATTATTATCACTTCTTCTAAAGACTAACATTACTTGGATTAATAGCAACAATATTATGCTGTCATGACAGTTATAATATGAGTTCAATAACATTTCAAATATTTCAAATATTTCAAATACATGTAGTATTCTTTATTTTGTGAATTTTACACAATGTTTACATAGAGAGGAATTTTGTAGCAGATCATTTCATCAAAGTAGAGAGTTACTATAAAAGCTGATTTAGTCATATGGTTATAGTTTTATTTCATCTTTTATATTTGATTTATGAGTTAGTAAATATGCTTTACAGTCAATTAGTTGATTTTATATAGCACAAATTTTATTCATGTAAAATTTATTTATTATTAATAAAAAAAAATTATCTTTAATATTCATTTATATTTCATTAATGAATCTAAAGTTAAAATAAAGTCTATGAGACAAAAATATTTTACAAAGAAAATTATAAAGTTGTTATAATTATGAGATTCTTATTACATTAAAGCATTATTCTTAAATGCTTATGATCAATGTTCTTTTAAGATTAACTATTAATTAAAGTTATTGAAAATGATACATATTATGTTTCTTCCTTTATAAAAGGAAACAACAACTCTTATAAGGGATATCTAAAAATAATATGGTAGATGTTTGTTAGATAACATGTACACTTAACGAATACACATTAAAAACTCATATGGATAGATCATCTATGTTTATAGAAAGGTCATGTGACAGTTATATAAGTGATCCTTAAACTTAAGATCACTAAGTTATTTTATATAGGGAGTGTTATGTTTTGCTTATAACTACATGTTGTCCCAATAAAGGCTAACAATTGGGCATATATTGGGTATAATATAATATGAAGGTGTTTGAATAATCAAGAGAGAATTCACCACCATAAGTAAATTATTGAAAAAGTTTTATTTATTTTTAAACAGTATTGATTGTGAAATACTTGGTCAAGGTGGAATGAAATTTGAAAATGAGTTTTAAATCTTATTAAGAAATCAATGACTATAATATTGAGAACAATAATGATTTTACAAAGTAGACATGTTCTAGGCTATAATGTCTAAATTAAAATATTCTTGATAAAATGATAATAATTACTTTGAAAAATCAGTTACCAGAAAATTAAGTCAAACCACTTATGATTTTTTTAATATTGAAGAGATAATGACAGGTTACTAGATATTATATTTGATCTTCAAATATAAATCAATAAATTGTTGAGTTGATAATAAATTAAATTATTTAATTTTATTTTATTTAGAATTATGATTTATAGTTAGGCCAACTTGTGTGTGTGAGATATCATTAATTAATGAGACAATTAATATTTTTTTCTCATTTATAGAGTGTTTAGGTTTCTCTATAATTAGAATGTTATGTCTCCTATTTTTAGTACAACAATAAGGAAAACTAAACTAGTTGCAGAAACACCTGAAACACAAAAAAAAAAAAAAAACATAGCACTCAAATGTATAGAAATCTCTCTCCTAAAAGGGTTTAAAAGATTTCTCATTGATGATTTATGTGGATTAGTGTTAGAGGCCGAACACTTCGATAGCTTATGGTTTGTAGTAATCAAGACTTTAAGCAATTATTCAAAACCAAAAACAATATCTAATCTTCAAGTAATCTTTGGAAAAACCTTAAACAACTTTAGATCTATCTAACAAGATCCTTGGGGCTCAAGGGTTTTTATATCCATGTGTATTTATCTCTTTGTAAAATTCCAACCCGATCCGATGTATGGTTTGAGAGATATGCATAATTTTACAAAACTAGTCAGCAAACATTTAAAGGCTAAATTTGAACATGACTTAGATTATATCAACTATTCTAGATGGAGCTAGTGGAGTCAATATAATTGTCTGCTTAGATATTTAATTGACTAGTCATTATGGGTTGCTCTAGTGGTGTCAATATAATTGACTGCAAGATATTTAATTGACTAGCTATTCTACGTGGAGCTAGTGACGTTAATATAATTATCTGTAAGCATCTTTAATTGACTAGCCATCTTGAATGGAAATAGTGGTGTTAATGTAATTGATTATCAAAATATTTAATTGACTATTTATTTTGATTGGAGCTCGTGGCATCGATATAATTAACTACCAGGATGTGTAATTGACTACTTGTTCTAAGTGGAGCTATTTTCTTTATGAGATAGACTTTTTCCTTTATAAGATAGACTTATTTTGAGAAAATTATATACATAAAAGTTATAGAACTATCTATTAGAGTTCTTTTGACACTAAAAGTAGCTAAGTTGGATATATGTAGCAAAAGTTATACCTGATTTACAAAGAATTTTTTTTTTCAAATTTTTGGTAAGGAAATCTCCTTCTTCTTACAATACAAAATTTAATTTCCCTCTTTCTTTTTTCTAAAACATGTACACAAGTCAACCAGATCTCTTCAAGATAGATTTTCTCATTTAATTGCCTTCCTCACTGTCTTAATTCTCAATCCAGTTAGGGATGTTGTATAGCTAGAATTATGGGAATGAATACTGAAATTTCACTTCAAAACCCATGATTTCATGAATTTATTTCTTTCTACATATAAATTAAAATAAATACTATATAAAATTGAGATAATTAAGATAAACTATCTTAAAATTAAAAGTTATTGTAGATAAAAATCGTATAAAATGGAGATAATGAAAAGACATATATAAAGCTTGGAATGTAACTATCCTATGATTTAAGACATATATAGAGGATGTATCCCGTCTCTAATATAAGATAATTTGATAACATGAAGTCAAAGAATTGTAAAACTTAATTAACAATTCTATGATGTGGAATAAATATATTTATAACATAATCGTAAGGCTTAATGACAAGAAAACAGTACCTCCAGCCATTAATGTTCCTCATGTATTTACCACTCTCTTTTATATATATTTGGCGCTTCCAAACTCAACTCACTCTATATCAATAGTGTAAAACTTAAAAGAATTGAGTAAGTGAGTATGGGACCAAATAACAGTATTTATAGCCAAAGCTTCCATCAAGCTTTAATGGCTATATGTCCCACATATTTAGTATATCATGGGATAGTTACAAGTAAACCAATTTAAGAGCTTATAAATATAAATGTTATATCCTTAAAGTGAACCATTTTAAAAGCTCATAACATTTAGAGTTGACCACTTTAATAGTTCATAAATATGAAGAAGAATTAGAGAGTCGTTTATAACAGTTCTTACCAGAAACAGTCAACAAGAACAAGTTACACTCATGAGATTTTCATAGATAGAAGGTAAATACCAGATGGTTCCCATCCAACTTAACCATGTCCAATGAACTCGTTCTCTAACAAGCAAGACACGTATTTATTTTTGATAAGAACAAAATTATAGGGACAATCAAAGCGTAAGTGTCTTCTTTCTTCGAAGAATCATCAACTCGAGGAAACATTTGGCCTTTCTCACAACGACTTGATCCATGTCGCATGAGAAAGTTTAGTCAACCACGCATCAAATTGTGGGCTAAAAGAAGAGACGTAGTTAATTTTTCATGAGTTTTGAGCTATATTCTCAGCCATAGTTTTTGTGGGGTCTACACATATGAAAGATGAACTTCAGGCCATGGCGATCCCTTTCTGGATGTACTAGCCAAGATTTCGAAATCAACAATACAGGAGTGACCAAGAATTTGTGAAGCCAATCGCTAGCAACTAAAATTATTGTTGTTACTCGTTAGATTATTATAGTCTGTAATATTATTATTATTATGGTAATTATTGTTTTTCAAAATATTTTTTATTTAAAAATATATTAAAGTAATATTTATTTATTATTTAACATTTATTTTTAATATTAATATATAAAAAAATCTAAAAATACTAAAAAAAATTAATTCTAAATAAAACAATTTAAATTTTAAATAAACAATATTTTAATTTCAATTTAAAACATACGAAAAAATACTGTCAGTCCATTGTTGTTGGTGTTCTCAAGCTTTATTTTCAAAACATATTGAATCTTTAGGTACACCTTACGTCCTTCGATGTGAAATGACATCTCTGTCAAAGTTTCGACGTGTCGTCCCCATACGCCTAAAGTTTCTACGATGTAACAACTATCGGCTCACATTATAGTGATACCATGATACCTCTAGTAAATATGAGTTTATTTAATGGATAGAAATATAAATTAGAGTACACCAATAATTTTTGGAATAACTATCATGAATTTATTGATTAAGAAAGGAGAGAGAGAGAGAAAATCATTAGAGTTCATTGAATACACGCCTCATGAATAATTCATTGAAGCTTAATTATAGCGTTGACAAATATTATATAAATTTAAAAAGTATGATATTTTTAACTTTAACACTAGAATAAGTTTACAATATTTAAATTTTTAATTGAAAAAAAAAAAAGTTTTTTATATATTTCTTTTGTTTACTTTTTTTTATTTACTTTTTTTAAACAAAAAGAAAAAAATGCAATACATAACGTATTTGTATTTAATAGTAATAATTCATATATTAAACATGTAACACAAAAAAAAAAAAAAACATATAAGGGGATCATAAATAAATCAACGAAAATCCCCAAATATTTTTAAAAAAATTTCACATGCTTGTTGAAATATTTAACAAAAAAGAAATAAAATACATAAGAAAGGTATAAAGGTGTGTTTTGCCAAACACACCCTTAACCAAAAGTAGCTTGAGCTGGATGGGCTTGAAGTCAAGACCCGACCCACACTTTTTTAATTTTCTGGGCTCCATCTAGCCCAGCCGTACAGGCTGGGCTAGACCCATCAAGTTCAAACCCGGTTACTGGCCCAAGGCAGTAACCCGGTTTCCGTCCTTTTCTCTTTATTTAATTGTTTTCTTTTTACCTGCAGGCGTTCGTGAACTGTTCACGAACGCCTGCTACAGGAACATGGTAGTTAAAATGTAGGGAGGGGGCAAAACAAACTTACCTGGGCGAGCAGCTACGGGGAGCAAAGCGGATGGCGACGGAGACTGGCGGGTGGCGCCCCTGCGATGACCCTCCTCTCCTTCTATCTCGCTTCTCTGTCTGTTCTTCTTCTTTTACTTCTCTCTGTCTCTATCACACTCTTTGGTTTTTCCTCTGTTTTCCTCCCTTTCTTCTCTTTTGTTTTCTCATCTGTTCTCTCCTCCGCCGTCTGTTTGTTTTTTTGTTTCCGTCTCCTTGTGAACGCCCTCCCGTGCCGTTTATAGGCATTCCCTCTCGCTGCTTATCCTTCCTTGATAAGGATAGAATTTTAAGACTTTTGTTTCGGCAGGATTGGGACCCCCACACTCCCGCCATTGCTGTACTGTCGGTGATGGTTTCCTTTATATTGTTGTTAAAAATTGAGTTATAACAGTATATTTAAAAACAAATTAGCGAAACAAGTTTTTTTTTTTGGCAAAAAAGCACTGTTTTGTACATGTTGTAATACAAAAACATAACATTTAACAATTGGCCAGTGAGAAATGTGACATTTCAAAAGAAAATTTTAAATGAGATGACAAAATTGTTATGAGAAGATAAAAGGGAGAAAAGAAAAAGAAAAGTATAATAGAGGTATATTGAACTTTTAATTATAACACTATCAATATTATTAGAAATATTTGGATGAGATAAATTTAATAACACTAAAACTAATCACTAAAAATATCAGAAATGGACACACGTTCTAGCCAAAGACAAGTGAGTCAGTCACCGTCTTTGAATAGTATAAATGGTTCACTTTGGTCATTGTTAATGACTTTTTAATATATATAATTATTGAATTTTTCATGTTCAATTTTTTTTTATGATTCTTGTTGTTATAACCTAATTTTTAATATTTTTATTTTTATATAATAAAAATAAAATGAAATGGAAAAATCTATCCAAAGACAAGTGAGTCAACCATCGTTTTTTAGTAGTATGAGTAGTCCAATTTGGTCATTGTTTATGACTTTTTTGATATATTTATTAACTTTATCACGTTAAAAAAAAATTAATGATTTTTGTTGTTATAACCTAATTTTAAATGTTTTTATTTCTATTTTTATTTTTATATAATAAAAAAAAATGAAATGGGAAAACTAGAATGAATGAAGAAAAAATAAGATTTAGATTAAGACAACACAAATAAAAAGTTTTTAAACATCAACTTGAAGGAATTGTAAATTTAGAATTTAATTTTGCTAGCAATTAAAAGAATTAATGAGTTTGGAGAGCTAATTAAACTTTGAATTGGTTTAATTAATAATATAAAGAGTTTAATTGATGATTTAATTAAGTTTGAGGATTTAATTGAGTTTAGAATTAGTTTAATTAATGAAATTAGGAATTTCAATTTAAATGAGGTAAAATTGAAATAAATTAGAATTCAGGGGCCGTTTTGTAAAAGGCGTGTCTAATTACAATTTACCCAGGGTTCTGATTAAAACAATGCCGAAACTTCAAGGACCAAACTGGAACTGCCCATCCCAGCCGAGGAAACGACGTCGTCCCGTGGAGGACTGTTCATCCTCTTCCTCCGGGAACACGGTCGTTCCAGTCGAAGAAGGCAACGAAAAAATGCCCAGCCAATATCAAATTCTCACAAAAAACAGAACCATTTCAATGCCCAGGTTGTTGCAGTTTCCTTCGCCTCCATGACTCTCCGTTTAGGCAGGCAATTTGGCGCCCAACAGTCCGATAACGGCAGGACTGTTGGCGTTGTTATTTCACCAAAATTGTGCCTAAAACAGGATCAACATCCACAGGAATATAAGGACAGAGAGAACAAACGAGAGAGAGAGAGGGAGAGACAACACAAAGACAAGAGAAGAAGAAACAGAGGGGAGGAAAACAAAAGCAGGAGGAGGAAACCAACCTCGTCTCCAAGCGCAGCAGTAATTTAATTAACCAAGCACTGTGCGAGAATTAATTCACTCGTGCCCCCTGCCGAAACCGGGTTGCTAGTCTGCACCAGTAAGCAGGCAGGGCTGGCTGGATCCAGCCCAATATTAAAGAAAAGTTGGCTAGGTTTGGGCCTCAGGCTCAACCGACTCTGATTGTTTTTGCTAAAAGTGTGTTTTATAAAAAACACCCGTCTTGTCCATGTATTATATTCTCATTTTATTTTTTATATCCACTCAGTCGCTTATCAATATTATAAAATTTCAAAAATATTAGGGAATCTTCATGGATTTATTTACGGGCCTTTTGTCATTTTTTCTAGTACGTGCTCAATTTATGAACTGTTATAGTTAAATGGAAATATATTATGCATGCTTTTTTTTTTCCTTGTCTAAAAAGAGCAAACATCAACTCTTCAAGTTTTGACCTAAGCAGGCCACCCATAAAAATTAGTCCACCTGAAAAAATTTTGTATTTTTTTATTAGGTAAATCACTCATTACAATGAGATCCTTTTTGAAAAATTATTGTATTTTTTCATCTAGGTATGCCACTCATTACAATAAGATTATTTCTAAAAAATATTTATACTTGTCAAGAAAAACAATTTTAAAAGAGAAAAAAATATCTGTATTTTTTATCATCGAGCAGGTCGTCTGAAACACTTGGACCACTTGTGAGATTCCTCATATTTTATCATTAGGCAGGTCTCATAGAACAATTAGACTACTTGTGAAATTCTTCGCATTCTTCTTCCTATCGGGCAAGTCACTTGGAATAATTAGACCACTCGCGAAATTCTTTGTATTTCTTCTTCACCATCAGGTAGTTCACCTAGAACAATTAGATCACTTGCGAGTTTCCTCGCATTTCATCATCAGACAGGTCGTCTAGAATAATTATACCACTTCAGAGATTCCTCATATTTTATCATTGGACAGGTCGCCTGAAACAATTAGATCATTCACAAAATTCTTCGCATTCTTTTTCCTATTAGGCAAGTTGCTGGAATAATTAGACCACTTGTGAAATTCTTCGTATTTCTTCTTCTTTATCAGGTAAGTCACCTAGAATAATTAGACTACTTATAAGATTCCTTGCATTTTTTATTGAGCAGATCGTCTAGAATAATTAGACTACTTATAAGATTCCTTGCATTTTTTATTGAGCAGATCGTCTAGAATAATTAGACTACTTATAAAATTCCTCACATTTTATAAGATTCCTCCCATTTTATTATCGGACAAGTTACCTGAAATAATTAGATCACTTATAAAAAAAAAAAAAAAAATTTGCATTCCTTTTACCGCCAGGCCGGTCTGCTAGATACAAAACAAAAACTAGAGGAATATCAGCTACATTTAAAGGGTTTATCTATGTCCGAGAAATGTTGTATCTATCCTAACTCAAGTTTTTCCTGAGTTGGGTATGAAAACAAAAGATTGCAAAGAAATTACTTGGATAGAATCAATCCTATTCTTCTCTAGCTTAAGTGATGGAAGTTTACTGTCCAACTTGAAAAACTAGTATATAAAAGAGAAGAACTACTTCAAGGTCAAATTAAACTATGTGAGGAGAAATATTTCTTTAGAGGGCATAAGAAAAACTCTGGGCATATTTGAAAAATAATTTAACAAAATAAACATACTCTAAGCTGTAATATTTAAATCAAAATATTCTTGATAAAAAAATAATAATTACATTGAGAAATCAGTTATTGAAAAGTTAAGTAAAATCACTCATGTCTTTGTTGATATTGAGAGAATCATAACAAATTGCAAGATATATTATGTTTGATCTTCAAATATAAATTATTGAATTGATAATAAATTAAATTATTTAATTTATTTAATCTTATTTTATTTAGAATTATGATCTATATTTAGACCAATTTATTTGAAAACCTAATAGGTCACACATATAAGAACCATTAGTTAAAAATTAAAATGTAATGATTAATCAAGTATAACTTAATTGTAAGTAAGTTTTATAAATTGAAAACTAGAATGTAATTAATACAAGAGATTACAATTATAAACATGAAAAAAGTCATGTAGAGACTTAATTTAATAAATTTCTAAATTATTCTAAAATAATATATGTAATATCATTTAATGAGAAAATTAATATCTTTCTCATTTATAGAGTTTTTAGGTTTTTCTATAACTATGCCTCCTATTTTTAGTACAATATAGAGGAAAACTAAACTAGTTGCAAAAACACCTTAAACACAAAAAAATAAAGCTAGCACTCAAAAGTATAGTAATCTCTCTCTTTTAGAAGGATTTATGAGATTTTTTACTTGTAGTTCATATAGATAAATTAATATTAAAGGTCGAACACTTTAATAACTTATTGTTTGTGACAATCAAGTTTTGAAGTAATTATTCAAAATATATAAAAGAATATCTGATCTTCAGGTAATCTTTGAAAAAACTTTAAATCACTCTAGATCTATCTAATAGAATCATTGAGAGTCTAACAACAATTACTGTTTATACTGTATACATGTTTTCAAGAAAACTCAACAGTATGATCATGTTTTCGTCGAGTAAATTAATATAGAAGCAATTTTAGTTTGCTTGGTTCTAGTTTGCTTGTAAGGACCTTTTGCTAATTATACCTAGAATGAAATATATGAATATCATTAAACACGTTTAAGCTTTATTTTTAGATTTATAGTACAATTGAAATTTGGTTTTAAAAACTAATATGCATAAAATATTACAATGTGAAAAATACTAAAAGATATAGAACTCATCGAATCAAATATATTGATATGAGAATAATATCCGAAATTGTTTTAGAGCTCTGCAAAGAATTATTAAAAAATTTAAAATATAAAAGGACTGACTAAAATTAATTAATTGGAAACCAAAAAACTAGAAAACACGAAAATTAAATAATGGAACCAAAAATTGTGAGCCTGAAGAAATTATTGAAAACTACTAGTGTTTAAACCTAATGATGATAGATGAATGGGCCATAATGAAATTGGGCTGAGAACAGCCTTTGTAAAAATCAGGCAAATCCTCCCTGACCCCTTTTAGCTTTTCCCACAGAGGAACCAATAGACTACAGACTACAGAGTCAGATGAAAACAAAATAGCATATGCTGGTGGTATCAACACCACTGTACTAAATGACTGATTAGAATTGTGATAACAATGATAATTTAAGTATTTTTTATTTAAAAATATATTAAAGTAAAGTTTTTATTTTTGTAAATTGTTTTTTATATTAGCACATAAAAAATGATTTAAAAACATTTTAAAAAAATTATTTTAAACAAAAAAATAAAATTCAAAACTTTTAAGAATGTGGTTTACACGTTCACAAAGACACTCTAATATTATTGAACCAGTCTTGACTCAGCCAGAATAACATTTATGAAGTCACTAGTGAGAACTTCAAGATTTCAAAGAAATTTTTAAATGAAATGATAAAATTAAAATGAAAAGAGAAAGTTGAGGAAAAAAAATCATATAGGTGCACTTAAGTTTTAATTATGATACAATCAATACTATTAGGAATATTTAGATGAAATAAATCCAACAACATTAAAAATATCATAAACAATAATAAAAATGAGTTACATGTGCTACTCAAAAATAAGTGAGTCACTCATTATTTTTAGATAGCATGAATGATCATATTCCGGTTATTATTAATAATTGTTTTTTATACATGGTTGAATTTGTATCATTGAAATCTTTTTTATAATAATTGTAATGTTATAATTGAAATTTTAATGTGTTTTGTTGACATCTTTTTTATCTTTCCTTTTTAATTTATACCAACTGTTAACTATTAAATAGCTTTTGACCCACCCAATGGTTCGATAATATTATTGTCTTTATTGTGCTTTAAATGCGCATTTGTTTTAAATCAAAGCAATAAATAATCTGGGAGCTCTGATGGGGAATTGTGGTGTTTTTGAAACCTAGTTTCCAGCATGCTGGTCCCTTGAGGTGTTCTTTTAAGTCTAGAGTTTTTCTTTAGACTGGCTGTTAAGGAAATCCCACCACGAAAAAAAAAAAAAAAAACTATGAAAGGGCCCTATAAAACTAACGAGAAGACAGTCAACTATGTATTTGTTTGTTAGGTTTATGAAAAAAAATATTAAATTAGAAATTTCAATAAGATTTTATAGGCAGAGATATTGATGAAAAAAATTAAAATATTAATTTTTAATTTTTTAATGATAAAAACGATAATATTTGGATATACATATAGTATAACTACCGGATTGAATACGTCAATATATTCCATGAAGCATTGAAATTGTTCATGTATTCATAACATTGTTCATTATTATCAATTCATACGCTAATACTCACAAAGTAAGTCTGTTGGTATATTTAAGGAAGCAATGAAACTGTTTATTTTTCAATGTCACTTTTAATTATCGTTCATTACATATGAATTTATCAAAGGAATGTAAAATTATCGGTGATATTTGAAAGGTTTTTGAAAGTTTTTAATAACATTAAAATTTTTAATTAAATGTTATAGATGGAAACACATATAAAAATAATAAAAATATTAATATTTAATTATTTATATGTAAAATTGTTGATATATAAAAAGCTCCAAATTAAAAGACTAAAATAACCACATACGTGTTTCTCTCCTCTTCTCTATTCATTTGCATTTTTCTTTCTTTCTTTCTCTTCTCTCCCTCTGAAAGTCCTTCTCTTTTTTTCTTTTCTCCTCCATGCGTGTCGAGTATGTCCTCTTCTCTTCTTCTTTTCTTTTCTCATTTTCCCATTTTTTAAAGTTAATTAATGTATCTCTCCTATTTTTTTATTTGTTTTTTTCTCTTCTTAGCCGAAATTCGCAACGATATCAAGGTAAGAATTTTTTTGTTATTTCTTTTGCATTATTTTTGTTTTTTTTATTTGAATGAATATTGTTGGATTGTTTTCCTATGATAACAATTTTGTTGAATTTTAGTTGTTTTGTTTTAAAAAATTTTTGTTCAATTTCAATTAAATATGTATGATTAATTTTAATTATTATTTTTAATTTTTGTAAATTGGGATTCAATTGGTTAATTATATTGTTTTAATTTAGTGATTAATTTCATGTTTGTATAATTTGTAGTTTAGGGTTTTGAGTTGTTGAAAATTAAGAGTTAATTGGTATTGAGTAGTTTTGATTTAAAGGTTTATGAAAATTTTGATTTAGATGTAAAATTAGGTTGATTTTGATGTTTATGAGTTGTGTATGAATGTTAAAATATAGAATTATGAAAAGTAAGTCAATAATAATATAGGAGATTATGAAAAAAGAGACACTTTTTTATAATATTTGTAATGTTATAATTGAAGTTTTAATGTGTTTTGTTGCATCCTTTTTCTCTTTCCTTTTTAATTTATACCAACTATTTAATAGTTAATAGTTTGTTTAAAGTGTTGCGATTTTCATTTGCGATAATTTTAAATGTCACATATCTTTTTTGCTAGGTATGTTATTTAAGCAAAATCTTTTTTCAAATGTTGTTAGCAAGTGAAAAAACCTAAATGGACTGAGTATGCAACTCAAACGATATATTTCGATAACTATGTTAACCTAAATGAACTGAGTATGCAACTCAAACGATATATTTAGATAACTATGTTTTTGCAGCTAAAATTTTAGTTGTCATCTTTTTATCGCCCATTAAACTTTGTATGAACAGTTGAATTTTGGGAAACAGTGGTATTTCCAAGCCAGATTATCAATGAAACTTGTTTTACTTCAAATTATGTAACCATTTGGTATCGAAAAGAACTGTGGCTTTGCAGTTCATTGTTTGAATTTTGATATATAGGCATAGTTTGGAATTTCCAAAAAAAATTGTCGGTGATATTTGAAAGGTTTTTAAAATTTTTTGATAAAATTAAAAATTTTAATTAAATGTTATAGATGGAAACACATAAGGATGTATTAAAAATATTAATATTTAATTATTCATCAGTAAAACTATTGATATATAAAAGCCCAAAATTAAAAGAATAGAACCATCAGAGACGTGTTTCTCTCCTCTTCTCTATTCCTTTGCATTTTTTTTTCTTTTTCTTCTCTCCCTCCTAAAGTTCTTTTCTTTTCTCATTTTCTATTTTTTAAGTTAATTAATGCCTCTTTCCTGGTTTTTTATTTATTTTGTTCTCTTCTTAGCTGAAATTAACAACGAAATTAAGGTAAGAATTTTTTTGTTATTTCTTTTGCACTATTTTTGTTTTTATTTGTTTTGTTCTTAATGATTGTATGAATATTGTTGTTGGAATTGTTTTCATATGAGAAATTGTTTTTTGAATTCCAGTTGTTTTGTTTAAATTTTTTTTTAATTTCAATTAAATGTATATAATTAATTTTAATTATTATTTTAAATTTTTGTAAATTAGGGTTCAATTGGTTAAATATATTTTTTTAATTTAATAATTAATTTCATGTTTGTATAATTTGTAGTTTAGGCTTTTGAGTTGTTGAAAATTAAGAGTTAATTGATATAACTTCGAGTAGTTGTAATTTAAGGGTTTATGAAAATTTTGATTTAGATGCAAAATTGGATTGATTTTGATGTTTATAAGTTGTGTATAAATGTGAAAATGTAGAATTATGAAAAGTAAGTCAATAATATTATAGGAGATTTTAAAAAAAGACACTTTTACTATTTAATTTAAAAAATTAACTAAATTGTTAGAAAAAATAATTAAATTGATATAAAATCAAATGTAAATTATTGTGTTTTTGTAAGTTTAAAAAATTTGGATAATCGAGCTTAGAAATTCATGGTAAGTTGAATTTGTACAACGTTTTTTAGTTATTATTTTTTTAAAATAGCCAACTGTTTTGTTTTTCAAGAAAAAAATACCACCCAAATGCAGGAGGAATACGAGAACAATGATTCAACCCATCTAGAATTCAATATGAATTTGTGGTCAAATGTTGAATCATTCGATTGACTTGATAAAAATCGAGTTTACGATATCGATCGCTGGTTCCTCGTAATTGCATTCGAGCTCCCAATCTCTAATCTTCCAAGCAAGTACAAGAATAAGTTGAAGCTCAGACGATCCAATATAGCGCTGAGATGATCAAGCTTAGGTTCGAGACAACAATTATGTTAATGATGCCGATATTTTTTTATTTAGTATTCTTTTTTCATTTATTAATTTATTAATAATTATATTAATGATAAGATAAACAAAATAATAAAAATCATCCTAAAATAGGTTTTTCAACAATTATCTACCATTCGTGATTCTGTAGTAAATATTTAAATATTTTCCTGATAGAATAAACTTTATATACTGACAAAGTATTCCTTTGAAATCACACAAAATTCTGGTTGTTACATCAATCCCATATCCAATGGTGCCATCCAAATGGGTTTCTCCCTTTGTCCTCTTCCTATCTTTTTTTTTTGGTTGCTCTCTGATTTGATATATATATATATATTCGTCTAATTTGTTGCCAATCGTATAAAAGTAGGGCACGGCGTTAGTGCCTGGTGGTCAATGTCTTTCTTAACTTTTAGCCATAAGATTTATTCCCTTAAATTAAAATAAAGGTTGTGTTGTTAAGATTATTGAAAGAGGATATAAACCTTAATTGAAGTCCAAATTGATTTGGAAATATTATTTAATAAAGAAAATGATGAACATATCTAACAAATTGATAAACTTCCTATTTCAGGATATGGCTGAGAGGAAGGGGCACATGTCTCTCATCTACCAAGAACAGAAAGAAAATTGCACACGACTTCTAAGTTGGAGTTGGGTGGTGGGATGTTGACAAGGGATTATTTGTGTGGCCACAGGGTTAGCCAGTGTTGTTATCTATTAAAAAACAATATTTATTTTTTAAAAGTTAATTTAATTAATTAGATTTTAAGTTTGTATTTTAAAAATTATTAGTTTGAGTGGCATAAATTCAGAATTACTCGGGTCTTATATGGTCATTAATTTTAAAATTTTAAAAAATTAATTAATATATGTATAAGCTAATTCAAATAACACAGTTAAAAAAACAAATTCAGAGAAAGAACAAATGCTACAGATAGGAAGGAAAAGGAAGAAGAGTAGGTGATCTTACAAGAAAAGGAAGGGTAAAGAAGAAGAGAAGGTGACGATGCGGTGGTACAAAAAAGGTGTAAAAGTATAGTGTGCTCATGGCTATAAAGGTCTTTTCAAGAAGAAAGTATGGATCCGAAAGTGACAGCACCATACTACAGGTGAGAAAGGGTTAGTCAAGAGAGAAATTCACCAAAAATCCATTTATGATATAATAATGGATGATATATATAATCACACATGACCATCAAGATTCTACATGTTTTTTGGTTTACGAGAGCATCTTTGATAGAAAAAGTTTATTGATAGTATAAATATGTTTTTTTTAATATATACTTTAATGAAAAATACTATTTAAAAGAGCTAGATAGTTACGAAATTGTTTTGAAGTGAGTTTCAACCTGTTCTTTTTTATTAAAATTTATATATATTTTTTAATTAATTTTTTTAGTGTTTTTGAATTATTTTGATATGCTAATGTTAAAAATAAATTTAAAAATTTTTAAAAAAACATCATTTGATATTATGATAGTTTTATTAAAAAATATATAGTTTGATTAAAAAAAGTTTAAGATGACATTTTTTTATATTATGATAAAACATGTTGGATTGACTTGAGTTAACCTAGTTTAATAAATTAAATCTGTGATCAAGGTTATGAGACTATAATAACTTAATAGAAAACGAATCAAAATAAATTATGAAGCTTGCTCCTCAATCAAACCAATGTTGAAAGATGAGATTGAAAAAAAAATCAATTAAAAAAGGACTTAAAAAAGAGACTTGAGTTAATTTGTTAAACTTGTGACTTGGATAATAAGACTAAGATAACCCAATGAAAAACAAATTGGTTAAAAAAGAAATCAATTAAAAAAACATAGAAAACGACTTGAGTCAATCCGCTAAACCAATGACTTGAAACCGAGATAACCTCATAGAAAAAAAAAACGACTTAATATAACCTATCAAATCCGCGACTTTAATCATGAAACTAAAATAACTTTATAGAAAACAAATCAAAACAAATTATGAAGCTCAATTCTCAATCGTTCATATTGAACCAAGTGTTGAATGATGAAATTTGTAAAGATTTTAATATAAAAAATGACATAAAAAATATAAATTATGAAATCTAATTCCTAATTAACTCAATATTAAAATATAAAAGAAAAAAAATATTAATTAAGAAAAAGAAAAAAAATGAATCAACCAAATTAACTCGCCAAATCAAGTTAACTTGTTAAACTTATGATTCATATCATAAAAATATAATAACTAAAAAAAATTAACATTAAAAAATGAAATTACAAAAACAAACATCAATTTAAGAAAAATAAAATATTGTTACAATGAATAAACAGTTTTGTGAGAATGGTATACTAAAACTCTATTTTTTTAGTTTATAACGAGATAGATGACCCGTATTTTGGTACGGGTTGAGCCCCTTTTTTTTAACAATGTAAAAAAATGATGCCAAGCGCTATTATTAGAGGTTAAAGATAATTATTTGATAGGTGACTTATGTAATGCTATGGACCTATTATTTTTTTTATCACAAAAAAAATATTGAGACAATTTATATTTTTATTTTAAAAAATAAAATTTTAAATAATCATCATCGACTCCAGATCCAAAAATTATTAAAAAGCAATGAAAGAAAAATCTACTCGCTACACTGAATTAGTACGACATTTTGTTTTTCTGTTTTTTGGTAATTAATTAATAAATAAATTGCATATATACACTCGTAGAGTAGCATCTACACAAAGCATTCGCCTCAAGCTGGGAAAAGGCAAATCTCCCTTTCTCTCAGTAGCTAACATGGCGGATTCCAGGCAGCCACTTCTCTCTCCAAGAGGGAACCAAAACGAAAGTGATGACCAACTCCTGTCACTTACCAGATCAATCACAAACAATTCATTTGCCTCCTCCTTCGTTGCAGATGCCGATGACATCCAACCAATCAATAGTTTCCGCGATTTTGTTAGAGAATTCTCCAGGGAGTTCATAAAGCTCTGGTACCTTGCCGCCCCTGCCATCTTCACTTCCGTCTGCCAGTACTCCCTCGGCGCTATCACTCAAGTCTTTTCAGGCCATGTCGGCACCCTCGCGCTCGCTGCCGTCTCCATCGAGAACTCAGTCATCGCCGGCTTCTCCTTCGGTCTCATGGTACGGAAACAAATTTAAAATCCATCTCTTAACTATGTTCATGTATTTAATTAACACATTTATGCAAGTTTAATTCGGTTAATTACAAGGATATATACGATCATGCACTGATTAAATGGAGTCGAATGGTGATCAGCTTGGCATGGGAAGTGCTCTTGAAACATTGTGTGGGCAAGCTTTCGGAGCTGGACAGCTTGATATGCTCGGAGTTTATATGCAGAGATCATGGCTCATACTCAACACCACAGCCGTGTTGCTGAGCCTGGTTTATATCTTCGCAGCTCAGCTCTTGAAGCTGATAGGCCAAACTGCATCCATATCAAAAGCAGCAGGGATGTTCTCCGTCTGGATGATACCACAGTTGTTCGCCTACGCGTTTAACTTCCCGATGGCGAAGTTCTTGCAATCTCAGAGCAAGATCATGGTCATGGCCGTGATTTCGGTTGTGGCCTTGATTTTGCATACGGTGTTCAGCTGGTTGCTGATGATCAAGCTCAAATGGGGTCTGGTGGGCGCCGCCGTGGTGTTGAACGCGTCATGGGTGATCATAGACATATCGCAGTTTGTGTATATTATCAGTGGAACCTGTGGTCGGGCGTGGACTGGTTTCTCGTGGCAGGCCTTTCAAAATCTCTGGGGTTTTGTCAGGTTATCTCTTGCGTCAGCGGTGATGCTTTGGTAAGTTTCTTAAATGTAAAAACAAACATGATGTTTAAGTAAAAGTATCATTTTAGTTTGTCTAAGAGTGTGACAAATTTATTATTTAAAGTGTGTTTTTTTATTTAAAAATAATATATTTAACTTTAGTAAACATAAAAAAAAATAAAAAAAATATTAGATAAACAAATCAGTTTAATTGCAGCTAGCCCCAAACGAGGTATTAGTCTAATCCTATCATGTACCTTAACGTTTGGTATTTGATGTAATGGATATCTACACGTTAGCGTGGCCCTTGCAGCTATTACTATATTCAACATTTACCAAATCCCATTTATAAACTTCCTATTTGTACTTGGAAAGATCTAACCGAGAAAAAACACCAAAATTTATATAATTTTTTTTTTCCATTAATTTATCCCAATCTTGACTCGAAAGATTTGACCAACATTTTTTTATTAATTGTTTTGCAGCTTAGAGGTCTGGTATTTTATGGCATTGATACTCTTTGCTGGATATCTAAAGAACGCAGAAGTTGCGGTGGATGCCTTGTCGATATGGTCAGACTCTCAACATTACAATATCATTCTCTGTTTCTTTTTTGGTGTTATTTTTGCCCCTTTCAGTAGGAAATTTATTTGCTTTTAAGTGCATAGAAAGGGATTCCCTAGCTAAGATCACTCGCTTTGCAGAATTTCTAGCCAATATTACCGTATAGGTTCTACAATTTAACCTGTTTTTTTATAAAATTTTAGAAGACAATCTCTAGAAAAACACTCCCAACAGTAATGAGTTAATATAAATAATTTAGATAGTTTATTAATATGTTATCATAATTTTAATAATTAAATAGTTACGAGTTTAAATCTTATTATCTCTATTTATTTGATAAAAATTAAGAATAAAATAATGTAAGTCTGTATAATTTTATAATTTAAATGATTTTTATTTGAGTGTATATAAGAAAATAATATAAATTATATTTTAAAAATTCAACTTTTTAAATTAAAATAATTCTTTACTAAAAATAAAACTACCGGCAAAATTAACTAGATAACTAGGTGGCGTCCCAAATTTGATGCCTCATGTCTGAGGTCTTCCCATCTAGCCAACGCCATTCCCGGCGCAGCAACCATAAATCTGTCCCATCGTTAGTAAAATTTCAGAATCATGTGGCTGCCTCGTAACTAAATCAGATTCGCTGTCATTTTTTTTCTTTTTGTCCAAGTAGAAACCCCGTCGTTTTAGTCACCGCCGAAAGGACAGATATCGACCAAGAGGTCCGTCACTGGGCCAGTCCTGTTGCTTTCGATTTTTACATTAAATCCATGCTTATGTCATACTCAGCTCTCTGGACTCCACGTTGCATCCCAGTGATGAATGGTCACTAGAAGCCGCAGGCTTCCTCGAAAAAAACAAAAACAAAAAAAAATTAAGGAATTGCAGATAGAAGCTAACAGTCAAAAAATCGAGTGCCCTTTTGAGCTACCAGTCAATCCAATCACCTGCCAAAAGCCCCTGACTTTGACCCTCCTTAGGGGACCAGTCAGTGTCTCTCCTTGGGTAGATATTATAATGTTAAAAGTTAATTAAACTTAGTTTTTTATAACTCAACTAAACTAAGCTATCATTTTTTTTTACAAAGTAATTGTGATTATTTTTTAAATAATTTTTTATATTAAAATATATATTAATAATATTTTTTAATTTTTAAAAATTATTTTTAATTAAAATAATTTAAAAATATTAAAAACATATTAATTTAAAGTTAATAAAATAATAAAAAAAAAGTAAATTTTTTCAAAAACATTTTTAAAACACAGAAACAAATAAGTCCTGTACTGTACTTTTAAAAACATGATAATTATTGTTTTTTAAAGTATTTTTTACATGCATTAAAATAATATTTTTAATTTTTAAAAAATTATTTTTAATATTGGTAAATTAAAACCATTTAAAATATAAAAAATAATTTGAATTTTATTATAAAAAAAAAAACAGATACGCAATTGCTTTAATGTTGCTTTTTGGTTGTATCTGACACGTTATTTGTCTGCATGCATTTGGCAAGTTATGATTTTTCTCTTCAGACATCTCTCTTTTTCGTCCTACCTACTAGACAACAAATTGCTTAATGATTAGAACTCTTAACAACAGGTCTGCAAGCCAGAAATTCCTCGGCTTCTCAGCACCAATGAAAAAAAAACATAAAAAAATATATTTTAATCTATTTTAGCAGTCTTCTTCTTCCAGCTACCGTTCTTTCTCTACTGAACATTCAACATGTGATGGGAAAATCTGACGAGCAATGCAACGTTTTCTTGTCATATTACAGTGATTAATTAATTATAATGCTAGCTAGAGACAAACTGTTCCATAATGTATTGAAATCTGCAGCATGAACATTCTGGGATGGACGGTCATGGTGGCTATGGGAATGAATGCAGCCATAAGGTATGTTCTATCTGCGAGCTCCCATATTTATTAATTTAATAAATACATCTTATAAGCAAGATCAATCTGATATTATATGGTTTTTGGATAATGTTTATGTTTATGCAGTGTAAGAATATCGAATGAACTGGGAGCTGCTCATCCGAGAACAGCAAAATTTTCACTGGTGGTGGCTGTGGTGTCATCCTTCATCATCGGTCTCGTTATTGCAGCCATTCTTATTATTTTCCGAAAGACTTACCCATCTTTATTCTCGAGCGATGAGGCTGTGCAAGATCTTGTTCGAGACTTGACGCCATTGCTGGCCCTCTGCATTGTTATTGACAACATTCAGCCAGTTCTCTCAGGTAATTAATTAATTACTGATCCTAGTCATTATTCACTTTGTGAAGAATCTGAATCTTTATGCTTTTCCTTTTATCCGTTTTCTGTTTGTTTTTATTATTAAAAAATAATATAAATTAATTATATTTTAAAATTTTAGCTAACAATTTAAATTTTTAAGTTAAAATAATTTATTAATATGATATCAAAACCTTAATGATAGTCATAAGTTTGAATTTTATTATTTTTATTTATTTGATAAAAATTAAACATAAAGTAGTCTGAACTTATTCAAGTTTCAAGGTCAAAAGTTTTCACTTGAGAAAACATATTAAAAAATAATACAAATCATATCTTAAAACTTTACTTTTGTTAAAACAATTATTTTTTTTAGATTGTTTTATTTTTGTTATTTGTATCTTTATATCTATATATTTTTGTTTCTTTTTCAGGTGTGGCTATTGGAGCAGGATGGCAGGCTGTTGTGGCCTATGTAAACATTGCGTGTTACTATATATTTGGGATCCCTTTGGGTCTCATATTGGGGTTCAAAGTCGATCTAGGAGTTAAGGTTAGTCAAACTAGGATTTCTTACTCTATTCTTTGCTTTGATGCATTGTTCAATTAAAGACCCACAACTGACACTATCAATTATTAATATTACAAAAAAAAAAACAAAACAAAATGGTTGGTGAGTTTCAACAGTTCATATATATATATATATATATTGATTAATGTGCGTGCGGCATCCAAGATATATATTATACAATGTATGAGGTAGCAAAATTAAAAACAAATATCCGATAGCCAAGAGAAACAGCCCCTTGTAAGTAATATACATGCTTTTCAGATCTAAGTTTTGATCCGTTTTGTTCAGGGGATTTGGTATGGAATGCTATCAGGGACTGTCCTCCAGACGTTGATCCTGTTCTTGATAATTTATAAAACAAATTGGAACAAAGAGGTATGTTCAAAGCTTAACTTTCCCAGCAGCAGCTTCAAGCATTCCCAGTCCTTGTGGTGTTTTGTCGTTTTACTCTTTCATAAATATATAAATCTTATGTATTTTGCATGCAGGCTTCTATTGCAGAAGACAGAATAAGAAAATGGGGAGGGGAAACAGATATCAAAGAAGACAGCGTCAAAAGACTTGCAGCTACAGAGACTTGAAGTAACAGAGATATATTTTCAGATTTTGGCCGAGTACAAGGTGAAGAAGAGGAACTCAATAAATTATTAGGCAAATCTTCTTTTATTAGTGTTATATATGTTTTCATATAACGACAATGGCTGTATATGGCCACTCTTTTCTTTTTTCTTTTCTTTTCAATTAAGGTAATTTTTGTTCTCAACTCTTTAAGACTATGAATAAAATCGTAGTTGTTGAAAAAAGGGAGAACAATTCTTGACCATATGAAACAAGCGTTCCTTCACACTTCCTATATTCGGTAGAACAACCAGGGGAATAGATGTTTCGACTTCTGCAATCTAGTTCTAAACTCGGAGCCGAAGTTGATGCTAAAAATGGAGGCCTTGAGTTCGAATTCAATGAGATGTGTTCGAAGGAGATGACAGGGGGATTAGGCGCTCGGGAAAAGTCGGGAATATTTTAAACGCGTTGAAGTGTCTTGGAACAGAGTTGTTACAAAAAAAAAACAGAGAAAACAAGAGCAGAAAAACAAGTTTGAAGGACTGGTTGATCCGAGAGGAGAACCAGCAACTGTATTTGTTGTGTTCATGAAAAACAACAAAATAGTAAGTATCTAATCAGACTCAAAGAAGGAACAAGACGTCCTGCGTCAAATCTCCCAATTCTTGACTGTTGTTCCTTCAGAAGCATTCGGAACACAAGTACCATTTGAAAATCCGGTTTTTAACTTCCAAAGAACTCATTTTCACTTCGAATGGCACATGTTCATCAAATTGTGTATTTGAGGCATTTTCAACATCACTAGTTATATGACTAGTGCGATGCCGCAGAGTTATTTTTTTTTATATAAAAAAATATAAAAAAAACTAAGATCTAAAAGTATTAAGATTTTTTGTAAATCTATACCCAAGAATCTTAAATATGGTTACAACGCCTGACCCAAAAACAATATTTATAATATTAATAATAACATTAAACTTACATGACCCAAGTTTAAGTGGGTATGACTGCAATACCAGACCCAATAGTTTTGGATGTGGGTCTAACTGTAAAATCGTGTCATAAAAGTGTGACAAGAAAAAAAAAACTAATGAAGAAAAAAAAAATCTGAATTAACTGGATTAACTCTTCAAACTAGGTCACCCTGTTAAACCTTGAATTCATGTCATGAAAGTTTGATAACTAAATAGGAAAAAAAAATTAACTTGTTACCTAGAATTAACTTGGCTAATCCGTCAAATCAGGTTAACCCATCTAACCCGAGATCCATGTCATGAAAGTTTGATAAGTAAATGGAAAAAAAATTAAACATTAACAAACTAAAAATTAACGGGTTAACCCAAAATTAATTTTTTAAAAAAACAAACAAATGGCATCAGTTTATATAAAAACAACAAAAAAGCAAAAAGAAAAAAACTAAAGACATCAGCCAATAATTAAATAAAAAAAATTAATATTGATGAAAGAAATTAAATAAAAAAAAATAAAAGAAAAAAAACTTATAAGAAGAAAAAAACCAATGAAGAAAAAGAGAAAACAATCTAAATTAACTGGGTTAACCCGTTAAACCTGAGATTTGTGTCATGAAAGTCTGATAACTAAATAGAAAAAAAATTAATATCGACAAATTAAATAAAAAAAAAACATCAGCCTTTTCATCGTGGACTGGACTGTGTAGTCCATCGTGAAAGACATAAAAAGAAAAAAAGAAGCAAAAAAAGAAGAAGCTAAAAGCATCGAACTTTTCATTGTGGACTACATACAATATTAAAAGATGAAATCAGAAGAAAAAAACTAATAATGAAAAAGAAGAAAAAATCTGAATCAACTGAGTTAACTTGTCAAACCTAAGATTCGTGTCATGAAAGTATGATAACTAAATAGAAAAAAAGGATTTAATATTAATGAACTAAATTTTTTAAAAAAGATTAATTAAAAAGAAAAAAACAAAGAGAAAAAAACCGTCAAGAAGAAAAAAACTAATGAAGAAAAAGAAAAATTTGAATCAACTAGGTTAACCCGTCAAACCTGGGATCCGTGTCATGAAAGTCTGATAACTAAATAAAAAGAAAGTTAATACCAACAAAAATAAAATAAAAAATAAAATAAACAATGAAAGAAGACAAAAAAAAAAAACCTAAATGCATAAGCTTTTTCATTGTACACTTCACTGTGCAATCCACAATAAAAGGCTTAAAAAGGAAAAGAAAAAGCAAAAAAATGACATGTCACAGGTTAATTTTTTTCTTTCATAAAAAATATCAAAAAAGGCTAAGATTTAAAAGTGTTAGGTTTTTATGCAAATATATACAGCTGCAACGATTGACCCGAAAGTAATATTTATAATATTAATAATAATATTAAATTTACATTACTCAAGTTTAAGTGAGTCTGGCTGCAATACCGGACCCAAGAGCCTTGGGTGCGGGTTTGGCTGCAAGATCATGTCATAAAAATGTGATAATTAAATAGCTTAATTAAAAAGAAAAAAACAAAGAAAAAAAACCAACAAGAAAAAAAAAAATAATGAAGTACAAAAAAAAAAAAATCTGAATTAACTGGGTTAACTCTTTAAACTAGGTTAACCCGTCAAATCTGGGATTCGTGTCATGAAAGTTTGATAACTAAATAGAAAAAACAAATTTGACAGGTTAACCCAAAATTAACTGTGTTAACCTGTTAAGCTAGGGATACGTGTCATGAAAGTCTAAGAATTAAATAGAAAAAAAATTTAACATTAACAAACTAAAATAAACAAAAAAAATTAATTAAAAAGAAAAAAACAAAAATAAAATTCTGGGTTCACTCGTCAAACGAGGTTAACTCATCAAACCCGAGATCTGTGTTATGAAAGTCTGATAACTAAATTAAAAAAAAATCATTAAAAGAAAAAAACACAAAGAAAAAAAACCTTAAAGGCATAAAAAATGAAAAGAAAAAACAAAAAAAGAAGAAAACTGCTCAGCGTTTCACTGTTGACTGCATAGTGAAACACTGAGCAGTTTTAGTATATTTCTAATGTAAAGGATTTTTGAGAATTTTTGCATGGGACATCGAGATGGATTATATATAAAAAGTAAAAATTAAAAAAAAAAGTACCTACCTAATTTTATAATAGTCTGAAATTTTATTTGGTTTTCAGAGGACACGTTTGCGCATCTAATTATACTGTGAATGACTAGACTTGACCATCAGAAAATATCTAACGTGCTTTTCTAATGACGCATGTGCCATTCACTCGTTGAGATATATGAAACACGCTCCAATAATATTTTTTTTTAAAAAATAAAAAATACTCATGATCTTTTAATTATACAACATATCAATGTAAATTTCATTATTGTAATTCATAGTAATATGTTTCTAGAGCTAGAAATCCCTTAGCTTTCTTTATAATTAATTAATTAATTAAGTGCATATATATATATATATAGACGTACAAAGCATTCTCCTCAAGTTGGGAAAAGGCAAATCTCCCTTTCTCTCAGTAGCTAACATGGCGGATTCCAGGCAGCCACTTCTCTCTCCAAGAGGGAACCAAAACGAAAGTGATGACCAACTCCTGTCACTTACCAGATCAATCACAAACAATTCATTGCCGATAAAAATTGAAGTTAGTCCATAAAACATAAAATAGAAGATTTCATTCATTTGTCTTTCCAATAAAAAATTTGATGTCGATCCTAAAAATATAATATTTTATTGATTTTGACCTTATATTAGACACTAATCTCTAAAAACAAAAGATTTTATTAATTTATGATTTTTTTAAAAAAACTAACATTTATCCCTAAAATAGGATATTTTGTTGGGACTTTGAACAAAAAAAATATTTTATGTTAATATTTAAAACAAGAGATTTCATTAATTTGAATAAAAAGCTTTGATGTTAATCATTAAAATAAGAGATTTTGTTAGTTTAGGGTTTTAAAACAGGTATTAGCCCTTATATAAAATATAAAAATTAAGCTTTTGGTCCTATTTTTTTAATATGTCTAAAATATAGCCTAAGGGGCTGCCCACTAATACTCATTGGGCTCATGTGAGGTCAAGTAGACCTAGCTTGGGTCCTTTTAAATTCTAGAAAATTTCAATATTCATGCATTTTTAATACATTCACAACATAATGAAAATATGTTTTCATTCAAATTTGCCTTTATAATTCTAATAACTTTTTCGCTTCAACAAATAAATAATACACTCGCTTATGTTTTATTTAAATTTCTTAGAATTGTTTTTTAATTAATAAGATTGTTGTAATTTATCTGTAAATGTTTTCCTTCTATACTTTATATAAATAAATTGTATTTTTATGATATATTTTTTAATCAAATTATTTTATATAATTGATTCTGCTCCATTATACAATTTACTTGAGGAAAAGGATAGCGAGGAGGGAAATCGGTATGATACCTCACAGGGACTGGACACTAACATGCCTGCATTATCTCTGAATTAACGCCAGGAGATGTTCTTCATCTTCCTCCTTCCAAAAAATAAAAATAAAAAATTTCAGTGAAGCATCATTCAGTTGTTATCAGAAATTCAAGTAGTCACCGGTGAATAAAAACAAATATCTAATTAATTGTTTATTTCATATTTTTTTAGAGATATTTAGAAGTATGATAACGGTTGCTTTTCAAAGTGTTTTTTATTCGAAAGTACATCAAATATATATTTTTTAAAAAATATTTTTGATATCAGCACATCAAAATGAATTAAAAGCATAGCAAAATATTAATTTAAATTAAAAAAATTAAAAAAATTTAAATTCCTTTAAAAAACCTTTTGAAAAAAAAAAACATACCTTTAATAACATAACCAAGGATCATATTTGGTAATTGATTTAGCTATGATATCATAGTGTAGAGTTTATTTGCTGATAGACTTTTTTGTTATTGATTGATTTTTAAAATAGTTTTTATTTAAAAATATATTAAAATAATTATTTTTATTTTTTAAAATGTATTTCTAATATCAATACATTATAAATAATAAATTTATTATATCCTAAATTTTTTATCGTTACATTATGTAATCTACATGAGGAGAAAAGAGCGAGAACTAGGAAATCGGTAGCGTACCTCATCGGGACATGACAGTGACATGTCTGCAGTTTTAGCCAAATATCTGTATAAGGCCTGGCAATATTGAGATTCCGGTGAGACGTCATTCAATTTGTTTTCAGAAATTCAAGTAATCATCGGTTAACATAATGAAAATAAATATCTAATATTAATAATTTATTTCATAGTTTTTTGTTTGACACATAGGCATTAGTATTGACCGGACTCATTAATGGTCCGAGGATCATACATTGTAAGAAAACTTTGGTGGAGTGCCTATCCACTAAAAAATAAAAATAAAAAGTCTTCATTTAATTACATAATAACACATGGCATGTATATAAAAGTAATTAGAAGATCTTAATATGAGAATTTACATGTATAAATAATTTAATGTATATATTTATAATTTTATCAATATATATCAAACATATTTTGTATAGTCTTGTATTTTCTAATATTAATTTTGTGAGATACTTGTAAGTATTTTAATTTTTTATGTACAACTTACTATAAGTTTATCAATGTATTTCAAACTTTTTTTTTTCCAGGATCTCTCACTAATAATAAAAAAATAAAATCCAATTACTCTTAGGAAAAGATTGTTGCCGCACTTGACAAATCATTCATGTATTTTTGTAAAATAGAGACTTGTGCTGTATAAAAGTAAAGAGACTATTCTATTATACAATCTACTTGTAAAAAGGGAAATTGGAATCGTACCTCGACAGGTTTTGACATTGACATGTCTACAATACCTTTTGCGTATTTCTCTACGGCCATCTGATATTTTCGACTCTCATCCTTTTTATGAAAGAATTGCAAAATTTAATAAGTCATCAATTAATAAAAGCAAATATCTGATATTAATCATTTATTCCCTAGTTTTCTTACACACAAAGACATTAATATTGACCACACTTATTAATGATTTGAGAGTAATATATAGTAATGGATTGAGCTATGATATCATAAGATAAAACTTTGATATGATGCCTATTCAATAAAAAAAAATTGAGATTTTTTCTATATATTTATTTTTGTATTTTAAAAATATATTTTTTTAAAAATTAATTTATTTTTGACATATGTTGATATAAAAAATAAATTTAAAAATTTAAAAATATTATTATTATAATATATTTTTAAATAAAAATATTTTAAAAATAACTGCTATGACACTAAAAAGAATATAATCCATTACCTATGATATGTGCTTTTTTTTAATTTTTTTTTTCAATAAAGAACAGACTATTCATGTCAGAAATAGAGAATTGATATGAATTTTGTTTCTGACAACAACTCGAGGTTTGTGAAGGAGGGGGGACAACGTTTCATCCAACCATTTCAAGTTAAAAGCACTTCATTGATAAAATGAAGAACAAGAAATGGAGTCCACATCCAGCAATGTAGTTGAGAGAGATTTTTGGAATACTTACCGATGAAAAAAACTCCAATACACTGACTTCGTCACCGTCAAATCGCGTGAATTCATACTGTTCGCTCAAACCAAAATGTAGCATGAGAAGGAAGACATGGGTGAGTAACTCTCCACCTCTTCTCAGTTGATGAGTATGTTCTTTCCATGGACAATGAGCTGCTGCATAAGCAAGCATTTCTATCCAAACTTCATTTATCATCTCCCATCGCTTCTTGGATTCCGATGACTGCAATTGCCTGGCGAGCTTTTCCCCACCGATCACCACTGACTTTGCTATTTTCCAGAGACTTTGAAACGTTATATCATCAAGAGACAATTCGGAACGTAAAATTCCTTCAACAACACCCTTCTTCGCCTCATCGCCTCTTGTTTTGTTCTGATTTAGACGTTGCAAGTCTTGCAAAGTATCTAGATATCCCTCGTCACCGATTCCCATAGAGAGCATATTTGGTCTCATCACCAACAGATACATCATGTATTCAGATAGCCATCTGCTTGTTTCATATTCTTTGGGGACATTAGTTGCAGCTTTATCACCAAGATAACAAATCTCTGTTGCGAGATGCCATACAAGAATGCTCCGGCTGAATTCTACTTCAGTCGTGCACCACATGTAGTTCTGTAACAGTCCCTTTCTTTCTAGCACACCATCTCCCCTCTGATCAGTTATTTTACTTCTGCGATTCTTATCAATTAAACAAAAATCTTCCTTCATATCCTCAGCTTTCTTTTGAAGATGTCTGAAAATACAACGTTGTAGATCAACATTCATATCTACCCGACGCACAAAAATCTGCCTCATCTTTTCATTGATTCCCAGCGATTTCAAACATCCAAGTGGCGTGTTTTCAAGGGAAGAGCTTATCAGGTTATACTGTGCAATGGATCTTGACCACCTCTTGCTCTTGGTTAGCTTCCTTATCGGAGAATAAAGAGCACTACTCAGGGCGTTCCCTCCTTCATCAGACAACCAGATCATTGTCCAGTCAGAGAAAACAAGGCATATAAAAGCATAAAACTCGAGAAAAACAGCGGCTGCAAACAATAAATATGTGATTGTAGTGTCGATAGTTGAGTAGGCATGCTTGTCAATCAGGATTTGGAAGGAAATAAGCGCAGTAAATGTGAGCAGAAAACTAATAGAGCGAAGAATGATTCCGGCACGGGAGTAAATCAGGGGTGCTTTAGTGTAAAGCATGTCATATATTAATCCAAGCTCAATCTCTACCACCTTGAAGGCGTTTTCTGCTGTATTTTTGGAAATCAGCACCTGGCTTTTTATTAGTGCAGGAATGCCAGGGACAAGATCCTGCATCATAAACATGGATATACCCAAAAAAGTATAAGCTTGAAGAAGATATTTTCCCTCGAGAGCTTGATCACGTTCTTTTGTTAATGCCTTTAATGGATAGAAAGGCCGAAATTTTGAGAGAGTAGACTTTTTCAAGCCCTCAGAGCTTGAAGAACTGAGCACCCAAGTCCTCTCTGCGTACTTTATAATGCCAACAATGAACATTGGGATTGCTATGAATGTGAGGATACCGCTACCCCAAGACCTTGAGAAGACATAAAAAGCCACTCCGACTTGGACTACAAGACCAAGTAAATGCCTTAACCACAACTCGTTGTCTTCAATCGAGTATGCTGTGATTGTGTCTGGGCCACCAAGGTGCAGGAGTAGAAAAGGTGCCCAAAATGCCTGGATGGAATTGTTTTTTTTTTTTGGACCGTCACCTGATGAACCTCCTTGGCTCCTGGCTAGATTACCCAATGCAACAGTTGCTACCATGTCTGCTGATAGATATGCAGACCAAACGAGAATCCTGATCCAGCTTCTGGCAATGGTCTTTCGCTGAGAACCAAATATGATGAGGATGGTTTGTAGTGAGAGACTAAGCAAAACCATTCCTCGAATCTCCCCTTCGTTCCACAAATTTATGACTTCTTCAGGCAAATTTTTAAGCATTGTATCTTTTCCTCAACAGTGGAAACTCTCTCTCTCGATGAAACCCGGAAGAAACTGTTTTGTAAGATGAAAAGTAAATATGGATAGCTCTAAAAAAATCTCTTAAAAGGGACAGTGAAAAGACTCTTGTGAGAGAAGAATTTTGCAGTGGATTTTGGGTAAGGTATCATAAAATAGGAGTTGCTTTAACTTAAAGCTTGCTTGACCAGCTTTTACAAACCATAGTTACATGTACAAGTAAGAATTTGGTACTTGGCCCGGGTACAAAGCAATGAAGAGATGCTAAATAGTAATAAAGAGATGCTGTCAAGCAAGAGACTTTAAATTAGTTGCCATTTCTCCTTTTCTTTCCCTGATAGACAATAGACATAGCTTTCTGGACACTTAAAGAAGGAATTCTGAATATCAATATGATGTTTGAGCACTGAAATCCCCGGCCCAAGGTTTGAATATGAGACTACGTACCTTTTATTGCTAATGAGTTTCTGCCTTGCATCTGTGGAATTTTGCATCTTAACCCAATCAACGATAGTCATCCTCTCAAGAGATTCTAGCTAGATAGGCAAAGGCTCTGCTGTTTTGCACATTTTCAGCGGGCAAGTGAAGATATTCTTATGAGAAATACTTCTGCAGTGGATTGTATCAAAAAAAAAAAAAAAACCGCTGCATAATGCTGTTACAAGCAAAAAGAAGGTGCGGGTTGCAATGCCATAAAATAGATAAATGCAACTTCCAAGCCTTGGAATCCAAGGTGTGTTGCCTATAATTCTAAAGCTCCTGCAATCAGCTTTTGCAAATCAACATATGTGACTAAAAATCTTAAAATTAGGTTGCTTTGATACAGAGCAAGCAAGAGATGCTAAATGTTAAAGAGATATTCAGCTTGCAAGGAATAAAAGATTTAAATTAGTTTTATTTTTATTTTCTCGGTGGACAGAGTTTGGTTTCCTTTTCTTGAACACTTAAAGGGGCATTGGGGCTGGGCACAAAACAAAGAAGAGATGCTAAAAAAATAAAGAACCAAGATTGCGAGGATTAAGAAACTTTAAATTAATTGCGTCTTTTTTTCTTCATACACAGAGTTCGCATTCTGTCTTGGAGAAGGAACACTGAACATCAATGCAGTGATGAGTCGTATCTCTTGACTTCAATTCAGAGAATTTGATGTTTGAGCACTGAACTCCCGAAAGGTTTGAATCTGTAGCACACATTTAACCTTGGATTGGTGTGTTATCAATACTGCAACCTCAAAACAGAGAAAATGTACCTGATACATGGACAATGGAATCTCAATGCGACTACTGGCAATTCAAACCAGAAAACTAATGCAGGGTATGAAGCCCCTGATACATGGACAATGGAATCTGGTTCAATCATCAATTGTATTTCGTAAGAACCATTTTCAAAACTATTCAACTCGATAGGCACATTGAGAATTTTGCAAGAACCCACCTGGTGAGGTGTAAGACTCCATCAATACTGGCTTGTATAACTCGGAATCCTTTGCCTGTACCATGTTAGAAGGCAACCCAAGAAAAGATGTTCCTGATTAAAATTCCGCATCGGAAAGATTTCAAGAAGAGCTTCATGTCATGTCATGGAAACTTAATTGCATGAATACGATGAAGCACGCTTTGAAATTGAAACAAGAATAATAGTTATATATTTATCTACTATATATCTATCCAGATGTCTAGCAGATCAGAAACAAGGCAGCTTACCTTGTCCAGTTGAATAAACGGATTGACATGTGAAGCATCAGAGGAGGATGGCTTTTCTTACGTTAATGGATTGTCATATTGAGCTCTGCTTCTTGGCACCTCTCCTGTCTAGAGCCTCCATCTTGGACCTGATACTTTTTCCAGGAAAAACCTGTGCGTGAGAGGAGAACTGCTTAAGATGCAGCCATTCTAAAGAAAGGTTAAAAAAAAAAAAGTGTTTGAAAACATTGAGCAGGTCTGTGCGTAGCATTAATGCTCTGGGCAGCCGGAAAATTAGAAATTATTATTTTTCAATATTTCAATATATTATTATCAAAAAAAAATTTTAAAAATAAAAAACTATTATTTCAACACTTTTAAAAAAATATCTTAAAAAATAATTGCAAAAAAAAAAAATAGAATTAATTATTTTTAGAAACTATATGTTATTATTGTTCTAATTATTTTGTAGGTTGAATAAAACTTCTAACAACTTAGATTTTTATAGAAAAGAAAAGGTTCTTTATATATATAAAAATAAAAATAGAAATTAAATTTTTATTTTAATCATAAAGTTTTTAGATAATTGTATAGAACTATATAAGTTTTTAGTTGATATCAATTTTGATCGATAGCTCATGATGGCTTGAGAGCATGAAAAAACAGCGTTCAACGCCTCTCAAGATTATTTTTTAGGGAAAAATCCCTTCTCTTCCCCTCATCTTTGGTGCTCAATCACCCTGAAAATAAAAAAAGCACAGCCACCGTAACTCTGAAGCCTCGACACCACGACCAGCGTTAAAACCCACTAAAAATAGTGGCAATAAGAGGTGCAGATGGAGGAAGATAGTGAACAACCGTTGCCGTTACCCACATCAGATCACCGTCATGAAGTCTACCTCCCTCAGTGATCGATTAAATGCTATTTGGTTTCATCAAATTTGGGTTTCTTTTGATTTATGGGAGGTTCTTGAAATGGGTTTGTGCTGGATAAGTGGATTTGAAGGAATCTGGAGAGGGAGAGGGAGTATTTAAAGATTGTTTTAGGATTTCAAGCTTGAAGATTTCAGTCAAAAGACCTGAATTTTAGGTTTTAAAAACACTGCCAGGTGAACATTTGTTTTTTTTTTTTTTTTTACATTAAAAAAAATATGGTGTGGCCCACGATGGGCAGACCATCACTAGTGTTATTAAATTAGAATCAGAATATTATATTTATATATATATATAAAAAATCAATATAAAATGAGCCTTAAATGTCATTAAACCCTACGAAATTATTATATTAATAAATTAGTATCATAAATTTTCTGATTCTAAGCTAAACTCGCAAAAAAAAAAAAAAATTCATTTTCAGAAGTGATATTAATAAATTAGTATTTTTATTCTTCATGGATAAATAGAAATGTTTTTCCTCCAATTATATGAAAATGTAATTATATTTTTTAAAGTATTTTTTATTTTTAAAAAATATTTTTGACATAGCACATCAAAATGATTTAAAAATATCAAAAAAATATTAATTTAAAGTAAAAA
Source organism: Populus alba x Populus glandulosa (assembly GCA_033617975.1). NCBI lineage: Eukaryota > Viridiplantae > Streptophyta > Magnoliopsida > Malpighiales > Salicaceae > Populus > Populus alba x Populus glandulosa. The sequence goes on from CM066161.1 coordinate 11,222,976, forward strand.
AAAATAAATTTAATTTTTTTAAAAAATATTTTTAAAATACAGTGCCAAAAAAATACTAAATCCTTCAATATTCTCTATAAATAGTCATTTTTAATTAAAAGAAATAATAATATATCAGTCCAACATCTATAACAATTGTTTTCCTTGTTTTTATTCCTTAAATAATTTTTATATACCAATAGTTTTTCTGCTATCCAACCTCAAATTCTTAGCTCGATAGCTGGCAATATTACTCATTGAATGCCTAATCAATCTACCTGTACGTACACTCATTTTTTTTTTAAAAATAATAAATTAAAAATTGTCATTAACCAACATAAATTATAATTAAAGATCCAAAAGAAAAATAATTATAATAAATTTAAAGAAACTAAAAATGTATTTATTTTTTTAAAAAATAATGAGAATAGGATTTTAATGACTCGTTGATAAATCGGACCACCTATGTACGATGTTTTCTTTTTTTCTTATAATCATGAAATAAAAAGGCTATCCATGCATGGTGATTATTTACGAAATATTATGGAGTAGAATTTTAATAGCAAATTGAAAGATTAGTGTTAAAGAAACACCATCTCAAGTAAAAAAAATTTTAATTTTTAATTTATATATATTTATTTTATTTTATACTTAATTTTTATCAAATAAATAAAAATAGTGAGATTCGAACTCGTAATCGTTTGATTATCAAAGCTTTAATACTATGTTAAATAACCATCTCAATCTAATAATTTATGCTATTAAATAAAATATCGAGATATAATTTATTTTATTCTCTAACAATTAGGAGTACTAGTGTGTGTGGCTTCATAATTAAGAAAATATAATTACTAATTATTATTAATTTACTATAATTCGTTTATTGAAGGCCGACATAATTGGCATAGAATCCAAACAATAAATAGTATACGAGAGTTGCCTATTACCTTGCTGGGCAACTCTTGATCAGGATTTTCCTTTCTATAAAAGACCCAGATTTTAAGGTAACTAATAACAAATCACATGACCGTGTCTCAACTAAGAATCCGACAACATTAAACCAAGGAAATGAGATAATATGATGGCTTGATTTATCATCAACCGGTCCATAATGTTCCTGATACCCTAGTTTACTTAGATTGGATGGATACGATGTATAAGCAACGCATCCTTGTTTGATTAAGCAGAAAATACGGATTGTCATTTACTCCTATCCTTGTTTTTGTGTGTATAAAAGGGTCTCTGATTTGAGAGTTTATCAGTACTCGTTGCTATTATCCTTGTTTGAGAGAAAGTTTGTTCAAAATTAATTTAAGAGAAGAAGATGACGACTAACCCTACTCCATTGATCGTCTCTTTTGGAGAGATGCTCATTGATTTTGTGCCTGATGTTGCTGGAGTTTCATTGGCAGAGTCCGGTGGCTTCATCAAAGCACCTGGTGGCGCACCTGCTAATGTTGCTTGTGCCATCACCAAGCTTGGTGGCAAATCTGCCTTCATTGGCAAGGTAAATCTCTTGCTCCTGGCTCGTTTGTGCACAATGCAAGGCACTTACTTTTCACCATTTGTTTTGTTAGCCTTCAGATCGTGAGATTTGTACACGCTTTTTGCACATCTTCTTCTTCAAAAAAAAAAAGAAGAAGAAAGAGACATGTTAAATAAAATGTAATGATTTTCTTGCAAGAACATATGGATCTCAAAGAATAATAATAATAATAATAATAATAATAATGTACCAGTAATCATGATGATGGTTTTAATATGATAGGTTGGAGATGATGAGTTTGGCCACATGCTAGTTGACATTTTGAAGAAGAATGGTGTGAACAGTGAAGGAGTGTGCTATGATCCACATGCCAGAACTGCTTTGGCATTTGTGACCCTGAAGAAAAATGGAGAGAGGGAGTTCATGTTCTATAGAAACCCTAGTGCTGATATGCTACTGCAGGAATCTGAGTTGAACATGGGTCTCCTCAAGCAGGCCAAGGTATTCCACTACGGATCTATAAGTTTGATATCTGAGCCATGCAGATCGGCTCACTTGACAGCCATGAAAGCCGCCAGGGAAGCTGGGATATTGCTTTCTTATGATCCAAATGTGAGGCTGCCTCTGTGGCCGTCTTCCGATGCTGCTAGAGATGGGATCAAGAGCATCTGGAATGAAGCTGATTTCATCAAGGTAAATCCACCTAAAATCGTTCCTCCAAATTATTAAATGTCACAGCTTAATTGAGTTATCTTTTAGTTTTACCAAAAAAAACAGTCTCATAGTGAGGAATTTTTTTCTTAAGAAAAGCTGCCTGGGTAATAATGTTCTTAATAATGGTTTGGATGGAGAAAATCAATTATATTCCCTTCATTAGCTCAGATGCTGTTTATCCCAATTTTTCTATTTTAAGCTTATGGATTGAGATATTTGAATGTTTGAATCTCTATTCTATCTAATTATCTAGTTAGATTACAAAAATACTAAGTATAAGATTACAAGATAGCAACATGTACAAATCTCAAGTTTAAAGAGTTTTTATTAGAGAATGATATTAAACAATGCTTGAGATTTTGTCTACTAACTTAAACCAAAGCTTCGCTTTTAATTCTTCTTTTTTCAAGTAATTGAATTGCTTGCTGTTACACGACGCAGGTTAGTGATGACGAGGTAGCATTCCTGACACAAGGGGATCCCCAGAAGGAAGATGTGGTTCTGTCCCTCTGGCATGATCGCCTCAAGCTACTGGTTGTCACCGATGGAGAAAAGGGTTGCAGATACTTTACTAAGGCACTGTTTTTGTCTACATCTTTTGCGCCTCATAATTTCTTGAATGATTATAATTCATCACTATATATATTCTAAGGTATTTCCATTTTTGCCTCATTGTTTGATAATACGTTTGTTTGCAATGCGCAGAGTTTCAAAGGAAGAGTGCCTGGGTTTTCAGTGAAGGTCGTTGATACCACTGGAGCTGGTGATGCTTTTGTTGGTTCACTCCTCCTTTCTGTTGCCAAGGACACTTCAATTTTTGATGTACTCTCTCTTTTCCTCCCCTCTTTTCGATTTTGCAACACTTTTCTCCTTTTCTATTTGATTTGGAATTACTCTTATAACTCCACTATCCTTGCATTTGGTATGGCAGAACGAAGAGAAACTGAGGGAGGCTTTGTCATTTTCAAATGCATGTGGAGCCATTTGCACCACTCAGAAAGGAGCAATTCCTGCCCTTCCTTCTGGTTCTGATGCTCTTGCACTTATGAAGTCCAAGGCCAAATAGATGTTACGTCAATACGTCCCTTATTTTCTTGAGTCCAAAACTTTTGTCCAAGAGATGCACTTAGTGTATTTCTTCTTTTAATTTTCGATTTCTCTGCAACTGCAGATAATCCCTGTTGACAGTTTTGTCTACATCTTTAAAAGTTTATGGTATGCTGTTCTTAATAAATGGTCATCGGCCAGATTTGTTTTGATTCACTAAATTGGCTATCCCTCCTCAACCTCTCACTAGCAAAGTGCGAAGCTGAAATATTTTTTATTCGATATTGGAACCTCCCATCTTCATCCTCCCATGAGTGACTTTTTTTCATAGGATATATATTGATCACAACTCATGACAATGTATGGCAAATGGGTTTATCGTAAAAGACACCACCAAGAAACCATGTCAGCTGTGCTCCTCTTTTTTCACGTTATCGTCGTCGATGGAGGACTGTACAGTTAAGCAATTCCAGGTGAAATTAGAAAGGAAGTTCATTTCCTTTCTTCCAAGGCTATGATGATTCAATCAAGGCCAACTCGTTTGATGAAATGCATATGGTTTTCTACACGAAAAAGTACATAAACAATGTAATAGATAGGTCACTGGGCGTAGCAGTTCAATACGAGAGCTTGAATGAAATAGAAAACCCATTGTGAATCTATATTCAGAAGTAGCATGGGATTAAACACATGCAAGATTCTGCATTTATGTTCTCGAGACGAGTACTTAATAAAACCACAGAACCTGAGAAGTGGAGGTGAGGGGGTTAAAGGAGGAAAGAAAAACAGGATTACAGAGCAGCAACAGAGTCAGAGTTCGCAGGGAAGAGCTACCCATACAAGAAGTTACCGAGAGGAATTTTAAATTAGAAAAAAGCTCTACATCTCTGTTCAGAGCCTGTCAAGGAATCGGCGTCATAATTTGCAGCATGTTTAGCATTTTACACCAAAATAAACAGAGCAGTCTCTGTTCCCCAACACCGAACTGGCCTTCTTCGTTGTTGTAAAGTCTCATATGGAATTCTAGTTACACAAGCAACGACCTAGTGCAAAGTGCAAATGGCCTTCTTCTTTGGAGTAATTAGCTAGATTTGTAGGAATTGCTTTGTAATCGGGGAATTCTTGCCTTTCCTCTTTTTCTCTTTCGTTTCTTTGTTCTTGTTTCAGTTCATGTTCTTTTTTGCCATTCTCTAAATGGCTAAGTTTATTTTTAATATATATCGATTATTATCCTAGAAAAACCTGATTTATCTAGAGATCACAGCACTACCGTGAGCCGAATTATTATTTTTAACGTAAAAAATATGTAGGCATTAATATTGTGTTTTCTAAGAAGATAAAGTTTAATTAATGAAGACTTACAATATACGGTATATTGGATGACTTTTTTTTTTTAATTGATACATTAAAAATATCAAATATTGAATGATAATATAATAGATTAACCTGTGTTAATTTGAGTTAAATAATTAAACTTGTAATCTAGGTTATAAGACTATGACAACCACATAAAAAACAGATTAAAACAAACAATAATGTCCAATCACAAAGAAATCTAAAGTTGAAGAATGAAATTAAAAACAAATTCAATTAAAAAAAATTAAAACAATAGATTATAATGAACCAGGTCAATTTGTTAAGCTTGTGATCCGAGTCATATAGCCCACTAGAATATATAACTTTTATTTATTAATATTTTTATTTAATTTGTAAAACCATGTATAAATATAGGGTTGATGTAATGAAACCTTGATGAGTAATGAAAATTTGGGACGAGAATAAATAAATAAATGATAGAAATAATAATAAATATGACGAATATGGAGATGATTATATCCATAAAAATAATATAAAGGTATTGTTGATGTAAAGATGAGAGATATGAATTTATATTAAAACTCTTAATGTCGGTGCACCCGGTAATGGGTTTCGATAAATAAATAAGTCCATAAATAAAATAAATAATAAAAAAGAAAAATAAATATACTTTGGAATGAGAAAATAGTTCTAATGACTTAGAGAGATAATTGATATGATTTAAGCATGGATTGATAAGAAAATTTAGATTTTGATGTAAAAATCACATATTGATCAATTTTGTGCTATCGCGCACTACATTGTTTTACCTTAGATTAAAATTTTAGTTCAATCAAAGTTTTGAAAGGCCTTACAATATAGTTTAGTAGCCGGACGTATTTCATGAAGACACTATAAGGTATCTTTGCAAATAATGAAAAATCATTATCTCTTTTCTTTAAAAAATGACCAACAACAGCGGTACAAGGGGGAGGGGTTGTTCCTCTTATTTTCTTGTAAAAAAAATGAGAGGATGAGGGCTTGAATTAATGGAAAATGGAGAGAAAACTTGAAAAAGAGAAGGATTTGAGTGATTTCTAGTTGAATCCATAGGAAGGCATAATAATTTAAGGGATAGAGGAGAGAGAAAATTTTGGCTAGAAAGAGAAAGTGAGAATTTGCAAGGGAAGATAAGATAACCTTTTTTCAAATTTTATTTGATTTTATAAGTCTTTTTGCATATGTTGATTATGGAAGTTGAGTAGACTTAGGGTTTAATGGATTGATGCATGATTGTTATTTTAATTTTTTATTGATGGGTTAATTGAGATGATTAATGAATGAGTTTGGTGTTAATTGCATGAAAAATTAAAAAGGAAAGCCTTGATTTCTTCCTTGGGTATTTCAGCCAACATTGAAAAAAATAGGATTGGACTAAATTGTGTTGAGTGCTTGCTTAAAAGATTTATTATATGTTTTTTTTTATGTAAATCATGCTTGTTTAAATGTGTGATAATGTGTTGTTTAGTTATAATGAAATGAGTTTTCAAGATGAAACAATTGAAAGAATCCATGGAATATTTGAAGAGGTCATCCGACCAAATTAACCAATTAAGAGAAAGAAATAAATTTGTAGATAAATATATGTTTGAAAGGACTATTCCTTATAGACTGAGCAAGTTGAATAAGTCTTAAACAAAAGATTAAAGTAAGATTTGTGAAAAAACATAAATTATAACTTCAGTCAAAAGAATAAAAGGTAAAGATAAATGAATTTTCTTATGGCATAACATCTTAAATTGTCATTAAATTGTGAATTAGAACTTGTTATTGGGTTTTGAATTTGAGAAATAAAAGAAAGACCATAGGATGAAATGTTAATTTAGCTAAGAAAATAAATAATAAAAAGAAAAGGAGAGATGAGAGTCATTTTACTATACGAAACTAAGTTGACGATAAATGTTAAATGATGATTTAACTTGTGTAAAAAGGGGTTGGCTAATTTGGCTATGGTACTATAGTGAAAGGCTAAGTTTAGATGCGGAAAATTAGTTAAAATTAATAGGGTATCAAGTTGATCGTTGTTTCAAATTGTTGTTAAGACTTAAACTCAAATAGTTAAAATGATTATAGATTAAACAAAAAGGAAATAAAGGCCATAAAATATAAATGTTGATTCTAGATTAAGCAAAATACATGATAAAAAATAATAATAATAAAAAGTTCAGGAGTCATCATACTAATTGAAACTATGTTGACGATTAATGTTATATAATGATATAACAAGTGTAAAAAATGTTTGATAAAAAATATTTAGATGTTAAAAAAAAAGGTGTATTAAGGTGTGGAAATTGACAAATTTGAGTATATAGACATTAATTAATGTGTTTAAACGTATGACTATGCATTGATTTAAGAATAAAGAAATATGTCTTAGATAAATGGTAGGTTTGGATATTTATAAACGATGAAAATTTTGGATGATATAGATGAGTATTAAATCATATACACCTATCTTATAATAAATTTTCAATCTTGTGTTTAATGGGAGTCGGGATAAGGTTTTTAGGTTGATTTAATATAGGTATAATGGTTTTAAAAATTTTTTGATACAAAAGAGATTACGAGAGCTGGACAACATACTGGTGGAGTATGATCTACATATGTTGCAGGTAGGTGCTCGACATCTGTTTTTTTTTTTCTAAAATTCTTGAATGTTTCTTTAATGAATTGTTATTCTTTTAGTGTCATGTTATTATGAAATGAATAAATTTTGTAGAATGAATAATGAAATGAAATATTTCACGCAGTTGTTAAATGAATACTTGGATATGTAATATAGTCTTGGTATTGAAATGGATTGTTTGGAATGCAATGTTATAACTTGTGCTTGAAAACAAGAAAAAAAAATAAGGAGAAGGAAGGCTACAAAAACAAAATTGGGAAAAACAAATTATGGATTAGATTGAAAGGACTATGGAGTGATTTTATTAGTTATCCACTCGGTAGAGGCTAATGATATTAAATTTCTGATATCTGTATTGATTGTTGTCTATGTGTATAAAAGCTAATGATATCATCTTCAACTGATATCAGTATAAATTTGATTAGTCATCCATTTGATGGAGGCTAATGATATCGAGTTTTCAATATTGATATTGATTAGTAGTCCATGTGTATGGAGGCTAATGATATTAGTTTTGGCTTATATCGGCATAAACGTGATTAGTCGTCCACTCGATAAAGGCAAATGAAATCGACTTGATTCATATCATAATTGATTTAATTAGTAGCTCATGTATACAAGGGCTAATGATATCGGTTAAATTGATATTGGTATTGTGGTATGACCTATATGGGTGGAGGTTAGAGGCTTTTACTAAGCAAAGGTTTGGGATAAACTCTAAGAAATTAAAAATATATATTTATTTATGGTATGGAGTTTCAAAAAGGCTATATTGATGAAATGGATTTAGCAGACTTGATCACATATCTAATAGGTTGGCTGACAACTTATAGCATAAAAGTATATCAATTGGACAAACCTATTGAGGTATAGTCATATGCTAAAAAAGGCAATTCTTTGTGATAAGAATGTAAGCTAAAAAACCTAATAGTAACTGCATATTCATGATATGAATAATGTTTATTTAGTAACTTGTTATAGGTCAAATTAGTGGTTGATTTGGCTACTCATTATAGGTAGAAATGGTGATTATTTTGGCAATGTATTCAAGAGCATGTATAATAAAAAACACATGGGAGAATTCATTATTGATCCGACATACGATATGGGATAAGAAATGGATAATAGGCATATGCCATCAATAAAACCTTGAGGTGAGATATAATAGATTAAGTTAGTAAGATGAATTCTTGAACAAGATGTAACTTTCAAGTGGAAAGATACAATTTCAAATTACCTTGATAAGGTGACAATACTATACTCAAGATTAGTAGAGATTATGATAAAGATGATGAGTCAAATATGTTACTATTTGAAAGAAAATATTTAGATTTGTTTTATGGAGAACCATGTGTATTTGGTACATCATAATTGTGTTGTGATAGATGTCTTATTTAACTTCATAAGTTTTATAGGTTCTTGTCATTGGATATATAACTTATTAAGATATGACACTGATTTGCTTAGTTACAATACTAGGTATATTATTATAGTGTATTTTAATTCAAATTGATAAGAATTGTAATAAGAATAATTATTTATAACGTAATGGTCTCTTCATGAAAAGGCAAGCATAATTTTGTTTTTATGTACATCATAAATTTTTAATAGGTGTATACTATTATAAATTGATTGATCGATCGACTAATCTAAGGCTTAATAGTGAGAATGACTTGTTGAATTGTGAAAATTGAATTTTCATGAGTTGTTATATAGGTTATTTAGGGTAAGAGAAGAAGTGTTTAATGACCCAAACATAAAAATTATTTACTTTGTGTTTTTTTTAGCAAACTAGTAAAAAATAGCTAAGATCGACCATCAACTAAAAAGAAAAACATTGAAGTTATTGATCAACGTTAAAAACCTATTCATAACAAGAGTTTAGCAATTGATATTGAAGAATGTTGTAATATATATATATATATATATATATATATATATATATATATATATATATATATAAATAAGGGAGGAAGTGTGGTACAAATAGAAAGTATAAATTTTACTAGAAATCAAGTTGTGTGGAAGTAAGATTTATATTTTATATGAAACTTGATCTCTATAACAATATAAATAGATCATCTAGAAGCTGAAAATAGTGAACAAGCCAATATATATATATATATATATATATATATATATATATATATATATATTCCTTAGGATTAGACACTCTTACCTCTTAACTTATTAAACCAAGTTAACAATCTCACTCTTTGTTTGATTTGTTATTTGCCTTCACTTCATATTAAATTCTTAAATGTAGTTTAGAAGAAAGTAATTAATAACATGTCATATTAATCAAAGAGTCCATTGATAGATCAACAATTATATATTCTTCATATTCTCTTGAGATTGGTGCCTTTATTATATGTCTTTAAAAGATACTTTTTTAGTCAACCTTAAAGGTGAGCAAATTAATTGAATTATCCAAAATATTCATAAAAACTTATCCAAAATTAATCAAATTGAATGATATTGGATAATTTTGGTTAAGAAATACAAAAAAATTGGTTTGGTTCATTTTAGTTTTAAATTTTATAAATTAACAAATTAAACACCGAAAAAATCCATTATAAACTAAAAACATATTAAATCAAAGTATCTAAAACATAGCCAAACTAATTCAAATTTGATTAGAATTTTAATTCAAATTTTACTTATTTGATTTTAAGAAATATAAAAATAAACTTATCAACTTAGTTTTTTCTAACGATTTAATTTTTTTTTAAAATAGTTTGAAATTTTTTAACCAAACTAAATTGTTTGAAATTCTTCTCTTTCAACATTAAGATATTATATTATTTGCAACTTAATTACATGTTGTTTGGAAAGAAGGAAAGTAAGAAAGAGGAAAATGCAAATTCCAAGCATAATTGTTAGATGTGACCCAAGTTTGACTTAATGAAGGACTAAAATCATCAGATTGGATCAACTTTTCATAAAGTGGACTCTCTTTTTTTATTTTTTAATAAATAACTATATCAACATCATTTTAATTATTATTTTTATAAATTTCATAGTTGATTAAAATAAAATTAGACCGGATTAATCATATTTTATTAAGTTAATATCTTATTTAATTTAATTTCAAAATTAATTTTCATATCATTGCATTTTTTAAATTAATTTGTGCGAGTCAAATTAGGTTAAAAATCTATATTCCAATGCATTTTCCATGTCCGGGAACATGTAGAAAAGTAAAGGGAAAATTCCTTCATAACCTGCACAAACCATTCTCTCCAGTTTGGAGAGAAAGTGGGTAAGAAAATGACAATTCCATCCTTTATAATTGCCATATTAGCTTTAAATCTAGAATATAATGGTAGTTTTCTTCCTGTTTTTACAATTATTTTCGTCCATTTTTTGCTATTTATATTTTCTTTCCTTTTCGCTTTCTTTCCTTTCATCTCCCACTATATTCAAACAAGTGGAAGAAAACACAATTTTCTTTCCCCACCCATTTTTTCTTCCGAACACATGTGAACTCTTGTAGTCTTATTTTCTAAGATTATCATCTCTCTTTCGACTTTATAACAAGTGTCATCCTCAAATTCTAATTAAGATTACCATCGAACTCATATTTTTGGCCTCAAGGTATTATTCCTTCTTGTCCTCGAGCACCGCATTCGCCCTCGAGGCATTATTCTATCTTGTCCTCGGACGCCCCATTAATTTGCCCTCGAGATTGTCAAGAACACAACACTTCCTCGTCCTCAAATACGAACAGTAAAACCCATGTTAGGATAAGGGGAAAGTGGAATAGCTAAAGGGATTCTCTAAAAAAATCCAAGTTACCTGTTATAATATCCATGCTTTGCTCCTGGAAACTAACTTAGTTTCTGCTACATATCGAAATACTAGTTTAAACGAATGATATTGACAGTGCAATCATGACAAAAGCTTGCTGATTAAGTTGGTTCATGTGTCAATCATCAATCAAGCTTGTAAACAGAAGTCTGTCTCATGCATTGGCTAATAATTACCAGAGCTGAATGAGATGAAGGGATGGAGCCTAAGGGAGAGGTATAGTAGTGTTCATCGAACAGATCACTAGCAGCTTTTATCTAATGAACTTACTTTACTGAATCAGGAGTAGTTTACTAGTTTATTTATGCATTAATTGTAACACTTAATTCTTCCAGAAAATAGCCCTAAACACTTACTAGTTTACTAGTTTCTTACAAGTGTATTCACTTCTACGCTTAATCGCTCACAGACAAGATGAAGATAGTACTATAATGGGTTGTTCTTGTGATTACATCACGTCCACGTTCAAGTTTTCTTCCTTGCAAAACAAACAATTGACTCCCGTTGAAGATCCAACATCAAGAATCAACAACATCATGAGTCCAAAATTACAAACAATGGATTTCTTGATCCAAGCTAACTCGTACTTTTGAAAGGTTTGCTTGTAAAAGGGCTTAGAATGAAAGGCCTACCATGTTCATTCTCTGATATATTACTTTTTATTCACAATTTCCCAGATATTGGGTTGGCAGAAAGATCATCGATCACTGGCCGTGCCACAAACGAAGGGCGTTTGGAGTTTCATGATTATTAATCTTCAAAAACCACCCACACCTTGCTTATTTTAGTCTCCAATGTGCAAGAGAAAAGAGTTGGTGACCAGCTAAAATTACCCGCATCCTTCTCATCACCTTCTGACTTTGTTATGCAATCCAAAATGGGAGGTTTTGAAACATTCTTGCTCAGGACTGACGAGCTGCGGGAAGTTGCAATATAGGTCGAAAACTGCTCCAGTGCCATAAGATGATCCATGGTGATGATTTGTACCACTGGATAGTCCAAGTTCTTGTTTTCGATAATTCGTTTGCAATTCTCAAACAAATTATGAAGCTCCTGGCTTTGCTGAGAAGCCCTCCTTAGTATTTGACAGGCCAAGGCTCTAGCTGCCCTTGTTAAATCGAAGAACATGTTAACAAGAGCTGCCACACCTTCACTGTATGTCTTGTAAACTTGGAAGCTCTCTTTCAAGGTGTTGCTCATAGCTGCTTGAGCAAGATTATCTAAAGGCGAAATATTGAACGGCGAACAATCTAAAACTCTATCTATAAACACTTGACATTTCGGCAATTTTCTGAACACCATATCGATGGACTTTTCATCATAGCATCGAGATTCCAGATCACCTTGGGACATAACAGGTTCAAGCTTCCCTGCTTGATTGATGACCCACCCTACTCTTTCCTCTAGATAAGCTGCATATTTGTGTATGAAGCTCACGGAAGGATCTGAAATGTTCCTTAGGAAGCAGCGAGTACTCATTTGAAGATGCCCTGAAGCATGCGCATTACGCAGCTGTTGCTCGAAGCATCGATTGCCTCCACGGAGGAGTCGATGAGTTAGAGAGAGTGTCTTGAGGGCAACCAGGTTGTCTCTGGTCTTGCCAAGGCGGCGAGAAATCCTCTCGGCGAGAAAGTGGATGGATCCGGGAGAGTTCGAGACCAAGAAGAGGATCTCATGCATGTGTTTGTCGTCAATGGGGCCACTATCATGGCCGGTTGCACGCACGACGGCGACCTCTATGCTGGAAAAATCCTTCCCTTCTTGATGACTGCAGATCATGGCTTTCCCAATTGATGCATGATCCTTCACTGCGCCAAGAGCCATTCGGAGCTTGCCTTGAATGTCCACCACCCCCATTTTCTTTGAATTTGTATGAAAATGTGTAGCTATGTTTCACTAGAAGAAAGCATTTATAAAAGGGAGAGTGGGGGGAGGGAAGTTGAAGAATTAGGCAATGGAGAATCATATCTTGATTTTAAAACAAGCCAAGTTATGCCTTTAAAAAAGTCTTCCAGTAACAAAAGAGACCTTATGGGCCAGTGTGTTCTGCCAAGAAATTTAAATCACAGTTTGCATGCTTTGTTACTATTATATTGCTGTATAGGGTACCAGGTATTTCACATACACAAGTCAACAGGAGCAAATTCTCGCAAATCTACCATGAAACTAATTCTCGGCAAATATTTGCTAGACCGAGTGATTAATCACATGCCTGCGAGCTAGCACTGCAAGCAAAAGGATCTCAAGTGCTTGGGATTATCTTATATTGCTTTGCTCTGATCTCAAATATCTCTTGAAAAGGGTCCCCCACTAGTTGAACAATGAATTTGATGAACATGCGAATGATTTGTACTGGACATGAGAAACATACAAGTACAAATAGAATTTACATAAATCTTTGTTTTTCATAACTTTATGGGATTATATATCGCAGCCCCATGTTTGACTCTAATTAATGACATGGAAGAAAACAGGAAAAATGTGGTCATTTGCCATCCCACTAAAGGCCTTGGATTCTCTCCCTCTCTCCCTGCAAACTCAAATCAATCACTAGTGTTGATTAATATTTAGCTTTTCCAGGTGAACTTGTTGTTGTGAATTTGAAAACCGAAACAAGGAGTGCTTTGCTTTCCTTTCCTTCTTTTTAACTTTTGGGAGTGTGGCTATAAACAAGTAAACCGCTACATGTTAAAAGAGTCAACGGGCAAAAAGGTTTCTTTGTAGTGGTGGGAGAAAGAACCTCATTCCTTAGGAATTGGATTCTCCCGCATCAAGCTTTCTTCCTATTGGCATCAACATAATATACTAAGCATTTTTGACCTTGGATATCTTCTCTCTGTCTCTCTCTCTTTCTATTTTTTTTTTGTTTTTTTTGCTTTTGGTTATGATATCTTCTTCTCTTTTCACATCCACAGGTTCTCCATTCATTATGATACAACTTTCAATTTCCATTCATCTGCCACTCAAGGGGCAAAACATGACCCGTGTAAAATATTGCGGGGTGAAATGCCTTGTCATATTTAGTAATGGTTCAAGATGTTTCAGCCATGGCTAAATCGTGACAGCTAATAGTCTCTCAGCGGACACCTCAAAAGGTCAAACTTGAGGTTTCATGTGCAATTCTGAAGTTCAAATTAAGAGAGAAGTGGGATGGGAATTTGAAAAATGGAAGCAATCTTTACTGCAAAACACGAGACTAATAAGCCTCCTCAATCCCAATGAATTAAGGAAAAAAAGGTGAGGAAAAATGGTAGCCATCACATCAAACAAAACAAATTTCATCATGTCGACACATGTCAAGGTGGAAGGATAACTGAGCCTACTATCTAGCCTGGTTATTCTGTCACTAGTGGCCGATTTGGAGAAATTGAATTGTGTGGATAAATGATTGAATAGATCTCTAACAGCAGTTTCATACATTCATATTCCATCAAATCAAATAATATCATGCATTTCTATATTCTGAAAACCTTCATCACAGGGTGAATTGACAGGTTGTATTTGGGAATGAAACGATTCTTTTTTATCCTCTATATTCCCCAACTCAAGTTGGATATTGCCTGGGGTCAAAACCAACTTGTGAGAATACATTTCCAGGCTAGCAAGTACAAGATACAAAGCGAACAATTATAGAACAAGCCCGACTACAATGGTCAATGCTCAATATTTTTATTATGAATAAAGCCAGATATGACGATGTGCTAAGCTTACTTGTAACAAAAACGAGAATTTCACTCGACAATTATGATTGTTGAAATTGTCCGATCTCATTATCCATGCATGCACCCTCCAGGAGCAGATGAAAGGTCTGCACACACTGCCAACAGCCCTGAAATTGGACGCTTGCACTCATGATAACAGGGTTTGCTATAATGCCACCAACCGCAAATGCAGATGCCTTTAGATGTAAATGTGCTAACTCTTATTTATTGTTTTATTCAAATCCAGTGATCTAAACACTATTTTCAGTAGTCTAGACTTCCACATGTTAAAAATGCACTCCAATAAAAACATTAAGTTTAATACACTATCTAACGTCATTATTGTCAAAACTAGTTGAATCACCAACAGATAGGCAATGGGATTATTACGACATGAAATTTTTCTTTCAACTCATTGTCTTTTATGTTGTTTTCATTCTATCCTCCCACACTTGTGCTTTGCTAGCCTCAGCAAATAAAAAAAAAAATCAATAGGCAAAACATATTCAAAAACTACAATCAGTGTGGTAGACACAGCATTTCACTACAAGGGCCGCTGAACTCTTCAAAGAAAGGGAAAACAATTATTGCCAATCAACTAAAGCAAAAAAATGATTCCTGTCGAACCTATTCCCATGTTTTACTCTAGACACCACAAAAGTGATTCCAAACAGTACATGGCACGAATCTTAAACTCCTAGTTTTGTACTCTAGTGCAACTCCACTAAAAAAGTCCCCCGAGAGCATGTTGATAAATTCATTAAATAGCAATACAAGGATCTGGATAAATTTGAGAAATTAATCAGTAAATAAAAGCATTACAACAACGCATATAAATGCGTGGTTCCTCTGGGTAAAACATTCTGCCATCTCATATTTTCTGTCACTGCATGATGTCATGACTATGCAAACTGCTGTGCTATTTTAATTAATGACATTCCGTGCATAGTCACTGAAAATAAAACAAGCGGTGCTTTTAAAAAACAAATCAAGAAATTGTTATACCTGAATGTAAGTACCCTCTGGAAAGCCCTACCTTAGAGGCTTTAAACCCTGGAAAAGTCCCATAAAAGGTCAGATTTTTTATTGATAGCTCATAATGGATAAATATAGAAAAAGAAAAATTAAAAAGCATGTGAAAGAAGCTCAAACTACATAAAATACAACATTTATACACATGGCATTAAAAATTCAACAAAATGAAGGCAAAATTGTGTTTCTAATGCTGGTCAAGCAAATTCCTACTGATGTCATAGAGAACAAATTTTACCTAAAAAAGTGAAGAAATGACTGTTTTCAGCTTTTGCATTTTACTTCTTTTACTGATCTCATTCAGAGGGGAAAATAGAAAAATTATATTTTACCCTTAGTTCTCGTGGGATGAGTATTAAAATACCCGATTTTCGTCAAAATATAAAAGATTTTCGTAATGCTTTGCAAAAAGTACTGAATGAGGCCTGCCTACTAGATGCTCCATAGTCTTTTGTTCAATATCTTGGGGTACATAGGCCTCATTCAGTACTTTTTGCAAAGCATTACGATGTGGCTCGGAGCTGAGTATTAATGTCATGATGGAGATCTTGGCAGGGGTCTTCTTTCACTGATCCACTATACAGTACTCACTATGCTTCATCAATTTCAGGAACTCATTTGTTTCTTCCTCAGTCACAAGTTTATTCACCTCAAGCTCTTTATCGAGGTCCAACACCTCCTTGCCTTTAGCCTTTCTTTGTTTCTCTAGTTCTTCAGGTGTGAAACAGCGACCACTCCGAGTTAGCCCACTTATCTCAGTTCGGAACAGCGGCAAATGAGTTTCAATATTCGAGGTATAACCATAATCTTCAGGCATCACTCCATAGTCTACTTTGTTTGCATATGAGGGCCTAGTTAGTACCAATTTTGAGAGCCCATTAATTGTTGATTGGATTCTACATTTCTCTTGATTCTCTATCATCTCTACCTCTTCATTGTCATTTACGACCTCAATCCTTAACTCTCCTAGAGTTAGCATTCTTGCAACCTTTTGATGAAATTCAATGCATTCATCAATGTGATGCCCTTTCTTTTTATGGAAGGGGCAAAAGTTACTTTCCCATTTGCAGTACTCAATTGATTTTTCCAAATGTCCAGATTGCACCAACATGAAGTATAGCTTTGTCATGGTTACTTTCAACACCCTCTCTTTGCTACCAATCTCCATGGTATTCACTCCACCCCTACTAGCAACATGTTTGGGTAAAGGGTTTGAATTCTTATTAGGCGAATCCTCGAAAGTGACCCATCCAACTTTGATTAGTTGCAACACCTTTCTTTTAAAAGCAAAGCAAGCCTCAATGCTATGACCAGCATGGTATTCACAAGTCACCTCGGGGTTGTACTAGGTAGGGAAAGGTGGTTGCATAGGTGGTACGGGTAGGGGAGCTATCTGCCCAATACTCAACAGCTTGGCATACACCTCTTTTAAGGTTATTGGTAAAGGTGGTAATTGTTCTTCCGATGGTTGGTTATCCTTTCTTTGGTAATTGCTTTGGTTATTTGATGAGAATTTTATTTGATTGAGTTGGTTTGGAATGGGGGGTTTGGCAAAATTAATACTAGTGACTTGGGTGGTAGGTATTTGGTAGTTTTGGCCTCTCCTTTCTAGGTTATTCACCTCATTTTCTTTCTTTTTCCCAATGAAACCTCTCTTCTCTATAGGTTCTGCAATTCTCCCACTTCGGATTCCTTGTTCAATCCTCTCAGCAATCCGCATAACATTATAGAAATGTTGTGCTGAACTACCCATAAGGTGTTCATAGTATGGAGCCCTAAAAGTATTAGCAAACAATGTCACCATTTCTGTCTCTATTAGGGGAGGTTGTACATTGATAGCTTGGTCACGCCACCTTTGAGCATAAACCCTCACGGACTCTTGAGTTCCTTTCTCCATGGTAATCAGACTGGTCCTATCAGGAGCAATCTCAAGATTAAACTTGTATTGCTTTAAGAAAGCATCTACCAGGTCCGTCCACTTCTTGATCCTAATGTTGTCTAACCTCATATACCAACTGAGGGTCGATCCAGTCAAGCTATCCTGGAAGAAGTAAATTAACATTTTATCATCGTGGATAACTTCTGTCATTTTGTTATAGTAGGAACGGATATGGGTCTTTGGGCATTCCATCCCGGTATACTTAACAAACTCTGGCACTCTGAACTTCTTTGGAATAACAATGTTAAGCACTAAACATACTTCAGCGGCCCTAATTGGGTCCAATAAATCATTTCCTTCGATTGCCCTTAGTCTCTCTTCTAATCCAGTCCACTTATCATCCCCTTCATGATTAGAGAATTTGAAGTCCTGTGGATCCTCGTTTGTTAAATCCATTGTAATAGGGATTTGGATGGGCCGAGTGGGATTAAGATTTTGCTTATTTGGTGTATTTGCCACCATGTTTATAGGTGCGACAGGAATTTGAGCTGTTGCTGCTGGTGCTTCATCAGGTTGAGCAGACGTTCCCTCTCCATCTCTGGCTCTCAATATTTGCTCTAACATACTGGTTAGGTGCGCCACATCATTCCGAACTCCTTCAAGTTCTCTTTGGTACTGAGCTTCTGGTTGTGACCTTTCTTCGTTTTCCATTCTTTTTCTTTGTCGAGTGTTGTGGATTCTAGAAGGGGGACCTATGTTTCTTAATCTGGCGGGCATATGATAAATTAAAAACCAATGGGTGATGAAAATGTGATGCACATGTAATGTCTATTTCAAGTGAGAGTGGGTAGGTTTTCTATCTAGTCTTGAAGGGTCTCACATCTGCCTAGTGACGTTCTTCGTAAAGACAGTATGGGGGCGTTGCAAAGAACAGTTAAGGCACGTATGCCCACCATTGCCAAGCAGGCATTCAGATATGAGTTGGGTGTTTCACGCATTTAAACCCTGACCAATAGTCTTAGGGTAAATCGCTAATTCCCCACTTAACTTAAGGCTTGTGTGTGCTTCTCAAAATAAAAGCAAGTGATGCATGAAACAATTTTATACAATGCATGAATATTACGCGTAAAATAAAAAACAAATACGCAAATAAAAGGAAAGGCATATTAACAATAAACACACGAAAACACAAACAAATCAGACAAAAACAAAGCTTAGTCTACAAGGTCCCCAGTGGAGTCGCACGTGTGCGGCGTCGCGGCGAAAATCTAGTGTTTCCATTTTAATAAAAAATATAAATCTATTTCTATGTGTCAGATATTGGGAAGACAAGAAAATTCTGGTATTAGCACCCGAAATATGCCTTACTTAAGGTAAACTACATTGTTTTATTGTCTGATAAAAACTAAGGTGTTATTGTACTTTTAGTTGTTGGTCTGTCTATGGTTCAAGAAAAATCCTCCTCGGTAAGAAGATCTTTATCTTATCGGGTAAAATCCTAACCGTTCTAACGTCTATACCAAAACTTTATTAATAATATTAGGAATACGTTTTACGTATAAATTCGTAGTCCCAAATACTAAAAGAAAACAAAAAGATTTTTTTAGAACTTTTGAAATATTGGCCTAGTTCTCATGGCTTGAATAAACTAGTTATTAAAGCCAAAATGCATGCTAATACATATATTGTTTTGAAAATTTCCTTTGTTGTGTAAAAATATGATGGTATAATATATATATATATATATATATATATATATATATATATTGGAGAGACTAGGCCGTATTTTAAAACAAAAAAAAACATTTTTTGGAAAATATTATTTTTTTTGATGTTTTAATGAAAATCGGGTATTTTAATACCGGGTTTGTATTCTTACGGTATAAAAATACAAACCAATATTTTCCACCCTAATAAAAATATGCAGGAAAAATCAACAATATTTTTAAGGACTTTTGGAATTTTTTTGAAAGCAAAAGCATTTTTTATTTTGAAAATCTTTGATGTTTTAACGAAAACCAGGTATTTTAATACTGAATTTATATCTCTATAGTATAGAAATACAAACCATTATTAAGCCATTTTGACAAAAATGAAAGCAAATCAACAATATTTTTCAAAGATTTTTCAGAATATATTTTTTTAAAGAAAAAAAAAAATATATATATATATATACATATATAATATAATATATAATATAATATGGGTTGGGCCGGCCCAACCTAACTAAAGGGGCCAGACTCAGCCCAGCGGGAATCTGGGTCGATCGCGGCCCAGACGGGGTTGGGCCGATCTCGACCCAACTGTCCATCCTGCTGCATTTTGTCTGGGCCAGACCCGACCCAGACCTAAATTCGGGCCAGAACCGGTCTGGCCGTGAGAGAAAAAAAAGAAAGCGAGGAGGGGAATTATTTTCCCCTCCCATCCCTGCATGCAGAACGATATTTCGTTCTGCATGCAAGGGGACAACTAACTGCAGGGAAGGAAGAATTACCTGGCGTGGAGGAGGCGGTCGCTGGCGATGCTGCGGTGGCGCTGCGGCGTCGTGGCTCGAGAACGGCGGCTTCGGGCGGCGCTATGGCTGTTCCCAAGCGGCGGAGAGAGAGAGATTTCGTCCTCTTCCCTTCTCCTCTGGTTTTTTCATTCCTTCTTTCTCGGTTCGTTTTACCCGTGATTACCCACTTGTCTTCTCGGTTCTTTTTTTTTTAAAAAAAGCTTCCCTCCCCGGTTTTTTCGTTTTCCAGTCGTCTCTCTCTCCTCTATTTTTTCCCTTTCGGGCTCCTTTTTTTCTTCCTTTGGTTTTTTCTCTATTTATAGGAGATAAAGGGTACTGAGACCATTGTTAGTGCGCCTGGGAGCGGGTTTCGCGGGTGGCTGGTCAGCCACCACCCGCGATAGCAAGGCGTCGCTCACTTGCTTTCGGCAGGGCGAGCGGCCGGTCGGCCAGTAGCTTCGGTTTCGGTGGTCTCAAGGCGTGGGGCATCGTGTTGGTCGGGTGGCGCGCGGTCAAGAGAGAAGCCAGTCTGAAGAAGAAAACCATTTTCTTCTTCCTGTTGCAGGCGCGGGGGGGAAGAAGGAAGATGAACAGTGTCGTTCAAAACGACACCATTCCGGTCTTCTTCTTCTTGTTTTTTTTTATTATTTTATAATGTATGAAATGGCGTCATTTTGAAGAAAACGCGCCGTTTTATTTAAATGTGGCGCCAGTACGCATCAATTTCCAACTAGTCCTCAATCATCTTTGTTCATTTCAATTGCGTCCCTGCCAATTTCGGTCCCCGCCCCCATAGTTGGCCGTGTTTTTCACTCTGGTCCTTGGCCTCTGATTTATGCAATTTAGCCCTTAATTGATTAATAAACTTTCAATTTCTTCAATTAGGCCCTTGAATCAATTCAATTGCAGCCCCTCCATTTACACGCCTCTTCCAATTTGGTCCCTGGTTTTGGATTTTCTCAATTAAGTCCCTAATTGGCCATTAAACTTCAATATTTATGCAATTAAGCCCCTGATTTGACCTAATAAATTCCTAAAAAATATAATTTGGCTCCAAAACTTAAATTTCTTCGAATTAAAGTCCAAATTGACTTAAAAATCAATTTTCTTGCAATCAAATCCCCTATAAATCCAATTAAGTCCATAAACATCCAAATTTGGGCTTTTCTCCTCAAAATTTAAATTTTCCTTCTAAACAGGGCCCTCATCCTTCAAGAATATACTGTCAAAAATCCAATCTTTGTATTTTTATACTCCTTGACCAATTTTCTGACCATTTTCTAAGCGCTTCTACCTCCTGTTATTTTTCTAACCTCTTTTGGCTATTTATTTTATTTTTATTTTTGTGGGGACCCGAAAATGGGTTACAACAAGATGCTTTAAGGTCTGGAATTTTTGACACGGTGGCTATAGAGAGGGCTACCTGACATGGAAAAACAACTTCCTTGGTATAACACTTAACAGGTAATATTCTTATAAGAGATCATTTTACACTAGTTTTAACTTTTCAATCAAGTCAATGGCAAAATGTGTCTAGTTTCTCTTCATATATCACCAAGTGATCCAGGTCATCATATCAACTTGATGGGCCGATGCATGAAAAGAGAAGGTTTCGGAAAACTTAATGTGATGCGATTTTTATAGATCTTTCACCTTTGCACCGCTTCATTTTATTTTTATTTTAGTAGGGGCAGTTTAAAACAAAAAATCTAAGCTGATGCTTCAGATCAAGTTGTGTCTGGAGGCAGAAGAGTTATGTAATAAATTTATGCATGTGTTGGTGCCTATACAAGCCGAGACATGGAAAGAGGATGTTCTCAGAAAAGTTTTCATCATGCCACATTCAGGAATGCTGACAATAAATCATTTTTATAAGTTTTTCTTCTTTTCTTTAACTTTATTTTGTTTTTATTTTGACACGTACAAGTTGGACCAAAAACCTAAGCTGATGCTACAGATATCAAGAGATGTGGAGGTTGAAATGTTCTGTAATCAAGTTATGAATGTTTTAGTTCCTTTCCTGTCTCCATTAAGTGCCAAACATCAAAAATATAAAGCTCCACTGTGTATGAGTTGATAAGCAAATACAAATTAGAAAGAAATGCATAAGCTCATTAAGAGGTTGTATTTGGCTAAAACAAGGTGAAGCAGCCTAGCTTTTTATGAGCTCAAAGATAGAGATTATCAGTTTATTTGCTCATCAAAAGGATACATCTCTATGAGCGACATGGATATCTTGAACAAAGCAAAGTGTCAAAACTGTTCTCATCTAAGAGCTAGCATGCATTTGTAATTAAGATTTATCCATTTCTTCTGCTAGAAATAGTAATTGCTATGACCTAGTATGTTACCAATTGCAATAACTCTAGCAATAATAATTAGTAACTATACCTTCGAATTCCTCAAATCATTCACTGCCATCCTAAGAGAATCATCTGATAGTATCAAACGTGACAGAGCCCCTGTGCTTAACCTGCAACATTCAGCAGAGACTATCATAAGAGCGGAATTGTTCTAACCTAGTCAGTCACCAAATATAATCAAGAATCAAGTTTACTTGCACTAAGCCTGATTAACATGAAAGTTTTCCCTGATCAAGAAAAACTAGAATGGATAATACAACAAATGATGGTTTAAAAGGAAATGATACATTTATTGGACCAGTGAAAAATAATTCTTAATTTCTGCAGATATGAGAAATGAACCACTAAAAATCTAGTCGAGAATGCATCATGGTGTCTAGAGCCTCTAGGCTAGCATTAGAAGATTCAAGTTTCGGTTTTTAAGGGTTATAGTCTGTTTTAAGTATATATATAAAAAAAAAAGGGATATAGGATAGAAAAGCTCATTCCTAAGTACCCTAGTAATTTCCCTGCTTCCGATATAGAGCCTTCAACAGCAAAGATTAGATCCAGCAACGCTTGCATTCCCTATATTAAGGAATAAAACTTGCAATGAGTTTTCCAACCCTTCAAAATGGATAGAAATACATGTAACTTTTAAAAGGAAAAACAACTTTATTACCAAGATAAATTTAGGATTCTTGGGTCCAATTTGTGGACCACAATCTGATCCTCTGATTGTTGATTTAAGAGGAAGAATTTGAAGCAGTTCCAATGGAGGTGTATACGAATCAATATCCAAACTGTTCCTAACTACCAAAATAATAATAATAATAATAAAAAGGAGTATCTGAACAAGCAAAACAAAACATACACTTTTGTCCATCTTCACTCAATCAGCAATAAAAAAGAGTACTAAAAGAATCAAAAGGAACTTAAAAGTCTCTACCTCTGATAGCTAATAGAGCGCGCAGGCGTTTCAAAGCCGAAGCACGATTCATATGCTGTGAGCGGTCCTCAACAGCCTACATACAGTAAAAAGAACAAGAACCAAATAAAAACCATTTAGACAAAACAACAAACATGTTATATGCATATTCGGCCTGGTACAGTTTTGGCAGAATACGAAGCAAGTAAAGCTAGTGGTGACCTGAGCAATAATCCCAGTAGGGAGGTGCTTGAGACGGACAGCAGACTCACGCTTGTTACGGTGCTGACCACCTGGGCCTGAGGCCTTGAACGTGTCCATCTCACACTGTCTCATCAGTTCATCATCTGTCAATTCTAAGTAGTTTGTACCATTACCATGACTTGCAGAAGTGTTATAATTGAAGCAAATTAAGTGTTTTTTAGGGGTTTCTGCAGTTCTTGTGTACAATGTTGGTGAGTGAAAATGTCTTGATTTGGTTCTGTTAGAAGCGTTGAGATAATGGCAAGAGATCAAATTTAAAGGAGAAGATGGACGAGATATGCGGGGAGGAACAATGGTGTTGGTTGTGATTGGAAGTCTGAGGAGAAGCATTGATTTTAGTAGCGAATGAGCTGACACTGCCATTTTCTTGAATCAGTAAGTATTACTTTTAATGGTACGTAAAGGGGATTTCAGTTTGTCCCAAAGGAAGACATTGTTGTCTGAGGAAAATAACTCTCTCTCCCGAGCTTGAATTTCTCGACCGTCTTTATACTTTCTTCCTCCAAGAAGGAAAAAAGTAAACTACAAACCAGTGCCTAAACTATGTGTAATTTTCAGTTGAGTCTCTGTAAGTTCAAAGTTAAAGTAATGATGCCTAAACTTTTCAGAGTTTACTCAATAGTGCCCTCATTAAATGGAATTAATTTAGAACTAGCCCCGGACGGGCAGATGTCGGACCGAGAGCTAAGGAACTGGACCCAAAGATGATTGAATCGGCTAGGTGAACCAATTACTTTTATTCTTTTATATTTGGTATTTTTTATGCAATTTTTCACTAGTATGATTTTAATAATATTATCTTTTTTTTCCCTCACTGTTAAAGTACATATTGAATATCTTTCATTAATATTTAATAAATTATTTTAATTTTAATAAAAAGAAAAAAAATTAAATATTGATAGAATTAAATTAAATATTTGGTATATGATAATTTAATGAAGTTTAATGTGATTTTATTGAGTTATGATTTTAATATTTTGAAAGACAGCTCCTTTTAACTTTTTTAAAAACATTTTTATTAGAATAAAATACCAATAAAAAAAAGAGAGAGATAAGCAGCTGATATATAGTTGATACTTGTACGTCGCGAGTATATATTCTTCTTATAAAAACAATGTTCAAATATTAAAAACTCATTTAAAAAAAAAATAAGAAAGATAAACAACTCGGGTTATAAATATGATTAAATTTAACAATAAATTGGTTTTATTTTAATTAGATAATAAAAAAATTAAACAATTATAATAAATGGGTAAAATTTTAAACAAATGGTGAAAACTAAAAAAAAAAAAAAACTTTTGGAGCATGAAAATGGATAAAGAGGACAAAACAAAATCTTGAGTCAACTCAGGATAACATATAACCTAGGTAATAAAGAGCAAGCTAACCCGAGTTAACCAACAAAACCCATGGCCTATATGTCATGAGATTGAAATAACCCAAAAGAAAATTTTTTGAAGAAAACCACAAAAACAATATATATATATATATATATATATATATATAAATTAATGTCGAATGATGAAATAAAAAAAAATAAGTAAAAAAAAAAAAGATGTTGACCCGCATTAAGTTTTTAAACTTGAGACTTGATTATTAGACTATAGGCATCATACATAAAAAAGCTACAAAGTATGATCCTCAGCAAATCAAATGCTAAAAGATAAAATTAAAAAAGAAAAGAAAAAAACTATTCAAAAGGATCTAAAATAAAAACAATAGTAATTAAAAGAATAAGGATGAAAATAAAAATAAAAAATAAACTAAATGACAATTAAAAATTTTGGATTGAAATAACGTTAAATTGAAAAAAAAAGAAACATATCTTTAACAAAAAAAAAATAAGGACCAAATTGAAAAACAAAATTACACCATAAACTTAGATTGAAGAATGAAATTGAAAACTTATAAAACTTTATAAAACGGTCAAGGAAATAAATCAGAAATCAAAAGAATATGGAAAAATTAAAAGAAAATTATATAACAAATTAAAATTGAAGGACTAAATCAAAAACAAACAAAACTTTTACAAAAGGGGTAAGGATAAAAAAATCAAAAGAATAAAGATTGAAGTTAAAAAATCAACAATAAAGAAGATTTTCCTATAAATGTAGGGGATTAAAGAAAAGAATAAAAAAAATGCCCACCAATGATAAACCACCTACCCGACACTGACATACATTGTATTAGTAAAGAGAAGACACGGTGGTCATTCTAATGATATAGCGGAATAGTACTGTTGACCACCTCCCAACACATGCGTTAACAACTTTATTTATTTTTAATAATATTTAATATTGATTAAAATACCATAATGACCTCGATGAAATATTAAATAACAAAAAAAGAAGCTTAAGAAGATAAAAATAACCCTAGACTAAAGGCAACCTTTTTTTATTAATTTGTGGGCATATAAGTAATTTAAATGTGCATTTAAATGTGAAAACCCAAAACTACTCCTAGACACCATGCATATATTTTTTTGCTTTCAAGGGCATTTAGTAGTTTTCTTGTTCATGAAAAAGTAAAAGACCATCCTACCCCTATCAACCAAGCTAAATGTTATTTGACTGGGGGGAAATTTGTAATTTCAATGCTGTAATCCACAATGAAATAAGTTCAGTGCTATGGTGAAGGCACAATTTAGGCTCCCTTTCCCTTTTAGTTTATTTGTTACATAGTTGGGATCTGAGTTACTTTTTGCTCTACGCTGCAAGCTGAACTAAAGTTCTTTAAGCATAAAACATTAATGTTCAGGTCATGGGAAGCTCTTTGACATTGTCATTAAACTTGGTTCAACAAGTCCAACTTGAAAACTCTCGACATAACTACTTTTCTAGCTCGAGTTTCAAATTATATGTTATATGGGAGTTGTCTTAAAGTGAATGAATCGACTTGGAATGTCAAAAGGAAGAAAATAAAATGATGAAAAAATAGAGAGATTAGCTAAGTGCATGGGACGAAGACAACTTAGACGATCAGTAAAAAAGAGGTTTGGCTTTTTAAAATAATTCAAGATAATATTTTTAAAAAAAATTAAAATGACAATATATTGGATAGACCAAAAGTAATCACAAGTTAACTTGCACTTTTTTTATTTAATCATATAATAAAAAATAAAACAATTCAAAATCTACCAAATATTAAATGAAGAGATTGAAAAAAAATCAACAAAAACTCAATGTTAATGAATTAAATTGATAAAAACAAAAGCTATGCTAAGCACGCAACCTAGGTGCCCCAGTATATATGGGCCTTAAAACAAATCATAGGGTAGGCCTGCGGTCCTAGGGTGGGCCTGCATATCTTGACCATATTATTATTCTTCGTTTAAGGAGAGGACATCCCCTATTGTTTTGGAAGAAAAACATTGTGGCTAAAAAACCAAGGTTAGGACTTTTTAGGTTGGAAATGCTCTTTCAACCCATTTTCATCCAAAAACATCTAATAAAAAATTTGAAAACCTTTTTAAACCACATAACAACTCCAAATTAGCCTAAAATCACCTAAAAATAAAAATAAACCGAATAAAATAAAAATAAATATGGGACTCAAACTTCTTATTCATGCATGTTTATAGGAAAAGCCTGCCACCATCAAACTTCTCTTGGAATGGACAAGAACAATGAGTTTTGTCGCTGAAAAGTGAAGAAATCAACAATGTTCTCTCTCCTCATAATTTTCAAGTGACTTTTTCTCTCCTCTCTTGAAATTAAAGATTGAAATGTGAGAAAAATATACTTCTGAATTAAAATTGAAATTATAAAAATATAAGGACTGAAAAGGGAAGAAAAGGAAAGTGCGAGGGTGAAAAAGAACTTTTCCATTGAATTTTACATTGGTCATGAGGGATTTTACACTTTGTTGTTTAAAAAAACTAAAAATAAAACGGTCCATCCTTAACAAGTTTTGACATATCGATCATAAAATTAGGCATAAAATGTTACAAATGAAAAACAAAATTAAGGTTGAAAATGAAGAAAACAATTATTATTCACTACTAAATGAATTCCCTAAACATTTTAATTTTTATTCTAATATAATTCTAGTAAATTCATGGACTGGATGATTGATTAGTGGCCAATCACTATTATTCTTTTATATTTGGTATTTTTTATGGAATGTTTTCAATAGTATGATTTTAATAATAATAATAATATCTTTTTTTTCTCATTGTTAAAGTAAATATTGAATATTTTTTATTTTAATAAAAAATAAAAAATTTAAATATTTATAGAATAAAAATAAATGTTTGGTATATAATAATTAATGAAGTCTAATGTGATTTTATTGATTTATGATTTAATATTTTGAAAAACATCTCTTTTTGTACTTGTTTAAAAACATTTTTAATTTTTTAATAGTTAGAATAAAATACCAACAAAAAGATACGAGCTAAGTAGTCGATATATAATTGATACTAACATGCACTTGTTGTATGTCGCTGGTCTGTATTTGTTTTTTCTGTAAAAAACAATGTTCAGATCTCGCAAGTGCATTTTAAAAGAATAAGAAAAACCAACAACTCTAGTTATATCCCTGGCCAAGTTTAATAAATTGGTTTTATTTTAATTAGACAACAAAAAAAATAAGCAATGGTAATAAACAAGAAAACATTGTAAAATAAAATCATGAAAACTCAAAGAAAAAAACCTTTGGAAGCTTGAAAATAGATTAAAAAAAAAAACTCAAGTTAACTTAAGATAACATGATAGACACGTAACCTGAGTAATAAAAGATGAGCCAGCCTAGGTCAACCCGCAAAACCTATGGCCTATGTTATGAGATTGAGATAACCAGATAAAAAAAAAATTGAAAGAAAATCACAAATATTATTTTTATTTTTTGGAAAAAAAAACCAATGTCAAAAATTAAATCAAAAATAAAAACAAGTCAAAAAAAGATGTTGACCAGCGTTAACTTTCTAAACTCGTGACTTAGTTATTTGACCAAAAACATCATACATTGAAAAAATAAGAAGCCTAAATCCTAGCATATCAAACGATGAATGATGAAACTAAAAAAAAAATTACACAAAAGGATAAAAAAAACAATAATTAAAAGAATAACAAGTTAAAGGGCAATTAATGTTTTTTATTGAAAGGTTAAACTAAAAAGAAAAATAACTTTAACAAAAAAAAAATATATATGGACCAAATTGAAAAACAATAATACACTATAAACTTGGATTGAAGAATGAAATTGAAAACCAATAAAATTTTTATAAAAGGGTCAAAGAAATAAATCAGAAATTAAGATAATAAGGATCAAATTGGAAAAAAATATATATATGAAAATTTAAAATTATAGAACTAAATAAAAAAAAAACAAAACTTTTATAAAAAAGCTAAGGATAGAAATTAGAAATAAAAAGAATAAAAATTAATGTTGAAATATCAACGATAATAAGGACATCCTTGTAATTATAGGAGGGAAAGAATAAAAAAAAAAAGGCTCACTGGTGATAAGCCTTCCACTTGACGTCAATATGCATCATAATAGTATGAAGAGGACATGGTGGCGCTTTTAATGATACGACAGAAAAGCAGTGTTGACAATAAGAGGGGCTGTATGTGCCACCAAAGGCACGTGGGCGCCTCCCAATGCAT
The DNA here is from genome assembly GCA_033617975.1 of Populus alba x Populus glandulosa. NCBI lineage: Eukaryota > Viridiplantae > Streptophyta > Magnoliopsida > Malpighiales > Salicaceae > Populus > Populus alba x Populus glandulosa. The sequence continues at coordinate 11,252,243 of CM066161.1, forward strand.
GCTCTAGCAGCTTTTAGATTTTAATAATATTTATTAAAATACCATAATTCCCTTGATAAAACAGTAATAAAAAAAACAACAATATTACAAAGAAAAAAATTACCTTAGATCGAAGGCAATTTTTTTTAACTTTAAAGGCATTTTAAGTAATTTAAATGTGCATTTAAGAGTGAAAAAACAAAACTATCCCTAGACATCATGCATATACTTTTTTTTTTTGCTTTCAAGGGCATTTTCACAGTTTCACTATCCTACCCCTATCAATCAAGGCAAATGTTATTTGATTGGGAGGAATTGTAATTGCATTATTGTAATACACACTTAAATGAGTCTAACGCTACAAAAAAAAAAGCATTGTTGATATCTCATTTCCCTTATAGTTTTTTTGTTATATAGTTGGGAACTCGGTTACATTTTGCTTTATGTTGGGGGTTGGATCAATATTTCTTGAACATAAAAAAGTAATGTTTAAACAATAGATAACTCTTTGACATTATCATTAAATCGGGTCTAATGAGTTAAACTTTAAAACTCTTGCCAACTCCTTGTTTAGCCCGGTCTCAAATTAAATTGTGTGGAAGTTTCCTCAACTTAAGTAAGTCCATTTGACAGGTCCAAAGGCAAAAAAACCAAATGAGAAAAAAAAACAAAAAAAGAGACTAAGTGCACAGGACCAAAGAGAGCTTGGACATTTGGTAAAAGGTAGTTTGGATTTTAAAGAAATTCAAGAGCACATCTTCTCTTTAAAAAAAAAAAAAAACATTAAAATGACAATGTATAGGATAAACCCAAGTAATTTTATATTAACTAGTCAAACTAACAACCTTGATTATAGACTCCAATGGGTTCACTAATATTTATTTACTTATTCATATTATATAAAAAATAAAGACGAGGTCAATATTAGTCAAATATTAAAAGATGAGATTAAAACAAATCAGCTTAGATAGCCCACATAATACATAGGCCTTAAAAAAAGCCTATAGGCGGACAACCCTTATGTTTTTTAAAAACAAATGGTGGCCAGAAAATCAAGGGTGTGGTGTTTTAGGGTTAAAATCTTCTTTCAACCTATTTTCACCCAAAAACATTGTAAAAACCTTCTTAAACCACCTACCAACCCCACCTAAAATCACCCAAAAAATAAAAATAAATTGATCTTTTTATTCATGCATGTTTATAGGAAAAACTCACCACCATCAAACTTCCCTTGGAATGGATCTTCATGACACCAAGAATGGCAAGTTTCATCGTTGAAAAGTGAAGAAACCAACAATGTTATCTTTTCTCACCTTTTTTCAAGTGACTTTCTCTCTCATATCTTGAACTTAGAGATTAAAATGTGAAGAAAATAAACTCTTAAACCAAAATTGAAATTACAAAAAATATAGGGACTTAAAAGGAAGAAAAAAGAAGTATGAAGGTGAAAAAATAACTTTTCCATTGAATTTTAGATTGGTCATAGGCGATTTTACACTTTGATCTTCTTTTTTTAAAAAAATTTGTCCATCTTTAACATGTTTCAATTGTAAAAAAAAAAAAAAAGGTTTAACGAAGAAAATGAAAAAAAATATTTATTATTCACTATTATAGTGAATTCCATAGATGTTTAAATTTTTATTATAATATATTTATATTTTCTTTTCATGTATAAACATTAGCTTCTTTCTATGAATTCACGTAATTGTAAGTGACATCATATAAATTATATGTCTAATATCTAGAATAAAGTTGTAGTTTCCCCAAACACCAATCTCATCCATGATTTAGGAACCTGTACTGATGAATTAAATTAATGCTTCTTCTTATGGATAATGGTCATCCACAGACACATTCTTTGGTCATTACATGAAAATTAGTTCAAGGCATTATAATGCTTTCTTTATATTCCCAATCAGTCTCTAAATTTTCCATACTAACCAATAGTCTATATATGATCAAAAGAATAATTGAAATGTAAAACATGCTTATCAAAAAAACAACTTCAATCATCTTACAATAAAATACAAAAAATTGTATATAGTAGAATCTTACAATCATCAAAGGATAGATGATCAAGATTTTTTTTAAGGGCTTTCTCTTAAACCATGAAAACTCAACATCCCTAATCATATAGTAGAATCTCTTTTTCAATCCCTCATTAAAAGCTCATTTGAGCATAGTTTGCATCCAAGAACTGTAGCTTGCAAGAGAAAATTGTTATTACTTAAATATATTTATAAAAAAATATCAAAGAAAAAAAATAGATGTAATTAAAAAAAAATTACCATCTGTTTCGCATGTAAAATGAATAAAATGAGTCGTCGGTGTGCGTGGTAACGAAATCATGAACATGTCGGTTCCAGTTCTCTGCACCGGAGTGTGATCGTGCATAAAATGATTGGACATCACGTGCTAAATATATTCCACCCACACGGCCTCTAAGTCATCCGGAGATCTGAAATCCTTCCATACCGTCACCTCTTTCCAGCCTGGAAGCTTTTTTTGTGTGTATTTTTTAGCTTTTTTTGCACTTCATACAAAAAATAACACAACCTATATGGTACAAATGAATTATCTATTAGTAAATGAATAATAACATTGAATAAAAGGATTAAATTATTTTTATCTTGATTTTAATCTTACCTAGTTGCAACATAATTCTCTGAAACCTTCCTTGCAATAGCATTGTCAGCTTTATCCCATTAAGATTTTTCCATACAGTTAAAATTTGTACAAGAAAAATTCACTAATAAGTTAATAAACTAATTGAATCAACATAATAAAACTATATTTAAATTGATACTAGCATTAAACCTTTTGAACCATGTATCAATCATAGGTTTCCATTTATGATATTTGGAAACCTAACTTCAATTAAACAATGAAATTTCCATCAAGGATTTGATCGTCGATGTCATGGTTTTGATAGCCTTAATGTTTATAGACCTAAAAAAGCATTCGTTAATTGAAAATTAATTTTTCAAAAATTATTAACATGTCAGTGTGAAGGGAAAACAAATTTAAATTGAAAGATCATTCTTACACTAAGCCTGGTACTTCCGAGTAAATGAATCTCATTATAAAAGGACCTCCCCTCAATGTGGTGTCATCATAGATGGATACTTATGTCTCAGGTGCTTATTCCTAGTCTGCACCTAACAACTCATGATTTTCAAAAGCACTATTAGAAGAACTAACAACAATCTTATTCATATGACAAGCTATTGACTTTTCCTGAGGCATCTATACAAATTAAATGATTAAAGTACCACAAACCATTCATATTTAAAAACATTTCAACATCACCTTTTATATATGAGAGACTACCTAATTTTTAAACATGCAAATATACAACAATTTTAATTGGATTGCACAAACTATTTGATTTTATTTCAATCTATGTCAATCAAATAATTTCAATTATGTTAATATAACTAAATTATCAATTAACTTTGGTACTGTCATATGCGAAATGATCATAAGATGTTAATAAAAACACATTAAATTATCTATAGGATCAATATTTCACATTAAAAACTATTCATTTATCCTGAATATTATCTTAGCTATTTGTTTTTTAATTTATGATTTCTACTATTTTGGTTATTTTCATTATTATTCAAATTTGTTGGTTAACAACAAAAAAATGAATTTGCTAACCATGTTAATATGAGAACTTTTTTTGTAAAAAAAAATTCCAACAATAATTAAAGAACATAAAAATTAAAAAAAAAATCCAACAATCTAAATACAATCATTAAATAACATAAAATTAGAAAAATTCGACCTATCTATATACAATCATTAAATAACAGAAATTGTTTTAAAAAAATAAAAAACAATTCCAACAATCTATATACAATCATTAAAGAACATAAAATTAAAAAAAAATAAAAAAATTCCAAAAACATTTATTAAATTGTTAATAATAGAAAAATTTTAACAAAATTGCCATCAAGATTTATGCAATTATTTATAATAGAAAACTTTAAGGAAAAATTAAAAAAAAAATTGCCATCAATATTTATACAATTATTTATAACAAACATTAAAAAAAAACAAAACATTTCCATTAAAATTTATATAAATATTAATAACATCAAAATATAAAAAAAAAATGCAAAACAAAAATAAGAAAAAAGAACACGCACACAAAAGAGAGAGAGAGAGAGAGAGAAGGAAAGGAAAGAATCTTACCCTAATGTTGAGTTTTCCCGAGCCCGAGAAGAGAAGAATGAATCCCAATTAAATAAATAGATAATAAGAGAAGGATAAGAGAGGATAAGACATACCTGCAAGTGGAGAAGTAAAGAAAAGAAGATAATGGGTTGATGATTGAAAGAGGGAGAGAAGAGAAAGAAAGATGAAGATTTGGGAGGAGGAGAGAAGAAGCTGCAAAGGAAGAAAGAATAAGAGAAATGTGTTTGTCTATTCTGATTTTTTGAATTTTAGTATTTAATTTGGGGCTTTGTTACTGATGGTTTTACAGACGGACAATTAAATATTAATATTTTTAATTTTTTTATCGGTGTATTTTTTTGTAAAGTCTAATTGAAATTTTCAATTTAATTGAAACCCTTCAATTAACTGACTACTTTTAGAAACCCTTCAACTATCACTGACTATTTTTTTATATATCGGTTATTTCGTATGTATTGACTAGTAATAAATTGTGTAAGTGAGAAATGAATAGTAACTTAACTCTCGGGAAAATACCAACATACATTAACCGTTAGTGAATTTGTATTTACTGAACCATAATAAACAGTGCAAGTGAGAAGTGAACAATACCTTAGCTCTCAAAAAAATACAAATGGACATTAACTTTTGGTGATCCTGTATGTATTGAACACAATGAATAATGTTAGTGAAAAGGGGAGTTCATATTGGGTAATTTTGTATCTTTAACATTCATGAAAAAACATAAATGAGCTAAGACAATTTTTTGTTTTATTTAGGTCATGGATTTGTTTATAACGATTCCAAAGGTGTTTTTATAGGTGTTTAAGGTTAAAAATTGGTTGAAATAATGGTTTTTAAGATTAAAACAACTTAAGCCATGATTTTTCAATTACTATAGTGGTCAAAATCTGGTCAAATCAAATGACGTGTCATCTGACTCAATAGGAGACACATCTAATTTTTTTTATTTTTAAATAAGGCGGATGACAGTTGTGACAAAAAAATAAGGGTCTAGTGTGGGCCTTTCAGGGCATGCCCACGTATGAGTCTTGACAAAATGGGTTAGTCAAATAACACCTTGCCTTTATTTTTTTTCTTTTTTTTTTCAAATTCTTTTTTAAAATTAATGCTTTTGTATATGTATTCTTTCTCTATTTTTTTGTTCATATTTAGATTAACACTTCTTCTCTCTTTTATTTTGTTTAAAGAACATCTTTTAAATGATAATTATTTTGTTGGTTATGCATTTAAATTTTGAGGAGTTTATATATATATATTGGGTAGAGATGAACTTTATATTTTAAAATAAAAAAATCTTATTTTTAGATAATATTTCTAATATGGGTAGTCTTACATAGTGTTTTTTTCTACTTTTATTTTATTTATTCAATTTAATTTGTATATCTATTTCTATTATTATTTGCTTGAAAACAAATATTATTTTAATAAATAAATTTAGCAAATACAACCGGATAAATATATTATCTTGCGAGATTAAATATCTTGATTTACATTTATCTCTTATTTTTTTCATTTTTTATTATTAATTATCGTTTATATTTTACACATAGTTCTTGATTTATCTAATTACACATATGCATAAGCTTTTTTATTTTCACTAAAGAAATTTCAAATACAAAAACATGTTGAAAAAGCTTGTGTATATAAAATATTTGACTCGCAACAAATTACATAGTATCATAATTTTCTATACAAATTAGCCAGGGATGATAAGTTTCTTAAATCCCAATATACAAGGAATGGCTTGCACAAAATTCATTCTAGGAAGCAGAAAGTGTCATGAAGCAGCAAGATGAGCCAACCAAGGAAGCAAATTGCCATGGACCAAGTCTGGTTTGTCATCATGAGGACAGTGTCCAACGCCTTCAAGCATACAAAGTCTCACATTTGAAAGCTGCGAAGGCAAGGAAGAGAAATACTTACCAACAGGTCCATCAATGGGCGTGAACGGATCTTGATCGCCCCAAAGAACAAGAACAGGTATGGAAATTCCTGGCATCAGTGTCACCGGGTTCGGCCCTGGTGGCCCTGTCACAATTGAAACAAAAGCATCGAGTGCCCCTTCATCACATGCTGGTCCTCTGATAATCTGAAAGTTTCCATGAGAAAACGAAAGTTCTGAGTTGATGTTCCGTTAAATCTGCAAGTAATCTATATCAAGAATCCATGTTACCTCTACAAGGTCTTCATCCACGGATTCCTTGTTTCCATAAACAGACAGTAAAATGTTCCTCAGAGTATCTCTGCATCCATCACACGACATGTTTTAGATTGTCGCCGGAATGTTGTATTTCTGTTTATAATTGGTGAAAGTGCATACCATACCTCTGTTTGACACGCTCAAAGATCGACGATGCAATTGCCCTTTGCTTCAGCAGAAAATCAATTAACCAAAGCAGAGGCAGCAACAGCTTGATCCTCCAATCATCAACAATCGCCTTGTTGTTCATACCACCAGAGCAATTCAGCAACACAAGCCCTCGAACCAGAGTTTGACTAGAATCTATAATCGCAAAAAGCATAGTAGGCATGAGGAAAACCATAGATTTGATTGCATGGATAAGTTTGTGCAAGGGAATGATTCGTAGAAAGTATCTTCTCTCTGGAAACAAAATGTACAGCTTCAACTACCTGAGGCTGCAATTACGCAAGCTAAACTCCCGACAGAGTTCCCTATCAACACAGTTGGCTTCTGAATAACTTCATCCAAGAAATCTAAAATTAACTGCACAGTGAGTCCAGAATTAGCAGGGTAACATTTTCCCAAGGTTAAGAAATGCTCGTTGTAAATTACAAGACAACTTTGTCAAAAAATCATCTCAACCCAATAACTTAAGCTGTTAGATAAGGTTCTAAGATATAATTTATATTATTCTCTACCATACTCCCTCAAATGAAAGGCTTTTGGACTTGAAATTTGTACGGCTCACATTACCTTATGCTTGATTTTTATCAAATAAATAGAGATGGTGAGATTCGATCTCTTGACCGCTTAGTTATAAGACTCTGATACAATGTTAAAGAACCATCTCAACCTAATAACTTAAGTTGTTAGATAAGATTCCAAGATATAATTTATATTATTCTCTAATAAACTTAACTTCTGATAATGAAGTACCTGAGCCCATGCTTCCATGGTATATGAAAAGCCTTCTGGCTTATCCGAAGCACCAAATCCCAGAAGGTCGATGGCATAGACTGTATAATGTTTTGCCAATGTATCGATATTCCTGATAAAAACCTCAATGGTGTGAACAGAAACCACAGTAATTACTTAGAAGGTGTTCGAAAATGTAAAAGCTACTTTGAGAAATGCCCTAACTTACTAATTCTTGCTAAACCAATGATACATGGCTCTATCATTATGAACTGGATATGGCAACGTTTTTCTTCGGTCTCCACTAAAGGTAGCTTGGACAATCCACGTGAAGTGTGAAAATAGCTTCTATCTTATCTTATGTACAGCAAAAAGGTTAATAGAAGAAGAGCTCTAAGAGCGAATGGATTTTCTTGAATTTGACAAAATGTAACCTAAGACAGACCCTACAGCATATCACCACCAATAGTTGGTGGCTATTGGCTAAGAAGGCAGATTATCAAGATCAGGGTATGAAGTTAATAGGTGGCTAAATTATTTCAAAAATCAACTAACCTGCGCCAGTGAGGAATGGAGGCACCGAAGCCATGAACAAGAAGAAGAGGAGGTCCAGGGTTTGACTGTGAATCAGAATTACAAGAAACAAAGTAATTGATGGAGAACTGCCCCTTCCACAACCACTTCTTGCACCTTTCCCTTATCTCTTTAATCTCCAAGACTTTTCCACCACAAGAAGAGGATGAGGTGGAACCAGTAGTAGCAGTATTACTACTGCTGGTGGCGGCAGCAGTGATGTTAGACTTGATGTTGCAAGAGACGGGCTTCTTGCAATAACGAATGCGGCCATGTTTCCTTAGCTGACACAGAAAACGTTCCCCATTTTTATTTACCGATGAATAATGAAGGGGAAGCTCAGCAGCTACTGCTAGTGCCGAGAAGCCCATGTCTCCCCTGGTCCCTTCTTTTCTGATTTCTCTGCAGAATGAGAATACAGAGATCCTATAATCAATTTTAAAGGGTAATAAAGTCAAATGGAAAACTAATGTAGTGAGGGCGAGTATAGCCAGTGAGCAATTTAACCAAAATAAAAATAAATAATGAATTTTCATTTCACTTGACTATCCAAAATTCTTGCAGGTTGCTTTTCTTTAATATCTGCCCTTCATAAAGTTGAGCTACAGTTCCTTTTTCTTTTTCTTTGTTTTTTCCAAGTCAAACAATTTGTGCTTCTTGTTTTTTGCTTCTTTGTTTCCATTCCAATTCATATGTTATGTATGACTTGTAGCAAATTGCATTTGGATTATGTATTCATCTACCCTTATATTGTATAAAATTCATATGTTTGATTAATCATATGTGAAGAAAAAAATGGATTTGAGTTATGCATGATAAGTCAACCTAATTTATATTGATATTATTTATATTAGTACATAATATAAGGGGAAAGGATGAAGAGTTATATCGTAACGATAATTTGTTAAGAATTGCAACTCTTCACCCTTATAAATATATTTATTAACGGTAACAAATAATTACAAGAAAATAAAAACAAAGCTAATTCTTTGTAAAAAAAAGAAAAAAAGAAAAGACTCTCAAATCAAACTTGCTGTGAATTCACTGAAGAATTGTTTCTGCAAACAAGATACATTTAGATAGTGAATAACAAGCATTATTCATTATTATTTAATATGATTGCACTTAGATTAGTGATACAAATTTCCTGAAACATGTTTATGTTTTTTTTTCTTTGTTCTTTTATTTTTTTTTCAATATTGGTATCAGAGCATATTATTACGTCTTTCCTAGTCTAAATAACATGTTTGATCCAATTATTTTTAACATAGTTGATACATTTAAAAAGAAGGTATAGTTTTGGACAAAAAATTTAAATATTGAAAGTTGTTTGCTTACTTTAATTACGTGCATAAGTTATAACTTAATAATATTAAGTTGTGGATATTACGTATGTTCATGAAATCCCAAGTTTGCTTTGTCTGTTGAATTTTTGTGCAAAATGAAATTCTCCAAAACTACAAATTCCAAGTGATTTGTTTGCTTTTATCTTTTGCAATTTCAAAGTTTTTTTTTAGAAAGAATTGTGGAGTGGATATTTGATTCCTCTTAAATTCTACATAAATTAAGAGAGAGAAAAAAAGAGAGAAGTACCTTATGCATAATAGAAATTGTTTACATTAAATGGTATGTTTATCAAGAAAATATTTATTATAAATTTTATTTGATAACAAACAAAAGTTGCGAATATGATTTGAACCTAAAATGATGCAATTATATGGCGGTCACAATTGGGCTACTTAATTTTTTTTTTCAATTATACAACATGTAAGAATGTAAACAGAGTTTAGTGATAGTAGATAATAATAAAAATTGTCCAAGTTGTCATACATTTTTTTACCTTGTAACTTGAAGCAAATGAAGATGCATTTGACCTACAATAAAAATATTAAGATGATAAAGGATGAAATACACCACCTTGACATGGAAAATGATCACCTTGTAGCCAACAAACCTAGAACTCATAAATACATGGTTAGTTCTAATTCACAAGGTGCAAGATAAAAGAAGTGTAGGCATTAAAATAGGTCTTAGTATAAGGAAGGTAAAGAGGAAGCCACCAAGAAGCAGAAGTTTAACCAACTAGGAAAACAAAGACATCCTTTTAAAAAGAAAGTGAACAATATGACAAAAGTCAAGTGCTTTAATCGTGGTAATAAAAGAATATTTTTCTTGTGATTGTAGCAAGCTCGAAAATTTAAAAGACTTTTATGTACTTATGAGTACAATAAATGTTTCTAGTTTTGTTTTTCTAACTGAATCCAATCATTTGTTCTGTAGACTTAGTAGCCACTAACCATGTAGTGAAGGATAGGGATGCCTTCATGGAATTTTAGTGAGTCCCACTTGGAACATGATGGATACATGTTGGAAACAACTCTAGAGTAGATGTGAGAGGGATTGGGACATGTATGTCAGTCATGCATGGAGGACAAACCTTAATTCTACATGATATGTTATATGTTTTAGATATTCGTTAAAATTTAGTTTTGTGTTCGTTCTACTAAAGCTAGGTTTTGATTTGTATTTTCATGAAAATAGTGTTAACTTGTTATTAGAAATAAGTTTTTATGGTAATGGATATTAATTGGATGGTTTTATTGCATTAGATGTTGATTATAATACAAGTAATGTATTTTGTTTTGTTATTTACATCTTCTATTAACTATGAGAATGGTGTAACTTTATAGCATAGAAGGCTAGGCTATTTAGGCCAACAATGAATGAATAATCTGGCCAAAAAAAAGTTTATTGGAAAATATTGGAAAAATAGATTTATCTACTTGTGAATACTGTGTAGCTGAAAAAACAACAAGAAAACCATTTGAAAAAGTTACTAGAGGTGAATTTTCATTGCAATTAAATAATTATGATATTTATTTTCCAATGAATATGAGAGCAAGACTCTATTTCATCACCTTTATATATGATTTTATAGTTTTTCTTTTAATTTGATATAAATCATAAGCTTTAAGTTGCTTCATTGAGTTCATGAACCTAATAAAGAATCAATTAGACATGAAAATAAAAAATTTAAGAACCAATCGAGGTCGTGAGTATTTATCTAGTCATTTTAGAAAATTATATAATAAAAGAGGAATAGAACGATAATTAACTATTCTTGGAATACTATAACAAAATGGTGTTGCATATCGAAGAAATATAACCCTATTTAAAATGGTTAAGTCAATAATGAAACAAGTAAATTTACATATCATTTATTAGGGTGATGCACCATTAACGGCCATGTATGTAATTAATTATATAATCTTTTTAAGTCAGTTACAACTACACTATATGAATTATAGACAAAACAAAAACCTGATTTTAGTTTTTTGAAACCTTTAGGGTTTGTGGTGTTTATGCTCATTATTCTTCTCCTAAATATGGAAAACTAGGTCTAAGAGGGAAGAAATATATCTTTATAAGATATTCTGAACACTCAAAAGGACAAATGTTCATAGATGAGCAAGAAAGTAGAAATATAGCTGAATTTAAAACATGAGATGTCACATTCTTAAAGAATGATTTTCCTAGACAAAGAGAAGTAGGTCAAGACTCATCCCCTTATGAAACTCAAGACCAAAATGCTTCAACTATACAATTCAAACAGACTCATTTTCAAGTGGAAGCAATTTATAGAAAGATGAATTAGTTTCAACTAAACCTTAATTGCTACCTATAATGAATCTATCTATGATTGTTGGTCTGAGTGGGAGTAATATTTCCATTGATTCATTAATGAATAAATCATAGCTATAATGAACTGGTCATCATATTCATTCTTCGTCATCATTTTGAGATTGGAGGGGAATCACTTATTGTTACTACACAAGATAAAGAGAAGCTAAAAAATATAAACGAAGCTCTTACATGTCTTTCTAAGGAAAAATAGATTAAGGCTATAAAAGAAAAGTTGGAATCTATGAAATCGAACCAAGTTTAGAAATTAATTGATTTATTGAAAGGATATAAGCTTATTGGGAACAAGTGGGTTCTTGCAATAAAGCAAAAGGTTGATGATAGTATCGAGAAATACAAGGCTCAATTAGTGGCTAAAAGATATACACAATAGGAAGGAATTGACTATTATAAGACATTTTCACTTGTTTTACCTCAATAAGATTAATTTTAGCTATAACAGCTTACTTAGATCCTAAATTACATCAAATGGATGTAAATATAGCTTTTTTTAATGAAGAATTAGAAGAAGAAATCTATACAAATAGGTTTTGTCAAAGAAGGCTAAAAACACAATGTGTGTAGACTTTTGAAGTCAATTTATGGTCTAAAGCAAGAAGAATTCTGTGATTTTATCATTGTATGTGGATAACTTATTGATAGCTGAAAATAATAAAAAGTATATTAATGAAACTAAAGGATGGTTATTGTCTAATTTTAAGATGAAAGACATGAGTGAAGCTCTATAAATTCTTGAAGTTCCATTCAAGAAAGTTATTATCTCTTTCACAAAAGTTATATATTAATAAAATCGTTATGCAATTTAATATGTAAGATTGCAAACTCATAAATACTTCAATTTTGAAAGTTGAAGCCTTAAGCCATAAATTATATCCTAAGACTTCATTAAAAAAAAAAAAAGGAACAAATGAGCAGAGTTCCTTATTCCAATATAGTTGTGACTTTAATGTATGCAATCATGTAAACAACACCTAATATTTGTTATGTTGTTGGTCTGGTAAGTATATATCAATACAACCGAGGTCAAGCATATTGGAAAACAACAAGAAGGATACTAAGATATCTAAAAGGCATAACCGATTATTCATTATGTTATCAAGGGAAATGATCTTCAATTAAGAGGCTATATTGATGCTAATTGGGGAGGAGATTATGATGAAAGAAAATCTACCTATGATTTTGTTTTCTTATTGAATAATAGTGTTATATCATGGAGTAGTGAGAAACATTCTTATATAGCCTTATCCATGATGGAAACTGAATTCGTGGCATTTTTTATTGCAGTATAATAAGCTATTTGGTTGAAATATTTTTTAGTTAATTTGGGAGTGTCTGATATTGTTATTAACCCAGTAAAAGTGAACTATGATAGTCAAACTGCAATAGCATATACAAAAAACCTTAAGTACCTTGAAAAAAACAAAACACGTAGATATCATGTATAATTTTGTTAAGGACATGGTTGCATATAAGGAATTGAACATGAAGTCCATATTTACACAAGAAATGGTTGCATATCCATTTACAAAGCTTATTTCAAGAAACGTTTTCAATATGCATGTTAATATGCATGTTAAGTCACTTGGATTATGTAGATATTGATGTATTAATGTATAATATTTTTCCCAAAATGTTCATGACTATTTTTATTATTAATAATGATGTTATTGATGCCTAATACATAAGTTGTAGTACATACATACATGTTTATGTTTAATACATACATTAAAAATAAACTGTGACAAATATGTTAGACAAATAAAAAATTAACCTTCTTACACAGGCAATCGCCTCTTTTGTATTGCGATGAATAAGGGTGAGATAATTTTAAACTTATTATATAAGTAATAAGAGAGCACTTAAGCTTAATATATGAAATTTCTACTAAATTGAAAAAAAAATCATTGAAATATATATTATAACTTTGACCCTAAATGATTATTTAAAATATGAGTTTTGATTAATCAAAAGCAAATGAATGAATAAGTGAACTCAAAATTAGACATTGAATGTGTATGAACTATTATATATACAATATTATTAATGAAGACATACACTCCGGAGATAATATCATAGCATGTGTTTAATACAACAAATATATAATATGACCAAATAAAGGTAATGCAAAACAAGATCTCAATTTGATATTATGTGACCGTGAAGCTTATTAGTAATCTTTACTTGTGCTCTTATGACTCTTGTCTGTTTCTCAAGACTTAAATTATATTTTTGCTATCTTAGCATGTTTCCAAAGGATTAAGAATGATTCGATATATAGGGACATTGCTAGAAAAGCAAGTCAAGTAGAAGTTAAAAGAATCGAGAAAAGAGAGGAGAAAAATCATTTTGAAATTATCACATCGACTTATATTCATTGGTTGATCAATTATATTTATTTATGTGATAAGACATAATTATGAATATATAAAATATAATGAATGAGATCATGAGAGATAAAAGATGTGATTAATGATTTAAAGTACTACATATTGCAACTACTTTATTTCATTATTAAAAAAACTATATATTGTTAACAAATATATATAGCAATTAAGCTTTTGAAGTATACATAGTCACACGACCTATTTGTTAGGTATGAATTTTGTAGAAATAATAAAAGAATTCATCTCATCATGTGTGTGTTAATAGGAGATGAATGAAAAAATGGATTTGGGTCCCCATAATGGGTCAACCCAATCCATATAAATATCATTTATATTATTAAGGTAATATAAGGGAAAATGATGAATTATTATATCCCAACAATAAGTGACAAAAGTTGTAACTTTTCACCCTTACAAATATATTTGTATATTTGTTAATCGCAACAAACAATAACAAGAAAGTAAAAATGATTAAAGAACTATCTCAACCCAATAGCTTAAGCTGTTAGATGAGGTCCTAAAAAATAGTTTTAGGTGAGGTCCAAAGAATAGTTTTATATTATTCTCTAACACGCTTCCTTAAATAAAAGCCCTTCGAGCTTGAAACTTTCACAAACTGACATTATCTTGTGCTTGATTTTTATCAAATAGAATAAAGTAGTGAGATTCAAATTCGTGACCGCTTGGTCAACAAGACTTTGATATCATGTCAAAAAACCAATTCAATCCAATAACTTAATTATTCTCTGACAAAAAAAGAGAAAAGTATTCTCTATAAAAAAGAGAAGCTACTTTCAAAGCAAACAATTCATAGAAGAATTATTTCTGCAAACAAGGTACACTTAGATGGTGGTGAATAACAAGCATGATTCATTATTATTTATGCTTATAACTAATGATGCAAGTTTCCTGGGACAAGTTTATTTTGTTTCTCCCTTTTGCTATTTTTCCAACATGTTTAGCATGACTTCTTGCAAATTGTATTTGGATAATGTATCCATCTACCCTTGTATTGCATAAAATTCTACTTGGTACATAGTGTAGAGATTCTGCTAAATGAACTACTGTTTATACTATTCTTAGAAATTGATTTGTGACAATCCTAGTTTATCTTGGTTCTCAAAACAAACAAAATGGTTTTGTTTAGTGCTCAAGGAATGCGCTTCCTTTAGCTGCAAAGCATCCATGTAATAACACAAACAAGCTGCATACATGATGTAAACATAAGTTGAACCTCGAAGATTTCAACTTAAAAATCATACAATGAAGTGAATTAACACAGACAAACAAATGGGTCAGATGTTAATGGATTCATTAGCATTTAACATTCTCAACTGAGTTTCTAAAATGCAAGAATCCGTATGATCTGCATAATACATAAACTGATACTAGACATGTGCTCTATGTGCAATACCCTTGGTCAGTATGAAACACATGGATGGTCCAGCCCTCTGAAATTCATGCAGAACTAGACAGGAACTGTGAGTGAAGATGAAGGAATATTTTTCCTCAAGCCCAAGTCTAACCTTGTACGTGGCTCCTAGGAGGAAACATGTGACCGGTATTTTACATTCATTCCAACATCAATGGAACTTGGTCTCATTTGGTTTGCTGCCCCTAAATGCTGAAAGAGAGAAGAATGACCTTGTTGCTGAGACAAAAATATTAGAGGATGTCAAAGTCTACTTAAATTCACCACTAAAGGAGGGAAAAAAAAAGAACTACAAATTACTCAAGAGTACATGAAAGGAGAAGGAAAAACCAATAAAGAACACAGTATAGCGAAAAAGAATCACAACTGACCTTTAGTTGTAGAGGTTGCAGTTGATACATTGCCCTTGTGCAACTGATGCGAACTCTGGGCATTGAATTTGCTTATGTTTGATTGAGCTGCATCCAGAATATCAAATACATGTTATACATGACAAATTGAAAACTTAGCATGTGGAAGAAAGAAAAACAGATCACCTATAATCATCCAATTTTTTATTGAAAAAAGACAAACAAAAAATAAAAATTGCCAAAGCCAGGAAGAAAAAGTACCCAGCAGAAGTTCATGGGCATTCACATTTCTGTCATATCCTTCAAAGAAAGAAGTCTGTTGCTGCCCGCTGTCCTTTGAATGATGGGCTGCCTTTCTCAGAAGATTGTCAGTGTTTCTCTTATTGATAGCTTTAGATTCCTCGCCATCATCCTCTCCTTCAGAATAAACAGATGGGCTAGACCAACCTGTCATATTTGCATCTCCTTTACTCTTCCTAGCAAACTTCAAAAGCCTTTTCAACCCCTTTGGTGCATCTTTTTGGTAGACCACTGAAGGAGGATTTTCAGCATTTCCCCACTCGACAATATCAGGTTCACTGTTGTTGTCTTCTTGCAGCATCTGAGAAAGAGAATGACGAACAACTTGACTAGGAAATCCCACTGGTGCAACACGGACTGGAGGGCTATGTTGAGTAGTGGCATCTCCATGTATGCTAGGCAGGTCTTTTTGCTCTTCTATTTCCACCCACGCACTGGGAGAGATAACTGAGTCTTCTTGGGACTGAAAGTTTGCCAAAGATTGAACCGTATCTTTGAAGCCATCATCAACATCAGTGGCAGGCTCTTCGAAGTTCTCCACCTCACCTGAATTCTGATGGCTATTTCCCACTGTTTCTGAATCCATAGCAGCACCAAAATGACTCGCTGCCACACTATCCTGATCTTTATGCTCACTAACCTGGACAGAAGCAATAACAACCACCTCATTCTCTTGACTTTCTGACATACTCCCACAGTTTACAGAAGACTCCCCCGTCTGGGAAGAATCTTTTGTCTTGTTCACAATGGGAGGGCCACTTCTAGATCCCTTGCGGAGGAAGGGTTTTGATTCCACTGGAACAACAGTACTTTTTTTGGTAACCTTATTATAGAAACTAGGCTTTGATGGAACCATGGCAGAACTATCTTCAGCAACTGCTGCAGCTTTTGTTTTTGTTGTTTTTCCACTTTTTGTTACAGTTTGCTGCATCCTCTCTTTTACCCCCTTTAAGCTCTTGTTAGCATCAGCTCGTGTTTCCTTTACAATTCTATGCTGTGGCTGGGATCTTTCAACTTTAGCATTTGATCGAGGAAGCGATGCTGTTGACTGGGATTTTCGACTCTTTGGTGTGGTACCAGCAGATGAGATTCCTGAAGGAGTTTTAGATGGAGATGATACTGGCCCTCTGGTTGGTGGTGTTGATGGCCATGATTTACGAGTGGCAGGCAAGGTCGTTGTTTTAGATGAAACCTTTTTTGTGACAGAAGATTTTAGGCTGTCTTTTCGGAGATCGGCAGATTGAGATGGATTCTTGAGAGATTTTTGGGGTTTGCTTGGTAGATGCTTCTTACCAACATCCTTCACATTTTTGGTAGCTATTTCAGCTTTTCTCGCATCAAGAATTTGCTGCATTGCTCTAAATTGCGCTTCTTTTTCTGCTCTCTTTTCAGCATTCTCTCCTCTAAGTTTCCTATCCCTCTTCTCCTTGTAGTGATCATAAAATCCACCCCTCTGCTCAGAAGGGATATTTTGGTTTTTGACAGTTTTAGGCTTTTGGGTTTTCACAGGCCTGCTTTCCATCATTTTCATCAACATCTCGTTCAACTCCGCTTCCTTTTGTCGACTCCATTCCACTGAGTCTGCTGTTCTTCCATTTCCTTCCTTTCCTTGGGCTGCATTAGCATCTGTTTCAACATCTACTGCATGCTGTTCCTTTTCTTCCCATCTCTCCAACTCTCCATCAACTTCAGCAGTCTCAGAAAGATTTTGACCTCCTGGTGTAAAATCAGACTCTAATTTTTCCTCAACCAAATTATTTGAGATTTCTTTATCTGCAATATCATTGCAAGGAAGAGGAACAGAGTCTTCTGAACTAAGCTCTTGTTGACAGAGACTGGAACTTTCTGCAACACCAGAACTCCATCTTCTTAAAACAGATTTATTTGTACAGAGAGAAATGTTCGATGACAAGCTCTTTTTTAGGGCATCTATGCTTTGATCCTTTTGTTTTCTTTCAAAAAGATTGATCGCATCTTGAACACTCATCCTTCGGACATTAGTTTCAGGTTTCTTACTGGATTGTTCAGATCCTTCCTCCTCACTACTAATTTCAGCTACATCTCTATGAGATGATGTCCTCTCTCTGGTAGGATAAAAGTTCAGGCTTTTAATTGTTAGTGCAGCTGCCCTGTGTGAGCCAGCTCTCCCAATTTGAACCCTCCGCATTGGAGAAGCTGACCTTCTAGGTGCTGCGGATCTTGAAAGAGCTCGACTTCTTTCCACAGATTTTTTATTTTCATCACTCGAATCTGAAGACTCCTCACTGTCAGTTGAGCTCTGTCGCTCAACCTGGGCAGCCTTTGCTGGTGAAACACCATATTTTACTGGTGGTAATGAATATACAGGTCTTAAAATTGGAGCATCTTCATCCATCTTGCTTGCATTGTCAATTGTTGAAGAATGCTTGTCGTCATTTAGGAGTACATCTGCCTCACCCTTTTGGCTCAATTCTAAGATTTTGCAAAAAGAATTCCTATACATACCAGATGAAATCTAGAGTCAGAAATATAATCTTCTTTACATTGAAAGACTAAAATGAACATTTTAAGTAATGTGAGGCTGCATCTACAATTTTTTTTGTAGCAAATAGGAATTTAGACCACCTATGCACAATTTGTTCTTGTGGGTGACTTACTTTAGATCTGTTGCGCCAAAATAATCACAAAATTCTACCAAATAAGTGATTTCTTTACAGGAGCAGGCAGCACCAAAAGCATGGTTTAGGGCTGTAGCCAATTCTGTTTTTAATGCAGTAAGCCTCAGGTCCATAGCTCGCAGCAATTCATTTCTGGCAATACAATCATCTATAGCTTAGAGGATATGCAGCCCTTATAGAAGCTCATTGGAAATACTAGCAATCAGAAGAACTTACCTTGAAGTATCTGATAATGCAATTTTCGCTTCAGCCTAAACAGGTCCAGACAACTTATTTTAGTTGTTATCATATTCACAATAATAACCTAATCCAATGTACAAATAAGAGAGAACTCATAAAACAAGGAGGTAAAAGCAATTACTTTGACTGTTGATTCTGTCTCAATTGAGTCATAGCCACCTGTCAAATAAGGAAAGATATACAATAAATATCAGATAAAAACTGAAACTCAGATCTCAGCAGATTTGGTACAAATATCACATTGTTTTAAGCCAATATGAGTACTTTAAGCCAATGACTACAAATATCAAATATATGAGTACATTGTTTTAAAGTTCTTAAAGTTGTTTTAAGCCAATGACAACAAGTACTTTAAAACTACCAAGTTGATGACTGACAAAACATTGTGATATTTGTAACAAAACAAGTGTAAACTTCCATGTTTCCTTAAACAAGTCACCTGTTTCTCCACTTTTAGAATGATCCTGATGCCCCTGACAAAAGAATTTTTTTGTTAACAAGACACTCTAGGCAATATAATATATTATATGAAAGGAAACTGGAGCTGACCTGAGCAGATAAGGAAAGATGAAATTTTCTGGCCTCCTCCAATTGGGAGATCTCACCCTCAATAGTCTTGCTGGTATTCACTAAATCAAGTGAACCAGCAATTTTCAGGAATCTGAGAAGAATTATAATTATTTTAATAACAGAACAAACAAGCACCCACAATCAATTCAAACATAAACAGAAAGAGAAATGCAAACTATGTTACAAAAACCTGTTCAAAGTTGATTTTGTGAACCATGGTACATTGCTGAGTTCTCCTGTTACTTGGAGTTTGAAGATAGCATTAGTTCCTTTAGCGTACAATTTACGTACTTCTGGCAAATGTGGCAAGAGCTGCTCCAGCAGGCCAACAGCTAATTTCTCAACCTCGTCATCACCACAAACAAATATCTCGTACCTAAAATAGCAGTGGATACATTAGAGGGGTTCACTAAAAAAAAAAAAAAAAAACTGAAAAGGAATGCCTATATATGCTTAGAGATGAGATTACATATCTATCAAACTTGAAGGAGGAATGCCATCAATGGCGCCAAGCTTTAGATGCAGGACAAAGCTAACTAATAAACAAAAGTAGAGCCACGAAACTAGAAAAATTTTTTACTTCAACACCCCACCCCCCACCCAAAAGAAAAAAAAAATCCTGAAACCTGGTTGGCACAGTAATAGATTTACTAAATTAGTAACCATATTTGTTTCATGGAAAGAAGTGCTAGGCAAAGCATTGTATACCTCTTGAATATTGACAGGACATTACTCAATCTTTGAACTACTTATATAGGGCTCTTCAAATGATGATCTAGATATAAAGTGGGTTCCATTTCTCAATGAACAAACATCATTGCTTGGTACTTCGACTTCTTTTAATATGAAATGGTGGTTCTTGAAGCAAAGCCATGCACTTGGACTGGGAAATCATTTTTTTCCTTTGAGCTGAAGAAAAATTGGATTATATAATGGGTCCTATAAAATCCTGCGGTCTCTTACATAGATGAAAATGTGCTTTCACACACACGTCTAGATGAATGAAATGAAAGAAATACACAGCTCACTGTATATTTTCTTTGGTTTAAATGCAATATTTTCAGTCTCTTTGACTAGCAATGCTGACTGATTATGCATGAAAGGCTATTAAAATGTCCATATGACTCAAATAACAGGTTATTCTGACAATGTTTCACAACTTCATTAAGTCCTAGCTATTTCTAGCAACAGTCAGCACAGAACCATCAAGGTTGCAAGCCAACAAGGCAGAGTGACAACAAATCAGCTTAAAATATCCTACTGTTCAATGATATAAAGCATCTTGGTTGAAATGCTTAAACAATGTTTATGCAAAAACAACTAACTTGTTTTTAGTTGGAAAGATCTGAATCGTAGCATAATCCAGAGATGCATCAGGATCTATTCCGCTGTCCATCATATGAACCTGAAAGGAAAGAAAACTTCATCTTTGCAGAAACAGAAGACCAATCTCACATCGTGCCATGCTTCAACTTATTTTTTCAAGTATATGCATTACTTTAACAAGTATTATAAAAAATAAGTGCTTGCTATGGATCTAAAAAATACACATCAATAAAACTAGAACTCTCGATCTTCTGTTATATATACTGCCAGTTATATTTATTGACAAATACCAAAACTCAAGACTGGCAAAACAACAAGCTCAAAGAAAAAGGATAAGGAGGTGCAAGAACAGGAAGGATAAATAAATAGTTAAATCCCAGGAAATGTGTGCACAGATGGAGAGATTAAAATGAGATATCCATTAAAAATCTTAATTGCATTAAACATGAAAGCTACGAAGTATAAATCAGATTGTTATAACATTCAACCCAACAACAATAACAAATAGAGACAATAAAGCGAGTGATAGACAAACACAAAGATGCAGACACCCAATTTAAATTGATACAGTGAAAGTGATTCGCAGCCGGTCAAACATAAACGAAAACGAATGATGCTACATTTAAGAAGAAAAAAATAAATAGCAAGCTAAAATGTTTAGTACTAGCGTAGAGGAGTATGTCAAGAAATAAAAGCGGATTGCTTATTAACAGTGGCATGGGATCCAATCTGTTCGTCAGAAAAAAATTATTCCAAAAACAACTTCATCATCTACTTACTTGCAAAATGCTCTCAAACCCAGTGACAAAATTCAAAATTCAGCACTCATTGATACACAGACTTGAGACTGAACAAGAAATAACCAAAAACATAAAAACCATATAAATGTTCAGCCGGCCAAAACAATTGAAAGAGCAGCCTTCTGTTAGGTGCAACTAAGAATGGGGATTTATTTATTATTTTAGCTGATCTGTGCCAGCATAATTAAGAGCAAACTAACCACCTTTTACTAGAAAATTAAGCATCGAATCAGATCTAGGCGATGAAATGTTCTATCCTACACTAAACAACAGGACAAAAGAAAGAAAAGAACAAAAATTTAATAAAGAAAAGAAGAGTCACCACTCCACCATTCAGCACCGACAGCGAATTTTACAGTCAAGGCAAAAGGCATTTAGAATCTAAGAGAAGTTCACTGGTACAACAAAGCATAGAGATAGAGCTTGTGCTGCGTTACAGAAAATGGGAGTAGTAGGTAAAGAAATAGAGAAGAGAAGGAACTAACAACCAAAAAGAAAAGGGCCCATTTCAGTTAAAAAGAAAAAGGAAAGCACGAAGTTAGCTCACCTTGAGTGAAGAAGAGAGGAGGGAAGGTAATGGAGGCTGATGAGCTCAAATTCTCAATGGTTGGATAGCACGAGATCTTGATGAATGAGGGGGAGGAGCTTCGTCAAGAATCATGCCATGTGTGGATGTGTGGCTTTTATTTCTTTAATCTTTATTCCACCGTAAAAAAGAGACACTGCTACTGTGCTCCAGAAGAGAGAGGATAGAGAAATGGCAGTAACTCCAGATATTACTACACCCAACTAACTACTCCTGTTACGGTAAGAACTAAGAAGGTCTTTAAACATAAAGCATAGCTTAGCTCAGTAAAGCGTGGAGATTGCCTTTTTTTTAATTTTTAAAATTTATTTTTGAAATAGTATATTAAAATAATTTTAAAATATAAAAAATTCATTAAACTATAACGGGATTCTTACACGCGGCTCAGAGAGTACTCATGCACTTGCCAATTTTTTTCTCTGGAATTGGAATCAATATAAATATAATATATGGCACTCTTTTAAAATACAATAAAATATTAGCTTGGTTTTGGATGGATATTTATATTAAATCACGTTATACTTTGATTAAAAATAATATAACATGGCATTTAGTATCATTAAACCATTTAAATAATATATATTTTAAAAGTTGAGAATCACATTATATTTGGTGGGGTCATTTTAGTGGTGGGACAATAAAAGTAAAGTAATATTTGGAAAAGTGTTACAAATCATATTTATAAAAATTTAATTATTTTACTAAAAATTAATTGTTTTTTATGTTTTGTATAGTTTTAATGAGTTCATCTTAAAAATAATTTTTAAAAAATAAAAAAAATATTATTTTGATGCATTTCAACATAAAAAGTATTTTAAAAAACAACTGCAACCACACTTCTAAACAGATACTAAATTTTCATTTAATTTTTTTATTTATTTTAAATATGATATTAGTAGTTATTTTTTTATAGTTGATTATTGTTAAAAAAAATTATTTTATTTACTATTAATGTTATTTTTTATTATATTCAACTTATTAAATCCATGCTTGAATCTTAATTTTTATTTTTATTCATTAAAAACATTACGTAGCTGAACATTTTTATTTCATTATAAAACATTTAATCAAGGCCGCGTGAGTCTCACCTATCCAGCAATAACTATTATCCTTCCCGAGTGAGAGTGGTTGTGGTGTGCGTTGATTGCGCAGAAATCTAAACCCAACCATAAATAATACTTGCAGGACACCAACGCGTATTGGCGATGCGTGAATGACACTCTTCTGTTAGTGCCTTGTCCTCTCTCTCTCTCTCTCTCTCTCTCTCTCTATATATATATATTATTAATCAATGATCATGAGATTTGAGGTTGTTTAAAGGTGTGTATTTTTTATTTAATTAAAGTTTTCACATCGATGCTTTCCTTTTCTTTGAGTTTATAAATCAGCAGCCATTGCTGCCTCCAAATTTGCTATCACCCTTTTAAGATTTCAAACTCATAAGCATTCAACTAGTATGGAGTAAGTCTTTTAAAGTAGGGTTGTTTTTGTTTTTTAATTTTATTTAAAAAATTATTTTAAACATTAGTATATCAAAATAATCTGAAAATATTATAAAAATATTAATTAAAAACAAAAAAAATAATTTTTTTTTCCAAATCACCTTTAAAAATACAAAAACAAACAATTCTACATATTTAAAGGCAAATTAGCACTCTTGTGAATTAACAATTTTTTTTCAAGTTTCATAGCATATTTGGTACTGTATTAGCGATTATTTTTTAAAATATTTTTTTTAAAATATATCAATATGAACACATTAAAACAATATAAAAACACAATAAAAATTAAAAAATATATATTTTTATAAGGGAAAAAAAATCTGACTAATCAACAAAACCAACTTACCAAGAAATCTCTTATTACCTTCAAATATTTCTATGCACGTACTGGTAACTAGCTTGTTGTCCCATGTCGGAAAACTAAACTAGGTTTTACGTCAAAAAGCACAAGAGAGGAGAGGAGGAAGATAATATAAGAGGTTGGCGAATCGTAAAGCATTGAATCTACTTGATGGCTATGCTTTCCTTCCAATCCATGTGAAAATGCAATAACTAGTTTTGCCTTCATTCCCCACCTACCCTAAAACTAACAGAGAAGATGCCATCAACATATTGCTCCACCGTCCCAACACCTTTCCTCCTCTGCAACCTCCACTCTGGTTTCCCATGGAATGATGGTGGCTCAGTGGACTGTGGCGGGGACCCAAGAAATCATTTGATTCTGATGTAACTACCCCCCCATGTGGCACTGGTAAAAGCACACCAAGACTCTTACAACATGTGATGCAAAGCCCTCCATGTTTTTAGTGCTGAGAGACAAGAATTTCTTGCGTTCTCACCGACAATGACCCACCCTGTGGATACTTATTCAACACTCCCCAGCATCCACGGCTCCAGAGATCTACCACATCACCACCGTGATATTTGAAAACAAAAACTACTTGAGCAAAGTGGTAGAAAACGAATGCCTTACAGAGAAAAACAAAGGGCAATCGAGCGCCCGAAACTTTCAGAAAACTAACTCGGTGCGATTGCTTTTTAAAATATTTTTTTATTTAAAAATACATTGAACTAGTATTTCTTTAAATTCATTTTTAACATTTACTGAACATCAATCTAAAAACATCAAAAAAAAAAAAGCAAGAAGAAAAATAAAATAAAATTTAAAACTTTTTCAAAACGCTTTTAAAACAAAAACAAAGACTCTTCAAAGGCCAAAATGCAATATAACATGGTACAGGAGTGGTCAACGGTACAGTTTCAAGGAACTCTCACATCAGGAAGCATGCTCATTCAACCATCTGATTAAACAATTATGAACCATAAGCAAACAAGGATTGATCAAAACATCAGTTAGACCACACATGAACTAGACCATGCCTATTGCCTGTATAGATCTCATTGCGCTCTTCATCATAGAAAAGAGCAGTTATGTCTTCCAAAGCTTCTGCAGCTGTGCTTCTAATCCTTGAGGCATGCCTATCCTTCTTTGAATTGTGACCGCATTCATTCTCATTTGGGAAGCTGTTGCTTGCCTTTATTTTAGCAAGACATTTCCCAGTCAAGATATTACTGATATTGATGGATCCTGCTGCATATGGATGCAAATATTGTTAGAGCTACGTTCATTTTTTCTTTATTCTAACAACTCAGTGCCAAAAGGCTGGTTATAATAAACTTGGAAAAACTGTGGAAATTTTGAAAAACTAACCATTGCCTTCAGACAAGGGATCATCAGAATCAGCCTTGCAGTAAGAAATAATGAGATCCTGATCACTTGTGATGTAAATATTATTAGTGTTGCAATCAGGATGCCACAAAAGGTGATCCTCAAAGGAAGTTACAAGCTCTCCCCGGAAGTTCCAAACAGCCACAGTTCGATTTCTAAAAGTCAGGAATAGCTGGTTTTCATATAGAAAGATAAATGCAGATGGTGTCATAAACTCGGTTCTGCTAACTTCTGTTAGGTCGAAGTTGCGCACCTACAGAGAGTAGCGGTCAGATTTTGTGCATGGATGAAGAGATACAATTGGAAGATAACATCAATGATCCTTACATCAAGAATCTGGAGGTTCTCATTCTCTTGCTTGACAAGAAGCTTCTCATTGAACTGTTCAATGAAATCCACCTTCTTATTCCGATGAAGGAGATGATTAAAAGATTTGAGAACAGTGCCATCCTCTATTGAAAGAATCTCAAGAGGAACACAGCCACTACTTTTAGTTAAAATCAACAACATGATCCCTGGACTGAAGAGAAAATAACAAAAGCAAACAGGAGAAAGTCTAAGCTCGTGTGAAGCAATGGAAACAGAGCACTGAAATTAAACTTGTGCACTTGCATTATTAAATCTGATGAATAATCTCAAAGAAACAACACAAGACATTCAGAGTCATGAAATGCATGCAGCAGTCCCTGAATTAAAATCCAAGTGTGCAACCTATTAATCTCAAAAGAACTATAAGCTCATGCATGCAGCAATTCCAGCCCCTCTGGAATTGTGCACGAGTTTGCGCTCATGTGTACCTGCATGCACATCTCTCGTGCATTTGAGAACATGCTGCTGAGCAAATCAAAAGTTGCAAGAATGTAAAGGAACGTACCTGATCTTAATCTCTTGAACATTTTTGTCTGCTATCGAGTATAACATTGTGTAATTCTTTAGGTCAAACACCTTGTATATACTGATAGAAGGAAAGAGAGAGAAAATAAGAGATCAAATTGAAAAAAGAAAAAGCTACTTGGGTAATAATTAATAATTTCAATTGAATATAGCCATTGATGTACTTACCTATCCTGTGCAGAATATGTGAGTACTTTGCCATTTACATCATCAAACTCTACAAAACCAGGCCATTTCAGTGACTCCGATTCAAAAAGAGCAAAGCCAGCATCTGGTTGACCCCTTCGTATATATCTGGAACAGAAAGCACTGTTAGTAATAAAAGTGCAGGGCTAAACAAATTGAAACCACTAAATCTAGATGCTCTTATTTCCTCTTGGTCTTTCCTACATAATTTTTGAAGATGGGAGGTGTGAGTGGAAGGGGGATGAGAGGCAGAGGCATGTGTAAAAAGATTCACATACTCAATCCTTGTGCTTCTGCATTTCAAGGAACTGAAATTGTCTGAGGCATAAACTGAAACTGTAATGAGTGAATCGTTGTTTTTATTATAAAACAAGCTTCGTATAACTTCATCAGGAGTGACATTCAAAAAGCATATCCTTTGGTTGGTCTCTGCAAAAAACAATAGGAATACATTACAACCCTTCCATTCCACTTTATGATGCAACGAGAATCAAAGATCAGAGCTGACAGTGGAAAGATAATCAATACCTCGGCTGAATGCTGCACAGACACCAGACTGTGCAAGAGCAAACACTATGTCACGAGCTGCTACAATCTCAATAATCTTTGATCTCTTTCTTAAAAAAGGCAGTACCATGGTACAGTGACCTTTTGGATCATAAGTATCGTATTCCTCCTATTCATAAATTGACAGATTACATCTCACAACAAAGAGTGGGAACATCAACAATATGATGCAGAATGAAGTGTATACAACTGTTGAGGAGACATGTATACAGGAGAAATATTAATTGCTGAACAGTAGAGCCTGCTTGTAGTGCAGTGCTAGCATTAAATTCCATGAGCAGTGATTGAACTGAACGTTCTAAGTGCATCCAACAGGCATGACTTTTTTTTTCATACAGCATGGTTATATAGAAATGCAGTATTGATAATGACATGCCATATTAAAGACATGTTTTCTTATTAGCAAGACTAAGAGTACCTATATATTCTTGTAAAGCAGTTATAAACACTACAATTTAATGAGAGAAGGCACAACACTTCTACCTATATATTCTTGAAAAACAATTATAGCATATTTGTTTGGTTGCTGGTTGAATTATTACATTCAGTTATTCTGTTCACCATGAAATAGCTCCGTGTGAAGAAGGCACAAGCAAGCAGCTTCTAAACAGGCAAGCAGAATTACTTCATCACAAGCCCTCAAGGGTGTTGCAAAGGTTTGAGCTGGAAAATTCTAAGAGGCTGTTTGGGAGTATGGTTGCGGTTGCTTTTCAAACTGTTTTTCACTCAAAAATGTATCAAAATAATATTTGTTTTTATTTTTTAAAAATCATTTTTAATATCAGCGCATCAAAATAATCTAAAAACACCAAAAACATATTAATTTGAAGCAAAGAAAAAAATAAAAAATAAAATTTAATTTTTTTCAAAAACACTTTTAAAACACAAAAACAAACAGGGTTTCTAATCTCATTGGGAAGATGGTGCAAGTAAGAATATTTCCAAGTAGGCAGGTAAAATTTCTTCATCACTAGTCCTCAAGCACGTCTGCAAAGGTTTGAACCAAAAAGTTCTAATTTAGAAATTCTTGTTTCAACCATACTGAGATGGTAGGGGATTCATGGAAGGGAGGGGTCAATGGGTTCCTCTACCTTTCTGTTAGGATCGATGACTGATGCCTAGACACCAAACACAACATTTTATCGTGGTTCGGTAACTTCCTTACGTCCATGTAACAACCAATTTCATTACATAAAGAGAAAACTACAATCTACAACAATGGAGGAGGAACACCTCACTCAACTCCCACTCTATGTGGCTGCCTCACATTTCTCTCTATCCCTCTGTGCTTGCTACTGCAAGTTGCTGATTGGCTCTCATGCAACTACATCTTGCTGCACTTGCTTCTTCAAATGACTTATACAACCTTTATTTATATTGAAAATGAGGGGGGGCAAACATTCTCATTTCCATCCCAATATTCCTTCACCCAACTTTCCACTACCATCATTGTTGAGTTAGTGTGGTAGTTGAGTGTGGGCCTTTGTATCCACTTCTCAACAATCTTCCACTTAGAGACAAAAGGCACCAGACCTATCTTCTAACCTCAAAGATCCATAGAAGGTTTAAACAACTTCAATTAAGCAAGTACAACAAGATGTAGTGGAAAGTTGGGTTAAGGAATATCGGAATGGAAATGAGTATGGTTATCCCCCCATTTACACTATAAATTGAAGTTGTATGAGAACCATTTGAAGAAGCAAGTGCAGCAAAATGTAGTTGCATGAGAGTCATGAGAGCCATGCAATAGGATGCGGTAGAGGGATAGAAAGAAATGTGAAGCAACTATAGAGAGTGGAAGTTGAGTGAGGTGTTCCTCCTCCTACATTGTTGTTTCTCTCTATATAATGAAATTGGCTGCTCGGTGGATGTAGACAAATTGTCGAACCACTTTCAAATGTTATGTTCAGTGTCTAGACATCAATCACTAATCCTGACACTTTCTTCCTAAATACCTCCAAATTTCGATTCCACCTAAATGAAACGCTCTTTATCAAATTTCTAGCTCCTTATGAATTATATCTTCAAATGAAAATTTGGAACTCCTAATATTGTCAATTGCTAGGGCATTTATGACAAGTGACAGGCAAAGAGATTTGCGTGACCATGGCGATGCTTAGATCAAATTTTAACCTCCCTTCATCAAAGGAACAGCTATCAGAACTGAAAAAACCTAAATTCTGCAATACCATCACATGCATCACTCACAATTGCCATTCATACAGCTTTTGTCAACATCAATCAAGCATTTGCAAGACTAGTGTGTCCTCACTGCAACAATTTGGCAAGACCAACATTGCTAGCTACAACTACAAGTGCTGCCACTATAACTTCTCAGTGCTCATAGCGTCAATGGTATATAAGTAGCAAAAAAAATGCATCAAAGGAAGCTAGCACCCATAAAAAGATGCTAAGAAATATGAATAAGAGAATTACAGCTCTGACGTAATACAAAGCACAAATTAAAGAATAAATAACTATCCTGATTTAACCTCCATTCTAACTATGATGGACAAACTTAAAATAAAACAAATTTCATCATCAACACGATTAAGACAGATTCAGAAGAAACAATAGACACACTCAGTAGAAACCCTTAAACAACAAACAGGAAAATCAATAATCAAAACCTTAAATTCCCACAAGAATAATAAAAAAAAGACAAATTCCGAGGAAACCAAAGCCAAAAGGGTACCTGTAACCGGATATTTCTAAAACGTTCTTGGGCATCAGTCATAGTAAAAGAACGGTCACGCTTAGAACAAATTTCCCTTCTTTGAAGCTTCTTGACACTATTAACAAACCCATCTCCGCCACCAAAACCCCTTCCCCGTTTCTTCGCCACAACTCTTTTCCCATTACACGGCCTCGGACTCACCGTTATCCTCCTCCCTCCTCCACCATCCATTTCTCCCCACCCTCCTCTCTCTCTCCCCCTCAGAGAAACAAAAAAAACACTTGAATAGTTCTACTAAAGAAATTCAATTTTAACACAAATCCATCTTCTCTTTTCCTCTCTTAAACTTAATAATCGCCAAAAAAAACCCACTTTCTATACAAGAAATAGGAACGATTCTCAGGCTGTTTTGCTTGGAATGCTACCATACAAAACGGAAGCAAATGCACTTGCTAAGTTGCTACATATATATATAACAAAAAAAAATGAAGATTTGTAATGGGTCAGGGAGGAAACAAGATTGGAGAAGCTTAGCTAGAATCCTGAAACGCTTGCTTTGTTTAGCGCTTGCTACCTAGGATTTTAGTGAGTTTCCCAGTTAGGTCTGATTTCGATCTGCTTTCGAAAAATCTCAATTTTGAATTTCTGTCAAATAGTTTGGGTCAGTGAAATCTGTGCTCCCCAACTGGGGCCTGGACATCTTATTTTAGGCCTTTGTGGTGCTTCTTAACTTGGGAGCTGGACTTTTACAATTGGGCTTACACCCCATTTCATTTCCATAAGAACACAATTGTATCGTTAAACATGAGGAATTTCAACAAGATTTTCTAACAAAGCTATATGAATTTTATTAATATGCTAGCATTTTGAGAAAACTGTTATATGTTCTAGCGTATGTCTCCACTAATAGGAGTTTTGGACAAAAGATCGGATTGATTTCTATGGTCCTAATTACAATCAAGTAACATACTAGAATTTGTCGAAACAACCAATTAAGTATAGACAAAGACAATATATTTTAAAATTTTAAAAATAATTAAAATATTAAAAATAAAATAAAAACATTAAATATTAAAAAAATAAAATTAATATAACTAATATTTAATATTTTGTAAAACCCAAGTTTTAGAACTCCTCTGAAAAAAACACTAATCACTCATAAAAATAGGGAAAATATTGATAAAAAATGGTAAAAAACAGAAAGAAAAAAAAAAGGCTAACACTCCTTAAAATATGAAAAATAAAATAAAAGCATTAATTATTAAAAAACTAAAATTAATATAACTAATATTTAATATTTTTTAATCCAGATTCTCAAGGGAAAAAAAAAAACTAATGTTAATATCTCTATAACAAACCCAAGTTTTAGAACTCCTCTGAAAAAACACTAATCACTCATAAAAATAGGGGGAAATATTGATAAAAATGATAAAAAAAAACAGAAAGAAAAAAAAAGGGCTAACTCTCCTAAAACCCTTTATGCTCTTTCTTCCTACAATTTCATGGCACTTTTCTTGGTACTCAATAATAATAATATATTTTTATGTTTTAAAAAAATTTTGAAAAAAATTGAAACTTTTTTATTTCATTTTAAATTAATATTTTTTTTAATATTTTTAAATCATTTTAATAGGTTGATATCAAAAATAATTTTAAAAAAATAAAAAATATCATTTTAATATATTTTTAAATAAAAATTATTTTAAAAAACAACAACCAATATACTATTAAATTTTTTAAATAAATAAACCCTCGGGCACATATTCCTATATAAAAAAACCCGAAGTCAAGCATTTCTGTCACTTTAATGTTTCTTTATTTGTCCACCATCACTTCAATAAATAATCATCCCAGTCAGAGAGAGTGGGGAACCATGCTTATCTTAAATAAACGCAGGAGAGGGAGAGAGGAACCACCAGTACCGACAGACATTAGCAAAAGAAATTAATTTGGCTTATTTATTTTTATGTTTTAAAAATATTTTAAAAAAAATTTATTTTTATTTTATTTTAAATAAATACGTTTTTAGTATTTTCTAATCATTTTAATGTATATAAAAAATAATTTTTAAAAAATTAAAAAACATTATCTTAATATATTTTTTAGTGAAGAATACTTTAAAAAATAACTACAATCATACTAAAACATTTATTTTTAATGATTCATCATAAGAAAAATAATAATAAAATAAAAAAGAGTAGTTTGATAACATGTAAAAGATTTTATTTTTTAAAACATGTTAAAGATAATTGTTTTATAATTTATTTTATCTATATGTACCGAGTTATGCAACATGCAAATTAATCCCTTTATCTATGGATTTCAAGCCGTAAGTGCTTGGATTTATCATTTCATGATTATTCGTATCACCAAATTATTAGGGTTTTTGATATGAATTCTAGCTTTTTAGTAATATATGAAGTACAAGGTATGGCTGCGCCTCTTTAACTCTCGCTTGACTATTCAATTTTTATATTATTTAAAATTGAGTCTACTTTTTTCAATAAATGTGGTCTACTTTTCCTTCAAATATAAAAGGAATTACAACTCATCCTTTTAAAAGGTTTTCGTTTAGAACTTCATATGATACTCGTGTTGTTTATTATCTATTAGTTCTTATCCTTTGACAAACTTGTTATCAATTAGGTAAAACTTTTTTGGAGAGCTCTTGGTCAAGCAATCATATAGGATTAACAGAATTTGTCACTATAATGACCTTATAAGATGGATTTTATCGATCTGAATCTTCATGTGAGTAAACTTTAAATGACCTATTTATAGATCTTTTTATATGTGGTTCTAGAAAATAATAATTTTTTTTATAATATCATCAATCAAATTTTATCTCTTGAGCTAAAAAAATGAATAAAAAAAAAAGTGTGCTTAGATATTCTAGACACGTACGTGTATAGCTGTTCGCTAAACATTAAAGCAATCAACCTAGGTTTATCCAATCTAGTTTAAAAAGAAGAAATTGAGAAAGGAAACCCTAAATCTCAAGTAAGACATTATAAATACAAACTAAGTACACACATTTAGACATGTTGATGGCCTAACATGAAACTCTATGATAGAAGAAAGACAAAAAAAAGGGTCTTTTCTATACCATACATTATCATTCATCACCATTATGTTGTCATTTATCATATGTTGCACTACAAAGATCAAATAACTAAGATGAAGCTGCTCCCACAAAACCATATCCATTTAAAATGTATAACACTCTTCATACATCACAAATAGGTGTTAGACAACGCCTAATTTAGACCCTTTTTAGTTCAAATTTATTATAATTCAGTTTCTAATTCTAACTTTATGTTACATTTCTAATATTTTTCTTTTATTTTTTTAACCTTGTTCAATTTTTAACATGATAATTATGGGTTTTGATTGATTTCAAAAGAAGTTATACTTTTATTTGTCTATCTTATAATTATCTAAGTCTTGCTTGAATTTTATATTGAAAGAGATTAATTGAATAAATTCTTTTAAGATGAAGGGAATAAAGGCATGATTGAGTAATTTAATCAATGAAGTTTTATTAATATTATATCTAGGTGTTAAAGGTAATAAGTATATATTATTATTATTACTATTAGTACTAGTATGATTTTATTTTTTGTAGAGAAAAACTTGAGGAGCTTTTTGACTAATGATGAATCTAGTTTTTTGATAACCTTTTTTCTATGAATCAAAATCAAAACAACCTAGCAATTCAAAACGGCTAAGGATAATGTGTAGTCTAACTAGTTATTTTGATTTATTTGTAGGTTTGTATGGTTTGTTATTTTATATGTTATATTTGCTTACAACTTGTAGTATAATGTGCTAGATAGTTTTTTTTCTTTATTTATTCAAATCTTGAATCCAATATGAACTTTGTGTCAATAACATGACTCTTTTTTTATTGTTTGTTTGTTTGTTGTTGTTGTTGTTATTTAATCATCCAAGTTTATACCTAATAAAATAAAATATTAGATAAAAAAAGATGCATGCCTAACCTGAAAAGTTAAGGCATGTATGTTAGGCCGTGGATCAAGCCTGCCACTTTACAATAAAAACCTAAATTGAAAAACTTAAAAATCAATATAGAAACATTATATAAATATGCAACCTACACATTAAGCTGACACACATAAACTAAGCTGACACACATGATAGAGCATAACAATTTTAGCCTAAAAAAGTAGAAAAAAAAACTATAAATTAAGAAGAACAAAGACAGAGACTAAATGGTTAATGTGTCTTGATTGAAAAGTTAGTATAATAGAAAAATAAGAAAATTAACGAAATCCTGATTTGTAGGTTTAAATTGTGTAAATAGTGTGTGATGATGATGATGATGATTTGTATGGTTAGGTTGATTTTGTTATATCAAATAGGATTGTGATAAGTGAAATCAATGAAATTAAACAAATGAGAAATCAAAGAAAGTAAGCGACTGAAAAATTTAAGTGAGTATGCGAATATGATTTTGATGTGAGAAATGTGTGAGAAAATGATAAGTAAATGAGGTACAATGTACAAGATGAAAATGATGAATAAACAAAGTATGATATACAAACATGGAAAATGATGAATAAACAAAGTATGATATACAAACATGGAAAATGATGACTAAAATTAAGTATGTTAGGTGAATGTGAAAATGGTATTAAATGAAATATGCATTTAGGTGAGGGCAATGATGCATTATGAAAATCAGAGTGAAAATGGTATAAAATGAAACATGCTTTTGGGATGGGAAAATGATACCTTATGAAATATTTCATTTTAAATTTAATACCTTTAAGAGGTAACCAACCCCTTGGTGGCCCTAAAAAAAAAAGAAAAAAGTGAGAAACCCTTTAATTTTTCTAAACCTTTTATTGCATTGCATATCATGTATTTTGCTTTGACATTATGAATAATGATGCATAATAGTTTTAAAAGTCATAAACTCATGATAAAACATTATCCGCTAGTCCACAAAACTATGTCGGACAAGGTCAATACTTATCAATTCGAGTAATTTGTGTTTGAAATAATGAAATGTCTTCTTTAATTCCTAGTAAAAAAATATACATAACCCTTGTTGTTTCACTTTGAGCCTAAAAACATTCTTTGCAACAAACCTAAACTAGGATCACCTCTCATATTAGGGGCAAATAAAAGTCATAAAAAGATTAATGAAGCTTTCAGTAAAATTCAAAAGCCACATCAGTTCATCCATGACATATATAGAAAAGCTTGACTTAACATCATAAAGCAAAATGCTAAAAGGCACATCAAAATAAAATAAAAATATGAAAGTGAAAAAAATTTTAAAAATGAAAAAAAAATGATATGGAAAAACTAAAGTAGAAAGTGTGTTTTAGCTTATGGTTAAGGATGAGGAAAATTTTTGAAAAAAATGACAATGAAAGATGGACTTCAAGGATCATGCATAAAAAATAAGAGTTTACTCTACATGCAGGACAATTAGTTGAAAATATTGCAGTAGCATCTAAAAGTGATCCTAAGTCTCTTAAACACAAACACTTTTTGAGCCTATGAATTCATTTCTTTTATAAACTCACTTCTTAGCTTACATCACCTGCCTTTTCTAGTCAAAAGTGAGCTATCATGATTAGTAAGTTACAGTATCAAACAACATGAGGAATTTTTCTCAAAAGGGTTATGATGTTGTTGACATTCTATATATTATTCATAATGTTCAAGTAATTTTTAAACACTTAAGGAAATTCCATTTTTGGGAAATCCTATATATATATATATATTAAGCCAATAATAGATTGAAACCATTTCAAAAAGTGTTTTAGTAAAAAAAACAAAAGACTACCCTACAATCAGTTTCTTCAATTTTAAACCTTAAAGGACTCTTATAAATCTTTCTTTACCTTTTAAATCTCAAAGGACTCTTGAGGAATATGAGTCGAACCTTACCATCAGAAAGCTTTTGCAATCTAGAGTCTTAGAGGACTTTAACAAATCTTTCTTTATTCTTAAATCTCAAAAGACTCTTGCAAATGTTTCTTGCCTTTTGAGTATAACGGGAATCTTACAAGCCTTTCTCTACTTTTAAGTCTATAAGGATTGTTGCAAATTTTTCTTTATTCTTAGAGTCTTAGGGGTTGTTTTTTTTACGGTTGAAATTGTGTTTCATGATTTCTTGAAATTACTTTTTGCTTGAAATTTTTTTTTTTTGGTTTTTTTTTAATTGTTTTGATGTGCTTGTAACACCCAGACATCGCGGCGACCAATTAAAAGTTATCACTCGATTGGAAAAAAGAACAAATATCTAGCATCTTGTTCTTTTAAGGGAAAATGTCTTGTTCGAGGAGTCGTCACCTAGTATTATGGTCACTAGAAACCCTAATTGGTCAACATAAATTCTATGGTACGAGACTGGTAACGCAAAAAAGAAGATGTTATCACCCCCTAAGCGTCCTACCTGAGGCAGACTGCATTGTTGGTTTTGTCTAAAATTGCTAAGAATTTGTTCTCCTTTTTCAATTTTTTTTATTCTTCTTTTCATGTTCCTGACTCTAGCGTCAATGAATAATTCCTACGAATATTTCCAACTCTGGTGTTGGTAAATATTGCACAAATCCAAAAAATAAGATACTCCTGACTCTAGCATCAGTGAATATTTTTCGCAAAAAAATGAATTTAAAGAAGAAATTTTCTGTGTCATTTTTTTTCTTGTTTATCCTTTATTATTATTTGCCTTTTTTAGATGTAAATAAAAAACATTGCATGACATATTTGTATTTAATTATAATAGGCCACAGATTGAGCACATAACTTAAAAAAAATACAAAACGCAAAGAAAAAAATAAATCAAAGTGCAAGGGGCCCATAAATAAATCAACAACGATCCCCAAATATTTTTGGAATTTTTTGATATCAAAAAGGGGCTCGTTTGGCCAAAATATCAAACTAAAATGAGCATAAAATTATGGTCAAGGTATTAGGATGCAACACACCCTTAATAAACATAATTTAGGTTGGTTGGGCCTCAAGCCCAGATCCGACCCACTCTTTTTTTTTTTTTTGGGGGGTAGGTCTAGCCGGGTCACTGGCCCAAACCAGAGACCCGGCTAGGTAGCAGGCACGCGTGGCTTAACCCATGCGTGCACTGTTTTCTTGCAACAATTACATAGAAACAGAGAGAATAAGAAGACTTTACCTTGTGAAGCTAAAGGCGTAAGCGAAGGCAACAGTGCAGGCACCGGCTGAAGAATGCTCTCATTCTTCTCCTTTTTTCAACCTCTCCTCCCTCTGTTCTTGTTTTTTTTTTTTTGGTTCTCTCCTCTGTTTTCTCACTTTTGTCATCTCCTTTTTTCTCTCCTTTGTTTTTTTCTCTATTTTTCTCCTTTTTGTTTCATTGTTTTTCTCTTTATATCGTCTCCCCTTTTTTGTGCATACACTAAGATATGTATTTATAGTGCCAGAGTCCCTTTGCATGTGAGAAACAAAGTTTTAATCAAACTCATTCTCATATTTGAAGTTTGAATTTGATTAAGAATCAAATTTGAAAGTGGATAACTATCATTATCTTGAAGATAGGGATGATAAAAGTACATTGTAGTCTCTAGTTTTCACGCAAGTTGACAAATCATAATTTTCATCGAAATAAATCTCTGATATTTTAATTTTACATTTTAAATCCTTTAAAATTAAATTAAAAAATCAATGGGCTAAAATTGGGTTACAACAGTGCTAATATCAAAAATGATTTTTTTAAAAAATAAAACAAACATTATTTTCATTTTTTGAGTGAAAAACAATTTGAAAAATAACTGCTACGACATTTCTAAATACTAACTTAGATGACTATTACAAAATTATCCTTATTGTTTTAGGCTGGGATGACTACCATAAATGTTTTCTTCATTATTGAATCTTAGAGAACTTTTTCAAGGTTTTATTTATTTTTAAGTCTCAAATAATTCTTACAATCTTAAGTCCAAAACATTGCTCCTGCAAATTTGAATCCCTAATGATTCTTTTAAATTTCAATTCCTCAATTTGGTCACCTTTGAAAATCTTCTCATTGTGCTATCATTTCTTTACGAGTTTACTAAATATAGCTTAAGAAAAAACATTTTTCATAGACTTTGTATTATAAACATTGTAAAAAGGGTGCAATCATCATAACTTATTTTTTTTTATCCCTCTCAAATATCTAAAAAAAACA
The DNA here is from genome assembly GCA_033617975.1 of Populus alba x Populus glandulosa. NCBI lineage: Eukaryota > Viridiplantae > Streptophyta > Magnoliopsida > Malpighiales > Salicaceae > Populus > Populus alba x Populus glandulosa. Next base: position 11,290,182 of record CM066161.1, read on the forward strand.
AAAAAAAATATTTTGTTAATAATCTCCCTACACCTTGTTTTTTTTATATATATATATATCTCAAATATTCCACATTTCATAATTTCTTGAAATTGTTGATATGTTTTTGATATTTTAGACCCTAATCTCTCTATAATTTTTAGGTGTATAAAAGTCATTTAGAAATTAATCATATTTTTTTTTATCAAATATTAATATGAATGTAATGGATATTTATTTCTCATTAAATACTATCAAGATAAAATTACACTCTAGATCCTTTTTTTTTTTTTTCTAAATAACAAGACTTATGGGCTATAAATACACCATGAAACATTTCAAACAAAACTTCGCAATCTTCATTTTCTACTACACACATATTTTTAGAGCATCTCTCTCTAGAAGATTGTTGTATTTTCTCTCTCTAAAAATATATTTATTTAAGCATCGAAGAGTTGCTACCTCCATCTAAGAGAACCTTTTACAGGTACTAGTCACAAGCTACATGATTTATCAAACAACAAGTATAAGTTATAACCATCTTGGCTAGAAAAAATGGATAATATTGTTTGGACCAATTAATTATCTAACCTGGAAACTCTATTTTTAAATCACTTGAATTTTTAAAACTTCATCAGCTAATTGGAGTGCTTATCCGATTTATGAGAGAGAAACATGGCTTAAGCACTTTATGTATGTGGATTGTTGAAAGGATAGGTATAGGAGATTCAGATTGATTTCCATTGTATGCAAGGTTTTTGACTTATATACCGTCAATTGCATGCCTATTTCACCTGGGTACCGTCGTGTTTCAAAAAGCTAGCCTAGCTAGCAAAATTGGCGTTTACTTCTGCGATATGGCCTTGGAAAGGACTAATGGACATGATCTACTTCTTACGCAAGCCAAAACAAATAATAATAATAATAATAAATGTTATACTCCCTCTAATTTTCTCCACCTTCCAAGCACTTTCAGGAGCAGGAAATGGCGACCCACAACATTGTCACAATCACTTTCCCATCGACAGAAAGAAAAAAGGTCATCGTGGACAAGGCATGCACGAGTTACACAACTCTCTTCTAGGTTTTCAAGCATCTGTTCATGAGAGAAATGCGTCTATCTACACACATGCACCTTCACTACCTCTCTGGAAAGCTACACGAAGAGTTTCATCACCTCATATATAGCATCTAAGCACCACAGGTCGGCGTTTCGGTTTTTCCGAGGTCGGTAGCTAGCCAGGTCCCATTTCTATTTTGTTCGTGCAGAATAGTAACATAAGTGGAAGGTGTTGTAGAGAGTACAAACCTTTCCTTTCCTGAGAGGTTTAGAGTGTGTTTGACAATATGGTAACGGTTGCTTTTCAAATAGCTTTTCGTGCTGAAATACATGCTAATGATTTTTTTTTTATTTTTTAAAAATCATTTTTGACACCAGTACATCCAAACGATCCAAAAAATACAAACCACACTCAATTTTAACAAAAAAAAAAAATTGAAATTTGACGAAACGCAGGTTCAACCGTAGAGCCAAACATGCTCTAATTAGTCTTCAACCACCTCCCCTTGCTTTCTAAAGGTTTTTTCCTGATTATTTTTTTATTAGGGTGTTTATATCAATGTATATATATCTTAACTAATTTTATAGGTTTTAAAGTTAATGACTATGTAAATTTCTAGTAGTTATAAGATTTATAAGATTCAAACTAGTAATTTTTAGAAAATAGATTTAGATCCCGGTAAGTTAAGTTATATTTATTGGTGTCTTTTGTAGTTATTCTTTATTAATGTAGTTGCTAAAATGTCATCCTTTCACATTATTACAGTACATATAGCTATCAAAACCCCAAGATTAGAATGATTTTAAACTAATGGCCATCGACATTCTACTTGCGCACTCTAGACACGGCTTCCTTCATTAATTATTAACTGTATACAGACAAAAACGTCGACATAGCCCACTTCTACTGGGGGCATCATGTGGGTTACTGACAGCTTAAGAAGTAGTTCTCCACCTCATTAATAAACATATATGTACATTTTAAGACTTAAAACTCAAGGTGTGGTGTCCTCTATTGGTAGCTAGCTAGCATACTTGCTTCAAACTAGCGCCTATATTTTAAAACTTCACTAGCTAAGCTAAGGCGACTGCTTTTCAAATCTTGCTATATATATATATATATATATTAGATGCTATGTCTGTTTGATGTCGCAGGCTTGTAGCATACTTGTTTGTTATCCTGAGTTTGTAGAAGAAAAAAAATTATACGAAAAAAAAACTATTATAATCCATAATGTTTTTTTTTTAAAAAAAAACTTACCAACTAAATTTATGACCAGTTTAATATTTAAAATAAAATGAACAAATAATTTTTTTTAAAAAATCATAATAAAAAAAATCATGTGGGGGGATACTATAGCAATCCACAATGTTTTTTTTTAAAAAAAAAACTACGAAGCTAAATTCTCAACCAGCTCAATAAATATGAAAAAAATAAAATCAACAAAAACAAAAGGAAAAAAAACCATGCAGGGAAACACTGTAGCAATCTATAGTATTTCATGAGGAAATTCACATTTATAATTCCCAATCAGTTCAATATTAAAAATAATAAAATCAATAAAGATAATTTTGAAAAAAATCATTTGAGGGAACACTGTAGCAATCAACAATGTTTTAAAGAAAAAAACTACGAAGCTAAATTCTCAACTAGCTCAATATGAAAAAAATAAAATCGACAAAAACAAAAGGAAAAAAAAAACCATGAAGGGAAACACTGTAGCATCTATAGTATTTCATGAGGAAATCTACAGTTGTAATTCTCAACCAGCTCAATATTAAAAATAATAGAATCAATAAAGATAATTTTGGAAAAAAATCATTTGAGGGAACACTGTAGCAAAATAAAAACAATGTGGGGAAACAATGTAACAATCTACAGTGTTTTTTTTTTAAAAAAAAACCACGAAACAAAATTTTCAATCAGCTCGAAATGAAAAAAATAAAATCGACAAAGACCATTTTGAAAAAAAAAAAGAGAAAAAAAATTCATTAAAAAAAAAGCCATGTAGGGAAACATTGTAGTAATCCATAACATTTTAAAGAAAAAAATTACATAACTAAATTTTCAACCAGTTCAATATTAAAAAAAAATCGACAAAAATAATTTTTTTAAAAATAAAAAAACAAAAAAATAAGAAAGAAAGACAAAAATAAATAAATAAATAAATAAACAGAAAAAAAATGAAAAAAAAATTAAAATATTAGTTAATATATACACACACACTTATGGAATCGCTTGCGGTGGTCCTATTGATAGAGCACAGCAACAAGTTTCTCTCACTCTCCTGTTTGTTCCTTTACTTATATACAATTGCTCCAGGGTCAGGACCACCCCTATACGTACAAATCCATCCATTATTCAGTGCACGTAGGCTGGAGAGAGAGAGAGAGAGAGAGAGAGAGAGAGAGAGAGATCACTGTAAAAGGACGACTTTGACTACAATCGTCGGCATTCAATGATCCCAAGTTTAGAAGAATACCATTTTCATTATCTGGAACTGAATTCATCAAAACAAGCATATAATCCACACCACCATCCATTTCAAAGAAGCAAAGATATGCAACATCCACTGCTGAACTTAATTCATCAAAACAAGCATATAATCCACACCACCATCCATTTCAAAGAAGCAAAGATATGCAACATCCACTGCTGAACTTAATTCATCAAAACAAGCATATAATCCACACCACCATCCATTTCAAAGAAGCAAAGATATGCAACATCCACTGCTGAACTTAATTCATCAAAACAAGCATATAATCCACACCACCATCCATTTCAAAGAAGCAAAGATATGCTACTGAACTGAATTCATCAAAACAAGCATATAATCCACACCTATGAATATTTCCAACTTTGATATTGGTAAATATTATGCAACCCACAAAGTACGGTATTTCTAACTCTGATGCCAGTGAATAAATCCGTAAAATTTATATTACAAGAAAAAAAGAAGAAGAAAAAAGCATTGTTGCGTGCATGCGTGAGTAATTCATGCATGTATGATGCATGCGTGAGTAATTCATGCATGTATGATGCATGCATGTAATAGTAACAAACTAATTAATCTAGCAAAATAGAAAGAAGGAGTTCTCACCTGGTGTGGTTGTGGTTGGACATGAAGTTGAGGGACGCATGGTGATGGTCGGGGATGTTTGTTCGGCTGAGAAGGGAGGCCAAGGCTGATGTGGTGGTGGTTTTGGTCTCAAGCCAGAAAGGAAAAGAAAATTTGCGGAGGGTTTGCTCTGTTTGTTCTTGGTGACTGGGTAAGAAGAGGAGAGAAGAAAATCGATGAATGGGGGGTGATGGCAGAGAGCAGAGAGTGGAATGTCAGCCCCCCCCCCTTCACGTGTTATTCTTCTTTTTTATTTTCTTTTTTTTAGGTTATATCTGGTAATGGCCTCTTCCTAGGGTTTTTTTTTGTGTTTTTCCCCCTCTGAGTTTTTTTTTCTTGTCTCTCCTCAAGTTTCTTCTGATTGTCCCTCCTCTTTTTGCATACACTGAGGTATGTATTTATAGTACCAGAGTCCCTTCCCGTGTGAAAAACAAAGTTTCAATCAAACTCATTCTCTTTTTTGAAGTTTGAATTTGATTAAGAATCAAATTTGAAAGAGAATAACAATTATTATCTTGAAGAAAATGATTATCTTGAAGATAAGTATAAAATGACAAAAGCACATTGTAGTTCATAGTTTTCACGCAAGTTCACAAATCACACTTTTCATCGAAATAAATCTCTGATATTTTAATTTTACATTTTAAACCCTATAAAATTAAATTAAAAAGCCAATGGGCCAAAATTAAGTTACAACAATTGGCCCCTCTTTACAATGCTTATGGTGCAAAGGCATTAGAAAATTTATTTTCTTTTGATTTTGTATAGTAAGTTTTGTAAAGAAGAATAATTGTGAAAACCCTTCCTTTTTTTTTTTTTTTTATTGAGTTTTTTTTTTTGTTTTAAATGGTCTCATTGTAATGGGTAACCTACCCAAGTAAAAAAATAAAGAAAATGTCTCATTGTAACGGGTAACCTACCTAAGAAAAAGAAGGGATCTCATTGTAATAGGTAACATTTCCACGAAAGTGAAAGGAAAATGAGGGCTCAAAGACGCACTCAAAAGGATGGTCGATGGCTCGAAGGCGTACTCGAAGGAGTGAGGGCTCGAAGGCGCTCAAAAGAAGATGAGGGCTCGAAGACACACTCAAAAGAATGGTTGAGGGATCGAAGGCGTTTTTGAAAAGGGATAGGGTTAGGAAACGCACTACCTTAAATGGTTGAGGGCTCGAAGGCGCGCTCGAAAAGACCCCCTCAACGTCGTGACATCGCACTTGACGAGCCCGGGTCAAGCGTAGCTACTTAGGTCTTATGTGTCTGTTTTTGGTTTGCACCAAACAACTTATGGTTGTCAGAAGCACTGGTAGAAGAACTAACAACGATCATGTCCATATGACATGCTATTGAGTTTTTCTTAGGCATCTACATAAATTAAAATATTAAAGTACTATAAACCATTCATATTTTTTAAAAAAAGATAAGGTAGCACCTCTCATATACAGGAGACTACCTAAAATTTTTAAACCTACAAATACAATATCAATCGAATAATTTCAATTATGTTGATTTAACCAAAATTTCAATTAATTTTGCTATGAAAATGTGTGAAATGATCATATTAGGTAAATATAAACACTTTAAAGGATCTGTAGTACAATATTTCACATTAAAAACTACTTATTAGTCATGTTAATTTTTTATTATTTATAAATATTTTTTTATTTTTCATGAAAATAAAAATTGTTTGTTAACACGAACAAATCAATTAGATAACCATATGAGCAACAAAAAATTAAAACAATTCCACCAACATTTATACAATCATTAAAGAACATAAAACTTAAAAAATTTCCAAAAATCTATATACAATCATTAAAGAACATAAAATTATAAAATTTCCAACAATCTATATACAATCATTAAAGAACATAAAATTTTTTAAAATTCCAAAAATTTATATACAATTATTCAATAACAGAAAAATTAAAAAAAATAAAAATTTGTTATAACATTTATACAATTATTAATAACAGAAACAATTAAAAATAAATAAAAATTCCCATTAACATTTATATAATTATTAATAACACAAAAATATATAAAAAAAATGAATAAAAAAAACACAAAAAGAAGGAAAAAGAAGAATCTTACTTTAATGTTGAGTTTTCCCGAGCATGAGAAGAGAATTTGTTTTTTGAACAAATCATTAAATAAAAAGAGAAGAAGAGAAGAAGATGATATGAGAAGACATAACTATGTGTGGAGGAGAAGAGAATGGGTTGAGGAGAGAAGGTGAGAAAGAACAAAAAGAAAAAATGAAGATTTGGGAGGAGCAGGGAAGAGAGAAGAAGAGATGTGCTTGTGTGTTCTGATTTTAAGAATTTTGGTCTTTTAATTTGGGGTTTTTTTCATTAATTATACATATTTTTAATTTTGCCATCGATGTATCCGTCTATAAAATCTGATTGAATTTTTCAATTTAATAATTATTTTTTTAGAAACACGCCAAGTATTATCATCGGCTTTACGGTTAAAAACTAAAAATTAATATTTCAATTTTAATGTCGATGTATCGATCTCTAAAGTCTAATTGAAACTTTCAATTTAATAATTGTTTTTTTGGAAACACGCCAAGTATTATCGATGTCTTTACTATTAGAAAATTAAAAATTAATATTTTAATTTTTTCTGTTGGTGTTGTGTTTCCAACTGTAAAATCTAATTGAAATTGAATAAAACATTTCTAGAAACCCGTCACATATCATCGACGCCTTTATCGATGGTAAATTAAATATTAATATTTTTAATTTTTCCTTCGATGTATATCTGTCTGTAAAGTCTAATTGAAATTTTTGATTTAATAAAAAATTATCAGTAACACGCTAGGTATTATCGACATCTTTACTATCAGAAAATTAAAAATTAATATTTGAATTTGTCCGTCAGTGTTTCCATTTATAACTAACTGAATTTCTCAATTTAATCCAAAATGTTAAGATACATTTCAGTTATCACTGATTACTTTTCAATCCATTGGTGATTCAATCTACAAAAAACAGTAATAATCAGTGCAAGTGAGAAGTAGATAGTACCTTATTTCTCGGAAAGATACTGACATACATTAACTGTCGATGATCTTGTATACATTGAACATAATAAACAATGTAGAGAAGAGAACAATTTATGTAATCCCTAAACATTGAACACAATGAACAACGCTCTTTAGAATATACTAACTGACGTAATTTGTTGGTGTATATGTTTGTATTTTACAGGGCTGTTGGTATTTTCATATGTGCAAAATAGTTTATTTTTCCGTATTATATTTGTATTCCTTATGTATTCATCCTGCAAATACTTGAAATCACAGCAGCACATACAACACAATAACACCGGTTCTATGTATAATAATTAAATCACATAAAATAAATGTTTCATTGTGATTTAATAATAAATAAATATCATTGTCATTACATAAAAATTAATTTAATTAAAAAAAATTACATTATAGTTTATGGCATTACACATTTGTGTTGTGCAAATTAATCAAAATTATCTTCTTTTTTAATTTCATCATCGTTATATTTAACACAATCTTTTATGTTGATCTCGTCGCTATCATCATCTTTATTGACTTGTGTATTTTCGCTGGTTCTCAAAATATCATTTAACTTCTCAATATCAATATCAATAAAAGTATTCTCAGTGATGTGAAAATTGAATTTTTCTTTTACATCATTTGACAGAGCAATTTGATATCGATCATTTTACTTTTCAAATCGAAAGACATCATCTCTCACTATTAATTCATTATTACCATAATGAACAACCTGGGCATGGCCTCTAGGTTTGATTTTCACCATGGATAATCAATCAGCCCTTGAATGATCATTTATAAAGGAATGAGTGTATGTGCAATAAACTTGCTTGCATTGCTTGGCAAAAACAAAGACATCATTGACATTGCAAAGTCTAGCCTTTGTATTAATTTTGACCAAACCATGATGTGTATCTTCTTTGATTCCTCTGTCAATGATATCATATAAATAGCATTTGAATACAAAGACTCTATTTTGCCTATTATGATATTTCAATTCAATGACCACTTCTAACTTTACATGGTAGTCAACTTCAAATCATTCAGAGTCGATCACTTAACACATAGTTTATTATTACATGTCTTTTTAACATAATTATATTATTTAGTATAAAACATATATTCATTAATCAAATACTCGTTATAACACTTAACACTTGCATAAATCTTCAACCTGCCTTCTAGCGGTGAATTAATCACAACTTTCAAGCATATAATTTTGATTGGTTGCTAACATGAGTCAAGGGTGGAGGTTGAATTTTGACTAGATTTGTTTTACTTTTAGGACCATAGATTTTAACTCTAGTTAATATGATGATTGTAGTTATAAGAGCAAATTGAGTAAAAGAAGTCTTAACATGTGATAAATAGCAATTTTGTAATATTCTTGATGTTTTTTTTTTTTACGGTGACTAAGGATTATAAAAAAAATTATATAAAATAAAAATTAATTACATAAATAATAGAATATAAAATATAATTTATTAAAAGTTGGTATACAAAATATTCTCACACTCAAACCATACCTGTTTTTAATTTTTTTTTTTATTTCTAGAGAGAGGTTGTGCGCAAGTTGGTCTACATTATAACATTACAAATCATTTTTTTTTTCATTTTGTGTAGTGAAGAAACTTATGTGGGCTATAAATTCCATAAATTGGATTCTTTAAAAAGCCAAGAGGATCTGCTTTACTTTTGAGACTCTAAATCACAACCGGCATCAAGTACAATCAATATAATAAGATGCTATATTGAATATCATGAATTTATATTTTTTATTTAAAAAAGTATCCTCAACCTAACTTTCCATCAAAGGCTTTATGATTGCATCTAAAGGACAATTTATGTTTTGCATTAAAAAATATAAAAAATTATTGAAAAACAAAATTACACCAGTTTTGTTATTAGATCAAATATAATACAAAAATTAAAAGATTTCACTTTAAATATCATTAGAAATTATTTTTTTTTGTGATAACCGTGGGTGTCCAAGCTAGCTTATGTGCACCTCGATTTCACTTTAAATATCATTAGAAATATTTTTTTTTGTGATAACCGTGGGTGTCCAAGCTAGCTTATGTGCACCTCGACTAATCCTCCAAGGCCCTAAAGTTAACGATAAGATAAGCCTCTAGTAGCACCGAGATATGTGACACTCGAACTAGTGATCTTTATGGAGCAAATCCAAGATCTGACTAATTGAGCTACATCCTTAAAGTTATTAGAATTTTGTTTCTTACAATGACAATGACCATAGATAAAAAAAAAAAAACCTAGATAATTAAAATAAGTACCCAAACTCTTAACTATTATTATCATGACAACTCCTTATGCTACAAGTGGATGTTAGTGCTATCAAGTACCCCATGAGAGAGTGTGCTTGAGCAAGGTTGCTTTCACAAAAGATCATGATAATTTAGACATTTTTTTTTCTTTAGGGTGTTAATGTGCATTCTGTTGAGAAGTATCAGTAACTAATTGGTCTATTACTGTTAATAAATTTGGTAAGTTTGTTAAGTCAGTTTTAGTTAGTTAGTGCTTAGCTGTCAAAATTCGTTGCTCCATGAATCACGCAGCGTCAATTGAGTGTTTGTTACTCAGTCAGTTAGGAACTTCTAAGGCTATAAAAGCAAGACATACCTGCTTTCAAATAATAAGCGAGATATACATAATCTTGAGTTCTTGATTCTTTGCTTCTAACAAATTGGTATTAGAGGCCCCACTAGGTCTGAGAAAGAGAAAGTCGCAGCTTTTAGAGTAATTTTCAAAACAAATGAGAGTAAGAGACAGAGATGGCGAACGACGGCAATAACAATTTCATCCAACCATCCATACCACGTTTTGATGGTCATTTGATCATTGAATCATGCTGATGCAGAATTTCTTGAGATCCAAGGAATTCTGGAATTTGGTTGAAATAGGTTATGTAGAGCCAGAGGCAAGAATAGTTGTGATGAAAGCACAACGAAAGAAACTAGAGGAATTAAAGCTTAAGGATCTGAAAGTAAGAATTACCTATTTCAGGCCATTAATAGGACTATTCTGGAGAACAACACTTCCAGGCACATTTGGCACTCGATGAAGAGGAAATACAAAGGTAATGAAAACAGATGAGAACATCACTGAATACTTTGCTAAAGTTATGACTGTAGCAAACAAAATGGGAATCTATGGGGAATAAATGCGAGATGTAACAATTGTGGAGAAGATCCTTCGATCTTTGACTGAAAGATTCAATTACATAGTCTGTTCAATCAAAGAATCTAATGACATTGATGTGCTCTCAATCGATGAGTTGCAAAACTTGTTGATTGTACATGAACAAAAATTCCAGAAAAGTAGTGGGAAAGAATAAGCCTTAAAAGTGACATCTGAAAACAGGTTTTATGGTAGAGGCTAAGGCAGAAGAATTCATAGAGGAGGGGGAAGAGGCAGAGGACGTTATGCCTTTAACAAAACCACAGTGGAATGTTATAAGTGTCATAAGCTTAGCCATTTTCAGTATGAATGTCCCATTAAGAACAAGGAGGCAAATTATGTTGAACTGAATAATGAAGAAGAGATATTGTTGATGTCTTATGTGGATTTGGATGACAATAATCGTTAGGACATATGGTTTTTGGATTCTGGATATTCAAATCATATGTGTGGAGACAAGGTTATGTTTTATGAGTTCAATGAAGAGTTTAGACAGTTAGTAAAACTTGGGAATAATACATGAATGACAGTACTCGGGAAAGGAAAAGTCAAGTTGTAATTGGATGGTATACATCATGTTGTTATTGATGTGTTTTATGTACCTGAATAAAAGAATAATCTTCTAATTATAAGGCAGTTATAAGAAAACGGTTTGGCAATTCTTATAAAATCAGGGACGTGCAAAATTTATCATCCCGTGAGAGGTCTGGTCATTCAAACCAAGACGATGATAAATAGAATATTTGTGTTGATAGCAAGGGCTCAAGTCAAAGACGCTTTCTGTCTTCATGCACCTGCATAAGATCTTTCACATCAATGGCATTGCAAATATGGCCATCTTAGTCATAAAGGACTAAGAACCTTGCAATACAAGAAAATGGTTCAAGGCCTACAACAGCTTCCTACATCAACCACAATATGCACTGCTTGTATCATTGGTAAGCAGCATAGAGATTCCATCCCAAAAAAAAGCCAGTGGCGTGCATCACAAAGACTACAACTAATTCATGTTGACATATATGGTCCAATCACACCAATCTCAAAGAGTAAGAAAAGGTATTTCTTATGCCATTGATGACTATAACAAAAAAGCCTGGGTTTATTTTCTAGCAGAAAAATCAGAAGCTTTCCAATATTTTTAGAGTTTTAGGCCCCGTTTGTTTGCTGGAAAGTAGTTTCCTTTTGGAAAGTGAATTCCGGGGAAAGTGAATTCTAAGAAAGTATTTTCCGATGTTTGGTAGTGTAATGGAAAATAAGTTGGAAAACACTTTCCAGTGTTTGGTTATGTCATGGAAAATGAGCTGGAAAATAACTTATTAATATTTTATTTTTCTCTAGTTTATTAAAATATTGAGGAACAAATCTTACAAATTAAAAAGTTGAATGAGAATGAAATTGAAAAAAAAATATAATTTCATAAATTATCTCAAATAAAATAAATAATAATCAAAATAATAGAGATCGAATCTAAAAAATTAAAAAAAAAATGAAAGATGAAGAAATTAAAATAATAATAATCAACATTTCATAAATTATTTCAAATAAAATAAGTAACAATCAAAAGAATGAGGACCAAATTTGATAGATAAAAAATTTCAATAAAAAAATGATAAGGAAAAAGCAAATAGCAATTATAAAAATAAGAACAAAAAATAATATAAAAATAAAATTTTAAGAGATGAAATTGAAAAATAAATATTCGAAACAAAATATATATAGAAATCAAAAGTTTGAGGATCAAATTTGATATAATCAGCAAATAATGACATTTCTAAATTTTTCACAACTTCCGGAAAGTGTTTTCCGCCCAAATTTTTCAGGAAAACACTTTCCTGAAAACCAAGCCAAATTTTCCTTTTACTGGAAAGTGTTTTCCATTGACCAACTTTCCTAATGGGAAACAAACACAAGAAAGTTTAGAAAGTGATTTCCCAGAAACCACTTTCCGGAAAACAAACACAACTAAAGAGAACTTTCCTGAAATTGACTGGAAAGTGTTTTCCGTTGACTTGAAAGTGTTTTCCGTTGACCGGAAAGTGTTTTCCGTTGAACAACTTTTCTAATGACTAACAAACACAGGAAAGTGTGGAAAATGGTTTCCTGGAAACTACTTTTCGGGAAACAAACATGGCCTTAAGAAGTTTGTGGAAAAAAAAAAACTAGATAGTTTATCAAGTGTGTAAGAACAAATAGAGGTGGTGAATTCAACTCTTTGGAATTCAATGAGTTCTGTAAGCAAAATGGAATCAAGAGGCAGCTCACCACAACCTACAGTCCTTAACAAAATAGAGTGGCTGAGAGAAAGAATAGGATAGTGATGAACTTATCAAAATGGAGTGGTTGAGAGAAAGAATAGGACAGTGATGAACTTGGTGAGATCCATGCTTTCAGAAAAGAAGATTCCCAAAACCTTCTGGCCTGAGGCAGTAAACTAGATGATATATGTGTTGAATAAATGCCTAACCTTTGCAGTAAAAGACATGACTCCAGAAAAGGTATGGAGTGGAGTGAAGCCCCCAATTGAACACTTTAAAGTGTTTGGATGGTGCAACACATGTCCATATACCAGATGCAAGACGAACCAAATTGGAAAATAAGAGTCTTGTTGTGTACTGCTAGGAGTGAGTGAAGAATCAAAAGGTTGCAGGTTATATGATCTTGCTGCAAAGAGAATTGGAACTAACAGGGATATAATTTTTAAAAAAGAGAAGTATTGGGACTAGGATATCAGTTACACTGAGCAGTTACAAATGGACTTAGAATTGGGAGAAGAAAGTGAAACTAATGGAGTTGAAGCAAATAGCTGTGAAGATGCAGAGACAAATGGGCATGATATTAAAGACTCAGGTGCAAAGTCCTCAAGATATACCTATTCGAACTCAACATGTGAAGAAGACGTCAACCTGCATGCAAGGAGGGAAATAATTACTCCTAGTTGGATAAGAGACTATGTCTCTGGAGAAGGACTATCAGAGGAAGAAACTAAACTAAATATGGCAATTATAACTTCTGCTGATCCTTTGAACTATGAAGAGGCAGTGAAAAGTTACAAATGGAGGGAAGCCATGGATGTCGAAATACAGTCAATTTAGAAAAATAAAACATGGAGTTTGACTGATTTAATAAATGGAGCTAAGAAGATTTGAGTGAAATGGATATACAAGACCAAGCTAGATAAGTTTGGTGAGATGGATAAGTTCAAGGCCCGGTTGGTCGCAAATGGTTATGCTCAACAACATGGTGTGGACTACATATAGGTATTTGCTCCTGTGGCAAGGATGGACACCGTTCGAATGATCATTGCTCTAGCTGGTCAAAGAAGTTGGCCCATCTGCCAAATGTTAAATCTACTTTTCTTTATGGAGAATTAAGCTAGGATGTGTTTGTAGAACAACCAAAAGGGTATGAGCAGAAGAAAGGACATCACAAAGTCTACAAGTTGCACAAGGCTTTGTATGGACTAAAACAAGCCCCTAGAGCTTGGTTCAGTTGAATTGAAGCTCACTTTACTCATGCAGGATTGAAGAAGTGTATCAGTGAACAACACTGTTTGTTAAACAAGTCAGTGGAGGCAAAATCTTAATTGTAAGTGTTTATGTGGATGACTTGATTTTTACTGGGGATGATGAACAAATGATGTTAAAGTTCAAGAAATCAATGATGAAGGTATTCGATATGACTAATCTAGGGAAGATGATGTTCTTCTTAGGCATATAATTGTTGCAGTAGGCTAATGACATTTATATCTGTCAACAAAAATATGCACTGGAGGTTCTAAAACGGTTTTGAAAGGAAGAAATCAATGCAATGATGAACCCAATTATTCATGGTCAATTATTCATGGTTTCAAGATTCAAAAAAAATGGAGAAGGTAATGATTAGACTTACTATAAACAAATAGTAGGTAGTCTTATGTATATCACTGTTACAAGGCCAGATATGATGTTTGTGGTGAGTTTCATTAGTAGGTTTATGGCCAGACCAACATAATTCCACTTACAGACTGCAAAGAGAGTATTAAGATACTTGAAGGGCACTGTTGATTATGGAATACTTTACAAGAAGAACAAGAACAAACAATTGGTTGCATTCACTGATAGTGATTATGCAGGAGAAATAGAGGACAAAAAGAGCACACCTGGTTATGTCTTCATGTTAAGTGGAGGAGCAGTTTCTTGGTCATCAAAGAAACAACCTATAGTCACTCTTGTAACAATTGAAGCTAAATTTATGGCAGCAGCAACCTATCCTTGCCAAGCAGTATGGATGAGAAGGATTCTGGAAAAGTTAAATCATGCACAAGATGGTTGTACTATTGTGATGTGTGATAACAGTTCAACTATCAAGCTCTCAAAGAATCATGTTATGCATGGACGCAATAAACACATTGATGTGCGATTCCATTTTCTATGTGAATTAACTCGAGACAGAGTAATTGAACTTGTACACTGTGGTTCTCAAGGTCAAGTGGCTGATTTGCTGACTAAAGCGATTAAACTGGAGTCATTTGTAAAAAACTCAGAGAACAATTGGAAGTTCGTATCATGCCTGAAGTAAACTAATTGAGGAATTAGTTTAAGGGAGAGAATGTTGAGAAGTATCAGTAACTGATTAGTCTATTACTATTAAATAAATCTGGTAAGTTTGTTAAGTCAGTTTTAGTTAGTTAGTGCTTAGTTATCAAAGTTCGTTACTCCATGAATCACGCAACGTCAGTTGAATGTTTATTACTCAGTCAGTTAGGAACTTGTAAGGCTATAAAAGCCAAACATAGCTGCTTTCAAATAACAAGAGCGATATACGTCGAGTGTGTTTGGTATTGCGGTAGCTGTTGTGGTTGTGGTTTTAAAAAAATTATTTTATAAAAAGTACTTTTAATTGAGTTTGGTTTGAAAAAATAGGTGTTTGGTTAAAACTGTGGTTGAAATTGAAGTTGAAGAAAAAGTAGTTTAATGTGTTTGGTTAAAAATGCTTTTAAAATTGAGGTTATAAAATAATTTTAAAACTATATATTAGTACTTATGATTTTTAATTTAAATATTGTAGATTTAACTATTGTTATTATATCATGAAATAAATCATACTTTATATAAAATATTTTTTATTATTCCATTAAACCATTTATAATTTTATTACGTACGAAATACATCAAACAAAAACTACAGTTTTTATAATATTTTTAGCATGTAATAAAATTAGATAAAATATTATCAGGTATAAATTTCACTCTAAACTAATTTATTTTTTTTAAAATGTTAAAAAAATAACACACAAAAAAAAAATAACACACACTTAAAAAAAAAAAAAAAGGGGACGCAGGCAAGCGAACAGTGCAAGAGAATTGCACTGTTCACTATTTTTTAAGTGAACATCGCAATTTTCCTGCACTGTTTGCATGAACAGTATGCACTATATATTGTTCATGTTAATTGCACTGTTCAATTGAACAGTGCAATTAACATGAACAGTAAAAAACATGAAATGACTTCTTTCCGTTTCCTGCGTTAGAAACGCAGAATTTAAGTTGGGCTCAGTAAACAGTAAAGCGATTTTTTCTTTAACCAAACACCTGCGCGCTGCGTTTTCAGTAAAACGCAGTCGTAGCCGCAGAGCCAAACAGGCTCATCATCTTGAGTTCTTGATTCTTTGCTTACAACACATTCATTGTTTTGAGTTCTTGATTCTTTGCTTCTAAAACATTCATTGTATGGAAATAAAGTACAACAACTCTTAACTATTATTATCAGTGACAACTTCTTATGCTACAAGTTGTGGATGTTTCGTTTTTTTTTCCCCTTGGGGTGTTATGTGCATTCATTGTATGGAAATAAAGAGCTGCGCGGGAGATGCCCTCTCCTCACATGCATAATTTTCTTGCATCGCTATCTCCTCCTCGTACTCCTCATTCTTCCTTTGATGATTTGGGACAAGGCAGTCCATCACGTCCAATCATTTAGGCCAGAATGATAAAGTATGGAGATGCTTATGTCACAGGAAGCCTTGTAGCTCCATGTCTCGTGTCAATTTCCTTGAAGCTAATCCGCACATATTGCTCTGATTCTCTCTTTCTTGTGAAAATAATTTAGTATGTAATAGAATATTATCCGTGATTTGCCGGGTATCAAATCAAAAAAAATTTGGACGTTAAAGAAAGTGTCTAACGTTATGTTAACTTGTTTTACGACCACAAACGAAATCTGAATTATAAAATTAGGATAAATTTATATAAAAAAAATTAAAAATAAATTATAAAATTTAATTCTTAATCAATTTAATATTGAATTAATATGTAACCCGCGTCATAAAATTATAATAACCCTATAGAAAAAAAAATTATAAAGCCCAAATCCCAATGTTTAAAGATTAAATTGAAAAAAAAAATCAAATAAAAAAAAGAAAAAAATGACCTCAATAGCCATAGAAAGACAATATTTTTTTTATATTAATTTCAATTCTCTATCAACCTAATATTGAAGGATAAAATTAAAAAAATATATATATTCAATTAAAAACAAAACCCGCAAAACTTATTACTTGGGTCATAAGACCAAGATAATATCAAAGAAAATAATAAAAATATATTATGAAACTCAATTCTTGATCAACTCAATATTAAAGGATGAGTTAAAAAAAAGTTAATTAAAAATAAAAAAAATAACAACCCGAGCCAACATGACTAACGAGCAAAACTCGTGACTTAAGTCATGAGATTGAGATAATTTTATAAAAAATAATTCAAAATAAATTATTAAGCTCTATACCCAATAAACTTAATATTAAAAGATAAAATTTAAAATTAAAATAGATTAAAAAAAAGAGTCCTAAAAAGCTTTGAGTGCCAAAGTGAAAACGAATTTGGCTTTTTACTGTTCATTGCTACAATAAAAGCTAAACATTTTAGTATATGTTAATAATATGTTTTAGTTTAATAATCTATATTTATTAAAAAGAAATTTATTTATTTTGTTTTACCTTTTGAGTTTAAATCTTCAAATTAATATTTTTTTAAAAAATCAATTAATTCTTTCTACATCCACCACATCAATATATTAAAATTATTTCTGTATTTTTTTTAATTTTATCTTTTAATATTGAAATAATTAAGAATTATGTTTCATAATTTATTTTGATGTATTTTTTATGAAGTTATCTTGATCTCATAACTCGAGTTTAGGGATTTTACAATTTAACTTAGGTTGACTCATGTTATTTTTTTTTAAAAAATTGATTTTTTTCTTAATCACATCCATCAATATTGAGTTAATTGAGAGTTGAGTTTCAAAATTTATTTTAATTTGCTTTATATAAACTTATAATAGTCTTATACCTGAGTTGACCAAGGTCAATCTAATATATTTTCTTATCAATATTTGAAAAAGAAATATTATTCTGATTTTTTTTTATTCAAACTATGTTTCTACTAGCTATCTAATTTTTTTTTGATTTTATTAAATTAATCAGATCAATCTTTATATAATTTAATTTTTTTTTCTACTAAAACAATATTAATTTAAATATTTTTTATATTAAAAGTTTTGATTTTAACCGTAACATAACATGAAGCAACTATCTAGTTCATAAATCTAGCGAGAGTTAAATTTTAATATAACGGATTATGTTGCAATCAACATATATATATATTTTGTCAAATAGATATTGCATACAAAATCTGTTCGAACCTAACATGAAATATATATTAAATTTTTTTAATATACATACTTGAGTATTGAAATAAAACACACACACATATAAATAATATTTATCATTTAATATACATTTATATATTTCAAATGTATATATTATATTATATTAAAAAATCTAATATATATTTCGTGCTAGGCTCAATATCTATTTGACAATATCTATACCTTATATATATATATATATATATTAACTATTTTATTTCTTATTAATTAATGAATAATGAATACTCATTAAATATAAAAAGAATACGACCTGCATCTACCCGTTTCCCTCCCTCAATAATAATAACCTGTGGGGCAGTTGGATACCAAGTATGGGAACAACAAATAGATCATCAATCAAGGGGGCTGAACGAGAGACACGTGTCCTAGTGCCAGCTAGCTGGGAAGCTGATTTTGACTAATAAAAGATGTTCAGTCATAATATAATATTGTAAGTGATGCCATTGTCCTTGACCAAATGCAATGACCCTTTGTTGAAAGAGAGGCCTCAAATTGATATCTTGTCTTTCAATGATTGTAATCAGTACATACATGCATACATACATGTGTGTGTGTGTGTCTCTATATATGAATACGACCATACGAGGGAGGAGTAGCTTGCACACATGATGCACATTCATGCATACATGTACTATCCACGTATAGCTACTAGCTAGCCTGAGCAGTATATATATATAATCAAATGCGGCCTAGTTGGCTGCAGCATTATTTCTAGAGTGGAAGAAATGGAGCTCTCTCCTCCGAGCCTGGGACTGGTTTCTTCTCTAGCCCTTCTTGCACTGCTTTTCTTCCTAATGCACGTCTGCTACACTGTCCTGCTGAAGTCGGAGAGGATCAAGAGGAAGCTTAGAATGCAAGGCATACGAGGACCGCCGCCGTCTTTCCTGTATGGGAACCTCACGGAGATGCAGAAAATCCAACTGGACACTCTCAGAGCTTCCAGTTTTCAAGCTCCAGATTTCATAGCCCATGACTATACTTCTACAGTCTTCCCGTACTTTGAACAGTGGAGAAAAGAATACGGTATAGGAATCTCTCTCCTCTAATTACTCCTGTCTGTAATTTTCTGTTGATCGCTATATATATATACACACACTTATATTGTTCTCAACTTTAATTTGCAACTCATGGAATTGGCATTTGTATTTCTTACATTATGTAATTACGCACCAGTTCAAACATTATCACCAAATATATAATGTCATTGTCACAGCACTATCTTCACTATAATTATGATATTATATTCTTCCCATACTTTGCACTGTGGAGAAAAGAATACGGTATAAGAATCTCTCTCCTCTAATTACTCCTGTCTAGCTACCTGTAATTTTCTCTGCTGCCCTCTCTCTCTCTCTCTCTCTCTCTATATATATATATATATATATATATATATAAATGTTTCCTTTCACACTTCATGTAAAAAATGAATTTCTGTATTCCTGAAGGGCTTCATCTCCGGGTTCATGATCTAGCTACAAGTAGAAATCATCATAAACAATATATAAATGTGAGAAGGGAAATATACTCTTATAGCGTGTTTGAGTGAGATTGTGCTAGAAATTTAAAGCCTCAATCGAATATTCAATTCTAAAATTGGTTTATTCATGTTATTTCATTAAAAATTCATGGATGTTGAAGAATTCATCATACTTTATGGGCAATTAACGATATAATTTTAGTTATTATCACTAAATACTGTAAATGCATATCATTTGGTTGTTTGGAAACAACTTCCCTTTCATTTTCTCAACTTCATACAAAACTAAACAAGCTCTTTGTGTGTTCTTAGAAGAATATTTAATTGGTTTTGTTATCTAAGACTTTTGATTTCTTTGTATTAGTTCTAGGAAGTGTAATTATTTTTAAACCCAAAAACAACTATTTTATAGTAGAAAATAACACTTTAAAGTGAATGAATCTTTAAATTTCAAAAATACACAATCAATAATAATTCCTCCAACACAACTATTTTATGGAGGTTTGATCCAACATGTTTTCAATAGAGTTTTTAAGATGTTTAAAAGCTTAAAAACAATACAATCCTAAAATTTTTGGAGAAAAATAAATATCTTAATATATTTTGGAGTAAGAAATAGTTTTGTGAAAAAAAGCAATGCGTAGGGATACAATCCTCTTAGGATTCTTGTTTCGTAATCCCAGTAAATAAATATACTTGAGGATGGCTTGATAACCGCATCATAAAAAATAATAGTGGAATAATAATTAATACTATGTTTGGCGATTTAATTTGTATTTTTAAAAAAATTTAAATTATTTTTTATTTACAATTAATATTGTTTGTGTTTTTAAATTATTTTAATATGTTAATATTAAAAATAATTTTTAAAAATTAAAAAATATTTTTTAATATATTTTTAAATAAAAAATACTTTTAAATACTACAACTTGTACTACCGTCTAAACAGATAATAAAATAATTGTTGCAGCAGTCAAATCGAATTGCAAGCATAGATCCATGTAAAGCTGGCAATGGTGAGGCTCAGGACTGGGTCAAGTCCAAAATCTCGTGTTTCAAGACCTGGCCCATTTAATAATTGAGCTTGGATTGTTTATTTATGGTTGCCTGAGGAACGTCACTCCTTGTTTTATTCTTGCTAGTATATTATGGTGGCATGAATAATATTTTTCTCATTTTTAGTACTTTTTTTTCCTTGGAAGAAAAATCCAAATATCTTACAATTATGATCATCGATATTCATCCTTTCAATAGGAAACATGGGTTTATTTTTATTTTATTATTATTAGTAGTAGTATTATAATCAGAGCTCCTTCATGCAGGTCCAGTATACACGTATTCAACAGGATTGAGGCACCACTTGTATGTAAATGAGCCGGAGCTAGTGAAGGAGATGAACCAGATGATTTCTTTGGATTTAGGCAAACCTTCTTACCTGACCAAGAGAATGGCGCCTTTGCTCGGAAATGGCATTGTGAGGTCAAACGGCCTCGTTTGGGCTCACCAGAGGAAAATAGTCGCGCCTGAGTTCTACATGGAAAAGGTCAAGGTAACTAAATCATGGAGAAACAGTTCATTTAGGCAGGCTGGTGTTGCTTAGATATGGAGTCGTGTTTTGTGGCAATATTAGTTTTCCATATTTATCTAGCAGCAACGTGGCTGCGGCCATGGATTAATGTGTTAACTTTCAGGGAATGGTGGGGCTAATGGTGGAGTCAGCACAGCCATTGTTAAAGAAATGGGAAGAGTTCATTGAGGCCCAGGGTGGCATCACAGCTGATGTCAAGGTAGACGAGGATCTGAGAGAGCTCTCTGCAGATGTCATCTCAAGGGCTTGCTTTGGTAGCTCGTATTCTAAAGGCAAACAGATTTTTTCTAAGCTCAGGAGTCTTCAACAAACATTTTCCAATCAAAACATCCTCTTTGGGACTACTAATTTTGGGTATGTTCTTCTTTTTCTTATGAACTTTATATACTCTATGATGACTTCAGCCATAGTACCAACTCAAGAGAATAAATTACTGCCGCTGTTATGTATTTTTACTTGTGCAATGTTGAAACAGATTCTTACCAGTGAAGAAGAAAAGCAAGATCAGCAATCTGGAGAGAGAGGTCGGGTCACTGATTTGGGAGGCAGTGAAAGAGCGTCAACAAGAATGTCAAGAGACAAATTCATCAGAAAAAGATTTAATGCTGTTACTGCTTGAAGGTGCCATCAATGATCAGAGTCTGGGCAAGGATGCATCCAAGAGCTTCGTGGTTGATAATTGCAAGACTATATACTTTGCTGGTCATGAATCAACGGCTGTTGCCGCCTCCTGGTGCTTGATGCTTCTTGCTTTACATCCAGAATGGCAAGTTGGTATAAGGAGAGAACTAGCTGAAATATCCAAGGATGGCTTGCTATCTGCGGATTCACTCCATCATCTGAAAACGGTACACTGATAACCATCAAAACTTTAGAAATTCCGGTAGTCTCTTAAAGAAAAAACATAAAAAACTATGCAACAACAAGCTAGCACTTGCATATATATATATAGTTACCATGCATATATGCTCCTGCAGGTGACGATGGTGATTCGAGAAGCCCTCCGTCTGTACCCACCAGCAGCATTTGTATCAAGAGAAGCACTTGAAGAAACCCAACTCGGAAACATTGTTATTTCAAAGGGCGTATGTTTATGGACGTTGATACCAACATTGCATAGAGATCCTGCGGTATGGGGATCGGATGCTAACGAGTTCAAACCTGAGAGGTTCGCCCGTGGCGTCTCGAAAGCTTGCAAGTTCCCTCAAGCTTACATTCCGTTTGGGGTTGGCCCTCGCCTGTGCCTGGGCAAGAACTTCGCCATGGTTGAATTGAAGGTTGTCCTCTCCCTCATTGTTTCCAAGTTTAGCTTCTCCTTGTCTCCCAAGTATCATCACTCTCCTGCTTATAGAATGATTGTAGAACCCGGAGATGGTGTACAGATTCTCATTCAAAAGATTTGACCATGGCTGCAGCAAGCTCCCAGATTACTTCTAGTAGTGTTCCAAGTGTAGTTATAGGCTGCTAGCTACTTGTGTGGAAACTGGTCACTGCTTCCAGTAGTTATTTAAATAAGTTCAGGTGCAGTGTGAGCTTCAAATCGAAAGTTCTAAATCTACATTCAACAATGAAATGTAAGTTCCAAATAAATAAATAAGTGACTTCACATTACCCTCACAACATGACCAGATCTTTCAATTTGATTAATTTTCTTGCATATACAGATGCCTGTAACGTACAGAATCTTCAAAACCATCTAGTGGCAATTTGTTTTCTCCACCTCTTGCTGTTTATCTTGTTGCACCCCACATAGATAAGAAAATTGAAAAAAGCAAAAAAAAAAAAAAACCATTTTTCTGAAAAAAATAAATCCGAACAAGAGGGATTGAATTTCTTTATCACTCCGAGCAACTTGACTGTTTGGGGCTGAGTTTCAACCTGTTTTTTAACTAATTTTGAATTTTTTTTTTGTTAAAATTGAGTGTAATTTATATTTTTTGGATCGTTTTGATATGCTGATATCAAAAATAATTTTTAAAAAATAAAAAAACATTATTGACATGCTTTTCCTCAGCAATTATAAATCCCCAGAGTTATCCAGGCATCAAGCATGAAATTGATCCTCACATGCTCATTCATATTCTTTCCTTATTATTGTCCATTATTACATAGATTACAATAAAACAGTGAAGCAGATGAAAGCTAACGAAAGAAAAAAAAACACCGATAAATTGCTGAAATAGAGACTGGAAACACTGTTGGCGTGTATGAACCACACAATACCTACTGGCAGCACTTGGAGATCTTTTCTTGCAAGGTAAAAACTAAAACAGACAACTTAGAGAAACAAAATCTTTTTCCATAAATTGATACAGGCTGTCAAAGCTCAGTCGTGGTTGTTGGTAGAATTTTGATGAAAAGGAGGTGTGCTTGAGGGTGTGATTCCCGGGCAAAATCAAGGCTGGTGTGATTTTGTTCTTGGCGTGAAAAGGGTGGATTCAGGTCTTTTTGCTGCAATTTAGGTTGGTTTTTCAGCGGGCTGCTGCTAACAAATCTTGCTAGGTTTTCAACCTAGCATGAGAAAGGATCGGGTGCTGGTGGTCAGGCTTATGGTGCTTGTCGACGGGGAGATTGATTTTGTTGGGGAATTAGGAGGATTCGGTTCTTATGGTGATTTGGTTAACCTGGTTTAGGGCTGAGAGATAGTTTGTTTCCGGGAGTTGTGCTGTGGGTGAAAGAGGTTGCTGGCGGAGCTGAGAGCACTGTGTCCGTGAGGGGAGAAGATGCTGCTGTGGCGTTGAAACCTGGAATTAGCTGTGCTCCGGTACCAAATTAACGCATAATTTTCTTTTACATTGCTAATTTAAAATTCCAAAGAAAGTTTGTAATTTTACTTAATAAGAACATTGCAGAAGAAATAAAGTTACATCTGATTCATCATTCTCATTTTATATCTATAACAAGATATAAACAAAAAATATAAATCATTATAAATTAATTAATTTTTTAAAAAGTTTATAAATTCTATAAAAAATTTGATATGATAATCACTCAACCATACAAAGACAAATAAACACACAATATACGGTAATTTGTAGATATAATTCATCAAATGAAATAATTTTTATTTTTTTTTATCAAAATGCAAATATGTATTAAGATCAAAAGTGACCATGTTGGTAAATCAACAAGTTCAAAAAATATATACAAACTAATCGCTTAAACAAACCAAAATCGGGATCAGCCAACTCGAACAAAATGAAGTTGATTGCCCAGAAAGATGCCAAATTGATTTTTTAACCATAATAAGTTTGCCAAATTGATTGGTGATCACGAAGGAACACTATATTGTTGGCTTCCAATTAGGAATCCTAGATTGATTATCAACCATAATGGGTGTGCTAGATTGATTAGTGTTCATGATGGAATACTGAGTGTTATATAACACAAATCTAGATTAACTATTTAACAAGTAAGGTATTAAGAATTAGTAAGATAAAAAGATAATACATGTTTAACAAACTTTCTTGGATATAAACATTAAAGTCCATCTTGAGTTTATATTATACCTATTCTAACATCATTGGTGAAACCTTTTCACCTTAAGATAATAAACTTAGCTAAACATAATGAAAAAGAGAAACATAAATAACAACATAAGAACATAAGTATAGTAAAGGAAATGAAAAGCATAAACAAGAGATTAAGGAAAATATAACATGAAATAAAACTTAAACATTACAAAAATATAAAGAAAAAAAATAAAGAGCATGATCATGATATGAACAACCAAGATCCTAAATGCATGGCAAATGCCTCTTTTTATAGATCAAAATTTTAAACTTTTAATTTGATGACTAATTGTTGAGTAGGTGGCCAACTCTTGACTTTGTGAAAATCCTTATCTTCTTATCTAAACAAAACGTCATTGCTAACATCATAATTGGAACCAACTATACCATGAAAGTTTTAGGAAATTGTCTTATCTTTCCAGAAAAAACAGTTGAGGTCATTTGGACTTCTAGAACTCGAGATATGGGTTGAACACTAAATAGTGTCTGGGCTGCAGGATAGATTCGGACTTCTCTATTGTTGCTATAATTTGGACTTGAAAACAGTCTTTTTAAATCTTGGACTCCCATTAAAGTTGTAGGCCTATGTCTTACCTTTCCATCCATATAAAGAAGACCTAAATCCGAGATCTATAGCTCCAAATATGACCTAATTACCGAACAATGTTCTAGTTTGGACTGCACCAACATCTCTTTTCTAAGTTTGACCCTCTGTTTGTCCTTTCAATTTCAATATTTAAACTCATCAATCAATCCTTTCATTTATGTGTTAGGCCTGCATTTAAGATGAAGATTTACCATAAATTAAAGGTATATTATATTATTAGATATGTTATTATAAAACATGCTTTAGTTAAGGAGTTATTGATACTTCAAGTGCAAAATAATGATATAAAACCTTAATAAAAATGCACTTTTAAGTACTAATCATCAATATAGTTATTACTAGTTACATCACCCGCGCGATGCCGCG